>CM060990.1:421255197-426055197 GCA_030765065.1 Deroplatys truncata
TCTCATCCAATCCGAGATTATCTCTGATGTGTTCATTAATATCTGCAATCTCGTAAGTTACGTAGGTTATATCAATGATACTAAGTTCGTCATTGTAAGTGTACTGAAACTAATTATAGCATTGGAATAGAATAGAAAGCTTCAAAATTAAATAGATCCATCTCATAATGTCCTTAAGGGCATATCTGTAGAGGAGGATTCAGGTATGCACTAAGAATAGATCCATTGTCGCTGTAAGCAATAGTGTAACTCATCGAGATAGAAATAGCAATCACAAGTTCCCGCAGATGACTCAGCTAAAACTCTGGAATATTTTGGTACTATACATCAGCTTAACACGTGGAGATACCCTTCTATCTCTTTCGGAGGCTTAAAGCTTCCAAAGATAACGAAGTAAAATTCAATGTCACTGTCCTTTACAGCAACTCAACGAGTGCCTTCATTCTCTGAAGGGTCGAAACTAAAGATAATTTCCTCGCTGTAATGTGGCGTTGAAGGTAGCTTACTGCCCATGTACACACTTCTAAAATGTGGAATGTTTAAAGGTCGTGCATACAAGGCGAGATCAATGTTACGCAAGGCTTTTTCCGGGACTAGCATAACCCTCTGTCCGAGTTTTCTGAATTCCCATTCTTGCTCTGATGCCTCATTATTTTGGTGTTCTTCGCTTAAGGTCATTTCCTTGGTTGCCCTTTAAGTTTCGGGCAATTTTAGAAGCATCAGTTAAAGATGCCACCTGCAGAAGCATAGCAAAAAAACTTCTTTTCTTTTGTTATTCTTCTTCCTCAGTCGAAAATACCTTCTTCTCTTGTTTTAATCTTCCCGTTATGCCCCATCACTTCTGCCAGCTGTTTATCTGGAGCCCTTTTCTTACTCACTGCTGCGGCTACTTGAGCTGTCCCTCTAGTGCTCCAATTATGGGTATGACAGGCAGAAATCTTCCGTGTTTCTTCTTCCTGTAGCCAGCACCAAGAGCTACCTTAATCTTCATGATTGCTATTATGAAGCAATGAAGCTGCCAAATTTTTACATAATGTACACTACCGTTTGTGAAAATTGCAACACCAAGAAAGATTTTCCCGAATAACTCCAAACTTAGTGGAAGTATAGAAGAGCGTGCAAGCAATAAATGATTAGGTTTGCGGAGAGATGGGGTACACGTAGGACGAGTAGAGCCTTCTCGTGTCGGTCCGACAAGGTCAGTGTTGCGCCCAGTGTAGCCAGTGCAGAGCTGTCTAACAAGGTGGAAACAATAAAGTGACTACCAGTATGCCTCGTCGACATCAAAGGGAGCCATATGGACATGTGAGTTCGAACGGGGCAGAATGAGCGGTCTCCGGGAAGTGGATTTGTCATAACGTGACATTTCGGCTTATAGAGGGCATGCTGCTATGATAGTGTTTGTATGTGGAAGCAGTGGATAGATGAAGGTCGTACGCAGCGAAGAGCGGGTACTGAACCACGTAACAGGACCACAGCACGGGATGACCGTCATTTCGTCGGCATGGCCATAACGGACCGTACAGCTTCATCCACAGTGTTGGCTCGACGCTGGAGCACAGCAACAGGTGTGAGCTTGTCTGTATCAACGGTTCGTCGCCGTCTGCTGCAGGTTGTACTGGTTACATGCATACATACTATTACGTTGGCTTCCATTGCCCAGAAACGTTCATCAACGAAACTTCAGCAAAAACGGACAACTGAGACCGGACAATTCTTACAAGTATAAAAGCGTTATATGACCATTAGTGACGAAATACAAGGGAATAGGCTTGCAGTGGAAACAATATCGCCCTAACAAGAAGCAAGACTACATCTATTGGAGTGACCCCAATTATTTGGTGAATGTGATTGTTTCTGTGTCAGGAAATCGGAATCAAGCACCTCGTGGCATGGGACCACCTCAAACCCGCCGGAGGCCGATGGACGTTTTAGGGTGTAAACATTCTTAGCATGGTTTCCTTCAGAAGGTAAGAAAACCTGGTGGTCCCATGTCGTAGATTTACGGCATGTAAAAGAGCCTCAAGACTGATACAGGGGCCTCTGAGCAAAATATCCGGTCTTCCACGCGTAATATAGAATGGGACGCTAAGGACCACAGCAGTTAAAGAGCGTGCACTAATTTTTTAGTGATTTGGTGAATCGTCTGAGGATACTCGTCACATCAGAAACGCCGGTAACAGCAATCCTACTCAAGAAATTCAAGATATTATTCAAGAACCAAAATCCGTAAGGATTATAGAGTGACAACAGTGAAGCAATATACAGCAAGCGAGCTCTAAGCCCCAGCTCGAAGAAACGTCCTGAGCCGAAAGATTAGCAGCAAGGGACTCCATGATTTGGAGCACACAGTCTTGGTTGAGATGATACGACATGCAAGAATCAGTAAGAATTTCAAATATATTTTTATTTCAATCAACTTCTGATTTAAAATGGCATATGCAAGACTCTTACAGGACAAGATTGGACTTCATGTTTCAAAGGCTATGGAATGTATACTTATAACACATGGGAATTCCGTCCAAGAACATACAGAGTGATAACGGAAAAGAATTTCATAAAAAGTATTTTAAGAATTTGATGACAAAGTATAACATCAATCATTACAGTACCTATACCATTGTGAAGGGAGCCACCTTTGATCGTTTAATAAGAACTTTAAGGAATATCATGTATCGAGAGTTTAAAGCCGAAGGGCCATACAAGTGGTTTGATCTTTCACCTCGCATCATTAATAAATATAATGACACCACTCTACCAGTCGCATGAAGCCTAGCGAAGTGACGAACAATGATCTCCTAACTGTATATAACTACAGTCAAGCTCGAAGAGAGAAGAGGGGTGCAATTAAGTTTTTTGCCGGTGATTATGTGAGGATATCTAAGAATAAGGGGCATTTTAAAAGGCATTTGAACCTAATTAGACAGTCGAAAACTTTGAGGTTATTTACGAGAAGTGCATCAGTCTTACTATATACTTACCACAAGACAGTGATGGTAAGGAGATAAAGGGATGCTTTTATGGACACGAACTGCATTCCACACTGTACCATAATACCTTCTTATTGGAGAAGGTGTTGGGCCGGCAAGGAAATAGGAATCTTGTGAAGTGGTATGAATTCCCTAATACTCAATGACCTCACAGAGAGGATTTGTTGTACGAAATTAATGCGGAAATAAAGAGTATTTTCATTTTCATAAGATCATGTGTTTGTATTAAACATAACCTTTCCCAATCTGGTTATTACTGAACATATTTGATGCAATAAGCAATAAATACATGAAAAGCCTCACACCTAAGTAAAAATAAAAATTACAACATACCCTATATATGCATTAAAACAATATATGTGAAAAAGAAACATACCCAATCTATATGGAAGAAACAAAATACAAAATTTATGAACAGCAAATCACAACCTGTCTATATACAACAAAGCAAATTACAACATGAAAAAACAAATACACACTATACCCATATTTGCAAAAAAAAGCATACACAGCGTGAATCACCTAAAAGTTGCACCGCAAATATTTCGGAAATGAAAAGTGCTATTGACGTGCAGTTTTCACAGCATTGATTGGTAGTCGGGGGCTCGTACATTTAGCCTAAAAACAGATTTTAATAATACTAACAAAGTGTACTTTTGAGCAAACCTACAATTTTTTAAATGGAACAAAGCCTAGTTACACCAACAGAATTAAGGTAGGGTAAATTATAATGTCAGTGGCGTTTGCTGCAAGATTCTAGTGCAACTGGTTTACGAGAAATCGTATTTTGAAACTTTTACGCACCGACATTTGTACAACCTGTGGTAGCACAAATTAAAGAAAAACAAAAGGAAATTACAATACTTCTGTGGATTCTTACACGTAAAGAGAACATAGCCCTTCAAAGGTTGTGTTCAAAATGACCACCGGCAGCTTCAATTCACGCTTCCAGTCTGCTATGGAAACACGTTCTAGCATTTCAGCGGAAATTTCAGAGCAGGCAGCAGTAATACGTCGTTTCATATCATCTGGTGTAGTTGATGCATCCTTGTAGACAGTGTCTTTCAGCCTTCCCTACAGAAAAAAGGTCTAAAGGGATCAGATCCGGTGAACGGGCCAACCAAGGTACAAGTCCTCTTCGTCCAATCCAACGACTTGGAAACAATCCGCTAACACAAGCTGTAGTACTTCGTGCACTATGAGCTGGACAGCTGTCATGTTGGTACCACAGGTTCCTCCTAGTCTGCAATGGAACGTCTTCTAGCATCTGTAGCAGATTGCCTGTCGGGAGGCTGCGATACCTGTGCGAGTTCATTGCTCCTTCTAAGAACAAAGGGCCTATTTCACTACCCCACAACACACGTTTAATCTCTATGGACGCTGACGTTCCACCTGACGAAGCCAAAGGGGATTGTCAACAGACCAATAGTGCATGTTTCTGCGCTTTACCGGGCCCTGATTAGTAAATGTTGCCTTATCACTAAATGTTTGGACAGAAAAAACATGATGAATCTGGAGTATCATATCTTAATACCCATGTACAACAGCACGATTCTCAAAATCGCTTCCATGCATCGCTTCTTGATGGAGAGACATGTGATAGGGATGGAACTTATGTCGATAGAGAATGCGCAGTACACTTGCCTGACTTATGGCACTTCCACGTGCGGTTGTGCGGGAACTAATTTGCGGATTTACTCCAACGGCAGCCAAAACCTTAATTTCTGCCTCTTCTCCAGCCACTTGTTTGTTTCTGTTACGTTTTCAGGTGTTACAGTACCACTTTTACGTAATGGGTTGAAGAGGTTGATAAATAATATTTGCCGAGATGGTTGGCGTCTATTGGGATACGTTTCCGCATACACCCTACAGAAACAAACTGTATTCTTCCTACACTCTTCATACACCATGAGCATGTCGGCTTTTTCCGCATTAGTAAATCCCATCTTCCACTCATGACTTACTGCTTGAAGAGTCACAAGCTAACTGACCAGAGAGTTGCAATCCAATCAATGAACAGAAAACACAATGCAAAGAAACATAATAACATCGTGCCTAGCAACTAAGTAGGTTGAATGGGACAGACAATTGTCGGGGTGGAACCTTTTCAAAATACGATTTTTCGTAAACCACTTGCACTAGAATCCTGCAAGAAAGACCATTGGCGTTCTAAGTTACCCTGCGTTTATTCTGTTGATGTAACTAGGCATTGTTCCATTTAAAAAAATTATGTTTGCTCAAAAATACACCTCTTCAGTATTATTAAGATGTGTTTATACGTTAAATGTACGAGTCGCTGATTACCAATCAATGCTGTGATAACTGCACATCAATAGCACTTTCCATTTCCAAAATATTTGCGGTGGAAGTTTTAGATGATTCACCCTGTATACAACTAAGTGTCAGGCATACAGAGACAACAGTGACCCCAGGCAGTCTGGTCTGTACCTCCAATAAGTTTTCTCTTGTCGTCCCTACCACAGAGAGCGAGATTCTTGAATCTCTATGGTCGAGACTTTATGTTTGTAGCTCTGAAATATTGCCTGTTTGGTGATTTTTATCTAATATTGTATAAACAATCGAAATAGTGTTCAAAATTTGCTGTGCATTCCGGTTTTGTTGTAGCACTTTGTTCTCATGGCAGTTTGGTCCTCATACCTATAGGCGCATAATGTGGATCGTAATCCCACATACTGTAACATAGGTCCTCGTGCAAGCTCATCCTAGAACAGGATTATTAACCTGCTTGTTCTTAGATGTAAGTCCATATAAGTTGTCTTCTGAATAGTTTAAAGTATCGAGGTAGCGAGGACTTCTTCTAATAAATTCATAAATATTGCATATGGCTTTAATGATAAATGTCGCTATCCATGTAATTGCGTGTCAGATTGTTCAAGTTTGATTCCATGATATAAAGGAATCTGTACATGATCAGTTTCGAGATGTCCAAAATGATTTGCCCTATGAAGATGGGCTCGTTCATGTACACCTCCTCTCTGGCAGGTTCTTTCCCTACAAGATTTTCCATAAATGTAATGCTCCGACGTAAGTGGATCGCGCGGCCAATTTCCTGCACTGATTCCAATTTAATTCGGAATGCATTAATTCTCTAAATTCTCAATGGACTTTCCATATGCGTAGTCACTCTTCTTTTTGCATACATTCTGACCAAATTTGGAAGTTTCCTTGCACGTCTCCACGTACTCAATTGGATGTAGTGTTTCAGCCATTCTGACTGCTCCTATGCCACAACTCTATGTATCTTCTTTAGCTTCAGGCCTAAATAAATGCACTGCTGCAAGTTTCTGTAGCGCATGGTGTATTGTCCTTCTCTTATCTAGGGTTGCCAGCAGTTTCTTGTATTACCCCTGTGGCGGTATCTCACTTTTTGGACAGAAAGAAAGACCGTGGTCTTTGTCGTGGAGATGCTCAGTGTACTCAAGATCAACTTCCAGGATGTATATTATTCTGGAATCAGGGGCAACTGCTGTAAAGTTAATAGAGACGATTTCTCCTCTTGATAGCTATCTTAGTCTCTTGCTTAACATGAGCTAGGATATTGACTCGCCGTATACGTTATTTATATCAAGGTAGCACATGTATTTGTCATTTTAGTCTCAATCATAGTTTGGTGAATAACTACTGTTACCCCTGAAATTAAATAAACTAAATTGAGTATTATAATGGACGCTTTTTAACTGCTATGGTCCTTAGCGTCCCAATTATATTCGGCGTGAAAGACCGGTAATTTTGCTCAGAAGCTTCTTAATTAAACTTAATGGGCTTTCACCTGACGTAAATGTACGACACGGGACAACTGACTTTACTTTCCTTCCGAAGAAAGCCACACTAAGGATTTTACGCCCTAAAAAATCCATCGCCCTCTGCCGGTTTGTTACCCCTGGCATATCTCTTTGATATGGTGCACATCTCTACCCTGATTGCCGATTCAAATAATTTTATCATTTCCTCATCGTGGATGAAATACAACCTGACCCCGGTTACTTTGAACGTAGCGCCAAAAGCAAGCCCTATAGTATACCCGCAGGTGTCCAAATTACATATCTCCAGGAAGGGGTCCCTAAACATCTTGAATGTTTCAGCCAACAAGGACGTATCCTTCAGGTAAGGTTCGCTGTATTCTCCAAGGGCTTTTATTTCAAATGTTTGCCAGATATTGTCAGCATGTTTCTACTCTTCTTGTGTTGTTAACCAATGGCACTGGGAATTAATTAATTTGCATCATTTTCCCTCTGGCTACCCAATATAAAGTCTGTAAGTTATCAATTTTAAGGCCTTTGAATTTGGCGATATGTTGTTTGTTCAGGATGACATCTTCACAGAGAGTGCACTTGGGTGTAGATAGGCATCGTATCCTGTAGAGAAGTTTTGCGAGGTAATCGTGGCCAGTTGCCATCCTAAATAAGCCCACTGAAGTCTTCCTTGGCATTTTTGTATTTCAACTCTATCTTTAATATTCTTATAATCTTTATCTTCTAATTTATCTTCTTCATCAACTCTCTGCTGTCTTTTGAAATTTTGTTTTATATTATTTAATTTTTTGTTTATTTCTATTTGCCCTACAGGTTTTATTTGTTGTATTGCACCTTTCTTTGCTAATTGATCCGCATGTGCATTGCCCAAAAGCCCGACATGAGCTGGGATCCATTGTAGACTGACATGAGTTCTAGTTTCATCTGCTTTAATTAAGCTTCTTATTTCTTTAATATTCCGTGTTGGTTTATTATTGTAATTTACTATTCCATCTATGGCTGATTTTGAGTCTGATAAGTTGACTTTTGCTTTATTATGATCTATATAAAATGTTCTGTATTGCTGCTAATATAGCTGTTAATTCTGCATCATAGTGGTTTGACGTTTCATTTAATGTTAGATACAGTGCAAAATGTTTACAGTATACTCCTGCACCGGCATTTTTTATTGATGAGGAATCCATCTGTATATATTCGGAGCCATTCTTTTTCTGGGTATCTTTCATTTTCCGTAGCTATTGCTTTGGCTCTCGTTTCATCTGTTATATTGTTCTGTTTGTGTATTGTATATATCATAGCATTCTGATATTGTAAGTCAATATGTTCTATTGGAATCGTTACCTCTGTTGCAATTATATTTGCTGTCATTATATAATTGTATTTTAAGTTATTAATATATGTTCTGAATCTTATTTGAGTTTTTAAATTACTTATAGTATCTGCTGTGTGGTCCACTAGTATTGATTTGCAGTTTTTTTGCTAGAGTAATTGCATTCAGCTCATGCTCCAATTCTATAGCTATGTTTTTTGTGAAGCTTTATAGTTCTGTAATTGGTGTTGTTTTACAGCTCCTGTTATTATTCTTAGTGAATTATTTTGCGAAATTCCTAGTTTACTTTTAAGTCTCGGATTTACTGTTGCTAGTAGTTCTCCCCCATACAATAGGTTAGGTTTTATGTATGTTTTATATGCATTATTAAGGAGGTCGATATTTCCACCCCATTTTATTCCTGCTAAACGTTTTAAAATGTTCTTCTTTTGTTGATTTTATTTGTTACAATGTTTATATGTTCTTTTATTGATAGTTTTTATCTAATTCTATCCCTAGATACGTTTTTGTAGTTGCTTCTTGTAGTTTTTTGTTGTTGATTTGCAGGCTTATATTTTCTGTTTTATGCTGCATTGTGAATAGTTTATATTGAGTTTTTCCTGTATGTATTTCCATATTGTTATTATTAGTCCATTGTTCTAGGGTTATGATTGTATTCTCCATTGTTGTTTGTAGTTTATTGTAACGTTTCCCAAACCTTATGTTCTTTTCTGAAGTCCATATTACCATCTTCAGCAAACATTCCTACTTGTACGTTACCTATTTTCTTTAGTACATTTACTAGGTCGTATATATATTGCACAGAATAGGACTTGTAACAGACCCTTGAGGTAGTCCAACTCTCGTTCGTTTCCATTTAGATGTGGCTGTTTTGTATTGTACTGCAAACTGTAACACTTCTTGTGTGATACCACCACTTTTGTATCGAATGTAATTGCGTTTCATTGAATTTGGTGATGTCGTTAACGTAGATATAGGGGAATATCCCTTAGATCTTACTAGCTGCTGATTTTTACGGCCAGGGTACTCTGATTTTGTGATGTTAAATTTATCACTACTCAACATACTGGCTAGTCTAGATAGCTTGTCGCCCAAAAACTTGAAGCTATATAGAAACCTGAAAAAGATGATCCTGTCCATTTTGCTAAATGCATTATATCTCCCAGATGTGTTTGAGATGCATGAATTAGTCTGATCGTTATTTGTCAGGTGTTGTATTAAGAAATAACAATCCTAATTGCTAAGGCAATGAAAAATATGGGTAAAAAATCAGGTACCCGTCTATTTAAACTGCAAGAATAATGAGCAACCCACATAATACAGTAGTTTATGACAGTGGTATCTGAACTTGATCTCATTCACCTCAAACTCCTTCTTGCATATGTGGCAATGACTATCATTGCCAAATTCAGCCACTTCCTGATCAGTCAAGGTCGTTTCTTCTTTGCGCTTATTATGAGGAGTAACCATATCCGCTATTGGCCAAAGCTCAACGAAGAACTCCTTAATTGCATCAGAGCCTCTAAATAGCTTATATCTTGACAATGAGTCGCCATGGCCACATACGAGCTTGAAAGATATTGATACAGTATAATGGTGTTGGATTGCCCGAGTCAGCTCTGATAAGCCGATGGCTCAGAGGACTGAACTTTGGCTAACAGACTCTCAGTATCTGCATATATGATAAAGTTTACAGTAGTATCCTTTGATTAGGATGAAAGCTCTATAACTTCCTCCTGCTTGGGCATTTTGAGCACCTGGCACTGCATGCAGGTTTAAATGAAGGTTCATGATTGAAGTGGTTCATACAGGGCTCGCATAACCAGGGATTGCGATGGTATTTGCTGATTTGCGCTGCGGTCAATCTTGACAGGCCCTTAATCAGGCAGTAGTGAGATCTTCCTCTGTGCTCAATGAATAATACATTTATGTTCAAGCCTTTTCGTTTCTGGCTCTGATATTATGGTATTGCAGCTTTCTCGCTGTGTAATTCAAATACTGGTATTGACGGGTTATGGTTTTCGTTTTCGAAACATTCAGTATGGTGAAGACTTACAGGGAAGTCTATTTCATCATAATTGAATATTGTGAATAGCTTTTCTGTAGGGTATTTGATTGTCGTTTCACTATGAGTATTCGCAGGATACTTTACAGCGAGAAAACATCGTGCAAATAAGTATTCATCCCATTCTTATTATTTATTACAGGTCCTTTATTCCTGATCGGGACAGGTAGCTCTATGCAGCGTCATACATTCCACGGATAATAAAAGCTAGATCAATGACAGGAGCCCAGACTGCGAGCAGAGATTTTAATATTGCTTTTTCGTCGAAATTAGAGTTTTTTCTAACATTTCATCGACCATAGAGCCGAAGAAGGAATCAAGATTGCTTGATTGAAGGCCCAGCTTAGTCTTGCTATTGAAAAAGAACGTTTCTCTGTGCTCTTCTTCAGGAGATAATATTACATATATTAATTCTGCAGAGCTGTTGATTTCAAAGTCTGAAGGGTTTCTCCTGGATAAAGAAACTATCTCTCACAATACAAGGTTTCTGCGTTCTTGCAGAAATTAACTGGGGTCAACTATGGCTAGAATGTTCTCAGCTTTGCTGTTGAAAAGGTGTCCCTTGAACACCGATTCAATAACTTCACATTTCAGCTGTCTATGGCTGACTTTTAGTTTTTTGTTGTCGTTATTATTACTGCTGCAGACCGGCTCCTGAACGTACTGTTCGACGGCTGATGGTCGTGAAATGGGTGATAATGACGCTGTTGGTACGAGTGATGGTCCTGATCGGACAAGGTGGTCCATTCATTGACCGTGCTCCTCTTCTTCAGCTTCGCAATGTTTCTTAGAGCTTCGGAGCAATGCTTGGCTGGTTTCAGGCTCTGGCTCCTAGTTCGCGGCCATTGACGCAGGCACTGTAACAATAGAAACAAAACGGAATTAACTAGAATGCAACTTATATGCCAGTTAAAGACAGCAGAAGTGTGAAAATATATATTTATTTAATACCAATTGAAAAACTGTAGTGACACTTGCACTGAAAAGTTATACGCAGACGTTATGTTAATTCGCTGTATAATAGTAGTAAAGCATGTAAAGCTGCAGGAAGAGGTTAGGAATAATGAACAGTTAGGCTTACCATTCAATTGGCAATGCATCTACAACAGCACAGTCTTGTAGGCATAGTTCAGGCATTCGTATACCGCTTCGTTTGGGATATCCATCCATGTAGCCCCCGTAGGCATCGGGACCACATTCTCAAAGCCAGATGGAGGTAGAGTTAGCCAATCCTGGGAGAAGATGGGCGAAGGCAAGCTGTGTTCGCTCATGTCGCCCACTGGCTCCGGCGTAGATGAAGCCGGTTTACGAACTGAGACAATAGAAGCATAACATATTTAGCTACAATGCAAGTCATATGAAAAAGTTTTAATGTAAAATGTTATAGATTAATATTTATTTAATAATCCTAAGGTTGTAGTAAAACCAATCAGTACACATCAAAACCCTTATGCATTTCATTTTATATAACTTTAAGAAACGTTGACGCCTCAAAAAGCGGTGAAATATAGTAAATAGCTATACTCACCATTCACATCACTAAGCAACTGCAATAGCGCAATCTTGTATGCGCAGTTATCGCAGTTACAGAACCCCTTAGCGTCGATGTCCATGTTAGCGTCCCCAACAATGGCCGGAACGGCATCCTCAAAGCGAAGTGGTGGTGCTGCGTATATATATAATCACCATCGATATGAATGGCAACGGGGGGCTGCTTACACCAATATCAGCTGAGGTTCCTTTTGCTAATGTTGAATGCTGCTAATGATGGATCTGCACGAGATGCACTGATGTACTGTAACCGGCTGCACCCTGCTCAGTTGAGGGTTCTTTACGGCGATGATTGGCAAGACTGACGCGGGAGCTTCCATCTCTGGTCCATGTATCGCTCCCGCAGCCGGGTCTATTGTTTTCTGTTATCTGAAATAATATTTTAATAACGTAAACTCACTTGTTTCTTTCTAGCTTCTGTAAAGATGAATACATTTCAAAAGGCAATATTCAAAATTATAGTTCATTTATTGTCATTGTATAGCAGCCTCGTTTAGAAGAGCGAGTAGAGAAAGTCGTGTGAATATAAAGTACTGCATTAGCGTTTCTACCATGAATAAAGCTGCTTTTGTCTAGAAAAGTGTGTATCAAAATACATGTGAATGTAGTACTCCGCACATTAGTGAATAAGCAAATATTTCAGATAAGAAGCAAGTAAAGCCATGTGAATGTAATACACAAGACCTTACACAGGTTTTAAGAAACATTATTTTTTTGTTACATGCACGCACGGATAAATATCAGATATCTAATGTGGGTAGCTACATAGAATAAATAGAAAAATATTTGGTTTCCTCGAGTAAATTCTATTTAATAGTTTTAACTGCAGTTTAAATGAATTTACAGTATGTTGTAGTATTTTAGAATAGTTTTCATAATCAAAACATACATTATCTACACACACACACACACACACACATTTCAATCAAAAGGGTACTACGCAAAGCTGAATTAATGGCATTATATATACACTATGGTATATAGTGATTTTGTACAACGTTTAGAACATTCTTTTTGCTATAGAAGCAAAAGCGCAGAATTGAATTTATAAGTGTAATACACGTATAGCTAAATAACGTATTTAATGCGGATAACTCTGTGCAATGAATAGAAAAACAATTATAGTACGTCTGTACAACCACACAAACTATAATATTTGATGTGAAAGAATGACGATCTTCTGACGCGGTTGGATGAAAAAAGCGTTCCTCCGTCAATTGTGCGCGGGTTTGCTGTGGTCTGTCTCGTTGTGCGCCCACGCACACACACACACACATTTTCCGTCTCTTGCGTACGTGTCCGGTATTGTACCCTCGCAAATATAAAGGACTGTTGAACATTGATAAGAAAGCTAAGATACGTTACACACACACTCTCTCTCTCTCTCTCACCCCTGTCTCTATTCCATCATGTATGTATCCATTTTCTAATTGAAACAAAGAGTTCTTTATATAGCCTATCTCACTGAGTTTTCTTTATCGAGTGGCCTACCATCCATCAACATAAAAACTTTTTCGCTCAATTGCGATAGTGCTAATGAAGTGATGAGCATATTATTAATTTTTTCCTTTAACTTCGAGTGCTGCGGGTGTAAGGGTACAACGAGATAGGTGTGTTGTCATTTCTCTGTTGAGTTTAGAGGTGTTGTGGGGCAAGGAATGCTCTTTTAAGCTTACTGGACTTTTTGACGCTATTGATTGTGACACAAAGGAATGTTGTATTGGGGAAGTCAGGTGGATCATATGCGTTGGAAAAAATGGAATGTCCATGCAAGATAGATGCAATGGATCTTTATTATGTTTCTTTGGAGTTAGTGTTCCAGCGAGAACACAAAAAATGTATAAGCACTGCAATGTGCTCCAGAATGCGTCAGGCGTATTTCACGACCAATACGAGGATTTTTGCTTGAATCGGAAAATTCTTTAGAATATTATATCGACTGGTCGACTAGGGTATTGTGCACGCCTTCCATTACACACACGTCTAGGAATTTTGGTAAAATGGATAATTTCTTAAGAATATTTTATCTGCAGGAGACACAATCGCTGACTATGGAATGCGGGGTTTCTTGGGAATGCCACCGCCTCCCACGCATATGTTCGCAATATATTTCCTTATGACACTCTGGATTTTTTGAAGAATGCCTGATTTCTTAAGAATATTACATCGTCAGTTGACACAATGGCTGATAATGGAATGCGGGGTTTCTTTGAGAATGGAACTATTGCAGTGTGTTGCATGACATATGCAGGGAATTTTGGGGGATGTGAGATTTATTTGAGGGTGGTGTGGGAATGCCAGTGTTCGCACAGAAATACAGCACAGGTGCACAGGTCTCCCACACCCAGATATAAATATCCTGCCAAAGGGTGAATGGGACATGTCAGCCTTTGTCAGGGGCAACAAAAGGGATTAATTGCGATCGTCTTTTGACAATCAGTAGCAGAGGGGGTATAAACCCACACTAGCAACAATGACACCTGCCATCCTTTGTTCACCGAACAAAGAAGATTAATGACACTCACCCTATTGTCGAAAACAGGTGCCGGCATGCAAGGAAAGGGCAGAACAGTGGGTAGGAGTATTAATTACCATCATTTGCATATGACTTTATGTGTTCTGGATCGTCTAATTTTAGACTACCCCGTTGGCTCCTTCAAATGCGTTTGATGAAATTCGAGTTAATAAGAAATAGAATATCGTGTCCAGCTTTGAAGAAACACGGATTTTTTGTCCAGAAAAGTGGTCTCTCAAATTGTAGATGATAAATATAACGATGATGATAATGGTTGACAGGAAAGTGGGAAGTCATGAACGGAAGCATTTGTAGTTCACTTAAAGAAGTCTCGTATTGGAGAAACAGTTAAGAGTACAGAAAGAGTTTGTAAGATTCTTTTGAATTTGGAGCCAAGTAAGGGAGTGGTGGTGGAAGTTCTTGAAATTTAAAATTCAACAAAAGGACTACTTAACAGGTAAAGCGGCCAATGTAAATGAGCAGGAGAGAGAGGTGATGGTCCTGGCCATAATAGTGATGACGTATCATAGGCAACTGAGGAAAGTGAAGTTGAAGATGAAGGCATTTAAGAGGAGAGTTTTCTGTGGTAGGTTTATCAACGAAGAAGAAAAGAAGATATTTTATTGGTAGGATTGAGGAAGACGTTTTCAATATTTGTTTGTAGATAATTTTTTAATAAAAGAAGAAAGTAATAAATTGAACACGCACTTCATTTTTCCATAGATTGAAGACAATGGATTGAAGACATTGCAGAAGTAGTGAAAAGTGACATGATTAGAAAAATAAAATGTGAAACTCAATGAAGAGGAAGTTGCGTGTTCAAACACATAGATGATGTGATTAGTGAAATTGGATACTGGACATAGTTTGAATGACGAAAGCATGTTTATTGATAAGTTAATTTTTTTTTAAATCCTATATTGTAATAAAATATTGACGTGTGGTTGCAAAGATGTATTGAAACATTTAGAGTCCTATATAAATAGGCAATATAAATGTACAGTTTTTACATTATAATTCTTAATAATTTATGAAAATATTTTTTAAAACCTACAGTTGTGATGACCTTCACTTGTGTTAAAGGTTTAAAGCGACGCTGAATGAAAATAAATAAGTGATCAGAACCACCTGCAGTATGCGGTTGACACAGACCAGTAAACTGTTACATAAATACACCATTGTTAAAATTGGACAACAATGGATTTATGTATCATGATTATCAAATATAAAGTATTTATTTCACCACTTTTAACAAAAATATTTATTTTAAAGTATTAAATTATATGGAAATTTTGATCGGATTCGCCCGCTTTTAAGGTACAGAAAGCAGTACCGGTAAAATTATCCCGCAAGCTTTTTGAACCAATTGTACCTACATTACAAAACCTACCAACTGCATATATTAAACCCAAGTTAATAAGCTTCAAATGTTTGCCCACACCTACATTGTGAGATTACAGTGCACCGTATCAGGAAAATCAGCTCCGAAGTATGCATTCAGTGCACCTCAAAACATGTATTTCCTGTGAAATCTTGGTATCGAATTTTTGGGTGGAATGCAATACTTCCCCTACTTACTATACGTAGTAGAGAAAGTAAGAATTATTTTGAAGATTTTCTTGAGATTACATTTTTTTATATAAAAGGTTTTAGCCTATTCCTTATAGTTTTAAGTTGCACGAAATTCACATAAAGTAAAGATGGTTTTGTAGGCTATTTCTAGAGAATTCAAGATATACATTTTATTTCCCATTCTAATATCTGAAACATTTGGTGGGCCCTTTTATGAAAAGCAATAGGTAGGCTGCAGAGAAATTAAAATGTCGCACTGATATGCTGCATCGTAACGAGCATTTTAAGTGCGAAAAATTATAATATACAATTTCTGAGAACATTGGTTTTTAAGCTATGTATTTCCATAAACAATACAATATGCAAACAGGAAACTTTAAAACAATTTTTTGTAGCAAATGCGGGATAAATGAGGAGTAGAGATTTCGAGAAACGTACAAATTCCCTACCACATCCCTCAGTAACATCATCACAGATGTTTGATATTGTTATTTCAAATTCATCGAGGTAAATTGTTTTACACAAAGCTGTGCCTAAATAATAAGCATTAACATTAACTAAATCAAATTAAATCTTTTACTTAATATTTTCCCCAATTTCTCCTTGCATATACTTTTATACGTTGGTATGCATGTACATATATAACGCATAAAATTCTTACTTTGCACAAATATGCAGTTATACTAATGTTTTGTGAAGATTTGTGTAATCCTTTTCTTCCTTCTATCTGTGGTCTTAGTTGTCTAACCGGGTATTTTTTTCCTTAAACCGCATTGATTGACAGCTACTTCATAACGATCTCATTAGCCGGGTCGCTAATGGAAAGTGGCCATCGGCGCAATGCACTATTACCCGTTTGTATATGTGTAACAGTTATTGCAGTACTAAGCGATAAAATAGAAAATATGGTAACAATCAACCGGGAAAAACAGGGAAACATAAAAAAGCGTGTAAATGCAATCAAAGCATACACAGGGCACCTTATCGAGCTCTTTGTATTAACAGGGAGTGAACCTGTAGTTGCATCACAGGAATAGGTCAATACCACATCAGGATTCTTATGTTTTCTAGCTAAATTCCATACCAAATTTCCTGTTTTATATTCAGCAAGGTATTTCGGTTTTCAGGTGATATTTTTGACATTTGCAAAACAAATTCATGAACATTTCTTACTGCACAAATGAAGTATTGAACTCTGTAAGACTTTGAAAAAGAAAGTAATATATTTTGAACTTGTATGTGAAACGTACCAACGTAGTTGATGACGAAATCAGTATGGACCAGGTCAAAAAATGTAGAGAACTGATAATAGCTCTAAATTCGATAAACTCTTTAATGAAAATATAGACATACAGACGTCGCAATAAAACTAAGATTTGAACCCCAAACAGACGTTAAATGTTTATCTCTTTTATAATACAGGAACTTTAAAGGTATTGTAAAAGCACTCCTCAAAATCTCGTGGCCGACTTTAACGAAACATACGCTTCAAATTCTGAAAAATAAACTAAGTGCAGTTTATAATGTAGAAGAGTATATGTATGAGTCGGTGAATGAAATTACTAATTATATGAAAGTGAATAACTTAGAAAGTGCGTAATGACACGGATAGCCCAGGACGTTTAGCATCGACTCCTGAATTGGAGAACCGCGGTTCTAATCCCAACAGGCCTCCCCTCTCTGACTGAGGTTTCTACCAGAATTTCCTAGTCCTTATAACTGGCAAATACCGGGAGTTACTCTAAGCTCAGGTCTGGAATGTCTCCTTCCCAAATTGCCTTTCCCAATTGTTATTTCATGTATCATTCGTATTTACTGCTTGTGGTGCTATTTTGAGTAAGGACGGGCGTTAAACACTATTTTAAAAAATTAGAAATTAAGTTCAGTGAAGGACACAGCCTGTCAAAATTATTACTAACGTTTCCAGCAACAACTGCAGCCGCCGAAAAAAATTATGCTCTAAAGAGAATCAAGACCTAATTAAAAGCTAAAGAAGCGTGTCAAACATCCAGAACTTTAGCGATGAGAAATGTTTCATGTTTTCTGTATTAGCTAAATTCATAGGGAATTATGCACATCGTGTGAGCAAATACGAGCAACTTCAAGATAAGCACGACTTCAGCTGTGTTTCTTACCCTATTCCACTTTCTCAAATACCAAAATTTGAGAAGCTTAACAGGATGTCTATTAACGTATTCGGGCTGGATGAGAAGCATGAAGTATATCCGATAAAGGTTGTTGAGACTGAACTACCTGTACACTGTAACCTGTTGCTATTGAGTGACAGTAGTGGAAAACAACACTACGTATATATAAAGAATTTTGAGAAGCTCGTTCGACGCCAGAAAACAAAGCGTAATGGACGTGTTTATACCTGCAAGCGTCGTTTTATACATTTTGATGATCATATGGCCGAAGTGGGCTGGAAAAACCTAAAAGAACATGCAGCCATCTGTAATCAACATGGTGTCGCAAGGGTAGTTATGCCTACCAAGGATAAATAAATTGTTCAGTTTAAAATGTTGAGAGGATGTTGAAACTACCTTATATCACCTATGCAGATTTTGAGAGTATTCTCACGCCATGCCACACGTGTATACCCAATCCCGAAACTTCCTATACAAGCCCTTATCAAGAGCACACACCAATGAGCTTCTGTGTATACGTAAAGCCGTCATCCAGTGTTGAACACCTCGAAACAGGCCTTCCTAAGCAACCTCATGTATATCGTGGTGCTGATGCTGCTCAGAAGTTTATGGAATACCTGTCGTTCATTGCAAAGGAAATTAATAATGTATACAAATCTGCAAAGCCTCTTTAACTTACGAACCAACAGAAAAACGAGTGTGAGTCTTCTACGGCATGCTAAATGTGTGGAAAAAGCCTTTCCTGAAAAGAACTACAAAGTACGCGACCACGATCACATCAGTGGTGAATATCGTGAAAGTCTACATAATGAATGTAATTTATTCTGCAAAACACCTAAATATATCGTAGTCTTCATGCACAACCTCAGCGGATATGACTCGCATTTCATATTCAAGGAGCTGGGTTGTACAAGTGAGAGGGTGGATGTAATTCCTAGCTCTGACGAAAGCTATATCTCATTCACCAAGTATGTAGCAGATATAAAGCTTCGGTTTGTAGATAGCTTCCGATTCCGCAGTACAAGCTAGGATAGGTTGGTAAAAAATCTAACCTCATATGCTGAAACACTAAAGTATTTCGGAGAACACAAACTGAAGTTGATGACTCGTAAGGGTGTATTTCCAAATGATTTTGTCACGTCATGGGATGTTTTGAACGAGACCTGCTTGCCTCCTAAGCACTCCTTCTACAATAGATTAAATGAAGAAAAAATTACTGATACTGACTATGACCATGCTAGAAATGTATGGGAGCTGTTTAATGTTAGAAGCCTGGGAGAGTACAGCGATCTGTACTTAACCTCGGATGTGCTTCTTTTAGCTGATGTCTTTGAGACATTCAGAGAGCAAACCCTCAAAACACACAAAGTTGATCCAGCACATTATTTTACCTCTCCAGGACTTACATGGGATGCTATGTTATTGTATACAGCAATTCAGCTGGAACTGTTACAAGATTATGATCAATCAAGTATAAGAGGAGGTTTATACCAAGTTTCCCATCGGTATGCAGAGGCTAATAACACGTATATGGAGAAGTTTGATCATTCGAGACCAACCCAATTTATTACATACGAGGACGCTAATAACCAATATGGTTAGGCAATGTGCCACGCCCTCCCTTATGGTGGATTTCAGTGGGCTTCACCTGAAGAAATCAACAAAGAAAGATTACAAGAATATGATCTCACGGGTACATATTAGAAGTTGACATCGAGTATCCTGCACAACTTCACCATCCACACAATTATCTACCTTTCCTGCCTGAGTGTATGAAACCATTGGAATAATCTACAAAGAAACAGATACCTCATCTTGGGCTTTGAAAGAAGTATGTAGTGCATTACATAGCTCCGACAGAAGGTAGTAGTGTGATGTAGCTACTTCCTCGTAACGGACTGTACTTGTTGATAGGAAGTCGAACCCCTTCCACTGCAAGCATCGCCCAGTTGCTACCCTTAAACTGCGACTCCTACATTTCAGTAACCAATTTCTTGTATTTCACTTGCAGCGCTGAGTTCAGATCCGTTTCTAGAAACACAAGTTGATTCCGTGTTTTAAATGTTTTGTCACAGGTTTCTCCGATACTGTTTACAAATCTGCACTCAGCTAGCAGATTAATTTTTACGCTCTTGTGAATGCTAGGCTCTTTATGTACAGTCTGGATTATCCGTTGTTTTGCCTCATTCAGGTACGTATTCAGGTCCTTCGTTGAATTGCATCGTATAAAATACGATTTCAATCGTCCTTCAAAAGATGTCTCGTATTCTTTCATATCACACTCCTCCATTTTTGATAATAACAGATGTTTAGTAGACTCCAATCTTCTTTTCTTCCGAGGATTTCTTATTTCACATACATCCTCGTGCCGCTGACCCTTATAACCATCATTGAATGTTAAAACACAATACTTGCATTTGAAGACTTCTTGCAGCACATGTGATGCCTTCTCTTGTCATAACCTCGGAGGAATTTCTTCCTGCATTTAATGCAAGAGTATCCTAATGCACTATGAATTATATCCTTATGCAGAGGTATTCATCCTTATTCTTGGGATAATAACGTATTAATCAATATTCAATTAAATGTAGTCCGCTTCACCATGATAGCACTTTAGAAGGCTGATTATTCTTGGAGAGAACCCTATGTTAACACATCTAGACCCATTAACAATAAAGATTAGTGACTGAAGGTACCCTAATTATAGAGGTGTGACGCACCTTTTTAGAACAATCATATACTGAATTTCTAATAATAAAACGATGAATAATGGCAATATCTCTTCTATTGAAGACGAATAGTCATGGCGGGGGGGATGCATACAGGTCACGTGATTATTGTGCCCAATGACATCATCTCTTGCTGCGCATGCACAGAGGCTCTCAGCACTTCTATTCCTACTTGCTTGAATTCCCCCTCTCTCTCTCTCCCTCTCTCTCTCAGAGAGTACCTACATAATGTCTTTACGCGAGTTATAAAAAATGCGTTGGAATGAAAGTCATGTGAAGGTGGTAGCCTGAAAAGAATTACATTTTGCTAGGTTACAGTGAAGTGAGACAAAGATTTTTGAATTCTGTAAAGGCAATAATTTCCGATGCTATCGTGTGTATGTGTGTGCGTGCACTGGTGTATGTGTCTATGTTTGGAGGCGTATGCTTGTGTGTATGTGTGTGCGCGTGAGTTTGCGAGTATGTAAGTGTACTGGTGTATGTATGTACGTGAGTGTGTATGTATGGGTGTGTACATGAGTGTGCTAGTGTGTAAGTTTACTGGAGTATGTATGTACGTGAGTGTGTGTGCGCGTGCGTGCGTGGCTGTGCGAGTGTGTAAGTGCACTGGTGTATGTATGTGTTTATGTTTGTATACGTATGGGTGTGTGAATGCGTGTGTGTGTATGTGCAAGTATACTGGTATGTGTGTGTACGGGCTATGTGCATGAGTGTATATGTATGTGTAATGGTTCTGTGCAAGTATATATATATATACATGTATATATATATGAATGCATGGATGTATGCATGTCAAGAAGAATGAAAGAGATAGAAAGAAAAAGGAAAAAAGAAAGAAAATAAAGAATCGTGTCTAGGCATCGGGATACCAATGTATATTCCAGGGTTTAATATAAATAATTATATTTGTTAAATGCATTTTAATCTGACCGCGCATACTCACCTAGTTTAATATTTATTAAGCATTAGAGTTTCGTGGGGTAAGATTCGAACTAGGAGCTCGGGTACCTAAGAATACCACTTACTGAAACGTCGTAATGACATATAAAAATTAAATTATATTCCTTAAATACATTTGAATATATCCGTGCATGTTTCCATAATTTAATATTTATCACGCATTGGAGTTTCGCTGGGTAAGATTCGAGCTAGGACCTCTGAACACCCTTTCATTAATTGGGGTAGTGATATAATAGCGTTTTACCCTATCAAAGCATCAATTTTTCATTAGCAATTAAAAACATTAAACTTTTGCCTGCAGTAATATTCGAGCACAGACCTAAGGATGTCCAGGTATACACATGGATTTAATATAGGTAATGATATATATTAAGCACGTTTTATATCACTGTTTCAAAAGAGCCAAACAGAGAGCTTGTATAACTATGCTCTCGGGTATATCCGTAGGACTTCGTGAAGACGCTGCTGCTCTCAGGGAGAAGTAGCCTCGGGCAGTGAGGGCAGCATGATCTCGGGCTCGAGCGGTGGTAGATTTTTTTATGATCTAGCAGGTAAACTGATCTCTCTGTATTTCTCCTCGGTCAAACAAAGACAAGACATATTCACCGTACGTTTACGGGAATTCAATAGAGTTGGTTAAATGGAGACTCTTTGTTATCGCTACGCCAGACTGCCTCTTTGTTATATTCCAGAGGAATGCATGCTACACGGATGGTCTTTACGAACTCATGCTCAAGACAATAGAAAGGGATACAATAGCATCTGTCCCTTTGTTAATCAATCTTTTGTTAGCTCGGGTAAAGTCTGTTCTATTGTTTTTTGCACGTGTTCGTAAAACACTGTGACTGCATGGTTGCAGGTTGCATTCCTAAAAGTACACACTCATGGAATTCAATAGAGCTTGGACAATAGCGTCGGATCCTATGTTTACAATACTCCAGCATTTTCTATTGTTCATTTGGCAGGTGATGGATAACCTTTTGTTCTTTTGCACGTGGTCGTTAAACAATGCGACTGGGAGGTGGTTGTTTCAGTGCAGAAGTGCACAAGTGTGCGGATATGGAGTGGGTAGAATAACGTCTCCGCTTTTGTTACAAAGAATAATTTATGATACCCATTGCTCATTTTGGCAGGTGATTGACAACCTTAATTGCTTACCTGTCAAGCTTTCCATTATACTCAACAAAATATATGACCCTCAGCTGCGAGCAAAAAGTACCAGGTGGGCGTGGCAGGGGTGGGCGGAAACCTCGTTTGCATATAAATACACATTCCTGCATATTAAGTGCTTTAAATCCCCATTTACCCCCTACTGAGCCATTGGGGTTTTTCCACTAAAGGCCCCTCCTCGAATACCGTGTAATGATATATACTTAGACTTTTGTATTGTTAAAGTTCTGGAATAATGCAGTTCTCTGTGTCACAGGTTTTAATCACAATCTCTAAGACCAATCATCGTTTTCCCTACCTCTCCCATATAAACGCCTTTCCCTCTCCTTCAACCATCTCCTAGCATAGCATCTCTCTCCGTTTTCCTCGTCTCTCCCATATAAACGCATACTCTGTCATTCAACCCTTGCTAGCCTAATATCTCTCCTCGGTTTCCTGTCTCTCTCATATAAACGCATGCCAGCTTTAACATCTATGTTAACACCTCTCTCGTATTCCCTATCTCTCCGGTTTAAGTCTATATTTCCCCTCCTTCAGTATCTGTCTAGCCTAGCGCCTCTCCGCATATTCCCTATCTCTCTCATATAAAGCGCATTCCCCTCCTTCTACTAATGTCTAGCCTAGCATCGGTCCCCGTATTCCCTATCTCCCCCATATAAACGAATTTTCCTCAGTGAACCGCTACTTTCACCCTCGTTTTTCCTATCCTTTCCCATATAAATGCAAAACAGCGTTCTCGCTCTCTCCTTAATAACCTACTAGTAACTAACTTTTTGACAATCCAAAATGCCATCACAGTATCCTGTTTTATGACATTACTTAAACAATGCTGAGGGGTAAGCTTAAGGTCTTCAGTCATCAAAGTATTATTATTATTATTATTATTATTATTATTATTATTATTATTATTATTAGTAGTAGTAGTAGTAGTAGTAGTAGTTGTAGTAGTAGTAGTAGTAGTAGTAGTAGTAGTAGTAGTAGTAGTAGTAGTAGTAGTAGTAGTAGTAGTATAGGTATTTATCTGACTAGCAGACTACGTGTAAGGTAGTCAAGTCTTGAACTCAGCATATACCACTGGGTTTTCAATATACTAGACTTTAGTTTCAGATAGGATAAGAGCTTCCATCTGTTTGTGGACACCGACTAAATGTTCTACAGTAAAATCAAGTTTGAAGACCTGGGAATACACCTGGCATATTAGTAGGTATGGAAAAGTAGAATCACACTGAAAAATTCAATATCATAGCCGGAATTTGAATCAGGAATCTTCGGTTTCCGAACCGCTTGTCTAATCAACTGAGTTACCATAACAACATTTCGGTTCACAAGGCAAATTAAGTATACAGTGATGGTTGGTGAAATTTGTTACCGGATGTGCAGTTTATACATACATTTCTTACAAATAGAGACACAAATACTGCATTAAAATACTAGAATATTGACAAAATACACTTGTATGTTTTTTCATAAATGTTTGCAGACTTAATGAATAAAGTTACGTAATATGTTATAACCTTAAAACACAATATGTCGATGCAGAAAATCCATTCTTCTATGCTTCTTATTAGCAAATTTGTCAATAACTTTCCACAATGAAGTTGACCATGCGCTTAATAAGTTGTTGCTCAATAGACAAATTATCAAAGCTGTTAGTGTGTCTTCCACTACTATGCTCCTCAGAATAGTTTTCACTCTCCTCAGTATGGAGAAACGTTTTTCAGCTTCACTACTTGTCACGAGCTACAGTAACCTTCAACAGCTTAAGCTTTTCACAGAAGGTTCATTCTAAATTGTTGTCAATTATAAATTGCAAC
Organism: Deroplatys truncata; assembly: GCA_030765065.1. Lineage (NCBI taxonomy): Eukaryota > Metazoa > Arthropoda > Insecta > Mantodea > Mantidae > Deroplatys > Deroplatys truncata. The sequence continues at coordinate 421,279,814 of CM060990.1, forward strand.
AGAACACCAGCATTGGAGTAGTTACTAAAATCTTTATGCATACAAATTAGCTGTAGCTCCGTTCGAAGTCCAGCAACATCTATAAATGGGTATGCCTAATTGGTTATTTTTTCAACAGGTTTTCTTAGAACTACTTATTTTAATTCCTGAAATGTTCCTTTGTGAAGAGCATAGAGGCCATAGGATACCCCAAAACTAAAATGCCCTTGACTTGCGAAAAAACAGTGTCACATGCTTCTTGGGCTGTGAATTTCCTCTTTCTTGGGTATTTCGCTTTTCCGCCTTTATTTTCAAAATTTTGAAGGTGCGGAAGTCATGTCAAGCATGTCAATACTTTCTCTGACTACTAAAATGGTTTCTTCAAAAGCTGAGATTGATGTAGCAGCTGAAACAGAATCTACTGACTTCTTTTGAAGTTGGTTATACAGCACAGCCACATTTGGCATTATTAAGTAGAACACATTCAACCAAATAATAAAACTTGGCTTTTGGATTCGAAGACACAGCTCTCTTACTTGAGCGATGCTACTAGACTGCTTGCTTTGTTCTTCTGTCTCCTCAAAATAAATATTTTGTTTGTTAACGACACCGTCAATTGACAGGATTATATCAGTGCCGCCGGTGTGCCGGAATCTCGTCCCACAGGAGTCCTTCTACATGGCGGTAAATTTACTGACATGGGACTGTCGCTTTTAAGGACACTTAAAAACCATCGGTCGGGGCCGGTTTTGAACCCGTGTCCCTGGGATCAAAAGGCCAGCGTCTATTCAACTGAGCCACCCAAAACGACACTATCTACATGCTCAAGACAATCTATCAAATGAGACTGTAATCTTGAGAATAGAGAAAGAAAAGAGACATAAAGATATCCCATGTGTGGGAAATAAGAATGAAAGTAAGTTAAAAAGAACCGTTGCGGAAATGAGGATAGCAGAACATAGAATTTTCGTGCAGAATATATATGTATATGCAAATGAGAGCGCTGTCATAGTTGCCATTATCCAAGGAGAAGAAGCACGAGATTTAGGCCTCCGCAAATAGAATGTACAATGATTGCTTTAAATATGAAAAAGTAGAAGAGGTGAACGCGCATAGGGGGCAAGAGATTCTGGAGATAAGGAACCAAGATGAAAATGCTCTTCAAATTAGCTCAAAGCATAGCTGAAACACATACGTTGTTGCTAGGTCAATAAAGTTGCTTTTGAGACATTCCAGGGAAATTCCCAGCTTACAAACATACTTTTGTGGTTCAGAACATAAAACCTTTCTCACATAATATAAAAATATACAAATTTCACTTAGCGGAAAAGCAAGCCAGATTATAAATAGAATGCTACATGATGGGATAATGCAGCTGTCAGATTCGCCATTCATTAGTTCTATATGTTGAGTCGTCAAAAAACACGAAGGGTTAAGAATAAGGATAGATGAAAGAAACGTTAATAAGTAGGTACACATAACATGATAGATTTGGAAGTGAGAGTTTAGAGAAATTGTTATTTAAAATCGCTGGGGGAGGTAGGTATTCTTCAACTATCGATCTGATAGCACCTTGCTGGCAAATCGAAGTTCACGAGGACGTAAGACAGTAACCAGCCTTTTTTTAGTTGCAAACAATACGAAATCGTGAGAACTACCTTCTGGTGTGCGCACTTCAGGTAGTGTTCTATTAAGAACCATAAACGCCATATTTGTTGACACAATTGATGAATTGTTAATACAGTATATGGGCGACTTTTTCGTACTGGATGAAAATGTTGAAGAACATTTACAATATGTCCATTACGTGCTAAGGAAATTAAAAGTAAATAACATGGTCGCGAATATAGAAAATCAAAATATTGTAGAAAGGAAGTAGAATTTTTGGGTCAACGTTGTAAGTGACAAAGGGATCATGCCAAATAAAGAAAAGATTGAAGCAGCAAAGAAAATACCGCCACTTAAAACTGTGAAACAGATCCGATCATTCTTAGGAGCATTAAAGTACCGAAGGAATAGAAACAGAAATAGCTCCGTTACGCGATCTTTTAAACAATGGTGGAAGATGGAAGTTAAATTAAATTAAATTGAGTTTTACTTATGGACGCTCTATAACTGCGATGGTCCTTAGCGTCCAATTCTATATTGGGCGTGAAAGACCGGTAATTTTGCACAGAACCCTCGTTATCAGGCTTCTTTTACGTAAATCTACGGGACCACCGGCTTTACTTCCCTTCCGAAGGAGGCCATGCTAAGGATTTTTACGCCCGAAAAATTCCATCGCCTTCCGCCGGGTTTGAACCCGCGACCTCGGGATCTAGAAGATAGCATGGTAACCACTACACCACGAAGGACGACTAAGGTGGAAGTGGGGAGATGTGCTGCAGAGACCTTTCGAAAGAAATTAAAGAATTGTTTGCTAAGTTCATCCTATTAGAAGGATCTAGGGACAATTTTCTCTATATTGTTTATGTAGACGCCTCAGGACACGGAAATGGATGTATCATTGAACAAAAACGACACAGTAATCAACAACACATAATTGGTACTGCATCTAGAGGACATAATCAAGTAGAGGGAAATCCATCTGTGACAGAACTTGAGATTGGTGCACTTTTACTACGCACTCCAGAAATTTAGGCCATATATTTACCATCAAAAGCTTACTATCAATACAGACCGTGTAAATGATTCATTCATGAACAAATATAAGCTTACTAGTACCAAAATATCTAGGCACATCCATGACATTTTATTGCATGATATGGAAATTTTTCATATTCCAGAAAATACGAATATTTTAGCGACTTGTTATCATGATTGTCCAACCATGCAGACATTCCTGAGAAAATTGAACACCTGCGTGATGAAATAACGCTAATGAATATTGAGATACCCGTAACAAAAAATTTACAATTGAATAGAAAGAAATAGGTGGCACAAAAACGATAGCAAGTTAAGGAAATTAATAGATAAGGCCCCAGAGAAAGGTGAGAATATTAAGGGAGCATTGGAAACAAAATATGGCGTATTGTATAAATTACATGGTTGAGATGAACAAATATGGAAGGCATAACTACCTAAAAACTAGGAAAATGAAGAAATAGCAACCTTTCATCAGGCGTTAGCTCATTGAGGTGCGGATAGAGCAGCCCTAATGGTTTCTGAAAACGTGTACGTACAAAAATTGCAGCACAAATTTCCAAAGATAATATCGATTTCTTACAGGTCAGAAAGCAAAACCACTAAACGTGCAGTATAATTTTGATACCAATTCTATATTGAGGAAGAAACCACGAACGCTAGTAACCTGAGATTGTTATGGAGAAATACCCGTAGGTAAATCTGGATACCGATACATAATAATGACGATAGGCCTATACTTGAAATTCGCGAAGATTTATCCTTCAAGGAAAATTATCGGCGAAACTTGCCTGAATACAATAATGGAGTCCTATACTCCGCAAAACGAAAAAATTAAAGCTCTTCTAACCCTATCACGACTATATTCACCAGCAAGAACTTGTGCAAGCTCTTAAAGACAATTACAGTAAATTAAATAAATGTATTAATCCAAACACGGAATATAACCCCATAGAATTAATGAAGGGAGAACTAACTGAAAGTGTAAGGAGTAAATTATCTCAAGCAAAAGGAATAAAACATCTACAGACAGTTACAGAAAATGAAATGTTTGAGAGAGCATTCCAAAGAATTAAAAGGAAAGCAGAAAGAGAAACGAGCGTCACTAAGCGAAGAAACGAGAAAAAAATGGTTAACAAACGTAAATTATCTTGTTTTACTACGAGATAAAAAGAAGCCATGCCTTCTGTATAAGCGTTACCATAGAATGAAGAGTCTTTTTAAAGGTCCTTACAAAATTGCAAATATTTTTGCTTCAGATCCTATGAATTATAAGATATTCAAAACTCCAAAACTGCAAGTAGATTTCATAAGCAGTTGCTAGACTAATTAGATGTTTGATACAATAAATTAATAATAGTGAAAATGTTGAAAGGGATCACCCTAATTTGATTCAGATTGGAGGATAATACCAAGCGGGATGGCTCAAGCGGTAACGTCTGTGGTCCTCATTCGGGAGGTATAGTTTGAAACCCCCGGGACCGATCAATCTGACTGAATGCTTTTTTCGCGGTTTTCCTCGGACGCTAGGCGAATACTGGCTTGGATAATTTGATCCCCGAATTTTCATACCATACACCCTTATTTGTCGCCCTACCAGGCATGGGCTGATCACCCATCTTGGATATGCTACAATCTAGGGTTTGTTTGCTCCTCGACAGGAGTAACCACACCAAAGACATTGACTTATAGGTCCCTGGGGGTGTAAGTCCTACAAAGAGGTGGGTAAGCAGTTAAAGAACAAGATGAAGGAGGATATAATCAAGTCAGTAGGGAAACTAATAATATGATACAGGTAAATAAAAATGTGTGTGTGTTAGAATTAACATTAGTATTTATCTGCGTATTGAAAGGTGCATGGATATGTGCCACAGAAGTGAATGAAATGTTAAAACAGAGTCGCAAACATTCGCTTTAAGAATAACATGGTGAAATGCAGTATGCTAACGGTAACCAAGGATAAACAAAAAGAAAAAAACACTGTGAATAATAAGAGGGGTAAACGAACTAAAACATAAACAGTGAGAGAGAAAGGAAATACAATTCCAGTGGAGTCAGGTTTACGGGTTTGTACAAAAAGGGATTTTATGCTCGTAGGACAAAAAAGAACACACGACAGAGTTAAGGGACAATAGTTCCAGATATTTAACGCTGCTTAAATCGATACGTGACCTGAAAGAAGCAAAGTCAAAGGAAAGTTCAGAGAAAATAAAATTGTATGGTATATTTAACAATTGCCTTTCTTGTCGGGGCATTTGAGATGTAATGCCGCCCTGTATAATGCATTTGTATACAGCTGGCTGTCAAGTGACATTTATAGACATTTACGTGTCATGTTATTAATATGAATCAGTGTGATTAATTTATTATGCTTTTGTTAGGATAAACGCATAATTGAAAGTATTAGTTCTCAATATTGGAGTAAAATGTTCTATCGTTGAAAAGGAAGCTGTCAGTCAAAGCAAAGTTTCGCGCCTTAATAAAATCGACACCAAGCGAGACATGCAATTTTACGATTACTAGCTAGCTGCATTGCTATTATTAGTTCGCGTAAGGGAGAAGTTATTTTTACCTTTATACCTTAACAAGCGTGAAGAAATTCAGGGGTGTGGACCCGTCAAACATATCTTTCGGGAAATACCGTTACCATGCTGTAATAATGTCATGTGAAGTAGTGTTAAACCAACCATGTGTGAGATAAAGTGACGTAAGTTAAGGACACAATCAAAGGCACAAAATTTGCCTCCAATAAGGCAATAGAAAATCTTTGGGGAAAAATTCTGTGAATAGGAAGTAGAACGTACGCTTTGGGGCCATTCTTAAACTATTACCTTCAAGTGAGAATGTAATTCATGTTTTAAAATACGCCCAGGTATTCTAAATTTATCAGCTCCAAGAGAACACATAATTCACGTCTTTAATTCCCTCGTCCGTGAAAATTAGTGAGTGAAGTGTGATGTAAATTGCCCCAAAGATCGTGTTTTATAATATAATCACAGGTGTAAAGTTTAAAATACTCTGCCACCCAATTTAGAACACGAAACAGAGCGTAAAAGGGTGCGCGAGGAAAGAAGGTGAAAGCCGTCTTCAGGCAACACTAGTATCGGTAAAAGTTTTATTAATTACGATTTCCAGTATCATAGTTATCAGATCTTGAATAAAAGTGAATGAAGCGATAGTCTGTAGCATTTCTCAGTCCATCACATAACCTGCGATCAAAGTTATTCCTTTACCAAGGAACCCTGAGTCCATGGCTATTCTAAATAGCATAACCATAAATATATAGCTAGTCGAGGAATACAAACCAATCCAGAGAGGAGCAACGATCTATACCAAAGTGGATCAACACAAACAGGCGAGTGGAGATAGCGGAAAAAATGTCCAGCTGTCATCAACACAACGTAGAGCATATTAACGCCCTCAAACTTGACTCCAGCACGTGGGACACCTATGACAGGCCTCACAAGAATTATCTGTGCTCGAAAACAGTTTATGTTAGTGTTTATTTAAATTTGCATCGTATGTTTTATGTACCAAGAAATCTCTTGCCAATGATTTCATCTAGAATATTCCCTCTTTTTGGCGATTTGGAAATATATACTGTAATTTTATTATTAGCAGCAAAAAATATTCGTGCTTCAGTATTTTGGCCCGTAGCTTGTGCCATTACTAGACTTTGTTTATAGGCATAGCAATGAACGTAGTGTGGACATGTATCCTCCTGTTTAATCAGAACATTTGAGCTGGAATTTTCACCATAATTACATTGGCGTCATCATAGCTGTGTGAAATTAATTTGGTTTTATCAGTAATGATTACAGAGTATCTTTAATGCACCCTGAGATACCTGCCGCTCTGCATCCTGAGAGATTTACGAAATCCCAGAAGTGTTCTACAAGTTTTCCATTTATGCAAAACATAATCTAGAACAACCGCCATTTGCGCAAAAGATGACATATCTGTCGTTTCGTCTGCGATGACCGACACACACGAGGGAAGTCCCAGAAGTACCCGACCTGATGTATAGATAGTGGTTGTTGTTTCAAACAAATGATTGGTAGAAAGTACCAACCTTCAAAAAGCTTAAGTCTGAAGCTTGATGATGCACCGTCGTTAGTAATTGTTTGGCAGCCATCAATAGTGAACGCTCTCAGCAAATTTGTAAACATGGATAAAACTGGTCATCGTTATGTGATACAATACTTTCATTTGAAAGGTCTTAGTCCAACTAACATTAAAGCTGAGCTAGATTCCACTCTGGGGAAGTCTGCTCCTTCGTTTACAACAGTAAAGTATTGGGTGGCAGAGTTTAAGCGAGGCCGTAGGAGCTGCCAAGACGAATATCGCAGTGAGGGGATCACGTCAGAAATTGTACGGAAAATACACAAAATGGTATTGTATGACCGTCGACTAAGTGCGCGAGCTAGCAAACATCCTAGGCATTTCAAAAAGTGCCTTACATTGCATACTGACTGAAAATTTAGACATGAGAAAGCTATGCGCAAGATGGGTGCCGCGTTTACTCACAATGGAACAAAAGCAGAATCGTGAAGATGCTTCAGTCGAGTGTTTGGCGATGTTTTGCTGCAATAAAGCCGAGTTTTGTGTCGATTCATAACCATGGATGAAAAATGGATCCATCACTTCACATCTGAGGCGAAGGAGCAGTCAAAACAGTGGATTGAAAGGGGAGAATCGACTCCAAAGAAGGTGAGACAGTTCCATTTGCAGGAAAGGTTATGTCGTCAGTTTTTTTGGAATGTGTGTGGAATAATTTTCATTGATTATCTTCAAAAAGGAAAAGCAATCAATGGCGAGTATTATGCAAACTTATTGCAGCATTTGAATGCTGAAATCAAGCAAATACGGCCGCATTTATGTTTCATCAAGACAATGCACCAGTTCACACATCCATTATCGCCATGGCCAAAATCAATGAGTTAAAATTCAATTGCTTCTTCATGAACTTTAATCGCCAGATTTAGCCCCCTCTGATTACTTTCTATTTCCAAAGTTGAAGAAATAGCTTCGTGCTAAAAGATTTACCAATAGTGAAGAGCTAAAGTCTGCAGTTGATGGCTATTTTGATGAACTCGATGGTTCTCAGTATAAGCAGGATATCGAAGCTATTGAACACCGCTGGGAAAAGTGTATCGAGCTGAAAGGAGACTATGTAAAGAAATAAAGATGTTTTTTCCAAAAAATTTTGTATTTTCCTGGTTCGGTCGGGTACTCCTGGGACAGCCTTCGTAATTTGCTTTTTCTACCTCCTCATTTACTCTCTCACTTCCAAGATACACTGCAAAAAATCGTTCTGGATGTTCTTTTATGTAGCTTTAAACATAGTTCCTTCACTTATATGCTCCTTAAGGACTGAATCTAGCTGCGATGTAAAGTTTATTAACCCCGAAGAATTCCTGTTTTTTTGGCCTTGAAGTGCAAATTCACATACACGTATTCATTTAATTATTTGTGACAACATATTTATGTATTCTTACTGAGCTCTTTAGTGTTTCTTCTCAAGATATTTTCTCTGCGAACTGTCAAGTTGTTGGCTGATACTGCTTTTGCTGAGTATTTGAAAGTGTAATTCTGCATTGGCATTCCGTATGAAATTTTCATGCTTGAATGGCTTTTTGTTTAAGATAACTGATGCCGCCGATACCATTTTGGTACATGTTCCAGTTTCATCCTGATTTCGCAGTCAAGCAAGGGAAACAACACAGCAAACTGCTGGCTTCGCAACCACATACCAATTCATATGTCGAATATACATGAATTGAACTTTCTGTTTACCTTCTTTTTCTTAAAGTGGGATGTTTGCACTAGTTTAAAGTCCGGAACGGGACTGCCCGTCTCTTTTATTTGAAACTTTTCCTCAATTTTGAGTTTGAAGAAATTCGCTGTGTTTAGATCCTGTACACGATTCATTTTTACAAGGATGGTGTTTCTTTTCGCAAAATCATTCATAAATCTTGAATAATATGTGTACAATAATCCAAGCACATAGTACTATTTCTTATTCACTGTTTCTATCCATCCGCTGTGGCCTCATTGTTTGTCCCTAGAGTGTAGCAAAATCCAAGAGTGTACAGACATCATCCATACGCATACTGCATCCTGGAGGAGTTACATTGCATTATTTCAAGCAGTGGTTTTTATGGCCAATCGCGGCGATGCGCTTATGCGTTCGCATAGCTCAAAGCCAACCCTAGCACATCATTCTGACGTGGATTTCCTTCCCCCAATCGTCTCATCCCACCTTACCATCGGCTCTTCGCGAACACTGGAAATGCTCCCAACCGAATACCAGGATTGGCACTCCGGAGGAAGCTTCATTGGTGACTTCAGGATATGTAGTGGTAGTTTTAAGCTATGGGCAATATTTTTGTTTATATTTCCACAACTACTGAGTAAAAGAATGCCTTATAATAAACGAGTATTATATAAATTATTTTGTGGTGTGCACGGGTGATTGTGCGATAAGCTGCCGCCGGCACTGGTGGCTGCCATCTCCGATTTCTTGCGTGTTGTACTTTCAGATTGTGCATCACTACTACAAACATGGATCGATAAGAAAGAACAACTCTTCCTTCTTTCAGAGCATACATTTAGCGTTTAGGGAAAGACAAACATATCAGTTAGATGTTGGAAATGTATTATATGTCGGAATACTTGAGTTCGCTTTGAAACTGTCCCGGGTTATACGATTCAGGTAACACCTTTGAAGCGTATTCCGTCATATCGCCATCTTAGCGCAGTAGTAGACCATTGATATGAAAAAGGGTTTCATAGGTGTCATAGGGTTTCCGTGGTTTCAGCCCTAGCCATGGTATCTAATTTTTTATTTCAAATTCCACGCCCTAAAATATCAATATTTTATTCACTATTTTCCTCTCGTTTTCACTATCAGGTTATGCTATGCTTACATGCTTGAGCGTAACTGCAACAGTATCAAAAACATGTCTTGTATTGAATGTATGGGCCGAGATTAAGATATAAATGCTCACAAACTGCTTAATTAGGGTTAAAACTGCCGAATTAAGGTTACGGGTTAGTATTTGCGAAGAAAAATATCGAGTGTTAAGTGAACTTAGTTTAATGGCTTTATTGCTGACTGGCAGTCATTTAGTAATTCAATAATCCTTGCATGGACAATGGCTTCTATCTACCTTTGAAATTTAATATTGGAAGTTAAATAGCTCGGCCTGTATAAGGAAAGCGAAATATTGTATTTATTACCCCTGTGATTCTGTTTTTCTTAAGTAAAGATAAATTAAACTTGCCTAAAAACGTATTTCCTATTTATAAAGCTATTTTAAAGCCATGACCAAACTTAGGGCACATTAACATATTTCGTATAGGCAGTATTTAACATTTTATAAAAGTTATCACATCTGTGTGTAAATTAAAACCCAAAGCGACTGAAGTTAGAGTCGAAAAGGAAGAGAAATGTATAATGAAAACTAAAAGCAGAAAAACTCCTCCATAGTTGAATGGTTAGTATTCTGGCTTCTTTAACTGAAGGTCCCGTGTTCGATTACCGACGTTAGGGTATTATATGCATCTCCTTCTTATTTATACCTATGATTATTCTCAAATCTCCTTAGAGTTTGAAATCCTGTGTATAGTTGGCCATTCACTATCGCTCGGAACGTCAGAATGGAGTGGTGTCATTCCAAGCTCTCATAGTGAATTTGGGAACTGCCCACTGTTTGGCGTGGTGTGGTGGGTCTACCGATATCTGACTGTGCAAAGTTCCAACAAATTGCTTCAGCACGCCACAGACGTTGCATAATGAACGAAGAAATCCTAAGGGGAGCTACTCCAAACCACCGCGCAAACCTGTTAGTCAGGGGGTAAACTCAAGTCCAAGCGTCAGTCAGTCGAAATATACCATTGAGAGCATACGTTTTACAAGCTGCAGTATGTGAAGAAGAGACTTTGTTTTAGGAGTTATTGAAGCCTACAAATATTTTCCATGCCTATGGCAGGTTGTGACTACCACAATTAAGTGAAAAGGAATGCCACTCTAGATGAACTAGTTACCTGTTTTCATCTAAAGGCAAAAGATAGCAGCAATCAACAGTTCTTCATCGATTGTTCATGATCGTTCACTACACACAAGCACAATAGTAGATTAAATAACGTAACGTAAAGAAGAGAAAATGTCATAAATAGAGACAGGTAAAATATAAAGAAAAGTTTGCCATAATATTAATTATTTTGCCACAACATGAAGAAAAAAGTTCCTAAAAGTTGTGAAATATATTTTAAAACCAAAACATCTCAACTATACGTTAATGTTTTGGAGAAGGTTCATTCCATTAATTTAAAATGAAGGTGTCTGCTCATATTTAATAATAAAATATCAAATGAAGTGAAAGTTATATGGAGTTTATGGATATTAATCATTGTGAATCCCTTAAACATAGAAGAAAAGAAATAAAGAAGTTACTGGTTGATTTTTCCTTGCTTAATATTAATTATAATATGCCACTAAAAGCACCGGTTCACAAAATTAAAAACTGAAGGCGTTTAATTTTGCACGTGACGTCACATAGAGAAATGCTACATTTTCTCAAAAGTGCCTAGCTTGTTGGAAAGAGTGACTTGGATTTTCTAAGTATCTTTTACGAAAACTGCCCGAATATAGTACTTAGAATGTCAGTTCATTGCTAACGAAAGCTTTTTTAAAAGAAAAAATCGTAAACCTATTAAATATAAAGAAATATGAACATTTTATGAAAATATTATCAAATATGATTTTTGGTCATATACTACACACTACTGAGCGTAAGAGAACTTGTTCCCATAATAATAGCAAGCATGGTTTGGAATATGAAATCCCCTCATATACTGTGAGCATCGGTTTCACGTTCCCGGTGCCCCGAGCCACTCGCTGCCATTATCATCCCCTCATCCCAACTTGTTAGACCCACATCTACTTTCGTAGCTTCTTCCCCTTCAAGATCTATTCTTCCCATTGATTGACGCTTTCTGGTTTTATGCCTTCTGATTCCGAGATCGCGGGTTGAAGCCCGGCCCTGACCGATGGTTTTAGGTATACTTAAAAAGCGGCAGCCTCATGTTAGTAGATCTATTAGCATGTAAAAGAACTCCTGCGGGACGAAATTGAGGCTCACCGGCGGCGCTGACACGATCCTAGGAATTGACACTGTCATTAACAAAGCAAAATATTATTTGTCTAGTGTTATGAACTCGTGTCTGACCCACAGCGATCTCTCCTGTCTTCGAGGTTCCTGTTCCACGGCTTCGGTGCAGCTTCCGACTTGTGTGCTCTCCGGAGGCCTCAGGCATGAATGTTGAATGGACCGTTCGAACTACCCATTTTGTGTGACACTAGGGGCGGAGCCATTTCGTAGTCATGTACATCCAAGTAGTTCCTGAGGGGCCGGGTCCCCTCGAGTAGCTCGGCGGCCGTGTGCCTCTGGCCTGAACGGGGAGACCCGAAATGTTATCAATGTCTGGGGCCCGATGTAATCAACCATAAGTTCTCTGAATCCGCGCTGACTCTGTTGAGGCAGCGCGAGCTAAATTGTGGGGCCATTGGCGGTTATTCCAATTGTATAGGAATTAAGTCAGGCCTGCCTACGGTGCAAATGTCTTATACCGGTAAATAGTGATAGGTGTAGGGTAACTCCTATGAATTATTCCTTGAGATCGGGCCTGGAGTGGGTGCTCCAGACCGGCGCAGACAAGATGTGGATGTCTTTTTCTTGATCACCCGGATGGCAGGCTGATGCCCACGGCTCCGGATGGGGAAGATTTTCCCCATGGTTACTCTGAGCCTTTCTTCCTCCTCAACACCTCAATTTCTTTATTATGCGGCTTACCTGCGGCAACAAGACCATGAAAGATGTCTGGTAGGTATGTCTGGGAAACAACTTGAGTCAATTGGGGAATTCAATACTCCCCCGGCGTGTTGTCACAGTAGCTCAATGGTTAGAGCAACCGCACGGAGAGCGGGAGAACCGTGTTTAAATCCCGGCTGTGGCGTTGAATTTTTCAGTTGACTCTACATTAAATACCTTTCAGTTACCGGCCGATTTTCCTAACCCGTATCATTTGCAAAGTTATGGAAGGCATGATAAACGGGCGGTTGACATAGCTGGGATCTCGGAAACTTCTCGGCGTGTTGTCACAGTAGCTCAATGGTTAGAGCAACCGCACGGAGAGCGGGAGAAACGTGTTCAAATCCCGGCTGTGGCGTTGAATTTTTCAGTTGACTCTACATTAAATATCTTTCAGTTACCGGCCGATTTTCCTAACCCGTATCATTTGCAAGGTTATGGAAGGCATGATAAATGGGCGGTTGACATAGCTGGGATCTCGGAAACTTCTAGCTAACGTGCAGTGTGGTATTTGCCGGCAATCACCTTGTTAACCTTTCGACTCACGTATTTTACGGTTCCATACAAATCAGTCAGACTGGAGCAGTATTGTTTGACTTGGAGAAAGCCTACGACACCTGTGGGAGGACTAGCATTCTTCGCACTATGCATCAGTGGAGATTCCGTGGTCGTTTGTGTGTTTTAATTCATGAATTTATTAGGACAGGTTATTTCGTGTGCGTGTGAACTCTACGTTACCTGAACCTTTTTATTTAAGAGAACGGAGATTTTCAGGGTTCGGTATTTATCGTCACAGTGTTTGTTATAGCGATCAACCCTGTTGTTGACTGTGTTCCATCGAGATTTCCTCGTAACTCGGTGTACCATGCTTCTAGTCGCATTTTCCTTCTGGAACGCCGATTGCAACAGCGTCTTAACTTTCTTTATACTTGGAATCTCAAAAACGGGTTCTATTTTTCGCCAAGAGGAGCGTCTGTGTCAATTTCTGGCGCCGAAATAAGTTTTTTCCACCTCACTCCGACTCGGCGCAAAAATCCTGCCCTTTGCAGACGAAACTAGGCTTCTAGAGGTGATGTTTGATAAAAGTTTGTACTTGTCCTCACAAATCGCCTAGTAGGAAAGATGTGGACCCTCTCTGTCCATTCCACGTGCTTTGAATGGCACATTCTGGGGAGCAGCTCGTACGGTTCTGTTGCGCTTTATGGATCACTGGTCTCTTTAAGCTTGAGTACGAATCGTCGGTGAGAGCCAGAGGAACGTATCTCCATAAATAGGGTTTTGGACTTTTTCAAGGTGTGTTATCACAGTAAAGATCTCTATGTTGTGTCAAAACGACGTATCTGCAGCTCTTCTCCTGGCGAGAATAAGGTGCTGCGTATCTCCAAGTTACAGTTTATTTAAGAGACAGATAGACTTACGTTCTTCTGTCTCGAAGAAATGCGTCTCAATTTTGGGAATAGCAAAACATAACGGCACTTACGTTCTTCTGACTCCTAACTTCATAAACTAATTTTGGAAATACGTTTTAACATACCAGAGACAACTATCTGCTTGTTTCGCATATAATTTTTCTGCACGTATGCGCTATTTTCCTGTGTACCTGAAATAGAACTAAAGCTTGTCCAGCAGCTAATGACACTTGCGATATGAGGTGGACATGTCACAGCACACCTCATGATCCGCTAATGACCTTTTTTCTCCGGACAAATCTTTCGACTCAGCCTTATTACATTATAAGTGATTTAATATACATAAATTATTTATTGCAATTAACTCTGTAATTTAATATCATTTCTTTATTTCATTATTTGTCCTTCTATCAATTATTACGGTATCAAAATGCCTCGTTACATTCGTTTATTATTCTCAATAATAAAACAATGTACAGCTTCGCCCGAAAAAATTTAACGTTCAATTTATCTGATCTTTGTGGGCAACTATTTCAAATTTCTTACACATTTCTACAAATTTCTTCTTCTTTACAACTCATTGTTACATACAAGTATTTCAAGAACAATTGAGAACCCTTATCTTCACAAATTAAATACAACAGTTTTATGCTAAATTTTGTATGCTATTTGACATCTATATTTTCTTTTCTTTTGAATTTATTTAGTTTCCAAGAGTCTTTGATTCGGTATTTTATTGGAGCACCTATTTTAATGTTTGCTATGTTCACTTCACTTTCACTATGTTCTGCTTAAGAGTAATTTTTGCAATTTTGTACTGATTCTCTAATTACAGTTTTCAGAATCTTGTCTTCCACGTCATACATATTTATCATAACCATGTGTAAACACAGTTACACCCATAAATTTAATTACCAAAAGTTAGTAGTATCTGACTGCATCCTGTATGGACGAAGGGGTTGCTTATGCCAACGACCCATTAGTTTTCCATTTTGGCATCTTTTAACTCCTGCGTATGTTCTCCAAATTTAGAAACAATTACTGAAGACCCTTGTATATTAGTTCCAATCTTTTATTAATCCATTTTAATAAACTTAATAACTTGTTATCTTTCACTAAAACTAAATCATATAGTTCAGGTTCTCACTTATGTTTTCCTTCTTTTCTTTAGGATTTTCGTTTCTCTGCCTTTTGCTTTATCCTTTCAAAAGCGATCTTAGCCCTATCTTCCGCACTGAGCTGAATTTCATTTACATCTACATTCTTAGGTACGGTTTGCAATATTTCTTCTGGTTCCTTACCTAACGTGAGTTTTATAGGTGCAAATTCTGTCATGACATTTATAGTGTTATTTTAAATGTTCTCCATTAGAGGACGATATCTAATCCAATCTTTATAATTCTTGTGAGTCAGTACACGAAAATAGATACCTATATATCTGAATACACATTCTGTGGGGTTACCAGAAGGAAAGTAAGATGAGCAATGATAAAGTTTTATCCCATCATCTTTCAATGTTTCAGTAAAATATTTACTCCTATGGACTGTGGCATTGTCTACTTCTTCTCGAATGGTGAACGCATTTGCTCGTGATTTATTTGTATATGGTAAGTAGGCTTCATTTCGAAAGGAAGTGTGTAACAAACATTTCCCAGGCTTTTCGGAGAATACTCCTCCATTTTTCAACAAAATTGTAAATAATTCTTCCCTCTGTTCTTCATCTAAGTAAATTGCCTGATTTACTTTTACTCTAAATAAATTCCCTAGATCTATACGGTTTTCCGTATCATAGTGCCCATTCGCCTCCTGATGTGGAATTCCTCCTCTAGGTCTATAAAATTCTCCCATATTCATATAATTAATCTGAACATTTCGACTTCTGTTGTGTGAATTTCTATTTTGATGATTTCTACACAAAACGACTTTTGTTTGTTTTCACTTTGTGCTGGTTCTTATCTTGGAACTGCACTTCTATACCTGCTCCTAACGTCATTATAATTTCCATTTCTCTGAGATTGTGTCCCTTGCCCGAAGAAACGTGAACTTTCCATTGCATTTCTTGTTTGATTTTGGTTATTTTCTGTCTTAGACTTTTGTTTGTTACTCTCAAGTGCTATCAGCAAATCAATTATTTCTGATACGTTGCTTGGCTTTGTTATTACTGCTGAATAGTTTCATAAGAAATGTGACGTGACAATACTGATGAGATTTTTATCGTTTTGTTGTGCATCTTACATTCTAAATTTCGGTGTTAATTTCATAAAACAATTAACCATTGAATAATCAGTTCGCTTGTTACATTTTCCGTTACTCAACTCCAATCTAATGCTTGCCTGTCTATTTGCTCCTCAATGAACATATTTGTAAAGGCCCCGAAACTGTTGTCATTTCCTACAGTTATAACTTGCCAAGTTTCTGCAGTTCCCTTAAAAAGACTATTATCATTTTGTACTCCCCGGTATAAATTTTACAGTGAAATATTCCTACAACTCTCGAACGAAACATAAGAGTTTTGGATCATCTGAGTCCTCATTTTCAAAAGTTGGGGGGTGAAATTTTGTTTAAAATATGACTAGGCCAGTACATGATATGGCTATGGTCTCTATTTCTCTCTACATTAATTCGTCTAGGTTCATTACTGGAAGAGCATGCACCTACTTCTGGCAACGAGATGTCCGTTAGCACATTTTATATTGCTTCGTCTCGTCCCTCTGGTTCACTTAGATTACCACAATTTGTTTTCAGTACAATTATACCTGTTCTTAAATTTTCTAATATACATTTTATTTGTTACCACTGTTGCTACATTCTTAATCCTGATCTGTGATTCCTTCAAAGCTTCTAGCCTGTCTCCTATTTCCGTTTCTGCTATTTTCAGTCTATTTTTACGTTACTCTAATTCTTTTCTGGCTATTTCGCTTTCTGTTTCAAATTTCTTGGCTAATTCTTCCTTTAGTTTCCTACTTTCCATCTCTGATTTCTCACTGACTTAGCTAATTTTTTCCTAACGTTTTATATTTCTCCCTGCGCTGGCCGTGTACGAACAGGGTGGTTATAACCTCTGATTTAGTTTTTTTTGCGCGTTATGAGCTCTCACCTCTCGTGTAGCTTTTATTTTTAGAGAGCTGGGTAGCATGGCCGACCATCTGGAGAGGTCGAAGAGTTCATCTTGAGTTGGGTGTGTGGCTACTTGAGAATGCCTGGACCGGTAAGGATTCGTTTTGTGCCTTCCTGCGATAAGTTGTCGTGCAGCGGCTAATTTAATCCTGGTGAAAGTGGGGATCAAGCTTAATATATGTATTGTGAGATCATGGTGAGCTTTCCTACACGCAATTATATGAAGTAGGTAATGGTATTCTTGCGGGGTGATTTCTCAGTACTAGGGTATTTGAATGGGGCAAACGTCATGTCGTTATGAGGGCGAAAGTGCTGGTGAGAATATTGATTTCCCTTTTCCAAGGTTTGTGACTGTATTTAATTCTTTATGGGGGCTTTTTACCCTCGTGTTGTATTCGATTATGTGGCGCGCTATTTTAAAGTGTTAACTTAGGCTAAATTGTTTTTCACCTGGGTTTCAGCTAATTTTTACGTCATATTAGTGTGCGATCCACATTTTTCTTACACTAGTTTAATGGGGCGACAGAGTTTTATTGTTACCCTGTGTCAGGGTTTGTTGACCCAGATAATTTTATGGGAGAGAAAAATAACAATTTTCTGGCAGAGAATAGACACAATTACGGGAATTTTTCTACAGGCCGATGGCTCTTCGTTTTTCAGAAGGATGATTACAATGCACTTTAACTGTGCGCCAGGTTTGGGTAATCACACTTACCCAATTAAATAGTGGCATGAACTATTGTGGGGTAAAATTGTTGAGTTTAGTATGTATACTATTCGAATGCTTAGCATATTAATTCAGAACTCTCTGAATAATATATTTCCCGGTTTATCAAAGGGAATAAGTATAATTACGGGGATTTTCCTGCAGATTGATAGCTGTTGACTTTTCGGAAGCTTAGCTTCAGTTCACTTAACACTGTGTCAGATTTATGCAAACATACTTACCGAGTTATATAGTGGCATGAACTATTTGTGTGGTAAAATTGTTGAGTTTAGTATGCCAGTTATTCCAATGCTTTACAGGTTTCACAACTCAATGAATAATATATTTCCGGGTTTATGAGAGGGAATATATATATATATATATATATATATATATATATATGATTATTGGGATCCTTCTGCAGGCTGATGGCTGTTTATTTTTCAGAAGGGTGGTTATAGTTCACTTTAACTGTGTATCAGGTTTATGCAATCACACTTACCCAGTTATACAGGGGAATCACCTAAAACTTGCACAGCAAATATTTCGGAAATGGTAAGTACTATTGATGTGTAGGTTTCACAGCATTGATTGGGAATCAGGGGCTAGTACATTTAGCCTATAAACAAATTTTAATAATACTGAGAAAGTGTAATTTTTTAGCAAACATACAATCTTTAAATGGAACAATGCCTAGTTACATCATCAGAATAAATGTACGGTAAATTAGAATGTCAGTGGCGTTTTTTGAAAGATTTTAGTGCAAGTGGTTTACGAGAACTCTTCTTTTGAAACTTTTACGCACCGACACTTGTACAACCTGTGGTAGCACAAACTAAAGAAAAACAAAAGGAAATTACAATACTTCTGTGGATTCTTACAAGTAAAGAGAACATAGCCCTTCAAAGATTGTGTTCAAAATGACCACCGGCAGCTTCAATACACGCTTCCAGTCTGCTATGGAAACACGTTCTAGCATTTCAGCAGAAATTTCAGAGCAGGCAGCAGTAATATGTCGTTTCATATAGTTTGGTGTAGTTGGTACATCCTTGTAGATAGTGTCTTTCAGCCTTCCCCACAGAAAAAAGTCTAAAGGGGTCGGATCCGGTGAACGGGCCGGCCAAGGTACAAGTCCCCTTCGTCCAATCCAACGATTTGGAAACAATCCATTAAGACAAGCTGTAGTACTTCGTGCACTATGGGCTGGACAGCTGTCATGTTGGTACCACAGGTTCCTCCTAGTCTGCAAAGGAACGTCTTCTAGTATCTGTGGCAGATGGTCTGTCAGGAGGCTGCGGTACTTGTGCGAGATCATTGTTCCTTCTATGAACAAAGGGCCTATGAGCTGATGGTTCACTACCCCACACCACACGTTTAAACACCATGGACGCTGACGTTCCACCTGACGAAGCCAACGGGGATTGTCAACAGACCAATAGTACATGTTTCTGTGGTTTACCTGGCCATGATTAGTAAATGTTGCCTCATCACTAAACAAGATACATGATGAATCTGGAGTATCCTGTCTTAATGCCCATGTACAAAATTTAACACGATTCTCAAAATCGTTTCTATGCAGCTCTTGATGGAGAGAGATGTGATAGGGATGGAACCTATGTCGATGGACAATGCGTAGTACACTTGCCTGACTTATGCCACTTCCACGTGCGATTGTGCGGGAACTAATTTGCGGATCTACTGCAACGGCATTCAAAACATTAATTCCTGCCTCTTCTCCAGTCACTTGTTTGTTTCTGTTATGTTTTCTAGGTGTTACAGCATCACTTTCACGTAATTGGTTGAAGAAGTTGATAAATAATCGCCGAGATGGTTGACGTCTATTGGGATACTTTTCCGCATACACCGTACAGGAACGAACTGCTTTCTTCCTACACTCTCCATACACCATGACCACGTCGACTTTTTCTGCATTAGTAAACCCCATCTTCTAGTCACGACTTAACTGCTTGAAGTGTCGCAAACTAACTGGCCAGAAAGTCGCAATGCACTCAATGAACAGAAAACAAAATGCAAAGAAACATAATAACAACGTACCCAGCAACTAAGCAGATTGAATGGGACAAACAATTGCCAGGGTGGAATCTTTTCAAAATACGATTTCTCGTAATCAACTTGCACCACAATCCTGCAACAAAGACCATTGGCATACTAATTTACCCCATCTTTATTCTGTTGATGTAATAAGGCATTGTTCTAATTAAAAAATTGTATGTTTGCTCAAAAAATACATTTTATCAGTATTATTAAAATCTGTTTATAGGCTATATGTACGAGCCCCTGACTACCAATCAATGCTGTGAAAACTGCACATCAAAATCACTTTTCATTTCCGAAATATTTGCGGTGCAAGCTTTAGGTGATTCACCCTGTATAGTGGCATGAAATATTGAGTGATAAGACTTTTGAGTCTAGTATACATACTGTTTTGGATGCTTAACACATTTTCATATGTCTCTGAGTAATACACTTCCTTGTTTATGAGAGGGAATAAATATAACTACTGGGATTTTTCTGCAGACTAGTAGCTGTTCAGTTTTCAGAAGGTTAGTTTCGGTTCACTTTGACAGTGTGTCAGGTTTAGGTAACCATACTTACCCAGTTATATAGTGGCATGAAATACTGTGTGATAAGACTCTTAGTCTAGTATGCACACTATTTTTGGTGTTTAAAATTTTCACACGTCTATGAGTAATATTTCCTGATTTATGAGAGGAAACGAGTATAATTACTGGAATTTGTGCTCAGATAGTTTGCTGTTCATTTCCTTTTTAAAGGGGTTAGCTTTCAGCTGACATAGACAGTGTGTCAGGTTTATGTAATCATCTTTGCCTAGTTATATAATGGCATGAAATATTGTGTGATAAGACGGTTGAGTTTAGTAGGCATAGTATTTTGGATGTTCAGTACATTTTCACAGGTTTATGAATAATATATTTCCTAATTTATGGGAGGGAATAGATATAATTACTGGGTTTTTTCTGCAGACTGATTGCTATTAATTTTGTAAGGGGTCAGTGCACTTCATCTGACAAGTCGTATGCTCTATCAAGTGCATATACTTAGGTGACTTGGCGCTTGCTTAGATTTTTAAAAAAGCATCTGGTTGCGTGCGCATACCCTGGAAGTAAACAGTAATCGCTGGCATTTATTTGTAGTTTTTCCGCTTTCGTTGCCTGCTTATACAGGTGTTTTATGTTTATTCTCTCAAACTTTATTTCATTGTTTTATGGTCTTATATTGATTGGCAACCTAGAAAAACCAAAGGATGAAACAATTGTTAATAAGGAGGTGTAAGTGTGGAACGTGGGTTCTCCCTTGTAGCTTGGTTTCCATTCCCGAGTCAGACTGGAATTTGAGGTTTTGAGTGCATTTTAAACCTTGCACGTTAACAGTGGCTTAACGTTAACCTCTTCTCTGTTTTATTTTATTTCGTCTTTAACATTATTTCCCCTCTAACTTCACCCTTGAATATTTCCAATGCATGCTGCTCATTTTCTATCCTTTTTCCTTATTCCTTTGAAGTATGTTCTAAATTCAAATTATTACTCTACATCTTTTCTTCTAATTTATTTCCCAACTCTTGTTGACTATTTTATAACTTGTGGTTGTTACTCTCCACCTTTTCTCTAATTTCCTTCTTAGCCCTGTTGACTGATTTCTAATCTCTATCCTATCTTTTCTTCTAATTGCTTTCCTAGCTCTTGTTGACTATTTTCTAGTTTCTCTCCTAGCTTTTCCCCATACCTTTTAACATTTCACCATTGCCATTAAAGCACTTCCTCCCATTCCTGAATTATTTACAGTTTCTCCCTGAATTCTATCGTTTCCTGTTTCTGGGCTAAACTGCACATTCTGATCATATTCTTCTATTTCTGCTACCCATTTTGTACAATTTCTTCTCTACTGCTACTATTACTTTCTCCTTCCTGAACTTCCATTGTTTCCACTAAAATGTTTTAGCTATCATCCTTCCACTGTTTAACCACATCTACATTAGTGAACTCTAATAAATATTGTGCACCACGTACCTTGTTGCTGTTGTTTTCTTGAACGACTCGCCCTTGTATAGCCAGAACTATCGTTTTTGTAGATCGTCCTCCTTCCGTCCTTCCTTCTAGAGCTGTTGTTTACTGCATTTGAGTTCTAGTGAGGCCTCCTCAGCTTCTGATGTTTCTCAATTCGAAGCCCCACGCTGGACACCATTTATGGAGCCGTTCGTATTGCGATAATTTTGAAGCCGTACATTTGCTTCAAATGTTGATGATGCTATCTAGAATTTGCATCCCTTTAGATAACGTTTATGCTACCTGCTTCGTTTGGAGATCTGCGATGTCATCTCATAGCTCGTTCTGCTTGTCTAGTCTGCCGGCTGCTACAGTGGTGGAGCTATGAGTTCTTTGTCTCACGATATGCGTGATTGTAATGTGAAAGGTTAACACCAATTTAGTTAGCTGATAAATTTTAATGTTAACTAAAACACTCTGTTGAAAGGAGTCGCCGACTATTGAAATAAAGAGTTATATTATTTTAGTTATAATTATGAGTAGTAACAAAATCACGATTGAAAAACACTTAATATGCAGGAATGTGTATTCATATGCAAATGAGCTACCGTCCCTCCTCTCCCCCGCCTCCAGCTACTTGGTAATTTTAGTTGCAGCTGTGGGTCATAAATCGTGTAGAGTATAATGGAAGCTTGACAGTTAAGCAATTAAGGGTATCCTTCACCTGTCCAAACGAACAAAGGGGGTCGTAAATTTATGCTTCCGTAACAAAGCCGAAATGTTTTTCCTACCCATTCCACATCCGGCCACTTCTGCACCTGCAGCAGCTCACCCACCCCCACTCCCATTGTTTCTCGAACACGTGCAGGAAGCCATCCATCACTGTCAAAATGAACAAAGAGGATGCAGGACAAAGGAACAGATTCTATTGAGTCCCTTTCTATTGTCCGGTTAAAGGCTACTTTAGAAAGAGCACCTGGCATTTCCCCTTCCACTAGCGTTTAACAAAAGAACAATGCTTGCCCCTCAACTGTCAAAATGAACAAAGGCAATGATAAATAAGGGTCGTCAGAAAAGAGAACTGAAGCCAGTTAACAAAGAAACAAGTTCCATTGTATTCTCTTTCTATTGTCCGGGGCAAGCCTTCTTTAGAAGGATCATCTGGCATTTCCCCTTCCACTAGCTTTTAACAAAAGAACAATGCTTGCCCTTCAACTGTCAAAATGAACAAAGGCCATGATAAATTAGGGTCGTGACAAAAGAGAACCTGAAGCCCGTTAACAAAGAAACAAGTTCTATTGTATCCCCTTTCTTTTGTCCGGAGCAAGGCTTCTTTAGAAAGACCATCTGGCATTTCTCATTCCACCGCCCTATAACAAAGCCGGTCCCTTTCCATTGTTCGAACACTGCGTGCTTGACAAAAGAATCTGGGGGAGGCTTTATGCTCGCCCTGTCTTTGTTCGCGTGAAAGAGAGAGAAGTCTGTTTACCTGCTATACGTAAACACTTTAACAATGTCAGAGTCAGCCATCATGGTTTTTGTCTTGAGGGGCTGTTCTCTCCGATGTTTTACGAGATCCTACGAATATATCCTAGCATAGTTAACAAGCATTCTGTTTGGCTCATTTCAAGCAGCGACTCTGAAAAAGCGCTTAATATATATTTCATTACATGCATTAAACCTCTGTGTGGATATCCATAGATCAGTGTTCAATTCTAACTGTAATCAAAAGTTTAATGCTAATGAGAAATTGATGATTGATAATATTATATCATTACCATAATTAATAAAAGGGTGTTCAAAAGGGTTGTTACTCGAATCTTACCCAGTGAAACTGTAATGCTTAATATCTATTTAACAATGCACGACCAGATTAAAATCTATTTAGCAAATATAATTTAACTTTATATAGCATTACCACGATTAATGTAGAATATTCTTAGGTGCACAGAGCACATAGTTCAAATCTTATCCTGAAACCCTAATGCTTAATAAATACTAAATTATTGAAGCATGCACGGGCAGATTAAAATGTATTTAACAAATATAATTTAATTTCATTACGATGTTTTAATGAGCGGGCTTAGGTGTCCAGAGGTCTTAGTTCGAATCTTACCAGAAACTCTAATGCTTAATAAATACTAAATTATTGATGCATGCACGGACAGATTAAAAATGTATTTAACAAATATAATTATTTATATATTCAGATGCCTAGACACGATTCTTCATTTTCTTTCTATCTACCTCTTTCATTCTTCTCGACTTGTATATATCCAAACGTTCGCATATACACATACACAGAGCCATTACACACCTTCATTCACACACCTGATACACGCACATACAACAACAAACATACACCAGTACGCTTACACACGCAAGCACATACACACACGCACACGCCCTCACACACACACGCACACACATGCACACACACGCATTCACGAACATACCTGATCATTTATAAATACCAACACAAGCCCACCCACATACACACACGCACATACACACAACCACACACACACATGCACATACACGCATATACACGTTCACCTACACACACCAACACACCCAAGTACACAAATGCGTGCAAGCACATACACATACGCACACGACCACACACACACGCACATACACACGCACATGCACTTACACACCCACACCCGCACGCATACGCATACACATATGCCTGTTCACTTACACCCACCAGCAGCAACCCACACACGGACACATCAACTCACGCACACGTCCTGAATGAAAAGAGACAAAATGATGCAATAAAAACTAATTATAGCTTGGGATGCAAGGCGCCATTTACGAATTGTTCGAAACTGGTCTGGATGCATGGGTTCGAATCCTAGGAGTGATTACAAATTCATCTTCTAATAACTACAAAACTAATTAAGATAAAGACGGTAAATAAACTTTATTACCCTTATGTCATTAGCTCGTTTCTTGTGAATGTATATTAGAGTACCAGTTGTCATGGGTTCGTTCCTTAATTTTAACATCTCAATTATCTCAGAAACTAGCAGGGATAGAGGAGCGGACCAAAGCATGATTGTTAGCTCCTATGATGGACAATTAATGCCTGTATATAATTTCCAATCAGTTGTCCCTAGTTCGAATCCCGATCTTTCAGTGACTTCCTTAATTTTCCTCTGTACTCTAGAATATATCACTTAGATCATTGTTGTAACTGCATACAGGTCTTTTAAACATCACAAACTAATATTATAAATAATTTTGTTTCTGGTGTTCTGAGTTCGTATGCTGATTCAATGAAATTTACTTATAAATTTAATAACGCAGTAAATAGTTAAGATAAAGTAACCTAATAAACCTTATTACGTTTATGTCATCGGGTAGTATATTGAGGGTGTATACTCGGGTACCTGACGTCCACGGTTCGATCCTTAAGTTTAAATCTCAATTATCCCAGAAACTAGCAGAGATAGACCTGTGGACGAAAGCATGTTTGATAGCTCCTACAATGAATAATTAATACTGTATATAATTTCCAATCAGTTGCTCCTAGTTCCAATCCCGATCTTTCAATGACTTCCTTAATTTTACTCTGTACTCTAGAATATTCCACTTAGATTAATGCTGTAACT
This sequence comes from Deroplatys truncata, assembly GCA_030765065.1. Taxonomy (NCBI): domain Eukaryota; kingdom Metazoa; phylum Arthropoda; class Insecta; order Mantodea; family Mantidae; genus Deroplatys; species Deroplatys truncata. Next base: position 421,305,188 of record CM060990.1, read on the forward strand.
GCATACAGCTTTGTGTAAAGACATTATAGATGTACTCTGAGAGAGAGAGAGAGAGAGAGAGAGAGAGGAAGTGAAACAAGTAGGGATAGAAGTGCTGAGAGCCTCTGCGCATGCACAGCAAGTGATGTTAATTCCATTGGTGTAATAATCACGTGATGTGTAAGCATCACCGCCATGATGACGTGCTGGCATCGCCTGGGGGGGTTTAGATCCCTATATAAACGGATATCTGCGCACGTTAGAACTGTTGTGTACTTATTAACTTTACATTTAAGTTTTAATGAACTTTAAAAGCAACGTGAGGTGCAGGCCATCTACACATACAGCACATATCAACACGTAACAATGCAAGGTGAGTTTTTTACATAACTATACAAAATCACTGTTGGCTTTTACAATACATTTAATTTTGTTTAAACGTTACAGTACATGAAAGACGATTCGTTGCAAGAGCATCATATTTTCTAATCTGTGCTTTACATTCATATATTTTCTCTATTAATTCTTTGTTTCTCAACGCATTCATACGATTTTCGCTACGCATTCTTCTTACATAAACATTCATACGGTTTTCTCCATTCATTGTTTGTTTCACTATACACTCACACGATTTCCTCTACTCATTCTTTGTTTCTCAGCAGGTTCATCTTCCATGAACATTCACACGACTTTCTCTGCACATTCTTTGTTTGTCTGCAGGTTCGTCTTCCATTAACAGTCATACCATTTTCTCCGCTCATTCTTTGTTTCTCTATACATTCATACGATTTTCTCCACTCATTCTTTTTTTCTCTGTAGCTTCATCTTCCATGAACATTCACATGATTTTCTGTACTTATTCTTTGTTTCTCTACACATTCATACGAGTTTTGCTGCACAATCTTCTATTAATATTCACACGATTTTCTCCATTCGTTCTTTGTTTCTCTACACATTCATAAGCATACTTACAAAACATTTGGTGATGCAGCACAACACACACCATAGTTCTAATATAAAGAAGTGTATAACTTGTTCTTGAAGTTGAATAATGTAGTGAAAATAATAATTCATGTCAATGTCTGTTACAGATTGTTTAACTGATAGACCTAAGTAGATGGTTGAAGATCGTAGTTTGCTACCGACTCGCCGAGTTCAAGATCTCGAAATAGGTCTTAACTATGAGATAAAGTCCTTAAAGAGAGTTCAAACAAGATATGGTACCAGGATCGTATCTTCACTGGAGGCTTGTCAAGTGTTCTTGCCAGAGCGCTATAATTCGTTAAACGATCAAGAGATTGCAGAAATACCTGGGAAAGTATACCTACAGTATAACGGTATGGCAGAGATGGGGAAATTTAAGGCATGTAAATTGTTTTTTTACATTCAGAGAAGGTGTGTAGAAGTGTTAAACTTAAGTATTGAATGTTCTCCTATTTCACAATGAAAAATTCACAAATAAAACAACTGACTCATTGATATTACATAAAACTATACAAAAGATGCATGTTATAGAATTTTATAAGAATTTACGAAATCACAATATCACATATTTTGAATTTAGTTATATCTATCGCATTGAAATAACGATAAATATCCGAATGTTTATACAAATCTTTTGTGCTTCATTTGACATGTATCATAACAAAAAATGTAATTCTTTTCAGGTTGCCTTTACTTGACCAAGGCAGTTTTCTAAGAGTGTCATTGTGCAATGTTTCAGGTTGTGCAATAAGAGGAAGAAGAAGAACAGCCTGCAGCCATGCAAACGAGGCTGACGCTATTGGAGGATAGAATAAGCAACATCGAGACACCCAAGAAACATGCTGGTAAGAAGCGCGTGCTGAGACATGTACATCACCGAAACATGCTAAGAAAGATTCTTATATAACATTACAGAGCATACGATGAAAAAACACGGACAATTTTGTATACAAACTGATGCATAGCTGAGAGTTTGGTCAAGCGAGTCTCCCTATATTCGCTGAAAATAAGAATTGTGAATAGTAATTTAAATGATTGTGAAATACTTTTAAATAGAGATGAAATTTGTACCCTAAAAGACTTGAGCCCCGTATACATTAACAGCATTAAGACAGCTTGCCGCGCTGGAACACAAATTATGAAAATAAAGAGAGTTTCATTTAAATAATAAAGAAATTTGCATAACCTGCTGTTACAAGTGTAATGACATATAAAGAAACAATGAGTCGGATGAGGAAAGTGATGGAAATGTAAGATAAATAATAACAATAAAAAAGAATTAAGGTATGCTTTTACATAGTGTTTTTATTTATTAAAAATCCTTGCATCCTAATGAAAAATGAATCATTACAATGATTAGTTTAAGTTATGTTACAATGATCAAAAAGAGAACTGTCTTTAGATGCATTACTCGATCTTAAAATCAGAGCATCAAAAATGACAAATCCCGGCTTCTCCATATTAGATGTGGTGTCACTATTCCAGGTAAATTCCTGTAACACAGCAGGTTGAGTATGCAGATCCATGGTCCAAAAATGGGTGAAACAGTTTCTTATCCAGCTTAACAGTCTTGAGGATCTCAGCATCAGAAAGTCGAATCACAGGCCTTCTCCACTCGATTAGTGCAGGTTTAACAACAGCATTCTCTTCACCCTGAGACGGGGTAATGTATATAAATGTTCAACTTGACAAGGGATTCTAAACTCGTTGTTAGAGTCCAGAGCTGATGTATTATATGGTAAAAACACGTGTTCCTCTTCTTAGTGATCTTGTAGTCGAATCTCGGTGTCATTGCGAAAGCAATGTCCCGGCAACAATGAAGATGCCCATGATTATAGGATTCTGAAGCCCAATACCTGTAGGAACTGCCGATTGCGTGATGTTAACCCAACAGGCGTCAAGGGCAGAGCATGATGTGTGCGTCGAATCATACCATTATTATATCCTCGACGTCGTTGACTTCTTCTAAAATCTATAGGAATTGTGCTTGTATCCTTGTTTCTAAAGTCAATGTTATGCTCCCCTATACTAAGGTTGTTTGCTCTATGAAGCGAGTGCAGGTAAAATTTGATTTTGTGGTTCTTGTGTAATACGGTATCCAAGCGTAACAAATGGAAAACTGATAGATCGAGTGTCCACTTTTACTATCGAGGAAGGAGACTGATGCAATACTGCGCTAGATTTTTATAATGCTCAACCTAAATATATTCACTAGGAAATCAGATTCAGACAGCTGATTAGGTGGAATAACTTTGTCGCTGAAGGGCCCCAGAACGTTCCTATAAAACAATCACTGGAAAAAATCAAGATTGAAAGGACATTTTAATTACATTGCATTATTATTATTATTATTATTATTATTATTAATAATAATAATAATAATAATAATAATAATTGATCTAACAAAGAAGACATTCGCATCCATACCTAACTTATCTCTGTTGCATTCATTAATGTCAGTAATCTCATAAGTTGCCTGAAGTATATCAAGGATCTTAATTTCATCAATGTGCATGCGTTGAAATTGAAATAGAGCAGACGGTTTCAAAATTCAATGTAGCAACCTAATAATGATCCTTTGGATCTATCTAAAGAGGAGGATTGCTGCAAGTAGGAAGAAAGACTCGTTGACACTGACAGGGATAGTATAACTCATTGCGATAGAAATTGTAAGCACAAGTGTCCGCAGATGACTGAATTGAAACACTGAAACCCCTTAACAGTGCCTTAACGCATATGAGCGATCTTTCTAACTCTTACGTGGTTTAAGGTTCTGCAGATGCTAATCACGCTATAAAACCACCCAGCTTTAAATTCTGAATAATTTCGCTAATTGCATCGGAAACGTCATTTTATCAGGTGTGTGAAGCATCATGCTTAGCATGTTTACCAAATCATTAGGATCGGTGTAGCGGTATAGCATCTCCTCAGTATTCGCTTTGGATATATCTTCTAATCTTGGTGAGTTGACACTAATATGCTTGCCTTAATTGGTGTGTTTATTCAGAGTTTGCTCATTGAAAGAAGCTGCTCTTATTGTTTCATCAGTGGTAGCTCTTGTCGTTACCACAGAATCACTTTAATTGGCTTCAAGCACGGTACATGTTGAATCCCGCTCTTCGGCACTTGAGAAGATTTCAGGATCTCGTTTGGGAATTGTAGTCAATGCACAGTTGGTCATCTCTTTACAGCATCTTCTCCTATGTTGCTTGAGCCTTGAAATTGTTCTTTTTTTAAAGTTCTATTACAGATGCAGCACTTAACAAAGCGATTGCTTCTTCCTTGGGAAACATACGAAAAATCAAGATTCTCGTAAATTGACTGTAATTGACCATCTTTATGAGTGTTCATGCTCAAACAGTATATATAAGCTAGTCAATGTATACTGTAGATGTTGAATTCGTATACGATAACAGGAGACTGAACTATTTTTCAACATTTACGTATTTATATAGGATCTCAGGCTTTGACGCATATAAACAGCCATATCCAAATTAGTCTATGCAAAATATTTTAGTATTCACACATAAATGTTGTAATTCCGTTAATTATAACTATTTCATTAAGCACAAGCAGTTTCAAGTAGCATGAAATGGATTCATAGTTGTAAGAGTGCAACTTTTCTTGATAGTTAGCACAAAGAATGCAAGAGTTGAGTGAGATACTGGTCTACCTAGCTCGAGTCTGAAGCTCATGCATCATCTTTTAGCGAAAATGGTACACATATCTGAGACCTTTAGCGAGAGAGGGTCACTTTTTTCCCTGCCCCTTTCCCTTTGTGGGTCACCTTTTTCCCCTGAGCGGGTCGCCTTTTTCCCTTTGCGGGTCACCTTTTTTCCCTGTGTGGGTAACCTTTTCCCTGAGTGGGTCACTTTTTTTCCTGCATGGGTCAACTTTTTCCCTTTGTGGGTCACCTTTTTCCCTTTGAGGGACACCTTTTTCCCTTTGTGGGTCACCTTTTTCCCTTGTGGGTCACATTTTCCCCTGACTGGGTCACCTTTTTCCCTTTGCGGGTCACATTTTTCCCTTTATGGGTTACCTTTTCCTTTGCTGGGTCACCTTTGTCCCTTTGTTGGTCACCTTTTTCCCTTTGTGGGTCACCATTTTCCCTTTGTGGGTCACCTTTTTCCCTGAGCGAGTCACCTTTTCCCTGAATGGGTTACCTGATGGGCATGTCTAGAATTAGCGTTCTAACATTGACATGAAACAGTTTTCTACGAAGTTCACGTCTAAAGTCGCTTTCAAAGTCTAACATATGAATAGGCTGTGAGCATTCTTGCTTCACCAAATCCATCATAGCAACTAAAATAAAATAAATCGCTCTTAATGTATATATGCTAATGAGAAAGTATAAAAGAACTATGCCGCAATAAAATCAAGTAGTATACCATGAGAGCTAAGGGCTGTTAAGGGCGCAAGAGGTTTCGGTTTAATTAACTCTCTCATTAACCTGCTACCGTTAGAAGTACATTTGCCTGGTTACATATACTGAGGAACTGGAACAAAGCTAGAGAAAAATTAAAGAGAGGATATCCTGGAATCAGCCCGTTAGACGAATCGTGTAAACTTAACGACATTGCTTAAGCTCAGCATAAGGTCTCTGCTTCGAGAAACATTGCTGATAAGATCTTGGCTGAAACGGTTTGGAAAAGAGTGCAAACATCTGATGTTACATTAGTTGAAAAAGTTGGCAGCGCGGCTAGTAACAGCAATTATGAAGGGAAAGGTAGCTACTGGTGTAGGAACCATGAAGAAGAAACAAGGAGGATTTCTATCTCTCATACCAATTATTGCAGCTCTAGGTGCTGCCGCTGGAGGTGCAGCCCAAATTGCCTCAGCAGTAAATAAGAGAAAGTCAGCAGATAAACAAATCGCAGAAATGATGAGGCATAAGAGAGAAATTGAGAGAAAGGTATCTGTTGGCGGCGGGTCCAAAAAGAAGAAACGAGGAGGATTTCTACCGCTCATACCAATTATTGCAGCCCTAGGAGCCGCCGCTGGAGGTGCATCACAAATTGCTACAGCTGTAAATAAGAAAAAAGCTGCGGATAAACAACTTGCTGAAATGATGAGACATAAAGAAATTGAATCAAGAGGGAAAGGCCTGCGAGTGAAGAAGAATAAGGGGAGCAATACCGAATCGAAGAGGAGACAAATAAAGAATGGGAATTCAGAAACTCTGGCAGAGGGCTATAGTTGTCCCTGAAAAACATTAAGTAACATAGATCCCGGCTTGTATGTACAATGCTTTAAGATTCCTCATATTAGGATGCGAATGTCTTCTTTGTTAGATCAATTAATAATAATTATAATAATAATAATAATAATAATAATAATAATAATGCAATGTAATTAAAATGTCCTTTCACTCTTGATTTTTTCCAGTGATTTTTTATAGGAACGTTCTGGGGCCCTTCAGCGACAAAATTATCCCACCTAATCAGCTGTCTGAATCTGATTTCCTAGTGAATATATTTAGGTTGAGCATCATAAGAATCTAGCGCAGTATTGCATCAGTCTCCTTCCTCGATAGTAAAAGTGGACACTCGATCTATCAGTTTTCCCATCTGTTACGCTTGGATACCGTATTACACAAGTACCACCAAATCAAATTTTACCTGCACTCGCTTCATAGAGCAAACAGCCTTAGTATAGGGGAGCATAACAGCAATATCATTGACTTTAGAAACAAGGATATAAGCACAATGCCTATAGATTTTAGAAGAAGTCAACGACGTCGATAATCATGGGCATCTTCAATGTTACCGGGACATTGCTTTCGCAATGACACCGAGATTCGACGACAAGATCGCTAAGAAGAGGAACACGTGTTTTTACCATATAATACATCAGCTCTGGACTCTAACAAAGAGTTTAGAATCCCTTGTCAAGTTGAACATTTATATACTTTACCCCGTCTCAGGGTGAAGAGACTGCTGTTGTTAAACCTGCACTAATCGAGTGGAGAAGGCCTGTGATTCGACTTTCTGATGCTGAGATCCTCAAGACAGTTAAGCTGGATAAGACTCTGTTTCACCCATTTTTGGACCATGGATCTGCATACTCAACCTGCTGTGTTACAGGAATTTACCTGGAATAGTGACACCACATCTAAAATGGAGAAGCCGGGATTTGTCATTTTTGATGCTCTGATTTTAAGATCGAGTAATGCATCTAAAGACGGTTCTCTTTATGACATTGTAACATAACTTAAACTAATCATTGTAATGATTCATTTTTCACTAGGAATGCAAGAATTTTAAGGAATAAAAACACTATGTAAAAGCATACCTTAATTCTTTTTTATTGTTATTATTTATCTTACATTTCCATCACTTTCCTCATCCGACTCATTGTTTCTTTATATGTCATTACACTTGTAACAGCAGGTTATGCAAATTTCTTTATTATTTAAATGAAACTCTCTTTATTTTCATAATTTGTGTTCCAGCGCGGCAAGCTGTCTTAATGCTGTTAATGTATACGGGGCTCAAGTCTTTTAGGGTACAAATTTCATCTCTATTTAAAAGTATTTCACAATCATTTCAATTACTATTCACAATTCTTATTTTCAGCGTATATAGGGAGACTCGCTTGAGCTAACTCTCAACTATGCATCAGTTTGTATACAAAATTGTCCGTGTTTTTTCATCGTATGCTCTGTAATGTTATATAAGAATCTTTCTTAGCATGTTTCGGTGATGTACATGTCTCAGCACGCGCTTCTTACCAGCATGTCTCTTGGGTGTCTCGATTTTGCTTATTCTATCCTCCAATAGCGTCAGCCTCGTTTGCATGGCTGCAGGCTATTCTTCTTCTTCCTCTTATTGCACAGCCTGAAACATTGCACAATGAAACTCTTAGAAAACTGCCTTGGTCAAGTAAAGGCAACCTGAAAAGAATTACATTTTTTGTTATGATACATGTCAAATGAAGCACAAAAGATTTGTATAAACATTCGGATATTTATCGTTATTTCAATGCGATAGATATAACTAAATTCAAAACATGTGATATTGTGAATTCGTAAATTTTTATAAAATTCTATAACATGCATCTTTTGTATAGTTTTATGTAATATCAATGAGTCAGTTGTTTTATTTGTGAATTTTTCATTGTGAAATAGGAGAGCATTCAATACTTAAGTTTAACACTTCTACACACCTTCTCTGAATGTAAAAAAACAATTTACATGCCTTAAATTTCCCCATCTCTGCCATACCGTTATACTGTAGGTATACTTTCCCAGGTATTTCTGCAATCTCTTGATCGTTTAACGAATTATAGCGCTCTGGCAAGAACACTTGACAAGCCTCCAGTGAAGATACGATCCTGGTACCATATCTTGTTTGAACTCTCTTTAAGAACTTTATCTCATAGTTAAGACCTATTTCGAGATCTTGAACTCGGCGAGTCGGTAGGAAACTACGATCTTCAAACATCTAGTTAAGTCTATCAGTTAAACAATCTGTAACAGACATTGACATGAATTATTATTTTCACTACATTATTCAACTTGAAGAACAAGTTATACACTTCTTTATATTAGAACTATGGTGTGTGTTGTGCTGCATCACCAAATGTTTTGTAAGTATGCTTATGCATGTGTAGAGAAACAAAGAACGAATGGAGAAAATCGTGTGAATATTAATAGAAGATTGTGCAGCAAAACTCGTATGAATGTGTAGAGAAACAAAGAATAAGTACAGAAAATCATGTGAATGTTCATGGAAGATGAAGCTACAGAGAAACAAAGAATGAGTGGAGAAAATCGTATGAATGTATACAGAAACAAAGAATGAGCGGAGAAAATGGTATGACTGTTAATGGAAGACGAACCTGCAGACAAACAAAGAATGTGCAGAGAAAGTCGTGTGAATGTTCATGGAAGATGAACCTGCTGAGAAACAAAGAATGAGTAGAGGAAATCGTGTGCGTGTATAGTGAAACAAACAATGAATGGAGAAAACCGTATGAATGTTTATGTAAGAAGAATGCGTAGCGAAAATCGTATGAATGCGTTGAGAAACAAAGAATTAATAGAGAAAATGTATGAATGTAAAACACAGATTAGAAAATATGATGCTCTTGCAACGAATCGTCTTTCATGTACTGTAACGTTTAAACAAAATTAAATGTATTGTAAAAGCCAACAGTGAGTTTGTATAGTTATGTAAAAAACTCACCTTGCATTGTTACGTGTTGATATGTGCTGTATGTGTAGATGGCCTGCACTTCACGTTGCTTTTAAAGTTCATTAAAACTTAAATGTAAAGTGAATAAGTACACAACAGCTTTAACGTGCGCAGATATCCGTTTATATAGGGATCTAAACGCCCTCCAGGCCTTGCCAGCACGTCATCATGGCGGTGATGCTTACACATCACGTGATTATTGCACCAATGGAATTAACATTACTTGCTGTGCATGCGCAGAGGCTCTCAGCACTTCTATCCCTACTTGTTTCACTTCCTCTCTCTCTCTCAGAGTACATCTATAATGTCTTTACACAAAGCTGTATGCAGTTACAGCATTAATCTAAGTGGAATATTCTAGAGTACAGAGTAAAATTAAGGAAGTCATTGAAAGATCGGGATTGGAACTAGGAGCAACTGATTGGAAATTATATACAGTATTAATTATTCATTGTAGGAGCTATCAAACATGCTTTCGTCCACAGGTCTATCTCTGCTAGTTTCTGGGATAATTGAGATTTAAACTTAAGGATCGAACCGTGGACGTCATTCTACCCGAATATACACCCTCAAGATACTACCTAATGACATAAACGTAATAAGGTTTATTAGGTGCCTTTATCTTAATTATTTACTGCGTTATTAAATTTATAAGTAAATTTCATTGAATTAGTATTCGAACTCAGAACACCAGAAACAAAATTATTTATAATATTAGTTTGTGATGTTTAAAAGACCTGTATGCAGTTACAACAATGATCTAAGTGATATATTCTAGAGTACAGAGGAAAATTAAGGAAGTCACTGAAAGATCGGGATTCGAACTAGGGACAACTGATTGGAAATTATATACAGGCATTAATTGTCCATCATAGGAGCTAACAATCATGCTTTGGTCCGCTCCTCTATCCCTGCTAGTTTCTGAGATAATTGAGATGTTAAAATTAAGGAACGAACCCATGACACCTGGCACACTAATATACATTCACAAGAAACGAGCTAATGACATAGAAGTAATAAAGTTTATTTACCGTCTTTATCTTAATTAGTTTTGGAGTTATTAGAAGATGAATTTGTAATCACTCCTAGGATTCGAACCCATGCATCCAGACCAGTTTCGAACAATTCGTAAATGGCGCCTTGCATCCCAAGCTATAATTAGTTTTTATTGCATCATTTTGTCTCTTTTCATTCAGGACGTGTGCGTGAGTTGGTGTGTCATTGTGTGGGTTGCTGCTGGTGGGTGTAAGTGAACAGGCATATGTGTATGCGTATGCGTGCGGGTGTGGGTGTGTAAGTGCATGTGCGTGTGTATGTGCGTGTGTATATGTGCTTGCGTGTGTGTGTGGTCGTGTGCGTATGTGTATGTGCTTGCGCGCATGTGTGTACGTGGGTGTGTTGGTGTGTGTAAGTGAACATGTATATGCGTGTATGTGCATGTGTGTGTGCGCGTGTGGTTGTGTGTATGTGCGTGTGCGTATGTGGGTGGACTTGTGTTGGTATCTATAAATGATCTGGTATGTTCGTGAATGCGTGTGTGTGCATGTGTGTGCGTGTGTGTGTGAGGGCGTGTGCGTGTGTGTATGTGCTTGCGTGTGTAAGCGTACTGGTGTATGTTTGTTGTTGTATGTACGTGTATCAGGTGTGTGAATGAGGGTGTGTAATGGCTCTGTGTATGTGTATATGCGAACGTTTGGATATATACAAGTCGAGAAGAAAGAAAGAGGTAGATATAAAGAAAATAAAGAATCGTGTCTAGGCATCTGAATATATAAATAATTATATTTGTTAAATACATTTTTAATCTGTCCGTGCATGCATCAATAATTTAGTATTTATTAAGCATTAGAGTTTCTGGTAAGATTCGAACTAAGACCTCTGGACACCTAAGCCCGCTCATTAAAACATCGTAATGAAATTAAATTATATTTGTTAAATACATTTTAATCTGCCCGTGCATGCTTCAATAATTTAGTATTTATTAAGCATTAGGATTTCAGGGTAAGATTCGAACTATGGGCTCTGCGCACCTAAAAATATTCTACATTAATCGTGGTAATGCTATATAAAGTTAAATTATATTTGTGGAATAGATTTTAATCTGGTCGTGCATTGTTAAATAGATATTAAGCATTACAGTTTCACTGGGTAAGATTCGAGTTACAACCCTCTGAACACCCTTTTATTAATTAGGGTAATGATATAATGTTATCAATCATCAATTTCTAATTAGCATTAATCTTTTGAGTACAGTTAGAATTGAACACTGATCTATGGATATCCACACAGAGGTTTAATGCATGTAATGAAATATATATTAAGCGCTTTTTCAGAGTCGCTGCTTGAAATGAGCCAAACAGAATGCTCGCTAACTATGCTAGGATATATTCGTAGGATCTCGTAAAACATCGGAGAGAACAGCCCCTCAAGACAAAAACCATGATGGTTGACTCTGAAATTGTTGAAGTGTTTATGTATAGCAGGTAAACAGACTTCTCTCTCTTTCACGCGAACAAAGACAGGGCGAGCATAAAGCCTCCCCCAGATTCTTTTGTCAAGCACGCAGTGTTCGAACAATGGAAAGGGACCGGCTTTGTTATAGGGCAGTGGAATGAGAAATGCCAGATGGTCTTTCTAAAGAAGCCTTGCTCCGGACAAAAGAAAGGGGATACAATAGAACTTGTTTCTTTGTTAACGGGCTTCAGGTTCTCTTTTGTCGCGACCCTAATTCATCATGGCCTTTGTTCATTTTGACAGTTGAAGGGCAAGCATTGTTCTTTTGTTAAAGGTAGTGGAAGGGGAAATGCCAGATGGTCATTCTAAAGAAGGCTTGCCCCGGACAATAGAAAGAGAATACAATATAACTTGCTTCTTTGTTAACGTGCTTCAGTTCTCTTTTGTGACGACCCTAATTTATCATTGCCTTTGTTCATTTTGACAGTTGAAGGGCAAGCATTGTTCTTTTGTTAAACGCTAGTGGAAGGGGAAATGCCAGGTGCTCTTTCTAAAGTAGCCTTGAAGCGGACAATAAGAAGGGACACAATAGAATCTGTTCCTTTGTCCTGCATCCGCTTTGTTCATTTTGACAGTGATGGATGGCTTCCTGCACGTGTTCGAGAAACAATGGGAGTGGGGGTGGGTGAGCTGCTGCAGGTGCAGAAGTGGCCGGATGTGGAATAGGTAGGAAAAACATCTCGCCTTTGTTACAGAACCATAAAATTACGACCCCCTTTGTTCGTTTTGATAGGTGAAGGATACCCTTAATTGCTTAACTGTCAAGCTTCCATTATACCCTACAAGATTTATGACCCACAGCTGCAACTAAAAGTGCCAAGGAACTGGAGGTGGGGGGAGAGGAGGGGAGGTAGCTGTTTTGCATATGAATACACATTCCTGCAAATTAAGTGTTTTTCAATCGTCATTTTGTTACTACTATTATGCGATGCGTCAGTTGCCGCCAGTTGCAGAAATGTTACTCGGGAAAATCCCTCGCAATAGCTGCTAAATCTTTCTAACGCAAGCGCGTCACTGTGCGCTACACAACGCAAAATGAAACTAACTACCACACGATTAATCACAAGAACAGATCCACGTTTAAGTCCCATGATTTATTATGTAAGATTAAGTGAGCACAATGGCTGGAATAAAGTAATAAGAACTATTTTTTCTCTGAAATGACTTTACTGACAGAGGTACTTATCGTTACACACCTTAAATATAATCGCCCCCTTATGAATGACCTTTTGCCAAATGTTCGGAAGGCGTCGTATACTATCTGCGCGTCTATTTCTGTTGATGTAGTGTATTAACCGCCCTATAGCATGGATTATGTCATCTCTGGTGTTGTACCGGATCCCGAGCAGTGGTTCTTTCACTTTGTCAAAGAAATCGTAATCACAGGGGCTCCTGTCGGGTGAGTACGGTGGATGTTCCAGAATCTCCCATTGCCAGCGGCGCAAGAGGACCTGGACAGCAGCAGCGGTGTGGCATCTTGCATTGTCATGCAGAATGATGGGGTGCTGTACCATGAAATGTCGTCGTTGTTGAGCTGTTGAATTTGTCAACTCCTTACTTCCTTGTTGGACGTTGATTGCCGCTGGACTGAGCGTGAGTTAGCAACGGAAGTCGGAGTATGCCACAAAACTCTGCACTACATTCTGTACGACATCCTGAGTTACCGCAAAATTGCTGCACGTTGGATACCCCATGAAATTTCCGAGGTGCAACAATGGAACCACTATGCAGCCGCACATGGTTTGTTGGGCCGGTACCAAAGGGAAGGTAATGACATGCTTCGACTTATCGTCAGTATGGACGAAACCTGGGCGCGCTCGTGCAAACCAAACTTGAAATGCTAATCCAATGAATGGAGGCTTCCCGATTCTTCTCGTCCAAAGAAGGTGCGCGCTACACAAAGTGCTGTGAAAGTGATGTTCATTGTGGCGTATGACACTGATACACCACGCTGTACCAGCAAGGGTGACGATAAACGCTGCCTATTACTCCGCGTTCCTGCATTACCACCTTCGTCCAACGTTCAAGCGAAAGCAACGACGTTTCATGGAACAGCACCCCATCATTCTGCATGACAATACAAGATGCCACACCGATGCTGCTGTCAAGGACCTCTTGCGACGCTGGCGATGAGAGATTCTGGAACATCCGCCGTACTCACCCGAAATGAGTCCCTGTGATTACGATTTCTTTGCCAAAGTGAAGGTACCACTGCGAGGGATCCAGTACAACAGAGATGACATCCATGTTATAGGGCGGTCAATACGGGACACAACAGAAATAGACGCGCAGATTGTATACGACGCCTTCCAAACACTTGGCAAAAGACATAAATAACGAGGGCGATTACATTGAAGAAGTGTAACTATAAGTACCTCTGTCAATAAAGTAATTTCAGAGAAAAAATAGTTCTGATTACTTTTTATCCAGCCCTTGTATGTAAATCTGAATTTGAATGCATGCTCTTTACTTAACTTTAACTCCGCTTATCTATCACTGCCCCTACCAACGTTCCTACTTATGCGATCCAATTTTAAATCTCTACGTATGCGTATCTGACGATTTTTCCGTGCGGTACCGCGCTCGAATCTAAGGATTTCATTCCCTCTCTAATTTACAGAATTCCTGCCTAAGCAACTGCAAAGTAATGAAATCAACTCTAGCTGCATTCCAGGAATCTTTATGCTAATGCTTATGCTAATGCGTTTGCTAATGCGACGATTACTAATGACTTTCCTTAACATGACTCACTAGTATGCTTTTTCTCCAGATAAATCTTTCAACTCAGGCTTGTTGCATTATGCATTGATTTAATATACTGAAATTGTTTACTGCAAATATTTCTCTACTTCACTACCATTTATTTATTTAATTATTTATATCTTCCTGTCAATAATTACAGTTTCAAATATCAAATGGGATGCAAAAGGTTACATGGATGTTGTACATTTTAATCATTGTAAACCCCAACTTAGTGAAAAAGAAAAATAAGGTACTGGTTGCTTTGTCCCTGTGATTGTAATCACCCGTGGTGTTACCATGCTATCCTCTGGTTCACGAGGTCGCGGGTTGAAACCCTGTGGAGGGCGATGGATTTTTTCGTCCCAAAAAATCCTTATCAGGGCTTCCTTCGGAAGGAAAGTAAAACCAGTGGCCCCATGTCGTATATTTACTGCAGGTAAACCAACCTCAAGCCTGATAAAGAGACCTCTGAGCGAAATTACCAACCTTTCACGCCCAATATGGAATGGGGCGCTAAGGACCACTGCAGTTAAAAAGCATCCATAAATAAAAAATAACTCAATTGATATTAATTACAATACATACGAGTATATGATTTTTTTGTCACAAGTATTGAATTCCACACCCTACTTAGCTAAAAATGCTGGTTCCCATAAAGATAGCAAGCATGGTTTTATAATATGAAATTTGATTTTTGCCTGCCCCTAGACATAAATACTTTTGTTCCTGAAGCGACTGGTAAGTCGTGACGTGGCAGCGACTGACTCCCTAGTTTTGTACGTTATCTTTTGGATGTCATCAAAATGGAAGCGCTCCATTTGGAGCGTTAGTGAATGGTGACCTTAAGAGATACAGAGGGGAGAGGGGATTTAAAGTTTTATTTTGAAAAATCTACGATATCACAACACAAAGATAGCTAAATGCAAACAGTGATCATAATTGTGTACGGGCAATGTTTCTATGTCAAAGCCATCGATGTGAGTTTAGATATAAAGACGCGCATAAATGGAACAGATTAACTGTTCCTGAACGGAAAAAAGAAGAAAGGAATCTCCTGTCTCCATAATGCTAAATGATATTCAGTTTAATTGCTGTTTCCTGAACTGGATATTTCTTTGCTTCATCATCCTTATAATTTCTGCTTTTAATTTTGTTTGTCCTTTCTTTTCCACGCAAAACTCGCCTACATTCTTAATGCGTTGGTTATAATGAATTCGAAATACATAGAGTTCTTGCATGCTTGTTGTTGCTTATTTCGGTGGCATACCGTAAAACAAAATATTTTCGAAGTGTTAAGTATGTTCAGTCAGATTAATTGATTTTTAGTTAAGCACATCAGACTCAGAATTTTATCTAAGGAACATGCATACCGAGCGGGATGGCTGCAGCGGTAACGTCTGTGACCCGCATTCGGGAGGTCGTGGGTTCAATTCCCGTGGCCCACCTTCCTGACCCATGCGTTTGTTCGGGGTTTCCCCGGGTCGCTAGGTAAGTGCTGGGAAGGATAATTAATTCCCTGGAATTTCCTGTCCCTCCATTTCACCTTCATTCTCATTTCACTTCACCTTTCATCCACTTGGTATCTTTCAGGGTTGTACGTGGCGGGTGGTCTTGGCGTGTGCATGGCTACACTAAAGGACGTTCTGTGGAAACATTCTCCCCCAAAATGGGGGCGGTCTCCGGGTTCCGGCCCCCACACAGGGGATATGTAAGCCCACAGCGTGGAGGGGAGCTAGCTGCTCAGTTCCCATCCAGGGAGCTTAAATCTGTAAATGGTAATGACCCTGCCCTCTATCTGTCGAGCTCCCTGGTCCGGCCGCCTTTTGTCTTCCCTCACCTCAACCCTTCCCCCCGGTGGCACCTCGTCCGGGCATAGGTACAAAAGATCTATGTAGGTCGACGTGCTAAGTCTCCCTGCGCTGTTTAATCATAATCCTAAGAAACATGCATCATGTATTTATAACGACCCGGAAGCTTAATATTATACCTTGTAGTCTGTATTAAAATTCATTCCTATGAACAACGTGTGTTACGATTTGCTCCATAAAGATAAAGGTATGTACCAACGAAGGGGCCCCTGCAACCGGGGCGGAGCAACACAAGTAGGCCTCAACCACCCTTTTTGCTTCTACCGTGACACCTGGGAGGGAGATATGCATGAGGGGAGAGAAAGTATTGCAGTTGGAGGAATTGCGGCAACTGTAGGCAGGGATGAAGGTGTAGACCGTGTAGATAGTGTTGCAGGTGGAGGCAGCTTTGCGGCTCGGAGGTAATGTAAATACTTCATCGGGGTGGACCGTACACTTAATGACTGTGTTCCGCCATGCAGACCTATTGTTTCGTGAAGCTGGTTGTAACCCTTGGGCATTGCTAAATATAGAGTTTGGCGCTACACGGTTCTGTATCAAGCGCCCTCACTCCATTAGATCAAGCGTTCTAGGGCTGGGTGCTTTGGCGATCATTTCTGAAGTTTGAGTCTGAGGCGGAATAATAAGAAATAGCTCTAACTCTTGAAAGAATTAAAATTATTTCCTTCGGAAAAGGAAACAGACTATAAACTACTGCTACTACTACCACTACAACAACTACTACTAATAGTTATAATAATAATAACAACAACAACATGGCATCACCATAGCACTGCTCGCTGACATTAGTGTCGTCCACCACTCTTCGAAAAACTTAAATACATTACTAAAATATTTGAAACATTTCCTGTAAACAATACATACACCACTTTATTCTTTAAATGTTCATTTAATTTTAGTGTTAATGTTCATGTTACAATACCTTTAATAAAATGCAAGCAATTACCTTATTACAGCAAAGTTTTGTCAGAATCGAAATTTGCGTGCTATTACTTTATTTTCATCGCCTCTAGAACACTCATCTGTATCCTATTTACTTCTTTAACATTTCTGCTTCACCTCTGATTTTCTCCTTTAAATCTGTTTCTCAGATTGCTAAATTAACTGTTAGTCCATGTTAGTTAAACACAATGTAAATATTGTTGCTAGCGTATATTGAAATTTCAAAGTACTATGGAAAGCATGTACTGAATTTTCACTTGTTTTAAAAGTATAAACAGAAAAAATTATACTAGGCTATAGCACACGCATGTACATGCAAGCCTTTCTTTATAGAATTGCGACATTAAGTTTAAATATACTACATTAGCTTTTCTATACACTTTTCTTGCAGTTTATATACTTTACTGCAATCGCAAATTCTCTTAAGGCATAGCCTTAAGTTAATTTAGAATCGTAAAGTAGGAAAAAAAAGTCTGCACTTTAAAGGAATCCAGCAGTCATGACACAATATATTACACTTAAAACCAGAATGTTTTAATTTTTTAAAGAAGTCAGAAATGCTAGTATGATATGAAATGTGTAGCAGGTATCATCTATTAACATATTAAGAAAATTAAGCTAACAGTGAACTTCTAGAGCATTCGCTTCAAAATAATGCTTTAAATATAGTCGCGACATTTTTAACTTTAAAACTACGTACTTTATGTAATAATACGCTTTACGTTCATGCAATGAAAACCACTGATGGACAATAATATACAATTGGAAATAAGTGAAAATGCACTATATTTTAAGAAATAAACTTAGTTTACATACCTGCCGGTATGAAGTTTACTTCAACTCTGCAAAAGTTGAATTTCTTGCAAAGACTTCTGCTAGACGAAGAGTGGCATTATAGATCTTTCATTGGTGATTACATCACAACATATACCTTGATGTAGTGAGTTCACCGTGACGACATTGCAAATATGAACTGCGCTATCAGAACCTTGTTTTATACATACAAAGTTCACGATCCACGCATGCGCGGTGACATGAACCTACTTTATCCCATCTTTCATCATACTAAATTAATTGCTAAAAGCTATTCTAATGTCTACAGTTTATTCCAATATACCGCTGCTGAAACTTGTATAAACCAGTTACAACCAGTATGCATGAAGCAGCTGTAAGAATAAATTATTTGAAAACAAAGAAGACAATGAAGGTATTTTTCTGTGAATTGAAAAAGAGGTACCCCATGACCTTTAGGTAAGTTGAATCGTGTAAGTTATTCATCATTAAATGCCTAATAGATTGAAACAATATTTTCAAGATTTTTCAACAAACAAACCTTCGAGAAAAAAGGCGATCGTGAAAACTTGCGTTCTGAGAATTGTAGGAAATTTACTTTCGGATGATGCTTATGGAAGTTGAATCGTGCAAACTATTTTTTACCAAATTCTATTAAGCTAAAATAATCTTCACAAATCATCTTAAAACAAATAAATGCTTCAGAACAAAAGCGACTGAGAATTTTTTTCTGTGAATTGCAGCAAAAGTGTTTTCATGATCACCTTGAGACCACAAAGGCATTATTTTAAGCTGGAATTATTGTGCCTATGCTTCAAACAATACCGGCAAAATAAGGGCTGTCAAAAGAATTTCTCTGTTATTTGTACTATTTTGGTCCCTATTTTATCAACAGAGTTGATACTGAAGTTGCTACTTTTCAATCAAATAGCTCCTCAATTAGCCCCCAGGTGCATTAAGAGGCTGAGTTCATCCCAGGACAGGTCTCCTAGAGGTAGAAAAACCCCACGCCGGTACCGGGAATCGAACTCTGGTCTTCCGCTGGGTAAGCAGCTTCGCTACCACCGCGCCAAAGAGACGACCTTAGGATCTCCCATCAGCTAATAACCAGCTTTTCTGTCATACCCCTCCCAATATTCATGAATATATGCGTACTTCATTTCCTGCTGGCAACTTCTAATTTTAAACATGTCTCAGCCTGCAATTTTGCTGCTAGCACATCAGTCAGTGGCTATGTTATTGATGAATTAGGCGTATAAAATTGTTCTTGAGACGCTTGTGGAAAATTTCAGCTTCATTAGTAGCACGAGGAAGTAGTAGAGAAATAGGACTGCACCCTTAATTTTGATATACAATTAATCCAAATTAATCGATCGTTATCACATTGTCGGCACATGCCCCCTATTAAAAATCGGCATGCCGACAAAGGAACTGTCATGTAGCTGTCAAATTTGATTGACAAGGGTTTGATAAGGGTTGACAGGTGTGTAAGATTAACCGCTTCATGGACTTCAAAGGTCTGAAGCCGCGCCTAAAGCATTTGCCGGCCTTTAGGACTGGAATTTGCTGAGCCTTTCCCCTAAATTGATGCTCGTGTGCCTCGAAGAGGATATTCCGCCCCTTCTAGAACTATCAGTTGATGTCCCGCCCCTAAATCGATGGAAGAGATTTGGACCACAAAGGCGCCGACAGTTAATTGAACGTGTAATCCGATTAGTTTAATTGAGTGTTTCATTACATGTAAACACTCAATTAAACCCTTGTTGGTATTTTCCTGACACAGAAACTCCCCCTCCCACAACCTTTGTGTGGGTGAAGTCTCCCGCAGCTAAGTTCTAAATAGCCGATCGTATGGTATTGATCGATTAATACAATTGTTCCAATGAAGTATTTTTGATACGGTATAAAGAGTTGATGCTGATAAAGTAGCCCGCTCAGCCCCGCAAGCACGCGCGGACACAATAATCTTTTTCTAAAATTCTCTCCTTCCGAGTGCAAGGAAGTGGGTACCTCCATCACGTGTATTTGATTGATTAATATAATTAAGTGTATATTAATTCACTCGCGCACCTGGTTGTCGTCTTATATGTGTGTTAGCATATGTGTAACTATCACACCTCATTGGTCTTAAACCTGTCCAACAACCCTTCCTCTTGTAATCAAAAACCGCCTGCCGGTTTCTGTCTGGCGATGATGGCAATAACAAGTCTCGATCTACATTTCACCCCCATCCACGACTGGTGTGTGAAGTCACTAACAAGTCTCAACTTGCAAAGTGACCCGACTCCAGTCTGTCGGCGTCGATAAAACGTGTTAAGACCTGCTCACCAAACCCTTCCCTTGTAATCGAAAACCGCCAGCCGGCCTCTATATGACAATAACAAATATCGATCTACATTTCAACCCTCCACGATATATTACAAATTGAGAGACAGCTAGCAATGAATCGAAAAACTTAATTAATGGGGTATTACAAGTGTATAATTATTACGATTAATAACACTTGTCTAATTCTGCTTTGAGAGAAAATTTCAGGCTTATAAGAATACTACATATCTTAGATCAAAGAAAAATGCATGACTAAAAAGCACAGTTAGCGTAAATCATTACTTCGAAAATGCACAAGACGCTAACGTATTTAAAATCGATATTTTCGTTAGCATGAAGGTATGCATCCATTCTTCTACGGGTCCTCACCCCGACTGAAAATCTCATATCGGCAAGCCCCTGGTATACCTACCCTGCACCATAGCGACCAGAGAGAGAAGCAAATTCAGGACGATGGACCTGTTTTAGCATACATAATGAGTCTGTCTACTCCATTTTCCCCACCACACCTCTATCAACTCTCTCTCTCTCTCTCTCTCTCTCTCTCTCTCTCTGTCTTTCTCACAGAGACCATGTTCTCTGCTTGGCCGGTTTCCGTATGAGGTAAACAAAGCTGGAACCCTCCTAGGATATGCTTATAACATTTCCAAAAAATAAACTGTTCTCTCTCTCGGGCAATGTCTCTCCCCGAGACTCGTAACCCGGCTACCCCATAGAGTATTTGTGGAACAAAAAATGTAATGTATTACACTCAACAAGGCTATTTCCACAAACGCTTATGGTTATGTCCACAACATAAAAACGATTTATCATTTGAGAAAATATATAAGTATTACAAAATGTTAATAACATGGGCCTGGGTGCTTTAAAACATACATTTTCGGACACTCGAAGTAAAATAATGGGAACCCTCAAAACAAGTATTTCCAGTGAAAATAAGACGTTGCAGGAGGATAACTTTCTCGGGGTTCTCCATAAAAAAATCTAATGTATTACACTCACATAGCTTTCCATTCTCCTTTTCTGCAACTACGTATTCGTTTGTCCACAACATAAAAACGAATTCGCATTTGAGAAAATACAAGTATTGTAAAATGTAAATAATATGGCACCTGGTGACCATAAAACATACATTTTCGGCAATTAAAGTCACATTGCCTAAATATAAGTTTGGTATTTATTCCACTTTTAATTTTTTCTGAAACTTTTTCTAAAAATGCTTGGAATCTTCAAAATATGTACTTCCTCTGGAATACGGTGTTGCAGGAGGGAAGCGTTAACATGAGAAATTCTTGAGGAACTTAAAACATACGATGTCGAAAGTTGTATTGTGTACCCTAGCGGGGATTCGAACTACGGACACTTCAAATGCAAATTTGATACTTATTCTGTTTAGAACTTTCCTAAAAATGCATGCCTGCGTTCTTCGAGAAGTGAAATCATACATCCTGAAAGACCATACTTATCGGGAAAACCTCTCCACACTTCCCATTAAGCGTCTTTATTCTAAACCAGACAATGCGATATGCCTGAATGTCGTTAATAAGGGTCTCGAACCCTTAGACTTTAGGGAATATTTTGGTAACGGAATAATAAACAGCGAAGTTTAGCCTTACTTGATGTCAATTAAAGGATTCACGCCTGAATAAACATTAGCAACACAGGTATTCAAACAATGGTCTAGCGCTCTATACACGCGCTGGGAGGATTTTCCTATCGTCATATACCTTTCCTTATATATGATGCTGGAAATGCCCTAACTTGTTTAGAGGCGTTTATTTATGAAATGTTTAAGAACCCATCCCCCTCTTTATAATGGAAACAGTTTTATATTAAATATTCAAGATTTTAAATAGACAAACCACAATCCGCCCTCAGTTGTGGATACCTTCGCACTGTCTGCAACGATTTTCGAGTTGTATGGTAGCTAGCCGCCTCTCTGTCGCTGATAATTGAAATGATTGGTGATAATCTTGCAGCTGATGTAAATGAATACTGGAGCGTGTGTGGGGAAGATTACTATCACTACGTCTACTTCCATACCAAAACATGCAGTGGTTTAATGCATTCAATATCGTGTACTCAACCATATTTCCATGATCAAACGTATACATTGGAAATGTGTACAGAGAGCTGTCCTGTTTATCAAAGAGTGAGCATGTAAGTAATATTTTTTCTATAATTCAGTATGAAATCCCATGCATGTTAAATGAAATCTAACTTGAAATTATTTCATTCTTCCAGAGAAAATCTCATGGAGCAGGAGGAGGATCTTAGTGATGTCGATGGAGTTGACGTCTTTATATCAAAACACCTGGCTGATTGTGATACAGAGTCGTGTACCGGATACATACATTCTGTACTTTATACTAACCCGGCCCAACACTAGCGCATGCCTTCCTTCTTCCTATGTAACGACAATTGCCAAGTCAACCAGCGCAGGGAGAGGAAACTTAAGTAAGTAGTAAATATACTAAAGCATATTATATATTTATTTATTCCTATTCTCGCATATCTAACCTAAAACTGAATTCTTACAAATTGCGAATGACCATGTCTAATACCCCTGTGCCCATAGAGGAACTGGATCCTGAGAGATTCGATGTCGATGTAGTGGAGTAACCAATCGCGGAGCGAGATACTCAGCCCAAGATGAGGACAGCGCTTCATTCCCGGCGTGGTAGCTCCCGACGAAGGTTTCATTTTCCCTAATGCTTTCATTTAGTGAAAACTTTCAGGCTGCTTTCATTACGTTAAAGGAGATATTTCCATGAACGTGTTGAATAATAAATGTTCTTTATATGCGGTAGAAATTTTCCCGAGTTAAATACAGCGACATTTTCGGATATGTAAGTTATTCACAATAAAATAAATTAACTTAATAATATAGCTTGCCTTTAAATAAAGTTTAATGTGTAAATTACCTATGCTTTCAGCATTCTGGTCTGGTATTCAATCGGCAGTTTATAACAAGTTCCAGCAAGATACTGACCGCCGGCTACTGGAAGAGTCTGTAAATAACAGAATTCAGGTTCCTTTCCGGCCTCTATCTAATGTCTGGACAACTACAAATGCGGAGGCGGTTCGAGCCTCAGATATACTCGTAGGTTCGGGGTTGAATGGTAAGAATTCATATTAACATCTTCTACATATGCTGTTGTTATTACTACAGGGAGCGGCCTTTATTTCGGGGCAGAGATGAGGCAACCCGTGAACGTTGCACCGTCAACCTCCGCATCGCATGACATAACTGCGGAAACCGTAGCCGCTGCACCGGCAGCCTCCCCTTCCCCAACGTGACTGCTGAACCCGTAACCGCTTCATCGTCAGCCTCCTCATCACCCAACATGACGACTGAATCACCTTACGGCGTTATGGATTCAACACGGCTGAGTGGAAGGAGGAGACAGGCACCAGAAGGGATGTGATAACACTTTGAAATGAGCAGGATACTTCTTTTTAATGTGTGAATTTATCTAATATATGTACATCTCTTTCGAGGTATATGAAAGCAATTCAGTATGACTATAATATCACTTTTAAATATATCTTACAGGTCTACGAGGAGAGTGGTAAGGAAGAGTAAGTGAGAAAAAACAGAAACGACAGTGTAAGCGAAGAATCTACGACAAAGGACCTGTGCGCTTCTTATTCATTGAGGATACCCGAGATTTCACAGCAGACGATGGAGAAGCATATACTTACGCTTGATTACGTCAGCATATCCTCCTCCCATATCATCAACATCGTTCTATAGTATGACATTCCCTCCCTGTGTATAAAGTGCGAGAGTGGTAATACATTTTTTTATATTACAAAATCAGACTGGGACATAATATCTAAAAACATTGAACATTGTCTCCAAGAAGAAAAAAGATTTGCGTGTGATGAATATTATGGTAATGTAGTTTATGCATACAATATAATTGTAATTATTGACAATTTAACTCATTTGATAAATAATTCATTTGATAAATAATTGTTTAAATGATCATGTAATTCATTTAAATAGTGATGCTGTAAGACATTTAAAACGATTAATGACCTATACTGAAAGGCATTTGAATATCTTAACCGACTTTCAAAAGTCAGAGCAAACTATTATATCAGAGAGTAGGAGGGAGAAGGAGAATGCACAATAAAACAATGTTATAGAACATAATTTCAATTTATTTTTCTAAAACCTTATCCTATTACATTCGAATCACATAATGATGATGATTTCTTACATTCATCTAATTGTCTTCATCACACAGGAAAGAGACTTGTAGATAAACACTTTGTCGTGTAGAATCAAGCAGAATGGTGACGTCTGGGCTGGGATATTTGCAGTTGCTTGAATCTGGAGCCCGATGTCCACAGCTCCATTTATAGCTTCTTGGGGTTGATGAGAGCAGTCTACCACGAATAATGGTGCATGATGAAGAAACTCCTTTCTCTTCAAGAGTGGATAATTATCTCTTTCATAATAGGAACTTTGAAAGTTGCAGTACATTTCAAACTTGGAATTTTTAAAGTTCAAATTCAAATTATGGTAGGGGTAACATTCACTATTGATGAATAACCTCAAATTATTAATGTTGCAGTGATCAAATTCTGAACTGTTCATGCTATAATCACCCCATCTTGCATTCTGCGCTCCCACAATCACGAATCGAGGTTTCTCAAGCTTAGATGTTATTGCCACATTCCATGAGAAGGATCTTGTTTGGGGTACAGCAGGTTGGGTGTGAAGATCCATGAAGCGAAGACGATATGAAGCGATGTATCAGAGTTTGCAACCTTTAGAATGCGAACCTTTTCAGCATCGGAAAGGCGCATAACAAACATCCTCCATTCGATTCTAGTTAGTTTTACACTAGCTTCCTCTCCATCTGAAGCCTGGACACAATTTTTAGAATCTCTGGATCTTATGAGAACTAATTCAAATTTACTGTTGTGTATGAGCTCCTTATGATCATCGTTAAATACTAGTAGCATGGATAGCAGGACTATAGCATTGAAAGCTCCATTTTCAGCATGCACTATATCAACATCTTCACCAGGGTAAGCCCATCCAGCATTCAGCAATCGATTCGATTCCATAGGGTTGAGAGCCGCATAATTTCGCATAGTTGTAGTAATTCCAGGATTTATTGCTCTGTCTACAGTTGTAGCATTCATAACCAAGCGAATTTCGTCAAACATGAAGGCTATGACATTATTGGCGACCTTCGCTGTAGTAGGAGATCCATTCGACTTGGCCAGACTGGTACATTTACTATATTTCAAGTCTCTGATTGGCTAATTTTACTCCAATAGAATACTTTTATTTAACTTTTAGATTTTCTAGTGTTTGGTTGGCTATTTATAAACTATTTTAAATATTACATTATTGTTCCAAGAATTATTAGTAGCATTTAAAACTTTCTAATTGCTTGTTGTCTCAAGGTTACATCATTGTTACCTCATTGTTAGCAACTTTCGGCTTCTATTCTCACAGCTGCTACATTGTTAAATTACGTAATACATTCACATAACATTATTATACATGTACATAAGTAGGTAAATATAGAGAGAGCTGGCGCAGTTTTTTGCGTTTATATGGGAAAGGATAGGGAAAACGAGGCTAGATGCGGCGGTTCAAGGAGGAAAATGCGTTTATATGGGGGAGATAGGGACTACGAGGATCGATGCTAGGCTAGACAGTGGTAGGAGGGGGAGTGCGCTTCATATGCGAGAGATAGGGAATACGAGGGTCGATGCTAGGCTAGACAGAGGCTGAGTAATGTATGGTTTATATGAGCGGTATAGGAAAACGATGAGAGGTGTTAGACTAGACAGGGCTTGAAACGTAGTGCATGGTTTATATGAGAGATATAGGAAAACGATGAGAGGTGTTAGACTAGACAGGACTTGAAACGTAGTGCATGGTTTATATGAGAGATATAGGAAAACGAGGAAAGGTGTTAGGCTAGACAGAAGTCGAGGAGTAGAGTATGGTTTATATGAGAAGTATAGGAAAACGATGAGAGGTATTAGGTTAGGAGAATTGAGTTTGTGTTTATAAGGAGAGACGAGAAAACGGAGAGAGATCCTATGCTAGGATAGACAGGTGTTAAAGTTAGGTTAGATAGGAAACCAAGGAGTGATACTCAGCTAGAGGGGGGGCAGGAGGGAATGAGCTTTTGAGAGGTAGGGGATACGGGGAGTGGTGTTAGACTAGACAGGGCTTGAAACGTAGGGCATGGTTTATATGTATGAGAAGTATAGGAATAGGAAGAGGGGTGCTAGGCTAGACAGAGGTTGAGGAGTAGAGTATAGTTTATATGAGAGGTATAGGAAAACGAGGAGAGGAGTTAGAGTAGACAGAGGTCGAGGAGCAGAGTATGGTTCATGTGAGAGTCATAGGTAAACGAGAGAGGCGTTAGGCTAGACAGAGCTAGAGGAGTAGAGTATGGTTTATATGAGAGGTATAGGAACAGGAGGAGAGGTATTCGGCTAGACAGGTAGTGTAGCAGTAGGAATATGGACTTATATACAGGAGAGATAGGGAATAGGAGGTGCTAGACTTGAAAGCGACTTTAGACGTGAACTTAGTGGAAAACTGTTTCATGTCAATGTTCTAGACATGCCCATCACGTAACCTATTCAGGGAAAAGGTGACTCGTTCAGGGGAAAAGGTGACTGCTCAGGGAAAAAGGAGGCCCACAAAGGGAAAAAGTTGACTAGCAAAGGGAAAAACGTGATCAGCAAAGGGAAAAAGGCGACCAGCAAAGGGAAAAATGTGACCAGCAAAGGGAAAAAGGTGACCAGCAAAGGGAAAAAGGCGACATGCAACGGGAAAAGCTAACCCACTCACACTAACAGGTAAGTAATTCAGCTAGTATTGCAAGAGGTTGACTGCATCATAGCAGTGTATGATTTCACAGGTAATTCAGCTAGTATCGTATGTATTTAGGCTAATTCATCTAGTAACACAGAATAGATTCCAGAGGCTAACTGCATCATGGCTCTGCATAATTTCACAGGTAATTCAGCTAGTATCGTAGGTATTTAGGCTAATTCAGCTAGTATCACAAGAGGATAGATTCTAGGGTTGGGTATAGCTTAGTGTCGTATTTCACAGGTATTTCAGAGAGTATCGTAGGTATTTAGGTTAATTCAAGTATCACAGACGTTTAGAGTAATTCAGCCAGCATTACAGGAGGGTAGGTTCCAGGGGTAGGTTATAACCTAGCTTCGTATTTCACAGATAGTTCGGGTAATATCGTAAGTATTTGAGGTAATCGACATAGCTTCACAGATATTATTGATAATTTCGATCAGAGATTTGTATCACAGCTATTTAAGGTAAATGCAGGTGATTCAGGTTGTATCAATGGTATTTGAGTCATTTTAACAGGTAATTCATCTAGTATCATTGGTATCTAAGGCAAACCAGATAGTATCACAGGTGCTCGTGCTAATTTAGAGCAGGAATTCGTATGAGAGCTAGTTAAGGTAATTTCACATGATTTGGATAGTATCACAGGTATTTAAGTCATTTTCACAGGCAATTCAGCTAGTATCGTAGGTATTTAGGCTAATTCATCTAGTATCACAGGAGACTAGATTCCAGAGGCTAAATGCATCATAGCTATGCATGATTTCACAGGTAATTCAGCTAGTATCGTAGGTATTTAGGCTAATTCAGTTAGTATCATAGGGTAGGACAGATCCTGGGAAGCGGATATAGCATAGTTCCGTATGATGTTACAGGTAATTCAGAGAGTGTCGTAGGTATTTAGGATAATGCAAGTAACATAGGTGTTTAGAGTCACTCAGCTAGTATCACAAGAGGCTAGTTTCCAGGGGCAGAACGTATCATAGATACATATTTTTCACAGGCAATTCAGCTAGTATCACAGGTATTTAAGTCATTTTAACAAGTAATTCAACTAGTATCACAGCTACTCATGGTAATATAGAGAGTAATTAGATTATAAACATTTCTCATCCAACGTTACAACAATTTATATACTATTTCTAAATCTTACAAACTTATTATATGTTAAACAGTTATTGTACGATGCGGAGAGGGATAAACTGCATATTGGTTCACAAATTGAAAATATTTACGTCAACATACCTTTATTTTAGGTCGTTGTAGATGTCTCTCCCCTTTTATCTAGGCTTGAGACTAGCACTAGGATTGCTCCTAATGGCAGGGTTACCACCATCCCTTCCATCTTCTTCTTTCTTCATCAGGCGTCTGCTAGTTGCATACACAGCACACGGATAAACTTCATTTTTAAGATTGTAGACTCACGAGAAAATCTTTATCTTTAACTTACATTCTTTTAAGCACTGTTTGTAATACTGTAATGTCCATATGCATAGGTAGTTATTCCATCCTCAGCAATAATTCTTTTATCATCAAAGGGATTCAATGCAATTTTATTCACTTGCACTGTGGTAACAGCATGCTTTCGTGATAGGATTAGACTCATGGGCGTTCTGATGATTTCACAGGTTTTAAGACAGTCTGTATAGCTGTCAAACGAAATGTACTGCTTAATAGCGCTACGTTTTATACCTTTAATCTTTTTTATCATTGAGCCTTGAATATCTAAGGCATACATCTTAGGCCGTAGTCCAACAAAGCGTAGGATGATTTTGCTATTAGCCTCATCTTTAAATTTTCCCAATACCTTCTTGTTCTGAGTAGACTGGCATATATGATTGGCAGGGTAATCAGCTGTATCGAGATGCTCAAGAAAACGTAGCTTGTCCTGGTACACATCTTCAGTTGTAACACCATGAATGAATGAATCAGTGTCCATATACATAAGCTTCAGGTTTTCAGCTCCATAATAAGGCAACAACACGTCGTAATGGTAGTTATACATTAATGTCTTGGAGATGTCCAACACACTCATACCAATGTATATAGGCTTGTTGAATACAATCTGACGAGAGGCCATATGTACAGCAGCTAGATTAGCAGCATATATCGTCCTGTCGATAAACGTAGGCTTGGCGATCAACTTTTCTAGAGTCTTCTCATTGGTCACCAGTCGTATATCCACACGGCTACGCAGGTTCTCCATAGTTTTTCCAAACATGGCGTTGTTAAAGAGCTTATAGAAATCCTTCTCGAAGTCATTTGCAGCTTGTTGTCGTAGCCTGTTGTTAAATTCCACATAAGGTTTCAACCACCGAGACTGTCGGAATTGTAGCACACGATGGATTTTTGTTAGTCGTAGTCCCTTACTAAGAGCCTGCTTCAAAGCCATGTAATTCACTACATACTGCTTTCGAGATCCAAGATGGGGTATCAGTTTCTTTGTAGATGCTTCCAATGGTTTCATACACTCAGGCAGGAAAGGTGGATCGTTGTGTAGATCGTGAAGTTCTGCAGGATATTCGATATCAACTTCTAATATGTACCCATGAGGATCATCTTCTTGTAGTGTTTCTAAGTTGATTTCTTCAGGCGAAACCCACTGAAATCCATCAAAAGGAAGGGCGTGACACATTGCCCACCCATATTGGTTATTGGCGTCCTCATATGTGATAAATTGGGTTGGTCTCGACGGATCAAACTTCTCCATATACGCGTTATTAGCTTCTGCATACCGATGGGAAACTTGACATAAACCTCCTCTAATACCTGATTCCACCATGAGTAGTTGATCGTAATCCTGTAACAGCTCCAGCTTAATTCCTGTATACAACAACATGGCGTCCCATGTAAGTCCTGGAGATGTAAAATAATGCGCGGGGTCAACTTTGTGTGTTTTGAGGGTTTGCTCTCTGAACGTCTCAAAGACATCGGCTAGGAGTAGTACATCTGAGGTTAAGTACAGGTCGCTGTACTCGCCCAGGTTTCTCACATTAAACAGCTTCCATACATTTCTAGCATGATCGTAGTCAGTATCAGTAATTTCTTCTTCATTTAATCTATTGTAGAAGTAGTCCTTAGGAGGCAAGCAGGCCCCGTTCAGGACATCCCATGACGTAACAAAATCATAGGGAAATACACCCTTACGGGTCATCAACTTCAATTTGTCTTCTCCAAAGTACTTTAGCGTTTCAGGATACGAGGTTAGATTTTTTACCAACTTATCCAAGCTTGTACTGAGGAATCGGAAGCTATCCACAAATCGAAGCTTTATATCTCCTACATACTTGGTGAATGAGATATAGCTTTCTTCAGAGTTAGGAATTACCTCCACACGTTCACTTGTACAACCCAGCTCCTTAACAATGAAATGAGAGTCATATCCGCTAAGGTTATGCATGAAGACTGGTATATATTTAGGTGTTTTACAGGCTAAATTACATTCATTATGAAGACTTCCACGATATTCACCGCTGATGTGATCATGGTCGCGTACTTTGTAGTTCTCTTCTGTAAAGGGTTTTCCACACAAGTAGCATGCTGAAGAAGACTCAAAATCCTTTTGCTCTTGATCCGTAAGTTTCAGAGGCTTAGCAGATTTGTATATGTCATCAATCATTTTTGCAAGAGATGTCAGGTACAGCATAAACTTCTGAGCAGCATCAGCACCACGATACACATAGGGTTGCTTAGGAAGACCAGTTTCGAGATGTTCAACGTTGGTTGATGGTTTAACGTAAACACAGAAGCTCATTGGTGTGTGCTCTTGATAAGGGGTTGTATAGGAAGTTTCAGGATTGGGTAGACACGTATGACATGGAGTGAGAATACTCTCAAAATCAGCATAGATGACATAAGGTACTTTCAACATCCTCTCAACATTTTTAAACTGTACAATCGATTTCTCCTTGGTAGGCATAACTACCCTCGCAACACCATGTTGATTACAGATTGATGTATGTTCTTGTAGTTTTTCCAGTCCACTTCGTCCGCTCTGGTCATCAAAATGTGTAAAGCATCGCTTACAAGTATAAACCCGTCCATTATGGTTAGTTTTCTGACGTCGAACGAGTTTCTCAAAATTCTTTATATACACGTAATGATGTTTTCCACTGTTGTCATTCAATAGTAGCAGGTCGCGATGTTCAGGTAGTTCAATATCAGCAACCTTTATCGGGTACACTTCATGCTTCTCATCCAACCCGAAAACGTTAATAGATATCTTGTTAAGCTTCTCAAATTTAGGTATTTGAGAAAGTGGAGTAGGATAGGAAACACAGCTGAAGTCGTACTTATCTTGAAGCTGCTTGTATTTGCTCACACGTTGCGCATCCTTCTCAACGAATTTAGCTAGTACAGAATACATGTAGCATTTCTCATCACTAAAGTTCTGAATGTTTATACACGCTTTCCTTGCTTCAACAGATGACGGTAGTGGTATGTAGCTACTTCCTCGCAACGGGTTGTACTTGTTGATACGAAGTCGAACTCCTTCCACAGTAAGCAAAGCCCAGCTGCTACCCTTAAGCTGAGACTCCTCCATTTCAGTCACCAATTTCTTGAATTTCACTTCCATCGTTGACTCCAGATCTGTTTCTAGGAAAACAGGATGATTCCGTGTTTTAAATGTTTTGTCACAGGTTTCTCCAATACTGTTAACAAATCGACACTCAGCCAGCAGATTAATTTTAACACTCTTATGAACGCTAAGCTCTTTATGCACAGCCTGGATTATACGTTGTTTTGCCTCTTGCAGATACATATTTAGGTCCTTAGCTGATTCGCATCGTATAAAATACGATTTCAATCGTCCTTCGAATGAAGTTTCATATTCTTTCATATCACAGTCCTCCATTGTTGACAGCAACTGATGTTTAGTTGGCTCTAATCTTCTTTTCTTCTGAGGGCTGCTTATTTCACATATATCTTCGTGTCGCTGTCCCTTATAACAATCTTTGAAGGTTACATTACAATGTTTACATTTGAAGAGCTTCTTGCAGCTCATCTCGTGTCTTCTCTTGTCATAACCTCGGAGGAACTTCTTCCCACATTTTCCGCATTCATATCCAGTAGCGCTTGGAATAATATCCTTATACGCTGAGTTATTCATCTTTAATCTTGATGTAATAACGTATTAATCACTGATCAATGAAATGTAGACCTCTTCACCTTGATACCACTTTAGAAAGCTGATTATTCTTGGAGAGAACACGATGTTAACACCTCAGAGATGATCAACAGAATGAATTTCAATGCTAGAGGATGCTCTATTTATAGAGGAAGCACGAACCTTTATGCATCAATTATATATCGTATTAACCCTTCTTCAAGGAAATGTACTCTTCTTCACATTGATAACACTTTAGATTATTTTCTGAGAGAACAGCGATGTTAACACCTCAGAGATGATCAACAGAATGAATTTCAATACTCAAGTTCGCTCTATTTATAGAGAAAGCACGAACCTTTTTAATCAATTATATCCTGATTATTAATACTAAAAACGGTGATGAAGCGTGTAAGCTCTTATATATTTCAATTCGTGTTACACTGATGTTCGAGCGTCTCCGTATAGCTTCGTATGTTTAGAGAGAAAGTGTAAAGTATTGTGAAGATGTTATGTGTTGTTCGGCTATAATCGTACAGATTCGGAGAGCTTGACTGGTGAAGGTGATGAACGATCCATCGACCGAGCAGGAGGCAAGCAGTCCCTTCGCGCAACGAAACCTAGATGCAAAAGAAAGAAAATCGTGTTAGATGAGAAACCACCCAGACATTCGCCTGCAGACCATGGAAAACCATGAAAAAATATGTCAGAATGAGCGTCCAACGGAACTCGAACCAGGGACTCTAAAAGCACACGTGAAAGATACAAATTATATAGAATGAAAGGAAATCGGTGACGATGAGAAACCACTCCAGCATTCGCCTGCAGACCAGAAAAAACCCTAAAAAATATGATGTCAGAGTGATCGACCAACAGGGAAATCAAACAAAAGACCTTAGAAACATATAGGTTAAGATGTAATTCAAATAAAAATGCAATAAAATTGTGCTAGATGAGAAACCACCCAGACATTCGCCTACAGACCAGGCAAAACCATGAAAAATATGTCAGAGTAAACAACCATCGACAATCGAACGAGGGAAACCATCAGATTACTCTAGAAGCATAAAGTTGCAAATGAAAGAAAATCGTGATAGATGAGAACCCACTCAGGCATTCGCCTGCAGACCAGGGAAACCATGAAAAAAATCAAAGGGCTGAGCGACTGGCTGATAGAGTGTGCGACCGACAGGGAAATCAAACAAAAGGTCTCTAGAAGCATAAAGTTGCAAATGAAAGAAAATCGTGATAGATGAGAACCCACTCAGGCATTCGCCTGCAGGCCAGGGGAAACCATGAAAAAAAATCAAAGGGCTGAGCGACTGATGGATAGAGTGTGCGACCAACAGGGAAATCAAGCAAAAGGTTTCTAGAGACAAAAAAGATGCAATTGAAATGGAATCATGATAGCAAATGCCACTACAGCATTAGGCAGCAGACCAGCGAAAATCGTGAGAAACGTAAGGTCAGAGTAAACAATCGATGGAAATCTAACCCCTGAACCCTAGAAATTCAAGTGAAAAAATACAAATAAAATGGTTTGAAAGGGAATCGTGATAGCAAATACCGCTACTGCATTAGCCGGCAGACCGGCGAAAATCGCGAGAAACGTAAGGTCAGAGTGCTCGTCCCTACGGGAATCGAATCCGAGACATCTCGAATGCAAAGTGCTGCCGTTATTGTCTGAACAAAACAGTAAAAACAGACCTCATTAGCACTCGTCATGCTTAAGCACGTTAACTTTCACCATATGACGTCACAGTCGGGGACAGTTTGACTGTTGCCACCATGTCGGGACATGCATATTTTAGACATCCCATATTTTAGAGTCATATACAGAAGTTTCATACCAACGTACTCACTACGCTCGCAAAGATAGTCTAAGATTTCATCGTTGAAATACTTTGGAAATAGCGTAGAAGTTTTTCAGCCCTTATTTAATTAAATTCATGTATATACCCTATTATTTAGTGATTTTTTCAATAATTTCTTCCTCTCATTCGTCAAAAATCAGTGTACAATACGCATTTTTATACGTTTTAATGTCCGTTTATTTTTAAAACCGCTGCATTTGTCCGTAATTACGAGCAATAATTTTTTTTCAGATTTACTCAGATGTGTAGCTTGTAGAATCGAATTAGGAAATGTTTTAATAAATGTATTGTATTTTTTAGCTTAAAGCATCTACATTTTAAAACTGCCATGACCGTTATTTGTATTTAGTATAAAGATTGTTATATTTTCATTTTTAAGACTTCCTTTGTTAAAGATGTCTTGCAATCTATTTTTAAATTTCTTTTGCAAAGATAATCTAAAATTTCATCGTTGAAATAGTGTAGAAGTTTTTCCACCCTTATTTATTTAAAATTCATGTATATACCCTATTATTTAGTGATTTTTTCAATAATTTCTTCCTCTCATTCGTCAAAAATCAGTGTACAATATGCATTTTTATACGTGTTAATGTTCGTTTATTTTTAAAACCGCTGCATTTGTCCGTAATTACGAGCAATAATTTTTTTTCAGATTTACTCAGATGTGTAGCTTGTAGAATCGAATTAGGAAATGTTTTAATAAATGTATTGTATTTTTTTAGCTTAAAGCATCTACATTTTAAAGCTGCCATGACCGTTATTTGTATTTAGTATAAAGATTGTTATATTTTCATTTTTAAGACTTCCTTTGTTTAAGATAATGTCTTGCAATCTATTTTTAAATTTCTTTTAAAACCAAAGCGAACGTTAACAACTATAATGGCGGCCTTCATGTATCGGAAAGCTAACATGGCCGCTTCAGTCATCTTTTAGAAGCGTACCTTGCATGTAGGTAAGCAAGGGAGCCTCAGCTGGCGGAGAGGAGAAGGCTTGCGAAAGGCGGCTGAGGGGCGACACCTGGAGGGAGTAAGGTAGGATGAAAGGCCGGCTTCATGAGAGCTAGCCGAGCCGCCAGTACGGCACAGCGCGCCGTAAGGTTCGGACCTATATGTAGTGGCATGCATATACAGCTGCAGCGCGCGCGAGCGTCTTACGTAATCTAGTTTTTTACGCTCACTATACCATTTAAATATACATTCATCTAAGAGATATAATATTCGTGAGGATGACAGATGTCCAAATATACATAACAAAGAAATTAGTTACTGATATAAATGTAATATCGTACGTTCACCATTTTATTTTTTAATTACTTTTTTATTTTATTCGAGGATGAATTTGTATTCACGTCACTGGATTCAATCCTAGTCCTCCAGCCCGACTTGGAACAACAATCAATAACGAGCTACAATCCATGGATATAATCGGTAATAATACAAATATTTTTTTTGATAAAGACCGTCAAATAAAAAGCTCTGTAAACGTATGTATTTCCCCTCACTTCCCCTCTTCCCCCCACCCTACAGTAGATAATTAATGGCGACACGCAGCTTCAAAGCCGATGTCGACCACTGATAAGGTCCTTTCTTTTATGCAGTCGACTCCCACCCCCGCTTTTTGCTATTCCGACATCGCCATTTACGATGAGAACAATAATGCATTGTCCTGTGTCTCTGATTTGCGGTGAAAGAATAGCCCACGTGAAAACACTTAACCTTTGTGGTTTCACCCTTAAAAGCTACTGGAGCATGATACCCCCTCCTCTCTGCTCTACTCCAACGCAGGCTTAGACGATTTGAACAATAGCCCATTGTTCTCCAATACCGAGGCCAGCGTTGGAGTAGAGCACAAAGAGAGGGCGTGCCCAGTGTACGGGAAAGGATTAGAAAGGATGGGGTAGGGGGATCGGGTGTCCAGTAGCTTTTAAGGGTGAGGTCACAAGGGAAGGGGAGGGGGAGGGGTGGCCGCCAGCACGTGACCAGACCACATGGGGGAGGGGGCGGGGCTAGTGGCACGTGCGACCGGGGCGGCATGTGAGAACTCAAAGGAGGGGGCGGGCCTTGTCGGCATAGATCAAAGAACCTTATCAGATGGCGGCATATCCTTTGTGCGCTGGAGTCGCCATTAATTATCTACTGTAGGGTGGGGGGAAGAGGGGAAGTGAGGGGAAATACATACGTTTACAGAGCTTTTTATTTGACGGTCTTTATCAAAAAAAATATTTGTATTATTACCGATTATATCCATGGATTGTAGCTCGTTATTGATTGTTGTTCCAAGTCGGGCTGGAGGACTAGGATTGAATCCAGTGACGTGAATACAAATTCATCCTCGAATAAAATAAAAAAGTAATTAAAAAATAAAATGGTGAACGTACGATATTACATTTATATCAGTAACTAATTTCTTTGTTATGTATATTTGGACATCTGTCATCCTCACGAATATTATATATCTTAGATGAATGTATATTTAAATGGTATAGTGAGCGTAAAAAACTAGATTACGTAAGACGCTCGCGCGCGCTGCAGCTGTATATGCATGCCACTACATATAGGTCCGAACC
Source organism: Deroplatys truncata (assembly GCA_030765065.1). Taxonomy (NCBI): domain Eukaryota; kingdom Metazoa; phylum Arthropoda; class Insecta; order Mantodea; family Mantidae; genus Deroplatys; species Deroplatys truncata. Next base: position 421,341,944 of record CM060990.1, read on the forward strand.
TTACGGCGCGCTGTGCCGTACTGGCGGCTCGGCTAGCTCTCATGAAGCCGGCCTTTCATCCTACCTTACTCCCTCCAGGTATCGCCCCTCAGCCGCCTTTCGCAAGCCTTCTCCTCTCCGCCAGCTGAGGCTCCCTTGCTTACCTACATGCAAGGTACGCTTCTAAAAGATGACTGAAGCGGCCATGTTAGCTTTCCGATACATGAAGGCCGCCATTATAGTTGTTAACGTTCGCTTTGGTTTTAAAAGAAATTTAAAAATAGATTGCAAGACATTATCTTAAACAAAGGAAGTCTTAAAAATGAAAATATAACAATCTTTATACTAAATACAAATAACGGTCATGGCAGCTTTAAAATGTAGATGCTTTAAGCTAAAAAAATACAATACATTTATTAAAACATTTCCTAATTCGATTCTACAAGCTACACATCTGAGTAAATCTGAAAAAAAATTATTGCTCGTAATTAAGGACAAATGCAGCGGTTTTAAAAATAAACGAACATTAACACGTATAAAAATGCATATTGTACACTGATTTTTGACGAATGAGAGGAAGAAATTATTGAAAAAATCACTAAATAATAGGGTATATACATGAATTTTAAATAAATAAGGGTGGAAAAACTTCTACACTATTTCAACGATGAAATTTTAGATTATCTTTGCAAAAGAAATTTAAAAATAGATTGCAAGATATCTTTAACAAAGGAAGTCTTAAAAATGAAAATATAACAATCTTTATACTAAATACAAATAACGGTCATGGCAGTTTTAAAATGTAGATGCTTTAAGCTAAAAAAATACAATACATTTATTAAAACATTTCCTAATTCGATTCTACAAGCTACACATCTGAGTAAATCTGAAAAAAAATTATTGCTCGTAATTACGGACAAATGCAGCGGTTTTAAAAATAAACGGACATTAAAACGTATAAAAATGCGTATTGTTCACTGATTTTTGACGAATGAGAGGAAGAAATTATTGAAAAAATCACTAAATAATAGGGTATATACATGAATTTAATTAAATAAGGGCTGAAAAACTTCTACGCTATTTCCAAAGTATTTCAACGATGAAATCTTAGACTATCTTTGCGAGCGTAGTGAGTACGTTGGTATGAAACTTCTGTATATGACTCTAAAATATGGGATGTCTAAAATATGCATGTCCCGACATGGTGGCGACAGTCAAACTGTCCCCGACTGTGACGTCATATGGTGAAAGTTAACGTGCTTAAGCATGACGAGTGCTAATGAGGTCTGTTTTTACTGTTTTGTTCAGACAATAACGGCAGCACTTTGCATTCGAGATGTCTCGGATTCGATTCCCGTAGGGACGAGCACTCTGACCTTACGTTTCTCGCGATTTTCGCCGGTCTGCCGGCTAATGCAGTAGCGGTATTTGCTATCACGATTCCCTTTCAAACCATTTTATTTGTATTTTTTCACTTGAATTTCTAGGGTTCAGGGGTTAGATTTCCATCGATTGTTTACTCTGACTTTACGTTTCTCACGATTTTCGCTGGTCTGCTGCCTAATGCTGTAGTGGCATTTGCTATCATGATTCCATTTCAATTGCATCTTTTTTGTCTCTAGAAACCTTTTGCTTGATTTCCCTGTTGGTCGCACACTCTATCCATCAGTCGCTCAGCCCTTTGATTTTTTTTCATGGTTTCCCCTGGCCTGCAGGCGAATGCCTGAGTGGGTTCTCATCTATCACGATTTTCTTTCATTTGCAACTTTATGCTTCTAGAGACCTTTTGTTTGATTTCCCTGTCGGTCGCACACTCTATCAGCCAGTCGCTCAGCCCTTTGATTTTTTTCATGGTTTCCCTGGTCTGCAGGCGAATGCCTGAGTGGGTTCTCATCTATCACGTATTTCTTTCATTTGCAACTTTATGCTTCTAGAGTAATCTGATGGTTTCCCTCGTTCGATTGTCGATGGTTGTTTACTCTGACATATTTTTCATGGTTTTGCCTGGTCTGTAGGCGAATGTCTGGGTGGTTTCTCATCTAGCACAATTTTATTGCATTTTTATTTGAATTACATCTTAACCTATATGTTTCTAAGGTCTTTTGTTTGATTTCCCTGTTGGTCGATCACTCTGACATCATATTTTTTAGGGTTTTCCCTGGTCTGCAGGCGAATGCTGGAGTGGTTTCTCATCGTCACCGATTTCCTTTCATTCTATATAATTTGTATCTTTCACGTGTGCTTTTAGAGTCCCTGGTTCGAGTTCCGTTGGACGCTCACTCTGACATATTTTTTCATGGTTTTCCATGGTCTGCAGGCGAATGTCTGGGTGGTTTCTCATCTAACACGATTTTCTTTCTTTTGCATCTAGGTTTCGTTGCGCGAAGGGACTGCTTGCCTCCTGCTCGGTCGATGGATCGTTCATCACCTTCACCAGTCAAGCTCTCCGAATCTGTACGATTATAGCCGAACAATACATAACATCTTCACAATACTTTACACTTTCTCTCTAAACATACGAAGCTATACGGAGACGCTCGAACATCAGTGTAACACGAATTGAAATATATAAGAGCTTACACGCTTCATCACCGTTTTTAGTATTAATAATCAGGATATAATTGATTAAAAAGGTTCGTGCTTTCTCTATAAATAGAGCGAACTTGAGTATTGAAATTCATTCTGTTGATCATCTCTGAGGTGTTAACATCGCTGTTCTCTCAGAAAATAATCTAAAGTGTTATCAATGTGAAGAAGAGTACATTTCCTTGAAGAAGGGTTAATACGATATATAATTGATGCATAAAGGTTCGTGCTTCCTCTATAAATAGAGCATCCTCTAGCATTGAAATTCATTCTGTTGATCATCTCTGAGGTGTTAACATCGTGTTCTCTCCAAGAATAATCAGCTTTCTAAAGTGGTATCAAGGTGAAGAGGTCTACATTTCATTGATCAGTGATTAATACGTTATTACATCAAGATTAAAGATGAATAACTCAGCGTATAAGGATATTATTCCAAGCGCTACTGGATATGCATGCGGAAAATGTGGGAAGAAGTTCCTCCGAGGTTATGACAAGAGAAGACACGAGATGAGCTGCAAGAAGCTCTTCAAATGTAAACATTGTAATGTAACCTTCAAAGATTGTTATAAGGGACAGCGACACGAAGATATATGTGAAATAAGCAGCTCTCAGAAGAAAAGAAGATTAGAGCCAACTAAACATCAGTTGCTGTCAACAATGGAGGACTGTGATATGAAAGAATATGAAACTTCATTCGAAGGACGATTGAAATCGTATTTTATACGATGCGAATCAGCTAAGGACCTAAATATGTATCTGCAAGAGGCAAAACAACGTATAATCCAGGCTGTGCATAAAGAGCTTAGCGTTCATAAGAGTGTTAAAATTAATCTGCTGGCTGAGTGTCGATTTGTTAACAGTATTGGAGAAACCTGTGACAAAACATTTAAAACACGGAATCATCCTGTTTTCCTAGAAACAGATCTGGAGTCAACGATGGAAGTGAAATTCAAGAAATTGGTGACTGAAATGGAGGAGTCTCAGCTTAAGGGTAGCAGCTGGGCTTTGCTTACTGTGGAAGGAGTTCGACTTCGTATCAACAAGTACAACCCGTTGCGAGGAAGTAGCTACATACCACTACCGTCATCTGTTGAAGCAAGGAAAGCGTGTATAAACATTCAGAACTTTAGTGATGAGAAATGCTACATGTATTCTGTACTAGCTAAATTCGTTGAGAAGGATGCGCAACGTGTGAGCAAATACAAGCAGCTTCAAGATAAGTACGACTTCAGCTGTGTTTCCTATCCTACTCCACTTTCTCAAATACCTAAATTTGAGAAGCTTAACAAGATATCTATTAACGTTTTTGGGTTGGATGAGAAGCATGAAGTGTACCCGATAAAGGTTGCTGATATTGAACTACCTGAACATCGCGACCTGCTACTATTGAATGACAACAGTGGAAAACATCATTACGTGTATATAAAGAATTTTGAGAAACTCGTTCGACGTCAGAAAACTAACCATAATGGATGGGTTTATACTTGTAAGCGATGCTTTACACATTTTGATGACCAGAGCGGACGAAGTGGACTGGAAAAACTACAAGAACATACATCAATCTGTAATCAACATGGTGTTGCGAGGGTAGTTATGCCTACCAAGGAGAAATCGATTGTACAGTTTAAAAATGTTGAGAGGATGTTGAAAGTACCTTATGTCATCAATGCTGATTTTGAGAGTATTCTCACTCCATGTCATACTGTCTACCCAATCCAGAAACTTCCTATACAACCCCTTATCAAGAGCACACACCAATGAGCTTCTGTGTTTACGTTAAACCATCAACCAACGTTGAACATCTCGAAACTGGTCTTCCTAAGCAACCCTATGTGTATCGTGGTGCTGATGCTGCTCAGAAGTTTATGCTGTACCTGACATCTCTTGCAAAAATGATTGATGACATATACAAATCTGCTAAGCCTCTGAAACTTACGGATCAAGAGCAAAAGGATTTTGAGTCTTCTTCAGCATGCTACTTGTGTGGAAAACCCTTTACAGAAGAGAACTACAAAGTACGCGACCATGATCACATCAGCGGTGAATATCGTGGAAGTCTTCATAATGAATGTAATTTAGCCTGTAAAACACCTAAATATATACCAGTCTTCATGCATAACCTTAGCGGATATGACTCTCATTTCATTGTTAAGGAGCTGGGCTGTACAAGTGAACGTGTGGAGGTAATTCCTAACTCTGAAGAAAGCTATATCTCATTCACCAAGTATGTAGGAGATATAAAGCTTCGATTTGTGGATAGCTGCCGATTCCTCAGTACAAGCTTGGATAAGTTGGTAAAAAATCTAACCTCGTATCCTGAAACGCTAAAGTACTTTGGAGAAGACAAATTGAAGTTGATGACCCGTAAGGGTGTATTTCCCTATGATTTTGTTACGTCATGGGATGTCCTGAACGAGGCCTGCTTGCCTCCTAAGGACTACTTCTACAATAGATTAAATGAAGAAGAAATTACTGATACTGACTACGATCATGCTAGAAATGTATGGAAGCTGTTTAATGTAAGAAACCTGGGCGAGTACAGCGACCTGTACTTAACCTCAGATGTACTACTCCTAGCCGATGTCTTTGAGACGTTCAGAGAGCAAACCCTCAAAACACACAAAGTTGACCCCGCGCATTATTTTACATCTCCAGGACTTACATGGGACGCCATGTTGTTGTATACAGGAATTAAGCTGGAGCTGTTACAAGATTACGATCAACTACTCATGGTGGAATCAGGTATAAGAGGAGGTTTATGTCAAGTTTCCCATCGGTATGCAGAAGCTAATAACGCGTATATGGAGAAGTTTGATCCGTCGAGACCAACCCAATTTATCACATATGAGGACGCCAATAACCAATATGGGTGGGCAATGTGTCACGCCCTTCCTTTTGATGGATTTCAGTGGGTTTCGCCTGAAGAAATCAACTTAGAAACACTACAAGAAGATGATCCTCATGGGTACATATTAGAAGTTGATATCGTATATCCTGCAGAACTTCACGATCTACACAACGATCTACCTTTCCTGCCTGAGTGTATGAAACCATTGGAAGCATCTACAAAGAAACTGATACCCCATCTTGGACCTCGAAAGAAGTATGTAGTGAATTACATGGCTTTGAAGCATGCTCTTAGTCATGGACTACGATTAACAAAAATTCATCGTGTGCTACAATTCCGACAGTCTCGGTGGTTGAAACCTTATGTGGAATTTAACAACAGGCTACGACAACAAGCTGCAAATGACTTCGAGAAGGATCTCTACAAGCTCTTTAACAACGCCATGTTTGGAAAAACTATGGAGAACCTGCGTAACCGTATGGACATACGACTGGTGACCAATGAAAAAACTCTAGAGCAGCTGATCGCTAAGCCTACGTTTATCGACAGGACGATATATGCTGCTAATCTAGCTGCTGTACATATGGCCTCTCGTCAGATTGTATTCAACAAGCCTATATACATTGGTATGAGTGTGTTGGACATCTCCAAGACATTAATGTATAACTACCATTACGACGTGTTGTTGCCTTATTATGGAGCTGAAAACCTGAAGCTTATGTATATTGACACTGATTCGTTCATTCATCGTGTTACAACTGAAGATGTGTACGAGGACAAGCTACGTTTTCTTGAGCATCTCGATACAGCTGATTACCCTGCCAACCATATATGCCACTCTACTCAGAACAAGAAGGTATTGGGAAAATTTAAAGATGAGGCTAATAGCAAAATCATCCCACGCTTTGTTGGACTACGGCCTAAGATGTATGCCTTAGATATTCAAGGCTCAATGATAAAAAAGATTAAAGGTATAAAACGTAGCGCTATTGAGCAGTACATTTCGTTTGACAGCTATACAGACTGTCTTAAAACCTGTGAAATCATCAGAACGCCCATGAATCTAATCATATCACGAAAGCATGCTGTTACCACAGTGCAAGTGAATAAAATTGCATTGAATCCCTTTGATGATAAAATAATTATTGCTGAGGATGGGATAACTACCTATGCATATGGACATTACAGTATTACAAACAGTGCTTAAGAGAATGTAAGTCGAAGATGAAGATTTTCTCGTGAGTCTACAATCTTAAAAATGAAGTTTATCCGTGTGCTGTGTATGCAACTATCAGACGCCTGATGAAGAAAGAAGAAGATGGAAGGGATGGTGGTAACCCTGCCATTAGGAGCAATCCTAGTGCTAGTCTCAAGCCTAGATAAAAGGGGAGAGACACCTACAACGACCTAAAATATAGGTATGTTGACGTAAATGTTTTCAATTTGTGAACCAATATGCAGTTTATCCCTCTCCGCATCGTACAATAACTGTTTAACATATAATAAGTTTGTAAGATTTAGAAAAAGTATATAAATTGTTGTAACGTTGGACGAGAAATGTTTATAATCTAATTACTCTCTATATTACCATGAGTAGCTGTGATACTAGTTGAATTACTTGTTAAAATGACTTAAATACCTGTGATACTAGCTGAATTGCCTGTGAAAAATATGTATCTATGATACGTTCTGCCCCTGGAAACTAGCCTCTTGTGATACTAGCTGAGTGACTCTAAACACCTATGTTACTTGCATTATCCTAAATACCTACGATACTCTCTGAATTACCTGTAACATCATACGGAACTATGCTATATCCGCTTCCCAGGATCTGTCCTACCCTATGATACTAACTGAATTAGCCTAAATACCTACGATACTAGCTGAATTACCTGTGAAATCATGCATAGCTATGATGCATTTAGCCTCTGGAATCTAGTCTCCTGTGATACTAGATGAATTAGCCTAAATACCTACGATACTAGCTGAATTGCCTGTGAAAATGACTTAAATACCTGTGATACTATCCGAATCATGTGAAATTACCTTAACTAGCTCTCATACGAATTCCTGCTCTAAATTAGCACGAGCACCTGTGATACTATCTGGTTTGCCTTAGATACCAATGATACTAGATGAATTACCTGTTAAAATGACTCAAATACCATTGATACAACCTGAATCACCTGCATTTACCTTAAATAGCTGTGATACAAATCTCTGATCGAAATTATCAATAATATCTGTGAAGCTATGTCGATTACCTCAAATACTTACGATATTACCCGAACTATCTGTGAAATACGAAGCTAGGTTATAACCTACCCCTGGAACCTACCCTCCTGTAATGCTAGCTGAATTACTCTAAACGTCTGTGATACTTGAATTAACCTAAATACCTACGATACCCTCTGAATTACCTGTGAAATATGAAACTGTGCTATACCCAACCCTGGAATCTAGCCTCCTGTGATACTAGCTGAATTAGCTGTGAAATCATGCATAGCTATGATGCAGTTAGCCTCTGGAATCTATTCTGTGTTACTAGATGAATTAGCCTAAATACATACGATACTAGCTGAATTACCTGTGAAATCATACACTGCTATGATGCAGTCAACCTCTTGCAATACTAGCTGAATTACTTACCTGTTAGTGTGAGTGGGTTAGCTTTTCCCGTTGCATGTCGCCTTTTTCCCTTTGCTGGTCACCTTTTTCCCTTTGCTGGTCACATTTTTCCCTTTGCTGGTCCCCTTTTTCCCTTTGCTGATCACGTTTTTCCCTTTGCTAGTCAACTTTTTCCCTTTGTGGGCCTCCTTTTTCCCTGAGCAGTCACCTTTTCCCCTGAACGAGTCACCTTTTCCCTGAATAGGTTACGTGATGGGCATGTCTAGAACATTGACATGAAACAGTTTTCCACTAAGTTCACGTCTAAAGTCGCTTTCAAGTCTAGCACCTCCTATTCCCTATCTCTCCTGTATATAAGTCCATATTCCTACTGCTACACTACCTGTCTAGCCGAATACCTCTCCTCCTGTTCCTATACCTCTCATATAAACCATACTCTACTCCTCTAGCTCTGTCTAGCCTAACGCCTCTCTCGTTTACCTATGACTCTCACATGAACCATACTCTGCTCCTCGACCTCTGTCTACTCTAACTCCTCTCCTCGTTTTCCTATACCTCTCATATAAACTATACTCTACTCCTCAACCTCTGTCTAGCCTAGCACCCCTCTTCCTATTCCTATACTTCTCATACATATAAACCATGCCCTACGTTTCAAGCCCTGTCTAGTCTAACACCACTCCCCGTATCTCCTACCTCTCAAAAGCTCATTCCCTCCTGCCCCCCCTCTAGCTGAGTATCACTCCTTGGTTTCCTATCTAACCTAACTTTAACACCTGTCTATCCTAGCATAGGATCTCTCTCCGTTTTCTCGTCTCTCCTTATAAACACAAACTCAATTCTCCTAACCTAATACCTCTCATCGTTTTCCTATACTTCTCATATAAACCATACTCTACTCCTCGACTTCTGTCTAGCCTAACACCTTTCCTCGTTTTCCTATATCTCTCATATAAACCATGCACTACGTTTCAAGCCCTGTCTAGTCTAACACCTCTCATCGTTTTCCTATATCTCTCATATAAACCATGCACTACGTTTCAAGCCCTGTCTAGTCTAACACCTCTCATCGTTTTCCTATACCGCTCATATAAACCATACATTACTCAGCCTCTGTCTAGCCTAGCATCGACCCTCGTATTCCCTATCTCTCGCATATGAAGCGCACTCCCCCTCCTACCACTGTCTAGCCTAGCATCGATCCTCGTAGTCCCTATCTCCCCCATATAAACGCATTTTCCTCCTTGAACCGCCGCATCTAGCCTCGTTTTCCCTATCCTTTCCCATATAAACGCAAAAAACTGCGTCAGCTATCTCTATATTTACCTACTTACATAATAATATAAACAAATAAAATGACTCGATAAAACATTAAAATCTTCCGGGCTGGAAGAACTAAGCCTGCTTCTACATTAGCAATAATGTCCTCAACAGGCAATGTGATGGGTGTAAGAGCAAAATTTCCACCTTTGGCAAGAACGTCATTTACCATCGAGTGTGGGCGATGAAATACGATCCGAAACATCAAGAATTTTACGTAAAGCTAAGGCTCCAGTAAGCAATATCTCCTCCAAAGAAAGGAGGGCGCTCAAAGATTTGAGTGCTGACACTAACATTTTAATTCTTTCCGCGGATAAAGGAAATGCCACCGTGATAATGGATAAGTCGGACTATAAGCAGAAGATTAGTGATCTCCTTGACCCTCAGCTTTATAAAACGCTTACGCGAGATCCTACGGTGGGCATACTTAGAAAAACAAATAAACTAATTAAAGAATCTACTTCAATAAACTCAGATAGAAAAAAGATACTATGTACATCACAAGCTTATGCGCCACGTCTATATGGACTGCCGAAGATACACAAACAAAATATTCCTCTTCGTCCTATAGTAAGCACGATTGGCTCTCCAACTTATGCTGTTTCTAAACATTTGACGGCCTTACTACAGCCTCACATTGGACAATCCGGCAGCTATATAAAAAACTCACAACATTTTGTGGAGAAGTTAGCTTCCTTAAATTGTACACCATTCGACATTTTAGTGAGTTTAGATATAACTTCTCTTTTTACCAATGTACCTGTAGACGAAGTTTTAACTCAGATTGAGGGTATTTTTCCTACAGATATTTTTAACCTATTTAAACACTGTTTGACGACTTCCTATTTTCAATGGAACGAAACGTTTTATCAACAACAAGATGGCGTCGCTATGGGAAATCCTCTTGGGCCCGCCATTGCTAACTTTTTTATGGATCATTTTGAGGCTAAAGCTTTAGACACTGCTCCGTTAAAACGTAGCTGTTGGTATCGGTATATTGACGATGTTTTCCTCCAGTGGTCTCACGGTAAACAACAACTAGCAAACTTTCTGGAACATCTTAATAATATGAATTCCAAGATTCACTTTAATATGGAAACAGAACATAACAATAAAATAGCCTTCTTAGATGTTCTGGTAATAAGAAATGCTGATGGATCACTGTCTCACACTGTTTATAGGAAACCCACCCATACCGACAGATATGTAAATAAAAGCTCCAATCACCACCCACAACAAAAGAGAGGAATAATCAAAACCCTAGTGGACCGAGCCAAACGTATTTGTACAGGGCAATACTTAAGTAATGAGATACAGCATCTTAGACTGGCTATGTTACAAAACGGATTTACGAATAAAGATTTTAACAGAGCAATTCTCCCTAAGAAGATATCACGTCAAGGCCACGAATCGTCTACATATAAGGGAAAAGTCTTCTTACCTTATGTTAAAAACGTCACAGATCGCATTGGAAAAATACTTAAAAAGCACAAAATAAATACAATATATAAACCAACCAGAAAAATTCAACAAACTTTAAAATCTGCTAAAGACAAAAGAGACCCCTTATGTGTTCCAGGGGTATATAGAATACCTTGTACATGCGGCTCTGTTTACATCGGAACAACAAAACGTAGCATAAATACCCGAATAACAGAACATAAACGACATTGTCGCCTTGCTCAAACGGATAAGTCTGCAGTTGCTGAACACTTTGTCACCATGGGTCATCGTATCCTATATGAAGACACGCAAGTACTATCCTCTACAAAAATTATCACGCTAGACTTCATAGGGAAGCTATTGAAATTTATAAACACTCCAATAACTTTAATAAAAAGGAAGAAAAATTTAAGCTTAATCGTACGTGGATACCAGCGATGACACGTCACTGCTGACCCACTGCGGCAGTTTTGACCTTGACGTGAACTATATATTACGGAACATCTCTTGCCTAGTCAGCAGTCGTTATCAAGCTGTCCTGGGTGTTACGCTCCTGAAGATGGCAACCACAGAGTTGACCGAAATGTCGGGTTATAGTAGTTTTACCCTTAGACCACGGCCTTCCAGCCCGGAAGATTTTAATGTTTTATCGATTAACTCCGGCCGTGAAAGCCTTCGTACTTATTTAAATAAAATGACTGATTATTACATTTTATATATTATACACATATTGCATTAAGGCGGGCTGTTATTATATTTTATATTATATGATTAGACTGTTATCATTTAAGTGTTCAAAAATACTGCCTCAAAGTCCCTATCAGTCAAAATATCAGTACCCCATAAAAGTAGTTGGAAACATCGAAGGTATAGAAGTGAACACTTTCAACAACGGAGAAGATGTTTTGCATCCTTCTGAAGTGGAAGAAAATTCAATCTTTAGATTTATTACGTCATTACTGAAAAGCTGGGAAAGATAGCATGCTTTTACAGTATGGGTAGACATCGAAATGTCGACTCTGTATATCTAGCGCAATCTTATGTTAAGTTTCCAAACATTTAATTCGCGATAATACAAACATGATTATACTCTTCAGGCAAGAAATTTAAACTTGGAGCATATTTATGAAGATTATGTAAATACCAACATGACCTACAATGAATTTAAAGATCTGTATAGGAGTGTTTGGGAGAGTGTATCAGAAGGAAGACCCTATGTTGTGATAGTTCCTGAATTTCACATGAATGATGGGCGATATAGGAATGGTTTTCACGTATATATTAAGCTCGATAAAACAGAAAACGCTCATTCGTAGATAGTCATGAGCATCGACAGGTTCGGATCCCAGAGAATTGCTCCAGTTAGAAGAGTGCTTGATCGTTTTGTCATAAATAGAAATGTCAAATAAAACTATCAATTCAAGAACAAGCGGTCGCGCAATGTTCACGATCCTGAAGATAATAATGATGCATCCAATAAGAATTATGTTGACGCTCTCGAAAATAGGATGCTGGATTTTTCTCAGCAAGCTGCTAACAAAGTTGAGGTTATAGCTAAGTCTATGATCGATGAATGGATTTCAAGATACATTCTCAATATGAATCCGGAAAATAACATTGTGATTGACAAAGTTAGATTGAAAGTATCGCCCGATCCAGTTCACGATAATGATGTCGCGATAGAAAGTTCATCACTGCGTATGTCAATTCACGGACGCAGCCGTTGGACGATAATGGTAACAGAATATTTGGTAAGAAGAGAATTATTGACAAAGCAGATTCTGTTGGAAATGAGGATGTTGTAAATAAAAGATATGCTAGAGGCATGATCATTATTAAATCGAACGAGTTAAACAGATACTTGCCAAAGGAAATTCGTACGCAAATAGACAAGAAACTGCAAGGCATCACAGTAAATGTGAACAAAAATATAGGTAAAGTGGATGCTCTAACAAGATCAACAAAAGTAAAGCCGAATTCCATAACAGATTCTGTTAAACAACAGAGTCGATTACTAGAGAGAAATCAAACCTTCAGAATATGTGTAATGAGAAAACTAGCAATTTGGAAAAATTAACGCTGAAGAAAGTTTCAAACCTAGAGGATGCAATGAATCAGTTAAGGTCTGACACTTTAAATACCGTCAAAAGCAATATACAGGAATACTTACCAAAGCAGAACGAGACGGGGATAAATAAGAAGCTGCAGGATATCATAGCACATTTAAAAAAACTATGGATAAACTGGATGGTCTAACAACTTCAACAAAAGAAACGATCGAATCCATAACGGATTCTATTAAACAACTAACAGAAGCGGTTGATAGAGAGAAAACAAACCTTCAAAATGTGCATAAACAGAAGATGGAAAACTTGGAAAAGTTAAAACGAAACGAGCTTCAGACCTAGAGGAGACACTCAAGCATTTACAGGCAAACGTTTCGAATACTCTTAAAACTGATTTCCACAATTATAAACTCAAGGACTTAGAGGAAAACGTAAACGCAGTGATGGATACGCACAACAATCATATGCAGCAAATTACAAGTCTAGAAGAATCGGTCAGAAGCCAGTACGCTAATACGGCAATCTTTGCTGATGCTTTCAAGACACATACGCAGGAACATAAGAAAGAAACTGAACAACTGAGAACTTCGATCGGTATGTTAGCTAAGACTATCGATACATTGAGAACTCAAGTTGGACGCAAACTATAAATTGAAGGTAATCATCTATTTTCACATCATTTGTAAGATGGATAGTGAAAGCATAAGACTTAAAGAGTCTGTAGCTAGACATACAAGGCTGTAAAAGAAAAACAGAGCTCTAAAGGGTCTCATATTTCAGACTCAACATGCAATGTCCGAAGCTTTGAAGCTCGTAACCAGCGCCCTCAAGGATATTTTTGATACTCAACGGGAATTTACTGAGAAGACCGGCAAGAATGAAGATGACGAATCTACAAGTATTTTACTTGCCTTCAACAAGTTCGCTCAAAAGACAAGGACCGTATTGATACATTGTATGATGTGAGATATCAGGATAGTAGTTATATGCTTGGAAATAAATATATTCATTTATAAATAATCAAATATTGATAGGCAATAAAACGTATGAGTCTACTCAAGGCTTGAAGGAGCTCATCTTTAAGCGAATACGTCAGATGTCTGCATACGCCAGTGAAGACTTGTATACGCACACTGAGACTATAAAAAGCACTTTTCTATACAGAAATGGTTACAGCAGACGAGGTCGTTTGAGTCTGGTAAATCATATAAATACAAGAATATAGTACGTGCTGTGGTCAATACACATTCAGGCCTAGAATTAGCATGGAAGGAGCATAAACTTGATAAGAAGGTTTACTAAATTTTCTGGAGAAATCCTAACACATTAGTGAATAGGCTGAGACTGCTCGTTGCATCAAGCGACGCCGTTAATAGTAGTCATACTCAAGAGATTCCAGAAATTATTCTAGAGTTGAAGACTCTAAACTAACAGCATGACAGCCAAGAAGAATATCGCAAGAGAACTTCACGGATAAGCGAGAAGGAGCTTTTTAAGACGTAAAATTATCAGTAAAGGTCTCAATGACTTGTTACCAATCGACTTGGTTGAAATGATATCGTATGGGAGACTCAATAAAAATTTTAAATACAGCTTGATTGCAATCAACTTCTACTCTAAAATGGCATATGCAAGACTTTTAAAGAACAAGAGTGGTGTTAATGTCGCAAAAGCTATGGTGGATATATTACAAGAAATGGACACTCCACCCAGGAATATTCAAAGTGACAACGAGAAAGAGTTTTATAACAAGATCTTCAAAAAGTAATGTTAAAGTATGATATTAACCACTATAATACCTATAGCAATGTGAAAGTTGCAATTGTTGAACGCTTAATACGAACCTTAAAGAATATGATGTATCGAGAGTTTTTAGTCCAAGGATCATACAAGTGGTTAGATCTCTTACCTAGAATCATTACAAAAAACAATGATAGTTTTCATTCAACTATCCGCATGAAGTCTAATGAAGTAAACAGCAATGATCTTCTTCTGACAGTGTATAATTATAATCAAGAACGAAGAGAGAGGACGGGTGCAGGGAAGTTCAGTGCTGGCGATTATGTTAGATTATCTAAACACAAAGGAGATTTTGAAAAGCATTGTGAACCTAACTGGAGTGTGGATATCTTCAAAGTATTTCGTGTGAATCGTAAGCCTCCAACATACATACTAAAGGATTGGAATGCTGAGGTGATAAAAGGTGCCTTCTACGGACATGAACTCAAAAAGACTAACTATCCCAACTTGTATTTAGTAGAAAAGATTTTACGTAAACGGGGAAACAAAGTTTTTGTAAAGTGGTATAGTTTTGCAGATACTTAATGGATTGATAAAAAGGATGTGGTATAATGTATGGAGAATTAATAAAGACTAGTGCTTTATTACTGTAAAAATCATTAGTGTGTTTTATTTAAGCTCCTTTCGCATTATTTTAAGAAACAAATACGGATATTTAAAACA
The DNA here is from genome assembly GCA_030765065.1 of Deroplatys truncata. NCBI lineage: Eukaryota > Metazoa > Arthropoda > Insecta > Mantodea > Mantidae > Deroplatys > Deroplatys truncata. The sequence continues at coordinate 421,357,277 of CM060990.1, forward strand.
CCCTCATATTTGAAACGCATATACAATATTAAAATGTGACTAGAGGGAAAATATTACAACATACTTACAAAAATCCTCATTTTTGAAATGCATATACATTATTAAAACAATCACATTTGAAATCAGAGGGAACAATGTTACATAAAACACCTTCACACATTTGAAATCTATTTACACATAATATATACATTATTTATATTCTTTACAAGGTTAGGCACTAGCAATCGTCAGGTCTGAGGGAATAATGACTCCAGGCTAGAGTCTTAAAGGATCCTTCTATCAGGTTCCTCTTGTCGTCATTCCCTTCAGCGCCAATTTGTTTGTTTCAGTAGTTGAAATTTTGTGTCCGAAAAGTTTTTGCACTGAATATATTTTCAGGCTATGATCTCTCAAGCATCCAAAATAATGCCCAAAATCTACTGTCTACATACCCGTCCTGGTGATGCCCTTTACTTTCTTTACAGTTTGATCCTTCTATCTGTATGCGTACAATTTTTCTCTGATACCGACATACTCTTCCATACCCACGCCGTCCAATTTGTCCTTGAACAAGCCAATCTTTTTTCTTATTGGCTTACTGTGTGTCATACACATTGTCTTTTTCAAAATCTGATTTATTGAAATATTGTGGGTTCTTCCTGATGAATTCATAGATATCAGAACTCATTTAAAATTGAACGCGTCTGTATCCATGATATTCAACAGCAAGTCTTTCAAATTTTGTTTCATGACATAAGAAAAACATACATTATAAAATTAGAAAGGTTCAAAATTGCATGTCCTATGTAGATTGGCTTATTCATATGTACCTCCTCCCTGGCCAGTTCGATGCCTACAACATTTTCTTAAAATATTATTGTTCGCAGATATGTACTGTGTGCGGTCAACTCCTTGATTGTTCCGATTTACTGACTATTTTAAAATCTGCGTATTTCCGTACATTCTCAATGAATTTCCCATATACTGCGTTATTCATCCTTTCCAAAGGTTTTGCCCGAATTTGGACTTTTCTTGGGTTCTCTTCTCTGTGTTCACGTCAATATACGTATTTAACCAGTTGGACTGGTCGTACGACACCACCCTGTGAATGTCTCACAGTTAGGCTCTGTTCGATACACTGCTACATTACCTAGAGTGCAATAAATATTTGCTTTTGTTCTCCAATGTTGCAAGCAGTTTCTTGTATCGCCCGTTTGGTGGTGTCGCGCTTTGTGGACAGTGATGATTGCTTTTTTTATCAATAATTCCCTTGGGTAATGGTATATATGACCCCGCATGTAGAGGATCATAATGTGTAGAGCTCATCAACAGGACAAGCATGGAAAACAATGATTTCGACGAGGCACCCCACCCCCTCAAATTTAGAAATGTTTTCCAAAATGTCCCCTGCAATTGAAGAGCAGATCTGATTGAGGCCGCTTGATTAAAGTATCAACAAGGTCTTAGAATTGAGGAAGGAAGAAGCTACCGTCTCTTCAGCATGTGTATGGATTAAATATGAAAGATCCAGGGAGCAATTCATTTTCAATCCAGGCCTGCTTTTCTGCAAGACGTTTCTCACCTCTTTAATTATAAAGCCCTTACACTCGTCTAGAAAGACCCTGGGGTCGAGTATTTCTTGTGCATTTTCTATCCTACTGTTAACAATACGTCCCTTGAATACCGATTCGATGGTCTTGCATTCCAGACCCTGACAATTTCTAGCACTAATCTTCGTCTTTTAATGGTGAGTGCTCCACTCCCGTCTGGTGCCTGTCTCCTCTTTCCAGTCAGCGGTGTTGAATCCATAACACCGTAAGGTGATTCAGTCGTCATGTTGGGTGATGAGGAGGAGACGGTGCAGCGTTCATGGGTTGCCTCATCCCTGCTCCAAAAAAGCAGCTTCGTGGAATAATAATAATAATAATAATAATAATAATAATAATAATAACAATAATAATAATAGCATGCGTAGAAGATGTTATTATGAATTCCTACCATTCAAGCCCGAACCTCCAAATATACTTCAGGCTCAAACCGCCTCCTCAATTGTAGTTGTCTAGACATTAGATAGAGGCCGAAAAGGAGCCTCACTTCTGTTATTTACAGACGCTTCCAGCAGTCGGCGGTAAGTATCTTGCTGGAACTTGTTATAAACTGCCGATAGATTACCAGACCAGAATGCTGAAAGCATAGGTAATTTACACATTAGATTTTATTTAAAGACAAGCTATATGTTTAACGTAATGAAAACAGCCTGAAAGATTTCGCTAATTGAAAGCATTAGGGAAAATGAAACCTCCGTCGGGAGCTACCACGCCGGGAATGAAGCGCTGTCCTCATCTATGGGCTGAGTATCTCGCTCCGCGATTGGTTACTCCACTACATCGACATCGAATCTCTCAGGATCCAATTCCTCTATGGGCACAGGGGTGTTAGGCATGGTCATTCACAATCTGTAATAATTTAATTTTAGGTTAGACATGCGAGAATAAGAATAAATGAATATATGATTTACTTTAGTATTTTTACTACTAACTTAAGTTTCCTCTCCCTGCGCCAGTACACCTCGCAATTGTCGTTACATAGGAAGAAATAAGCCATGCGCTCGTGTTGGGCCGGGTTAGTATAAAGTACAGAATGTATGTATCCGGTACACGATTCTGTATCACATTCAGCCAGGTGTTTTGATACAAAGACACCAACTTCATCGACATCACTAAGATCCTCCTCCTGCTCCATGAGATTTTCTCTGGAAGAATAAAATAATTTCAATGTAGAATTCTTTTAACATGCTTGGAATTTCATAGTGAATTATAGAAAGAAATATTACTTATATCCTCACTTTTTGATAAACAGAACAGCTCTCTGTACACACTTCCAATGTATACGTTTGATCATGGAAAGATGGTTGAGTACACGATATTGAATGCATTAAACCACTGCATGTTTTGGTATGGAAGTAGACGTAGTGATAGTAATCTTCCCCACACACGCTCCAGTATTCATTTACATCAGCTGCAAGATTATCACCAATCATTTCAATTATCAGCGACAGAGAGGCGGCTAGCTACCATACAACTCGAAAATCGTTGCAGACAGTGCGAAGGTATTCACAACAGAGGGCGGATCGTGGTTTGTCCATTTAAACTCTTGAATATTTAATATAAAATTGTTTCCATTATAAAGAGGCGGATGGGTTCTTAAGCATTTCATAAATAAACGCGTCTAAACAAGTTAGGGTTTTTCCAGGATCATGTATAAGGAAAGGTACATGACGGCAAAGAAAATCCTCCCAGCGCGTGTATAGAACGCAAGACCATTGTTTGAATACGTGTATTGCTAATGTTTATTCAGGCGTGAATACTTTAATAGACATCAAATAAGACTAAAAATTGCTGTTTATTATTCTGTTATCAAAATATTCCCTAAATTGTAAGGGTTCGAGACCCTTTTTAACCACATTTAGGGATATCGCATGGTCTGGTTTAGAATAAAGACGCTTAATGGAAAGTGTGGAGGGGCTTTCCCTATAAGTATGGTCTTTCAGGATGTATGATTTCACTTCTCGAAGAACGCAGGCATGCATTTTTAGGAAAGTTCTAAACACGAATAACTATTAAATTTATATTTGAAGTGTCCGTAGTTCGAATCCCCGCTAGGGTACACAATACAACTTTTGACATCGTATGTTTTAAGTTCCTCAGGAATTTCTCATGTTAACGCTTCCCTCCTGCAACACCTTATTCCAGAGGAAGTACAAATTTTGAAGATTCCAAGCATTTTTAGAAAAAGTTTCAGAAAAAATTAAAAGTGGAATAAATACCAAACTTATATTTAGGCAATGTGACTTTAATTGCCGAAAATGTATGTTTTAAAGTCACCATTCCCCATGTTATTTACATTTTACAATACTCGTATATTCTCAAAATATAATTCGTTTTTATGTTGTGGACAAAGGAATAAGTGCTTGTGGAAAAAGAGTACAGAAAGCTATATGAGTGTAATACATTAGATTTTTTATGGAGAACCCCGAGGAAAATATCCTCCTGCACGTCTTATTTTCACTGGAAATACTTGTTTTGAAGGTTCCCATTATTTTACCTCGATTGTCCGTAAATGTATATTTTAAAGCCCCCAGACCCATGTTATTAACATTTTGCAGTACTTATATATTTTCTCAAATCGGAAATCGTTTTTATGTTGTGGACATAGGCATGAGCGTTTGTGGAAAAAGCCTTGTGAGTGTAATACATTAGATTTTTTGTTCCACAAATACTCTATGCTGTAGCCTGGTTACGAGTCTCGGGGAGAGACATTGCCCGAGAGAGAGAGAGAACTGTTTATTTTTTGGAAATGTTAATAGCATATCCTAAGAGGGTTCCAGCTTTGTTTACCTCATACGGAAACCGGCCAAGCAGAGAACATGGTCTCTGTGAGAAAGACAGAGAGAGTGTTGATAGAGGTGGGGTGGGGAAAATGGAGTAGACAGACTCATTATGTATGCGAAAACAGGTCCATCGTCCTGAATTTGCTTCTCTCTCTGGTCGCTATGGTGCAGGGTAGGTATACCAGGGGCTTGCCGATATGAGATTTTCAGTCGGGGTGAGGACCCGTAGAAGAATGGATGCATACCTTCATGCTAACGAAAATATCCATTTTAAACACGTTAGCGTCTTGTGCATTTTCGAAGTAATGATTTACGCTAACTGTGCTTTTTAGTCATGCATTTTTCATTAATCTAAGATATGTAGTATTCTTATAAGCCTGAAATTTTCTCTCAAAGCAGAATTAGACAAGTGTTATTAATCGTAATAATTATACACTTGTAATACTCCATTAATTAAGTTTTTCGATTCATTGCCAGCTGTCTCTCAATTTCTAATATATCGTGGAGGGTTGAAGTGTAGATCGATATTTGTTATTGTCATATAGAGGCCGGCTGGCGGTTTTCGATTACAAGGGAAGGGTTTGGTGAGCAGGTCTTAACACGTTTTATCGACGCCGACAGACTGGAGTCGGGTCACTTTGCAAGTTGAGACTTGTTAGTGACGTCACGCATCAGTCGTGGATGGGGGTGAAATGTAGATCGAGACTTGTTATTGCCATCATCGCCAGACAGAAACCGGCAGGCGGTTTTTGATTACAAGGGGAAAGGTTGTTGGACAGGTTTAAGACCAATGAGGTGTGATAGTTATACATATGCTAACACACATATAAAACGACAACCAGGTGCGCGAGTGAATTAATATACACTTAATTATATTAATCAATCAAAAACATGTGGCGGAGGTACCCATTTCCTTGCACTTAGAAGAGAGAGAATTTTAGAAAAAGATTTGTGTGTCCGCGCGTGCTTGCGGCGCTGAACGGGCTACGTTATCGGCATCAACTCTTTATACCGTATCAAAAATACTTCATTGAAACAATTTTATTAATCAATAAATACCACACGATCAGCAATTTAGAACTTACCTGCGGGGGTCTTCACCCACACAAAGGTTGTGGGTGGGGGAGTTCCTGTGTCGGAAAAATACCAACAAAGGGTATTAAACCGTGTGTAAACGCATGTTTACATGTAATTAAATACTCAACTGAACTAATTGGATTACACGTTTAATTAATTATCGGCACCTTTGTGGCCCAAATCTCTTGCGTCGATTTAGGAAGCGCGACAGCAATTGACTGTCCTAGAAGGGGGCGGAATATCCTCTTCGAGGCACGCGAGCATTAATTTAGGGGAAGAGCTCGGCAAATTCCAGTCCTAAAGGGCGGCAAATGCTTTAGCTGTGGCGTCAGTCCTTTGAAGTCAATGAGTCGAGATAATCTTACACACCTGCCAAACCTTATTAAACCCTTGTCAAAACCATGTCAACACTTGTCAATAAAATTTGACAGCTACATGACAGTCCCTTTCTCGGCATCCCGACTTTTATTGGGCGGCATGTGCCGACAATGTGATAACAATCGATTTATTGGATTAACTGTATATCAAAATTAATGTCGAATCCCCCATTTCCCTACTACTCTAGGAGCATGTAAACTCCTAAGACCTTAAAATTCAGGAGGAGGGAACTATCTTTCGGTACATAGGTTTCAAGAATGTAATCAGAAGAATTGCTAAATATGTCCACTTACTGTATAATACTGATCAGGTGTGTAAATAAAATGTGTGTGTGATCCACAAATGCTTCTTCGACATCCGTCAAAATCGAATAAGGCAACACAAAAACAAGTTGAGTCATTAATTTGCTTCCTCTTGATTCTTTATGTATACCTGCCAATACTAACTCTTAGATGTAACCAGGTTTTCCGTAAATAAAAGTGGTAGCACTGAATCGTGACGGAAGGAAATACCTTTTTGGTGCGGCTGTTTCAGAGTCTTAAAATTATACTGTGGGTAGCAAATTGATCATTGCACAAGAGTTGATTCGAGTCCACATATTTTCATAAAAATGTTGCTTTTGATGTAGAGAAACCAGATACAATCTGATACTATAATTGTCACAACAGTACACGTGTACACTATACTTTTTGGGAAAATGACAGACTTGTTCAGAATGTTTCATCCGCTAATATAATTTTCCAGTATTTTACTAAAAATTCTAGATTCGTATCACATTCTAGAAGTATCGCGTCGCCAAATAGAAAACAAGACCGTTCGTTTCTATTCGTTACAATATTCAACTTTTCCAGTTGTGTGGCGTCTGGAAATCAAATTGAACTCTTAGGGAATTTCGACCATCTTCCCCGATAAATAACCTGATATCATTGTCATGCCTGTGTGTCCTGTTTGAATTCACATCGTTCTTCAGAGAGGTTCTGATTAATTTACGTGATCTTGAATGTTGATTCTTCACAAGTGCTACAGAGGAAACTGATTTATCAGTATCATCATCTATGATTTTTTCATGATTACAATTATCAATTTCACGTAACAGTTCGTAAATTTATGTCTGTATGGATAGCAGCATTACACTTCCGTAAAGTACATCTCCATGAAGCTAACCTAACACGATACTTTCTGTACTTATAACTGTAGATACGACACACTCGTTACTATTATTAGTATCCGTTGTCACTAACGAACTCATTGATCAACTGAGGGCGTCAAGTAGAAGTAGGAAGATCGCAGGGATCCATTACGTGAAATGTGCGCTTGTGATTCGTGAGCTTGGAGCGCTCTCAATAATGCATAAAAATTTATCAAGGTGCGTTTCCAGTGCATAGTCGTTCCTACAGCCGCCTGCAGGAAAGAGCCCTCCCCCAGCAAACGAGCGATATAAACCGATTTCGGTGCTCGGCTTTACCGAGCTTTCATGATGCATGGTCGCTGACACTCGTGTTTTGTTTCCAGCCACTGATCAGGCCAAGTGCTCGTGTTCTGTTTTAGCCACCAAAGTAACGCAAAGTGACTGGTAATTTACACACCTTGGGATTCGTGGCGTAGGTAGCCAACATCAAGAATAGCATACACAGTGATTCGTAGTGCTGTTCTATGCTGCAATGACTAACATCTCTACTTGTCATACTTTCCTTGTCTGTTTATTTGCTTTTGTAATTTAATGCTGTGTAACGCTTTAATAAATTAATATTTTTATATAATATTTCTTTAAGCGCACGTAACAAATTTACGCAATGCACAACACAATTTACCGACTGCTGTCTCTACGCCAGCTCTTACCGAGCGTGGTGCCACCGCGGTAACGCGTGCGACTCTCGTTTGGGAAGACCCGGGTTCGATCCCCAACGGCCGCCCACTTTGAGCTTTTTTGAGGCGTTCCCTTGATACCACACGAATTCTGGGAAGGATTTTCTAATACCACGAATTTTTCCGGTACCTAATTCCTCATAATTTTATTTCATTTCACCTTTCGGTGTACGGAGCTTGGGTAGTCTGGTGGTGTGCGGTACTCGGTTGATGTGCTCTCTGTACCATTTCTTCCTCCTCTGGTGCGCAACCAGGGCAGTTCGGATCTATTCGTCAGGAGGAGCGCTGGGGGTGCATGTCGGAGTGTTTCCATTTGTGAACTTTAGATACTCCGCAATATCCACACCTGCTACTACTTGGTCCGGGCAACAACCCTTCGGATATTTCAACTCAACCCTTCCTCTTCGAGGTTACATATGGCACAATAGGCCTCTAGCCGCAGTGCTTAAATCCTACACTGCCCCTTGCGAGAAAAGAAAAAGGTTAGCTCTTTTTATATCAGTGGTTTTCCGAAAAATTGGAGTTTATTTTTATAATTATGAAAGCATAAATGAAAGAAGCTGCAGAGGCTTTATGAGCCAATACAAGAATTTGATACGCATAGGGTTTTAGTAGCGACTTAGGTTGCAAGGCTGGTGTACTATACCATGTACACCCATGGACAAAAAATTACTCGTGTCTTGAACGCCAAACTTTCCTAAACCCTACACGGCACAGTGCCTTGTTTACACCATCCGCAATACAGTTGTGCAGGTGCTGCAGCAACTTGTGCAGCATTAATAAACATCCCACCTTCCACGTGTCTTCTCTGTAGCGCTCTGGCAAAGCGTAGAGTACTTCTGTCGTTAAGACCGCTGGTCCGCTTCTCCCATGTAACAAATGCTCTTTTTTTCTTCTGTTAATAATGTTTAATCAACACAGAGGCTACTTTTTTTTCGAGATACTGCATTTCATACAGGGCATTCAGTAAGGTTAATAGTAGAATAGTTGTTATAATTCTTCCTTAAGGGTTTTTTCTACCTAACTGCAATATGTTGCACACGAAACCACGTGATGCGCAGAAGGGTGCACAAATGCATCAGGCCCAAACAGCTTCTCTTTCAATGAATCATACCGCGTTTGACAATGGCAGAATGCGCACACAAAAATATAGGCATAAGGAAGTCTCTCCTCGCAATAGTCAATGTAGCAGACTTTTCTGCTCGTGAAGCTGCAGCTCGTATTGAACTCCCTGCAACTACAAGCGCAGAGGTGGATGAGATTATCCAGAAAAGGGTTTGAACGCTGTCGTCCTGGTTCGAGAAGAAGACACGTTACCACTCCTGAAATGGATGCAGCTTTAATTCCAGTATTAGAGAGGAAACCTTTCCAAACTGCTTCTGAAATGAAAGTTACATTCATAATTCCTTGGATAAGCTCGAAGAGCTCTGCGGCGTGTAAACGACGCAGGAACTTCTTGCACGAAGGGCAATTAAAAACATCTGACAGACGGTCACAGATTGTTTTGCCTTGCGTGTGCAGAGGAAAATGCCGACCGTGACTGGAATAATGATATTCTCAGTCGAGATGACATTTTCTTCCACACTTAAGGGAAAGTTGAATGTCTACCTTCCAAAAGGGTCCTGTTACGATGTAAAATACGTGGCTTTACAATTTCTTCATGGTCGCGTGTCTGTATCTTGTTGGGGCTGGATATCAAGGGACGGTTTATGTGTGTTGTGGCAGCTTGACGATACACTGAAGATTGCGCAAAATACGATAATACTTGAGATTATTTTGATTCTCTCTGTGAGGATGAGATATCCTAATGGAATTGTTGAATTCGTACAGGATAATTATCCTGTCCGCGGAAGTCAAAAGGTTTCAAATTAGTTCTTAATGAGGCAGGCTATCAGAGTGATAGACTGGCATCTCTGTTCACCAGATTTTCAACCCTATTGAAAATGTGTTGGCTGAGGTAAAATGTGACCTGCGCTCGAATTTTCCTGCAGATGCGCGAAGGACCAAAGATGGCTTTTGGGCACAAATTCAAGAAGCCTGGAATGTTATAGCTTCTTATAGTTAATGCAATATTGCGTTCTACACATCGTCATGAAATTAACAACATAACGAATAACTACTGCGAGATTTGAACCGAGAGCTTATGAGCGCAAGCAGTGTCCGCTTAAACTCTCGGCCATCGTAATGTTGTTCTGTGTTTTGTTTACAGTAGCTTATAAGGTGACCATTGCCTCATAGGTGCAGACCATTCTACAATTCCTGCATGTACGTTGTGAACACAGCTGTTACGAAGGTACACGAAGTCCTCTGATCCGCAAATGAAATCTGGGGATGTCTCATTTCTTTGTCCACGGCTGTACGTACATACATATTTTTGTATATCGTCTATAGCTTCTTTATTATTATTATTATTATTATTATTATTATTATTATTATTATTATTATTAGTAGTAGTAGTAGTAGTAGTAGTAGTAGTAGTAGTAATAGTAGTAGTAGTAGTAGTAGTAGTAGTAGTAGTAGTAGTAGTAGTAGTAGTAGTAGTAGTAGTATTTTTTTCTTCGGCTTCCTTTCTCATAGAAGACACATTCCTCGTAGTACATTTTTGTAACAGTGGGCTTCATAAACACAAAAATTCAGAGATATTACCACTTAAAACTGACTCGGTAAATCTAATGTAGCATATACATACATTATAACCACCATATTATGTGACCACATCGTATATTATGTATGTATGTATGTAAGTATGTATGTATGTATGTATGTATGTATGTATCAATAGTGGCTCGTGAGTATACATTCTGGGTGTTCCCAAACTTTTAGTCAGATAGCTCTGAAAATGTGAAATAGCATCTGCTACATAACGTTATGATTATAAATAAACTGATACAACTGCAACCGCTCCCAATAATAATAATAATAATAATAATAATAATAGTTACCATGATAGTAAAGCATAAGTAGATACTATGAAGTGCGTTGGTGAAGTAAAAGATGACTTAAAATCGGCAGGAATTACCAAGAAAATATCATAAACAGAAATGTCTTTAAAATCAAAGTTAATAAGTAGCAAGCTGACCAAGAGGACAAACCGAAGAAAAAAACTGGAAAAACATGGACAGATGAGAGAAAGAAAGCCCACAGCCAAAACACGAGAGATCTATGGATTCAAAGGAAAACAAAGAAACATCTCTATGTAGTTTGCGTAGTCTTATATGGGTTCATTTCCAATAAATAAATAAATAAATAATAATAATAATAATAATAATAATAATAATAATAATGCATAGGTTGTCTGACGAAAGAAAGGGTTGTGGATGTCTGTCGTTGTGTACATAACAATTACAGCGTTTTAAGACAAGAACGAAATTATGTGTAAAATAAATTCTAGTTAAAGCGTGGATGGTCTGGAATTAGCGGGAGAAGTTTCTGCGCTCGTGCAGGTACGCTATTATATGCTGATGTTTCGTCCTGCACCCGCTTATCTGTACTCGCAGTAGCTGGACAAGTCCATTATCTTCTGGGAGGGGTTTTGGGTCAGTAGTTACAGAGTAGCAGGTGCGTACACAACGTGAGATAAGGTGACATCACCATGCTTTCCGAGGGATTGTAGTACAGTCGTTTGTACATTTATTGTGTTATTATGTCTGTAGCTAAAAGTAAATTGGGTGGAAGTAAACATTTGCATTCTCAGACACGGGAAGTGATTAAAATGTGTATAATTACTTTAAGAAAATCTAGATCAAGGACAGTCACTTTAGAAAGCAGTTGAAGAATCTACCGGTTTACCTGTGAGCAGTACAACTTTTGACAGCACTGTACATGTTTACATTTGCGCTTTGGTTGTGAACCTTATTTATTCCTGTCGTTCCACGCAAGAAGAATATTGCCAGCCGCTCTCCCCCGCCCTGGACTATCTTCTCCTCCTCTACGTTTCTGTAGGGTCAGGTCGAAAAAATGACCTATACTAACACAGGCACTCTCTGATGTAATGCTACCATTTAGCGGCATTAAGGTAAAATTGTAGTGATAGTATGGAAACACAGCGCGGGAGAAACTTCGTGCATGCCTTAAAATGTGCACGACTTGAATGTATTTGACCCATAAAGTAATTACGTCATACTACTCGCGCATGCGCTAAAGCTCCTTAATAGGTGCACAAATCAAGATGTGCTACCGACCCCGTTGCCACATTTGATCGAGTTTAGAGGTGTAGAGCGGTAGATTTAAACGTCGTATATTTTAAATTACGGCATATACGTTATATTTAATAGCATTCATAGAAAAAATAACCAATAGATCTGCAAGGTGTCAAAAGTTAGGGTGTTCACGTGCTCCTGTGCTCCTATACAGCAGCTGCCACTTGTATGCATGTATATATATATATATATGTATGTATGTATGCATGTATGTATGTATGTAGGTATGTATGTATGTATGTATGTATGTATGTATGTATGTATGTATGTATGTATGTATGTATGTATGTATGTATGTATGTATGTATGTATGTATGTATGTGTGACAGATAGGCAGAAAATAACGTAACAGCTACATTGTAACGGTTACCGCAATGTAACGCTTACAGAAGTAATGGAGACAGTAACTGGTACCCAATAATGGTTATGAAAGTAATTAAGACAGTAACTAGTTATCCGTTAGCAGTTACTAAAGTAACGGAAACAGTTACCGAGTTTGGGTGACATTATTCACCGTAAGTTTATCGGAACTAGTTACTTCAACTCGTTACGCAGTACCAATCTCCTTCGCAAGAGTCCGTAAGTGGCATTGTCGATTTAATATACCTAGCGACAAAATACCCCAATTTATCAGCTTTACTACATACAGGCTAGACCAGTTAAGTTGAGACTGTACAATATCACCAAAACTAAACGTTGTAGAAGGAAATGCCTTTAATAAAAGTTGCTTGATATTATGAGGGAAAGTAAATGTCATTAGTCATTTCTGTGTGGAGGACGTCATGATGGTCATTTTAGGGTCAATTTAAATTTTTTAATAGGAATGTATAGTTTGCATATTTGTTTCTCATTAGAAAATGATTTATAAAACGCTGTTTAGTTTGTGATGAGGAATAAGGAAACAAGATAAAAAATGTTGGTTCCCAATTACGAAATGTAACTTGACCCTCAAATAACCATTCATGGATGGTCCAACCATGTATTACACTCTTCATACACAGTAATTTACAATTTTCGTTGTTATTTACGTTGGTTAAGAACAATTGCAGAGTGCTGTATACAAATGTGTAGTGTTTTATGAGGAGTAAGAAATCAACATAAAGTTGGTAGGTTTCCATTTAAAAATTTATATTGACCCTAAAATGACCATCACCACGTCCTCCAAATGAAGCATAACTAATGTAATTTACTTTTCCCCATAATATCAAGTAACCTTTATTCTGGACATTTCTTTCCACAACGCTTAGTTTTGAAGATATTGTACAGTCTCAACTTAAATGGTCCACCCTGTATATGCCTATGACAGTTATAATTTTATTTTAAAATATTTTGATCAAGATCATTTTATAAAGTTTGAGATATTCAGGACAAACTTTGTGTAAGTAAATACAGGAAATTGGCTTTAGTTCTTGCGAGTCATTTCCCGGATGTTGAACTAAGTGGGAGTAAGGTGTGAAATATGTGAAATTTGAACAAAAATCTTGAAAACTTGCAAAACTATCCTTTTGCATGATAGATTAGTATGGACTTAAAATTTGTGAAAATGTAACATATTTTCCATTCGGGGCATCTAAACCCTTCATTACGTGTTCCTTTAAATGCCCGTGCGCATAGTTAGTATGTGCCACGACAACAGAATCTTGTGATTCTAAAATTGCCGTTCATATAGTTTTCTAGGGTTGAATTAAGTGTTCTTTAGTGACAGGGAAGTTTTGCTTTACATTTCCTCTGTTGGCCAACCCGCTCAATAAGGCGTTTAGAGTAAATGAATGTAGTTTACCGCGTATTTTGTGTTTGCTTAAAAGAAATTAAAATACGTGGTTTTGTTGATGCTGTGAAATGTAGTTTGTTTCATTTGTTTTAGGATTTTATTATTTGTTTGTGTCTATTTAAGGTTATAGTTACCTATAACTATTACAGTACATTATAAATAAGAGCATTTATTATTTTTATGCTGCTAAAAATTAAAACTTTTTAGTATTGTGTATTGTGCCTCTAGAGTGTAGCATTGAAATCTAGATGTTTTTGCTCATAAAACTGGGCTACCATGAGCCGGCTGGCAGACAAGCGAATTAAGGGGAAGAAAATACAAAGAAAGCTCAAAGTGCTGAATTTCTATCTGCAAAAAGATGGGAAACTGACAGGAAATGTTGAGGAACCTGAAAAATCCACTCCACACAAAGCTCAAGCAAGTGCATCATCCTCATCACTTTCTCAACCATGTATTCCAACATCTAGTCAGAGGAAACTATCTACATTTTCAGTAACAATGATATAAAGATATATTGTGAAAACGAAGTTCCAGATTATACTCTGAAATGGAGATGACAGCTGCAACTATATTGTGAAAGAGAACCCTGAAATATATCAGATGGAGATTCTAAAACGTATAAGCAGCTATAGGATTATGCCGTATATGGTGATACTTAAATAAAAATGAAATATGCTTGAACCTTGTAGTTAATGGGTTATATATATATATATATATATATATGCATAAGAATTTGGTAAAGGATTGAAAGACAAAGGGAGTCATTTTGGGTGGACAGAAGTTTGGAAGCTTAAAAGAGGGTACGATAGTAAAATTAACAAATTATTATAGAAATGCCGCTGAAGAAAATTGTCCTAATGTGGAGCATATTAAAACAGCAATGTTTGCTACTTTATATCATTGTAGCTCAAAAGACACTAACCCACAACACCATAAATGCCCTGAAAGTTCAAATTCCTGATGTTTCTACAATACAGCCAATGTAAAAGGCGAAGCGATTCCACCACATAATAGCTCCACAGTAAAAACACCAATAACAACCCAAGAAATTCAAAAGCTTCTCAATATCAATCAGAAATTATCAAATGAGGAACTATTTAAGAGATGTGCTGCAGGGGATGCCCAAAATACCCATGAGGCATCTAATAAAATAATATGGTCTAAATGTTCAAAGGATATTTTTATTTCAAATAAAAAAATCATGTTGGGGTGATAAAAGCATTGTACCGGTTTAATATGAGATGCATGGCTAGTGAAAATCTCAGCAAAGAACCTCACAGTCTTCAATTCAGACCAGTTACAAAGAAAATTAAACAAGTAAGCGACAAACGTCAAGTGCAGAGAAGCTTGAAATCCGGTCGACATTACTCAAAGTCTTCTCGGAGAAGCAAAAGAAGGATGATGGTCCAACTTAAGGAGCTGGTAAATTTTAGGAGATTTG
The DNA here is from genome assembly GCA_030765065.1 of Deroplatys truncata. Lineage (NCBI taxonomy): Eukaryota > Metazoa > Arthropoda > Insecta > Mantodea > Mantidae > Deroplatys > Deroplatys truncata. The sequence continues at coordinate 421,372,378 of CM060990.1, forward strand.
AAGGTCAGAAATACTAAAATTTTGCATGCTCAAACTTTAAACCTTGTTTTCTCGAAAACATTTTTTCAGCACGTTGACATATGGAAAACATAACACACGATGCAATTTTTTACATATTTGCTTCAAACTTTTATTATAATATCTTAAAACCCCAATAAATGGATTGGTCATACTGCTTTTTTTTAAGAAAAACATGCTGTAATTTTCAGGAAAATAGTTAACTAAAACGTGAAAAGCCGAAAATGTAAATATTTTGTCAATTATGCATAACGTACATTTTTCTTGGACAATTGAAGATTAATAAAAATATAATATGACCGATCGTTTTACATGCCTATTAACTTAAATAATGGAAGTTTGGGGCAAAATAATCAACGTGCATCTTCTGCCTCATTTTGCTCAGCGCAGCAAATTTACACACTACAGAATTAATATTTCAATAACCATACAGGCAGAAGTATGAAATTTTGCAGAAAAATTGCTCTTATTATATGCAATGACTGGTATATATTTCAGCCAGATAGAATGTATAGTGTGGAATTTCCAAATTTCACAGATGCATCACCTTGTAAATACAGAAAATTGGCTTTGGATTTCTTGCGAGTCATTCCCGGAAGTTGAAGCAAGTAGAACTTTGGTGACAAGATGTTTAGGAGAAAGATCACTTTATGTCCGACACGTGAGTGAGTTGCGTAACTTTTGCTGACATACGCTTACGTCAGTTACTATCAAGGTGCTAATCAGCATTTTGTAGGGTATTTAAGCTAAGGCTTTTTTTAACGGCGCTCTTCTTACCAACCATGTGCCTAGGTGGACTGTTCGCTGGTCAGTTCCTTAAATTTATTTAGTGTTTATTTGCAACCCCGACGTAGGCGCTAAGCAGGACGACGATGGACCGCCGGACTTCTTTTATTCTTACTCTTTTCAATGTAGTTTAGTTTATACCAAACGGATTAAAGATTAGAAAGACTGGGGACAGAGAATACATGTGTGCTAATAATGTTATTCTTTCGCCCCTTTTGCAACTACCGCAACCTGTAAGCCTCTCGATATCATCGGTCGTCCTCTTCGGTATAGTGGTTATCATGCTAGCCTCTAGCTCCCGAGGTCGCGGGTTCAAACCCAGCGGAGGGCGATGGATTTTTTCGGGCGTAAAAATCCTTAGCATGGCTTCCTTCGGAAGGGAAGTAAAGCCGGTGGTCCCGTATCGTAGATTTACGGCACGTAAAAGAACCTCAAGCCTGATGAAGAGTCCTCTGGGCAAAATTACCGGTCTTTCACGCCCAATATTGAATGGGACGCTAAGGACCACAGCAGTTAAAGAGCGTCCATAAATAAAACTCAATTTCATTTAATTTTCTCGATATCATCCAGTTGTACGTCCCCATCCTTTACGTGACGTCTATTGAAGGCGCTAATGGCGTTGTCGCCATCATCACGTCACAATTGGTTGAGCTGCAGTTCCCATTTCATTAGGGTTATGGCTCGATTCTCACTCTTCCGCTCATGTATATAGGATGCTCTGTTTTTTCCCGCATTATGTTTTTCACGGCACTAAGGGTACGTTACTACTACATTGTTATGTCCACTACATTTTTAGGGTGTGCTGAGTGCGCGTTATATGTCCTCAAGTGCATTGTGTCCCTCTGTATTTCATGCTGTACATGTAACTCTTGTTCCAATATAAGCTACTCCAGCTTGGGTTTGAATTTTCCTTCTTTTTTTTCTACTCATCTCTGATGTTGTTGCTACGGTCCATCTCTACCTTATCTTCTTGCCTGTTTTGTTGTGTGCTTCATTTCTTTGTCTTTCAAGGAATATCTTAAGACTCTGGACCCTGATAAACCTGTTTTCCAGGAAAAACTGTGCGTGTATGAGCTTTTCCGTGATAACCTATATAGGACTGCGTTCACTCATGACCAACCAGTTGCCAATATACAGGTCCTCTCCAACGACCTTGCTGGCTTGTATAAATATGTCTCTCACGTTTGCTTAAGGTCCGGGGAAACACTTTTTTCATGTAATTGCTCAGCAACCGTGTGACGCTGCAGCTGACACACCTCCCGTTTCTCGTCTTCACATCCCCCTCTGACACCTACACCGGTTCGGAAAGCGTTGTCTTTTCTGCTACCCCTGAACCTCCTCAGACGGCTGACACCCTGCCCACCATGACCATGTGACAAGAACCGACTGCCAGCTTCACCCGTCCCTTTATTGCCCCGGGGATCCTTTGTCTAATTCGATTAATTTTCCACGGGTAATGGTTGGGGCGAGTCACACAAGGAGTAAAATTTACCTTGTTACCTCCGTGGTGGAGACGCCGCGTGGTTTGAAACGTTTCTGTATCGGCAGCCCGACTTTAAATAGGCTCAGCTGAGAGATTGCTAACGCGACGCTTTTATTCCCGTCACACAGAAACATGTCCTTGAGTACCGCTTACGGCAGCTTGTACAAGGGTTGGCAGAGTAAACAGAACACTGTGTTTATCACTATGTGACCAGGTTAACCCTCAAATTGGGGAGAGGGAACAAATTAGGCGTATTATGCATGTCCTTTGTAATTGGCTCGGCGGATTGAAACTGCCAGGTATTTGGCAGGACATTTGGGTTGATTTAGTCTCCACCCCCTCGAAAGATACGGTAACTGCTGGCTGATGTGTCTCAGCAGTTACAAAACCTCCAGGAGTAGCTAAATCATTTGAGCTTGGGCATCCGCAAAATTCTCACCCTTCGAGAGGTAATAGGGCTGTCAATGGTTCCAGGCCTCCTCCTGGCAATTGGACTGTCGACCGGGGCGGCTCTCGTGGCGCTTCCTGGCATCCTCCGAGGACTGATCTACCACTGACACACGCCCCATCTATTTCATTTTTAACCCGCATGGACATGTCGCCCTTAATTGCTACTCTGGCCGCAAATTTTAAATTCGGTCCACAACCTCACGAGCATAAGGCTCGTGGAAGCACACCCCTTCCTCTTAATACCATTCGGTCTGCTAATGTATTGTCTATTCCTGGTGAAATTTATCACCAGAATATTACTGTTCTTATTGATAAGGGAAGCGCAGTCAGCTTGATTAATGAAGCGTCGGTGAGCTCTGTTGGAATTCCTCTTTCGGACGATTTAATACTCCGCAAGCTGACAACTGATTACTGGATGTTTTCTATCGTACTGACTGTCAGTTTCAGCTACAAGGCTATATTTTCCATGAACTCCTTCTAGTGGCTTCACATTTCGGTCCCCATTTGTTGTTAGGGATGGATTTTTAAATAATTATCAGGCTGTTCTGAATCTTGCTAACCTTTGCATCACTTTGCAATTGCCGAATAGACTGTTCCTTGAAATTTCGTGTCAGAAGCAGCTCAACTGCTCCCTGAATCAAATTGCTTTGGAACCCTCAGTGACTTAGCTAACAAGGCAAGGTGTGTCAAAATGTTCGGCTTCCGTCCTTTGGTATCATGTATGTTCCTCTGACATTTCGCCCCACTCTGGCTGACCAAGTTCTGTTTGAACCTGCTGGTGCAATTATGCAAAAGCCTTATTGAACTTCCGCCTATTTTCTGCAAGTCTCAATGGGAATGTAAAATTTCGGTACGTAACAATACTGCCGAACACAAAAAATGTGTTTCCCAGAAGAGCATAGGCGCACATCTGTGAGGTAGCCTTAGTCCAGTCTACGAATATATCACCTCTGATGCCACAGATGTTGCTATAGGGTGTGCTACTTTTCACGTCAATTCAGATCCTATCTTGGAGCTCAAACTCTCTTGTGGGATCTTCTAAAACGTTTTCGGCACACGCTTACCACAAATTTACAATAAGTCAGTGTTACAAGCTTACGGATACTAAACCTATTAAGCAACGGCAGTGCCGTGTCTCTCAAAAGTAGTGTGAAATCATTAACACGCAGGTTGAGAAAATGTTACACGCAGGCATCGCTCGGGAATCTTCTAGCTCCTGGTCTTCGCCTGTTGTGTTGGTTAAACGCCGGGACGGTAGTTATCGTTTTTGTGTTTATTATAGGAAGTTCAATGCCGTCACTGAGAGCATCAAGCTTCCTCTTCCCTTAATTGACGACATTCTCAGTTATTTAGAGAAGGCTAAACGACTTTCTACCCTGGATGTTCTCAGTGACTATTTTCAAGTCCCAGTGTCGGATTCCAGTAAGAAGTATACTAAGTTTGTCACTTTGGATGGTCAGGCTAAATTTGACAGGCTTTCATTTGGATAGTGAACGCCTCCGACATTTTTCTCGCATAACTGACAGGCTTTTGTGGATCTTAAATATAAGAAATCCATTATGTATTTATGTGGTATTCTCTCTTTGCTTCTACATTTTCAGAGATGTCGCCCAAACTAGTAGGTGTTTTACGCCACCTGGTACACTTTAATTTCAAAATTACACCCTTTAAGCGCTAATTAGGTATGCAAGCAGTTAAGCTGCTGGATTTATAAGTCTCGCATTGGGGTATAGAGCCGCATGAACATAAGGTTAAGGTAATTCGTGACTTACCCACCCCTAAATCTGTTAGATATGTCAGAAAAATATTAGGTCCCTTCAGCTTCCATCGGCGTTGTATACGCAATTTTTTACTATTGCGGACCCTTTAAATATCTTCACCCGGAAGGACCGAACCTTTATTTGGTCGGATGTGCAACAGCGAGCTTATGGAGAGCTCAAGTTATTCCTCACTTCGTAATCTAGTTTGGCTCATATGCCGGGGGCATATTCTGAAATTCATGTGGACAGTTCTAAAATTGGCATATGCGCAAATTTCAATTAAAGGGGCCCTGATTACGTGTTCCAACCAGTTGTTAATGTTTCTCGATCCCTTAATAAACATGAGCAACGTTATAGTGCCACTGAGTTGCAATTATTGGGGCTCGCCTACGTCCTTACGCACTTTCGGCCGTTTCTGTTTGCTTATCCGGCACATGTGGTCCGTCACTACCATTCTTTATGCTATCCGCGCTCCATAAAAACTTCAAGTCGCAGCAGTGCGATACTACCGTTACCTATAAGGCTGAAAATTTTCACATGGATACTGATTGTTTATCTCGTTTTTCCGTCAGTTCTTCCACGCCCCCAAAAGTTGCCCAAATCGAGGTTGTGCTCACCTGTTTGTTTTATCGACTGAAGTGGTAGCAGAAAAGGGAAAAGGTCAGAGCTTACTTATTTTATTTCAGGCAGTGGAACAGCGTTATCTCGTTTCCCCCTCATTAGCAGGCATGCGTCAGGTTAGATATTAAAATAGGGGTGCTCTTTCAGAAAATACTGGTGCATCAGGTGACTTGCATCTTCTAGTCATCTCCGGCTCTCTTAAAAATGAGATGTTATACTTCCAAAACGATGAACCCATGACAGGATATCTAGATTTTACTAAGACATTTTCTAAAATCAGTCCACACATTTACTCGATTGGTATGCGTAAAGATATTGAAACGTTTGTTAAGGGTTGCCCCTCCCGTCAATCCGAAAAGGACAAAAGAATTTGCCACCTGCCGGCCTGTTGCAACCGATCCCTGTTACTAATATTTGTGAACGCTTTGATTTAGCACTTATAGGCCAACTGCATAAGACTAAGATAGGCAACACCAATATTGCTGTCGCTACTGACTATTTCAGTAAATTTGTCGAATGTCAACCCCCTCAATCTGTTTCCGCCCCTCATGTGGCTAAGTTTATCTTGGAAAATATTCTGTGTCTTCGAGAGACTCCTGCTCCCCTGTTGTATGATAGGTACTGTATTTTGTAATGAAATTGTTCAGGAATGTTCAAAACTTAAGGGAGTCAAACATGATCTCACTACGGCTTATAACTCTGCATATAATGGTTTGGTGAAACGCTGCAATCAGACCCCTATTAATATGAGTAGTTATATCAGCTCTAGCCATGATGAGTTGTCTGCTCTTCATGTTACCTGGGCGTATAACACTTCTAAACATGAATCCGCGGGTCACCTACTTCATTTTCCGATGTCTAGAAGAAAACCGACTCTGCCGACAGAAATCAGCTTAAATATACCACTTTTAATCCTTTTACTCATGCTACACAGAGAGATATTCCTCAAGCATGTGAAATTGCGCGTGCTAATATCGCTGCCGCACAAAGAAGGCAGAAACGCCTTTTCGACAGGAAAAGTCGACATTTGAATTACGCGCCCGGCGATCTCGTTAAACTATGTCCCTGCGCGTAAGAAATACTTAACTATGAAGCTTCTCCATCGGTATCACGGACCGTTTGTGGTTGTAAAGAAGCGCTCACCTGTTACGTATGTTATTCGCTATCCCCGTCGCACGAAAAGTTCCAGAACGTGTTGTACATGTTAAGAGAATTAGCGATTATCATTTGCCGTATAGACGGAGTTGAGGCATGGGAACTGCAATTGTTTCTCTCGGCTCAGCTCAACTGGATTGCGGTTCTCACGAGAGCGTTAGGTTCCCTGTTTAAGGTTTTGTCGCGCCTCACCATTGTTATGTATAGTTCCTGGCAACCTATCCGGTACCTTCTAGCATGGTCTCAATTGTTTTATTTCTACGCTTCTTCCTTGTTTTTTGCCGTCGCTAATAATGTTATTGCTCAAAATGTATGTTTCTGCTGTCTCATGCGCTGTGACTCGCATAAACGCTTGGTTTTTTCTGAACAGTTTTGTTCTCAGCATGGGTTACGGTATATTGTATGTATTATTTGTGTTGCGTTATCTAGATATGGTATACACTGATTAATCTTATGCCTTCGAGGGTTCGGATTGCTCTTTACGGGATTCGCCGCCGGAGGTTATAAATGCTTACAGCTAACACTTCATAAGCTGTTATTACCGGCCTTCGCGCATTAAGACTTTCTTCCCATTATTTTATTAACTCAGTTTTCTTGGGATAAGATTATTTTAAAGCCCGTCACCAGTTACATATCAGAATTTTCTGCTTATAGCTACACATATTCCTGCAAAACTTCCTTCCACACCGGAAATGTTACGTCTTTTGTTCTCTCATTACAACCCTGACTGCATTTCCCTTTATTTCCAATACCTTCCTTGCAGATTAGTTTCCAATCATTAAAACTTGATTCTTTCATACTTAATGGTTTTCTTCGTTACTCACATAAGTTTTAAATTCCGGTTACAGATACTCCCACTCCGACGTCATACGAGATTTTTGCTTTCGACCAGCACCAGTTTGCAGCCCGGGAACGGCCTGATTCGTCTCTGCAGCAACCCCCTTGGATTCAACCCTCTATAGAGCCTGATACAGCCGCTACTCCGGTCACCGCCTGCTATACATCAGTTGTCTAATAAGTAATTTACTTCTTTTAACGCAATAACAAAAAATAGACAAAGCAAACCAGAATAACAGAAGAGTAAGTATCCTGATGTAACATCTTACACTTATATTTTGCATACTTTTTGGAATTTATTTTCGTTGGTTTTGCGTATTTCACACACCCGTCACTCTTTTATAGTTATGCATTTCATGCGCTAAGTCTCTATCTGATATATGGTATGTATATCTTCCTGGCTAGGTTATTGCCTTTTCTAGGTTTAAGGTGAGACCTATTAGAGACACCAATAACCTTTTTGTGCATTTGCGCGTCAAAAGCCTTACGACCCGTGTGTATTCGTTTGTTGGAAAGCTCCAAGTTTGGATGTTTGACCCAGAGTTAAAAAACCTGACGGTCTCTGGTGATGTTATTTTTCACTGTTATAGTGTTCAAGGTACTGATGCTATGTTTTCTCAGCTCACCTCCGTTAAACCTCATGGTTTTGTTTGTGATCTGATATTGAGATCCGTTGAGCAGGTGTTATGATGTTATTGAGCTTTGAGTATATTTGCCGTTGTTTTGTATGTTGTGAGTGTATACTTTGGCGTGTCTCAAGTATTCCCGTAGGTTATATGACCTAGCTAGGGTGTGTGAACCCTTATTTTACTAAATAATTTTGTTTTATTAGACAATGGTATGCTATGTTCAGCTCACGCTCAAATATGTTTTATTGCTAATGGAAGTCAACTCATGACTTAGTAATACCTTGTAATGCCATCTATTGTTATTAAATTATGTCCTGGCAATGAACTCAACTCTCTATATCGTAGCCCCATTTCTTATGTTTGTTATAATTTAATTGCACAGCTATGCACTATAGCTTTATGCTACCTAAGTGAAAACACATAGCTCATGTATCTCGTTATGCAAGTCATTTCTGTACCACACTTGTTTTAGCTTAACCAGGGAACATGATCGACTCTAGCCTTTTGTTTTTCTCTTCAAACTCTATATTGCCGTTTCATGCCCTTTTTCTCTCGAGGTTTTACAGTACTATATTTTATGGTTGGCCCTGGTCTCTACTCAGCTCTAGCCCCACCCCGATTTTCCGATAGCTTTCTGACCAGTGTCAACCCAGTTGTTTCGTTACTGTTTATGTGTTATATATTGTATTAATTCTGTCTGTCGAGCCAACGCCCCCTTGTTACTAATCGTACCCCTACCTTGACCACACCATCTCCCATCTTCAACTCCCATATTTCTTTATTTCTGCTACCTTTTACTAATATGTTTTTTTTCGAGCTATCCCTGGATCCTGCCGTCTGCCAACTTCACTCCTATGCCGCAGGGGTACTCGCTGACGCTGACTGTTTTTGCCTTCGCGCCATACGCTGAGTGGACTACCTTCCCCACTGGACATTGTTGGGTACAATGACATGTGTGCGCCCAGTGACCGTCGTCGGCGGAGTGTGGGCCTCTCTGTTGTGAGGTTAGGCCCATACTGTCTGAATTATCAGCTCTACCTCTTCTACGACTTCCTGCATGCACAACGCTTCAGTGATTGCCACTAATTCCTTTATTCACCTGTGACAAATGAAGTGTACCTCAGATACTTTACTTCAAGATTTATTTCATGTCGTATACAGTGTCTCTACGACAGATTTATGCTATTGCTTTTGTGAGAAGGCCATTTGATGGGCAGTGACCGCAGCATAAGCTTCAAACTTAGTCTCACCCTTTCTCATGCAGGTTGTTGCCAGTGTGCTCAGGTGTGCTCCTTGGGTACGTGCTTGCTGTAACAGCGACCAGATTGTTCTCACTTTATGAAATTGCGAGTACTACTCTGTTCACTTGTGTTCTTCCTTCTTTCTCCTTTTCCTTTCCTCTGCGTGTTAGCTATTTTTGTCCCCCCTCGCGTTACCGTTCTTGCCCTATCCTCAAATATCCGTTCTGCCTAGCCCTTCAAATGTAATGTCACTACATTTACATATTATTTTTTCTCCTCCCTGGTTAGACACCCTTACTTTCCATTATTTTTTCCTCTTCGTAGGTTTTATCACAGCTGTAAAAAACTGGTGCGGCGGAGGTTGTGGCGGTTATAATTTTATTTTAAAAGCTTTTGAGAAATACTGCTTCATAGAGTTTGAGATATTCAGGAAAAACTTTGTTAATGTAAATACAGCAAATTGGCTTTAGGTTTCTTGCGAGTCATTTCCCGGATGTTGAAGTGAGTAGGAGTTTAGTGACACGATGTTTAGGGAAATGAACACTTCATGTCCAATACGTGGGTGAGTTACGTAATTTTTGCTGACATACGCTTACGTCAGTTACTAGCTAGCGCTAATCAGAATTTTATCGGGTACTTAAACTTAGGATTTTTGACGGCGCTCTCTTGAACAAACAGGTGCTTAGTCAGACTCACTGCTGGTCAATTCCTTACGTTTTTAGTGTTAATTTGCAACCTCGAGTAGGCGTTAGGCACGACGAAGATGGACCGCCGGACTTCCTCCGTCACACAGGTAAACTCACAAGCTGTTTTATTCATTCTCTTTTCAATATAGCTTTGTTTATACTAGACGGATTAACGATTAGAAAGATTGAGAATAGAAATAACATGTGTGATAATGTCACCCTTTCACAACCATTCCAGCTACCGCAACCTGTAACCCTCTCGATGTCATCCTGTTCTATGTCCCCATCCTTTACGTGACGTTTGGTGAAGGTGCTGATGGCGTTATCGCCATCATCACGGCATATGTACCTAATAATATAACCGACTGAGATTAACTTCATCCTTTGCTATGTTAGACAATAATGTGTATTTGGGCATTAATGTTTCTGCTCCCTAGCAATGCCCCCTTTCAAATGACGTCAGCGTGTTTTATCTAACCCCTTAAGAGAATATTTAAGTTATTATATTCTTAATTTCAGTCATGATGAGCTGGCAATGGTAATGTGTTTTCCTTTTCTATGTCTGTACCAGGTAGTAGCAATGTTTATATTTAGGATCCAAACGTTTAGTATGATCATTACCGGCAAGCATTAATGTAATGTAGCTATGAACGTGATAACTACACAAACCACACTAACTTAATCGTTATTGATAACTGTTACGTATAAATGTTAACGCACAGTAAATGTGACAGTTATAATCGTTACTCGAAAATAACTGTTTGTCACATTCCTAGTCTGTCTGTCCTTATAGTTGTATGTATGCATGTATGTATGCAAATATTTACGCATGTACGTCTTATTTATTTATTTATTAATACATCACACTCCATTAAAATAAAAGTAACACGTGGAATGTTTATACAATGTTTACAAATGTAAACTAACAATTGTCTATTGAGTAATCATTTTTAGTATGCCATTTGAAGGTTTTTAAATTCCATTTCAGTTTGTTTTATTTAAATGTTAGACGTTTTTCTGTATCTATTTAATTTAGAGCTATATTTTCTCATATTTATCCTACTGTTCTTCACTTATATCAATTTAAAACAAAAATACTTTTGCTAACCTGTTATTTAGACACCGGTGTACTACACATTCAGAGTTATTAATTTAAGTCTGCGGTCTGTCTTGGTTTATAGACTTCATATAGTTAAGAAACTCCTTTGTGTATTTCTGTACCAGTTGGGTTTTATTACTTGTCCATTTTCACACTTCATTAGCATTATTTTTCTAAATTGGGATGTTTCTATATCTGTAGTAATGTCACGAGAGGTTTCCAAATCATCGATAAATTCTCGAATCACGAAGTGACGAAGGAATTTATCTAGAGGATTTGAAAATCATGACTGGAACTTGCTAAGACTATTTTACGAATAAAATGAAGTGATTTACCAATAAATCATGATTATTATAATAAAATCATAGAATATTAATGTTTATTTGCAATATAATTGGCGTTGTTTTCGAAAACAAGTTAGAATGTTGTGATCAAGCTTTATTTGTTTGATCAGTGCAACTAGATCATACAGTTATTATTTTCTGCCACCTGGCATGCGGAATTTGCAGTATGAATTCCTTATTCTTGTATCTATGATTGTAAGAATGTTCCTAGCACAGAAAATACGAGACAAACAAATTCTAATTTTCAACATTATAGATTATGTATTCCTCTACAGGAAAAGGCTGATAAATGTTAACTTGTTTTAGTTCATTGGTTTGTAATGAACATTACTAAAACACAATTATCTCGTTTGATGTCCTCATATTGATGGTATAAAAATACTGTGGAATGTCAACTAAAACACTAAAAGAAATGTATTTTAAGGAATATCATATAAAGTTCCATTCATTTGAAGATCAGGAGTTCCAAGAGGCGAGAAATGTAAAGAACGCAAAAGAAAACTGCTCCACAACTTAACGGAGAAAAGAAAGTTTAGTGAAGTGGTTTTAAAGTCGAATAATATAAAACAATGATCACTTTATGCGATGAGAATACCTCTAAAGGATTGCAAATGAAGTTCTTCCTCATAAGTGCGCTAGAATTGGCATACCTAATCTTTAATCTCGTCTATATCTTCATTTGAAGCGTTACCAAATATCTTTTTCAGTCATTCTTATGTTTAAACGTAGCGGCATTGATTGTTGGTGACTGAGTCACTGCAAAACGATACTCCAACCTCTTTGGATACTAAGAAAGGAGCCCAAAGGAGGAGGTGATAAAGATATTTCTAGGCAATATCATGGCCGTGATTCATTCAGAAAACAACATTCCTTTAAACGAGATTGGCCATTATCTACCATTTGCGGCATGAGTGAAACAGTCTAATAAATTACACTCAAATAACGCATCTTCGACGATCTTGTGTCGTGCACTGTATGAACACGAGGGATTGTCCTTTATTTTGAACCTATATAAATATGAGTCTCTTTTTCTGCGTCCTGTTAGGAAAGTCGTCACATTACCCATTAAGGATATGTTTATCTTCAATCTAGTTTTAACGCTGGGATAAAGTTATTTTTTCCTGCACCGTTTTTGGATTTATTCCATTCACTTCCCATTCTCCTTTGGCACTTGTTCCCTGCAGCTCCCATTAATTAGAATTCCGTAGAATTCTGACTAGTTCGCTAATAAGTTTCTGTTTCCTACTGCCTCCTATCTCAGAGGTCCGCATTCTCGAGCCTGACGTGGGCCTTTTCCCAAGTGAAGCGATGTGTCCAGATAGCTCTCTCGACGCCTCTTATTCTCTTCCTGTCTTAAATGAACATGTTGTGGCTTTTGGCTTAGTAAGCGAATCAAGATTTATCTGGCTGTCCTCTGGACTACAGAAAAATTATGTCTGTCTGGTATGTAATAAATCTCCTACCTTTTCCAGTGATTTTAGGGTGGCGGGTTTTCAGCACCACCATTTGAGCAGCTACCGTATAGCTGTTATTGTAATTAATGTGTCAAGTCATTGTTGAAGAGTTTGCTGTTCTTACTCCTACACCGTTGTCGCCTTTTCTTTCGTTATTGCAGATCTGTAAGTTATAATCTCGGTATTCCTGCTGGATGTTAATCATATCTGCTGGATTTGACCGTTTCGTAATATTCGTTGCAGAATCCCATAATTTAGGTATTCGAGGGTTTTCTCTTGTATTTTTGTAGTAGTTTGCCACCATTTGAAGCGCTATTGTGATTGGAATTATTTCTGATATAACGCATGATGTTTCATGCGATGTGGTCCGAAATTCTTCTATTCGTTTTATATTTAGTGTAACAAGTGAGAGAACCAGTTACTGTGAAAAACTCTTTATTTATGACTAAGCATTTAGCGTAGTATAAACGTTACATTTGAGTCACTTTGGCACACACTGGGAATAGAACACAACTGATCTGTCGAGTCAAATCAGAACTGAACTGCCGAACCGCACAACTCACAACTAATTACTGAGTTAAACTAAACTGCACTATCCACTTGTATTATCCACTTTTCACTTCGTCACTTCTAACAGACGTCAACTCAACTGAATTCAACATTCGACTCAATTCAACACTGCTCGTTCTGATGACAGCAATCCCTTATATAGGCCTCACATACAAACCAGAACTTTCAAGAACAGGAGCCTACTAGAACATGCCGAAACGGAGGTTCCGGTAAAATTAAGCGGCATGTTAAGGGGTTTTTAATCCACTCTCGCTATTGTTCATAGTTTCTACGCTTGCTATTGTTCCGAAGACCTGTCGCAGGCCCCACCCAAATCTAGGGCCTGGCCTGCGCCCTAAGGTAGCACTACCCACGCGGTCACATTAATAAATTTATAATAACCTTACGTATGAATGTATGTGTGCATGTGTGTATTTATTTATTGATTGATTGATTGATTGATTCATTCATTCATTCATTTATTTCAACTGTACTTCCATAATGGATTTTAAAAACGTTCACCGTAATCTTTTCGCACACGACATACACTGCCACACAAAGTGCACAAATCTCTTCCTTTGCTCCTTAAATAAGCGTTTTAACATTAAAATGGTATTGTGGCGAAGCGGGTATGACCCGTGCTTATCGGGAAGGCGCCAACCGGCCGACCGACTGGCCGGGAACAGATAAGGGCTAGCGCTCTCACTCAACATAAGCACCAGAAGCGGTGTCGAGATAAAATCAGAATTTTCTGGAAATTTCCGCTCTCCTGCCCCCAGAACATTCTGGAAGTCTCTGGAAAATTCCGGCGGCTATATAAGCGAGCCTTCTTACGAGTTAGTGAGTTGGTGAGAGCGTTTCTATGCGACATCAAGGGCGGTTTTACGAGTGCGTTTGTGACGACAGTTGTGACGTACAGTGAGTACAGCTACTGCCAGAGATTATAGACGTGTTGTATTGGACTTCCCAGAGGGTGAACCATCCGAAGAAGAAGCCTAGCTGTGCGTATTTGATTACGTCGCTACGTCGCGAAGAAAGTGCGATGACAGTGACAACTAAGTGAAGGGGCAAGCAACTTTTTAGTAATATCACTTTAGTGAAGTACCTGTGAAAACTGGACAAAATCCAATAGGTCTTCTGCGCACAGAATCGTAAGTGGATGGCATCTATACGTCTTCCATCCGGCATAATGGAAAAAAATGTTTCAATCAAAACTTTTGTTTAATCTTACATTTTGTAGCGCCAAATTTTCACCTTTGTATCGGACACCACTACAGGTGTTTGTAAGTTGCTTAAATTTTAGGTTTTTAAAAATCTGGTTATTCTTCAAAAATTGCTTACTAACTAAATGGCCAGTTTATGAAGAATTAAATGCGAGTAAAACTTTATTCTTTATTTCTGTCAAGTATTTCAGACAATTACACTCCTAAGAAACCCTAGTCGCAATACGATTAACAATATCAGAAAACTTGATTGTAAACACAACATATAGCAAAATTATGGTTATTGTTTTATGTAGTATTACCTATACATATTCTAAAATGCAACGTTATAGCTTCTAAAGCATTGATGAAATGTGTTATTAATAAATGTACTTTCTTCTACCCGTATATTTGAAAAGTACACGTGAATGCATCTCGCAGTCATTATAGCTAAGAGTTCTAGCAGCAGCAGCGGCAGCAACAACAGCAATTATAATAACTTATCACTGATTGTAACCTCATAGATAATCAAATATAATTTGTGCAGTAACTTAAATGGAAGTAATGAACCTTTAAAATATAAAAACAAGAGGTGAACAAATGATGACCTGCATGAGTCATACTAGGATCTTAACCATTATTTATATAGAACTCTAAGCGTCCTGACATCTAGACAACAAACAATTGGCTTCGTCCCCTCCCCTACTAACCAGTGACTAACTGTGCGATTTACGCACGTTAGATACGCTCACGGTTGAGTGCACATGAGTATTTGTTGTGTTGTCTTGAATCCATTAATATCCTAAAGTAAAGACTAAAATTTAGGAAGAAATTCTTCAGAATGGAATTCTAATTTATAAAAAATCCCCGAAAGTTAAGTAAAAGTTACTTTCTTGCCAGCTAGTGAAGCCAAGAAATAGCATAAAACCCCTGTAAACATGAAGAGATTTCGAAGTTCACAAATACTTAGGTCAGCGTCTTTTGAGACAGTGAAAGCGGAGATAACTATGCGGCGTGGCCGCACCAGTGGTTACAACAAGGTGCCGCCACGTAACAGACCTGGGGTACGAGCAACCTGTTCTCTACCTTTTCCTTTCTACTGTTTCAAAGGACTCTGATCAAAGTATGCGTACTGGTCGGCCACCATATGAATCCGCTTGGAGGAGGTCGCCACTGTTTTTGTTAACAATCAAGGCTAGGGATCAGAGGGGAGTGTGGGTCAAGCCGGTAGGGAAGTGTACAGCCACGCAATGAAAACAGTACTACATATTTAGGCCTGAGCCTCGCTAGTAATGGAACACGAACTGCGTATGTTTTCTTTACCTCACTGTCCTTCCGATGCCCCATTCACATATTTCGCAACCATTTAGTTCCTCTTCCCATCACACGCATTCATAACGTGACCGACTAATACAGACAAATCACTGTCATTAATTCAAAGCAGAATTGGTCTATCATTTCTTGTCCTCTTGTGCTAGGTTAAATGTGTAGTGTAATTTAAACACGGACACTTTGTTAAATTCGGGATGAATATAAATTTCATTAGATAGAAATACCAACTCCACCTATTGTCTTAGGCAAAGTAAGATTAATATTTTTATTATGTAATGTTCGGTATATATTATTTAGTTGTTTGCTTTTCTGTAATTAATTACACGTCTCTTTAAAATGTTCAGGTTCTAATTTTTTAACCAGAGACATTTTATCCGAGAGTTTATTTCTATTAACAGTTTTCTAAAGTCTGGTGCCTACTTTTAGATATTCTTTATTTTCATATTTAGACCATACTGCAGTGAAGTTCGCAATCATCATGTGCATACCCACTGGTTCCTTCTTGAACTTTGAACTCCTTGAGAGTATGTGTTTGCAAACGCAATATCTATTTTTTCCTTCTTTTCTTTTAATTCTAACAGGACTTAATTAAATTATGACACTGTTAGTAAACCTTCTCAGCAGCAAGTCTAACAAATGAACGGTGAATACAAAAGTCATGAAACAGAATAATTACAAGCTCCCAACTATACATAAATTTAATTTCACTTCAGAGAAAGAAAAATAAAAAACAACAGTACTGAACCCCCAAAAATCCTGTGTTTTAATAAAAACTGGAATTACTTATGGTAAGTAATGTATTGATAATTTTGTAGAATCAGATTTCTTAGATATATGAATACATAATGTACAACCTCAAACAAGAATTGTGGATTGATTATACCAAGGGAGAAAAAGCTTTAGTAATTAATGCTCAGGAAGTTGTTATAAACTTCTCTCTCACGCCCCCTTTTTATTTCAGATACAATTACTTATAAATTTTCCTCCTTTCACAATAAGCATCTTCATTCACTGACTTTTATATCATAAGCAGAAACAATATATGGATTAAGGTGCAAATAGGATTATTGAATAATATGCAAATAACGTGCAAACAATTAAGATCTCCATCTTGTACTGACAGAGTTAGAAGACATTCATTACTATATATACTAATTATACTATAGTATAGAATGTGGTTGATGCAAAAATATTTCCCTTTTGTTCTTAGTTAAAATTTGAAAAGTAATCAATTACTAAGGGCATTCGAGCCATTAGGAATACAAACACTTGCATTTCACTGGCTTTTAACAGGTCCCAGACTTTCCTTGTAATATTACACATCACTCATCACCATCTTCAACGTTTCCTTCCAGTTCTTCACTGCTTTCATTTCCTTCCTCACCATCATCATCATCATAATCAATCAGAACTTCATCACATTCCTCCTCATTATCAACAACTACGACAACCAACAGTGAATCGCTTGCATCTTCTTCATCGCTTCAATCGTTTTCATCGCTTCCATCTTCTACATTCTCAACCACAGTAAATGTAATAGAACGGAGCTGGCGCAGAAAATTGCGTTTATATGGGATGAGATAGGGAAAATGAGGAGAGAAGCTAGGATACGCTGCGGTTGAAGGGTATAAAATGCGTTTATATGGGAGATAAAGGGAAAACTAGGAGAAGTTCTAGGGAGGGCAGGGGTTAAAGTGTTCAAAGGTGGTTCTTGGAACAATTTAGCGCTCATTGGAGATGGAGGGGTAAGTTATGTGCATCCCGTTTGTTCTCAGGTATGTTGTACGATGTATAATTTAGGAGCTTTCTATGGCACATGTATCCAGCTCAATCTTAAACCAAACTCTCGTCTAATAATCTCTTCTATTCTAAGTTAGATCGTCCTTCGATCATCTACTCTCTACTCTCATTACCTAACCTAACCTAGTCCACCCTCTCATAATCCATTCAAAAACCAACCCAAACTATCCTCTCATCATGTCCTCCATCCAGTCATCGTCTAACCTAACCCAACCTAACCTAACCTAACCTGAGCTATCCAACACCTACCTAACCTAACCCAATCGATCCCAACAAAGCTAACGTAATCTCGAAGAGTTCTCTCGTAGTCTAAATAAGCAGCCTCATCACATAAACGAATCCATACATTAGCTAATTCTCACCTTAAATTAGCAATATTGGGGAGCGATTTTATCGTCGTTTCGAGGTACTTCGACGGTGCTTTGAATCCTTTGAAGATACTGTGCCCACTTTTACAGGCTTTCTAAATATTGGAGCAGGTATTTTAGTGCGTATCGTGGATGTTTTGATGACATTTTAGTGCCCGTCAAGGCCATTTCAGACACCGAAGCAGGTATTTGAGAATAGACATTTCGAGGGCATTTCGGACACATGAGCAGGAACTCTAAAGCAGTTAGGGATATTTTGATGGTATCTTACGCACTGGTGTAGCTGTTTTGGTATATTGGCATAGCTTCTAGAACTTTTGGAACACTGACAAGGCATTTTTCTCTTATTTTAAGCACTGGAAGGGGTATTTTAAGCTATTTGGGTGGAAGGTATTTTAGGCGAAGGAGCAGAAGCTGTAGCCATTTGGGGCATTTCCAAGGTTTTCTCATGTCATATCGTGCATGACCTGCTAATCCTAAAACTTCCTATACAGCCCCATATCATAAAATTCCTCGATGAGCTTTTGGGGTTATGTGAAACCTGCTCGATCTGTTGAAGGTCCGGAAACAGATCTTTCTACTCAGCCCTATGCATAACGTGTTTATGGTGCTGCTGAGATGTTCGTGGAGTACCTAACGTACCTTCCCAAGAAGGTTGTCGGTACATACAAATCCGTTAAGCCTCTTAAACCTGCAGATGGACAACAAAGGTATTTCGAGTCTTCTACAGAGTGCTACTTATGGGCAGAAATTTATAGAACAGAAGCACAAACTGCGCGACCACAAACATAACAGCGGCGAATACCGAGGAAGTCTGCACAGTAAATGCAATTTAGCCTGCAAAACACCTAAATATATTTCTGCCTTCCTTCACAACCTGGGCGGATATAATTAGCATTTCACCATTAAGGAGTTGGATTGCAGAAACGAAAGAGTAGAGGTAATTCCAAACTCTGAAGAAAGGCACACTCATTCTCTAAGTATGTGGGGGATATAAAGCTCCGGTTTGTGAATATCTATCGTTTCCTGAGCACAAGCCTGGAAAAACTAGTAAGAAAACTAAAAGTATATCCCCAAACAGAGAGGTACTTTGGACATAAGAAGTTGTTTTATGAATTGTAGGGAGTATTTCCATATGATTACATCACTTCATGGGATGTCTTGAATGAGGAGCAATTGCCTTCAATGGAACCTTCCTACAGCAACTTAAATGAACAAATTAATAGTGAACATGCTATGAATGTGTGGGAGCAGCTTAATGTGAGAAATTCAGGTGAGTACAGTGACCCCTGCTTCACCTCAGATGTTCTCCTCTTAGCTGATGTCTTTGAAATTCAGAGACCAAACCCTAAAAATACTTAAGGTTGATCCTGCACATTAGTTCACGTCTCCTGCATTTACCTGGGACACTATGCTTCTGTATACTGGAACTGACTTAGACTTGCTACTGGATTACGATCAGCTTCTCATGGTGGAATCTGGCATAAGGGTAGGTTTATGCCAAGTTTTCTACCGGTATACAGACACTAATAACGCCTACATGGGGAAGTTTGTTCCACTGAAACCACCTCAATTTATAACATGCGTAGACGTCAATAATCAATATCATTGGGCAACATGCCACGGCCTTCCTTACGGCGGATTTTAGTGGGTTTCTCCTGAACATATAGAGCTAAACTGTTTGCAGAAGAAAGATCGTCACGGATATATTTTATAAGTTCCTGTCGAATATTTTACTGAGCTCCATGGTCTGCATAACAATTTACTGTTCCTGCCCGAGTGTCTGAAGCCAAAGAATTCTTCTCCAAATATGCTAATACCTCACCTTGAAACTCGACAAAAATATGTTGTTCGCTACAAGACCTTGAAACAGGCTGTCTCGCATGGAGTACAGCTAACAAGGATTCATCGTCCGATACAATTTCGACAATCGCGATGGTTAAAACCGTACTTCGAATTTTATAACAAGCTACGACAAAAGAGTAGAAAGGATTTTGAGAATGATCTCTACAAGTTGTTCAACAACGCTATGTTCGGGAGAACAATAGAGAACATCCGACATCGAATGGATATACAGCTTGTGACAGATCGTAAAAATTGGAAAAACCTGTAGCAAAACCTGCATGCATTGATTGAACTAAATATGGAGATAACTTGGCTGTTGTGTATATGGATTCACGGCATATTTGGTTTACAAACTAATATACATAGACATGAGTGTGCTAGGCGTTTCAAAAACCGTCATATCAATATGTATTACTGCGGTATTATGGAACTAAAAACCTCAAACTTCTGTATGGATACCGACTCCTTCATCCATCGAGTGACTACAGCAGATATATACCAGGATAAACTACACATGTTCAAGTATCTAGATACCTCTGATACCCAACATCGTCCTCCGCGGTGTAGTGGTTACCATTCTAACCTCTAGATACCAAAGTTACGGGTTCAATTCCGACGGAGGGCGAGGGAGTTTTTCGGGCGTAAAATCCTTAGCATGGCTTCCTTTGGAAGTGAAATAAAGCCGGTGGTCCCGTGTCGTAGATTTACGGCACGTAAAAAACCTCAAGCCTGATAAAGAGGCCTCTGATAAGAATTACCTGTATTTCTTGCCCAATATAGATTAGGACGCTAAGGAACACAGCAGTTAAAGAGCTTCCATAAATAAAACCCAAGATTTATATACCCAACAAACCATATATGTAATTCAGCGCAAAACAAAAAGGTGTTGGGAACATTTAAAGATGAAGCCAACCGAAGATCATTCAACGCTTTCCGTGTCTTAAACCTAAAATATATGCACTCGATATTGAATGGAAGTTTAACTAAAAAGATTATGGTATTAAACAAAACGCTATTATTCACTTTATTACTTTTGAGAGCTACGTGGATTACCTAAAGAGCAATGAAATCATAAGAACTCTGATGAATTTAAGTCAGCCTCGTCGTGATGTGGTTTCAACGGTTGAAGCTAACAAAATCGCTGTCACCTGACGACGACAAAAGAGGGATTGCAATTTATGCAATATCTACACAAGCTTATGGTTATTACAGCATTGTGAGCCCTGCATAATAGAATGTGTTGCATACTCTATTATGTTGATTTTCCCGTGATCCTCTTACAGACGTTGGTGGTTAGCTCAAATATCACTCACACTAATCCACCATAACCTTGAATAAGAAGAATAATGGAAGGCGGTAACCCTGTCACTAGGAGTAATGTCTGGTGCTGGTCTCAAGCCCAGATAAAGGAGGAGAGACGCCAATCAACAAGCTAAAATAAATCTCGAAACAAAGCTACGTTGACACAAAACATTCTAATTAATATCCTCAAATAATAAAATATGAACAAAACACCTTAATTTCACTAAAGAGAAACTCACGTTAAACTTTGGTTAGTGTTAGATATCTCTGATTATGTAATATTAGGATGCTCGCTGATAGGTTGGGGCAGCGATTGCAAAATAGGTGATAAGGGATGGTCCAATTTAGGTTAGAATGCTTCGTGTCTGGTTAGGTTGTCTAAGCAATGGTTTGGCTACGTCCGGTTACATTTTGGTCACGTTGTGTGGCGAATTGGTCATTTTGTCACGTATTGGTCAGTTTGTGGTCACGTTTTGGTCACATCTTGTCACTTAGTGGTCACTTTTGGTCACAACTGGCCGTTTTGGTCGCATTTGTTCAGGATTTTGTCACCTTTGATCACTTTTGGTTACGCCTTGTCACATTTTTGTCACGTTTGGTCACGTTTTGGTCACCCTTGGTCACATATTAGTCACGTTTGTTCACGTTTGGTCACTTTTGGTCATGTATTGGTCTCGTTTATTCACGATTTGGTCACGTATGGACACTCTCTTGTCACGTTTGATTGCGTTTTGTTACGTTATGGTCATGTTCAGGCTAGAGTGTTTGGTATGAAATTAGGTTACATTATGACAGAACAGAATGGATGATAAAAGGATGTTGAGGGCAGGTTAGCCTGAGATACGTTAGGTTAGGATTTTTTGTATGAGGTTAGGTTAGACGATTATGGGATAGAATGTGTGTTTAGGGGACTGTCTTAGTCAGGTTACGCTGGGATATGTTAGAATGTTTGGTACGAGATTAGCTTAGACTATGGTAAGTATGGTCGGTATCAGGTTAGGTTGGGTTAGTGTTGAATAGCTCAGATTAGGCTCGGGTGTTTAATGCAAGAATAGCATACACGATGTCATATTAAAATAGATTATTAGCAATGGCCTAGTTTAGGTTAGAATGGTTGTTATCAGCTTGGGTCAACTAGGACAGGATGGAATAAATTATGAGGGGATGCTGTAGGTTAGGTTAGAATGGTTAGTATCAGGTTATGCTAGCTTAATTGAATATGCTTCAAAAAGACTAAATCATATACAGTTTACCACTCCTTGCCTCACACGCTTGCAGCTTGCCATACATAAGTTTATAAAAGATTTAGAAAGGGACTTAAAAGTATATTAAAGGTACCCTAACACTGTACAAAATGCCTATAAAGTATCCGAAAACCAGCGATTAAGTGCCCCAAATGCTGTAAAAATGGGTGAAAAACTCCGACAATTCCGTCCAATTCTTGTACAACGTAACAAACCACTGTAAAACTAACAAACTACCTGTAACACATAACAAATAATCGTAAAAAAGGATCAAATTACTATGAAATGCTAATATCATGCTCTCATGCCTAACATACCTTCGGAATGCCAAAAATGCCGTATAATTCCATCTCCTGCGCCTAAAATACCTTCAAAAATACCCTAAATACCTGCTCCAGCGCTTAAAATACGAGAAATAGCCCTACCAGTGCTCCAAAATGTCCTAGTAGCCTATACCAACAGTCGAAAATATCTGCAGTAGTCGGTAAAGTGCCCTCTAAATGACCTAAAATGCCTTACAACTCCTGCTCTACTGTCTAAACTACCCTGAAAATGCCTGTACCAACATTCTAAAACACGTGATTTGGTATATGAAATGGGATAAAGGGTCTCTAACATGTCATTAAAACTTCTCAGATATGCTCTAAAATACCTGATCCAACCTCCAAAAGCCTATTAAAGGGAACACAATTTCTTCAAAGGATTTAAAATACCGCCAAAGTACCAAGAAATGGCCCTAAAAGCGCCCCCCCAAACTAAGGTGTCGTTTTGCTGAGATATTGATCCGTTTAGGTGATTAGCGGCTCTTTATTTAGAGCATGAGATGGTTGTTCTAAGTTAGGTTAGCTTTGTTAGGATCGTTTGGGTTAGGTTAGGCTAGTGTTGGATAGCTCAGGTTAGGTTAGGTTAGACGATAACAGGATGGAATAGATGATGAGAGGACAGTCTAGGTTAGGTTAGAATGGATGGTATTAGGTTAGGTTAGATGACAGAAGGGAATAGACAATAAGAGCGTGGACTGGGTTAGGTTAAGTTAGGTTAGGTGTTGAGAAGTATAGGGTAGATAATCACAGGACTATCTAGATTAGTACAGAAGAGATTATTAGAAGAGCGTTTAAGATAGAGCTAGACAGATTCACTACATTAAGCTCCTAAGCTATACATTGTACAGCGTATCCGATATTGAACGTGGGTGCGCGCATACTCCTGCCCTCCACCTCTAATGAGCGCTAAATTGTTCCCAGAACCGACCTCGAACACCTTCATTTCCTACCCTCCCTAGCACCTCTCCTCGTTTCTCGTTTTCTACCCTTCAACGCAGCCTAGTCTGGCATCTCTCCATATTTTTCCTATCTCTTCCCATAAAAATGCAATTTTTCTGCGCCAGCTTCGCGTTATTACTATTCCATTCTATTCTTCTTTTTTGTTGAAGATCGTTTTCTTCCCTCCATTTTATTGTAGTACTCTGGGAAGCTAGACCTTCTGACGATCCCAAATTAAATTCTTTGGTGAGCATATCATTTTCAAAATATGGGTTCTTCCCAAAATTGAAGTTGATTTGTAGCCAGATTTAATATCCTCAAACTCTTCAACATCGAGCTTGAAAAGGAAATGCAAACAGTCTCCTTCATTTTCCGTAAGAATTGTAGAGATCTGAGGATGGTTTACGAAATTGTAACCCAAAAGTTTGGTATGCGCTTAATAATCTCGTTTCTCTTCTCGAAGAATGGCTTTCTGAGTTTATTACATTTTAGCTCCACCTTGAGCATCTCTTCGCTTGCCGTCTCGTTCCGAGCATCGATTTTATTTTGACTGGCACCAATCTGTTCTAAGGCTTTCTGTGTTTCTGCGTCGTATTTCTTACCCTGCTTTGTTTGAGGCAATGTTTCCATATATTTTCCCAATCTTATTAGGAGTTGGTCCACTCGATATTTTGATATCTAAATATTATTGAATACACAACTGACTTTTCAAACTTGTCCGGCTACTTTGTGCCGAAGAAATCTCGAATTCTTATGTTCAGACTTCCATACCTTGTTATACAGGTTGGACCATTGAAGTTGAGACAGTACAATATCTGCAAAACTAAGCGTCGTAGAAAGAAGCGTCTGATAAAACTTACTTTATATTATGGAGAAAGTAGATGACATTAGTCGTGTTTTGTTTGGAGAACGTTATGATAGTAATTTTAGAGTCAATTTAATTTTTAATGGAAACCTACCATTAGGGTCAAACTAAATTGACCCTAAAATGACCATCACAACGTCCTCCAAATCAAACACCACTAATGGCATTTAATTTCGCCCATAACATCAAGCAAATTTTATTCAAGACATGTATTTCTGCAATGCTTAATTTTGGAGGAATTGTACAATCTCTAATTAAATGGTCATCCCGCATATGGATGATTATTTATAAGCACAAGAGCACCCACAGTCTCAGGGGAGAGACCCTGGCTTGTATTGGTGAGAATATTTTTGTTAGTACTTAAGTTCCTTTCTGTATTAGTACATTTGTAAGGAGTGCGAAAGTTCTACCTTCCACGTCGTATAGAAATGGTAGCCTTCTTTTGTGGATAAAATATTTATTGCTCTAGGTAGGCCAAAATCGTGTGAAATATAAACATATTTTACTGAATTGTACATCTGGCCGTTACGGAGCTTGAATACATCCTAAAATTTTATTGAACGATTAACATCTTTGTGATTCGTTAGCTGCATTACTCATATATGCCATAGGTTGTTGTAAACGTATTTATTGAAGGATCTATTGAAATTGTGATCTCAGATTTTAACATTGCATATGATTCACTTGAGATCTTTGTTATTTCCTGTTATCTCACTGCTCACTTAAAATCCTCTAAATAAAGAAAAATGACAAGGTGGGGATTATTTTCTTGTTTCCTGCAACAGTTTTTCTATGGCGCATTTTGTCTCTGACATAATCTCCGTTTCCTCCCATAGAGAAAACTGATATAGTATTCCCCTCTCCCCTTGAGCGACAACCATTGCTTGCTACACACACCACCGAACACCATGTTAACTCTGCAAACCTGAAAAATGAAAGGTTATAAAATGTGAATAAACAGAGTGCAGGAAAATCCGTGGTAGTATATAATCCACCCAGCATTCGCCTACTGACCTGGGAAAACCACAAAAACAGGTCAGGCTGGCCGGCCGAATGGGAACCAAACCCAGGACCTCCAGAGTGCGAGCCTCAGAGCCGTTCCGCTCGAATAGTTAATACTGATCGATCTTTTCTTCTATTCTAATTGCCAAGGTTTACTCTGAAAGCAAGATTTGTTCATTCATAATGAAATATTTCTGGCCTATTACCTTACCGCACGGACAATATGCTACAAAACAAACCGCTTATGTTAAGTATGTTGAGGGCTGAAAGAAACAAATGGTGTTCCCGAGATGAATATTTCTCATTCTATATTACCAGTCGTATTGCTCATATTGCCTGTCATGGCTTATCTATGTACTACTATCGCATTTACAAATACTTATAACATTTATACACTAACTTAAGCTAATTTTACAACCACTTGTCCTGTTGTACAAAGCCGTTTATTACCTATACCACTGTTACTAGAACTTGTATGTATTTCTTACATAACCCTACACTCACAGCACTAGTATTTGTGTTTACACAGGCCTCCTTCTACTTCTAGTACTACAGCTTCTAATTTTACTGCAGTTGTTATTCTTCCTGCTACTATTGCTTCTACAGCTACTACTACTCATGCGCATGCCATTACTGTTTGTATTAATACCTGTGATATCATTAGTAGTACCTGTGATACTACTTTGTGCGAACTTGTTACAATACCTAAAGTACTACTTCTGAAAATTGCCCTGACGCTTTTTAACTGGTTGTGCAACTTACAACACAAATTGTTGCTGATTCTACAAAGATGCGATCTAAACAAAAGAAAGACACACAGAAGTTTCCTTACGCTTCCATTCTTCCTAGCACTAATCCGAAAAGAACACTCCGTCACCCCATACCAAGCTCCAGTACAAGTACAGCCACGACAGCAATAAATGAACTGGTGGTATTATAGCACTACTAAAAGTACTACAGTAATAATAACAGTACAGTAGAAGCTATAATATAACTACTATAATGGCATTAGGAAAAGCTACAAGAGTAATAAATGTATTAGTAGTACTTATAGTAGAGGTAGCAGTTGGGTAATAGTTGGAGCAGCAACAACGTTTTAGTAGTTAAAGTAGTAGAATAATTAGTAGTAGCAGTGGCATTAGTCGAAGCTGTGGTAGTAGCATTAGTCGTAGTTACAATAGTAGCAGCATTAGTCGTAGTAAGAGTAGTGGCAGCATTAATCTTAATAACTGTAGTAGTAGCATTAGTCGTATTTGCAGTAGTAACCGTATTAGCGTAGCTACAGGAGTAATAGCATTAGTCGTAGTTAGAATAGTAGTAACATTAGTCGTAGTTGTGCTAGTGGTATTAGTCGTAAATAGTGTAGTAGCATTAGCAGCAGTTACAGTAGTAGTAGCATTAGTGGTAGTTATAGTAGTAGTCGTAGATTTACGGCACGTTAAGGAACCTCAAGTTTGATAAGAGAGACCTCTGAGAAAAATTTCCAGTCTTTCACACCCAACATTGGATGGGATGCTAAGGATCACAGCACTTAAAGACCCTCCATAAATAAAACTCAATTTAATTTAGTAGTAGTAACATTATTAATAGTGATAGTAGTAATAACATTAGTCATGGTTACGGTAATAGTAGAATTAGTCGTAGTTACAGTAACAGAAGCAATAGTCTCCCTTGCAGTACTATAAGTAATGGTTACCCTAAGAGCAGCATTAGTAGTAGTTACAGTATTAGAAGCCTTAGTCGTAGTTACAGCAGTGGTAGCATCAGTAGCAGTTGCAGTAGTATCAGCAGAATTAGTCGTAACTATGGTAGTAGCACAAGTCGTAATGCAGTAGTAGCAGCATTAGTCGTAGAAACAAGAGTACTAGCATTAGTCGTAGTGTCATTATTAGTAGTATAAGCTGTAGCAGCATAAGTTGTAATTGTGGTAGTAGCATTATATGTATTTACAATGGTAGCAGCATTAGTCGTAGTAAGAGTAGTAGCAGCATAAGTCGTAATTACAGTAATACCAGCATTAGCGCAGTTCTACGAGTAGTAGCATTAGTTGTGGTTACAGTAGTATCAACATTAGTCGTAGTTGTATGGTAGCAGCATTAGTCGTAGTTACTGTAGTAGTAGCATCATTAGTAGTATCAGTTTGAGTAGCATTTGTCGTACTAATGGTAGTAACATTAGTCGTGGTTACAACAGCAGCACAATTAGTCGTAGTTACAGTAGTAGTATTAGTCATAGTTGCAGTAGCATTAGCGTAGTAGCAATAGTAGCAGAATTAGCTACCATTGCAGTAGTAGTAGCATTAGTGGCAGCAGCGTAGCGGACTAATCTGGAGCCCCCTGCAGAAACAAGTAGGGACCCAAGTATTAAAAGTCTATAATTAAATAATAATAATAATAATAATAATAATAATAAAGATGCACTTCTCAAGTCAATCTTAAATGTTAAACGCAGTTTTCTTGGAGGATTCTTCCTAACGAATTCATCCACCAGCACAGCAAGATTTAATGTGCGTGCTCTTTCCGCTTAATGCTTATCATACTAAGGGAGATAAATGCTCCTGCGTTATCGATTAATTGATTTTAGTTTCGCAAGGTCCTTGCTGCTGAAGCCACTACCACACAAGTGTTAGAAGTAATTTCAATGTCACTGAGACATCAGACATACTAGAAATAAATATGTGATTTTTTATAAGGATTAAGGATCAACTGTTTCACTTATCCACTTGTAATACCTTTGAAATCGCTCTGAAGTTCATTACCGACCATGTGTAATTGGTGAGAAAATTGTGGTGAAGTATCATTCGGATAGTTCACTACGAGCTTTTCTACGATTGAATGAAGTTCGCTTTCACTAATATCCACGAGTATATTGGACTGAAATACTTGCACCTTTCAGTGATGCCCATCATGCTTTAAAATTTGAGTCGTAAGTCACCTAACACGATATCGAATAACCATATAACACATTAAATTTGAAATAATTTTGGGATCACTCAGCCTCTTATCCTCACATACTTCAACGAAAAACCTTTTTAACTGTGCGTCAGTAGCTTATATAAGAGACAGCGAGCGCAGTTTTTGACTAAAGATGCGTTTATATGTGGGAGACAGGGAAAACGAGGAGATATGCTAGGCTAGACAGAGGCTGAAGGAGGGGGAATGCGCTTTATACGAGATAGAGAATATGCGGAGAGGTGCTAGCCTAGACAGAGGTTGAGGAGTACAGTATGCGTTTATATGAGAAAGATAGGGAAAACGAGGAGAGATGCTAGGCTAGACAGAGGCTGAAGGAGGGGAATGTGCTTTATATGTGAGAGGTAGGGAATACGAGGGGAGGTGCTAGACTAGACAGGGGTTTAAAGGGTAGAATGTAAGTTTTATATATAGGAGGGATAGTAAAACGGGGAGAGATACTAGGATAGACAGGTGTTTTATATAGGAGAGATAGTAAACCAAGGAGAGATGCTAGGAATAACAGGGGAGGCAGGTGTTAAAGGTACAATGCATTTTATACGGGAGAGATAGGAAACCAAGGAGAAATGCTAGGCTAGACAGGAAGCGAAGGAGGGAAATACGCTTTATATGGAGGAGGTAGGGAATACACGGGGAGGTGCTAGGCTTGCAGAGGTTAAGTAGAGTATGCGTTTATACGGAAAAGATGGGGGAAACGAGGATAGCTTCTAGGGTGGCTAGTGTTGCTGTATGTACAATGTTCAGCCTCCTCCAGGTTAGCACCATTCATCATTCAGCAGTCGAGCATATTCCACGGTTTGGGTGCAGCATATTTGTGTATAATTTCACAGATAACTCAGGTAGTATCGTTAGTATTTAGGTTAATTCACTTAGTATCACAGAAGGATAGGTTCCATGGTTTAGACATCTATAGCTCAGTATGATTTCACAAGTAATTCAGGCAGTATCGTAGGTATTTAGGCAAATTCAGTTAGTATCACTAGAGGATAAATTCCAGGGGTTGGGTGTGTATACTTCCGTACGATTTGGCGGATAATTCTGCTAGTATCATAGGTATTTAGGATAATTTAGTTAGTATCACAACAGAGCAAATTCCATGGTTCAAGTGTGTATAGTTCTGCATGATATCACAGCTAGTTCAAGTAGTATCGCAGGTATTTAAGGTAATTTAGATAGTATCACAGGTATACAGATTCCAGGGGCTGGCTGTAGCATAGTTTCGTATTTCACAGCTAGTTCAGGTACTATCGTAGGTATATAGGATAATTCACATAGTGACATAGACACACAGATCTCAGGAGTCGGGTGTAGCATAGTTCCGTATGATTTCACAGAGAATTCAGGTAGTATCGTCGATATTTAGGGTAATCAGGGTAGTATCACGGGTGTTCGTGATAATTTCGATCAGCGATTTGTATCACAGCTATTCAATGCAATTTAAGGTGATTCACGTAGTATCAAAGGTATTTAAGTCATTTAACGGGTAATTCCAATAGTGTCACTGGTATTTGTGGTAATGTAGAGAGTAATTTTTCAATTCTTTATAAAAATTTCTTATCCAATGTTACAATATATAAATGTTATATACTTTTTTCTAAATATCATAAACGGTTATATGTTAAACAGTTAGTGTGTGAGACGGCTAAACTGTGTATAGGATTACCGCAAGGGTATGTAGAAGTAGTATTAACTAACCCATTCGCATGGTTGAGGAGATATTTAAAGTTTTAACCAACTTTATTGTTTTATATGCTTACATTTTTGTCTAAGTGCAGTAACTTTTTCGGGTAATCCTTTTTTAATAAGATAAGGATTGTAAGGGTAGACGTCTCCCCCTTTATCTAGGCGTGAGACTAGCACTAGTTGAGCAAGTATATCTATGTGTTCGGAGATGTTCCTATGTCTTCGTGGAGGCTCGCGTCCTTAGAGGAAGTGTTAGGTTGTGATGAGCATGTATATCGATGTGTTAGGAGGTTTTCGTAGGTCTTCATACATGTTCATGTGCTTGGAGGAAGTGTAGAGGTGTTGTACATGTGCACCTATATGTTGCGAGGTGTTCGTATATGTTTATGCGTTTATGACCACTACCGTCATATGTTAGAGCTAAAGAAGCTTGTATAAACATCCATAACTATACCGACGAGAAATGCTTAATGTATTCCGTATTAGCCAAATATGTTGAGAAGGGTGCACAACGCGAGCTTAACAGTATATCTATCAACGTTTTCGGACTGGATGAAAAGCATGGAGTGTATCCAAAAAATGTTATTGATACTGAACTACATGAGCACCGTGACATGTTACTATTGAGTGACAGTAGTGCAAAACACCACTACGTATATATATCAAGTATTCTGAGAAGCTCATTGGACGTCAGAAAACTAAACATAATGGAGTGATACACACCTGTAAGCACTGCTTTACACATTTTGACAATCAGTATGCACGAAGCAGACTGATAAGACTACAAGAACATGCAGCAATCTGTACTCAGTATGGTAGTGCAAGGGTAGTTATGCCTACCAAGAAGAAATCAATTGTACACTTTAAAAATGTTGAAGGGGTGCTTAAACTACCTTACGTCATCTATGCAGTCTTTGAAAGCATCCTCGCTTCATGTCATACGTGCATCCCTAATCCTGAAGCTTCATCTACAACCCCTTATCAGCAGCATGTACCTATGAGTTTCTGTGTTTGCGTGAAACCAGCTCAATCTGTTGTACAGCTGGAAACTGGTCTTCCTAAGCAATCCTAAGTATATCGTGGTTTTGATGCTGCTCAGAAGTTTATGGTATACCTGATATCCCTTGCAAAGAAAATTGATAATATATACAGATCTACCAAGCCTCTGAAAATTACGGATCAATACCAGAAGATTTTGAGACTTCTACAGCATGCCACTTGTGTGGAAAAACTTTACAGAAAAGAACTATAAAGTTCGCGATCGTGATCACATCAGTGGTGAATATCACGGAAGTCTTCATAATGAATGTAATTTGTCCTGCAAAACGTCTAAATATATTCCTGTCTTCATGCACAACCTCAGTGCGTATGGCTCACATTTCATTGTTAAGGAGCTGGGATGTACATGTGTGCAGCTGGAGTTACTTTCTAGCTCTGCAGAAAGTTATATATCATTTTCCAAGTATGTAGGAGATATAAATCCTCGGCTTGTGGATAGTTTTTGGTTCCTGAGTACAAGCTCGGATAAGCTGGTGAAAAATCTAACATCGTATCCTGAAACATTAAAGCACTTCGGAGAAGACAAGTTGAAGTTGATGGCTCGTAAGGGAGTATTTCCCTATGATTACGTCACTTCATGCCATGTTTTGAACGAAACCTGCTTGCCACCTAAGGACTCCTACAATATATTAAATGAGGAGGGAATTAGTGATGCTGACTACAATCATGCTATAAATGTATGGGAGCTGTTTAATGTGAAAAACCTGGGCGCGTACAGCGACCTGTACTTAATCTCAGATGTTCTTCTTCTAGCTGATGTCTTTGAGACACTAAGGCCCGATTGTATAAATATCGCTGACTGGAGATCAGTTTTGATCTAAGGTTAGAACATGAACTGAGATCAGAGCAGAATTGCATTGTATAAAACTAATCTAAGATCAACTGTTCTCAGTTCATCTTTGATCGCAGTTCGTAAGATAACGTTTGGCAACGTCGCAAAACAGCTGAAAGGCGCTGTCCCCGGGCAGCAGCACTCACTTGTTTTTCACCTTTGGATGCATTCGATAGGGCGCAGGACAATAATCAAAATGGCGGAAAATAAGAAACTATACCGTGCGTTAAATTTCACACGCGAGGAGAAAGATATGCTCGTGGACAGGGGGGCCTCTTACGGCTTCCCGCGCATTCACTGCTTGTCGAGCTGTCTGCTAGTGACGTCATGTGGAAGGTACCTGGCATTGCTATTCACATGTGCAAGCTCAAGTTTTACGATATAATTCAATTCCCGTCATGCTATCTGACATGATATGGTCACCTCGGGCAAATTTATTTGAAACAAAACTCTCATTCCGCAACATATAACGTAGAAAAAGAAAAATAATACGGAGGAAGAATCAAAACTATGTCATATACTCTTATCTTACAGGTTGTCTTGTTAACAGTTGCAACACTTTCTTTTGGGCTTTGAATTTTTCAACATTTAAGCTATAATTGCAATGCATTTCTTACAAAAGATAGCAAGTATCATTGCCTTTTAATCACGTAATAAACGAAGAGAGGGAGAAAAAAATATATTATATTAAAATAAAATAAAACCATCAGGCTATGCATTATTTCTGCAATTTTGCTTCCTCTCCTATTTACTTATAGTAAGTAGAGGAAGTATTGTATTCCAACCAAAATTTCAATACCGAGTTTTCACAGAAATACATGTTTTGAGACTCCTTGAATCTAAAAACCAAATTTTTAGAAAAAGATCTGTGCGTGCGTGTGAACAGCATAACTCAAAACGAAAAGTCGGTTAAATACCAAACTTGGAATTTAACTCTAGCATCTTCCAAGGATGCGACATGATCTTTTAAGAAGATTACGTATCACGAACTACCCTTTACATGGGAAATTATCCATTACTATTTGTTCTGAAAAATGATTAATACCATTTTGATTAAAATGCATATGTTTAAAACATTTGCATGACAAATAAAATGTATATTTTGAATTTCCTGTAAGTAGCCTGTAGCAACTTCATTTGAATGGCTTTTATAATTTGGTAAAGGTTAGAAGATCAAAAAATTACTTTAAAAAGAAGTAGAACTCGTTTAAGCACACAGTTTATACGAAATAAACATTGTTGTGGCTTTAACCATGTCCAAGATATTCTGTGTTATTTGTCTGAATTTTCAAATACTTAAAACGTTTTTAAGTGGTAAGTCGCTATTCGGCTTTTTTCCCTCGTGGTCATGCAAAGAGCATGGAATTTCAAAGCCATCACATAGCGAAACGCTTTATAATTTGACTATCGGTTTAGCTTACTGAATCCTTCTTATACGTACAACTGAATGTGTAATTAAGGTTCATTTCTCTTAACAAGTAGATAGAAGAATAAACTTCTGTATGGATAGTTTGTAGTGTTTGTGGAAGAGTGAGCAAAGAAAGTCATGTGAATGTAGCAAATCCGAGTTTATAATTACAATATATATTGTGCATATTTTCGCACTTTAAACGGCTATAAATAATTTGTTATATATGTTACGCGATCAAAGTAAGGTATAGAAAATATGAGGTTGTAAATAATGTAATTTTATTGGGATTACACTTCTAGCTGAATACCATCACAATGTTATATCATTACAATGATATTCCTCAGTGTGAATCGAGTGTTTGTTTCCCTTTAATGGCAAAGAAAACGATTTTCTTATTTCCGGATTTTAAAAGAGCACTTTCATAGTCATGCAAAAGGGTCATCAGCATTTTGTCCATGTTATACCTGAATTTCCACACGGTTTGGATTTAAGGAGTACATTACCCTAAGGCAAAACGAAGATTTCGCCTTCTTTAATCTTTCTGTTGAGCTTCTTAAAGGTTTTGGAGACGTTGTGTCCGAGTCCCTGTGCATTTGAAACAGCACGAACAGGTGTCATAAAGCGTGCCGAATTGTCCTATGAGGTGCATTTGATTGCACGTGTTCACGCACTAATTTCTGAAACAGTATATTCCCTATCTTCTGGGAAAAAACCATTCTTAAACATCACGTATACAGTTATTTCGAGGAATCGTAGAACAGCTCTTGAAATAATATTTTTCTGTAATGCATTGTAGTGTCCAATCATGAGCAACAGTTTTGTACTGCACCAACAAGTGCAAATGTTGTTTTGTGAGCATTGTTGCTCACTAAATAAGAATGCTCTTTCTGATTGCGTAGAAGTTAGTTCTAGTTGTGGATGCGATTTGGAAATACAAGTGTGGTGTGCATTCGTGTTCAAAATGAACGTTTCAAAAACAAAGTTAACTGTGCTGTTGCGCATTGTTCCAATATAGGAACAAAAACCGCTGGAATTATGTATCATAGATTTTCTAAAAAAAGATAAACTAAGGAGCATATGGGTGTCTCGCTGTAAACAGAGTGATAAATTCAACACTGATAATGCTCGAGTACCTCAGTACATTTTCGGCCTGAGGTTACGAACGGGATTTAAAAAACCAATTACTGGCTTACCTCTACGGAAAATTTGATGTGGTGATGCAGTGCCATGTTTGTTGATTCCGAATTGGAATCCGTCTTCCGGGTTCGAGCACAAATAACAGCAACAGTAGCAGCGAAAAGTTACGTCATCTCAAAACTATATTTTATTTGGTCATGTTTACTGAAAGTAATATAACAATGTTGACTTCATATTATTCAGCATATTGGATTAAGCATAACTTCATTATCAGCGATAGGAAAAACATGAGACTATGGATGCATGACATTGCTAAAGGACTTTCAGCACCCACCGAATATGAGGAGGCAATATTGTTAGAAGATATGAGCATAAAGGAAAATTTTGAAATTGAAGATTTCAATATGGACTGTAAAATATCTTGCGAGTTATATTGCATACAAATGTCGGTCCTTTGATAGTACATTGGGAAGCAAAGACAGTGACTGTAATTTACCAACACAAGTGCCTTAGGACTGGATTACAGTTATTTCCAGGGAGGGGATTTATTCGACCTACCGAACAGTGGTGACAAAAAGTGAAGAAGTTCGAAGTTATAATTGCCGGATTCCATAGATTTCATATTTTAAAATGTGTTAGAGTGTTGAAAACACTTAGTGACATGATTTGCTCTAAATTACCTGAATTGGACGAAAGAATTGTTTATCTATAGATCAGCACTCGCACATTTATTAGGAAATGGCATTTGAATAAAAAATTAAAAGTTTCAACCATGGAGAAAAGAAATACAAGGAAATGTGTGACATTTACTACTTCTACAACACAGTATGACCAGCCACTTTTAAATGTAAGTCTACTTTTACGATTAAAAAAGGAATAATTTGTTACTTTTTATTTTAGTAATAGTTTTGGTCACGTTTTGGTGGTGGTGTTGCTGATAAAATTGGTTTGTAATTAGTAGAATGTGTTGACGAACCTTTCTTACCATTTTCCGTTAAAGTATATTTTATAACATATGGCATTGCATTATATTACACTTCCTTAATTACAGCTTAACCGTTTACACAATGGTATACCAATCGCCTTAAATTGTACATGTTAAAACGTGTTTAAAGCACTCACTTTCAATTACTATCCAAATAGCGCGCGTGCTCAACCTTCCACATGACGTCACAGGCGCGCAGCCAATGAGAGTGAAATGGCCGGAGTGGCCTACCTTCTCTATAC
This sequence comes from Deroplatys truncata, assembly GCA_030765065.1. Taxonomy (NCBI): domain Eukaryota; kingdom Metazoa; phylum Arthropoda; class Insecta; order Mantodea; family Mantidae; genus Deroplatys; species Deroplatys truncata. The sequence goes on from CM060990.1 coordinate 421,408,033, forward strand.
TCTAGTTACCTTGGCTCGTGGATACGGTAATTAGCAAATTTAAGCATGTAGTGGAATCAAAAAAAACAGATGCTGTTTCAGTCTCTGAAAAGGAGACCGCATGGAAGGAAATCGCTGAGGATTTTAATTGTAGAATTACAAATCGACCCAGCCGCACCTGGAAGTCTTTAAAATTATGCTACGAGAACATAAAGAAAAGAACAAAAAAAGCAATTGCCCAGGACAAGGTAAGTTAAACATCGAAATTCACAAATTATTCTGTGATTAAAAAGGATAGAGTATTTTTAAGATGAGGTTATGTTACACTTTGACCGTTGTGCAGTAATGTTGGCATTTGTATTTCAAATGAATAAATATACATTTTTTTCAGGTTGAGCTGCACAAAACAGGAGGGGGCACTTTTAATCCCTCTGTCGATGAAACCGGCCAGAAACTAATGGCCGCATTGAGCCCCCAGTTCATTCCGTTGGCAAATTGTTATGACAACGATTTGAACTTCCATGCCGGGATTGTAGGTAAGTGGTAGCTTTTACACATGAAAACCCGTGTGTGTGGTATGTGTGCGCGCGCGCGTGCGTGTGTAATTTTCATTGGGAAAATTATATTAAACTAATCGAAACCTCAAAAAATGTTAATTACAGGAATGTAAGAAACCAGAATATATCAACATTCACTGTTTCAAAGCTGTAATCTAACCAAGAATTTAATGGAAACAAAAATGCACATATTGTGTAAGGGAACAATCCTACATTCGTACTATATGATAACTAGATGTATCTTGCCTAACCTAAATTTTTTCCTTTTGATTCATTAACAAAGTAAGCAATCTTTTTTCTGGCTATGATGCAAAAAAGCCAAGAACTGGTTTCCATCGAGACCAAATCCTAATCCATTTTGTTCTGCAAAAACTTATGTTTTGGAGTAAGTTTTAGGATATTGTCGACAGTACTAGAGCTGCTGGGAAATGTAGGCCCAGTGTGAATGCTGCGGAAGCAATAGAAGTTTTTGTGCCTAGTAAAGAAGCAGTTGACAATGAGGGAAATCGCCCAGGAAACTAGTTATACATAATTATGCACCACAAATAACAAAAATTTCATTCCATTAAGGTTTAAGTAAGCCTTATTTTCCCCTGTTGCAGTACCAGAAAGCTGCACTTGTACTAAGCTAAGTAACAGTGCATTTTACAGACCATCCATAAATAGTTTTTATTTTCTCCACGTTCTACCTGTGTTAGAGGAACTATTGTGTTCCACCCAAAATTTGATAGAGATGTCCCTGAAACTCTGTTCTGGGAATATGTGGATAACTCAAAAACCACGACAAATACCAAATTGAATATTTAATAATATATATTATTGAAGGTTTTGAATAATGGTTTTGATGGAATGTCACATGAACTACTCTTTACCTGGAAGAGCTTTTGTTATTTTTGTTTTAAAAAATGGCTCCAATCATTACAATATATTGCATTATCTGAGGATTTTCTGCAAAATTCTCTTCACTCTGTGTATTTTATGTAATTTGGAAACCATAAGAAATAGGAATAAACGTACAATGTGGAAAATGCAAATCTTAAAAACATATGCATTATATATGAAATTCTTCTCTGGAATAAGCAGCAATATCACTTCATGTAATAAATAATTTGGGTTTATCCAATTAAAGGTTATATGAATTAACACCAAAACTGAAAACTGTACAAATATTTTTAGGGGTATCTTTGTTCTGACAGAAGTAAGCTTAGATAGCATATTACACAATGATAATTGTAAAATTCAATAAAATATGCGTAATGTTTTGCCAGAAATTTGTCGTACTTTAGGCACTGTATTCACTTTTACTACTTATTTGATTTTTCAAAATCTGAAGAAACCTTTTGGATTACATTGTTCTTTGTGATTGCTAAACACAAATATCTCACTTTGCATCCTGAATGTGAATAAATACTGTTATGCAAGCATATATTTAGCTTGTGTCATACTACCTCAACTATCAGAATATATTTCAATCAACATTTCAGTTAATAAGAGGTGCTTCTATTATGTTTATTAACCCATTAGAAGCACTTTGTGTTCTCACATCAGAGCCAAACATCTTGCTTCCTTTGTCACGCATTATGAAATCAGCACAACCAGCTGGAGGCAAGTGCATACAAAACGGGCTAAGATTGACTCTGCAACATCAGAATATTAATCTGTTACGTTTTAAGGATGGGTTGAGTACACTAATGTATTACTGGTTTTATTATAATCTGATTTAATGTTTTCTTTTTTGCAGATGAAAGCGATGCAATCCAAGCAAGCAGTGTTAAGGGCGATGTTCAGGAGGAAGGATATGTAGAGATTCTGTTTCAAGAAGAAACAGCGAACACGGCTAATATGGAACAAGTAAGAAAATATTTCATTTCTAACAAAACTGGGTTGTATTAGCCTAAAGGCAAGAAAATAATTTTTCATGTTCTTTCAGGCACCTCCAGCAACATCATCAAAGGCGGGTTGGAGGACTTCCAGTTTAAGGAAAAGAAGTGAAAGTGTTTTAGAAGAGAAATTGCAATTTTACAAAAGACGACGAGAGTGTCTTGAAATAGAGCACAAAGTGAAAATGGACACGTTGCTCTTAGAAAAAGAACTCAAGCAACTTGAGGTTTTACAAAAAAAAGGGAATTAGGTTTAAGTGATTAATTTGTGTGTGAGTGTTTGAGAGAGAGATAGATTGATTCATTGCATTACATTGTTTTAAGTATTATTTTTGTGTATTTGACGAAGCTCACCGAAACCTGAATTGCAATTATGTATTGCAATTGTTTACCTTGTTTATATTTAAGAGATTTCTGCAATGTCATATTATATTTCTGAAGAGTATATCTTCCAAATCTTAGTATTGCGAGCAAATTTTTCACTAAAAGATTCGCAAGAGAAATTGGTGTTTGTACTCACTGTTAAAATGATTTGCATTGTGTTCACATAAAACCGAGATTCGCCTTCGGACCAGAATAATATAGGATATTCAAAAATACTTTTTAGCAGATACATTTCTACCAGATAAGCACAAAAATTTTAACAATTCTTTTTATAGCTGGCCCCGTAGCTCAGTTGATAGAGCACCTGCCTGCTGTGCGAGGTGTCCCATGTTTGATTCCCAGCTGGGGAGTTGGGAATTTTTTTCTAGCTACGATTATTTCCTATCCTCCCTAGAGTTTGGAAGAATGAATGTGTGTGTGATCTAATGATTAAAACCCAAAAAGTGCAAGAAATCCGACGGCAGAATACGAGTTAACACCATTGCCAATAGGCAGTAAGTTCCAAAGGAAAGGCCGCCAATAAGGCCAATGTAGTTATAGTTAAAGGCAGAGCACAAATGGAACTAAAAAAAAGTCCTTTTTAAATTGCTGAGCATTGTATTATACCCCAACAAGTGCATGATGAACACCTCACACCATTTTCTGCAAGAGGACTTGCCTCTAAAACATTTTCTTTCTGTGATTGATAAACTGTGCAAATAAGTGAATTCATTAGAAAGTTTGTATTGTTGCCATTTACAATTTCTTGTCCTTTCAATTATATTTTTGCACCACATTATAAAAAATGTATCTTAAAATCACATTATATAAAAGAAGCCAGCTAAATTTGACAGATCTTCATTGTTAGGTGTTAAAAGTTTTCCAAGCTCTGAAAACCTATGCTCTTTCAAGATCTTTATTGTGCTTATTCCTTTTAGAAATGAACAAAGTTAAGTCAAATCTTTGTCTCATTGTTTTAAAAGCACTGTTTAATTACTTATGAGCACTTTTCTTATGAAGTGAAAAAAAGTATTTTGGTGAAGGATGCGGTTTCATTATTCTTTTCTAAATTGGAAGCATTTGCACAACTCTTTGCTTGAAATCTCACTTAGTGAAACCATAGAAACCTTTTAGGTCTCTACACAAAGAGTGTATACGTGAATTAACTAATATAGTTAATAGAAATTCCAATCTCAGCAACCAAGATGTCACATTCTTTAGAAAATACACAGAATGCTATGGTACTGTTCTGTTCTAACCTTTTCACCCTTTCATACTCAAATTCCTTCATGGTGTCAGAATAGTGCATTGTTCTTAGATAGGGAACATAAACATTTTTCTAGACCTCTATGACACATTTAGGAAGTATTCACTATTGATATTTCCAGAATTTACCACTCAAATAATATTTCATTTGAATTTTAACTACATTACTTTGTGTATGTATTTGTTATTGAAATTGGGGACAAGTCTATCCTGGGACATTAGTATTAATTTCAGAGGCTTCTTCTCCACTAATGCTGAAAATGTCGGCAAAATTGAAATTTGTATCAGTTGGAAATTAAGTAAAAAAGAACATGACAAAACACTTAAATTCATGAATTACTTCGTAAATATCAGAGCAATTAGAATGCTGAATACAAAACTAGTAAGTATAAAAATAAAACTTGTATTTTTCACCATTTCCCAAGGGGTTGCCTTAAGCTAATCATATGAAAACTACCTCTGGTAATAATGAACCTTCAAGTTTTACATTTTCTAGGTTTTTATTTAATTACTACATAAGAAAGGATTTTCTCGTGTGAAATGTATAAGGCTTCCAATGAAATTTATTACTCTATTACTTGTAAAGATTCATAAAATGAGTTAATAGAAAAGAATATTTTGTCATTATTATCATTCTAATAAGAATTACTTGTACGATTCATTCACTAACATATGGGTAATAGAAAGCAATATTTTGTGTCATTACTATCATTCAGTTAAAAATTACTTGTAAAGATTTATTTGAAACATATGCATAATAGCAATAACCTTGTCTGTCATTACTATCATTCAAAGAATTACTTGTCATTAATTAGTAAGCATATGGGTAAATAAAAGCATACTTGAACATTGTACTACATTTTATTCCAAACTTTCATATGAAGTGTGAATGTTTAGTTTCTGGACTTTGTGACACTCATCACTGGTGGAGTACTTTAGCCTTTCTAATAGCCATCACGCCTCAAGGAAATGGTGAATGCTATGGTTTCCAAGTTTATCTCAAAGCTAGTTAATTTCAGTGAGAATGTGAACTGATCCTATTGCAGTGGAAAAGTCACATTTAAGTTCATGCTTTAGTACGAGTATTCTATAATGCTCCTTGAACAAAGTCTGCAATGCTAGCACATCTCTTAGAGCATGCTACCATTATATATCACTTCTATTTATTCACATTTTTAATGGGTTCTGCTGTGCAGAAGGTCTGACAATTTTTCTGTTGTAAGAGAGACAATTAAAGAGAGTGGCTGGTTTTAGTTACAACCTTCACAATCTACATCTGCTGATTATATACATGTATATTCTTAAAACTATTTTGGAATTTTTTTCCTGCCCCCTTTTTGTTTTGTATATTCAGCATGAACATTTTATAAAAAAAATAATTCTTTTACAAGTAAATTATACATGAGCAGTTTTCATCCATGCTAAGATAATAGTCATGTGGGATAATACTATTATAGTGGAATCGACAAGTCACTGAAAACTAGGAAGATATGTTGTCTCCGAGTTTTAAGCTTATCAGTGAACTTTTCATAAAATTGAACTCTATTGCACATAATACAGTCTCAATCAAACAAGTTGTATACTTCTCCAATTAATGTATTTACACTTCAATACATCCTTATTTCTCACAAATCTGTAAACAGATTTTGGATAAACCAGCTTTTTTCAACTATAACAGTCATAAGTGCAAAAACACATCAGTTTGTCACTATGTCGGAGGTCTGCAAACTTAAACAGCTGGCTTTCTTATACCGTCTCTAGATGAACTTGAATTGAGGTTACCTTTATCATCTATTTGTATGCTACAGTAGAATGTGTACAATCAGCAAGTCCAAACTGAAAGCTGTTGCACACAAGAGCTTAAGATATCCTCTGCAATGTCAAAAATGAATGCATGCTATGTTTTAAAGTTGTGGCCATGGCATTGGATTTTTCAAGTTTGATTCTACCCTTCCAAATTAGCCTTTACATGACTCATATGAAAGAGCAATTAATACACACTTGAGATTAAATTTAATTTCTTTTGATTATTCATATTTATTAACAAAATTTGTAGCTAATATAAAAGAAAACAGTTGCTCATAGCAGCATCTCCAATGGCATAGTCTTAAGAGGAAGGAGGTGTGGAAATGTGGGCAGCATTAATACAGAATAAGTGATAAAACATTTCATATTTATTAAAATCGAATAACAATCAGACAGCTCTTGGCAATCTTCAAAACAGGCTACAGACAAGTTTCTCCTGTAAGAAAGAAACATGTCCTTGATAAGATTGTGTTAAATCAAAATACACAAACTTTAATTAGAAGCAGAAGTTAACAAGTATGAAAAAGATCTACAGGAGATAGATTTAAAACTGTGTGGGTTTCTTTTGTATTTTGATACAATATTAAGTACTTACTGGAAATGCTATGAATGTGTGTGTGTGCGTGCGCACATGCTGTTTTTAAGATTACTGTGATTTTATAATATTAAGCATTTCCAATACTTTTTTAAATTTCTTTTTAAATTTTACGGTATTCATTACAATAATTGCAAGTATTATCTAAATACGCTGTTAATAATTCCTGTGTTTGTGCTCATGCACTCTTTAATAAGATTACTGTGATTTCATAATATTAAGCATTTTTAGTATGTTGTTTCTAAATTGAATAACTTTTTGAATTTAACGGCAATCGGAAGTAATTTCAAGTATTATTATCTAAATACATTGTTGATAATTGCTGTTCTCACAGCAGTATTATCTCTCCTGTTCCCCTCATGTACATCTGGCAGTGGAATTTCCTCATATACTGCTCTTGCAGCAAGTACAGCCTCATCTAGCTCAGGGACCTCATCCATTGCCTCTATAGTGATGTGCAACACAAATGCTGCTACAATGATCACAGGTACACGAAGTAATTTCACTCTCAGCCCCATGCTAAGGCAAGGAAATCTTCTCTGGACAACTCCAAAAGTTCTTTCGATCGCAGATCGAGCTCTCCTGTGGGAATGATTATAAGCACGCTCTGCATCAGTCTCTTCGTGTAGCACTGGGGTTAACAAATAGTGACAACACCGATAACCACTGTCTCCAAGGAGCACACCTTCAGGCATTTGCCCAGTTTCAAATTGTGCATGGACCCTTGAGTTCATAAAGATGTTGCTGTCATGGGCAGATCCTGGCCACCTTGCTACAATATTTAAGCATCTGAGCTTTGAATCGCATATGGCTTGAACATTTAATGAAAACCACCCATGTCGGTGTCTGTAAATCTCGGCGTTATTGCCCCCAGGAGAAGTTATTGGTATATGAGAGCAATCTATTGCACCCAAGACATCAGGGAAGCGACTTGCGTCGAAAAATCCGCGTTTGTTGCGTCTTGCTTCATTCCCTGCGGCGGGCATTTTAATAAACGGGTTTGAGCCCAGCAATGAGGTTGGACACGCGATGAATTACTCGGCAAGCTGTTGCTGTGTCCATCTACAACAAATCGCCAACAACCATCTGGAAGGTTCCTGTGGCAAAGAATCTTAAAGTTAATAGAATCATTAACATCGGCGATAATGGTTTATTTCTCCTTGTTGGCCGAAGTAGGTTTTCGCGCAATCTCAGCTCCAAATTTTCCACTGTGTGTTTATCTAACCTGTATCTTATTTTAAATTTTTTTATCATTCAAATCCCTCAGAGGATTGCATCTTTCATGGAAGGTGCGAGGAGCACGATGAAGTTCATTATTCTTATCGTCTGAGGAAATATCCGAATAATCCGACATCTGAAAAATCACAAGATAACAGAAAAGTTAGAGGTTATGTACGTATAGAATTATATTTGCAAGCAATTAGAGGTTATGTCGTCGAAGGATAAAGGTAAAGTTGTAATAAATCCTAATCAACTTTATTTATGAAGGTATATGTGAATGACATTAAAAGCAATTCTGAGCTGCAGAATAAAGAATTACGGAAGCTTAATTTGCTAATTTGGACTACTTGCAACAGATTCCGTACTGGGATGTCTCGCTCTAGTTTTAAGTGAAAATTAACCGAAGGAGGAGATAGAAGTCTATTTTACATTATTTATTAAAACATTAACGTACCTTTTCGTCTGATATAAAGTGCAAATATGTCCACAAAATCCACTTCTTTTGCTACACTTTGATAGAAAATTTGCCGAACGCTATTTGATCTCGGATCAGTAACCTTGAACTTAGAAATTTCTCCAGTCAAAAGTTGATCTCAGATCAGAGGACATGATCGTAGTTCAACGTTTATACAATGAAAATTCGCAGGTTCAGCTTGATCTCAGGTTAGTTTTCTCTCTGATCTAAGATCAACTGCGTTATACAATCGGCCCTAAGAGATTAAACCCTCAAAACACACATAGTCGACCCCGCTCATTATTTCACCTCTCCAGGAGTTACATGGGATGCTATGTTACTGCATACTGAAATTAAGTTGGAATTGTTACAGGATTATGATCAATTACTCATGATAGTATCCGGTATAAGACGAGGTTTATGCCAAGTTTGCCATCCGTATGCAGATGCTAATGATAGCTACATGGATAAGTATGAACCGTCGAGGCCAACCCAATTTATCACATACGATGACGCCAGTAACCAATATGGTTGGGGAATGTCCCTCCCCCTCACTTATTGGGGATTTCAGTGGGGTTCTCCCAATGAAATCAAGCTAGAAACACTACAATGAGATGATCCTCATGGCTAAATATTAGAAGTTGACTTCGAGTATCGTGAAGAAACTTCACGATCTACACAACGATCTACCTTTCCTGCCTGAGTGTGTGAAGCCTAAGGAAACATCTACAAAGAAACCGATTCCCCATCTTGGACCTCGGAAGTCATGTAATGTAGTACATTGCATGACTTTGAAGCAAGCTCTTAATCGTGGGTTACGTTTGAGTGAAATACATCGTGTGCTACAATTTCTACCGTCTCAGTGGTTAAAACATTATGTGGAATTTAACAACAGGCTGCAAATGATTTCCAGAAGGATCTCTACAAATTCTAACAACGCCATTTTTGGAAAAACTATAGAGAACCTAAGTAATCATATGGATATACAGTTGGTTACAAATGAGAAGGCTCTGAAAAAGTTGATCGCCAAGCTTACGTTTATCGATAAGACAATATATGCTGCTAATCTAGCTGTTGTGCATATGGCCTCTCGACAGATTGTATTCAACAAACCTATATACATTGGAATGAGTGTGTTGGACATTTCCAAGACATTAACGTACCAGTATCGTTACGACGTGTTGTTACCGTATTATGGAGCTGAAAACCTGAAACTTATGTATACGGAAACTGATTCATTCAGTCATCTTGTGACAACTGAATATGTATACCAAGACAAATTATGTTTTCTTGCGCATGGATACAGCTGATTAACCTGTCAACCATATATGCCACTTCACACACAAAAAAGGTGGAGGGAAAATTTAAAGTTGAGGCTAATACCAAAACCATCCTACGCTTTGTCGGACTAGGACCCAAGATGTATGCACCAGATGTCCAAGGCTCAATAATAAAAGGATTAAAGGTATAAATCGTAGTGCTGTTAAGCAGTACACAACATTTGACGGCTATACATGCTGCCTTAAAACACGAGAAATAATAAGAACACCTATGAATCTGACCTTGTCACGAGAGCATGCTCTTACCACAGTGCAAGTGAATAAACCAACATTGACTCCTTTTGATGATAAAACAGTTATTGACGAGGATGAGATAACAACATATGCGTTTGGACATTACCGCATTACTAATAGCGCTTAAAAGTATATAACGTGCATCTCAAGATAAATATATTCTCCGCAAGTCTACAATTTAAAATAAAATGGAAGTTTACTCATGTGCTGTATATATACCTAAGTAGTTATATAGAGGAATTCTGGCGCATTCTTTTTTGCATTTATATGGGAAAAGATAGGGAAAACGATGCTAGATGCGGTGGTTCACGGAGGAAAACGCGTTTATATGTGGGTGATAGGGAATACGAGGGAGGTGCTAAGATAGACGAATGTTAAAAGTGGAATGCGTTTTTACAGGAGAGATAGGGAATACGAGGCTGATGATAGGCTAGACAGGGGTTGAAGGAGGGGAATGCGCTTTATATGAAAGAGGTAGGGAAATACGAGGAAAAAAGCTAGGCCAATCAGAGGTCGATAGAGTATACGTTTATATGGGATAGGTAGGGAAAACGGTGATAGGTGTCAGCGATCCTGATTAAAGCAACTATAATACAAAAAACCGCATTATTCAAGAACTTTAAAAACAAAAGGTATAAGTATAGATCATTTTTATGGTATTCGAGGAGGGCTCTTTAGTGGAAAATACCCCTAAGTCAGTAGTATAGAAATGGGGGTTCAAAATCGCTTAATATGCAAGAATGTGTATTCATATGCAAATGAAGTCTACCCCCACCCCTGCCGCGCCCCACCTGGTACTTTCTGCTTACAGCTGAGGGTCATAAATCTTCTTGAGTATAATGGAAAGCTTGACAGGTAAGCAATTAAGGCTGTCAATCACCTGTCAAAATGAACAACAGAATAATAAATTACGCTTTTGTAACAAAAGGCGTAGACCTTATTCTACCCACTCCATATCCGCATACGTGTGCACTTCTGCATTGAAACAAGCCACCGCTAGCCGCATTGTTTGACGAACACGTGCAAAAGAACAAAGGTTATCCATCACGTGTCAAAATGAACAATAGAGAATGCTGGAGTATTGTAAAGAAAGGATCAGACGCTATTGTCCTAGCTCTATTAAATTCCTTGAGTCTGTACTTTTATGAATGCCACCTGCAACCTCGCAGTCACATTGTTTGACGAACACGAGCAAAAGAACAAAGCTTGCCCTTCACCTGTCGAAATGAACAAAGACCATGATAAATTATGTTTTTAACAAAAGAGAAGCCTGAAGCCTTGCTAGCAAAGTGACAGGTGCCATTGTCATCCATTCCATTGTCCAGAGCAAGACATCCTTACAAAGACCAGCCGTGTTTCATCCCATTCCACTGAAATATAACAAAGAGGCAGTCTGGCGTAGCGATAAGAAACAGTCTCCATCATCCAAACTCTATTGAATTCCCGTTCACGTACGGTGAATGGTCTTGTCTTTGTTTAACCAAGGAAAGGACAGAGAGGTCAGTTTACCTGCTAGATCATAAAAAATTCTACCACCGTTCGAGCCCGACATCACGCTGCACTCACTGCCCGAGGCTACTTCTCTCTGAGAGCAGCAGTGTCTCCATGAAGTCCTACGGGTATACCCGAACATAGTTATACAAGCTCTTTGTTTGGCGCTTTTCAAACAGTGATATCAAAAACTTGTTTAATATATATCATTACCTATATTAAACCCATGTGTATACCCAGACATCCTTATGTGTGTGCTCGAATCCTACTGCCGGCAAAAGTTTATGTTTTTAATTGAAAATGAAAAATTGATGCTTTGATAGGGTAAAACGTTATTATATCATTACCCCAATTAACCAAAGGGTGTTCAGAGCTCCTAGCTCGAATCTTACCCAGCGAAACTCAAATGCGTGATAAATATTAAATTATGGAAACATGCGCGGCTAGATTAAAATTTATTTAACAAATATAACTTAATTTGTATATATCAATACCCTGATTAATATAGGATATCCTTAGGTGCCCTGAGCTTCTAGCTCGAATCTTACCTAGAAGCTCTAATGCTTAATAAATATTAAACTATTTGAGTATGCGCGGCCAGATTAAAAATGCATTTAACAAATATAATTATTTATATTAAACCCTGAAGTATACATTGGTATCCCGATGCCTAGACACGATTCCTTATTTTCTTTCTTTTTTCCTTTTTTTCTATCTCTTTCGTTCTTCTTGAAATGCAGACATCCATGCGTTCATATATACACATGCACAGCGCCATTACACATACGCATTCACACAGCTCATAGGTATTCAAGCATAAACACATACATACACCAGTGCACTTACACATTCGCACAACCACGCACTCACACACACCCACACCCGCGTACATACATACACCAGTACACTTACACACATGCACTTACACACACACCCATACACGCACACACACACTCACGTACATACATACACCAGTACACTTACACTCACGCACACACATGCATACGCCTTCACACATATACACATATACCAGTGCACGCATTCATGTGCACGCACACACACAAACGATAGCATTGGAAATTATTGCCATTACAGAATTCAAATGTATTTGTCTCACTTCACTGTAACCTAGCAAAATGTAATCCTTTTCAGGCTACCACCTGCTCACGACTTTCATCCCAAGACATTTTTTATAGATCGTGTAAATACATTATGGAGATATTCTGAGAGAGAGAGAGGGGGGAAAGAGAGCGAGAGAGAGGGGGAATTGAAGCAAGTAGTGGTGTAAGTGCTGAGAGCCTCTGCGTATGCGCAGCAAGAGACGATGTTATTGGGTACAATAATTACGTAACGTGTATACATGCCCTCCCCTCCACCAGAATGTTTTACCAAGTATTTCAATATAAGAGATATCGCCATTAATCATCGTTTTATTATTAAAAATTCAGTTTATGATTGTTCTAAAAAGGTACGTGTCAGCTCTATAGTTAGGATACCTTCAGTCACTAGGCTTTATTGTACCAATGTGTCTAGATGTGTTAACATCGTGTTCTCTTCAATAATAATGTGCTTTCTAAACTGTTATCAAGGTGAAGAGGTCCACATTTCATTGCACAGTGATTAATACGTTAATACCTCAAGAATAAGGATGAATAAGTCTGCATATAAGGATATAATACCTAGTGCATCAGGATACTCTTGTATTAAATGCAGGAAGAAATTTCTCCTAGGTTATGACAAGAGAAGGCATCAGATGAGCTGCAGGGAGCTCTTCAAATGCAAGCATTGTAATGTAACCTTCAATGATGGTTATAATGATCAGCGGCACGAAGATATATGTGAAATAAGCAGTCCTCAGAAGAAAAGCAGATTGGAGCCTACTAAACATCAGTTATTATCAACAATGGAGGACTGTGATATGAAAGAATACGAGATATCCTTCGAAAGACCTTTGAAATCGTATTTTATACGATGCGAATCACCTAAGGACATGAATATGTATCTGCATGAGGCAAAACAACGGATAATCCAGGCTGTGCATAAAGAGCTTGGTACTCACAAGAGTGTGAAAATTAATCTGCTGGCTAAGTGGCGATTCGTTAACAGTATTGGAGAAATCTGTGACAAAACTTTTAAAACACGGAATCAGCCTATTTTCCTAGAAACTGATCTGGAGTTAACGTTGAAAGCAAAATTCAAGAATTTGTGATTGAAATGGAGGAGTCTTAGCTTAAGGGTAGCAACTGGGCTTTGCTTGCGGTGGAAAGAGTTCGACTTCCTATCAACAAGTACAACGCGTTGCGAGGAAGTAGCCATATACCACTACCGTCAACAATTGAAGCAAGAAAAGCCTGCGTAAACATTCAGAACTTTAGCGATGAGATATGTTTCATGTATTCTGTACTATCTAAATTCGTTGAGAAGGATACAAAACGTGTGAGCAAATACAAACAACTTCAAGATAAGTACGACTTCAGCTGCGTTTCCTATCCTACTAAACTTTCTCAAATACCTAAATTTGAGATGTTTAACAGGATGTCTATCAACGTTTTCGTCTAGATGAAAAGCATGAAGTATATCCGATAAAGGTTGCTGATATTGAACTACCCGAACACAGTGACATGCTACTATTGAAATACAGTAGTGGAAAACAGCACTATGTATAAATAAAGAATTTTGAGAAACTCATTCGACGCCAGAGAAGTAAATGTAATGAACGTGTTTATACCTGCAAGCGCCGTTTTACACATTTTGATGATCGATATGGACGAAGTGGGTTGGAAAAACTACAAGAACATGTAGCCATCTTTAATCAACACGGTGTGGCAAGGGTAGTTATGCCCACCAAGGAGAAATCAATTGTCCAGTTTAAAAAGGTTGAGAGGATGTTGAAACCACCTTATGTCATATGTGCGGATTTGGAGAGTATTCTCAGTCGATGCCATACCTGTATACCCAATCCTGAAACTTCCTAAACAACCCCTTATCAAGAGCACACACCAATGAGCTTCTGTGCTTGCTTGAAGCCATCATCTTGTGTTACTCATATTGAAACTGGTCTTCCAGCGCAAACCTCATGTATATCGTGGTGCTGATGCTGCTCAGAAGTTTATGGAATACCTGTCGTTCATTGCAAAGGAAATTAATAATGCATATAAATCTACCATGCCTCTGAAACTTACGGAACAGCAGCAAAGGATTTTGAGTCTTCTACGGCATGCTACATGTGTGGAAAGCCTTTACTGAAATGAACTATGAAGTACGCGATCACAATCACATCAGCGGTGAATATCGTGGAAGTATACATAATGAATGTAGTTTATTATGCAAAACACCTAAATATATCACAGTCTTCATGCACAACCTCAGTGGATGTGACTCGCATTTCATTGTCAAGGAGCTGGGTTGTACAAGCGAGAGGGTGGATGTAATTCCTAGCTCTGAAGAAAGATATATTTCATTCAAGTATGTACGGGATATAAAGCTTCGGTTTGTGGATAGCTTCTGGTTCCTCAGTACAAGCATGGATAAGTTGGTAAAAAATCTAGCCTCATATCCTGAAACACTAAAGCACGTCATGGGATGTTTTGAACGAGACCCACTTACCTCCTAAGTACTCCTTCTACAATAGATTAAATGAAGAAGAAATTACTGATACTGACTATGATCATGCAAGAAGTGTATGGGAGCTGTTTAATGTGAGAACCCTGGGTGAGTACAGCGCACTGTACTTAACTTCGGATGTACTTCTTTTAGCTGATGTCTTTGAGACATTCAGAGAGCAAACTCCCAAAACACACAAAGTCGATCCGGCCCATTATTTTACCTCTCCAGGACTTACATGGGATGCCATGTACTGTATACAGGAATTCAGCTGGAACTGTTATAAGATTATGACAAACTACTCATGGTGTAATCAGGTATAAGAAGAGGTTATGCCAAGTTTCCCATTGGTATGTAGAGGCTAATAACACGTATATGGAGAAGTTTTATCGTCGAGAGCAACCGAATTTATTACATAGAAGGACACCAATAACAAATACGGTTGGCAATGTGCCACGCCCTCCCTTATGGTAGATTTCAGTGGGTTTCGCCTGAAGAAATCAACATAGAAAGACTACAAGAAGATGATCCTCGTGGGTACATATTAGAAGTTGACATTGTGTATCCTGCAGAACATCTCGATCTACCTTTCCTGCCTGAATGCATGAAACCATTGGAATCATCTCCAAAGAAGCTGATAATTCATCTTGGACCTCGAAAGAAGTATGTATTGCATTACATGACATTGAATCAAGCTCTTAATCACGGGTTACGTTTGAGTAAAATCCATCGGGTGCTGCAATTCCGACAGTCTCGGTGGTTGAAACCTTATGTTGAATTTAACAACAGACTACGATAACAAGCTGCAAATGATTTCGAGCAGGACCTCTACAAGCTCTTTACAACGCAATGTTTGGAAAAACTATGGAAAACCTGCTTAACCGTATGGATATAGGAATAGCAAAAAATGAGAAGACTCTGGAGAAGTTGATCGCCAAGTCTACGTTCATCGATAGGACAATATATGCTGCTAACTTAGCTGCTGTACATATGTCCTCGCGTCAGATCGTGTTCAACAAACCCATATACATTGGTATGAGTGTGTTAGACATCTCCAAGACATTAATGTATAACTATCATTACGACGTGCTGTTGCCTTATTACGGAGCCGAAAACCTAAAGCTTATGTATATGGGCACTGATTCATTCATTCATCGTGTAACAGCTGAAGATGTGTACCGTGACAAACTACGTTTTCTTGAACATCTCGATACGGCTGATTACCCTGTGAACCATATATACCGCGCTACTCAGAACAAAAAGCGTTGGGAAAATTTAAGGATGAGGCTAATAGCAAAATCATCCTACGCTTTGTTGGACTACGACCTCTGATGTATGTCATAGATATTCAAGGCCCTATGATAAACAAGATTAAAGGTATAAAACGTAGCGCTATTAAGCAGTGCATTACCTTTAATAGCTATACAGACTGTCTTAATACCTGTGAAATCATCAGAACGTCCATGAATCTAATCCTATCACGAAAGAACGCTGTTACCACAGTGCAAGTGAATAAAATTGCATCTTATGCAATCATCTGATGCTACGTTTGGTGAAAAGTTGGCAGCGAAACTAGCAACAGCAATTATGAAGGGGAAGGTAGCTGTTGGTGCTGGATCCAAGAAGAGAACACGAGGAGGCCTCCCATACCAATTATTGCAGCCCTAGAAGACGCCGCTGGAGCTACAGCGCAAATTTCTACAACAGTAAATAAGCAAAAGGCAGCAGATAAACAAGTTGCCGAAATGATGACACATAACAGAGAAATTGAGGGAAAGGTGACTGTTGGTTCTGGATCCAAGAAGAAGAAACGAGGAGGATTTCTACCTCTCTTGCAAATTATTGAAGCCCTAGGAGCCGCCGCTGGAGGTGCATCACAAACTGCTACAGCCGTAAATAAGAAAAAGCCTGCAGATAAATCACTTGCCGAAATGATGAGAAATAACAGAGAAATTTATGCAAGAGGGAGGGGCCTTCGAGTGAAGAAGAATAAGGCGAGGAACACCGAAAGGAAGAGGAGACAGAGCCAGGAAGGGAATTCAAAAAACTCCGGCAGAGGGCTATACTTGTGCAGCAAAAAGCCTTGGGTAACATAGATCTCGACTTGTATGCCCAACGTTTAAAGATTCCTCATTTTAGATGTGTATACATGATCGATCAGCTGCCCTCAAGACCTCGTTACAGAGAGAGAATTATTGTCAATCTCGATACTTCTGAGAATGATGCCACTCATTGGGTTGCTAATAAGAAGGATGCCAACGTGTCATTTTATTTCGATAGCTTTGGAAACTTCAAGCCTCCAAAAGAGATAGAAAGGTACCTCAGAGGCGTTAAGGTTCTGTATAACACTAAGAGGTTTCAGAGTTTCAGCTCAGTCATCTGCGGGTACTTGTGCTTGCAATTTCTCTCGCAATGAGTTACACTATTGCTGTCAGTGGTAACGAGTCTGTTCTTACTACATACCTGAATACTCCTCTTCAGTCAGATCTAAAGGGTCATTATAAGATTGCTCTATTGCATTTGAAACCTTCTATTCCGTTCCCAATATTGATCGGAGTAATAATCAATTTCATTAAATACACGATGTTGAAATTTAGGTAATTGATATACCTGATGGAACTTATGAGTTTACTGATATTAATGAATACATCAGAGATAAGCTAGGGGTGGATGAGAATGTCTTCTTTATTAGACCTAATAATAACACAATGAAGGCTGAAATTAAATGTCCTTTTACTGTTGATTTTTCAAATGATCGTTCTATAGGATCGCCCTTGTGCTTCAGCGGCAAAGTTATTCCAGCTAATCAGCTGTCTGAATGTGATTTCCTGGTGAATATATTTAAGGTGAACGTCATACGAATCGAGTGCAGTATTACAAGCTCATTCATCGACGGTAAAAGTGGACACTCGATCTACGAGTTTTTCCCGTCTGTTCCGCCTGAGTATCACATTTCTCAAGAGCCGTCAAATCCAATTTACCTTCCAATCATAAACACCAATGCTATAGAACAAATTAGTTTTCGTGTAGTGGACCAGAACGGTAATACTATTGACTTTAGAAACGAAGATATAAGCATAAGGCTTCACATCCATTGCAATGCCAATAGATTTTAGAAGAAGTCAGCGACGTCGAGGATATAATAATGGAATGATACGACGCACACATCATACTCTGTCCTTGACACCCAGCGGGTTAACATCGCGCAATCGGCAGTTCCTCCAGGCATTGGGCTTCAGAATCCTATAATCATGAACATCTTCAATGTTACCGGGACACCGAGATTCGAGGACAAGATCACTAAAGAAGAAGAGCATGTGTTTTTACCGTATAATACATCAGCTCTGGACGTTAATGACGAGATTAGAATCCCTTGTCAAGCTTAGGATTTATATACTTTACCTAATCGAAGTTGTCTATACGTCGAGGGGAGTATTACTAAAACCTAATGGAGCAGCTACTACTGCAAAGCTTATCAATAACGCTATTGCATTCATGTTTGAGGAGATTCGACCGGATATGAGCGGCTCAACTATTCATCAAACCAGAAACCCTGGGATCGCACCAACTATACGCAACTATGCTGCTCTCAATCCCATGGAATCTGATCGTCTGCTGAATGCTGGATGGTGCTATCCTGGAGAAGACATGGACATTGTGAATGCAGCAAATGGAGCCTTCAACGCTATAGTACCGCTTTCGATGCTTTTGGATTTGCTGACGACCGCAAGGAACTCATACTCAATTGCAAGTATGAGTGGGTGCTGATTCGATCCAAGGACTCTAAAAACTGTATTATACCGCCTCACGGTGAAGAGAATGCAAAAGTTAAACTTGCAAGAATCGAGTGGAGAATGCCAGTGATTGGACTTTCTGATGCTGAAAAGGTTGAAATTCTCAAGATTGTCAAGTCGGACAAGACGCTGCATCTCCCATTTAGGACCATAGATATGTATACTCAGCCTGCTGTGCCACAAACTAAATAATTTGCCTGGAATGTCGCCACCACATCAAAACTGGAGAAGACGAGATTTGTCATTTTGGGTGTACAGACTTTAAGATCGAGCAATGCATCTAAAGACTGTTCCCTTTTTGATCATTGTAACATAACTAATTTGAGGCTTTATCTTAATAGCGAATGTTATGCCTATCATGACATGAATTTAGTCTTTGGAAATTGAGATTTGCATCATTGTATGACATATACTGAAAGTTTCAAACCTCTTATTATGAAAAAGAGAATTATCCTTTATTGAAGAGAAAAGACTTTCTTAAATTTGCGCCTATATTTGTTATAGATTGCTCACATCAACCAGAGGAAGTTGTAAATGGTACTGTCAACATCAGAATAGAAACTCAAGTTAGTGCAGATATTCCTGCACAGAGCTCATTGTAGCGTTTAATAATTCATGATAAAGTATTGACTAACAAGCCTCTGACTCATATGACAGAGCATATATTTTAAACTAATCATTACAGGATTTATTTTTTCATTAGGAGTGTAAGGATATTTTAATGAATACAACATGGTGTATTCATTCTTTTTATTATTATTATTATTATTATTATTATTATTATTATTATTATTATTATTATTATTATTTATCGTGCATTTTCATCACTTTCCTCCTCCAACTCATCGTTCTAGCATATGGCTTTACACCTGCAACAGCTAGGCTACCTAAATAGTAATCTATAAACGATTCAAGTCTTTTTAGCCTGCAAATTTCATCGCTATTTAAAAGTATTTCACTATCGTTTAATCAGTGCTCAAAAATTATATTTCGCGCTCTTGCATATAAGCAACAATATTATAAGAGAAAAGAATATTTTCACAATATTCCACACGCGGACACTTTCTCGATTGGATGAATGCTTTGAATGTGGGAAGACTCTCTCTAATTATCCCCCAGTCTTGAACCGACATGTATATAAGTTTGTCTGCGTTTTTCACTATAACCACTGGAAGATCGTAGAAGAATTCTATCTTAACGTTGTGCCTTTTCGAGATGTAGACATCTCTACACCCGCTTCCTAACGACATGTTTCTTGGGTGTCTCGTTGTTGCCTATTCTATCGTACAATAGCGTCAGCCTCCTTTGCAGGTCTGCAAAGCTGTTGCTCTTCTTCTTCCCCTTATTGCACCGTCTGAAAAATTACACAATGAAAGTCTTACAAAACATGTTTTGGGAAGTAAAGCTAACCTGAAAATATTACATTTTTGTTATTGCACACATAAAATGAAACAAAAGATTTGTATAAACATTTGGATATCGGTCGTTATTTCTATGCGATAGATATAATTAAACTCGAAACAGTGAGAGTGTGATTTCGTGAATTTTTTAAAAAATTCTACAACATGCATCTTTTGTATCTTTATATGTAATATCAATGAGTCAGCTATTTTATTTATGAATCTTTTTCATAGTAAAATAGGAGAATTCATTTCCACATACCTTCGCTGCGGATACAAAAGACAATTTACACGTCTTAAATTTCCCCATCTCTGCCATACCCTTATATTTAAGGTGTAATTTTCCAGGTATTTCTGCAAGCTCTTGATAGGTTAACCAATTATAGCGCTCAGGCAAGAACACTTGACAATCCTCCAGCGAAGATACGATCCTGGTACCGTATCTTGTTTGAGCTCTCTTTAAGGACTTTATCTCATATTTAAGACCTATTTCGAGATCTTGAAGTCGTCGAGTCGGTAGAAAACTAAGCTAATCAGCCATCTTGTTAAGTCTATCTGCTAAACAACCTGCAACAGTCATTGATCATGTATTATTATTTTTAATGCATTATTCACGTTGAAGGACAAGTTATACATTTCTTTATATTACAACTAAAGTGTATGTTGTGCTATGTCACCAAACGTTTTGTACGTATGCTTATGAATGTGTAGAGAAACAAAAATGAGTGGAGAAAATCGTATCAATGTATAGAGAAACAAAGAATAAGTAGAGGAAATTGTATCAATGTGTAGAGAAATTAAGAATGAGTAGAGAAAATCAAATCAATGTGTAGAGAAACAAAGAATGAGTAGAGAAAATTGTGTGAATGTGTAGAGAAACAAAGAATGAGTAGAGAAAATCATGTGAATGTTAATGGAAGATGAACCTGCAGAGAAACAAAGAATGAGTAGAGAAAATCATGTGAATATAAAGAGAAACAAAGAATGAGTAGAGAACTCGCATGAATGTTAATAGAGGATGAACGTGTAGAGAAACAAAGAATGAGTAGAGAAAATCGTATGAATGTTAATGGAGAAGAAGAGAAACAAAGAATGAGTAGAGAAAATCTTATAAACGTTAATTGAGAATGAATGTGTAGAGAAATCCATTGGAATGTAAAGTTCAGATTAAAAAAATATGACGCTCTTGCAACGGATCGTCTTTCATGCACCGCATCGTTTAAACAAAATTAAATGCAATGTAAAAGCCAACAGTGATTTTGTATAGTTATGTAAAAACTCGCTCACCTTGCATTGTTTCCTGTTGATGAATGCTGCACGTGTAGATGGGCCACGCCTCTTCTTACATTAAATAACACTTCGCGTTGCTTTTTAAAATTCTTTAAAATTTAAATTTAGAGTTAGTAAGCTCACAATGTCTCTAGCATGCGTTGATATCTGTTTATATAGGGATCTAAACCCATCCAGGCGATGTCAGCACATCGTCATTAGGGGGATATGTATACACGTCACGTGACTATTGTACCCAATGACATCATTTCTTGCTGCGCATGCGCAGAGGCACTCAGCACTTCTATACCTACTTGCATCAACCCCCCTCTCTCTCTCGCTCTCGACCCCTCTCTCTCTCATAATATCTCCATAATATCTTTACACGATCTGTAAAACATGAGTTGGGATGAAAGTCGTGTGAACGTCGTTAGCCTGAAAAGAACTACTTTTGCTAGGTCACGGTGAAGTGTGACAAAGGTTTTTGGATTCTGTAAAGGCAATAATTTCCAATGCTAACGAGTGTATGTGTGTGCGTGCACATAAATGCGTGCACTGGTGGATGTGTCTATGCTTGTAGGCGTATGAAAGTGTGTGTGTGTGCGCGTGAGTGTGCGAGTGTGTAAGTGTACTGGTGTGTGTATGTACATGAGTGTGTGTGCGTGTATGGGTGTGTGTGTAAATGCATGTGTGTAAGTGTACTGGTGTATGTATGTACGTGTGTGTGCGTGCGTACGTGCGTGGCTGTGCGAGTGTGTAAGTGCACTGGTGTATGTATGTGTATGCTTTTATACGTATGAGGTGCGTGAATGCATGTGTGTAATGAGTCTCTGCATGTGTATATATGAATGCATGGATGTATGCATGTCAGGAAAAACGAAAGAGATAGAAATAAATATAAAGAAAGGCATCGGGATACCAATGTATACTCCAGGGTATAATATAAATAATTATATTTGTTAAATGCATGTTTAATCTGGCCGCGCATACTCAAATAGTTTAATATTTATTACGCATTAGAGTTTCTAGGTAAGATTCGAACTAGAAGCTCTGGGCACCTAAGGATATCCTATATTAATCAGGGTAATGATATATAAAAAATTAAATTATATTTGTTAAATACATTTTAATCTAGCCGCGCATGTTTCCATAATTTAATATTTATTACGCATTAGAATTTCACTGGGTAAGATTCGAGCTAGGAGCTCTGAACACCCTTTTATTAATCGGGGTAATGATAGAATAACGTTTTACCCTATCAAAGCATCAATTTTTCATTATCAACTAAAACATTAAACTTTTGCCGGCAATCGGATTCGATTACAGTCCTAAGGATGTCTAGGTATAGAAATAGGTTTAATATAGGTAATGATATATATTAAGCACGTTTTTGATATCACTGTTTGAAAAGAGCCAAACAGAGAGCTTGTATAACTATGTTCGGGTATACCGGTAGGACTTCGTGGAGACAGTGCTGCTCAGAAGTAGCCTCGGGCAGTGAGTGCAGCGTGATGTCGGGCTCGAGCGGTGGTACAATTTTTTATGATCTAGCAGGTAAACTGACCTCTCTGTCTTTTCCTCGGTCAAACAAAGACAAGTCCATTTACCGTACGTGTACTGGAATTCAATAGAGTTTGGATAATGGAGACTCTTTGTTATCGCTACGCCAGACTGCCTCTTTGTTATATTCCAGTGGAATGGGCTGAAACACGGCTGGTCTTTGTAAGAAGTCTTGCTCTGGACAATGGAATGGATGACATTGACATCTGTCACTTTGCTAGCAAGGTTTCAGGCTTCTCTTTTGTTAAAAACATAATTTATCATGGTCTTTGTTCATTTCGACAGGTGAAGGGCAAGCTTTGTTCTTTTGCTCGTGTTCGTCAAACAATGCGACTGCGAGGTTGGAGGTGGCATTCCTAAAAGTATACACTCAGGGAATTCAATAGAGCTGAGACAATAGCGTCTGATCCTTTGTTTACAATAATGCAGCATTCTCTATTGTTTATTTTGACAGGTGATGGATAACCTTTGTTCTTTTGCACGTGTTCGTCAAACAATGCGGCTAGCGCTGGCTTGTTTCAGTGCAGAAGAGCACACGTGTGCGGATATGGAGTGGGTAGAATAAGGAATCCGCCTTTTGTTACAAAAGCGTAATTTATTATTCTGTTGTTCATTTTGACAGGTGATTGACAGCCTTAATTGCTTACCTGCCAAGCTTTCCTTTGTACTCAAGAAGATTTATGACCCTCAGCTGCAAGCAGAAAGTACCAGGTGGGCGCGGCAGGGGTGGGGGTAGACTTCATTTGCAAATGATTACACATTCCTGCATATTAAGCGATTTTGAACCCCCATTGCTATACTACTGACTTAGGGGTTTTTTCCACTAAAGAGCCATCCTTGAATAGCATAAAAA
Source organism: Deroplatys truncata (assembly GCA_030765065.1). Lineage (NCBI taxonomy): Eukaryota > Metazoa > Arthropoda > Insecta > Mantodea > Mantidae > Deroplatys > Deroplatys truncata. Next base: position 421,431,698 of record CM060990.1, read on the forward strand.
TGATATATACTTAGACCTTTTGTTGTTAAAGTTCTTGAATAATGCGGTTCTTTGTATTACAGTTTCTTTAACCAGGATCTCTGACACCTATCATCGTTTTCCCCACGTCTCCCATATAAACGTATACCCTACTCGACCTCTGATTAGCCTAGTTTTTCCCTCGTATTCCCCTACCTTTCTGGTATAAAGCGCATTCCCCTTCTTCAACCCCTGTCTAGCCTATCATCAGCCTCGTATTCCCTGTCTCTCCTGTAAAAACGCATTCCACCTTTAACATTCGTCTATCTTAGCACCTCCCTCGTATTCCCTATCTCCCACATATAAACGGATTTTCCTCCGTGAAGCACCGCATCTAGCATCGCTTTCCCTATCCTTTCCTATATAAACGCAAAAAACTGCGCCAGAATATCTCTATATAAGCTAGTCACTTAGCAGATACCTGGTGAAGAAAGAAGAAGAATAGGAAGATGCAAGGGGAGGCGTTAACACTGCCATTAGGAGCAAATGCTAGTGCTAGTCTCATGCCTAGATAAAGGGGAGAGACGTCTACCCTTACAACCCTTATCTAATGAAACAATGATAAACTGATAAATCTACTACACTTAGACAAAAAATGTAAGCATATAAAACAATATAGCTGGCTAAAACGTTATAATATCTCCTCAACCACGCAAATGGGTTAGTTTATACTACTTATATATACCCTCGCTGTAAACCTATACACAGTTTAGCCCTCTCCGTCTCACACTCTATGAGAATTAGGAAAAAGGTATATAAAATTATTGTAACATTGGATAAGAAATGTTTATAAAGAATTAAAAAATTACTGTTTATATTACCATTAATACCTGTGATACTATCTAAATTACCTGTTAAAATGAGTTAAATGCCTTTGATACCATCTGAATCACCTGAAACTACATTAAATATCTGTGATACAAATCGATGATCGAAATTATCACGAACACCTGTGATACTATGCTGATTACTACAATCATCGACGATACTACCTGAATTATATGTGAAATCATACGGAACTATGCTACACCCGATTCCTGAAATCTGTCTGTCTATGACACTATCTGAATTACCCTAAATACCTACGAAATTACCTAAACTAGCTGTGAAATACGAAACAATGCCACACCCAGCCACTGGAATCTGTATACCTGTGATACTATGTGAATTACCCTAAATACTTACGATGCTACCTGAACTAGCTAGCAAATCATACGGAGCTATACACGTCTAAAGCTTGGAATCTATTCTCCTGTGATACCAACTGAATTAACCTAAATACCAACGATACTACTTGAATTACCTTTCTTGCAAAAATAGATTCGATTTCCCATGTATTTGTAATTTCTTCAGTGCCTTGTTTTACCTTGTTACAGCAATTTCTAAATTGCTGAAGCGAAATAAATGCTTCGCCCAGTAATTTTGTAACGCTGTATATCTTCGTTAGATGACCTCATATTTTTGACCCTATATTGGAAGTTTCTAACACTTAGCTTGGTATTAACGTCTGAACCAAGGACTCGTAAGTTTCCATTTGTTTTCTTACGGAAGCTGCTTCGTTACACTCATTCGTTTTAGAGGTCACTATCATATTGCTTGGAGCTCTTATGATATCTCGAGAACGGAAACAGACGGATAACAAAGCGTCATAAGCTGTAAACTATCTTGTTGGGCATATTCTTTTAAGAGTTGGGGTTTTCTTTCCGATTGTCATTTCTTCTAATAGTTGTCAGATTTTAATACTGGAGCTGGAAAACCTTACATTCTCAAGACAGTTGCAAAAGGGCATCATCTGTGGTATCTTAGCTGCGTCTCGTAGGTCTAAGTTCAAGTTGTGGGCAGCATATTGTACATAATTAGCAGCCGACTCATCACTTTCACTCCATCGTAATCTTGATTTCTGTATTGTTATATGGAAATTCCATTGTTTTCAAAATACCAAAGCTGGTAACTGATCCTTATGCACTTCCCCAACTTTAAAATATCCTAGAAAGCCTTGCTCTAACGGGAGCTCTATAAGTGCTTTATTTGCATTCCCCTTCGCTAAGATGTATCGTAAAAATAAACTAAACTGCCCATGCTTAATTACGTCTAGGGTAGTATCCCATATTAGGGAAGAGAATCATTGTCATGTATTTTTGCAATTACCTGTTTTTCTATTTGTGAAGACAACGTCTGGATGAATTGGTTTTGTATTTGGGGATTTAGGTAGGTGTTTTTGCGTATTGCATTCCTATTCATTAATCGATATAAAATGGGTTCATCTTTGTTAAGCAGTTCAAAAAATAGTAAGGAAATTACCACTCTGTGATTCACCTAGTCTTTCTCTATGTGCCTGAAAGATCATAGGTATTACACATTGCTAAGGTCAGCGACACGTCAATTACACTTATTATTGCTTACTATACGCTTCTTTAAGTTATCTACGATTCTTTATTAAAATGACCCCGATCACTGGAGTTCTTGTGAGACAAGTTTATATAATTTTCAACATTCGTTTGAAAAATGCGCGTCGAGGGAAAATTACTGCTACTTTCAGAATTTATTAACGCATCTTTATTAATATTAGAACCCGTGGTAAAGAAGCTCCTAAGTTCACGTCTTATGGACTCGCCCAAGAAATTAGCGGAATCATCTATTCAGAAACGCCACAATTTGCACGTTTTTTATGTTCTGCAGTTTCTATTGGAACACTTTGTCCATCTCCTTTTTATCAGTGACAAATGTGAAAAACTACTTCGGAGATTTGTTACCAACGCATCCCTTTCTATAGTTTGATTTTTTTGTTTTATTTGTCACTCCAATATGATATTAATCGGCCACAAGGTGAGTGCGCTAGGAGAAGGGTGCAACTGTTTTTGTTGACAATCTGTCAACAAGGCTAGGGACCAGACGGGAGTGAGAGCCAAGGCGATAGAGGAATGTGCAGTTGCAAAATGAAAGCAGTACTACATTTACAGACCTCTGCCTCGCTAGTAAGTGCAACCCGGAACTGCGGAAGTTTTCTCTACCTCCTGTCCCTCCGATGCCCCGCCCACTTTTTCGGTAACTGTTTAGTTCCTCTTCCCATCGGGCGCTAATGACCTTCCTGGTTTTGCGCCCTTAAACCTCACTTCGTTCATTTATTCCTCTTCCCACCGTACGCACCCATTCTGTGGTCGACTAGTACAGTACGATTCTTCCTGATGACCTTAGCCAGCTGCATGCGTATCAATTGGACGTCCCCATTACTTACCGGGAGAGGTTTTTGGATTAGTTTTTGGAGAACGGCCGATACGTACCTTAGGCATTCCTATTTCACCGCGCTAGGGCAACACTGCCGATCTTTCCTCCCCTCCACCCTTCAACCTTCTCCTCGTTTTCCAACCTTCGCCTCGTTTGCGTTTCTACAGGGTCAGGTAGATAAAATTGTACTATACACACATTCAATCCATATAAAACCAATAAAAACACCATTCAGCTTCTGAAATTAAAATCTTTTAGCGGTATTATAATCAAATTTCACAGTCAAAATATGACCTTTTCGCACTATTGACAATATTATTGATGTAGCCGTCCTATATTCACTCCAGTGTTCACTATCCTAATAGATCAGAATCACACGAGGAGCAGAGGAAAATCGTTTGAATTTGGTATTGCTCGTTGACCAGTAAATTCAAGTAACAAAGTAGAAAATAATTCTGTCCACTCTTTCCATCCTATTGTCCCTCGCAATACCGTTATTTTGGCCAGCGCAGGATTAGGGAATCCACAATGCTGTCATATTTATCAATACTCCCAAACTTCCAAAAAGATTATTTTTCACAAAATTTACAGTCTTAGAACAGGATGCTACATACGCGTTCTAAACATGCAAAAATACGGCAGTAGGAGAAAATGACGATTCTAAATCACATAATATGCAGGAATGTGTATTCATATGCAAATGAGGTCTCCCTCCCCACCACCCCCAACACCATGGCACTTTCTGTTTGCAGCTGAGGGTCATAAATCTTCTTGAGTATAATGAAAGCTTGACAGGTAAGCAATTAAGGCTGTCAATCACCTGTAAAAAGGAACAATACAATAAAAAATTACGCTTCTGTAACAAGGCGGAGACGTTATTCTACCCACTCCACATCCGGACAAGTGCAATTCTGCACTTGCAGCAACTCACCCCCCAGTTGCATTGTTTAACGACCACGTGTAAAAGAACAAAAGGTTATCCAACACCTGTCAAAATGAACAATAGAGTATGCTGGACAAAGAATCAGACGCTATTGTCCCGGCTCTATTCAATTCCCAGTGTGTACTTTTAGGAATACCACCTCGCAGTCGCATTGTTTGACGAACACGTGCAAAAGAACAATAGAAATGCTTGACCCTAACTAACAAAGGGACAGATGCTATTGTATCCCTTTCTACTGTCCAGAGCAAGACTTCTTTAGAAAGATGACCCGTGTAGCACCCCGCTTCCACAGCTGTACAAGAAAAGCTTGATTGACAAAGAACAGATTCTATTGTATCCCTTTCCTTTGTCCGGACACGTGCATGTTAGGCGAATATAACAAAAGAAACTCGTGGAGACTTTATACTTGCCCTGTCTTTGTTTGACCGATGGGAAAGACAGAGAGGTCAGTTTACCTGCTAAAAAATTCAACCACCGCTCGAGCCCGAGTCATGGCGTTGGCCTTGCCCCGAGGCCAGTTCTGAGTGTCTTTACGAAGTCCTACGGATATACACGAACATAGTTATACAAGCTTTCTGTCTACGCTTCTTTCGGCTCTTTCAAACAGTGTTATCGAAATGTATTTAACATATATCATTACGTACATTAAACCTCCGTGTATACTTAGATATCCATAGATCGGTGTTCGATACTTACTGCAATCAAAAAGTTTATTGCTAATGAGAAATTGATGCTTTGATAATATCATATCATTATCCTGAATAATGAAACACGTTATCTGTTACCTAAATGTCCTAGCGAAATGTCTTACACAGCGAAACTCTAATGCTTGATAAATATTAAATTATGGAAACGTAAACGAATAGATTAAAAAGTGTTTAACAAACATAATTTAATTCTTTATATATCATTACCCAAATTAATGTAAAATATCCTTAGGTGCCTAGAGCTTCTAGTTCGAATCTTACCCAGAAACTCTAATGCTTAATAACTATTAAATTATTGAAGCATGCACGGATAGATTAAAATGTATTTAACAAATATAGTTTTATTTTTATATGTCATTACGACATTTCAATGAGTGGTATTCTTAGGTACCCGGGCTCGTAGTTCGAATCTTACCCGGCGAAACTCTAATGCTTAATAAATATTAAACTAGGTGAGTATGTGCGGTCAGATTAAAAATATATTTAACAAAAACAATTATTTATACTAAACCCTGGAGTATACACTGGTATCCCGATGCCTAGACACGATTCTTTATTTTATTTCCTTTTTCTATCCCATTCTTGCTTCTCGACTTGCATACATCCATGCATTCATATATACACATGCACCGAGCCATTACACACACGCATTCTCACACCTCATACGTATACAAACATAAACACATACATACACCAGTGCACTTACATACTCGCACAGCCACGCACGCACACCCACACCCACACGCGCACACATACACAACCACACACACGCACATATACACACATGCAAGCACATGCACACACAAGCCCGCACACACAGGCACACGCATGCACATACACACTCACGCACACACCCTGAATAAAAAGAGATAAAACGATGCAATAAAAACTAATTATAACCCTGGAATGCGATGCTCCATTTACGAATAGTTCCAAACTGGTCTGGATGCCAGGGCTCGAATCCTAGGAGTGATTACAAATTCATCTTCTAATAAATGCTAAATTATTTAAGATAAAGACGCCAAATAAACTTTATTACGTTTATGTCATAGATAGTTTCTTGTGAATGTATATCAGGGGATACTGGCGTAGAGGGTTCGATCCTTAATTTTTATATCTCAATTATTTCAGACACTAAGAGAGATAAAGGGCTAAACCAAAGCATGATTGAGAGGTACAATAATGGATAATTAAAAATAAATATAATTCCCAATACGATGTCCTTAGTTCGAATCCCGATCTTAACAATGAGTTCCTTAGTTTTCCTCTATACTCTGGAATATATCACTTACATTGATGCTGTAACCACATGCACCACCCGTTAAACATGTCAAACTAATATTATAAATATTTTTGTTTCTGGTGTTCTGAGTTCGAATACTGATTAAATGAAATTTACTTATAAATTTAATAACTACCGAAATAACTAAGATAAATACACCAAATAAATCTTTTGTCTTTATGTCATTAGGTAGCTTCTTGTGAATGTATATTAGGGTACCAAGCGGCATGGGTTCGATCCTTAATTTTAAAACCTCTATTATCTCAGAAACTAGCAGAAGTAGAGGTACGGACCAAAGCATGATTGTTAGCTCATATAATGGACAATTAATACTGCATATAGTTTACAGTTAATAGTCCTTGGCTCGAATCCCGATCTTTTAATGATTTCCTCAGCTTCCTCTATACTCTAGGATCTATCACTTAGGTTAATGTCATTAATGCATACAGCTCCTTTAAACATGAGAAACTAATATTTTAAATAATTTTGTTTCTGGTGTTCTGGGTTCGAATACAGATAAAATTTAATTTGCATAAAAAGTAATAGCTTATAACATAATTTAGATATACACGTCAAATAAAAAGTAGACAGAGTAGCAGCTCCCGAAATATCGTTATCTCAACAAAAATTACTTTAAAGTACTCAGTTCGAATCCCGAAGTGGTGACATTATATATCTTCAAGCTTATGAATCAAAGCAGCCTTGAGTAAACATTATATGGTGGATGATGATGCAGGGGAGCTCGATTACTAAAATACATTTATTAAAGCATTACCAGGTTCGATTCTAGAAGCTTAAAATTTATGTAACTCTGGAAAAATTACTTTGCTTGTGATTGTAGTGAAATGTAATTGTATTCTGCGATAACCGAATATAAAGCGTACAGGAATGCCATATTGTATACTGATTCTTTGGAGAATAAGGGGAAGTTGGAAAGTAAGAACTAAAATGTGCATGCAAACATGAAATAATACAGCGTATGCATGCATTTAACTAAACAAATCTTCTACGCTACTTATTAGGTGTATATTTCTAAACTATTGCCGCAATGGAGTTGGAGTTAACCTTGGTACAATTGCTGGCGGTGGTGGTTGTGCTAGGCTTTGAATGGAAACATCTGACGGAATGAGTGTGTGAATACTTCTCGTGTTGGTGTGACTCCATAATATAAATTACCTTTTTATTAGCAGATAGACTCAGCAAGATGGCTGAAGGGAGCAGTTTCCTGCCAACTCGGTGAGTTCAAGATCCCGAAATAGGTCCTAAATATGAGGAAAACCTCAAAGAGAGCTCAAACAAGATTTGGTAACAGGATTACATCTTCGCTGGTTGATTACCATGTGTTCCTGCCTGAATGCTATAATTCCTTAACCGATCAACAGACAGCAGAAATGACTGGAAAATTATATTTCGAATATAAGGGAATGGCAGAGATGTGGGAATTTTAGGCATGTAAATTGTCTTTTGCACGCGCAGCGAGGGTATGTACACATGTCAAACATAAGTATTCAAGGTTTTTCTGTTTTGCTACGAAAGAAATTCATAAATAAAACAGCTGACTCATTGATATTACATATAAAGATACAAAAGATACATGTTATAGAATGTATAAAAACTTCATAAAATCACAATGTCACACTTTTTTAATACAGATATATATATATATCACATTGAAATAGCGCTTGATATCCGAATGTTTATACAAATCTTTTGTGCTTATTTTACATGCATCATAACAAAAAATTCCGTTCTTCCAGGTTACCTTTACTTACAAAAGCATGTTTTCTAAGACTTTTATTGTGTAATGTTTCAGATGGAATACGGGGGAGAATAAGAGCAGATTGCGGTACAGGAAAGTCTGCTAACGCTCTTGGAAGTCAGAATAGCGCGCGTCGTCACCTCCAAGGAACACTTCGACAAGAAGCGGATGCTGAGACATATACATCACCGAAACACATTAAGACAGGATTCATATATAACACTCCAGGCATACGAAGAAAAAACACGGACAATTTTGTATACAAAACAATGCATAGCCGAGAGTTAGCTTGAGCGAGTCTCCCTATATTCGCAGAAAATAAGAATTGTGAGCAGTAATTTAGATGATTGTGAAAATACTTTTAAACAGTGATGAAATTTGTACCCTAAAAAGACTAGAACCCTGTATACATTAACAGTATCAAGACTGTTTGCTGTGTGGGAATAAAAATTACGAAAATAAGGAGGCTTTCATTTAAATAATAAAGAAATTTGCATAATCTATCCGCTACAAGTGAATCGTCATATACAGAAACGATGAGATGGAGGAGGAAAGTGATGGAAATGCACGATAAATAATAATAATAATAATAATAATAATAATAATAATAATAATAATAATAATAATAATGACGATAGAAGGTATTCTTTTACACAATGTTTTATTCATTAAAAATCCTTACATTCCTATTGAAAAAAATAAATCGTTACAATGATTAGTTTAAAATATAAGCTGCATCAAATGAGGCGGTGGCTTGCATGTAAATACTTTATCATGAATTATTAAACAATACAAGGAGGTCTGTACAGAGATATTTGCGCTAGCTTGAATTTCTATTCTGATGTTTACACAGCCATTTAGAACTTCCTCTGGTTGATGAGAGCAATCTATAACAAATATAGGAGCAAAATTAAGTAATCTTTTCTCTTCAATAAAAGATGATTCTCTTTTTCATAATATGAGCTTGAGTACATATCATGCAATGAAGCAAATCTCGAGTTTCCAAAGTCAAAGCTCCTATCGCGATAGGGATAATATTCACTATTAAGATAAAGTCTCAAATTAGCTAGTTACAATGATCAAAAAGGTAACAGTCTTTAGTTGCATTACTTGATCTTAAAGTCACAGCACAAACAATTACAAATCTCGACTTCTCCATTTTTAGATGTGGTGGCGACATTCCAGATAAATGCTTGCGGCACAGCAGGTTGAGCATGTAGATCCATGGTCCTAAATGGGTGAAACATATTCTTATACAACTGGCAGTCTTGAGGATCACAGCATCAGAAAGTCGAATCACAGGCCTTTTACACTCGATTAGTACAGGTTTATCAGCAGCATTCTCTTCATCCTGAGGCGTTTTATAATACAGTTTTAGAGCCCTTGGAATGCACCAGCACCAACACCGACTGTCTATTGTGTATGAGCTTTGCAGTAGTAGCTGCTCCATTAGATTTAGTAATATTTCCATTTATGTATAGATAACTTTAACGACGTAAAGTATATAAATGCTCAGCTTGACAAAGGATTCTATTCTCGTCGTTAGCGTCCAGAGCTGATGTGTTATAAGGCAAAAACACATGTTCCTCTTCTTTAGCAAACTCGTCGTCGAAACTCACCGTCCCAGTAACATTGGTGATATCCATGATTATAGGATTCTAAAGCCCAATGCCTGAAGAAACGTTTGATTAAATGACGTTAACACACTAGTTGTCAATGAAAGAACATGGATTGGTTGTTGAAACAATTCGTTATTATATCCTCGAAGCCTCTGATTTCTTCTTCTAAAATCTATGGGCATTATGCTTATATCCTTGTTTCTAAAGTCAATGATATTGCTGTTCTGGAACACTACACGAAGGCTGATTTGCTCTATGAAGCGGGTGTTTATGAATAGCAGGTAAATTAGATTTGATGGTTCTTGTGAAATATGATATCCAAGCGTAACAGATGGAAAACTGATAGATCGAGTCTCCACTTTTACCATCGAAGAAAGAGCCTGTTGCAATACTGCACTCGATTCGTATGATGGTCACCTTAAGTATATTCACCAGGAAATCAGATTCCGCGAGCTGATTAGCTGGAATGACTTTGCCGCTGAAGCCCTAGAACGTTCCTGTAGAACAATCATTGGAAAAAAATCAACAGTAAAAGGACATTTAATTGCAGGTTTCATGGCATTATTATTAATTTATCTAATAAAGAAGACATTCTCATCTACCCCTAGCTTATCTCTGATATATTCATTAATATCAGTAATTCCATAACTTGCATCAGGTTAATAAATGATCTTAGTTTCATCATTGTGCATGTAAAGAAATTGATTATTACACTGATAAATATTGGGAATGGAATAAAAGGTTCAAAATTCAATAGGGCAGCCTAATAATGACCCTTTGGATCTTTCTAAAGAGGAGGACTCAAACATGAATTAAGAACACATTCGTTGACACTGACAGCGATAGTATAACTCACTGTGATGGAAATTGCAATCACAAGTGACCACAGATAACTGAACTGAAACTCTGAAACCTCTTAGTATTAAACAGCACCTTAACGCCTATGAGGGATCTTTCTAACCCTTTCGCTGGTTTCAAGGTTCCGCAGAAGCTAAGCAAGCTATAACACCACTCAGCCACTCAGCTTTAACTTCTGAATAATCTCGCTAATCGCATCAGAAAAGTCTTTTTATCGGACGTATGGAACATCATTAGCAACCTTAGCAGGTCTACCAAATCATTAGGATCGGTGTAGCGGTATAGCATCTCCTCAATGTGCTCTTTGGATATATCTTGTAGCCTTGCTAAGTTTACACTAGTATGCTTGTTTTCATTGGTGTGTTTATTCTGAGTTTGCTCATTCAAAGAAACTGCTCTTATTGATTCATCAGTGGCTGCTCTTGATGCTATTTTAGGATCACTTGAATGATTTCCAAGTACTGTACATCTTGAATCCCGCTCTTCGGAACTTGAAGAGATTTCAGGATCGCGTTTGGGAATTGTACTCAATACACAGCTGGTCATCACTTACAGCATCTTCTCCTATGTTGCTTAGGTCTTGAAATAGTTCTGTGTTTTAAAGTTCTATAGCATATGCAGCACTTAACAAAACGATTCCTTCTCCATTGGGAAACATACGAAAAATCAATATTCTCGTAAATTGACTGTAATTGAGCATCTTTATGCGTGTTCTTTCTTGAACAGTGTGTATCAACTAGACAATGTATGCTGTAGATGTGGAATTCGTATACGACAACAGGAGACCGAAATATTTTCGGCATTTACGTATTTATATATGATCTCAGGCTTTGATAGATATAAACAGTCATATCCAAATTAGACCAAGCGAAACATTTTAGTATGCACACATTAATGTTGTAATTCTGTTAATTATAACTATTTCATTAAGTACACGCAGATTTAAGTAGCATGAAATGGATTCATAGGGGTAAGAGCACAATTTTGCTTGATAGTTAGCACTGAGAATGTGAGGGCTGAGTGAGACACTGTTCTACCTAGCTTGAGTCTGAAGCTCATGCATCCTACTTTAGCGAAAACGTGCACATATCTGAGAGCTTTTAGCGAGATCGGGCTACCTTTTCTGCGTGAGTGGGTCACCTTTTTACGTGAGTGGTTCACCTTTTTACGTAAGTGGGTCACCTTTTTCCGTGAGTGTGTCACCGCTTTACGTGAGTAGGTCACCTTTTTGCGTGAGTGGGTCACCCTTTTCGTGACTGGGTCAACTTTTTGCGTGAGTGGGTCACGTTTTTCGTTAGTGGGTCACCTTTTTCAGTGAGTGAATCACCTTCCGTGAGTGGGTCACCTTTTTACGTCATTGGGTCACCTTTTTCCGTGAGTGGGTCACTTTTTCCGTGAGTGGGTCACCTTTTTACGTGAGTGGGTCACCTTCTTACGTGAGTGGTTCACCCTTTTTGCCTGAGTGGGTCACCTTTTGCGTGAGTGGGTCAACTTTTGCGTGAGTGCTCACCTTTTTGCGGAGTGGGTCACCTTTTTGCACGTTTGTGCCAGCTTTTTCCGTGAGGGATGATGATGACATTGGGCTTAAGGGTGCTCAACTGCTAAGGTTATTAGCGCCCTTACTATGTGTAAAATATAAAATGTAAAAGTCAAGAAATAAAAATCCACACACAAACCGCTTGGTCAAAAGCACTGAAAAACACAACAGACCAAATATTAAGATCTACACACTAAAATCACGGTAAACAAGAGAATAAAACAACGTTTCAAGAACTGTAGAATGCAAGAGACACGAGCGCCAGATGTCCACTGGGGAGGAGTGCCCCCATTAAAAGATAATGTAAAATCAAACAGCTAAAAGGCGCTCAGCCCATCAAATGCGACGGCTAAAACCAATGTCGGTGATAAAACGTAAAAGACATTCTACAGCATGCGCGTCGTCTGCCAAAACGTTGGCTAGGCCAACAGGCAGACCAACATGAACGCGCAACGGAGCAAAAAATTGACACTCTGCTAAAATATGACGCACCGTTAAGGGCGCATCACACTGCTCACAGAGTGGTGCGGGGTCATAACTGAGCAGGTATCTATGGCTAAAAAGACAATGTGCGATTCGTAGACAGGCTAAAAGCACCTCTTCCCGACGAGAAGAACGAGAAGAGGTACCCCAGACTAACGGGAGAGGTTTAAGCTCCCGCAACTTGTTCCCCTAAGAGCCGCCCACTCATCGCGCCAGCGCGAGAGGATACGGTAACGTAAAAGAACATAAAAATTTGAGGAAGGAACAACACAGGTAAAACATCTGGGTGATAAAATGGCCGATTTGGCAGCGGCGTCGGCAGACTCGTTGCCTGAGATGCCCACATGACCTGGAATCCACACGAAGGAGACGCTGATGCCAGAAGTACCAAGCGAGTGCAGCAGGTCATGAATGCGCTGTACGAGCGGGTGGTAACTGTACATGGCGTCAATACTCTGAAGGGCACTCAGACAGTCCGTACAAACAACACAGCGCCGTAAGACGTGCCGCTGAATGTATAAGACACATTGATATATACTAAAAAAAAAGCGGAAGCAGGGGTCTCATTTTTCGGCATCGACGTTAACCCAAGGTGACAGTGGGACTCAGCGCGCGACCATGGAGGAAAACGCGTTTCCCCCCGTGGAAGGGCCGGCGCTGGCGTAACGTCCAAAGCCGAAGTGGCAGTCGAAATCGAACCCCTGGAGGGAGCAATGCAGAGGAGCTAACTAAATATGGCCGATCAAGCGACTCCTCGAAAAATAACTCGAAGGAAGGGTGCTCAGGCAAGCTGGAGAGTCGACACGCATAGCTGCACAAGAGCATCTCACGCCTGAAGGACTGCGGAGGCTCTGCAGCTTCAGCATATAGGCTAGGTACAGGGCTGTTTGGAAAGGCCCCTGTAGCGACTCTTATGTCACGATGGTGAATGACATTCAATCGACGTAATACAGATGGACGCGCCGACGAATAGGCAATGCACCCGTAATCAAGCTTGGATCGGACCAAAGAGCGATAAAAGCGAAGATGGACGGTCCGATCAGCTCCCCAGGATGTGCCACTAAAAACACGCAAAAGATTAAGAGAACGGTCAAAATTTGCTTTTAAACAGGAAATGTGCGAAGTCCAACACAACTTCCTATCAAAAATCAACCCCGAAAATTTCACCTCGTCTGCAAACGGAAGCATCTCCGGCCCAAGATAGAGAGAGGGCGGAGGGAAATATTTTCGGCGCCAGAAGTTGATGCAGACGGATTTTTCGGTGGGGAAATTAAAGCCGTTAGCGTTACTCCAGGCGTAGAGACGGACGCTAGAGCTCTGCAGACGGCGTTCGAATAGACAGGTCCGCCGTGAACTGCAATAAATGGCAAAACAATCAACAAAAAGGGACGATTAAATGCCGGGTGGAATAAAATCAACAATGGGATTGATAGCAATTGCAAAAAGTGTGACACTGAGTACAGAGCCCTGCGGTACTCCGTTCTCTGGAATAAAATGACTAGATAAAACCGAGCCCACACGTACACGAAAGACGCGGTCTCGCAGAAATATGAGAAGACGACCGCGGAAATTCCATGCATGGAGTGTACGTAAAATGCCACCCCTCCAGCAAGTATCATAAGCTTTCTCCAGGTCAAAAGATACAGTCACTCTTTGACACTTTCTAAGAAATCCGTGCATAATATGCGTCGACAGAGACAACAGATGGTCGACGGCAGAGCGATGGCGACGAAATCCACACTGAGCGTTCGCTAAAAGTTTCTGAGACTAAGCCACCATGTCAAACGCCCGTGGATCATGCGCTCCATCACCTTGCAAACGCAACTGGTGAGGGAGATAGGGCGGTAGCTGGAAGGTAGTTGACGATCCTTACCAGGCTTAAGTATAGGGACAATGGTGGCTTCGCGCCAAACGGAAAGAAAAATGCCGTCCTGCCAAATACGATTATAGACCCGTAAGAGAAAGCGCTTACTCTCGGTTTAAAGGTTCTTTAACAGCAGAACATGAATGCCATCCGGCCTAGGAGCGGAGTGCCTAGAGCAATGAAGAACGTGCTCCAGCTCCCTCATTGTAAAAGTTCGTTATAAAATTCAGTATTAGCAGACCGAAAATTATATGTTGCGGAATCCAGCCGGTCTTTAATAGAGCGAAAGCCGGCGGAATAATGGTCTGAACTGGAAACCGCCTCAAAGGCAGCACCAAGAGTGCTAGCAATAGCAGCCGGATCCACTATGGTGGCATTGGAATCCTGAAGGCCAGACACAGTACAATGCGACATTTAACGGAGAAGCGACGAAGTTTATCCCAAACAACAGAGGAAGGTGCGAAGCGATTAGAAGACTCAACAAAACGAGTCCAAGATGCCTTTTTGCTATCCTGAATAATGCGACGAGCCCTGGCGCGCAATTGTTTAAAAGTAACCAAATTATCAAGTTAGGGTGTCGCCGAAACACCCTAAGTGCAGTTCTACGGGCACGAATGGCAACCCGACACTCCTCGTTCCACCAAGGAACAGGGATCCGCCGAGGGTGAGGGGATGAACGGGGAATTGCGCGTTCGGCGGCAAATAGAATCGTAGACGCAAGGTGCTGCACCATTTGGTTAACGTCAGTGAAGGGCTGGTCCGCAAAACACACGAAACTGGAATACAATCTCCAGTCAGCCTTACTGAAAATCCAGGTAGGTACTCTGGAATGCTGAACGTGGTGACACAAAAGAGAAACGACGCAGGGGTAATGGTCACTGGAGTAGGTGTCAGCGACGACCTTCCACTGCAGACGACTAACAAGCTGAATGGAGCTAACGGCAAGGTCTAAGTGAGCGAATGTACCACAAGAATCAGAAATAAAAGTAGGTGGTCCTGTATTGAGGATAGAGAGATTAAACAGATAAAAGATGTCGTAAAGAAGAGTTCCCCTCGCACAAGCCTTTGGCGAACCCCACAGGGGTGATGCGCATTAAAATCCCCCAACAGAAGAAAAGGCGTTGGGAGAGCGGACAAGAGATCTCGAACGTCCACCGGAGCGAGGGGACACGATGGAGGTGAATACATAGAGCAAACAGAAAACAAAAAGCAGGGTAAGTGAAGGCGAACGGCAACAACTTGCAAGTCGGATGTAAGTGTGATAGTTTGAAAAGGAACGACGTCACGCACCAATATCATGACACCTCCATGTGCAGGAGTACCCTCCTCCGGTTCAAGGTCGTAGCGAACCGGAGTATATCCTCGGATATCAAAAGGATCGTGAGGGCGAAGCTTAGTCTCCTGCAAACAGACAACAATAGGCGAATGGGAACGCAATAAAAGTTGCAGTTCCGCTCTATGCGATCGTACACTACGTACATTCCAGGTCAGGATACCCATTAAGAAAAAGGGATAAACTGTATACTTAGAAGGGCGGCTTAAAATTACCTTTTGTTTAACCTTTGGGCTCGGGCTTTTGGTATGGAGTTGGTCAGAGTACATAGCCTCCTCGAAGGGAGGGCCCACGCGCTGAGAGCCAGAAACGGATTCAAGCGCCGAGAATCGGTTCTGGGTGGCGATGGGTGAGGGGTGCCGCTGAGCGCGGCTAGCCCCTGGAGCTTCCTGGGACTGCGACCTCCGAGGAGGAGAAGGTGAACTCTGCTTACTGTGAACACGCGGAGGGTCTTTTAAAAAGTCTTCTCTTCGAAATTTCTGCTTCGGTTTTTTCTCTGGGGCTTGTGACTTCATAGACTTTGGACCAGGTTTAGAGGGCTTGGTAACAGGAGCTGAAATGGACGGCCGGATGCTAGTGGCGGTCAAGGCAGTCATGGTTCAAGTTTGAGTCCCAGCATCCTTCCGGGGTATTGGCGAGGCAACAATAGAACTGAATGTTCCCGATCGCAGGGGCGAAGGTTGGCGCGCATGGTAACGCCTCCGGGCTTCGGCGAAGGAGAGTTTCTCCTTTACCCGGATCTCCTGGATCGCCTTCTCGTCCAAATACCGCGGACAGTCGCCAATGAAGCAGAATGTGACCCTTTTCAATTGACGCAGACGGGCCTGTTGAACAGGCACCTTCGTGTGAGGGCTGGCTACATGTTGCACAGATGTTAACGGCACTCTTACATGAGACTGGCGTATGCCCAAAACGTTGGCATTTAAAACAACGCAGAGGTCTAGGAATATAAGGCCTCACAGAAATCCGTTCGTACCCTGCGGAGATGCTCGCGGGCAGATCGACGCCATCAAATGTTAGAAACAGGGTACGAGTGGGTACCAATACGCCGTCGCGTTTGGCCTGCACTCGATGAACCGCTGTCACCTTCTGGTCTGCAAGATATTCTACCAGGTTCTCGTCCGACATGCCATCGAGGCTATGCGTGGTGACAACGCCTCTACAAGAATTCAAGGTGCGGTGCTTCTCAACACGGATAGGATAACCGTGGAGAAGCGTATCGCGCAACAGGTTCTTACTCTGCTGTTCGGATTCGGTTTGAACCAACAGGGAACCAATCCGAAGACGAGTGCAGGACTGAACCGCACCTGAAATAGCGTCAATGCCCTTCTGGATAATAAAAGGGTTCACCTTCTCAAACGTTGGACCTTCCTCAGTTAGCGAAATCACTAAGTAACAACCAGTTGTTTGTGGTGCTACTTCTGTTGCAATCACTTAACGGCGCTTGTTATTTATAATGGAGAAAGGCTGCCCCATAGCGAAATAAATCCTCCACCATTGCAACCGTCTCCGACCTCGGGCTCTGACTTCCCGGGCGTTACCCCGGCTTGGGTGAGTGGCCTATCTATACCTATCTCACCCCAGGGTCACACCTCCTAGAACATAGACAGAGGGACCCAATCGCCGTCAGGAGTCAGCAGCTCATGCAATGGCCCCCCGCGGGACTGCAGTTGAACAGCGGATACGAACACAAACCCTACATGACGACGCCGGGTGGTGGGGATGACGCCATTACCCACTCACCCAGCTGCGCACCCCGTGCGCGGGTATCCGTCAGGCTGTGTCCACGGAGGATTAAAATAAAACGTTAAAAGAAACTAAAAGTGTGTGGGCGTTTCGCACTCAAGATAGGCCGGCGAAGAAGTAAAAGAGATGCGTAAGTGAATGGGCGTGGGGCGAGATGTGCATAAATAGAAGAGAAGAAACAAACGATGACGAGGGGCGACATGGAATGAAATGCACAGAACGCACGAGAGCCTACCTTGAGTCCCCCGGTCACGAGAACGAACCCACCTCGACCGGACGGGGATGAAGGGATGAATATGGCGATGTGTGGCTCGGGAAACCCCAAGTACGCCAACACCCGTACTCACATAAGATGAGCCCCTGAGAGGTTTCCTTGAGTGAGTCACCTTTTTACGTGAGTGGGTCACCTATTTCCGTGAGTGGGTCACCTTTTTCCGTGAGTGCGTCACCTTTTTAAGTGAGTGGGTCACCTTTTTGCGTGAGTGGGTCACCTTTTTCCGTGAGTGGGTCAACTTTTTAGCGTGGGTGGCTTCCTTTTTTTGCGTGAGCGGGTTACGTGATGGAGATGTCTAGAATTAGCATTCTAACATTCACGGGGAGCAGCTTTCCATGAAGTTCGCGTCTAAAGTCGCTTTCAAAGTCTAATACCTGAATAGGCAGGGAACAATCTTGTTTCACCAGCTCTAACTTGTCAACTAAAATAAAATAAATCACCCTTAATGTATATGTGCTAATGAAGGTAGGCAATGACAAAGTATAAAAGAACTATGCATAAATAAAATCAATTAGTATATCATGAGTGTTAAGGGGTTTAAGGTCGCAAGAGGTTCTGGTTTAATTAACTATTTCATTAAGCTGCTACCATTTAAAGCGCATTTGCCTGGTAAGGTAGCTGTCGATGCTGGATCCAAGAAGAAGAAACGAGGAGGATTTCTACCTCTCATACCAACTATTGGAGCTCTAGGTGCTGACGCTGGAGGTGCAGCGCAAATTGCTACAATTGTAAATAAGTAAAAGGCAGCAAATAAACAACTGGCCGAAATGATGAGGCATAAGAGAGAAATTGAGGGATAGCTGTCTGTTGGCGGTGGTTCCAAAAATAAAAAACAAGGAGGATTTCTACCTCTCATACCAATTATTGCCGCCCTAGGAGCCGCCGCTGGAGTTGTATCACAAATTGCTACAGCCGTATATAAGGAAAAAGCTACAGATAAACAACTTGCCGAAATGATGAGACTTAACAGAGAAATTGAAGCAAGAGCGAGGGGCCTTCTAGTGACGAAGAATAAGGGGAGGAACACCGAAACGAAGAAGGGACAGATCAAGAAAAGGAATACAAAAAACTCTGGTAGAGGGCTATACTGGTCTCGGAAAAGCATTGTGTAACACAGATCCCTACTTCTATATCCAATGTTTAAAGATTCCTCATTTTAGGCTGTATGTCTTCTTTATTAGATCAATTAATAATAATGGCATGAAACCTGTAATTAAATGTCCCTTCACTGTTGATGTTTTTCCAATGATTGTTTTATGGGAACGTTCTGGGGCTTCAACGGCAAAGTTATACCAACTAATCAGCTGGCTGAATTTGATTCCCTGGTGAATATAATTAAGGAGAGTATCATACCAATCGAGTGCAGTATTGTAACAGGCTCTTTCTTCGATGGTAAAAGTGGACACTCGATCTATCAGTTTTCCCATCTCTTACGCTTGGATATCATGTTTCACAAGAACCATCAAATCCAATTTACCTGCTATTCATAAACACCCGCTTCATAGAGCAAATTAGCCTTCGTGTAGTGTTCCAGAACAGCAATGTCATTGACTTTAGAAACAAGGATATAAGCATAATGCCCATAGATTTTAGAAGAAGAAATCAGAGGCTTCGAGGTTATACTAACGATTTGTTTCGACACCCACTCCATACTCTTCCATTGACAACCAATGTGTTAAAGTCATTTAATCAAAAGTTTCTTCAGGCATTGGGCTTTAGAATCCTACAATCATGGATATCACCAGTGTTACCGGGACGGCGAGATTCGACGATGATATTGCTAAAGAAGAGGAACATGTGTTTTTGCCGTATAATACATCAGCTCTGGACGCTAACGACGAGAATAGAATCCCTTGTCAAGCTGAGGATTTATATACTTTACCTAGTTAAAGTTATATGTACGTAAATGGAAATATTACTAAATCTAATGGAGCAGCTACTACTGCGAAGCTTATACACAATAGACAGTCGGTTTTGGTACTGATTCGTTCCAAGTTCTCTAAAACTGTATTATAAAACGCCTCAGGGTGAAGAGAACGCCGCTGTTAAGCCGGTACTAATCGAGTGGAGAAAGCCTGTGATTCAACTTTCTGATGCTGTGATCCTCAAGACTGCCAATTAGATAAGACTCTGTTTCACCCATTTAGGACCATGGATCCTCATACTCAACCTGCTGTGCCGCAAGCATTTACCTGGAATGTCGCCACCACATCTAAAAATGGAGAAGTCGAGATTTGTCATTGTTGGTGATGTCACTTTAAGATCCAGTAATGCAACTAAAGGCTGTAACCTTTTTGATCATTGTAACTAGCTAATTTGAGACTTTATCTGAATAGTGAACGTTATCCCTATCGCAATAGGAGCTTTGATTTTGGAAACTCGAGATTTGCATCATTGCATGATATGTACTCAACCTCTTATTATAAAAAAGAGAATTATCTTTATTTAAGAGAAAAGATTAATTAATTTGCTCCTATATTTGTTATAGACTGCTCTCATCAACCAGAGGAAGTTGTAAATGGCTGTGTAAACATCAGAATAGAAATTCAAGCTAGCGCAAATGTCTCTGTACAGACCTCCTTGTATTGTTTAATAATTCATTATAAAGTATTTACATGCAAGCCTCTGCCTCATTTGATGCAGCTTATATTTTAAACTAATCATTGTAACGATTTATTTTTTCAATAGGAATGTAAGGATTTTTAATGAATAAACACATAGTGTAAAAGCATACCTTCTATCTTTATTATTATTATTATTATTATTATTAATATTATTATTTATCGTGCATTTCCATCACTTTCCTCCTCCAACTCATCGTTTCTGTATATGACGATTCACTTGTAGCGGATAGATTATGCAGATTTCTTTATTATTTAAATGAAAGCCTATTTTCGTAATTTTTATTCCCACACAGCAAACAATTTGATACTGTTAATTAATACAGGGTTCAAGTCTTTTAGGGTACAAATTTCATCACTGTTTAAAAGTATTTTCACAATCATCTAAATTACTGCTCACAATTCTTGTTTTCACCGAATATAGGGAGACTCGCTCGAGCTAACTCACGGCTATGCATTGCTTTGTATACAAAATTGTCCGTGTTTTTTCTACGTATGCCCTGGAGTGTTATATAAGAATTCTGTCTTAATGTGTTTCGGTGATGTATATGTCTCAGCGTCCGCTTCTTGTTGAACTGTTTCTCGCAGGTGACGACGCTGGTTATTCTAACCTCCAAGAGCGTTAGCAGCCTTTTCTGAACCGCAATCTGCTCTTATTCTCCCCCGTATTCCATCTTAAACATTACACAATGAAAGTCTTGGAAAACATGCTTTTGTAAGTAAAGGTAACCTGGAAGAACGGAATTTTTGTTATGATGCATGTAAAATGAAGCACAAAAGATTTGTATAAACATTCGGATATCAAGCGCTATTTCAATGTTATATATATCTGTATTAAAAAAGTGTGACATTGTGATTTTATGAAGTTTTTATACATTCTATAACATGTATCTTTTGTATCTTTATATGTAATATCAATGAGTCAGCTGTTTTATTTATGAATTTCTTTCGTAGCAAAACAGAAAAACCTTGAATACTTATGTTTGACATGTGTACATACCCTCGCTGCGCGTGCAAAAGACAATTTACATGCCTAAAATTCCCACATCTCTGCCATTCCCTTATATTCGAAATATAATTTTCCAGTCATTTCTGCTGTCTGTTGATCGGTTAAGGAATTATAGCATTCAGGCAGGAACACATGGTAATCAACCAGCGAAGATGTAATCCTGTTACCAAATCTTGTTTGAGCTCTCTTTGAGGTTTTCCTCATATTTAGGACCTATTTCGGGATCTTGAACTCACCGAGTTGGCAGGAAACTGCTTTCTTCAGCCATCTTGCTGAGTCTATCTGCTAATAAAAAGGTAATTTATATTATGGAGTCACACCAACACGAGAAGTATTCACACACTCTCATTCCGTCAGATGTTTCCATTCAAAGCCTAGCACAACCACCACCGCCAGCAATTGTACCAAGGTTAACTCCAACTCCATTGCAGCAATAGTTTAGAAATATACACTTAATAAGTAGCGTAGAACATTTTCTCCCTTGTTTAGTTAAATGTATGCATACGCTGTATTATTTCATGTTTGCATTCACATTTGAGTTCTTACTTTCCAACTTCCCCTTATTCTCCAAAGAATCAGTATACAATATGGCATTCCTGTACGCTTTATATTCGGTTATCGCAGAATACCATTACATTTCACTACAATCACAAGCAAAGTAATTTTTCCAGAGTTACCTAAATTTTAAGCTTCTAGAATCGAACCTGGTAATGCTTTAATAAATGTATTTTAGTAATCTAGCTCCCCTGCATCATCATCCACCATATAATGTTTACTCAAGACTGCTTTGATTCATAAGCTTGAAGATATATAATGTCACCACTTCGGGATTCGAACTGAGTACTTTAAAGTAATTTTTGTTGAGATAACGATATTTCGGGAGCTGCTACTCTGTCTACTTTTTATTTGACGTGTATATCTAAATTATGTTATAAGCTATTAATTTTTATGCAAATTAAATTTAATCTGTATTCGAACCCAGAACACCAGAAACAAAATTATTTAAAATATTAGTTTCACATGTTTAAGGGAGCTGTATGCATTTATGACATTAACCTAAGTGATAGATCCTAGAGTATAGAGGAAGCTGAGGAAATCATTAAAAGATCGGGATTCGAGCCAAGGACTATTAACTGTAAACTATATGCAGTATTAATTGTCCATTATATGAGCTAACAATCATGCTTTGGTCCGTACCTCTACTTCTGCTAGTTTCTGAGATAATAGAGGTTTTAAAATTAAGGATCGAACCCATGCCGCCTGGTACCCTAATATACATTCACAAGAAGCTACCTAATGACATAAAGGCAAAAAGGTTTATTTGGTGTATTTATGTTAGTTATTTCGGTAGTTATAAAATTTATAAGTAAATTTCATTTAATCAGTATTCGAACTCAGAACCCCAGAAACAAAAACATTTATAATATTAGTTTGGCATGTTTAAAGGAACTGTATGCAGTTACAGCATCAATGTAAGTGATATATTCCAGAGTATAGAGGAAAATTAAGGAAGTCTTTGAAAGATCGGGATTCGAACTAAGGACAACGTATTGGGAATTATATTTATTATTAATTATCCAATATTGGACCTATCAAACATGCTTTGGTCCACCCCTCTATCTCTCTTATTTTCTGAGATAATGGAGATTTAAAAATTAAGGGTCGAATTCATGACGCCAGTATCCCCTGATATACATTCACAAGAAACTACCTAATGACATAAATGTAATAAAGTTTATTCAGCGTCTTTATCTTAATTAGTTTTGCAGTTATTAGAAGATGAATTTGTAATTACTCCTAGGATTCGAACCCTGGCATCCGGACCAGTTTGGAACAATTCGCAAATGGAGCGCCGCATTCCAAGGTTATAACTGGTTTTTATTGCATCGTTTTATCTATTTTCATTCAGGGTGTGTGCGTGAGTGTGTATGTGCATGCGTGTGTGTGCGGGCGTGAGTGTGCATGTGCTTGCATGTGTGTATGTGTGCGTGTGTGTGTGGTTGTTTATGTGTGTGCATGAGTGTGTATGCGTGTGTGCATGAGTGTGTATGGGTGTGCGTGTGTGCGTGACTGTGCGATTGTGTAAGTGCACTGGTGTATGTATGTGTTTATGTTTGTATTCGTATGAGTTGTGTGAATGCGTGTGTGTAATGGCCCTGTGCATGTATTTGTATGAATGCCTGGATGTATGAAAGTGGAGAAAGAAGAAAGAGATAGATAGAAAAAGGAAAAAGAAAGAAAATAAAGAATCGTGTCTAGGCATCGGGATACCAGTGTATACTCCAGGGTTTAATATAAATAATTATATTTGTTAAATGCATTTTTAATCTGACGGCGTATACTCACTTAGTTTAATATTTATTAAGCATTAGAATTTCGTCGGGTGAGATTCGAGCTAGGAGCTCGGGTACCTAAGAATACCACTCATTGAAACGTCGTAATGACATATGAAAAATTAAATTATATTTGTTAAACACATTTTAATCTGTCTGTGCATGCTTCAGTAATTTAATAGTTATTAAGCATTAGAGTTTCTGGGTAAGATACAAACTAGAAGCTCTGGGCACCTAAGGATATCCTACATTAATTGGGGTAATGATGTATAAAAAATTAAATTATATTTTTAAACACATTTTAATCTATTCGTGCATGTTTCCATAATTTAGTATTTACTAAGCATTAGAGTTTTGCTGGGTGAGAATTGAGCTAGGACATTTAGGTAACCGATAACGTCTTTCATTATTCAGGGTAATGATATAATATTATCAAAGCAATAATTTTTCATTAGCAATAAACCTTTTGATTGCAGTAAGAATCGAACACCGATCTATGGATATCGAAGTATAGACGCAGGTTTAATGTATGTAATGATATATTTTAAATACATTTTGATAACATTGTTTGAAAGAGCCGATAGAAGCGTAAACAGAGTGCTTGTATAGCGATGTTCGTGTATATCCGTAGGACATCGTGAAGACACTCAGAGAGAACAGGCCTCGTGTCAAGACCAACGACATTATGGCGGGCTCGAACGGTGGTTGAATTTTTTATGGTCTAGCAGGTAAACTGACCTCTCTGTTTTTCCCATCGGTCAAACAAAGACAGGGCAAGTATAAAGCCTCCACGAGTTTATTTTGTTATATTCGCCTAACATGCACGTATCCAGACAAAGGAAAGGGATACAATAGAATCTGTTCTTTGTCAATCAAGCTTTTCTTATACGGCTGTGGAAGCGGGTTGCTACACGGGTGGTCTTTCTAAAGAAGCCTTGCTCTGGACAGTAGAAAGGGATACAATAGCATCTGTCCCTTTGTTAGCTCGGGTCAAGTCTTCCTATTGTTATTTTGCACGTGTTCTTCAAACAATGCGACTGCGACTTTGCAGGTGGCATTCCTAAACGTACACACTGGGAATTCAATAGAGCTGGGACAATAGCGTCTGATCCTTTGTCCAGCATACTCTACTGTTCATTTTGACAGGTGACGGATAACCTTTTGTTCTTTTGCACGTGGTCGTTAAACAATGCGACTGGGGGGTGAGTTGTTGCAGGTGCAGACGTGCACGTGTCCGGATATGGAGTGGGTAGAATAACGTCTCCGCCTTTGTTACAGAAGCGTAATTTATTATTGTATTGTTCCTTTTGACAGGTGATTGACAGCCTTAATTGCTTACCTGTCAAGCTTCCAGTATACTCAAGAAGATTTATGACCCTCAGCTGCTAACAGAAAGTCCCATGAGGGTGGGGGAGGGGTGGGGGTTGTGGGGGAATCCTCATTTACATATGAATACACATTCCTGCATATTAAGTGATTTAGAATCGTCATTTCCCCCTACTTACGGAATTAATGGCCTTTGGGGCCCCTCTCGCTTGAAGCCCCGCGCATTGTGGGGGTTGCTGGGGCGGTTTCTACGCCACTGATCAGTGGTAGTTATAACAGTAGTAACATTATTTGTAGCTACAGTAGTCGTAACATTAGTGATACTTACAGTAGCAGTTGCATTAATAGTAGTGACAGGACTAGCAGCATTATTTCCGGTGGCAGTTCTAGTAGCTTTATTCGTAGTTAAAGTACTAGAATCATTAGTCTACGTTACATTAACAGTAGTATAAGTGGTAGTCACAGTAGAAATAGCATTAGTCGTAGTTACTGCAATAGTAGCATTAGCCGAAGTTACAGTAACAGAAGCAATAGTCGTCTCCAGCAGTACTATACGCATTAGCCGTGGTTACTCTAAGAACAGTATCAGTAACAGTTACAGTAGTAGAAGCATTAGTTGCAGTTACAGCAATAGCAGCATTAGTTGTAGTCACGGCGGTAGCAGCAAAAGTCGCAGTTGCAGTAGTGGCAGTAGCATTAGTCGTAGTTACAGTAGTAGCAACACTAGTCGTAGTAGCGGTAGTAGCATTAGCCGTAGACACAGTAGCACTAGCACTAATCGTAGTTAAAATAGTAGTCGCATCATTAGTGGTATCTGTTGCAGTAGCAGTCGTAGTTGTGGTAGTAGCATTAGTCGTAGTTACGGCAGTAGCTGCAGTAGTCGCATTTGCAGTACTAGCAGCATATTTAGTAGTTGCAGTATTATTATCTTTAGCTTAGTTACAGCAGCAGCATTATACATAGTTAGTAGTAGCATTAGAGGTTTTTACAGTAACAGTAATATTATTGGTAGTTGCAGTGGTAGTAGCATTAGTAGTAGTGACAGGAGTAGTAGCATTTCTCGTAGTTAAAGCAGTAGAACCACTAGTGATAGTTACTGTAGTAACATCATTAGTGGTAATGACAGTAGTAATAGCGTTGTTCGTAATTACGGTAGTAGAAGCATTAGTCATAGTTACAGTGGTAGTAGCTTAGTGGTAGTTACAGTAGTAGCAGTATTAGAGTAGTTAAGTAGTAGTAGCCTGAGTAGTAGTGAACAATAGTACTCGCAGTAGTCGTAGTTACAGTAGTAGAAACATTAGTTGTAGTTACAGTAGCTTTAGCACTGGTCACAATTGCAGTAGTAGTACCTTAGTGGTAGATATAGTGGTGGTAGCATAAGTCGTAGTGAGAGTGGTATCTGCTTTAGTCATAGTTACAGTAGTAGCAGCATTACCGTTAGTTACAATAATAGGAGCATTAGTGGTAGAGTAGTAGCAGAATTTGCACATACTTAACGTTGTAGCACCATTAGACGTAGTTACAATAGTAGCAGCATTTGTCGTGATAACAGTAGTAGCAGCAATATTCGTACTTGCAGTATTCTTAGCATTAGACGTCGTTACTGTAGTAACAGCATCAGTAGTAGTTACGGTTGTAGGAGCATTGGTTGTGGTTACAGAAGTAGTATCATTAGTTGTAGTTGCGGTAGTAGCAGCAGCATTGCTTGTAGTTGCAGCATTAGCATTGGTTGTAGTTACAGTAGTATCAGCATTAGTCATAGTTATGGTAGCAGTAGCAGCATTGGTAGTAGGTGCAGGAGTAATAGCACTAATCGTAGTTACTGTAATAGTGGCATTGGTGGTTGTTACAGTAGTATCAGCATTAGTCGCAGTTTCAGTAGTGGCGACGTTAGTTGTAGTTGTAATACTAGCATTAGCTGTAGTTGCAGTAGTAGTATTAGTGCATTTACGTTAAATGCAGCATTAGTTGTAATTAAATGAGTGGCATTGTACGCTGCTGCAGTAATAGTATTGGTCGTAGTTACAGTACTAGCACCAATAGTGGTAGTTACAGTAGTAGCAGCATTAGACGTATATACATAGTAGTAACGTTATTCGTATTTGCAGTATTAGTGTTAGTCGTAGTTACAGTAGTAGAAGCATTAGTCGTAATTACAGTAGTAGAAGCATTAATGGTAGTTTTAGTTGTAATAGTAGCAGCATTGTTCGTAGTTGTGGTAGTAGCAATACTCGTAGTTACAATAGTAGTAGCATTAGTCTTAATTTCAATTATGAAATTTAAGATATTTTGGTATTACTTAGGATGAGAGACAACATTGTATACACCAATGATTGAGGGACGTACAAGGATCATTAAGGTACATTTTAAGATTATTTGTGGGACGGTGTGTAGCATATGTTTGTATAAGTGCTAGTTTAGCTGTCAGGTGCTGCAATAATACATTTTAATTTGTGTATTTAATAAGTGTCCCCCATAGGTATTTGATATTTCAAAGGCATGTCTCCATTAACCTTGTTAAGTTTTGTTAACAGGCTTATTCTATACTGTATTCAAGCATTTAAAGTCATGTGAACTTAGTGGAAGACAAGAGAATCCGTGAAATGAAGCGTTAACAGAGATTTGAAGTTATGGGGAGGATAAGTGACTATTCAACAAAAAATATTGGTAACGCAAGAACGTTGATAACAGAAGTATAGTATACACCTGATGAAATAGCGAAGAGTCTCAAAATATCATAAATATCTGTAGGTAGAATCAAACAAATGGCTGAACAATGATATAGCAGGCACAGCAAAGAGGAAAATGTGGTCGAAAAAGTAAGTGGAGCCTTGGAGGTGTAAGAAAAGTGATGGCTGAAGTACGTAGGAACCTAAAAGTCACTAGCAGAGAGCTGAGAATATTTTAGTATCTAGAGGCATAGAAATACCATCAAAAACTGTCAGGAAGACCCTGTTCGATGGAGCTTTGAAGGATCGAAGACCCAGAAGAAAAACATGCCTCACGACAAATATGGCAAGAAAGAGCCTCGACTGGGCAACGCGACTTAAAATGTTGGTCTTCTGATGACTGGAAAAAGTATTTTTAATCATATAATTGTAATTAATGTGCTTAACTCTGTTACCCCTTCTCACAAAGATAGTTTAATAACTAGAATCAATTCTGTAAAGTGCTTATAGATCATGAGTAGGGGGTTAATAAGAGTTCAGAGCCAAAGGCACCAACAATTAATTGAGCGTGTAATATGATTACAAGTGTTTCCACACCTCAAACTTCCCGCCCACCCCCGCCCCCCTTTGTGTCACTCGCAGCTAATGAAAGTGTCATGTAGCTGTCAAATTTGATTGACAAGGATTGACATGTGATGTATGTCATGTCAATCAATCAGATAACTATCGTACATGTGTAAAATTATGTCGCTTCATTGACTTCAAAGGGCCGAAACCGCGGCCAAAGTTTTTGCCGCTGTCCCCATCGGTTTAATTGATCGTACATATAAACATGCATGTTTACAAATGTTTTGACACTCTTTGTCCGATTTTCCCGACACAGAAAGTCTCCCCTTCGCACTCCTCCCTTGGGTCTCGTGCCACCGCCCCCTCTAAATCCATGAAAGATATTTAGGCCATAAAGGTGCCGACAATTCATTGACTATGTAACCTGATTAGTTTAATTGTGGGTGTTTACAAATGTTTTGACCTCCTTTGTCGGATTTTCCTGACACAGGAAGTCTCTCCCTCCCACTCCTTCCGGACGATGCATGCCACCGCCCCCTCTAAATCGATGGAAGAGATTTAGGCCACAAAGGAGCCGGCAATTAATTGACTATGTAATCTGATTAGTTTAAATGATGGAGTTTACAAGTGTTTTGGCACGCTTTGTCGGATTTTCCTGACACAGGAAGTCCCTCCCTCCCACTCCTTTGTGTGGGTGAAGTATCCTCGCCGCTTAAGTCCTAAATGGTTGGTCACGTGGGATAGATTGATTAATATAATTAAGTGTATATCAATTGACTTGCGAGCCTTCAAAGACTTTTCACCATATGTGTGTATAGGCGTGAAACCGCGTGCAAGGGAGTTGTTACTCTCGTCGGCTTTGACTCGATTTGTATATTAAATGAGTCGAATAATCGGTGTAATTAGTTACATGTGTAAAGACGGGTGTTTTACACGTCGTCTTTGAGGTGGCTTAATACCGAAAGGGGCTACATCTGTAAGTGCTTGTCAATAAATCAGATAATGTTCGTCCATGTTCGTCCATCTAACCTCATTGACTTCAAAGACTTAAACCGCTAACAAACGCTATATCACCCTCTAGCAGCTTAGATTCCCGGTATCACAGACCCTAAATGGCTGAACGCATGTCATTGATCGATTAATACAATTGTTCCAATTGAACATTATTTGATACGGTATAAAGACTTGATGTCGATAAAGTAGCCACTCAATCCGCAGGCACGACCCAACACAAATCTTTTTCTAAAACTCTATCGCTATCTCTCTCTCCCGAGTGTAATGAAGGGTGTAACGCCCCGTCACGTGTATTTGATTGATTAATATAATTAAGTGTATATTAATTCACTCGCGCAGCTGGTTGTCACTGTATATCCGTATTAGCGTATTATAACTAATACACATCATTGGTCTTAACCTGTCCATCAGCTTTTTCCCTTGCAATGGAAAATCGCCAGCCGATTTCTGTCTGACAATAATGGCAATAACAAGCCTCGATCTACATTCCACCCCTCCAAGATTGCTGCGTGACGTCACCGGCAAATCTCGACCTGCAAACTAACCCGGCTCCAGTCTGTCGGCGTCGATATAACGTGTTAAAACCTGCTCATCAACCCCTTCCTTTGTAATTGAGAACTGCCAGGCGGCTCCTGTCTGACGGTGATGTCAGTAACGGGTCTCAACCTGCATTCCCTCCCTTCCACACCCATTGCATGACATCATTAACAGGTTTATGAGAGCAAACAAACTGTTCGGTATATAAGTAGCAATCCCTCTCTTCGGGAGGTTTTATTTTTTGGGGTGTCTTCGTCCAGCGATATTCGTAATGCCAGGTGATAACGTTGTTCGTGTATCAGATTTACATGATTATTGGAGCGAGTGCGATGACGATTATTACCATTATATATACTTTCATACCAAAACCTGCAATGGCTTAATTCATGCAATATTGTGTACTCAATTGTCGCATCTTGATCGGATGACTACAATGGATGATGTACAGAGAACTGTGCGGTTTATCAAAGAGGAGCCGTGTAAGTAATAGTTTTTCTTATAATACAGTAATATATTGCATGAGTGTTAAATGAAATCTAATTTTAAACTCTTTATTTTTTCCGAGGAAATCATATGGAAGACGATCATATTAGTGATATCGACGAATTTTACGTCTTTGTAGCAAGGCACTTGTCTGAATGTGATACAGAATCATGCAATGCATACATGCATGCAGTATTTTGTACTAATCCCGCGCAGCACGAGCGCATATGATTTTTCTTCCTATGTAATTATAACCTCGTAGTCTACCAACGCAGGAAGAGAAAACTTGAGTAAGTAGACGAAATGGTAAACTACATATTCATTTATTGCTTCTAATGCTATTCCTCCGTGTCTAACCTAAAAATAATTTATTACAGATTGCGAATGACTGTGCCTAAGATACCCGTGCCAATGGAGGAGCTGGATCCTGAGAGACGTGATGTCGATATAGTGGAATATCCAATCGCAGAGCGACACACCCAGCCTATGAGGATGTCGCTTCATCCCCCCTCATTACTGCAGCTGATGATAAAGCTACGAGTTTTGAGGAGTGGATAAATCAGACGAGTCTAGATTGCTCGCCGGAGATACAGCCAGAATCTCGCAAATCTTGAAGTGACTATAACACTCTTAATCATACGCTTATGTTACATGTGAAGGGGGTTTTCTAATACATGTATTTCTCTTTCAGGCGCAGGAAATCATTTACTAAACCTAATTCTAACATTGTTTTGAATACATATGTCACAGGATTACGAGGGGGGAGCGTAGGAAGAGGAAGAACGAGACCTACCAGAAAAAGCAGAAGCGGCAGTAAGAGGATGATCCTCAACGAAGATCTCATGATCTTCTTATTCATTGAAGATACCCAACATTCGCAGGAGGAGGATGGAGAATCGATTACACATACTTGATAACGTCAGCATATCCCCTCCCATACTGTGAACATCGGTCTATACTATGACATCCCTTCCCACCACATAAAGTCTGAAAGGATAAATCATTTGTTTATATTACAAAATCAGATTGGGACATAATATCCAAATACATTCAACATTGTCTGCAACAATAAAAAATTTCTGCGTGTGTAGAATATTGTGATAATGTAATTTATGCATACAATATTATTATATTTCTTGACAATTCAATTCATTTCATAAAAACTTGTTTAAATTATAATGTAATATATTTAGACAACCTACATCCATTTTCAAACATCCACATAACTATATAATTTTTGCATCACGTGAAAAAGAAATTTGTAGGTAAATACTTTGTCATGTAGAATCAGGCACTATAGTGACGTCTGGGCAGGGATATTTGCAGATGCTTGAATCTCTAGTCTGATGTTCACAGCTCCATTTATAGACTCCTAGGGTTGATGAGAACAGTCTATTACGAAAAATGGTGCACGATGAAGAAAATCGATTCTCTTCAAGAGGGGATAATTATCTCTTTCATAATAGGAACTTTGAAATTTACAGTACATTTCATATAGTGAAGCAAACTTTGAATTTTTAAAGTCCAAGTTCAAATCATGGTAGGGATAGAATTCACTGTTGAGGAATAGTCTCAAGTTAGCAATTTTGCAGTGATCAAACTCGAAATTATGCTTGCTATAATCACCCAATCTTGCAGTCTACGCTCCTACTATGATGAAGTAGGGATTTCGTTGCTACATTCCACGTGAAAGATCTTGTCTGGGGTACAGCTGGCTGAGTGTGAAGATCCATGGAACGAAAGGCGAGTTATAGAGGTCTATCAGACTTTACAATTTTTAAAATGTGAACCCTTTCAGCTTCAGAAAGACGAATCACAGGCATCCTCCATTCAATTCTAGTTAACTTTACATTAGCTTCCTCTCCATTCGAAGTCTGGACACATTTTATAGAATCTTTGGATCTTATGAGAACCAATTCAAACTTGCTGTTGAGTATAAGCTCATTGTGATTATCAGCAAATCCTAGGAGCATCGACAGCTGGACTATAGCATTGAAAGTACCATTCGCGGGATTTACTATATCAACTTCTTCATCAGGATAAGCCCAATAGCATTGAAAGTACCATTCGCGGGATGTACTATATCAACTTCTTCACCAGGATAAGCCCAACCAGCATTCAGCAATCGATTCGATTCCATAGAGTTGAGAGCCGCAAAACGTATAGTTAGAATTCCAGGATTCCTTGTTCTATCTATAGTTTTATCATTCATATCTAGACGAATTACGCCAAAAATGAAGGCTATAGCATTGTTAGTGAGTTTTACTGTAGAAGTAAGAAATCCATCTACCTTGGTGAGAGCACCTTCGATGTAGAGATAACTCTTGTTAGGTAGCGTATACAAATCTTCAGCTTGGCAGGGTATTCTAATTTCATCATTTACATCCAGAGCGGAGGTGTTGCATGGTAAAAAACGTGCTCCTCCTCCTTGGTGATCTTGTCATCCAAGACCGGAACCTCTGTTACGTTTAAGATGTCCATTATAGCGGTATATAGTCTACCGTCTCGAGGAATTTGCGGTTAGCACGTGTTAACTCCTTGGTAGTATGCTTCAAACGGGCTATACGTAATCTATTATAGTATTTGCGATATATTTTAAAATATATTCTCATCGCGTCTTATGTGGAGTCTTGTAGTGATAACCTCGTTCCTGAAGTTGATTGCCTTACCGTCTTGATCTACCACTCAAGTAGTGATCTGATGTATATAGTTGGTATCTATGACTCGTAAATATATCGGGTTCGAAGCTTCTTGAGAGATGTGATAACCAGATGGAACAGAAGGGAAAAACTCGTAGAGCGACTGTCCACTTTTACCGTCAATGAAATAGCCTGTTGCAATAATGCTCTCCACTCCTATGATACTCACTTTAAATTTATTCACAAGATTGGCAGATTCAGCCGCTGCTCCAGTAGTGGTTGTTTTAGTGTCGGTGAAATCTAGAAGCGAGCCAATAATTGAGCCTTAGAAAAGTCTGCTGTATTAGGACATTTAATTTCAGCCTTCATTGTATTATTATTAGGTCTTATGAAGAATACCTCATCATTCAATCCCAGTTTATCCTTTAGAAATGCTTTCATATCGCTAATCTCGTAGGTTTCCATGAGGAATGACAATGGTTTCAGGTTTACCATTATGAATATAGTGAAATCGATTATTGCTTTCATCGACGTTCAGTATTGAATAGAATGTTTCAAAATTCAATAGAGCAACCTCATAATGACATGAGGATCTAGCTGTATAGGATGGTTTAGATACGTTGAAATAACAGCGTTTGATCCGCTCACTATAACTGTATAACTCATCTTGACAATGTAGCAGCTCTTAGAATAAAAGAAATTGCAAGCACAAATGCCTACAGATGACTAAATCGAAATTCTGTTATCTTTGTATATTATAGAACAATTTAACAACTTGTAAATATTTCTTAATCTCATGAGGTTGTTTAAAATTACCAAAACTATCAAAGTAGTATGAGACATCATCTTCTTTCCTTACAGCAACCCAGTGTGTTCCTTCATTATCAGAGGTATCGAGATTAGCAAGAAGTCTCTCTTTGAAATGAGGCTTTAAAAGTAG
Source organism: Deroplatys truncata (assembly GCA_030765065.1). Taxonomy (NCBI): domain Eukaryota; kingdom Metazoa; phylum Arthropoda; class Insecta; order Mantodea; family Mantidae; genus Deroplatys; species Deroplatys truncata. The sequence goes on from CM060990.1 coordinate 421,465,484, forward strand.
TCCGTCAATCATATATACTCCTCTAAAATAAGGAATTGTTAAACGTTTAGCATAAAATTCGATATCTACATTACTCAGGGCTTCCTGCGGTATATGTACAATCTTCTCCCATAGTTTTTTGACTTCTTCTTTAAACCCTTAACTTTAGATTCTTTAATTTTTAAGCTCCGGACAATTTTAGATGCAGCGGCTAAAGACGATATCAGCGGCATCACAGGTACAAAACCTCCTTTATTCCTCTTCTTACACCTTCCCTTTCCTCTGGATTCCATCGCCTTGTTATGTCTCGCAAGTTCTGGTAAGTGCCAATTAGCAGCTGTTTTATTGACTGCAGAGGCTATCTCGGCAGCGCCACCAGCTGCAGCGCCTAAAGCAGCAATGATAGGAATAAATGGTAAACACCCACCTCTCTTCTTCTTCTTCTTCTTTACAGCTCTCATTGCAACCTTCCCCTTCATGATTGCAGTTACTATTCTCGCTGCTATCCTTTCACACAAAGTTGAATTTGATGACTGCACACGCTTCCAGACCTTCTCTGCAAGAATCTTATCTGCCGATTGTCTTGAAGCGCTATCTTTATGCTCAGCGTATGCGATATCGTGCGGTTTGCACGCTTCGTCTAATTGGTTAATTCCCGGGTCTCCTCTTTTCAGACGTTTTTCCAATTTTGTGAGCGGACCACAATATCCATTCCCGGGCACGTGAGCTTCTAAGGGGAGTGAATTAATTATTGAATTAATAACTCAAGAACCTTGCTTATACTGCAACGACCTCCCTCTCTTAGCTCTCATGATATACTAATAAAGTACGCGCATGCATTAACCTTTTATATATTTCCCTTGATGTCTAATCTAGCCTAACCGACATGTAATCACACGCAGCAAATAAATCCAATGATTTACCTACTTTGCACTCGGTAATATGAATATAAACAGCCTTTATACTGTTTATAAGTTAGTTGTTAACATGGAGCTTGTTAAGCAGTACTGCTCTCTATGTATCCAGGTATCAGACTTTTAAAGCGATCGCCATGGCAAGCTATTTCCATCTAATGTCAGAACTCATATTTTAGGGACTTCCAGTGCAGGGAAAACGAATGTATTACTCAATATGCTACTCCACGAGAATGGACTACGTTTTGAACACTTGTATATTTATTCAAAGTCTCTATATCAGCCAAAGCATCAATACCTAATTAAAGTACTTAGAAATATCGATGGTATAGAAGTGAACACATTCGACAACAGAGAAGACGTTTTGCATCCTTCTGAAGTAAACAAATTCAATCTTTACATTTGACGACGTCATTATTGAAAATCAGGGGAAGATAGCATCCTTTTACAGTACGGGTAGACATAGAAATGTTGACTCTATATATCTAGCACAATCCTATGCTACGGTTCCAAAACATTTAATTCGCGATAATACAAACATGATTTTACTCTTCAGGCAAGATACTTTAAACTTGAAGCATATTTATGAATATTATGTAAATACCAACATGACCTACAATGAATTTAAAGATCTATGTAAGAATGTTTGAGAGGGTATCAGAAGGAAGACCATTTGTTGTGATAGTTCCTGAATGTCATATGAATGAGGGGCGATATAGGAATCGTTTTGACGTATATATTAAGCTTGATAAAAAAGAAAATGCTCATTCGTAGTTGTAATGTAATGTAATATTTATGTACTGTAATATTTATTGAGTACCAAGATAATTAAAATCGTATTGGGAGTGACTGCTTCTGGCCCTGGCCATTTTATAGTCATCTCCCCTCCCTTGGTTATAATAATATATTGAATTGTTGAGAATTAAGTTATTACATGTTAGACTGCCTTCTCCTTTTGGCCCTGGCCATTAAAATGGGCAGTCATGTAAATTACAATTACATGTTAATATAACCAGCAATTCTTATATTTTTTACTTTCTCTAAGTATTTGCCCATATTTTACAGTTTTTGTCTAAAATTGTATATATCTCTTTATTCCTATTCATTCCATGGCATAAACTTTCTTTTCCCCTAATCTCAGCTTCCTTGCATTCAAATATAATATGTTTATAGCTTTTCTTCCCCCGTCCTTTTGATCTACATTAGATTTAAGTTCATATTCTTTGTACATTAATTTTATACCCTTCCATATTTTACTCACATTATTTTCTCTAATAGTTTTGGTTAATTCCTCTGCTTATCACCTTCCCCTATTCTTGCGTTAAAGTCACCCATTATTATAATGCCTATGTTCTAATATTTATCCTTTAACATTTCTATGTCTTTCTCTAAAAGATGGTACAGTCCAGAATTGTGAAATTGTGAAGCAGCCGGTTTGCCCTTCACAATTCCAAAATCCCAATCTCCTTGTTGACCGCTATTGCGATCACGTTCTGTTACGAAAAGGTGTAAACTTCTCTAAAGTTCTTTTACTCCGCACTTTGATTCCCTCCACTGATTTTTGCATTTCTTTCTGGAGCACCAATATACTTTCATGCGGAGATGATATAATGTTTACTTCCCGTTCCTCCTCCGAATATTCCCCGCTTTTCCAATGATTCTCTCCCTTCCCTTCCCCGCCATATGCTTTTTACACTACTCACTGCACATTGTTGCCACGCCTCTTTCCTCTTCCATGTAAGGACGAGTGCGGCTTCCCTCTTCTCTCCCCGGTGACACAATAATGTTTTCTTCCCCTTCTTTCTCCGAATACTCCCAGCTTTTCCGACAATTCACTCCAGTTCCCTTCCCCGCCACATGCTCTTTTACATTGCTCACTGCACACTGCGGCCACGTTTCATTCCCCTTCTCTGCAAGGACGCGTGCGGCTTCCCTCTCCTCTCTCCTCGGTAACACTATCTTCTTTGGCGATGACGCATGGCGTTACTGGGCTTCTCCTTCCCCTCTGGTTCGGTGTTTTTGTTGATTCATAAGTATGTTGTGACGTACCTTCACCTGTTATACTCGTATTTACGTCATTTTCCTTTCGTGTTAGATCTGTCTTCTTTCCTTTTCTCAGCTCTGTTCTGGATTTTGTAATTCCGCTGGCTGCCACTGGTGTTAATTTACTTCGTTCGCTGCCATTTTGCTGTCTTTTTTCCTTCCATTCTGGTTCTCTCCATCATAGATCCTTTTGTGCCGGTACATCATCTATCCAAAGCTGTAAGTTTCGAGTAAATGCTCGTTTGCCTTCTGATCTTGCCTTCAGCGTCTTCTGTATTAGGATTCTTTTGAGGACCCTCTGGGCTGGAGTCAAGTCTTTGTTTATAAATATATTACTTCCCTTTAGCGTTTTGACCTTCCTAAGATTTCGTAAATTAGGTTGGATGTTGCAAATTGCACTACTATTGGTATTTTCCTGCATTGTCTACCCACTCTGTATGCTTCTACAATCTCACATCCTATCAGATCTATTTCTAGTTTACCTGTTAAAATTTTTCTTATTTCTTCATATGGCCAGATACCCCTTCTCTCTTCAACTCCTGTAAACACCAAATTGAATCTCCTCCACCTTTCATCTATTCTTTCCATTCTCTCTTTGATTCTATCAACTTCTATACTTATTCCTAGCACGTCGTTACTAACATTTTCTTTTATTTCTTCAGCCACTTTATTTAAATGATCTTTTATGCGTTGATCCATTCATTCATGTTGTTGATTTTTTCTACGAGATCTTCTATCATTTCTTGCATATTCTTTGGATCTGGATTTAGTTCAATCCCTCCGATCACCAGGAGCATAAGTATCACACTTCCTGTTGTCAACCAATTCGTCCACGTGTTTTGATCAGTTTTACACTTGATAACCTTTTTTGCCATAAACAGTCCAATTCTGATTCTATATACTGTAATTTCAACCCCCATTGTCCCTTGTTTCACTCTTCCTCTTCAGCCACAGAGCTCCTTATTAGCACAACCTTCCTCTTCCCCTGCTCACTTAGCACTCCCATTCGTAGTTAATCATGGCAATCGACAGGTTCGGATCCCAGAGAACTGCTTCAGCTAGAAGAGTACTTGATCGTTTTGTCATAAATAGAGATGTCGAAGGAAACTATCAGTTCAAGAATAAGAGGCTGTGCAATGTTCACGATCCTGAAGATAATAATGATGCATCCAATAAGAATTATGTGGATGCTCTCGAAAATAGGATGTTGGATTTTCTCAGCAAAATGCTAGCAAAGTTGAGGTTATGGTTAGGACCATAATCGATTAATTGGTTTCAAGATACATTCTCAAGAAGGATAAGGAAAATGACATCGTGATTGACAAAGTTAATTGAAGGTCACATCCAGTTCACGACAATGATGTTGCGAATTGAAAGTTCATCACCGAATATATATTCCCGTGTGCAACTGACAGATGATAACGGTGACATTATATTTGGCAATAAGAGAATCATTGATGTAAAAGATCCTCTTGGAGATATGAACGCTGTAAATAAAAGATATGCTAGAGGTGTGATCATTAAGAAATTGAACGAGACGTGACAGCAGTTAAACAGATACTTGCAAAAGGAAATCGGAATCAAATAGATAAGAAACTGCAAGGGTTCAACTTAAATTTGTACAAAATTACGGAGCAACTGGATGCTTTAACAATTTCAACAAAACAAAGGACAGATTCCCTAATGACTTCGATTAAACAACTAACAGAGGTACTTGAAAGAGAGAAAACAGCCATACAAAGTATGTGTAATGAGAAAATGAATAATACGGAAAAATTAACGATTAGGCAAATTTCAAGTCTGGACGGGACAATCAGTCAGTTAAAGGCCGAGACTTTGAATACTCTAAAAAGCGATATACAGCAGTTAAACAAATACATACCAAAGGAAATCGAGACGCAAATAGGTAAGAAGCAGCACGACATCACAGAAAATTTGCATAAAACTACGGGTAAAGTGGATACTCTTAACAACTTCTACAAAAAACAGGGCGGATTCTCTAATGGATTCTATTAAACAACTTACCACGGAGACTGATAGAAAGAAATCAAATCTTCAGAATCTGTGTAATTAGAAAATGAGTAATTTAGAAAAGTTAACAATGAGGCGAGTTTCAGATCTAGAGGATACAGTCGAACAGTTAAAGACAGGTTTTGAATACTCTCAAAACTGATTCCCCCAATGATAAATTTAAGATATTAGAGCAAAATGTAAACATGAATATGGATACGCACAACAATCATATACAGCAAATGACAAGTCTAGAAGAATCGGTCAGAAGCCAGTACACTAATACGGCAATCTTTGTTGAGGCTTTCACGACACATACACAGAAACATACTTCAATCGGTATGTTAGCTAAAGCTATCGATACATTGAGAACTCAAGTTGAACGCAAACTATAAATTGAAGGTAATCATCTATTTTCACATCACTTGTAATATGGATAGTGAAAGCATAAGACTTAAAGAGTCTGTAGCTAGACATACAAGGCTGTAAAAGAAAAGTTGGGAGTTCAAAAAGGTCTCAAGTTTGAGACTCAGCTTGCAATGTCCGAAGCTTTGAAGCCCGTAACCAGCCCCCTCAAGGATATTTGGGATACTCAACGGTAATTGACTGAGAAGACTGGCATGCCTGAAGATGGCTAATCTACAAGTATTTCTACTTACCTTCATCAAGTTCGCTCAAAAGATAAGCATCGTACTGATACATTGTACGGTGTGAAATATCACGATGGTAGTTATATGCTTGGAAATAAAGATATTCATTTTATAAATAATCAAATATTGATAGGCGATGAAACTTATGAGTCTACCGGCGGTTTGAAGGAGCTCATTTTTAAGCAATTACACCAGATGTCTGCATACACCAGTGAAGACTTGGAAACTTACGCTAAGATTGTGAAAAACACTTTTCTTCATAGAAGTGGCTACACCAGGCATGGTCGTTTGAGATCTGGTAAATCGTATAAGCACAAGAATATAGTACGTCTTCTGCTCAATACACATTCAGGTCTAGGGCTGGTATGTAAGGGGCATAAGCCAGATAAGGGGGTCGACTACGTTTTCTGGAGAAATCCTAACACATTAGTGAACAGACTGAGGCTACTTATTGCATCGAGGGACGCCGGTAATAAGAGCCACACTCTTGAGATGGAGGAAATTATCGGAGAGCTAAACATCTAAAATTATAACATAAATATTGCCAGAGAGCTTCACAGTCCAGCGAGAACGAACCTTTTACGACGCCAGGCAAAGGTCTCAATAATTTATTACAAACTGACCTGATTGAAATGATACCATGCAAGAGTGAACAAAAATGTCAAATATATCCTGATAGCAATCAACTTTTACTCTAAAATGGTATATGCAAAACCTTTAAAGGACAAGTTCGGAGTTAATGCTGCAAAGGCTATGGAGGATATACTTCAAGATTTGGAGGCTCCACCCAGGAACATTCAAAGCGATAACGGGAAAGAAATTTATAACAAGCTCTTTAAGCGATTAATGTTAAAGTTTAATATTAACTACTACAGCGCCTACAGCAATGTGAAGGCTGCAGCTGTTGAGCGTTTAATTCGAACCTTGAAGAATGTGATGTACTGAGAGTTTTAGCAGAACGCTCATAGAAGTGGTTAGCACTTTTACCTAAGATCATTGCAAAGTACAATAACAATTTTCATTCGAATATCCGCATGAAGGCCAATGAAGTGGAAAATAATGATCTTCTTCTGTCTGTATATAACCACAATCAAGATCGAAGAGAGAAGAAGGGTGCACAGAAGTTTAGTGTTGGTGATTGTGTCAGGGATCCTAACATAAAGGGCATTTTCAAAAGGGTTTTGAATCTAACTGAAGTGTTGAAATCTTCCAAGTTTCTCGTGTGAAGCATACCACTCCTTCAACACAAATACTATAGGACAAGGATGATGAGGTGATAAAAGGAGCCTTCTATGGACATGAACTAAAAAGGCTGATTGTTCTAACACTTATTTAATAGAAAAAGTGTTACGTAGACATGATAATAGACTTCCTGTAAAGTGGTATGGTTTTGCAGATACACAGTGGATCAATAAACAGGATTTAGTTTAATGTATGAGGAAAAAAGATGAATAGAAAGAAATATTTTATGACTGTAAAACCATTGCATGTTTTCATTATTTTATAAGCTTCCTTTCATTGAGGGAAAAATACATGTGTTAAAAACCCTCGTCAATGAAAATATATGTAAACAAATACATAGTTTGAGGGAAAAATTAATAATAACAGAATAAACTTAAAAACCCTCATCGATATAACACACACGTATATATACAAAACAAAATATATTCTTCAATGGAAAAATTTGAACATACATACAACATTATTTCATCATTTCATCAGTTAAATAAAAATATCACAATAAAAATTTTCAAACTCTCACTATATATACACTATTTACAAGTCTACAGGCTAGGTGCTAACAAGTGTCAGGTCCAAGGGAGTAATGACCCCAGGCTAGAGATTCATATGTTCCTCCCACTGCCTTTCTCTTATTATCTACCCCTACCCCCTGCAATGTCAATTTATTGCTCTCGATGGTTTTAATTTTGTGTTGTTCTACTCCGAAACGTTTTCTGTATTGCATGTTATCTGATATTTAGCCGTTTTAAGCAATTAAAATAGTTCTCAAAAGCCAGTCCTTCCATGCCTGCTCCGGTAATGGCCTTTGCCTTTTTCACTGTCTAGTTTGAATATTTATATGCATATAATTTCGATCTCAGTCCTACATATTCCTCCATAACCATGCCGACCAATTCGTCTTTGAATAAGGCAATCTTTTTCTTGTTGACTTGCTGAATACCATATGCATTATCCTTAGGGTAATTTGAGGTGTCAAAATAGTGGGGATGATCTCTGATGAACTTATAGATATCAGAACTTGTTTCAAAAACGAATGAGTATATCCATATAATTCAACGTCAAGTCCCATAAATTAGACTGCATCACGTAATAAAAAATCATAGATTATAAATTTCGAAATGTCCAAAATTGCATGCCCTATATAGATTGGCTCGTTCATGTGTACTTCCTCTCTAGCCAACTCAATACCTACAAGATTCTCCCTGAAGATTATCCATCTGAGATACATGCTGCGGGCTGTTAGTTTCCTGGCTTGCTCCCATTTTGACACTATCTTGAAGTCTGTATATTTCCGCACGTTCTCTATGAATTTCATATATACCGCATTATTCATTGTTCCCATAAATTTTGCCCAAATTTTTACTTTTCTTGTGTTCTCTTCGTGTGTTCAAGTCGATGTAGGTTTTAAGCCAGTAGTGCAAGACATGTTCGCTCTTTTTTTCTAATGTTGCAAGCGCTTCCTGTATCAACCGTTTGGTAGTATCGGGCTTTGAGGGCAGAAGGGAGGCTCGTTATGGGCATCATGGATATGCGACGGATATTCAATATCTACTTCCAGCACATAGTCGTTTTTTAATCTGCCGGAACTGTCATAGAATCAATGGTCTTAATTTCATGCTCTGTGAGCCATCCAAGGTTCCCATAAGGCATATATGTAACTATGGATGATCATATAAATTATTAATGTCCAAATATGATAAGTACCTGACAGGTACATGCTGGTCAACGGTGGGCATGTACCTATGGTTGGCCTTAGAGTAACCCTTCACCACAGTACACAGCCCACCCATAATTTCAGACTCGAAAAACTCCAGCATACTCTTGTCGGATATTTAAGAAAGTGTCGCCTTTGTCGTCTTCAACATAGCGTCGAAAGCAAATCCTGGTAATGTATAAAACCATGCTGGATCAAGTTTATACATTCCCAGGAGGAGATCACGAAACATTTCAAAAATATCCACCAGGAGCGGAAAATCTGTTTTGTATTCTCAGAGATTCCGGATATTAAAAGTATCCCAGACTTTTACAGCATGCCTGCATTCCTCGACGGTGATGTGCTTGCCTTGTAGGGTACTGAAGAAGGCCTCCTTTGGTGGTAGACATGTTTCGTCAAGCTTTTCCAAACTCGACACATTGGCATAGGGGAATATCCCCTTGCTCGTTCCCAGCTTAAAATGCTCTGCAACAGGATATTCAGCTCTTGTAGTTTTGAAATCATTCTCCTCGAGCATGTCAGTCAGTTTGGATAGCTTATCATCCAAGAATCTAACGCTATTCCAGAAACCTGAACTGAATGCGCCTATACCTTTTGGTGAACGCTAAATACCTTTCATAGGATTGTGCTATGCAAGATGTAGTTTTATCATCACATACTAGGTGTCTTACCAGAACGGGGCTGTCATAATTTTATAGGCAATGGAAAACATTACGTATGAAGTCAGGGACCTTTCTATTTAAATTACGCTTATTATGAGCAGCACCCAGATATTTCCCAATCACGTGATCATGATTTCTCGTGCGAATATCATTCATAGCAAAACCCTTAAGGCATATGTGACACTCTGAGGCATTGTCGAAATTTCGTTGCTTTTCAGAAGTCAGATCCATCGGATTTGGATTCGAATACACAACGACGACTTCATCAGCAATTTATTTTAATTGCTTGAAGAAGTCATCGATGGCATTGGGACCTCTGAACAGGAAGTATTTCGACAACACCGTCGTCATGTCTACACACGACCTTTAAAGTTATTGACATTGCTTCGTGCTCTTGAATAGGTCTTGTCCAACTCGAATTGCTAGAGGGTTCGCAAGAGTAGACCTTTGCCAGAACAGATTCAATGTCAGCATAGACAACAAAAGGTACAGGAGCGTTTTTGGAAAATGATTTAAATTCAATGCTCTCATCCTGTTGTGGAATTTTAAGTACTTGACATTTTCCACACCTAAGTTTATGTGCTTCGAGAGCCTTTTCATTGGCACACCTCTTTAGACATGCCTCACATGCCCACATTCTACCATTATATCTGTTACTTGACCGCTTACCGATCTGGATAGATCTTTAATGAGGCAGTAGGGCGCCTTCTCATTTTCTTCTATATACAATAAATTGATATGATGCTCTTTTTTCTCCGGTGTTTTGTATAGAGGGATAATATTTTCATTTTCCGCTATAGCAAACACGGAAATTGATACTCCATTATTCTGCTTTTCAAAGTATTCAATTTGATGTAGGGGTAACGGGAATTCAATACCCTCATAATTGAATGCTTTGAAAAGCAGTTCAAATGGATATACTCTCGTTCTATATCCGTGATTCTTAGCTGGATATTTAGATGCTAGCATACACCATGCGAAGCAGAAATTGTCTTTATTCTTGATATTTATGACTGCATGTTTTTTCATGATTTTCTTGGGCAATTCAATATAAGATGGTGCGTGTATAGGGTGATAAAATGAGGAGCAAATAACCAGAGCATGTATGGCAAACAAGGAGGAAGCTCCCCCTCGAATTTAGAGATACTTTCCAAAATGTCCCCGGCTGTTGAAAAGAAGATCTGATCGAGATCGCTTGATAAAAGGACCAGGCAAATCTTGGAATTAAAGAATGATGAAATTCTCATCTCTAGGTTTGTGGATTAAATATGAAAGCTCCAGAGCGCAGTTCATTTTTAACCCAGACCTGCTTTTGTTTAAGACGTCTTTCATCTCTTTAATTACAAGACCCTTACACTCCTTCAAAAAAATACCCCGGAATCAAGTATTTCTAATGTATTACCAATCTTACTATTAAAAATACGTCCCTTGAATGCAAATTAAATAACCAGGGATTCTAGACCCCGACAGCCATTAGCAATAACCCTTTACTGTTTAATGGTGGGAGGCTCGTTTTCAGTGTGCTTCCTTTTCCCACTCAGCTGGTTGTTACCTCGCTGGATGTTGACGGGGTGCTTAAGTGGGAGGCTGATGTTCCAGTGACCATGCTGAGAGGCTCCGGTTTCAGCGGAGTGTTCCTGAATGAGGAGGAGGCTGACGTTCCAGCGATCATACTGAGAGGATCTGGTCTCAGTGGAGTGTTTCTGGATGAGACTGTTGCGGCAGCGAGCATGCTGCGAGGCCCCGACCTCAGCTGGGTCATGTCTGAGGAGGCTGTTGCTGCAGCGGGCATTTTGGAAGGATCCGAGCTCAAACCTCCGCTGAAATGAACAGGCGTTGCTCCAGCCGGCGAAGCTCCTGAAATAGTAATAATAATATTAATAATAATAATAATAAGAAGAAGAAGAAGAAGAAGAAGAAGATGAAGAAAATAAGGAGTATGAGGAGGAAGAATTGTTGTATAGTAAAATACAGTGCAAATAAAGTATAAAGATTCTCACCATTCGCATGCGAGTTTGCTGCGCCCACCCTGGTTGGGTGAAGAAGGTAGGAGGCTGCACCCACATCCACCGGTCCGTGGAGCCTACCCGCCTCGTCAGCAAACGCAACCATGACTGGAATAATAATCATAATTATAAGAAAAGAAGAAAAGGAGTATGCGGAGGAGGAAGAATTGTTGTATAATAAAATACAGTGCAAATAAAGTGTAAAGAATCTCACCATTCGCATGCGAGTTCGCTGCGTCCACCGTGGCTGGAGGAAGAACGTAGGAGGGTGCACCAGCGTCGTTCGGCCCGTAGAGGGTATCCGACTCGCCGGCAAACGGTACGACTGAAATAATAATAATAATAATAATAATAATAATAATAATAATAATAATAATAATAATAATAATAATAGAAAAAGAAGAAAATGAATATGAGGAGGAAGAATTGTTGTATAATAAAATACAGTGCAAATAATGCGTAAAGATTCTCACTATTCGCATGCGAGTTTACTGTGCCCACCCTGCCTGGAGGAAGAAGATAGAAGGCTGCACCAGCGTCGTTCGGCCCATAGAGGTTACCCGACTCGTCGGCAAACGGTACGACTGAAATAATAATAATAATAATAATAATAATAATAATAATAATAAGAACAAGAACAAGAACAAGAACAACAACAAGAAGAAGAGTAAGAGTAAGAAGAAGAAAAGGAGTATGAGGAAGAAGAATTGTATAATAAAATACAGTGCAAATAATGTGTAAAGATTCTCAACATTCAAACCCGGACCTCTAAAACAGTCGAGGATCGGAATGTCTCAGCCATGGTAGGGGTCCAAATATTCGTAAGGGGCTGGAAAGGCCCCGGAATATTCTGATAAAGCATGCTTATTGACGCAGTTGGTTCTCTCTGCAATTCTCTTAGCCTTGCGAGAAATGTGCTTCTTGCAGCTTCTTATAGGCCTGTTTTAGATCGGCAGACCAGAATTCTGGAAAATAAAGAACTTATGTCTTAAATTCTGTTTATATTAGAGTTAGATATCTTTTAAAGAAGTTCATTTGTTTTATTATAGAGGTGGTAGTTTAAAACATTACATTACGAATCATGCTTCTCTGTTTAAACATAAGTAGGTACTTATTAAAAATGTTTAGGTTATGATAACAAAAATATATGTTCTTGCATTCCAATAGAAGCATTAGCATATTCACGTGAAGGGCTTCTGTTATGAGCAGGCATTTAATTTGATATAACTATAATTTGAGCCAGAAGTTAAGAATAGGAAACACTCTGTGTATTTTATTTGTCATTGAATATAAAGTAGGTGAATCAAACAGATGATACTCTTTAGAAAATGAGATACTTAATTATACATAATTTTGCCGTTATTAGAGGATAGCTTAATAGAATGTATATCACAAGCCACACTTTCTTGTTTAAAGGTGAGAGTACAGTATTTTTCACGTTCTGATAATTAAATATGCGTCCTCGTAGAGATGTAATAGCACATTTACAGTGATATAGTCAGTATTATAGTCGTGTGTTTAGCTCGAAAGAACTATCATTAGAGACTAAACTAATGACGAAAAACAAGCGAATTCTTGCATATTACTATCTATATATTTTACTTTAAGATGAAACGGTTACGCGTGTTAAAGAAAATACATTTTTTCGAAAGAATTTCATTTCTTTCAAAGCTTATACATGCTACAAGCTTGTATATTTATAAAGCATCTTACAATGCATGCAATACAAGACATATTTTAAAGAAATAGAAAGTGAATATCTTTTAAAACTCACCAGATATTTTCGTTGAGAATAACTAAAGATTTACACCGTAGAATAATGTAGTCATGGAGCAGCATTCCAAACACACGGATCGGCTTCTTGTGAGAGACAGTGAACTTTCTGAATGAATACAAGCTTTTATATCATCCCCTTCGGTATAAAAATCATATGCCTGAATGAATAGAATTCCGCTTAATATCCGCGCATGCGCAGTGAATTATAAATACATCAATCTGTTAGGCTATTCTATTTTTACAGACTCATGTGGGTCGGTTCTTGAAATGAAACCCTTTCATTGGCTTGCAACAATTTTTTTTCGCTTGGTTACTTTGGAAGGGGAGATAGCCTAGGGCTAGATCATGTTCAGACTTGTCCGAATGTTAAAATCTGTTTTTCTCTTAATTGTGCCAGTAAGCATTTTAACTGGTGTGCATTCATCCATAAAAGACACGTATTTTGTATTTTAGCAGATGTTCATGTTTGAACGTGTTTTCTTAAGAAATATATATTTTTCTCGGAATGTGAGATAAACACGCCATCAGTTGAAAACATATTTTCAAGTCGTGTTTATTCATCCTTAAAAAAGACACGGATTTTCTATTTTAGCAATTTTCGTGTTTAAACAGATCTTCTTAAGAAATATATATTTTTCGGGAATGTGAGGTAAACACGCCATCAGTTGGAAACATATTTTCAAGTCGTGTTCATTCATGCATAGAAAGACATGGATTTTCTATTTAGGAGTTTTTCGTGGTTGAAGAGGTTTTCTTAGGTATATATATATATTTTTCCTCGGGAATGCAAGATAAACTTCCAGACAGTTGAAAACGTATTTTCAAGTCTTGTTCATTCATCCATAAAAAGACACGGATTTTCCATTTAGGATATTTTCGTGTTTGAAGAGATATTGTCAAGAATATATATTTCCTCGGAAATGTGAGGTAAACAGTCCATCAGTTGTGAACAATAGAAGGTCTTATTCCATTTTGTTACTCGAGTCGAGGCGTGCGCTGGGATGACTGCATGTTTTTAAAAATTAACGTAAACATTTCTTAGAAATATTCCTTGTCATGTGTTTTCGAGGGTTACTCCACCTGTTCTAGTCATATCCAGTAGAACGATAAATACATACTACCTGAAATTTAAGTTATTTCCTTTCTCAAGAGGGCTGTTTGTTGTTAAATATATATTTTTTTCGCGGGAATGCCACGGAGGGTATTATTACGCTTGCAAACAATTCTTGTATTTGACAGGACTTGTTTTTGCTTTCTTTAGTAAAAAATCGAAAGTACGACCTTGTTGTCATGTCTAAGGACTGTCATATTTCATTTTAAGGCTGTTTTTGTTTAAGATAATGTCTTGTAACCCTCTGTTTAAAGGTAGTCAAATGTCCCTGTCGAAACCTGTATACACCTGTTCGATCAGGTATTATAGACAAACATACAACCCCTTCTAAATTCTTTAAAATCACTTCAAGGGTGAAATGACATGAACCTTCCATCTGCTAGCAATAATATTTTAATAAGAATTTCAGAGGTTCGCAGCATGCCTAAACAATCACGGCCCTCTTACAGCTGGCTTTTCATTTGTTGCGGGAATACGCCATTTAAATGAACAACAAAGGGAGTGGTTTGTTATCCTACAGGTTCAAGAGTCCTCATATTTCGTTTTTTTCAGTCAGCTCAGCGAGTAAACAAACCTTAGAAATAAAAAATCTTGGAAGCAGAAGTTCCCTTAGCTGTAAATATCCTTCTTTCAAATCATTTACGCTCGCCCTACCCCCTTTAGTTTTTGAAAGCGTTAAAAGCATATCCTGGCGAGGCTTCCAGCTTTGTTTACCTCATGCGGGAGGCAGTCAAGCAAGGTGTACGAACGTAGCCCCGTGGCAGGCAGAGTGTGAAAGGATAGGGATGGGGGTGGAGGGAATGGAATTAGCGTCTCAATACGTCTGGCAGGAGGGAACTCTCCGTTCTGAATCCGGTTCCCACTCTGGGCGTTATGGTAGGGGTAGGTATACCGGTAGCTTACTGATCTGAGGTGTCCCCAATCCGAGTGAGAAACACAACGAAGATGGATCTATGTACTCGTGCTTCCGAAAATACCCCTTTTCAATACGTTAGTGTATTGCGCTTTTTTTGAACCAGCTATTTACGCTAACTCTGTCTTTTAATGCATCTAAGAAGTGTAATATTCCTATAAATCTGAACATTTCCCCTGAATTGGAACAATTTTATTCATCGATCAATAACATGGGACAAGCCATTTAGAGCCTGTGATACCGGGAATCTAAGCCGCTAGAAGTGATATAGCCTATGTTAGCGGTTTAAGTCTTTGAAGTCAATGAGGAGAGATGATGCTACACATGGACGAACATTATCTGATTCATTGACAACCCCTTAGAGTTGCAGTCTCTTTCGGTAGTAAGTCACCTCAAGTACGTCTCAAAACACCCGTCATTACACATGTAATCAATCAAACTCATTAGCCGACTCATTTAATATAAAAATTGTGTCAAAGCCGCCCTTGCACGCGGTTCCACACCTACACACACACACACATACGGTGACAAGTCTTTGAAGGATCGCCAGTCAATTCATATATACTTAATTATATTAATCATTCTATCCCACGTAACCAACTATTTAGGACGTAAGTGGCGAGGGTATTTTAACCACACAAAGGAGTTGGAGGGGGACATCCTGTGTCGGGAAAATCCGACAAAGGAGTTCAAAACATTTGTAAACACCCTCAATTAAACTAATCAGATTACATAGTGAATTAATTGTCGGTGTCTTTGTGGCCGAAATCTCTTCCATCGATTTAGAGGGGACGGTATCACGCAATCTCCGGGAGAAGTGGGAGGGAGAGCACTTCCTATGTCGGGAAAATACCGACAAATGGTGTCAAAACATGTGTAAACACATATGTTTACATGCACGATCCATTAAACTTTAATTGTCGGTGTCTTTGTGGCCTAAATCTCTTCAATCGATTTAGAGGGGGTGGTGGCACGAGCCTCAGGGAGGAGTGAGAGGGGGAGATTTCCTATGTCGGCAAAATCCGACAAAGGGTATAAAAACATTTGTAAACATACGTGTTTTCATGTACGCTCAGTGAAGCTAATCGAGAGGGCGGCAGAAGCTTTGGCCGCGGCTTCAACCCTTTGAAGTCAATGAAGCGAGATAATCTTACACATGTACGATAATTATCTGATTTATTGACATGACATACGACACATTTCAACCCTTTTCATTCAAATTTGACAGCCACATGACACTTCCATTAGTGGCGAGTGACACAAAGGGGGGCGGGAGTGGGTGGGAGTGGTGAAGTGTGAAAACACTTGTTATCAGATTACACGGCCAATTAACTGTCGATGCCTTTGTCGCTCAGAACTCTTTATACCCCTCTACGATCATGGACTATAGATATTATTTGGGACAAGTTATTCCTACATTGGAATTAATTGTTCTTCCACACAAGCCATGTGTTGGACAGGGTTGGAAAGGTAGAATCAGGCGACTGAAAAATTCAATGCCATAGTGGTTCAAATCCCGGCTATGGCATTGGATTTTTCAGTCGTCTGATTCTACCTTTCCTATTCCTACATTGTTGACCAATATCGACCTTTATTACTGATTTCTCTTTCCGGATGTGCTTCAGAAATAAATCCAGATTCGACGTTACCGAAGAAAGCAGTAAGTACTCCGGAAGACACCTAAAGAGGAGTTCCATCCTCAGGTGTGCAACCAACTGTAAATCACCCAACAAAGGTAATGGTCTGGAGCGTCATTTCTGTCAATGGTACTGGAAGATTGTACGTTGTTGAGGGTGCCATGAGGCAAGAACAGTACCTACGAGTTCTTCACACCCACGTTTACCTAAGATAAGAGATTGCTTTGGAGATTATCCATGTATCTTCAAACATAATGGCGCATCGTGTCTCAAAGCCAAGAAGATCACACAATACTTGCATGTTTTAGATCTTTCAATGATTACATAGCAAGGCAAAAGGTCCGGATATCAATCCGATAGCGAATTTGTAGTCAAGTGTGAAGAATAAGCTCAAGAACAGCCGCATTATAATTAAAACTCAACTTATTAAGGCACATATAAGCATCCGGCACGATGACGATGATATTACAAATAACTGTAAAACACAGGCTGAAGGCATTTCTTAACAAATAAAAATGTTAATTTCCAACAAAAGAATGTATACAGGGTATTGACTCAAGTTTCAATCTCTCATATGTACATTTAAGAGATCGTGTACTAATGTAAACTAAATAAACAGGTTTTTCAGATCTTCAACCAAATAATTAGGCCACCTCTGTAGTAACACTAATAGTAGCATAAGTCGTAGCTACAGTATAAGCATAATTAGCGTAGTTACAGGAATAGCAGTATTAGTCGTAGTTACAGTAGAAGAAAATCAGTCGCAGTTATGGTGGTAGCATTACTTGTAGTTAGAGTAGCAGTAGCATCATTAGTAGTGTCAGTTGCAGTGTTATTAATCATAGTTACAGCAGTACCAGCTTTAGTTGTAATTGCATTAGTACCATTGGTCGTATCTACAGTACAGTAACAACAGTAGCAACATTAGCCTCTGTAACAGTAGGGATAGCATTAGAGGTAGTTACAGTAGTAGTAACATTATTCATAGTTACATTAATGGTAGCATTAGTGGAGGTTACAGTAGTAGTAGCATTAGTGGTAGTGACAGAAGTAGTAGCGTTAGTCACAGTGACAATATAGTGGCTTTAGTCGTAGCTAGAGTAGTAGCACCATTAGTAGACGTTACAGTAGTAGCAACATTAGTGGTAGTGACAGTAGTAATAGCATTAGTCGTAGTTACGTAATGCCAGCATTAGTCGTAGATACAGTAATAGAAGCAGTAGTCGTCCTTACAGTAGTATAAGTCATAGTTATTCTAAGAGCAGCATTTGCAGTAATTACAGTAGTAGAAGCATTAGTGGTAGTTGCAGTAGTAGCAGCATATGTCATAATTACGGCATTAGTAGCATAAGACGCAGTGACAGTAGTAGCAGTAGCATTGGTCGTAGTTACAGTAGTAGCAAAATTAGTCGTAGTAGCAGCATTAGTCGTAGTCACAGTAATACTAGCATTAGTCGCGGTTAAAGTAGTAGTAGCGTCATTAGTAGTATAATTTGCAGTAGCGTATGCCGTAATTGCGGTAGTAGAATTGGTTGTGTTACAGTAGTAGTAGTAGTAGTATTAGTCGTAGTGAGAGTAGTAATAGCATTAGTCGTAGTTACAGTAGTATGAGCACTAGACGTAGACAAATAGTAGTAACGTTAGTCGTAGTTACTATAGTAGCAAAAGCCGTATTTACGTAATAGTATTAGTCGTAGTCGCAGTATACAGTAGCAATAGTGGTAGTTAAGGTTGTAGTAGTAGAGTAGTAGTAGTAGTAGTAGTAGTAGTAGCATTAGTCATAGTTACAATAGAAGTAGGATTAGTCGTAGTTATAGTAGCAGCTTTATGGTAATTTTCTTTATTTTATTTATGGACGCTCTATAACTTAGCATCCCATTCTATACTGGGCGTGAAAGACCGGTAATTTTGCTTAGAGGACTCTTTATCAAGCTTGAGGTTCCTTTACGTACCGTAAATCCGCGACACGGGACCACCGGCTTTACTTCGCTTCCGAAGGAAGCCACACTAAGAACTTTTATGTTCGAAAAAATCCATCGCCCTCCGCCGGGTTTGAAATCAATAGTAGCATCTGTAGTGGTTACAGTAGTAGCAGCATTAAGCATGGTTACAGTAGTATGAGTATTAGTCGAAGTTACGGTAGTAGTATAATAAGCCGCAGTTGGAGTATTAGCATTATTAGTAGTTACAGCAGTAGCAACATTAGTCGTAATTCTGGTAGTAGCATTATTCGTATTTACAGAGGCAGCAGCATTAGTCGCAGTTACAGTGGTAGCAGCATTAGTCATAACTACAGTACTAGGAGTAGTGGTAGTTACAGTAGTATCAGCATTAGTAACAGTTACAGCAGTATCAACATTAGTCGTAGTTCTGTTAGCAGCATTAGTCGTAGTTACAGTGGTAGCAGCATTAGTCATAGTTATAATAGTAAGAATCGTGGTAGTTACAGTAGTATGAGTATTAGTAACGGTTACAGCAGTAGCACAGTAGTTCGAACTCTGATAGTACCATCAGTCCAAGGTGCAGTGGAAGCAGCATTAGCCAATTTGCGGCAGTTGCAGTATTATTAGTTGTACTACTTGCTTTAGCATTCGTCGGAATTACAGTAGTAGTCGCAACATCAGCCGTTACAGCATTAGTCGTGGTTACAGTAGTAGTTGCATCATAAGAAGTATCTGTTGCAGCAGTAGTCGTAGTTACAGTAGTGGCATAATTCGTAGTACTAGTTGCAGTAACCTTAGTCGTAGTTACTTTAGTAGGGGAATAATTAGTAGAATCAGTTGCAGGAGCATTAATCGTAGTTGTGGTAGTAGCATTATCATAGTTACAGCAGTAGTACCATTCGTTGGAGTTGCAGTAGTAGGAGCATTAGTGTTAATTACAGTAGTAGTAGTAGTAGTAGTAGTAGTAGTAGTAGTGGTAGCATTAATGTAGTTACAGCAGTAGCAGCATTGGCCGTAATTACAGTAGTGGTATCGTTAGTCGTGGTTACAGTAGCAGCATTAGTCATAGTTACAGCAGTAGTTGCATTACTTACAACGTAGCAGTAGCATTATACTTAATCAAGTATAGTAGTAGTAGTAGTAGTAGTAGTAGCAGCAGTAGTAGTAGTTGTTGTAGTAGTAGTAGTAGTAGTAGTAGTAGTAGTAGTAGTAGTAGTAGTAGTAGTAGTAGTAGTAGCGTCAGTCGTAGTTGCAATAGTGACAGCATTAGACGTAGTGGATCCAGTAGCATTATTCAGCAAGAATAGCATACTCGCAGTTACAATAGTAGCGTTGGTGGTAGTTGCAGCAGTAGTAGCATTGTTTGTAGTTACAGGATAGTAACAGCATTAGACTTAGTTGTAGCAGTAGCAGCATTAGTCTTAGTTATAGTAGAGCAGCTTTAATCGTAGTTACAGTAGTAGCAGCATTAGTCAGTTACATTAGTGGCAGCTTTAGTCGTAATTGTGATAGTAGCATTAGCCATAGTTGCAGTAATGGCATTAGTCGTAGCTACAGTAACAGCATTAGTCGTGGTTAATGGTGCTGTTTTAGTCGTAGTTACATTAGAGGCAGCTCTTGTCGTATTTGAAGTAGTAGTATCACTAGTCGTAGTTACAGCAATAGCAACATTAGTGGTAGTTACATTAGTAGCAGTATTAGTCGTAAGCACAGTGATAGTAACAGTAGTCGGCGCTACAATAGGAATAATATCTTTCCTAGTTAGAGTAGTACCACAATTATCTGTAGTTACAGTAGTAGTAACATTAGTCTTCGTTAATTAATAGAAGCATTAGTTGTGTTTATGGTAGTAGTAACATTAGTCCTCGTTATAGCAATAGTCTCATTATTCGTAGTTACAGTAATAGCAGCATTAGCAGTAGCTATGGTAGTAGTAAAGTAAGTCGTAGTTGCAGTAGTAGCATTAGTCGTGGTTATAGTTATATAACTGTACTTCATTATATGGACACACATAAAGCACATGGCTGGGAAAGTGGAAAAGCCTATAGGTGCATTGGGATAACGAATGTCGAACTTTGGAAGATCTAAAGCAGGAAAAAGAAAATTACTCCGCAGCGTGGTGATTTCGATAACTTTATCTGATGCGCCCGTCTGGAAAACTTGCATGAAAGAATTAACATACAGGGAAAATTATTGAGAGAGTACAACGAAACATTGCAATTACAATAGCTAGCGCCCACAGAACGATCTCCACCACGGCAGTACATGTGATAGCGTGAACCATACGCATGCATTCCTGGTAAAGGAACGCACATATGGAAATGAAATAAGTAAAGTCTAAAAGGTAGTTGGTAGTGACATTAGTCGTAGTTGCACTAGTAGTATTATTCCTAGTTACAGTAGTGGTCGCAGCAGCAGTAGTCGCTGTTGCAGTAGTAGGAACATTCGCGGTAATTGAGTAATAGCAGCATTAGTCCAAGTTACAGTAGTAGCATTAGTGGTACTTACAGTAGTAGCAGCAGTAGTCGTGGTTACAGTAGTAACACTAGTCGTGGCTGCAGTAGTAGCTTTCGTTATAATTGCAGTTTTGTAACATTAATCGTAGATATAGCAGTAGAAAAATAGTCGTAGTTAAATTTCTAGTCACATTACTTGTCGTTACAGTAGTAGTAACAGTATTCATAGTTGCCGTAGTAGCAGCATTAGTCGTAGGTACGGTACGAACAACATTGGTCCTCGTTGCAGTAGTAGTAACATCCGTAGTTACAGAAGTACCAGCATTAGTCGTAGTTACAGTAGTAGGAATATTAGTCGTTTTACAGTAGCAGAAGCATTTGTCGTAATTACAGTAGTAGCATTATTTTTTTTATTTATGGACGCCGTTTAACTGCTGTGGTCCTTAACGTCCCATTCCATATTGGGCAAGAAAAACCGGTAATTTTACTCAGAGGCCTCACGTTAGTCATAGTTGCAATAGTAGCATTCATGGTAGTTACAGTAGTTGCGGTATACAAGCCGTTTTAGAATTAAAATTAAATTGAGTTTTATTTATGGACGCTCTTTAACTGCTGTGGTCCTTAGCGCCCCAATCAATATTGGGCGTGAAAGACCGGTAATTTTGAATCAGAGGCCTCTTTATCAGGTTTGAGCTTCTTCTACATGCCGTAAATCTACGGCACGGGGCTACCGGCTTTACTTCACTTCCGAAGGAAGCCATGCTAAGGATTTTACGCCCGAAAAAATTCATCGCCCTCAGCCGGGTTTGAGCCCGCGACCTCGGGAACTTGAGGCTAGCATGGTAACCAGTACACCACGGAGGACGACATACAAAAATAGTTAAGTAGTAGTAACATTAGTAGTATTGATAGTAGTATTAGCATTATCGAGGTTGCAGTGCGTTCAGTATTGGTTGCAGTTAAAATAGTAGAATTAGGCGTAGTTACAGTAGTAGCAACATTAGTTATGATTACAGCAGTATAATAGGGGTCGTACTTGTAGTAGTAGTAGTAGTAGTAGTAGTAGTAGTAGTAGTGACATTAATCGTGGTTACAGTACTAACATTAGTCGTCGCTACAGTAGTAAATGCATTAGCCGTGGTTACGGTAGTAGTATTAGTCGTAGTTTCAACCGTAGCAGTAGTCGCACTTACAGTAGCAAAACATTAGTGGTAGTTACAGTAGAAGCAGTGTTAGGGTTAGTTGAAAAGTAGCAAAATTAGTCGTAATGATATAAGTAGTACCATTAGTCGTAGTTACAGCATTTGTAGTATAAATCTTAGTTACAGCTGGTTAAAGGCGGTTGCAGTTACAATAGTAGCATTAATCGCACCTGCAGTAGTAGCAGCATTTATAGTAGGTACAGCAGTTTTATAATTGGACGTGGTTACAGAAGTATCAGCATTAGTCGTATTGTTAGTTACACTATTAGCAGCATTAGTTGTAGTACCTAGTAGTATAAGCCGTAGTTACAATAGTAGGAGCATTAGTCGTTGTTACAGTAGTAGCGGCATTAGTCGTAGTTACAGTAATAGTAACGTTGGTTGTAGTTGCAGTAGTATCATTAATCGTATTTATAGCAGTAGCCGTAACTGTAGGCGTAGCTCCAGCAGTAGCATTATTCTTGGTCCCAATAGTAGTAACCGTAATTACAGTAGTAGTAGCATTAATCTTAGTAACAGCAGTATCAGCACTGTTAGTAGCAACGTTAGTCGTTGTTACAGTAAAAGCTGAATCAGTGGCAGTTACAGTAGTGAGTATATATATTGTGTTCCTTCAAGAACAAAGGCAGATGCCGCCAATTGATAAGGATGTAAGCCAATTAACCTTGTAATGTGATATCCCTTTGTTCCACACCGGCGGCCACGCCCCTTCTTTGTGTTCTACTGTTTGCCGCCTGGTCGCGTGCCGCCTGGCCCTGCCCCTCCCTTTGAGGTCTTACATTACGCCCGGTCGCGTGCCGGTGGCCACCCGCCCCCCCCCCCTCCTGTGTGTTCTAACCTGAAAAGCCGCCTGGCACGCTTGCTACAGCATTTTTTTCCGCCAATAAGTAATTTAAATTCTACATGAAGATCATTAATGATTAAGTTTCATAGTATACTACCTCTTATTTCTTTTAATAAAATATTGAATATGACTCTCCCGGCAGGAAAATTAAACGGAGAGAAGCGATATTTTCTTTTTACGCTGATATTATAATTAAACGCATAGTGTATAGATTCTTTAGGAGTCTAAGTAAACATTCGTAACTATTGCAATTATCTCCAATTATTATTTCCTTCTCAGAGGCAGTCAAGTTGTTATTTTTGTTATAATTATTATTATTATTATCGCCAAGAAAGCTTATTCCATTTAAACAGACTGGTTTTGAGCCATTGTGTCTAAAAATTATTTAATTACGCGGCGCTCCAATGCATACATATAATTCTATGAGAGATAACGTGTCTATTCACGTTCGAGAGGTCGCTGCCTCGATTCCCTGCGGAGGGCGATGGATTTTCTCTCTCGTATATATTGTATTTTTTTTCTTAGAATGATTTATCTTTTTTGTCTGAAAAGACCGTTCTTACAGGAAAAACCATACTCATATAGATTATAGGAATGGCCTGTGTTTAAAACATGTATTTTTCACGCATAGTGTATAGATTCTGTAGAAGTCTAAGTAAGCATTCGTAACTATTGCAATTATCTCCAAGTATTATTTCCTTCTCAGAGGCAGTCAAGTTGTTATTTTTATTATAATTATTATTATTACTATGTTATTATTATTATTATCGCCAAGAAACCTTATTACATTTAAACAGACTGGTGTTTGAGCCATTGTGTCTAAAATTACTTAATTACGCGGCGCTCCAATTCATACATATAATTCTATGAGAGATAACGTGTCTATTCACGTTCGAGAGGTCGCTGGCTCGATTCCCTGCGGAGGGCGATGGATTTTCTCTCTCGTATATATTGTATTTTTTTCTTAGAATGATTTATCTTTTTTGTCTGAAAAGACCGTTCTTACAGGAAAAACCATGCTCATATAGATTATAGGAATGGCCTGTATTTAAAACATGTATTTTTCACGCATAGTGTATAGATTCTGTAGAAGTCTAAGTAAGCATTCGTAACTATTGCAATTATCTTTAAGTATTATTTCCTTCTCAGAGGCAATCAAGTTATTATTATTATTATTATTATTATTATTATTATTATTATTATCGCCAAGAAAGCTTATTCCATTTTAGAAAGACAGGTGTTTCCCTCGACATATCTATAAAAATTATTTAATTACGCGTCGCTCCAATGTATACATATAATTCTATGATAGATAACGTGGCTATTCACGTTCGAGAGATTGCGGCAGGTTAGGTGATTTACTATGCAAAGCAAGCCCTCCCATTAAAAGCTTTATAATATTTTCCTACGAGGTATGATGTATAGGTCCTGTACGTAAACATTCCTTACATGTAGAATTATTATTATTCCCGTAACAAAATCGAAAATTATTCGTGTAATGGACTTTGATTGCTGAGTGGTATTGAATACCAGAGGGAAATCTAACTCTGAACTCAAAACCAATAAATACACGGGCTTTCAAAACATGCATTATTCTCTTACTAAACATAGGACGAGAACGTTTTTAAACACCCCTCCCTTCGAGTGATATTTTTTTAATATTCCAGCAGAGAGATTGAACCATATTTGTTTAAAACCCTTTCCTTCACCGGAGGATCTAAAAATTCGACGAGTTATTCAGTTGCACACCCCTTGCAAAAATATTTTGTATACCCTTTGAAGACTGTATACCTGGCTGGGGTCTTGGAATTTCTCTTCCCTGAAAAATCCGTACTTACAGGAAAATCCCTCTGATACAGACGACTGTGTAAATATCATATCTTAATTGTTTGCGCGATATCGAGAATTAAACTAATTTTTATGGAATCCTAAACAAATAAATATGATTTGTAGAGGGTGATATGAAGAGTATTGCGTTTTTAGAATTAAAATGGGAGAAAGAATTCAAATTAAGCGATCGAATGTACCTGATAGATTTTCTTAATTGGTCTTTGAAGCTAGCGTGTTTTACGGTCTACTTTATAGATGAATGAAATAGTTGATGAATAACAGCCTTATTTAACGGGGGTAAAGGTGTTTAAAGGCTGCTTTGATAAAAAGTACGTCGTGGTGACGTGTGATGTTTGAACTGGAGAGGTCACCGGTTTGATTCCTGGTGACCGACCTGTCTGACTTTAGAACCTGCATGGAGGTCTACGAATACATAGTCTGCCCATTAACGATTTTTTATAAGCGTGGGTGTAGCCTTACAAGGAAAATTATATCAACAGAAACAATACCTTCTTTTTCGTTATTTTCACTCTAAAATTAATACTAAATAATACATTGGTACCAGCCTCAGCGTCGCCATTCACATTCATATCATTTTAGAATAATACCTTGATTCCAGACACATGATTCAAATTTAATACTCTGACCCCCGGATTTCTCGGTTTCCCTGGTTGCTAGGCGAATGCTGTGAAGGTTCATTACAACCGCGAATTGTTTCCTCCACACCGTTCCCCGATATTCTCCTTTTACTCAGGCTTTCATCTCTCCGGCTCTGACTGGTAATATTTACTACTGAACGTCGGCACTCATGTGATACAGATGCTTTATGAATAAGGAAACGTATATTATGAAGCTAAAAGGACAGTGATGTCGTAGTGTTTAAAAACACCCTCGAGGTAAAATACAGGGAATACCTCAAAACACGCATCCCGAGAAGTTAAGTGTAAATATCCTGTTTATAGAGTGCTATCCTTAAACAAGACGCAGGAGGAAGGGAAAGCCATTCGACTGCACCGTTTATACTTCTCTTTTTGATGTGACAGAATATACAGATACTTTTAAACACCTTTTACCCCTGTTAAATAAGGCTGTTATTCATCAACTATTTCATTCTTCTATAAAGTAGACCGTAAAACACGCTAGCTTCAAAGACCAATTAAGAAAATCTATCAGGTATTTTCGATCGCATAATTTGAATTCTTTCTCCCATTTTAATTCTAAAAATGCCATACTCTTCATATCACCCTCTACAAATCATATTTATTTGTTTAGGATTCCATAAAAATTAGTTTAATTGCCGATATCGCGCAAACAATTAAGATATGATATTTACACAGTCGTCTGTATGAGAGGAATTTTCCTGTAAGAACGGGTTTTTCAGGGAAGAGAAGTTCCAAGACCCCAGCCAGGTATACAGTCTTCAAAGAGTATACAAAATATTTTTGCAAGGGGTGTGCAACTGAATAACTCGTCGAATTTTTAGATCCTCCGGTGAAGGAAAGGCTTTTAAACAAATATGGTTCAATCTCTCTGCTGGAATATTAAAAAAATTTCACTCGAAGGGAGGGGTGCTTAAAAACGTTCTCGTCCTGTGTTTAGTAAGAGAATAATGCATGTTTTGAAAGCCCGTGTATTTATTGGTTTTGAGTTCAGAGTTCGATTTCCCTCTGGTATTCAATACCACTAAACAATCAAAGTCTATTACACGAATAATTTTCGATTTTGTTACGAGAATAATAATAATTCTACATGTAAGGAATGTTTACGTACAGGACCTATACATCATACCTCATAGGAAAATATTATAAAGCTCTTAATGGGAGGACTTGCTTTGCATAGTAAATCACCTAACCTGCTGCAACCTCTGGAACGTGAATAGCCACGCTATCTCTCATAGAATTATGCGACGCGTAATTAAATAATTTTTATAGATATGTCGAGTGAAACACCTGTCTTTCTAAAATGGAATAAGCTTTCTTGGCGATAATAATAATAATAACTTGTTTGCCTCTGAGAAGGAAATAATACTTGGAGATAATTACAATACTTTCGAATGTTTACTTAGACTTCTACAGAATCTATACACTATGCGTGAGAAATACATGTTTTAAACACAGGCCATTCCTATAATCTATATGAGCATGGTTTTTCCTGTAAGAACGGTCTTTTCAGACAAAAATGATAAATCATTCTAAGAAAAAAATATAATATATACGAGAGAGAAAATCTATCGCCCTCCGCAGGGAATCGAGCCAGCGACCTCTCGAACGTGAATAGACACGTTATCTCTCATAGAATTATGTGTATGCATTGGAGCGCCGCGTAATTAAATAATTTTATACACAATGGCTCAAACACCGGTCTGTTTAAATGTAATAAGGTTTCTTGGCGATAATAATAATAATAATAACAATAATTATAATAAAAATAACAACTGGACTGCCTCTGAGAACGAAATAATACTTGGAGATAATTGCAATAGTTACGAATGCTTACTTAGACTTCTACAGAATCTATACACTACGCGTGAAAAATACATGTTTTAAACACAGGCCATTCCTATAATCTATATGAGCATGGTTTTTCCTGTAAGAACGGTCTTTTCAGACAAAAAAATAAATCATTCTAAGAAAAAAATACAATATATACGAGAGAGAAAATGCATCGCCCTCCGCAGGGAATCGAGCCAGCGACCTCTCGAACGTGAATAGACACGTTATCTCTCATAGAATTATATGTATGCATTGGAGCGCCGCGTAATTAAATAATTTTTAGACACAATGGCTCAAACACCAGTCTGTTTAAATGGAATAAGCTTTCTTGGCGATAATAATAATAATTATAATAAAAATAACAACTTGACTGCCTCTGAGAAGAAAATAATACTTGGAGATAATTTCAATAGTTACGAATGTTTACTTAGTCTTCTACAGAATCTATGCACTATGCGTTTAATTATAATATCAGCGTAAAAAGAAAATATCGCTTCTCTCCGTTTAATTTTCCTGACGGGAGAGTCATATTCAATATTTTATTAAAAGAAATAAGAGGTAGTATACTATGAAACTTAATCATTAATAATCTTCATGTAGAATTTAAATTACTTATTGGAGGAATAAAATGCTGTAACATGCTTGTAATTGCCAGGTTTAAGATTTTCCCCTGTTTGTATGAGGACTTCTGCGCAGAGCAATTAGGAATCCTTTCAAGCTGACCATTGACGATATGATAGACATCCATTGTATTCTTAAAAGGTTATTTCCCCAGCGGGTCGGGTTTTTTTTCGTCAAGGGTGTACAAACTTTCCTTTATATCGACTGACTTTATGAAAGATATCGTAATTCTTTTTTGCTTGCGTACATGCGATACTTTATCAACGACTGTTTTGAGCTCTCTTACTGGAAAAAAATGCATGTTTTGTCTGTATTTTATCTTCAGGCGTGTACAACATATTTCTTTCAAGGAGGGCATGCAGCTGAAAAATTCGTCGAATTTCTCGAAGACCGCTACGTCTTCACGATAATTATATTATCAAAGCATATGTTTTTTATTGATTCTCTCTCGATTTTTATTATTGCTGAGGAGACATAGTGGTTTTATAATTTTAACCTTAGGAATTTCCTGCGTCTGTGTATAAGTCTGGACCGTACCCTGGCATATGACGTGATGGAAATCCAGGGTCATTAAGTAGCAGGTACAAATGATCTCGAAACTGGCAGAAGAAAAAATCCCCGGCGTTCCTGGTTTAACCGCTTCTAAGAATGTACAAATTCTTTGTGCATGGTATATGCAACTGAATAACTAGTCGATTTTCTCGAAGACCGCTACGTCTTTAGAAGGAATATTTAAAACGAATATGAAATTTATATTTGAGGTCTTCGTATTGACGCGAGTTCTCTGCTCGCGTATTCAAAAAATATCTTTCGTAGGGAAATGTTTATAAGTCCTCTCTCCAAGTTATTAAATCCTCTCGCAATACTTATATATTTACTAAGAAAGGTATGCCTGTTTTGGATGCTATGGAGAGAGAGAGAGAGCGCGCGCGCACGCTTGCGTGTTGGACACAATGTCTGCTTGAAAGTCGCTGCTCCGTGTTCTTCCTCGACTGTCTTTACCTATATACATTTCTATTGAAGCTTATTTGTGAGCATTCGTTAACTAGCTTAATTAAAAGAGCAACAGAGAGAATTTATTTAGGATACTCTGTATATTATTTTATAAACAATACTTGTATTATTTAACTATAATGTTAACCGTATTTATTTATTTTTTCATAATCAATTCCACGGAATTATATCACGAGACAACCTGAACGCGCCACGGATGTTAAACGATGCATTATTTAACTATAATGTTAATTCACGTTCATTTATTTTTTCATAATCAATTCCCGCTGGAATTATAACGAGACAACATGAACGCATCTCGCATGTTAAACGAGTATTATTTAACTATAATGTTAATTCGCCTTTATTTTTTTCCCAGAATCATATTCCTCGGAACTATATGGAGTTAAGATGGCCGCCATGCGCGCACCTCAAGCCTCAATATGGCGAATTCACAGGCTTCTACGCAAGACTTTCGAATATGACCACATGGCGCGCTGTGAGGAAGCCCACGCTGGCTCAGAGAGAAAAGGAGTTTCCACGATTACCGCATGGCGCGCTGGCGTAGGTGACGAGCTGTAGCGCGAGGGGAGGGGATGCTATCTACATTGCTCATTACCATGCGAGAGTCCAGTCAGTCGCGTCAGGCGCTCCATGGAGGAATGGTTGCGCTCGGGCTTTCAGCGAAATTACCGCGCGTTAACGTCTCGTTACGGCAACTCTGTCCTTTCAGACATGGATTCATCTAAGTGTTGTAATATTCTTATAAACCCAAAATATATTTTCCCTCAAAAGTAGAATTAAACATGTATTATTGGTCGTAATAATTATACACCTAATCATTACCTTAACACCTCCATATACGAGAACGACCAGGTGCGCGAGTCAATTCATATACAATTAATCAATCAAAAATACTTAATTGTATTCATCGATCGAGGAGCATCGTTTAATTACATCACCCTGTAGTGCAATGTGCGGACATTAGTAGTAATAAAATATCGAGTTTTTTTTTTTTCAATAATGTTTTATGCATGGACGAACATTACCTAATTGATTGACACAATTATCTCCTCAAATCGATTTGCCGAACAGTGGCACGCGTCGAGAAAAACCATTCCCCTACCACACCCATCACCAGGGCGGGATTTAGACAGGTCGCAATGAGAGGGGGTGACGTGGCCAGCGTATGGGAACAATACACACTCTCCCACCTATCCGCAGGGAACCAATCACACAGGTGGGATTTAGACAGGTCACAATGAGGGGGAGGGGATGTGGCTAGCGTATGGGAACAATACACACTCTCCCATCTATCCACTGGGAACCAATCAGACCACAAAGGGGAGGGAGGGGGCGCGTGCCAGGCGGCTTTTCAGGTTAGAACACACAGGAGGGGGGCGGGTGGCCACCGGCACGCGACCAGGCGGAATGTAAGACCTCAAAGGGAGGGGGCAGGGCCAGGCGGCACGCGACCAGGCGGCAAACAGTAGAACACAAAGAAGGGGCGTGGCCGCCGGAGTGGAACAAAGGGATATCACATTACAAAGTTAATTGGCTTACATCCTTATCAATTGGCGGCATCTGCCTTTGTTCTTGAAGGAACACAATATACCTACTGTAGTGGCACATTAGTGTGATTATAGTAGTAGTATCTGCCATAATGACAGTAGTAGCAGTATTAGTCGTAGTTACTGTGGTTGCAGAAAAGCGGTAGTTACGGTAACAGCATTAGTCGCAATTACAGCACTAGTAGCATTAGTCGTATTTACATTAGGTTTAAATATGTCCCAGTTACAGTACTAGCAGCATTTCCAGTATATACAGCAATTTAGTAATGGTGGTAATTACAGTATAGTATCAGCATTATTCTTAGTTGCAATATTAGCTGCATTACTGGTAGTTACTGTAGCAGCAGCATGAGTCGTAGTTACAGTAATAGTAAGGTAAGTCGTATTTGCAGTAGTATTACTAGTCGTTGTTGTAGACAGTAAATACAGTAGCAGCAGCATTATTTGCAGTCATAGTAGCAGCATTAGTCGTATTTATTGTACTACCATTATCCTAGTTACAGTAGAAGCAGCATTAACCTTAGTTACAGCAGCAGCAGCACTGGACGTAGTACATTAGTAGCAGCATTAGCCGTAGTTACAGCAGAAGCAGAATTAGTGTTAGTTATAGTAGTAGCAGCATTAGTCGTGCTTATAGTAGTCGTCGTAGTAATAGTATCTGTCGTAATCACAGTAATAGCAGCATTTGTCGTAGTCTCAGGAGTAGCAGCATTAGTAAGAGTAAGGGCCCATTCACAATGAAATGAAAGCGCAGACGTAGCATAGGCGCAAGACTTTGCATTCATGTTATTTAATGGAAGCATTCACGTAGAGTCACTCAACGCGCTACGCAACGCAAGAGTTTGCAAACTCCAAACTTTATGCTTGCGTTGCGTGCATAGAGGAAGAATTCTGCATTTCTCTTTGCATTGCCTGCTGTTCAACAGCAGACGATCGCGATGCGAGACTTTAACCGTCTCTTGTACATGCGTGCATTCTTCCATTAGGCCGTGCCACACAAATTGTGGGTCACCATCTCTCATTTCTCTCAAGAGGCTGTGGTAGCCTCCTTACTGAATTCTCTTTCATTTAGTGGATGAACCTGTTATCTGTGCCTAGATTGCTTGGCTCAGGTGCAAAGAGATAATGAACATTGCATTAATATGACTTGTGCAGCTGTAACATCACATGTATAACTTGCTGCAGTTTACGGACATTATTCCGTACGCGGGAAGGAGGTATGAAATTTTAAGAAACCTACGGAATTGGGTTTGTTTAATACGCAAAGTTGATTGTGTAGTATCCTGGTTCTTAAATTGTGTAGGAGTTGTTGCTATATCGAAAACATTGGGCCCTTCTTGGCGATCGCTTAGCTTTTGCGGAAATCTTGTCAGAAGATATTGCAAACGTGATGGAAAAAAATGGCTAACGGAATATCGCAAAGCAAGGAAAATGTAGCTAAAGTGGATTATTCGAGTTTAGACGCGCAGATCCTACGGCTGTTCTGTGCCTACGGCTACGCCCTGTCGTTGCTCCGTAGCTGCGGCTCTTGCGGCTTAGGGCCCATGATGTTACAATTTTGGCAGCAGAATGCCAACGACAGCAACGCTAACATGATGCAAGTGCGTGTGTTACATATTGATAGCGAAAGTTCTCACTACCCACATACGGAATAATGACCATGTTTTCATAGCACTTGCACAATTACTTTCAATGTTTTGAGCAAACAGTTAGTTTTATTCTACCGTTGAAGTGGTTTGGTACAATGTACATTTACTATTGGACACATCAAGCTATAAACATAAACAATAATAGGTTCTTGCAATATATACAATATGTTTTACATTATATACAACAGGTCTTTACATGCTAAATACTATGGTTCATAACATACATTTGAGTTCAAGGTGATCATTGATAGAATAAAAGGATTGGTTAATTAGATGTGCCTTGAGACTGGATTTGAGCTGGTTTACTTTTTTAACTGCCTTGATATTACTTGGTAAATTATTGTAAAGTTTAATGCCAGAGTATAAAATGCTTTTTTGATAGCGAGCTGCCGTGGTGTCTAGCTGTTGAACGTATGCATTTTTTTTGAGACCTGCTTATTTATAAAATATTGAGTGAACTATCTTATTTGG
This sequence comes from Deroplatys truncata, assembly GCA_030765065.1. Lineage (NCBI taxonomy): Eukaryota > Metazoa > Arthropoda > Insecta > Mantodea > Mantidae > Deroplatys > Deroplatys truncata. The sequence goes on from CM060990.1 coordinate 421,498,213, forward strand.
TATTGTTGCTTATATTATTCAATTTGAAACTTACGGTGCACTCGGAACATTTCCGCAATTAGTTTAAGAATCTAGAAGACTGTGCAAACTTCTTGCGTTACGCCTACGGCTGCATTGGAATGGTGTTCTTCACGCCTGCGCTTATGCTGCATTACGTTAGCACTTACATTTCATTGTGAATGAAACCTTACAGTAGTAACAGCAAAAGTCATAGTTCCAGAAGCAGCAGCATTATTCATAGTTACAGCAGTTGCAGGATTGGCGGTAGGTACAGTAGTAGTAGTAGTAGTAGTAGTAGTAGTAGTAGTAGTAGTAGTAGTAGTAGCATTAGTCGTAGTTGCAATAGTAACAACATTTTTCGTGGCTGCAGTAGTAGCTTCGATGGCAGTTACAGTTTTAATAGCATTAGTCCTAATTGCAGTGGCTGAAGTAGTCGTAGCTACAGTAGTTGCATCAGTCGTAGTCATCTAGTGACAACAATCGAGGTTAGAGTAGTGGTAGCATTAGTCGTAGTTACAGTAGCAGCATGAAGCGTTATTACTGTGGCAGTACCACTAGCCGTAGTTGCAGTAATAGCAGCAATAGACATATTTACAATAGCCGTTTTAGTCGTAATTACATTAGTAGCAGCATTAGTTATAGTTGCAGTATTACAATAAGTCGTAATCGCAGTAGCAGTATTATTAGCTGAACTTACGCTGGTAATATCATTATTCGTAGACACAGTACTAGCAGGATTGGTCGTAGTTCCGGTAGAAAAGCATTAGTGGCAGTTGTAGTAGTAGCAACAGCACTAGTCGTAGTTATGTTGTGGCAGCGTTGGTCCTATTTACAATAGTAATATTAATCGTAGTTACAGTAGCAGTAGCATTATTTGTAGCTACAGCTGTAGTATTAGTGGTAGTTATTGTAGTAAAATTAGTGTAGTTAGCACAGTAGTAGCATCATTCGATGTTACAGTAGTAGTATTAGCTGCAGTCACAGTATTAGTAGCATTAGTCGCAGTTACAGTAGTATAATTAATCGCAATTATTGTAGTAGTATAATTAATTTAGTTGCAGTAGTAGCCTTAGTCACAATGTTAGAATTAATTGTATTTACAGTAGTAGTATTAGTGGTAGTTGCTATAGTAGTATTTGTGGTAGTTACAGTAATATCATTAGCCGTAACTACAGTAGTAGCAGGTTAAATCCTGTTTATAATAGGAGAATTAGTCACAGTTACGGTAGTGGTTATATTAATTGTTTTTGCAGTAGTAGGTCTAGTCGTGGTCACAGTAGTAACAGTCGTAGTTACACCAATAGCAGCATTATTCGTAGTTCCAGTAGTAGCATTAGTCGTATTTACAGCCGTAGCATTAGCCGTAGTTACAGTAGTAAGAGCATTAATCGTAGTTACTGAAGTAGCAGCACTGGTCGTAGTTACAGCAATAGCAGCATTCGTCGTAGTTACAGTAGTAGCAGTATTAGTCATATTCACAGTAGTAGCAGCATCTGAGGTAATCACAGTAGTAACAGTATTGGCCATAGTCTCAGTAGTAGCAACATTGGTAGTAGCTACAGTAGTAGCAACATCTGTCGTGGTTACAGTAGTAGCAGCATTAGTCGTAGTTACAGTGGTAGCAACGTTAACGGTACTTGTAGCAGTAGCAGTATTATTCGTAGTTGCAGTAGTAGTTGTAGCCTTATCGTAGTTACAGTGGTTGAAGTAGTAGTATTTGCGGTTGTTGTATTAGTCGTAGTGATGTTAGTGGCTTCAATCGTAGTTGCAGTAGTAGCATTAGTTTTAGTTTCAGTAGTAGAATGAATCGTAGCCACAGAGGTAGTAGCGCTAGTTGTAGTCACAGTATTTGTAGCATAAGGCGTTGGTACATTAGCCGTTTTAGTTGTAATTGCAATAGTTGCAGCATTAGACATAATTTTGCAGTATTAGAATTGGTGGTAGTTACAGTAGAACTATCATTAGTTGTACTTACACTATAAGTATTATTAGTCGTAGCTATAGTAATAGAAACATTAGTCGCCGTTGCAGTAGAGCAAGCATTAGTGGTAGTTATAGTGGTAACAGCATTAGTCGTAGTTACAGTTGTAACAGCATTAGTCGTAGGTACCGTAGCAGTAGCAGAATTATTCGTATTTACAATAGCAGTATTAGTCGTATTTGCAGTAGTGGCAGCATTAGTCGTAGTTACAGTAGTATCATTAGTCGCAATTGTAGTAGCATTAGTCATAGTTAGCATAGTAGTGACAAGGTTTGAGTTTACAGTAGTATTAGCCGGTTTACAGTAGTAGCATTATTCATAGTTATTGTAGTAGCGTAATTAGTCGCATTTGCAGTAGTAGCATTAGTCGTAGTTACGGTTTCAGCATTAATCGTAGTTACATTAGTAGCATAGGTGGTAGTTACAATAATAGCATTAGTTGTAGTTACAGTAGTAGCAGTTTTAGTCGTACTTACATTAGTAGCTTTTGTCATAGGCACTGTAGTAACAACATTAGTTTTTGTTGTAGTAGTAGCATTAGTATATTTAGAGTAGTAGCATTAGTCGTATATATACGGTAGTAGCAACATTAATCGTCGTAGCGGCAATAGCATCACTAGTCGTATTTACATTATTAGTAGCATTAATTGTAGTTACAGTAGTAGTAGTAGTAGTAGTAGTAGTAGTAGTAGTAGTAGCAGCAGCAGCATTAGTCATAGTTGCAGTAGTAGTGTCATTAGTCGTAGTTGCAGTAGTAGTGTTAGTCGATTTACAGTAGTAGAAGCATTAGTGGTAGTTAACAATATGAGGAGCGTTAGTCTTAGTTACTTTAGTAGCATCATTAGTCGTAGTTACATCAGTAGCAGCATGAGTTACAGTTGCAGTAGTAGCATCAGTCGTAGTTGCAGTAGTAGCAGCATTAATCGTAGTTGCAGTAGTACCATTAGTCGTAGTTACAGTAGTAGTAGTAGTAGTAGTAGTAGTAGTAGTAGTAGTAGTAGTAGTAGTAGTAGAAGTAGTAGTAGAAGTAATAGTCGTAGTTTCAGTAGGAGCAGCATTAGTTATGATTAGAATAGTAATAACATATTTAACAATCATAGTAGTAGTGATGTAGTTAAAGCAGTAATAGTAGTAATAGTGGTAGATTTTGCAGAATAGAAGGGCCACTGCAGTAGTAATAATAGTAGGAGTAGTATTAGAGTTGATGATAATAGAGGAGCAACTGTGGTGGTAGTAGTAGTAATAGGATTGGTATCTGTAGTGGTAGTGGCAACAGCATAATTAGCAGTTGTAAGAGTAGTAGTGGTTTTGGTGTGAAGAAGTTGTCGTTGTAGTGGTGGTTAAAATAATGGCAGAATTGGTATGACTATGGTGGTATAAATATTGATTGTGAAGGTTGTTAAATTTGTAGTATGTATAGTTCTAATATTTTTATAGTAGAGTAATGCTAGCATTAATAGTTGTTTTAATAGATTTAGTGTTAACTACAGAACAATGAGCAATACTGGTGGTGGTGGTGGTCGTCGTCGTCGTCGTGGATTTAGTGTTAGGTACAGTACAATTAACATTATAATGAAACATATTTCAGCATATTTAGAAAATATCAGATCCAACTGGCACCTCAGAATACCTACAGTTTAAGAAATATGCTGAATACACCTTTGACTAATACAACTGATAACTTAAAAAATTCAGGAATTTACCAGATTTCATGTCATGACTGCCAAAGCTCATATATAGGGAGGACTAAAAGGAATTTAAAAATAAGACTAAGTGAACATCAAAGAAATATAAATTTGAAGCAAATAGATAAGTCAGCAGTGGCCAACCATTTTTGGAACAGTAACCATAAAATAGGACAAGAGATAAAGCTACTAAATTCCATACAGATCCCTTCAAACTTGGAAATTTGGGAAAAGATGTTCATTCATCTCAACATTAAGAATGCTTAGAATTTTTAAATTCCGCCTACAGACCATTTAATTCAGTTGATCCAATCAGGCTACAAGAGAGAAAATAGAAGTTCCCAACCTTCAACACTGATGGCAACAAATTCAATACCAAGAGTTTCCAATTCTTCACAACAGAATGTAGACCAATCAGACTACAATACACAGGAAAGAAGAGAGATGAGTTCCCAACCTTCACTATAGATGGCAACGACACTACCACTTTCCAATTTTTCACGACAGAGAGCAGAAGAAGCGTCTAATGAAATATTTCTTGGGGTTAGGGGAGAGGAAGAGCCGTTTAGTTGGATTTAGCTGAAGATGGGGGAAACATAGCTCCCGAAAGTGCTCCTTAGTTAACATCTAGCGCCTATGTGATGGGAATTAACATATAACGACTCAAGTTTAAATTGACAATTAACATTATTAGTGATGGTGATAGCAGTAGTAGTATTAGTAGTGGTTGTAACAGATTTAGGTGTTATGTATAGTACTAGTGGTAGTGGTGGTGGTAGTGGTAAGATGTAGGATGTATTTATCCGAGGAGCACACGTCGCCACTGCGAACAGCTTGATCTATTGTGGCTACACCCTCCGGGAGGAGGGATGAGTTTAAGGAGCTGTAGGAGGTCGCAGGTCTGCAGGCAGATAGACCCACAGAGACGCGCAGAAATCCTTAATATTTCCGTTTTGAACACCCGCGCACCTGTAGAGGTGAATAATCCCGAGAAAGGGTGACGAAGCGACCCGAACGGGGGACAACGCAACCTGGCGTTCACAGGGAGAAATCTTTCCAATGCGCAAGTATCAAAGCTATCTGGCCGACATCACCAGCACCGCAGGACCTGAAAACACACCTGAAACATGAAAGGGAGAGATAAAATGGGGGAAACGGGAAATTGTGGTGGAATACACAATTGTTTGTGTATTCCACCGCAGGCATTCACCTAGGTGACCAGGGGAAAACCACGAACCCCCCCCCCTGGTCAGAGTGGGCGGTCACCGGGAATCGAACCCGGATACAGGCCACAGATGTTGCCGCCTGAGCCATCCCGTTCGGTGGTGGTGGTGGTGGTGGTATTAGTAGTGGTAACTACAGTGGTAATAGTAAAATTAGTGTAGCAATGGTTCTGGTTAGTTTATGTTAGCAGTAGTGGTAGTGATAGTAGTGAAACCTTCTTTTGAGGTACCTAGTTTGAATACCATACTGTTTAGAAGATTTCGATTTCAAATTATTCCAAGACAACGGATGTTGGATCTTTTGAAATTGTTGGCAAATTATTGTTCAAATTGTTCAAATGATTCGTTGTGTATTTCGGATACTTCAAATATGAAATAATACGGTACGAATATTGTACAGTGCCAATATTTGGGTTTGTATACATCCCTGGTTGCCATCTCGTCTAAAAGTCGAAATAAAGTGGTGTGTTGTTTGAACACCGTAGTTACGATTCTTGTCTTCCGAAGATTAATTCAGATTAGAAGATCAATTTCAAAGGCTGGTGTAAAATTGTAATTGAAATAATACCCCTTGTTACTGGTGCAACAAGAGAGTTTGAATTCCAATTATACTCGTAAGGTTTCCTTTTCTTCTCGTTGATTTTTAAAAACGTGGCAAAATATATGCGTAGTCAGGTAATTTATTGAGTGGTTTATAGTGATACCCTGGTCAACTGCGTTCACATTGCCCAAACGAATACTTTGCTCGTGACAGGATTTGAACATTTGATGTGACAAAGGTGTTCATTTATGTCAGGGGAGGTAAATAGAAACAAAGGGAAGCTAAGTACATCTTTTGACGATTGAAATCTACGACCGTACCATTTGATCTAAATACATGTGTGTTATTCAGGTAATATTTATATGACTCATATCTCATTTAGAGAACAATTCAATCCCATTTAATCGGAGTAAATGAGAAAGGATATTCAATTTAGAGCATGTACACACACAAGATTGTTTTAAGACACACACAAACTGAACGCAGAAATTCTGAACAGCTTCAATTAAAAGTTCAGCGTAAACAGTTCAATGAACATTCAACACAGGGATTCTAATTACGTGTATTGAACGAAGTGAACCTGAAGTTTTGCATTCCCCTCAACTTCAACCTCTTTATGAGAGAATAAATTACGCCTATCCGGAAATGAAAGGGAATACTGAATGTCCCACGAAAAATTTGAAAGCATATAATTATATAAGTACTTTCCTGAACATGGAAAATAAATAAATTGAAATGTACATAGCTTCAATAATGAATTCTTCAAAGAGAATTAACAGTCAACTAATAAAAAGACCAGTTAAACAAACTATTCCTTTTCCAACAAGACTACTACCGCGCATACAGTTGATGAGTCATTATATTTAATTCAGGAAATGTTGAAGATAGAATAATTAGTACGGAATTTGGCCCTCACCACCCCCTGATTTAACTTTATGTGGTTTTTATCGATGGAGAAAATTGAAAAATAAGCTGTGTGCAACAAACTGATCAGAAATAAAAGAAAGCATCAGACGAGAAATTCACTCAATTTGGGATACTGAACTCTCCAATGGAATGAAAATATCCTGAGAATATGCCAAAAATATGCAAATAGAGAACAACCTTTCGAACATCTCTTAAGATAAGGCATATGCTTATTATCGTTGTAATCGTAACTAAATATGAGATCGTGAGGCGGTTGCGAGGATATTATAACTATTTCGGCGGGAGTTCGAGCTGTCGCGGCCGAAGCGCGAGTAGCTGTGCGATGACCACAGTGTGAAGGAAAGTACTGTAAAAATAACAGTACTCTAGCAGTGAACCAGACAGTAGATACGCAAAATTATAAATGCTGATGATTTCTATTGGTGTTTACGGCAAACTCACGTTTGTAACTATCTACGATATATGACGATGCTATTTCTTTGCAGAGTGCGTAACATTTTGTATTTCATTTCGTTGTAAATACCTTATCTGCGTGTCACGCAATGTTAAGTTTAACCCTATTATAAGATAATATAATGTTTATAATGTTGCAAAAATAATATATTTGAGTGTTTCAATTAAGAAGTATTCCCAATTTTTAGTGTATATCCCTTTTAACCACTAAGATCTGTAGAGACGGTGAATGACATAGGTGGAATGGCGCTCAAGTGAGCCCTAGTCCACTGTTCCACGGAATTGAGAGCTGTCCTACATTTTCATTATAAAAATAAGGGAAAATCCCGGAAAATTTCTTATCTAGACAACTCGTTCGAAACGAAATCCAAAGTCGGCTAAAACTAGACACATTACCCCTACATCATGGAGGTGGGCTAGGAAAATATGTAATTAAGGTTTGTTCCTCCTACCTTGGAGAGCAGGTTCCCAGAGTAGACAGATCACCATCGCTCCTAGAAACAAGTAATATTACTTTAATCTATGCCATAAGTACTCAGTTATTCCAGTTATGATGCTCTTAATATTTACAGACTTATTTTTAATTTCTATAGGTCTGAACTATAGCAATAAAATAGACTGAACTTAAAAACTTCGCATGTCTACAGGTTGCACCACAACTACTTTTAAGGCCAACTTCTTAGACATATGAAATGAAGCCGCTTGTAAATAGTTTAACCAATCCTTCAGAATGCATAAAAACCTACAGCGTGGGGATAAAAATAATCCGTGAAATAAACACGGGTTTAAAAAGGTCACGGGTCGGCTACCACCTGCCACATGGGTAAAACTAGTTCGCTGTACAATCGCCGCTAAACTCGATTATTCTCTCTCCTACAACAGGCAATGTGATTTCAGTAAAGTTTGTTTTCTGAGCTGGCTTCAACCATGTGATAGGCAGTTACTTGTCTTTGCTCTCTATTAAATGATGACGTGTCTTCAAAGTTAGTAAAAAGGGAATATATAATTTCCAATATACAGGATGAATCCGAACGCTAACGACACACTTTCACAAATCGTTCAGGGATGTTTTCTGAGTGTTTTGATATAAGGAACCCATACTACCGATGGCCATTACCGAGTAATTTCATTGTTTTCGTTCTTTAACAACTCAACCTCCTTAGTATCTGTTTACTCGAATATGATCGTTTCCAAACAAAATATAACCTTTCCCTGCTGTAGTAAAGCGTGTTTTCACTGCGGTCCAAAACCAGGCTTCTATTCCTGCTCAGTTCTGTCTCAGCTTTTAATTAAACAGTACATTACTTTGTACTAAACTGTTAGTGATATGGTATGGATAGCTTTACTTGTGCAGAATTAGCCGATAAACACCTCGTCTACGGTTTCACTCAATGCAACGGAAGAACGGCACAACGACGTTATGCAGAGCTGTTCCCGTAGCGACGTCAACTTCATCACACAACATTTGCAGCTGATTGGGCCTTATTTACTACCTGACAGACTGAATGGAACAGTCTATGAAACGTTCCTTCAACATGACCTCCTACATTTTCTGGAATATGTGCCGCTGATAATTCGTAGGCATATGTGTTCTCAACATGATGGGGCGCCAGCACATTTTGCAGTGAATGTTAGGGAATACATTCATGAACAGTTCAGGCAAAGAAGCTACTGGTCGTGGTGTCGTGTTCCATGGCCAGAACGGTCACCAGATCTGGCATCTACGGACTGTTTCTTCTGGGTTAACGTGACGAGTTTAGCTTACGTGACTCCTGTCGAAACTAATATGGACCTGGTTGCTAGGAGTGTAGCAGACCTAACGGTGTGCGCCAATGTTCTGGAATGCTACAGGCGTCGCTGTGAAGTTTGTCGTGATCATGGCGTTCGACATGTTGTACATTTACTTTAAACAGTGTAATTTGGGTTGTTTCATGTCATTTTTGTAATATTTGCTTATCTATCTTTAAAAATAAGCAGTTGAAATTGTTAGAGGGTAATGAGTAGTGGATTAATTGGTGGCGAACCGCAATGTAAACACGCTCTATAGCAGTCAAAGGTTGTGTTTTGTTTGGAGACAATATTCTGAGTAAGCAGACAAAAGTAGTTGAGTTATTACAAAACGAAAACAATGAAATTACTCGGTAATGAGCCACCGGAGACCATGGGTTCCTTATATCACAACACTCAGAAAACGTCCTTGAACTATTTGTGAAAGTTTGTCGGTAGAGTTCGGATTCACTCCGCATATACTGTATATTGTGGTTTGGGAAACTATGTTATCGACTTGTATATTTGTTCAAATTACATATAAAAATATAATGTACATACATATAAAAATATAATGTACATATAATATATTTCTGCAGCCTTCATACTGTAACTCGGCTTGACCGTTCAAAGGAAAACAGCTATCCTGAGCACCCAAGTATCAGGATATACTGCAATTCGGATTGTTTTTCGAAACGTTATTGACTGAAACCCATTGACATGTGCTAATTTAATTTTATGCTAGAGTAAAATTCAGACTTCATAGGCAAATTTAAAAATATGGAAATTAACGCGCGCGCGCTCGCACGTGCACACACATACACACATATTATATAACTATAAAGATTCTCTGAATACCTCTGAGGAGATGATAAGTATGATGATGGTAGTGATTATGATGATGATGACGACGATGATGTTAAGAATTATGAAGAAATAAATTATACAATATAAGATTAGGTCATAACAGTCATTAAAAATTTGTTTTCAAATTTAACTTACAATGTTATTCCTGAACTGAACGTTCGCATTATATTTCAGTTATTTCCCTACAAATCAGAACGAGATATTTGAATGATTGAGAAACCGAGGATGGTTGCACTGGTGAAAAAGTTTATAAAACATTCTTCAGTTTTCGAAAGTTAAAAGTAGTGACATAGTAGTAGCTTGATAGTCGTCAGTTTACTGATTATGAATAATAACACAGCATAAAGGTACTGAATACTTACTGAGGTCTTGAGGACATCCTCAGATTTTCCAAGCTTGTGGAGTGGAAGGAATATCTGTGATGAGCATTTGGACTGGTAGGTTGACTGCTACTACTGAATACACGACGCAATCTCAGTTTTAATGGATTTTGGCGAGATTTCTTTCCCCGAATCATTGCAACTAACACGTTCAAGTGTCACTTCAACACTGCACCATTTCCTTCCCTTCACTTAATGAAACCACATCCTTATCGCACAACGGAAAACAAAGACGGTCATTCCACAACGTGATCCTGTCCTCAACGTCTACCTCGTAGGTTGGCCACGGTCGACGTGATAGACGACTCATCAACAACACGCCTTTTGCAAACACACTCTTAAGCGCAAGATGACGCAGAAAACTTCATTTTTGTTTCATTTTTCTCTTAACACGTTTGAATATTTTTTCAAGCTACCAGCATGTTATTTCCAAGCTAATGACAGGAAACGTATTGCCACTTTTCACAATAATATACCAAAACAAAACTGTAGGCGCAGTATTAACGTAAAACATTACATGTTTGTGTGGAAATAACACAGGTAACTTGTGGGAGTACCGCTAAAATGCCTATTACGTTGAAACCTACCCATTAGGTAAATGAATATTATGTGTATTGCCCTTCACAAGAAAATAATGCTGCATTCGGCATACACAACTTCAGTCTTGCAATACAAAACAGGAAAGAAGAAGGTATTTAAGTGCGAACGCTGAGGATTTCACGCAGAAAAAGAAAAACACCGTTTAATTTTAATTACGTCTTCTACCTAGATATAAAATTGCACATATGATTGTGTCACAAAAACATTTTATTATTTGCGTTTTACTGTGAGTAGCAATATAAATAATGGTAGGATTCAATATAGAGAGTTTAGTTGAAATAATGTCTCTCTTTTTTACTGCTGACAGGACTTACAGTGTTGAGCAAATGAAGTTGATAGATAACATTTCGTTTATTGGCAGTCATTACTGACACGGGATGGCTCAGACGGCAACGCCTGTGACCCACATTCGGGAGGTTCCGGTTCGATCTCTGGCGACCGATCACTCCGACCCATGTGTTTTTCCTGGTCTCCCCGGGGTTGACAAGCGAATGCTGGGGTGGTTTCTTCTCTGCCACGGTCTTCTTACCGTCATTTCCCTTTCATTGCATTTCCTTCTCATCTCTCAGATGTGCTTCTCGGTCTCGTGGTATATGGCGGTGCCGGACAGATGGCGCGGATAAATGCTCACTGGAAAGAATACCCCCGTGGACTCTAGAGGGCTGCTCGGCTGGTGGATCGTTCATCGCCCTCTCTCAGTGACTCCAGAGGTGGGACGGGTCTGCGAGCTTAGAAACGTTAGGGAATTCGAGCGTGTCTGTGGCCTGTCTGCCTACGGCTTGTAGGCTTTTGTGTGGTTCCTTCACTTCATCCCTTCCTCCTGAGGGGTATTAGGCACAATGGACCTATGTACGACGCGGTGCACGGGGTATCCCCCTTAGTTCAATTACTTACATCTATTGGCAGTTATTTTAATGCACATGAAAATAGTAACTTTGATGATTTTAAATTGTCTGTGCCAGTGTACTGATCAGTTGGGCTCGAAGTGCCAAGTTAAATTAAATTAAACTGAGTTTTATTTATGGACGCTCTTTAACTACTATGGTCCTTAGCGTCCCATTCTTTATTGGGCGTGAAAGACTGGGAATTTTGCTCAGAGGCCTCTTTATCAGGCTTGAGGTTCTTTTACGTGCCGTAAATCTACGACATGGGACCACCGGCTTTACTTCCCTTCCGAAGGAAGCCATGCTAAGAATTTTTACGCCCAAAAAAGTCCATCCCTCCGCCGGGTTTGAACCCGCGAACTTGTAAACTAGAGGCTAGCACGGTACCACTAGTCCACGGAGGACGACGAAGTGCCAAGTGATAAGTATCATCAGAAAGGGGAAAATGCATAGCAAACGTAGGGACACTTGCGGTGTTTTCAACCTAACTACATACATGGCATTTTATTCATGTAGATTGCATTTAAACACAGAAGATAATTTCATTCACAAAATATATCTGGAATGATGAGTAGTTTCACTGGCTTAAAAGTGAAATCTTATTTCACATAGAACTTGTAGAAATGAATCTGTCTGTGACTGGGTAAGGTACATTAACCACAGAAACATATGTTCAATATAACTCATATTAGTTTGTGTAGTTTCCTAAAATTCTAATTTATGCAGTTTACATACTGACGTTTCAGTGGTACTTGTTAATCCTCTAAACGTTTGAAAATTTAGTTTATAAGAAGACAAAATGGGTATAAATTTACGATGTTGCATGAGAGAACTACACGCACACAACACAGATGCACTATAGTGAGACTAGATGATGCATAAGTATCGCTGAGCCATCAGCAAATTGAACACAGTTGAAACCCTTATTTGTACGGTAGAATAGGAAGCTGCAGAATGGGTTAGTTATTTCAAGAAGCGATTTAAATGTTACATAGCTTTCCCAAGTGTAGAAACATAGTGCATTCTTACTATGACTAATTACACAAACAGACTACTCTTTTCTCATCATAATTCGAGAAATTTTGTATATAGTTATGAAACAATATGATTTTGGGAAAGCAATATGATTTAACACCTCTCCGTAACCGCTGTGCAATCATATTCATGCAAAATTTCAATATGCTTTATTTAAATCATTTTTATGAGCAATGTTACTTAAGGTTGGTTCACAATAACCGAGAATAGCAACAAAACACATGCGTTATAAGTGAGCGCTCACAATTAATGGGAAGCTTTCCCATACCCCGGGAACAACAAAGAAAACTTGATCAAGTTGATCATATTGTGCATATTAGCCTCTTCATATTGAAGGTGGTCGCAACATATGGCAGCTGCTAAACATCTCTCTTGTCGCAAGCTGGGAAATCGAAACTAGAAGAAACTTTAGCAAATGTGCGTCCTGACCACAGATCCTGACTCTCTCTAATCTGTTGAGCATTGGTTCTCCTAGCGAAAGTGTAATCTTTACTTTATTTATATGCAACTCAAAACCTGCTATTGCCTCAAACAATAGCAAAAGCTACAAACAAACGCAAAAACCGGTAGAAATTAACAAAGAACAACAAAGAACTTCAAAGTACGCTATTAATAAAAGCATGAAGCTTGGTACGACTAAAGGAACTGGAAATACAGGTGGGACATAAACACCTGACGGATTTGAAACCAATCTGAACACTGCCTGCTTAGGCAAAAATATTTTTTAGGTATGTTGCAATGTACACAATGTGACATGCAATGATGATTTTATTTAATTATTTTTGTTTTAGGTTGGTAACACAGTTGACAGTTGTGCTTATGGTCTGACAGTGCACCACTTCCGGTTTAGTTACGATGAAGCGTTGACCTGCACCGGAGCGTATTCATTCAGTGGAAACATTCCAAAAATAAACTCAGTTACAGCTGTTCAGCGGGAATTCCGGAGACATTTCAATCGACACGACGCTCCCTTTAGGAATACTGTGTTACTGTGGGTTAGAAAATGGCGTGTAGAATGTTCTGTACAAGATGCAAAACCTCGATCGATCCGTACACCTGAGATTGTTAATCGTAAGTCGCCATCTTGCGAAACCCAACCAGGTCAGCTCGGCGCCAGTCCATGGCAGTAGGCATAACTTCTCGAAGCCTACGTCGGATCGTGCATGGCGACTTAAACCTCCTTCCTTATAAAATTCAGCTTTTTTGTGAATTGAGAGAGTGACCGTATTTTTGCCGCAAGTTTCTAACCTTGGTGACTCGTTATCCTAATGTGCTCGATTCCCTTTTCATGTCAGATGAAGCTCATTTTCATCTCAACGGATATGTTAACAAGCAGAACTGTCGCTACTGGGCTGGAAATAACCCCCTTGAGGTACATTCTCAGCCACTACACAGTCCAAAAGTGACGGTTTGGTGTGCAGTATCGTCAAATGCAATTGTTGGCCCATTATTTTTTAAAATGAAGAAGGTGATTCAGTGACTGTCCATTCTGCACGTTATTGCGCAATGCTGGAAAAGGGTTCATTACCATTTCTTGATGACATCGCTTTGGATAAGAGATGTGAACTTCGGTTTCAACAAGATGGAGCCACTGCTCACACGACCCACGTTACCATGCAGACACTAAGAAATATGTTTTCCAGACACCTTATCTCAGGGTATGCCGACATGCAGCGGTCGGCCCGTTCACCAGACCTAACAGCGCCAGGTATTTTTTTGGGGGGGGGAATGTGAAACACACGATGTGCGCAACACGTCCAGCAACCTCTTGGAGCTGAAGCAGTGCATTCAAGTGGCCATAAAGGAGATCCCACAGAACGTTCTAAGGCGAGTAATGCATTCTGTTCCTATCAGGATGGAACAGTGGGTAGAAAATGACATCTTACAGACATTTTTAGAACATAAACTATGTCATCTGAAACTCCATGTCATTGTAAATTTTTCAACACAAGTAAAATATATCTTTGCCTAAGCACACAGTGTTCAGATTGTTTTTAAAACCGGTAGCTGTATATGCCCCACCCTGTATTAATAGATCTGCATTTAGAAAATGTTTATCCCGTCGAATTTTGACATTAGCTAATCTGCATTATGTTGGCTAAACTGGGAGCAGTGAAAGACTATCATTGGCCAGTTACAAACAAATGACATTCCAATGCGCAAAATCGATTTTCCACTTTGCTATCGATATGGTCATCGATATGCATTACTGTTCTCGTTACAGGGTTATTATGAGCCTAAATATTGCATGCTGTTTTGCTACCCGTTCTAATTTCCATTCTGGTTTCCATTCTCGGGTTATTGCGAACCAATCTTTACCTTTCCTACCATATTCGAGAACACTGAGCACTTTTTTATTCTAATTTGCCTGGAGACGTTTGAGTTTATGCATATTTCAATATCTACAGGGGATACAAGATGTATACATTCATTTGTAATAGTAAGGTTCGCTTTCACTTTCTTTACCTCCTCACCTAGATAAGAAGAAACACTGTATTCCGCTTAAAAGTGCGTGAATCTAATTGCATTACAAATGTACGTATTTGCACATTGTATGGAATCCAAAGATATAAATGAATTTAAAAGAAACTTGAGTGTGCTCAGAGATAGAAAGACAAAGAGAGAGTGAGAGAGAGTGAGCGGGAAAAAGAGAGGGGAAGAGAAAACGGATAGAGGAATACGAAAATTAGAATACCAAACTTCACATTTAAACCGGGCAGCTTTCATGGATGCAATTAAAAGTTTTCTACGGAATTTCTCCAGCCAAACAACCTTTTAATATGAAACAATTTTCATTTCTATCCATTTTCTCAAAAATGATTTTCATTTTTTTATTAATATACCACAGATATGAGACATATTCTTTACGAATAAAATGTATAGGTATAGTACGGGACAAATATTAATGTCCTATACAACAAGTTCCCAGAATATTGCGTTATTATTTACGTCGAAACAGTTACGAACAAATGAGCGGGGCACCGGAAGGAAATGGCAGTCGTTCTGCGTGGTCTATGGGTGTCATACGAGCCTCTAGTTCCCAACGTCGCGATTTCAAACCCGGCGGAGGGCGATGGATGTTTTCGGGCGTAAAAATTCAGCATGGTTTCCTTCGGAAAGGAAGTAAAGCCGATGGTCCCGTGTCTAGATTTTCAGCATGTAAAAGAACCTCAAGCCTGATAAAGAGGCCTCTGAGCAAAATTTCCCGTCTTTCACACCCAATATAGAATGGGACGCTAAAAACCATAGCAGTTAAAGAGCGTCCATAAATAAAACTCAGATTAATTTTATCGGAAGAACAGTCAGGTAAAGAAAACATCCGCAGTTTCGAGTTGCATTTACTGTAACCGAGGCTGATACGTGCAAATTTAGCACTGTATTCATTGTGCACTGTACATTCCCCTATCGCCTTGCCTCTCACTCCCCTCTGATCCCTAGCATGATCACCGGCCTAAGGATCCGGAACAACCTAAAAGTGAAGTGAAGCGAAATTTACTGTGCATCGAGTAGGATGAAGTGAGGTGGCGCATTGGGGTTTTTGTTTACCTGTGAAGCCGTGTACAATCCGCTTCATGACAAGAATTACAATACTTGCCTGTCTCTCATTCCGATGTACGTCCTACTTCACTTTCCACCATCATTAGAGTATATTATTTATAGTAGCAAATAAGGCAGCGCATTGGTATCTTTGTTTACATCAACAGTACTGTGTTTACGGAACTCTTATAGGAAGGTTGCACATGAGAGGGGTAATTAAGATTACAAAGCCTGCATAAAACGTGTACATTTTATTTCATACACTAATACAGCCATTAGTACATACATTAGGTTATTTTTCGACATAGACTCCATATCGGTTTAGGCACTTGTCGTTTCGTGGAATGAGTTTGAATATTCCCTCCTGGTAAAATTCCCATCCTTGCGTGTTCAGCAATGTTGTCGCAGTGTTTTACCTCCTCCTCTGAAACAAATCGTCTGCCTCAAATGAGGAAAAGTTGAAAGTCGCTTGGAGCGAGGTCAGGGCTGTAGGGAGGGTGGCCATGATGTCCCAGTGAAACTGTTTCAACAGCGTGGTGGTCTTCTGGACTGTATGAAGTCGCGCGTTGTCGTGAAGGAAGATGATGCCCTCGGTGAGAAGTCCTGGCCGTTTCATCCTGATTGCTTCGCACAACTGTGTTAAGGCCTCGCAGTATCGGTCAGCGGTCACTATGCCCTCTTTCCAAAAGCTCCACGAATATGACACCCGCGCTTTCCCAAAACACTGTGGTCATCACCTTCCCGGCAGATGGCGTCACCTTTAACTTTTTTGTCTTTGAAGAGAAGGGGTGTTTCCACTCCACTGACGACCGCTTACTGCTGGTAGTGTAGAAGTGGATCCATGTTTTGTCAACCGTGAAAATGAGGTGAAGAAAACTCTTCTCTTCCGTGGAGAACGGTTGCAAAAGTTTGCAGACTTGCCCCCATGCGCTTCTCCTTGTATTGGTTGTACAGATTTCGTGAAACCCATTGGGAACAAACTTTCCGATACTGCAGAAATCGTGAACAATGTGACGAAAGCTTCTGAACGGCATTCCCAATTCTACCGTCATATGCCGTAATGTGATCCTGCTGTTGTTCTGAATCAGCTCCTCCACACGAGCTGTGTTCAAATATGTTGAGGCCGTGCTGGATCAGCCACTGCGACCCTCGTCGGTGATATTTTCTCTACCGGCCGCAAACTTCCGACACCATTCTGTGACATGCTGACGAGACATTATAGTCTCTCTGTAAACCTCTACCAGCTGCCGGTGAATTTCAGCAGCGATTACATGTTTCGTCTACAGAAATCGAATACGGAAACGGATTTCTTCGCGAGACCAGTTTTCCAAGGAGTCGCCATTTGTGTTTACCTACAACTAGCGCTGTATTTGGCGGGTGGCTGAAACTCTGCACAGTTGCCAACCGCATGTATTAGCATTACTGCATACTACTAGCTTCTCTATAACGGACGAAACTCCAGGAATATCAGCCTTATAACCTTAGTACATTGGTTGCTAAATTGTCCCGGATCCTTACTCTGATGATGACGTTATACAATATCAACAACAACAATGTGCCCTCCTCCAAGTGAATTCATATCGTTGACCGACTAATAACTCGTCAGCGTTGCCACTGTTATTGTTCTACTTGCAGCAACCAATGAAGGATTAACAGATACTGTAATATTTCCTGTTTCTCCAAAAAGAAGAAAAAAAAACTAAACCGACGGGTATTAATTACTAAATGAATATTAATAAACGATACCCTATGACGCCTAAAATAGAAATTTTGACGTTTCTGTAACTGAGGGTGACTGCAAAGACGGGGCAACGTTGTCTGTCATAGCGAGTGCTGCTACACAGTTCTCGAGGTCGCGGGTTCAAACCCGGCGGAGGGCGATGGACTTTTTTCGGACGTAAAAACCTGAACATGGCTTTCTTCGGAAGGGAAGTAAAGCCGGTGGTCCCGTGTCGTAGATTTACGGTACATAAAATAACCTCAAGCCTGATAAAGAGGCCTCTGAGCAAAATTGTTCATCTTTCACGCCCAAAATAGAACGTGAAGCTAAGGATAACAGCAATTAAAGAGCGTCCATAAATAAAATTTGTTTAACCCATCAACATTAACATTTGAAAGTATCATATACAGGACCACTGAAGCAGATATAGAGGATCCTATAAATTACAGGAGTATTATCCTCCTAGCAGTGATAGGTAAAGTATGCACAGAGATACTAGCTGACAGAATGCAGAGATGGGCGGAGAAAGAGGGGAAGCTATCAGAATTCCAAGCAGGATTTAGAAAAGAAAGGAGAACAGCAGATAACATATTAATTATAAAGACAATGCTGGGTAAATACTTAAGTATAAAAAAGGGCAGGGTATACATGGTTTTATTGATTTAGAAAAAGCATTCGACACTATCAACAGTGATGCACTATGGTTAAAACTAATTAAGAAAGGAGTGAGCGAATCATTTATAAAAATTTAAAGCATTTATATGCAAATAATGAGTGTAGTGTGAAAATAGCCAAGGGAAGAATTTCTGAAGAGAACGCGAATAATTTAGGGCTTAGGCAAGGGTGCAAACTTAGTCCAGTGTTATTTAACCTATTTATAGATGATATTATAGAAGAGATAAAAAACTGAATAACCATTCACCAGTTATTAATAATAAGGAAATATCAGGATCATTGTTTGCAGATGATCTCGTGGCAGGTTCCATCTCAGTTGTGGGGCTAAGTAAAGCTATCAATTTGCAAATACTGTAAAGATTGGGGTTGGAAATAAACAGAAAGATATCGAAAATTATGATTTTTAAAGAAAGGATATAAACCAAGAAAGACCGAAAAATGGTATTGGGAAGGAGCGGAGCTGCAAGTAGTGAGGATAATTGTCTATCTAGGAGTAAAGCTCAATAGTGCAGGAGATTGGGGAGAACAGAAGGAAAAAGAGCTAGCAATGGGGAAACAAGCAATACAGGTAATCAGAGCATATGTGAATGAACAAAATACCAGAAATGCAAATTGCGTGGCTAAAAGGATATAAAGCACAGTGGTGGAAGCAAGGATGTTATACGCAGCAGAGATATGGGGGCTGGAAAAAGGATGGGAAAATGTAGATGCTATAGACAGGAATTTTTGCAAAATAAAGCCTGGGATTACCAAGAAGTTCACCGAATGTAGTAGCACAAGCAGAACTAGGGAGGGTGGGAGCTAAAGGCAAAATGGCAGAAAGGGCAATCAAATACTGGTTTAGAATAAAGCTACTGGAGGAAAATGAGATACCTAAGCAATGCTTGGTTGTACAGGAGAAAATGGGGAAAAAAGAAACTTGGATGCACAATATACAGACAACAATGGAAGAAATAGAAATGGGGGAAACATGGGCAGAAAGAAACAACAAAAGTAAGGGTTTCTGGAAAGAAATTAGAACAAGAGTGGAGGATATTGAAAAGCAATTAAATTATGAGTAGTTTCAAAGAAAAATGTCATTAGTAGGTTATAGATATTTAAAAACCGAATGGAGAAAAGAAAGATACATCGAAGAGTGCCACAAAGAGGCCAGAATGCGGTATGGATGGGCGAGGACAGGTGTAATGCATTTAAGTGGTTAACAGGGAGAAGAAGGGGAAGAGATGTACTAAATGTAATGGATTACATGACAATTGGCATTATGTTCTGGAATGCGAGGACACAGAGAATTTAATACCAGAGAAATGGAAAACTTTACCAATAGAGCTAAAAGTTAGGAATAAGTTTAATACAAGATCAAATGAATCTACGGAGAAAGCAGGAAACTATTTAGGAAAAATTAGGTTAAAGTGGTTAAAAGAGATGTGAGGCAAATTGGAGAAAATGCGGAAAAAGGGTAACAAGGCAAAAAAGTAAATAGTGGAAAATTATACTTCCCCATTATGTATACAACAGAATATTAAATATAAGGGGAATAGAAATAATAAGCAACTCCATTGTATTATAAACATTGTATAAATTGCATGTAAGTACAAAGTAGACAATAAATACAGGACCCTGTCTATGTAATCATAGTTTCAGGAAAAAATACGTTAAAGTTTAGCCCGTACTTTATTGTACATTTTTCGTAACCAGCGGCTGAATTTTCGCCCTTCTTCATTTAATACTTTATAAATCAAAATCATAAAAAATTATCTCTTTTGTGAATCGTCTGTAGAATCACTATGAAGTGAAAATGAATGGAGAAAGCCGTGTGGCTGTTACACACTAGGTTATTTCATTAAACTGCACAGCAGCTTGGATATGTTATTCTTTTAAGTCTGTAAACTAATCCTGATTTTCAACTTCAAATGATAATCTGAAATTCACAATAGAACAAATGTATCTGAAGCCAACTGATTTAATTCGGTTTTCCCATCATACTGATAAATTACAGAAGCCTTTAAATTAGCCCTTTATGTAAATAGTGTTATCTATCACTTTTATTCGTAAACTATTTCATAATGAGAATTATATATGATACACAACAAATTTGAACTCATGTGCATTTTTGCAACACAAACGGCGGATTCACCGACCTTCGATTTGGGTACCGTCTCTTCTCTTTTTTATTATCAGCTTGTATTACGATCCACAGTTACCAGCTAAGATTTGCTATCCTGTGGTTACTGCTAACTGCTGGTTAAACGGAGTGTACCGTATTACGGACACTAGGTAATTGCAGATTAGTTAATCTGGAGTTCGTTAACAGATTGGTATGGTTGACATTTTCTTGCGCAACTTCACGCCTCCCAGTTAGGAACCTGCAGCATTACATCTTCAAAATAAACTTTCTGTAGCCGTTTCCTTGAGACTACTGTCTGATTTACTTATTATGATAAAATATAAACTTTATTAAATTAGTGTGATGGGCTTTCACGATTAATAAATCGTTTCGGGTAGCTTGATAATGGGCTAAATGCATTCAGAAACGTAATAAGCATACTTGCTCTTAATATTATAACTTGTGTAGGCTAGGTAGTGGTACATTTCTAAACATTAAGCTACATGTTTAAGGGTTATGCCTTTAGTTTAGTTCGCCTAAGTGAGTTTCTTAAGGATTAGGTGCATGTCGGTATATTTAAAAATCTAATGTGATACATTCACACGGCTTTCTCTGCTCTCTGTCGTTTATTAGTGGGTATACAAGCTAATCTTACTAAAGCTATGCACTTCATTTTAATCCAGATAAGCCTTTGCAGAAATAGCTACATTACACGTATCGGTTTAGATACAAAGGGAATAGCGAGTCAGATGTTTAAGAACTGGATGCTATACGCTGGCGTAAAAATTCCATACTGTTTCCATGCAATGTGACAAACAACTGAATATTGACAGGACTTAAATGAATGACCAAGTAATGAATAATTCCAGCTATTAATAACAGATACCTTAGAAATGGCCTATTCCACAAAAAACGTTATTTGACACAAATTGTTTGCTTTAATGAGATCTAGGATTTTCATATGGTACGTTTTCGTCTATCGCTTAACGTTCACCAGATGTACAAGATTATGCAGATTTCCTTTCAATTGGAGAGGACTTCATAGGCTATTCCTAGAAAATTCAAGATACACATTTTTATTTGTCATGCAAATACGAGTACCTTTAATATACCTATGACATTTAATATAAATCCTTGGAGCCATTTTTTAGAAAATAAAAAATTCGAAAAAAATCTTCCATGTAAAGGATAGCTTGGGGTGGGGCAATTTCTTGAAAATCTTCGTATCGTATCTTTGGAAGGCACTGAAGCTAAATAAAAAGCTTGGTGTTCATTCGATTTTTTGAGTTGTGCTGTTCAGACACATACACGCACGGTAGGGACCCTGCCCTCTGCCTATCGTGCCTTCACGTCCGTCCGCACTCTGTCTCCTTTCACCTCATCTCTCCCTCCCAGTGGCGCCCCGTCAGGGGCCTAGGTACAAAAGATCTGCGTAGATCGAGGTGCTCCCTACGCTCCTAGTCCTATCCTATCCAAAACAACACTGACTTAGGACTTCAAAAGATGTATGGTAAAATGTTGTCAAAATCAAAACCACAGAATCGAATTACTTGAATGTACTTAATAATAAAGCAGGAAATAAAACGCATTTTGCATACATTTTGTGTTTTAACACAACATTCTTCCTGCAAAAAGCTTTGTCTAGCTCCTAACGTTGTCTCGCTATACAGCATTGTAAAAATTCAATCAGAATGAAGAGGAATTAAGAGGTTACTTGCAGAAAGCTCAAGATAAACAGTTTATTCTTCAGTCTTAACTACAGGATAACACAGGTCAACAGTGATTTTGCTGTTTTAGTTATTCAGGTCTTTTTATGGTAATTTCCATGTCCTGATTCCAAAAATTAAGCCCATATTGTCGTATGACATACCATTTCTTTCAAAATTCAAATCTTCCATTTTTAGTTATTTGTGTATCTTTCATGTGATCATGAACCATTACACTACTACAACAATGCCATCTATTAGAATAAAGCTACTAAAAGGAAATAGTTGACTGTTATATGGCAGTTGGCAGCACATTATAAGCTGCTTACACCATTTTGTATTGAGAGTTCATCTGTTAACAGGGCTTAATAGTTGTTGTATAAGGTAAGAAATTAGCACTTAAATAATACCATTTTGTTATCTTTATCATATGTAACTCAGTACAGCATAATGGAAAGAAGGTGTAGTGTAAATAATCCAAATTCATTTTGTTCTATTTGTGATAGTTTTATTGTTAAGGAGCAGAAAAAAAAACATAACCTCATTTGTAAGAAAGCGTACAAAGCTTATTTGGAATTGAAGTAGGAGATCGATTCAGATCTTGGGCTCCTCATAATGTGTTCAGTGTTTGTGTTGAAGACTTGTGAAATTGGACAAAGGGAAAGAAACAATCATTACGTTTTGGAATACCAAGGGTGTGGCGTGAACCTCACAATCACAGTACTGACTTGTTACTTTTGTACATGCAATGTGAAGGGCTTTAATTCCAAGAACAAAACAGGAATTGTATACCCAAGCTTGTCATCTGCTATGAAATCAGTGGCCCATGGCTCTGGTATTCCTATACCTAAGCCACCTACAGACAGTAGTGAACTTATTTCAGATACAGTGACAGTGATTCACCATCATCACTTGTGTCTGAGGAGTTCGTTCCTGAAACATCAAATGCGACTCAACCATTATCACAAGCCAAGCTAAATGATATTGTAAGATATTTAAATATTCCCAAGGATGCAGCTGAGGTGTTAGGTTCCAGACTACAGGAAAACAACTTACTTCCAGCTGTTACATCAGTGACTTTCTACAGGAATAGAGAAAAGGATTTCTTGCAATACTTCAGCGAAGAAGAAAACCTAGTTTACTGTAATAACATTCCAGACTTAATAAAGAAACTGGGTTGTCTTACAAATGCTCCACATGAATGGAGGCTATTTATTGATTCTAGTAAAAGAAGTCTTAAGGGTGTGCTGCTTCACAATGGGAATGTTCTTTCTTCAGTTCCAGTAGCGCACTCAGTGCAGCTGAAGCAGAATTATGAAAGTTTGAAATATGTTTTGGAGAGAATTAAATATGTTGAACATTAGTGGTTGATGTGTGGAGATTTGAAAGTAATCTGTACGATATTACGCCAACAAAAGGGATTCACAAAATTTCCATGTTATTTATGCGAGTGGCATAGTAGGGCAAGAGACAAACATTTGAAACAAAGAGATTGGCCCAAAAAAGAATGTTTAACGCCAGGTAGTAAGAACATAATAAGGGATCCTGGTGGATCCAAAGAAAAATCTTTTACCATCTCTTCATATAAAGCTTGGTGTAATGAAATAGTTCGTAAAAGCACTTAATCAATATGGTGATTGTTTCAAATATCTGTGTCAAATTTCTCGCTCTTTCTGAAGCAAAAATAAAATAAGGAAAATCTCTGTGGGTCCACAATTCAGAGCTCTATTTAATGACAGGCAATTTGAAGCAACTATGACTTTTGAAGAGAAAAATACTTGGAATGCACCTAAAGAAGTGATATGCAACTTTCTGGGAAACAATAAACATCCTGATTATGTTAAAATTGTGAACAACATGCTACAGAAGTTCAAAACTTTAGGATGCAACATGAGTCTCAAATTACACTTTCTGTTTTCACACTTGGACGTCTTTCCTGACAACCTGGGGGCAGCCAGTGAGAAACAAGGGGAGAGGTTCTATCTGGGTATTCGAGAAATGGAGAGGAGATACCAAGGACGATGGAATTCTTCAACGATTGCAGATTACTGCTGGATGCTGTGTAGGGATTCCATGGAAACACACAAGAGAAAATCCAAGAGACAAACATTCGATATCAAACGAACAATATTTTATTGACCTGCTGTTTATAAAATGAATTTAAATTTAATATTTGGCAATAAAACCCCTCACAAATTCATATGTAGGTCTTATACAACTCATCAGTATATACATTTTTCGAAGAAAATATGTGAATACTTCATTTTTGATTTGTAAAAAAACCTGATGTGATGGACAAAAACGGAAGTCATTTTTGAAATCAGCAGTACTGAAATATTAAGAATCGCCTTTCAAATGTAAAATAGCTCACAAAAAATTTTTATTTCTAGACCTGTATAATTATTTCAAATTAAAATTCTTAGAGGTGTTTTGGAGAAAATAAAGAATAACGAACTTTTTCCACATATGGGGTAGTATGGAATGAAGAAAATTCCATAAATTTTTTTTCGCATTCTTGAAAGATACTGGACTTAAATACTGTAACGGATCCAGCTTCATCCAGCCTCGGTTAGCGTTTTCTTCAGAGTTCGCCAGCGATTGGTTGGAAGGGGCAAAGGGGCGGGGCACTCTTCCCGACGTAATTGCAGGGAGCGTCTTCGATACGCGACCAGAAACCTCCGGACGCCCTATTCCCCCGTCGCCTCCGAACTTTCTGAAACTCTCCGACAGTTACATATAAGCGAACGGCTTGCGAGGAAGTCAATCAGTAAGTAAGTTGGTGAGTTCGTGCGCTGTTCTCCGAGTTGTGATGTGCATTGAGCGTGCGATTAGTAAAACCCAGTGTTCGATCCTCCAGGGAGTGAAGCAGAAGAAATGTGAGGTGACAGTGAGGACTGGCTGAGTCACAGTAGTGAAGTGAAGTGACATACACTGAACTAAGTCACAAACCTAAAGCGAAGTGACATTGAAAGGTTGAATAAACTCAGTAGAATTAAAATGCCACGACGGAGGAAATGCCTAAAAAATGATTAGCCAGAATGGTGAACCTGGAGACGAAAGTGAATTATGGAATAAAGAAGGAGACAACAATGGAGAATGTAAACTTCAGAATGGACACGATTCAGATGCTACGAAACGTGTAAACGAAGAAATTAAGAAAATGAAATCCTAACCGGTTTTGACATTGGCACTGTAAAATGTGAGATAACTGCTACGTGAAGGTCTTGAAAGACGATAACATAAAGAAGTTGGAAGTTAAACCTCACATGAAAGAAAAATTAAGGCGTTGAAAAAGCGTCTCGATCAGCAAGAAAAAACCACTAGTTCGGCCGAAGAAGCAGAGCAAGAGAATGACAAACGCCGCAGTGGAGAAGACGCACCACGACCTAAAAACCGAGGTCCATGTCCCAATTGTGGAAAATTCCATAATTACGAGACGGTTTAAATCGAAAACAGTGAAGCTTCCGAAATCTGATGGCACTTAATCATAGCTGGTATTTAAACGGAAATCTGAGGGTATTTCTTTCCACAATGGATGGAAGTCGGCGAAGAAGGCGACATATCATTTGGCTGCCTTTCGCACCATTCCTGCCGGAGGCTCAGCTGACGACTTAATTAATCTGCTAGAGGGGCGCTATGGAGAGAATTACCTGGCTACCGCTTACCGTGCCCAACTGAAGGCAAGAGTGTAACAACCGCGCGAGACGCTACAAGAATTCGCCAAGGAGGTAGAGCGACTGTTACACCAGGACCAGACGAATTTGCAGTCCGCATGTTTATCAACGGGATAAGAGACCCGGGGGAGAAAAAACTGTTTCTCCTGGAGCGACACCATCATGTCAATGACGCCCTGGCGGCTGCCCTCCGCAATGAAGCGGCAAATGTGGAGGCCGGAAGAGCCATCCTGGCAGCGGCCAGAGCTGTGACGGCCGCGAACGACGATAACCGGTGCCGGTTGGTGCCAACAACAACAGCTTAACCGTCGTAAAACTGAGAGCGAAAGACCAACGTGCTGTAGTTGTGGAGAGCCCAGACACCTAAGGGAGGACTGTGGGCGCAATCCAAACAAGGATCAAGAAAACTACTAAAGAACCGGTGTGTAGAGAGTCACGTCGGCACCGTCATCATCTTCCCCTCACTTTACGTTGAACACCCTGGCTAGGAACGGCCAGGATTGTCTGATAGCGCACGGATGGATTCGAGATCATCCCTGCAGGATGATATTAGACACAGGGTCCTCATTAATTTCGCCAGGCCTGGTGGGGCGCGGGTATTATCAAAGAGGAAGCCTGTCAGGCGTCATGAGGTAAGGATCGCTTCGGTTGAAACCTGCCCATGACAGAGCAAGCTTACCTGGCAGAGCAGGTTACAACTGAGTGTTTTCGTTGCTGCAATCACCGAGAAAATCATCCCGGGCCTGGACGCCCTTCGGTTCTTCGATACCAAGGTGAACGTAGGGCGCCTCATATTTTACTTGGGCTACGGCGAGATCCTGTTGAACCACCCGGAGAGAGACTGCAGTCCGTGAGGCTCTTACTTGCAGAGCGAGAAGTGGTTTCGGCATGGAGCGAAAGAGTGATGACGGCGCGGGTAGAGACACCTCTAACGAGGATCATGATTCTGAAAGGAGAAGGACCCCGCAGAGATGGACTTTACGACGAGAGGGCGCAGCTCCTGGCTCAGGAGATCGTGCTGCTGAGGATCATTGATGCCATTGGTCGAGATCAGGAGCTGCTTGGCGAGACTGTTTTGAGGAATAATGAGCCGGTCGCCTGTATAATGTCTCCCACCTGAGATACAGAGAACACCGAAATTCATGAAACTGGATAGTCGCCTGAATAACCTTGTCCAGAAGGTGGATAAGAACCTCTCGCGAGGTGAAAAGAAGCACATCCTTAAACTGTTCGCGGAATTCTACGATATCTTCAGCCTACCAGTACATGATTATGACCATACCGACAGAGTGATTTATCGTATCCACACCGGAGTTTCCCGACCGATTAGACAGCTTCCCGCTGGCGAAGCAGAAGCAAATGGCCAACCGCATAGCGGATATGCATACCAGAGGCATAAGGGAGGAATCCGATAGCCCGAGACGCTCACCGGTAGTGCTAGTGAAAAAGAAAGATAGAGATCTGCACTTCTAAGTTGACTATCGGAGGCTGAACGACGTCACCAAGAAAGACTGTGCTTTCCGCTTCCACGGATTAACGACACCTTGACATCTTAGCGGGAGCCCAGTGGTTCTTCACTCTGGACCTGAATTCGGGATATTAGCAAATGGCGCTTCATCCCGGCGAAGATGAAGAAGACAGCGTTTACTACTCTTCATGGACTGTAGCAGTTTAAGGTAATGCCTTTCGGGTTTTGCAACGCCCCCGCAAAGTTCCAGAGACTCGTGGAGTCTGCGATGAGTGGTCTCACCTACGACGCTTGCCTCCTTTACCTCAATGATGTTGTTATAGGCAAAACATTCGAGGAATAACTGATCAACCTTAGGAAGATGTTCAAAAGGCTTCCCCACGCCAACCTCAAGCTTAAACCCAGGAAGTGTCAGCTGTTAGGAAAGGAAGTGCGCTATAAGGGACACATCGTAAGCCCTAATGGAGTGGCTGCGAATGCCTAGAATCTGCATGCCGTCAAGCAGTGGCCCAGTCCAAGGAAAAAACAAGAACTACCACAATTCCTGCGTTTCTGCACATGCTACCGGAAATTATTTGCGAGGTATGCAAACATTGCCAAATTATTGACACAACTGATAGAGGAACTACAAGCTTTTCAGTGGTCCGACCAAGCTGAAGTGACATTCCAGGCCCTGAAGAACGCCCTGCACACACCCCGAATCTTGGATACCCAAACACTGGTAAGAAGTTCATCATAGACACGGATGCCAGTGAGATTGGCATAGAGAGCATTCAGTCGCATAAGCAGGATGGGGAAGAGGGGGTACTTGCGTACATGAGTAGAACTTTGTCCAAAGCCGAACGGAACTAGTGCGTCACCAGACGAGAGCTGAGCTTTTTATTTATAGAGACATTTTGACTACTATTGTCCTTGGCGTCTCATTCTATATTGGGCGTGAAAGACCCGACATTTTGCTCAGAGGCCTCTTTATCAGGACGTAAGGTTCTTTTACGTGCCGTAAATCTACGACACGGGACCACCGGCAGACTAGAGCTGCTGGCTGTTGTGGAGACTCTGAAGCAGTCCCACAGGTACCTCTGCAGACAGGGGTTTCACCTCCGGACGGACCATTCGGCTCTAACATGGCTGTTGATCTTCCGCAACTTAGAAGTACAGATGGTGCCCTGGGTCCAAGGGCCACAAGAGTACAAGTTTATCTCCGAACACCAGGTAGGAAGGCGCCATTTTTATGCCGACGCCTTTTCCCGAACACCATACCAAAAAAGGTGCAACCACAGCGTGAATGTCGAAGCGAATGAGGAGTGTTTCAGCCGTACGTCCGGCCACGGTGCAACTTGCAGTCCGTTAGTACGAGGGGATGTTGAGAAAGGAGCAACTGAAGGATCGAAATTTAGGGCTCGATCCCAACGGACAAAGAATCCGGCCAAAGATCTGGATACTGTAGGCGGACGTCACTTCCAGAGACCCGATCTATAAGCGCTACTGTACGCGGTAGCACTCCCTGGTGGTCAGGAACGGTGCGTTAAAGAAAGTGTGGAAGTCCACGGAAGGTAAAATTAAGGCAGAACAGCTGTGCTCCCAAGGAGCAAGGTGAAAGAAGTCCTCGAGGAGATTCATGCCGGTGCTACCGGAGGGCACCAGGGGTTAACTAAGACCTGGAGGACCTACGTCGCCGATTTTATTGGTTGCATCTTGAATGCGACGTGGAAAGTGGTGCCAGCAAACCGACATCTGCGAGGCAAGTGGGGGACAGTCACCCGTAGTCGTGCCCCCGTGCAACTGTATAATGTCGGAGCGCAAATCGAAAGAATTTCTATCGATGTGGCAGGCCCTTTCCCAAGGACAGACACATGAAATAGCTACTGTTACTCTCTATGAACTATTTCACTATGTGCCCGGAGTTTTGCGCAATTTCCAATCAAGAAGCTTTTGCTATGGCTAATGCACTGGCGAATAACTTCTTCTGCTGGTTCGGAGTCCCCCAGAAGCTCCAGAGTGACCAGGGAATTAGTATCGAAACCTAGCTTACGCGAGAGCTGCTTCAGCACCTCGGAATACAAAGACGCGTGGCACTCTTTTTCATCCACAGTCGGATGTAATGGCGGAGCGTCTATGAAGACGGTGGACGTGTTGATCCGGAAAGTGATATCCAGCCATCAGCGAGATTAGGGATGTCAACGTACCAGAATTCCTCCTGGCCTACCGGGCATCAGCACACGAGTCCACTAGTATGACATCATCTAACATTGTGCTGGACGGTAGTTTACAGCTACCATGTCATCTGTTGTTCGGCACGCCTCCTGATGCTGACCAGCCCGTTACGGATTATGCGGTACACTAACGGACAGATTGGAATACATTTTGGCAGGGAGCACCTGAAACTGGGAAGTAATCGGATGAAGGCACGCTATATCCGCCGGGCGAACATTGCCGGATCCCAGGATGGTGACCTTGTGTGGATTTATCATCCGACGGCGGCTAAGGGGAATTCGGCAAAGTTGCAACCTTCCTGGGGTGGCACATATAAGGTAATCACTCGTATCAACGATGCGGTACATCACATTCGGTATCAATCCCGAAGAAAGTTGAAGATGGTCTATTTTGATCGGCTTGCTCCATATCATGGAGGTATTCGGGACGACCAGCTCTGATGAGGGAGCTATGTGACAAATCCAACGTGTCTATTAATGCTTTCCAACGATTGGTTGGATCGGGAAGGGGCGGGGCGCCCTTCCCGACGTCTTTGCCGGGAACGCCTTCGAGACGCGAGCAGAAAACTCTGAACGCTCTCTTCCCCCGCCTCTCCTGCATATATTGGAACTCGCTGGCAGTTGTGTATAAGCGAGGGGCTCACGAGGAAGTCAGTGAGTGAGTAAGTTAGTGAGTTCGTTAAAATTGTGAGGCACTGGGGAGAAGAAAATTTCATCTCTATGGAGCCTCACTTTTGGACAGGTCAAAAGATCTTATTTTAGGAATTGGAGTTCTGGCGCTAACCAATATAAAGGAACTCCAAATCCTATGATACGAAAAAGTGATTGCACAAAACACCTCTAAAGGAGCGAGGATCTTTGAACCCTACTACTACTATTGCTACTACCATCACCACTACTACTACTATTACTACTACCCTACTACTAGAGAGTTCGTGCTGTTGATGCGACAAAAGATGCTGTTCTTCGAGTTGTGACGTACATTGAGTGCTGTTCGGCATGCGATTAGTGAAGTTCAGTGTTCCATTCGCCAGCGAATGAAGCGAAAGGAAAAGAAGGCTGCTTCGTAAGTGATCCTTTCCACTTATACGTGCAGAACAAAGTGAGGTGAGTGAAGACTGACTCATAAAGGTAAAGGTATATATTACGGAGGAGCTCCAGACCGGGACAGAGCACATGAAGCAGGCCTCGGCAGCCTTTTTGCTCTGAACGTGACCTATGGAAGAGAGGGAAGAGGGGAGAGACCCGAAGGGCGACAAGATCCGGGGGATAACGACATGGACAGGGTTCCTAGCGTTTCCACTTCGAACGCATCCGACGCCGCTCAAGGCTGCTCACAAAACCTCGGGGTCCTCTAAAGGGGATCGTGCTCAAAGAGCACCCGGAGACGAGACCCAGCTGAGCCGTCCGACCGATGCTAGGGAGAAACCTTTACAAAGCTCACCTCCATCACTCAGCTGCAATACGCCGAACACCGTCGCCTGGTCCTTCAACCCAGGAACAGATGATGATGATGATGAAGGAGATGATGGGTACAGGAAATGAGCGACAGAAAGGTGTAGAAGAAGAGGAACCACCCCGGCCTGGTACCTTTGAACAGAGTCTGACTCAAATATGAAATTGGGTATTTAACCAAGATTTTAAGTTGCTCTGTTCAAAGACACTTACACACACAGGCCTTCTTATGATATTTTGTGCTAAACGAACCTCATAACATGCATTTCCGACGTGCTCTCTATTGCTAATTTTTGGGTGTAACACAATATTTCTCCTACCTTTCATAGGTAAGCTGGAGAAAGTAAAACTACTGTGAACAAATATTGCTTGTTTGGGACGTTTGCAACCTTGGAACACACGGAGATAATGGAGAGGAACAGCTGGCAATAATTATAATTTTCAAAATTTAAATAACGATTTTTTTCTATAGTACAGTTCTGAATAAGGGATATGACAGCATTTCCGGCAATCAAGATAAATAATAATTAGAGAATATGAATTAGAATGTCCATGTCTAACTACAAACTCCTTTGAATGCCCGTGGCCTATTTTCACTGCATAAAAATAAAATAAGGATCCCCTTTTATTAGGCTTTAGCCAAAGCACATTAGGGTTTGTCGTAGAAATAATTAAATTGTTTCACATTTTAACCTATTGTTTGTCCGGTATAAGAAAGGCGAGCTTCTTGTTTGCCCACCGAGCTTGTAGAAGATCGGAGTAACGAGTGTGGTCACAGCTCAACCGAATAAGGAGGGACAGTCTTAGATAAGACCGGGCGGGTTTAACGAGTACGTAATTGGCACATGTCTTAACAGGCAATCTGGTATGCTGCAATATTCGGAGAGATCGTATAGTAGCTGCAGCATGTAAGTACCACTGTTTCAGGATAGGATTTTGCTACCAAAATCTCATCATTTATTAATACAGTATAATTTGCAATTCATACATAAAAAATTCATTTAGGTATCCAATTGAAAAATAAAGCTTGTAAGGTTCTTCCATACTATTTTTCGTTTGGAAATAAGCTAACTTCTACTTCCTGTGAAACCAAATGCGCTACTCATAATAAGAAACTGTAAGTTTTTTACGGATGTTAATCAGTCTTAACTGGAAATAAGCAAGTGAATATAGGTACATCAGTATATAAATCGAAGTTAAATAAACATAGGAATAAGCAGATATGAGAAAGAGGCTTAAAGAATAAAGCAAATATACAAGCTCCGCGTAGAAGTTAAAATATACAAGCTCCGCGTAGAAGTTAGAATTTTAAACGAAATGGAAAAACACACCGAACAGCGTCCGTCTATTATTGCTCAAAAACTCCGCTGTCAAGAGTGTTTATAGTATGGCATCCCGACATGTGAGAATACTAGGAATATGGACACTGTTGGTCGTGAATATTAGCCATTGTAGTTTCCTGTGTGTTATTTCAACGACAGATCAGGGTAATACAGACAAGCTTATATGGACGTACCTAATTGCGAATTGAAAATAAGATCGTGAGAGTTAAGGTGGCGTCCACTTGAGAGAAGAGCGTTCAGGAAACTCTCCAGATGCGTCATCTCGCTAGTGGACAAACCATTGAGAGAGCTATCTGATAGGTTCTGTAGGTACTCGCAGAGAGTTGGATGCTCTTTCTTGGACATAGACAAGTCTTTTCTCTCCGATAGCAACTCCGGTTTTATAGTTAGTGTGGAACGCAAATAGCGGACAGACGATGAAATATAAAACTTAACAGCTTCACACAAACGGAATATACCTTTTGGTTAACAGGCAATGAAAATTACAGAAACGGGGAGGGAGGAGAGAAGGAGCATATCTGCCGAAATAACGCACAGGTGAGTTTCAGGGAGATTGTCAGTTTATTAGAAAATAAACCTTAAACCTATACACAGCATTATTTTTCTTCCAAAAATTTAACCGTTGAGTTTCCAAAGGGGAGGGAAATGCGCTGTAAATGATTAATGGGAAAATGTAGGTTGGATAATGCCAGCTATTATGGTGATATAACCAGGAAAATTAACATACAGTAGAGCTAACCTAACCTATTTATTCACCTTTTTAATGCACTGATTAATCCAGACCTAACCTCCGAGGTAAATGCTTAACAATCATGTTCATTTAGTACATTTATGTGGCAGATATTTGTGTCTGTATTGCGAAACACGGCACTATATAAAAGCCTAATTACACCGTAAGAACTCTGTAGGTTAGATGATAGAAGTTTTGTTTATTAGAGGGCAGAAAGCTTAATGTTATGACAACCTGGTCCTTTATAGGAACATTTTGCTCCTTTTTGGCAATTTGGGACCCAAAAGCACTCAACTTGCTCGGCTGACATTCTTGAAAATGGCTGTATTGCCTGCGATCTTCAATATGTAGTTCACTAACAACCGCAGAACACACCCCATTGGCATTTATAAGGTCTTCCCAGTCTCAATCCAACGTTTCCTCTTCTTTTGACTCCGTTTTTTGTCTTAAAAGCGAAAATATATTATAGTCGCACTCCGCTCGTCCATTTGGTTTACATAACGTTTATGTCGCACACTTAGAGTCAGCCTAGTGGACACGGTTAGATCAACTATCGCGAGTCCTCTCTATGTAAAGCGTACTCTGAATTGGGCAAGCGTTCTGCAATAACTGTCGCGAGTCACCTTTGCACTCTGCTCTCAAATGGACATCGACCTTTAGAGTCGAAAGAAAGTTTTCCGCAGGCTAAGAATGTTCTAGAACAAGTATACCGTAACCAATGAGAAAATGTTTTAGCAAAGTAAATATCGACCAATATAGCAAACGATTATTTAGGAAAGCGCAAGATTTTAATTTGGGGAGTAGAAAAATAAGTGTCATGTCGCTTATAAAACTGTTACAGGGAAAGATAAATTCATACAATATGACGCAAGCAAGCTGCTGAAGAAATTACTTCTGGAAGCGGGCATCCTGTAACCGGGTCGCGCATCAAAGGAGTGTTGAAACTGTTGGCAAGACGTAGAACATTACCACAAATCCTCAGTAGATGGCACATAAGAAAACACAAACACGACGGTATGGTAAATAATGTTGTGGCGAGCGAAAATAACATCGTAGAGCACAACAAAGTTACTTTTCAATATTAAGGTTATTATCATTTATATAAGATAGGCAAAATCGATGAAATCACCATGCTCTGAAGCTTATCCAAGACTCGCATGTCTCAAAACTTAAACCTGTGCTATAGAGAGGAGGATGACCGTTTCAATAATCCATCTTATCCTTCCTACCTTCACCTCGCGCTATAACACCATGTAGGTATGGCACCCAATACCTGGGGCCAATATCTACTAATTAATCCGCACCTAATCACACCACCGACATCGAAATGACACCCAGTCCATATACCAGATGTAGAACGAGGAACACTGATGCACAGGATAACAGCACCGGATACCAGGAGACGAACAACCAGCGGCAACTGAACCAGCACGACTACGCAGAACACTGAGGACCGGACGACAACATGACGCTAGAGTTGTACCAGAAAACGACGATAACCCTCCCTTTACAAGCAAGAAGGAACAGCAACCCTAGCCATAAACAACAGCCCCCTTGTTTCTTTTGTGTGTGTGTGAGAGGGGGAGCGAGAAGGGGGGGAGAAAGTGCGGTGTAGTGCCCATAGGATTAGCAACACGTCAGAACATAGTCGTAACAACACGGATGCAAGTGTAAAGCTTGTTAAATTTTTATGCATTATGTTTTGGAACAGGAAAACTACCAGAGCAAACGATGCAGCCAACATAAGGGGGACTACGTTAAATTAAATGCATTGTTGCTAAGATGACATAAAATATTAGAGGCAATTAGAATGGCTGATTTTAAGTTAGCAGAGGGAGCTATACCACGTGAAAACCGTAATAATGTAGTAGTAAGGGGTAGAGATCAGGAAAGTCGGGAAACAGAAAGTCAATCACGTAGAGCAGAGATAATCTGGGAGCACACAGCTGTATGACACAATGTACAGTGGGCTTCAAATGTTTTCCGATGGGCCAAGGGGTGTAGAGGAAGAGGGGGGAAAATTTCTTCTCGACTAGTCAGGCCTGGCTATAGCCAACAGCAAGTGCTGGATCACCTCAAAGGTCACATTTACTTCCTTGTATGCTGGTATAATTCAGTGACCTGACTCTAAGAGGAAAGAAGACGAAACCAAATACTTTTCTCTTTACTAGAACTATTCAAGCGAAATAAAAGAACGTTTTCTTTGCATAATATGTTGTTTAAAAATCAAATATTGCACTCTTTATGCGGGTGCTACACAAGTTTAAGGTTTAGTAATTTTCTTGAGAAACAAGGTTCGCATAATGTATACCTTGTTTTTAACGTTTGTTGCTAGTAATAAATAATAATATTAATAATAATGGTTTCATAATTATCAACAACAGAACGTTCTACGCGTACTCCGAGGGTATTTATTACCTTGAATATAAGTTCGTTTTGCTTTTTAATTGTCATAGATATTGATCACAACGTTTAACGCTAAGTGTGTAGTTCCATACGGTTGGCACATTCAGTTCTGATAATATTCCAGTAATGTTTTAAACATATGGCAGCAAAAGTAATATTAATGTCAAACTGTTGAAGCATTTTGGGAACAATTAAGTACAACATTAAATTTTCTTCAAAAGGAGATATATTTTGCATTTGTTACTGAAAAACGAATAAAGATTGTTTTATTTGAAACATAATTCCCCTTACACACACACTCACAAGAGAAAGGAAGAAAAACCGTGCCAGTCGTATAGTGGACGTAGAGTAAAAACACCTATGTAGGTATTGTATGCAAAAGGAGAAAATGTTAATAGATACGAGGAAACAACGTTTAGCGCAAAATATGCAGTTTCTATATAGCTGTTTTATTCGGTTAGGATCATACTCGTATAAGCTAAATTTTCAAAATAGCGACCCGAAGTGTTAATGCGGATAGGTTGATGTGCTTTTGTTGCAATTGGTTAATTTCAAAGCACTCTATTCTGAAAACTAAATTGCTTTCAAGTTAAAAATCTGAAGATGCTCCCCCAAAAATGACTTTGAATTACGATTCACGTTTTGAATTCTTAAAATACTTCTCTTCTCTGGTCAGGAATGGAATGGAGTGTGTAACGGAGGGGACTCGACCCCAGTCCAGTGAATGAGGATATTGCGCTTGTGCCCCTCGAGGGGATGCTCCCGGGACGAAGGGACAAGGTGAAAAACACCGAGCGGCCAGAACCAGGAGTGACGGCACAGCAATGACAAGGTTCCTAAAATTTCCAGATTGAGACGCCCTGACAGTTGGGCAGGCAAACCGGGGACCCCACCCCAAACAGAGGGTCCAACGCCCCCCAAGAAGCGATCCTTATACCCTGGCAACCAGGCGAAGTCCGAGAGACGGATAAGGTTCCACAGAGAGCATTCTTTTTCTCTGTCACGCCGCACCGGAATACCAGCTCCGACACTTTCAACCCTGAAACAGGCCTAACAGGGTTAAGGATGAATGAAATGAGGAATGGAACGATATTCGGGGGCTGAGAGAAATCATATCAGCATTCGCCTGACGACCCGGGAAAACTCTCGAAAAACAACCCGTGGCTCATATTGGGCGGTAGCCGGGAAGCGAACTTGGCATCTCTCGAATGCGAGTCGCACGCGTTACCGCGGCGCCACCTGGACGTAAACTGGAAGATTCGTAGTTCAAATCTCGGCTATGACATTGAATTGTTCAATCTGATTCTATCTATCCAACTTTGTCGTACACACGGCTTGAGTGAAAGCGTCTTATTAATTGAGATGAAACTGCAATTACAAACTTCGTTGTAAGTATAAGAAGAATGCAGTAGCTGAAACGATAGTCAGATTTTTATGTGGTGTCTTTGAAACCCCACGCTCTTTGCATCACCAAGAGAATTATGATTAGGAAGAATTATATTTAAGTATAGATTCAATTATTATTTTAAATTGAACAAACTAATGTGTTACATTCACATAACTTTCTCTTTTCACCATTCTACAAATTATTTTTTCTAAATTTCATTTTTCTGTCTACTTCTTATAATCCAGATAAACTTGCAATTCACATTTAGCTCATCTGTGTGTTGTAGGGGTTTGCCTCACATTCAAGAGGTCCCGAGTTAGAATCTCGGTTAAAGTGAAATACCTGGGTAAAGTTTTTTCCAGGGTTTCCTCTTATTCTGAGAAGATGAATATTAGATTCTAATTTCTAGGGGCCTCGGGCTCATTTGAGCATCATTTTAACTATTTCGTTCATTCACCGTCCGTAATGGACTACCCGATTAAAGGACTTTAATTAAATACCAAAAGATAATGTTCACATTTACACGTTTCGTTGTAGTCTATGTAGATAAAGCGATAGTCGCATTTTCAAAAAGCATGTCACTACGTGTTGCTTTGTAATTCCATGCTGTTTGTATGACCGCGACAAAAACAAAACGAATAACGACTTCTCAGTTACAAAAAATAACAAAAAATATCTGAGAATTAGTTAATCTCATAAAAGATATGTATAACAAACTGCGTGCTTTAACGGGGTTTGCATTTCTTGTATAACAAAACTTTGTCCAATCTTTTAGAGTTTACCAATTATACAAAAGTCATTCGGAATGAAGAAGGGTTTAGAGGCTCTTCTCAGTCAGTTCAGAATATATGTTTCGTTTGTCATGAAAATATTTTAAACAGTGAGTATTTTAATCAAAACCATTAGAGCTATTTTTAAGAAAATAAATTTCGAAAATTTTTCCACGTAAAGGGTTATTCAGGATGGGGAGATTTTCTTGAAAATCCTTGTCACATCTTTGAAAGATACTGAACCTAAATATCAAGTTTGGTATTTAACCGAATTTTCGCTTTGGATTTATGTTGTTCACAGAGACGCAGCATATGGAGCTTTTGCCCTAAAATATGATGTGTTGCGTTCACATGGCTTTCTCTACTCACTCTTCTTACAAAGCTTAGTTTGCATATATGTCATGTTAATACCCATAAACCTTCATCACTTATTTTCACAATTCGTTGTAGGTATAACCAGAACATATTAAGCGAAAGCGATAGCCAAATTCCAAAGCTGATCGCTACGTGATAGCTTTGGATTGGTTGGCTACGGAGGCACTGATCCACATAGTGGATATTGTGCCTACGCCCAAGGGGGCGTCTCTGGGAGGAAGGATGAGGCGAGACAAGACACCGGACGTCCGGAACCAGGAAAAACGGCACAGGAATGGCAGGGTCCCTACGTTTTCAGATAGAAACTCCCCGTCAGACGGACAGGCGGACCGGGGACTCCACCCAGCACAGAGGGTGTTCAACGCCCCTCAAGGAAGTTAAGATACTCCGGACAGTCAGCCGAAAGCTGAGGGATGGAGAAAGTCACAAAAAGCATCCTTTTCCCCTGTCACACTGCACCGAAACACCATCGCCGACACTTCCAACCCTGAAAGAGACCAACGGATGAAAGATGAAGTGAAATTAGAATGGAGATGAATTGGAGGTCCGGAAATTCGTGGATGTGAGAATCCTTCCCAGCACTTGCCTGGCGACCCGGGAAAACCCCTCGAAAAAACCTATGGGTCAGGAAGGTCGGTCAGAGGAATCCAACCCACGACCTTCCAATGTGAGCCACAGACGTGATAGCTTTCAAATTCTGTTCTCTTTGTATGAACACGAGAAAGAAAGAAAGAACGAAAGAAAGAGAGAAAGAAAGAAAGAAAGAAAGAAAGAAAGAAAGAAAGAAAGAAAGAAAGAAAGAAAGAAAGAAAGAAAGAAAAACAATACCTATTTGCAGTTGAGGGAAGTATAAGGTATTTGAAAATTCAAACTAATAACAAAGAAAATTTCAGAATAGGTAAAATATAAAAGTTATTTGACATAAAATAAAAATGTTATTTGATATAAACGTTGTGCTTTAACAAGATATACAGTGGTGCGGTAAGATTTTGTCTCTCTTTTACGATTTACTAATTATCAAAAGCCATTGGCAATAAAGACTAATTTACAGACTATTCCTAGAAAATAAAAGATATACAGTCTATTTGTTATGAAAATATCTTAAACATGTATTTTAACCAAAATCCTTAGTCATTTTTGAAAGAATAAGAAATTTCGAAAAATGTCCAATTTAAAGGGTAGTTTGGAATGGAGGATTTTCTTTAAACTCTCAGTGTCGCATTCTTGGAAGAAGTTGAACTTAAACACCAAGTTCGGTTTTTAACCAACCTTTTGCTTTTGATTTATGCTATTCGTGGATACACACACACACACACACACACACACACACACACACACACTTGGACCTTTTTCTAAAAATAAATTCATTGGATTCAGGGATCACAAACGTGATTTCTGGTAAAATTACGACATTGAATTTTCAGATGGAACACAATACTTTCTCTACATACTGTAACTACGAAGTAGAGAAAGTAAAAATGTTTGCTTTGGATTCGGGGGTCTCAAAACGTGTACTGCCGTTGAATATCGTTATTCAATTTTTTTGGTGGAACACAATACTTTCTCCACTTACTGTGACTTCATAGTAGAGAAAGTAAAAATACTTTCTTTGGATTCAGGG
Organism: Deroplatys truncata; assembly: GCA_030765065.1. Lineage (NCBI taxonomy): Eukaryota > Metazoa > Arthropoda > Insecta > Mantodea > Mantidae > Deroplatys > Deroplatys truncata. The sequence continues at coordinate 421,537,740 of CM060990.1, forward strand.
AGTCTGAAAACGTGTATTTCCGTTGAAAATCGTTATTCAATTTTTTGGTGGAACACAGTACTTTCTCTTCTTACTGTAACTACGTGGTAGATAAAGTAAAAATACTTTCTTTGGATTCAGGGGGTCTCAAAACCTGTATATCCGGTGAATCTCGTTATTCAGTTTTTGGGGAAATACAATACTTTCTCTACCTCCTGTAGCTACGTAGTAGAGAAAGTAAATATTCTTTGTTTGGATTCAGAGGGTCTCAAAACGTGTATATCCTGTGAATCCCATTCAATTTTTGGGTGGAACACAATACTTGCTGTAACTAGGTAGTAGAGAAAGTAAGAACCCTTTGTTTTGTTTCAGGGAATCTGAAAACGAGTATTTCCGTTCCGAGTATTAATCTCGTTATTCAATTTTGAGTGGAATACAATACTTGCCCTACTTACTGCAACTACGTAGTATAGAAACTAAAAATGATTTCTTTGTATTCAGGGTGTCTCAAAACGTGTATTTCCGGTGAATTTCTTTATTGAATTTTTGGGTGGAATACAATACCTTCTCTGTAGTTATGTAGTAGAGAAGGTAATAATGCTAACTTTCGATTCAGGGGATCTCAAAGGGTGTATTTCGCTGAATCTCCTTATTGAATTTTTGGATGAAATACAATACTTTCTCTACCTCTGTAACTACGTAGTAGGGAAAGTCAAAATGCTTTCTTTGGATTCAGGGAGTCTCAAAGCGTGCACTTCCGGTAAATCCCGTTATTAAATTTTTGGGTGGAATACAATACTTCCTCTGCTTACTGCAAGTGCGTAGTAGGAAAGGTAAAAATGTTTTCTTTGGATTCAGTGTGTCTCAAAAAGTGTATTTCCGATGAATCTCGCTTTTTAATTTTTGAGTGGAATACAACACTTTCCCTACTTATTATAGGTAAATAGTATAGACAATAAAAAGATGAGTTGTGGAATAGATAAGTGGCTGTTTGTCGTTACGGCATCTTGCATGCAACCAAATAGGGAAAAGTGTAACTTATACTGTAACTTTAAATAATTTCTGGCCTAAATCGTTGTCACGATGCACGGAAAAACCATACTTCATAAGGACATTATGAAAATAAAGAACATATGTTAGTTGATAATGGGTAGAGAAAGCAGTAAATATTGAAAATCAAACCATTCAGGGAAAAGAAGTAGTTTTCTTGGAATTTCGAAAGTACTGAGAGGTATGACATTGTGAACTCTCTAATCCTGTACTGGCCAAAATAACGGTACCGCGAGGAACAATAGGATGGAAGGAGTGTTTAGAATTATGTTCTTCGTTGTTACTTAAATTTACTGGTCAATGGGCAACACCAAACTCAAACAGTTTTTATCTGTTCCTCGGTCATTCTGATCTATTAGGATAATGAGCACAGGAGTGAGTGTAGAACTACATCAATAATTGTTATGAAAACTGTGAAAAATGCCTTATTCTGACTGTGAATGTTAATTATATGTGCCGGTAAAGGATTTTAATTTCAGAAGTTGAGTACTCTTTTTAATTGGTATTATATCGATTGAGTGTGAGAACTAGTCGGCTAGCATATGAGTACGTGTGGTGGGAAAAGGAACTAAACAGTCATGAAACAAGTGGGCGGGGCACCGATAGGACAGCCAGGTCAAGAAAACATCCGCGTGTCCGAGCTGCATTTACTAACGGGGCTGAGCCCTGAAAATGTAGTACTGTTTTCATTGTGCAACTGTATGTCCCTCTATCGCCTTGGCCATCACTCCCCTCTGATTCCTAGCCTTGTTGATGCACTGTCAATAAACATTGTGGCGCCCTCCTCCAAGCGCACTTACATCGTGGCCTACTAGTACCTTAGTGGAGCGACAAAAAGAAAACAAAAAACAAACCAAAGAAAGGGTTGCCTTGGTAAACAAAACTTCAGAAAAAATCACATTTTTCACTGATAAAAACGAGATGGACAATGTTCCAATAGAAACTGCAGAAAGTGAAAAAAAATGTGGCGTTTCTGAAATAGATGATTCCGCTAATTTCGTGGGCGAGTCCATAAAAGGCGAACACAGCACCTGTTTTCCCATGGGTTCTAATAATAATGAAGATGGATTAATAATATCGTGAAAGTAGTACTAATATCCCCTCGACTCCATTTCTCAAATGAATGTCGAAAATTATATCAATTTATCTCACAAGAACCCCACTGATCGAAGTAATTTTAATATAGAAACCATAGATAATTAAATAAGCATATAGTAAGAAATAATGAGAAGGGTAATGGATGTGTCGCTGACCTTAGCAATGTGTAATACCTAGGATCTTTTGTGGGCATGGACAAAAACTAGGTGAATCACTCAGTGGTAATTTCCTTGCTGTTATTGAACTTATTAACGACCATGATCCCATTTTATCTCGATTAACAAATGAGAAAGCAAAAAGCAAAAACACCTACTTAAGTCCCCAAATACAAAATGAACTCATTAAGACGCTGTCTTCACAAATAGAAAGAGATAGATAATTGCAGAAATACATGACTATGGTTCTACCCAAGACGTAACCAGCATGAGTCAAATTTTGCAATACATCTAATAACGGAGCATTTAAATAACACACCTATAGAACTCACAATACATGAAAGTTTTCTACGATTTTTTAGATTTGGGGATGGAAGTACATAAGGATTAGTTACTACAGTTTTAGAATTCACTGAAAACAGTTAAATTTCCACACAACAATGCAGAAATCAAGATCACGATGAAGTGAAAGTGATGAGTGGGGTATACTTGGGAGTGAAAGAGCGGATCAAAAGACTGGAGCCGACTACCAATTATGTATATTGGGCTGCCCTCAAGTTGAATTTAGTCCTAAGATACCACAAATAACATCCTGTCACAACTGGCTTGAATAAATATATAGGTTTTTCAGTTATAGTATTAAAACATGACAACTATTAGAGAAAATGACAATCGGAAAGAAAACCCCAACTCTTAAAAGACTACATATGTCCATCAAGATGGTCTTAGGCTTATGATTCGTCCTTGTTCGTCCCTTTCCGTTATCGAAATACAATGCGGGCTTTAAGCAATATAATAGTGTGCAATAAACATTCAAATGAGCGTAAAGAAGCAACTTCCACAAGAAAACAAATGCAAACTTACGAGTCCTTGGTTCAGATGGTAGTACGAAGCTAAATGTTAGAAACTACCAATATCGGGTCAAAAAATATGAGGTCGACTAATGAATATATACAGCGTTACAAAATTTCTGGGTGAAGCATTTACTTTAATTGCTTTAACAAAGTAAAACAAAACGCTGAAGAAATGGCAAACACATGCGAAATTGAATGTCGTTTTGCAAGAAAACGCACAACTAAAACAAAGAAATCTTTCGATAAATTGTGTGAGGATAAAAGGCTGAGTGATCCCGAAGAGTATTTCAAATTTAGTGTGTTCTATGGTTATTTGGATATAGCGTTAGGTCAAGTAGACTCAGATTTAAATGGATGGAAATCACTGAAAAGCTCAAGTGTTTTCAGCCCAATATACTCGTGCATAGTAGTGACAGTGAACTTCATTCACTCGCAGAAAATCTTGTAGTGAGCTATCCGAATGATATTTCACCGCAATTTCCTTACCAACTACTCATGGCCCGTAATGTATTTCAGAGCGATACCTATCAAAGGTATTAAAAGTGGATCAGTAAAATAGTTAACAGATCCAATCCTTATAAAAAAATAACACAATTATTTCTAGTAGGCCTGAAATCTCAGTGGCGTTGAAATTATTTCTAACTCTCCACGTGACAGTGGCTTCAACAGTAAGGACTTTCTCAAAATTAAAATGAATTAATCACCATGTGCACAGTTAGATGACGCAGGAGTGTTGGTCTCCCTTAGTATGATAAACATTGAATTGGAAAGAGCATGCACATTAAATCTCGATGTACTAGTGAATGAATTCGCTAGGAAGAATCCTGCAACAAAACGGCGATTAACATTCAAAATTAACTGTGACAAGTGAATGTTTATTATTATTATTGTTATTATGATTATCATCATTTATCATAGACTTTTAATATTTGGGTTCATACTTGATTCCGCACCGGGAGCCCCAGAACAGTCTGCTACGCCTCTGATCATAGTACGGTACTTTAAACATTAGTATTTTAACCCATTATACACAAAATGAACTACATCATAACACAGTACTTTGAACATTAGTATTTTAGGCCATCATAACAATAATGGAAGTATTTAGGAATTAAACATTGCAAGCCCTGCAAACTGTCGTATTTTAACTTGTCAATTCTCAGAGGTTCACTGTAAAGAGGACGTGGCTCGCTTTGACTTGCTCTCTGTCTCTTCTGAGGAAGAATTTGCCATTCATCTGAGCGATTGATTTTGTGGAATACTTCAGAATCTTTGTAGAGCAATCCTGATATGTTTGTGATAGTAGGATCGCGCTTCTTCTTACCAAGTCGAATAGAAGAATAATTTGTTGATACTTGCTCATAGTCTTCAAACAATTGATGATCCAAATAATGTATTTTGTACGGTTTAGGTTTCTTCTTCTTCTTTTCTTACTGCTTCTGTTTTGGATATATAATGTGCAGGTGAATAGGATGGAGTAAATAGGAGATCCAACGTAGAGTGGACACTGTCGACTTCCAGCATAGTGTACCCTTTCTCTAATATAATTTGTTATATTTCCATGTTTAGTTTAGTAGACATATCTGATAAAGCACTGAATAAAACGTTGTTTTTACTTTGATATTGACAATCGTCAGAAATCAGAGCAATTTTACTTGCTGTATTAGACATCTTCTATATGAAATCTATGGTGCAGCTTGTGAATTCGTTGCATGTGGCTCTCCTCTCTCCTTCATGCCAAAAGTACAAATCATCTTTTGTGTTTTACACATATACTGAAATTATGGATTTGCAGCTTCCGGCTCCAGTACTGTATTAAGACTAACAGCTTGGGGCATAATAATAATAATAATAATAATAATAATAATAATAATAATAATAATAATAATAATAATAATAATACACTTAGTACGTCCACTGATGTAACAAATGTAGTCTCTGACACGGTATATTCAGTTGTTCTTTGGCGGTGAGAGCTTCCTCTTTCTTTCTCCTATGAACACTGAACTCATCTTCTATTATATTACCCTTTTTAAATGACTCATAGATACCACACTGATCTTTTCTGGGTTTGAATGCTGTAATTTTCTCCTACTCCAGAATTTCATAGAACTCTTTATTTCTACATAAGCTGCGCTATTTTCTTGGCAACACTGTTTATAAATTTCGTGCATGTTGTTAATAGATCTGAAGTCGGGCTCCACGTAGCCTCGATTACTGGAGGATGGACAGTAGTGGCTGGGCACTTTAGGAATGGACAGCCATTATTTTACTGATTCTGATTTCCACTTCTTTGAAGTGGTGTTGACAATTTCTGCTGGAAAACCTCTTTTTCTTTTTTCCGTACGGTATTCCTTCTCGTTGTTAACACTCATGTTGAAAGGCTTAATGCAGTCATCAAATGCATATTTCTTCAGACTTATAGTGACTAGAAAAGAAATGTCTGCAAACCCCCACATTCTTTCCACTTGTTGTAGGTAAATAAGAGTAATAGGCAACGTTTTATTTAGAGCAGCTTCGTTAGTTTGATTGGTTCGTCTCAAAGCTGTACGAAAATTCACCAGTTCACACATATAAGCTTTCTTTTCGCCCCAAGAGTTAAAGTCCCACATTATTTAATGAATTTTTATCCTCGGATTTTCAGCTTCGATACATTTAAAGTTAGCCAAACAGTTAAGGTCCCACATAATTTCATTATTTTTTATCCTTTGATTTTCAACTTCAATACACTTAAAGTTACCCCAAGAGATAAAGTCCCACCTTATTTCATTAATTTTTATCCTCTGATTTTCAACTTCTTTACACATAAAGCTCCTTTCACTTGATTGTTTTCTCTTCCTTGTGTAAACATATTATCGGAAAGAATTTTCGCTCTTCGCGTTCGAGTACAGCACACCGTTTTCTTCATATTTTACCCTATATTTTTTCCGTGCAGTCTCAGCATTATTTCTCCCTCTCCGCTGTCTGTTCTGCTATGGACAATTTCTCTTATTTCACCCTTTCCACTTTCAGTTTTCGAAAGCGCAAAAGGACCCGATAATTTTCCGGTTGAATCTTCAATCATGGTTATGTTGGTGGAAGACATATCACAAGAATCAGAGGAACAGACTGTTTTTCCGGAGTAGTTAGTGCGCGCATTTCGCATTGTTCTACTTCAAAGCTTAGTAAGGAGTTCACTTCTGCAATGCCACTGATTATTGTGTGGAAGGATGTAGACATACCTTCGCATGTAGGTGATGTAATAGCATCTGGATAACTGGTAGATGCTGCAACAGGAACGCTGATAGCAGGTAGTTCCATGTAGTACGAGTTATTTTCAACTAGATAAGGGATAGACAAAGGATCTGAATCCATTGGGATAGTAATGCAGCTGTTATTTGGAATTAAAGTTTATAATTATTGTATTATTACAGCACAACATTTAAGTCAGATGGTTCACTTCATTTTATAAAACTAGTTACTTACCTATTATATCATCATCTTCGTCTTTTTCTTTTTCTTTCTTTTTTTTGGGTAGTTTCGAGGGGAAGTTGCATCAACCTCTTTCCAATACAGTTGTCATTGGAATTCAAATTTGTTCAATGTATTAATTACAAATCAAATTAGGTAGTTTATCTTGATTATAATAATTATTAAAACGACCTACTTACCTATCATAATTTCGTGTATGCTTTCATTCTCTTTTGTAACCTCAAGTGGCAGCTGCACCAACCTCTTTCCTCGGGAATGCATCTTGTAAACCTAGGATTCACGCATTTTGTCAGAGTTGGTTCGGTGTTATGTGATGTATTGTTGAGCGGAATATAATAATTATAAATAGAACTAAGTCTGGCGTTGTTTATCAATTTATTATCTCGGCGACAGTGCTGAAGTTGAAGTGAATGCGTTACTGAATCTGACTTAAATATGCAATATCCTTAGTTTAGAGCAGTAAAAAATGCAAGTATTCTACTGTTGGCGGATATTCACAGTACTGTAAATAACAATGAATTTGGCTCGCAGGGTAGAGGCACAAACTCTTTGTATGAAAAACCACTATGTGTTCCATTTAGGAGATTTGTAACTATGCAACTGAAAATCAACTATATGCTGCCTTCTTCACATAGCGGTTTTAATGTAGCATCTCATCATAAGGGGAATGTATGGTAGTGATAATGTAAATGCGCTATATACTGCGTTCTTCACGTGTAGCGGTTTTAATGGACTGTTTATGAAGCTGTTACACACAGCGGTTTGTATTTTTCTATTATACTATGCAATACCTTGGATATTCATATACCGAAGTACAAGGGAGATTCCTAAAGGAACTTTGCTTCTTCTGCACTACATAACTCCTTTTCCGCCCAAAAAATCACATAGCGGTTTTTCGAAGCGCAAGGACAGCATGTCATCCTTTGTCTCATTCAGACCGTCCCAAAGACATCGCCCTTTTGACATTCTTCAAAGCGTGCCGAATGCATAATTAGCATCTCAATGAGAAGTCGGCCTCCTGATTACAATATAAGAAGATAGCTTAATTTGAACATATATACATATAAGCGTCTACCCCATTAGCTTCCATATAAGAGTTTACATTTGGAAGAACTGACACACCATTTTGGCATGCTTTTTTCCCCCAGAGGAGTACAATGGAGTGATCAGTTTTCGCCTAACTTTAAAAATCTATTGTTTAATTACTTGTGTTAAATCAACTGAAAACATACAGAGGTACAAACGGTGGTTTAAAATCATTACTTGTATTGTTCACCAGGAATGTCTGTACCCCTCCTTTCAAAAGGCTCCACCAGGTCGATCAGTCAAACTTTGCATTCTTATTTGATTTAATTAAATGTTATCAAAAGAAAGTTTAAACGGTAAAAGGGTCAATATCCTTAATCATCTATAAAAATAATTCGTATCACTTCTAACAATGCAACGGAACCTGAAATACTATGGGTAACTTTGAACTATTAGAAGAATCTTGCTTGTGAACGCGATGTACGTCAGCGTAGTACTTCAGGAAAAAAAAGAGCGGACGACTAAGTCAAAAAATATGCAGCAAGTAAACATCTCAAGCCTTGGCACCTCTTAAGTCCACTGGAAATTTTAATACAGTAGCGGTGTATACAAAGACACTGATGGCTGAAAGCAAGTGGACTATTGGGTCATTTAAACTAAAAACGGTAGAGACTTTGAACTGCTTTTCCAAATGTATTTTTAAACGAGAAAAGTGGGTCTTTTTAAAGTAAAAAAAAAACGAAAACTTTGAAAGGAAGATCTTAGCCTAAAACTCAAACGAAATTGCATTAAAGTACGTGTCTTAAACGTTCCAGGTTACACAACGAGCCTCAAAAACGAACTTATTGTCCGTTCACAGGGAAAATAACATGTCATTTGGGAAACACACCAGTAAATCTTCTTTTATTTAAAAAGAATGCGTGAGACTCTCGCGTGTTAGAAGTGAAACTTCTTAAGTTCTAGCATTTGTTAACGATTTCATTATTTCGGGATTAGGAAATGTTATGTGGAATTTGATTGAAGAAAATCTGTCTTAATTAAATAAAATATTTCTTTTATTCATCAATTTCCATTACTTCATACTCTAAATATAAATATGGGTTTATAATAGCTGAAGTATGGTACAAAAAAATTTACACTGTAAATTTGCTAAATAAGGAGTGAATACTGCGTCGATGGTAGTGCCTGATTAATAATGTATTTGAATCGTATTTTAAGATCTTTCTTTAAAAGTTGATAAACGTTATGTATTGACTATAACTATAAGTAATAAAATATGTAAACCACTGTGCACCATGAATGGCACGTGCTTGAAAGTTGAATCAATGAATACAGATCCGGTTTAAATATAAGTGATAAGTTGATAACTAGTCGTTTATTACCACATTGATAGAATGGCTAACGATGCACATAAAAGTTTGGGATTTTCATTTAGAAGTTCTAAGGGTCTTAAATGTTGCTTTTCGTTGATTTTATTGTATAATGCTTACGTTAGGTCTAAAGTCGAATATCTCTCACTAATTTGGAATCCATACTTTGATATTCTTATAAATAAAATCGAAATAGTTCAGAAAATATTTCTTAGATTTCTTTATTGGAAGAAGCATAACTGTGGAAAGCTGATTATACGGGGCGGAATAGTAGTCTAAAAGACACCAATACACGATCACTTTAAAACTTTACTTTGTTTAAAACAGGAAACTCGCTAATACAATAATAATACTACAACGTCTTCAGCTAATGTACAGTATAATACGCAAGCGTCTACTGGTTCCGTATGCTAGCCGGCCCTCGTAGCCGTGGTCGCTGGAGTGGTCGCTCCGGCGCTCCGCCAAGCTGAGGGTCGCGGGTTCGAGTCCCGCCTCGGGCATGGGTGTTTGTGTTTGTGTGTGTGTGTATGTGTGTTGCGGAGATAAGCGCTATAAAACAGAAAAACACAGTAGTATGATCTGGGAACGACAAGGGAACTTTTAAAAAAAAAAAAAAATATGCTACGTATTATAACACAGTACACGCGGCTCATGCGCGTAGACGTATGCGACGGAGAGTGCACAAATGATACTCCTCCTTCTTCTCAACTGCTGTTGGAGTCTCTCTATCAGGCCAACTCATGCGTTTCATTTATCGTCTGATCTAGGACAATTTGCCCTACCGCACCTAAGGAAATTTCTCTTCAAAAGCTTTAAAAAGAAGATATTAGCCTGAAACACAAAATGAATGGCATTAAAATAAATGTCTTACACATTACAACTTACACAAGGAGATTAAAAAATCACCTCTAGTTAATTCACAGGAAAAAACAATGTGAAATTCTGTAAATACGCCTGCAAATCTTATTTTGCAAAAAATAAAGCTTTGAAAAAGAACATCTATAAACTTTAAAAGAAATCTGATTAAATAAATGTGTTTCATGCCTCAGGCTTCCACAAGGACTTCCGGGAAAGCAACTTATATTCAATAAACAGGAAATGGGCATTATATGGCTGTCAGTTTTTCTATCATATACTTCCTGAACTGTCGCATACGATTGCTAACTTGTTCTTACAGATCTTACAGAAATGTACACGTATTGTTGCAGTTCAGTCCATGGGAATCTAGAAATGTATTTAGCCAATGGTAATTCAGGTATTAAGAAGATAAGACAATAGGGGTGAGGTTATGCATCCTTTGCAGATGGTCCGCCAAGCAGTTGTGACCAGTAATTGGCCAGAAGTTCGTTACAGCAAATTTTCGTGATAACTGTGGAACTATTCCAGGCTTATTCGTAATTGTAAGAATCTGCACATTATTGTTTTTGTTTTCTGCTTTATTTGTGCAATTTCTTTTGTTCATTAACTAGAATGTTCTGTTTATAAGGAGTCCTGCTGAAGTATAAGATAACTTCTGTTAGATTTGTTTGCGATTTGTCTATGCTTTCTTGGCCAAAAGGTCTACAGATTCATTTCCAATCAGCTCAATATGTGATGGGATCCAGTGGGGAATTATATTTCTTTTTAATTTCTTTAAATAGTATAGCATTCTCCTGCATTCTTGCATTTGGTGTGACTTCGGTGAATGGTGATTAACAATGGCTTGTATTGCTGTTCGTGAATCTGACAATACAACACTCTAACCTTTGTTTGTTCCATATAAGAGGTTCTTTAGAAATGTATAGATTGCAGTTATTTCTTCATTGAAACTTGTACTAGTTATTACTTTTTTATTTCTTTATTTTAGCAAGATGTCCTTGAGCACACTGCACATACGGGCTATATACACTATAATGCACAATTATAGTAAGATTATAAGATGGCAATATTTGTATCAGTTACAGTTTGATTTCATAACATAAACAGGCATAAAATAAAATTTTCAGTCACACAACACGGATGTAGACTACAGCTACCTTTTGAGCACAAATATACACAATATCATATTATGTTAAACACAAATAAGCACCAAAATATTAACTTAGCTATAAAATTCTCACATAATAATCTTAACAGTTTTTAATGATGAGAACCACTGTATATTTTTAATCCCTTTATGTAAGGAGTTACACAAGGTTATATCTGTGTGTAATATACTCTTATTTGTGCATGTAGTATTCGTTCATTAATGACAACTAGTTAACTGCAGACTAATCTTTAAAGCTATGCAATTGTCGTAGGAATGCGAGAGAGGGATGGTTGTGTTAAAATACAAATTATTTTTAAACATTTGGTATTTCATCTTTTCTAGCAGATACAGAGATGCTTTCCAAAGTAAAGTTACTAAACACAAATAGGGCAAAGCATGATGTTTATAGGTTTCTTTCCATAACCAAAATGTGTAGGCAATCCATAAGTTCTATTAAGAACTGGACATTTTTTAAACAATTTATACTTCTAACATAAAAGGAGATATTTGCATTCTCCCTTCCCCTGTTTTGTAGTGACAGCTCATGCTTTAAAACGTAGCGAAAAGCTGCAGTAAGGAAAATAACATAATTAAGGAAAAAGAAATAATAATTTCGCTACATAATAATTATCATGGAAAACTTACATATTTCTTATATATTAAGCCAATCCTCCGGTCTCTGAGAGCAGCAAACTTATCCATGACGTTGTCATGAAATGGCTGTATAAGTTCAACCAAAAGTTCCTTCCGGATGGAGATGTTCGTTAATGATGTGAGTCTGCCTTGTTATACAGTGTTTCTAGCGACCGATTCTCTAATTCAATTCAAACAGAAGAACTCATTTCCACTGATGCACTTGTGGATGGGATTGTTAAAACTAAGAAAACAGCTTGTATAAATCCTGGAATACATCTGGATCTTTTTCTGGCAACATTTTAAACTCTCCACTGTAGTAGCCAAGGCCGGCTCCAGGAAATTTGCCGCCCCGTACGATAATTGCAAGTGTCGGCCCCCTCATGCTCTCAGATTCTTATTTTTATCCGCAATGTCAGTCCTCCAATGACTACTCATTCTCATACAAAGTCTAGTTCCCGAAGTCGCGGGTTCAAACCCGGCAGAGGGCGATGGATTTTTTCGGGCGTAAAAATCCTTAGCATGGCTTCCTTCGGAAGGGAAGTAAAATCGGTGGTCCCATGTCATAGACTTCATAGATTTACGGTAAGTAAAAGAACCTCAAGCCTGATAAAGCGGTCTCTGCGCAAAATTTTCGGTCCTTCACGCACGGTATAGAATGGGACGCTAAGAACCACGGTAGCTAAAGAGCGCCCATAAATAAAACTCAATTTAATGTAATTTTTCATACAAAGTAAACATACTCATCACCGAGCGGGATGGTTCTCAGGCGGCAACGTCAGTGGCCCGCATTCGGAAGATCCCGGGATCGATCTCCGGCGAGCACTCATGGGTTTTCGTGGTTTCCCCGGGTTGACAGGCGAATCCTGGGGTGGTTCATATTCTACCACGACTCTCTTCCCTCTCATTTCTTGTATCCATCATCTTCCTTGTCATCTGTTTCAGGGTTGTAGGATCACGCGACGGTGTTCAGCAGGTTGCGGCTGAGCGGTGGTTTGTGCCCTGTAAAGCTTTCTTCCATGGCATCGCTGCGGTACCGTTTATTAAGTCTTTCCCCCGTGTGGGCTCAGCCCCGAGCGCCCTCGAGGTTGGTGGCTTGTGGGCAGGGGCCATGTGTCGTCGAATGTGATCTATCTGGAAACGTTAGGACCCTGTACACGCTTGCGCCCGTCGACATCCGGATTTGGTCGCCCTTCGGGACTGTCCCCTCATCCCTCCCTCTCTCCCAGGGGTCACGTCGGAAGCAAACAAGACCGTTACGGCCTACTTGTGGTGCTCTGCCGCGGTTCAGGGGACCTTTTTGCGATACGTACCGTTACCCTTACCCTTAAATGTATTCATGTATTTATTTATTTGCGGGGTAATCAATAAATAAAACTGAAGAGGAGATATATGTGGTGGAACAATGAGATTGTTCTGAGTGAAAGACATGCCATAAATATGCCTTCTTATTGCATTTAATTCGAAATTGTCCAATTGAGCTCCTCTGGAGTTAAAATCATTAGTTAATAATAAAGTAGGCTAACAACACAAAAAGCAACTCGCACAAACAGTAACATTTAGGCTACTGCTAGGGCTATAACTGACCTGAGAGGTTCACAAATCACCAATGTAAGCAAATAAACTAAAGCTAGTGGCTTGAAACCCTCCTGTTTATAAACGTGATGTTTATTGTTGAACACCTGATGTGCAAGGGATATTTTGAAGGTGATCATCAATGAGGATCACATCCAAATCACCCTGGAACTTCATTTGTCACCAGATTCATAACAAAAATCCCAGAAAGTTACTAGATTTTAGGTATGATTAGTAATTCTGTAATATTTTATTTTCTTCTTCATATTCTAAGATTTTTCCGACCCTATAATCTGCCGCCCTGGGCGTTAACACGGCTCGATCCCCCTCCTCCGAGCTGGCCCTGGTAGTAACAGACCTATACACCTCATCGGCATACAAAGACGCACTTTGCTCTTCAAATGATTAATTGTTTGAAATATCTGTGGATAACAATGTTGCAAATTTTCAAGAGCTAAAAAAGAAAACTATTTAGAATGCTTTTCAAATTTTGTGGTATCTGCAAGGAAAGAAATTTTAGTCTGTCACAATCTTAAACCCTTACTTTCATTCCCACTGAAATAGAGTTCAAAATTTCTAAAAGCGAAATATTGGATTTTAGCAAATTTCTTCACCTATTGAGATACCATACCCTCTTCTTTGAGTCAGATTGGTCTTTTTTGGCCTTCTCAAATAATTCCAAAAAGCCATTGTTTATTGCTTATTAAATCGTATGTCATATTTATCTTTGAAATCAATAAAAATCTTTCGCAAATCTTCAAAAAGGATCTCTGCCAAAGAAAACATATCATTGAACACCACAGCCAGAACATTAAATTCTATACTATTCATTTCTATTTCATTCAAAAACTCTCTACTAAGCTGCGCAGAGTTTTGTCAGATAGCTTGCCATTCATAATATTCTCAAATACTTGTTTCAGTTTTTCCCAATCTTCTTTAACTATAGTAAGTAGTTTTGAGTTAGAACACTGAGTTTCAGCTAAGGTTGGACTATGTCTATCTGAAAACCATTCTAGTGTATGAGTTCTTTTTGATGAATGATGGAAAAACTAGTGAATTCCGCTGGTACTTGCGACATTTATAAATGCATGCATGTTACAGCACTAAGTTTAATCGATGAGCAAAGCAATACACAAAAACAGATTGAGGTGCTTTGTCCTTAATTTTCTTTTGGAGACCAATTAAGCGACCTGCCATTTCACTTGACCCATCATAACATTGAGCCACTAATTTGTTCTCGTATGAAACCTCAGACAAAATGCCATCCAGAAGATTAAATAATGTCTCAGATGTTCTATCAGCACTAACATTATAGAACCCTAGAAAACGCTGAACATTTCCTTCAAAGTTCACGTATTTGTCTATGATTGAACACTGTGATGTTCGAGTTATAACCTACTATTATCAACTTCAATAGCAAACAAGTTGCTGTTAGGGATTTCAGTTTTACATGATCTTGTATGTGTTCAGATATGCAGTTTATGATTTCATTTTGAATTGTCTTGGAGTCCCTACTGAATACCTTATTAATTTTCAAGTAGTCATTTTGAAAAGTTCTTACTTAAATATAGCACGGTATCTATAATCCGGAAATACTGCCTATTGAAATAAACATTTTCATTGAATTTCAAAAGAAAATACAGTTTTTCATTTCCCTGTAGGACATCAGAAAGGTATTTCTATTCTTTAAAAAGGTATTCAATTGCAGTTTTTATTTCAGACGCTGGGTGGATCCTTTATACTTATTTAGAGCTCGCACCATGTTCTCAAACTCCTACCTTATTCCAGACATCACCCACACCATAATCATCATTATTACCATTATTATCATCATAATTAAAAAGCAAAAAGGGCCAAGAAATAGTCTTTAGTTAGAGCTACTTCAGAAAACCAAGTTGTCTTAAAGTTAACATTATAGCATTCGCCATTCTCTTTTCCTTTAGTCCACAATACTTAATGGTGCGGTATGTCTTTCAACGATTAAAACGTCTTTCTTATCTTTGCTTTCTCCATCGAGGATGTTGTCCCAAGTATATTACAAACTATATCATTAATTGCATTCATTTCGCAAGCACAAACGATAGCATCCATTAGCTACTTTTAACGAACACCTCAGGAAGGGCACTGCGATCCCTCCCTTAAGGGAGCGTGAAAAAAAAATAGTTGGGGAAATAGTGAAAACATGTATATATGTTGAGACTACCCTAGCACTTCCAGGTTTAAAATTGCAGGGAGAAAAAATGTTTCACGTCAGTTTGTCATAGGAACCAAGTAAACACAATGGAAAGATAGAGTTTGACGTCTGTCTCTTCATGAACGTTAGTAGGTGTGGTGGTTAGAAAGAGATAGAGCGTATGAGTCCTCCACCCCCGCTCCTTCGTTCTCTCTTCACTTGGTCAGCCTGAAAACGCATAAAAGTTCTTGTGAAGGGCCGCAAAACAATGACATTGTATTAATCCCAGGAAACAACTAATTAGACTGAAAATTTGCAAATAAATACGAAGGTGGTTTGAAATGTTCTCGGAATGAAATACAAAATAACAACTGACTTCATTCAAACCATTTTTATTTTCAATGTAGTTTCCCTGTACACTAATTCACTTGGTCCATCGATGTTCTAATGCCTTTATTCCATCTCAAAAATTAGATTTCTACGGACCTGTAAACCACTCGTAATTCCGGCTATTAATTCTTCACTTTAAGAGAATCATCGTCCGCCAAGGTAACCTTTGAGCCTAGAGAAGAGATGGAACCATATCAGGTGAATAAGGCGGGTGTGCCAACAATTCGTACCTCAGTTCATGAAAGTTTGCAATAGCAACGACACGTGTGTGGGCGTGCATTGTCGTGATGGAATATGACCTTCTTTCTTGCTAAATCCGGCCTTTTTGCGTATCTTTTGCTGTAGTTGATACAGGAGGTTAGCGTAGTATTCTCACGTAATTGTTTGATCAGCGGGAAGATAATCTATTAACGGGATCCCTTTCGCATCCAATAAAAGTGATGTCATGATCTTTCCGGCTGAGTATTGCCGTTCTTTCAGGCGTTTGCACTCTAACACACGTTTGATCCTGTATGTTAACAGTAGCGAAACCCAAACAGCAGATAATTTTTTTCATACCCAATTCTTCAGTCAAAATGTGATATGCCCGTCCAGGTGATATTCCTACAGCTTCAGCAATTTCTCGCACTATCAGTCGGCGTCTTCCAAGACCATGTCGCGTCGTCCTCCGTGGTCTAGAAGTACCATGCTAGCCTCTAGTTCCTGAGGTCGCGTGTGGGCGATGGTTTTTTTCAGGCGTAAAAACCTTTAGCATGGCTTCCTTGGAAAGATAAGTAAAGCCGGTGGTCCCGTGTCATAGATTTACGGCACGTAAAAGAACCTCAAGCCTGATAAAGATGCCTCTGAGCAAAATTTCTGGTCTTTCACGCCCAATATATAATGGGACGCTAAGAACCGTAATATTTAAAGAGTATCCATTAAAAGACCATTTCATGCACTTTTACAATCATTTCTGGGATGGTAACACATCTTAGTCGCGACCACTACGCGGATCATCTTCTAAGCTCTCCCGACCAAATTTAAACTCCTTGGTCCACTAGAAACATTTCAACATGAATGAGCAGAGTCCCCAAGTGTGTTCTGAAAATCGGCATGAATTTAATTTGCTTTCATGCCTTTCTTCACGAAGCATTTAATCACTGCTCGAATCTCGGTTTTCTCCGTCTTCAAAAATCATTAGAAGGGAACAACAATAGAGAGGTATATGCACCACAGCTCTCTCCGTGCACTGATACGCCACGCGTTTACTCACAAAGGATGATGATTATTACGTTAGATCCGGGTTGCACTAGTAGTGACTTCTGTTGGTGATTGCGAGAACTTTGCAAACAACTCCTGCATTAATTGGAGGATTCTTTGCTTTTTAAGCGTAAAGAGCGTAAATACCGTCCCAAAAACTGCCACTGCTCTTTTGATTACATTTGTATGCTGAGGTATAATGTTAGTTACTAAAAAATCCAACTTACAGAATACTGAAAAGCAAATTGTTTTACTGACGCACACAGTGGATTTATTTTATGATTTAAACATATTCGCCACCTTTTTAAGTTGCGTACTTGTTGGTAGTTTTAACATCAATGCTTAACTTCTTCTTCTTCTTCTTCTTATTATTATTATTATTATTATTATTGTTATTATTATTATTATTTATGTTGATTTTGTTGTTTCAGGAGAAAAACGTCAATGATAAATAAGTCTGCAGAAGGACCTTTGTACTTTGTGGATGATAAAAGAAGAATATAAACCAAAATTAAGGTTTTTAACATAAAACAATATTAAATCTTTTGGCTTAGTAGTTACAATATATGTTTGTTTAGTACTATTATGTTTTATACTGTCACTGAACTTGTAACAAAATATCTTGAAAACAAAGCTTTATTGAATTTAAAAATTGTTTTAAGTTGTTTATGCAGGATATATGTGTACAATTCAATTCACATAGATCCTTCTTGTTCACATTCCCAACACCCTCTTCAATAAGTTCCTTGCCCAATTTATTACTCTTCTTAATGCGATCTTTTGAACGTCAGGGCTTGGCAAGCAACATACAGCTACAATAGGTTTTGCTAACTCTTCCTTAATTATTGTGTTATATTACCACTTTTAATAGTGAAACCGTATTTGGGAAGTAGGGAAAGGAATTCCTTCTGCTATACATGAGAGGTGTCAAGAAACCCACTTAGTTCTATCCTTTTGGGAAAATGGGAAACAAAAATGAACCCAGCCAAATGCTATCTCCTATGCAAGGGCCATAATTCTGTGTACGAGATTTGTTCAGAACATGATATCTCCAAAATGGTATTTTTAGGAAGTACGTAACAGCTTATGTGCAATAAGAAAACGCTAATGTACGTCGTTTCCATGATTTCTTAGTTTTAAAATGCAAACCGAAAACAAAAATGCTTACATCTCAAAACAGTACTTTTGAAGATATATTCTGACCAAAAATTGACAGCCATGTTGTTGTTTGTTTTCTATAGTCCCACAGTAAGTAATGCATGGGGATACATTATACAACAGGTCAATCCATGCAAATAAAAATGGCGCAAAATCGCGACATTTTGGGATGCGAAAATATTATATTACTTTCCACATTTCCTACATACACCAGATAGAGTATGAATATTATTCACGATGGTATGACAGTTACGAGCATATGAAATTTATGATTGTCTGAAATCATGCATCTGTGTATAAATTTCTCAAGACTGTAGAGGAGCTTCAACATAAGTGATTCTTATGTTTATAAAAATGGTGGATATTAAATGCTGTTATTCATTAAATATTAAATTTAAATTATTGTTGAAAAGAATACATATTCATAATTTAAAATGTTAGAACTCGAAAGACAGCCTTTTAATTTGGATTAAATTTTAAAATTAAATAGAGATAAACACATTCTTTAAACTGAAAAAGTTTCATCTGGAACGTCAAAAGGAACTCAAAGCCACACCCGCCACTATTGAACTCGTTCTGCTATCTGGCACATATTATTTTGTCTCCCCATGATAAGATCTCATTGAGATTAAGGACATCTTCTTTAGGGATTTCTCACTAACCAGATAATGTTTTTATGGCGATCTTTTTTCAGAAACTGTAATTACACGTTCTATGCTGTGCGTTCCTGACACAATTTTCAGTCCTATAAATCTATGTGCATTAAATAGCCGGGCTTCTGCGTGTTCCTCTGCGGTTGTGAATTCAACAGAAATTGCTGTGATGTTACTTTGCGCCCATTCGTAGAGCTCTCTGTGGGTTGTTATCTGATTTCCCTGAAACTAGTATAGGCACCAAGACCAAGATTGTACCTCCTACACTGTTACAAGGGCTCTTTCCATGGCTTATGGCGAAGAAATGCCATTCAGCTGACACTTGGAACTCTGTCCTCTGACACAGCAGATTAACAAAGTTATTTTTATTCTTGTATTGACCGGCTACCCCATTAATGAAACAGTAAACCCTATTTACATGTGAAAATTGATGACTTAACCAGTTGTTTTTGGAAACGATGAACTGCAGGACTATTATGAACTTGTAATTTAAAAACGTGTACGTTCCAGATCATTTTTAGCTTTCTTGTAGTAAATAACGAACGGATGGATGGTTGCTTGCGACCTGTTCCAGGGGCATTCTTGTGTGGCATTTAATATAAAAAAACGTAATTTTTAGAGTAGTCGTCAATAACAATGAATTCCCTATGTTGGATTGCAGTATTCGGATGATTCAGCCAGGATGATTGAGCCTTGGTTATGAAATTATGTGTTTTAAACTTTTCAGACAGCCAAGGAAGCTATTGATTAAAACTTTCAGTATTATCTACCTTTTTCCAGGATAACCTCTGCTCTGTCAGTTGTTTCCCACTATTTATGCACGACTTGTTCCATTACATTTTTCTCCGATAATTACTTAAGAAATCCTGAAATAGTTACACTCCCTGGGAATTTTTTACGTCTGCCTGGATAACAACTTAGACAGGGACTCTGACAAAACATGTTTCGTATTAAAAATTCAACACTGTTAATTTCACTTTCGTTATCATGGCTCATTATTTGGTAACCTATTAAGCTAAGTGTTGTGTTTTCACGAACAGTGTATATGTAAACATTATGAGTTCCAGCAGTATTTTGGTTTTAGAATGTAAAATGTGAAAAAAACAATTTTAATACCTGGGTGTCTTCTTGAATTCCTTATAAGTTTCTCCAAGGCTGACTAAAATCAGACATTTTTGCTTTTTCACTCTATTTCCATACTCTTTGACCGACTTTTTTTTGTTTTTTTTTAAATTTTTTTTTATTCTTTTTTTTAAATACTTTTTTTCTAGGGAGTTTGTATTGCGTCCGTTAATAAATGTCTATAAAAACTATAATTTCAGTTACATTTAATTTTCGTATTGTGTGTATTTAAAATATTATACCTAACGACTTTGATATCAATAAGCTATGAAGCCAAAACGAAGCACATTACAATTTGAAAATTGCGCCATTTTTTTTCTCACGAGGAACACTCCATTGTTCCGAAACCGAAGTTTCGTTCGGGTTGCAAGGTTAGTTGGCGAGGTGGTGTGCTTCTCAGAAATATTTACGGATTTACCTCAAAGTGACATTTAGGGTCGTTTTGAGTGGTCACTTTGGGCTTGGCGTTTGAGTCACTCACTTTTTTTTATTGTTTTTTTAAATTAAAGGATAAATGTGACGGGAGTCTTTCGTGGTCTACTTTTTTTTTACAGCGTAAAATCCAACTGCAAATTTAATACGTTCCATATCCGGGGTTGTCGCCGAAGCTTGTATCGCTCTGACCGAAGCCATTTTTGGAAAGTGAGGAGAGATGGGGATTCTTCGTGCAAACAGTAATGATTTAGTGCCAATGTTAACCACACCTGTGTAATTTCGGTAGCTCCCTTCTGAAAGTCCCCAGCTAATAGGACAGACGTAGTCTGATGTTCCAAAAAGCTGCCGATTAAATGACCTATATGTTTCTTGGTCCAATTCCAGATGTCCCTGATACTAACACAGGTGGTTATTCGATGAATTTGAGTGTCCACACCACCACAACGCTTACACCAAGGTGCCGAGGATAAATTATGTTTATATCGCTTGGACTCTGTGGGTATCAATTCGTTGATGAAGAAATAAAAGGAAACCTGCCACTACAAGGGTATATAGTGTATCAGCAACATTTTTCATATCCGCTGCCATGGTGACTTAGGGTATTTCCGTTCTATCGCAGGCACTGTCATGGAATCTTTCAGCAACGTGGTATATAACGTTTTGGTGGTGGGAATACTCTGCGACGTATCTATCACAGGTAGTATTCTTCTATAGTCTGTCAGAATCCGTTTGAAGTGTCCGGCAGCCGTCCCAACCATATTCATACAAAACTGCACAACCTGATAGGCACCGTGTCTGTGAAGAGTACTCAATATAGAATGGAGCAACAAAGCCCGACATTTAATCTGCACGTCAATAAGATTCCAACCACCCTCCGTAATTGCTCTGCGTAATTGGGGTCGGGCTACTTTATAGAAGTGATTTTTCCAAACGTAGTAGCCATGCGCTCTTTCTAGTTGCTGGGAATATTGTGGTAACATCGGTATCACCTGGGCCACATACCAGAGTTTCGCGAGCACAAAGGTGTTAACATGCCAGATTTTTTGCACACAGTTTAAATTCCGTGTCAACTGCGAGGTCATAAGAGAAATGCACATAGGTACAAGTCCTTCCAATTCTGCGCTATTAACCCTTCCAGCCTGGAGGTAAAAATAACGCCCAATATCTTCACTGAACTGCTACAGGTAAATCGAGCAGTGTCCGTTGGCCAGCTATTCAACGGTAATAATTGTGACTTGCCATAATTTATCAAAGCTCCAGAGGCATCCTGGTATGTCGTTAATAGCGGCGCCAGTTTGTCAGGATCATCAGCATGAGCGAGAATCAAGGTGACATCATCAACATAAGCCAAAATTCTTTCACAATTGAACGGATTATTGGAATGAGAAAGTAAAGTCGCCATGCCTCTAATCAGCGGCTCAACGCACAAAGTATACAGCATCATAGAGAGGGGACATCCCCGCCGTATCGACTGTGCTATAAGTACTGGTCGCGTAAGAAAGCCATTAATTTGAACTCGAGAGTGCGCATCTCGATAAAGAGATTGTAGAAGGCTTTGAAATGGCTGTGAAAATCCAAAACTCTTCAAAACACCCCATAGATTATCGTGGTTAATCCTATCAAAGGCGGCCGTGAAATCCAAAGTCAAAAAGGCTGCCACCATGTTGGGATTCCGTTCACCAGCGATAATGACATCTCGTAACTTCATTAGAATATGTGTGATCTTCCTCTCCGGTATACCGCACGTTTGTCCAGGTCCTATGATGTCAGGCAGACAGGTCTTCAACCTGTTAGCCAAGATCTTTGTGAACAACTTGTAATCCGCATTCAAAAGCGTAATAGGCCGAAACGATTTTAGTTCCGTTGTAACCGTCTGTTTAGGGATCAACACAATGATACCTTCATTAAACCCCGTCAAGGTGCCTGTATGACGCTGTACCTCCAACATGACGTCGAGTAAGATATCTTTAAGGATCTTCCAGTTGGCTTTGTAAAACCGATAACTGAGTCCATCAGGTCCAGGCGCCGAGTCCAGACTGGCTGAGGCTAAGGCAGCCCACAATTCCTCAGACGTAATCTCCTGATTAAGACGTATTGGCATCTGGGGATATCTGTTGTGTTATATGACGATAAACATCTTGCTGCGCAGAGACATCAACTTCAACTGCTCCGAATTTATCAGAAAAATGTTGATAGGCCTCCTGAAGTATGTCGTGCGTTGTTGCTAAGAAATCCCCTGTGGAAGCGCGTAAGTAGGAGATGTATTTCCGCTCACCACGACGTTTTTCAGACGCTAGATGAAAAAGCGAGTTTTTCTCTTCTCGTACTACAGAAGGGTCGCCGGAACGCAGTTGTGCACCGTGATAAAGCTCCTCCTGAAGACAACACATTCTCCTCTTTATTGCAGAAAAGTGATTGGTCACGTCCTGTCCATGGCGTTGTAGGTCATATAAGTGATTTAACAAATCGTAATAATAGTGCAACAGTTGCCGTTTGTTCTTAGACCTTGCTATCCCTTCCCCTTTGTAAAAGTTGCGTATAGCCGGTTCAAAAGTATATAACCATTGATGCAGTTTATTGGGGGTTCGACGTTGAGCTGTTTTTGCCCATCTCGCCCACATATGGGAGAACTTCTCGGAAATTGCTGGATCTTGAAGCACCGTATTATTAAGTTTCCAAACGCCCCTCCCCATCGTGGATCTCCTCGCAGTGTGAGCTATTTTCATGATCAAGGAATGGTGATCACTAAAGGGTACCGGATGAACTTGCATGGTCCGTACCATCTGCCGCATCGATTTACTCACATAAAATCGATCTATTCTCGAAGCACTATTATAGCGATGAAACGTATATTCAACCAAATTGGCATACAAATGTTCCCATGCGTCCCGTAATTCCAAGGCTTGGCACACTCGGTCTAAAGCAGGTGACGGAAAATATTGGCCTGTCTGGTCCTTAGCACTGATGACACAATTAAAGTCCCCACCTAGAAGTAGTTTATCGTATTTATGACGCAAAAAGAACGGCAGTTCCGAGGTGAGGAAAGCTTCGCGTTCCTTCCTTCTGTTCGACCCCGAGGGTAAATATAGATTCACCAGAAGAATATTGCTGTCCTCCAATAATAAAGATGTAATCCTACCACTCACATGCCTCTCCGCTAATCGAATGCCATAAGACGAGAGGTAAACAATTGCTGTACCACGCTGGGAATCCCCAAAATTGGAAATGTAATTATATTGCGCTCCAAAGAAATCTAGCTTGTATTCATTATTCTCCTGCAAAAACAGAATATCAATGCCATTATCGTACACAAAATCTCTTAACAAAGTTTGCTTGGCTGTACTCTTGAGACAATTCACGTTCACGGTCGCCAAGGTTTGTAGTATCAACACCATATAAACGAGGAGGATTACTTATTCACCGACTTACTCGGTTTTTTGGACTGTCTTGTCGGTGACGACGCACTCTTTTTGCGGTTTTCTAATCGAGGATCACGTTGGCTAACTATAACCCCATACACAGATGGCGTAGAGGTGACGGTATTCTCAGCTAACGAGTAATCTATCCGCACATCCTCCGCCATGGAAGAAGAAGCTGCTGATGCACCCTCTTCCGGCACGCTGACACTTGTTTCTGCCGACTCCACCACTTCCCTTACTGAAAACGTTTCCTTGCAAGTCGCACTAGTCTCCACCGCCTCTAAGACAGTCTGAGTTTCCATATTGTTGTCGTCGGACCAAGGTTGACCATCTACGACGACTGCTTCGCTAAGGTTTTCCTGCAAATTACCAGAACTGTCGTGAGCTACACCTGTGACGTCATCGCTCTTCACATGTTCTTCAAAGGTGACATCGCGGCTATACTGCCGGTCAGCCACTGTCTCCACATTAAGCGACTGTCGACCAGGGTCGGTTTCTGCCGCCGCTACCTGTTCTGGTGACGGCATCCGTTGTTTTGGAAGCGTACCAGCAACCAATTTCGCCCAAGTGGGCGTATCCTTTTCAGCATTTGGCATTCGCGGCATTGGTCTCCTGGGGCACTGATTACGCAGATGACCGGCAGTATGGCATATGGCACACGTAATTCTCACTGTGTAATATAACTCACCAAAGCGGAATAACCCCCGACATTCAGAAACGATGGTATATGTTTTTTCAATAACATATGCACAGTACGCACTCCATTGGTGGCTTTGTAGCGATAAGAGGGATTTCAAATATCGTCACTCACCTGCAGCACAGTGCCATAAACTGCTAATGCCATATTTATCTTCCGGTTGGAAAAACTCAATGGCAAATTATACACTTTGACTACCCGTCTTCCAAAACCGGCTACATCGAGTATCACCTTAGTCCGTTGTCCATTTGACAATACAAAACTAACTTCTCCATTTGACTGTTTCAATACCTCCTCCACAATGTCTGGCGTTTTTCATTTAATGAAGATTTGTCTAGTAATACCATTAACTTGTAATCCGGTGACAGCGTCCTCTTCCAATTTTAGCGTATCAAAAATCCATTCATGTATCTCATAAGCCGGCGGTCGAATGATATCTCGTTCCACAAAACTAACAACCAGAGTTGTAGGACGATCATCCATGTCGAAGTATGTCTTACACGTATATGTGTATATATATATATGGTATATATATATATATATATACGGCTACGAAAACACAGACGGGGCTGGGAATATTATAGCAAACTAGAACAAGGAACGGCGTAAAGTAATATGTAAACACACCCACCGGTTGAACTGCTAGCCACACACGCACACAGCGAACAACCTCTCGGCACGCCAGCTACTGCGCGAATGGACTTAAAGTCTTTCGTGTCATCCATAATTCGGCTTATGTCTTATTCTACATAAACATTTCAACAAGTTTTGTAAAATCATCAGGTACATGGCAATGATATTTTCTTTCAAGTTCTGATATTATATCCTTATTGTCTTGAGGAATTCTCACTGTGCGAGCTGCATAAAAAGATATGCCAAACTCGCGCATTATTTTGTGCTCAGTTCAGCTTCTGTGGAGGCATGTAAGAATCGTGTATTTCTTATTATAAGTTTCTACAATCGCAAATTTGTCCTTGAATTGTGCAATCATTTCTTCCAAATCATTACTGTCGCTAAACACATTGCACACTTCATTAATATCTTCCTTAACCATAACGCCCTTCTTACGAGCTTATGATTTGCCACGAGAGAGTTTTCGATTGGAGACAGATGATTCGCCGAGAAGAGTTAGAATTTTATTTATAGCACCGATTGTGGCCTTCGCTTATTTTTCCAGCAGTGCATAATCATCTTCATTTGAATTTTTTGCCCCTGTTCACATTGTTTTTCCCCTCATAACACAGTACAACAAATTTAAGGTTTTTATCGCTCTCAGAAATGAAAATACGTGATATTAGTTAATTTGTATATGCTGGTTTCGAATCAGAAGCCCGTCTTTCTATCACCTAACACTTTCTTGAGAGGACATGATGGACGTTTTGCAACATACAGTCTATGGACTGTTGCCTACTTTTGTTAATTTGTGCCTTTATATTTTTTATTATTCTAATTGTTGTGATTTCAACCCAAACCATATATATATATATATATATATATACAATCCAAATATACAAAAGAGGTGACTTCAAGAATTATAAAATTGTCTATATATGTTACAATGAAGACGTAAAAATAAACCAAACATTCTCACTTTTTTAAAACTTCTTGCTGGCTGACTAATAGCTCTGAAACGTCGGTGATAATTTGACGGCAATAATCAGCAAGCATGTTGAACACTGATTTCCCTTTATATCCCTTTCCACTTCCAATAAATCCTGATGGAAC
The DNA here is from genome assembly GCA_030765065.1 of Deroplatys truncata. Taxonomy (NCBI): domain Eukaryota; kingdom Metazoa; phylum Arthropoda; class Insecta; order Mantodea; family Mantidae; genus Deroplatys; species Deroplatys truncata. Next base: position 421,563,970 of record CM060990.1, read on the forward strand.
CTTTCCCCATTCTCATCGCTCACCTCGCTCAAGTTCGATGGAAAGAAATCCAGATGGGAATAGAGCAAGTGAATCTTATGGGGCATATTCCCAGTATCTTATAAGTCCCTAATAAAACTTTCGCCAAATCGCTTAATTATCTTCTGTATAGTTTCCCAGAAAATTTGCACATACCGATTTGAAGGCAAGACAGGTTCTTCTCTCCTCTCTCACTCAAAGGCCCTTTATATACCGCTTACTTGTTCCGGAACCTTCGTTTTCACGTGTTCTGGTAGTTCTTGTTCTCAAAATTTCCGCTTTGTATACGGGGCGTATATAAGGAACTGTTTTCTGCTAGGACAGTCAGTCCAATGATGAGTTCAGTGTTGTTAGAAGTGACGGACTGAGAATTGGACAGTGCAGTTTAATTGTGAGTTGTAAATCAGCAATGTGGTTCTGCAGTTCAGTTGTGATTTGATTCGACGGATCAGTTGTGTTGTGTTCCGAGTGCGTTCCAAAGTGATTCAGATTTAACCTTTGTGTTACGTTGAGTGTCTAGTGATAAATAAAATGTGTTTTCGCAATAAGTGGTATTCTCATTTTTTACAACATACATAATTAACTGCAGCTGGAGCTGGCAGTCATGTCTGAAAGTCATTCATTTTTGGACCTTTCCAAGAAGTCCTTAATGTATCAGCTGCTGGCATAAAGCTGAATGAGTTTGGTCTTTCTCTTCCACTTCCTCTTCAGATGATCATGATGATAATGATGACGACTGTACATCTAGAAGAATGAAAGAAGGATCTTCCTTTTCTTCATCATCAAAATACATTTCAAGGTCTGAGACGTCGTCGTTTCCACAATCTTCGAACCATCCGGCTTACCGGGTTGAATAAAAAAATTAAATAACAAAGTAGGTATCGTACAAAATTTGGGAGACAATTGTATCCTGATGTAAATAAAATCTGTTATGTCATATTAGAGCGCTTTCCACATAAAAATACAAAATCTCGTAAATATCAATGCAGTATAGGCACTGAATGACATTAAATTTATAACCTGACTTTATGTCTCCATTAGGAGACATAAAAATGATGTACTATTATTGTCCTTTACATATAGTATGTCGTTAAACTGATAATATTATGTGTAAGAACACTATTTTCGTTAGAAGATAGCATAGAGTTAGATTTTAAAAATGTTGATTTCAAATATTTTCTAAAACTTACCCACACGCACACACTGTTGCTTCTTTCCCTCAAAAACTGTCATCTTGAACTGGCTGTGGTTGGATTGCAAATAATTCCAACTAACTGCATGCATTCCCGAGAGGTGCTACAATTCCTGTAGAGGACTTAGAACTATTTGAAAGAAGTATCTGATACATTCCTCTTGAGTAGAAAAGAACTTTTAAAGTTTAGTTCATGTCACCTATAGGAGACGCTGGGACTGAGGAGGACAAACTCAGGAAACGCGTACAGGATCTCAGCGAACCAACAAAGCAATATGTCTAACATGTAATAGTACTGTGTGACTTGGTAAATCCAGACATGACAGAGAGGGAACACGTGAAGTATATTCTGAGAGGACTAAAGCCCTAACTCATGGGACAAGTCTTACCAAATAACCCTCAAACAGTGGAAGACTTAATTCAGTTTGAGCGGAGAATAGAAGCAGTACGTTATCTAGCAGGAAAGTGGGTTGGCCTAAATAGCGCACGGGTCACCTCCTCTAATGACTATGAGCAAGCATGCAATAAATGGCGGAGATTGTGAAAACGGTTCAGCAATTGTCCCAACAGGCGCAAGAAATAAAATTTAATGCGCGCACACACACCCTGCACATGGTCATCCTCCGTGCTCTAGGGGTACCACGCTAGCCTCTAGTTCCCATGATCGCGTGTTCAAACTCGGTGGAGGGCGATGAATTTTTTCAGGCGTAAGAATTCTTAACATGGCCTCCTTCAGAAAGGAAGTGGCGCTGGTGGACCCGTGTCGTCTATTTACGGCACGTAAAAGAACCTCAAACCGGCTAAAGAAGCCTCTGAAAAATATTTCCGGTCCTTCACGCCCAATATAGAATGGGACGCTAAGGATGATAGTAGGCAAAGTGCATCCATAAATAAAACTCAATTTTCCCCCTTTTCGCAACCAGCCTCCAAGCAATCGCCCCCTGAAAAATCATAGTTACCAGTGTTTCGGAAACACGTTTCAACGGCGAATGCGTTGCCCTCCGTGGTGTAATGGTTACCATGCTAGCCGCTAGTTCCCGAGATCGCGGGTTCAATCTCGGAGTAGAGCGATGGATTTTTTGGGCCTAAAAATCCTTAATATGGCTTGCTTCGTAAGGGAAGTAAAGCCGGTGGTCCTATGTCGTAGATTTACGGCACGTAAAAGAACCTTAAGCCTGATAAAGTGGTTTCTGAGCAAAATTAACGGTCTTTCATGCCCAATAGAGAACAAGATGCTAAGAACCATAGTAGTTAAACAGCGTCCATAAATAAAACTCAGTTTCATTTTTTATTTGCCGGCGAATGCTTTGCAAACGATATGGACACTCGGCGGAACATAGAGAGTATGTGTATTCATAGATCAAAGCTTGGTGGGAACAAAGAAATAGGTAGTACTCCTAAATTTAATGCTCCGACAGCAAGTAATAATTTACTTGTAGCACCGTACAAAGTAAACACGAATTTTCGAAAGGGAGCAGCAGAATTTGAAGAACAGCCGCTATCAGTAAAACATTTTCCCCATAGTTTGTTATTGGGAATGCGCTTCCTTCAGAAGTATAAAACGCTGATAGACCTTGAAAATGGCACAATAACGTTGATGCTGCGGAACGGCACGGCGATCAGCATAGTTTGTAAAGAAAAACAGGAATGCTCACTAGCAAAAATTACGCCCGAACCGGACGCACAAGTTAGAGGAACGAAGTAGTATGTAGCCTAGATGTGGAACTTCCCCTGTTCACCATTACATAAGTAAATATTAAGCTACCATCGCTATCAATAAACAACTTATTAATGGACCCATTCATTAATACTATGCAGAAAAAAACTCATTACTGTCATACCGATATGTGATAATGCGCAAAAAACGATAAATCAAATTCAGTATAACACAACTCCTCCGCAAAGGTTATTTAAAGTTACTACCTTGGTACTTGTGTGTGAAATTACCTTAGTGTATGCTAAGATTTTCATACCAGAAACAGCTAAATAAGTAGAGATTAAAGATGCAAAATTTAATGCTATTTCCAACTTGAGAAAGGGCAAAAAGAACAGCAGTACGACTACTGGATAAACGCTGGCATAGATTCACGACCAGCTTGCAGAAATTGGGCACTACTAACAGCAGGATTCAAAATAGAGCTAACTAATCCAACATCAATAAAGCAGGGACGTATAGGTTGTCTCACAAGCAGAGGTAAAGCATTAATAGTCAGGTCAAAGAAATTATAGACGCGGAAATAATCAGGGATTCACAAAGCATCTGGAGCTCCCCAATGATTTTGGTTAAAAAGGAAGTAGGAGAATACCAATTTCGTGATGACTATAGGCAACTCAACGCACAAACGGTCTTGTCAGCATTCTTGCTAACATTGACAGATGATTTACTCAGCTATCAGGAAGGCTCAAAATATTACTGTACTCTCGACTTACTCAGTGCATGTTTTAAGGTACCGATGACAAAGAAAAGTAAGAAATACACTCAATTTGTGAACTAGGATGGACAGCATCAGTTAAAAAGCCTATCTCTTGGTTTAGAGAGGGTCTCAAGAGCCTTCACAGATAAGCTGTTAGGAGATCTATGGTATAAGAAAGCGCTGATATACCTGGACGATATAATAGTTTCAGCAGCAACATTTCAGGAACTGCTGTGAAATTTAGAGGCAGTATTTAAAAAGTTGGAACCCACATAGTTAAACTCATATCAAAAAATTAATTTTGGGGGGATTGAAAATTTAAAATTACTAAGATACAGGTTTCGGCAGCAGGTATTGAGTCCGACAAGGATAAAATATAAGCAATTACGGAACTAAGCACACAAAGAAACATCAAGGAAGTGAGGCAAGTGCTAGTGCTGTTTTCTCTCTACAGGAGGTTAGTGAATAATTTTTCATCGGTCGCGAGGCCACTAAGTGAGCTGAAAAATAAGGATCAAAGATGTATATAGGTATAGAAGCAGCAGAAAAAATTTAAACAATTCAAGGAATTAATGGTGAACTTTTAATGGACTTTACACCGGGAGCGAAAGCACAAGTACACTGAAACGCCAGCATAAACGGCATAGGGTGTTGTTTTCTCCAGGAACTGGACGAAAACATGTATCCAGTCGCATTCGTATCCAGGAGTCAGAGAAAAGCAAATAAAGGACTGCAGTGTTTCAGAAGAGGAATTATTAGCAGCCATGGCCGGGTTATCTAAATTCCAGCATAACATACATAGTGACCCAGTAACAACAGTGACGGATCATGCCTGCCCGTGTCAGTTAACCAGGGAAGGGATCTATCAGGAAGGTATGCACGCTACACTATGCTTCAGGAGTTTGATTCCACGGTGCGCATAAATCGGAATTAAAGCACAAATATACGGACTGCTTGTCAGAATGCCCGTAGGTCCATTGGAAAGGGAGACGTTGCAAAAAGACGAGGATATAATAGCCCTTTATACGTACCAGTAAAATAGATCAGAAACAAGAGAGTGACCCACATTTCAAACCGCTAGTTGTGGTACTGAAACAGCCAGCAAGACAATCGCTAAGTTGACCAGGCAAGCTTCAACGTATGTGTTAAAATCCAATGTCCTCTATGGAAAAATGCGAGTGAATCAGGAGTGAATAATATCTATTTATTAGTCATATCCTAAAGCTTAAAAAAGTAGATGGTGTAGAGCAATCACGATGAATCACTGAGTAGAAACATTAGATTTGCTAAACCTTTTCACAAAATCAATTCACATTACTACTGTAACGGGATGAAAAAATCTATGAAATTACGTGAAACGACGACGTCGCTCGTGTCAACAACGAAAAAGACCCATAAATAAGAAAGCCGTAAGGTTAATGTAACACATACAAGTACACTATCTAAGAGCAAGATCCTCTATTGATATTTTAGAACTTTTTCAGAAATCTAGTAGGACAAATTGTTACATAATGGTGGTTACTTAACAGAATGTTTTGAATACTTGGAACTACGGGCAATCCCAAAAGCATCCATAGATCAAGTGGCTGAGCTTGTATTCGATTACATCTACCGACACCGCGTACATAATTACATGCTGTCGGTCCGCGGTTCAAAGTTCATGAGTGAGATTACTGAGAATTACTCAGACTAATGGGAAAAATCCCAAACTTCAAAACAGCTTACAGACCGCAGACGAAAGGACTCATGGAAAGAGCGAACCATCTCTCAAATCTTAAGCAACTACGTAAACTCGCAACATACGAACTGGGGTCATAACTTGCATCAGATTCGTTCTGCAATAAGCACCGGTAAGCAAGGAAACACAAAATTCACCCCCTTCGAGCTTATCTATGCGCAAAACTCCGCTGAAGCATAACTGCAGGCATCAAAACAGAATCTGTTTGTTCAGCAAACAAGGGACTCCATTTTTAAAGCGAGGGCCAGTCATGACTGCGGAATGCATCGAAGAAAGCCAGAAAAAGCGTCCGTATGGCAATAAAAGAAGACACGCAGAATACAAATTTCCAAAGCTGATAAAACTTTATAACCGCAGAATCAATGTAGGGAAAGCAACGAAACTGATAATTAATTACGCTTGTACTTCTAAGGTAATACAAAATCTGGGCCCTCTGAACTATATATTAACGGCAAAAATTTTTGTAAAGAGAATAGAACATGCACGTAAGTGGGTTAGCACGTTATTACGAGGGAGTAAAAGCAGATGAATGGAAGAAAGGAAAACAAGCACAAAGGTATTGGGTCTTAAGGTTCGGTTGTAGTGCTCAACTGTTTTAAAACTGTTCTATTGATTACTTGTCATAATGCAGTGTAGTGTAGCTTTTTTACCTCCAATCTAATTTTAGTACTTTTGTGATGCAGTTTGTAATCCACTCGATCCATCTGTTTTCAGAGGTATTAAAGAAAATTTGTCATAATTGAAGACAAAAGAGGTTATCTAAAAGGTGACCATTGTTTCCGCACATTTTAAGATGACAATTGTCCAGATATGGAGTTCTGGGCTGAAGTATATTGTGTTCCCATAAGTTGGGTTCGAGACTACGACGTTGATGATGAAGTTTATGATGCGCAAAAGTTTATACTGTACCCCAGATGATATTCCTGGAGGCGTACAGAGTATGGAGTTTTGTGTTTCCCATGCCTTTATAGTAGTATAAGACTAAAGCCACTCCGGAGTATTTAGATGTCTAACATTAATTGCATTTTCTCTTGTAAACTCAGCATTGATTTTTAAGGCTTAGGCATCTTGGTATGATTCGTGGCACATGTTGCGTGAGATGGAGCTGTGTTCTCCAAGTGCTACATTTTATAGACGAGAACAATGCAATAAGCAATTTTCAGGAAAGAAGGACGATGACTTTTATAATTAATTTGTGGTGTACAGTGTGATGAGTTCTATAGTAATAAATTTTCAAGAATGTGTATGCTAGACATAGTGTGACACACTATTCCAAAGTAACGCCCTAAGATCATAGTATTTTTCCTACACGAATTATGACATGGAAGAGCCATCTGATAAAGATAAGCTTTGAGCGGCACCAAATCAATTAGTATTCACTAACCTCAAATGATGCTTAAATACCAGTTTTTCTCTAGAAATTCACACTTAAATTTGTCACAGGCTCCACCGGCAATGAAAAAGAAAACTTTACAACAAAAGTAACAATCGCATCACCTATGCTGATAGTATTGTATGCTTGGACATCCCTACTGATGTTAATGTCGAGCATTAATTTGATAATACGTCCGGGTTAATTATAGCTTCAACGGTTTCGAGAAACGCAGCAAGTTCAATATACAAGACGGAGCAATGGAAATGTTTGAAGTAATTTCTATTATACTATGTAGAATGATAGTGATTGCCGAGACTACTTGAAACATGGTGCAAAGTACGCCGAAACAAGAGAGATAACACTTAAATGGTGAAACAGGGGCCAGAGGTAAGAACAGGAGGAATGTTGGTTCTGACCATACAACAGCGACAAGGAGAGACAGAGGAAAGTGTTTAACCCCTGATAAGAGGATTATGGTGGGAAGCATAAAGAAGAGGAAAGAAGGAAGTAGGAAAAATATAGGAGAAAAGGTAAAAAGGGATAACATTACGTGTTTCCCAACCAAAAGAGAATCCGCCGAAAGCTCACAAAAACGCCTGGGTGAAAGTCAGCAAATTCTTAATCTATCCTACAAAAACACTAGTCAAAAATCAACGCATAATACTCCTTTCGTGGTTATACGAGAAAAAGAAATGACACGGATTAGACGAACAAAAACTTACATCTCGCGCGAAGCAAAGTTATTCACCGACTAGAATGCAAAGACTGGCAGAGTCGAGGCAATGCGATGCAAATTCTCGAATCATCATATTTTAGCCTACACGCGCAAGAGAAACTTCGAACTTGGAGTGGTCGTTTCACCAAGACAGCTCATAGGAAGGCATGCAAATAAGAGTATAAATAAAAGACAAAATGAAAGAAAAGTAAAGACAGAGCAGCACGAAGCCCTCTGCCATCCTGCTTCCTTGATTAATAGAATAGATGTAGATTAAAGAACATTATGAAGGGATGGATGAATGAATGTATTCGCTCATCTCAAGGTACATAGCGTTTTATTTGTTCTTATACAGCTAGCAAAAACTATGCACAATTTAGTTGCTTATACTTTATGTGCTACCACAGCTTGAATGGCGTAGGCTAGCTGGCAAGATAAATATTAAAGTTTAAGATCGTTACAGGAAAGAAAGCAAGCCAGGCAACACGGGGATGGCAAACATTCGTTAGGGAGGTGAAGGAAGGAAGGAAGCTTAGAAGCAAGAATGAGCACAAAGGATAGTACGAGGGCGTATGAAACTACTTAAAACGTTAAGATAAGCAGGTATTTAGGAGAGAAAATGTAGCGCCTATCTTCTGGAGGATAGAAGTCACCATTGGGCTCTCGGTAATTGTTCAGCGGGTTGTAAGGTAGGATAAAGTCTTAGCGCAAGCCTTGAGCCACTCATGGCTCCCTCTCCAAGTTTGAGTAGCTGCTATAGCAGATATAGGCCGCAATTATATAACAACTCCCTGGAGTTATTGAGTACATGATTCCGCCCCTCTACAACCAAGCGAGCAACCAGTGTAACAAGTTTCGTTACCGGCTGCAGCACATTACTACAACTCTCACCCGGATGCGTGCGCTCAGCCAGCATAGACGGCGCTGAGGTTGTGGCAACGTACCCAACATCATCACGTGATCTCTCCATGTGTACCTCGAGCAAGAGCGTTCGTCCTGGAAGAAGTGGGGTGACTTGTTCTCGGTTACTGACTAGGAAAGACACCTTCGGCTCCGCGTCTTGGAGACGACCATCTCCACACTTTTCGACTTAGTCAAAATTATACAGACATTATTTTCGTTGTAAGTAACTTCAAAATTTAATTCTTATGTATGGAAGCAGCGATTTATATTTATTTGAACGAATTCACGCTTCTTTTGAAATACTAAAATTCTGTTTAATTATATTAAATGGCGATCATGTTGCGAAAATGACAGGACAAACAAATATTTAAAATATGTCAAGTGCAATTTGCAAACGTCTTCATGTGAATATATTTAGTGTCATTCAGCCGCAAGATTATTGGTAGTTTTATTTTGGAGAAGTGTCCTTAATTCGTTTCCAGCCATTTCTTTAAACAAACAAATTATTAATGGAATAAGTCCTATGGAATGTATTCTAGAATGACCCCGGCACATAGCACTTCATGTTAGCTGTCTATATGCTATTACAACCCTGATAGCTGCGTATAATTGCAGTTTGGACTTAAAAACTTTGATGAATTTGTAATTTGCAGCGGACCTTGCAATGAATATATTTAATGTTAAAATTAGAACGCGAAAATTTATTGCAAACCGCTTACAAGCTACAAGATGGTCCGATAATGTGACCCTGGTAGACCGCTGGAGACGCAGTGCATTTGTTAAGGCTCTTCAGGGGAGCCACTCCCAAGAGACTACTGTACAAGGGGCCACAGGCAGAACAAAATGAGGAGAGAGAGCGTGAACGAAACGTCTAGGTAAGCCAACTTGTGCCCCCCCAGTCTGCACTCAAGACTAAGCTAAGTATTTTGTGCCCCGAATATAGGAAGGGTTCTCGGGTAATCCAAAATGCGCCCCAGTGGAAAGGACGTCCAAGAAAATGCAGGGGCACACCCAGTATTAAAATAATACATTATAATGTATATGAGTTCCAATAAAGGAAACTCTCGGCGTAAAACTTAAGGAAAACGGAGAGCATAAGTAAGACACCACATATCATGGAGAACAGAGACCTGTAAGGAAAAAAGGAAAAGAAGAAGGATGAGCAGGGAAGAGGAGGAATTTTTAATAGTAGAATGTTAACACGTAGTTTCAACTGTTTAAGGCCGGAGAAGAAGCTACAGCACCATAATCAACATAGGGAGAAGACAGAGCAAGCAGAAGATGGCGCTACTAGGGAGCACTCTAAGATAGCAACAACCAGAGCTGTGACGGCAACAAAGAAGCAATCAATAGGAATCCATAAAGAAAACAACATCCCCTCTCACACACTCGATGCAACACCTTTTTCTTTTAACCAACAAGAACGTGCAGAAAAGAATGAAGGGGAAAGCAGAAGCACATAGAGTGTTTTAAATAACATGAACAGTTGACAATGTACTAAGTAATAAGTAAAAGAATATAATTCCGGGCTGAAAGGCCGTGATCATCTGGGATTATTCTCTTCACTACCAGGCGTTTCGTTTACAATTGCGGCAAGCATCATCAGCGGCATTGATGAGTAACGCTTATGGTCTCTCCGTAGCTACTGAAAAGCTGGTTTGCATAGGCTGGTAGATCCCGACCTCCAGTGGTCCGATTGGTCCGCGTGGAGGTTCGCAATATTTAGAGTGGATTGTACTTCTTTGTGATTGCTCCGCGTTGTTTGGCTATAAAACCACTTTATAAGGCTGAATAGCATGTTTTGTGAACTTTGAGTGTTCTTGTTTCTTGTTTAAATTGTTTCTATGCTTATATATTTCGATATCTTCTAGGTGTAGACGTGTAAGCAGTGGGATGTTGTGGTAAGGATGTCGGTTTCTTCGTAACGCATAATGTATTCTCTGGCTGTTTCCAATGCTTGTTGAGGAACCGCGGATTTATCCGGTTGGCCAAGGCGGCAATGTCTGCGATGCCCCTTTAGCTTAGTGTTAATACTCCGTTGGGTAGTGCCAGCGTAAGCTGACCCGCATGAGCACGGTAACCGATATACCCCAGCCAACGTGAGTGGGTCCCTAGGGTCTTTAACAGAATGAAGAAAACGATGAATTCGTTTAGTTGGAATAAATACTGTGTCTACAACATGGGCCTTCAGCGGTTTGGAAATACGGCCTATAGTGTGTTTCAAAAAAAAGAAGATATACTGTGCCTCTCTTCTTAGAAGGTGGTTCATGCCTTTGTGTTGCGGTTTTCTTTTTCAGGTATAGGGTGTTCTTTTCAAGTATTCTTTTTATTTCTTTGTATACTCATTATTATGGAGAACCTTATCTAGATATTGAAGTTCGCATATTCCTAACGCCCTGTCCACCAACGTTTTTATTCTAGCCCGCTTTTATCGTGGATGATGTCTGGAGTTTTTGCGGAGGTTTCGATTACTATGGGAAAGGTTTGCGGTAAACTGATAGTCCTATCGAGCCATTTGATGATGACGAAGATGTTCAAGAACGGTAGAGTTCTTCCTCCACGTGAAATGTATCCGCGGATTTAAACAGTTGATGTGCAGTAAAAAATCCTCCAAGGCTGGATCTCCCAAGTTCCACACCACAACGGTATCTTTAACATATCGGAACCGACAGACCGGTTTGTGGGGTGCGGAGCTCAAGGCAGCAGCTTTAAAAAATTCTATCTAAAAGTTTGTAACACTGGACTCAGTGGACTACCCATAGCCATAGCGTCAGATTCCTCAAAGTATTCTCCTTGCCACCGGAAGCAGGTAGTAATTAGAACGTGTTGAAATAAAGTCAAAATATCTTCAGGAAACAAGTCCCTAAGCAGAACCAATGCATCGTTGACAGGTATCATGGTGTATAAAGCCACCATACCGAAGCTAACAAGATGGCCAACGTATGAGAGTCCCGCACACCAGCACGCTTAATAAAATGGCCTAGCTATTAGTTTTATAGAACCTGATTAGTCATTATTCGTTAGCCCCTATCGTGCCCTATGGCATCCTCTCGTCCCGGTCGTCGTCCTCCGTGGACTAGTGGTACCGTGCTAGCCTTTAGTTCCCAATGTCTCTGGTTCAAACCCGGCAGAGGGCGATAGATTTTTTCGGGCGTAAAAGTCCTTAGCATGGCTTCCTTCGGAAGGGAAGTAAAGCCGGTGGTCCCGTGTCGTAGATTTACGGCACGTAAAAGAACCTCAAGCCTGATAAAGAGGCCTCTGAGTAAAAGTACCGGTCTTTCACGACCAATATAGAATGGGACGCTAAGAACCACAGCAGTTAAAGAGTGTCCATAAATAAAACTCAATTTAAATTTTAAAATTTCGTCCCGGTTTCGAGCACGTCTATCATCTGAAGTTACTACCCGCTGTTAGCGGCCTTAGGGTCAACGTACCCCGGGTTTGCTACAGTATTACTATACGGGGGTGTAGCCGTGGCTTCTTTCAAACATTGTATCTAGGAAAACAAAGCTTCGTATGTCCATTTTACAGTAAAATTATACAGAACCAACAATAAACACACTAAGCACTTTATGCAGTATAATACTTAAATATACTTTCAATGTTTTAGAAAAATTAAGGATAAACTGTCATGTCATTGCTGCTATCCACACGTTAACTCAAGTCTCAACCATATCAAATTTTGTAAGCATATTGTTACATACTGGGGTTAGGGCCGAAAGGTTTCCAGCTACAATATTAAGTTTTAATTACACCAGCATGCACATTGGGAGATGTAGCTGCAGAGACAGCGAGAGGACCACAACTGTGAACATTCCATACCAGTACACGCGTGGGAAATTTACAACAAAATACACAGAATTAATATTAATCACATTAACTGTGGTTTATTCCATAAAAACACGGTGCCCCTACATTGCACACAAAAGAGATAAAGAAATAAATCAGGGGAGATGCTACACAGAAGAGTTACATTCACACCCTTCACATAGAGTTTCACTCACTCGACTATCAAACCAAAGTGACGCTAACCAACACAAAGAAAGGTAACGCTAACCTTTCCCCCTTTCCAACCCTCGCTAAACCCGCTAGCTCGGACTGGAGAATGGCATTCCAAGACGAACTTCAAACCCAAAGCCAAAAGAATTGTCCCAACAATGCTGTCACCAATACGACGCAATAATGTTTCTGGCATAACAATAGCTACTAATAACCTAATACGCTACATCTCCCCCACTTGCAATAGTGAGGCGTCCCCGCTGAAAGGAAAGAAAACAAAATATGAGCATACAAAGCAGCTGAATATAAAGACATTACAATAAACCCCGATGAATCCCTACATGGAGAGGAATCCTGAATTAACGATGAATTAGTCCCACAGGACCCCCCCCAGCGGGTAAATCCTCTTCTGCACGAACACAGTTTATGATAGGAAGTGCTGTTTGAGAATGGTTCAGAAATACTGCTTTGTTCCGTAAATTTTCCCCACCATTTAACCAGAACCGCCGAAGAAAGAGAAGAAACTTGTAGCACGCATAGTCTGTACCAATTAATCACCACGACGAAACACACTGAGGTTGTTGGACATCTAAAGTGTTGGTCTGTGATCGACGGGCCCTGTCGGCACACACAAAACCAAAAGGGAGTACACCCTCGTAACCTGCCGGGGTGAGATAGTCGAAGATGGTGATGTGCCGGTGTGGCCGACGGAACAACCACCATTCTCCGGTTGAGCTGGAGTTGTCCTCTTCTGTGGAGGGGAGCGTTTCCCGGGGCTACCGGCAGACTGCAACAAGATTTGGGGAAGCATCATGTTTCACAATAGTAAAAAAGGATACACGATACAAAATGCTACAAAAACAAAAATGCAGGGGCCACACAAAACTAATAAAACTTAAAACTAGAGCAAGGCCTGCAAAAAAATACATTGATTGAGCGCTCAATAATTAATCAGTATATTTAAAGTAGAGACACACAGACAAAACTTTGATGACAAACATTTGGAAGGTTTTAACATGACAAAGAAATTTAAGGCTCTTGATGCTTTACAACGAAAACTGAACATAGAGATGGTATGATCCTGTGAGAATTAATACAAGTAAGGGCTAAAACATACACTATGTGATCAAAAGTATCCGGACACCCCACAAACATACATTTTTCATCTTAGGTGCATTGTGCTGCCACCTACTGCCTGGTACTCACTATACGCGACCTCAGTACTCATTAGCCATCGTGAAACAGCAGAATGGGACGCTCCGTGGAACTCACGGACTTCGAACGTGGTCAGGTCATTGGGTGTCACTTGTGTCAGAAGTCTACGCGAGATTTCCACATTCCTAAACATCCCTAGGTCCACTGTTTCTGATGTGATAGTGAAGTGGAAACGTGAAGGGACATGCACAGCACAAAAGTGTAAAGGCCGACCTCGTCTGTTGATTGACAGAGACCGCCGACATTTGAAGAGGGTCGTAAAGAGTAATAGGCAGATATCTATCCAGACCGTCACACAGGAATTTCAAACTGCATCAGGATCCCTTCAAGTACCATGACAGTTAGGCGTGAGGAGAGAAACCTTGGATTCCATGGTCGAGCGGCTGCTCATAAGCCACACATCACGCAGAAAAATGCCAAACGACGCCTCGCTTGGTGAAAGGAGCGCCAACATTACACGATTGAACAGTGGCAAAACGTGTGGAGTGACGAATCACGGTACACAATGTGGCGATCCGATGGCAGGGTGTGGGTATGGCGAATGCCCGGTGAACGTCATCTGCCAGCGTGTGTAGTGCCAACAGGGAAATTTGGAGGTGGTGGTGTTATGGTGTGGTCGTGTTTTTCATGGAGGGGGCTTGCACCCCTTGTTTTTTTGCGTGGCACGATCACAATGCAGACCTACATTGATATCTTAAGCACCTTCTTGCTTCCCACTGTTGAATAGCAATTCGGGGATGGTGATTGCATCTTTCAACACGATCGAGCACCTATACATACTGCACGGGCTGTGGCGGAGTGGTTACACGACAATAACATCCCTGTAATGGACTGGCCTACACACAGTCCTGACCTGAATTCTATAGAACACCTTTGGGATGTTTTGGAACGCCGACTTCGTGCCAGGCTTCACCGACCTACATCGTTACCTCTCCTCAGTTCTGCACTCCATGAAGAATGGGGCTGCCATTCCCAAAGAAACCTTCCAGCACCTGATTGAAAGTATGCCTGCGAGAGTGAACGCTGTCATCAAGGCTAAGGGTGGGCCAACACCATATTGACTTCCAGCATTACCGATGGAGGGCTCTACGAACTTGCACGCCATTTTCAGCCAGGTGTCCGGATACTTTTGATCACGTAGTGTATTTAGAAATTGGTACTAAGAATTTAAAAATGTCATCCTCAGAAGAAAAATTTGTTAAATCAATCTACCAGCAAACTACAATATAGTTACAGACACATACTAACGACAAGACCAAATATAGGTAGGGGAATCATCACCAAGCTATACTAAGGACCTACTCCAAGTAACGCCCTATGCGCAATTCGCAAGTCACTTGCTCGAACTCTTTTTACACACATATATATATATATATATATATATATATATATACAGGGTGAATCACCTAAATCTTCCATCGCAAATATTTCGGAAATGGAAAGTGCTATTGATGTGCAGTTTTCACAACATTGATTGGTAGTCAGGGGCTCGTACATTTAGCCTATAAACAGTTTTAGTAATACTGAGAAAGTGTATTTTTTGAGCAAACATACAATTTTAAATGGAACAATGCCTAGTTAAATCAACAGAATAAAGATGGGGTAAATTAGAATGTCAATGGTCCTTGTTGCAGGATTCTAGTGCAAGTGGTTCACGAGAAATCGTATTTTTAAAAGTTTCCACCCCGACAATTGTTTGTCTCATTCAACCTGCTTAGTTGCTAGGTACGATGTTGTTATGTTTGTTTGCACTGTGTTTTCTGTTCATTGATTGCATTGCGACTTTCTGGTCAGTTAGTTTCTGACAGTTCAAGCAGTAAGTCGTGAGTGGAAGATGGGGTTTACTAATGCCGAAAAAGCCGACATGCTCATGTTCCATCCCTATCACATCTCTCTCCATCAAGAGCTGCATGGATACGATTTTGAGAATTGTGTTAACTTTTGTACATGGGTATTAAGACATGATACTCCAGATTCATTAAGTATGTGGTTTAATGATGAGGCAATATTTACTAATCATAGCCAGGTAAACCGCAGAAGCATGCACTATTGTTCTGTTGACAATCCCCGTTGGCTTCGCCAGGTGGAACATCAGCGTCCATGGAGTTAAAACGTGTGGTGTGGGATAGTGAACTATCAGCTCATAGGCCTTTTGTTCATAGAAGGAGCAATGTACTCGCACAAGTATCGCAGCCTCCTGACAGAACATCTGCCACAGATGCTAGAAGACGTTCCTTTGTAGACTAGGAGGAACCTGTGGTACCAACATGATGGCTGTCCAGCCCATAGTGCGCGAAGTACTACAGCTTGTCTTAAGGATTGTTTCCAAATCGCTGGATTGGACGAAGAGGACCTGTACCTTGGTCGGCCCGTACACCGGATCTGGCCCCTTTAGACTGAAGGCTGAAACACACTGTCTACAGGGATGTACCAACTACACCAGACGATATGAAATGACGTATTACTGCTGCCTGCTCTGAAATTTCCGCTGAAGTGCTAGAACGTGTGCAACAGTCTATCCATAGCAGACTGGAAGCGTGTATTGAAACTGCCGGTGGTCATTTTGAACACTACCTTTGAAGGGCTATGTTCTCTTTACTTGTAAGAATCCACAGAAGTATCGTAATTTCCTTTTGTTTTTCTTTAGTTTGTGCTACCACAGGTTGTACTAGTGTTGGTGCGTAAAAGATTCAAATGAGATTTCTCGTAAACCACTTGCGTTAGAATCTTGCTAAAAACGCCACTGACATTCTGATTTACCCTACCCTTATTCTGTTGATGGAACTAAGCATTGTTCCATTTAAAAATTGTATGTTTATTCAAAATATACGCTTTCTTGGTATTATTAAAATCTGTTTATAGGCTATATGTAAGAGTCGCTGATTACTAATTAATGCTGTGAAAACTGCACATCAATAATACTTTCCATTTCCGAAATATTTGCGGTGCAAGTTTTGGTGATGGTGGAGTGGAGTTTAAGGGCCCGTCGACAGCTAGGTCATTTGGGCTCAAGGTGCAAGTTTTAGTTGATTCAACCTATGTATATATATATATATATATATATATATATATATATATATATATAAGGTGAGCCAGCTGCCCCTAGCTATTCGTATCTATGCAACCCGTAGTTTATAGTCTAATGTGAAAACACTGACCCTTTTAGCAAACAAACTGTTATTGTAGCTCTGCCCTTCTATTCGGTACTATATGCAAATAGTATTAATGATTACAGTCCTGAATAGGGCCAAAGAGCTGCAAAAGCCTTAAAAGAGACGGCGATTCAATGCTTGCAAGGAGATAGAGGAATGTTTTCCCGAAAATGGGGATAGACTACATGGGTTCTAGCCGAGTGGGTTAGCTGCCGGAATGTGGTGAAGTAAAGGTTAGCTTCGGAGGTTCGAAACTGATACAAACATCAACTGAGTACGGGGGAGGGGTTTTGCTTTAATATTTTTGGAAGAGTATTCAAGAATTTTATTTATGAAATTTTATTTAAATATAGAATAAATTATTATTTTTAATATTTAAGTATTATAAAATAGTGATTTTTTTGGTTCAATATGATACATGCCTATAATGTTGTTTTGGTTATTTTTTCTCTCCTTGTGTTTATTTTCTGTATTTTAGTGTACTAATTTATTTATGTTTGTTATTGGCTCTCCTGCGAGCCAAAAACACAAGAATTACAAATAGATAATTGTGTATCATTTTAACCCTAACAATCTGTACCGTATCTGGTGTTGTAAACCCTGTTATGTAGTTAGTTTTCATTCTTTGGGCGCATATCGACGATATTAAGTCTAACAGTTTTTGTTTTATTTTTAAACCCTATGTTTCACTTCTTCTATTGACAAAGGAGTTGTAAATGAGCTAATTTCAGGGGTAAACAGAATAATAAAATGTTGAAGAGCGTGAATTTCATCAACGAAGTAAATGTTCAAAATGACGACCCCCTTCATCAATGCACATTAGTGTACATTGCCGGAGAGACCTTCTTGCATGCTGTAACATGCGCGGTGTAATCTGCCTGCATTTTTCACGTATGCGTGTGCCCGTAGATGATTTGAGCTTTGCGGTTCTTGAGCATAGACCGGTTCCTTTAAATGACCCCACAGAAATAAATCCAGTGGGGTGAGATCAGGTGATCTAGGTGGCCATGCGATAGGGCCCCCTCAGCCAATCCATTTTGCGCATATGTTCTATATAAGTGATTCCTTACAATCAGTGACCAGTGTGGTGGAGCTGCATTCTGCTGAAATCACATTTCTGCCCGTTTAATTAATGGCACATCTTCTAGGAGCAATGTCAACTCTTCTTACAGAAATGCAAGGTACCGTGATCCTGTAAGATTGCCTTCAAAAAAGTACGGTCCAATTAGTTGGTCTCCTAATATTCCGCACCAGAAATTCGAAGTATAAATTATTCACCTGCTAGTGGAAAACATGGCGATTATTCTATTTTGTACACACTTATAATGTTATTAAAATTTTTATTTATATCATAATATCCAATTATAGGCTCAAAGACAAAACAAAAGCTAATAAAACGTTTGAACTTAACCCGAAAGATATGAACCCGAATGAAGTGGCACAGTGTTAAACCAACCATGATAATACCATTCGACCAATACTACCTTGCGAGGTGAGGTTCCTATACGACTTAGTAATCGAAGAACTAGACTCCACCTCGTATCTTTATACGCTTTTTGTAGCGTCATACAGTGTTTCGAGCTTGCTATGGTAGTTTTAGTTCAAACAAATAAACTGCATCAGTCATTACAATTACTGTATGATCTTAAATACACCATAGTTTGAGACATAAAAGAAATTATCTACCTAATATTAAGCATTTTTGACAATGCTGTACAACGTTGACTAACGGCTTACATCCAATTCATCGCACTGCGTAGATATGTCATTTTGTTTTCAAATGGTCTTGTCAACCGATGCATGTGATGGTGGTTCCTTTAGGGGCGCTTTCAAAGGTGTGCATGAATGTATGCTAAATAATAAAAGTTTGTAAAATTGGCCAAAAGGACTACTGCAGTTCCCAGTGTCAGGGTAGGACGTCTTTTGTGTCGACATACATAGCGATTGCATTCTGTACTGTAAAACACTTATGCACTGAACTATCTATCCCTTCTCCATAAGGTATTAGGCAAATCAGCCATTAGAAGGCATTCAAAAAAGGCGTAAGTCAAATACGTCGCTTAGCACGTTGCATAAATTCAAAAATAAATAGGGGCAGCTGACTCAACTAATATATATATATATGCATGCATACATACATACAGCCCGATATATTCTGCCATGGTTGGAGTGTGGACCAAGCACCGGTCAATAGACTCTAAAAAATACATTCCTAAAACAGACAAAAAAGAATGAAAATATTTGGAACTCACCAAAACAAAGAAATTATTGTAGGTAATCATGACGCATAACGGATTACACGATCTGCAAATTTTGGAGACACGTACTCACCCAGACCAAAACAATTGTAGCGAATGGAAGTAGCGTTGCTGCCGGACAGAAGGATGATTCTGCGACCATTTCCCTCGTTCCAGTGGCACTAAATGGGGTAGGGTGTCATAGCCAGTATAGTGACAAGAGCTGCACGGTTACTGTAATTAAGCTCAAACAGTGCATCAAGAACAATCCTACATTACTGTGGACATAAAACAAACACAGCAAACACCTCACCTTACTAAATGGTCAACGGTACATTAGCAAGAAGAGATCAAACAAAAAACATTTACCCTTTGATATCACATTAAAATACCCTCACAAAGCTGGAAAGAACCACATTAAACAATCTTGGTAAGCACATGTCACATTTATCATTACAAACAAAATGTATTTTCACAACAAAGGACATAGAGAAATAAACAAACAAAGTTGTTATCTGCAAGAGAGAGCAATTACCAGCTTATAAGTTATATGGTCCTACAGAAACGTAGTAGGGGAAATAGCGAGAAAAATGTGCCAGCTGGGTTTTGATCCTGGGAGCGTTAGGGCGACGGAGTGTGTAGGTGACAGGTGTGATTTGCTTAACAATTTTAGAGGGACCAAGGTATCGATGGAGGTTTGGTAAATTTTCCTTTTTTTCTAAAGGGACTGAAGATTTTAATATTTGACCAAATTGAAATTTCACATCACGATGCTACATGTCATATCGCAGCTTTCTCTTCATTTCAGATTGGTTTATATCGACTTCCCTAGCCCTTTGTATATCCTGTAGAGTATTGCGGACAAACAAATTATTAGAGGATTATTAGTAATTTGATGCTGAAAATTAGTACAAAAGGAAAATGCATTATAATGAACCAAATCAAGGTAGCAAGGTAAATTACAAAGACTTTTTCCTAGTATTTAGCACAAACTAGCAATGTCTGTGCTAAAATAATACATAAATGATGCAGACAGTATCTGAAATGTAAAGCAGTAATCACACTGAACGTAAAGAAAAGAAAATTCAATCAGAGCACCGGTCAGAAACGTTAGGTTATACAACACATCTGTAATGCACTGTCATTACAGTCTGTAATACACTGTCCATAAGAAAGAAAGATTCATAACCCTTAATAGCACAAATTAATAATAGGGGCACAAGCTATAGTAGCAAGGTGGCATAGTGCACATAAAAAGTCAATATCATGAGGCACGGAACAAATTTGAAAGATTAATGTAATTGTATCAGGCATTCAAAATCTAGAACTTTCACAGAAATACCTGAGACGCATGACACTGCATGAATATTGTGACGTATGAGCATTATTGCGTATGTGTCCTGGTTGCCCAGATCGGATATTGCGCAAGAGTGGAGGGGATGGATAAGGAAGCCAGTTCTAACGTAGCGTACCCACGCCAAGGTTAGCGTGGTTTAGTCACAGTCGAGTCGAGTTACTGCTAAGAGCAAGGTCGTTGAGCGCAGCTGTCCATGCGTGCAAGCATGGCGTCCCCCACTGACAGGCAAGGAAGCAAGGAGGTATTGTATTTCCTTTTATCAATAAATTCAGTTGCCATCCAGGCAGTTTTATCATGAATTTCTATAGTAGATGGACCCTTCCCTCATCCACATCATGATTTACTAACATTGCTGGGGACATTTTAGTATATAAAAGTCCCATGTCTGTATCTTAATTTCAAGCTCAATTGTAAAATTTTTGTATTGTCGGTCGGTGGCGTGGCGGTAAAACTTTTGGCTCCATTTTTCCCCTTACCATGGCTTCACTTCTGCTAATTTCTGTTTCGATGATAAATTGTTTGTACTGTCCCTTCTGAATTTATTATTTTTGTGAATTCTGGAAACTGTACTGATATTTTGGAATTTTGATAATATAGTTGTATGTGTTAGCTGGTGTAGTTTTCTAATATTTCGCCGTGGACGCTTAATTATAGTATTACTGGTATTGGTTCTAGTCTGGCTATGTTTTGATATTGCTAGTTACATTCAGGCGATATCAGTGCTTAGTTTGGTGTAATCTGTAATGGTGATCTTCCATATTCTTTTTATTTCCTGGTTGAGTTTATCCTTGTTTTGTGCTGCCACAATACCTAAGCGACGTACTACGCAGAAATCTGATGTGGTTATTGCTCCAGTCAGTGAGCATAGTGAAGTAGAATCTATTTCCAGCACTAGTACACTTGTTGTTACCCAGTTATTACCAGTGATGTCTAATCCGCCTGTTTCGGTGAGCACAATGCAGTCAGCTGTGTGTCGACCGGTCATTGAACCATCTTACTTTCAGAATTCAAGTAAGTTATCGGCATATGAATTTCTTCAAAATTTTGAAATGGTCGCTGCTGCTAATGGTTGGTCTGAGGAAATGAAATTGATATGTTTTCCATGTTACTTAAGAGATACTGCTGCATCATGGTTTCAAACTTTTCGCCACCGGCATCCTCGCCACGATTGGCTTTGCCTATCTACACAGTTTCTAAATGCCTTTCAGATGACTAACCAGAGTATTATTTTGGAAATGAAACTCAGACAGCGTGTACAGTTAGATGATGAACCTGTTAATTATATCTAAGATGTATTATCTCTGTGTGATCAAGTAAATCCAGCTATGTCTCAGTTAGAACAAATCAAACACCTGCTTAAAGGTCTTAAACCTCTCTATGTACAGCCTTTGCTACCATTAAATCCTCAAACTGTTGACGAGGTGATACAAATAATTCGACGAGTGGACAAAGCACAATTTTATATGCAGAACCGAGAACATCTAGTGTCTGCCCAATCTCAGGCTGCAGTGTTTACACCACCCACACCCACTTCTGTATTTAATAATGCATCTGTTCCTGCTGTTACTTTACCAGCTACTGCTCAGTTAACAAATGCTTCTTCTCTTGGGGACGTACCTGTCGCTCCCATGAAACAGCTGATTGATCGTGTGGAACAGTTATGTAATCAAGTTAACCAGTTTCAGTTACCACCTGCTGTACCATCTTCGGAGAGAACTTCACAGCTTCCACGGTCATTTGACTTCGACCGGCGGGACTCATCCATCATCTGCTATAGGTGCAACAGGCAGGGCCACCTGGCTCGCTTCTGTCGTAGTCGCTTTCCTCAGTCAAAAAACGACTGGCGCCGAGCCTTATACGAGACTTAGCAGCATCACCACCGCCCACCAGTACAGCTGCCCCTCAACGGGATGTGGCTGCCTTATCAGGTCAGATCTTACAGGTTCTTGGTCATATTGCCCAGACAGAGGTTTCCATCTTGCTCGACACAGGAAGCGCAGTTACCATTGTAAATGCCGCCCATGTTCTTGATCACTCTACATTGATACCCATAGAGATATTACTTCGAACTGCAGGTTATAAGTTACTTGATGCACCTTACCACACTGCTCTGAATTTTCATAATTTTTCAGGAAGATGTATTAGTTGTAAAAGATCTTTCTCATGATTTAATTTTAGGCAATGACTTTTTGCATGCTCATGGTGTAGTAATTGACTATGCACACAACTTGATAACTTTGAATTCTTCTGAGGATGATGCTTTTAGTATACCAATTACCCTAGTACAAGGTGCTTTTGTTGATATGACAGTGAATCCTTTACAAGATAAAGAATGTACTGACTCTGGTGTTAAAGTGACAGTTGTGAATGATGTGAAAATTTCACCTTTATCTACGTGTTATGTAACAGTTCAACCTTCGTCAGACATTAGTAATGAGGTTATGTTTGAACCTGCTGTCAACATTATGCAGAAGAAAAATCTTTCAATTCCACCGTTGTTATGTCATTCTGCATCTGAACTTACTATACCAGTGCATAATAACACTGCAGTTCCACAAATACTGTTTGCCAATACAGTTTTAGCTAAAGCTTATGATGTTGCACTAGTTCAGAGTAATTCTGTTTTATCATCAGATGTTACCCCTCTGCCAGCTTCAAATTTTAATTTTAATGTTAATGGTAAACTACTAGAAACTCAAAAGGCTGAATTGCATTCATTGCTATTGAAATATAGTGATCTTTTGCCACCACATTACAAGAACTTGGTACTACTGATGTCGCAGAGTTTGATATTAAAGTAACTGACTCCAAACCAGTCACACAAAGACCTTATAGAGTTCCACATAAACAAAAGGAAATCATTGCTGAACATGTTAAAGAAATGCAAGATGCTGGAATTATTAAGGAATCGCAGTCCTCTTGGGCTTCTCCTGTGGTGCTTGTAAAAAAGAAATATGGTTCCATGAGGTTTTGTGTTGATTATAGGAAATTGAATGCCGTTACAGAAACCACCTCTTTCCCTTTTCCATTGATAGATGATTTGTTAAGTTATTTGGGGGAGGCTAAATGGTTTGTCTCACTAGATTTGCTGTCATCATATTTTCAAGTACCTATTGCAGAGGATAGCCAGAAATTTACTTCTTTTGTTACTTTTCAAGGTCAATATCAATTCACACGCTTGAGTTTTGGGCTGGCGAATGCTCCTAAGTTCTTCAGTTACATCGCAGATAAGTTGCTAGGTGATCTGAATTTTAAAAAGGCAATTGCATATTTGGATGATATTGTTGTTTTTGCTAAACCCTTTGACGAGTTGTTACAAAATCTTGAAGCTGTTTTTCAACGACTGGATAACCATAAATTTAAGCTCAAACCAGAAAAGTGTTTCTTCGCTCTGCAAAAGATCAAGCTCTTAGGCTTAGAAGTCTCCAAAGATGGTATTTCTCCTGATTCTGATAAAGTAGTTTCCATTCAAAATTTGCCTCGTCCTAAAAATGTCAGAGATGTAAGGAAAGTTTTGGGATTATTTAACTTTTACAGGAAGTTCATCAAAGATTATGCTAATTTTGCTCAACCACTTATTCAATTGACTAGGAAAAATCGAAGTTTTATTTGGGAACCTGATCAGCAAGCTGTATTTCAAAAGTTGAAAGACTCATTAGTTTCTGCCCGTCTTAGCTCACTATACTCCTGGTGCATATACTGAATTACACTCTGATGCCAGGGACTAGGGGTTGCTTCTGTTTTGTATCAAAAGATTGATAATGTGTTGAAACCAGTGGGCTATGCTTCGAGGACATTATATAAATGTGAACGTAATTATAGTGTTACTGAGTTGGAATTGTTGGCCATCTTGTTTGGGCTTACTCACTTTCACAGTTTTGTATATGGCTATAAGGTCAATATCGTATCTGATCATCACTCCCTTTGTTATCTGAATAATTTAAAAGATCTGACTGGGCGTCTGGCACGATGGAGTTTGAAATTGCAAGAATTTGAGTACACTATTTCCTATAAATCTGGTAAGAAACATCATGATGCTGATGCTTTATCGAGACTTACTGTGTTGCAACCCAAAGAAAGTGAACTTCAGCAGCTCGAGGAACTTCCCACATGTTTATTGTCTTCAGTTGAAGTTGCTGACCAACAGAAAAAAGATCCTGTATTACTTGAACTTATCAATGCTCTCCATGATCCTCAGTCAGCCCCTGCTAAGATTCAGAGACAAATTTCAACTTATACTCTTAAATCAGGAGTTCTTTATCATAAAAATGTTGACTCTACTGGCCCTCTCCATCTGCTGGTTATTCCAGAGGCACTGAATCATAAAATTCTATCTTCGTGTCATGATGATCCTCTTTCAGGTCATTTAGGCTTTTCTAAAACATTTGCCAAAATTTACTCCAGATACTATTGGATTGGGATGAAAAAGATATGGAACATTTTGTGCGTACCTGTCCCAGTTGTCAAAACAGAAAAGGACCTAAGAATCAAAAACCAGCAGGTTTATTACAACCAATTCCTGTTACTTCTGTAGGCAAGCGGTGGGGTATTGATTTGCTTGGGCCTCTCCCACGCTATAATTCTGGACACAAATACGTCGTCGTTGCAACCGAGTATGCTTCTCGCTGGGTCGAGTCTGCGTCGCTTTCTTCAGCAACAATTCCACAAGTCGCTAAGTTTATTTTGCATAATATCATCTGTAGGCATGGAGCCCCTGCTGCCTTGTTGTCTGATCGCGGCTCAGTTTTCCTAAGTGAAGTGACACAAGAATTGTTGAGATCTCTATCAGTGTCTTCTAATTTTACTAGTGCTTACCATCCAGCTTGTAATGGACCAACTGAAAGATTCAATTAAACCCTCTTGAATATGCTTAGCCATTTTGTTGTCACTAATCAAAAGAACTGGGACTCAATTTAGCCCTATGTAATTTTTTCTTATAACTCAAGTGTTCAGGAGTCTACTAAATTCTCGCCCTTTTTCTTGATATATGGTCGAGAGCCTTCTTTAACTAATCAAGTTCAGCTGCAAGCTACATCTAATGACCTTTTTGTGAAACAAACTTTACAAGAGATTCAGAAGGCACGTGAGGTTGCTGTTGCTAACATTACTAAGCAACAAGTGAAACAAAAAGAAGCATTTGATGCCAGACATAGAGATGTGGTTTACAATGAAGGTCAATTAGTCAAAGTTTTTACTCCTATAAGAAAGAAAGGTAAATGCACAAAGTTGTTACATAGATATTTTGGCTCTTTTGAAATTATCCGACAGATCACTCCTGTTACCTACCTTGTTGGTTGACCTCATGCTCCTCGTACCAAACATCAGAGTGTTCATGTGTCACGCCTTTATCCCTACTATGATCCTATGGGTCCTTATAGACTGTAAATTTTGAGTTTTGTGATGCTATTTTCATTGTTTGCCTTAATGTTGGCATGAAGTATGTATCACAAGAAACCGGAAAGTTGCACCATTTTGTGGTAAACAGAATAAGACAAAACAACCTGTAACTGTGTGCTTAATTTCATTTGATTTTCAGGAATGTTATATGACAGTATTGTTTTGGTAATTATGTGCTTTGTTCTGTTGCATTGGTTTGGTTTGATTATGGGTTTCATTATGATGCTGTGATCTTTTTCTTTGCAGAAAATTGTTGCATGAATTCTGTGTCTGTATGTTTGTGAGGTTATGTGAGTAGTATATGTAAGATTTGCCTCAGTGGAAGTGCCAAAGAGTAATCCCGATTGTGGTAGTACGAGAGATGAGATGAGTTAATGTCAGCCTCGGTGGGAGTGCAGAAGAGTAACCCCGATGGTTGAAGTGTGAATATTTGATTTTTCAGGAGGGCTAACATGTACCTGGAAATTCGATTCGATGTGATGAGTTGAGAGATTTTGCTTATTGGTGTTGCTGAAACGTGCCCAGTATAGCGTGTGTGATGTATTCATACAAGAGAGTAAATGCAATGAAGTAAATGCAATGAGAATAATTTTTTGCGTTTATGCAGCAAGTTTAGTACCATCTTATATAATGAGTTTTAATACCATCTATTTTCCAGCCTAATTTTGATTCGGTGGATGTGCATGCAACAGTATAATGCTATGTTATTTGTGTCATTCCTGAAATGTTAATGTGATTTCTTTAGTTTATGCCCCATGTCAAGTATTTTTTATTTTGCAGGAAGTTGAATGAGACACATCAGTGAAGATATTTTATTTTCTCAGTAATTACTGTGTACGATAAAGGTGAAAACTAAGATGATGATGATTGAAATGACGATGATGATCATAATAAGATAGTAATGTGGAGGAGAATTTATATTACTGACAGTAAAGCATGAGTTTTTGTAGTTGAAAGAATGTAATGAGGTGTAGTTTGACGCATGTAATGTGGGTTTATTTTTGAAGTATGTAGCAATGCACATAGTAGTTTTGGGTAGTTATTTAAGTGAGTGTTGTGTATTATTTGGGCCATGCTCAGTATGAATGATTCCATTTCATTGTCATGTATGAATGCATTATAAGTGCACTTATCCCTTTTCTTCATTAGTAGTACCAGCTGGTTAAATATAATATTGGGATCCCAAATAATTTACTATATTTGTGTTGTGTTATTCTGTGCAAACAATGGCTGTAAGTGATATAATGTGTATGTATTCTGGCCCATTAATGTCTCTGTATTTGGATTCTAAAGCAGTTTTTGTCAAATTTTGTATGGTGATTCCTTGAAAAATCCAGTTTTTATGTCAATGTGTAGTCATTTTTTTTCTTCTTTGCCCAATACTAAAAATTGATTGTTTATAAACTTTTTGGCATTTTCAATTCACATTAGTGTAAATGACATACTATTTGGTTTTTTGAGGTAGGATGATCTTCTGGAGCACAAGTTCTATTCTTTTGTGATTCATGTTATAGTGATTTTGCTGATTCCGGAGCTCGGGTGTCCAGAGGAGTAACCCTGCTCTACAGACACGCCAGAGGTTGCAGATACACCACAGGAGAGCTGTCTTTCGTCCACTACACTGCAGTGGCATAAGGAGCCACTATCTCTGGGGGCAGTCCAAGGCAGCGATTGTCCCCCCCCCCCCACATCTTCAGCGACTTGCAAATCAGGAAACACTCTGCAGCTGAAATTTCGTCGTTGTTGGTGATGTGAAAATTCCACCCACAAACAGTTACGTCGGAACAACTTAGTGCAGTGTAGTGCGTATGTAACAGTGGCAGTATGGTGTAGTGTGCATGTGCGGGGTACTCATACCTAGGCAATATGTCTTAAACTAAATCGTCGGTGGCACTCGAGACTCCAAAATGTTTGAATCCGCCTCACATATCTGTAACATAGGTATTACCAAACCTTCAACTTCTTCTTTGAGAGACATTTCTGCTCCATCTTACCTTTGTAAATAACCAGATTGTAATATAAGTCATATTTTTTCTATTTTCTCTTCTTTCTTTGTAAGTCTTTTGTCTACACAAAAAAGCCACATAATCCTCCTTGTGTCGACGGGGACGTCAATCTGGGTAGCCAGGGGGAAATGTGACGTATGAGCATTATTACGTATGTGACCTGGTTGCCCAGATCGGATATTGCGCAAGAGTGGAGGGGATGGATAAGGAAGCCAGTTCTAACGTAGCGTACCCACGCCAAAGTTAGCGTGGTTTAGTCACAGTCGAGTCGAGTTACTGCTAAGAGCAAGGTTGTTGAGCGCAGCTGTCCATGCGTACAAGCATGGCGTCCCCCAACGACCGTCAAGGAAGCAAGGAGGCATTGTATTTCCTTTTATCAATAAATTGAGTTGCCATCCAGGCAGTTTTATCATGAATTTCTATAGTAGATAGACCCTTCCCTCATCCACATCATGATTTACTAACATTGCTGGGGACATTTTAGTATATTTTTCATAATTTCATTTAGCTACATCCCCCGTCGGACCTCGCATAATGTGTGAAAGTATAATCGATCTCTTCACGGTACCTGCTCTACCCCCCATTGAGCTAAAATAATAAAGAGGTCACGACAATATATTTATCAAATTATAAGTCGCGGGCGCTTGAAGCTGAACTACGAAATTGTGAACTTAATTAAAAAAACGAAAAATAAAATAGCCAAGACTGAAACGTGACTATGGCTATTGCGACACAAAACACACAGCACCGTACACAGAAACCTCGTACCAACTACGAGTTTTGTCCTCAGACCTATATAAAATTAAGGAATGGAATCTTTGTAAAAATATTCAGCAAGACCACATGTCTTACATACAGTTCAACACACACAGCAAACAACGTGGCAAAAGGGAATGGAAACAGAGAAGAAGAGAGAGACGGAGGAAGGAGAAACAGTGGAGAGAAGCGGAGAGGAGGAGAAAGTGGTAATGCAGAGACACCAAAAAAATTATATAGCCATCACATAAAAAACATGAAACCTACTAAAAGTGAAGAATTTTCAGGGCCGAAATGGTAGGTAAAACAACAAACCTTTGCTACGAAAAAAGAAAGAACCAACACGCCAACCTCTGGAATAATTTTGAATTTACGGTGTAACGGTTGCGTTACAGTGACGAAATGTGCTGTCTCAATGTGGTACGCAACCCCTTAAAAATACTATCACATCGCTGCAATCCTACATAAAAAAACTCACGACACAAATCCAGACACAAAAAGATGCCCCTCATACGCTTACATATCACAAAACTTACCTCAAATTATGACTGTAAGCACCACGTGGTCAGGCACAAAATATTAATACATGACAATCACACGCCAAACGCATACGAAAATATTTTCAGCTCGATGTGATCGGCGCTTGCAACAAAAATTTTATAAACCCGGCGCCTTCAACAAAAATGTGATATACTGGGGTTAAGGCCAAAACATTTCCAGCTAAAATATTAAGTTTTAATTACACCAGCATGCACATTGGGAGACGTAGCTGCAGAGACCGTGAGAGGACCAGAACTTTGAACGTTACATTCCAGTGCAGGTGTGGGATATTTATAACAAAATGCACAGAATTCACATTAATCGCATTAACTGTGGTTTATTCAATAAAAACACGGTGCCCACAGCGCACACAAAAGAGATAAAGAAACAATAAGGGAAGATGCTACCACACGAGCTACATTCACACCCTTCACATACAACTTCACCCACTCGACTCTCAAACCAAAGTGACGATAACAAAGCACAAAGAAACGTAACGATAACCTTTCCCCCTTTCCAACCTTTGCTAGACCCGCTAGCTCGGACTGGAGAACGTCATGCCAAAACAAACTTCAAACCCAAACCCGAAAGAATTATCCCAACAATGCTGTCGCTAATACGACGCAACAATGTATCTGGCATGACAATAGCTACTAATTACTTAATACGCCACATCATTACGGACAAAAAATTATTTTAAGATAGCTGGAGTCTTACCTGGTGAAGTAAAGTAGGTTCGCGGCCATATATTAGGAAAAAGGGAGAGAACGTAGTAGTTTCCTGGACAGAGGCATTGTACGAGCAAATAACATAGGGCAAAACTGTGTCCCAGTTTCTTTGGTTTGAGTCAACAAAATGACTCAGCATACTAGCCAGCGTCTGATTAAACCGCTCAGTGAGGCCATTGCTAGCTGAATGGTATGAACTTGTGAAGTGTGGCGAAACTGATAGGGATTTGAGCAGTTCCTGTTCACCTCAATTATGAAGACAGAGCCACGGTCAGAAAGCAACATTGCTGGAGCACCATGGCAATAAATAATGCGCTGTAGAATAAATTTGGCCACATGGGGAATTGTAGCAGCATATAAGGCGCCGGCTTCCACCCAGCGAGAGGCATACTCTGTGCAGACGATGACGTGGCGATTGCCAGAATTTAACCGTGGTAAGGGACCTAAAAGATCAATGCCCCACCGTCCACCTATGGCGGTCACAGGATGGGTTGTTGAAGACCAGCTGGCTGTTGATTCTTGGGAGCCTTTCGAGAGTGACAGCTAGGGCAAGTACGGACATAGTGTTCAATATCCTTCTTCATGCCTACCCAGTAGCGAGAATTAATCTTAGAGGTCTTGGAGATATCTAAGTGCTCGGACAGAGGGTCGTCATGACATGAAGACAAAATCTCGTGCTTGAGAGAATCAGGAATTACTAACAAGTGAAGAGGCCCTGTTGACTCAGAATTCATCCTATAAAGGACATTTGAATTAAGTGTATAGGTAGATGTCTGACGCTGCAATTTCGGAGATGCGGTCGACCCTGGCTGTAAAGTATCAGTGAGAGGTCGAAGAAAACAATCAGCTTTTTGCTTCTCCGCACACTCAAGGCGAGACAACAAACAAGTGATGAGGTCATCGAGTTCTTCGACTTTGTGTTCCTCAGGCTGCCAGACAGGGAAACGAGATAAAGTATCAGCATCATTATGCAATTTTCCAGAATTATAACACATGGTGTAATCAAACTCTTGCAACTTATGACTCCAGCGAGCTAGCCTTCCTGTTAAATGTTTAAGGTTATTGAGATAACACAAGGAACGGTGGTCCGAAACAATATGAATTTTGTATCCATAGACAAAACATCTGAAATGTGTCAATCCAAAAACAATGGTCAATAATTCCAATTCTGGAACACTGTAGTTTTTCTCACTCTTGGAGAGTGTCCGTGACGCATACGCCACAGGTCGAAGATGGCCATCCTGCTGTTGATGGAGAATACTAGCAACCCCAAGGCCAGTGGCATCAGTATGGAGTTCAGTGTAAGCCCCAGGAATGTAATGAGCTAACACTGGTCCTGAAGATAAAGCATCTTTTAACTGTTGAAAAGCCTGTTGTAGACTAGGCCCCCAAGACAAATCTTGGTCTTTTCTAGTGAACTGGGTTAACGGATGAACAATTTGTCGTAACCTTTAACAAAGTTTCTGTAGAAATTAAATAAACCTAGTATCTTACGGACATCCCGAACATTCTTGAGTGTGGGTAACTTTTGAAGGACAATAACCTTGACATCTGGAGAAAGACCGTCTTTAGACACTTCAAAACCCAACAATTCTACACTTTTAATCATTCAAAAAAACATTTTCAGGCTTGAACTTAAAATTATGTCGCTCCAGTCTCTGAAAAACAGCATCTAAATTGTCGAGCAGCTCCTGGAAAGATTTGGCAAAAACTAAAATGTCATCAAGATATGCCCGGACCTTCTTGAAGTTTAAGCCAAATGGTAATTTATAAGCAATGTAACTGAAAAAGCGTGGAGCATTATATAACCCAAAACTAAGTATCTTGAATTGATACTTCCCTTGATGAGTGGCAAAACTCGTGAACTGCTTAGAACTTTCCTCTAATGGTACCTGAAAGTAAGCTGACAATAAATCCAGAGAACAAAAGCAAGAGGCTTCATTATGATAACTGAGCAAGTCATCAATGATGGGTAACAGAAAAGAAGACGTGAGTGTTACACTTATTAACTTCCTGTAGTCAATACAAAATCTCATGGACCCATCCTTCTTTTGGACAAGTACAACAGGAGATGCCCAAAGGAGACTGAGACTCTGTAATAATACCAGCATCCTGCATTTCTTGAACCTGTTGAGCAATAATTTATTTTTGTGTATAAGGAACCCTATATTGTCGTTGTTTGATAGGAGTGGGGTCAGTGACCTGTATAGAAAATTCAACATTGGTTGTCCCTAATTCTTGCAATGAGGTAGCAAATACATGAGAATATTTAAGTGAAAGCTGATGAAGCAGTTCAGACTGGCTACTTTTGTTATTGACATTAAAGTTGAAATTAGGAGCTTTCAATGTAGAAACATCCCTGGGAGAGATAGAATTGCTCTGTACAAATGCAACATCTCGTACAGTAGAGAGAACAGTATTAGTAAATAATGTTTAAGTTTGATCGGAAGTGTTATGCACAAGCAGAAACAGTTCATCTTTGGATTCACAAATAATGCATAGAATAGCAGTATGATTTGGTGCATAATGCTTTATGAAGGTTCTAACATAACAACATGAGCAGAAGACTCAAAAAACTCTATTAAGACATTACAGACCGAAAAAGGAGGTATTCGGACATCACTTTCAACAGAAGCCTTAGCCGTAGATTTTTCACAGGGTTCGTCCAATAATGGGATTAAAGCTATCCCAGACAAAGGTAAACATCCTTTTCTAAAATATCACCTTACAAATAGCATCTCCTACAACTGTGTTATGTGCATAATCAATGACAAATTTATGTTCACTTTAAAAAGCATTACCCAGAATGAAATCATATGCTAAATCTTTTACTACTAAACCATCTTCCTGGAAAGAAAAAACATTAATATGGAAGGGCAAAACAGTATGGTAAGGAGCATCTAACAATTTGTTTCTAGCTGTGCGCAGCAGCATATCAACGGGCCCCAGTTTAGCGACATGGCGAGCATGGATGATGTTAACAGTACTGCCTGTACCCAAAAGAATGTTAATTTGTTGTCCATCGATGAGTCCAGGAACCCGCAGAATGTGGCCCAGAGGAGTATAGGCACTGGCGACAGTAGGATGTTGCCCATCACTACAAGTTGACGCTAACTGGATGACTTTGAGGCGTGGCGCTGCTCGTTTTTTGACTCAGAAATCTGCTGCCAAAGAAATCTCGCTGTGTGCCCTGGTTTGCCACACCTGAAACAAATCAGAGGTTGGCACCGATCTTGAGGTGGTGAACATGGTTGCCATTGTCCTCTCTGTCTGTTCCTCTCAGGATGAGAGGATGTGTTCATTGAATATAACTGGTTGGCCAACCGGTCCACTTTTGCAGCTAAATCAGTGACATCACTAGGATTGCCTGGGATAGTAGGCAAAGGTGAATGACCGAAAAGAAATAGGTTAGTAGTCCCAGTTGGTAGAGTAAGAGGTGGAGGAGCCGAAGCATCAACAGTATACTGGGCCTGTGGAGGGGCCAAGTGCTCTCTTTGTGTCATATAAAATTGTGCTTTATCCACCCGCTTAAGAGCCATTAAAAGATGATCTACAGTAAGAGGGTTCATTGGCAGGATAATGTTTACATACTCAGGTTTCAGGCCTTTTGGTAAATTTCTTATTTGCTCAGTTTGAATCATACTTGGATTAACCTGAGCGCATAAAGACAGTACATCATAAACAGTGCAAAACAGGTTCAGAATCTAATTGAATCCTTTGTCGGAGTTTGATTTCTAACAATTCATCTTGGTCAGCAACCTGAAAAGTCGTAATAAAGGAAGATTTTAAAAGAGTCCAATCCTGGAAGGGATGCCTGTGACAAAATGTCTGAAACCATTGTATAGCAGTATCTTTAAGGTAGAAGGCAAATACTTCAATTTTTGCAAATCTGACCAGGTATTAGCAAAGGCTACCCTTTCAAAAGTATTCAGAAAATCAAAAGGATTGTCTACTGCAGCATTAAAGAACGGAAGTTCAACAGAGGATGGAACAGCAGACACAGTACTCTGGATGACTGCCTGTACAAGTGTAATTAAATCATTATTGATGGCCACCAAGGTCGATGACCCAGCACTAGTAGAAGTCGTAGGAGGAGGATCATCCACAGGCGTGTCTGAGGATTATCTGTTATTTCTCTTTGGCATAGTGAAACTAAAACAGAAATGTAGGCAGAAAAAATTATTAGAAACAGCCACACAATTACACAGTGGCTGTAATAAAAAAAATGAGTGGACATACACCATGTAAAAATATTATTGCATCAGAAAAAAAATGTATGACCAAAATGCAGACATATCAATGCTGTAACAGAGGCAAAGTTTGCATTTATAGAACATCACAGTTAAAAAATATATTTCCATAGACAATGTCAGAAATTAGCAATAACTCAAATATCTAAGTCAGTGGTACACACAGGTAGGAATTAATCACTCACTATGAAGCAATATACGCCAGTAATATTCACAGAAGCATATGTAAGAGTGACAAAGAATTATAGTATCATATTACAGTTGAATAAAAACAAAATAATTATATTGTAATGCTATAAGCAAATAAGTTCAATCAGGCTAAATATGACCAAAATGAACACAAATGCAGTAGCACAATTTTGCAAAAAGTAACAGTTAATGCTAAAATTAGTAATTTGATGCTGAAAATTAGTACAAAAGGCAAATGCACTATAATGAACCAAATCAAGGTAGCAAGGTAAATTACAAAGAAATTTTCCTAGTATTTAGCATAAACTAGCAATGTCTGTGCTAAAATCATACATAAATGATGCAGACAGTATCTGAAATGTAAAGCAGTAATCACAGTGACCGTAAAGAAAAGAAAATTCAATCAGAGCACTGGTCAGAAACGTTAGGTTATACAATACATCTGTAATGCACTACAGTGACAAATTCGTCATAAGAAAGCAAGATTCATAACCCTTAGTAACACAAATGAATAATAGAGGCACAAGATATAGTAGCAAGATGGCATAATGCACATAAAATGTGAATATCATGAAGCAAGGGACAAATTTGAAAGATTAATATAGTTTTATCAGACATACAAAATCTAGAACTTTCACAGAAATACCTGAGACACTGCACACATACAGAATATATTTATCAAATTATAGGTCACGGGCGCTTGAAGCTGAACTACGAAATTGTGAACTTAATTAAAAAAACGAAAAATAAAATAGGCAAGACTGAAAGGTGACTATGGCTATTGCGACACAAAACACACAGTACCGTACGTACACAGACACCTCGTACCAACTGCGAGTTTTGTCCTCAGACCTATATAAAGGTTGACTACGTTTCCTGGAGAAATCCTAAAACGTTAGTGAATAGACTGAGGCTAATCATTGTACCGAGGGACGTCGGTAATAATATCCATACTCAAGAGATTGATGAAATTATCCGGTAGTTGAAAGCATCTAAACTTATAGAACAGCCAGCAAAATTTAGCCAAAGAGCTTAAAAGTCCAGCGAGAAGCAGTTTTTACGACGCAAAATTATCAGCAAAGGACTCAATATTTTGTTAAAAGCTGACTTGGTTGAAATGACACCGTATGCAAGAGTCAACAACAATTTCAAGTACATCCTGATCGCCGTCAACTTTTACTCTAAAATGGACTATGCAAGACCTTCAAAGAATAGGGTGGAGTTAATGTTGCAAAGGCTATGGAAGATATAATACAAGAATTTGGAGTCGCCTCAAAGAACATTCAAAGGGATAACGGAAAAAATTTATAACAAGTTCTCTAAAAGGCTAATGTTCAAGTATAATATTAACCACTATAGCACATACAGCAATGTAGGCTGCACCTGTTGAACGCTTAATTCTAACCTTGAAGAATATGATGTATCGAGTGTTTTTAGTCCAGGGATCATACAAGTGGGTGGACCTTTACCCAGGATGATTACAAAATACAATGATACTTTTTATTCAATTACGTGCGCGAAATCTAAAGTGAAAAATAATAATCTTCTTCTGACTGTGCATAACTATACTCAAGATCGAACAGAGATACAAGAAAGTTGGCGATTATGTCAGGATATCTAAACATAAAGGACATTTTGAAGAAAGTTTTGAATCTAATTGGAGAGTTGAAATCGTTCAAGCTACCCCTGTGAAGCGTACAAATCCTGCTAAAAACACACTAAAGGCAGGAATGGTGAAGTGATAAACGGTGCCTTCTATGAACATGAATTAAAAAAAACTAATTATCCTAACATTTATTTATTAAAAAAAGTGATACGTAGACCAGGAAATACAGTTCCTGTAACTGGTATTGTTTTGCAGATACGCAATGGTACAATATAGAGGATCCAGTGTAATGTATGGAGAAAGGTTCAATAAAAAGAAATGTTTTCGGGCAGTAAACTATTTGTCTTTTTATTCATTTATTTATAAAATCATTACATATAACATAGACTTTGAGAAAAAAAATGAAATAAACTATTTTTTTAAAAAACCCTCATTAAAGAAAGCTTGTACACTATTAATAGATGTTTGACGGAAAAGTGATAATATATTAATTTAAAAGCCCTCATTGATGATATATATACACAATAACTATTAAACCATACCTTGAGGAAGGAACCCTCATTAATGAGGGATATATGCAGTGATGATGTGGTAAATAACAAATATATATATATATATATATATATATATATATAAACACTGCTGTTTGTGAAAATTGCAAAACCAAGAAGGAAACACATGAATTCAATCAATTTAATAACATAGGTTCCGTACATGACAAGTAACAATGGTAACGTTTTCAAATCTATACATGACCTTTGAGCCCTAATATTCAGTATTTGGTGTGGCCTCCATGCGCTGCAATTAGATCTGCTATACGCTGTGGCATTGAATCAAAACGATTCTGAATAAGTTCCTGAGGGATTTTCTTCCACGCAGTTTGTATTCAAGCCCACAAATCCCTGACACTGGTTACTGGAGGACCGTGACCAGGTGCCGACCAAACATACCCCAAACATGTTCGATGGGCGACATGTCAGCCGAACGTGCAGGCCAGGGAAACAATGATTCCCGTCGCTCTTCGAAGAAGCATTGTACATTCCTCGCAATATGTAGCCTGTAGAGATGCCTTAAGCAGGGGGAGTACCTCAGGCTCTACAATCATCGTTAGGTAATGATTGCTGTTTAAAGTGCCCTCAATTCGTAGGAGGCAAGATCGGATGTTGTAAACAATGGCGCCCCAAACCATCACACCTGATGTTTGTTCGCTATGCCGCTCAACAATGCAGCCCTCCAGGCTGCGCTCACCACGGTACCGCCGGACACGTATGCGGCCATCACTGTAGGACACATTGAAGCGGGACTCGTCCGAAAAGACTACATTTTGCCACACAGCACCCCAGTGACGATGTTCACGTGCCCATTGCAGACGGAGGAGCTTGTGGTTTCTGGACAATGGAAGCCGACGTAATGGCATGCATGCATGCAAGTAGTCCAACCTGCAGCAGACGGCGACGAACCGTTGATGCAGACAAGTTCACACCTGTTGCAGTGCTCCAGCGTCGAGTCAACACTGTAGAAGAAGCTGTACTGTCCGTTATGGCCATGCGGGCAAGATGACGGTTATGTTCTGTGGTCCAGTACCCACTCTTCGCTGCGTACAACCGCCATCTATCCACTGCTTCCACACACGCATCACTGTCGTGGCAGCATGCCCTGTACGAGCCGAAATGTCACGGTATGACAAACCCGCTTAACGGAGACCGATTATTCTGCCCCCTTCTAACTCACTCACATGCCGATATAGCTTCCTTTGACGTCGACGATGCATAATGGTACTCACGTTATTGTATCCACTTTGTTTGACAGCTCTGCACTGACTACACTGGGCGCAACACTGATCTTGTCGGACCGACACGAGAGGGCTCTGCTCGGCTTACGTGTACTCCATCTCTCTGAAAACCTAATCAATTATTGCTTGTACACTCTTCTACACTTCCAAGAAGTTTGGAGTTATTTGGGAAATTCCTTCTTGGTGTTGCAATTTTCACAAACGGCAGTGTGTATATATATTCATTATTTATAGGCCAGCACCATAAATCGTCACGTCTAAGGGAGCAATGATCCCAGGAGAGTATTATATGATCCTGCAATCATCTTCACCTTGTCATCTCCTACCTGCAATGCCAAATGGTAGAAATTTTGTGCATTTCACTTCGAAAGGTTTTCTGTTCGGTAATATATCTCTTACCGAGATCTTTCAAACATTCAAATAGATTTCCCATAATCTAACGATTGCATACCTCTCTGGTGATGCCCATTGCTTTCTTGACTGTTTGTCCACAATATTTGTATGCATATAATTTTGATTTGAATCCAATATACTATTCCAATATCATGCTGCCAATTTCGTCTTTGAGCAAATCAATCTTTTTCTTATTGGCCTACTGAATGCCTACTGGCCTACTTTTGAGCAATTTGAGGTATCGAAATAGTTAGGATTGTCTTTAATGAATTTACAGATATCAGTACCCCTTTCAAAGACGAACGAGTCTGTATCCATATAATTAATACTAAGTCCTTCAAATTAAGCTTCATGGCGTTATAAAAGAAACCATACATTGTAAATTTAGAAATGTCCAGAATAGCATGCCCCATATAGGTTGGTTTGTTCACGTGCACTTCGTCTCTAGCAAGACTTTCATGGAAGATTAATGACCTGAGATACGCGCTCCTGGTTGTAAGTTTACTTGCTTGATCCCATTTCGAGAAAATATTAAACGGTATCTTCCACAGGTTTTGCCCGATTTCTCTTGGGCTCCCTTTTCCGTATTCAGGTCAATGTAGGTCTTTAACCAGTTATACTGGTCGTACGACACCACTCTGTGAATATGTCCCACAGTTAAGCCTTGCTGTATACACTGCTTCATGACTCTGTAGTGCAAGACATATTTGCTTTAGGTTATAAAGTTGCCAGCAGTTTCTTCTATTGCCGTTTGGTGGTATCACACTTTGAGGGCAGAAAGGAAGCTCATCATGAACGTCATGAATATGAGGAGAATATTCAATGTCAACCTCGAGCACGTATCCTGTGTTAGAATCTACAGGGATTTTCATGAAATCATTTCCATTGATCACATCAGCAGTTAGCTAATATATATCATATATATCATCGACATTCCGTATAAATGTTTGATGTCGCGATATGATGAATACTTGATAGGGGCGTGCAGATAAAAGTTTGGCATGTAACAGTGGTTGGCCTTAGCGTAACCCTTCACCACAGTGCACACTCCGTGTCTAATTCCACATTCGAAGAATTCAAGCATGCCCTTGTCGGATTAAGGGTAATCCCGCCGTTGTTGATTTCAACATGGCGTCGAAAGCAAGTCCTGGAAAGGTATAATACCAAGCTGTCGAGGTTATACATTTCTATCAAGAGATTTCGAAATTTCTCGAATGTGTCTGCAAAAGCAGTATAATTGATCTTGAGATACATGTCGCTGTATTCTCTGAAATTCTGGATATTGAAGGTATGCCAGACTTTTTCAGCATGGCTTTAATACTCTTTGTTAATGACCCCTCCAGGCAGTGTACTGTAGACTGACTCTTTTGGAGGTAGCTGGGCCTCATTGAGCGTCTCCATATAAGTCACGTAGTCATGGGTCAATATGCCCTTGGCTGTTGCAAGTTTACAATGCTCTTCAACAGGATATCCCTTTCTTGTAATTTTAAAAGTGTCTTCCTCCAGCATGTCAGCCAGGCTGGATGGATTATCATCCAAGAATCTAAAGCTATGCAGGAACCTAAGTTGGATCTTGCTGTACCTTCTGGTGAATGCCAAATACCTTTCTGACGTTTGCGTGATGAAAGAAATGGACATATCATCATATGCCAGGTGTTTTATCAGGAAGTAGTTGTCATAATTCGATAGATGGAAAAAGATAGGTGTGATGCCAGGGATCTTTCTATTTAAATTGCACTTGTTAAGAACGGCACCCAGATAGTGTCCTGTAACGTGATCATGGTCTTACACCTGATATCAGACATAATATAACCTCGAAGACATATGTGATACTCGGAGGCATTATCGAAATCCTGTTGCTGTACAAGATTCAGACCGTTGGCTTAGGATTCGAATACACGTCGATGACTTCATCAGCAATAGATTTTAATTGCTTGAAGAAATCATCTACGACATTAGGACCTCTGAACAGAAAGAACTTCGATAATGACTCATCATGTCTGCACCCTACCTTTAACGCTATCGACATTGCCCCACATTCTTGAATAGATCG
Source organism: Deroplatys truncata (assembly GCA_030765065.1). NCBI lineage: Eukaryota > Metazoa > Arthropoda > Insecta > Mantodea > Mantidae > Deroplatys > Deroplatys truncata. Next base: position 421,603,995 of record CM060990.1, read on the forward strand.
GGTCCAACCCGCATTACTAGAGGGTTTGCAAGAGTGGACCTTTGCCAGAGCAGATTGAAAATCGGCGTAAACAACTAAAGGTACAGGAGCGCTTTTAAAACTTATTTAAAGTCATCCTGTTGCGGCATCTTAAGTAGTTGGCATTTGTTACACTCAACTTGTGAGTTTCAAGAGCTTCTCACTAAAATACCTCTTCATGCATTCTTCACAGGCCCACATTTTACCATTATGTCTTGTAACCTGTGCGCTTGTCAAATTGGATAAGTCTCTAATGAGACAGTAGTGCGACCTCTCTTCATTATCAATGCAAGATGGACCATTTAAGTTGAGACTGTACTATATCTCCAAAACTAAGCGTTTTAGAAAGAAATGTCTTGGATAAAAGTTTCTTAATATTATGGAGGAAAGTGAATGCTATTAGTCATGTTCCATTTGGAGGTCGTTGTGATTGTCATTTTAAGGTCAATTTAATTTTTAAGTGGGTACCTACCTTTTTTGTTTGCTCTCACTCCTCATAGAAACTAAACAACATTTTGTATAAAGCACTTTGGAATTGTTCTTACACCAACGAAATAACAACGAAAATTCTGAATGGCTGTGTGCGAAGAGCCAATCAGTGGTTGGACTGTCCATCGATGATCATTTGAGGATCAAGTTACGTTTTGTCTTTTGGAAACCAACATTTTTTACCTCCTTTCCTTATTCCTCATCACAAAATAAACAGCTTATTATAAACCATTTTCTAATAGAAAACAACATACAAAATTAGGTTCCCATTTAAAAGAAATAATTTGACCCTAAAGTGACCATCATAACGTCCTCCAAACAAAACACGACTAATAGCATTATTTTCCCCCATAATATCAAGCAACTTTTATTAAAGACATTTGTTTCTAAAAGGCTTAGTTTTGCACATATTGTACAGCCTCAGCTTAAATGGTCCAGCCTGCATATAAGAGGTTGATGTGATGATCTCCTTTTCCTGTGTATGGTATAGGGGATAATGTTTTCATTTTCCTCTATACCAACACAGAAATTCATGTTTCTTTGTTCTGGTTTTCAAAGCAATCAGTTTGGTGCAGGTGCACTGGGAATTCAATGTCCTCATAATTGTGCACTTTGAAAAGCAATTCAGAGCTGTGTGAGTCTGTTCTCTCCGCAGTCTTTTTAGCTGGATACTTTGCAGCTGGTAATCACCAGTCAATCCATAAGTTATCTCTTTTACCTACATTGATCACAGCACGCTTCTTCTGCAATTTTTGGACAGCTCTATATATGCTGCTGCATGTAATGGGCCGTAAAACGAACAGCTGAGTACTAAAGCATGCACGGCGAACAAGGATTTCGACGAAGCTCCCTCCTCGGATTTGGAAATGTTTTCCTAAGTTTATGCGGCTAATGCAGCGAAGATCTCATCAATATTGCTTGATGCAAGTATAAGATTCTCTTAGAATTAAAGAAAGATGGCATTTTCACTCCCTCCTCAGGTTTGTGGACTAGGTATGAAATGTCTAGCGAGTAGTTCACTTTTAATCCAGACCTGATTCTATTCAAATGTCTTTCATCTCCTTAATCACAAGATCCTTCACTCATTCAAAAACGCTCTGGGGTCAAGTATTTCTAATGCATTAGCTCCTCTACTATTACAAATACGTCCCTTGAATGCAGATTTGATGATCTTGCATTCTAGACCCTGACAATTATTAGCACTAACCTTCAGGCTTTTGCTATTGAGAGAGTCAACCTGGGATGTCCCTGATGATGGTGGAATGCCTATGGAGGGAAGGTTGTCATTGCAGCCACCATCTCGCTGTACTCTGTCCTCATGCTTCCACCGAAGTGAATGAGTGGTGGTCCGCACACAGAAGATGGATTGCTGCTTCTGGATGTAGAGGTTGACGCTGCAGCGGCCATGTCGCTGGACTCTAGTCTCCGCCGAAATGAATGACTGCTGACCGGCTCACTGTCGATGATAATCCTCCTCAAATAATGATAATAATAATAATGATAATAATAATAATCCACAATTCTGTATAATAGAATACAGTGCAAATAATGTAAACAAATCCACACCACTCGGAGTTCAAGCCATTTTCTCGGCTGTTGACGTTCTGCTGCAGGATGTGGACGTTGTCGCTGCAGCGGCCATGTCGCGGGACACTGTTCTCAATCCTCCACCGAAGTGTGTGACTGGTAAACGGCATGCAGTTAAGATGTTCCTCCTGAAATGATAACAATAATAGTGCGAATATACAATTTAGTATAACTGAATACACTGCACATAAGTAAACACATCCTTACCATTCAGAGAGGGATTCTATACAATCATCAGTCTGAAGGATGAATATAGGTGTGTGTGTGTGTTAGATTCCGACCTCGCGCTGGCTCCAACATCACGGTCGTTCGCCTCGCTGGCAAGGAATGATAAGTCTGAAATTATAACAAAAGTGAAAATAATAACATGAGGAGGAAATTATTTACTTTTGTATAATAGAACACGATGTGAATAATGCGTAAAAATATTTGGCATTCGGAGATATGTCATCTACATACATCTCGATTGCATTAAGACTATATGAGGCTGCGCTAGAGTCCGTTCTCGCACTACCTCCTGCTCCAAGGCAGAACGCCTCGTCGGCAAGCAATAACTGCTAAACGGAAATTATAGTAATGGATAGCATTATAATGCTTTTATTAATATATTATTCGGTATAAGTAGCTTATATAGAGGATTTCGAGGCAACTTTTTTGCGTTTATATTGGAAAGGATAGGGAAAATGAGGCCAGATGCGGCGGTTTACGGAGGAAAATGCGTTTATGTCGGAGAGATAGGGACAACGACGGTCGATGCTAGGTTAGACAGGGGTTGAAGGATTAGAGTATGCGCTTTATATGAGATAGAGATAGGTAATACGTGGAGAGGTGCTAGTCTAGACAGATGCTGAAGGAGGGGAATATAGGCTTATACTAGAAAAATAGGGAATACGAGGGAAGGTGCTAAGATAGACGAATGTTAAAGGTGGAATGCGTTTATACAGGAGAGATAGGGAATACGAGTAAAAAAGCTAGGCTAATCAGAGGTCGAGTAGGGTATACGTTATACGGGAGAAGTAGGGAAACGAAGATAGGTGTTAGGGAACGTGGTTAAAGAAACTAATACAAAGAACCACATTATTCAAGAACTTTAACAATAAAAAGACTCAAGTATAGATACTTTGTAAGGTATTCAAGTAGGGATCTTTAGTGGAAAAACCCCCTAAGTCAGTAGTATAGAAATGACGATTGAAGCACACTTAATACGCAAGAATGTGTATTCATATGCAAATGAGGTCTCCCCCACCTCCTCTCACCCCCACATCCTGGTACTTTCTGCTTGCAGCTCAGGGTCATAAATCTTCTTGAGTATAACGGATGCTTGACAGGTAAGCAATTAAGGCTATCAATCGCCTGTCAAAATGAACAATAGAATAATAAATTAGGCTTCGGTAACAAAAGCGGAGACGTTATTATACCCATTCCATAGCCGCACACGTGTGCACTGAAACAACCCCCTACCAGTCGCATTGTTTGACGACCACGTGCAAAAGAACAAAAGGTTATCCATCACCTGTCAAAATGAACAATAGTGTATGCTGTAGTATTTTAAACAAAGGATCAGACGCTATTGCCCAAGCTCTATTTAATCCCCTGAGTGTGTACTTTTGGGAATGTGACCTGGCAGTCACATTGTTTGACGAACACGTGAAAAAGAACAATAGAACAGACTTGACCGAGCTAACAAAGGGGGAGATGCTATTGTATCCCTTTCTATTGTCCAGAGAAAGGCTTCTTTAGAAAGACCACTCATGTAGCATCCCGCTTCCATAGCCATATATCAAAAGAAACTAGTGGAGGCTTTATAGCTAGTCCTGTCTTTGTTTGTCCGTGTGAAAGACAGAGAGGTCAGTTTACCTGCTAGACCATAAAAAATTCTACCACCGCTCGAACCCGCCATCATGCCACCCACACTGCCGAAGGCTACTTCTCTCTGAGAGTCTTCACGAAGTCCTACAGATATACCCGAACATAGTTATACAAGCTCTCTATTTATGCAGCTGACTCTTTTCAAGCAGCGATATCAAAAAAGCGTACTTAATATATTTAATTACCTATATTAAACCCATGTGCATACTTAGATATACATAGATCGGTGTTCGATTCTTACTGCAATCAAAAAATTTAATGTTTTAATTGCTAATGAGAAATTGATGCTTTGATAATATATCATTACCTTGATTACTGAAATGGTGTTCAGAGGGTCCTAGTTCGATTCTTACCTTGCGAAAATCTAATGCTTAATAAATATTAAACTATGAGAGGATGTGCGGTCAGATTAAAATGTATTTAACAAATATAATTTATTTTTTTATATATCATTACCTGATTAATGAAATACGTTCACGGGTACCCAGAGGTCCTAGTTTGAATCTTACTCTGCGAAACTCTAATGCTTAATAAATATTAAACTATGAGAGCATGTGCGGTCAGATTAAATGTGTTTAACAAATATAATTATTTATATATTCGGATGCCTAGACACGTTTTTTATCTTCTTTCTTCTTTTCTCTTTTTCTTCCTTCTCCCTCTTTATATCTATCTATCTATTTCTTCCTGACATGCATACATCCTTGCACTCATATATACACATGCACAGAACCATTACACATACATATACACTCATGCACATAGACACATACACACACCTCATACGTATACAAACATAAACACACGAATGCACTAATGCACTTACACACTCGCACAGACACTTACACACACATACACACACATACACACCCATATACACACACTCAAGCACATACATATACCAGTACACTTACACACTCGCACACTCACGCACATACACACACGCGCATACGCCTACAAGCATAGAGGCATTGGAAATTATTACCTTTACAAAATCGTCTCATTTCACTGTAACCTAGCAAAATGTAATTCTTTTCAGGCTACCACCTTCACACGACTTTCATCTCAACGCATTTTTATAGGTTGTGTATAGACATTATGGAGGTACTCTGAGAGAGATAAAGAGAGAGAGCAATTGAAGTAAGTAGGGATAGAGGTGCTAGGAGCCTCTGCGCATGCGCAACAGGTGATAATTCCATTGATGTAATAATCACGTGACGTGTATACATCCCCCACCATGGCGTTGCGGAGAGAGAGGGGGGAATTGAAGCAAGTAGGTATAGAAGTGCCGAGAGACTGCGCATGCGCAACAGATGATAATTACATTGGAATAATAATCACGTGACGTGTATACATACCCCCACCATGACGTTGTGCTGACATTGCCTGGAGGGGTTTAGATCCCTATATCAACAGATATCAAAGCATGCTTGAGACATTGTGAGCTGATTAACTCTACATTTAAATTTTAAAGAACTTTAAAACGCAACGCGAGGTGTTTTTAATTTAAGAAGAGGTGAGGGCCATCTACACGTACAGCATTCATCAACACGAAACAATGCAAGGTGAGTGAGTTTTTACATAATTATACAACATCACTGTTGGCTTTTTACAATGCATTTAATTTTGTCTAAACGATGCAGTACATGAAAGACGATCCGTTACATGAGCGTCATATTTTTTAATCTGAACTTACACTCACATGGATTTCTCTACACATTCATTCTCCATTAACATTTATACGGTTTTCTTTACTCATTCTTTGTTTCTCTACACATTCATAAGCATACCTACAAAACCTTTGGTCATGTAACACAACACACACTTTAGTTCTAATATAAATAAATGTATAACTTGTCCTTCAACTTGAATAATGCATTGAAAATAATAATTCAGGATCAATGTCTGTTACAGATTGTTTAGCGGATAGTCTCAACAAGATGGCCGAAGAGCGTAGCTCCCTGCCAACACGGCGAGTTCAAGATCTTGAAATAGATCTTAAATATGAGATAGTGTCCTTAAAGAGAGCTCAAACAAGATACGGTACCAGGATCGTATCTTCACTGGAAGATTGTCAAGTGTTCTTGCCTGAGCGCTATAATTTGTTAACCGATCAAGAGCTTGCAGAAATACCTGGAAAATTACACCTTGAATATAACGGTATAGCAGAGATGGGGAAATTTAAGACGTGTAAATTGTCTTTTGTCACTGCAGCGAAGTTAGGTAGAAATGTCAAACTTAAGTATTGAATGTTCTCCTATTTTGTCATGAAAAAGATTCATAAATAAAACAGCTGACTTGTTGATATTACATGTTGCAATGATTTAGCCAACCTCAGACATAAAGCCTTAGGAGGCCACCGAAAATTAAGCAAACGTATACGAAATCTGTCTGAGACTAAGAACCCCGGCAAAACGAAAAGGGAAGCCCTAACGCTTGTCGTAGGGAAATAAAAGACCTAAGATGAAAGAGAACCAATGTAATACTAGCACAGCCCCCCCAAAAAACTGAGGGTGGAAGTATCTACCCAAAATAAATTAACTACAAATCAACACTATAATTTTAACTGGTTTTTATTTTACCAAAAGGTATGCCACATTGTGAATGCCCCATCAGAAACAATGGCGAACTATAGAACAAAGTGTGATAAAGACAAATCAAAATACTAATTAAATCAAAACAAAGTTTTACAAATTTTAAAATTAACAAATTAATAAAACAAAGAAAGTAAAGAAGCAAAAATTTAACTTTAAAGTCAAAACAAAATCAGCCAAAATATTACTAGAGCTTAATTTTCAAAATTACTTTAATATAAAGAACAAAACATCAATCAAAAATCATACTCAAAAACATTAAAAAGAACTTTTAAACAAGAATCGAAACTATATTCAACCAATAAACAATGAAGTAACTAGCCATGAAAATAGTTGTTTCAGGATCGAAATTATAAAAGCTCAATCTTTGCAAGCGCTATATAACGTTAATGTGACATGTATTAGGATTTACGCAGACATCAGGAAACCATGTCCATGTAAATTTAAATTCCTAATTAAATGACATAATAATCCATAACTACGTATACATGTCAAAGAGGCCCAAAACATCTAAGTCATGCATTAATCGAAATATTTAACTCAAAATACCTGAAACAATCATTAATATAACTGTTTCTGAAAGAAAAAGGAATTAAACCTAAATCAAGGTTGTACAAAAGAAGCCTTAAACACATGCACTAAAAGGGCAAATAGCTTAGCAATCCTGAAACGAAAGTTCTCACGTTATGTAAACCAGTGCAATTTAAGCCAAACAATCAAACAGTGAAAGAGGAACGGGCAAATGATAAAAATGGCCAAACCCTGATATAAAAAATTATGGGAGCCCCAAACTATCAACCGATACCTATAACACCAAACAATTTGTCCAGTAGTGCACGTAAGGGCCCTAAACTTCTCTAGCTTTAATAAATCCACAAAACTCCACTAGTTTCAAAATATTTCATACAAAGTACCTTGCTTAATGGGGGCAAAGTCAATTCAACGTATACATATATTATAGATATAAAACATCAAGTAGACTTTAACTAGTCTACAAAGCACTTTTATCCTATCTGGAGAGAACTTTAAGGGGAAATGAATTAAAAACGTAATAGCGTTTGTAGGCCTGACTACTTAATTCACAAAACCCTTGCATAAACTGCTTAATTTTTTTTAATCCCAGTAAACATCTTTAGGAATTACGCTTTATAATCATGTGCATACCTGCAAAAGGGACACGTACATGTCACATGGAACAGCTCAATAACCCATGGCCAATTTTACTCTTACATGAATGAAGTCAAAATTACAAGAATCACTAAACACTTTAAAACGGCTAAATAAGATGGCCAGTCACTTAGAATAATTGCTGCAAATATAATGGCTTTAAATATGGCTTCAACATCCCCACTTCCTCCGAACTAGAATACATAAGCTGAAAACAAACCTTACCTTTGTGTCGCAAAGTCGAAACTCCGTCGAGAAACCGCACGGAAAATGTAACGGAGCTAGCAAACAAATTTAGAACAATATAAACTAGCACTTTTACTAATAAATGCTAAACCATTTTACAGAATTTTGAAAACTGTCAGAAGTACTGACAAGCAGACAAATTTAAGGGCGTTTCCACTCCGGCACGTGCTCTCCCAACTCCATCCACGAGTTCAGCGGTCACTCTAACGACTGCTCCTCGTTACAGAACCACTCAGACCCGACTGACTTGGCCCGCATGTAGGTAGGCAGCCACCAAAGCTCTCAGGCCACGCCCACAAACCATAGAGGAAAGGAAAACAAACACCGGGGATACCAACATAGACGTCATGGCTAGCTATTCTCAGTGACTAGTCGTACAATAAATATATACATCCAAAGCAAATCAGCACAATGCAAATATACAAAAGATACATGTTCTAGAATTTTATAAAAAATCAACGAAATCACAATATCACATGTTTTGAATTTAGTTATGTCTATCGCAGTGAAATAACGACGGATATCCGAATGTTTACACAAATCTTTTATGTTTCATTTCCCTGTAACCTAACAAAATGCCATTCTTTTCAGGTTACCGGCGCTTGCAAAACACATTTTCTAAGACTTTCATTGTGCAATGTTTCAGACGGTGCAATAAGGGGAATAAGAAGTGGAACAGCTTTGCAGACCTGCAAAGGAGGCTGACGCTATTGGACGAGAGAATAAGCAGCATCGACACCTCCAAGAAACATGTTGACAAGAAGCGGGTGCCGAGATGTCTACATCTCTAGAAGACAAAACGTTAAGATAGGATTCTTCTATGATCTTCCAGTGCTTATAGTGAAAAACACAGACAAATTTGTATACATGACAAGTCAAGACTGGGGGGATAATTCAAGAAAGTCTTCCTACATTCAAATCATTCATCCAATCGAGAAAGTGTCCGCGTGTGCAATATAGTGAAAATATTGTTTTCTCTTACAATATTGTTGCTTATATGCAAGAGTTCGAAATAAAAATTCTGAATGTCAATTTAAATGATTGTGAAATACTTTTAAATACTGATTAAATTTGCAGGCTAAAAAGACTTGAATCGTTTATAGATTACCATTTAGGTAACCTAGCTGTTCCAAGTGTAATGCCATATGCTGGAACGAGGAGTTGGAGGAGGAAAGTGATGGAAATGCAAGATAAATATTAATAAAAAAGAATGAAGGTATCCTTTTACATCATGTTTTTATTCATTAAAAAATACTTACATTCCTAATGAAAATATAAGTCCTTACAACGATTAGTTTAAAATATAAGCTGCATCACATGAGTCAGAGGCTTGTATGTAAATACTTTATTGTGAATTATTAAACAATACAACGTGGTCTGTGCATGAATATTTGCACTAGCTTGAATTTCTATTCTGATGTTGACAGCACCATTTACATCTTTCTCTGGTTGATGTGAGCAATCTACAACAAATATAGGAGCAAATTTAAGAAAAAAATTCTCTTCAATAAAGGATAATTCTCTTTTTCATAATAAGAGGTTTGAAACTTTGAGTACATGTCATACAATGATGCAAATCTCGAGTTACCAAAGTCCAAATTCATGTCATGATAGGGATAATAATCACTATTAAGATAAACTCTCAAATTAGGCATATTACAATGATCAAAAAGGGAACCGTGTTTAGATGCAGTACTCGATCTTAAAGTCTGAGCACCCAAAATGACAAATCTCGGCTTCTCCATTTTTGATGTGGTGGCGACATTCCAGGTGAATGATTTAGTTTGTGGCACAGCAGGCTGGGTATGCAGATCCATGGTCATATATGGAAGATACAGCGCCTTGTCCGACTTGACAATCTTGAGAATTTCAACCTTTTCAGCATCAGAAAGTCCAATCACTGGCATTCTCCACTCGATTCTTGCAAGTTTAACGTTTGCATTCTCTTCACCCTGAGGCGGTATAATACAGTTTTTAGAGTCCTTGGATCAAATCAGCACCCACTCAAACTTGCTATTGAGTATGAGTTCCTTGCGGTCGTCAGCAAATCCAAAAGCATCGAAAGCGGTACTATAGCGTTGAAGGCTCAATTTGCTGCATTCACAATGTCCATGTCTTCTCCAGGATAGCACCATCCAGCATTGAGCTGACGATCAGATTCCATGGGATTGAGAGCAGCATAGTTGCGTATAGTTGGTGCGATCCCGGGGTTTCTGGTTTGATCAATAGTTGAGCCGCTCATATCCGGTCGAATCTCCTCAAACATGAATGCAATAGCGTTATTGGTAAGCTTTGCAGTAGTAGCTGCTCCATTAGGTTTAGTAATACTCCCCTCGACGTATAGACAACTTCGATTAGGTAAAGTATATAAATCCTAAGCTTGACAAGGGATTCTAATCTCGTCATTAGCGTCCAGAGCTGATGTATTATACGGTAAAAACACATGTTCTTCTTCTTTAGTGATCTTGTCCTCGAATCTCGGTGTCCCGGTAACATTGAAGATGTTCATGATTATAGGATTCTGAAGCCCAATGCCTGGAGGAACTGCCGATTGCGCGATGTTAGCCCGCTGGGTGTCAAGGACAGAGTATGATGTGTGCGTCGTATCATTTCATTATTATATCCTCGACGTCGCTGACTTCTTCTAAAATCTATTGGCATTGCAATGGATGTGAAGCCTTATGCTTGTATCTTCGTTTCTAAAGTCAATAGTATTACCGTTCTGGTCCACTACACGAAAACTAATTTGCTCTATAGCATTGGTGTTTATGATTGGAAGGTAAATTGGATTTGACGGCTCTTGAGAAATGTGATACTCAGGCGGAACAGACGGGAAAAACTCGTAGATCGAGTGTCCACTTTTACCGTCGATGAATGAGCTTGTAATACTGCACTCGATTCGTATGACGTTCACCTTAAATATATTCACCAGCAAATCACATTCAGACAGCTGATTAGCTGGAATAACTTTGCCGCTGAAGCACAAGGGCGATCCTATAGAACGATCATTTGAAAAATCAACAGTAAAAGGACATTTAATTTCAGCCTTCATTGTGTTATTATTAGGTCTAATAAAGAAGACATTCTCATCCACCCCTAGCTTATCTCTGATGTATTCATTAATATCAGTAAACTCATAAGTTCCATCAGGTATATCAATTACCTAAATTTCAACATCGTGTATTTAATGAAATTGATTATTACCCCGATCAATATTGGGAACGGAATAGAAGGTTTCAAATGCAATAGAGCAATCTTATAATGACCCTTTAGATCTAACTGAAGAGGAGTATTCAGGTATGTAGTAAGAACAGACTCGTTACCACTGACAGCAATAGTGTAACTCATTGCGAGAGAAATTGCAAGCACAAGTACCCGCAGATGACTGAGCTGAAACTCTGAAACCTCTTAGTGTTATACAGAACCTTAACGCCTCTGAGGTACCTTTCTATCTCTTTTGGAGGCTTCAAGTTTCCAAAGCTATCGAAATAAAATGACACGTTGGCATCCTTCTTTATAGCAACCCAATGAGTGCCTTCATTCTCTGAAGTATCGAGATTGACAATAAATCTCTCTGTAACGAGGTCTTAAGGGTAGCTGATCGATCATGTATAGACCTCTAAAATGAGGAATCTTTAAACGCCGGGCATACAAGTTGAGATCTATGTTACTCAATGCTTTTTCCGAGACAAGTATAGCCCTCTGCCGGAGTTTTTTTAATCCGCTTTCTTGCCCTTTCTCCTCTTGCTTTCGATGTTCCTCGCATCGTTCTTCTTCACTCGTAGGCCTTTCCCTCTTGCTTCAATTTCTTTGTTATGCCTCATCATTTCGGCATATATGTTTATCTGTTGCCTTTTTCTTATTTACGGCTGTAGCAATTTGTGATGCACCTCCAGCGACAGCGACTACGGTTGCAATAATTGGTATGAGAGGTAGAAATCCTCCTCGTTTCTTCTTTTTGGATCCAGCACCAACAGTCACCTTCCCGCAACTTCTGTGTTATGCTTCATCATTTCGACAAGTTGTTTATCTGCTGCGCTTTTCTTACTTACTGCTGAGGCAATTTGCGTTGCACCTCCAGTGGCAGCACCTAGAGCTGAAATAATTGGTATGAGAGGTAGAAATCTTCCTCGTTTCTTCTTCCTGCATCCAGCCCCAACAGCTAACTTCCCCTTCATAACTGCTGTTACTAGTCTCGCTGCCCACCTTTCACCTAATGTAGCATCAGATGATTGCACTCTTTTCCACGTCGTTTCAGCCAAGATTTTGTGGGCAATATTTCTCGAAGCCGAGTCCTTATGCCGAGCGTAGCCAATGTCGTGAAGTTTGCACGCTTCGTCTAACGGGTTGATTCCAGGGTCTCCTCTCTTTAATCTTTTTTCTAGCTTTGTCCCGGGTCCGCAGTATCTGTATCCAGGCAAATGCACTTCAAATGGAAGCCGGTTAATGAGAGAGTTAATTAAAGCGGAACCTCTTGGGACCTTAACCTCGTTAGTTCTCATGGTATACTAATTGATTTTTATTAGTGTATTGCTCTTTTATACTTTAGCATTGCTTGCATTCATTAGCATATATACATTAAGAGTGATTTATTTTATTTTAGCTGGCAAGATGGAGCTGATGAAGCAAGGTTGGTCGCTGTCAATTCAGATACTAGACTTTGAAAGCGACTTTAGACGCGACGCAAACTTCATGGAAAGCTGTTTCCTGTCAATGTTAGAACGCTAATTCTAGACATCTCCATCACGTAACCCGCTCACGCAAAAAAGGTAACCCACTCACGTAAAAAGGTGACCCACTCACGGAAAAGGAGACCCACTCACGTAAAAAGGTGACCCACTCACGTAAAAAGGTGACACACTCACGCAAAAAGGTGACCCGCTCACGTAAAAAGGTGACACGCTCACGCAAAAAGGTGACCCACTTACCCAAAGGTCACTCACTCACGGAAAAAGGTGACCCACTCACGTAAAAAGGTGACCCACTAACGCAAAAAGGTGGCCCACTCACGTAAAAAGGTGACCCACTCACGCAAAAAGGTGACCTGCTCACAGAAAAAAGGTGACCCACTCACGCAAAAAGGTGACCCACTCACGCAAAAAGATGACCCACTCACGCAAGAAAGGTGACCCAATCACACTAAAAGGTGACCCACTCATGCAAAAAGGTACATTGTATTTAAAACAAATAGGGTAGTATCACAGGTGATCGTGATAATTTCAATCAGTGATTTTATCATTGTTATTTAATGTAATTTCAGCTGATTCATGTAGTATCCAAGGTATTCGAGTCCATTTTTGAAAAAGTAATTCAGTTCCATAGACGTGGCTACTGAATCTGCAACTAATGGATTAGCTACTGCTGTTACCATGTGACGTCTTGTTGCTACCGCTGCTAGTGTTTGGTCGCGACTGATGCTGCTGCCATTGTTGTAGCAGATGCTGCTACAGCTGTAGGATCTGTTACAGATATTGTTGTGCAGCCGCTGTATATGCTACGATAGCTGCTGTATTTGCTTCTGCTACAGCTATTGTGCTGACTGTGTCTAATGTTGCTACAGCTATAGGATCTGATGCTGCTATTGTTGTAGCTGATGTTGCAGTGCTGTATCTACTACTACAGCTCTCGTATTTGATGTTGCTGTTGTGATCACTGCTGTTGCTGTGGTGGGTGAATCTACAGCTGCTGGAATATCATTGCTGTGATGGTTGTTATTGTTAAGATTGCTAAATCTATAGCTGCTGGATTAGCTGCTGCTGCTACAGCTGTTATGTAACCGGTTGTTGTCGCTGCTATTGTTGTAGCAGATGGTGCTACAGCTATCTGCTACGGTAACTGCTGTATTTGCTTCTCCTGCAGCTCTTGTGCTGACTGTGCCTGATGTTTCTATAGCTGCAGAATCTATTGCTGCTATCATTGTAGCTGCTGTTGCTATAGTTGCTGTATTTGCTACTACATCTGTCGTATTTGCTGTAGCTGTTGTTGTGATGCTTGCTATTGCTGAGTCTGCTGAATCTACAGCTGTTGGATTAGCTGCTTCTGCTACAGCTGCTGTGTAACCGGTTGTTGCTGCTGTAGCTCCATAACTAGCGCATCCACATAGTTCATGAGATATAACATTTTTAAGCTTTATTGTTTTACCTGCTTACATTTTTTGTTCAAGTGTAGCAGCTTTATCAGTTAAATCATTGCTTCATTTAACAAGGGTTGTAAGGGTAGACGTCTCTCCCCTTTATCTAGGCTTGAGACTAACATTATCATTTGCTCCTAATGGCAGGGTTACCGCCTCCCTTTCCATCTTCTCCTTTCTTCACCGTTTGTCTGCTATGTGCATACACAGCACGCAAGTAAACTTCAATTTTTAAAGGTTGTAGACTCGCGGAGAAAATCTTCATCTTCGACTTAAACTCTCTTAAGCACTGTTTGCAATACTGTAATGTGCATACGCATAGGTAGTTATTCCATCCTCGGCAATAACTCTTTTATCATCAAAGGGATTCAATGTAATTTTATTCACTTGCACTATGGTAACAGCGTGCTTTCGTGATAGGATTAGATTCATGGGCGTTCTGATGATTTCACAGGTTTTAAGACAGTCTGTATAGCTGTCAAAAGTAATGTACTGCTTAATAGCCCTACGTTTTATACCTTTTATCTTTTTTATCATCAAGCCTTGAATATCTAAGGCATACATCTTAGGTCGCAGTCCTACAAAGCGTAGGACGATTTTGCCATTAGCCTCATCTTTAAATTCCCCAAGCACCTTCTTGTTTATAATTGAATGGCATATATGCTTGACAGGGTAATCAGCAGTATCCAGATGCTCAAGAAAACGTAGGCTGTCCTGGTACACATCTTCAGTTGTTACACGATGAATGAATGAATCAGTATCCATATACATAAGGTTCAGGTTTTCAGCTCTGTAATATGGTAACAACACATCATAATGATAGTGACACATTAATGTGTTGGAGATGTCCAACACACTCATTCCAATGTATATAGGCTTGTTGAATACAATCTGATGAGAGGCCATATGTACAGCAGCTAGATTAGCAGCATATATTGTCCTATCGATAAACGTAGGCTTGGCGATGAACTTCTCCAAAGTCTTCTCGTTTGTTACTAGTCGTATATCCATACGGTTACGCAGGTTCCACATAGTTTTTTCCAAACATGGCGTTGTTAGTCTGTTGTTAAATTCCACATAAGGTTTTAACCATCGAGACTGTCGGAATCGTAGCACACGATGGATTTTACTCAAACGTAACCCGTGATTAAGAGCTTGCTTCAAAGTCATGTAATGCACTACATACTTCTTTCGAGGTCCAAGATGAGGTATTAGTTTCTTTGTAGATGATTCCAATGGTTTCATACACTCAGGTAGGAAAGGTAGATCGTTGTGTAGATCATGAAGTTCTGCAGGCCGGTGGGTGCTGTATGTAGTGGTTTGCTAAGCTTTCCCTTTCATTCCGTTTCCTTCTCATTTTTCAGGTGTGCTTCTGGATTTGGTGGCGTATGGCGGTACCAGACAGATGGTGCGGATGCTTGCTCAAAGGAAAGAGTACTCCCCGCGAACACTAGAGGATTGTTTGTTCGACGGTTCGTTCATCTCCCGTTCTAGGCAGCTTCAGCAGTGGAATGGGTCTTCGAACCTGGAACTATTAGGGACCCTCGCGCGTCTCCGTGATCTGTCTACCTGCGGCCTGTAGCCTCCTGTGTTCCTTCACTTCATCCCTTCCTCCTGGGGGTAATAGTCACAATAGGTCTATGTAGGTTGCAGGGCGCGATGTTTCCCCCTCCGTTGTATAACCTATACCTATATATTGTACTGAATATAATGTTTCAACAATTCTACATCAGCATCACTGCTTATTTGTTCCAATTTCACCGTTTCATACCAAAAACTTTCTTATATGACAATATATTTGTCTACGGGAACGCCCATTTTATAAAACCAAAATGGTCGCTCCATAAGTATCATTGGGGCCCAGACCTTCTCTCCATTGTCCTTGCTAAAGGCAGCAACCTTAACAAGCACAATATAGCAAAGGTACGATCTTGCTTCCACAGTAGTATCATTAATTTTGTTGCAATATTGAACTTTGACAAGTAACTGCAAATGTGGTGAAGAGCAAAATGACATACATTATATTATGCCATTTTGTCCTCCGAATACGTAATTTTACTCTATTACGAATTAACGTTATTTAAAATAAAATCACGTCTATAGGTTCTTATGTTTAAGAAAAATATTATTTTCATTAAAATTCAAAGACTATCCATATGAAATAATAAGTATATAAGCCAATTAGGATATTTTTTATGTAAAGAAATATGCCTGAATATATATTTTCCCTTTATTTGTAGAACAGGTGAACGAATACAAACGAAAATGTTATAGGCAGTCATTGGATGAAGAGAATACGAGAGCAGCTAATGATACAGTAAAAATGGTGAGATGGGTTGGCAGTAGGATAGTTTTGAGAGATATAACTCGTATTTTTCATATTAATTAGCTGTATGACGTCACGCCACACCCATGAAAATCATCGCATATGACGTAAAACACTTCCTGGATCGCTGTCACGAAAAGTCTGAATGCTTTTAGTAGCCCGAAATTGAGGTAAGAACTAAAGTGAAGCGTCTTTCGTTAATGGGGTGGTCTGTTTCCCCAACGTTAAGGAAAAATTGAGGTTCATATGCGCAGTAGTTAGTATTTATGCCTCTGACGTGGTTTAAAAGCATAGCGGCACTGGAAACTTGCGTGTCATTGAATCTCCTAGCATAATTAAATGAATAACAATTTAATTCAACACATTCTAGTAGCGCAAGTCGAACGGTATCGTTTGAAACCGCATATATTCATTTACATGTCGACAAGAGAAAAAAAACCGATACGTCCGACAAGGCTACTTATATACATTTCAACGAGATCTTGAATTGATGGAAGAATTACCAGTACCAAACATCTCGCACAAAATATCGAACCAATGATCTACAGAAGCTAAGACTTTGGCATATATCGACCGCGATCCTAGGTAAATGATCGCTGGGTCTAGGATTTCAAAAAATTCGAGTGGCAAAGAGAGTATACAACAAGAAACGTGTTTAAGAATTACTATCCTGCAACGATACAACAGCTAGTTATTAATAATATATATAAATATAAAGGTAGGATTTTCTATTCTAAATATCGAGCGATAAAGAAAGTATAGCTCCTCTTGTGTGTGCGCGCATGTGTGTATGCAGTAACCTGACATGAAATTCCAGGGTCGAATTGTTTGTAGAAGTGTTTATACATATATCCGATGAGTTACAATACAACTAAAGAGGCATAAATAATTTCAGTCTTTGGAAAGGAAAAAATTCCATTCAGAAACATACGAGTGTAGTTTATTTCACATTTCACCAGCGTTAACTACACGCATCTTGACAGCATTGCGATTTCCCGTCGAGTGAAGGGTAAGGCGAGACTTATCCCTGAGAGATATGCTTAGCAACGCCTCCTCCCTCCCGCCCTTCTACAGTGGCCGCCAGAGACAGAGAGAGTGAGCATATTCGCCATCTATAATGTTGTAGCGACACTGCCAGCAGATCGCACTCCTAATTCCAACGTTTTTAATACATGTTTGTCTGTGGTGCCAGGAAGCTTTTCTTGTGTGATAGCGAAGCAATACTACCAGGTGTTCAAGGCTTCCTAGAAAACGGAATTTCCTTTTATTTTAAAATTAGACAAGATGGTGAAGTTTGCATTCTGATTGCTTCATTGGAAGCAGGGAAAGATATTAAATTCCAGAAGTGGAGGGTAATTTCGATATTTCGGCCAAGCCTAGACTTATTGGTCTACTAAATCTCTGGAAGGTAGGGGTTAGGCGGGAATACGAAAGGCTGCGCAGCGGTGTCCCAGTTTTTTTCTGATAGATCATTCCCAGATGCACACCCCCATCCAGTAGGACGCACGCTCAGGTTCAGTAAAGCCAGAAAAACATTAGGAGAGATGTTTTATATATGGATCTATTTTTAAACAATTTGTATCAATTCAAATGATAAATATGAATTAATTCTGAAATGAAATATTTAAATAAATCGATTTTATATTCACAGATTAAAGTGCAGCAATTGGAATCAAAATTAAAGTAGGAAGTTTTACGTATCCTAAGCGGCAAATGTGTTGTGGCATAAGAATTAATGATCACTGTGAAGTAGGTATTTTATTTTACCGCTGCAGGCAATGTTATTTCACTACAATATAGGGTTTCTGTTATATTCTAAACTGGGAGATATTGCATTCATTTGGAAACCACTCAGATTTAGCACTGGAAGGAAAACATGCCCCGATATCTTAACATGGTTATAACCAGGCCTCGGTTTTGTGTCACAGAATTAGCAGACTGCAGTTGGGAGCGCACTGGGTTGAGTTGATGTCCTAGCCGAGGATGGGGTAGCACTTCCAACCTACAGGTAGTTGCGTAGAAAATGTCACTGTGGACATTCGTATTGCTGCTTGGCCTTCGTTGATAGTCTCCTTACGTACTCGAGATCCAGTGAGTAAAGAACTATAGTTTCATGGTGTCTACATATTCATTGATATTTATGTTAGTGTTAATTGCTCTTATACTCCACAATACTATGAAACATGTCGAAGAATACGAGTACCCTTCAGGATGCACCTATAGAGAAGTTTGGAAAGGAACATTTCCTCGTCAAAACAAACAGCACTGCATATTGCAAACGCTGCAAAAAATACACCAGGGCAGAAAGATCTCGATTCTTTCAGAAACACCGCAATAGCAAAATACACACGAAAAATATTAAATTACACAATCTACAGAGGCCTTCAACATTACAATCAAACATTGAAAATCAGAACGAATTTTATCGAGATTTGTGTAGCATGTTGGTACATGCCAACATCCCTTTCAACAAGGTCGAAAATACATATTTTAAAGCGTTTCTAGAAAAACATGCGGGTAAAAATGTTCCCCGAGAGTCAACCTTAAGAAAACATTATATTACATCTTGCTATAACGATACATTGAAACAGATAAGGGAAGTGGTGCAAGACCAGAAAATTTGGGTTTCACTGGACGAAACAACAGATTGCTGTGTTAGGTTCGTAGCAACAAACGTTATTGCGGGAGTTCTTTTGCCCGATCGTGCAGGTAAGAAAATGTTAATAACATCTGAGCTACTGGACAAGGTAAACCATAAGAGCATAGAAAATCTATTCGAAAATTCAATGTGTGTGTTGTATCCACATGGAATCAAACGATAAAATGTTTTATTGCTTGTAACTGATGCATGGTGAAGTCAGCAAAAGCTATTTAGGTGCTATATCCTAAATTAATTCATATAACATGTATGGCAGACGTCCTTCATAGAGTGACCGAACACGTAAGGGCTAATTTCAAAGATATCGACTGCTTCATATCCAACGCCAAAAAAGTTTTTTGAAAGCTCCTTCAAGGATACAAATATTTAAAGCAATAGCACTTAATATTCCCCTACCACGCAGCCTATTATTACGCTTTGCTGCAGTTGGTTGGAAGCAGCTACTTATTATGCCGAACACTATCCCAAAGTCATAGACGTAATAAATACGTTTGATTCATAGGAGTGTAGTGCAGTGGCTATTGTAAAACCTCTGATTTCAGAACAGTTAATGGGATAGCTCCTATACATTAAAAACATTTTGAAGGTATATCTAGAACCATATCACATCTACAGGCGTCAGATACAGAAATGCCTAGGGCTCTTCAGTTCGTAATTGCATTGCTTCAAAACCTGAATGAGGCAATTGCAGTTATTGCAGGTGTGAACGCCAAATTAAAAAATGTCCTGGAGAAAAATTCTAGTTTTGCAGTTATGTGGGCCATTAAGGACGTTTTATTGGATTCAAACAATGAATACAAATCCACGAAAGTTGATTCGTGTGATATCCCATCCTTTCGTCATGCACCTGTCATGTCATGTGACGTAGAACGAGTTTTTCTAGCTATAAACTTATTTAAGTGAAAATAAGAGATGTTTTTATATGATACATTGCGACAGAGGTGGCGAAAAAGTGCTTCGCGAGTTATTTTGACTCGCAGGCGCCGTTCCCTCTCTGCAACCGTCCCTTTGTTTTACACGTGCTGTGAGTGATGCAGTGCGTGTTGCATATTTGGTGACTCGCGTAAGGAAGTCGTTTTCGCCACCCTTGCATTGCGAAATCATCTTATAATTCGCTGCAATGACATGTAAAGAAGTGTATCGTATTCATTTGCATTGTTTGGGTTATTACTTTATGTATGTATTTATTTTAAATATTTATGTATATGGTGCAATGAAGTTATGAAGAAATCTATTTTGTGATATGTATATTGTTTGCACACTTTTTTTCTATCATGGAAAATGGCTATTTCAAAATGTTAACACATGTACAATCATGCAAAACTGTTGTTAGGCAATTAGTTTCCTTACTCGATACGCTCTGGAAAATGTGAACGTTTATTTTGTGCCCTACTGTGACTGGATGTTTACACGTTGAGGCAAGGACTACCTGCACGCTTTATCTGCCATCCCACTCGAACTAAACAACACAGTGGTTTGTGTGCTCCTAACTTCATGCGTTTCGGAAACCTGAACCGAGGCCTGGTTATAATAACGCCATCTAAAGTACAGTGTTTGTTGCTGTCACCTTTGCGACACTGTCTTCCAAATGTAAGACATGCGGCGTAAATCTAGCAATTCCAGTGATATGGTTAGGAAGCATCTCGTTCCCAACATCCTAGAGATGTCCTATTATTGTAACGAAGCTATTTTTTACATTCATTTTTACATTTTCTTTGCAAGGGGAGAGGGTTTCAACTTCCGTCTCCTAGCTACGCCTGTGGTCAGGTTCGTGCAGAATGTTTCAGTCTGACTCTATCTTTCCAACTTTAGCCTACACACGGCTCGTGCGGAAGAACAATTGATTATCATTAATAAGCTTTAAATTTCATTGTGCATAACTTTTTTAAATTTAAAAGTCAGGTAAAAATTGATAGCTTGGCGATTATGTTTAAAAATAAAATAATTTCCATTCATAGCCACTGTTCCAGGTTTAGAAGTCTTGCACTTCACGTTTAAAAGTTAAATAAACCCATTATAGGCGTAAATAAAAACGTTAACAAATACGTCTTGAGATTAGCAGAGTGTTAATATGCGTTATTGATACTGTGTTTATTCAACAGTTTCCTACAGTATTTTTTTCCCTCTACACAAACACAACACTAATGTTACTGGTGTAGATTTCAGCTGGTGGCACAATAATTAATTCTTCGTTTAATTGGTTTTTCTTTACATAAGTTAGGAGGAAAGTTGAATGTAGAAGGGACTGCATTTTCTTTTAATAACTTTGTACTTTCTTCCCCAGGCATCGGCTTGTAAAACGTGTGTGAAATAATTGATACAAAGCCTGCTGTATCTTGAAGGTTTCCAGTTTTCCCTTCGAAAAGCTTTAACCCACTTATTTAAGACATTTACAACGCAAGTGAAGTGCGAGATATAACAGCGATAAAGTCCTCAATAAACTTTTACCGTCGTCGATGCACCGTAAATGACCGTTGATCGCGGTGAAGTCAGTATTTTACCACGGTAAAATTTTGATCGAGAATAGTGCATAGGCCTTAAATGTGGAAACTTGTTTAAATATTAAAATGACATACAAATGGTGAAGTATACAACAAACGGGATAGAAAATGAATCACATAGAAAACAAAAATAAAAGGCGAGGAAATCGAAGGAGAAGAAATATGAATAAAAATAGCCACAGATATAACAATTGGGAAAGCAGTTGGAATAAACGAGATAACTAGAACCTATTAGGTATAGTTGGGAGACAGACATGGACAATCGCCAAAATATGCCAAAAGGTATGGAAGGATAAGTTAATATGACAAGAACTGAAAAATCGCATAATTACACCCATAAAGAGAGATAGCCTAGAATGTGATAGCTGCACAGCAATCAGCTTTTCACCGGTAGTATATAAAATGTATACTAAAATTTTAGAGAGGAGACTGAAATTAGTAGTAGAAAATGACTTGAAAGAAGAGCGGCTGCTTTTTGACCAGAAAGACAAAATACACAAGACCATATATTTATAATAAGAAAAATTGCAGAGAAAAGTACAGAGAGGAATAAGGACCTATACCTAGCATTCGTGGACTTAAAAGCAGCATTTAATTTGTTCCCAAGAAAACATTTATGGGAAGCATTACACGCAAAAGCCGTACCACATAAACTAATAAAGGCTATTGGAAGTACATATGAGGGATGGTTACACTAGTGGGAAAAAATGAAACGGTCAGAAGAATTCAAAATGGAGAAAGGAATGAAGCAAGGTGATAGTTTAAGCCCTCTTCTATTTATAATTTATATAGATGAAATATTAAAAGTATATAAACTCTGAACCTCAAGAACTAAAGTTGGGAACTGGAGACTTCGGTCAATTTATTTACACGCATTTTTGTAACGTCAAATGGTGATAAATTGAGTAACATTTTTACTTTAATTGTAATAGCATAGCATATATAAACATTTTCACCAAACTGAATACAGTATTGGGCTAGCTATCTAACTACTTATTGGTATGCCTGATTTTATTTAAAAGCTTATAGGTCATATAGGTTAATAAGGTTAAAAAATTGCCCGGTTAAAGTTAACCCATGGATGGGGTAGCTTTGACAACTTCCATAGAATCAATGAAAATGGCTTACCTGACCAATGTATCGTCAGGAGGGGTATAAATTGACTAATTCAAGACAAAGTAGAAATGAATTTATCTTTTAAAATATATATTAGTTAACAAAAATGAAGCTTTCTGCGACAGTTGTTAATAGCTGCGTGCAGTTTTTTTAAGTTATATACCACGAAACATAAGAAATTCAACTGAGAGAAAAACCTTCCAGTTCATTCACTAAAAAAACGAAAGCCACGCTTTAAAGCATCAGGTTTCATAAGTACAAATGATATTTGGTCAAGCGATACTAAGCTTTCGTCCAATGTATCTCGACACAGAAACTTATTCTTCTGTTTTCTTATAAACCTGACTAAAGGTTATTTGCTTGAAGTTCGGCAGTTCTCTTCAACCGTTCTTTCTACATTATCGTTAGCTGTGAAGAAAGAATAAAATCAAATACAGGTGGTTAAAAGAGAAAAGAATAACACCAAAAATTATTAAAAGGTCAAAACAAGTGCATAATATATTATATAATCATGTATGCTTGTACCTGTATTTCATGAAGGAAAATTGGAATGCTGTCCTCACTCGAAAGTGAATCTGGATCCATAAGATCGTCCAAACACGAACTCCTTCCTGCTTCGACATTCACCTTGCCGCGGTGTTTTCGAGGTTGAAGGTTTTTACCATGGTTTTAATGATACGATCTATCAGTCATTAGACACTGTAGGCATAATTTTATTTATATCAAAGTTATTTTGTTCAGGTAGACGACTCAATACCTGTTCTCGATTAAAAAGCCACATTTTCTGAATTCTGAAATAGGATTGCGTCTTATAGTTTCATGTTCTTGTGAGCTTTTGAGCTTGTCATAAAGGGATGGTTATAATACGGTTGTAAAACTGTCGAACAAAATTTGTGCCA
This sequence comes from Deroplatys truncata, assembly GCA_030765065.1. Classification (NCBI taxonomy): domain Eukaryota; kingdom Metazoa; phylum Arthropoda; class Insecta; order Mantodea; family Mantidae; genus Deroplatys; species Deroplatys truncata. Next base: position 421,627,596 of record CM060990.1, read on the forward strand.
CTGTTTTATGCCGCTCTTCCAGTCATCCAAAATCTGTCTCCAATATTTCTTTAAGGGGCCATAAAATGCCACGTCAAGTGGTTGACACGTGTGTGGAGTTCTTTGGGATGAGCACAAAGTTGATCTTATTACTCACAGGTGATTCCATGACTTCAGGAGTGAAGTGGCTAGAGGGATTATCTCCAAAGACTTTCTCCCAAGCTTTTTGGCACGTGTAAGAAATGTTTTCATAAAAATGGGGTAAAATTATTACCATCGAACCAGCCAGAACGACTGCCATTGTACCTGGTTTTATTGGGATCTCCTTCCATCCAGGTTTGCCACAGAATGCTATGACATACACTACGTATAGAGGTAGAACCTCTCCTGCTGCAGAACCACAAAACATCAAAGAAATATGGTTTTGCTACGGTTCTTTATCCGTTCTGCATCTTCCTCGCTTGAAAATACATTTCTTCACATCTGGGTCATCAAAGAGGTTGGTTTCGTCAAAATTGAAAATCCTCTCTGGGGGAACAAAGGTGTCCTCATTTTCATCCTTGTAGCGACTGTCTCAAATTATTGAGATATTCCATAATAATATCGGGTATAATCGCTGCCTTTTCGCACCTGATGTTTTGGCCATTCAGATATGTAAGCTGCTATTTATGTCTTGCCAGAAATGATCGTGCTCAACCAATTCCTGGTAAATTATGTTTTACAAAAGCTGTAATTTTTCTTCCACTCATATCTAGGTAGTCTTTGCTATATGTCTTAAATCAAAGCTATCAAATGGAAAACCCCATTCACCAACAACAATCGAAATGGTATCTTTTCTGATTTCACTTATTGCTAATTGCAGATTTACTTCACTAGCACTGTTATAGCTTCTGCCGAAGGCATTCTTTTGTCGATTCTGGGCGTATTAGAAACTTTTCTTCGTGCAACTAGAACACAAGAGAGTAAAAATGCCGTAAAAAAACAAGAAATATAATTGACACCAATTTTTGCGTACTGGGGGATACGTTGACCAGAAGTCAAAGTATGCCCATATAACCAACAAATGTGCAATGGTGAACAAAATATTAATTTGTTTGTACTTTTTACACGTCAACTGATACATCAAATGTACCTCACAATCATCAGTTATTTTAGTGCTTACTATAATAGCCAGAAGGGGGCCACTGATATTCTTGATATAGGTAGATTTAATCAGACATCACCATAACCACAATTAAACACAAAACTGTCCGGCATTTAATGATAGCATACCCACGGTTCCGGTGGATCTACCATGGCTTTATTAGCCATAGTGTGGGCCATTGCCGTGTCGATTTATATTGGCTTCTGTAGTCACGTGGTACAATCTCCGCATTAAGATGCCAAACAAACCGTGGAATCCCATGCATTGAAGAAGCAGAAAATCGAGAATTATAGAAAACTCTTATTTTCACAAATGTTCGCGAAAGAGCCACCTAAACATTTTCGTAATTTTCGGTCAAAGTATCCCCATTTGACGTGTGTGGATGATATAATTATAATAGCAGACTCATCTGAAAGGTTAAACGATAATAATAATAATAATAAAAACAATAATAATAATAATGGGAGCACTAAATCTAATGAACGTATTATACTCTATCCCAGACAAGGACGATCCTGTTGTAAGCAACAAGGCGGAGCGGACTCAACCCGCCACGTGTTTGACGTACGTGTGTGCAGGTAAGGACTAGGACTAAAAGCGGATGGGGACTTAGCCTACATCTCGACCTACGAAAAGCTGTTGGGCCTAAGCCCCTGACGGGGCGCCCTCGGGAAAGAGGGGTGAGGTGAAAAGAGACAGAGGGCGGCCGGATCAGGAAGTATGACAGGGCGGAAGGCAGGGTCCCTATCTTTCCAGATTGAAACTCCCCGGATGGCAGCTGGTACAGAAGACTCCAAATGTTTTCCGGTGGGCCAGAGGGTGTACAGTAAGAGGGGAAGGAATGCCTTCTCGGCTAGTCATGCCTGGCTATAGCCGACAGTAAGCGCCGGTGTCGTCTCAAAGGTCACATTTACTTCTGTGTATGCTCGTATAATTCAGAGTCCTAACTCTAAGAGGAAAGAATACGAAACTAAATATTTTTCTCTTTACTAGATCTATCCAAGCGAAGCGAAATAAATTAGCATTTTCTGTACGTAATATTTTGTTTAAAAAACAAATATTGCACTACTTATTCGGAATCTAGAGAAGTTTAAGATGCATTATTCAGTAATTTACTTGAGAAACAAGGTTCACATAATGTATATCTTGTTTTCAACGATTGCTGCTGCTGCTAATAATAATAATAATAATAATAATAACAACAAAAATTAAATTGTGTTTTATTTATGGACGCTGTTTAACTGCTATGGTTCTTAGCGTCCCATTGTATTTTGGGCATGAAAGACCGGTAATTTTTCTCAGAGGCCTCTTTATCATGGTTGAGGTTCTTTTACGTGCCGTTAAGCTACGACACGGGACCACCGACTTTACTTCCCTTACGAAGGAAGCCATGCCAAGGATTTTTACGCCCGAAAAAAATCCATCGCCCTCCGTCGGGTTTGAACCCACCACCTCAGGAACTAGAGGCTAGTATGGTAACCACTACACCACGGAGGACGACAATAATAACAGTTTCATAATTACCACGCAATGGACTGTTCTACTCAAACTGCAACAGCAGAGGGTATTTATTAGGTATCTTGAACATAAGCTTGTTTTGCTTTTTAATTTTCATAGAGATTAATCACAACGTTTAGCGCTAAGTGTGTAGTTCCATACAGTTGGCACATTCAATTCTGGTAATGTTCAAGTAACGTTTTAAAAATACGGAAGCAAAGGTAATATTAATGTCAAACTGTTGAAGCAGTTTTTGAAACATAATTCCCCCTTACACATACTCACAAAAGTAAGGAAGAAAACCGTGCCAATCGTACGTCGACTATACATAATGTATATCTTGTTTTTAACGTTTGTTGCTAGTAATAAATAATAATATTAATAATAATAGTTTCATAATTATCACCAATAGAACGTTTACGTGTACTCCGAGAGTATTTATTACCTTGAATGTAAGTTCGTTTTGCTTTTTAATTGTCATAGATATTGATCACAACGTTTAGCGCTAAGTGTGTAGTTCCATACAGTTGGCACATTCAGTTCTGATAATATTCAAGTAATGTTTTAAAAACATGGCAGAAGAAGTAATATTAATGTCAAACTGTTGAAGCAGTTTGGGAACAATTAAGTACAACATTAAATTTTCTTCAAAAGGAGATATATTTTGCGTTTGTTACTGAAAAACGAATAAATACTGTTTTATTTGAAACATAATTCCCCTTACATGCACACTCCCAAGAGAAAAGAAGAAAAACCGTGCCAGTCGTATAGTGGACGTAGAGTAAAAACACCTATTTAGGTATTGTATGCAAAATGTTAATAGATAAGAGGAAACAACGTTTAGCGCAAAATACGCAGTTTCTATATAGCTGATTTATCCGGTTAGGATAACATATAAGCTAAATTTTCAAAATAGTGACCCGAAGTGTTAAAGCAGATAGGTTGATGTGCTTTTGTTGCAATTGGTTCATTTGACAGCACTCTATTCTGAAATCTAAATTGCTTCCAAGTTACCAATCTGAAGATGCCACCCCCCAAAAAAGACTTTGTATTACGATTCACGTTCTGAATTCTTAAAATGCTTCTCTTCTCTGGTGTAGAATGGAATGGAATGCGTAACGGAGGGGACTCGACCCCGATCTAGTGAATGAGGATATTGTGCTTGTGGCCCTCCCGGGAGGGAGGGACACGGTGAGAGCCACCGAGCGGCCGGAACCAGGAGTGACGGCTAAGTAATGACAAAGTTCCTAAACTTTCCGGATTGAGACGCTCTGACAGTTGGACAGGCAAACCGGGGACCCCACCCCAAACAGAGAGTCCAACGCCTCCCAAGAAGCGGTCCTTATGCCCTGGCAACCAGCCGAAGACCGAGAGACGGATAAGATTCCACAGAGAGAATCCTTTTTCTGTGCCACGCCGCACCGGAATACCATCGCCGACACTTCCAACCCTGAAACAGACCTAACGGGGTTAAGGGTGAATGAAATGAGGAATGGAACGATATTCGGGGGCTGAGAGAAATCATATCAGCATTCGCCTGACGACCCGGGAAAACTCTCGAAAAAAAAACCCGTGGTTCGGATTGGGCGGTAGCCGGGAAGCGAACTAGGGATCTCTCGAATGCGAATCGCGCGCGTTACCGCGGCGCCATCTGGACGTAAACTGGAAGATCTGTAGTTCAAATCTCGGCTATGACATTGAATTTTTCAATCTGATTCTATCTTTCCAACCTTGTCCTACACATGGCTTGAGTGAAAGAGTCTTCTTGTTAATTGAGATGTAACTGCAATTACAAACTTCGTTGTAAGTATAAGAAGAATGTAGTAGCTGAAACGATAGTCAGATTTTTATGTGGTGTCTTTGAAACCCCACGCTCTTTGCATTACCAAGAGAATTATGATTAGGAAGAATTATGTTTAAGTATAGATTAAATTATTGTTTTAAATTGAACAAACTAATGTGTTACATTCACATAACTTTCTCTTTTCACCATTCTACAAATTATTTTTTCTAAATTTCATTTTTCTGTCTACTTCTTATAATCCAGATAAACTTGCAAATCACATTTAGCTCATCTGTGTGGTGTGGGGGTCTGCCTCACATTCAAGAGGTCCCGAGTTAGAATCTCAGTTAAAGTGAAATACCTGGGTAAAGCTTTTTCCAGGGTTTCCTCTTATCCTGAGAAGATGAATGTTAGATTCTAATTTCTAGGGACCTCGCGCCCATTTGAGCATGTTTTAACCATTTCGTTCATTCACCGTCCGTAATGGCCTACCCGGTTAAAGGACTTTAATTGAATACCAAAAGATAAAGCTCACATTTACACGTTTCGTTGTAGTATATGTAGATAAAGCGATAGTCACATTTTCAAAACGCACGTCACTACGTGATGCTTTGAAATCCCATGCTGTTGTATGACCGCGACAAAAACAAAACGAATACAGACTTCTCAGTTACAAGAAGTATTCAAACCAATAACAAAAAATATCTAGGAAATAGTTAATCTCATAAAATATATGTATAACAAACTGGAATCCAACCCACGACCTCCTGAATGTGAGCCACAGACGTGATAGCTTTGAAATTCTGTTCTCTTTGTATGAACACGAGAAAGAAAGCAAGAAAGAAAGGAAGAAAGAAAGAAAGAGAGAGAGAGAGAAAACAATAGCTATTTGCAGTTGAGAGAAGTATTAAGTATTTGAAAATTCAAACTAATAACAGAGAAACTTTCAGAATAGGTAAATTATAAAAGTTATTTGACATAAAATAAAAATGTTATTTGATTTAAATTTTGTGCTTTAACAAACTCTACAGTTCTTGTGTGGTTAATATTTTGTCTGTCTGTCTGTCTCTCTCTCTCTCTCTCTTTCTCTCACGATTTACTAATTATCAAAAGTCATTAACAATAAAGACTAATTTACAGACTATTCCTAGAAAATAAAAGATATACATTCTATTTATCATGAAAATAGCTTAAACATATGAGTAGTAAAAGACGGCCGATTCAAGAACAAAGGAAGATGCCGACAGCTGATAAGGGTATTTACAAGTGTTTTAACGCATGTAAACACATGTAAACATGTGTAACCGCTAATGACTGCCGCTAATGACACGTCTAATGGATATGCGTGGTAATACATATGTAAACATGTGTAACCCGCTAATGACCGCCGGAGATGCCGACAACTGATAAGATATAATCGACATCGTTTGTTCTGTGTTGCCGCCTCCCGCCGGCTCCCTTTGAGGCCTCACATGCCGCCAGGTCTCGTGTCGCCAGGCCCCGCCCCCTCGCTTTGTGGCCTTACCTAATGCCGACCGTGTCTGTGCCGACAGGACCAACCCCCACCCCCATGCGTTCTGGTCGCGTGCCGTAGCGTCCAGTGTTGAGGTGTGCGGTAGGGATGCCTGCCGTCCCTCGGCAAATCAATTAGGTAATGTTCGTCAAACATTATTGAAAAAAAGAATTGACATTTTATGACTACTAATGCCCGCACATTGCATATCTAATGCTCCTCGAGCAATTAAATTTTTTTGATTAATTAATTGTATATGAATTGACTCGAGCGCAAGTGGTAGCGTGTGTATAAGTAGCACGCTCACGGGAACAGTCCGCCATGTAATGAAAAACCCCGCAACCTACTTCTGTCTGAGGATAACGGTAATATCCATGTATACACACATTAGCGAACAACAGCCGGGCATGTAATGAAAAACCCCACAACCTACTTCTGTCTGAGGATAACGGTAATGTCCATGTATACATTAGCTAACAACGTTAGACGCTTTCACTACATTAATAGACTTTAAGATTGCAACCCGGATCTGTATAAAGTCATTAGCGAACAATGTCAGTAACTGTTTTCCTAAGTGCTCTGAAAAACCCCCAGACACTCAATGTAAATACCTTTTAGCTCGTAGAATTTCCATCACAAACTGTGGAAAAACCCAAGTCTAGACAATTTTTTCCCTGATAATTAATGATTAAGTTTCATAGCTCTAATTTCTTTCAATAAAATATTGCGAATAAAGTATTCAGATTTCAGATTGACGGAAAGAAATATTACATACGTTATTAAAAATAAATAAGCGTCTCATTGGTCGGTGAATACTACATATGTTATTAAAAATAAAATAAATACGGATGACATTATAGTTAAATATTATAAATGTTATTAAAAAATAAATGATTCGGTTAACATTATAGGTGAATACTATATATGTTATTAAAAAATAAATACGTTTAACATTATAGGTGAATATTACATACGTTATTAAAAATAAAAATGGCCTCGCTGATCAATGAATACAATTAAATATTTTTATTAATTAATTGTATATGAATTGACTTGCGCATTTTGGTTATTGCGCTGTGTCTCCCTAACGTTTCCAGATCTAGGATCGTTCCAGCTAGTTGCGCGCTTCTGCCATCTACCTTCTAAAGTAAAGTTGCGCGCTTCTACCATCTTCATCCTAAAGTAAAGTTATAGAACAATGAGATAAAAACTAATCAATTCTTTGGAATGCGCCGCGTCATTAGGGTACTGTTCCAAGTTATCCGAGATGCCTGGGTTCGAATCCTAGGAGTGATTACAAATTCAGCTTCTAATAACTCAGAGACTAATTACGATAAAGACGTCAAATAAAGTTTATTACATTAATGTCATTAGGTAGTTTCTTGTGAATGTATATTTGGGTACCTGGTGTTCTGGGTTCAATCCTTAATTTTTAAATCGTCATTATCTCGGAAACTAAGAAAGGTAGAGGGGTGGACCAAAGCATGATTGATAGCTCCTGTGATGGTTAATTAATACTGTATTTAATTTTCAATCAGTTGTCCTTATTTCGAATCCCGATCTTTCAATCACTTACTTAATTTTTCTCTATACTCTAGAATATATCACTTAGATTGAGGCTGTAACAGCATACAGCTCTTTTTAACATATCAAGCTAATATTGTGAATAATTTTGTTTCTGGTGTCCTGGGTTCGAATACCGATAAAATGTAATTTAATTATATATTTGATAACTCCTAAACTAAATAATATAAAGACGCTAAATAAACTTTATTGCGTTTATGTTATTAGGTAGTATCTTGTGAATGTGTAATTAGATATCTGACGTCCTGGGTTCGATCCTTAATTTTTAAATCTTTATTATCTCGGGAACTAAGTGAGGTAGAGGAATGGACCAAAGCATGATTGATAAGTTCTGTACTGGGTGATTAATGCTGTATATAATTGCCAATCAGTTGAGCTTGGTTCGATTCCCCATCTTTTAATGACTTCCTTAATTTTCCTCTGTACACTAGAATATATCACTTAGATCGATGATGTACCTGCATACAGCTTTGTTTAACATGTTGAGCTAATATCATAAATTATTTTGTTCCTGGTGTTCTGGGTTCGAATACCGATTCAAAGAAATTTACTTACAAATTTAATAACTCGTAATCTAATTTAGATAGACATGTCAAGGTAAACGCAAACAGAGTATCTAGTCCTTAAATATCGTTATCATGACAAATATTACTTTAAAGTACTCAGTTCGAATCCCGAAGGGATGATTTCATATATCTTCAAGCCTATGGATCATATCAGGTTCTAATAAAGATTAAATGCTTGATGCTGATGTGGGGGAGCTAAAATACATTTATTAAAAGTATTACCGGGTTCGATTTAGAAGCTTAGAATATGTGTAACTCTGGAAAAATTGCTTTTCTCGTGATTGTAGTGAAATGTAATGGTCTTTCTGTGAGAAGATGGAAAGGAAGAATTGAAAAGGGAATGAAAACATGAGATAATGTAGTATATACATACATTTAACTAAATAAGGAGGAAAATCTTCTACGTTACCTTTTAAGCTTTTACTTTAAGTATTGTGATAATACAGCTGGAATTAACCTTGGTACAATAGGTGGTGGCGGTGGTGGTAGGCTTTGAATTTGAAATATATGTCTGAATGAGCGTGTGAGAATGCTTCTCTTGCTGGTGTGACAGCATAAGCAGGTAGTTATGAGACGAGTTTAAACGTGTTTGATGCTGTCAGACATCCTGTCTCTAGGTGTGACGTCATAAACATCCTGCTTCTGGGCGTGAGGTTATATGGCTGAGGTTAATACATGTTGAGCGATCATATACAGCTGGTTATGGAGCGAGTTTATGATTGATCTAAAAGGTTCGTGCTCCCTCTATAAATATGTTATAGGGGAAAGGATGCTCTCCTGAAACATTAGGCATTTAGACAGAAATTGTTCACAGAGCCGGAGACGTCAGAACGGAAGGGACAGACTCCAAGTTCAAATCTTTAAACGGTAGGGCCGCCCCCTTTTTGCCTATCATGTCTCCTGAACCACCCTCACAGCTTAACATTACGTTACAATGCCACGTAACCAGATTGACGACGGTCAGTCACTCAGATCTTTGATTTTTTTGTGGTTTTCCCTGGTCTGCAGGTGAATGCCTGAGCACCGTATGCTACCACGTTTTTCATGTTATATCATTCTATCTTAACCTAGTGCTTCTAAGGCACTCTGACTGGATTACCATCGGCCACTCGCTCAGACCTTTGATTTTTTCGTAGTTTTCCCTGGTCTGCATGCGAATGTCTGCTCAAAAAGATACTTGTCCCTTCCTCGGTTGGCGGTTAAGGAGTACGGCATACGATTATATGAGGAATATATGGAAAACGGAGACAGACGGTATTATAGACAGAAGCTGGTCCACTTTTGCGTTTATATGGGAAAGGATAGGGAAAAGGAGGGTAGATGCGACGGTTCAAGGAGGAAAATGCATTTATAGGGGAGAGATAGGGAATACCAGGGCTGATGCTAGGCTAGTCAGATGCTAAAGGAGGGAGGGATATGCTTTATACGACAGAGATAGGGAATACAAGGAAAGATGCTATACTAAACAGGACTTGAAGGGTAGAATATGGCGTTTTATATGAGCGATATAGCGAACCGAGGAGAGGTATTAGGATAGGGGTTTTGAATGATAGAGTAGGCGTTTATATGCGAGAGATAGGGAATACGAGGGTCGATGCTAGGCTAGACGGTGGTTGAAGGAGGGAATGCATCTTATATGAGAGAGGTAGGGGAATATGAGGAGAAGTGCTAGGCTAGTCAGGAAGGTCTGAATGACATGGCATGCGTTTATATGGAGAGACAAGGAAAACGAAGGTAGGTGCTAGGTTGAGAGAGTCTTCAAGGAGGAAAATGCATTTATATGAGAGCGGTAGGGCATACGAGGAGAGGTGCTAGTCTAGACATGGTTTGAGGAGTAGAGTATACGTTTATATGGGAGAAATATGGAAAGCGGGAGAGATACAAGGATAGACAGAGGTTGAAGGAGGAGGAATGTAGGTTTATACGGTAATATAGAGAGTAATTCGATTATAAAACTTTTCTCATCCAGCGTTGCAACACTTTTATATACTTATTTTCTAAACCTTACAAACTTTATATATGTTAAACAGTAGTGCGCGAGACGGAGAGGGACAAACTGTATTTTTTTGTGGTTTTCCCTGGTCTGCAGGCGAAAGCCTGAGCACCGTATGCTACCACGTTTTTCATGTTATATCATTCTATCTTAACCTACGTGCTTCTAAGGCACTCTGACTGGATTATCGTCGGCCACTCGCTCAGACCTTTGATTTTTTCGTAGTTGTCCCTGGTGTGCATGCGAATGTCTGCTCAAAAAGATACTTGTCCCTCCCTTCCTCGGTTGGCGGTTAAGGAGTACGGTATACGATTATATGAGGGATATATGGAAAACGCAGAAAGACGGTATTATAGACAGAAGCTGGTCCACTTTTGCGTTTATATGGGAAGGGATAGGGAAAACGAGGGTAGATGCGATGGTTCAAGGAGGAAAATGCATTTATAGGGGAGAGATAGGGAATACCAGGGCTGATGCTAGGCTAGTCAGATGCTAAAGGAGGGAGGGATATGCTTTATACGACAGAGATAGGGAATACAAGGAAAGATGCTATACTAAACAGGACTTGAAGGGTAGAATATGGCGTTTTATATGAGCGATATAGCGAACCGAGGAGAGGTATTAGGATAGGGGTTTTGAATGATAGAGTAGGCGTTTATATGCGAGAGATAGGGAATACGAGGGTCGATGCTAGGCTAGACGGTGGTTGAAGGAGGGAATGCATCTTATATGAGAGAGGTAGGGGAATATGAGGAGAAGTGCTAGGCTAGTCAGGAAGGTCTGAATGACATGGCATGCGTTTATATGGAGAGACAAGGGAAACGAAGGTAGGTGCTAGGTTGAGAGAGTCTTCAAGGAGGAAAATGCATTTATATGAGAGCGGTAGGGCATACGAGGAGAGGTAATAGTCTAGACATGGTTTGAGGAGTAGAGTATACGTTTATATGGGAGAAATATGGAAAACGGGAGAGATACAAGGATAGACAGAGGTTGAGAGAGGAGGAATGTAGGTTTATACGGTAATATAGAGTGTAATTCGATTATAAAACTTTTCTCATCCAGCGTTACAACACTTTTATATACTTATTTTCTAAACCTTACAAACTTTATATATGTTAAACAGTAGTGCGCGAGACAGAGAGGGACAAACTGTATATCGGTTTACAGTGAAGTATACGTCCTAACCTATTCCCACCTTGTATGTTCTGGTTCTTCTCATTGTCTATTCATTCCTATCATCATCTAACGTAACCACGTAACAAGACGTAACACAACGTAACATAACAGCATGACAAGACGTCATACTAAGTAACATAACCACGCAACATCACGTGCCATCTCGTAACCAGAAACGTCACACGACGTAACACGTAGCAACTATGTAACCAAGTAACAAAACGTAAGAACTACACTCTATGTGAAGAGTTGCTCACTTTGTAGGACTACAGGCGATTATGAAAATGAAGACGATATAACACAGAAATACCATAAATGTCAAGTTCTTAAATTCTGCAAGTGCAATAAAACTACTTCCAAGTGCACTGTTTGTAAGATAATGCACAAAGAAACCTGATTATAAATGTGTCAATTGTGTAGAGTATGAACTAGCTAAAATTGCTGTAAACATGAATAATTCAATTTTTCTATGCAATTAAAACTAAGTAAACTCCCTCATTTGCTTACTCTTGTTTGGGGTTTATGGGTTTCAATGAAATTTATTTATTTTTTAATAATTGATATTATTTGTGTTTTGTTGCAGAATTCACAATTCAGCATTTTAAGTGGCATATAAATCATGTATACACATTAAAATATACTAATTGAATACAAATATAAATTTGAAATAATGATGCAGAATGCTAATGTTATATGGTAGGGGTCAAAACGATCCTCTGGATGTTAGAGAGGGCAGGGAAAGGTAGGGTTGTCCTAGCGTTAGTTGATAAATTAGAAAACTAGCAGTTCAGGGATTAACAAAGGCTTGGATCAATTCATATCTAAGAAACAGAACACAATGTATTGAAATAAATTACATAAATAAGAAAAATGAAACAATGGAAAAAAATAAAATCACACTATGAACTATTAAACAGGGGGGTTCCGCATGGTTCTAAACCACGGCCATTCTTATTTTTGGTATATGTGAATGATATATTTGAGCTGATTTTAAGAAACAGCGGCTTAGCCATTCGATATGCAGATGACATGACATTAATAATTAAAGTCAAAACAATAATTGAGGTTGAGAAAAAGCAAATTCTATGCTAAAACTAGTACAACAGTATTATGATAGTTTGGATATGGTATTAAATGTTAAAAAAGACAGCCTGATGAATTCTGAATTAAAAAAGAGCTCCACAATTAGTAACAAAATAAAAATAGATAAGAGATGGAGAAATTATTCCAGAAACAAACTACAGTGACCTTATAGGCACGATAAATGACTAACAACTGAATTGGAAATCATACATATGGCACATTAATAAAAAAATAAATAAATAAAGGTGTATATATAATGAAACATAAGCAAGTAGACAGAGGGTCATCGATACACAGAAAACCAGGCGTTGTATGTACTGAGACCATAGATTAGTATAGGCAAACAACAAAGAAGTGAATTTATAGTGTAAATAGCCTAATATTTTCAAATATTATTATAGTCTAAAAGTATATAACTTAATTATGTACTGAGTATTGAGAAATAAATGTTATTCATTATTCACTAATCTCAGATCACTGCAATTGTATTGAATCAATTCACAACTGCTAATGCCATTCAACTTTCATTTGTCTCTGATACATAAACAAATTGCAAATGGAGTAGGACGAAAGTAATAAAAAGACTCAGGCAGCAAATTTTAAGAAAGAAGAGAAAGATATATGACCGACATTGTTTTAGAACACAAATTAGTGTTGAAAATAAAATGACTGATAGCTCTGCTAAGCGTAAGGAAGAGACATGGAAATAAATTGCAAATGAGTACAATTCTAGGAAGATCATCCAGTGTGAATGAAAATCCCTGAAATGATATTATGAGAACATAAAGAAAAGAATGAAGCAAGCAAATGCCATTGACAAGGTACGATTGTACAAAACTGGAGGCGTATGTATGTACCGCCTTTCTTAGACAATAGTAGCCAAATAACAATTGTTGCTCTTCTATTCAATCGCCAATGAGTTTGATGATGAAGTTGGATTCCATTCAGAAGTAATCACCACAGTGAAGGACATTGAAATAGTAAATCCAGATCCAACATGTCCTTCAGCAATTTTAATAACAGGTGAGGAATTTGAAGAAAGAGAAAGTGTAAAGGTGGCGTCTGCAGTTCCCATACAGAACTTTCAACTCCATTGCCTGAAAAGAACAAAGAAGGCATAAGGGAGGGTTTTTATGAGAGGAGGCTTGAGTGTTTGGAAGAAGAGTACACAGTGAAAATGAAGATCTTGAAATTGGAACTAGAAATTAAAGAATCTCAGAAAAATTAAGTGTTGTTAATAACTTATACAACCATAAATATATTACAAAAAATGTAATGAAACAGGCAAGGAATAATATGGATAAAGAAACTGTTAAGCAGATCTACTACGCTTTCATTTATTTGCACATACTCAAAGTATGGAATTACACTTTCGGGAAATATTGCAGAAATAGATATGAAAAAGATATTTAGGCAAAAAAATAAAAAAAAAGGACTTAGAATATTAGAAAAAGTAGATAAACAGCATTCATGTAAACCAATTTTTAAAAATCATAAAATTTTAACTAAATTAAATTGAATTTTATGCTTTCTCCATCACTGCCTCCCTCCCTTTCTTTCTTTCTTTCTTTCTTTCTTTCCTTCTTTCTTTATATTCATTTAAATAGTTTTATACTTATAATGCTGAAGCTTATATACCTGTGCATCTGAAAGGGCTTATTTTGAAATCATTATTACTGTAATATTTAATTGCATAATTTCAGAATGTAATAGAGCTTTCAATAGGTAACGCTAAAATTACTGTTTATGGAAAGAGGATAGGTGCACTATAAGATACAACCTGAGCCAAAAGAACATTTACAGAATGAAAACTACACTATTTTCATTTCACTATTCTTTCCTTCTTGAATCATGAATTATGTTTCCAGAATTCACAATCTTCATTTTCATTTGGTGCCCCGTTTCTTTCTGTTTTTATCTTAAAACAAGATTAAATATATTCCTTGCCTAGAACACCCTAGGGTGAGTGGTAGATGCTATCCAACAGCCTAGCCTGCAGGGGTGGGAGCTGTCTTCAGCCATAACACATATCACCAACCCGCCTTCAGTAAATGTGAGTAGTAGTTGGTGGTGGTGGCACTGGCGGCGACGGTGGTGTTGGTGATATGCGTTATGGCTGAAGACAGCTCCTACCCCTGCAGGCTAGGCTGTTGGATAGCATCTACCACTCACCCTAGGGTGTTCTACGCAAGGAATATATTTAATCTTGTTTTAAGATAAAAACAGAAAGAAACGGGGCACCAAATGAAAATGAAGATTGTGAATTCTGGAAACATAATTCACGATTCAAGAAGGAAAGAATAGTGAAATGAAAATGGTGTAGTTTTCATTCTGTAAATGTTCTTTTGGCTCAGGTTGTATCTTATAGTGCACCTATCCTCTTTCCATAAACGGTAATTTTAGCGTTACCTATTGAAAGCTCTATTACATTCTGAAATTATGCAATTAAATATTACAGTAATAATGAGTTCAAAATAAGCCCTTTCAGATGCACAGATATATAAGCTTCAGCATTATAAATATAAAACTATTTAAATGAATATAAAGAAAGAAGGAAAGAAAGAAAGAAAGAAAGATAAGAAAGAAAGAAAGAAAGAAAGAAAGAAAGAAAGAAAGAAAGAAAGAAAGAAATAAAGAAAGAAATAAAGAAAGAAAGAAAGAAAGAAAGAAACAAACAAACAAACAAAGAAAGAAAGAAAGAAAGAAAGAAAGAAAGAAAGAAAGAAAGAAAGAAAGAAAGAAAGAAAGAAAGAAAGAAAGAAAGAAAGAAAGAAAGGTAGGGAGGCAGCGATGGAGAAAGGGTAAAATTCAATTTAATTTAGTTAAAATTTTATGATTTTTAAAAATTGGTTTATATGAATGCTGTTTATCTACTTTTTCTAATATTCTAAGTGATTTTTTTTATTTTTTGCGTAAATATCTTTTTCATCTCTATTTCTGCAATATTTCCCGAAAGTGTAATTCCATACTTTGAGTATGTGCAAATAAATGAAAGCGTAGTAGATCTGCTTAACAGTTTCTTTATCCATATTATTCCTTCCCTGTTTCATTACATTTTTTGTAATATATTTATGGTTGTATAAGTTATTAACAACACTTAATTTTTCTGAGATTCTTTAATTTCTAGTTCCAATTTCAAGATCTTCATTTTCACTGTGTACTCTTCTTCCAAACACTCAAGCCTCCTCTCATAAAAACCCTCCCTTATGCCATCTTTATTCTTTTCAGGCAATGGAGTTGAAAGTTCTGTATGGGAACTGCAGACGCCACCTTTACACTTTCTCTTTCTTCAAATTCCTCACCTGTTATTAAAATTGCTGAAGGACATGTTGGATCTGGATTTACTATTTCAATGTCCTTCACTGTGGCGATTACTTCTGAATGGAATCCAACTTCATCATCAAACTCATTGGTGATTGAATAGAAGAGCAACAATTGTTATTTGGCTACTATTGTCTAAGAAAAGCGGTACATACATACGCCTCCAGTTTTCTACAATCGTACCTTGTCAATGGCATTTGCTTGCTTCATTCTTTTCTTTATGTTCTCATAATATCATTTCAGGGATTTTCATTCACACTGGATGATCTTCCTAGAATTGTATTCATTTGCAATTTATTTCCATGTCTCTTCCTTACGCTTAGCAGAGCTATCAGTCATTTTATTTTCAACACTAATTTGTGTTCTAAAACAATGTCGGTCATATATCTTTCTCTTCTTTCTTAAAATTTGCTGCCTGAGTCTTTTTATTACTTTCGTCCTTCTCCAATTTGCAATTTGTTTATGTATCAGAGACAAATGAAAGTTGAATGGCATTAGCAATTGTGAATTGATTCAATACAATTGCAGTGATCTGAGATTAGTGAATAATGAATAACGTTTATTTCTCAATACTCAGTACATAATTAAGTTATATACTTTTAGACTATAATAATATTTGAAAATATTAGGCTGTTTACACTATAAATTCACTTCTTTGTTGTTTGCCTATACTAATCTATGGTCTCAGTACATACAACTCCTGGTTTTCTGTGTATCGATGACCCTCTGTCTACTTGCTTATGTTTCATTATATATATATACCTTTATTTATTTATTTATTTTATTAATGTGCCATATGTATGATTTCCAATTCAGTTGTTAGTCATTTATCGTGCCTATAAAGTCACTGTAGTTTGTTTCTGGAATAATTTCTCCATTTCTTATCTATTTTTATTTTGTTACTAATTGCGGAGCTCTTTTTTAATTCAGAATTCATTCAGGCTGTCTTTTTAACATTTAATACCATATCCAAACTATCATAATGCTGTTGTACTAGTTTTAGCATAGAATTTGCTTTTTCTCAACCTCAATTATTGTTTTGACTTTAATTATTATTGTCATGTCATCTGCATATCGAATGGCTAAGCCGCTGTTTCTTAAAATCAGCTCAAATATATCATTCACATATACCAAAAATAAGAATGGCCGTGGTTTAGAACCATGCTGAACCCCCCTGTTTAATAGTTCATAGTGTGATTTTATTTTTTTCCATTGTTTCATTTCTCTTATTTATGTAATTTATTTCAATACATTGTGTTCTGTTTCTTAGATATGAATTGATCCAAGCCTTTGTTAATCCCTGAACTGCTAGTTTTCTAATTTATCAATTAACGCTAGGACAACCCTACCTTTCCCTGCCCTCTCTAACATCCAGAGGATCGTTTTGACCCCTACCATATAACATTAGCATTCTGCATCATTATTTCAAATTTATATTTGTATTCAATTAGTATATTCTAATGTGTTTACATGATTTATATGCCACTTAAAATGCTGAATTGTGAATTCTGCAACAAAACACAAATAATATCAATTACTAAAAAATAAATAAATTTCATTGAAACCCATAAAACCCAAACAAGCGTAAGCAAATGAGGGAGTTTACTTAGTTTTAATTGCATAGAAAAATTGAATTATTCATGTTTACAGCAATTTTAGCTAGTTCATACTCTACACAATTGACACATTTATAATCAGGTTTCTTTGTGCATTTTCTTACAAACAGTGCACTTGGAAGTAGTTTTATTAAACTTGCAGAATTTAAGAACTTGACATTTATGGTATTTCTGTGTTATATCGTCTTCATTTTCATAATCGCCTGTAGTCCTACAAAGTGAGCGACTCTTCACATAGAGTGTAGTTCTTACGTTTTGTTACTTGGTTACATAGTTGCTACGTGTTACGTCGTGTGACGTTTCTGGTTACGAGATGGCACGTGATGTTGCGTGGTTATGTTACTTAGTATGACGTCTTGTCATGCTGTTATGTTACGTTGTGTTACATCTTGTTACGTGGTTACGTTAGATGATGATAGGAATGAATAGACAATGAGAAGATCCAGAACATACAAGGTGGGAATAGGTTAGGACGTATACTTCACTGTAAACCGATATACAGTTTGTCCCTCTCTGTCTCGCGCACTACTGTTTAACATATATAAAGTTTGTAAGGTTTAGAAAATAGGTATATAAAAGTGTTGTAACGCTGGATGAGAAAAGTTTTATAATCGAATTACACTCTATATTACCGTATAAACCTACATTCCTCCTCTATCAACCTCTGTCTAGCCTTGTATCTCTCCCGTTTTCCATATTTCTCCCATATAAACGTATACTCCACTCCTCAAACCATGTCTAGACTATTACCTCTCCTCGTATGCCCTACCGCTCTCATATAAATGCATTTTCCTCCTTGAAGACTCTCTCAACCTAGCACCTACCTTCGTTTCCCTTGTCTCTCCATATAAACGCATGCCATGTCATTCAGACCTTCCTGACTAGCCTAGCACTTCTCCTCATATTCCCCTACCTCTCTCATATAAGATGCATTCCCTCCTTCAACCCCGTCTAGCCTAGCATCGACCCTCGTATTCCCTATCTCTCGCATATAAACGCCTACTCTATCATTCAAAACTTCTATCCTAATACCTCTCCTCAGTTCGCTATATCGCTCATATAAAACGCCATATTCTACCCTTCAAGTCCTGTTTAGTATAGCATCTTTCCTTGTATTCCCTATCTCTCTCGTATAAAGCATATCCCTCCCTCCTTTAGCATCTGACTAGCCTAGCATCAGCCCTGGTATTCCCTATCTCTCCCCTATAAATGCATTTTCCTCCTTGAACCGTCGCATCTACCCTCCTTTTCCCTATCCTTTTCCATATAAACGCAAAAGTGGACCAGCTTCTGTCTATAATACCGTCTGTCTCCGTTTTCCAATTATCCCTCATATAATCGTATACCGTACTCCTTAACCGCCAACCGAGGAAGGGAGGGACAAGTATCTTTTTGAGCAGACATTCGCATGCACACCAGGGACAACTACGAAAAAATCAAAGGTCTGAGCGAGTGGCCGACGATAATCCACTCAGAGTGCCTTAGAAGCACGTAGGTTAAGATAGAATGATATAACATGAAAAACGTGGTAGCATACGGTGCTCAGGCATTCGCCTGCAGACCAGGAAAAACCACAAAAAATACAGTTTGTCCCTCTCCGTCTCGCGCACTACTGTTTAACATATATAAAGTTTGTAAGGTTTAGAAAATAAGTATATAAAAGTGTTGTAACGCTGGATGAGAAAAGTTTTATAATCGAATTACTCTCTATTATACCGTATAAACCTACATTCCTCCTCTATCAACCTCTGTCTATCCTTGTATTTCTCCCGTTTTCCATATTTCTCCCATATAAACGTATACTCTACTCCTCAAACCATGTCTAGACTAGCACCTCTCCTCGTATGCCCTACCGCTCTCATATAAATGCCTTTTCCTCCTTGAAGACTCTCTCAACCTAGCACCTACCTTCGTTTCCCTTGTCTCTCCATATAAACGCATGCCATGTCATTCAGACCTTCCTGACTAGCCTAGCACTTCTCCTCATATTCCCCTACCTCTCTCATATAAGATGCATTCCCTCCTTCAACCACCGTCTAGCCTAGCATCGACCCTCGTATTCCCTATCTCTCGCATATAAACGCCTACTCTATCATTCAAAACTCCTATCCTAATACCTCTCCTCGGTTCGCTATATCGCTCATATAAAACGCCATATTCTACCCTTCAAGTCCTGTTTAGTATAGCATCTTTCCTTGTATTCCCTATCTCTCTCGTATAAAGCATATCCCTCCCTCCTTTAGCATCTGACTAGCCTAGCATCAGCCCTGGTATTCCCTATCTCTCCCCTATAAATGCATTTTCCTCCTTGAACCGTCGCATCTACCCTCCTTTTCCCTATCCTGTCCCATATAAACGCAAAAGTGGACCAGCTTCTGTCTATAATACCGTCTGTCTCCGTTTTCCATATATTCCTCATATAATCGTATACCGTACTCCTTAACCACATGAAAAACGTGGTAGCATACGGTGCTCAGGCATTCGCCTGCAGACCAGGGAAAACCACAAAAAAATCAAAGATCAGAGCGACTGACCGTCGTTAATCTGGTTACGTGGCATTGTAACGTAATGTTAAGCTGTAAGGGTGGTTCAGGAGACATGATAGGCAAAAAGGGGGCGGCCCTACCGTTTAAAGATTTGAACTTGGAGTCTGTCCCTTCCGTCCTGACGTCTCCGGCTCAGTGAACAATTTCTGTCTAAATGCCTAATGTTTCAGGAGAGCATCCTTTCCCCTATAACATATTTATAGAGGGAGCACGAACCTTTTAGATCAATCATAAACTCGCTCCATAACCAGCTGTATATGATCGCTCAACATGTATTAACCTCAGCCATATAACCTCACGCCCAGAAGCAGGATGTTTATGACGTCACACCTAGAGACAGGATGTCTGACAGCATCAAACACGTTTAAACTCGTCTCATAACTACCTGCTTATGCTGTCACACCAGCAAGAGAAGCATTCTCACACGCTCATTCAGACATATATTTCAAATTCAAAGCCTACCACCACCGCCACCACCTATTGTACCAAGGTTAATTCCAGCTGTATTATCACAATACTTAAAGTAAAAGCTTAAAAGGTAACGTAGAAGATTTTCCTCCTTATTTAGTTAAATGTATGTATATACTACATTATCTCATGTTTTCATTCCCTTTTCAATTCTTCCTTTCCATCTTCTCACAGAAAGACCATTACATTTCACTACAATCACGAGAAAAGCAATTTTTCCAGAGTTACACAGATTCTAAGCCTCTAAGTCGAACCCGGTAATACTTTTAATAAATGTATTTTAGCTCCCCCACATCAGCATCAAACATTTAATCTTTATTAGAACCTGATATGATCCATAGGCTTGAAGATATATGAAATCATCCCTTCGGGATACGATCTGAGTACTTTAAAGTAATATTTGTCATGATAACGATATTTAAGGACTAGACACTCTGTTTGCGTTTACCTTGACATGTCTATCTAAATTAGATTACGAGTTATTAAATTTGTAAGTAAATTTCATTGAATCGGTATTTGAACCCAGAACACCAGGAACAAAATAATTTATGATATTAGCTCAACATGTTAAACAAAGCTGTATGCAGGTACATCATCGATCTAAGTGATATATTCTAGTGTACAGAGGAAAATTAAGGAAGTCATTAAAAGATGGGGAATCGAACCAAGCACAACTGATTGGCAATTATATACAGCATTAATCACCCAGTACAGAACTTATCAATCATGCTTTGGTCCATTCCTCTACCTCACTTAGTTCCCGAGATAATAAAGATTTAAAAATTAAGGATCGAACCCAGGACGTCAGATATCTAATTACACATTCACAAGATAGTACCTAATAACATAAACGCAATAAAGTTTATTTAGCGTCTTTATCTTAATTAGATTAGGAGTTATTAAATTTATAATTAAATTACATTTTATCGGTATTCGAACCCAGGACACCAGAAACAAAATTATTTACAATATTAGCTTGATATGTTAAAAAGAGCTGTATGCTGTTACAGCCTCAATCTAAGTGATATATTCTAGAGTATAGAGAAAAATTAAGTAAGTGATTGAAAGATCGGGATTCGAAATAAGGACAACTGATTGAAAATTATATACAGTATTAATTACCCATAACAGGAGCTATCAATCATGCTTTGGTCCACCCCTCTACCTCTCCTAGTTTCTGAGATAATGGTGATTTAAAAATTAAGGATCGAACTCAGGACGTCAGGTATCTAATTACACATCCACAAGATACCACCTAATAACATAAACGCAATAAAGTTTATTTGGCGTCTTTATCTTAATTAATTTAGGAGTTATTAAATTTATAATTAAAGTACATTTTATCGGTATTCGAACCCAGGACACCAGAAACAAAATTATTTACAATATTAGTTTGATATGTTTAAAGGTGCTGTATGCAGTTACAGCATCAATCTAAGTGATATATTCTAGAGTATAGAGAAAAATTAAGTAAGTGATTGAAAAATCGGGATTCGAAATAAGGACAACTGATTGAAAATTATATACATATTAATTTCCCATCACAGGAGCTATCAATCATGCTTTGGTCCACCCCTCTACCTTTCTTAGTTTCCGAGATAATGACGATTTAAAAATTAAGGATTGAACCCAGAACACCAGGTACCCAAATATACATTCACAAGAAACTACCTAATGGCATTAATGTAATAAACTTTATTTGACGTCTTTATCGTAATTAGTCTCTGAGTTATTAGAAGCTGAATTTGTAATCACTCCTAGGATTCGAACCCAGGCATCCCGGATAACTTGGAACAATACCCTAATGACGCGGCGCATTCCAAAGAATTGGTTAGTTTTTATCTCATTGTTCTATAACTTTACTTTAGAATGAAGATGGTAGAAGCGCGCAGCTTTACTTTAGAAGGTAGATGGCAGAAGCGCGCAACTAGCTGGAACGATCCTAGATCTGGAAACGTTAGGGAGCCACAACGCAATAACCAAAATGCGCAAGTCAATTCATATACAATTAATTAATAAAAAATATTTAATTGTATTCATTGATCAGCGAGGCCATTTTTTATTTTTAATAACGTATGTAATATTCACCTATAATGTTAACCGTATTTATTTTTAATAACATATACAGTATTCACCTATAATGTTAACCGAATCATTTATTTTTTTAATAACATTTATAATATTTAACTATAATGTCATCCGCATTTATTTTATTTTTAATAACATATGTAGTATTCACCGATCAATGAGACGCTTATTTATTTTTAATACCGTATGTAATATTTCTTTCCGCCAATCTGAAATCTGAATACTTTATTCGCAATATTTTATTGAAAGAAATAAGAGCTATGAAACTTAATCATTAATTATCAGGGAAAAAATTGTCTAGACTTGGGTTTTTCCAGTTTGTGATGGAAATTCTACGAGCTAAAAGGTATTTACATTGGGTGTCTGGGGGTTTTTCAGAGCACTTAGGAAAACAATTACTGACATTGTTCGCTAATGACTGTATACAGATCCGGGATGCAATCTTAAAGTCTATTAATGTAGTGAAAGCGTCTAACGTTGTTAGCTAATGTATACATGGACATTACCATTATCCTCAGACAGAAGTAGGTTGTGGGGTTTTTCATTACATGCCCGGCTGTTGTTCGCTAATGTGTGTATACATGGATATTACCGTTATCCTCAGACAGAAGTAGGTTGCGGGGTTTTTCATTACATGCCCGGCTGTTGTTCGCTAATGTGTGTATACATGGATATTACTGTTATTCTCAGACAGAAGTAGGTTGCGGGGTTTTTCATTACATGGCGGACTGTTCCCGTGAGCGTGCTACTTATACACACGCTACCACATGCGCTCGAGTCAATTCATATACAATTAATTAATCAAAAAAACTTAATTGCTCGAGGAGCATTAGATATGCAATGTGCGGGCATTAGCACTCATAAAATGTCAATTCTTTTTTTCAATAATGTTTGACGAACATTACCTAATTGATTTGCCGAGGGACGGCAGGCATCCCTACCGCACACCTCAAGACTGGACGCTACGGCACGCGACCAGAACGCATGGGGGTGGGGGTAGGACCTGTCGGCATTAGGTAAGGCCACAAAGCGAGGGGGCGGGGCCTCGCGACACGAGACCTGGCGGCATGTGAGGCCTCAAAGGGAGCCGGCGGGAGGCGGCAACACAGAACAAACGATGTCGATTATATCTCATCAGTTGTCGGCATCTCCAGCGGTCATTAGCGGGTTACACATGTTTACATATGTATTACCACGCATATCCATTAGACGTGTCATTAGCGGCGGTCATTAGCGGTTACACATGTTTACATGTGTTTACATGCGTTAAAACATTGTAAATACCCTTATCAGCTGTCGGCATCTTCCTTTGTTCTTGAATCGGCCGTCTTTTACTACTCATATGTATTTTAATCAAAATCCTTAGTCATTTTTGAAAGAATAAAAATTTCGAAAAATGTCCAATGTAAAGACTAGTTTGGAGTGGAGGATTTTCTTTATAATCTAAGTGTCGCATTCTTGGAAGAAGTTGAACTTAAACACCAAGTTCGGTTTTTAACCAAACTTTTGCTTTTGAGTTATGCTATTTGTGCACACACACACACTTGCACAATTTTCTAAAAATAAATTCATTTGATTCAGAGGTTATAAACGTGATTTCTGGTGCAATTACGACATTGAATTTTCAGATGGAACACAATACTTTCTCTACTTGCTGTAGCTACGTAGTAGAGAAAGTAAAAATGCTTACTTTGGATTCAGAGGTCTCAAAACGCGTATTTCCGTTGAATCTCGTTATTCAATTTTTGGGTGGAATGCAATACCTTCTCTACTTAACTGTAACTACGTAGTAGAGAAAGTAAAAATACTTTCTTTGGATTCAGGGAACCTCAAAACGTGTATATCCGGTGAATCTCGTTATTCAGTTTTTAGGTGGATAACAATACTTTCTCTACCTACTGTAGCTACGTAGTAGAGAAAGTAAAAATGATTTGTTTACATCCGGTGAATTTCATTCAATTTTTGGGTGGAACACAGTACTTGCTCTACTTGCTGTAACTACGAAGTAGAGAAAGTAAAAGTGCTTTGTTTGGTTTCAGGGAGTCTGAAGACGAGTATTTCCGTTCCGAGTATTAATCTCGTTATTCAATTTTGGGTGGAATACAATATGTGCTCTACTTATTGTAACTACGTAGTAGATAAAGTAAAAACGCTTTGTTTGGTTTCAGGGAGTCTGAAAACGAGTATTTCCGTTCCGAGTATTACTCTCGTTATTCAATTTTGGGTGGAATACAATACTTGCTCTATTTATTGTGACTACGTAGTAGAAAAGGTAAAAATGCTTTTTTTTGATTCAGCGAGTCTCAAAACGATTATTTTCGGTGAATATCCTTGAATTTTTGGGTGGAATACAATACTTTCTCTACCTCGTGTAACTACGTAGTAGAGAAATTAAAAATGCTTTCTTTGGATTCGGGGGGTCTCAAAACGTGTATTTCCGGTGAATCTCTTTATTAAATTTTTGGGTGGAATACAATGCTTTCTCTACCTCCTGTAGCTATGTAGTAGAGAAGGTAATAATGCTTTCTTTGGATCCAGTGTCTCAAAGCGTGTATTTCCGGTGAATCTCTTTAATGAATTTTTGGATGAAATACAATACTTTCTCTAATTCTGTATACGTAGTAGAGAAAGTGAAAATGCTTTCTTTGGATTCAGGGAGTCTTAAAGTGTGCATTTCCGGTAAATCCCGTTATTAAATGTTTGGGTGGAATACAATAATTCCTCTACTTAATGTAGGTGCGTAGTAGGAAAAGTAAAAATGCTTTCTTTGGATTCAGTGGGTCTCAAAAAGTGTATTTCCGGTGATCTCGTTTTATAATTTTTGGGTGGAGTACAACACTTTCCCTGCTTATTATAGGTAAATAGTAGAGACAGTAAAAAGATGAGTTGTGAAATAGATAAGCGGCTGGTTGTCGTTACGGCATCTTGCATGCAACCAAATTCGGAAAAGTGTAACTTAGACTGTAACTTTAAGTAATTTCTGGCCTAAATTGTTGTCACGATGCACGGAAAAACCATACTTCATAAGGACATTATGAAAATAACGAACATATGTTAGTTGATAATGGGTAGAGAAAGCTGTAAACATTGAACACCAAACCATTTTGTTTTAACACTTGCTTGTTATATAATAATATGATGCCTCTAATCCCTAAAAATTAGTTTGTATACTGCTTATGTCGCTGTGTTGTAATGTTATTGCTGTTTTCTTTTCACAGTTATTACATTCTTACAGCCAAGTCTAAGTGAAATATGATGGAATTATATTTTGTTTAGTCTGTTACACTTCTTAACCTTCCCTGTAGAGCGGGTATGAGCTAAGATACCTGGAATAACTTCTCGATAAGCACACCTCTTGCCCCCCTGCCGGTACAACGCAAAACATTTGGAGCCGTCTGTACAACTCGTCACCACATGTATACCCTTGATAGAGTATTCCAAGATTTATTACGAGTTCGTACAACCGGCCCTCAATTGAGATAAACCTTTGCAGAAACAGCTACTTTACTAATTTCGTTAAAGATACAAAGGGAATGGAGATTGCCAAAAGTTTAAGAACTTGACGCTAAATGGTGGCCTTAAAATTCCACTCTTTCCCTCCAATAATTGCAAGAAACAAATGAATGTCGACAGGACTTGAAAGGAATGACTGAGTATTCAACAATTCGAACCATTAATAATTGATATCTCGGGAATTACTATGCCACAGAAAGCTATTTGGAATAAATTGTACATTTTGAAGAGATCTACATTTTTGGTATAGTGCATTTTCATCTATTGCTTTAAGATTTATACAAGATTATGTAAAATTCCTTCCGAATGAAGAGAACTTCAAAGGTTATTCCCAGAAAATTCAAGATTATATTTTATTTGCCATATAAATACCATTGATATATGGATGTTAATTACTTTATCAAAATCGTTAAGAGCCATTTGAGGGAAAAAACAAAAAGAATTTAAAAAAATATTCCATGTTAAGGTAACTTAGGGTGGGGATTTTCTTCAAAATCTTCGTGTAGCATCCTTGGAAGGTCTTGAACTTACTAAGCTTCGTATTTAACACTTTTCGTTTTAGTTATGCCACACGCACGCACACCTTTTTCTAATTTTTTTTTTTTTAAGGGGTTTCGGGTGGGGGTCAAAACACATTTCTGGTGAAATCTCGCAATAGAATTTTTAGGTGGAATGTATACTTCCTCTACTTACTATATGTACTCTTGTATCTATTACTACTGGTTATCGCTAGAGGTTAGGTACCAGTGGTGCAAAATCCCACACAACGAAGTCCACACGCTATACATTTCGTTGCAGCGCAGTGTAAGAGGATGATCATGGTAGAGACAGAAGATCTGGCATATACACTGTATACCAATTAGAGCGATAGCGAGTCGTCTTACATTATCATTCGGGTGCCTGGGGTCAGAGGCCCGTCGAGGAGCAGACACTCATGGATCAGACAGAGCATCCAGGATGGATGAAAGGAAAGGTGATGATGGAGCAGTTGGTGAATGGCGGGGTAAACCGGAGAAAACCCGCCCAGACGCCGCTTCGTCCACCACAAATCCCACATGCAGGTCCCTGGGATTGAACCCGGGCTGCCTCGGTGGGAGGCAGCGGTCTAACCACTCGGCCACGGCGCCGCCTGTCTTACATTATCAACAAATTAAAATATCGCGCAATACGATTTAATGTTGCATGTCCGTGGTGAAAATTGAATGTTTAATCTGTTCACATTGCCGTAAAAACCTCCGCTACAGCACTGTGCGGTATTTCGCTCCAGTACATGTTACGGGAAACTGTAAACGCTGGCAAGCACGCTGATGTTTTACAAATCGTTTAGAAATGAATTTAATTAAATTCTATAAACTGTTTTAAACTTATCCTTAAAAGTTGTTTTGAACGATACCACCTTAGCATGGACAGTGACAAATTAACTTAGAACCGGCGATGGGAGTAGTTAGCTCCGGAGACGTTTTCCTTAATTACTGATATATTAAAAAATCAACTGAATTACCAAATTATTATTCCACATCTCTATTTCAGAAGTCTATAAATGATCAAAATTACAAAATCCTGGCTGGTGTGGGCTACACTTTGGTACAAAAAAAAAGACTTTCCGTACACACTCCATGTTTATTCAATGCAGTTTTCCTTTAAATATTCTTACACTATTTGGAATTCCATACACTTTCCATGACATTGCTTGAACAACTGAACGTCAGCAGTCCAAAGAATGTCAAAATATTGAACAGTTAAAACCAATAACATATCCCGGAAATGGTGATGCAAAAAAAATTAATAATAATAATAATAATAAATAATAATAATAATAAATAATAATAAATAAATGTTATTTGAAATAAACTGGGCATTTCAAAAGGATCTAATTTTTTGTATAGCAGTTTTTGTCGATATCTTATGGTTAACCAATTATACAAAATCTTTGCAAATGAAGAGGACTTCACAAGCTATTCACAGAAAATTCAAGATATTTTGTCATTCAAATGTAAGGCATTTTAATCAAAATCATCAAGGGCCATTTTTGAGAAAATCAAAAATAGCAAAAGAAATTGTCCATGTGAAGAGTAGTTCTGGGTGGGGGGAATTTTCTTGAAAATTGTTTCCTCTTTGGAAGGTTTATCTACTAAACTTAACCAAGCGTGCGTGCACGCACACACACTGAACATTTTCACCTCCTCTACCTACTACGTATGTGGTTGACAATGTAAAAATCACAAAAGCAATTATTTATTAACAATTGCAAAACGTTGTGGTTCTTGCTCAAGGTACAGGAAAAGGTAAAGAAATTCTTACGATTGTATATTATTTATGTATTATTCATTTCAATTAATATATTTTTCATTTAAAATGTTATTTATATAATTAGTATTGAAATATTTAAATCCACAATAGAATTATGCATTCATTAAGACACAAAATGTTGAAACATGAATAACATTGGAAATATGAATTAAATCAAATAATCTGCAAAGAATGACTCAGACAATGAAAATATTGTGATGCAAGACAAATAAATAACAAAAAGGCATAATTTGGTGGAAGTATGATTTATATATGGTTGTTGATGTGTTATTTTAATGAATATGTTATTTGTTCTATGTTAAGATGATGAATGTGAGGACTGTTTTTATGATCATTAGTGACAATATGATAATGGGGATAAACAAGATTCAAATTTTTTGTATTGTTAATAAAACTTTCTTCTTGGCGGGATGCTTAGCAAAGAGAAGCAATCAGACTGCTATGCAAAATTATTGTGAAATGCAATGTCAAAAAGCAGCTAAATATGATGGTTATTAATCAATCACGTTAAACAATGCTGTTTATGGAATGGAATAAGTACACTGTTCAGTATCACAAATAAATTACAAAGTCATGAATGTTTATCAATTTTATTTATTCACAAAACAATTCCTTATCTTCCAAATATGGCAAACCTGTAAGATCATCTATTTCTATAACTGGGTATGGCTAGCAGGGTTCTAAGAAAATATTACAAAGAAATGGGCAAATTTAAAGAATTTTGTGCGCATTTCACTGCCTGTATATACTTGAAAAACTTCAACAATCACTTCTCATATACCTGCGAGGAATTCAGTACTACTACACAAAATAATTTGTCGCACAATCTGCTACAGAAGCACAATAAATTCAAAGGAAAGAATTTAAAGAAAGCTTAGCAAACCACTACATACAGCACCCACCAGCCTGCACAGTCTCCACTACACATTACCAGTACATAGATGTCTGAAGGGGAATATGTGAGCCAATATGATTTATGGGCATTTGTTTTGTCATGGAGTAGGAATCTAGCTGAAATTTTTTTCTCCAAGACATATCTGCTTCGAGTTCTTTAACTGCTCTATACACACATGCTTATTGTTCTAATATTTTTTTTAGTGTCTGTGTTAGTGAAACAGGATTAGTGCATTTTAGCCATCAAAAATAAAATTAGTTTTACATAAAAATTTTATATTTTGACAGTGCCTTTTCATTTCTCTAAGGAGGCTACAATTGTTCAATTCCTCGTTTGTTTAAATCTTTGGTTATATCTCCATGTCGCTAAATTTTATCAACATAGTTCACAATTATACAATGCTAATATCCTTATTAATGTGATATATGCAAGTTAACGCATGCTTTACCTGTCCTTTGTGATTTATCTTTCGACTTGAATTAAATTGTCATTAGCTGGTTTCATGGCTTTTGTGTAGGCCTGAGTAATGAAGCTGAGGTGATTTATACTTCAAATTCTCCATGGGTGTCTCCTTTGTATGAGCATAAGGTAAATCCCTCAAATTCCTCTACTGGTGGATTTGATTTAGTTACTTGGCCCTTAAGCATTGAGAATTCCAAGATTTTCAAAGGTACCAAAGGTCTTTGTATACAGTGGGCAAAAGTCCATCCTAACACACCCTTTGATGGACTGGAGGAACTTTCTCATATTATATCATAGGAATCGCTGAATACTGAATTAACAGTGTGTAAGAAGAATTCCTAAAGGAGCAAGATATTTTGCAGCTGACATCATATTGAACAACGTACTACAGTGAATACAGAGGACTGTTAGCAAGATCTTTTCCCTTTTCCATGCATCACTCTTCAGGTTCCAGAAAAATCTCAAAAGGTAAAGAAAAACCATTAGTTACGAGCATTAAAGACGATTTAAAACATTTTCATATTCTGTCAAACCGAAGATTCTTTCTTCAAAATCTCAAATTGTACAAGTTTAAGTTTCTGATAATGACATAAGGGGAGCATTTTGAATACTACCATCTAACTCAGGATTAGCAAGCCCTTAACTTTCAAACCCTTTATTGGAGAAACATCCTCCCCCATAGCCACCTTCAATTGATGCCCAAAGCCTCACCATTTCAGCAGATCTTGTTCTCAATACAATTTGCAACTTTAACAATGGCTCTTCTTCAGGTATAGATCGAACAAGGCCTCTAGATATCAAGGATCTAATTTCAAAATTTAAACATCTTCAAGCTATAACCAAACTGTGCAACCACATGCTGATTGGCAGGGTGAATAGTGCCATTTGCCCTACTCTATATGGCACTTCCTTGATTGCGCTTGTGAATAAAGGAATTAGGATAGGAACAAAAACTGCAGTAAAAATGTTTCTTTTTTAGATTAGCTGCTACACTGGCTTGCAGGTGTATAAGAAGAAACCGCTGCATATGTCCATCATAAGCGTGGATACTGCACCCAAAATAGTGGCGCAACCATCATTCACCCTGTACAAACCTTTTAATAATAATCTTGACAATAATAAAGTGCTTCTTAAGACTGACTTCAAAGATACTTTCAATTGTACTGAAAAAAATTCTGTTGTTAGGCAACAAACACATGAACTATGCTTTTTTGTGGCAGGCATACAAATTCCCAAATTTTATTTTAATTAAAAAACTATTCTTTCACAAACAGGTTCTAAAAAGGGTTACCTTTTAGGTCCATTGCTTTTCAGTCTTGCGGTTCATTCTATAATTGGGAGAACACAGAGCTTTCTTAATTTATTTCGATGATGGAATTATAGGAGATGAACAAACAAGGTTCTCGCCAACTTCTGAGGACTGATAGAATGTTGCTGATCTATTGGATTGAAAATTAAATACAATAAGTGCAAGTTGTTTTCCTGTTCAAAGAGAGATGATAGTCGCATCTGAGTTTCAGATCTCACGGAATTCACATTAACAAAGAACAACTCGCTCTACATCGATCACCAATCTTTTTAGAAGCAGTGGAAACAGCTACTTGCAAAAAAAACTCAATGTCGTGAAAAAATTAACTGAGAGTTTGTTGGATACTCCTTCTCACATAGTATATTTTATCTTTCACCAACGTGAATGGATTAATCAAGAGTTGCTTGGAATCTGTATTAAATATACCTTTGGAAGATACAAGCTGGATTTTGGCAAGCTTGCCTACTGGTTCTGGTGGCCTTGGAATTCATGCACTAAACAATGTGTTTATGATCATTTCTAGTTTTGACTCATGCTGTTACTGATTACATCAAGACTATGTTTCTTACTTACAGTCAGGAAAGTAATAGCTTTAAAGGTCTGGTCTACTTTAAATGATTCATTAATTCCCTCATCCCATTCAGATAAACAGAAAAATTGGGACCTGATCAATTTCAGATGTAGCCACGACTCTCTGCTTGTTTCTGCGCAAACTCAATTGATTGAACTTTACAATGCTGTTCAAGAGAATGAAGCAAGTTCATGGCTATTTTACCATATTCAAACATGGCTACTTTCATGGACAACTTGTCATTCCAAATTGCTGTAGCCATACCAATTGGGTGTAAAATATGCCACCAGTATAAATGTGTATGCGGTGCCACAGTTGAAGAGTATGGCTATCATGGTTTGGGCTATCTTGAAAACTCTGGACGGTTTTCCAAGACATTATGCTTTAAATGATACACTAAAGAGATCACTTACATGTGCTAGGATCCCAACAGTTTTGGAACCATCTAGAATGTATTGATCCGATAGTTAGTGCCTGGATGGCTTAGCAATGATACTCTGGAAGAATGGCAAGTATGGGATGCCACTTGGGAGGATACTGTGGCACCTTCCCATTTACATTCCAGTTCCTAAATTCCTGGGTCTGCTGCAGAATCAGTGCAAGAACAAGAAATATCACAATGCTGTTGATAACTACATTTTTATTGCATTTGCAGTTGAAACCTTTGGACAATGATGCAAGAAAGCTAAGGAGCTCATCCAAGAAGCTGGCCTACTTTTAGAAAACATATCCAACAATCCTCGTTAAACAGATTTTTTACAGTACAGAATAGGCAAGCGAGGAAACACTGCTAGCACCATGGGAACCTTTCCACATTCACCAGCTTTGGAGGAAATATTCAACCTGAGTAAGGTCCCCACCAGTCTGAAGCTTTCAGTGCACCAAGAACACCAAAAACCAAGCAAACCTCCAACAAGGCAAGTTTGTTATAACTACAAAGAAACCATAGAAGAAATGCAGATTAAGCAGAAAATACAGTTTAACAAATAAACATTGAGAAACAAACCAAGTTAAACCTTAACAAATTGAAGACTAAGATAAAAATACACCATTTATAAATATCAGTTAATGGGACAAAACTTTTAAATAAATTTACAAAACACTATCTGCTATACTATGGAAGCAGCATTCTTTAAAAGTCTGCTGTAATCTATTTGTATATGGCAATATAGTGAGATTTTTCTCCATGGTAGAATTTTTACATGTAAACATGTACTAATATGCAACTTATGGCAAATAAAATGTAATATTTTCGGGTATTGCAATTTGTGTTGGGATGCTTGGATGTCAAAGACAACTTAGAAACAGATGCACTGGTCTCCTCTGATGTCACGAATCATTTTTCCAAACATTCCAACACATGCAAACATCGTCGGTGTTATGTGAAAAGGGCAAATCAACCAAATTAGTGAAATTTAGATTTTTTCCTTTTTAACTTGCCACTATTAAGGGCTACCAGTATGTAAAGCGGTGAAGCGATTAACCCATTAGGTTCTGAAGAAAAAGCACTAGAGAAAATGGTGAATATAATTTCAACCATGTTAAAGAGGCAAATAGTTTCATCTGCCCTTCCTACATATGTTTACCAAATTAATTGGAAATAACGTGCGTAAAAAAGGCGAAGTCTTATTTGCAGTTTTTACACATAGCTCTATACCCTTATGCCATAATTAGCTTAACTGTAAACCTGGCATTTAAACATGTGTTTATAATAAAAATACTTATTTATTCTAAAGTATTAATAGTGTAAGGTTTATACATCATGTTTACATTGTGCTAAGAGGGCATGAAAGGCGAAAGTTAATTTGTAGATATAAAAAGGGCAAATCCAACTTGAGCCAGTGTGTTTAACTTACATAAAAAGGACAAACTAACTATATTGTTTATTATAAATCATTGTAATCTATAACAAAATAAGCTATGACTTGTGAATTTCTATTAGAGCTACTCAAAATTTTTAAACACTTATGTAATTGTTGTTATAATTTTTAAGAGGGGTTGAAATTTAAAAAAAAACAAAACACACACACACACACACACACACACACACACACACACACACACACACACACACACCGAGATGAAAACCGATAACATACAAATTTAAATTAACCTGTGAATGGAACAAAACTACCTCACCGTCAATGCAAAGTTTGACAAACAACTCAGGTCTAGTTATGAGCAACCCACTATCACTTTCCTTGCAGATATCTTCACAAGTGCATTCAAAACCAGAATCAAAAAAGCTTTCACATTAATTTTTAAAGGCACTAAAACTACCAAGCTTGCAAGAGAAATCAGTAAAATTGACAATGGGAAAGGAAAGTAATGGTCAGCTTCTGTTTCTGAAACCGAATTAGATATAAAAACCGTTTCACTTTTGGCATCTATTGATAAACCACCCCCCCCCCACACTAAGTTACATGAAACTCAACAGTCACAATCCAGTTCCACATAAACATGCAGTGCTAAATAGCTTAGTACACAGGTTAGCAAATAATTCTCTTAAAAATATACAAAAATCAAAATTAAAACATGAAATCCCACAGGGGTACAAGTCAGCAATCAATCATAAAATACAATGATTGTGAAAGTGCCTATATTGGAAAAACCAAAACGAACATAAAAATTACAAAACCAACTATCAGGAACATAAATTTAAAATAAGAAAACTCGGTGGTAGCTTGTCACTTTTGGAAAGAAAAACAACATTCAATAGAACTCAACTTATCAAAAGCATTGCAGCCTAACACAACTTGTAGTATGGGAAAACATCCAAGTTTGGAAAAACTAAGACTGAATATCCAACTTTGAAATACTACTGACATCCAAATGAAAATGCTCTTCTGGCTACTATCAGAGATAAATACAATGACCATGAGGAGCAACACCTGCAGTAAAACTGGAAATGGTATGAGCAACTAGCTCCTAAAACAGGTTTTCATTAATGTAAAAAAAAAAAAGTTACAAGTATGCTCAAATTATCAAAAAAGCTTGTTACTGTAAGCCTAGTCCAGCGCAGGACAAAGACGATACAGATCTCTGATATGGAAGTGCAAATACGCAGCTGATTTTGTATGGGTTTAGAGCTGTTGAATTATCAAAAGATTGCACATAGTAAGTACATAAGCAAATTCAAATTACCAAATAGCTGTATATACAAATGCATAGAATGTGAAAAAATAATTTTGTACCCTTTTGTATGTTTTTCAGAGGAAATGTTGCACATTATTCACTACATCTATGCCCGTGTTTGTGCATATCAGATTTAAAGGTTGTCATTGTGGAGGCTACATTACTTAAAATTTTGGAACAGTAATTAAAGCCATAACTACCCCATCTATCCTGTCAAGCCATGTAGGTCCAAGATGAAAGCTAGCGATTCTTCAATTGCCTTTTTAAAACCTGTTCATTTACATCCTTTGGCTGTCCAATAGGATCAGAATGTTCTATTCCATTGGGATATAACAGTTTTGCATTTCCTTTACAAAGGACCTTTGCCATCAGAAAGAACCCATCAGAAGCAGCTATGAGGTTCTACCCTAAATCTTGAGTAACAAGAGGGATGAAAACAATAATTGGCAGTACCTTGAACAAAATCTAACAAGTTGTAATTCTACTTCTCTCAACACATGAAATTTTTGTTTGTTTGTCTGAACATAAACTTCACTTGTTACAAGCAAAACTGATTATCTACTTGGGATCTAACAGATCTAATGCCAATGACACAGCAAAAAGTCCATTGAAATACTTAAATTATGTAGCTCTGAAGGTATTAACCCTAGTTTCCTTAGCAAGGTAGGGAAAGAGTTGCATGGATATTGGTCAAGTTTTCCCCTTACTCTAGATTATGGACCATTCGGTTCCACTCACATCAATATAGCTACTCATAAATCTGTCAAACAGAAAGCTTGCTTCCTAAACATAACAAGTGCTGACAACAAAATGCAGTAGCAGCATTTGTAGCTCCACGAATTAGAACAAAATGTAACATTACATACCAAAATTTGAATGTTTTTTGTTGTTTAATAAGCAATGTTCTTGAGAGAGCCAGTGAAAACTGCATTTAATCCACTTCTATTTACTTTGTGTTTCATTAACAAATTTGGCAGCTCTAGATGTTCCTCCTTGAAGCAGATAAACTGACAGCCAATTTAAATGACTATTAGGCATTTGTGGAGAACTAGTACTGGGCTTAAATGGCTATCAGCAGTGGTGTATCAAAGGCCTAAATTCTGGGAAGGCCAGGAGCCTTATATAGGAAAGTCACTATTCCATTCCTTTTAATATAAGCAGACCAATTTCTACTAGGTGGGCAGCACCACAGAAACTGGCCTCGCACAGTATGGAAGACTAGGGCTGTATGAACAAGGCAGCCTGGACCCCACCTAAACTGCTTCTAGCAGTGATATGTCACCACAGCAACCAGGCATAAATCTGGAATCTGTGCTGCATTTGATCTTTTGACTTCTTCTCTAGCATTCAAGAGCAATGTTGACAGCTTAGACAAAACACAAGCTTCAGTCTTTCGCACTAGATTACAGAAAGCATCGCCACTACTACAGAAAAATGAGGTGGCCCGCTTCCCTTGATCAACCACCAGTGGCCATTGGGTAATAGTTTAACAGATCCTGAAAAAGACTAGTGAAGGGGACTGGATACTTGGTTGTATCAGAGCAACTTGGTGGCATTATACACCACCAGTAGAGTTGTGCTGCTGGTTTGAAACAGTTTGGTTATAAACAGAAATCTGGTTTAAAACAATTTAATATGCAGTTCAAATGGTTCAGTTGGTTGGATTGGTAATATCAATGAATAGATAGAACACAAATACAGAATTGATGCAATTTTATGCACGAGGCTCTTTTATTATACCTGTATATCAGGTGCAACAATAACATTTTGAATTGTTTGGAAATTTACAATTCCTTCATAACAAAAATTATCAGTAGTGAATGTTAAACATATTAGTAATCTTTGGTTGCAACAAGTTCATTTTGTAGAAAAAATAACACACACACACACACACACACAAAATTGTCTTCGGGTCACATTATCATCACAAAAACACACTTCCTTTGCAGGAAAAATAAAAGTTCATTTCTGTTTACCAAAGTTTAAACACCTTATGTTGATTGATCTGATTAAAACGTATGTGCTTTGTATAATTCTACGCATCATCATCATATCTAACGGACCAGTGCACTGAAGCAAGTTTTTCAGTTGTAACTGTAGATAATCTGCTTCTTACCTAGTATGAATTCTGTAATTAACAGAACAATTGCATTTACTGTCTGCCGACAATGGTTGTATGTTCAAAACTCGTCAAGCCAGGGGATTCAATGGTTGCTTATTACATAAACTGCTCCACCATGTGGCTGGAGAAATATGTTGAGCAGCAGACCAAATACTCTCATTTGGAAGAAAACAAAACGTATACTTGCTCAAAATTCAACTAGATTAGCCACAAAAAGACTAGTGTGAAGCTTAAACGAATCACAAAATGTTTTGATGTATTCCAATGATTGACATTCCTCATCAACATTAAGAACCGCTTCTTTAAATCGGGAATCTACAAGATTTGCTGCCGTATGAATTGTTTTGCACGTGAATACTTTCCTACCAGTCACGACAGTTCTAACAGCTAATTGGTTTTCTGCACAAATTAATTTACAATCCTTCAACACTAACTGCATATGTGGAAGGTTAAGCAAACAGCTTGCACATGTCTGAGAAAGTAGTGCTGTCTCCTGCCTCTCTAATGATAGCTTCAGAGATAGGTTTCACTAGACACAAAGCTTCTAATTTCTGCCAAGTTTCATCCGTCAGTAAGGAACTTTTAACAGTTCTGACAATCCAAACGCTGGGGCTAACAAGTTTTCAGTAGAGTTTCTCTTTGTTCTTTAGCACACTATCAAAGCATATCACTAAAGCTGCATACCACGTTGGAGATGGGAGTTTTAGTGTGACAGCAGAATTGCCATATTTTTCTTTCTTCTTAGCCTCCAATATTGCGTTTGGGACATGGCTATACTTCAAATACTTTATTATTTTCTTGCTTAGGCGATGTAATTCTTGAAGCACTTCTAAAGCCACTGCGTTTAATCAGTAGGTTTATACTATGTGCGGCACAACCTACACTGGCTCTGTGTGGATGCTTCTTGTGTAGTATATTTCCTGCAGCAAGCATTTCTCAGACGTCTGTGATAACAGCAATGCATTTGTCATTACCAATGTTCTTGATAACAATGACACGAAGCAGTATACCAAGCGGTTTCCAGTTGCTCTCCTGGTCAAATTTTCTTGTGAAATATAGGGACTAGCATGGTGATAATGGCATTTACCACAGTTGCCTGAAATATCTGTCAAACCATCCAAAATTAAGAAAAGTGCATTTGACTCGTTAATCTTCTGCATAGCCACTACTTGCACATGCTGGTGTTCAGTATACAGCAAACATCTCCCAAAAGCACAATGTGTAGGGGGGCTCATAACCAGGATGCATCTTCTGAAACACATCTTGCCAGTGTTTTGATTCTAACATTGAAAGAGGTGCACCTGAAGCATAAATAGCCCTGGCAATACTTTCATCCACTTCATCATCAGCTACCGTATTGAAAAGGATGGAGTTGTTGGCAGCACCTCTGTAAGGTTACGCAGTTCACTACATAATGCAAGGATGCGGACCCTGAAGGTATAGGGGTACTTCATAATGCAACTTGTGATGGTTGCTGCTTCTGTATAACATTATTCTGCGAAGTCGCATGCTTTATAGATTATGGACATAACTTATATGTAATGAGATGATTATGTAGTTTTGATCCAATGCATAATTTTAATTTGTCTTCTCACAATATTTGCAACGTGCTTCTCTTTTTCCATCTACATTTCATATTGACACCACACCCTATCACAAGGCCACATTGCTTCCACGAGCTGGAGAACTATGTTCATGTTCAATACAATGCGAGCTTTATACACACCCACAAGGATATTCCAGAATGTTCGGTTTGACGTTTCTGCACTTGTTCATAATCATTTATTGCTTACTAACCATCTTTACGAACAGTGCCTTGTAGTTATGCATCTCTCAAAAGTCGCCAGGAATGCTATTTATAGTAATTTATACAACCAAAGAAAGAAAAAAAGTTTACCTCACTTAATGCAATAATTCCCTCTTACAACGGTTTGATTACAACCCTTGCTACAAGACAATGTTAAGCTGTTAACAGTAAGAACTAATGTGATTAAGTTTAAGTAAATCTATAAACACTGCAAAACTTACCTATCTACTGGTAGGCACAATAGCCTTTTATTACTGAAATTATCATGGCAAAAAAGAAATAAAACTGTTGCTGATAAATTCCAACAAAAGCTGTCTTATATTTACCTATACATAATGTCAAAATTAGCAATATAATACTTCAAACAAGCTATGTGTGCTGTGAAATGTTGGTTCTTCAGAGAATTACATCGGTAGATTTAATGTTTTGGAGCATTTATCAGAATACAAATCACATACTATGGTTCAGCTACACTTGTTTTAGTGTATTATCCTATACTGTTAGAAAACTTTGACAATCACTATGAAACTGGAAATAAGTTACAATATATGGGACACATTAAACAGATAAAAATTTTAACAGCTATGCCTTATGTTTTACTTTGTTCCCTGCAATAATATATACAGGAAAAACATGGTTAGTATTAGGGATGGGCAGAAAATAACTTAACGATTACCAACGTAACAAATACAAAGTAACTAGTTACCCA
The DNA here is from genome assembly GCA_030765065.1 of Deroplatys truncata. Classification (NCBI taxonomy): domain Eukaryota; kingdom Metazoa; phylum Arthropoda; class Insecta; order Mantodea; family Mantidae; genus Deroplatys; species Deroplatys truncata. The sequence goes on from CM060990.1 coordinate 421,666,786, forward strand.
ATAACAGTTACCAAAAGTAATGATTACAAAGTAGCTAATTAACCAATAATGGTTACCAGAATAACAAATACAAAGTAACTAGTTACCCAATAACAGTTACCAAAGTAATGATTACAAAGTAGCTAATTACCCAATAATGGTTACCAGAAAAACAAATACAAAGTAACTAGTTACCCAATAACGGTTACCAAAGTAACCAAGACAAACAGTTATCATGTTAACAGTTAGTGAAGGAAAGAGATGATTAACGAGACCAGAAAACATTCTCTGCATGTGTGCAGCATTGGCATTGCCTATCAGGAACTTATTACCTCAATATTTATTTACAACTTGAGTCCTCACACGGAGTTGCACGTACATATTTGTTTATTACAGTGTGTTGCTTATTGCTGCCACAGATGACAGGTCAGCCAACACTACATTGCATTAAGATGGTTAATATTCACATTCGATTATAGGTGCACTTTATACATCGCAGTTAGATGGGTATGAGTAAACAATTAACACTGTTTAGTAGCAAAATGTGCGTCGGCCACTAAGCTCAAATGGCACTGTTCATATTGAATGAAGTTGCATCTTATCATTACTGGTAACCATTAATGTAACTTAACTGCAAATGTGATAATTATGAAAACAAATAACTTAGTTGTTACATGTAACCACTAATGCACTGCAACTGTGACAGTTATAACTGTTACTCAAAAATAACTCTCATCCCTAGTTGGTATACACCTGGAAAATCGAGACATGTCTGAATCTTCTGTCCTGCATTCATTGAGAATTTCTTAAGTGTCTTGATTACCTACATTAGGAGAAAAGGAATTATTCTCGAGTTGAAAATGAATCTGTGATACTACAATAAATGCACTGAAGCTTATGAAATGCTTTGACATTTGGCCCTGTTCTGTAACAATATTCTGACCATTAGCCTTGTTTTCTGTTTTTCATTTGAAGAATACTCTGGTAATCCTAGGAATCAAGGCCACACAATAATTTTAGAACATATTCAATGTCCGCTGCTTCAAGGAGCGGCTTTGCCACCTTATTGTATGAATGCATCTTTAAAGGAATAATTCAAGTAACCTTATGCGAATAAATGTGTCATCCCTCTTATTGAAGGTTAAATTTTATAATATGCAACCACATTGCATGGAAATAATCTCATTATTTGTTGCTAAAGCAATTCTTTGTTGCAAGTTAGACCATCACAATATTGAGTTGCATTGCTAACTACATTAAAAAAGAACCTGCCGTATTTATTGCACTGCAATATAAATAAATGCTGATCATTATTCTAGAGAAAGTAAAGTGGGTCACAAATCCAAGCGAAACACACAATTTGGATTTACTAGTTTTAGTAATGTCTTGCAGAAAACAAAGAAAAGCAAATACATAAACTAGATTATGCAATGACTTGGAATGATGTACTGCATGTGCTTTGATAGGTATTACATGCATTATTTTTCTACCACAATGTGATTCTTTAAACACATCAAAGAATTCTGTTCTATCAGTATTTCCATGGTTCAGTGTTGCATAACACAGGTTATGCAGGTTTTGCATGTACCAAACAGCGTAATTTTACATGCAATCCAAATTGTTATGCTTACACAATATAAATAAAATAAACATGATTGTGCAACACATGGTTTTGAGATCAGTAGTCTTAAGAATTGGCATATAAAGAAATATTCACCTAAGGGTCCTATTTAAATACTTACTTTGCTTTTTACAAATTTATTATACAAATAGTAAACTCAGGAGATTACTTGATTTGGGAAAGCTGCTCGTGCAAATGTGGTCCGGGATTTTGTGGCTTGTGTCAGGTTGGAATATATGGCACTTTTAACAACTTAACACCTTTGTTTAAAGACTATTTTACTGTTTGTTTCATAGAAGATTGTTAATGATCTTCGAGAGAAATGGATTCAATGGTTTGGCATAAATGGTAGGCCTAAATATTTCTGGATCATTGGGTTTTCAGAAACATGTTCCCATTTGCTGGCCTATGAAGTGCAAGACAAATACAAATACTACTAGTGTGTTATACAATAAACTGCTGACCTAACTATTCAAATACAGAGTGCCAGATAACAAACAGGAACACTTTTGCATTTGCCATAATTAATTACCACAATTACAAGTTCCAAAGGTGAACATCTGCTTTCAGTATAGAGGTTTTCAATTGCTGAGGAAATGTCACTCTTTCACAACAGAAAATTTGGAGAAGACTTTATTACTATCACAATAACAATGGAAAAAGCTTTGGAAATATGATAAACCTTAGCTTTTTTTTTCAGCCCTTAATTACCATGCTACGCGCTAATTTACAGTTATGTTTAAAAACTATGCTAAAAAGCTTACTAAATTATATCTTACCTTTATTGCTTAATGCATAGCTAAGTGAACTATTGTAGAATTTAGTGGGAGGTTTTAAGATTTTCACTGCACAATTGCATGTAAATTTAGGGAATGTTTACTGTATGAAAGTCAAAATTTGAGACTCAAAATAATTTTCATTACATGTGTCACAAATTATGCAATAGATGACAAGAGTTAACTAGAAATCTTAAGTATGGGCCATTCAAGTAACTTGTAAAAGGAAAACTGTTAGAATTCTAACTATACTGTAAATGAATATATGACACTGCATGTGGTTTTGTTTAATTTCCTGTTCTTGACTGTTAACAGAATTACATTACGACAAATAATCTAATAATCAACCAATTAAAGGGAGGGCTTTTAATACAACAGAAACAGTACTAATCCTTTGAACATGTGGAGGCTAGGTCAGGATTATGGACAAAACCACTTCACTTTACAAGTAGTTTCAGAATTATGATCTTATTCAAGAATGAGCCATTGCAACTGAAACATTTTGTTTTATTTAAACTTTGTACATCAAAAAACATCATGTACCAGACATAATTTCTGAAATGCTATTCCAGTGTCCTGCTCAGGCAGTAAACAGCAGCAGTCAAATAATTTATGAAGTTATTCAATGATGCTAGAACTGCATCCAATTCAAGCCTGCTGTTCATATTATTCATTCTATCTCCTTGGTTGCTGTTATCTCCATAGTCTCACTGGCTGTTTAAATATCACTACTATACATAAATTGGGTGTTCTACTTTGTTGCTTGTTCTAAATATGCAATAAGGTCTGCACGTTCTTGGGGTTTCTTGAGTCCAGCAAACACCATTTTCGTGCCTGGGATGTACTTCTTGGGATTCTCTAGGTAGATAAATAAAGTATCCTTTCCCCATGTGATACCTACAACAAAGTGTAATGTTAGTGGACATCTATACTTTTCCTCAATAGAAAAAATATGTTAAATAAAAATATAGTAATTTACCCTTAGATTTATTTGCATCTGTGTAGGCATATCCTGAAGCTTGACCTGTCTTCCGTCCAAAGAGACCATGAAGATTTGGCCCAGTCTTATGCTTTCCGCCAGCCTCTACTGTATGGCACTGAGCACACCTCTGGACAAACAGCTGAAAAACACACAGTTGTGCATTACTGCATGAAAAACTAGCTGGCCTTTTTGCTTAATCCATACAAATTACAAAGTGAGAAATGTCAATATTATATCTAATGAGGGATACACAATTTTACTGTGTATCTTTCCATCTAGTACCAAGGCAATTTTCTACAGCCATATATGAGGAACAATTAAATATCTTTAAGGTAAATTTGCTGCACTGACTCCCTCTAAGTACAGATTAGATATCTATTCAAAGCTTTAGCAATGCTACAAAAATACAAACTGTACTACTCTGTACAAATTAAACACACCAAATGCTATTAAGCTACAGTATGAAAGTATGAGCTTCTCTTTGCGATTGTTAATACATCAATGTTGATCAACATGTGCACAGTGTATGTTTATTTATTAGTTTTATTAGTCTAGCTCATTCTGAATAGCAACATTTCCTACAGTTAAATTGATTCACAATAGTCTCTCCCACCTCCCCCTCCCAAGATGAACATATTCAGCAGTTTCCTTCCTCCCTTTTCCTTTAAGTTTGGTCTCCTGGTTCTGTCATGTGTTCTTGTAATCCCAGTTTTAATTGGTCTGATTCTTTCATCTTTTTCAATCATGCCATGTACAATTTCATTATGCATCAAAATACAGTGTGTTTAACACTAGGATGCCCTACTTTTCCTTACATACTGGAATGCCTGAAGCAAGTCAATGTGATCCTTAGCAATAAAATTCAGTGTTTGAATATTATCACTTTACCCTAAGTGAAGTATCCTCAAGAACATTCACTAGTTCTGAAAGTATTTCATCTTCTCATAAGGGATGCCTATTTTCAAATTTTTCATTTTACAACTTTCTACTCATTTTCAAAATGATTTTCTACTTATTTTTAAAACGACTTCCTACTTGCAAAACTGCACCAACCAAGGAATGGAATGTTTGGTAGAAGTGCATTGCTGCTGTAATTTTTAAGCACAAGCAATGCTAAAATTTGTAACTTGATATAAATTTACTTGCATTGATATCACATGAAATGCATTTAGCATGTCAAGAATGAAAAAAGTATAGCTTTGCATAAAGGTGTCAATGTGACCCCTCCATTCATTTAAAGGGGAACAAAACACAATCATGTTTCTTCCTAAATGAAGGATATGACCTGTAAAATGGAGTGGTAACATTGTTTTCTTATTCCGTCAAACCATTATCACTGAGCAAGTGAAATAATAACCACCTTATACATCATCAGAGCCAGCCATGTGCTGGAAGCAGTTGGGAGATCACGTCAGTCATTGTTACACATGCAGTAATACATTTTCAAAAATTGTCCTTGTTGGTATTTAAGTTCAGGAGTAGTGTACTTTGTGGTGGTGTTTTGGTGATGGTGTTACTGAGTCAGTTTAGTATTATACAAGCAATGTAATATTGTGAAAAACAAAATGCCTCAATGTTGTGCATATAGCTGTAATGTGAGGAGGGAAACAGACAAGGGAACTCATTTTCAGGCATTTCCAAACAGAGACAAATCCCCAAAACATATAGGATATGCGTAAAATTTTGCAAAACAAAAGAATTTTTGCTTGGTCCTGGTGCATGTTTATGTTATTTCCATTTTAAGGACACAGATTATGAAGAGACAATTATTAAAAAAGCAGCTTATGCCAGATGAAAATTTCAGAGGGCCTTTATTAAAACCTGGAACTATTCCTACTATAAGGAAAAATGAAGACAATTTCCAGGTATCAGGTTCTAGCAAGACAATTGATCCTTCACCATCTTCATCCAAGAGCAAACGACAAAGAACAGAACGATATGAGGCTAGAAATCGTGAAAGCATAGCTTCTGAGCTATGCGATAGTGTTACTTGCAACAAGACTGACAAGCAATGCAATGGTATAAAAGTATTGAAAGAGAATTCAGAATATGAGGTGATGAAAAAACCAAGAATTCAGAAGTACAATGTGAACTAGGTACTGAAATCTTAAGGAAATATATATTGCTGGAACCTGAAAAATCTATGAAACAAACAATGATGATCAGGATAAGCTTTCTACGAACCTGATACTTCAGATTCTGATACAAGTGATAATGAAGTAGAAGAGGAAAAAGAAACTTTCACCATACATGGAAATGAAGCTACATGGAATATTCCATTGTTACTTGGACAGCTCTACTTTTATTTTTCAAGGTATATGCTTTATGTAGAAATGAAGTCAAAACAATCTCATTTACATTGAAGGGACAATGTTGTGTGTTAAAACAGTGTGTTATTGTGGTAGTATACATTCACATGAAACTCACAAAATTTATCAGGAAAGAAACTGGAAGGAAATGCATTAATACCAAGTTCTTTATTATTATCTGGTATATTGTTTCAGCAATTTAAGTCCTCTTGCAAATCACTGGGCTTGGCAATGTTTTCAAGTCACACATTCAATAAAACTATTCAAAACATGGCAGCACCAGTTGTTAGAGCATTTTGGATTCAAAGAAAAAAGAACTTGAATTCATTAGAAGATTGTGGTAAACCTATATGGTTGGCAGGGGATGGGCAGTATGACTCCCCAGGATTTTCAGTCAAATATTTAGTCTATTCTGTCATGGATTTAAATTCCTGCAAAATTATTGATTTTGAACTTGTTCAGAGGTATGGTGAAAGGTGCTTTGGAAAAGGCTGCTTGTGATAACATAATGACAAGGCTTGCAAAACAAGAAATGTGTAGAATTGAAGTTTTTCTCTCCGACAGACATAAAGGTGTAAGATACCAGTTAAAAACTCAGTATCCAGAAGTTAATTTTGAATTTGACGTATGGCATTTGTTAATAAGTCTAATGAAAACAATTAAAATGGTAGAAAAAAATACCCGGAGCTGACAGAATGGAAAGGCAGTATAAATAACCATTTATGGTGGGCTGCACAAAACTGTAATGAGAACGGTACCATATTAATTGCAAGATTCACATCAATTCTTCGTAATATAAAAAATGAACATAAATGGCTAGAAAACTGAATGGAAATCCTGTGAGCATGATGGAATTGTTGTAAGAAGACCAAAGAAATAAATTATGGATTAAAGGCGATTCAAACGCCTATCATGCTCTGAAGAAAGTTATTTTGGGTAGCACCTTCTTAAAAGATTTGGCTGATATTCGACGTTATAGACATACTAGCAGTTTAGAAAGTTATCACAATTTTCGTCTCAGATATGCTCCGAAAAGAACACATTTCTCATATAATGGTCTTCAACTAGATCCATGATAGCAGCGCTAGATCACAATTTCAATGTAAATAAAATATGAAAAAAAGACTGGTGTCAAAACCCAGTACTCCAAAGCATCTGGATCTTGGATCATGAAAAATAATTATGAGGAATCTAATGAAGTATGGAAACTGCTGATAGTGGGCAAAATAAAAAGATCTCTGCATGCACGTTGTGTGGATCCATTACCAGATGCAGCAATTGATCTGTCACCACTGAAGAATATAGCTCTCACACGTCTACCTCCATTACAGTTATACGATTGAAGCACTCCTCACATTTTCAGTCAACACAAGGTTCGTCACACACATTATAAATTTTAAATAATGATAATAAATAATGGTTGAATTTGAAACTTACTGTTCTTAATTTGCATGTTTATTAGTGAAGTTTGAAGTCTACATATAGTTCACTGGGTTGTACAAAAGCATTTCTAACACTAAGCACTATACATGATGGTATGACAACTCTTGCGTGTCCAACAACAGCCCATGAATTAATCAGTAAACTGTTTGTAGCAGGAATATCCCCAGGTCTTATTAGCAGGAATATCGCCAGGTCTTATTAGCAGGATTGTTGGTGGTGAGCAATTTCTTTTTAGCTCGACTTTGTTTTTAATGCTTAGTTATGCTTCACAATATTCAAAACATCATGATCTATAACTAATTTGTGAAAATTAGGATGCTTTGTGATGCAGACAAAATCACCCTTTACCAATTTTGTGTTTTCATAGTCCAAGCAACACACACTTTCCTCATCATTATCCATCAGTATACATTCCTTACACTTACACAAATGGATGAACCAGCACGGTTTTCGGTGTTCACATTAACTGTCCCAGAATCACAGCACGGTTTTCGGTGTTCACATTAACAGTCCCAGAATCACTTCAGAATGGTGTAAATCTTCAAAACCACTCTGTTTTGGTTCAACTGATAAGATCAGATACTATGTTCACTCATTTTCAAAGCAGATGTTGGACTACTGTTTATCACCTAGTAGGTAGGATTATGAAAAGTGATTGGCTAGCTTTATCTCTACTCTTTGTTATTCAGAGAAGTTATGAACTTCTAGTGAAATTAGCACAAACTTGTTAGTCACTTAAAACAAACATGCTGCGTACATCTTGTCTGGGTGCAGTGTGGCTCTCATGACGTCGCACATCAACTCAACAACAGGCCATAACCTAACCATTCACCTTGAGATGGTGAAACTGTGTGTGTTATTTATTCCTGACGACAAACTAATGTGGTGAACGAAACAATCATTCTTGTGTTTCATTCCCCTTTAAGATAATTGACATCATAGGTCACAACTGAAAGCCAGAAAAGAATTCATTTTTGGTAGGTGTAGTGGGCACATAAAATTAATAGAAGTCACAAGAGGAAATTCTACTTAGGAATCAAAATTCTGGTGTTAATGCTCAAATTTTACACATAATATTTTTGTATGCTGTTTTGTCTTAATTGCTTGTGCTGATTTTATTTTTAATTATATTTATTATTATTATTATTATTATTAAAGCCTGATGCTATCTTTTTTTCTTTAGTTTGTTCTGTACTGTTTATTCCATATTCACGGTACTGTTTAACAGTAATATTTGTTATGCTAGAAATCTCAAAAGTTCTCAAAACTGAGAAACAAAAAAAGCCTTTCTTTCCAAGTAAACACAGATTTGTTAAGTGGAATCAGATTTGAAGTCAATACCAGCTCAGAAAACAGATCTTTAGCTTTGATAGATTATGTAAGGGACCTAAAAACCAAAAACAGCACTACTGGAAACAGCAGTACAAGCACAATATTAATAACTGAACAAGAAAGTCCACATCTTGGGCTGCAGCACAGCGCACGATTCCCAAACATGAAATGAGGATGGGCTCAAGACAAACCATGGGGGTTCAAATTTTACCGCTTAGATATAGGACTGGTATCCACCTCACATTGTGAGGAATATGAGATATAATTGGTAGTGATCTGTGCATAAAAAAAACCAATATTCCAGCTGGAGGAGACATTGTGCTGACCATATTGTTTAGGTGATCAACAAACCTCTGCTGTGAGCATGTGGGTGTGAGGCTGGCAGTCTGATTGGTAGGCCTTGATCTTTCATGGGCTCTCATACCAGAGAATTATTAATTATTAACATATTTTTCCAGTAATGGGCATCAGAGTAAAAGGGATCAAATTATCTGTATTCATTATTTTTGTGGTAATTTTTACTTGCAGTCATAGTTTGAAGTTATTTTTACTCGTAATTTATTCATTGAAACAATACTGAATTCATTGCAATTCAGGTAATCTTAAACCCTGTCTATAACGTCAGTAGAAACTTTTGTTAACACTAAAACCACTGGAGCTAGTTGTATACTTAGAACTGCTAGTGCAGTCATTTTGACCACTCCTGATATCCTATGGTTATAAAATCCAAGTTTATCACCAGCACTATTTTCAACACAGGCTATTACAACACTAAATAATCCACTTCTAAATACGACTTTACAGGGAAGTTTAAAAAAAAAAAAATTATATACCAGGTGAGTCAACTGACCCTAGGTATTCCTATCTATGCAACCCACAGTTTATAGTCTAATGTGAAAACATTGACCCTTTTAGCAAACAAACTGCTATTGTAGCTCTGCCCTTCTATTCGGTACAATATGCAACCAGCATTAATGATTAAAGGCCTGAATGAGAACCAAGCAGCTGTGAAAGCCTTAAAAAAAGACGGCTTTTCGTGGATATAATGCTTGCAAGGAGATAGAGGAATGTTTTCCCGAAGAGCTTAGGAGGTTAGAATCTAATACTAACATCAAATTTTTTGGTTCTTTTTTTCTTTCTACTTGTATTTATTTTCTGTATTTTAGTGTATTAATTTATTTATTTATTTTTGTTATTGTACCTCCTGTGAGCCAAAGACATGAGAATTACAAGCAGATAATTGTGTATCATGTTTACCGTAATAATCTGTACCGTATCTGGTGTTGTAAACCGTGTTATGTAGTTAACTTCCATTCTTTTGGGCGCATATCAACGATATTAAACCTAACAGTTTTTGTTTCATGTTTAAACCTCATGTTTCACTTCTTCTACTGACAAAGTAGTTGTAAACATGCTAAGTTCATGGGTAAACAGAATAATAAATTGTTAAAGAACATAGAGTTCATCAACAAAGTAAATGTTCAAAATGACGACCCCCTCCATCAATGCACATTTGTGTACATTGCCGGAGAGACCTTCCATGTTGTAACATGTGCAGTGTAATCTGCCTGCATTCTTCACGTATGAGTGCCCGTAGATGATTTGGGCTTTGCAGTGGAAAACATTGCGATTATACTATTTTGTACACAGTTATAATGTTATCAAAAATGTTATTTGTATCATAATATCAAATTATAGGCCCAAAGAGATAAAACAAAAGGTAATAAAAAGTTTGAATTCAACACGAAGGATTTGAACCCGAACTGATGTGGTATAATATTACAGCAACCATGATAATACTATTCGGACCAAAGCTACCTAGCGAGCTGAGGTTCCTATAAGAATTGGTAATCGCAGAACTAGACCCCCACCTTGAATCTTTACACGCTTTTTGCAGCTTCATACAGTGTTTTGAGATTGGTTTGGTAGTTTTAACTCAAATAAACTGCATCAGTCATTACAATTACTGTATGAACTGAAATATGCCATAGTTTGTGACAGAAGCGAAATTGTCTACCTAATACTTAGTATTTTTTGACAAGGCTGTACAACGTTCACTGACAGCTTAAATCCAATTGGTCGCACTGCATAGGTCTGCCATTTTGTTTTTAAATGGTTTTGTCAACCAATGCATGTGATAGGTTGTTCCTTCAGGGGCATTTTCAAAAGTGTACATGAATTTATGCTGAAGATTAAAAGTTTGTAAAATTGGCTAAAAGTGCTACTGCAGCTCCCAGCATCATAGTGGGATGTTTTTTGCATTGACATACGTAGCGATTGCATTCTGTCCCATAAAACACATATGCATTGGGTTCCCTTCTCTATAAAGTGTTATGTAAATCAGCCATTAGAAGGCATTCAAGAAAGGCATAAGTCACATGTCACTTAGCACATTGCATAAATTCAAAAATAAATAGAGGCAGCTGACTCAACTGGTACATATTCAACATTTTTATTGGCATTTTCATATATTTGTATGTTTCGACATTTCTTTTTATAGACCTTATACCAAATTAAGGGTTGGCTTGTGTCCATAGTCTAATTCTATAGTTATGACTCCTATATATCACTCTATAAAAGTAATTTCTTGTATTGTCTTACTATAAACTATATAAAAATAAATAAATATCTGAAAAATTGGAAAAAATATATAACATTGAGATTTTCATGGAGAAACATGTCACACTTTACTTTCCTCCTACCTCACTATTGTCTCTTAGATCTTACAATAGCTTTGAAAATATTCTATTTACATGCTTTTCAAAGTACTTTCTTTGTTAGTTTGTATGTATAAGGTCCACAGACACGGTATTTGCATTTGTTACATGTTCATTAGTCTTGTTCCAACATTTCTTCATTTGGCACTTTCAGCTCATGTTTCTCCTTCATTTCTTTACCTCACTCTTCGTTTCTGCTATTTGACTTTTCTGGACTTCATGTACTCACTGCGTAATTCTTCTGCAGTTTCACGATACAATTTCTATGATTTATCAAACTTCCTGTTACACCCTTGAAAATGATCCATGAAATGATGACTGCTAAATCAAGGATGTTTTGGGAAACATGTATTGGCCATCGAGTGCCTGAACACAGAGAATAACTTGTCATCTGGTCCAATACATTGACAGTAAACCTTGTCTTGTAGAATCTAACTGTATCAGGAAGTTATTTTACATTATTTTCTATTTCGACATCTGAATCCATTGGTAGTATATAGCGGGACATTTTCGTTTTGTTTTCCTTGGTATACAGTTAGTGAAATCTCCATTCTTGAGAAAAACTGATGTAAACAGTGGATTTTTTCATGACCTTTACAGTGTCTGGGATTTCTCTTCTCATGCATTTCATGGTTCCAACAAGACTAGTGTTTTCATATTTTAGCTTACTTCCAAGTTTTACTGTGGTAAAAAAACTATGTCATTACATTCTGTCCCTTTCTGCAATATGATGCTACTAGTCTCATTACAACACTTTCTGGAGGGCTATCATTAGCTGCTCTCTATTGGTCTTTGGCAAGGTAGGGGAATCCATTACAGAGAAATTTGCTATCAGCTTTCACCAGAACCCAGAATTTTATCCCAAATTTATCGGACTTGTTCAGCATGTATTGAAGAAAAGGACATCTCATTCTGCTTGGGAAAAGTTGTTCGCCTACAGTGGTACAAGCTTCTGAAGTTAAAAGTTAGTTGGCAATTTTCAATAAACCTGTTCCAGGTGCTTGAAACTCAAATTTGTCAGTTTTCAATCGTTCCAATCTGGTGTTCTTTATATGAAACGAACAAATCTTAGAATTTCTCAAAACCTATTCCTGCCCACAGTTTCACTGAAGAATGCCCCCCCCCCATTTGTTGGACCATAATTCATCTAAATATATGGTTCTGGCTACCAGTGCACCCCATAATTCAAAGCGATAAATATATCTCCCTTTTATAAACTCACACACAACAAATTATTATGAAGCACCCTTCTTGCTTCTGTTTTGCTGCACTTCTTTGCGTGTAACATAGACTATCTATGAATAGACACTGTGCACCCATTGCACTATCTTTAGTAACATGTCTCCGAGTACAATGTAGGTCCTTCACTGTCTTTCATTACGTTCTGCTGAGCGATTTTACTTCGCGAAGTAACACCAAATTCAGCTACTGCCCACTCTGTTATTCCATACTTGCCTAGTAATTTTGAACCTACATCAGGTATGGACAACCTTTGTTTGATATACTCTTCAACTACAAGGCTGCATTGGTACATGATCAGGTTCAGGAAGTGATGCTGCCTCTTCAGAATGTACTGTTTGTTCCCGATACATATTGGGATTTCCACTTGGGTCAGGTTCAGCTTCTAACCATAATAATAAGTATAATTGAGTAAATCAAATTATATTCCAACCGGAAAGTGAGCGCACAGTCACACATCAATTGTATGAGTGTCCTTATAAATTTCAATCTAAAACTTTGCAATTTATTGGGCGGCGGCGGCAGCAGCAGCAATAGTAGTAGTAGTAGTAGTAGTAGTAGTAGTAGTAGTAGTAGTAGTAGTAGTAGTAGTAGTAGTAGTAGCAGCAGTAGTGGTAGTAATAATAATAATAATAATAATAATAATAATAATAATAATAATAATAATAATAAAAAAAAACCTCTGCAACTGGATCTTCTTCTAAATCTGCTAAGTCTGATAAATCTTCAGGGAATTATAAATTGTCAACATTTCTTCATCTGTTATAGAACATTGCCGACACAAACACTTCGGCTGAGACATGTTCACTCTTCACAGGACACCACTTAAATAAACTTATGATGAATAATTGCAAACTGTAACTATTGAGCATATTATTGTGTATTTAGCTTAAATTTCAACTGCAGACACAGCAACCATTGTAAAAACAGAGTGCATCAAAAATATGCTAAAAACAGATTACTTCAACAATATATCTGATTATACTGACACTATACATATTAGCGGTCAAAATGACCACTTGGCGATTTTAAGTATAAGTAGTGATAAAAATAAAACTACTTCATCAAATTAAATATAATTTTGTGTATATGATCTATGCAATAACTTACGAAAAGTCACAAACTTGCAATAATGCGAGGTTACAATTGAAGTAGGAACAGGACATTAGAAACTAAAAAGCGGTCAAAATGACTGCTCGGTGGTTCTAGTGTTAAGGTCTCAACAAGCCTGCTCATGCTGATTTTGTGAAAGCTTTAGCTTTCAAAACACAAAATTTGCAAAGCCATATTTCCATTCCAACAGTCAGAATCGAGTTCATCTCTGCTTTAAAAATAAGATGGAAAGGCTTTTTTCAATCAAGAAGTAAGTTGTAGCGGTGGCAAAATGACGGCCATTGGTTCAGAAGTTGTCAAACTATACAACAGCACCAATGAAACCTTTTCCTCCAAGCTTCTTTGGATGCTGGAACTTAGTCTGTCTAGAATCTGAGGATATTAAATTCCTTATAGTATTCTACAATACTGAAGGCATTGTTTTTAAAAAAAATTATCAAAATTTCATTGCATGCTCATGATGGGCTTTTTTTAAAGCAGTGGAGTCCAAAAAGAAATATGCTTAGGTATGCAGCTGTTTGAGCTGGAATTATTTCGAAAAATGTAGAAGATTAGTTTTTGAGAATGCAATTTTTAATTTAAATTATCATTACTTTTACCAACCGTATAAATTCAAGAAAAGCAGAAATTCTTCTGGGGTGCAAATAAGACACATGAGAGATCTGAATGAAAAATTCCTAAAATAAATATTTATCTAGTTTAAAGGTTATTTTTCTGTTGCAATCATTATGGATATAAGAAACAGGTTATCAATTGATAGGAGGATTTACAAGTTTATTTAAATTACAATAATTTGTTGCTTGTGTCCACAGCATTCTGAGCGGGCAATTAATGCACTCTAATAAGAATGCCTTAAGTTGCAATTGCATTTGCACAGCGTACTACAAAATATTATGCAAATATGTACTGGTAAAACTAACTTCTGTTTTCACAGTTACGTAGAGGATAAAACTGGAGCTGTTGCTGTATTCAACTTGTCTTAACTGTAACTCCAACAATATTACCTTTATAATTCAAGTACCCAAAGTGTTGATCACATTTTGCCTTCAACTTGCATATAAATCAGTTAAACTGAAACATTCATCACATTTTGTCAAGACACAATTTAATATAGCTTGTAGTCTAAGGTTTTCCGAAAGTGGGTTCACATTGGGAACTTTGTGTGCGAAATTTCTACTCATGTGTTCTGGCTGGTAATAGAAGTTCTTACATGCATCGCCAGATGAGTGATGAGAACAGTTCGAAACCTGCATAATGTGCACATTAACACTTTCCATTGATGGCATTACTAGCTTTCACAAGCAACAAAAATGGAGTAAACAGCAGCCAAATCTTTAAGTATAATAAATGAAATGGAATTAAGAAAAGTGTTTCCATATTAAACTTGATTGCACATGTCCTAAACAACTATTTCAAATGAAGAAAGAAAAAGAAAAAAAAACCCACTGAATTTGTTTTATGTGGAACAGATCTGTATGATACATAATGTAATGCACAGTTCTAAACAAAATGTTCCAAACATGAACCCATCTTCAGGAAGATTATATTGGTATGAATTGAAAATTGTCTTTTGTTTAAGCTATATATCTATAAAAGCAACTCTCAGCATTTACACAAAGCCTGCATAAACTAGGATTTGTTGCTTGTTTCAAGTGTCTGCTTCTTCTTAAAACTCACTTTTACTTATGCAAGTAAAGGCTTGGGCCTTATATTTCTGCATAGCTAGGTTAACATCACAGCAATATCATGCTCAAGATTGCTAAATTCAGAATTTCTACCAGCAACAAAAGTGAGAATGAGTTTGCTAGGTTATGTGATATTACAAGTTGCATTTTCAATATATGCTTCTTTAGAAATAACACTTGCAGCAATGCTTTATTATATGCAAAATCATCACTCTTAATGGCAGTTGGTATGATATGCTGCTGCACTCACCAAATGGTACATACACAATTTTGATTATCCATCACTCAGTTAACCATTTGGCTCATTAACCTCCCCCTCCCCTTCCATTTTATTGTTTTGGAATGAAAATTCCCTGTACACAGCAAAAATTAACTTGTTTGGAACAAAAGTCTATGTTACATCACTTCCTGAGCAAGCATGGCAACAATTACTGTTTCAACGGGGAAATGAAATCAATGAGTACATAATCCGTAACAATCCACTTTCCATGTTAAATTCACTACATATTGAGACTGATCAGTATGCAAACTGGACTTACTGTGGCGAAGGATGAACCTGTAAAGCAAGCATTCTGTTCTGTGTGTTCGGTGAAGGTTTTGAGGTATGGTTTTGTAAAGAATATACAACATTAATATGAAAATGGTAAAACCAGCCCCGTTGCGTCTATTATTGTTCCAGGTCCTGGCAGATTTATTGTTCCTTCATGAAAAGTTGTAAAACAGATGGGCACAACAAAACTAATTTTCTTGCACAAATTACTTACTCAAAACTTTTATTTCACAACACTATTTCGGAAGAAATGTGTGAAACATAGGTCTGTATATTGGGTTAAAGAAAGAAGCAAAGATTGGTGGGAGCATATAGTTCTTTCATTTTAAGGAGGTAGAACAGCTAGCAAATTTCTGAATGAGCCATGCCACCTTTAAATTCTTATTCCAGTGGCTTGAATATATTACAGCATAGCAAAAGGTTTTTAGGGTCTCATGACTAGAGAAGAAAAGAAAAGATGTGCCATCATGTATTATAATGAGTACAGTACTTTCTAAGAGGATCGAATCTAAGCATCAGTTTGAGTCCACTTTTCCATGCACTAATCAATACAGAAATGTGTACTCAATTCGATTTCAATAGAAACATGGTAAATGTTACAAATTGAATACAGAATAAACATGTACTCTAGTCAAGAGGTTATTGTGATTCCTTTATCTGTGTGATAGTGAAGTTTCAGTTTCAAATCACAAAGTGGTCATGCAGGCAGACAATAGTAGTGAATCGAAGTACTTTTGCCACCTAGTGCTATATCTATAAAACTGATGAAAAACGGATGCAAGTCAGTAAACATGCGCACTTGTATTGGTTTTACAGAAGAAAAACCTGTTTGCCTTTTACCGTGCAGCCTTGCCCTGCATACAATCACCTTTATTGCCATTTTTCTAAATATATAAGAAATGTAACACAGGACTCCTATGTTCAGTGAGTTTTTTGTGTAATTGTTTATTAAACCTACTCTTTACATTAAGATGGAATATCCATCATTTTCGGTTAACTGTCAACCCCAACCCCTCCATTACAACAGATAATCGAGGTTCTACTGTAATATGTTCCTTGCAATGTAAATCCTTCTAACATTCCTAAATGCATAAAACACCTAGGTTGAAAAGAACTGAAAAATCAGAAATCTTTATGATCAGTATATTGCTACATACATCACGTTTCCTCCACTTTTAATAACCTGTCACCAGGGGCAAATTTAGTTACTTGCTGCCTCTAAGCAGAGAAAAATGTTGGGACCCATTTATTTAGACATAAATGTACCATCAAGCAACCTACAATAAACATATCTGAATAAATAATAATAATATTTAAACATGCATATTGAACTCGCCAATGGGTGATTTACACAGTGCTATCTTTGTTGCAAATTCAATCACATCTTCATAGTCTAGTTGCTGTACAATATCAGAATTCATGGAGGAGGGCAAGACTGTCAACTCAATCTTGTGACATGGATAATCGCAAATAAATCTGGGGTCTTCTGAGGAGTGAGAAAGAGTGCTTGGCCAAACAATTGCTTTCAGTGGTAGACAAGAATATTCTTAATGCAATTTCTAAATTACGAAACAGTTCTTAAATGTTGTTTTCAAGCAACACACTAAATGAATAACCTCATTACTGAAAAATCTTCTTAGTCCTAATGTTCTTATAATTTTCTTGCACAGTTTAATTGTTCAGTGTTGTCTTGGTCAGGCAAACTACTCAGGAACTCAAATTTAAACAAAAATCTGCCAGCGAGTTTTTCCTTTCCTCCAATTCAGATATCAATCTGCCTGTAATAACCAGAGGTTATTCACCTAAAAATCTGCCTTGCCTTCAAAAGTATTGTTAAACTCGACTGTTTTGTCCCCTTTCAGTTTTCTTGAGCTTTTCTGTTTGTATTGGTTTCGTACACCTTTACTCTTTTTGATAGCACCGTTTTCATGTGTTAGAACAATTCTCTCAAATATATTAAAGTAAAGAATTGTATAAGTTTACTATAGTCCCAATATTGATAAATGACACTTTGCAACAATTTATTTGTAGCAATTAAGCTCTAAGTTCCCCGACCAAAATGTTGTCATTGCCACTGTTTCCAGACATTGTAGACTGATCAGCATTCCCATTGTCTAACATCTCACTGTTGTCTTTTGGAATTTGTCATTTTGAATTACTTCCAACGCTGGTATTATTTCTGCCTAATTAACGTGGAGACTAAAGCAGGCAGCATGATACCCCAATTAATGTGCTTCTGAAGGTTGTTTTACAGACACTGCACTATTTAATTTTAATTGTAAAATACTCCAACTGGTCAAAGCAGAGAAACCAGGTGTAAATTTGTTGCAATAAAAGTAAAAATCAAGCCACTTCAGGACAAAGACTACTGAAAATGATCCTACTAAGTTAAGAGAGAGTGCTGCACACAGAATATACCCAGCAAGAGAGTTTATTTCTTTAATTCTATCCTGGAGACCAGAGTAAGTACCTACCATATTGTGCTCGCACTGTCATGACTTACCCCTGCATAATTGCATGTACAAATGTTATTTACTTAATAAGCTTAATAATGCATTAGCTAATTCTTCTGATTTGTTCCCTTACTTGAGACAGAACAGGTAAATCTTGCATTTCCATGTTCAGCTGAATTTTCATGGGCAAATAACTGAAACAGACCATTTCTCCAGTTTTTAAATCCCTTATTAGGTTTTCCAAACTGCAATGTTCTACTATACAATAAACATGGGACAGAAAATATAGTACCCTTGCTTTGAGAGTGTACTAAAAATTGTCTTTGTTGTTTCTCGCCATTCCTCTGGGTTCTGAAAACAAACCTTTATTTAAATACCTTGGAAAGTCAGTATATTGCTTGCATGAATTTCTAAAACCATTGCCCATATTTTGTGCAACATGACCTTGTATGGCGATAGTGAAGAGATTTATTTATTATCCACTTTGGAGGATTGTCAAAATTTGGATAATTTGCTCAGCTATAAGCATCAATTGGATAAACCAAAATAATTGATTCCACATTATTATTAACTGATTGTAATACCAGAAATGCCTGACTTAAACACATGCACCACTACTTTTGGCACTGTTTGTCACATTATTACACACTGATGTATCTGGATTTGAACTGGAACAAGCTGACTGTCTGTTTAAACAGCTCAATCATTTTTGCACACTTTCTCACAGTTTCTCTTTTCTTATTGCCTTGTTCTTTTGCAAGTTTCTGATATTGAGAACCACTTAGCCTTTTCCGATTGTCACTAATTTTCATGATAATTAAAGTATAAATCACATAGGTATTAATAAACAATCACACTCTTTACTGTTGTAAATTAAACTGGACTGCCAAGCATCTGGCTAGTGGTCGGTGATATGTTTGAATGATTACTGTTGAGTACTGACACTGGCTTCTATCAGTTCCTCACCATTCTTCCCTTATCATGGTCCATTAAAAAGATTCAGGTTAACTTTGCAGCCACTAGGCATATGATTCACAGCAGCAGAAGTAAATACAAAAGGTGTAATTGTGTCTGCTATGGGCTTTCAGAGGAAACTAAATTAAGTAAATACTTCTATGAATCGGAAAAATATAGCAGAACTATGCCAGTAGAAAGGATTTTGTTCATGTTAAAGAACATGGTAAAAAGGAGCAGATCTGCAGGAAGTAGCAAAATTGGTAAGTTAATGCTGTTCTCAGTACATCAAATTAACAGATGAGCACCAAGTCTGTAACTCTTCTGTTTTTGATGTAACACCACCATGGAAATCCATACTACCTGTCTCATGGGTTAGAGATTGGACAGCGCATCGTGGTGAACTCCGAAAAGATCTGAAGACTATTATGTGATTCCACCTTTGCAGTCCAGATGGCCTGGCCCATTCAAAGTGAATTCTGCCTAGACTAAGGCAAACCCCCATATTGCCATTGGAGACAGAATGGCCTAATTAGAACAAAATTGCACAGCCTAATGCAGCAACCTATTAGCCTGTCTGTTTTCCTACACAGTTCTCACACACATGAACATGTTCTAGCAAACTATACCTGACAGTGAAGAAACAAATATGTTATTTAAAACAAAATACTTCACAACTGAAAAATCAGTTATGCTGCCGTTACTTTCTGCTTATTGTAACCAACATCTAAGCACTGAATGCAGGATTTCGCTGAGATTAACACAATCCAATTAACAATGGCTGTTTCCAAGAAATCAAATATTATTGCATATGCAATTCTTTAAAATGTAATCAAGAATTACAGACTTAAGAATGTTGTGAAATTGAGTGAAAACATTAAGAAAAACCCATGTAATTTTCTATCTCCACAAAATTCTGAATTTTGTTTTTATAGAAAGCTGCTGCTGCTGCTACCACTAATAATGGATCTGACAAAACTTTTGAACTGCATCATTAAGTAACTAACACACGCACACACACACAAAAAATCACTTGAGGTACAGGCATTATGATGCAACTAAAACTTTAATTTTAAATTCATATAGTCTTATCATTTCACTAATGATTTTCAGTTAACGCTTATAAGAACTTTCTTCTTGTTCTGTTGTGCAAGAGATTCATTGACAGCACAGCTACAAGGGTCACTACAAAAGTTTTGAGATGTGAGAAAGCAAAAGTTGACCCAACTTGAATGGAATGCAGAATGGGGTAGCCCCATCCTGTGTAGTCAGTCCCTGCAATGGAGCTGGAGAGGGAGAATTTTCGCTTAATGACACTGATTTTTAAAAGTGGGTTAAACCAATGCCAAAACATTTGCAACAGGCTTTTGGGGACATTGCTCCTTTCTGTGCCAGTTTTCCAGTGGTTTCAGGAATTTAAAAGGGGCCAAACATCTTTGAAAGATGAGGAGAGAAGCAGGCATCCCACAACAGCAGTGACTGAGGAAAACATCGCAGATGAGAAAAAGCTTCGTGAAAATAATTGCGTAACATTTAAAGAAATTGAGGCAGCATTGCAGATTGGTTCACCAGCAATTTTGAAAATCCTACACGAATTCCTTCTGAGAGGAAGGTCTTATCCTGATGGGTGCCTCAAAATTTGACAGAAGAACAAAGAAACACCCGTGTTGGTGTGAGGAAAGACCGACAAGATTCAAAGGAGAGGACTCTAGACAGGTTTCTAACATTTTCACAGGTGACAAAACCTGGATAAGTTTGATCTGGAGACCAAGCAGCAATCAGTGGTGTGGATCTTTGCTGATGACAATCCACCAACAAAAGTGAAGCATCCCCGAAGAGTCAGCAAGAAAATGGTGGTCCCATTCTTCTCAAAGGTAACATGGCAATCATTCCTCTGAAGGAGCAAAGGATGGTTACCACTAATTGGTACACCACGGATTGCCTGCCAAAAGTTTTCACCAAACTTCAAGAATGGCGGCCACGCACAGTACTAGGGATCCTTCTCCATCATGAAAACCTGTCCGCGCACATGGCCAACGTCACCATTCAGTTCCTGGAGTCCATGGAGGTGAAATATATGACTCATCCACCATACAGTCCCAACCTGGCTCCATGTGATTTTATTTTTGTTCCCAAAGAAGAAAACACGTGGCAGGAGTGTTTCCAGAAATGGTTCCAGTGAATGCAAATGTGTATACAGTGTGGTGGCTAGCACTTTGAGAAAATGCATGTCAGAATAATTTTAAAAAAAATTGTTTGTGTATCTCGAAACTTTCGTAGTGACCCTCGTACTATGTAGTAGTTCTTCACAGCATCCAAATGCAGGATACCACTGTTCAGAAAGCAGTTAAATCAGTGAAGACTGTAGCTATTGCTTATGTCACATACTGTACTTGTTGACTGGCAAACAGCGGGTCAGTCATCCCAACACCAGCCCAAGCTCATCTGTAGCTATTAATAATCTAGACATTAACCCAAGAGATCTTAGAAGGATTTTAAGTCATAATTCCACTCTGATACTTTGGAAGATTGGGCTGCAATCAACTGCACATCAGTATTTACGTGAATCTAATGTGCACTTTATTGACCAAATGTAGTACTCAAAATTGTGGTGCACACTAGATTTGCTGGCACATTAGATTCAAGTGCAAATCCGTTCCGTAGAACACCAGTAACTTCATTCAATTTTTTCATTTATTACATCACAATGGATTGCTGGAGTTAGCATGCATCCA
Organism: Deroplatys truncata; assembly: GCA_030765065.1. Lineage (NCBI taxonomy): Eukaryota > Metazoa > Arthropoda > Insecta > Mantodea > Mantidae > Deroplatys > Deroplatys truncata. The sequence continues at coordinate 421,688,674 of CM060990.1, forward strand.
GGAACTTGCGACAAGCTAGTCGCTCATTTATTTGTTTATTAACTCACAATGGATTAAGCACACATTCATCATTGAACATTGTGACGCCACCCCTCTGTACAGGCATAAATACATTCCAACCCATGAGAGGAATGTGCAAATGCTTATATCAACACAATGCATGTAAGTGCAGAACATGTACTCATGCTTACGTCGCACAGTATTCATATTGCTTCTTCTTTCTTCTAATATCTCTAAGACTTTCTTGTGGTTGAAATGTACTACCTATGATAGTCTCTTGGGTAAAGGTTGCATTCAAAACTTAAATGAAATGAAATGCAATGCAATGTACAATAGTGTATTTCATAGTGAAATAAAGTTCAATTTATGCATGACTCAAATTCCAATACAAAGCATACTGGATACAAGTCATCTTCTAAACATCGCAACGGAAGCCAGGGAATGGGTTTATAAGCATTTCTGAGTTAGCCACTGTTTTGATTTATCCACGAATCCCTATACCTTCATTGCTGCGGATAAAGAGTATTCTGCATTACATTTAAATACAACAGTATTTCAAAGGTATTCCTTAATGTCAAATCAAAACAATTTTTATCGTATTTATTATGAAGTAATAATTTAAGTTTAAATCAATTCTGTATAGTAGTAATCATAATACACGAAAATTATACCATTCATAGCATTGTTACTAGCATTAATAAACATATTTCATACATGAAATCATACAGCTAAATATCAAATATTATTAGTGGCTTGCTGGAGTTAACAGGCATCCGGAAACTTGCAAGAAGCTAGCCGCTCATTTATCATTGGCCTATTATTGAGTGTTTTTAGTTACGATATGGAGGGGAAGGGCAAACAGAGAACATCATCTTATGATGCTTCTTTAAAGCGTAAAGTAATCCTTCCTGTTGATAAAAATGGTAATAGAAAGGCAGGAAGGAAGTTCAATGTATCAGAGAGCAACATTCGCTTGTGGTGTAAACAGAAATTGGCATTATTTGCTACTAGAGCCAGTAGGAAGAAATTTATGGGTCCTCGCAAAGGAAGACATCCTGAAGTTGAAGAAAAAGTGTTGGAATTTGTGCATGAAAGGAGGATAATGGGAAAACTGTGACTAGTGACACTATACGAAAGAAAGCTAAAGAGGAGGCTGAAGTTCTGGTATTCCGAAACAAGAGTTTAAGGCTAGCCGTGGATGGGTGGATCGTTTCATGCAGCGGACAGGTTTAACTCTAAGGCACTGTACAACAATGTGCCAGAAGCTTCCTGCAGATTTTGAGGACAAACTACAAACCTTTCAGCAGTATGGAAGAAAAGAAATTTTTCAATGGGGCAAATAGGCAATGCTGATGGGACACCAATTTGGTTTGATATGCCGCAGAACTACACTATTACTGAGAAGGGGACAAAGGAAGTTATCAAAACAACAGAGTGCGGAAAACAGTGCATAACAGTAATGCTGGCAATCACAGCAGAAGGGTGCAAACTTCCCCCTTTCTTAATCTTCAAGAGGAAAACATGCCCCAAAACCCCTAAGAATGAAAAACTGTTTCCTCATGACGTCATTATTCAAAACCAGGTGAAGGGATGGATGACCAAATTATTGATGCACGATTGGATCCAAAATGTGTGGGGTCGTCATCCCAGTGGGCTTTCTAATCCACCATAAATGCTTTGGATGCACTTCGTGGTGATCTCGCTGATGATGTAAAAAAGAAGGTACATAGCCTAGCAGTGATATTATTCCTGGAGGGACGACATCATATTACAGCCCATGGACATTAGTATAAATAAACCTTTTAAGGGTTCTGTTCAGGAGGAGTGCGAAAAATGGTTTTGTGAACCAAACCGTGAATTGACCCAGACAGGAAAAGTTAAGCATGCTGCACCACATACCGTTGCACACTGGGTTTTTGCTGTCTGGAAAAGCACTGAAGCACCATTGATTGCAAAGTCATTCAAGAAATGCTGCATTTCAAATGCTTTGGATGGCAGTGAGGATGGTGTGCTCTGGAATGACGAGGAGAAAGGAAATGAACCTGTTTCTGATGTGGACACTTCTGAGGATTCCAGTGATGAAAGCATCAGTGAATAATGGTGATTCATGCTTGTAATTTACGGTATTTCATGTTCACCAATTTTCTTCTTTAACAATGTGTCACCTAACAATAGGGCACTTTCAATTCTATAATCTGATGGTTTATATACAAAATAAATTTAAATAAAATACCTATTACCTATTTTCTGTCATTGATGCACTTTACATTCGATACAAACCCTTTTTTGTCATAATTTTAAGTTTCAAATATGGGGTGCACATTAGATTTGCGTAAATACAGCATCTTTAAAAATGCAGTATCTAGGATTTTTTTTAATAATTACCCTTATTTTAGCAAAATTTTGAAATGAAAAATCTGATCAGTCTTAATATTGGTGCCAAAATATCATAAAAATGTTAAATCCTGCTAATATAACATAAAATAGATAAAGTTTTTATGTTTTGATAAAAATAGTTTCAGAGAAAAGGTATGTAAGGCTTCAAAAATAAAAGTTACAGGAAAATGACTGACCTCTTAAAACATTCCTGCTCCATAATCTAAACTTCCAGGAGTATCCTCTCTACTTTATCTTCTTGTTTCTTACTTTCTGTCTGACTTTCTTGTGTAAGTCCTGTGCCTCCCATTATATTTTTGGAACTTTGTTGGGGGTTTTGGCAAGTTCACGAGTTCACATAATATTTTTTCACATGTAAACCATTTCCCAAAAGTATGCATACCATATACAAACATAATATTGTTTTCAAATCCATCTACAAAATTGAGAGTCAGCTCTACATTCACTGGCTGCACTTCAACACTAAGTTCGATACTATTCCAAATCTAGCTTTAAAGTCTTCAAAACATACCACACTACCACTTGAATCCCAATATTTACATTTTAAAAATCCATTTAGAGCCCCAAGAGTATACTGATATCTAAAATAATATTTCTCTCTCACGTTGCACTCTCTTCTGTAGCTTCAACAGTTGTGGCAGGAGTAGAAAATGTGTTTCCTTCAAAAAGAACTACTTTACGAATCACTGTTTGTTGATCCAGCCCTCGCCACAGGGATCCATTATCTAAACTAAAACTTACACTATACTATTTACTTTTGTATTTACAATGTTTTCATTATAATATTTACACACTTTTCATTTTCTTCATGCCTTTTTTTGAACACTTTCTTGTAGGATCTAGGCATTCTTTATTTGTTCAACGTAACAGTAAACATGTGCACGCATCTGGCACCAGAAAACAAATGAATGAACAGCACAAACAGGTTAGAAAATGGCTGAAAGCATAAAGTAACTACCCTTAGGTAAGATAGTCCATAGAACTAAAATAATATCTAAGAAAACTATCACAGATCAGAAAATGAAAAAGGGGCATGTCCCAGCATGTACACTTTCATATAAGCTGTCATTTAGGACCTTTAAATAGGCTTATGGTTCAAATCATTTGTATCCTCAAACACATGTCAAACTATTGTCTAGTCTTCTAAGTCTAGTTTGCTTCTAAGCACGATCTTGAAAAATGAGGGAGAAAATTATAAGCATGCTGGTTTTTGTTTTGACTCAATGCAGCTACATGAAACAAAAATACAGAGCTTTGACGTAATGTGTGATATCACCCCTATCACATACATAGTGGGATGATAAAAATATAAGCCAGTCTGATAATATTTCCAAAGTCAGCTGTTGAGAGCCAGCAGCCTGTAACTCTTTACTGGTGTTAAGTGCCAAGGGCTTTTAGGAGGAAAAAGACAAATACTGCACATAACTAATCAGACCTGACAGATAAAGTTGTCAAATCTTTCTTTATAATAATGTCCATGGTATGCAACACATGTTTATAATATTGACAGATACAAAGACTTCATAACAGCTTCAAAATGTAGCTACAAATACAATACTTTTTTTAAGATAAAATTATTTTTGTACTAAATTAAGTTAAAAAGATTGGTGTTAAAAATGTATCTTAAATTAAAATAAAAGATAAAATTAATGAATGGCATTCTGGTATCAGGTGACATGCATTAATGTCCTTGGTTTGTTTAATTTGACTAACATTTAAACTGTAAAACAATTAAGTGCAAAAGAGTAAACTAGGCAAGCTTTTCTGATACTCACCAAAATGAAGTGAAGATAAAATCCTTTTAAAGCAAGATATGTTTATGGCTAAAATGTTCTGGGGAACTATTAATCATACAGCTGTACACACTCAGCTGCATTAACATTTTTAGTATATTAAAACAACTAATAAAAATCACTGCTCTTAATAATCATACTAATTAATGAAATTGACCTTATGTATAAGAAAAGAAATTTGTCTTCAGCAAATCAAAGTTACACAGTCACAAGTCTATGTCCATCAACATTTATGGAAAAGAACTATTAATTTGTTTTATTTTACACACTTGCGAAGGATTGCACATTTCCTAAGTAACCCTTTGTCACAGACAATGCACACGGATCTTGATCACTGACTTTGCTCCAGAGAATGACAATGCACTCTTTCCTTTTTTCCAGGTAGCAATGCCACACCATACACCATTTTGTCGTGATTTGCGGTGTTCAGTAATGCAGAATAATTGACATTTTATTAGATAACCACTCTGCAATTTACACATCTATAATAGAAGCATAAATTCATTGCCCACTCATTTTCTTTCCATTGCAGTTTTCCGGTATACAAGGTAATTGCTTATAGAAAATGGTTTGTTAACCACTATGTATAGTAAGCCATCAGTTTTCATAGTAGTTTTGCCCTCAAAATGATTGTGCATCCCTATACATGTAGCAATCTAAGCAACAGTTGTTAATTGCACCATATATCGTCCAAAATTTTATTCCCCATTCATGATGGTGTTTGTTTGGCATACATTGCATGAGCTGGGTGTGACATTTGGATCCTATGAAATGTTCATTTATTGTTAATTATGGGCGAGGAGAATAGTGGTGCCAAAATATCCTGTTTGCATATTTTAAAATAGGCTGGAATGAAACACAAGGGTCATAATTTGGAGAAAAAGGAGCAGAAAGCTTGCAACTGTCCACTAAATGAAAAAATTTCAAAAGAAGTTTAATTTGTTTCTAGAATATGTTTTTCCAAACCAAGGAGTATGGAAAATGCCTTTTGTGCTTCAGAAGGAAAAAAACTAGTTTCTTCAAAAGCTCTATGTTCAAAATACTTGCAACGAATGCTCTTATATCATGTTCAGTTGTTTTTAGCCAGGTTCTCGATCTTTAACTCTATGATAGCTTTCTTCCCCAAGCACCTGATCTGCATAATAATTTAAGACAACAATGAGGTTCAAGAATGCAGTGATGAAAAATAAATTGAAATAAAATATAGGAGTAGAATCAGATTGCAAGAGAAAGTTTGGATGGTCGAGAAGGGAGACTTTACTGTGCTTAGGCTGAAGTTTTGATTCTCATTCTTTCCTCCCCTTAGTATGTTGTGCTTTGGTTTATTATTTAACACCTTAAGCTTACAGAACAATTTTATGGAGCTAAAATTTTCTGATGTAATCAATTGGATGTGATCCTTTCCAGCTACAAAAAAATATTGTCAGTCGGTGTCCATACACAAAAATACACCCAAAGTTGACTTCATTTGCAATCCTTCCACAGACTTCATTGCAATGCTCTTCTCTTTTTTGGTAATTGCCGCTTCTTGGTCTATTCAATTAACACTGCTAACAGCAGTTTGAACCAAATGCAAATATTCTCTATAGAGGTGATTGCCATCAGAATGGTACTGGAGATGTGGATTTACCTTTCCTTCGTTTTCTTCACCCTTAAGACTCCAGAGGCTAAAATGTAAGTCACATGGTTATTTATAGATGTAATGGAACTTTGACACAGCTTAACGTTATGTGTAAGAGAACTGATTTGCGATAACAATGGTTAGGTTTACTTAATGATGCTCATTACTGCCAGGATCATAAAAAAAAATTGCTCATGAACCAGAAATCTGTAGGAATAGACAATGACAGAGGCTAATGCATTAAAAACACTAATCCCAATCCTAGTCTGGGATTCAACCCTCAACATTGAAAAGAGAAAGACAGCGCTCAACCAAATTTTGCAGCTTCCAAAATAGCTTCAGAACTGTTGTTAAATGCCATCCAATAAGAAGCATCCTCAGAAATGAGGAGGCTGTAATGAAATCAATGGGTTCTAAGATATTTCATTTACTACTACGTTGGTCACATGTGTATAAACTTGTACTGTAATTGCCCATTGCACTTCGTGGCTAGTGGAAGAAATGGTGACTAAGCATATTCTCTAAGTGAATATTGTGAAAAAGTGTGCATTAAAATCTCTCCGTTAACCTAAAATCACATTTACAGATATTCCCATCTCTTTGCAGGAATTTAAACACTACATTATTTAGATAGTAAAGAAGCTAGTATCAGTGATGTATATTTTAATCAGGAAATGCAAGGATTTCTATAAGTGCCTACTAAGAGACTTGCAGATTTTGTGAAGGAAGCTAAGATCTTAGGAGATTAAATGAAGGGAAGCACAATAGCATGGGGCTTCTATTGCCTTCCTGTTCTTTAAAATAAGTAAATAAACAGTGATGTGTTGATCAATTGAAATGGAAAGATCAGCTAGTTGAGACAGTAACATCAACTTAGTTATGTTGGTGTCTCAACCAACTGACTCTTAAATTTCAAGTCAACACTGAAGTTAACCAGGGCTGCAATATTTGTTGAAATTGATGCCAAAATATACAGCTTTGACTAGCTAAACGGAAAATTTGTATTTTCCTTGTAAAAATCGCTATATTCTGCAATTAATTTGCTTATATGGTCTACATGGCAAAGCACCAAACTTTTAGCCAATTTGGCTACATCAGTTTTGTGTGCCAACTTTTGAAAGCTATTTATGGAGAGGCATTTGTAAAATTTGGCTGAAAATTATGAAAAATCTGATGTTTTGTTTTTTGCCTTAAAATTATGTTCGTACATTCCACTTTCACAATCTGCTGTTTATGCTACATCATTTTCAAGGTCATTATGCCATTATTTAAATGCCCATGTGCAGGTGGATGTGGCTCCTTAAATGCATTCATCACCCCAATGCAGCAAAGTTTAAATCAGGAGATTGGATTCAATACTGGTGAATGTTAACACAGACATCTATGAATTTCTTCTGGATTCGCCCCATGAAAGGATAACTTGCAATAGCTTTTTGGTTTGTGAATCAGTAACCGTGTGCTTTGCGAATTTTGGATAAAACATACACTTTGTGCAAGAGACAGGTCATCCTTATAGTGACTTATAAATAGATACATAGAGTTCAGAATAGCAATAAGCATAATATAAGTAAAATACTGCACAGAATGTGAAATAAAAGTCTTCCTTCTATAAGAGAAAAACTTTGTTTACTCTTGTATACACACAAGCAGCTGAATCCCTTCCCATTGTCATAATCTACTACATAATTGTTAAGACTAAGGTGGACTAAATTTTCATTTATTCCTTGTTAATTGGTATACAAAGTATTATATAATGGGTAGACCCAATAAGAAATTACTCAGTTTTCGAAGCCAAAATCTCAGCCAATGAAAATAGATGTAGCATACATCTGTTGCCAACCTTCACAAACTTATGTAACGCATTGTCGTAGTTGACAAATGGTCAATTCATCATTTTGATGCGATTATCATTGACAACATGGCAAAACTTGACAAAAAGTTAGTTTGACACCCCTTAAGCTAAATTTATCTCTTGCAGGAAGAAAAAATATGTCCGGATGGCAAACTGGTGAATCTGAGGTGGAAAAATTTAAGTAGTTCTCCAAAAATGATAAAAATGAAAAATGAAATTGATTTGGAACTACCAAGTCTATAATCTGTACAAAACCAGAAGAATCTGAGCCAGGGCTAGATAACATTATCAGCCAATAGCGCTAGAGCGAGGTTGCCTAGTTCAAGTGCTGCACGGTCTTGCCGTAGTCTTCGGTTTATACTTTTCAATTGCGCTGTTAAAAGTTAAGTACTCCATAATTTATATTATTATAGCTGAGCAGGGCTAAACAGTCTGAATCAGACTGTCCAAAACCCATGTCTCTACTACATTTGGTTCTTTAGTTATGTGTCAAAGTAGACCTTTATGAGCATTGCTGAAAGACCTTGAACATTGTTCACCACCATCAGCAGCATTGTGTTTACATTTTCTTTTGCCAGGCCATTGGAATAATCCAATACATACAGAATCTGTCTACATACAGAAATTTTTAATTTACTTTACTTCACTATATGTTATGCACCTAAACTGAAATTATATGGGATGCATTCACTGCCATGTTTACATAATTACTGTTATTGGCATTATCATCTTAGTTTGAAAGGTAGCATGATGAAAGCATACCCGCTGGACTCCACACTAAGTGATCAGTTTTAATGTGTATGGTACACTGGCCGTATCCTGCTTCATGCTGTGTGTTCATATCTCTCGCTCTCTCTCTCACAAACCATCTGCCAATGCAGTGCTGCTGCTGCTGCTACTGCTCCATTGGATTGCTTCAAATTCCTTCTCATTTCGTACGGATTATGGTTGTGTACCAGTACACAATGAAGTTTGGAATCAAATATTCAACAGCTTAACTTGCACAGATTATGTATTTCAGGGTTTGGAAGCAAAAAATTACTGATACAAAAGATTTTTGAGTTAATTGAGCAATGGTCTTCTTGTAATACACATTATATGGATACAACATAGACTAGTCCTGGAGTTACCAGTGATTCTTCTGATGTGCGTAGTAAAATGGTCAATGCATTTCTGGGCATTGATACAGGTCATGCAGCCATGCAGAAATTCTGTCTGACCATGGGTATGTGTTATACAAGTGCTATGCTCACTTAGGTATCAATTCAGATCTGCTGTAGCATGACACTACTGATATTTCTGTGTCATATGCTGGTACTTGGCATAATGTGTGGTGCATGTGTAGTGGAAGGTAAACAGCTAAAGACAGCAATGAATATCAAGCAAGGGTTAAGGATCACAAAGTGGTACATGCGAGGCAAATTACTCATGGTCTTCTGGATCTACGGAAACTACTACTGTTAAGGATATCTGGGAAAGATCAATTGCTTTGTGTAATATGCATTATATTGCCATTGTTTCTGATGGTATCTCAACCACCTGCTTCTATTACAGTCATCAGTGTATGGTCCAATATTCAGGTTACTGAAGATGAATGTCTGTACCACACTGCTATGCATTTGGGAATAGGCCTTACACATGTAGTGAAAGCTTCAAAATTGCAAGGTAAGATTCTCAGAGAAGAAACCAGGCAGTTTGAAAGCTGAAACTGTTGTAAAGCTTCAAACTGTAGAAGTGCAATAAAGAATAGCATTCCAAATATAGATCAGATGAAATCTGCAGTATTTCCAACTCTTATCACTGTATGACAATAGAGGAGAAGCCACAGCACTTTAAATGACATGGAGGCGAATCAACTTGGTGCTTTTATAATTGTCTTGTTGCCAAAGGTGAGGAACCCTCAAAATATAAAGAGAACAGAGCATTACATTCACCTAACACACTGTGTTCAATTAGCCAGCACATCATAGATTAGGCGGTGCATATTTACTAGAGGTGCACTAAAGGAAAAACTCGGAATGCAATTATGAGAGTTTGCATATGCTGATCAGGAGTCAATATCCAAAAGAAGTCCTCATTGTAACATTAACAAGAATGCACAGTAATATCAGGAGTATCTGAGGAGAAAAAACTGGTATCACATTAACTTCATTTAAAAAAAAAAATACACTTACTGTGGACCTGTTTTGGCAGCTCTTGCATCCATCCTTGGTGGAGATATACAGTAAAAATAGTGAAGTTAGTGTGCAATACCTGTTTTTTCTCCTCAGATAATCCAAAAGAAGTTTTTGTTTCTAGAATGAAATTAGTTGACTTTAGCCACTAGTGAATTCAATATCGGTTCTGAAATCATCTGTAAAGTAAAGCAGTAAAGCAACTTTACAGCAGTAAAGCAACTCCAGTCAAAAAGAAGGATTACGGATAGGTGAAGATTTAACCAGAGCACGCTAAACAGTTCTCAAGTACATTGAAATCAACAAAGAAGCAGTTAAAAGTAGTAAAACTTAAAGAGGAAGAAGCTAAATAGCTGAAGGACCTTCATATGGTCAAGGAAAATTCTACGGCAGCAAGGTTTTTATATGTTTAAAACTTAATTTTTCTCTTTCAGTTTTCCATACTTTTGATGTTCAAAATACTCCTTGTGATGCAATTTTTAATGACTCCTGAAACTTTCCACACCATTCTTGGATAGCTAATTCATTAAACGTGCTTTATTTTATGTTCTATATGGAGCAAGTTAATTATTAATGTTTTTTTAATTAATAATTCCAGGGAAAAAAAAGTCATCTAAATGTAATCTATGTTCACAATAAATGTTTTCTCTAAAATTATTCAACATAGGTGAATGAAAACAGTTTTGTAGGCATAATCCAAAGAAATGAACATCCAGAGTTTAGGTTATTTACAAATATTTTGCATACACAGTTTTGCAAAAGCTATCTTACTTACCAAATACACTTTGGCCAAAAAACTTGCAAAATTTCAAACCGTTGACAAAAACTATGGATTTTAACAAATTTTACAGATGCCTACCCTTATATGTATGAAATACCATGGTTGAGGGTGGAGGTCTGGATACTGCATGCAAGATAAACCTCTGATCAGCAATACAGTCCCACATGTGTGCATTTTCATCTGAAGCACTTAAAGTGTAATTTAACAATAAATTTTCATGCAAAATATTAATTTTTCTTGAATTATCCATAGAAGTAAACCGTGCAAATTATTTAAGTTATGCATTGGAGATCCTAAAAATAAGCTACTTCTAACTTCTTATACATTATGAGGCTTTGCTATCAGGAATTTACTTAAACAATACCAGTCTTTATCACGACACTGACACTGTATGCAGCTGTAGTAATTTATGTCACAGGTAAACTATTTCAGAACCGATGCACTAAAAAATGCAGTTTTGAAATAGTTAACTTTGCAACACGTGTATACTCGGGGTTACAGAAGGAATGAATATTAAATGCACAACAAAAAGATATATTTACCTACTCTAAAGGTGAATACATGTAGAAATTTAACTCATAACATTATAAATGTAAACAAATAAGAAATTTTAATTCACAACTAGTTTTACTTTTTATGGTTATATCCTAAACAATTATGGTCGCTAGTTAACCTTTACAGTATGTCCTGTAAGCATTATGAAATATATTACACATCATTGCACGATAATGCTAAGATTACCAGAAACCAATTTATGGAGTACAGTAAATATAGAGGTCCTACTCACTCTTTCCTTCTCAAAAGAGGAAGTAGATGAAATATTCAATTTCACAACTAATAAGATCTTGCAATAACATACATTGCACTGCCTTGGTGACCCTTATTGTGCTTAATGATTATGAAGACAAGTGGCGCACAAATATGTAGTACTGGAAAACATGGAAACATAAATGTAGCAACCTTGGAGGATTGTTACAACACACTGTCACAACCCTAAGGGTTTTGTAGTAACAAAAGCTGTAAATACAAGAAACATTTTCATTCAATGGCTGCTGTAAATATGTTTTACACAAACTATAAGGATGGTCTGCCAGTAGTTGACCACATGAGTATGTTTTCACTAAAAATAAGCATTTGGGCAACACTGTAAAATAGTTCTTTGGCTGTATATAATCTTTAAGTCTCTTTATGTCATTTGGCAACAGCTCAACAGGAAGTAATGTTCACACAGAAGGTAAAACATTTTAGAAGATCCTATCTTTGCTGCATGGCTTCTGGTAGTGTTTAATATTAGGCAAGTATGTTTGGAGCTCTACAAAACCTTGAAGACCCCTATAAAATATGAGTATTATCTAACATAAATGTATGTTTTACCACTTAAATATGCAACAGGAAAAATGTATATCCACATTTTCATGTTTTAAGATTCATAAGAGTAACTTAATGGGTGGTCATCTACTAGTTCCTAATTTTTAAATAGCATCAGTAATTGACTGGAATGGACAATCGCCGAGTCAGTTTAAAATCATGTAATATTCACTAATTGTCTTATCACTTAAAAATGTGATACACACATTATTATTCAATATATGTGCCTAATGGTTGTTTTAAAATATTGTAAGTGTTTATTACTATCCAGATCTAAAAATGGAAACGAGGCAATTCAACTACACAGAAGCATTAAATAATACAATAAATGATGTTCAAAATAACAGTCTTCCAATTTGACAAGCTGCAAAATAGTATGGAATACCACATTCCGCCCTTATTAATAAACTGAAAAGCAGAGTGCCTTTGGAGAGGAAAATGGGACCTGCAATAGTTTTGACAACAGCAAGGGAGGAACCAATGGTTCTAATGATAATACCGGTGATACCACATTGACTTGCACTTAAAACAATGTTGAGATCCAGCAAGTAGAGGAACTGAAAGAAAATGAGGAAATACAGCAGAATGAAGGTGTGCAACAGAGCACAGATGATATGCAAAGTGGCAAAGTGCAGCAGATTGGAGAACAGAGAAAAAAAAAAAATCAGTTCCTGCTGCAATTCAGTCTCCAATTGCAAGTGGAAGTACACCACACTCAGTTGACCCTGCATTTCTCAATCAAGTTGTTTGGTCAAAAGAATCACCAGTCAAATCAACACGACAAAGAAAATTGCATCTATCACATGGTATTACAAATAAGAGGTGGCTTCAATATCATGAACTGGATGTTGACAAGAATGAAACAAATGTCAGGAAAACGCAACTAAAACCAGGTAGAAATAGTTAACGAAGATCTGAAAAACAAACACTAAGACTCTCAGTCAGATAGTTCTAAGTTAGCTAGAGCTACAGACACCAGATTCCAACATGAACTTCAATATTTCTGACACAGATGAGAATAATGGAGAGGGTGAAAGAAAACATTAAAGAAGGATCTTGGGTCCTTATGAAATATACCGTGAGGAAAATTGCTGCTACTCTGTGGGGAAAGTGATGAAGACTGGGGAAACCGGTTTCAAAATTTTCTTTGCTCAGCACGTAGCTGGAAATGCATTGAAATGGCCAGCACTAAAATAAATTGATACTGTACGTAAGGATATGGTGCAGTATGTTCTTTATGAAACGCAGGAAAATTATAACAGACTTGTGGGTTTTACATTTTCAATGTTTTGCAGGTTACAATCTTGGTTAGAACATTGTTTTATGTGGAACAGTAAGAGTATTGGTGCATGCTTTGTGTTCAAACACCTCAAATCTTATTTGTTTTTGTAACTGTCAACTACTGGTAAAATACTGGTTATTCATGGACATGTTGTTGTCAACAATTGGTATTTTTGTAACCTGTTAGCTTAAACATACATTTAAAACTGTTATACAATTGTAAGCAAATAATAAACAATACCACAGTGCTGAACTTTTAACTGTTGTTTTACTGTATAAACTTTCCCTTGGGACTTTTCACATATGTACGATAGTGTTTCAAAAGATGAATTATCCTTAACTGTTTAACTACTGGCGAATACACCCTATTCCAGTGTAATTACATCATAGATGAAGTAATGTACTGTACTGTGAACTGTAAATTTACTATGAACAAATATTTTGTTGTCATACCCTTACCTTCTTCCCTTTTTCTACGTCCCCATCTGGAACACCCATTGTTTTCCTGCTGTTGCCTGCTGAGAAATGTTACAATGCCTCTTAGAACAATAATAATCATAATCATAATAATAATCATCATAACAATAATAAATTCAGAATGTCTGGATTGGTTCAGATGCCTGTAGATTAGCAGAAACTTTTAACTCTCATTTTGGATAACCTCTATGTAAGTAATTTTCCAAAATGGTTACTTTACGAAATCAGGGTTCTTTGATATTCAGACTAATCCTTTCGTTATATGGAACGTTTGTGTTAAATTGTTGCTGTGGTGGCAATATATTGCCTAACCACCCTACCCTTTATGCAACTGTTATATAGTGATTTCTGGCAACTTTCTGAAGTGTTGCCAACGTGAATCATTCGAGTTTTAGACACGTAGATCCCTCGGCTATGGCCTGTCATCGCTTCGCAGTTGCGGACTGCTTCACTCCTCTCCTCTAAAACATCCCTCGGCTACGCTTTGAGGCTGAGAGCCGTCAACCCTCAGCAGTTATCCTGTATAATAGCGACCTGTCTTCTGCTAGCAGCGGCCTGGGCATAGCTTATGGGGCTCGAGCATTGCCAACCTTAGGAAATGAACATGCAAAATATAACATCGTAACATTAAATTAGTGGTGTGCTAATTAAAATAGTCTTACATCAACATTAAATTAGGGCTTGTGTGGCGTGAAATTAGTCTTGCACCAATGCATGAAAAGACAATTTTTTCCATGGGAGTGATAGTATAGTTAAATGCAGTTTTTTTTCTTCTGCCCTCTTTTTGGAGTTTTTTTTTGGATGAATGTATTGTACAAATTCGGTGTTTATTTGATTTTTGGCTTTTAGTTATAGGCTTTTAATAATAATATATTTCCTCTTGTAAAAAGGAAATTGTCTTTTTATTCAGGGAAACTAAAAATTGTATATAGGCGAAGTAGGATTTTAACATCGGATCTTTGGTTATTTGATACTATTTAAAGCTTTAAGAAATTAGATAGAATGGCCATTAAGGCAAAAGTTATTTTAAATACCTAGGAGGAAAGGAAGCACAAAGGCCATAAAGGCAAACTGAAGGAGGTTCGGATTAAGGAATTTTTTTTCGTTCTTTGTTATATTACATTGAAGCCTAGTTATTGTACAAAGTGAATAAAACCTGCATGTAGATTCATACCCAGTGAAAATGCTTTAATTTCAGAGCAAACACATTATCACACATACATAATAAAAGGTGTACACATTATTGCACAGAAACAATGGCAGTATTGTCGTCATTGCCAATGAGACACAAAACACACATTGTTGTATTAATCTACTGAAATGAAAAATCTGATGAACACTTGTAAATTAGGTGAAATATAAGGTGCATACATTATTACACAGAAGTAGTTGCAGCATGTTTTCATTATCTTGAGCCACAAAACACACATTGTTGTATAAATGTACTGAAATGAAAAATCTGATGAACACGTGTAAATTAGGTGAAATATAAGGTGTATACATTACACCGAAGCATCAGCAGCATTGTTGTCATTGTCTTTGAGCCACAAAGCTTACATTGTTGTATTACTTTACTGCAATGAACATTACAATAACCAAAAACCGATTCATTAAAAAAATAGAAACACAAGTATGCACCTTTGATTGAATTCCACCTTGTTAAATTACACCGGTTAATGCTGCGCGACGACATCCAGTATCACACTAACCATGTCTTGTCCCCAAAAATGATTCTGGAACAGGAATTCATGAAGATAGGATGTGAAGAGAGCGTTACTTGTACCAAACTGGTGCCGAATTTTCCTCTTCATCCTCATCCACATGTATTCCACATTCTGCGTGTGGAAGGAGTCGTCCTCAGGGTCAACAAAATTCTGCTCATGGATAATAACATCGTGAACACACACGCCATCAAGCAGATTTCCAATGTTGGCGTAAGAAGGCCACCCATCCATCCGTGATGATGCCGCTTCTAGGCAAAATATGCTCAATGATCAGGGCCTCCAGGGTTTCTGCCCTCCTGTCCGACACTTCCACTAGGAAGCATTTCCCAGAGCTACACTCAATACTGCCGAACACCCTGTGGCTCTCAACGCCACATCCCTCTGTGGTACTTGCGGTGGAAGAACTTTGACTCGTCTATTTCTACGGTGATGGGCTCATCATTTTCGTCTAGGCCACCAATGAAGTCTGGATTTTCTTCCAACCACCGCTCAGGTTCTTCTCTGAGGAAGTTGCACCAGTCCACAGAGGTATGGTAATTGGCCACTGAGGCTTCCCACCTCATGTATTGCGGCAGTTCGAAAGTCCAGGTGTATACCAGGAATATCACATGCTCCAAGTGCAGCTTGCTCCTGGAGAAGAACGATCCATCCCGGATGGACTTCCTCCTTCTGCAAGATCCACATGACCACCGTTTCCCATTGACGCTGCCATTGTAATTGTGCAGCGCACACAGCTGCTGGCAGTCATTGCAGATCTTGCTATTCGCAAGCAGTCTCCTCCACTCTACCCACTACAGAACTGCCAGTATCCCATCTATTCTGCGGGACAGAATGGGTAATGACCAGACTTTGCCAATCACTGCTTCCCGGTCGAGAATTTCTTCAGGCACAATTGCTAAAGTACATTGGGCTATGTTAACAAGAGAGCAATACAATTGGGAGTCTGTACTTCTCAGAATAACTTTCAAGTATGTGAATAACACTGGAGAAATAAAGGTAAGGGTAAAGCGCTTCGACCCCTAAATTTCTAATTGGCTACCAGGGATGGATGCCACTTTAAAGCAAAGGGCGAGACTTGGGAGGGGCTAATATTTGTTGAAAGGAAAGCGGGGAAAAGTATGAATTTTTAAGGCTGCCAATCCAAGGTGGACTTTCCCAACCAAAAGCATTGGAAAAAGAGCGAAGCGGGGTAGTAAATCCATTCACCCTCTAGAACACCCTGTCACTGATAAATTAGAACATCAACACATGTTAATTTGTTTATTTGTCCTTTGAATTTATCTATTATCAATTTTTTTCTATTGCTTACCTTACCTGTAAGCAAAGTATTGCATATCCAAAAATTTAATATCGAGATGAGAAAATAAATAAAATAAACGATAGCGGGTAGAGAAATACATGTGAATGTATCACATAAGATAAATACTTATACATTTAGTTTGGACCTGACGTAATTCTGAGAAAATTGCAATGCCTGTTTTACTGTATAATGCTTCATTCAAAAGCTCATGCTGCCCTCATAGTCGGAAAGTCTAATCCTTTCCCAAAAAATAAGAAATAAATAAATAAACGGTTAATATCTCTTGAGTCGACGTGTTAACACAACTTCACTCTTATCAAGTTCTAAAATTTAAAATGAGTCAATTCAGCTGTCGAAGTACTAATGAAACAATTGTCCATTTTAAATTTTAGAACTTTATGCGAGTGAAGTTGTGTCAATATGACAACTCAAGAAATATTAACATATTTTAACTTCACTTTTATAAATACTTTTTATGTGTTTGTGTTTTAAATAAACAGTTGCTAAAACAAAGACGAAAGCACAATTCAGAGGTGCATCATCTAAGGCAGATTTGTAAGTTGAATCTTCAATTTTACTTTCTCTAGCAGTATCTGTAATAGGTAGAAGAAGTTTTGCATCCCACTAAAAAATTAGATATAACTATATCCGGAAAAACATGTTTTAAGGCATCCTGAATAAATAAAAAACACAAAACGCGCACACCAATGCATGTGTATCTACAGCATAAATGAAAAACAAAATCTAGGATAAACTGCAGGCTTAGTATTTAAGCTCGGTATCTTCCAAAGATTCAAAACCAATAATTTCAAAAATATCTCCTGCCATAACCCTCCGTTTCAATGGAACATTTTTGGTTATTTATGGCTTGTGAAGTCCTCTTCATTCGGAATGAATTTTGTATACTTTTAGTGTAACTGGTAAACCATAAGAGACAGACAAAAACTTACAATACAACAAATGTAGATGCCTTTAAAACTTACAATTTATTCCAAATAACATTTTTGTTGTATCACCCATTCTGGATATATCCGCTGTTATTCTTTTAATTATTCAATATTTTCTCATTTTTTGAAATGCTCTCCCATTCACTTGTTTCTCACAAATGCACGGCAACTATGGAATTTTAAGGCTAACATATAGCATCCAGTTCTTAAACATTTGACTGTCACCATTCCCTTTGTATCTATAACGAAATGTGTAATGTAGCTATTTCTGCAAAGGTTTATCTTGATTGAAACGTAGTAGATAGAAAAACAGCTAATGTGATACTTTCACATGACTTTCTCTTTCTTCTATCTTTATTAATGGGTATACAAACTCTTCTTACTAAAGCTTATTTTTCTATCTACTACATCTTAATCCAAATAAACCTTTGCAAAAATAGCTATATTATACATTTCGTTATAGATACAAAGAGAATATGGACACCCAAATGTTTAAGAACTGGACGCTATATGCTGGCCTTAAATTTCCATACTGTTTCCATGCAATCACGAGAAACAACTAAATGTTGAAAGGACTTCAAGAGAATGACCAAAAAATGAACAATTCGAGCTTTTAAAAACTGGACAATTCAAACCTTTAATAACGGATATCTCAGAAAGTGCTCATGCCACAAAAACGCTTATTTTAAATATATTGTACGTTTTAAAGAGATCTGCATTTTTTATGTAGTACGTTTTCCTCTATCGCTTAACGTTTACAGTTATACAAGATTATAAAAAACTGTCTTCAAATGAAGATGACTTCATAGGCTATTCACCGAAAATTCAAGATATACATTTTATTTGTCATATAAATACCTTTAACGTGTGGTATTTTAATCAAAATTGTTACAGCCAATTTTTAGAACATAAAAAATTTCGAAAAATATTCCATGTAAAGGGTAGTTTGGGGTGGGGGATTGTGTTGCAAAAATTGATGTCGCATCCTTGGAAGATATTGAATCTAAATGCCAAGTTTGGTATTTATCGGACTTTTTGTTTTTGAGTTATGTTCACACACACACACACACACACACACACAGATGCTTTACTTGGATTCAGTATCGAATTTTGGGGTGGAATGCAACACTTCTCCTAATTATATACGTAGTGGAGAAAGTAAAAAACAGATACAGACGAAACTTTGAATATTTACACTCTCAGACTCGGCAAAAGTAGCATTATGTAAAAGAGGAATAAAATCCTCTGAGGCTCTGTCATGTGTAGGGGACCAAATTTTGTGTTTTGTTTGCAACGTTTACTAACCAGTTCCTAGTAAACGCATGTTCTCGTTATAACTAAATGATTATCTCAAAAGCTCTGCATGAAATACAAAAATAAAGTATAACTTTTTGCAGTAAAAGTTATCTTTCCCCTCAAAATAGTACTTATAAATTAAGACGTTTAAGAACATTATGTAAGGCATTTGAAGTTTTATTTTTATTTCACGCCTCGCGAACGGATAAAACAAGGTAAAACTACTGTTCTTCGGATATCATAATAATAATAATAATAATAATAATAATAATAATAATAATACAAATGCCCTCTATGTATACTACAATGGCTCACTCTACATTGTATGCATGGGTTGGCACACTTAGGCCTACAGCGTGTTTTCCCTTTGAACGGTTGGCAACAACCTCCTAGGCCACGCCCTCGCCGCTGCTAGCAGAAGACAGGCCGCTATTATACAGGATAACCCCCTGGGCTACGCCTTGCGGATTAGGTCCCTAGGCCCGGCCAAACTTCCGTTTACAAACCCCACGAAATTAAAGTAAAACGCGATAAAGGCAAGTTTAGCGTATTCGCCATAGTCTTAAAGGTCACCACTATTTCATTACAGCGACACATTAATTTGTGTAATGATGGTATTAAAGAAATAAAAGCCGTGCAATGCATAGGTGTGTTATATGTGTACAGCGATTTCGACCATAATCCGGTACTGCGGTTTGTCCCCGAAGAAAAACATTAATTTATTATTCGGTTAGAACACAACATTCTCATGTTGTAAAAATTAGTTGGGAGTAATAGTGGCGATTGGCAACATTTAATGCTGTTCACGACTTTGAGTCTCTGAATATCTATATTTTAAGAACAGTACTTTTTAAACACAACTGTTCCTTATTCGTAATACACGCGCAACGCAATTAAATTTTACAAATTCATTCCGTGTTGATAAAATGTTTCCCTACCAAACGAAAACACTTAAAGGCGTACTACAAGAAGATTACTCTTGTACCAAGAGCTACGATTTCGTAGAGCATAATGTTACGTGGTTTAAAATCAAATTCTGCTATCATCAGCTAATGGAATGTACTGAAACCATACTATTATAATCATAAGAAAAGTCCAGTTAGTTCACAGCCAAGCAAAATAAGTTGATTTTATACTAACTTACCACAAGTCCAAAAACACCCTATTCTTTAAATAGCAGAAAGTGAAAGAAACTAACGTAACTTCCTCGTCCTATACTTCTCCTCAAAGAACACCAAAGTATCAGAAGTGCAACCCTGGTGTTAAACGATGGCAACACGAAGGCGATCGCAACGTGAGTAGTGATCTGGGATGGAACCACACTATGAAAAATCACGCTCTCGAATGCTGACGTCAGTGGTAGCTACTACAGGTGTAATTTTCATACCTGCCCGGCACAGCTATATATTCTATATATTCTAATAGGGCTGGTTCTATGACGCTACACGACTCGGTACACCGGTTATATATCAGAGTTCTTTATTTGGCGGCAAGTTTGAATACGTAGGAAGGATTGTCGCACACAACATCGGCCATTACACTAATTGTTAAGTTTCTCTATTTGATTATGGGTAGCAGAAATTCAGTAGTCAATAGCTTGCCTTGTACATACTCAAACGCACTATAGTCTGGCAACTTCTATGATCTCCATTGTGACAGTTTACCGAAAGAGCCAGATAGACTATATTCTCTAGAAATTGCTTTATGGCTTTAGATAAATATATTACCA
This sequence comes from Deroplatys truncata, assembly GCA_030765065.1. Lineage (NCBI taxonomy): Eukaryota > Metazoa > Arthropoda > Insecta > Mantodea > Mantidae > Deroplatys > Deroplatys truncata. The sequence continues at coordinate 421,709,414 of CM060990.1, forward strand.
TTAATAATTTTATAAAAGTTGCTATATTTCCATTACTTACATACTACTAAGATAAGCAACGCGCTCAAAAATTTGTTTTCTTGGTAAAGAGACGTTGGATGAGACGATGCAGTGAAGATAGCAAGATTTTCCTATTTTTATTGCAAAACTAGCTGTATTGCACACTAAGCCTAAGGCAAGATACCAGAAAATCAGGACAGTGATAAAACGCGGGTTCCTTTTATGACCATTTCACACTACAACGGAAACAAAAGTCGAGTTATCTACTTCTGATTAATTCTAGATTTCGCTGTCTGCCAAGCAAAGCATGTCAAGTTGTTTCACACTCAAAATACAATAGAACGTGTTCTAGTATTTGCATAATGGGTACTTTTTTTTAATATTGCTTCAAAACGTTTTCCTATAAGAGCTTCTGCTATTCTCTAGAAATTTACCAGTTTAGAGCCAATAGTTAAATTTTGGAGCTGTGCTTGTTAACAAAACCCTAGCATATGTATGTGGATTTCATAATTAATAAACTAAGCTGAAAGTTAAATGTTGAGTTAGTGTGCTATTAAGAGCCACTACATTACCATCACTATATCAGCAAATAGTAACAATAATACCAATAATAATAAAAACAGTAATATTGAATTAAACCGTTTATCACAGCGAAAAAATGTTTCTGGCCACACCGTTATGTTTTCTGCTCTAAGCTGTTCTTATTGGCGGCAGGGTTGTAAAGGTTGTTAGTGTGATGACCTGTGATGGCTTACATTAAGTTAAAAGCAAATTTTATACTTCCAAAATCAAACTAATTTCTCAAAAAAATCATATTATCATACACAAAATATATAGGTATATAAAAATATAATCCTATTAAAAAGAAATTTTTTGTACAAAGCAAAATTAAAAATAAACAGAAAATCTAAAAACAAGAGTAATTTATATGCAAAATATAAGCATTTCTGCCCTACTTGGGCCGAGAGATGATCTTCTCTAAGAGATTAAAGAGATTATCTGCCCTGCTACAGAAAAGATTTCCTCAGCTGACATGGAGGTATCAATATTGTTTGAATAAGTATAATTTTGCATATTTACATGAACTTTTTGTCCAAAGAAGACTCCACAGAAGTGTTTTACAACATAATATTGAATGCGGTGACGTAGGTGTTTGTAGAAGAACTAGAAAACGAAGAAAAGGTATTCAAAAGTAGCGCCTATATCCGGCAGCGCATGTAATTCACCCTTCGTTTGGATAAAGCCACGGTTTACTCCGTATACGTATAGAGGCGTCAGAACCGGAAGAACCGGTTTATTCATCGGTTTTACTCGTATCGTCCACACCCCTATGTTCTAATATTATGTCGCTACTGACGACGTACAAAATTAACTACGTGAGCTTCAGTAATCGTGATTGCACTTTGAGTTATTCAAATTGCTTTTTAAAGGAATTGATTAAACCTCACATAAAATAACTTGTCATTGTCATCTGTAGCAATACAATATTAGAACATTATTATGATAAGCTGAACACCTGACGGTTACGCTAGTATGAAAAACACAATGGTTTATTCTTGTATAACTCTTTTTATTTAAATTATCCAATAGTCGGTACATAAATTGCTTTTATATAATATTATTTGGTGTTAATAGTGGTTGCTGAATGTTTCTATGCCACAATACATTATGGCCAAATTTAAATTTTTGAGGCTGAATGAAAAGTTCAAGTACCTTGCAAGAATTTATTCTGCATGCTTCATAGTAAAATATTTTGCACTTAAACTGCCTCCAAGTTTTGTTTGAACTTGCAACTAACTAACAGTAGAATGTGGAATTCGACAGGAAAATGGGAAGAATAACACATGCTTGACATTGTTATGTTATTCTACTCTTCAGATAGCACAACGCAATTTGATTAACATAACTTCATTCCATTTCCTACAAAGAAACTTCTGCATACATTATATGAAACAATGTAGCTATTGTTACATTTGCCAACACTTGTTTGTCATTCACTAGATCACTATTAGTAGTGCAATAAATGTCATTAGCAACAGTTTCACCACACTATTATTTAACACTATCAATGTCATCATCACTCTCTGTGCTCTGACTTGAAGCACCATCACTGGACCCAAATAGGCACAACTTAACTCCAACTTTCCATTGTGTATATCCTAGAAGTAAATAGAAACACATGCTTAAACCAACCTCAAAAGTAGGTTTCTGAAAAGAGAAATCCACTTGCATTAAGGGAAAATTTGTGTTTACAAACACCTTGTGATTATATTACATACTGTCCATTCTAAACCAGAGTTCCCTCTGATGTAAACAAAAGCACATGCTTCTGCTTATCATGAATTTAAGCACTATGCTTACGCCAATGTAAATAGTTCCTAAATAAATGCATTGTGTCATGAAGTATTGGAGTAGAAAAGATATAAAACTACACATTTTATTGCGGTTATCGTAAGAACTCATTGTTAAAGGTAGTGGATATATAATAACTGTTAAGAGACTACACAATATGATTTTCTTAATGCTACCTGCTATTGCGCTAACATTCAAGAGTATATTTTTGTTAATTACCACCTGTATGGATGACTGCCCATTCTCTTGCCTATATGAATATGCAGCAGTGAATTCCCAGAGGTGATGTCTGAGTACCAAATAAACTGTTTGCATAACACAGCAAATATGATATGCGAACAGTCATTTATAATACGCTAGCACTCACATGCTAAGCTCAGGTCAAATCTTGTGATTTTATCAGTTAGTGTTTGAGTTGCCATGGCAGAGGAAGAGAGTGTATTGCGAATAAACTGTTCTAACACAAAAGTGGGGAACCGTTGAAAAGTGGCGAAAAAGAAGTAATACTTAATGTGTTCAATCACTATTACAATAACACCTGACACTTGCAAGTCTATATATTAGGACACTAACATCCGAGTTTACAGGCGTTTCAAAAAAAGGTGTAACCAAAGCACGCAGGGAATATAAACAGACATAATAGGAGAATAAAATGTGGGAACTTGTTTTGTGTGCAACAGTGTTGTGGGTAAGTTTGTCATTAACTTGGAGGATAATTATGATTCCAATATGGCAGCTGAGTCATTTTTGGAGGATTTGGATTAGGGCGTTGCACCTTTGCTTAAGGATTGCCATAAACCCCAGCAAAATGCCCATTTTCTGCATACCTATAAAATCCATTGTTACTTCAGGTTGCATTTTGAATTATGATTTTCATGAAGGACACCTTTTTATAGACTGAAACAATGTTCAGCTGTAAGTGTCATGCAGCAAGTATGTGTGAGAGGAAGAAGCAGCCGTAAGGGGCACGGATTGCGAACTACTTTCGTGCGGATAATACAAAGAGTTTGTTTATAGCGAGAGGCACTCTGGTTTGGAATGGAAAGTAGGTCCACTATTGCTACTATATCTAGAGGAATTTTAACAGGTCAGTTAGTAATTGCTAATGTCTAGCAGCATTTTTGTGCAACCAGTAGCTTAAGTAAGTAATGAGAGTGCTTTGGGGGGAAGAGAGGCTAGCTCATTCCCTGCTTACCCTTAGAAACCACACTCAACTTTTAAATGCATTATAATAAACTTCAATAGTTGTAAAAATGATTATTATAGCAAGTAATCAATTTTCTGCTAAAAGTAGCATATTTCCAATCGTGTCACTCTTGTGTCAGCTTTAGCCTACACATGGCATGTGTGATGAACAATTAACACTGACTGACCTGATAGCGGTTAACTGTGAAGTCCCGTGCTTAAAGTACTTACTATATTGTAAGTTGCCATTGGGATACATTATCTCAAAATTAATTTGAAAATGCCTTGTGGTTTACTGGAAAAACGTGAGTCAGTTGAGGAATTTAAAGTCGTGTCGGCATGTTGCCATGGTAGCTCAGTTGTCTAGAGCAATGGCATGGAAAGGCGAAGATCTGTGTTCAAACTTCTGAAGGCAATATCAATGTCTTACTTGTGAAACAGTTGTGTTGCACATTGCAATTCTGGGTTCGCCAAAAGAAATAGGTTATGATGAGCATTCCTGTTACCCACGAGTAATCTGCAGCTTGTTGCATCCCTTCACCCTTTCTGATGTGGCTGTGTTTGCTTATTAATGTAATTTAGAAAATGTGAATTGCTGATAGTTGACAAAACTGAAGAATTTAGCGAAAGGTTATTAAAGTTTTAATGCAAAAATACTGATATGAGTGAATTAACTAGTCAGCCTATTAAGTGAAACACACTAAAAATACCTGAAGTGTAAAGAAACACAGGAATTAAATGAGCAAACTGGAATTTTGTGCTCGGGTTTGGTTGATAAACTGTTAAGTGAGAAGGAAATAACACTTTTAAAAATCACCACCACTTTGTGTTACTTGGACAAAATTCAGTATACGCAAAGGATCCATATATCCCTTCATTGAAGGTTCAATGAATCCGATCTTTTGAATAATCCTTTGATCTGTTATTTATACTGAACATTTTAACACACTTTAGCATTTTAGACACTTTTCATATAAAAAACCGACCTAGTGCTAACCTTCCGTGAATTCAGAAACCTAAGCTTATATAATAACTAATCCAATGCTAACCTTCTGCGAATTAATAAACCTAAGTTTATATTTAAAAAACCTAACCTCCTATAGTTCTTCGGATGCAATGCGTTGTGTATGAAAGGTGTTTAAAATGCTTAAAGCGTGTTAGAATGTTCATTATAAACAACAGATCGAAGGGTCTTTCAAAAGATTTGATTGATTGAAAAGATTCATGGAACCTTCACTGAAAAGATCCATGGATTGCTTGCATATATGGAATAATAGCGGAAGGGTGTATAGAATCAGACAAAAAATTCAATGCCGTGCCTCGGATTCAAACCACCAATTTGACTTGCCAAACCATTGCTCTGCCATCTAAGACTTTCTTTATTCACTATAAGTTATTTTCGTAACTATTCTAAACATGATTCATCACATATATGATTAACTTCATGTTTGTCAAGATATATGTCGACTTAAAAGGCTTCAAAACATTTAAAAATATTACGTGCACATTACTCCAAAACATTTGGTTTTTGCACAAACACCAACACATCATTATTTAAATACCTATACATTTCTTATAATACCCTGCAACTTGATTACTATTGCACAACGTATCCTCTAAGGGAAGGGCTTTCCACCAACAAAATTGCTAAAACTTTTAGATGCCAGAAAACAGACATGAAAGATTGCAATCACTTTGTAATTTCAAAGCCTCAGAACACATACTGAAGCTACTAATTTCACTCAAAACAAACACCAGATTTTTTCTTGGAAACAAGTGCTTTTGAGGACTTGTATTATCATATTACAAGGACGCTAATTATCAAAAAATCTGCCAACATTTCTATTTTCATATAGCATGCCCAGTTCATAAAAAGGGTATTTTAGTGGCAATTAGATAAAAATGCCCAAAATCAAGTGAATTACTGATATATATAAATGATATCAAATATCCTTCTTCCCTTTGTATTAGAAAATCTCAGTTGAGCACTGCCTTAAAAGAATTACTGTAGCATTGACATGCTATCCTTGACAGTTAATATGTCAAATAGTCCACCAATAATCCTACATTTTTTAACTATACACGAGTATCACTCGCATGATCAGCATCTACATGTTTGAATATTGGCACTGCAACATGCTATTTAATTTGCATTAAAGGTTGATTTCTACATTGCCCACTTTGGCTGTGATCTCCACCCATCAAGTATGAAGTGCAAAAAAAATGAATGGTACATTCCACTGTCTGGATGACTCACTATATCTGTAAAGTAAATCAGGACAATATAAAATACTGCAACACTAAGAAGCTCTTAAAAACTTAACCTTTCATGCAGAACTAGCATTTTATGTTGCTCAAACTCAATAATATACCTTCAGACTAAGTCTCCATTCGGGACTCGAACTACAACGCTGGAAGGAATGTAAATCGTAGGCATATCCCACTCTGTCTGGATGGCTCAATGTGTCTGAAAATCAATTCATTATAATGTAAAAATGTTGTTACACACAATGACCTATTAAAATCACCTTATCTTCTACTTCATTCTACGAATTTCACTGAAATTAATACAAAGTACCAATATTACAAAAAATATATTCAAGCAGAAATAACCAAATGTATGATTACCGCTTCTGGTGAAAACACACCGGACGAAAACTTTCTGCTACAAAAATCCAAGATGGTCCCGCCGTTCTTGCCTGCCATTTAGTTCGTTATGCACTTAAAAACTTGAAACAGCCAATCAGAAATATCGCCATTTGCGCAGAAGTACAACTAATAGCATACAGTGTCCATATGGGGAGTTAGCACGTTGTATTGCCACAAGGTAACTCGAGTATAGGGAAGCTAGGCCACTCCGAACATTTCGCTCTCATTGGCTGAGCGCCTGAGACGTCACGTGGAAGGTCGAGCACGCGCGCTCTTTAAATAGTAATTGAAAGTGAATGGTTTAAACCCGTTTTAACATGTACAATTTAAGGCACGGATTAGCACATCCATTGTTCAAACGGTTAAGCAGTAATTAAGGAAGTGTAACATAATGCAATGACAGATGTAATAAGACATACTTTAACTGAAAATGCGTAGGAAACTTTCGACAACACATCCAACTAATTACAAACCAATTTTATCATCACCACCAAAACTATTACCAAAATAAAAAGTAACGAATTATTTGTTTAAGCACAGTTAAGTTTGAAATAACAGTTGAAGCTTTCCTTGCGACGAATATGTTCTAGACGTTCTCGGGTTTCAAGCCAGGTGAAGTGATGTGGAGACATCGACGTTTCGGGAGCGTACATCTCTCCCATCTTCAGGATGCTGAATGATTGGATCGGTATTTTGGGCCCTTTTTCCGTGGGGGAAAAAATGCATTGCTGCATTCGACCCCCAGCCGATGTGAAATGGCTGGGGGATATGCGGGACTCGCTGCTCAAAGCGCGGAATACCTACTAAAAGCCTCACCACGTGTTAGTATGTGATAGCTATTAGTAATATCGTGCATTTTAGTTGGGTCCCGCATAGCACCCCGGTTAGTCAATGAAAGGTCCAATGCGAGCGTGTCAATAGTTAGTTACCCGGAATTATACATGACTGGTGCCCTGAGTAACCCCGGGTGATTAATCGTGCATTACACTAGGTAATTATGATACTACAATAATTGATTACATTCTATGGTATTACTGAGGTTTGCTTTCTTGCAGATTAGTGCAATCGTTATTATTGCATATCTAACCTATGTTAGAGCAAAAGTTTTATGGATATACTCTTAGGCTATGAGGATAGCCAGTCGTCTTAAGTTCTTCTGAGTTCCTTCCCTTGGGAAGAGTGTCAAGTATTTCAGCCAGGAGGATATCCTGGGACGTCCAAGTTGCAAGGCTGTCTTGCTCGTCTTCTCTTGGTTCTTAGTTGAAGCCGTTCGTCGTGCCCACACAGATAAGCAGCCAACCCTTCTCGGCGCAGCTGCACGGGTGTGTCACGCGGGGAGGCCTTCTTCTCCCGGAGCCGCCTTGGCTGGGTAGCGCAAGGACTTGAAGGCTGCTGCATGGACTGGAACTCTGTAACAGTGAGAAGGTCATGAAGTGAGATTAGTTTTTGTTCGTGTTCTTGGTAATTTGGTGTTTAGGGGTGTCTTAGGAGGTTGTCTAGGAATTCTTGGATGTTAGGCTCTGTCGCGTCGTGGAATAGTGTTCGGTCGAAAATTGAGAGAGGACGCTTATGGTTATTCGCTTCTGTCGTATAGTTGCATAAATTGTGAATATGAGCGTTGTGATGCGTAGTAAGCTTTTTGTATGTGTCAAACGTGAGTTTTTTTAATAAATTCCTCGATGGTGTGCATTTTTAGTTCATCATGTAGTATGTCAGCGGGAGCTATCTTTGGCACTTTTGATACTAAGCGTAAGATTTTATTTTGGCAAGTTTGTAGTCTTTTGATGTGTGTTTTAGCGGCGTATCCCCACACAGGCGCCGCATAGGTTAGAATGGGACGAATTAGTGTTGTGTAGAGGGTTAGGCCTAATTTAAGGTTTAGTTGATTATTTAGGTTTATTAGAGGGTATAATTTGCCCAATTGGGCATTTGCTTTTCCCCTGACTTGGTTTATGTGGGGTTTCCAAGTCAAGCCTTGGTCCATTTTAAGCCCTAGCCATGTTACATTCGCTGTCCAGTTTATGTTCTCACCGAAGAGTGTGAGTGGTTGCAAACTGTGTTTTGGAAATCTGTGATTTGTTCGTTTTGTGAAGATTATTGCTTGGGTTTTGGGGCATTTACTTTGATCCGCCAGTTCGTGAGCCAACTCTCCAGCTCTCGAGGAGCATTTTGGAGACGGGTGTAATGACTTGTGGTTGGAACGATTGCGCCATTATTGTTGTATCGTCCGCGTATATGTAGAGGGTGGTGTTTGCAGTTTTGGGATTGTCGTTTATGTATAAGTTGAACAGTGTAAGCCCGAGTATGCTTCTTTGAAGGACGCCCCCTTTGATGGGTCTAATGGAGGACCGACTGTTGTTCACTGAGGATTGGAACTTTCTGTCCTTCAGGTAGTTAGACATTAGTTTTACTAGCGAGTCCTGAATGCCCAATGAGGCTAGCTTTTTCAGTATTCCCGCATGCCATACTTTGTCGAAAGCCCGTTCCACGTCGAGGAGTAAAGCTGCTGTGGAATTTCGTATGTTGAAACCGTAAGTGATGTTCTCTGTTGCCCTTAAAAGTTGTAAGGACGTTGAGTGTTTCACTCGGAAACCGAACTGTTCCGGGATGAGGATGTCGCGCTTAATGATTGCTGCGTTGAGTCTTTTTAGTATTACTTTTTCTAGCAGCTTGCCCAATGTGTTCATTAAGCCAATAGGACTATAGTTATTCGGATTAGAAAAATTCTTTTGCTTTTTCGGGAAGTGAAGTACGTGGGCGATTTTCCATCTTTCGGGGAAGAGCCCTTGTGTTAATACGAAGTTGAAATTTTTTGCTAATAGATGTACCGCATCATCGGGTATGTGTTTAAGAGCTATGTTAGGTATTTTGTCCGGTCCCGGGCTTTTCATTGAGATAGATGTTTCATCAGCCATTTAATTTCGGATGGGCAGGTTTTACGAACTAAGTTGTGCGATTATTGTTGGTGGAAGTCGCGGGTTTCCATCTCTGTGTCTGCTGTGAATTGTGGACAAGATGGAGTGTCATTCGGCGTAAGAGTGTCTTGAAGCGCATCAGCCAGTGTGTCGGCTTTTTCTTGGTCGGTTTTAGCTATTTTTCGGTTGTGGTGTAGTGGGGGTATGCGTACTTTATCTCGGGTCAAGCATCTCGCAATGCGCCATACTGAGTTATTTTCGTGATCCAGACTGTCTAGCGTGTTCTGCCATTGTTGGGCGGTGTAATTTGAGTTTCTTTGCCTAACCAGGTTGTTGGGGTAATGGAAGGCTTCGAGATCGACCATGTGGCGAGTTTTCTGCCATTTTCGTCTTGCTCGATTTCGTTCCGCAGCCAGCTCTTTAAGGTCTGCTGGAAGCTTGGTGTCGAATGTCTTTGGTACGTGTACTGGGACTGCCGTAATTGTTGCCAGCTTGATGGCATGTTCGAACTGTGTTACGGCCGCGTCGAGCTCCGCTTGGGAGTTGAGTTGTTCCTGAGGGAAGTTTTCGCTAATTGTGCGTTCAAAAATTTCCCAATTTGCTGTTGTGTAATTGTACCTTGGTGATGGCTGTGACATCAGAATCGGACCTTTTAAAGAGATTGTTACTGGGAGGTGGTCAGAAGATAGTTCATTTCTAACTTGTAGGGTTATTCTTTGGTTAATATGCCTGGCGATTGCTATGTCCAGAATGTCAGAGCTTTGATTTATTGCGAATGGGATGTAGGTGGGCTCGTTGGGTGCATGAATTATGTAGTCAGAGTTGTTCTCGTGCTGGAGTAATGCATTTCCGGCTGCATTAGTGTGCCTGCATTTCCAAATTTGGTGCTTGGCATTGAGATCTCCTGCAATTAGTACTTTGTTGTTTATGTGTAGAATTTGGTCAACTTCCCCCGTGTCTAATGGCCCTGGTGGGTTGTACGCCGCTATTACTAGTGTTCGGGAATTCTTAATAGTGATGAATATACCTATTGCTTCTAGGGTCGCAAATTGTGGGAGTAAAGCTACGTCATGTGCTATGTTTTGTTTTATGATAATGGCTGTGCCTCCACCGCGATTGTTCCTATCCTTCCTGTGTGAAATGTAACCCGATATATTAAGTCTTGAGGCAGCATTTTAATACCTGAATAATATTAATTGTATTTTATTATAATTCAATTCAATAACAGCCCAGCTTGAAAACAATATATATAAAGTTATTGCAGATACTTATTTTGATTGTAAAACATATTTTATTAATGATATGTAAATGTTTATATACTCTAATAGTGCAAAAACTGTGAGAATAATATGTTTTAGGTTGTTAATAATGAGGTAATAATGTAATTTTGTGACAATAATGTGTCTGGAATTTTGAAAAGTACTGGCCATGAAAAGATCGGTAATGACGTAGTTACGCTTACAGTTTTGAATTAGCCAATCAACAGTAAAGAAAAGTTTTAGTTTGAATGCTTAAATTCTATTGGACTAGAATTAGCCATTAAGAGACTGGCAATGCCGAAGCTTTAAGGTTTTTACCGTTGAGATCAGTCAGTCGCGGACCAGGTTTCATAGCGTGCAGATGGAAAAGTCACGAGCATGATTTTATAGTAAATACATTAACAATGTGTAAAGTTTCTCACAGTTTCTTTTATAAAGTGCAGTGTTTTATATGTGCAAATATAAGGAAATAAAAAGAAGTGAAATTTAAAAGTAATTCTGTGACGTCTTTAATTTTTTGTCATACCACGACCTGAACAAGACCTTATGTCTCTATAGTTCGACTGAAGCAGCCGAGGAAGATTTAAATAATATTACATAAGCTTAATTAATTGAAACCTACGCACAAAGCAACAAATTAAATATAAAAAAAATCTTCAAATTCTACGTAAAAATTACATTACGCAACCCTGTGTAACATTACGTAACACAATCATCATTATCTTCACTACTACAAAGCGTGGCGTCCCAAGCATCTACCAAATTCAAAGTGTATTTCCATTACGTAAGCAGTTTAAATTAAAACTAAAACATCATCTCCAAGCGTGGGACATCTCTACAAGTTTGAAGAACATAACAACTTCAAAGTGGCGCCAAAACGTGGGGCTAACTACTATTACTTCAAAGTGGCGCACATACGTGGGGTTTCTCACATCACCATAAATAACGTCTTCAAAGTGGCGCCCAACGTGGGGTTTCGAAGACGGCGAGAACTGATGACGACAGAGAAGAGAAGATTCGACGAAATGGCCAGAAACAACAAAAAATACGAGACTACAGCTTAGAATTTCAAGATCGGCATCAAATACTCAACGGAAGCCAAGGAAAACAACAATTCTTCAGGAGTAAGGAGCACGTGGTTAACATCTTAACAACAAATTACGCGGGAGCACTGAGTATTAAAAATTAAATAACCACCAAAACAAAAGGTCAGAAAATTCCATTTTTTCATGTTGTAATTGTAAATTTTAAGAAAATATTGTTAATTTTAAGTAAAACTCATGCTGTTGAGAAGTGGAAAAGTTAAATTAAACAATTCAAAAGTAAATAAACAAAATAAAACGGAAACTGTAAACAATGAAAGTATGGAGGTATTTGAGGTTAGGTCAGCTATTACAGATTGTAATGTAGATGTAGATGAGCAGTTATATGAAAATTCAGAAGTAGATGTTGAAAAAGATAGCAATAGTATTCAGGGTCATTCAGATAGCAGTAGTATGCAAGGTCAATCACCTTTACAAATGTCTGTACAGGAAACAAAACAAAACAGATGCTATCCCTCACACATCTAGCCAACAAATGCAAGAAAACTCATCACAAGTAAATATTATGTGCATTCTACAAGCAATAAATCACTTAAATAATAAGTTTACTGAAAGTAGTACAGAGCTAAGAAACTAATAATAAGATAACTGATACCAGTGCAGACTTAAGTAATAAGTTAACTGAAACAAATAATAACTTTACAGAACTGGAAAAAGAGTTAAAAGAAGACAACACAAAGCTAAGAGTAGAGTTAACTAGAGAATTTAATAATAAGTTAACTGAAACAAATACAGAGTTATCTAGCATTAAAATTGATCTAGCTAGACAAATAGAAATTTGTATGAAAGAATGCAAAGCAGAAAGCAGGAGGTTAGAAATAAAGCTAGAACAATCTTTCAAGGTAATTAAAAAAAGACATAGATGTTAAAGTAAACAAAGGTTGTAAACAGCTAGAACAGAAATTGTCAAGTCATATTGACAAAAATGTCAATGAAATGGAGTTAAAACTTGCTGATACTAAACAGGGTATTTTTTAAAAATTAGATAAACAACGTGAAGAATTGAAAACAATGGTAGAAAATACTAATGCGGATCTTGTACAAATACAAATAGATTTAACTGGGGAAATTAGTAAAATGCATGAAATGGTAAAAACAAATGCAGCTGCAGTTAAAGAAGCAGGTACAGGGCAAGGGCAAGTAAAGTTAATGATAGACGAAATCAAAGATAAAGTACAAGAAAGTAATAAGGCAATTGATAATCTTAGAAATAGCTTTGAAAATTTAAGTACAAATGTACCAAGGTTAAATGCAAGTACAAGTAGTTCTGTAAATGCTAAACAAATGCATGTAAATAATACAAGTACAGAAAGAAGTGTATCACCATTGTTAATAAACAACACGAGAGACGCTACTGCTTTTTTCATAGCATCAGCTTCTCAAACACACAACATTGACGACACACATTTGCATTACCAAACCAGGTATCAAACTATCATTCTGTGTTTAATGAGTTACCATTACCTAACTTTAATGCTTCCTCAAGTCCAGTGCAGTTTATTAATGACCTTATAGAGTATTTTAAATTGAAAATGTGCCAGAAGCATTAAAAATGATCCTAGTTAGAAAATGCTTAGACAACAAAACATTAGAATGGTTACATGTGGTAGCGGACAGTGAAATGAATTTTGAAACCTTCAGAATTTTATTCATGAATAAATTTTGAATACCACTGTACCACATAAGATTAGGGCGAGCTTAAGCTACTCACAGTACCATAGGGATGACAACTTATCAATGACAGATTATCTGATTAAATATGCAGGATATATCAGATATTTAACTCCAGCCATGCATGAAGACGATTTCATTAGTTTAATTACTGGACACTATCCTCTACACATACAAAACTACATCTTAATTGCTAGACCCAAAACAATCTACGAGATGACAGAGCTTATATCATCACTAGAACAACAAGAAAGTAGCGGTAATGAAATGTGGGGTCCACATAGGCGAGACAGACAGATCAGGCGAGAAAGATGTAATAATATGCCGTACAATACACGCTACCACAATGTGAACAGAAGAAATCATGAATTTCAGGGTCAGAATAGATTTAATTACAACACACAGATCAGAGATTCAAGACAACAACGGAGACACGAACACATAAATTATGTGAGAACTGAAAGAATGAATCAGCAAAATTCTACATCACCCAGGGGTAATAACAGATTCCAACATAGAGGAAATATGCAAAACAGGGGAAACCTCCATAACTATAATCAGACGAGCGACGATCATCATGAAGAATATACACGTGGAGGACGTAGCAATTTCAGAGGGAGAAGAAGAGCCAGAGGGCGTGGCTCGTACTCAAACATCAATGATGATGAAATAATTGTAACTGCCATACAACATGGCAATCCGGTAAATACTGAGAATACTTACCAGGAAAACTAAGTTATGTATTGCCTGACGTAGATTCTGGTAATACAGTACCTTCTGCTCTAAACGGCAAAAATAAAATATCTACACACTTTGATTTTTTATCGTTTAAGTACAAACACAGGGAATTGTGAAAACAAATATGATTCACCGTACATACAAACTATAATAGCAGGAAAGGAAGTAAATGTTGCAATAGATTCAGGATCATCAAGCTCTATCTGCTCGAAGAAATTTTTTGAACAATTGCTAAATGAAGGAATACAACTCATGATTGCACCAATCAGCAACTTAATATGTAGGGTAGCTATAGGTACAATAACGCAAACCATCAAATCACAAGCATTGATACCTGTACAGATAGCAGATATTACATTGGAGGTTATGGTTTTGATTGTTCCAAACTTGATATGCGAAGTTATAATAGGGTGTGATGTTTTAATAGAATTCTCTGCAATAGTTGATTTTAATATGGACAGACTTATATTAAATAAAGAAGAAAAGAAGATATACGTGCCATTTATAAAAGATAAATTATGTAAAGTACAAAGGATGGGGCAAGAAAATGCAGTATACGAAGAAGAGTGCTTCATACAGATAATTAATGTCCAAGCGAGCAGGGAAAACAAAGAAAGATTATTGACCCTTAACTTCGTAGAACAGAACACTGACCTTACCAAATGGAACCCTTATGTAAAGAAATCTAATGCAAAAGAAAATATTTTAGAGCAGGTAGAAGATAGTTATGTAACAGAGATTGAAGATAGGAAAATACATACAGACACACTGATGACAAATACAATACTGACAGACAATGAAAATTTAATAATGGAGAAGGTATTAGAAGACAATAAACATGGTTTCAGTGAAATTCCAGGACGGTATACATCATATCTTCACACATTTACAGTAGAAAATGTACCAGCATTTCAGAGAAAGTATAATAATCTACCAGTGAATCTAAGAAACGAAGCTAAACATTAATAGCTAGTATGCTAGAAAACAACATCATAGAACTTAGCAATTCACAATATATAAATAGTGTTTGTTGGACAGTAAAGAACGACAATAGTTTAAGAATCACTATTGATAGGAAGTATTTAAACAAATTAATGCTTCCAGATCACTTTCAAAATGAAAATATAGAACAAACAATTGCAAATTATCATGTGGCAAATATATCTCTTCCATAGATCTTACAGTTTCATTTTGGCAAGTCGAACTAGATCCTAAAGTACGTCATTATACAGCTTTACAAGTTTTTGGATTACAATATAGGTATTGTGTAAATTCATATGGATTGAAGAATAGTGGATTCCTGAGAGCAATACGTAGTATCTTTGGTAATACAGCAGATGATTTCTTAATTAGATACACTGACGATTTCCTAATTATAAGTCAAACCTTTGAGGAACATTTAGAAAATGTAATTTATGTGTTGAACAAATTACATGAACATGGTATGACAGTAAACATCAAAAAGTCAAAATTTTGTGTACCTGAAATCAAAATTTTAGGATACGTAATAAATGAAGTAGGAATTCGACCAGATGAAGAAAGAATAGAAGCCATATTAAGAATACCACCACCTAAGAATATTCGACAGCTAAGACGTTTATTTGGAATTTGGAATTATGAAAGTAAATTCTTACCAAGATATGTTATAGAAGTAGAACCTTAAGACAACTGCTGAAGAAGACAAATAAATGGAAGTTGCCAGCAGAGCTACAAGAATTTTTTGAAAATGACCGACAGCTGTTTGCAAATTCAATATTATTGGAACGCCCAAGAGATGAGTTAGATTACGGGTTGTACGTGGATGCAACTTATCATGGATATGCTGGAATACTTGGACAAAGAGAACATGACAACACGTTTCATGTAATTAGTATTGCATCACGTGGCCTTACCATTATTGAAAGGAATGCATCAGTAACAATGTTAGAAATTGGAGCATTATATTCTTCACTACTAAAATTTAAAACATATATATTTCAGAAGAAAGTGAAAATATATACAGATCATATTAGCTTAACTTTCATTCAGAAATGTAAGTTATATTCTGGCAAGTTAGCTAGAATGATTCTTGCTATAACGGAATTTGATTATGAAATTGTACATATTCCAGGCAAACAGAATACATTTAGTGATTTGATATCAAGGATCAATCACAACAAACACTTTCCTGAAAGTAGTTCAAGACA
Organism: Deroplatys truncata; assembly: GCA_030765065.1. Classification (NCBI taxonomy): domain Eukaryota; kingdom Metazoa; phylum Arthropoda; class Insecta; order Mantodea; family Mantidae; genus Deroplatys; species Deroplatys truncata. The sequence goes on from CM060990.1 coordinate 421,725,472, forward strand.
ACAATACGAAATTAAAGTGCTTACAACTGACATTCCAATGAGGAAAGAATTGAAAAATTAATTCAAAAATATTAAAGAAGAGCAAGACAAAGATATTAAACTAACAGGTTTAAAAGAAAAAGCTCTAATTATAGAAGAGGCACAGAACAGTACAATCGCTGTTAAAGATGGTGTACTATATAAGAGACACGGAAAAGAAATAAAGAGGTGGAAAACATATATTCCAACAAGAATGGAATTGGAAATAATAGAGCAATTTCATTTAGGATAAATACATGCAGGTACAGAGAAGACAACCCTAACCATTTTGGAAAATGTATACATCTCAAAATTAGGACATAAAATTAGAAAATATATATCATGTTGTGACCTTTGTCAGAAAGCAAAACAAATTAATGTTGCCTATGACTATAGAACAAACTCAGTACTTAGTGATAAACCGAGATGTCTATTGAGTTTAGATTTACATGATCCAATGCCTGCAAGTACATTTGGATACAAATTTTTATTTGTATGGTATGACGTATTTAGTAAATATGTTAGAATTTATGCACTCAGGAATGCAACTAGCATAGCATGCTTAAACAAGCTAACAAAAACATATTTCCCAGAGGAAGGAATAGTTGAGGCCATGCCTTGTGATAATGCATCAGTGTTTACTAGTTCTAAATTTATGAATGGAATTAAAGATTTAGGAATCAAACAGTATTTTTCATCAAGATACAGACCAAACGCCAATCCAGTGGAAAGAGAAATTGCAAATTATCTACGTGTAGTATGTCATAACAAACAGAGCAGTTGGTACTCATACATCAGTATTGTCCAAAATCTATCAATCCATAAATGCAGTTACAGGATTTAAACCAATTGAACTTCACCATGGAAAATTGTATAACACTTTGAGTCATAATAAACCCAAAGTTATTAAAGACCAAAAAATTTAACTACCATAGAAAGAAGAAATCTTCAGATTAGCATTTTCGAAAATACAAGCAAAAGCCCTCAAAAGAAAACAAAAACATGAAGAAAGAAAACGAGGAATTTGGAAAATAAAATTAGGAGATCAAGTATTACTGAAGAATAAAAGATTATCAAAAAACTTTGTAAAGAATCTTGGAGGTTATTTTTGAGCTACCATGGCCCTTATGAAGTAATAAATATATTTGGAACACATACATACGAACTTAGAAACAATAAAACCAATAAAATAATTGAAAAATTCCACAAACAAATGTTAAAGCCATATAAAATTAAACAATCTGAGGCACAATAAAAGAAAGAAATTAATGTATCTGGAACATAAAAGGGGAAAGCAATGTAATCTAAGAAACAAGTTACAAGAAACATTACCTCCAAATCCCACTCCATCTTGCCCACTTTTCACGGCATTCACGGAGGCGGAAACAGAAAACTACAAAGGACAAGAAACACACAACATGGTACGTAAAACATGCTCAAGCGAAATTAAATGGCTCATCAGGCATCTCAAGAAGAGAAAAGCCCCTGGAACAGACAGCATTCCTACCTCAGTGCTCAGGAATTTGCCGGAGATGCAATAAAACTACTTTAAAAATATTCAACTTCGTGCTAACAAGCGGGCACTTTCCAGACAGATGGAAGCTGGCCACTGTGGCCCACTTCTCCAAGAAACGGAAAGACCTGTCCAACCCGCACAACTACAGACCAATTAGTCTACTCAGCACAATAGGCAAACTTCTAGAAAAGATAATACTCAAACGCCTCAACGTTCAGTTAATTAAACAAAATACATTAATTCCAGAACAGTTTGGATTCCGCGCCAAACATTCAACTACCATACAACTACTCAGGGCAACGGAAAATATCACGTACGGATTCAATACAAGAAAATCCACAGGCGCACTGTTTCTTGACGTAAAACGAGCGTTCGACAGAGTATGGCACGCCGGAATATTGAAGAAACTTAAAACACTTAACATCCATGACTAGTTAATCAAACGTATAGCAAATTATTTAAACAACAGAAAATGTTAATCGAAAGTCAACAACCAACTTTCTACAAAGCGACCAATCAGAACAGGAGTCCCACAAGGGAGTTTGGTCGGGCCGACACTATTCAATATATACATCAACGATATTCCAAAAACCGCTAAAACAAACCTATACATTTACGCGGACGATACAGCAATCATGACACAATCAGGCAAAACCGAATTTATCCACAGTAGGCTCCAAAACTCCTTCAATGGATTGGAGGACTGGTTTGCAAAATGGCGCATTAAAGTAAACGCTCCAAAAACGCAAGCGATAATATTCACAAAACGCAACAACCACAGATTCCCGAAGCACCAGTTACCGCCGCTTACCATATTTGGTGAAAACATAAAGTGGAAGGACACGGTAACCTAGCTTGGCCTCAAAATGGATCAAGGCCTAACGTGAAAGAAACACATCACACAAATACGGGGAAAAGCAAATGCCAAATTAGGCAAGCTCTACCCGCTCATCAACATGAACACCCAGCTGAATCTCAACATGGGTCTCACGTTATACAAAACACTAATACGACCAATATTTACCTATGTCGCACCTATCCGGGGGTATGCCGCCAAAACATACATCAAAAGACTACAAACATTTCAAAAGAAAGTTTTGCGCATGGTAGCTAAGGTACCGTACGTAGCGCCATCTGATTTACTCCACGAGGAAGTTAAAATTCACAGTAGAATAATGCATTAAAAAGCTAACCTACGACATGTATAAAAGCTTACGCGTATATCACAATGATTTAGTCAAAGCGTTAGGGAACTACGATTCCGAAAACTACAAACATAATAGACCAATTTCTCTATTCGATAGAACTTTATCCCAAGACAATACGGAAGAACAAATCCAACAGTTTCTAAATAATCTACTCCAAACGTGACAAGGACACTGACACAGGACTTCTAATCTCTATATTCCATCACTAATCTTTTTCTTACTTTCTACCCTTGTTTCAGTCCACGCCCGTCGCAGAGCTCTCAAGTCCTCAGCAACCGCTGAGGCGGCCCGGGAGAAGGGGCCTCCCGCCGTGAACGACGCGGGCAGTGAAAGACGGGCCGCCGCATTAGGGAAACGTGCACACAGACGACAGTGGCGACCATCAGGACAACAAGTACAACGAAGGACCTAGAAGGCCGGATGCTACGACAGACGCCTGTGCCCACTTGTCGAACAGGAAACGCTTGGAACAACAGCACAGGACGCAATCTCAGCAATTTTTCAATTAATCATAAAATTATGCACTATAATACTAATCTAACTTAGCAATAAGTTAACATTAAGTCATATGACACGCAGGCACTCCCTGCAATCAACTCACAAATTAGATCTTAAGAATTAAATTAAGCATGCATTAACAACGTAAGAAAATACGCATATAAACCACTGGTATTGTTCAGGTTTCATGGGCAATACCAGCAAATAGCATTTGACACGCTCGCATGCATTGCATGCCAGCCAAGTAGCCATTCACATACTAACCGGGGTGCTATGCGGGACCCGACTAAAGCATGCAAGCATGAATGCACGATATAACACAGCAATATACAATTAACACGTGGTAGGGTTTTTAGTGGGTATTCCGCGCTTTGAGCGGCGAGCCCCACATATCCCCGCAGCCATTGCACAACGGCTGGGGGTCGAATGCAATAATGCATTTTCCCCCCACGGAAAAAAAACCCAGAACTTAGATATCGACAACTAGAATACAGGGGAGCACCAGAAGAGCCCGACTAGCCTTAAAGGCGCGAAGAAGGGATCAGAGCCAGCCCAGCGGTCGGGAGCAGCATAGCGCTTGCCGCTTGTCTCTCCTGCACTTGCGGCCACCGGCGGAGGCCCCTTCGAGCGGCTCGTCATTGCCGAGGCTTAGGACAAATGCAAACAGGTCTTCCTGTGACTCAGCTGACTAATAGGGTAGAGGAGCACGTCCGCAGCCAACAGTCTCTGACTGGAACCATAAAGCGCCCTCACGGGTAGGACCTCTGCTCTTCGGGCTTTTTAGCGCCCTTTAGGTGTTCTTTCTCTTCGACTCTACTATCGTTTTCTCTTTTCATAGTTTTAAGCCCCCAGTTAGGTAGCTTAAGCTTTCTCTATTCTTCCCACTTCCTAGTTGCATTTATATACTTATTTTCGTGTCACTCCTACCATGACCAAGCAGCACAAGATCATGAAGGGCTACCCGTTGGGGATGCGGGTCACCAGGCAAGCGGTTGTCAAGACCCAGCTTCAGTTTGGTTCTTCTGCTGTTCCTTCTGCTCCTAATCCTCGATTCTCTGCACCCACTCCTCGTTCCTCTGCACCCACTCCTCGATCCTCTGCAACTACTCCTCGCTCCTCTGCACCCTTTGCTCGCTCCTCTGCGCCCACTCCCCGCTCCTCTGAACCCATTCCTCATTCCTCTGCACCCACTCCTCGCTCTACCGCTAACACAGCCGGTATGGATAGCAGCCCTGCTGTGATTCCCTTCCTGTCCGTCTCATCCTCTCCGGTCACCCCGGCTGCCCTTGAAACACCTCTACCCCGTCCCGCTCTTCCTCCTCATCCTCTTCCCACCCTCGCCTCACTCCTACTCCTCATCCTGTCTCCCCCATTCCACGGCAGTCCTCCCCTCGCCCAGCCCGCGTACCTACCCCTTCCAATCCATCCACCTCCCGTCTTCCTACCCGACCTCCCTCCTCTCGCCCTACTTCTGCACCCAACTCAGCCCCTTCCGCTGCTCCTTCTCCTACGCCCAAGCCGTCTCCTCCCGACTCCAACCTCCCATCTATGTCTCCAAATCCATGTCACGCTGTTTCAGACGCTACAGGAGTTCGACGTCCTGCACCCCAATGATGGGTACACCATCTCGAGGGCCCCGCTTTCGCGGGACTTTCTCGTGCGCACCAGGTCCGCTAGGGACTTCGCACTAATGATTGCCTTTCTGCGGGAGCGCTGGGTCACCTTCACGATGACGACGAATAACGACAACCAGACCTTCCGTGCAGTGGTGAAGCACGTATACTTTGACGGCGCGGAAGAGGCCATTAAGGCAGAATTGCACGCCGAGCACTTTTCAGTGCTTCGGGTCGTACAACTAAGACGGTTTGACTGGGCCCGAGCGACTCTTACGTTCTACCTGGTGGACCTGGGGACGGCCGAAGACCTAGACCGCTTGCGGCAGCTCGAGTAAGTGCTTCACTTTCGTATGTAGGTGGAGCCGTACCGCAGACCGGTTATCCCGGTGCAGTGTAGCCGATGCCAGCAGCTTCGGCACACGGAGGAGAAGTGCACGGCGAGCGCAGTTGTGTGCTCCAAATGCACGGCGCCTCATGATTCGCGGACATGCAGCGTCCCCATCACCGAGAGGAAGTGCGCCCTATGTCTCAGTTCGGACAACGGGGCCAGGTACCGGGCTTGTCCCGAGTACTAGAGACACGTTGCAGCGGCGCGCAACCTTGCAAGGAATGGTGGCCGCTCTGCCAAGCGGAGAGTGGGGGGGCCGTGTACGGAGGGCCGCTTCAGAACGGGTGCCACCCTCCTCCGGCGTGTCCGTGAGGTCAGCTGAGGAGACCGCACGGGTGGAAGGTCATAAGGTTCAGAAACCCACCCAACCACCACGTAAGCCACGTCAATCTGCGAGGGAGGTGCCGACCAGAGAAGAGACCCTCGCAGATCCGAGATTTCAGCACCAGAGGAAGTGCTACCAACAGATCCTCCGCTCAGGATGGGAAACATCTGAACTTCGGGAGTCGAGCATGCAAATCCTGGAACTTCTGGCAACGTCGGGATCGTCCGAGACGCGCTACATCCTTGCCTCTTACCGCTACTTCTTTCAGCTCCTTACCTCTCCAGGCTTCCTAAGAATTACACACCCATCCTGAACATCACTAACTGGAATGCCCGAGGAGTGGGCAGAAGAAAGACCGAACTTAAATACTTTCTCTCGCAAGATAATACACACATAGCGCTAATTACCAAAACCCATCTCTGTGATCGCGACAGATTCAACATAAAAGGCTATACAATACACCGTAATGATAGAAACAGGCGCGGAAGCGGAACCGCAATAATAACAATACATTGCCCACGATTTAGCACCTCAACCTCAGTTCAGAACACTTGAAGCCACAAGTATATACACCACTATAGATCAACATCGCGTATTAGTAAAGGCGGCGTACGCTCCACCAGGCATACTAGATACAGCAGATATAGATGCACACATGCAGCTAAACAATAGGGCAATAATTGCAGGCGATCTAAACGCAAAACACCAAATTTGGGATTGCAACGGGACCAACTGAGAAGGGTCCACCCTCTTAAACCTAGAAAACAACTCGGACTATATAATTCACACACCAGCCGAAGAAACATATATTCCTTACAGCGGAAACCAGCTTTCAAACTTCCTGGACATAGCAATCACACGCAACTTAACACGTACATTAAACCTCCATGTATAAACGAGCTAAGCTCTGACCACTTACTGGTCATTATAACTCTGGAGGGTTCTATAACTCAAGAACTTCCAGCCCAGCGCCGCAACAACAACAAACTGGACTGGGACAATTTTGCAATGACTGTGAGTGAGCACATCCCTACAACAGAACTAAACAATGTTCAAAATTTGAACACAGCAGTTGAACAACTAGAAAAAGCTATCCAAACCGCAACCACAGAAGCGATACCGTTAACCAAACCGAAAACTATTACTCAAAACTTCCGCAAGACACACACATGTTAGCGCAAGAAAGAAATAAAGCCGGACGCAAATGGCAGAAATCGAGGCATCTAGTTGACCAAGAATACTTCAGACACCTCAACGCACTGTTCAGGTAACGAACTACAAAGTTCATATCCCAACAATGGCAAAGCACACTCGATCGTCTCAACTATGAGAGAGACACAGTGTGGCGAATAGCCCGTTACCTAACACAAGATAAGGTCCACATCCCACCACTACATCACAACCAAAAAATCGCGTCAACAGAACGACAAAAAGCGAACACGCTAGCAGATGCGTCACAAGAAACATTAACTCCAAATCCCACTCCATCTTGCCCACTTTTCACGGCACTTTTCACGTGCAACCTTTATGTACGCAAGTGTGTTACGTAATCTTTGCGTGGTCGTGCAATTCATCACTAATTCTAGCTTGTGAAGCCAATCTTTTACAGCACGTGTTCAGTGCGTTTATTTGCGTGTGTGTATACAAGGTCAGGTGCATCTATTTAAAAGAAAGAAGAAGGAATTCATTTTTGTGCATCGTACTTCGGTACGCATAAATTACGAGTGTAGCATATTCTGCTCTCCATAGAATAATTTCAGCGCTAGTCACAGTAGATGTGACGTAATTTTTTTTAACTTTCAGTTCGAGTTTTCTCGCTGAAGATATCACTTTGTTAAATTTTTTTCTTCCATGTGTACACTCTGTTTTAAAACCTTGGTTTTGTGTCCAAGTGGCTTGCGTGTCATGTCTGTGTATACAATATGCTGGTATAGTTTTCTAATATTTCGCCGTGGGCGCTTAATTATATTACTGTTGGTATTGGTTCTTATCTGGCTATGTTCTGATGTTTCTAGTTACATTCATGCGATGCTATAAGTGGTTAGTTTGGTGTAATCTGTAATGGTGATCTTCCATTCATTTACTGGTTGAGTTTATCCTTGTTTTGTGCTGCCACAATGCCTAAGCGACGTACTACGCAGAAATCTGATGTGGTTATTGCTCCAGTTAGTGAGCATAGTGACGTAGAATCTATTTCCAGCACTAGTACACTTGTTGTTACCAAGTTATTACCAGTGATGTCTAATCCGCCTGTTTCGGTGAGCACAATGCAGTCAGCTGTGTGTCGTCCGGTCATTGAACCCTCTTACTTTGAGGATTCAAGTAAGTTATCGTCATATGAATTTCTTCAAAATTTTGAAATGGTCGCTGCTGCTAATGGTTGGTCTAAGGAAATGAAATTGAAATGTTTTCCATGTTAATTAAGAGATATTGCTGCATCATGGTTTCAAACTTTTCGCCACCGGCATCCTCGCCACGATTGCCTATCTACACAGTTTCTAAATGCCTTTCAGATGACTAACCAGAGTGATATTTTGGAAATGAAACTCAGACAGCGTGTACAGTTAGATGATGAACCTGTTATTAATTATATCTATGATGTGTTATCTCTGTGTGATCAAGTAAATCCAGCTGTCTCAGTTAGAACAAATCAAACACCTGCCTAAAGGTCTTAAACCTCTCTATGTACAGCCTTTGCTGCCATTAAATCCTCAAACTATTGACGAGGTGATACAAATAATTCGACGAGTGGACAAGGCACAATTTTATATGCAGAACCGAGAACATCTAGTGTCTGCCCAATCTCAGGCTGCAGTGGTTACACCACCCACTTCTGTATTTAATAATGCATCTGTTCCTGCTGTTACTTTACCAGCTACTGCTCAGCTAAAAAATGCTTCTTCTCTTGGGGACGTACCTGTCGCTCCCATGCAACAGCTGATTGATCGTGTGGAACAGTTATCTAACCGAGTTAACCAGTTTCAGTTACCACCTGCTGTACCATCTTCGGAGAGAACTTCACTGCTTCCACGGCCATCTGACTTCGACCGGCGGGACTCATCCATCACCTGCTATAGATGCAACAGGCAGGGCCACCTGGCTCGCTTCTGCGGTAGCCGCTTTCCTCGGTCAAAAAACGACTGGCGCCGAGCCTCATACGACGAGACTTAGCAGCTTCACCACCACCCACCAACACGGTTGCACCTCAACAGGATGTGGCTGCATTATCAGGTCAGATCTTACAAGTTATTGGTCATATTGCCCAGACAGAGGTTTCCATCTTGCTCGACACAGGAAGCGCAGTTAGCATTGTGAATGCTGCCCATGTTCTTAATCACTCTACATTGAAACCCATAGAAATGTTGCTTCGAAATGCAGGTAATAAGTTACTTGATGCACCTTACCACACTGGTTATGTTTGAACCTGCTGTCAACATAATGCAGAAGAAAAATCTTTCAATTCCACCGTTGTTGTGTCATTCTGCATCTGAACTTACTATACCAGTGCATAATAATACTGCAGTTCCACAAACACTGTTTGCCAATACAGTTTTAGCTAATGCTTATGATCTTGCACTAGTTCAGAGTAATTCTGTTTTATCATCAGATGTTACCCCTCTGCCAGCTTCAAATTTTAATTTTAATGTCAATGATAAACTACTTGAAACTCAAAAGGCTAAATTGCATTCTTTGTTATTGAAATATAGTGATCTTTTTGCCACCACATTGCAAGAACTTGGTACTACTGATGTTGCAGAGTTTGATATTAAAGTAACTGACTCTAAACCAATTAAACCAAGACCTTACAGAGTTCCCCATAAACAAAAGGAAATCATTGCTGAACAGGTTAAAGAAATGCAAGATGCTGGGATTATTAAGGAATCGCAGTCCTATTGGGCTTCTCCTGTGGTGCTTGTTAAAAAGAAAGATGGTTCCATGAGATTTTGGGTTAATTATAGGAAATTGAATGCGGTTACAGTAACCACCTCTTTCCCTTTGCCATTGATAGATGCTTTGTTAAGTTATTTGGGGGAGGCTAAATGGTTTGTCTCATTAGATTTGCTGTCAGCATATTTTCAAGTACCTGTTGCAGAGGATAGCCAGAAATATACTTCTTTTGTTACTTTTCAAGGTCTATATCAATTCACACGCTTGAGTTTTGGGCTGGCCAATGCTCCTAGGTTCTTCAGCTACATCGCAGACAAGTTGCTAGGTGATCTGAATTTTAAAAAGGCAATTGCATATTTGGATGATACTGTCGTTTTTGCTAAAACCTTTGATGAGTTGTTACAAAATCTTGAAGCTGTATTTCAACGACTAGATAACCATAAATTTTAACTCAAACCAGAAAAGTGTTTCTTCGCTATGCAAAAGATCAAGCTCTTAGGCTTTGAAGTCTCCAAAGATTCTCCTGATTCTGATAAAGTAATTTCCATTCAAAATTTGCCTCGGTCTAAAAATATCAGAGATGTAAGGAAGGATTTGGGATTATTTAACCTTTACAGGAAATTCATCAAGGATTATGGTAATATTGTACAACCACTTATTCAATTGACTAGGAAAAATCAAAGTTTTATTTGGGAACCCGATCAGCAAGCTGCATTTCAAAAGTTGAAAGACTCATTAGTTTCGGCCCCTGTCTTAGCTCACTATACTCCTGGTGCATATACTGAATTACACTCTGATGCCAGTGGACTAGGGGTTGCTTCTGTTTTGTATCAAAAGATTGATAATGTGTTGAAACCAGTGGGCGCTTGCTTCGAGGACATTATCTAAATGTGAACGTAATTATAGTGTTCCTGAGTTGGAATTGTTGGCCATCTTGTTTGGGCTTACTCACTTTCGCAGTTTTGTATACGGCTATAAGGTCAATATTGTATCTGATCATCACTCCCTCTGTTATCTGAATAATTTAAAATGTATGACTGGGCGTCTGGCACGATGGAGATTGAAATTGCAAGAATTTTTTTATACTATTTCCTATAAATCTGGTAAGAAACGTCATGATGCTGATGTTTTATCGAGATTTCCTGTGTTGCAACTCAAAGAAAATAAACTTCAGCAGATCGAGGAACTTTCCACATGTTTATTGTCTTCAGTTGAAGTTGCTGACCAACAGAAAAAAGATCCTGTGTTACTTGAACTTATCAATGCTCTCCATGATCCTCAGTCAGCCCCTGCTAAGATTCAGAGACAAATTTCAATGTATACTCTTAAATCAGGAGTTCTTTATCGTAAAAATGCTGGCTCTACTGGCCCTCTCCATCTGCTGGTTATTCCAGAGGCACTGAAACATGAAATTCTATCTTCGTTTCATGATGATCCTCTTTCAGGTCATTTAGGCTTTTCTAAAAGATTTGCCAAACTTTACTCCAGATACTATTGGATTGGGATGAAAAAAGATATTGAACATTTTGTGCGTACCTGTCCTAGTTGTTAAACAAGAAAAGGACCTAAGAATCAAAAGCCAGCAGGTTTATTACAACCAATTCCTGTTACTTCTGTAGGCAAGCGGTGGGGTATTGATTTGCTTGGGCCTCTCCCACGCTCTAATTCTGGACACAAGTACGTCATCGTTGCGACCGAGTATGCTTCTCGCTGGGTCGAGTCTGCATCGCTTTCTTCAGCAACAATTCCACAAGTCGCTAAGTTTATTTTGCATAACATCATCTGTAGGCATGGAGCCCCTGCTGCTTGTTGTCTGATCGTGGCTCAGTTTTCCTAAGTGAAGTGACACAAGAATTGTTGAGATCTCTATCAGTGTCTTCTAATTTTACTAGTGCTTACCACCCAGCTTGTAATGGACTAACTGAAAGATTCAATCAAACCCTCTTGAATATGCTTAGCCATTTTGTTGACACTAATCAAAAGAACTGGGACTCAATTTTGCCCTATGTAATTTTTTCTTATAACTCAAGTGTTCAGGAGTCTACTTAATTCTCCCCCTTTTTCTTGATATATGGTCGGGAGCCTTCTTTACCTAATTAGGTTCAGCTGCAAGCTACATCTAATGACCTTTTTGTGAAACAAACTTTACAAGAGATTCAGAAGGCACGTGAGGTTGCTGTTGCTAAAATTACTAAGCAACAAGTGAAACAAAAAGAAGCATTTGATGCCAAATATAGAGATGTAATTTACAATGTAGGTCAATTAGTCAAAGTTGTTACTCCTATAAGAAAGAAAGGTAAATGTACAAAGTTGTTACATAGATATTTTGGTCCTTTTGAAATTATCCGACAGATCACTCCTGTTACCTACCTTGTTGGTCGACCTCATGCTCCTCGTACCAAACATCAGAGTGTTCATGTGTCACGCCCTCACCCCTACTATGATTCTGTGGGTCCTTATAGGCTGTAAATTTTTAGTTTTGTGATGCTATTTTTATTGTTTGCCTTAATGTTGGCATGAAGTATGTATTACGAAAAATTGAAAAGTTGCACCATTTTGTGGTAAAAAGCATAAGAACAACCCGCAAGTATGTATTTAATTTTGTTTGATTTTCAGGAATGTGATGTGACAGTATTGTTTTGGTAATGATGTGCTTTGTTCTGTTGCATTCGTTTGATTTGGGTAATTTTGGGTTTCATTATGATGCTGTGATATTTTTATTTGCAGAAATAGAAAATTGTTGCATGAATAGTGTGTGTGTATATTTGTGAGGTTATGTCAGTAGTATATGTGAGATTTGCCTCGGTGGAAGTGCCTAAGAGTAACCCCGACGGTGGTAATATGAGAGATGAGATGAGTTGATGTCAGCTTCGGTGGAAGTACCAAAGTGTAACCACGATGGTTGAAGTGTGAATGTTTGATTTTTCAGGAGGGCTACATGTACCTGGAAATTCAATTCGATGTGATGAGTTGAGAGATTTTGCTTATTGGTGTTGCTGAAATGTGCCCAGTATAGCGTGTGTGATGTATTCACACGAGGCAGTAAATGCAATGAAGTGAATGTAATGAGAATAGTTTTTTGTGTTTATGCAACAAGTTTAGTACCATCTTATATAGCGAGTTTTAATACCATCTATTTTCCAGCTTAATTTTGATTCGGTGGATGTGGATGCAACAGTATGATGCCATGTTATTTGTGTCATTCCTGAAATGTTAATGTGATTTCTTTAAGTTTATGCCTATGTCAGGTATTTTTAACTTTGCAGTCAGTTGAATGAGGCACGTCAGTGAAGATGTTTTATTTTCTCAGTAATTACTGTATACGAGAAAGTTGAAAACTAAGATGATGATGATTGAAATAATAATTATGATCATAATGAGGTGGATGAGATAGTAATGTAGAGGAGAATTTATATATGACAGTAAAGCATGAGTTTTGTGGTTGAAAGAATGTAATGAGGTGTAGTTTGACGTATGTAATGCGGATTTATTTTTGTAGTCTGTAGCAATGCACATAGTAGTCGTGGGTAGTTATTTAAGTGAGTGTTGTGTATTATTTGGGCCATGGTGAGTATGAATGATTCCATTTCATTGTCATGTATGAATGTATTGTAAGTGCACTTATCCCTTTTCTTCATTAGTAGTACCAGCTGGTTAAATATCATATTGGGATCCCAAATAAGTTTCTATATTTGTGTTGTGTTATTGTATGTAAAGAATGAATGTAAGTGATGTAATGTTTATGTATTCTGGCCCTTTTATGTCTCTGTATTTGAATTCCAAAGCAGTTTTTGTTAAATTTTGGATGGTAACCCCTTGTAAAATTCAGTTTTTATGTTAATGTGTAGTCATTTTTTTTCTTTGCCAAATACTAAAAGAATTGATTGATTGTAAACTTTTTGGTATTTTCAAATCTTATTACTGTAAATGACATACTACTTGTTTTTTTATGTATGATGATCTTCTGGAGCACAATTTCTATCCTTCTATGATTTATGTTATAGTGATTTTGCTGATTCCGGAGCTCGGGTGTCCAGAGGAGTAACCCGCTCTACAGACACGCCAGAGGTTCCAGATACACCAGAGGAGAGCTGTCTTTCATCCACTACACTGCAGGGGCATAAGGAGCCACTATTTTGGGGGGCAGTCCAAGCTAGCGATTGCTCCCCCCACATCTTCAGCGACTTGCAACACCAGAAACACTCTACAGCTGAAAGTTCGCCGTTGTGGGTGATGTGGAAATTCCACCCACAAACAGTTACGTCGGAACAACCAGGTGCAGTGTAGTGTGTATGTAACAGTCGCAGTACGGTGTAGTGTGCGTGTGCGGGGTACTCATGATTAGGCAATATGTCTTAAACTAAATCGTCGGTGGCACTCGAGACTCCATAATGTTTGCATTATTGTCACATGTTCACAATATTTTTTTTAACTTCTTCTCTGAGAGATATTTCTGCTCCATATTACCTTTGTAAATACCCAGTTACTGTTAATTTGTTTTAACGTATGTCATATATTTTTCTGTCTTTGTAATTTGTCTACACATGAACCACAACAAAAAATCCTACTTGTGTCGACGAGGACGTCGATCTGGGTGGCCAGGGGGAGATGTGACGTACGAGCATTGTTGCGTATGTGACCTGGCTACCCGGATCGGGTATTGCGCAATAGTGGAGGGGATAAGCGAGTTAGCATAGCGTTACCACGCCGAGTTGAACGTGGGGGTTCAGTCAGTCGGAGCTAGTTAATGTTCAAGGCAAGACTAGTGTGTGCGCGCTACCCATACAAACAGTATGGCGTCCTCACCGACAGACATGGAAGCAAGGAGGTAATGTAATCCCCTTTTATTAATAAACCCACTAACCATCCACTTCTGTTTAATGTAAATTACTACAGCAGATAGTCCCTTCCCTCATCCACACCATGTAATAGTGCTATTAATAAGTATATTCTGATATATTTTTTATAATTTCTCTCAGCCACGTCCCCCGTCTGACCTCGTAAATGTGAATTATTAACTTTAAGATCTTCGGTAACCTCATCGCTCTACCCCCCATTGAGCTAGTTAATAAAGAGGTCACGACAATAGGTATTTGCTCAGTGGTGACCCCGCACCACTCTGTGGGCAGTGTGATGCGCCCTTTACGGTGCGTCACGTTTTAGAGGAGTGTCAGGTTTTAGCTGCATTGCGTGTTCGTGTGGGTCTGCCTGTTGGGCTAGCCAACGTTTTGGCAGCCGACGCGCGTGCTATAGAATGTGTTTTACGTTTTTTTTATGACAGTGATTTTAATCTGCGCATTTGATGCGTTGAGCGACCTTTAGCTTTATAATTCTATTCTGTCTGTTTTAATGGGGGACTCTACTCCCCAGTGGACATAAGGCGCTCATGTCCCTCGCATTCTACAGTTCTTGACACGTTTTAGTCTTTTATTGCCTATGCTTTTAGTGTGTTTTTGGGATTGGTGTATTGTTTTCAGCTTTTGGACATCGCGGGTTTGTATCCGGTTTTTTACTTATGCGGTTTTTTACCCGTCTTTTATATTTTGGACTTTATATTTTTATACATTGTAAGGGCTCTGATGACCTTAGCAGTTTAGCGCCCTTAAACCGCATCTCATCATCATCATCATTAATTTGACTTAGTTCAACCACCATACAGTGTAATTTAGTACTATTTATCCCAAACTTACTGCACAAGAAGTATGTAGAGGGAATTTGGGGAGGCCCATATATTCGATTCAGGGATTTCCGGCCTTCCTTGTAGACGGATTTAGTTCCGGAAAGGAGACATTCGGATGTTTTTGCGCTCCCTATGAATTCCAAGCACCAGAGAGAGCCTAAAAGCAATCCTCCCGAGCGTCGAATGTACTAATGTGAAAGTCCAGACCTCGACACTTCAGGAGCTCTTTGATACAGGACCGACTTCTAATATTGAGTTACGCAGGTTGAAATGCCTACAAATGTTCCGTTTTTCCTTTTCCTTTCTTTCTGGATTCTACCTAAATGAAGAAGTTTGTTTCATATCTTCAGTGTTTTACAATATTCAAAAAGTATACTATACAATTTTTTACTTAATTGAAGCTCTCTCATTTTATAGGCATAAACCAAATATTCATTTGTAATTGAATAGCTGATTATGACCAAATGTAATCAAGACATTGCTTTTACGCCTGTCATATACTTTATACTATTTCCTTTGATGCAGGCTTAGAAAGTAAAATGATGCTATTAATCTGTTAGGGTGATATTAAATGCTGGAGTAGTGTGCTCTTAAAGTACTTCCATTACTGCCGCCATCACTATAATAAGTGTTGTTGATAACATACTTTGTTTGTCAAGAGCGAAAAGTCAATATAGCCATTATGTAATTTAATTTTATATGTATTTAAACACAATTTAGTTGTAACAGTTGCTAAAAAGAGCATCCCATCATCAATTATTATCGTTAACTAAATTAGCAAACGTAACATCTGGCATATTTCATTTCCATAATTGCCCTGTGCTAAAAGTGCACAGTTCTTTCTTCCTTGATCCCCCTTTAAATTAAAAAAGAGGTAAGTGATCATATATAGAAAAACATCGCTTCTTAAATTAAGTTTCTATCAGTACAGACTATATCCCATAGAATAATGGCGTTAAAATAGCAATGTAGAACATAGAAGTCAAAAACCGGTTGGTCGCTTCCTGCTTTGCTAGATAAACGCTCTTAACTGCACAAGCCTGTAGCTGCGCCCTCAACTGACTAGGGATAAACCAACAATGCGTGCGCTACACATTCTTTCGAATCGTGGCCCCATATTCCTTTATGAGGGATTGTACATAGCAGGTAGAGAAGGTATTGTATTCTATTAAAAATTCGATACCGAAACTTCACCGGAAATACATGCTTTGTAGTCCCTTCAATCCAAAAAAGTATTTTTTAGAAAAAGGTCCGTGTATGTTTCTCTGTATGTTTGTCTGTGAACAGCATAACTCAGAAATATGATGTGTTACATTCACATGGCTTTCTCTACCCTCTACTGCTTATTAGTGGGAACACAATTTTTTTTTACGAAAGTTCACTTTTCTAACTTCTTCAATTTAATCTAGATATACATTTCCAGAAATAGTCGCGTTATACAGGATGTAGCTAAATTAGACCGACAAACATTGGGGTAGTTAGACAACCATCTTCGGAGCATATTTTGTTAAGGAAACCGTGGGCTACGACCCTTTGTTTCATTGCAACAGGGATCTTAGCGAAAGTGATTGAAGGAACCGGATGAATACTCGTTTTAGTCCAGCTCCATTTGTCATTAGTACTATCACTGTGTTTGTTAACTTCCGGAGCTGAGTAGCGCATGGTTTCGATTGCGGCACGTTTGTTTACTTCCAATGGCACGATCGCTTGTTATCCGATTCTTCGTCATGCTCCACCTCAGTCGAAAGAAGTAGGAGTGGGTGAACCTCATTCTGTTGAGCTGCAATTCAGTGAAGTTCAATGCGTCTTTATGTGCAGGCAGAACCGTGACATTTGTGGACTACGGGAGACATGAAACGTTACACCTCGAATGAATTGGCGGACATACATCTGGCGACGGCAACATTTATATCTGGTCGTATGGCGCAGAGGCTTCACCGGTATACATATCCAAACCGCCAGCATTCTCACTACACGACATTTGCCAGCATTCATTGCAGACTATGCCAATGGGAAACAATGCTTTGACGAGAAGATGCACAGGGACGGAGGTTTTTTGTGCGGACATATGGTGTCGAGGAAGCTGTACTTTGGTGGGTCGAGGATAATCCCTCTGTAAGTACTGGACGACATATCGCGGATCACTTTCACATAAACTATGTCGCGGTCTGGAGAATTCTGAAGGAAATCTGCTGCATCCTTACCGTCTTGAGAGTGTTCATGCTCTTACATCACGTGACTAATCATCCCAAAAGAACTTTCATAGTTGGTATTTGAACCAAATCAGACTCCAATAAGACTTTGCTACCCTTGTGTAGTTCACCGATGAAGCATGAGAGACAATCGTGAGAAAATCTTAAATTCCCATGTATGGTCCTTCGAAGACCCATGCCATGAGAGTGCGATCACATCAATTGCGAATTAGTGTCAACGTGTGGGTAGGAACTGTGGAAAACGTCCTTCTGGGACTATACATTTTGCCCCAAGAGCTGAACGCCAACACTTACTTAGTATTTCTACAAAATGTTCCACTTGAGTTAGTGGATCCACTTCTTCTAAACATCCAAAACAGCATGTTGCTTCAACATGACCCATTGCTTGGCCAGGACGCTCGGCTGACCTGACCTCAGTAGTTTATATATAAGAGAACGAACACAGTGTTTAGCGTTTATATGGGAAAGAAT
This sequence comes from Deroplatys truncata, assembly GCA_030765065.1. NCBI lineage: Eukaryota > Metazoa > Arthropoda > Insecta > Mantodea > Mantidae > Deroplatys > Deroplatys truncata. The sequence continues at coordinate 421,743,293 of CM060990.1, forward strand.
AGGGAAAACGAGGCTAAATACGATGGTTCACGGAGGAAAATGCATTTATATGGGAGAGATATGGAATACGAGGGCTGATGCTAGGCTAGACAGCAATTGAAGGAGGAAAATGCATTTTATATGCAAGAGATAGGGAATATGAGGGCTGATGCTAGGCTAGACAGTTGTAGAAGAAGGGAATGCGCTTTATATGAGAGAGATAGGGAATACGAAGAGAGGTGCTAGGCTAGACAGATGCTGAAGGAGGGGAATATAGGATTATACTGGAAAGATAGGGAATACAAGGGGGATGCGAAGATAGATGAATGTTAAAGGTGGAATACGTTTATACAGAGGAGATACGGAATACGACGAAAAAAAGCTAGGCTAATCAGTGGTCGAGTAGACTATACGTTTATACGGGGGGTAGGTAGAGAAAACGATGATAGGTGTTAGAGATCCTGGTTAAACAAACTGTAATACAAAGAACCACATTATTCAAGAACTTTAACAACAAAAGGTCTAAGAATAGATCATTTGTAAGGTATTCGAGGAGGGGTCTTTATTGGAAAAACTCCCTAACTCAGTAGGGGGAAAGTAGTGTTTCTGGCACAGTTAATATATGCTAAATAGGTCTCCCCCACCCACTTCCACGCCCCCGGTACCTTTGGCTTGCAGCTGCCGTCATAAATTTTGTTGTGTATAATGGAAAGCTTAACAGGCAAGCAATTAAGGTTGTCCATCACTTGGCAAAATGAACAATGGGGATAATAAATTTTTGTTTTCTAACAAAAGTGGAGACGGCATTCTACCCGTTCCATATCCGCACACGTCCACTTCTGCACCTGCAACAACTCCACCCCCTCAGCATTGTTTGACGAACACGTGCAAAATAACAATATAACAGGCTGGACCGAGCTAACAAAGATTTAATAACAAAAGGAGCAGAATCTATGGTCCTCCATTTCATTGTCCCGCACACGTGCACTTTAGGAAGACCACACCTGCAGTAACGCCCTCCCCATATACCTGGCCCTGTCTTTGTTTGACTGTGGGAAAAACAGAGAGAGTCTCGTATCCGCCGAGGCAAGTTTCATCTACCTGCTATATCATAAATTCACCACTTGACATCGCCATCGTGGCGGCGACACTGTCTGAGGCTAGTTCTCTCTGGGAGCAGTAGAGTTTTGACGAAGGCCTACGGGTATACCCGAACAAAGCTATACAAGCTCCCTGTTTATACTTCTATTTTCTCTTTCAAACAGCGATATCAAAAATGTGTTTAACATATATCATTAGCTATATTAAACCCCATGTGTGTACTTAGATATCCATAGGTCGGTGTTCGAATCCTACTGCAGTCAAAAGTTTAATGTTTTAACTGCTAATGAGAAATATATGCTTTGATAAGGTTAAGGATTATTATATCATTACCCTGATTAATGAAATACGTTCTCGGGCACCCAGAGGTCCTAGTTCGAACCTTACCCTGCGAAACTCTAATGCGTCATAAATATTAAACTATGAGAGTATGCGAGGTCAGATTAAAATGTATTTAAAAAATATAATTATTTATACTAAACACGGGTGTGTACGTAGGTATCCCAAATTGATGCTTTGATAGGGGAAAACATGATTATATCATTACCCTGATTAATTAAAGACATTATCGGTTACCTAGAGGTTCTAGTTCGAATCTTACCCTGCGAAACTCTGATGCCTAACAAATATTAAATTATGGAAGCATGCAGGGATAGATTAAAATGTATTTAACAAACATAATTTAATTTTTGTATATCATTACGAAGTTTTAATGCGCTGTATTCTTTGACACCTAGAGGTCCTAGTCCGAATCTTACACTGCGAAAATCTAATGCTTAATAAATATTAAACTACGATAGTATGGACGGTCAGATTAAAATGTAATTAACAAATATAATTATTTGTATTAAACCCTGGTGTGTACATTGGTATCACGATGCCTAGACACGATTCTTTTTTTCTTTCTTCTTCTTTCTTTCTTTTCCCTTTTTCCTTCTATCTATCTCTTTCTTTCTTCTTGACATGCGTACATCCAAGCATTCATATATACACATGCACAGAGCCATTACACACACATATACCAGTGCACATACTCCAACGCACGCACATACACCAGCGCTCGCACACACACACATATATATACCATTGCACTTACACACACATACACACTCACGCACACACATGCACGCACATACACACTCACGCACACACATCCACATACGCCTACAAACATAGACACATACACCAGTGCACGCACACGCATACACACGCGATAGCATTGGAAATTATTGCCCTTACAGAATTCAAAAATCTTTGTCTCACTTCACTGTAACCTAGCAAAATGTTATTCTTTTCAGCCTACCACCTTCACATGACTTTCATCCCAGCGCATTTTTATAGCTTGTGTAAAGATATTATGGAGATACTCTGAAAGAGAGAGAGAGGGGGAATTAAAGCAAGTAGGGATAGAAGTGTTGAGAGCCTCTGCGCATGCGCAACAGGTGATAATTCCATTGGGTGCAATAATCACGTGACGTGTAAACATCCCCCCAACATGACTATGTGTCTCCAGTAGAAGATATATCGTCATTAATCATCGTTTTATTAATACAAATTTAGTATATGATTGTTCTGAAAGCTCCGCGTCACCTATATAATTAGGATACCTTCAGGCACTAGTCTTAATTGTGGGTATGGGTCTAGATGTTTTGACATCGTGTTCTCTTCAAGAATAATCAGCTTTCTAAAGTGTTATCAAGGTGAAGAGGTCTACATTTCATTGAACAGCGATTAATACGTTATTACCTCAAAAATAAGGATGAATAACTCTGCATATAAGAATATAATTCATGTAGTGAATCAGGATACTCTTGTATTAAATTCAGGAAGAAATTCCTCCAAGGTTATGACAAGAGAAGACATCAGATGAGCTGCAAGAAGCTCTTGAAAAGAAAGCATTGTAATGTAACCTTCAATGATGGTTATAAGAGTCAGCGGCACAAAGATGTATGTGAAATAAGCAGTCCTCAGAAGAAAAGAAGATTGGAGCCTACTAAACATCAGTTATTATCACAATGGAGGACAGTGATATGAAATAATGCGTGTCTTCGTTCGAAGGACAACTGAAATCGTATTTTATGCGATGCAATTCAACGAAGGACCTGAGTATGTACCTGAACGAGGCAAAACAACGGATAATTTAGGTTGTACATAAAGAGTTTAGCGTTCACAAGAGCGTAAAAATAAATCTCCTAGCCGACTGCCGATTTGTAAACAGTATCGGAGAAACCTGTGACAAAACATTTAAAACACAGATTCAGCCCGTTTTCTAGAAACGGACCTGAACTCAACGCTGGAAGAGAAATACAAGAAATTGGTTACTGAAATGAGGAATCACAGCTTAAGGGTAGCAACCGGGCACTGCTTGCAGTGGAAGGTTTTCGACATCGTATCAATAAGTACAATTCGTTACGAGGAAGTAACTACATACTACTACCGTCATCTGTTAGAGCTACAGAAGCCTGCATAAATATCCAGAACTTTACCGACGAAAAATGTTTCATGTATTCTGTATTAGCTAAATTCATCGGGAAGAATGCACAGCGTGTGAGCAAATACGAGCAACTTCAAGATAAGCACGACTTCAGCTGTGTTTCTTACCCTACTCCACTTTCTCAAATACCTAAATTTGAGAAGCTTAACAAGATGTCTGTTAACGTTTTCGGGCTGGATGAGAAGCATGAAGTGTATCCCCTAAAGGTTGCTGACATTGAACTATCTGAACATCGTGACTTGCTACTACTGTATGACAGTAGTGCAAAACATCCCTATGTGAATATAACGAATTTAGAGAAACTCGTTCGACGCCAGAAAACTAAATGTAATGGTCGTGTTCATACATGTAAGCGCTGTTTTACACATTTTAATGATCGATATGGGCAAATTGGGCTGTAAAACTACAAGAACATGCATCTATCTGTAATCATCATTGCGTCGCAAGGGTATTTATGCCTACCAAGGATAAATCAATTGTCTAGTTTAAAAATGTTGAGAGGATGTTGAAACTACCTTCTGTCATCTATGCGGATTTTGAGCACATTCTCGCTCAATGCCATACGTGTATACCCAATCCTGAAACTTCTTATACAACCCCTTATCAAGTGCACACACAAATGAGCTTCTGTGTTTACGTGAAGGTGTCATTCAGTGTTAAACAGCTCCAAACTGGTCTTCCTAAGCAACCCTGTGTATATCGTGGTGTCTATGCTTCTCACCTCACCACCTGTCGTTCCTTGCAAAGGAAATTAATAATGTATACAAATCTGCCAAGCCTCTGAAACTTACGGACCAAGAGCAAAAGGATTTTGACTCGTTTACGAAGTGCTACTTGTGTGGAAAACCTTTACTGAAAAGAACTACAAAGTATGCGACCATGATAACATCAGTGGTGAATATCGTGGAAGTCTACATAATGAATGTAATTTAGCCTGTAAAACACCTAAATATATCCCAGTCTTCATGCACAACCTCAGCGGATATGACTCGCATTTCATTGTCAAGGAGCTGAGTTGTACATGTGAGAGGGTGGAGGTAATTCCTAGCTCTGAAGTAAGCTACATTTCATTCACCAAGTATGTAGGAGATATAAAGCTTCGGCTTGTGGATAGCTTCCGATTCCTTAGTACAAACTTGGATAAGTTGGTAAAAAATCTAACCTAATATCATGAAATAGTAAAGTACTTCGGAGAAGACAAATTGAAGTTGTTGACTCGTGTGTATTTCCATATGATTTTGTCACGTCATGGCATGCTTTGAACGAGACCTGCTTGCCTCCTAAGGACTCATTCTACAATAGATTAAATGAAGAATAAATTACTAATACTGACTACGATCATGCTAGAAATCTATGGGAGCTGTTTAACGTGAGAAACCTGGGACAGTAGAGCGACCTCTACTTAACTTCGGATGTACTTCTTCTAGCTGATGTCCTTGAAACTTTCAGAGCAAACCCTCAAAACACAAAAAGTTGACCCAGCACATTATTTTACCTCTCCAGGAATTACATGGGATGCTATGTTACTGTATACAGGAATTCAGCTGGAGCTGTTACAAAATTATGATCAACTACTCATGGTGGAATCAGGTATAACAGGAGGTTTATGCCAAGTTTCCCATCGGTATGCAGAAGTGAATAACACGTATATGGATAAGTTTGATCCGTCGAGACCAACCCAATTTATTACATACGAGGACACTAATAACCAATATGGTTTGACAATGTGCCACGCCTCCCCCTTATTGAGGATTTCAGTGGGATTCGCCTAGAGAAATCAACATAGAAAGACTACAAGAAGATGATCCCCATGGGTACATATTAGAAGTTGACATACAGTATCCTGCAGAACTACACGAGCTACACAACGATCTACCTTTCCTGTCTGAGTGTATAAAACCATTGGAATCATCTACAAAGAAACTGATACCTCATTTTGGACCATGAAAGAAGTATGTAGTGCATTACATTGCTTTGAAGCAAGCTCTTAATCACGGGTTACGTTTGAGTAAAATCCATCGTGTGCTACAATTCCGAAAGTCTCGGTGGCTGAAACCTTATGTTGAATTTAATAACAGACTACGGCAACAAGCTGCATATGATTTCGAGAAGGATCTCTGCAAGCTCTTTAACAACGCTATGTTTGAAAAACTATGGAGAACCTACGTAATCGCATGGATATACGACTAGTAACAAATGAGAAGACTCTGGAGAGTTTGATCGCCAAGCCTACGTCCATCGATAGGACGATATATGCTGCTAATTTACCTGCTGAGCATATGGCCTCTCGTCAGATTGTATTCAAAGGAATATATATTGGTATGAGCGTGTTAGACTACTCCAAGACATTAATGTATCACTATTATTATGATGTGTTGTTGCCATATTATGGCACTGAAAACCTGAAGCTTATGTATATGGACATTGATTCATTCATTCATCGTATAACAAATTAAGATGTGTACCAGGATATGCTACGTTTTCTTGAGCATCTCGATATAGCTGATTATCCTGTCAACCATACATGCCACTCTAGTCAGAACAAAAAAAATGTTGTGAAAATTTAAAGATGAGGCTAATAGCAAAATCATCCTGCGCTTTGTTGGACTACGAGCTAAGATGTATGCCTTCGATATTCAAGGCTCGATGACAAAAAAGATTAAAGGTATACCACGTAGCGCTATTAAGCAGTACATTAGGTTTGACAGCTATACAGACTGTCTTAAAACCTGTGAAATCATCAGAACGCCCATGAATCTAATCCTATCACGAAAGCACGCCGTTACCACATTGTAAGTAAATAAAATTACATTGAATCCCTTTGATTATGAAAGAGTTATTATCAAGGATGGAATAACTACCTATGCGTATGGACATTACAGTATTACAAACAGTGCTTAAGAGAATATAACCCGAAGATGAAGATTTTCTCCGCGAGTCTACAATCTTAAAAAATTGAAGTTTACTCATGTGCTGTGCATGCACATAGCAAACAAATGGAGAAGAAAGGAGAAGATGGAAGATGAGGCGGTAACCCTGCCATTAGGAGCAAATGTTATTATTAGTCTCAAGCCTAGATAAAGGGGAGAGACGTCTAACCTTACAATCCTTGTTTAATGAAGCAATGGTTTAACTGACAAAGCTGCTACACTTGAACAAATATGTAAGCATATAAAACAATAAAGCTGTCTAAAATGTTATAATATCTCCTCAACCATGCGGATGAGCCAGTTATGCTTTCTGTACACCCTCACTGTTTCACCCTTACCGTCACACCCGCTAACTGTTTAACATATAAAAGCGTGTAAGGTATAGAAAAAGTATATAAACGTAGTTTAATCTGTGATACTATCTGAATTATCTGTTAAAATGAAGTTTCATTTCGATTAATTTTCAGTAATAATCGTTCGTGATTGGTTTAAGCACGAGTTGCGACAACATATTCGACAGCTGCTGCAACATCCACTGCAACAATAGCTACAGCAGCAACAACCGGTTACACAGCAGCTAATCCAACAGGTATAGACTTAGCAGCCTTAGCAACAACAAGCATCACAGCAATGATACTCCAGCAGTTGTAGATTCACCCACCATAAAAATACCAGTCATCACGACAACAACATCAAATACGAGAGCTTTAGTAGTAGATACAGCACTGCAACATCAGCTACAACAATAGCAGCAACAGATCCGGCAGCTGCAGCAACACTAGACACAGTCAGCACAATAGCTGTAGCAGAAGCAAATACAGCAGCTATCGTAGCAGATACAGGAGCTGTACAACAATAGCTGTAACAGATCCTACAGCTGTAGCAGCATCTGCTACAACAATAGCAGCAGCATCAGTCGCAGCCACAACACCAGCCGCAGTAGCAACAAGACGTCGCACAGTAACAGCAGCGGCTTTCCCATCAGTTGAAGATTCAGTAGCCACATCCATGAAACTGAATTACCTTTTAAAATTGGACTAGAATTACTTGGATAATACATGAATCAGCTGAAATTACATTAAATAGCAGTGTGAAAAATCACTGATTGAAGTTATCACGAACACCTGCGATACCACTTTATTTGTTTTAAATACAATGTACCTTTTTGCGTGAGCGGGTTACCTTTTTAGCGTGAGCGGGTCACCTCGTTGCGTGAGTGGGTCACTTTTTTGCGTGAGTGGGTCACTCTTTTGCGAGAGTGGGTCACCTTTTTGCGTGAGTGGGTCACCCTTTTGCGAGAGTGGGTTACCTTTTTGCGTGAGTGGGTCACATTTTTACGTGAGTGGGTCACCCTTTACGTGAGTGGGTCACCTTTTTGCGTGAGTGGGTAACCTTTTTGCGTGAGAGGGTCACCTTTTTGCGTGAGTGTGTCACAATTTTGCGAAAGTGGGTCACCTATTTGCGTGAGTGGGCCACCTTTTTGCGTGAGTGGGTTATCTTTTAGCGTGAGTGGGTTACCTTTTTAGAATGAGAGGGTTACGTGATGGAGCTGTCTAGAATTAGAGTTTTAGCATTGTCAGGAAACAGCTTTCCATGAAGTTTGCGTCTAAAGTCGCTTTCAAAGTCTACTGTCTGAATTGACAGCGAGCAATCTTCCTTCACCAGCTTCATCTTGCCAGCTAAAACAAAATAAATTACACTTAATGTATATATGCTAATTAATGTAAGCAATGACAAAGTATAAAAAACTGTACACTAATAAAAATCAATTAGTATACCATGAGAACTAACGAGGTTAAGGTCGCCAAGAGGTTCCGGTTTAATTAACTCTCTCATTAAACTGCTACCATTTGAAGCGCATTTGCCTGGATACAGATACTGCGGACCTGGGACAAAGCTAGAAAACATATCAAAGAGAGGAGACCCTCATCAACCCATTAGTCAAAGCCTGCAAACTTCACGACATTGCCTAAGCACAACATAAGGACTATGGTTCGAGAAACATTGCAGACAAGTTCTTGGCTGAAAAGGCGCGGAAAAGAGTGCAATCATCTGATTCTACATTAGGTGAAAAATTGGCAGCGCGATTAGTAACAACAATTATGAAGGGAAATGCAGCTGTTGGTGCTGGATCCAAGAAGAAACGAGGGGGATTTCTACCTCTCAAAGCAATTATTGCAGCCATGGGAGCCGCCGCTGGGGTGCAGCACAAATTGCCTCAACAGTAAATAAGAAAAAGATAGCAGATAAACAACTTGCCGAAATGATGAGACATAACAGAGTAATTGAGGGAAGGGTATCAGTTGGTGTTGGGTCCAAAAAGAAGAAACGAGGAGGATTTCTATCTCTCTTACCAATTATTGCAGCCTAGGTGTTGTCGCTGGAGGTGCATCACAAATTGCTACAACCGTAAATAAGAAAAAGGCAGCAGATAAACATATTGCTGAAATGGTGAGACATAACAAAGAAATTGAAGCAAGAGGGAAAGGCCTACGAGTGAAGAAGAATGACGCGAGGAACATCGAAAGGAAGAGGAGAAAGAGCAAGAAAGGGAATTCAAAAAGCTCTGGCGGAGGGTTATACTTGTCTCGGAAAAAGCATTGTGTAACGTAAATCTCAACTTGTATGCCCGGCGTTTAAAGATTCCTCATTTTAGAGGTGTATACATGATCGATCATCTACCCTTAAGACCTCGTTATAGAGAGAGATTTATTGTCAATCTCGATACTTCAGAGAATGAAGGCACTCATTGGGTTGCTATAAAGAAGGATGCCAACGTGTCATTTTATTTCGATAGCTTTGGAAACTTGAAGCCTCTAAACGAGATAGAAAGGTACCTCAGAGGCGTTAGGGTTCTGTATAACACTAAGAGGTTCAGAGCTTCAGCTCAGTCATCTGCGGGCACTTGTGCTTGCAATTTATATCGCAATGAGTTACACTATTACTGTCAGTGGCAACGAGTCTGTTCTTACTACATACCTGAATCCCCCTCTACAGATAGATTCAAAGGGTTATTATGAGGTTGCTCTATTGAATTTTCAAACCTTCTATTCCATTCCTAACGCTGATCGGAGTAATAATCAATTTCATTACATACACGATGATGAAATTGAGATCATTTATATACCTGATGGAACTTATGAGATTACTGATATTAATGAATACATCAGAGATAAGCTAGGGATGGATGAGAATGTCTTCTTTATTATACCTAATAATAATAATACAATGAAGGCTGAGATTAAATGTCCTTTCACTGTTGATTTTTCCAATGATCGTTCTATAGGATCGCTCTTGGGACTCAGCGGGAAAGTTATTCCAGCTAATCAGCTGGCTGAATCTTATTTCCTGGTGAATATGTTTAAGGTGCACATCATACGGATCGAGTGCAGTATTGCAACAGGCTGTTTCATCGACGGTAAAAGTGGACACTCGATCTGCGAGGTTTTCCCATCTGTTCCGCCTGGATAACATATTTCTCAAGAGCCGTCAAATCCAATTTACCTTCCAATCATAAACACCAATGCTACAGAACAAATCAGCCTTCGTGTAGTGTACCAGAACGGTAATATCATTGGCTTTTGAAACGAATATATAAGCATAAGTCTTCACATCCCTTGCAATGGCAATAGATCTTAGAAGCAGTCAGCGACGTCGAGGATATAATAATGGAGTGATTCGACGCACGCATCATAGTCTGCCCTTGACACCCAGCGGGTTAACATCACACAATCGGCAGTTTCTCCAGGTATTGGGCTTCAGAATCGTATAGTCATGAACATCTTCAATGTTACCGAGATACGACGCCAAGATCACTAAAGAGGAGGAACATGCGCTTTTACCGTATAATACATCAGCTCTGGACGCTAATGAGATTAGAATCCCTTGTCAAGCTGAGAATTTATATACTTTACCTAATCGAAGTTATGTACACATCGAGGGGAGTATTACTAAACCTAATGGAGCAGCTACTACTGCAAGGTTTACCAATAACGCTATTGCATTCATGTTTGATGCGATTCGACTGGATATGAACGGCTCAACTATTGATCGAACCAGAAACCCAGGGATCGCGTCAACTTTACGCAACATTGCTGCTCTCAACCCCATGGAATCTGATCGTCTGCTGAATGCTGGATGGTACTATCCTGGAGACGACATGGACATTGTGCATTCAGCAAGTGGAGCCTTCAACGCTATAGTACCGCTTTCGATGTATCTGGGGTTTGCTGACGACCACAAGGAATTCATACTCAATAGCATGTTTTAGTTGGTGCTGATTCGATCCAAGGACTCTAAAAACCGTATTATAGCATCTCAGGGTGAAGAGAATGCAAGTGTTAAACTTGCGCAAATCGAGTGGAGAATGCCTGTGATTCGAATTTCTGATGCCGAAAAGGTTGAAATTCTCAAGATTGTCAAGTCGGACAAGGCGCTGTATCTCCCATTTAGGACCATGGATGTGCATACTCAGCCTGCTGTGCCGCAAGCTAAATTATTCACCTGGAATGCTGCCACCACATCAAAAATGGAGAAGCCGAGAATTGTCATTTTGGGTACTCAGACGTTAAGATCGAGTAATGCATCTAAAGACTGTTCCCTTTTTATCATTGTAACATAACTAATTTGAAACTTTATCTTAATGGTGAATGTTATTCCTATCATGACATGAATTTGGACTTTGGAAACTCGAGATTTGCCTCATTGTATGACATGTACTGAAAGTTTAAAAACTCTTATTATTAAAAAGAGAATTATACTTTATTGAAGAGAAAAGATTTTTTTAAATTTGCTCCTATATTTGTTATAGATTGCTCGCATCAACCAGAGGAAGTGGTGGTGCAGTCAACAACTGAATAGAAATTCAAGCTAGTACACATATTCCTGCACAGACCTCATTGTATTGTTTAATAATTAATGATAAAGTATTTACATACAGGCCTCCTACTCATGTGATGCAGCTTATATTTTAAACTACTCATTGTAAGGATTTATTTTTTCATTAGGAATGTAAGGATTTTTAATGAACAAATATATGATGTAAAAGCATACCTTCATTCTTTTTTACTATTATTTATCATGTATTTCCATCACTTTCCTCCTCCAACTCTTCGTTCCAGCATATAGTATTAAATTTGCAACAGCTAGGTTGCCTAAATGGTAATCTATAAACGATTCAAGTCTTTTTAGGCTGCAAATTTCATCGCTATTTATAAGTATTTCACAATAATTTAAATTAGTGTTCAAGAATTTTATTTCGGACTCTTGCATATAAGCAACAATATTATAACAGAAAACAATATTTTCACAATATTCCACTCGCGGGCACTTTCTCGATTGGAGGAATGCTTTGAATGTAGGAAGACTGTCTCGAATTATCTCCCAATCTTGAATTGTCATTTATACAAATTGGCTGTGTTTTTCAATATAAGCACTGGAAGATCGTAAAAGAATCATATCTTAACGTTGTGTCTTATTGAGATGTAGACGTCTGGGCACCCGCTTCTTACCGACATGTTTTTTGGGGGTCTCGATGGTGGTTATTCTATACTCCAATAGCGTCAGCCTCTTTTGCAGGTCTACAAAGCTGTTCCTCTTCTTCTTCCCCTTATTGCACCGTCTGAAACATTGTCCAATGAAAGTCTTAGAAAACATGCTTTGGGAGGTAAGGTAACCTGAAAGTAATTACACTTTTTGTTAGAGTACACTTAAAATGAAACATAAAAGATTTGTATAAACATTCGGATATCAGTCGTTATTTCAATGCGATAGATATAACTAAATTCAAAACATGTGATATTATGATTTTGTGAATTTTTATAAAATTCTATAACATGTATCTTTTGTATCCTTATATGTAATATCAATGAGTCGGCTGTTTTATTTATGAATCTTTTTCATACTAAAATAGGAGAACATTCAATACTTAAGTTTGACATTTCTACATACCTTCGCTACAGATACAGAAGACAATTTACATGTCTTAAATTTTCCCATCTCCGCCATACCGTTATATTCGAGGTATTATTTTCTAGGTATTTCTGCCAGCTCTTGATCGGTTAACGAATTACAGCGCCCAGGCAAGAACACTTGACAATCCTCCAGCGAAGATACGATCCTGGTACCGTATCTTGTTTGAGCTCTACTTAAGAACTTTATCTCATATTTAAGACCTATTTCGAGATCTTGAACTCGCCGAGTCTGTAGGAAACTACGCTCCTCAGCCATATTGTTAAGTCTATCTGCTAAACAATCTGTAACAGACATTCATTATGAATTATTATTTTCAATGCATTATTCAAGTTGAACGACAAGTTATACATTTCTTTATATTACAACTAAAGTGTGTTGTGCTACATAACCACAGTTTTTGTAAGTATGTTTATGTATGTTTGTGTTCGGGTATACTCGTAGTTATTCGTACATGTTCGGGTGCATGGTAGAAGTGGTAGTTCGTGACAGTGATGTAAGTGGTGAAATCTGTGTGATGGAGAAGAGCGTGTGTAGAAATTCCTGTGATGGTGAAACAAAGAGTGGCAGAGAGAATCGTGAGAATGTGAATGGAAGAGTGTGTGTATAGGAATCTATGTGATGGTGAAACAATGAGGGGTAGAGAAAATCGTATGAATGTTCATGGATGATTAATGTGAAGAGAAACAAAGAATGAGTAGAGAAAATCGTTTGCATGTTATTGAAGGATCAACGTGTAGAGAAACAAAGAATGAGCAGAGAAAATCGTATGAGTATTATTGGAGGATGAATGTGTAGAGAAACAAAGAATAAGTAAAGAAAATCGTATGAATGTTACTGGAGGATGACTGTGCAGAGAAAAAAAGAATGAGTACAGAAAATCGCATGAATGTTAATGCAGAATGAATGTGTAGAGAAATCCATGTAAGTGTAAAGTTCAGATTAAAAAAAATATGATACTCATGCAACGATTCGTCCTTTATGTACTACATCGTTTAAACAGAATTAATGTATTGTAAAAGCCAACAGTAATTTTGATAGTTATATAAAAACTCACTCCCCTTGCATTGTTTCGTGTTGAAGAATGCTGTAGTGTAGAAATCGATGACTTGCACCTCTTCTTAAATTAAAAAACACCTCGCGTTGCTTTTTTGAAGTTCTTTAAAATTTAAATGTAGAGTTAATAAGCTCACAATGGCTCTATCATGCATCGTTAGCTGTTTATATAGGAATCTAAACCCTTCCAGGCGACGTCAGCACATCGTCATGGTGGGGGATGTATATACGTCACGTGATTATTGCACCCAATGGAATTATCACCTGTTGCGCATGCGCAGAGGCTCTCAACACTTCTATCCCTACTTGCTTTAATTCCCCCTCTCTCTCTTTCAGAGTATCTCCATAATATCTTAAATGCGTTGGGATGAAAGTCATGTGAAGGTGGTAGCCTGAAAAGAATAACATTTTGCTAGGTTACAGTGAAGTGATACAAAGATTTTTGAATTCTGTAAGGGCAATAATTTCCAATACTATCGTGTGTATGCGTGTGCGTGCACTGGTGTATGTGTCTATGTTTGTTGGCGTATGTGGATGTGTGTGCGTGAGTGTGTATGTGCGTGCATGTGTGTGTGCGTGAGTGTATGTGTGTGTAAGTGCAATGGTATATATATATATGTGTGTGCGAGCGCTGGTGTATGTCCGTGCGTTGGAGTATGTGCACTGGTATATGTGTGTGTAATGGCTCTGTGCATGTGTATATATGAATGCTTGGATGTACGCATGTCAAGAAGAAAGAAAGAGATAGATAGAAAGAAAAAGGGAAAAGAAAGAAAGAAGAAGAAAGAAAATAAAGAATCGTGTCTAGGCATCGGGATACCAATGTATACACCAGGGTTTAATACGAATAATTATATTTGTTAATTACATTTTAATCTGATCGTCCATACTAGCTAGTTTAATACTTATTAAGCATTAGAGTTTCGCAGGGTGAGATTCGAACTAGGACCTCTAGGTGCCTGAAAATACAGTGCATTAAAACTTCGTAATGATATATAAAAATTAAATTATATTTGTTAAATACTTTTTAATCTATCCGTGCATGCTTCCATAATTTAATATTTATTAAGCATCAGAGTTTCGCAGGGTAAGATTCGAACTAGGACCTCTGGGAACCCGAGAATGTATTTCATTAATCAGGGTAATGATATAATAATGTTTTACCCTATCAAAGCATCAATTTTTCATTGGCAATTAAAACATTAATTTTCTTGACTGCAGTAAGATTTGAACACCGACTTATGGATATCTAAGTACACACACGGGTTTTAATATAGCTAATGATATATTTTAAACACATCTTTGATATCGCTGTTTGAAAGAGAAAATAGAAGCATAAACAGAGAGCTTGTATAACTTTGTTCGCGTATACCCGTAGGTCTTCGTGAAGACTCTACTGCTCCCAGAGAGAACTAGCCTCAGGCAGTGTCGACGCCATGACGGTGATGTCAAGCGGTGAATTTATGACATAGCAGGTAGATGAAACTTGCCTTGACGGAAACGAGACTCTCTCTGTTTTTCCCACAGTCAAACAAAGACAGGGCCAGGTATATGGGGAGGGGGTTACTGCAGGTGTGGTCTTCCTAAAGTGCACGTGTGCGGGACAGTGGAATGGAAGACAATAGAATCTGCTCCCTTTGTTATTCAATCTTTTTGTTAGCTCGGTCCAGCCCGTTCTATTGTTATTTTGCACCTGTTCGTCAAACAATGCTGAGGGGGTGGGGTTGTTGCAGGTGCAGAAGTGGACGTGTGCGGATATGAAACGGGTAGAATGTCGTCTCTGCTTTTGTTAGAAAACAAATTTTATTATCCCCATTGTTCATTTTGCCAAGTGATGGACAACCTTAATTGCTTGCCTGTTAAGCTTTCCATTATACTCAACAAAATTTATGATCGTAGCTGCAAGCAAAAGGTACCCAGGGTGGGGCAGAGGGTGGGGGAGGCCTAATTGGCATATGAATACACATTCCTGCATATTAACTGTGCCAGAAACACTACTTTCCCCCTACTGAGTTAGGGGGTTTTTCCAATAAAGACCCCTCCTCGAATACCTTACAAATGATCTATTCTTAGACCTTTTGTTGTTAAAGTTCTTGAATAATGTGGTTCTTTGTATTACAGTTTGTTTAACCAGGATCCCTAACACCTATCATCGTTTTCTCTACCTACCCCCCCGTATAAACGTATAGTCTACTCGACCACTGATTAGCCTAGTATCTCTTCTGTATAAACGTATTCCACCTTTAACATTCATCTATCTTCGCATCCCCCTTGTATTCCCTATCTTTCCAGTATAATCCTATATTCCCCTCCTTCAGCATCTGTCTAGCCTAGCACCTCTCCACGTATTCCCTATCTCTCTCATATAAAGCGCATTCCCTTCTTCTACAACTGTCTAGCCTAGCATCAGCCTTCGTATTCCCTATCTCTCCCATATAAAACGCATTTTCCTCCTTCAATACCTGTCTAGCCTAGCATCAGTCCTCGTATTCCCTATCTCTCCCATATAAACGCATTTTCCTCCGTGAACCGTCGCATCTAGCCTCGTTTTCCCTATCCTTTCCCATATAAACGCAAAATACTCTGCTCGATCTCTCATATATAAGCTACTGACCTCAATCGATTTATTTTTGTTGAGTACATGAAAGCAATGGTTTATGAAACCGACAATTACTGAAGAACTTCTAGCACGCATAGTCAGCGCGGCTGCTGAAATCAGGGAAAACCCTGGTATCTTTGGAAGCGTAGGACAAAATACGTCGATGTATTGCTTGTCCGCACGTCTATGGACGTGTGTTCGATCACTTATTGATGTAATGAAAAATGGAAGCATACTGATTATGTAACATTGGAGTGGATGTTTCTTTCCTTCTGTCTGTTCATTTTTGTTAGTGTTTGTATGTACAGCTGGATTAACAATTATATGACACAGGATTGCTTGTTACTTTGATATCCCTACTTACTTCCACCCCTTCTTGTAATATCCTTCTTGCAATGAAACGAAGCGTCGCAGCCCATAAGTTCCTTAACAAACTATGCTTGGAAGAAGGTTATCCTACCGCCCCCAAACTTTTTCGCTCTAATTTAGAAACACCGTGCAAATACAAAGGGAATAGCGATACTTCAATGTTTTAGAACTGTATAGTATGCGCTTGCCTTAAAATCCCACACTCTTTACGTGACTTCGCGAGAAACAACTGAAAATCGACAGGACGTTAAAAGAATGGCTAACTATTGAACAGTTTGAACCATTAATAACCAATGTCTCGAAACTGCCTGATGTCAAACAAGTTGTTTGAAATATATAGTGTGTCTTAAACAAATCTACTTTTTTTGTTGTGTAATGCGTTTTCATGTATCGCTTAACGTTACAAGATTATACAAAATTCCTTCCGAATGAAGCGGACTTCATAGATTACTACCAGAAAATTCAAGCTATACATTTTATTTGTTATGTTAACGTCTTTAATATATGGCATTTTAATCAAAATCGTTAAAACCACTTAGAAACTAAAACATTTCTAAAATGTTCCACGTAAAGGGTAGATTGCGGTAAGGAAATTATCTCGAAAATCTATGTGTTGCATCTTTGGAAGGTACTGAATCTAAATGCAAAATTTGTGTTTATCTGACATTCCGCTTTTGAGTTATGCTGCTCACACACACACACACACACACACACTCACACACATACATACACAAACATAAACACACACAGGGACCCTTTACTAATTATGCTATTTTTATTCAAGGGGACTCAAAACATATTTCAGGGGAAATCTCGGTATGGAATTTTTGGGTGGAATGCAATACCTTCTCTACCTACAATGTACGTGGAACAGAAAATAAAAACGAAAAGTTGGATAAATACTAAACTTGGTATTTAGGTTCAGTACCTTCCAAACCTGCGACACACAGATTTGCAAGAAATCCCCAAACCAAATTATCCTTTAAATGAAACATTTTTCTAAATTTATTATTTTTTGAAAAACAGATCTAACGACTTTGATTAAGATACCGTGTGTTAATGATATTTATATGACTAAAAGAAGTATATCTTGAATTTTCTGGGAATAGCCTGTAAGTCCTCTACACTCGGAAGGAATGTTGTATAATGTTGTATAACTGGTAAGCATTAAGCCATAAACGGAAACCTACTACAAAAAATGTAGATCTCTTTAAAACACAAATCTATTCTAAACAGCCTTTTTCGTACCAACAGCCGTTCCCGAGATATTCTTTATTAATGGCTCGAATTGTTCAATACTTGGACATTCTTTTAAACTCCTGTTGATCTTCATATAGTTCTCTGGAAGTCATGGAAAGAGTATGGAATTCTATGGTCAGTGTATAGTGTCCAGTTCTAAAATATTTGACTATCGCTATTCCCTTTGTGTCTATAACGAAATGTGTAATGCAGCTATTTACGGAAAGGTTTATCCGGATTAAAATGAAGTAGACAGGAAATTTTACCTATTAATAAACGATAGACTGTAGATGAAGTTGCGTGAATATAACACATCAGTTTTTTTAAGCGGATCGCTATTTAATGGATTTAAAGAAACTTTTGGAATACAAATATGTGATACTCTTCCACTTTTATTTACAAAATAGTTTTAAAGTAGTTATTCACAATGATTATTTTAACCAGAATTAAATTACATAAAGTGCTTAATTAATAGAAAACTACACTGGTGTGCAAAACCTAAGGACGAAAGTAATCTTCAAATGCTGTGACACTGCCAAGTAACATAGCTCGATGAAACTTGAATCATACATAGAAGGAACTGCTACGGTATGCTACAGTAGGCAACTAAACGAAATATGCAATGAGACGAACAGAAATGCCACTTTTATTAATAGACCATAAGCTACACTAAAGTAAATACGACATATGATGCTGTCTAGATTTACAGAAAGAGATACATGGTGCTTAAAAGGGTTTATGATCACCACGGACAGCAATGCATGCTCTGCATCGTGCTCCCATGCTGGCCACAAGGTTGGTAAGCAGTTCTTGCGGTAAGGCGTTCCATTCCACCACCAGTGCTGTTGACAGCTGTTGGATGGTCGTTGGTACATGTGGATGTGCTGCAATGCGTCTCCCCAAAGCATCCCACACGTTTCCGATGGGATTTAAATCCGGGGAACGGGCAGGCCAGCCCATTCGCCGAATATCCTCCAAATTCCAAGAGATGCTTCACCTGCGCTGTTCGATGTGTTCGCGCATTGTCATCCATAAAATTAAGTCAGGGCCGACTGCAACCCTGAAAAGACGCACATGGGGAAGGAGTACATTATCACATAAACGTTCACCAGTGAGAGTACCGTGTTCAAGGATTTGGAGGTCGGCGCGTCCATGCAACATTATGCCTCCCTAAACCATAACACCCGGACCACCAAAATGATCATGTTCAAGGATGTTCCTGGGTTCATTACGTGTTCCCACCTCTCGCCAGATGAGGGTACGTCGAGAATCACTACTTAGATTGAATCTGCTCTCATCCGAGAAGAGCACGTGACCCCATTCCTCATTTGTCCAATTTTGATGCTCCTGGGACCATCGCAAACGGTGCCGTCGATGTGCGGATGTAAATGGAACACAACGTATTGGCCGTCGGGCAAAGAGACCACCTCTGTGTGTCGCCGTGCCACTGTGTATCGTGAGATAGTATGCCTAGCTGTCCTGTTAAATGTGGTTGCAATTGCACCCGCTGTTTTGCGTGGATCACTTCATGCCTGTTGCACAACGTAGCGGTCATCTGCTGCTGAAGTTGAGTGTGGTTGACCACACCTCTCCTTGGGACAGCAGTGCCTGTGGTTTGGAAGGTTCTTCCATGCACCTGAAACAATTCTGTGAGCAATTCCAAACTCTTGAGCAACACTCGTCGCACTTCGCCCTTCTTCCAGTTTCCCGATCATTCTTCCCCATGTGAAGTGATCAAAATGGTGTCTACGGGCCATGTTATAATGAACAACACCACTACAGTGGACCGTAACAGCTCACTAATTGCCACACACCGTCTTGTTCTGTTTCGTCAACTGCCCCGTGTTGCGGGACCAGACCCATTTGGCACTATAGGCTCGCTACACTCACGCCATGTGACGTCCAGCTTTCTGTGTATGTGTGAGAGACCTCTGGCAACATGCTCCCGCACCTTCATCTAGTTCCACCAAGTAGTCCACTTGTTATGTTACTTTACCCATCTCGCACTAGCGCTAGGGACTGATTAAGCAATATGGTGACAAAGTAATGCAGTCAACATAATGTGAAAGAGTTTCATAATTTACCAAGAATTTTATATACTTTTCTCCACCAAAAGCAGTTTGTTGGATATTAAACCCGGTAAAGTAAGCGTTCTGTTTAGCTGCAAGAATTATCAACGAGGACGTGATTCCGTCCCCTTCTTTCAATTGCCAAAGGCACCAGCATATAAGTAATTTTGAGAATTTACTTTCCAACATGGTTAACCCTTAACATTGCACCACCTTCTTCGTAAATTACGTAAATCACTTGCCAAGTCCCTTGGAAATCCCATTATTTTCCTAGGTAGTGGGGTTTTGTATGGAATGGTACTGGGGAGAGAGGTGTATGTATTAACCTGAATCGCAGAGTAGGGTTAATGATCAGAAAATAAAATTCCTTTAACTAATAATTATTCAACAAAATCTAAATACAATTTGGTAAACAAGATATATGTTTCGTGATCTGCGCAGCCAACAACTAATGATTAAAGTTTTTAAATGAGTTGTAAATAATTATATACAAATTAAATGTCGTAATACAATGAATCCTATAAGTTGTTCAATCGTGTATGCCTTTTTCATTCCATATCATCACACATTAAGCTAACCGGTTACAATTTATAAATACACTCAAATATACAATGTTAACCGACATTTTATTACATAAAGTGACTTGCACTCATGACAAAAGCGAATACAATACATTCACGCTTTTAATAATCAACTCCGTTACAAGGAGAATTAAAAGCTTTATTTAGTGTGAAAGAACTTCGCGTATAATTTAAGCTACGTAATATTCAATTGCGTGGTTCTAGAATTATTACAAATTTAAGTTTACATTTGCTTAACACTTGCGCTATTTAACCAATGGGTGTTTAAATGAAAGAATCACGATATTAAGCTTGGCAAAAAGAGGATTTAGAATTTAGAAACAACAGAGTAGACAATATCCTAATGAGAAATACTTTAAATGCCTGTCTGTGTGACAAGGCAAAATGAAATAAATTACCGAGGTAGTAGATTTCGAATAGCGTGATCTCACGCATTACGATAATGTTGACAACACTGGTAGAAGGCCAGCGATGTGTCGTCGGCTAAGGCTGGAGACTCGTCTCTCTCTTTCCCTCTCTTGTGAACATACGGCACAAGCAGAGTGGCAGTCAGAAGGAAGGTGATGCGAGAAGCTTCCAAGTAGAGCTAACGTAGCGTTGCAGCGTAATAACAACTTGGTGTTTCCAACCTGAACTCTGGATGAAGGTGGCAGGTAATATGTACTGCCACAAACACCTCATTGCAGGAGAAAAAAGACGAAGATCCCCGTCATCTTTACCGCCTGATGATTTTTACCGTCACCGTGCAACAGTAAATTTTTCTCAGAGGCAGAATATATTATGAATTACTATGCTTTCGGACATACAGAACACCAAAATGAAATTAGTTTTTTCATGCCGCCTAATATTTATTTGATATTGCTATCTCACCATATGATAAAAGTGCTGATTCGCTTGGAATGCAGAGACCGCCTGTATGTCAAATATAATTTACTATGTATCACTATATAAATCAATTACTATGTTTTCGGACCCACAGAACACGAAAATCATATTAGCTTCTTCGTATCACCTAATACTTTTTCATATTACTATCGTACTATAAACAAAAGTGCTCATTCACACTGTATACGGAGAGAGCTCGTCTCTCAACCCAAAGAATTTTCTCCCTTTCTTGTTCTCTTTCTTGGGAAATCGTCCCTCTTAGGAATGTCTGGTACTTCTAGGAATTGGCTACTTGCTGTTGTTACACTGAAGGCCTGTTAAAGCCCCGAAAGGATTTTGTGAAAACATGAAGTACCGTTGTATGTTGTAATACTTATATCTGTGCAGTTCGTGTTATTCTAAGTGAATCATTGTGTTAGTAATTGTCGTTTTAATACAGTAATGTGTACTAAATTAAGAAATTAGGTTAAAACAATCTGCAAACTTCTATATTTTT
Organism: Deroplatys truncata; assembly: GCA_030765065.1. Classification (NCBI taxonomy): domain Eukaryota; kingdom Metazoa; phylum Arthropoda; class Insecta; order Mantodea; family Mantidae; genus Deroplatys; species Deroplatys truncata. The sequence goes on from CM060990.1 coordinate 421,765,061, forward strand.
ACATAAGGTTCAATATTTGTTTAATTTTGTAATGTTTCGTTGCTGTAATAATTCTCCTAACTTATTCTATTATATATGTGGAGAGTATAGAACAAAATCTCAGTGCAAAACTATCACACCCCTACTTGTAAAAGCTTACAATTTATATTTCGGAAATTACAGAAATTTTAAGACAAAGATAAATATTAGGTGCTAGATTCCTGCTGTGCAATTTGTCAAAGGACTTTATAACAGGTTGGTCAAAAGGCATGCGCTCATTTATGCCATTTGAAATTTCGATTCTGTGAAGGGAACTTCTCGTACCACATAGTGATTGATATTTCTGTATGACATATTAAACTTAGTGATTCTTTACCAATTCCAAACTCGCTGAAAAGTGAACCTTGGAGGAAGTAACCACGTCTCCTGTCTCTGGTTCCTTTTCTGATTATGCATAATCCGCCTTAGATCCTGATATTAATGTGTCTCGAGAACCTCATCTAATATCACACCTGAATTAATTGAGTTTGTGCGAGATTTGTGATTAATTAAAGCACATGCTGAAATTCCATCGTCTGGCCTTCACAAATGAAGCCCTTTAGAGCCTTGTACAACAATAGCATCTTACAGAAAACGGAAATACCATCTGAGACCATTTTACAGAACATGAACTATTAATTTACTGTAATGATATTAACGGGTTAACGAGTGTACTGGGAGGAGATAATAATCCACAAGAATGGCGCCTCCTCATAGACTCTTTGAAATTGAGTTTTGCATAATGGGAAATTATATCCATCAATCCACGGTTGACAGATTTTGTAATGATATAGAAGATATAGGTGTGCTAAGAGGTATGCAACCAGGATTCACAAAATGTTGCTGCTTCCCTTGTGAGTAGGATAGTGTGGATAAGCGTTATCATTATGAAATTAGGGAATGGCCATCAAGAGAAGATGTAGTGATAGGACAAAAAAGTTTGAAATACGATCCACTTGTTGATAGAGCTAACATCATTTACCGCCATTGCACATAAAACTGGGTTTGATGAAAACTTAAGGAAGGCATCCTTGTATGACCTCAAATGAGGGATATGCTTAATGATGCTGTATTCCAGAAGGCTCACATCAGTTGAAAAAACAGTTTGGTTTGCACTTAAATCGGCATGTGTGAATTTCCTGGGGAACTACAGAGCAGACAATTACAAAGATTTGGTAGATTTGTTGAGGAGTTATATTAGATTGGGACGCAATAAGTCCCTTATGATTTACCTTCTTCAGTCCCATTTGGATTTCCTTCCATTGTACTGGAGTGATATTAGCGATGAGCATGGGGGAAGTTTCATAAGGACATATTAGAAATGAAAAGACGATACAAAGGGAATCAGTAACTAATACGCTTGTTTATTACTACTGGCGGTTAATCACAGATGCTTTGGAGTCGCCTTATTGCCGTAAATCGTCCGGAAGGAAGCATATAAATGAGAATTTTTTACAATATGCTCAGTTTCTGTTGCGACATAAAATACAATTTATCATGATTAAAAATATTTGGTGTGGTGTTTTAGATTATAAAAATTATTATAACACTTATTTGTGATTTTGTTCAGCTGGATGGATTGTTTATAGTAATATTATTGAAAAAACATTATCCTAAAACTGAGTACAAATAAACTACAATACGTAAATGTTGCAAAACCTTCAACAAGTCCTCTCCAAAAACCATTAAGTTATAGAGACAAACCGACTTCAGATTCAAAATCAATCCATGCAAATACACTAAAATCACATACGTTTATTTCCGAGAACAAAAAACTTTAAATTTTTGTACAGTGACATCCTCTGGAAAACTGGAGTATGAACTAATGGTTTCCCAACACCTGGCTGCAGTTCTATGGTTTGTTGTGTGAAAGAAATAATCGGTACGCCTCTTGTACGAAAACCAGCAGAGCTCCACAGCCACTCGGGAACATCGGCATTCACAAACCTTAACTCGTCGCTTAACGCCATCGCTCATTCCGTTCCTCTGGACCACCAGAGCTAGAATTCAGGAAGTCATCTTGATAAATCCCCCGGTGGTGCTCTAATTCCCGGGTTATACCTTGATGCTCGCAAGACCAAGTTAGGCATAAACATAGAAAACAATACATCATTACAGGATGATCCTTGCAACTTCATTATCACAAACATATACGCCCTTAAAATGTAGAAGAGCTAAAATATTCTATACACGTCAAACAACTATTTTTGATCTGTCATACATGGACTCTGGTTTGTTTCAGTGTACCTTCTCTTTGTAGCAATACCGAGAGAGCAGTGTAAAAATTTCTTGAGAGCATAAGGGCTCACATACCTAGGTGCAAACTAAGCTGAGAACTTATTTTGAGCTTTAACAATGTTCTATTCTACCTTATTATAATAAATCTGAGAACGTAATTTATCTTTCTGTAAGTTATTTCTTACCCTATTCCATACTTCCTTACTATCGCGAGTACTTACATCTCGTAGTAAAATATTCTTCAAATGCCACACATTTGCTAAAGGACAGTTCGGAGAAAAAGACAACAGCCCAAGTGGACGCTGACCGTGAGCTTCATGTTTTGCTAAATTAAACGCAAATTGTAGCCAGTATAAGTTCTGGTGTAATTTTGAGTGGTCACTATTATGATATGCTATTAAAGCATTTTTCAACTTCTGTTTACCCGCTCGCTCAAAGTTGGTTTAGGATAAATAGGGATCGTTGTGATATGTTGGATGCCCGAATTAAAATTAAATATTCTCATAACACTGACTTAAAATATGTAGGATTATCCGTGACTATTATCATTGACACTCCGAAAATTGAAATTATTCATTTAAGGACATTTACTGTAGTCAATGTGTTTGTTCTCCGCGTAGCGAGTAGCCATGCGTATTTTGTAAAAGCATCCACGACTACCAAAATACACCCGTTCCCAGCCTTACTACGAGGAAAGGTCAAATATAGTCCAAGAATAATTCTTCGATCGCTTTTTGTGCAATTGTACAGGACAACAATCCTAATCGCGTGTTTTGTACGGGCTTACTGAGCTTACAAGTTGTGCATTCCTTAATCCTAGATCTTATATTGCAATCCATGACCTTCCATATAAAATACTGACGTATCCTATAGGATCTTTTAAACATGCCCAAATTACCACCAATACGTCCTTCATGATAATGAAATATCAGTGGAACTAGGCTCTCGGGTAGTACGATCTTACTCTTGCCCAGCATATCTGGATCAGGAATGGCCAAAACTGGCTATGAAAACAAAAAATGTAATTTCTCAAACGCCCTTTATTCTTCATCGCCCTACTTAAATTTGACACCCTTTATCCTTAAAGAATTTGGGACTACAATATCCTAGGCGTATTCAGAAAAAAATTAGAAAAAATAATTCACCATCCCGTAAATCTCGTTATCTGTTTAACTGTTTTCGATACCGGATAATCTCGAATACATTTTGTCCTTTCCGGTTCCAACTCAACTCCCTTACAAGAAATTATATACCCCAAGAACGTCAACTGCGGAGAGGCAAATTTGACTTTCTGAGAATTGACCATGAGTCCTGGTTTACGAAGCCAAGTAAAGTCTCCCGGACATGTGCTACGTGTTCTTCAAAAGTTGAAGAATAATAACAAACATCGTCAATATGTTAATATAAACACTTAAATTTTATATCTTAAATACTTTATCCAGTAACCGCGTGATAACTTGCGCTAAACCAAACAGTAAACAATTAAACTCGTACAAATTATAGTCAGCAGCAGACGCTGTGTAACCCTTTAAGTCCTCATGGAACGGAATTTGGTAATAGGCACTGTTTAAATCTAGGGTCGTAAAACACTGACGCAGCCTTGCTACGTCCTCCATCAATGAAGCACTACCTTTGCCTCACGATTGCTGCGTTTCTCCTCCTAGTTGTTTTTTTATACTTTGCCACGGCTGCTCGAGCATGAGATCTTAATCAATGGGTATGCATGGATGTGTACAGAGAAACACGAACTCTTTCTTGGAACACTTTTATTTTCACCATTTAAAATAAAACTTAAGGTTTGCCGATCACTTTTAAATGCATACGATGCTACTGTGTCTTTCCCAAGACTGAAGATTATTAACTACAGCTGAACGTTCTACCCTCTTGCATGTTTGCCGCCAATGTTCACAACTCGATAAGAATGTCGTCCCTTTCTCACCAATCGCTCAGGACAGAATGAATTTCACCACCGCGCTACAAAGAGGAAAAACTCCTAACTTCTCCTCTCTCCCCACAAAACTCTCCTCAAACTTAGCGTCAAGAAGCCTCTAATGACCTTCACATCCCGGCCAGTGCAACTGCACCCACTAATTCCAAGAGAAACTGGCTTCAGCTATTTTACCCTTTATGACTGGGGCTGGTCCCTAATTACCTAAACTGTGCCTGTCTGGTCTTTCTGTCGCTTTTAACAGTCAACAATTTTCCAATGCTTCTCCTTTTTATACATACACTGAAATTAAATATTTTATTATTTATTTTATATCACTATCCTTCTCAGATTATTATGATAATTATTGACTTCATAATTTCGGCTTCAACACTTTGCTTTAGGAAGTCAATGGTAATTTCTATATAAGTGAGGCAAAGGTATTTGATCTACACTTAATTATTTGTTCAAAGCTTGATAAGTCACAACCATTCTAACAGAGCCAGTTAGCTCAGGCACTAAGAATACTGGATTAAAATAATTCGAGTTCTAACGTCTAGTGACATTACTCCGCAAGCATCTAATCAATTTGTTGCTTTAGCAGTTGTATACTGTATGGTGGTAATCTATATGGTAGCAAACGTACAGGTTTAAAATCTTCCAATTGAATTTTATATTCAATTAAACTCGTACGGCCTAATGTATATGGCAATACATGAGGAAAATTTGCGACCATGTTACGTTAATTTAAATGTGCAAGATTTAAATCATTATGCTCCTTTACTCTCTCACCAGTAACATTACCAATGATAAAATACTTCAACACAGTACAATGTAATGGTATAGATTGTAAAATTTGTAATGTAATATGCGTATCTGGCTGAACCGCGAAGGTAACGTGTTTATTCGCAATATCCAAAATCATTTTGATCTTTGCTATAAACGACACTCCTAAGATTATCTGCACTGTCAAATTCTTAATCACATCAAATTCTACATTCTATCTAAGGTTTGCAATTTGTATTTGGATTATAACTTAACCCACGACGCGCAATGGTACGGAGGAAACACCACTAAAGTTAAATTCTGCAGTAAGGAGTTTTAATTTCCTATTCTTTACTAACTGCGCGTAAATCAACGAGAGAACACTACTTGTATCGATAAACACTGCGGCTAGAATCCTTAATATTTCTGCATTAACACGCACAATAAATTGGCATTTACGCCCTCCGTCATGCTTTCAACAGCATTAGGTTCGATATCGCAATTCGATATATTATGCAGCAATGTGCCCGTTTGTTTTTCTTGTGACTTTCCGCTATATTTCCTTTGAGCTAAATATCCAAGACAAGCTCTTTAGTATGTTCTATATGCTTGCAAAATTCACACATACCTGGAAGTTTTCACTTTTGTGTATTTGGCTTTGTAACCACTACGTCATGTAACAATTCATGTACAGAAAGATGCCTAATTCCTATCACTACTGATTCTAGTTGTTCAAATGTGCTAACACTGCCTGTAGCTAAGAACAACGAGTGAATTTCAGAATGTCGTGAATTCATTGCTATTGTGTTCGCTATTTCAGATTCTGAATCGCGATCTCGTAAAGCTAACACGATAGAACGTATATTTCTCAATAACCAGGAAATAGTTTCCTTGCCTTCGACAATAATACCAATTTAAAACATTATAATTTAAAGGAGATAAAATATTCTTAACACTTCCGAGTAATACCAATATAGGGACTTCTGTAGCGTTTCGCATTTAACAGCATATCCGCTAACGGAACTTAAATGTATGGATGTATTGTTTGCAGAAGCACATGGTCACTATGACGATGGGCTTCGGCTTGTTTAGCTGATTCTACCAACATGACTAGAAACTGTAAAATTTGTTCGTAAGTATCGGTATGCATTTGTACAGGTTTATCTATAATAACTTACGATGAATTAGGCAAGCTAACCTTTGCAAAATCAATGTGCAACATATTACTTTCCTTGTCACTAGGTTGAAATACTGGGTTAATCACATTACTTGACTACGCCTCAACACCAGCTTCAGGTTCACGTGGTGTTGAAAGGGGAACTTCTTGTTCCACAGCCTTAAATTTTTTAATTCTATCTAGCATCTCATTTAAACCGAACACTAATGCCTCAAATTTATATTTATATTCAACCGGTACCATCTCTTGTTTCCTATTCACACGGTGGATCCAATATGGTGTACGTGCTTTCATCCTACATAATTGTGATATAGTTAGTTCTACCGTACTATATTCATGCATAAGTAGTTGTAGCAAACCATGTGCGCTTCAACAAGACTGCAGATCAAAACTCACGCTGACCACCACGCTTGAAACCTGAAGTTGTTTATAAAGTGCTTAGTTGGAATTATTGTGTCTTGCGGCATTTCTAAAGATGAAACTCCTATGCATTTTCCTAATTCTTAGCAAACCCAAGTCTGTTTCAGGAATTTTCAGTTACGTAGCATGTTGCAATCCATAGAGTGTCATTCATTGCTCCTTCATTACATCTAAATGCAACGGAGTACGGTTCAAGAGCGTCTCCATTGCAGTAGCTGTTATTTTCATAACACCCTTTACAGCCATACATTCTGTTTTTAACTTTGTTTAGTTGATTTTTAGAGCCTGTTTGTAGAACCTTAGGCCACCAAATCAGTGCTCCATAGGTTATCGATGCTATGATTATCCTGGTATATATCCAATGGATCATAGCTGGTCTCAGTCTCCATCTTTTACCATGCGTGCGTCCAACTACTTCAGTTGTTTTCGCAACGTTTATTGTTTTCTTGAAATTCTGCTTCCAGTGCATCTTGGAGCTAAAAGGGATTCCTAAGTATTTGACTTCCTCAGACATTTTTAGTTATTTACCTTGAAGACATAGAGGTCCTAATCCCTTTAAGTCTCTTCTTCTGGTAAATGTTACTATGGCTGTTTTATGAGGATAAACAATTAGGTCCTCATTCGCAGCCCATTTTGTCACAACATTCAGGGTTGACTGCATGTGATCCCTGACTGTTCCTATGTATTTACCTCAAACTATGATGACGATAGTATCAGCATGGCCGAGATGTCAAGGCCTAGGTTACTTCTTGAACAAATAGCCCATCAACCATCAGGTTCCATAGCAGGGGTGGTAACTTCCCACCCTGTGGACAACCACTCATTAACTTTTCAGCTAGGCTTCTATCAATGAGAATTGAGTATGAACTATTCTGCCTCTCAGCATGGATTGAATCCACCGATAACAGGTTTCATTAATTTCATGTTTCTTGAAGCAGTAGTTATTGCATTAAAGAAGATGTTATCAAAGGCACCCTCAATATATGAAGGAACCAAGTGCCTTCTCCTTTTCCTGAATTGTTTCTTCCAGTTATAGGCAACCTGAAATTGGGCAGTTTCAGTTGATCTGCCTTTACGATAGGTACACTGATTCTGGTGCATAGCGTATACCTCCAAAGCACTTCCTCTTATATACCTAATCTATTCATTTCTCAAGAGTTTTGAGAATTGTAAACATTAAACTGATGGGTATTATGGACTTAGCCGAGGCCAAGGGTTTCCCTGGTTTTGGTATAAATACCACACTAAGATGTCTCCAGTTCATTGGTATGTATCCTAAGGCCAAACTTACTCTTAGGTTTTTGTATCAACATTTTTTATAATTCATTAAAATCCAGAAGAATGAAGAAGAATGAAGAATGAAGAATGTTGCACATTATGGAGATTTATAAGGTTGAAAGGAGAACATTGCCTATTTCAATTCTCATATTTTATGGCTTCCTTGGCGATTTCTCAGTCTGCTCTGGAGGCTCTCTTCCCAGAGAGCTTCAGTCCCTGACTGTCCCATTCTCCCTCAGGTTCATTAAGTATAATCGATCCAGGGAAGTGAACTCAAAGAAGCGCTTCCATTGTTCCCTTCTCTGTTTTGGTATTTCTCATTTTCCAACTGGAGATTGCTAATAAAGCTTTGTAGACACTTTCTAAGAGCCTTCTGAACTCTAGCACATTCTGGGGCAGTTTATGTCTCCTCACAGTGCTTCCCCTAGGAGTCCTTGTTAGCCTTCCTCAAGGCTTCATTATATTCTGTTAATGATCTGCTATAAGCAGCCAATAGTTTGGTTCGTTTCGCAAAGTTAGACAATCTGCGAATTTTCTTCCTTTTACTTGCAAGCTTTTGATTCCACTAGGGCACATTCCTGTGGGTTTACCTTGTTTTCAGAGGACAGGTATGCGCAGATGCTCTGCAGCAATTTCTAAATCTTCATAATCATGAATCTTATTGTCCATCTTACACAGATTACTGACTAGGTCTTTTCTGTAGGAATCCAAGCCAGTTCTTTTTGGATCCCGATAAGTTCTGATTTGTTTAGAAATACACCTTACTTGAATGTGTCTGAACAACTTTCATCCTCAAACACACGCCAATTTTTAATAAAACTCCCCACATAATTGGTTGCTAAAGTTATATAGATTACTTCCTGTCTTCTTGTAGTAACAAAGGTTAGACATGTTGCCCATGTTTAGCATCTCACGATTACTCCATATAATACAATTATAAAGAGATTCACCTCTTTCATTTGTATCTGTAATCTCCTACTAATGTGTTGGGAGTTAGCATCACAGCCAATTACCACTTGTAGTCCCTCGTAATAACAAGTGTTACCAGCTGTTCTAATTTCCTCGTTGCAGGTAGAATGACATCATCATATGGAAATAGAAGGATCCGAGTATAAACTCCCTCGGTCCACCTTCCCCATTAATTTTTTGTGACTGCTATAAGGTCTCGGGAAAAGATATTCATTAACGGTAGTATACTTAAGTCATGTTTAACTAAGATGCAGGTTCTTGGAGTCTGTCGATTCAATACGTATTATAAATGAATCTCTCTCCAGTCTCCTTAAGACCTTTAATTTCCCCTTTATAATAGCAGAGTTCCTGGATGAGTGCCACAATACAGATCTTCACCTTCACACAGAGAGCAGCAGATGCCGCCCTACTGTGTTGAAGATGTACGTGTAGTATATTTATCACTCCTTTGAGCACCTAAGAGTCTCTTGGCCTGTAGTCCCGTTCTTGCATTGCCTGCAGCCAGATCCTATACAGGTGGTTCAGAGATGTTTTGTACTTTTAAGTCTTCTTCTATGAATCCTTGAACAGTTTCAGCGTTTTGTTTTGCCATGTCCATATAAACTCCACGAGTATGGAGGAAAGACGGTCGACTCCGGCACAGCCCCTATAGCGGAGCAAGGCTGATACTCTGGAAAGTCACCTGGTATCCCAGATGCTCTGTTAATGACACATCTTCTATGTGCCATGCACCCCTTTGGCACGGAAACGTAATTTTGGTTTGAAAACACTACTTGTTCCAGTGGGTGTAAGTAGAAGACAAAGTAAAAAAAATCCGTGTGCTAAATTCACATGACTTACTCTTTCCATTCTTCTATAAACTATACTTACAAAAACTTATTCTTCTTTCTAATTCATGTTAATCGAGATAATACGTTTACAGAAATGGTTTCCTTACACATATTTTTATAGCTATAAGGAGATATAGGAGGCTGAAGGAATAGTCAAAGCTTTATAAAGAGGGTCGCTGTGCACTGGCTTTCAAATTCCACTCATGGTTAATGTCAAAAAATTATTTTGCATAAATTATTTTTTTAAACAGATCTAATTTTTTGTGTAGTAAGTTTTTGTCTATGTCTTACGGTTTACAGTTGCACACAAGTATAGAAAATTAATTCAGAATGAAGAATAATTCACCGACTATTCGCAGAAAAATCAAGATATACATTTTATTTGCCATCCAAATATCTTAACCAAATGGTGGTTTAATCAAAATCATTGGAACAGTTTTAGAGAAAACAAAAACAACGAAAAGTATTCCAAAAAAGGTAATTTGGGTAGGAATATTTTCTTGAAAATCTTTGTGTCGAATCAATGGAATATACTAAGCTTAAAATACCAAGCTGGTGTTTATTTGACATTTCGTTTTTAACGACACATTTCAAAGCGACATACACGCAGGCGCGCGCGAAATTTTATCTCAAGCTTCTGTATTTATTCAAAGGATCTCAAAGCATGTATTTTCGGTGAAATCTACGTGTCGAATTTCTTGTTGGAAAATAATGCTTCCTCTACTTACAATGCGTAAGTAATAGAGAAGGCAACTACAAATCCTATTTTGAACTGATATTGTAACTGATATTGCTTATCCAAATATCCACAACTAGTTTTACTTACTAGTAAAATGTGATTTTACCTCCATAAATGGGGGCAGTGATAAAACTATGCATGGAACAGCATCAGAACACATCTTTAACACTCATTACAAAAATGCTTCGCTCGGTCACCAGGGATCTAAATACTTCCGATTACATATCTACCAATGGCAGTAAATTTTATTATTTGTTATAAACGGTCAGACTCTCTCGATTTCCATACCTTCCAGCTAGATTTCGTGTTAGTGGACTTCTAAGCCAGCTCTTACTATATAACTAAGTTGACTACTATTCAAAATAATTATGCTTTCGTTTTCAAATAAAATTAGCTAGCATATGGACGGTTTCCCCAGGTGATATTAAATCCGTAAAAACTAGGATGAACAAAGTAAATACTCCTATTACTTTTAATCGACTCACTTTTGTAATGTGAGAAGAAAAAGCTCAAATAGTTAGCACGGTATCATCCTTTAACTATTGTATATTTACAAAAGTCTGAGCAGAAACAGTTTTTTTTTCAAAATCCTCCGAACGTACCATATGGCTTTGTGTTGACTAAAAACTCTCTGTTTAAATACAATAATTCACTGACTGGAAAGGAAATACTGCTTCAATAGAGACATAACATAAGAACTCGTATCGAACATTAACATTTTTGGGGATATATAAAAAAGGTATGATACCGAAATAATTTACACACTGAGAGTATATCATTCATGTAGTCATATGAGTAGACTTAGGACCAATTTTATTTTACACACAGAAAGTTATTTTTCTTCCAATTTCGTCCATATGCCAATATAGAGCGCACAACCGTATACAATATTTGAACTGTTGCACAAAACTATTGTAAAGTTATTAAACTTACCTTAAATTAATGAAAATGTTGCCCTTATGATGTACAGTTAGAATAAAATAACAATTACAGGTGATTTTGGCTTTAAAAGGTGTAGCTAACCTGTAAACAATATATTGGTTAGTGTGTTTGCTTGTTACGGGCAACGAAGCAAATTGTGCAAATGTCAATGGCCACTCTTTAAAGTCAAATACATTGGGTAGTAACGTCAGTGACCGGTCATTAGCGACGATGTCCCAGATAGTTGGGCGATGTTACAATAGGAACATTGTTCGGGGAGTTATGTTAGTTTCCAAGCATCATTGGCCAATGTCGTAATGAGTGCTACTTTTCGTTAATTAAACTGAATCATTGATTACAGAACAGAGAAAATCAACCAGAAATGCAAGAGATCTAGGGAATGTTCGCAGAAACAAGCAGTTAGAATGTTGAGACTTGTCATCAAGCAAATTTCGTTGAGATCAGAACGAATGTACATATTCCCACACCAGTTATGGATCGTGCACGAAGTTGTCCCCGAAATCTACTGGCAGCTGAGAATGGCATGTATAAGCTCTGTAAGTACACATTTCGCTAGAACTACCTTTATGTGAAACATATACACAAAGACTTGTTTATAATTATGAAGGGAATTTAAAAGTATTTTTGGCACAATCAAGCGTTTATTTCTTCTTATATACAAGCTGCAATATCCTAATTTTCAATTACCGGCTTCTCCGACATTGTAGAACCTACTACATGCCATGGGATATAATGAATTACTGCCATCTATGTACCGGAAAATATGCGCGGATGTGGAGTTGCCGCATTTAGTTTCTTCACTCACCATTGCTGTTTTTGCTACTAATCTGTTTGTATACATTCAGGTATTTTTAACATTTGAGCATATTAGTTGATTTTGAAAATACACGATCGTCCAAAAATAGAACAAAATACTTGTACGATACACGCTTGGAAGTGCGATTTACAGAATGTCGCTTCACTCATGTTTAGAAACTTTTCCTCCTTTCAATATATCTGACTTTCAAACCTTGCATCGTAATATAATGTTATTATTCCGCTTTTAATTGACAATAAGACATAGTCTATAACGTTTATTCCCGGTCCTACGTAGCCTATATTATTTTATAGTTAAAGACCGTTTCAATGAGAAGCTTATTTCCCGTGTTTTTATCGCTTTAGGCATTTTAGGTATATTAAGGCAAACGTATACCAGATCAGAAATAAATTCATGTATTGAGCATTTTGTGGAGTTAGTGGAACCTACGAGTCGGCAAAATGTAAAGAAATAAGTCTCAGGAAATCTGTTTCAACCAACAGAGTATCAGGAGCACAGGGTTATCAGAGGTGTCACTGCAAAACTAGATATAGAATCAGAAAGTGTAAGTGCCATGCATTCAGCATTCTGTGTCATTAAACTGCCATGGAAGTTTGTGTTGTGGAAACAAGTATTAAAATGTTCCGTTTAACGTGAAAGGAAACAAATGGTATGTTTGGAAACGATGATGTGCTTATTTTACTATGTTTATCAACATTGTCCAATTACAACTGGCCATTCACCTCATTGTTTGGGCAGAGTTGATAATGTGTTTATTTCATTTGAGGTATATAAGAATGCCCGAAGCTCTCTGGTGTGTTAGGTAAATTTCCGGTCATTGACGCTATTGGCCAGAAATAAACAGTAGTATTAGGAAAGGATGTAAATGTTCGGACAAAAACGTTATTTCCTAATTTACTTCATTGTCGTAGCACAAATACACACACATGTATTTGTATTGTGTGCAAATACTGATCCTGCTCTGGCCGCAAGTACAAGTGATAAAACCTATGGTGCTTTAACATGTGTAGCACACAGAGATATAACAGCCACAATATATAGCGTTATCGAGCTATAAACGAGGTGATAATGTTGCCTGAAAATAATATGAATAAACTAGAAAACTATAAACTTTGTCTTTAAAATGATAATCACGAAAGTCAAATATGGGACCTGGTCGATCAATAATTACTTGCAGGAAAATATTATACAACTACTTCAAGCAACTCAAGTAATACTCCAGAGACCAACGGAGGACGGGAAACAGCTATCTTTGCACACACTACAGGTCTAAGAAGCAGTAGAAATAACTCCTCCCTATTCAAAGACTTGCACCAACCAGACATAACGTCCAAGAAGAAGCTTGTTGATATGGTCAATAGAAGAAGGTGAAGGCAATCAAACTCTCTTGAAAATGTGCCATAGTGTAGAATTTACGATAGAAGTAATTCAAAGTCCTAATACGCAACTCTGGATAAATTTTTATTACTGGAGGGGCTTATAAGTCAATGTTGTGAATGTGGGTGATTCTTTAATAAAGCATATAAAGGCGAAAACTATAAAAGTGAGAAATGTAAACGCTTAGATGGACATAAACGTTTCTTTTTTGCGTAGAAAACTATATGAGGGTACTCACTAAGTAATTATCAACAAGCCCATTGTTTTTCATGCAGGTGAAAATATGAGAAACAGTCAAGTTGAGCGAATGAGAAAACAGGAGAAATGCACAACTTAATTAGGGAAGTAAGGAAATTGTTTCCAAAAGCACGCAAATTTGTACTATAGGGTGTTGTTAAAAATGGAGATACTGATGATCGTTATATTGCTGATACTAATGAAGGCATGTAATGGACATGTAATGCACTAGGAGGCGTTGATTTAGATGTTAAGAAATATTTAGGAAGTTATTTTTAGGTTAGAGATGGTCTCCATCTAAATAGAAAGGCTTCTTTTACATTGGGAAGAGCGTTAACCAGTGCAGTAAATATCTGCAGCCAGCACCATTCTTTAAACCAAACAAACTGTACATTATGGAGCATCAGTTAAAGCTACTTTACATGCAGGTACAAAAGATGAGAAACAGTCAAGTTGAGCAAATGAGGAAACAGGAGAAATGCACAACTTAATTAGGGAAGCAAGGAAATTGTTTCCAAAAGCACGCAAATTTGTACTATAGGGTGTTGTTATAAATGGAGATACTGATGATCGTTATATTGCTGATACTAATGAAGGCATGTAATGGACATGTAATGCACTAGGAGGCGTTGATTTAGATGTTAAGAAATATTTAGGAAGTTATTTTTAGGATAGAGATGGTCTCCATCTAAATAGAAAGGCTTCTTTTACATTGGGAAGAGCGTTAACCAGTACAGTAAATATCTGCAGCCAGCACCATTCTTTAAACCAAACAAACTGTACATTATGGAGCATCAGTTAAAGCTACTTTACATGCAGGTACAAAAGATGAGAAACAGTCAAGTTGAGCAAATGAGGAAACAGGAGAAATGCACAACTTAATTAGGGAAGCAAGGAAATTGTTTCCAAAAGCACGCAAATTTGTACTATAGGGTGTTGTTAAAAATGCTTATACTGATGATAGTTATATTGCTGAAACTAATGAAGGTATGCAATGGACATGTAATGCACTAGGAGGCGTTGATTTTGATGTTAAGAGATGTTTAGGAAGTTATTTTTAGGATAGAGATGGTCTCCATCTAAATAGAAAGGCTTCTTGTACATTGGGAAGAGGGTTAACCGGTACAGTAAATATCTGCAGCCAGCACCATTCTTTAAACCAAACAAACTGTACATTATGGTGCATCAGTTAAAGCTATTTTACATGCTAAGGGTCAAATAAACTGACAATCCCACTTTAAATATTCCGATTTAAAGAAATAGAAAAGACAATTTGGAGACTTCAATGCAAAACCTTATCAGATATAACAGCGTTAATCATCATTGTATATTGGTTGATAAGGAAACAGATTATAATAAATTAATACACTACGCTTTGTATAATACACTCTGCAAAAGTAATACAAAAACGGGGGTAGAAGATATTAAAATGACCATCATAACGTCCTCCAAGCAAAACACGACTAATGACATTTACTTTCTCCCATATTATCAAGCAACTTTTATCAAGGGCGTTTCTTTCCACAACGCTTAGTTTTGGAGATATTGTACAGTCTCAACCTAAATGGTGCACCCAGTGTAAATGATTACATGAAGTTTAACAGACGGTTCAAATATATGTATAATAAAGTTTTAACCCTTAATTACAGAGAAAAAAATTAACCCCGCTGATACTGCTGTGCACTTACACAGCTGCAATATCTCTATTTCATTACATAAAATCAGATATCATCTTAGACTATGATGCCAAAACATAAATGTAAATGATTTTAACCGAAGATTTGAATGTAAATTTCTTAAAAGATAGCAAAGAAAAGAGTTATTGGAACAGCTTTTACTTACATGATGCATGCATGCTTTAATTATAGTAGACACAGAATATGAAGGCGACTGAGTACTGGACACAACGGAGCTGCGTGACATTCGCGTATTAAAGCTCGGATTCAAATTAAAAGCGTAAATGATCAAGACTGTGGGACTCATGTAAACACAACTAGTTATACACTCCTAAATAAATAAATAAGAAAAGCAATTTGAAAGTGTCACTTTAAAAACAACAAAACTTTCGCCCAAGCAGAAAACCACTGATGAGATATCAGCTGCATCATATCCGAATGTTTTTAAAAACAATAATAACACACATTATAAATTATATATCTGCTCTAATAACGCAAAACCTCTCATTTAGGTGCCACCATTTCGCTCAAACATTTCTTGTTAAGTGACATGTCCAAAAATCAATACAATAGAACAAATACAATCGGTGTAAGTGTTCCACGAGCCCACGAGCTTACTACCGCCAAAGCGGAAGTTCACCCTCTACTCAAGATAAAAGTTAGCACGAACTAAAGGCTTATTCCTCGTCATAGTGAACAAGAAAGGAATGAAATGTAGTGATGAAAGGGATGATAGGAGAATTCGTGGATGAAATTATCCAACCCAGCATTCGCCTAGCGACAGAGGAAAACCGCGAAAAAACCTTCGGTCGAATTGGTGGGCCCCGAGAGTTCGAGTCCGGGACCTCCCGAATGCGGACCACAAGGATGGTCCGAGCCATCCCCCTCGGAAAAAAGTACTATTGCTCAAATTATTTTAAGCAATTGGTACTAATATTTAAAACAGCTGTGCCGGTGACTGGCTTTTCTGATCATTTTGCACTACTGCTAAATTTAGAAAGCAAGCCGCAGGAAAATTAGAGCAACTAAAGCTGTGTACACATATACTAGAGTAATGAAGGAAGGAAAATATAAGCTAACTTAATACTGGTTTTCTATGGAATCTTGGAGTAATGTGTACAAGTCTAGTAGTGACAATAGTGCTAGAGGGGAATTTGTGAAAAATATTATTCATTATTGTAATGTTGCAATACCTCTCAAAACAATATACGTATACATGAAAAATTAGGAATTAGGAAAAATCCCTTACTAAACTTCAGCGTTTTTATATGGTTACGGACTACCAACGACAAAGATACGGAATCATTAACTTCAATTTTAAACTTCATTGAAGCAATTAAATAACATATAGCACAGAGCACATACGCAAGTTAAATACTAAAAATTATAAAATAACTAATACATTTCAATAACCTCTTTTACTGAAAAATTGCAATAGAAGCATCAAACTTGGAACAATATATGGTAAAGAATACGAGGAAACTAAGTAAATTTTAATATTCTATACAAAATTACTTCACTTACATGTGAAATTTAGTCGGTCCTAATACATGATACAATAGTATTTAATTGACCTTTTTCAAAACTTAGCGAAATTGGAGAAATATCACCCTTCTCACTTCTGCATTAGCGAATTCATTTATCGCTTCCTCAAATTCCAGACTGACTGCCATGTCCGATTATATGGCTAGTACTCCAAATCGATCAGTCGTTCTTTGTTCTCTGCTGTCGTTAGGTAGTACTTAATCCGTTTTAAAACAGAAAAGGACATTTCAGCAGAACAGTTTGTTGCTGGAGTGCGGTTGTAAATCTTGAGTGCTGAGTATACATTTGGATAGACGTCACCAGTTTTTCTTTAAACCAACATTCTATATAGAAATGGAAGAGAGGACAGTTTGTCACCAGCTTCTTTCATCATAGAAAACAGATAGCTTTTAAAATGTATACACTCTTCACCAAAGTTGTATTATATGTCAGAATTATAAATGGCTCAAAGTTTCTCTGCACCTTCATAAATTTGAACAGCTTCTAGTTCGGTGATATTTGAAAGAAATGAAAATCTTAAATTATATTCTTTGTAGACATTAACTCTCTTGTGTAACTCATCCTGAAGAGTTTTATAATTTTAGAATACGACATTTTCATTCTTCTCCAGATCTCAACACAATCTGATCCTGCTTCTTCTTCAAAGCCATTTGGGTTCGTTTTCTGAGTCGGATGTATCATTAAAAATATCTTGCCTTTAATTTGACGCTTCCTTTTTTGATTCTCAATAACTGAAGGAGGCGGAACTGATTAGGAATTCCTGATCTCCATACTTTTTTTTAGCTATATCTATGTTAATTAAGAAAGATGCCTGAAGCTCAGTTAAAACATTGTAAGTAAGTCATACATTTCAACAAAAGTAGAAATGTCTACATCCCCGGCTTGCAGTTTTTCCGTTGCTTTGTCAAACTGTTTCAGAATACTATCCCACACTGATTTCATGAAAGATACCTTAATACTACTTAACTATCTAAGATTTTCAGCTTCAAACCTAATTCTACCACTCTCATTTTCTGAAATTGTTCTTAATGCAGAAAACACTGCTTTCCAATCTGCACTCAGTTTTAAAAGCATCCTCACGTGCACACCATCGAGTTGCTGATTGTGAATTCAGTTTCATACTCACAGAATTAAAAAAAATGTTTCCAAGATGTTCCATGTACCTGTAGAATCTGCAAATAAGTTGTATAATCCCTGAGTTAACCCAAGAAACCGTATTGCAGCTGTTGAGAATTGTGCAGCTCGTGAACCAACTATATACTGAGCGACCCAACATGGAATGAAGAAAATTAGAGTTTCGATCCTTGAGTCTTGCCTGCGAACCTGATTATACACCAGAAACGTTGACCGCGTTATCGTATGACTTTCAAACCCTGCGGAGGGCGATAGATTTTTTCGAGCGTAAAAATCTTTGGCATGGCCTCCTTTGGAAGGGAAGTAAAGCCGGTGGTCCCGTGTCGTAAATTTACGGCACGCAAAAGAACCTCAAGCCTGATAAAGAGGCCTCTGAGCAAAATTTCCAGTCTTTTATGCCCAATATAGAATGGGGCTCTAAGGACCATAGCAGTTAAAGAGCGTCCATACATAAAACTGAGTTTAATTTTGTATGACTGAACTCCCCAGTTGTCAAGTTTCTGTCCATGTAGCTCTAAAGAATTCAAAACTGCTTCAGAAAGCTTCTCTCCAGTGTGATCCGCATTTTTTTTATAAAACACAGGAATATTTCAACTGAGAGCCCAACTTCAGTTACGTATCTAATCGTCATACTTAACTGGTCAATATGGGATATATTTGGTGTAGAATCTACTATGACTGAAAAATATTTATAAGAAATAACTATACTACCTATGTTTTTGATCCCTGGCCTCCCCATAAGACGTATTAAGTCTTCATTAGTTGCTGGTGACAAGTATGAATTAAATACTTTTCCGGGGTTACCAAACCTTGCTATAGGGTCAGCCAAAATAGCACCATACTCTGTAATTAATTCCAGACGCTTCATGAAGTTTCCATTTTTCATAGAGCCAAAGACCTCTTGTCACTACGAAATGCTAGATCACTAGAACGTAGCTTCTCAACTACAAAAACAACCCTTTTTAGCCCATTTCTCCAATACATAACTACATGTGCAGCCTCTGTGAGAGAGAGAGAGAGAGAGAGAATTTTTATCTTCAGCTATTCGTATTCCAGCATGGCTCCAATCACTAAAACCAGATGTTGCATATTGAGATGCACCACCGAAAAATTTGCAACATGCACAGAACAATGATCCTTGGTTAGGAAAATCTACGAAATATTCACGGTTGATTATTTCTTCTTTCACCAAAGCCCTCTGAAAGAGTTTTTGCTGCAAAATCGCCGAGATACGTCTGCGTATCGCCGTGAGCACATAGAAAAATGCTAAGACACTGTGAATTTACGCTGTAAAACAATTAATATAAATATAATTCACGCCCATAAATATTACTGGCGCTCCAAATAGAGGAGGTAATCTGTTCAGAAACAGCATTTTAAATTGAGGTTTGCAGTCCAAAATCCAGCTTCCTACGTTAACTGATTGTCGAGATAATTATGTGCATTTGAACTCACTTATTTACAAGGGATGTTGCTATGATCCAAAACCTTCAAGTCACCTCTCTCTATCCGTTTCTGCCTCTTTCGTTTATTCTGTCTTCACGTGATACAAAATAGACACCAGACAACCAGTACACCTAAGTGATGAGGAAAAAGCCTTTAGTTCATGCTAACTTTTATCATGAGTACAAGTTGAACTTCCGCGTTAGCGATAGTACGCTCGTGGGCTCGTAGAACACTTACACCGATTGTACTTCTTCTATTGTATTGGTTTTTGGCAAAATCGCTGAGATCCGTCTGAGTATCGCCGTGAGGACATACAAAAATCAGTATTTCTGCCTTGATTAATACCATTTTAACCAAATAATCCAGTGTGAAGTCAGTGTTTTCCCAATAAAATGGTTTATTAGTGGGAACATAAAGATCCTCTCCTTTAGAGAGCGTAGATTCTTGACATTCTTCCGGAACTCAGAATGTTGGAACTTACGCATTCTGTTTATCGTTTAGAACTCTAATTTCGCCTGAACTTTCAAAGCTACAATATTAATTATTACTGTCTTTTGAACTGCAACTTCACCTGAATGTTCAGAGCTCCGCGGTTCAGCTTTACTTTTGCCACTAAAATATAGTGCAGTCGAGGTATTTTCTGTATAGGTTTAATATCCCTTTGTCTTTTTTCTTCAATTTTCTTTCGACATGCAGGACCACTTAGCCTAGATCGCCTATGCATAACGCTATCGTGAACCAAAACAAAATCTGCGATGTAGAGAATTGGAAACTGAAAATACTTTGATTAAACAAATACAGAACCAACTTCGCTGTGACCAGTTAGTACTCGAATTACATATCTTAATTTTAAGTTGAGAACCACATGAACCCACGGTGAACCAACCATGCCTCTTTGTTTTGTATGACACAAACATAACCATGAATCGACGAAGAATTCAGTAACACGCCACACGCGAGATCTTGTAGACTACACAATTACGTGGGGAGCTATCTCGTGCCGTAGCCTACGAGATTAATGCGCTCGTACACGGAAGACGTTATACAGGTGGACTAATAGTAAAACACCAGTTTAATGCAGGTAGAAATATTTGTCAACACTTTGCCAATAAATAATTGAATGCCTGAACGCTAATGCAATGCACATTAAAATTACAATTAAAACATAATTTTTGGGTGGAAGCATTTTCCGTCCCGTGCAGACGCACATATTGCATGTGCCTAAATGCGGTCCTGAACAGATTACTAGCCTTTCTTAACGTATGCAGATTACCAATAGAGAGTCAGAGGATTTTGTTACTGTAAATCTACTCACGCAGCTGTAATACAATTTTTTAGGAAATTTGTAATAATTTAAGTAATAATATATGTGTAGCAAATTATGTATTCTCCTTTGTGAAGCTTTCAATTTAGTATGTCAGCTTATTATACAGGCTATATTCATTAGCCTGTATAATTGAGGAATATAAATTGTCGTTTTGCGTCCTGCCTAAAAGATAGGAACCTAATTATAGAGATTATGTGTTTCCTTCCTATTAGTAAACTAATGATAACTAAATTTTTGGAAGTCAAAAAAACAGTGCAGAGTTCCTCAATGCTCACCTTTTTGGTTCCTTTATTCTTTGTAATTAACATAAGTTATATCAATCATAGCATTGTAGTGTACAATAGCGTAAAATTACTATGTAGATATTACAAAGTATTGGGTAATTAAGGGAGAGAATAACGATCAGTTAGCAGAGAATCTCAAGAAAGTTAATGATAAAGGGCTTCTTTGGTTTACTCAAAACAAAATTTGGTAGGGTTTCATTATACATTTGTTTTTCTTCCCTCATACCATTCTTGACAATGGCAAAACTGTGTATGCAAATCCGTTAAATGTTTTGGTGGTTTGATTGATCATAACCTGACCTGGAATGCTCCTTACTAACTGAAGAGCTTACTCACATTTCCTACACAGTCAAAATGTCACAGTTCTCAGTATGAATGAATGTTTTGCAACTTGTTTATTTTAGGTATTTTCACAAATAATTCCATATCGAAGATCCAACTTTCGGAATTCTGGAAAAATGCCAAGTATCTATGCTCTCTAGAGCATAGGACTTTTCTGTTCCCAGTAATGACCCACTTCGTTGGGAAAACACAGACTAGAAACTGGATTATTTGGTTAAAAATTGTATTAATTAAAACAAAAGTGCTGATTTTTCTATGTCCTCACGGCGATACGCAGACGCCTCTCTGCGGTTTTGCAGAAAAAACTGTTTCAGAAGGTTTTGGTGAATGGGGAAATTATCAACTGTGAATCTCCTGTATATTCTCCTAACCAAGGATCATTGTTCTCCGCATGTTGTAAATTATTCGGTGGTGCTTCTCAACTTGCAAAATCATTCGCTTTATTTTAAAATTCCCCGTATGATCCTCTATTCTAATTTTTCCTGTATATGTACGAGGTACGTCCAGAAAGTAAGTTCCGTTTCAATTTCTCTCCGCTGCAGCGCTGCGATCGCAGTTCCACGCATGCGCGGTAGACGCTCTGTATCAAGGAGAAGAAACGTGCGCCATTTTGAGATCGCTGTCAGCCACATACGCTTTGTTGTGCTTGTTTACAATGTCGGTGTTGATTGAAAATCCCGCCGCTTGTGAAATCAGATCTGTGACTCGTTTTCTGAATGCTAGGAAAGTGAAACCAATTGAAATTTATCGGCAAATTTGCGAAATTTACGGACAAAATGCGATAAGTGATTCAATGGTGAGAAGATGGGTCCGACAGTTCAATGAAGGACGTAGTGAAGTGGACGATGAAGAACGAAGTTGGCGTCCATCTTTGGTTACAGAAGAACTGGTTCACGCGATTGATGACAAGATCCAGGAAAACCGCAAGTTTACAATTAGTGCTCTCGCTATGGAATTTCCGCAAATCCCACGATCACTAATTCATGAAATTGTTACCGAAAAACTGAAATTTCGTAAACTTTGCTCCCGTTCTTACTGAGCAACACAAAACAAACCGAATGGGTAGTGCACTTCAGTTTTTGACCCGTTATGATGAAGGCGGCGAAGAATTTCTGACACGGATAGTCACAGGAGATGAAACTTGGGTCTCTTACGACACCCCTGAAAGTAAGCGGCAATCAATGGAATGGAGGCGCACTTCATCCCCAGCAAAGGTTAAGCCGAAACAAATCTTGACACCTCGAAAAATGATGTGCACAGTGTTCTGGGACTGGAAAGGCATCTTACTGATTGATTTCTTACCGCGTGGTCAAACAATCAAAGCAGATGTTTATTGCGAGACACTTAGGAAATTGCGCCGCGCAATACAGAATAAGCGCCGAGGATTGCTGTCAAAAGGTGTTGTTTTTCTCCACGACAACGCACGACCACACACTGCAAATGTGACGCAAAACCTCATACAGGGATTTGGCTGGAACGTGTTTGACCATCCTCCGTACAGCCCTGACCTCGCTCCTAGCGACTTTCATCTGTTCTTACATCTCAAGTCTTTCCTTGGCGGTCAACACTTCAACAATGACGAAGAGCTGAAAGAAAATGTTTCCAACTGGTTGAAGACACAGGCGGCAAACTTCTATGAAGAAGGTATACAAAAACTTGTGCCACGCTATGACAAATGCCTGCACAATTTCGGCAGTTATGTGGAAAAGTAGTTTAAGGGTTGTGGAATTTTGTGCAATAAATAATTTTTCTGTATCTGTACACAATTTAATTTTATTACCAAACGGAACTTACTTTCTGGACGTACCTCGTATATTGTTTTGAGAGGTATTGCAACATTACAATAATGCATAACACTTTTCACAAATTCCCCACTAGCACTATTAGCACTACTAGGCTTGTACAAATTACCCCACGGTTCCATAGAAAGCAAGTGATTAAGTTAGTTTATATTTTCCTTTCTTCATTACTCTAGTATATGTGTACACAGCTTTAGTTGCTCTAATTTTCCTGCGGCTTGCATATTCACTTTCTAAATTTAGCAGTAGTGCAAAATGATCAGAAAAGCCAGTCACTGGCACTGCTGTTTAAAATATTAGTACCAATTGCTTAAAAATAATTTGAGCAATATTATTTTTTTACCGAACGGGATGGTTCGGACCATCTTTGTGGTCCGCATTCGGGAGGTCCCGGACTCGAACTCTCAGGGCCCACCAATTCGACCGAAGGTTTTTTCGCGATTTTCCTCTGTCACTAGGCGAATGCTCGGTTGGATAATTTCATCCGCGAATTTTCCTATCATCCCTTTCATCACTACATTTGATTTCCTTCTTCTTCACCACCATACCAGGCATTGGGCTGAACAGTCATCCACGATATGCTATGATCAAGAATTTGCTCTTTCCTCGGAAGGCTACCGAACCAAGTAAGTCAGACCCCTCGTTAGTCTTACAAAGAGGAGGGTATTCCGTTGAAGAAGATCACTTTTCATAATATACATTTATATGTTGTTTTTTTTGTTAACGGCGCTGTCAGTTGCCAGGATAACATCCGCGCAGCCAGTGTACCGGAATTTCATCCCTCAGAAGTTACTTTTACATGCTAGTAAGTCTATTGACATGGGACTGTCTCTGTTAGGCACACGTAAAAACCATCGATCTGGGTCGGATTTGAATCCGCGACCTTGGGATCAGAAGGCCAGTACCAAACCAACTGTGCCACCCAGACCGACATTTCTTTCCTAATGCTAGTAGGTTTACTAAAGGAAGCAAAACTTGATGGCGAGCGGAGCTAATCTGTGCAAAATCCTATAAGAAGCATGTTCCGCCTTACAGCCTTATACACTTAAGACACTGTGAATTTACGATGTAAAGCAATTAATATAAATATTATTCGCGTCCATTAAATTTACTGGGCTCCAAATAGAGGAAGTAATCTGTTCAGAAACAGCATTTTATTTTGAGGTTTGCAGTCCAAAATCCAGCTTCCTACGTTAACTGATTGCCGAGATAATAATGTGCATTTGAACTCGCCTATTTCCTAGGAGTGCTACTATAAACTAAACCTTTCAAGTCACTTGCCTCTATCCGTTTCTGCCTCTTTTATTTATTCTGTCTTCACGTGATACAAAACAGACACCAGAAAACCCGTTCAGCTAAGTGATGAGGAAAAAGTCTTTAGTTTCTGATAACTTTTATCTTGAGTAGAAGTTGAACTTCCACGTTAGCGGTAGTAAGCTCGAAGGGTCGGAGAACACTTACACCGACTGTGTTTGTTCTATTGTATGGTTTTGGGACATGTCACTTAACGAGCAATGTACGAGCGAAACGGTGGCACCTAAATGGGAGGTTTTGCGTTATTAGAGCAGGTATATAATTTAAAATGTGTGTTATTATTGTTTTTAAAAACATTCGGATATGATGCAGCTGATATCTCAACAGTAGTTTTCTGCTTGGGCTGTGCAAGTTTTGTTGTTGTTGTTGTCGTCGAAGTGACACTTTCAAGTTACTCTCCTTGTTGATTTACGATACAGACTACCCAAAAACGTCGTGAGCAGGTTGTAGAGGAAATACGAGAGAGATTAGAATACTTCTAACAGAAACATTCCCTTTCACCTATGACACTTGTGTTGATTACACTGAAGTTATGCCACTGGCACCTTTGATTTAATTGTAGATGACAAGTGTTGAAATTTCCAAAGTAAGCATTTGTGGGTTTTTCATGAAGGTTTCCGAAGCAATTACTTTAAGAAGGGAACGACATTTTTGCTGGGGTCTACTTGATCCTTAACCTATCGTGGCATAGTTTTGTCCATGTTAATTTCAATGCAGAGCCCACCACCAGTTTTAAAGTGTTCTAAATGCTCTTCGCACCTAACTCCTTTTGCTATGTTTTATGGCCCAGAATTACCGCAGTTGCTTACTAGATCTTGAAGAAATGCGTGGATTGCAATTAAACTCATCACGGTTATTCTACCATGGATTCCGCGCGGATTTTCTCCTTTATGTCGGTCATGTTTTTTTTCTTTCAATCGATAATCTCTCTATACTTAGTAACCAGTTCTATAATTAACTCATTTTCGAACGCTGAAAATTAGTTTCTCTGCACCTAAATTTTTCAGCTGACATTTGACATCGCAATCATAGCCTCAAAAAATTAGGAAAGTCGCATGGTAATTGCCTGTAAACGTTAGTACTTGTCTAATATTGAAGCATATAGTGCTGCTATGTGTAGAATAAAGTAAGATAATAGAGAGAAGGTCTAGATACCGATGTTACTTTTGGAACCGCCATTTTCGTTTTATAATGTGGACATTCTCGAGAACAAATCTAGTTATCAGTATAAGGATACTTTAGGTATGAAACGGTGAAATTATAATAAATGAACAATTATGCTAATGTAGAGTTGTTGAAATATCATATTCTGTACAATATACCACAACATAAACACCATGAAATATGTAAATGTAAAAAGTAAGGGCAAAAAAGGAAAGAAAGCCTAGCAAATTGAGGAGCATTTGCGCACATACGGCGACCATACGTCCCCGTTGATCAGAATTATTTCATATTAAGTGAACAAAGAGCGTCCCATTCTTTTTCCTACATCGTTACTTACTGCCCAGATTTTAACAAACACGTAGATAATTTTCAGAATGTTACTACAAGGATATTCTTAGTTTTATCTTCACAGTGGAGACAGGTTCAACATCAGAAGCTTAATTTAAACCGCAATCAGCTCAGTTTAAAGAATTTCGTAGTTATTTAAGTAGCTAAGGTTACCTATCGAATGCATTTGTAACTTCTAAAATATATCGCTGGAGTTAGACAAGCACCTAAACAATTGAACTAAACAAGCCTCTATCACCACATACTAGAAAAATATAGTATCTAATATAGTATATTCTGATATACGTATTTTATTTCTATACACGATTTATAGCGATAGGATTTACATGCACTAAAACCGAATATTCACGCATATCTGCAGGTAGCTTTCTTAAAATATACACTTTAAATGGGACAGAAGTTAACTAGAAGTATATATATTTAGAGAGAGAGAGAAATAGAGAGGTAGAGAGAGCGCCATTTTGCAGCTCTATGTTTTTGATATTATGCTTCTTAGAATTTTAGGGCCACCAATGTCATGTTTTGCGCTCTAATATAGCACACATTTTTTATTTTGAATATTTTAACATTTAATGACTCTGAGAATACTAGCAGGAAAAACTGTGAGGAAATTAACAATGAAGTAAAGGTAAGGTAATGGTACATATCACGGAGGGGGCACCGGAACCGCGGTAGAGCGCCGCACGCAGGCAAGTCGGCCCATTGTGCTTTTAATGTGACCCCCGGGAGGGAAGGATGAGGGGAGAGGCGCAAAGGGCGAACAGATCAGGATGCCGACAGTCGCAATAATGAAAGGGGCCCCTAACGTTTTCAGATAGAATGCATCCCACGCCGCACGATCCCTGCTCACAAGTCACCAACCTCCAGGGTTCCCTGGAGCGGATCCCCACGTTGAGGAGAGACCGAACTGAGCGGTACCGCAGCGACGCCAAGGAAGAAATCTTTACAGAGCGCAAGCCACGCCTAGCCGCAACCCACCGAACACCATCGCCTGGTGCTACAATCCTGAAATAGATGACAAGGAAGATGATAGGTACAGGAAATGAGAGAAAGGAGAGTCGTGGAAGAAGATGAACAACCCCAGCATTCGCCTGGCGATCCCGGAAACAACCAAAAACCCATGGGCCAGAGTATGCGGTTGCCGGGGATCGATCCCAAGACCTCTCGAATGCGAGCCACAGACGTAACCGCCTGAGGCATCCCGCTCGGTGAACAATGCAGTACTTACGACTACTACATTCTGTCACTGAAATAACAACTGGTAAAACTGCTTCAAGTTTGATGCCACATAAGCTCTGAGCGCAATCAATTGAAATGCTTTCTTTAAACAAGAAAATATTAGGCAGAATGCTTTTATTGCTTTAGATTATCCAGCAATTGAACATGAACTCGAAGTATGGCGTTTACCTAAAAGTCTAATGATAAAAATTAAAACTGTGGGAAAAAATACTCAGAGCTGATGGCATGGAAAGCCAGCATAAATGACCGCTTAGGTTCGTTGTACAAAACTCTAATGAAAACGGCACCGTTTTAATTGAAACATTCACGTCAATTTTTCATCATATAACAAATGAGCACAAATTGCTAGAAAATAGTGAGCTGAAGTCTTGTGAACACGGTGAACTATTGAAAGCAAACGAAATAAATAAATTATGGCTTAAAGGATAATAAATTGCATACTCGTATAATGCTCCGAAGAAATATTTGTTTCAATAGTAGGTAACTTCTTAAAATGTTTGGTCATATTCGACATTATACATATGTACATATATACTGGGAGTTCAGAAAGTTATTATAGTCTTCCACACAGACCGAAAAGAATACATTTTTCGTATAATGGCCTTCAACTTAATTCCACGATAGTAGTGCTAGATCACAATTTCAATGTGCACAAAAAGAGAGACTTGTGTCAAGAGTGATTATTACAAAGCATCTGGGTCTTGGATAAAATAATCTAATGAAGAATGGAAACTGCTGATAATACGTGAAATAAAAATAAACCATATTTGTATGTTGTAGATCTATTAACGAACGCAGCAATTGATATGTCCCTATTAAAGAATGTAGCTGCTACAACCCACCTTTATTAGAATGACTACGATCGAAGCCCTTCTCACATTTTCAGTCAACATAAGAAGGGTGGCAACACACACGTGACATTAATAGTAGTAGTAGTAGTAGTAGTAGTAGTAGTAGTAGTAGTAGTAGTAGTAGTAGTAATAATAATAATAATAATAATAATAATAATAATAATAACAATTATTATAACTACACATTCTGTTATTACGATTCTTCTTCTATATCAAGTAGAGTCTATGAATTAATTCATGCTCTAAACTATTTCTAGTAGGAATATCGGCAGATCTTTTTAGCGGGATTATTGGAGGTGAGCAATTTCCTTTTAGCTGTACTTACCGCCGAGAAGAGGAAGAAAAAGTGGCGGTCGCGGTCGCGGCGGCGTTGGCGGTGGTGGTAGTAGTAGTAGTAGTAGTAGTAATAGTAGTAGTAGTAGTAGTAGTAGTAGTAGTAGTAGTAGTAGTAGTAGTAGTAGTAGTAGTAGTAGTAGTAGTAGTAGTAGTAGTAGTTTGTTTTTGGTCATGACGGTAGAGCATTAAGATTAAATGGAGAGATCGATAAACTTCTTAAGAATGAAATAGAGCCGTCGTCTGCACACAAGACACTATATTAGACTACAGATTCGGTTGCGGAGTAAATGATTATAGCGTATTTTAATGGAATTGAGACCAAATCATGGGATCAACTGTGATGCGTATGGTTGTAGTAACATCCAAATATCTTAGGACAAAAGTTAAAAGATTCTCAGGTGCGTAAATACGACTGACTTTGGATCTTTTAAATTATTACCATACACTTTACATGTGTCAATATAACCTGTAAATAATTAATTTAACATGTAAAACATAGTGCGCGTACTTAGCAGTTTGTATTTCATTTTAATGTACATATTCTTGCATACAGGGCCGAGTATCTTAGATAAGTAGATTAGAGCTGTTCGAAGGGAAAACTGGAAATCCTCAAGATAAGGTAGGTAGACTTTGTAGTAGTCATTTCACAGATGACTGTTTCAAGCTGAGGTCTGGGTGAGAAAATATAAACCTTTAAAAAGAAAATGCAACTCTCTTCTACATACGGGTTTCCTTCTCACTTGTTAAAGAAGAGTTAAACGAAGGGTACTGATAAGACCACTAGTTGTGATTTGCGTAAGTTTAATATGGTAGCCGTGTAAAGGGAAACATACTGTGGCAATTGCTGAATAAGCACAGTATTAACAACATCTGATTGTTTTTAGTGTGTTAGTATCAAGACATTTACTAACACAATGTTTACTACATACGCCTACAATATGGGGTTCATTTAACTAACAAACATGAGGTGCAACACCCCTTTCTAAATCGGAAACAACAACTATAAATGGTAATTGTTTTAAGCATTATCGCCAAGACACACAGGCTTATTCAAAAAGAAGGAGCAGAGTTTAAATAGGTATTTCTAATGAAGGATACTAGACGCAGACGCATACGATACATCACTGAATATAAGAAAGTTCAAAGATTCATTTTATGCATTGAACATGAGCACCATTTATTATGTGAGGACGGCCAGTGCTTTACCCTTTGCATATGCTACCATCTTCTACGATTTCTTGTACCACTTGCATACTTGCTTATGACGGGGTGGCTCTTTGTTGAACTTACAACGAAATTCCCGCTGCATTGAAACAATCGATCCACGCTTTGCATTCTGCAGCACACAAATGTATTTTCCGGTGGCGTCACAATTTTCTCGTATACAAACTACAGCGCTCCTGTAGGCATTGAATGGAACTAATAGGTGAAGGTTTAAAAATTTTAACTTTCCTCTATCGAGTAATATATTGTATGTGTCGCTATCTATTGTCGCTCGTTATAAATTAATATTTAAAATCTGCTTCCTCTTTTTTAATAACCCTATAATTTTCTATGGGACTTCCAGTTTTTAAATAATTATGCACAATAAAATCTAAAACTTATTACTCTTATTACTTGTGCAGCTTTGGCAACAAGGGAAGAAGTAATTATTTACAAAAGCTACAACAAACAATGGCACCTTAATGTTTAACACATCTGTATGTTCACATTTGTAAACAGGTCCTTTTTTATGGATTCGTTCAGCATTAGAAATGCTAACCAGAGCCAGAATAAAATGCATATTAACAGCAATATTAGTGCCTGCATGTAGCTTGGAGTTTTGCAAAGTATGTGTAACAGTTTTAGTTCTTTTACCGGTAAAATGTAAAGGTTCCTTTTGCTAGTAAAATGTTAAGGTCATAGTTCGGTCATTTGTAAGATTGGCGTAGCTTTTGCTACACGTTTGCGGTGGTATTGTCAGCGAGCGAAAATCTGAGAAATGGTGTAAATTGTAAAATACATGTGTGTAATGTTGTTTAGTTATGGAGAGGTTATTGTACATACAAGAAAACTCATGGAGTAGGTTTAATATTCCCTTCATCCTAATTATAGTGATATTAGCTGTGCAAATGTCTTTACTAAAGCGTATCCAGAAACGTGGCATTATAATGTTTTAAGGCATATTTAACTGTACGATTCATTATCGCATTCCCTAACGTATATGTACGTCCATTATGGCAGCGTAACTAGTAGAGGGCGACTCGCAATCTCACACTTAGTAAGTGATCCGACTACTGTATACATCCACATTTGTTCTTGCCTTGAATCAAAACGTTTCATTAGCGCCTGATTTTCACTATGAAGATATATTTAAACTAGGTACCCGAAAGTTAATAATAAACCCATATTTAAATTTTCATTTTACATTTTTGCATGCTGTAATATAATTTTGAATACTTTAGCTGAATCACATTTTAAAACATTACTCATTTTGACAGAACCAACTTTGTACAGTGATGTAATAGTTGAAGAGTTTTGAGTATTGTGGTTGAGAGATTGTGATCCATTACCATAGCTGCCACAATCTTTTAGAAATGTTATGCACAAAAGATGGTGTGTGTGCGATTCCCAGCCCCATTCTTGAAAATACAGATAAATCTTATCTATTAATCTTGACGTATTTAATCCATGGAATGATATTATTGCTGCGATTAACTATTGTGTTGGTGGACGTAGATCTCCAGTTAGGAAATAAATTCATCTGTTATGAGCTTAAGACCGTTCTTAACAGGTAACTGAATATTAGCAATGATTGCTAAATCTCTTGCAGCTTTTGCTAATGTGTCCAATCTGTCATTTTCTGGAATTTTTGAGTGGCCAGGGATGCAAACAAGTTTTATAGGGATACCTTTGGTAAATGCTTTGTAAATGAGGAATTTTATTTCGATTTCTAAGGAGTTCAGATTTTTCAATGTCCAGATTTCATTAACTTGCATACAACACTTTTAGCGTTTGTGAAATTGATATTTTTTTTCAGGTTTTTGTTTCTAATTTAAAAAATTGCAACACTGATAGCAACCATTTCGGCAGAACAAATCGACCAACGGTGATCTAACTGAATTAATCCATGAACATTAGGATTTTTATGCCAAAACGCAGCTCCATCATCATGTGAACTTGTCTTTAGGTCCATCAGTAAAACATCAGTTCCAATTTTGGATGCGATACTTTCTAGTATTTTTGGAGAATATCTTTGAAATGAGGAAATCCTGACTTTTTCAAATGTATCAATGTTTCTATCGAAATTGTGAAAATGAATAGTTCAATCTATATAAAACTGAGGATGGCGAGGAGTAGTTGTAATATACCAAATATTGTTGAAATTGTATCAGGAGAAGAATAGAGGTATATCATATGAGTTATCTTGATTACAACCTACCGTTACGGAGTGTCGAATACATTTTAGGGAGGTAAACAATCTGTCTTGAGCGTTTATCATTAATTTGCCGATACACTTGGATGCCAGATCTTTTTGCCGAGCAGATAATGGGATAAATCCAATTAATGTGGCTTGCGTCTCTGAATTAACTGATATTCCTAAAATTAGTTTTGCAATTTTATACACTGAGGAGTTCACTTTATTTGTTGGAACTACAGGTAATTTGTGGAATATAATGTAGCTGTATTCGATAATCGGACGAACGGATAAATCCGACAAAAGGAGAAGCGGTATACCGAGTAAAACGCGGTTGTACCCAAAAGAAGGGTGAATTATATGGCGCTGCCGAATCTACGCACTGCTTTTGTATAGTTTTTCTTCGTTTTCTAGTTCTTCGGTTGTACTACAAGCACCTAAGTCACCGCATTCAATATTATGTTTTAAAGCACTTCTATAGAGTCTTCTTTACATAAAAAGTTCACGTAAATATGCAAAATTATACCTATTCAGTCAATATTGATACCTCCGTGTCAGCTGAGGAAGTCTTTTTCCCAGCAGGGTAGATAATTTCTGAGAGGTCATATCTCAGCCCAAATCAGGCAGAAATGCTTATATTTTTACATAAAAATTCTTATTTTTAGATTTTTTTTTACTTTTGCATTGTAGAAAGTAATTTATTTTATGAGAGGATTATATTTTTAGATACCTATGCATTTTGTGTATGACAATATGGTTTTTTGAGAAATTAATTTGTTTTTGGAAGAATAAAATTTGCTTTTTAACTTCATGTAAGTCAGCAATTCGCATTGCCGAAACCCATCAAACAATACCAGGACCCTCTGGATACCGGACCTGACACTGACATTCAAAATGGTGGCCATATGTGGCGGGAATTTGGGAAATGCCGTAATCAGTTCTTGTCTACAAGTTATGACTTCTCCACAGTAAAATACAATTAATGTGCTGCAGTGACATGTCTTTTGTGTAGATATATGCTTTTGTGCACAAAAACGCTGTCTTTTAAGTAAACTAAATGCATTTTAACATTAAATGAAATATGTAACCTCAAACAACATTCATGCAGTCTACAGTTTTGTATGCTATAACTTAACAGCATTTCTAAACTACAGATACTTATTTAAATTACAAAGGACATAGTATTTATAAACTGCAAGCACTGTAATACTTGCATGAAACAGAACTGTTGATATTGAGGTTGACACTGATTGAGTTCACTCAAAATTACGTGTCACTATTTACACTGTTAATCACACTGTACGTACACAATATTATATGCACAAAATATACACTGGATGGCACGAAATGGCGTTGTTTACAGCAATTAGCTATTAAATTTAGAAGTTTTAGAGTTACTTTTGCTTTCACTGAACGCTTTTCATTTATAAGTTTGCAATAATTATTCAAAACTATACCACTTAGCGACTTATAGCATCCTTTACTAGTTTTTGCAGAGAGTCCACACCAACAGACTGAAATATAACAAATAAGTAGTCTTAAACCAGCACTGCAAGTGAAATATATGAAATACATAACCTTAAACAGCATTGCAAAACAACATTCATGCAATCTACAGTATTGCATGCAACAACGTAACAGCATAAATACGATGGCTGAATTAAAACAAACTGTCAGAAATGCATCATTCTGCAGTTTAACCACTTTCTTGGAACCGTCATAAAAGAACCACCGTAACGGAATTTATCCTTTCTTATAACTAGGTTGGAAACAACGATGTATGCATACAGGTGAATCCTTCGAAGGCGTAAAGTGTTTACGAATTATGAATATTAACCGTTTTGTTTTAAATCTTTATCTTTTGCAAATATGAATGGCAATACTCCGGTATATGAGAATAACTGGAATTAATTATACACATAGATACACTCTCAAATACTTATAATTGTTTTATTGTATCTCACAAATATACATAATTTAATATATTTTATAACTCAAATTAACACTGTATATAGCGTATTTTAAAATATTTATCACAATTATTTGCACCTCTATTCATTATAATCAAAGTTCGATTTACATCCGGAAACATAATGGCGTTGTAATGTTTTAGGTTAAGTATATTTACAACCAATACGTCCAAACTGTAACAATTTCTTTATTTCACCACAGTAACCGTGACACAAACTATATTCTCAAGTAGGTAAATTAAAAAATGTATAATTATACATTTAATGTAGCCATAACCTACATGTAATATATTAGTAAACATAAGTAACACTTGGAAAGCACAAGGCAGTGAAAATGAATGACTGGGATTATTCCCGTTTCCCAAATTGCTCAAATAAAGGTTTTCAAACACTATTGCTTCGCTAATGTGATTACAAACTGCCGCAGTTACTAAAATACTATAAATCACAGGCATCGGAAACACAACACAGCAGTTGCCGAGTGTAAACACCTCAGTGATCACCACCAACTACCGCCGCCATTTTTCTCAATCTCGAACCCAGTGTCAGGTCCGTTCATTCTAGACGGTCCTGACAATACCAACAACCTTTCCAAACCTGCCACCAAATGAGAACAGCTTACAGCAGAAAACATGGCGGTGTGGCCAGCAACATTTTTTCGGGATGATAAACAATTTTATTCAATATTACTATTTTGATTATTATTGTTGTTGCCGTTGTTACTATTTGCTGATATGGCGATGGTAATGTAGTGGCTCCTAATAGTCCACTAACTCACTATGTAGCTTTTATCTCAGTTTATTAATTAAGA
Source organism: Deroplatys truncata (assembly GCA_030765065.1). Taxonomy (NCBI): domain Eukaryota; kingdom Metazoa; phylum Arthropoda; class Insecta; order Mantodea; family Mantidae; genus Deroplatys; species Deroplatys truncata. Next base: position 421,799,778 of record CM060990.1, read on the forward strand.
AATCCACATAGATATGCTGGGGCTTTGTTAACAAGTAGAGCCGCAAAATTTAACTATTGTGTAATAATTATCCCCTAAATGAGAGTAGGGTGATATTCTAGAGAATAGCAGAAACTCTTATAGGAAAACCTTTTTAAGCAACATTAAAAAAGAAATACCTGTAACGTAAATACTAGAACACATTCTATTCTATGAGTGTGAAACAACTTGATATCTTTTGCATGGTAGATAACGAAATCTAGAATTCATCAAATGTAGATAACTTTATTTTCCTTCCGTTGTAGTGGGAAATATAAAAGAAACCCGCATTTTACCACTTTCCTAATTTTCTGGCATCCTGCCTTAGGTTTATCGTGCAATACAGCCCTTTTGCAATATAAAATAGGAAAATATTGCTAACCTCCTGCAGCTTCTCATCCAACATGTCCCATTACCAAGAAAACAAACAGTTGAATGCGTTGCTTAACTTAGTAGTATGTAATTAAGGAAATATAGAAACTGTTATAAAATTATTAATGATAATACAATTTCTAAAGCCATAAACCAATTTCAAGAGAATATACGCTATCTGACTCTTTCGGTAAGATGTCACAGTGGAGATTACAGAAGCTACCAGACTATAGTGTATTTGAGTATATATAAGGCAAGCTATTAACCGCTAAAACTTCTGCGGCGCATAACGAAAAAGGGAAACTCAATAATTAGTCAAATCGCCGATGTTGTTTGCGATAATTCTTCCTATATTTTCAAACCTGCCGCCAAATAAAGCACACGGTTGTATACTCGGTGTACCGAGCCGTAGGACATCACAGAACCGAACCGTTCTGTACCAGATTCTCAACTCAATGGCGGGGGCAGCGTACAACAACTAGGATAGGAGCTTCCGGTGCAGCATCAATGTTCTCGCATCGACCACCCGAAAAGTACAGTTTGATCAATGCATACGCCCATTGCTTCCAAATGTAGACGCTAGGTGACACTGTGCAGCCCGTTCATTTATCATTCACAGCTACCAATACAAATACTCTAAACTGCTGTATTTAATATTAAATGGTTTTAAAAACTAATATAGATTTATTCCAAAATTTGATATTTTATATCAGTTTACCATGTTTAAGGTCATTTTCATAGTATTAGTGAACTGGATTGTACTGTACTGTTCTTCAGCTCAGTGTACGATGTGAAAAAACCGGTTGGCTAACTGTATCCGATTTAAGACGAAATTTTAAAGCTGTGGATCGTGTTTTAACGGATGAGTATATTCGCATCCGTGAAGTGGTAGGAGGCACATAGCATTGATGGAGCTCACTTACTACCAGTCTCGTGGAACGTGTGGGAGTGAGGTGGCTGCTTAACTGGGGGTTATTAGTCTTTGTGTTTCGTGTAAGCAGTGATCACGACTTTGTACCTTTCTTTTTCTCTGCTTTTTGCATTTCTTATTTTATTTGTTTTTTGAGACTTTGTGTACAGTGTAGACAGGTAAGTCTGGTATTTATTCTTTTTTCTGGTGGTGGAATCCTTCGGGACCATAGGTTTTGCAGGCATTGTTCATGAAAGCAGTGATTGATTTGAATTCTACAAGTATGGAAACCGACATGCTGGTTCCGATACATATTGTGCGTGATTCCCAGGAGGAATCTGCTAGAGAGTTACAACTATCGAATGCATCACACGAGGGTGAGTCGAATGGGACTCCGGTACATTCTACGGCGGTTCCGAATAGCAGACCGACCACCCCACCTTTGAGGTACACTTCTATTGCTTTGGGCCCGTACTTTGTGTTAATAGGCAGTAATACTAAATTATTCGGGATTTTCATCCATTGAAGATTGGGAAATGGCTGTTTATTCACGCGGAGGGGGTGACTCACAGCTAAAAAGTGGATTAAATCAATTAAAGATACATTTTGCCACGTACCAACCTGCGAGCCGCTTTCTAGACTTAGTTTTTAATGAAATACAGGATACAAGATCATATATTCCTTTTTATAAAGTTTAAATCACGGGGGTTAGCCGCGGGGTAGACCTAGATATTACAGTACAGCAGCTTACAACACATTTACAACTGACCGGTCAGTACCAGTACATAAAGTGTATCGGTTTAATCATCGTGTACAGAATAATGGGGAACAAACATATGTACCGATGTGTACGATGAAGATCACTGTTCGTGCACAGAGATGACCCGTATATGTATATATCTATATCAACGCCTCACCGTGGAAACTTATAAGTCGAAGGATTTTTCGTGCTCGAATTGTGGCCGTTTCCATCATAGGGCAAACTTTTTCTGTAATGTTAAACGGTACCTTAAACGTGGACAAGATCACGTTATGCACAACTTGAATGTTTGAATGAGGAACCCCGGTGCATTAACTGTAAACAAAGGTATTCAGCCAATGAGATGGACAAGTGCCCGGCATATAAATTAGAATCGCAAATATCTGCCAAAATTGCGGAGCTTCCGATATCAAGGTATTAAGCACGCCAACTACTTTCGTGTAAGGCATCTTATGGTGAAATGGTGAAAACCCAAAGGGCCGTGAGGTCCCTAGACACAGGAGGGAGGACTTTCCTCTTTTAACAGGTATGGATGACCCGACACATACGACGGTCACCGAAGTCGACCTATTTATAGGGGGAGGGCCACTCCTTCCACAAAGTGTAAATGCAAGAATGAAATGAGAACCCTTCCTTGAGAGTGGATGCAAGAAATATTGACCTCACATGGGCGTTGGCCCGGGGACCCCATCTCGACCATTTTCGCCTCCTTTGGAAAGTCGTGTTCAGGGGGCACCAGCCGGTGGAGTGGAGCCCCATTTTTATTATCACAGCTGGAGGGGCATATTCTACCCCGGGATGTGGATCATTCGAATTCTCATCTGGCTCGGGAGACCTGGTCTCTGCTTCATTCCATCAATGACCCCAGCGTACCCGGGAACGGGATCCGCGGGATATAGGAACACTTTTAATAAACTCTGAAGAAGCCCCGGAATATTTACTTCATACATCAACCTATCTTACGACCCAGTTGCATTTATAAGTGATTCAGTTTTTACCCTTGCCTGGTCTAGTTTACTTTATTGGAATGTCCGCAGTATCCGTGACAAACTCCCTGACTTTCAAAGCTATGTGGCTGGGGTGAAGCCGCAAGTAATCATTCTGGTGGAAACTTGGTTACATCTGTACCAACCTTTTCGTATTCCTGGATACCAATTTTTTCGGAACGTCGTGCGATACCAGCCGGGGGCGTCGCCATAGCGTAGCTAGTAACTTTTGTGTTAAGGACTGGAATACGCATATACGTCAGCCCCCTCATTTAGAAACCGTGCTGGTGGTGCTGGGGGAATTTGTCATTATTGGCCTTTACTTGAGAGGAGGCCAGTTTACGCTCACGGAATGAGAAAACTTTGTAGGACCTCAATCTCACAAACCAGTTGATTTGTGCGGATTTTAACATTCCAGAATTTCGCGGACTCTCCGACGCACAAGGGCAACAACATCCCATCGTCCGACTGGTAAGCCAATACTCCTGGACGCTTATAACGGATAACTTTACGACTAGACTGGGTCACCCCGGACTACGAGATGCTTCCCTCGACTGAGGACATTGCACGCTGTCTTACCTTAACAAAAAAGCCCAATATCTTAGGCAGTGATCATTTCCGTTTCCTTTTACAGTATTCTCAGATGTCCGGGACGAGAACATACTTGCTACCGTAGACGAAGGTAGGGAGTGATCGCTCCGGATCACTTGCAGACATTTATCCATAACGCTACCCAGATGCTTACAGCAAACGAAGTGACATACTAGAGGAGGAACTGAGACGTTACCGTGATACATATCATCCTTGGACGATGTCGTCCTCCGTCGTGTAGTAGTTACCATGCTAGCCTCTAGTTCTCGAGGTCGCGGGTTCAAACCCGGCGGAGGGCGATGGATTGTTTTCGGGCGTAAAACTCCTTAGCATGGCTTCCTTCGCAAGGGTAGTAAAGCCGGTGGTCCCGTGTCGTAGATTTACGGCACGTAAAAGAACCTCAAGCCTGATAAAGAGACATCTGAGCAAAATTACCCTATTTCATGTCCAACATAGAATGGGACGCTAAGGACCAAAGCAGTTAAAGAGCATCTATAAATAAAACTCAATTTAATTTATCCTTGGACGACGGTGAAAATGCCGTGGATTTCGAAACCTCCGAAGTGGAATCTTACATGTGCTCTCCTATTGGAGAGAACGATTAGCGTATTCTCGTTATTCTCACTCCCGGACGGCAGAAACATGCTTTGCAGCTAAACGTACGGAGGCCCATGTGCGACGTCGTTTGCGTCTATTAAACGTGCTTGTTGGGCTCAATATTGTAATTCCATTACTACGGCTACCCCGGTATCGTAACTTCGGAGACACCTTGGTTTAGAACCACGCGGCAACTTCTGAGACTCTCGCCTCTGACTGGGAACCCTGACTTACAAGCATAACTTTTATGACAGGTTACGCCGGACTCAATGCCGGAAGCTATAAGACTTCCCGATGCTCAGGTGGAACTACAGAACTTGCTTCTCTCGCTTTTGCTTCGAAGGAAATTCGACACACCTTACATGATAAAACTGGCAGGTCTGCTCCGGGAGCGAATACATCAGCTATGACATTTTGAAACTCCTTCCGGAGCCTTGGTACCCGCTTTTGGCCAAGACTTATAGCCGCATTTTGCACATCGGTGATATGCCACCGTCGTGGCAAGACTTTCTGCTACATCCTATACTGAAATCGGGACGCACGGGGCCTGTAGCTATAGACTATAGACGAATAACTCTTTTGCTTACATTACACAAACCTTTTTAAATGATCCTCCAGGACAGTCTTATTCATTATTTAGAACGGTAAAGCCTTTGGCCGAATACACAGTACGGCTTTCGGAGAGGGTATGGTGCGACGTTCCCTCTGTATACTTTTGTTACCTATGTGCATATAGCATTCCGTACGGGTCGCCTCGTTCTTCCACTTTTTCTGGACATCTCCTCCACGTATGGCCACGTTTCTATCCCTCTTTTACTGAGACAACTACAGACGACTGATTTCCTGCTGCCTATACTTCGTGTACTGGCGGCGTTACATACTGAACGCCGTTGTACTCTTACGTCGTATTTCACATACACACAGACTCGGAATACTTCTCATAGACTTATTGAAGGTGCAACACTTAGCCCTTTTTATACGCATTATACTTTGGGGATATCACGTCTTCAGTGACGGTTTCCTTACGCACCTTACAATACGCGGACGATATTATACTTTATTAATCGGTTACGCCCAGATCACGGAATGATTTTCACACGTTTGAACTCGATTATCAGCATGTCCTCGAGTATGTAGACACCCTTGGGTTAACTGTTAGTTTGAATAAGACTCACCTTCTTATCTTTCAAAAATCAATGCGTCGGCCTAACTGCCCCCTTCACCTGAAGGGTACGGTCCTCCTCCCATCCACTTCTGTAAAATTCCTGGGAATGCATCTTCGGCAAAATCTTAGCTTTACCGCCCATTACACTCATTCCCTTACTCCCTTCCAGTCGCTTAAATCTCGTTTGAAGCTGTGGCATGTGGCACTGGAGCCCCGGCCCCCGGATATTGCTCCGTCTCTTTTGCACAGTTGTTATTCTCGCGTTTGGAATAGGGCCTTTTGTTAGCGCCTAGACCCATAAAAGACATTCGCGATAAACTTGAGTAATTTTTCTATCAGATCTATAATATAATTTTTCATATCCCTGGACGATCGACTAAATTGCTCACCCAACGTTATTCAGATTGCGAAATTGATGACAAATTCACGTAACATATAAATCCCAAAACTTACTCGCATATACGAAATTCTTCGGCATCTTTCAGCGAACTTGAACCATACTTCTCTTGTTCTCATCCGATGATTCGCACTTTTTCTTTCCTATGACAATATATACCGTACACCAACCCGACGAATTTATCTCCTTACATGACTGCTTACACGCTCCCGTCTGCGGTTCAGATCAATACAGACTCATTTCGGGAGCCTCGCATAGATTTTCATCGCTCATAGTTGGAATTTATGTCTTCTCGATTTATTGCCGTTGACACGGGTTCCTTGCAGGTTCTATTTACGGATGGTTCTAAAACTTTCATGGAGTCAGCAGGGGTGTCTACCTTTGGACCACTCGAGAAACCTATACATGGCACCTATACGATTCTACGTCTATGTATACGGCGAAAGCGATTGCCGTTTTTAACCTTCGAAGGCTGTACAACGCCTATCTCCGGTATGGGCTTTTATTTTTACAGACTGCCTTAGCCTTTTGTCGGTCCTTAATCGCCCATATGGCCATATTTCTCGTCAGATCTACGAAATTCTTACTCTAAATGTGTTATACCTGCTGCCTACTGCGCTTTCTCTTAATTTTATTTGGAAACCGAACCATGTTGAAATACCCGGAAATGATATAGTCGATCGCGCTGCGAAAACGGCGACGGCATCTGACACAATCACATGTGACCTTTTGACACCTCCTGACGACATCACCCTGGACATATTAAAACGTGACCGTCCACAGAATACACCGTATGCGGTCACTCGGGGTAGTTATTCCGCTTTCTTTCCTATTTACCGCGTGTAACCAAGATTGCCTACTCTTATTATTTCCGCGCCCTTTTCAATGTGGCTTTGACTCCAACCTATGTTTACCGGATTAATCTGCGAGCTTCCCTGAGGTGTGAATGCGGTCAGTATGCAGACCCAAATCACATCTTTTTTACTTATGCTTTACATTTAACCACTACATCCGTGTTTATGGGCTGCCTTACACCAGGTGTACACTGTTGGCCAGTTTCAGTTTCCTTCGTTGCTTTTTCCATTTTCCACTCCCATCTGTAAAGCACTTTTCCATTTTATAACACTTACTAGGATGAAAACCTAACGCTTTTTTCCTGCCTTATCCGATCGCACCTATGATCTTAGTTTCTCTTCTCACCAACGTATTTTCCCGGCGCGGGGGCCAGCTTTTTGGGCTGACAGTAGTGTGCCTAAATAAATTGCCAAACAAGACAACGGACGAGAAAATATATCTCCGAAGAAAATTCTTCGATTTGGTAAAACTGGCAAGATTTGAAAGGCGTACCAGAGCGTATGAACTGCAAGAAGGAAGTGGTCTATTTTATCAAAGGCCTGTTGGTAAATAGGATGTACAAATGAGAAAAATAGCATAGAATAAACCAAATTGAACCCATGACATAACTGGAATTGCAGTACATAGTTATTTATTTTCAAAATAAAATTGCATTGGCTACTTATGATATATGCTTGGCTAACATTACGTTTTGTAAGTCGGCTGCAGTTCGAATCTGGTCTACTTATGCATAATAACACTAACAATAATGGTAGTTTGATGAGTGGCATACTAGTGAAAAATAGAGTCCATTTGGTATCACAGATGGGCTTTGCAGTTGTTAGAAAGCTAGAATTGAAGGGATTTCCCTTCCGATTTAAATACTAAATTCACTTTTGCATTATTTGAATTTTATAACTGTCAATCTTTTACGTATTATACGGGCTACTGCAGTTCTTTCTCCTGCTCAACACCTCTAGAAGTGGTAATCCTGAGGATTATGGCACATATTTCCTTCATTCATCATTTGAAGTGAGCTATATGTAATAGAATTTCCGTTTTGCTCTCATAAGTTAATGTCAGAATTATTGCCACATATGTTTAAAATACCCTTTTGTCTTTCATTTTTCACTGTGGGATTACATTGCACATAACCATGAACATTTCTGGGACAGCACTATGCCATGGCCTAGTCCTATGTGCTTAGTTCAAACACTTTTTTTCAAACTGCACAAAGTAATATCGCTGTTTTAGCAAAGAAAGAACTTAACTTTCCAAACTTTAGTAAAGAAAGATGTAAAACATCTGGTACCGGATACTTCATAGGCTGTTTAATGTTTCAGTCTGCACAATCTTACCATTGGTTTATTTGATATTTAATTTAACTTATGCACAGCTTTTGGTATCTTCACACAGAAAATATTTCTTTGTAAAACTATTGAGTTTTCAGAGTAAGTAAAAAAAATTAAATAAAAATACAATTTTTTTATAACAAATAAGCGAAAATTCAGTGCCATATTTACAAAATTAAAGTTTTTTTTTGTTCTGTGTGCTGAATAACTAACAAAACAGTTGCCGCGAATGAACAGACGGTATATTAGAAATAACAGGATATTTTATAGTTCAAAATCTTTGATTAATGCAGTAATTGGTGATAAAATGTCAGTGATGGATGTTGTAGATGAATAGACCATCTCCTTTCAAGTACTTTTATTAACCCCACTACTTAATTATTGAAGTACTCATGAGGTTTTCTCTCCTTTCTTTCGTTGACTGCAGTCATTATCTCAAGCTACCAGAAGTACGCTGGCAAATATACAAATCATAGATTCAAGGGAATTTGGGTATGTTGAGGTGCAGTTATTACCTCCTGGAACATTATTAATATTGTACGAAGCTTCCTCTCATCTATAGAGCAATTTATTGTCGTGTATCATCCAACATTCCTTACATTTTGGAGTTTCCCCATGCAAGTATCTGTCAGTTCCATACATTTTATAACCCGGGAGACCAAATGTCTGCCCTTCCTTTAACCAGGTCTCTACTATGATCAAAACTAGGGGTCGGATACGTGCTAAATAGGCTTGTAATTCCGCCTTCTTTGGGACGATACTACGAGCATTCCAATAATAAATTGACTAAGGAGTATTCATAGAGTAACTCCATAGACTTTACAAGTTCAGTTGATGCTGTAGGCCGTGTAGGGTGTGGAATAAGCAGTCTGGTGCCAGTGTACATAGTTAGAGAAATAGCGCTTGAAGTTGTTGAAGGTTAACCACTGTAATCCCCGTGGGATCGCGCGGCTTCGGCATAGGTGATCTTCCTTCAGAAACCAGCACACAATCTCCCCTATCCATTTCCATAGACCATGTGAGAGGTGTCTCCCTATAAAGGACGGATGTAGGAGGTCCCCCCAAAAAAAACCCTGATCCGTGTTTCTCCGATCATACTGGCTTATGTATGGGGGGCTTCGAGCCATCGCGCATGTGGGGCTCAGCGCTCTTGTATTCAATCCGGAGTAGTCGAAGGACTGATATCATTACATTTACGTTTATTGAACACGGGGACTCCTGGTCCTCTTGTACCGGTCCACCGACGAGAAACCAGGAGAAGGATGCACGGCATGGTTGGGAAGCTTTCCCCCGGTTGCGTTCGGGGAGACGGTATACGGGATGTACAAATAACCTCCGCATAAGATACATGTCCGATAGCCATCTGTCGGGCTTCATATCGGGATACAGGCAGAGTTGCAATCGTATTTGTAATCTGGCTTTCCAGATGATATGCCGAGCATTTCTCTTTATCAGTGAGCAGGTGTTCTTGTTTACAATTAATATATCTTAGTTTATCTGTAAAACAATCAGGTTGCGTGCCTAAGTGATCCTATCCGCATATGAGACGTTTTCTATTTCTAGAGAATTTCGCCCTATGATGGAATTTTCCACAATTCGTACAAACAAACGACAACCCTTGTATTATATCGATCCACTTGAAGGTGTTGGCACTAGAGATAAATATGCGTACGCAAATGTTGCGCACGAAAAGTAATTTTTAGGTTTTGAATAGGAACGTATTAGGTTTTCCCATTCAACTACTACCACTACTACTACTACTACTACTACTACTACTACTACTACTACTACTACTAGCATTACCACTACCAACCTTACTTCTACTACTACTAATACTATATGTCAATGCATATTCAAAGTGTAACAAAGAAAGCAGAAAACATCCTGGCAGCTTTAAGTCGATTAATACCAAATGTAGGAGGGCCTAGAGCTGATAAAAGACGTATACTAGGTAACGTAGCGAACTCCATCATTCTGTATGGAGCGGCAATCTGGGCAGATTGGGTAGAAAAAACCATATATAGAAAGCTTATAGAAAAACCGCAAAGAAAGATTTCAATAGGAATAGCCAGTGGATATAGAACAATTTCAACAAAAGCAATACAGATCATTGCGGGAATGATCCCGGTACACTTATTAATTAAAGAAAGAAAGCATATGTGTGGAATAAAAGGGAGTATTAAAAAGGATAGTAAAGGAAAATATATTAAAGGCATGACAGCTAGAATGAGATGCAGAAGATAATACAGATAATACAGCTCAACGGACCAAAGGTCTCATACCTGATATTAAAAATGGGTAGACAGAAAGCATGCAGAGACTGAGTACTATTTAACCCAATTTGTATCAGGACATGGATGTTTTAGAAGTTTTTTGTTTCCTTTGGGTTTAGCCTCAAGTGAAACATGTTTACACTGTGGAGAGAAGGATACGCCAGAAGACAATATATTTAAATGTATAAACTCTAAAGAAAAGAGGAAGTGTTTGGAAAATAAAATAGGAAAGTTAACAGTAGAAAATATAGTTGCACATATACTGGAAAACGAAAATAAATGGAAAGCCATTGCAATATTTATTAAGGAAGTTATATAGGAGAAACATGACTATGATAAACGGATAGTGAATCAAAATAGAGATAATTAAAACTTGATGTTAGTAAACAGGAAAAATGTATACCATAGTGTCATCGTCTGTTGAAGTGATGCTTCCAGCAGTTTCAAGAGACGCAATCACATATGAAAGGAAGTAAGGATTTTTAGTTGGTAAAAACCCAACTCCCACATAGAATGGTGTCTTTGGAACATTTTCCCCTACTATAAAAAAAAACTAGTGGTCATATGTATCGCAGACCATCTTAGGGTATAAAATTGGAAGACAGGCATCCGACCATTACCACATTTCGTTGCGGTTCGAGTAATGCTAGGAGACATTACTATAGTTGGCGTTTACACTTATGGCAAACGTTTTACAGCGCAGGAGTGAGAAAGGTATCTCATCCCCCGTTCCTCTAAATCTTACTCGGTGGTGACTTTAATGTAGGTATCTTCACAACTCTCACGCCACAATGGGGACGACAATCTCCACTAGGCCAATTTGCGACTAAGTATGGGTGGCACATTCTTACACAACCCTATTCGACACGGCAAGAATCACTACACTAGCTGGATTCTTCGCCGGACATAATATTTGCCACACAGGACGTGACACAGCAAATGCATTTAATCCGTCTCAATTATACTATGAGTAGTGATCATTACCTTTTCTACTCTACACCCGCTCTGCTCACATAATTACTCCTACTCACAGCCACCATTACCGCAAAGGTGCATTTTCTCCGGCCCACTTCTAAACTCACCTCCAACATGCTATCCGAATCCTAAGCGACGCTGATGTAACCTGTGAGCGCCTAGAGGACACTATCACCGGCTATCTGGAGCACATCCATCCGAAAGTACCGCGACGTCTTCGCCGGACTCCTAGGCCACCTTGGTGGACGAATAAATGCGCCCAACTGATTGTGGAGAAACGGCAGCTATATGACCAATATAATCGAGAACGCATCAGGGACGCTTTTTTCTTGATGAAAGCTAAGGAGCTGCAGGTCCGTTGTAGCCTCCATAAGATTAAACGCGCTGATTGGGCAAGTTTTTGTAATCCGACGTCGGCACGTAACCTACTGCTCAAGTTTGGAGACGCCTTACGTGGTTCACTAAAGCCTGACACTCAGAACTTCAGCCGATATCGGGACAACCACAGCTGCAATCTGAATTGTATGTCATGTAGCGCCAGATTCGGTCTTTGACACCCAATTGAGGCCTCCCATAGACTCTAACGTCTCGGACCCCTGTGTAGACCTGCCACGGGAGCTGAAATTCGAAGTATTTTGACTAGTAAATTTGACAAATCCACCCAGGGATTTGATGATGTGACTTATCGACATTTGAAAGCCTAACTGCATAGATGGTATACTCTCCTAGTGATTGCCTTCACACATATTCTCCGTACTGGTGTCCCACAAGAATCGTGGCGTCACGTGTTTATCTACCCTATATTATAGTCGGGTTGCGCCGGACTAACCGTCACTGACTATATACCCATTGGCATGTTACTTACCATCTGCAAACGTTTTGAAAAAATCTTACAGGACCGCCTGAGCTTTTATCTGGAACGGCGTAACTTATGGCCGGCCACTCAATATGGATATCAGAGAGGCTATGGCACCACTTACCCCTTATACATTCTGCTCACATGCATCCAAAACGCTTTTTATACACAACGACATGTACTGGCGCTTTTCCTGAACCTATCGGCGGTATATGATCATGTAGTTCTACAGTCACTCATATACCGCCTCCGCAGGTATGCTATTCCGCCTCACTTATGTGCATTAGTACATGACATCTTTATAATCGACGCTATAGACTAGCGCCTCATTTCCATAACTCCCAATATCGTAATACTTCCCGGGGTCTGATACAAAGTTCGGCTCTTAATCCGCTTTTATACGCCTTGTATATAGGGGATATACAATCGGAGGTAACGATGAAAGCGCGTGTTTTGCAATACGTTGAAGACATGGTGATATACGCCGATACAACCTAATGCCAGGACCGACTATAGACAGTTCGAACGAGACTGCCTTCGAGTTATTCAATCCCTGCAGAACTTGGGAATGCGCGTGCATATCCCGAAAACCAAATTTGTTCACTTTCGTAGAACTACCCGACTCTCGCGTTTTATCCTCCGATTACAAGACCATGACCTTAGCCCGACACTGACGGTTAAATGTTTAGGCGTATATTTTCAACATAATCTCTCATCGACAGCACATTATAAATATATTTTAACGACCTTGATTCGCTCCAAGAACTTATTTCGAACTGTGGCTGCCCGACAATGGGGTATGCATCCCCTCCTTCTTATTCGACTCATAGCGCCACTTATACACGCCAGACTGGAATATGGCCAACTTGTTGCGACACCGCTGTCTCTTTGGACCAGCCGGGCTTTGGACACATTCTTTTACCAACTTTACAATATTATCCTTCATATTCCAGGTAAGCCAGAAAAATGCTTATCACAATGATACTTTCCGACGTATCATTTGGGCAATGGACTGTTTACTCTCGGTGTACGCTTTCTGGCTGACCTAATGATACTTGTCATAATCCGTTATTACCCAAACTTACGCGCTCATATGAGAAACTATGCGGCATACCCGGAGGGGTTGCACAATTACCTTTTCCACTCCTACACGGTCTCGTGATCTTTCATCGACATGACGACTTTTTCTGTAGTTCTGTAGTTTTTGCTAGACTTTATGGCCCACACCCTGCCCACTAATGTACATATTGGCATAACGACATTTCATATCCAGAGTACTAATTATACGCCACTCTGGAACGCATACCTGCATGACCGTAAGTCAGACTGGAAGGATGACTCACCACTATTAATCTTTACCGACGGTACCAAAATCCTCGGTGGAACTAGTGCAGCTATTTATATTGACTCTACTTTGGAAACGTTTACGTGGAGACTATACGACCGCATATCCATTTACTCGGCGGAAACCATTGCGATTTATAGAGCCCTAAAATACTTGCAGTTTCATCTGGTCCTTAACTGTATTATACTTACAGATTGTCGTAGCGTTTTAACTGTTCTCCAACATCCGGTAAGATGGCCCAGGGTCCCAATTTACGACATTCTCATTCGCAACCTCCTACATTGTTTACCGGCAAATGTACGAATTTGTTTGACCTGGATATCCGGTCACGTGAGGATCCCGAGTAATGAAAGAGTCGACGCAGCGGCACGTGACGTCACGATGGACACGACTATATGTACACAGTTCCGAATACGACCATCTGACATCGCAATGCATACTCTACGGGGTGTGCCCTACACAGGAAACCACACACGACTGCGCGCGGACCACTTAACTACTTTCTTATCTTGCTTTCGGCGGCGCCGTGGCCGAGTGGTTAGACCGCTCGCCTCCCATCTAGGCGGCCCGGGTTCAATCCCAGGGACCTGCATGTGGGATTTGTGGTGGACGAAGCGGCGTCTGGGCGGGTTTTTCTCCGGGTTCTCCGGTTTCCCCCGCCATTCATTCCACTAACTGCTCCATCATCACCTTTCCTTTCATCCATTTCACCAACATTTCGTTTCATCTACTTCCTTCATCCCATACCAGGCATCGGGCTGATCACCCATCCTGGATGCTCTGTCTGATCCATGAGTATCTGCTCCTCGACGGGCCGCTGACCCCAGGCACCCGCTTGTAAGTCCTACATAAGAGGAGGGTAAACAGATAATGAATGAATGAATGAATTATCTTGCTTTCGACGATTACCAAACCGGGCGTTTTCCTACTAATTTCGCGTTTTATTCGATGTGGCACTGAAACCATATTATCTTTTTCGAATCGGGTATCAAGACACGGATCGATGCACATGCGGACATCGGGGTGATATTAACCACCTGTTTTTCGCAAGCCTCCTAACTACGACTAACTTCGTATCTGACTTATACAATTTGAATATCATGGGCCCATATCCATTTACCCTCGCTCCTACTTCCCTTTTCAGGGCATATATGTAGGGCTTTATTTCGCTTTATCTCACGAACGAAAGTAAAACTGTAGACGACGGTTGCCCCCACTCCTCAGTTTAGCGCGCACGGCGAGCAGTATCATTGCTATTGACCATATTTTTGAGACGCAGTAGCCAACCCTCGTGGTGGAGCAGTAGCGTCTATAAAACAATCCTATAACAACAACAATGGTGGGGGTAAGGTCTCGCATAGGGCGCCTTAATACCCAACGGAACGCAACACTGCGGATTTAAGACGAAACTTTAGGCCCAGATACTTCGTAAAGTATTGTTTATTGCGTATTAAACGTTTAGGTTATTAACAGTGTAGAAATAAATTATGTTACATTAAATGTGGTTTCAGCAAATGTGAAACATTATTTTGGGAAATGAACTTGAATATGCGCATAATCCCTAGGAACTGATTTTTGTGTTGTTGTGAAGTGGAGCATTTGAAAATTTAATTAAAAATGGCATGCTCCGATTTACTTTTATTTTATTTACCCTTCTGCCACGAGTCTATGGGATAAAAATATGCTGCCTTTAGGCAGTTTAATAGACAGTTCATAAGGTATTACCCAATATTCATGAAAAAAGTTCCACAGATACAGAATAATGCAAATTACGAATGGTTGTTCTTAGCTACATCTGCATAGCCAGAATTAACAGCTGCTTTGCTGTTGACGACTACTAAGCTATGTCATGGTGGGTAGTAAACACAGCCAGCTTTAGGGAAGCCGGAGTCAATAAACTTGGCAACAGTGTGAAGTCGGCTGGCTTGGCTGGCTTAATTTCCTACTCCCCAGTGAAATGCTTGATTGGAAATCAAATAAAAAGGTTTTCATGGATAGTGTGGATAAATACCAGAGCCAATGGTGATAATCACCTACAGTACAAAATTTTCACGTTAAGTATAGCACATACACATTATGTATAGGTAATCATTTATAAAGGCGGAAAGTTGCCTTTGTGCTGCTAATACTTTTAGGTCAATTCCAACTTTGAGGGGTTAGATTATATCGATTTTACCACATCGGTTTAATTTCTGCTGGAATAAAAACACATGTATTTTATTTTATTTCCTTTTAGATGCCGGATAAATGTTGTGTGCCATGCTGTAACAGTAATTACCATTCCGAGAAAAGCAGCTACGTAACTGTGTTCAAGTTTCCTGCTGATCCTGAAATACACAGTACGCGGACCAAATGGATTCCGAGAAGGGACTGGAATCCAACGAAGAGTCTGTAGTATGCATAAAGGATTTTGAAACCGAATATGTATTATCTAAGATATTAATCATTATTCAGAAGGTACCAAGAAACAATTCCCACATGCTCGACCAAAACTACCACCTGATTACCACGGATTTTTCCTATAACTTTCTTCTGAAGTTACAGAGGTTAATAAGTGGAATTATCTGGTGCTGAGTGATGTGGTATGTTTTATCAGTTATCTGTGGAGGGTATCCCTAAAATTGTAGCAAGTGTAAAAGTGAATTCTGATATGGTAATTTAAGTGTGTACATGCTTAGCTATTGTGAGTGCCAGTGATTTGAAAGGAATTTGCACGGAAATCTCAAAGTTACAAGATGGTCACAGTTAAAAAATATTCTGATAAAGTATGTAATAAATGACAGTAAAAGTGATGTAGAGCTTAGTAAATACTGAAACTTTGGAAAAAATTGGAGAAAGCATTCGATTTCTGGAAAATTCAGGATTAGATGAAAGACCAAATAATTTTGAGCTAGATTTCCGAAGTGAACAGCTACTCCTGTGTGCCATGAAAAAGAAGAAAACTGTCCTGCAAATATGATGCTCTGGGCCTTTATGATTTTGAACATTCCTATGCAGCATATGATTCTATAAGAACAAATAGGCTTCTGTGCTTACCTGATCCAAAACAATTGCAGAAGTTTATTAATTGTTCTTTTGGTGTCACACCAAGTAGTGATTCAAATAATCTGTATTTTCTAAAAACTGTGGCTAGCAGGTTATCTGAAAGACAAAAGATAGTGAATCTTCAATTGGGCGAGATTTATATAAACCCAAATTTTCAGTACAAGGGTGGAGTAGTTACTGATTTGGCAGAAAACTCGGCATTTCACTCATTTAGCACTATATATGACTTGATGGTAAATTCCCTTGCCAACAAACTGTTAAACAATTACAGAAAACATTTAAATGATACAATGAATCGTATGCATAACTCAGCCAAACGTATGAAGTTGCTTGTATTTCAGAGAAAGTTAAATGTCATATCCAGATAAAAAACAACATATTTTAAAAGGAATTTATCCTTATTTGTTATAATCTCATATTTTCCAAATGGTGACCTGGAGGCTTTACCTTTACCCTTAGGTTATGTCAGACTTCTCCACGAAGAAGTTCAAAACAAATTTCTTGAGAGCAGAATATGTTGTTATTTTCTATCCTATGATTTTTAAATGTTTTTGCTTTTGTGGTAACTCATGCATGACTAGTTGCTACACTGTTAAACAATTACAAAAATAATTTAAATTATGCAGTTTGACCAGCCTTAACTCAGTCAAATTTAGGAAGTTGTCTGTATTTAAGAGAAAGTGAAGTTATCCTCTATAATCCAGTTGTATAAACATGTAAATAGAACAATGTCTAAAAATTATTATTCTTTATTTTTAATAACCTTTAATCCTTTTCCTTCAATCCTCAGATCTGAGAAAAGAATACAGCAGTTCTGAAAATGAGAAATGATGTGTTATTTGCTATAACCAATGTCACAATCTTAAGCAAATGGGATATAACTGAAGTAAATTTCTAGGAAAGCTGAATTTAATTAATTATATTAATATTAATGATTGCATTACCGTATTACGAGGTTGTTGCATTAAAGGGTTAATGAGTAGTAATAAACGCATTAAGCGTAAGGTAGAGCGAAAGTCAATGATGATTACCATCTAGTTAGGGTGTGCTATTGCGAACTACTAAATATGCCACCAAACACTTCAATTCCTATACGTAACGTATACAAAAGGCAGGAAATCAATAAATGTTCAATGCGTTGTCCCAGCCGACTAGTTGCAGTTCGGGCTGCGTTGCCAAACCGTCGACTTCCTTAAAATTGGCTGTGGTAGTCAACAACGTACCGGATAAGGAAAATGAGCAATGTCAAGTACCAGCGTTTTCAACAGAATAAAGGTTGACTAAACTGGAACTAACATTTATCAGCTTCAGCTGATTTTAAAATGAGGTATGTAACGTATGGTAATTCATGATTAATTGCTATTGTAGCTTTGTATCGCTCACTATGATGCTTTAAGATTTCCTGGTTTCACAAAGTTATTTTGCTTACAGCGACAATTAAATAAACGAAAAACATATTTCTGAGTAGGTAATAATGCATAAGTAGCGCTGTTCACGTAAAGGACTCATCTACTAATTTTAAGGCTAAAACTCGCAGTCAGCATAAGATGTTGCTTTAGGGAGTTAAAATGCAAGATTTGCTTAAATATATACTGCAGTGTTATCTCATTAACATCACTGCTACATGAAGTGGGAAGTAATAGAATGGAAATGTAAGCAGAAATTGGGATTTTCTCACAGAAACATAATTGGCATTAAACGATTACATTTGGAAAAACTTAGCTTTTACGTATTTTTGGAATTCTGTACTTAACGTTCAACTTACTGCAATATTCCCTTATTAATATCACTGCTACATAACGTGGGAAGTATTAGTAGATGCAACATAAACTGGCTTTTCTCACAGAAGCATAATCGGCATTAACACAATACATCGGAAAATATAAGCTTATGGGTACATTTAGAAATCTGTATTAACGTTCATTGCATTCGTCGTATTATTCAATATGACATTTAACCTCCATTTTCCATAGATGACACAAACTCGAAATTCATCAGTACTTGAGGCAATATTATTTACTGAATTTATTTAAGCAGTTTTTGTCAAATTACAACGTGATGTGGTGTAATTACAAATTACACCACTGCGTTGGTGTCATCTCATTTACCGTAAACGAAATTGATATCCAAGGTTATCCTGACTTCTAAATAATATACATAACGCAATATTGATTAGGTGTTGGAATGGCAATGGGATTGGTTGACTGATGTCGGTATGTGGAAGTAACTGCGACGGAATTGAAAATAAGTGCCAGTTCCGAATAGTGGAATGGTTACTTCACATTTTCAAAGGAGTAAGCGTTCCTTTGAAACGATTTAACTCCTTCGACGCATTCGCCACAGAACACCAAAATAATCATTACCTACTTATAGAGCACATATGGTGGGGAGTCGCATAGGGCGCTTTCTCATTCAATTTTGGGTGGCCATTAGCGGAACTATCGCTGCGATCCGTAATGCACCGTAGTTCTTTATAAACCGATCACACCTGATGCTAGCCCCGCCCACCACTTTGGGAACCTCCGGAAGCCAACTTAAAGAACTTCAAGTTTCAAATAAAATTACCTGCATTTTTAATGGTTTTCTTAACCCGGAGAGAAAGCAATTAAGCTCACAGGTGAATTTATTTAAAACTTCCTCTACTTTCAGTTTGCCTTACTGATCTGCTAGAGTATTGAAATCATTTTTGTCTTAAATTGGCAATGTTTTTATACTCATTTTCAACAAAGGGGAAAATACGAAAGGCAGTGGTGTGGTGTCATATAATGTTAATCTTTGTATACAGCAGTTTACCATTCATCATTTTAAAAGCTGTTAACCCACACGACAGAAATGTCATTGATTTGCAATAATATACCAATTACAACGAAAATGATACTCTACCAGTACAAAGAATGTTATGCATAAAACATCACATAATGCATTAACACGTGTATTAAAAACTAAATGAAATACACCAGAAAAAGAAAAAGCAACTATTCAGATACAAAAAATAATTGTAATAAAGCAGCATCTTATGCAACACAAAGTTGAGCAAAATTTCTTACACTAACATCCACTGATGCAGATTTAAAAAGCTATGATACATTTTTAATAGCTGCTTGTACATTATTCAAATCATAAATTTCTTAGCAATTAAGTTGTGATTAGGTATTGCTCTTTGTTGGGTTTTTATTTGGAATATCTGCTGCAGTCTAGTCTAGTCTAGTATCTATTGCCAAGGCACTTAAAATAAGCACTAACACAATGAATTCTATCTCCTGCTTTTAAGTGTAAGAAGGTTAAAAATGTTTTACAGCCATTTTCTATTAGTCCAGTTTAAATGTAGAAACTTGTAATACGCAGGCCATCAACTCGCTGCTCCATGGTGCACTGAGAAGTGTTCATTTACTCAACCCCACATAGGTAAAAGTTAAGTTGGAAGAACAGAGGTAAAGGAACTAAAAATTACTTTTCACTTTGACTATGGAATCATAATACTCAATAACTCTGTGCTTAACAGAGGTTCGAACCATACAGCTGTCTTTAGTAGTTGTGAACATAAAGACATTCTTACGAGCACCATAGTAGACATAATTTCACCTTGTTTTCTTTGTACTGTTAAATTATTAATACTTAAAATATATAATTACTCTTTCTTTCTACAGCAGAAGATTAAAATATTTTATTAATGAGCAGCAAATGCATCACTAAACCATGAGAAAAAAATTACACTGCAATACATATGACTTTTGTTTCCTTAGCAAACTGATACCTATGTTTCATTACTATAAATCCTTTTTCCCCTCCTATGTAGTTGCACTAGTTATGTCTTTTCTTTGAAAATCATACTGATATAAATCATGACTTAACAATAACAACAAATAAATAGCACACAGTTTCCTTAGCATAATTCATGATTCCAATGGTTAAATGAAAGGAGTTTTTTCACAACCACTTGAGGTGCACTATCATTCGTCATACTTGCCATTCCAATATCACTTTGCATGGCAATTATGAGAACCATTTGCACAACCTTACAGCCAAGAAAATGGTACAACCCGAACTATTAACCAGTTTATGATGCCTGCTGTAATATCGCTATTAAAACAGGTTGTAAACCCTAGGATATATGAAATTAAGTTAAGTACTTCAAACATAAAGCTCAGATAAATCCGTAAATTCTAACCAGGCTGCATAGTTGGAATTTGCCAATAATGTTATATTAGGAAAACCTAACCAACAATATGTACATTTTTGTTTTATTTTGCTTTAATATCAGTGTATATGAAGACAGTGAAAGCAAACCTAGGTTGCAAATGACAATTACAGGGTAGCTGTAATTTAGGAAAGCTATTGCCTAAGCTCAAAACTACTTTCATTAAATGGATTGTTAATGGCGACACTTTACATTCTCTCCAACATGAGAGTGCTATTTCTTAGCGTTAAAAGAATCACAAAGTCAATTGAAATCATTGCTACTATTTTGTTTTGTTAGAGGATACAAACACTTCAGAAAAAGCATGTCTGTAGTTATATTCAGCTATTAACAACATTAACTAAAAATTGTAACTTTAAAGCTACCAACAGCGAATCACTAAAACGTACTGATACACTGAAATAACTGCATTATACCAACTTCACTTTTTTCTGAAATTTCATAACATGTTTCCAACAATAGTCCTGAATGTCTTAGTTAATTTTTCAATTGATGTTGAAATGAAACTCCAAATTGTAAGGAATGTTTGATATCGTACAACAAATTGCTGTATAGTTGAGACAGAAAGCTTTGTACAATATTAATAATGTTCCTGGAGACGATCACTGCACCTCAACATACCCAGATTCCCTTCACCCTACACATTGGATATCAGCAAGTGTACTTCTGGTAGCCTGAGACGGTGACTGCGCTAAACAAAAGAAAGGAGAAAAACATCATTAACGCTTCAATAATTAAGTAATAAGATTAATAAAAGTCCATCTACAACATCCATGACTAACATTTCATCACTAATTGCTACATTAATCAAGAATTTGAACTATAAAATATCCTGTTATTTTTAACATATCCTCTGATCATTTACAGCAACTATTTGGCTCATTATTCAGCAACACAGAGCAAAACATTCTTTAATTTTGTAAATGTGGCACTGTATTTTCACTTACTATAAAACTTGCTGTTTTATTAAAAAACATTTTTTACTGAATCTGAAATTTACAAGAATGTTTTGGTGTGAAGATACCACAAGCTATGTATACGTTAAACTAAATATCAACTAAACCATGGTAAGATAGTGCAGACTGGAACATTGCAACAACTTATGAAAGTTTAGAAATTTAAATGATTTCTTTGATGAAACAGCAGTATTACTTTGTGCAGTTTGAAAAAGTGCTTAATTTTACCATATAGTACTAGGCCATGGCATGATCCTGTCCCAAAAGTGTTCATGGTTGTGTACAATGTAATCTCATTGTGAAAAAGGAAGGACAAAAATATAGTTTAGAAAGATGTGGCAACAACTCTGCCATCAGCTTATGAGAGCAAAACGGAAATTGTGTTAAATATAGCTCACTTCAAATGATGAATGAAGGAAATCTGTGCCATAATCCTGAGGATACTATTTCTGGAGATGATGTGCAGGAGAATGAACTGCAATAGACCATATATAAAAAACTCACAGTTCTGAAATTCAAAGAGCCATTGTAGTTGTATACATAGACGGCATGTGTGTTGTTATTTATTGTTATTATATCTGAAGAACAGCCGTGTTCTTGTTTTTATCCATTGTGTGTGAGGAGTGACATAAAAATAAAACTTCATGGACCTTACGTGATGTTCTTAAACTTCTTAATTTACAAGTACTATTTTGAGGGGAAAGAAAACTTTTACCGCAAAATGTTGTTATTTGATTTATTTATGTACTTCATGCACACCTTTTGAGATAATCATTTAGTTATAACGACAACATGCGTTTACTAGAAATTGGTTAGTAAACCTTGCAAACAAAACACAAAATTGGGTCTCCGACACATGACGGAGCCTCCTAGGATTTTATTCCTCTTTAGCAGAATGCTATTTTCGCCGAGTCTCAAAGTGTAAATATTCAAAGTTTCGTCCGTATCTGTTATTGTTTACTTTCCCTACTACGTAGGGTAGGTAGGAGAAGTACTGCATTCCATCCCAAAATTCGATACTGAGATTTCATCGGAAATACAAGTTTTGAGGTTCGCTGAATCCAGATAAAGCATTTGTAGAAACATGTCCGTGTATGTGTGAACACCATAACTCAAAAATGAAAAGTCGGATAAATACCAAACTTGGTATTTAGGTTCAATATCTTCCAAAGATGCGACACGAATTTTTTTAACACAATCCTTCCACCCCAAATTACCGTTTACATGGAATATTTTTTCGAAATTTTTGATGTTCTAAACATTGGCTGTAACGGCTTTGATTAAAATGCCATACATTAAAGATGTCTACATGAGAAATAAAATGTATATCTTGAATTTTCGGGGAATAGCCTATGAAGTCCTCTTCATTTGGCAGGAATTTTTTATGATGTTGTATAACTGGTAATCGTTATGCGATAGAGGAAAACGTACTACATAAGAATTGTAGATCTCTTTAAAATATATTTAAAATAAGCTTTTTTGTGGCTGAGCCATTTCTGAGATATCCGTTATTAAAGGCTCCAATTGTCATTTTTAAAGGTTGAAATTGTTAATTTTTTGGTCATTCTCTTGAAGTCCCTTCAACATTCAGTTATTTTTCGTGATTGCATGGAAACAGTATGGAATTTTAAGGCCAGCATATAGCGTCTAGTTCTTAAACATTTGGCTATCCATGTTCTCTTTGTATCTATAACGAAATGTGTAATATAGCTATTTTTGCAAAGATTTATTTGTATTAAGTTGTAGTAGATAGAAAAATAAGCTTTAGTAAGAACAGTTTGTATACCCATTAATAAAGATAGAGGATAGAGAAAGTCATGTGAAAGTATCACATTCGATTTTTTTCTATCTATACATTTCAAGCTAAGGATTTTCACTCCCGAAAAATCCATCGCCCTCCGCCGAGTTTGAACCCGCGACCTTGGGAACTGGAGGCTAGCACGGTACCACTTGTCTACGGAGGACGACTTCGATGATACCGAGATTAAATACCAAGCTTGTAGTTTATCCTAGATCTTGTTTCTCATTTATGCTGTAGATACACACGCATTGGCGCGCGCGTTTTGTCTTTATTTATTCAGGGGGCCTCCAAACTTGTATTTCCGGATATATTGATATCTAATTTTTAATGAGATGCAATACTTCCTCTACCTATTACAGATACTGCTAGAGAAAGTAAAATTAAAGATTTAGCTTACAAATGTGCCTTCCACGATGCACCTCTGAATTGCGCTTTCAATCTTTTATTGTTTTCAGTAACCGTTTATTCATTTATTTCTTATTTTTTGGGGAAAGGATTAGATTTTCCGACTATGAGGGCGGCATAAACTTTCGAATGAACCATCATATAGTAAAACAAGCATTGCAACTTTCTCGAAATTTTAGCATCAGCTCCAAAATAAATGTACAACTATTTATCTTATGTGTTATATTCACATGTATTTTTCTATCCATTATCGTTTATTCTTATTTATCTTTTCTCGATATCAAAATGTATGATGATACAGGCAAGGTAAGCAATACATCAAAAATTGATAATAGATAAAGTCAAAGGATATATAAACAAGTAAATAAATTAACATGTGTTGATGTTCTAATTTATCATTGACAGGGTATTCTAGAGAGGGGAGGGTTTTACTACCCCTCTTTGCTCTTTTTTCAATGCTTTTGTTTGGAAAAGTCCACCTTGGATTGGCAACCTTAAAAATTCATATTTCTCCCGCTTTCCTTCCGACAACTATTAGCCCCTCCCAACTCCCACCCTTTGCTTTAAAGTAACATCCATTCCTGGTAGCCAATTAGAAATTTATGGCCGAAGCACTTCACCTTACTTTTACTTCTAACATTACTTCTCCGGATGTTATTCACATACTTGAAAGTTATTCTGAGAAGTACATTCTCCCAATTGTATTGTGCTCTTGTTAACATGGCCCAAGGTAATTTAGCAATTGTGACTGAAGAAGAAATTCTTGAGCGGGAAGCGGTGATTGGCGAAATCTGGTCGTTGTCCATTCTGTCCCACAGAATAGACGGGATACTAGCAGTTCTGTAGTGGGTAACCCGGAGGAGACTGCTTGTGAATAGCAAGATCTGCAATGACTGCCAGCAGCTGTGTGCGCTGTACTATTATAATAGCAGCGTCAATGGGAAATAGTGGTCATGTGGATCTTGCAGAAAGAGGAAGTCCATCTGGGATGGATCGTTCTTCTCCAGGAGCAAGCTGCACTTGGAGCAGGTGATATTCCTGGTATATGCCTGGGCTTTCGAACTACCGCAATCATGATGAGGAGGGAAGCCTCAGTGGCCAATTACTGGTGCAACTTCCTCAGAGAAGAACCCGAGCGGTGGTTGGAAGAAAATCCAGACTTCATTGGTGGCCTAGACGAAAATGACGAGCCCATCACCGTAGAAATAGACGAGTCGAAGTTCTTCCACCGCAAGTACCACAGAGGGATGTGGCATTGAGGGCCACTGGGTGTTCGGCGGTATTGAGTGGAGCTCCGGGAAATGCCTCCTAGTGGAAGTGCCCGACAGGAGGGCAGAAAACCTGGAGGCTCTGACCATTGAGCATGTTTTGCCTAGAAGCGGCATCATCTCGGATGGATGGGCTTCTTACGCCAACATTGGAAATCTGCTTGACGGCGTGTATGTTCACGATGTTATTATACATGAGCAGAACTTTGTTGACTCCGAGGACGATTGTATCTACACGCAGAATGTGATGATGATGATTTGTGTTTAAGGGTGCTCAACTCCTTGGTCATTAGCGCCCTTTTAAAACAGATCATGGAAGAGGCCAGAGATGAATATCAGCACAAAAATTATAGCAAAAGTCAGAAATAAAGATCAATATAAAAGGTAGGAAAAGTTAGAAATAAATATAAATATATAAAACTAAACGAAGAAGTATGAAACACCTAAATTCAACATAACTAAATCCGCATTTAGAAATTTACCTTTGACACAAAATCAAAACTCCTATCAACCGCTTGCTTATCATCCGCTAAGACATCCGCATGACTGGCCAGTGTTTTCCGAAGATTTTCTAGAGCAATACACTCTAGCAATACGTGACGGACCGACAGACCTTCGTTACAAAGCGGACAAGCAGGAGCAGCGTCACCCTTGAAAGATAACTGTGCGTAAAATTACAGTGGTCAATACGCAACCGAGCCAAAATCACCTCCTACCGACCAGATACGCGAGAGCAAGTTACCCAGTTTATCGGAATGTCCTTCACAACTCTAAAATTATTACTCTAAGCTTATTTCCGCGGAGGGCTAACCACTCCTCGCGCCAGCACCGCTCTCCGCACAGTAAGCCTAAAGATTTTCGACGTTGCTCGAGGTATCGTAACACTGGGTTCTGTGATTGCCACCTTAGCTGCCAAATCTGCAAGTTCATCCCCCGACAGGCCAACGTGATCAGGTACCCAAGTACACTCCACATTAATGCCAGAAGCTTATCAAACATGGAGGGCATCCTGGATTCGCTGAACAATGGGGTGGTAGTTGTACTGCTCAAGAAGGCTCTGAAGTGCACTAAGGGAATCACTCAAAATGAGATAGTCTCCCAATTTACGACGGCTTATACAAAATCGCTCGGTATATGGTACACAGCTCTGCACTATAAATGGATGTGCTATTATGAAAACCGAATGTATAGGTTCGGTTCCATGAACATAAGCACATCCAACATCGTTGGTGCTCTTAGATCTATCGGTGTACATCAAAATTCGGTCACTGTAACCTGACAAAACTTCTATAAAACAGGTGCGGATACTAAACGTAGGCATCGTAAACTTCCGGTATACCGTCATCCCAATATCTACATGGGATGTCGCACGTAACTAAGGGGGGAACACCCTCTCCCCGTTAGCAAACATGCTAGGCATTTCAATGTCGTGCTTTCTTAGAAGCTCCCGGAAACGAACACCTGCAGACCTTGGATTAATGAAGGTCTTCCTATAACGTTCGTCTAGCTCAGTGTGGAAATGAAGCGAACGTTGGATGTTGAGGCATACATTTAAGCACACAGCCATAATTTCCCAAGAGGACATCACGCCAATAAGCAGAGGAGGTTCTGCAGTTTCGGCGTAAAAACTTAGAACTGGTCTAGTGGGAATAGCACCAATAGCCACTCGAATGCCCCGGTTATGGACTGCATCTAATCTCCTCAGCACATATGGTCGTGCTGAGGAATAAATGATACACCCATGGTCTATTGTTGAACGGATCAGTGCGCGATACAGTCGCAGCAAAACAGTACGATCCGCTCCCCAAGATTTGCCACTTAATATCCGCAAGATATTTAGAGAATGGTCACATCGCGCTTTCAACTGTGCTATATGTGACGACCAGCTAAGTTTCCTATCAAACGTCAACCTCAGGAAATCGTCGAATCTGCGAATGATAGTAAATCTGGACCGAGTCGGAGTGAAGGTGGTATTCGTCTCCTACGGCGGCAGAGGTTCACGCAGATTGACTTCTCAGTTGAGAAACAAAAGCCATTTTAGAACTCCATTCTTTAAGATTATCTTAGTGCTACATACGGCGTTCCAAAAACGGCATACGCAGAGAAGTGCAATAAACGGCAAAGCCGTCTACGAATAAGCAAGACGATACCCCTGGAGGAATACATTTCGAGATAGAATTAATTACTATAGCAAACAGTGTAACGCTTAGTACCGATCCCTGAGGCACTCCGTGCTCCTGAACTAAAACGTTCGAAAAAAATTGAGCCGACCCTTACTCGGAAAACGTGGTCCTTCATAAACTCCTGAATGAACAGTGGTAAGCTTCCACGTATGTTCCAGGCGTGTAGGCAACATAGTATCCCTGCTCGCTAACACGTATAATAAGCCTTCTCAAGGTAAAAAAATATCACAACGGTCTGACAATTCTTCTTGAATCCGTTTATGATCTGTGTCGATAATGACACAAGGTGGTCCAATGTTGAACGGCGTCTCCAAAAACCGCACTGGGTGTTGGTCAGAAGGTTGTGAGTTTCCAACCACCATACCAACTGTCCATTGATCATGCGTTCCATCACCTTGCAAACCAACTGGTGAGGGAAATGGGGCGTAGCTGGACGGGAGATGATGGTCCTTTCCAGCTTTCAAAATGGGTATGACAGTGGCCTACCGCCACCTTTCTGGAAAAGTAGCATCAACCCAAATACCATTGTAGACCTCGAGTAGGAAAGCCTTACCTTCAGGAGAGAGCTGTTACAACGTACGCGGATACCATCTGGTCCTGGTGCTGATAGTCGCGAAGATGAAAGAGCGTGTTCTAACTCCGCCATGGTGAAAAGGCGATTGAAATCTTCAAGATTTCCTGAACGAAACCAGTAATCTTGAGATTATACCTAAGTTTTAATAGAAAGAAACTTGGGCGAATAGTTATTTGAGCTAGACACTTGAGCGAAAGCAAGGCCAAATGCGTTAGCCACGTCAAATGTATCAACAAAAGCTCTTGCAGCTATTTTAAGACTGGAAATTGGCACGTGGGTCGATTTTCCGGCCACACGCCTTAACTTATCCCGAACGACAGAGGAAGGTGTATGCCGATTAAATGAAGTTACAAACATGCTCCACGATGTCTTTTTGCTATCCTTAATGATTTGACTAGACTTGGCACGCATTTTCGTGTGCTGGATCAGATTATCCAGTGTAGGGCGACGCTGGAAAAACCTAAGAGCACGCCTAGGAGCACGAATGGCCTTTCGACATTCATCGGTCCACCAAGGGACCGGAAATCGACGGGGTTGGGCAGTCGATCGAGGAATAGATTGATCAGCAGCACAAAGAATTGTCTCTGTGAGATGCTCGACCAAAACATCCTCACAGTCGTGCTCATTGTAATTAAACACAGCCAACTGGGAGTAAAGGTCCCAGTTGGCTTGATCCAAGCGCCATCTAGGCAAACGTGTGGAACATATATCTTGTGGTAAGAGATTAATAAGACATGGATAGTGGTCACTAGAGTGTAAATCAGAGATGACATGCCATTGCAAGTTAACTGCTAACTGTGGTAAACTGACTGCAATATGAAGGTGTGAAAAAGTCTTGAAGGAGTCTGAGAGAAATGTAGGCTCTCTGGTGTTCAGAAGAGCTAAGTTATAATTGTCAAAAAATCGGCAATTAATTTACCTCTCGCACAACCCCGAGGTGAGCCACAAAGAGGGTGAAGGGCATTAACGACTCCCACCAACAGAAAAGTCTTTGGTAACTGAGAAACTAGATCTTCTAAATCCGTGAGCGAGAGGTTATCGGATGTAAATGTTACAAGTGGTAAATCGGAGGGATGGCAGTTTAACCTTTAGAGCCACTGACTGGATGTCAGACTGTATGGTCACAGAGTCTACAAATATATCACCTCTGATGAGCATCATGGTGCCCCCGTGCTCAGGAATACCCTCTTCGGGTGTAAGATCACATCGTACTGGGGCATACCGACTGATTTGAAAGCTATCTTACGAACGGAGCTTAGCCTCTTGCAAACATACGACCAAAGGATTATTCTCGTTGATTAAAAGCTCAAGCTCCGGTCGATGTGTTCTAATTCCACGTATGTTCTATTGAAGAATAGCCATGGTATTCATAATGACATAAGCTCTCAATTTCAAAGAGTCCACTACTTTGATGACGGCGGTTGTCTAACCAATTTGCCCTTTTTCAGTGACGGGCTAGCACCTTTAGCAGAGGAAGGATCCTGCCTCTTTTTCACTGTCGTACTGACAGTGCGATCAGTAACCTCCTGCTCCATCTCCTCCGCGGGAGAGGACCGCTTTCCAATTGAAAACTTCGGTTCGAGGTTCTCGAACCGATTGGAAGTGGATATCGGCGAAGATGTAGATCGCCGATCCGAGTCCTTCCCAGAAGATTCCTCAGAAGAGGATCTCTGAGGAGATGTCTGTGGACTTTTCTTTCCCTTGGATGTTCCGGGTACAGACTTTACATTTTCTTTCAGAAAGTCAGTTCGGTTATAGCTGGTCTTGAACTTTATTATAAGTTACGAGCTTGCCAGTCTTCTGCTTGAGGTCTGTCTTGATGTTGACTTTACTGAAGGGGTCTTGTCAGTAACGGACTTGGCAAGTGTTGTTGCAGATGTAGATGTAGATTTCGTGGGCTTTGGAAGTGATCTGGCTATAAGAATCTTTTCTGAAATTGCGGCACCGTTAATATCGCTGGTTTGAGTTGCGATTTCTCGCTTGGTACCGGTTTAGCTGTAACTGAGCTATAAGTACCGGACTTCGGGACAGAGGGTTGGCGGACGCGCAGGAGTTTCCGGGCTTCCGAGAAGGAAACCTTCTCCCTAACCTGGATCTCCTGGATCGCCCTTTCCTCTGTAAAACGGGGGCATTCTTGGGAACTAGATGGATGTTCACCACTGCAGTTAACTCATGTTGGAGCTGATGTGTATGCTCCCTCGTGTGATAATTCTCCACAGTTAACGCAGGCAGCTTTACCGTTACAGAAATCACTTGTATGACCAAATCACTGGCACTTATAAAATATCAGCGGGTTGGGGATATATGGCCCAACTTCAATGGCTTCATACCCTGCCTTAATCCTTTGAGGTGGGTCTAACCGATCAAAGGTAAGAAACAGGGTACGAGTAGACACAAATTCACCTCCTTGTCTCCGCTGAACCCGATATACAGATGTCACACCTTGATCTTCAAAATGTTCTTGAATCTCCTCATTGGACATGCCGTCCAATTCACGGATGTTTATAACACTGCGCGAAGAGTTCAAGGTATTGTGGATCTCAACTCGTATGGGGTAGCTAGCCAACATGTTTGCTTTCTGTATAATAGCTGCCTGGGATGCTGAATGTGCTTCAACCAGGAGCGTGCCATTACGAGTTCTAATACAGGATTTTACTACATCAGCAAATTTATTCATACCCCTTTGGATAGTGAACTTCCTTCCTTAGTTCTACTGATAACTAAGTAGCGAGGACCACAACACTCGACCACTTCTTTCACAACTACTTTGGCGTTATTTTTTTGGATTTTTTCGTATCCATAGCGCTTGAATCCTCCAACATTACAGATGTCTCCGATGACATGCTCACGTCCTGGGCGCCACCCCTGCTTAGGCGAGAGTCCTGGTCTGGACCTTACTCACCTTAGGGTCTCACATCCCAATTCATAGATAGAGAGACCCAACCGCCTTCAGGAGTATAACAGCTCATGCAATGACCCCTCCCAGGGACTGACCTTTATCAGCGGATACGAACACAGTCTTACATAACACTCAGGGGCTGGGAGTTACACATTGCCCAGTCACCCCTTGAGACTCCCCTCCGCCGTCTCGCGCAGTGGTATCCGCCAGACTGTGTTCGGGGAGGTAATTAATCGTTGGTCAAACACGCTTGTGGACCACAGTTGATTTGATGTTTGCTATAAGCCCTCTCACCTCTTAGAGGAGCCCAATCGAGAGTGTGGCTCGGGACCCCAGGAGCGCCAATCCCGTACCTACCGTAGTAGGCTCCTGGGGGAACGCAGAATGTGGAAAAGGATGAAGAGGAAAATTCTGCGCCAGTTTGGTACAAGTGAGGCTCTCTTCACATTCTATCTTCATGAGTTCCTGTTCCGGAATCGTTTTCGGAGACAAGACATGGTTGGTATGATTTTGGATGCGATCGCGCAGCATTACCCGGTGTAATTTCATCAAAGGTGCTTACTTCTGTTTCTATTTTTAATTACATGAGTTTTTGTTATTCTGATGTTCATTGCAGTAAAGTAATACAACAATGTATCTTTTGTGGCACAAAGACAATGACGACAATGCTGCAACTGCTTCTGTGTAATAATGTACACACCTTATATTTCACCTAATTTACAGGTGTTCGTCAGATTTTTCATTGCCATGTCATTGCAGTAAAGTAATACAACGTGTGCTTTGTGCCTCGAAGACAATGACAATAATGCTGCAACGGCTTCTGTGTAATAATGTATGCACCTTATAGTTCACATAATTTACACGTGTTCATCAAATTTTTCATTGCCATCTCATTGCAGCAAAGTAATACAACAATTTGTCTTTTGCAGGTCAAGGACAATGACAACAATGCTGTCATTGCTTCTATGTAATACTGTATGCACCTTATATTTCACCTAATTTACACGTGTTCATCGGATTTTTGATTGCCATGTCATTGCAGTACATTTATATAACAATGTGTGTTTTGTGGCTCAAAGACAATGACAACAATGCTGCCGATGCTTCTGTGTAATAATGTATGCACCTTATATTTCACCTTATTTACACGTGTTCATCAGATTTTTCATTGCCATGTCATTGCAGTACATTAATACAGCAATGTGCGTTTTGTGGCTCAAAGACAATGACAATAATGCTGCAACTGCTTCTGTGTAATAATGTACAAACCTTATATTTCACCTAATTTACATGAATTCATCAGATTTTCATTGCCACGTCATTGCAGTACATTAATACAACAATGTGTGTTTGGGGGCTCAAAGACAAAGACAACAATCCTACAACTGCTTCTGTGTAATAATGTATGCACCTTATATTTCACCTAATTTACACGTGTTCATCAGATTTTTCATTGCCAACTCATTACAGTACATTAATACAACAACGTGTGTTTTATGTCTCAAAGCCAATGACAACAATGCTGCCACTGCTGTATAATAATGTATAAACCTTATATTTCACCTAATTTACATGCGTTCCTCAGATTTTCATTGCAAACTAATTGCAGTACATTAACACAACAATGTGTGTTTTGTGGCAATGCTGCCACTGTTTCTAAGCTATTCAATAGCTTACCTGATAAAAATAAAGAAACTTACATATGACATTTTTAAAACACATATTTGAATGATATTGAAGAAAAATCTGCTCTATAAGGTCCAGGAATTTTAGAAGATTGAATTTTGTAATACTTAACATTTGACGTTGCTATACATGTGTAAATGCTTTTAGCAATATCCATTCAAACGTCTGTCCGTCTATGTAATAATCTGTGCAACTTTTATTATATATGTACGATAATGTATTTGCTATGAAATTAAAGCCTTTTTATTGGGTATGAATCAATATGCAGGTTTTGTTCTCTTTGTACAATAACTAGACTTCAATGCAATATAACAACGAAAAAAATCCTTAATCCGAACCTCCTTCTGTTTTGCCTTTATGAACTTTGTGCTTCCTTTCCTCCTAGGTATTTAAAATAACTGTTGCCTTCATGGTCATTCTGTCTAATTTTTATAGCTTTTAATAGTATCAAAGGACATTCTGCATTACTTTAGTCTTCATTGAAAATGTCGGTAAGCTGCATTACGTTGGTCTTCAAAGCCAACATTTGAAATCCCAACATAGTTGAAAACACGATTGAGAGCCCCCAGCCTCAAGGCGTAACCGAGGGTTTGAGGAACCTCAGCCTCAAAGCGTAGCCGAGGGATGTTTTTAGGAGAGGAGTGTAGCACTGCGAAGCGACGATAGGACGTAACCGAGGGATCTGCGCGTCTAAAACTCGTATGATTGACGTTGGCAGCAATTCCTTTCAAAAGTCGAAAAAAACGACTATATAAGAAGGGCCGCTTAGCCTTTACACACCTTCATACGTGACTTCGACAAGATCTGCACACCAAAACACGAATACACTATCACTACCCCACGAACCTTCGGTGACTTTGCAATCAAAATGTCCTGCTTGAGTGACTACAAAAAATTGGTAGAATACCTCAAGTCCAAAAGCGTACAGTTTTACTTGTTCCCCCATCCCCAGGAGAGGACAGTTAGGTTTGTAATTAAAGGCCTGTACGCCGAGCTCACCGGAGACGAG
Organism: Deroplatys truncata; assembly: GCA_030765065.1. Taxonomy (NCBI): domain Eukaryota; kingdom Metazoa; phylum Arthropoda; class Insecta; order Mantodea; family Mantidae; genus Deroplatys; species Deroplatys truncata. Next base: position 421,833,233 of record CM060990.1, read on the forward strand.
ATTAAGCAAGACCTGGCATACTTAGGGATAACGGCGCTTAGAGCCGTACAAATGCGCAAACGCAACTGGCGTCGCACCCCTCTGCCGATGTACCTCATCGAGGTGGCAGATACCTCAGAAAATAGCAAACCTTTGAACCTCACACCTTTGGCACATTTTAGAGTTAGGGTAGAAAGGTATAGGACCGATCCCGAACCTAAACAATGTACAAAATGTCAGCAGTTCTGGCACGTACAGAGAGAATGTAGATCCCCCAACTACGTCTGCGCCAAATGTTCAGGGTCACACCCCTCAAGAACGTGCTCCGTTCCGCTTGCGGAACGGAACTGCGAGTTATGTGGCCAGAGGGGCCACGGTGCAACTTGGTGCAGTTACACCGCTTACCACGCAGCAGTCACGAGGACCGTGCCAACAAACCGCGCGCAGCCGCAAAAAAACCCACAGAATGTAGGAAGGGCTACCACTAGGAACTATGCAAAGGCTGCCGCTAAGTGAAGTGCAGAATTGCACGACGCAGGGTGGCTCATCAGGGACAAGAAAGGCCGGATGCGACCCGTCCCAGTAGCCGAGCACCCTGCGGCTGAGGCCCCCGGCTAGTCACCGACGAGGGCCCAGCAAGGAATGAGCGACCCCCCGGACATGAACAGAACACAAGAAGCACAAATTCAGAACCCACTATGAAGGCAGGAGGGCCTCACCCTCCTTCTCAAAAGTCGCTCCCCCTCTGCGGTCAGGGAAAACGACTACCGGCGAAATCAGGTACGGTCGTGGGCAAGCTAATGCATGTAATTGGCAGGCCCAAAAGCACTGTCTCTATGGCTTCCCTTGAGGGATAATTAGACAGGCTCGCTGATGTTTTCTCACAAGGGACTGACACACTGCAGACGCTACACTACCTCACGGAACTGATCACCTAATCTTCACAACCACTGCAATGGCTAGTTCAGATAAGATTCGCACAATGCCCTGGAATTGCCGAGGAGTACGCAGAAAACGTAAGGATTTAGCAGACTTCCTCCATACCAACTCAATACAAATCGCGTTACTTACCGAAACCCACTTAGGGGACATAGACCGTTTTCGATCCCTGGGTACTCGGTTTATAGGACAGACAGAGATCGAAAGGGAGGGGGGACAGTAATAGTCGTTCAAACCAACATTAGACATCATCAAGTACATGTTCCAGAATTAAATCGGTTGGAAGCTACAGCAATTAATATATTTTCATTTAATACTGAAATAACACTAGCATCAGTTTATAACCCTCCGGGAGATGTAGATACAGGGAACATAGACAAAATTATGAATTTAGGGGCGAACGTCATAGCGGTCGGAGACTAGAACTGTAAGCATCCGCTATGGCATAGTATAAACCCGAATCTGCAAGGTACAAAATTATTAAACCACATTAATAATACCAACATTCTCATATACGGCCCAGAAGAGCCTACTCACATACCGTATAAAAATAATCACATGCCAGACGTTCTGGGCATTGCCATAATGAAAAACATTTCGTTTGGCACAGAAATTAACGTTTTAAATGAATTAACGTCAGATCACTTACCGGTCCTAATGGAAATTGCACTTCCGGTATCCTTTGAAGCGGAGCCGCCTAGGCTAAATTACAATAAAGTACATTGGGAGGAGTTCAAGAACACCGTAGAGCACTATCTCCCCGATTTAGAAATAAACTCGCCACAATCGCACTGCAGACCACGCTGACGGATAAAGGACAGAGCTTGTTCCAGAGCAATAAGTTCAGCATTAAAAACCGAGCACTGATCAGAGAGACGAAAGATAAAACATTCTGCACCAAATAAAAAGGCACATCCAACTCCACGATCATCCTTTGAGCCGTCAGTAGAAATAAAACAATGGCTGCCAAAGTGCGCTTGAACTTCGGCAAAAGCGAAACGGATAACCGGATCGGGGGTCGTGGACTTTGGCATGGACGTCAAATCAAGGTGGCAAGATATTTCGGAATGCAGCCAAGGAGGGAAGTGTGTGTGACCCCTGTGTTGAGGCACACGGATAACTGGCAAGCATAGCTGCAGAGAAGAACGTCACGACGATAAGAGAGCGGAGGTTCTACAACTTCTGCACAAAGACTCAAAGTAAGACTGGTATGAAAACCACCAGTTGATAGCCGGAGGCCCTGGTGGTGAACTGCGTTCAAGCGACTCAGGATGGAAGGTCGCGCAGCGTAATACACAATACACCCATAGTCAAGCTTTGATCGAACCAATGATCGATAAAGTCGCAAAAGTAGCGTAAGATCTGCACCCCAAGATGACATTCAAAACATATAAGATGGAAAGAAACCTTCACGCCTTGCTTTCAAATAGGTGATATGCGACGACCAACACAACTTCCTATCAAAGAGTAATCCGAGGAATTTCGTTTCGTCCGAAAAGGGGAGGAGTGCCGCACCGAGTCGGAGACAAGGTGGAGGGAACGCTTTTCTGCGACAAAGTTAGACTTAGCAATAAAACTAGCGACACTTAAATGCGTACCGCTTAAATACAAACCTACAATAAACGCTCAATACCCGACAGACATTAAATCACTGCATCAGAATCGCAACAGGGCAAGGCGCAAATGGCAAAGAACTAGGAATCCGATTCATCAACAAGAATACATCGAGCTCAGGAACGAGACAAAATCCCGAACTAGGGAATATGCGGGCAACCAATGGAATTAAACCCTTGAAAATCTAAACCCGCAAACTCAGTTTGGCGCATAGCAAAATGCCTCACGCGTTCAAAAACTAATATACCTCCACTAATTAATCAAATTAATAACACGATAGTTGAAACCCCTCAGGCCAAGGCGGAGGTCTTTGCATCGAATGTTGAAGACACCTTCAAGCCCAACCCTCGAGAGGGGGCAAGCTAATCAAACACAAGAAATCGAGAACGAAATAAACCAAACAGACTATTCGATCACACATAATAAAATGCGAAAAACTAATGCAGGTGAAATAGGTTGGATCATCGCCCACCTGACCAACAGGAAGGCTCCCGGGCCTGACGCAATACCCAATGTGGTTCTAAAGAATCTCCCGCGGGGAGCGGTACTGCTCATAGCCGAAATATTTAATTACATCCTAGACAAAGGTAGATTCCCGTCACAGTGGAAAGTGGCAAAAATTATAATGGTCCCGAAGCAAAACAAAAATCTAAAGTTACCCGCAAGCTACAGGCCAATTAGCCTATTATGCACAATTGGGAAAGTATTAGAAAAAGTTATTCTAAAACGAATGAATTCACACATTCTGAAAAACAAACTTCTAGTCCCAGAACAATTTGGTTTTAGGTCCCAGCACTCAACGACACTTCAACCTTTACGATTAACTGAATTAATCACCAAAGGTTTCAATAGCAATAAATCAACGTGAGCCATATTCTTAGATATCGAGCGTGCTTTTGATAAGAGTATGGCATGCGGGCCTCGTTCACAAACTCAAGTCATACAACTTTGCCTACTCTATGATCGCTCTTATCAGAGACTTCCTTAGCGAACGTCAGTTCCGAGCAGCGGTGGAGAATTCCTTCTCCTCCCTTAGGCCTATCAGGGCGGGAGTTCCACAAGGAAGTTTACTCGGACCGACACTCTTTAATCTATATATTAATGACATGCCAGAACTCACGCGTACTGAAAGATACATATACGGCGCTAGTAACGCAGTCCACACAGCCCAGGATATTACACCTAGGGCTACAGAATGTCCTAAATGAGTTAGAGCCATGGTACACAAAATGGCGAATTACAATAAACACCAACAAATCCAAGTCAATAACTTTTACCAAAAGAGTGCAACACAGACTACCTAGACATGCGCAACCGCCCTTGGCATACAATGGCGAAAGAACAATGTGGAATAACCAGGTAACCTATTTAGGAGTCACATGGACCAAGGTCTAATCTGGAAACAACACATAAATAGCGTAAGGGCAAAGGCCAATGGCCAGCTAAACTAACTCTACCATATCATTAAAATCAACAGCCAACTTCAACTAAACATGGGCCTCACGATATATAAAACACTAATAAGACCCACAATAACTTATGCAGCACCAGTTTGGGGATATGCTGCAAAGTCACACCTACATAGGCTACAAACCTTACAAGACAGAATAATTAGAGTTATAGTGAAACTCCCGCCCGTCGCTCCGGCATATCTGGTTCACGAGGAGCTAAAGCTTCACTCTATAGAAGAATTCCCTTCTCGGCAGAAAATTGGAATCCATTGGCAATGCTCCAAGAGTGAAGGCAGTTAAGACACTGCTGTAGTCGGCGTTCCAACATACAGGTGCGACGAGAAGTTGCGAATACGGCGAAATCGTCAACAAAAAGCAACGAGGAAATTCCGGGTGGAACACAGGCAGCAGTAGGGTTAATCGCAATTGGAAAGAGTATGACCGAGATTTGAGGTACTCCGTTCTCTTGGATAAAAGTTGAAGATGAAACGAATCCTACACGCACACGAAATACACGGTCCTTCATAAACTCATGAATGAAGGCAGTGAGACGGCCATGGAAACTCCACTGATGGAGTGTACGTAAAATGCCGCCCCTGCAACAAGTGTATAAGCTTTATCCAGGTCAAAAAACACAGCCACTGTTTGACACTTTCTCAGGAATCCGTTCATAATATGCGTCGACAGAGATACCAGATGGTCGACGGAAGAGCGATGGTGACGAAACCCGCATTGAGCTTTGGCAGAAGGTTCTGAGACTCAAGCCACCATGTCAACCGCCCGTTGATCATGCGCTCCATCACCTTGCAAATGTAACTGGTGAGGGAGATAAGTGGTAGCTGGAAGGTAGTTGGCGATCCTTCCAAGGCTTAAGTATAGGGACGATGGTGGCTCCGCGCCAAACTGAAGGAAAAACGCCGTCTTGCCAAATACGGTTATAGAACTGAAAGAGAAAGAGTTTACTGTCGAATGAACGGTTCTGTAACATCAAGACATGAATGCCGTCGGGCCCAGCAGCGGAGTGCTTAGAGAAATGGAGGGCGTGCTTCAGCTACCTTATTGAGAAAAAGTCATTATAACACTCCTGATTAGGAGACCGAAAACTATAGGTCACGGAATCCAGCCGGTCTTTGAGAGTGCGAAAACCGGCGGAATAATGGTCAGAACTGGAAACCGCCTCAAAGGCAGCATCCAGAGTGTTAGCAATGGCAGCCGTATCCACTATGGTGACCTTGGAAAACTGAAGGCCATACACAGTACAATTCGACACTTTACAGGAGAAGCGACGACGTTTATCCCAAACAGCAGAGGAAGGCATGAAACTATTAAAAGACTCGACAAAACGAATCCAGGCCTTCTTGCTATGCTGAATAATGTGACGAGCCCTGGCGCGCGATTGTTTAAAAGTAACCAAATTATCAAGTGTAGGGTGTCACTGAAACACCCTGAGCGCAGATCTACGGGCACGAACGGCGTCCTGACAGGCCTCGGTCAGCCACGGAACTGGAATACGCCGAGGGTGGGAGGACCAACGGGGAATTGTGCATTCGGCGGCAGATAGGATCGTAGACGTAAGGTGCTGCACTATTTGGTTAACGTCAGTGGAGGGCTGGTCCACAAAAGACACGAGGCTGGAATACAGTCTCCAATCGGCTTTATGGAATTGCCAGGTAGGTATTCTGGAATGTTGGACGTGGTGAGACAGAAGAGACACGATGCAGAGGTAATGATCGCTGGAGTAGGTGTCAGCGACGACGTTCCACTGCAGACGACAAGCAAGCTGGATTAAGCAAACGGCAAGATCCAAGTGAGAGAATGTACCAGAAGAATCAGAAAGAAAAGTAGGCTCACCTGTATTGAGGATGGAGAGGCTGAACTGAGCAAAAATGTCGGAAAGAAGCGTTCCCCTTGCACAAGCCCTAGGCAAACCCCACAGGGGGTGATGGGCATTAAAATCTCCCAACAGAAGAAATGGTGCTGGGAGAGCGGACAGGAGATCTCGAACGTCCGAGTTAGCGAGGAGAGACGATGGAGGTGAATAGACGGAGCAAAGAGAATAGAAAAAGCCGGGGAATTGAATCCTAACGGCAACAGATTGCAAGTCGGACGTAAGTGTGAGAGCCTGAAAATGAACGTCGTGACGCACTAATAGCATGACACCTCCATGAGCAGGAGTACCTTCATCCGGTGCAAGATTGTAGCGAACCGGAGTATACCCAAGGAGATCAAAAGGATCTTGAGGGCGAAGCTTGGTCTCTTGCAAACTCACGACCATAGGTGAATGGGAACACAATAAAAGTTGCAGTTCCGCCCTATGCGATCGTACACCACGTAAATTTCAGGCCAGGATAACCATGAATAAAAGGGATAATCTATCTACTTAGAAGGGCGGCTCAAAATTACCTTCTACTTAACTTTGGGACTCGAGCTTTTGGTATGGAGCTGTTCAGACTCCATAGGCTCATCGAAAGGAGGGCCCACGCGCTCAGTGCCAGAAACCGATTCAAGCGCCGAGAATCGGTTCTGGGTGGCAATGGGTGAAGGGTGCCGCTGAGCGCGACTTGTCTCAGGAGCATCCTGGTACTGCTACCTCAGAGGAGAAGAAGGTGAAGTTTTCTTACCGCGCGCACGCGGAGGGTGTTTAAGAAAATCTTCCTTGCGAAGTTTCTGCTTGGATTTCTTCTGAGTGCCTTGTGACTTCAGTACCCTAGGGCCAGCTTTAGATGGCTTAATAACTGTGCCAGAGATGGACATCCGGATGGTAGTTGCGGTAAAGGCAGTCATGGTTCAGTTTCGGCATCCTTCCGGGATACTGGCGAGGCAACAACAGAGCTGAATGTACCCGATCGCAGGAGCGCAGGTTGGCGCATATGGTAACACCTCCGCGATTCAGCGAAGGATAGCTTTTCGTTTACCCGGATCTCCTGGATCGCCTTCTCGTCCAAGTACCGCGGACAGTCGGCAAATGACGCAGAATGAGATCCTTTGCAATTAACGCAGACGGGGGTTGATGAACAGGTACCATCGTGTGAGGGCTGACTACATGAGGCACAGATGGAAACGTCACTCTTACAAGAGACTTGCGTATGCCCAAAACGTTGGCATTTAAAACAACGCAGAGGTCTAGGAATATAGCTCACCACCGTGCGTTCGTACCCTGCTGAAAGACTCGTGGGCAGATCGACGCCATAGGTGAGAAACAGGGTACGAGTGGGTACCAACACTCCATCACGTTTAGCCTGCAATCGATGAAATACTGTCACCTTTTGATCAGAAAGATAGTCGACCAGTTCATCGTCCGACGTTTTTTCGAGGCTATTGAGGGTTGAGTTTGTTTTATTTATGGACGCTCTATAACAACTATGGTTCTTAGCGTCCTATTCTATATTGGGCGTGAAAGGCCGGAAAGTTTACTCAGAGGCCTCTTTATCAGGCTTGAGGTTCTTTTACTTGCCGTAAATCTACGACACGGGACCACTGGCTTTACTTCCCTTCCGAAGGAAGCCGCACTAAAGATTTTTACGCCCAAAAAAATCCATCGACCTCCGCCGGGTTGTAACGACGCCTCGACAGGAATTCAAGGTGAGGTGCTTCTCAACACGGATGGGATAACCGTGAAGAAACATCGCGCACAACAAAGTCTTACTTTGTTGATCGGACTTACTCTGAACCAACAATGAACCGAGGTGAAGGCGAAGGAATGAACCGGACCAGCAATAGAGTCAATGCCCTTCTGTATTATAAAAGGGTTCACCTTCTCAAACGTTTGTCCTTTCTCTGTTTGCGCAATGACTAAGTAACAACCAGATGACGGTGGTGCTACTTCTGTTACCAAAACTTTTCGGCGTGTTATTAATAATGGAGAAAGAGGGCTCCATAGCGAAATAAATCCTCCAGCACTGCAACCGTCTCCGACTTCAGGCTCTGTCTTCCCGGGCGTTACCCCGGCTTGGGTGAGTGGCCTATCCATACCGGTCTCACCCCACGGTCACACCTCCCAGAACATAGACAGAGGGACACAATGGCCGTGGGAAGTCAGCAGCTCATGTAGTGCCCCCCGCGGGACTGCAGTTGAACACACACCCTACATGACGACCCCGGGTAGTGGGGATGTTGCCATTATCCACTCACCCAGCTGCGCACCCAGTGCGCGGGTATCCGTCAGGCTGTGTCCACGGAGGATTAAAATAAAATTGGAAAATAAACCAAAAGTGTGTGGGCGTTTCACACGCAAGGTAGGCCGGCGAGGAAGAAAAAGAGATATGTAAATGGTCGTAGTGCGAAATGTTTGTAAATAGATTAGAGAAAAAAGAAGCGTGGCGAGTGGGGGTATGGAACGAAATGAAAAGAACGCACGAGAGCGCATCTTGTGTCTCCCGGTCAAGAGGACGAACCCACCTCGACCGGATAAGGGTGGAGGGATGACGATGGTGATGAGTGGTTCGGGACCCCGGGTGTGCCAAACCCGTACTCACATAAAGTGAGCCCCTGGGGGGTTGGAAGCTGCGTTGAAACAGTGGGACAGCAACCACGGAAATAGAAGAGATCCCTGTTGGTGAGACAGGTGTTAATAAAACCATAGAACCTGAACCCAGTATAAGAAATAATTGTAGAAAAGGAACAGTAAAATAAATGAAGTTAACGTGGCTAGTACAGATGAGGGTGAGGACTGGCTCGGACACTCTGGGTACGTCAAAGCCATACTCACGTAGTGAGCCCCTGGGGGGGGGGGTGAACTGTGAGTGTGTTTGTGCTGGTGTATTGTAGTGTTTGATTGCGAGTGTGTTGGCTTTGGAGTGTGAGTGTGTTTGTGCTAGTGATTTGTAGTATTTGAAGGCGAGTGTGTGAGCTACGGAGTGTTAGTGTGGTTGTGCTGCTGAGTTCAAATAAAGCATGCATTTTGAATTTTCTGGAAATAGCCTGTGAACTCCCGTTCATTCTGATTGAATTTTGTATTGCGCTAAGTATCTAGGAAACTATGAAATGCTCTAAAATGCAGGAAGGATGTACAGTTTGAGGCAAACCAATATTTTCTTGTGTTAGCATTTGTGATAATATTCCAGGATATGTCATTGCACCTTTGCACTTAAAAGTGTATTATGAAGGTGGTTTAATGTTATTTATTTAACATTATTGTGTAGCCCCACGTTGTGGTAGCCAATTTGAGAGTGGTTTAATGTTATATTTAATTTGTTTATTGAGCCCCACGTTTGGGAGCCAATTTGCGACGGTATTACTTATAATGTTTGTGTATGTGTGTTTACTTCACGTGGTGAAGCTATTTTGTGACGTGATTCTTTGTTAGGTTTGTAGCTCCATCTGGTGTTAGCAATTTGCGGCAGTATTAGTTTTTGTTTGAAAGAATGCTACTTTTATTTTATTTAATTTTGTTTCACTATCCTCTGGCTAGCTATGATCTTTTTGGGTCGAGCACTTCTCTTTATACAGGTTGTGTAAACGGAAAGGAATCTTTTATCCAAAGATAACACTGATGAAGGAATTTGTTTTACACTTTTATTGTCGAACACAGTCACTATCACATTTACACATTGATCTAGACACTCGCCAAACTGAAACTGTTATAACAACTTCTTACTGATCACTTTTAATTCACGTACTTCAACCTTTTGTATAATTAACTTTACCATACTTGAGATTTTTCATAACTCTTATACGCGTAACTTGCGAATCGATAGCTGACGTGTAATATTTCTGCTGGACTGAAGGCGACGTGTATCATACAAATATTTTCGACGAACTGACGGACTCTACCTCTAACCTAGCCCTTTTATACTCCTACACCCTGATATGCCTAAAGATTATAACTGAGTTGCAATTGGCTAATAAAACGCGCCAACATTAGCGTCTATTTTTATATCCAATGAAAATTATGAATACATATGCTCTAGGTATAATGTTCCAGCAAATTCTAAAGGAAAAACGCGCCAACATTACGTAACTTCCTCGTCTCTAATAATGATAAACAGCTCACCCCCTCGCTGCATTATTGCACGCTATTATTGTCAGTTTCAGTAAGGCAGTATAAACTTACTTCTCAACAATAATTACAATCAATATACTTCTCAAATCAATGTCACATAAAAATGCATATTCATATTACAATCATTCTTTACATTTAAGTAATTTGTGATACAAATTACTGCATCATATGCCCCACTAGAAACATAATTATAAATATTTACAACTTGTTTGGAAATTTTATAATTGGGTTTTTAGTCTCCTAAATCTTGGAACACACGCTATCACTTTCACTTAACACTTCACACGTATTTAACACACGACATATGTTTTTCCTTTATCTCGCCACTATTTACTGGCTCAAGTTTAATGTGTTTAGACTTTAATCTGACATTACAATTTTTATAGGAAATACTGTACCCAGAATTACTTAATTACTGTTACAAAATTGTTTACTTTCTTAAGTTGTTGACAAAAATTTATACATTTAAGAATTTTTGTAATTATTAAACATATTTACAAAAATATTCACCCTCTACATAAATATATTTACATCTCTTAAATCTAGGCACTGTTTCACATGTTCTGTTTGCTACATAAGTATTTGTTTTTTTAATTATTTTTACCCCATTTTTGTTGTTTTGTACATTATATTCACAATACTCTTGGAATTATATTTACGTACTTTTACTTTAATATAACATTATGCTTCATTTCAAATGCTGTTACAGTTACTAAGAAAATGTTATTTTCCTTTTTAAACATTTAGTTATGTCCAAAATTTATTTCTCCTTTCTTATGACATACATACATAATTAACCCTCTTACGTTCCAATACATTGCTCTGCATTTCCTCTTTAACTATCCAGCATTTACTATTTATCATCTTTGTCTTCTGTTTCACCTTTATCGTCATTGTTGTATGGTTTCAGCATCTCAATATGGAACTTTCCAATGCTTTTTCGAGTTGTTGGATTACATAACTCATATGTATTTGTTCCATATACTTCAAAAACTTCATATGGTCCATGGTATTTGAGAAACATTCGCCAATAAAGTTTATTTGCTTTATCCGACAATTTCTTGGTTTTAACCAAAACTAAATCTCCTATTTTGATCCTCCATTCCTTTCTCTTCTTTTCTTCATGTTCAATTTTTCTTTTTATGGCCTTTTTCTTCATCCTCTCGAATGCTTTTCGGAACATCTCTTCTTCTGTTTGTGGTATCGAGTGCGCATCTGGAATGGCTTCTGGAGTTTTCTTACACATTGTATTGATCTTCTTTCCTAACTTAAGTTCACATGGTTTGTATTCTGTCACATTGTTTACGGTTTCATTTAGTAGATTCTGAACGAAATTCACATATCCATACCATTGGGTTTGTTTTCGATGACACAGCACCCTTAAATAATTTGAAATTTCATTAATTTCCCTCTCCACTGGGTTGGAGTTCGGTCTGTATCTTGACGAAAAATATTGTTTAATGCCATTTTCTTTCAGTCCATCCATAAATTTTTTTCCTGTGAAGTACGAAGCATTATCGCTCAATACAGATTGAATAGGTCCTTCTTCTATCACATATGACTTGAGTAGTCTATTCAAACATGCTAAACCTGTAGGTTTTCTCAAAGGGTAAATTCTTACATATTTGCTGAATATATCATAACAGACAAATATATATTTGTTTCCAAATTGACTTGGAGGCATCGGACCATGAATATCGATACTAATTACACATCTCGGCTTATACCTTATAAACGAATTAGTTTCAAATGCATATGCGGCATTTATTTGCTTTGCCTTCTGACACAGGTTACAGCACGATATAAATTTCCGCACTTTCTGACGCAATTTGGATATGTATAAATTTTCTAAAATCATAGAAGTTGTCCGGTCCGTCCCTGAGTGTGCTAACCCTTCGTGAAAATTCTTAATTAGTTCCTTTTCCATGCTTTTCGGAACCATTACCTTCCAACTAGGCATTTCTTTTCCATGCTTCTTGTATAATGTCCCATCCCGAATTGCTACAATTTCTTTCTTTGCCTCCTCAATTAATGGTTTCATTTTCTTTAAGTTCAAATAATTTTGCGTCCTCATTTTGAATTTCCCCCATATTTTTCAATTTTCTCATCATTTCTTTGCTTAAAGGAATTTCAATTGTCAATATTTTGACTTCATTTCTAGGCCTTTCAATATTTTCAGGAATTTGTGGATTGTAGTTCAATCTGGATAGCAAATCACTGAAGGTATTATTTTTGCCAGGAATGTGTATAATCTCAATATCAAATGCAGATATTGCATGAATGTATCTAGCAAGTTTTCCACTACATAATCTGCACCGTTGTATGAAAGTTAAGCTGATGTGGTCTGAATATACTTTCACCTTTTGCTGATAAATATAGGTTTTAAAACGAATTAATGAGAAATATAGTGCTCCAATTTCTAGCTGAGACACTGAAGAATTCCGCTCAATATTTGTAAGTCCTCTAGAAGCTGTACTAATGACGTGAAAGTCATTGTTGATGTCTCGCTGTCCTAAAATTCCGGCGTATCCTTGCATTGTTGCGTCGACATAAATCTCATATTCCAAATCTTCTCTGGGCCTCTCGAGTAATATGGACTTAGCAAAGAGTTCCTTTACTCTCTCAAAACATTTTTGATGATCCTCTGTCCATCTCCACTTATTGTTCTTTCGGAGTAGCTGCCGCAGTGGTTCTATTTCAGCCGAATACCTTGGTACGAACTTACTCTGAAAGTTCAATACCCCTAAGAGACGTCTAATTTGTTTTACGTTCCTTGGTGATGGAATTTTCATTATTGCTTCTATTCTTTTCTGATCAGGTCTTATACCTCGTTCATCCACTACATAACCCAGAATATTTATTTCCTTGACACAAAATTTAGATTTTAGTATGTTCACAGTCATACCATGTTGTTGCAGTTTATTTAACACATAATGGACATTATTCATGTGTTCTTCAAATGTTTGACTAATGATTAGGAAGTCGTCAATATACTTTATTAAAAAGTCATCTGCAGAATTTCCAAAGATACTGTGAATGGCTCTCAAAAATCCACTTCCTGAGTTTTTTAAACCAAAAGGATTTACACAAAAACGATACTGGATCCCCGAGTATTGAAATGAAGTGTAATCACGCACTTGTGGATCTAATTCCACTTGCCAATATGAAGCAGTGAGGTCAATGGATGTCAGAAATCCCCCTCTTGAAAGTTTCGTAATTAGTTGTTCAATTCCCTCACTTTGAAAATGATCTGGCTTCATATACTTGTTGACATATCTACCGTCTAAAGTTAATCTCAAACTACCATCTCGTTTAATACTCCAGCAGATTGAATTTATATACTGAGAATTACTTTGCTCAATAATCCCATTTTCTAACATGCTATTTATTAGTTGTCTAGCTTTGTCCCGAAGACTTATAGGTAAATTGTCATACTTGTGCCTATATGGTGGTACGTCTTCTACTTGAAATGTATGCTGATATACATTACATCTGCCTGGGATATTACTAAATACTGAACTGTTGTTCATCAAAACATCATGAAGGATTTGTTTTTGCGTTATCGTAATATTATAAGCTTCTTCACACTTGTGTATTATTTCCTCATTTCTCTTCTCTTCCCAGCTGTTGTCTGTCTCGCTCACATGGTCGTCTTTTGTTTGGATTGTAAGTTTCTCTACTTTCTCTGGCATTTCTGCTAGCTGTTGAAAATATGGCGTGGTATTCCCTTCATATTCTGTGACTACCTGCTTTATCTGACTATTTGTATCAGTCTCTGTTATTTGCACAAAAAACTCTTGGTCACAAAGAGTTTTCTCATCCTTTGTCATCTCAATCACAGGAACTTTCTCTTTTATAAAAGGTACCTTTATTTCTCTATCTTCTTTTGTTATTTTTAACTCTTCATGTTTAAAATCTATACGTGCTTCATATTCATGTAGGAAGTCACATCCTATAATTATGTCACAAATCAGATGGTTTACAATTAGAAACATAACCTCAAAATTCTCTCCGCTGATAAGTATGTTAAGTAGAGCTTGTGTTTTTATGACCTGTGTCGTTCTTCCGATTGCAACACGACAAACTAAATTACTAGTGGGAAGAGCCATAATTTTGTTACCTTCATTAATCAAATTTATGTAAAATTTCTGTGAGCAAATTGAAGCTGACGAACCAAAATCTATAGTTGCAATGATCTCTTTCTTCGCAATTTCTATCCTAACATGAGGTGACTCTAAATTTTCTCCCTTATCTTGTGTTGCTGCAATCTTATTACAGGGTGTGTGTAGGCATATTATTTGTATTGGTAATGGATACTGAATTATTAAAGACGTCCTGAGAACCTACTACACAGGAGTCTATTAACAGTTTTCCTGGTTATTTCCATGTTCACGTACGGGACTGGCATTCCTAACAGGAGCTAAATCTATCTCATTGTCGCTACCATAGTTTAGAGTTCCCCTTCCTCGAGTTCGAAATCCTCGATTTCTGAAATTATGTCCCCTTGGCACGTAATTTTCTTGCCGTTCCTCAGATCTTTCCCGGTTAATTTTTTCCCTCCAGTGAGTGAAATTTCCCCTTTGTCTAATGTACCGCCTTCCGCAATTTTGCCCTCTTTCAGGCAATCTTTCTGCCCTGACATAATTTATTTGTTCCTGTCGACCTGGTCTCCCATCTATCCTCGATCTTTCAAATTGTGGAACGTATGATTGATACCGTTGTCTGGTATTATTCTCATGACGCCTGTCTTGTCCTCTACTTTGCTGATAACTACCTTGGTAATTTCGTCTATCTCGCAAATCTAAAAATCTATGCTCCCACTCTCGAGATATATCTTCTTCCTATTGTTCCAAAGCTGTCATTAATTCTGTCATCATATAGATGCTACGTGGTTTTGCAATTAATAAGTAATTTTGTATCCTTAAAGGATAATGCCTTGTGAGCAAACTCACAAAATCTTCCTCATTGATTGGAGGTGACAAGTTCCTAACCTGACTTGCATGTTTCAGTAAGTAATCAGTCATTGATATTCCCTCTCGTGGATCAAATTGACCATGACTAAGCATTGCTCGAATTCTGTGCTGTACCGTAACATTCCAAAATCTGTTCATGAATAGCCTCTTAAAGGATTCATATGAAATTTCACCCCCTGATACCATTTGTAAACAATCTAGAGTTTTCTGGTCCAAACATCTTTTGACAACTATCATTTTTAATGCTTCAGGTATCTTTTTAATTTGAAAATACTCTGATAAGTCTGCAATAAACTGTACTGGACTGGAGTTTTCATTAAATTTTGGAAGTGGAAAATCACTTAAGATATAATTGCAATTTTGCAAATTCCCTACTCCCATATTTAAATTCTCTAGTGTTACTTGTGCACTCTGAGTTTCAGCATTAGCTATAGATGAAGCTGCAGCATCACTCACATTATTTGTCATACCTGATCAACTACCTCTATCATTATTTTGTACATCAGATACATTAACATCACATATATTTACCCTTGAATTCTAACCTATTTACAGTACCTTGCAGATTTTCTATTGTCTGTTCCAATTTTTTATTATTCTCATTTTGAACAGCTTGGTGTTTGTTAATTTCAGAAGTTAGCTTTTGATTCAAATCTTTAGACAAATCTTTAACTTCTTCAGACAATTTATTTCTCTGTGTTTCTGACTCCTTCTGAATTTCAGATATTTCCCCTCTGAAATTAGCTTGCACCTGAATTAAATCTGCATTTGTAGCCTCCATCATCTCTCTTAACTCACTTGAAATGCTACTCATTCGGCTACCTAACTCTGTACATTTTACATCAACATGCTCTATTTTATTATTAACCTCACTTTTTTGGTTAGATATTTCTCTGCTCATGTCCAACATTTTCTTTGAAACTTCCCCTATCTCATTTGCTATCATTTCCTGGTTTTCATTTCTCATTCTAATCATACTACTATCTAGTTCCATGAATTTCTTTTCAATTTCTTCCCTATTTTGATCTAATTTATGCTCTAATTTCTCATTACTCTTACCAATTTCTTCCCTTAATTGATCTGTAATACTCTTACCCATATCTTCCCTCAATTCCCTATTATTCTTTTCCATACTCTGAGTTAGTTTTTGTTCTAATTTCTCATTATTCTGAGTTAGTTTTTGTTCTAAACTCCTATCAATATCTTCCCTTAATTGATATGATTTTTGCTCTAATTTCTCAATATTCTTTTCCATATCTTCCCTGTTTTGATCTATTTCTTACTAATATCTTCCCTCAATTCCCTACTCATATTTCTCAGCATTTCCATCATCATACTAGCATCAAGATTAACCTTTCCTGCTATTCTATTCTGACTTTCTGCACTAACATTTTCACCCTCAAATCCTACATTGTTTGAGCTATTTCCTGTAATCTGTATTGAATTACAGCTAATTGTTACACTATCTCCCTCCATAATTATTTCTTCTGTATTATTAGTGGACATTGTTTTCTTTATCCTACCGCTCCTAAGGTACATTTAAATTTTTTACCTTTTTTTTAGAATTAACATAACACTTTTCTAACCTTTCTGATGCTATCTGCTGATGTAGCTTTGATGTCCAGCTTTCTGCCCCTCTCTCCTAGATTATGTGTTGCTTCTGCGTCGTATTATGATGAATCTACGTCGTCTTGGTGTTCTGTAGTTAAATTCCCCTGTTGCCTTTTAATCTCGGAATTATGATGTCCACTCATCCGCGTCGTCTGTCGTCCCTGTTGTTGTTTCTGGAATCTGCGTCTTGTAGTTCAGTTCACTTCTCCATTCGCTCCACGTCCTGGTTCCTTTGCTCCTTCCTGGTTATTCTGCTTCTTCCTGGTTATTCTGCTCCTTCCTGGTCACTCTGCCCCACGTTCTGGGTGCCAATTTTAAGATGGTTTAATGTTATTTATTTAACATTATTGTGTAGCCCCACGTTGTGGTAGCCAATTTGAGAGTGGTTTAATGTTATATTTAATTTGTTTATTGAGCCCCACGTTTGGGAGCCAATTTGCGACGGTATTACTTATAATGTTTGTGTATGTGTGTTTACTTCACGTGGTGAAGCTATTTTGTGACGTGATTCTTTGTTAGGTTTGTAGCTCCATCTGGTGTTAGCAATTTGCGGCAGTATTAGTTTTTGTTTGAAAGAATGCTACTTTTATTTTATTTAATTTTGTTTCACTATCCTCTGGCTAGCTATGATCTTTTTGGGTCGAGCACTTCTCTTTATACAGGTTGTGTAAACGGAAAGGAATCTTTTATCCAAAGATAACACTGATGAAGGAATTTGTTTTACACTTTTATTGTCGAACACAGTCACTATCACATTTACACATTGATCTAGACACTCGCCAAACTGAAACTGTTATAACAACTTCTTACTGATCACTTTTAATTCACGTACTTCAACCTTTTGTATGATTAACTTTACCATACTTGAGATTTTTCATAACTCTTATACGCGTAACTTGCGAATCGATAGCTGACGTGTAATATTTCTGCTGGACTGAAGGCGACGTGTATCATACAAATATTTTCGACGAACTGACGGACTCTACCTCTAACCTAGCCCTTTTATACTCCTACACCCTGATATGCCTAAAGATTATAACTGAGTTGCAATTGGCTAATAAAACGCGCCAACATTAGCGTCTATTTTTATATCCAATGAAAATTATGAATACATATGCTCTAGGTATAATGTTCCAGCAAATTCTAAAGGAAAAACGCGCCAACATTACGTAACTTCCTCGTCTCTAATAATGATAAACAGCTCACCCCCTCGCTGCATTATTGCACGCTATTATTGTCAGTTTCAGTAAGGCAGTATAAACTTACTTCTCAACAATAATTACAATCAATATACTTCTCAAATCAATGTCACATAAAAATGCATATTCATATTACAATCATTCTTTACATTTAAGTAATTTGTGATACAAATTACTGCATCAATTATAAATGTTTGAAAGTTTGCATAATCTTATAACAGCCTTAGGGGTGTTCTAAGTCTGAAAAATCATTTTATATTACAGCTGTTTTACCCGAAAATTCATTATTTAATATTTCTTGCTTTGTACAGACTGAGAAAAAGGAATTGCTGAAAAGCATACATTTAGTAGCTCAAAACGCTTTAATAATGACATTCTTTGTAGCTTGGTAGCACAGAAAGTTAATTTGCTTTCAACTCCTTTTATAAAAAACAATAATAAAATTACAATTGATTCATTCACATGACTTTCTCTACCCTCTATCGTTTTTTAGTAGATACATCAATTATTCTTAATCAACTTTTTTTTCTGTCCACTACATTTTAATATAAAAAAAGACTTTGCAGAAATATCTACATTACATATTTCGTTATCCATACAAAGAGAAGAGCAATAGTCAGATATTTAAAAACTGGACGCTATACGCTGCTTTAAAATTCCATTCTGTTTCTATGACATCACGAGAAACAACTGAATGTTGAAAGGAATTTAAGATAATGGCCAAAAAAAATTGAACAATTGAAACCTTCAAAAAATGAGCAATTCGCACATTTAATAACGGATATCTCAGAAAGGGCTCATGCCACAATAAAGCTTATTTTAAATATATTGTATGTTTTAAAGAGATTTACATTTTTGGTGTAGCACGTCTTCCTCTATCACTTAAGGATTACCAGTTATACAAGGTTATAAAAAATTCCTTCCGAATGAAGGACTTCATAGGCTCTTTCCCGAAAATCCGAGATATACATTTTATTTGCCATGTAAATATTTTTAATGTATGATATTTTAATCAAAATCGTTTCAGCCATGTTTAGAACATCAAAAATTCCCAAAAATATTCCATGTAAAGGGAGTTTAGGTATTTATACGACTTTTCGTTTTGAGTTATGACACACACAACGTTTCCACAAATGCTTTATTTGGATGCCGATGATAATAATAAATAATAATAATAATAATAATAATAATACATCAACAACGATAAATAACAACACGCGGGCCGTATAAGTATACAACTACAATGGCTCGCTGTACATTGCGTGCATGCGTTGGCTACATGTTATGCCTACAGCGTGTTTTCGATTCTCACCGTTGGCAACAACCACCTAAGCCACGCCCAGGCCGCTCGCTAGCAGACGACAGTCGCTATAACACATCATTACCCTTAAAGCATTTCATAAACAGAAAATTCTCCATATGTACTGTGTATCTTTGGGAATTTTTTGTCAATCTGGGTTAAGCGCTGGCCTTGGAAGCACAAATAGTTACATAAAACTTGTGTATTACTACATTATTGCTGAATGATTTCTACATATCGAAATGTCAGCTACTATATTTATGACAAAACACCCAGCTTAAATTATATAAATGTATAATATGTATTGCATGGCAAAATATCTGCTGAAATAGTTATTCTTTTTTAAGTATCTACTTTATTTACATACACCTCATTTGTGAAGTCATAGTGGGAGCTGCCTAGTGAAACAACTTCTTGGTTTCATTACTTGATAGTACTGAGTAATACTATCTCTGTTTTAAATGTTGTCTCATATTCACTTCTAATTGGGCAGCACTATGGTCTCTCACAAAAAAGCCTGGATTCAATCCTAGGGATCAGAGGTGGGATTTTGTGGTAGATAAAATGGCAATTAGTATGAGTTGTCTCTGGTTTTCCCCACCATAATTACATTAATTGCAGCATCTTCATCATTGTCATCCCCCCTCCCACCAGTCACCAATCTCTGTAAACCTGTGAAGTTAAAAGGGACATTAAAATTAAAAATACTATGGAGGACAGAGAGCAATACTAGTGAATCAGTGTGTCATCCAGCCACCCAAATTTATAAACCAGCATGTGGACCATTAACCTGCAGAAACAACAATATAACTATACTTAAGTGATAATAAAATTGGGTAAGGAAGTAAGTAGGTAATAATGAAATATTGCATTTTAAGCAAATTTAAATTCTGTAATTGCGTAAAAAACAATAGTATGAAAATTATACAAAATGCTGTTACATTCTTTCTGCAGTCAACATATGAAAAAGCAATTAATACTGGCACACTAAACTACATGTTAAAGTGATTGACAATTATGAAGGGTGGGTGTGATATGGTTAATCACAAAGAGACATTGCTATTATTTAGAGACATTGCATTCACATTCATATTTAATAATACTTTGTAATACATTTGTATGGTGTTTTAAGGAATGTGTGCCTACATTAATATACATTTGAATGGTCTACCCAATTAAAATGTCCATTAAATTCTAACCTCTTGAATGTCTGTTATTACAATCTATTGGAATGATCTTATAGGTAATTGTAATTGCACTTATTCACTTATGCATACACAAAGCCAGTTCTAGTTAATAAAACTTGCATGTATTGAATAGAAAATACACTTTGATTCCTTTTCCTGGGAAAGGTTCTATTTATAACATTTCATATAACACAGTGGAGGTCCTACAGCACATGGGAACCTTAAACTTATTGACAGGTCATATGGGAAAAAAAACAAATTGAGCCCATACAGTGATGTTTGTTTGTGTTTGTTCATTTGGCTCTACTGTGAGCAATGCTCAGGGAAATTGAACACATCATACAATTATGAAGTATGCAGAGTAAGTAGTAATATACCCAACGCCAAGAACAGACTTGGGGGGATGATCTCCTCCCCATCATGCATTGTCTAAGAGAGAAAAATTTGTAAACCATCACCATTTCAACAGTAAACTTCTTGACACGCATTACAGTAGGACAACAATAACAAATAAGTGTAAATCACCATCACATGGAATCTGCACTGTGTATTGAATATTTACATGTTGCACGACATATTAAAAAGTTCCTCCATACTATATGGGGCGTGAGTATATAAGAAAAATGTTTAACTCTTCTTGAAGGTTTTATGTTAATTAGGATTGCCTAATAATTTTAGGTAACATGGAAGGTTATAAATTGTTATTTCAGAATAGTTACATCCTTTTTGGAACAGTTTTAAGCTATTTGCTGGTCTATGCAAATGGCCTGCATGCCACATATTGTGGTCATGTACAGCAAGGTTTGTTGGGAAGCTACCATATTTATCTGTAAGGTAGCTCAAGAGAGAATATATGTATTCACCAGTGAGAGTAAGAATTTTTTGGATTTTGAATAATGGACATGAATGATGAGAGTTTGGTAGTTATCCAGCTTTTCCTTTTTGAATTATGCTGTTCACAGACCTTAAACACACACGGACATTTTTCTAAGAATACCTTTTTGGATTCAGGGATTCTCAAAACATGTATTTCCGGGGAAATTACGGTATTGAATTTTTAGGTGGAAGCAATATTTTCTCTACTTAATATATAAGTGGTAGAGAAAGTGAAAATTGCTGCTATTGAGGAACAAAGTTCCAGGAAAAATCGCCAGTAGGTAACATCCAACTCTTCTAAAAGAGGATGAATAATCACTTTCAAATATAAGTCAAATTTATGTTTCAAAACAGTATATTTCAGTTTATCTTAGCAGTACCCAAATATTAGTTGTGACAGCTAAGCTGCTTGCATCAGTATAAAAGTTTAAGATGACCCATGAATTTTCACGGCAAATGGCTTTTTCAACACATGCTATTGTTCATGTTATAGTTGAGTACTTTATAAGCACCGATTTGTACTATGTATGTACAAATTCCTGCTTTGAAACCCATGGCTTATGTATTCACTTTCAATTGCCAGTCGAAGAGCGCGCGCCAACGTTCCACGTTACTATTTGACCACAGCCAATGGGAGCAAAATGTGCCGGAATGGACTACCTTCCCTTGCACTGGAATGCTCGTTCGAAAGATCGTTCGCTTTCGTTCATTTTCGGCATTCGCTCAACTTCGTCGGGCAACTTCGGTATTCCGTCTCCAAGTGCTTGTGCTAGCTCTAACGCAATGCTGGCAACATATGAATAACTAATGCCGCCAAAGCCGGTAAGATAGCCACAAGGCGTAACCGAGAGATTAAGGACCCTCAGCCTCAAAGCGTAGCCGAGGGCAGGGCCGTATTTAGAGGGGGTGTTCTAGGGTTCAACCCCCCCCGAAACTTCTGACAGTTTTATTTATTTAAATTCATAGCAAACCAATATAGAAAAATGTTGTTAGATATCAGTAGGTCTATTGCTAGTAGCACATTTACAAGCAAAAGGGAAACTTAATATCGTTGCCTTACATAGGTAAGGTGACCATACATTCCGGTTTTCGAAGCAGTCTCCATGTTTTGTGCTGTAAGGTGGAATATCCTCATTCTGGTGAGTTTTTCTTGTCTATATAATGTCTCCAAGCAATTACCTTATCCATGTAACGTCTATATACTACGGGGTAGGTACATGGTAACTGTGTGGGGTACTGTTAAGTTTAATCTACTTGTGGAAAACCCTCCCCGAAATTTGTTTTGGTACGGTCATGGCCGAAGTATGTTTTTTTAGGAGAGGAGTGTAGCAGGGCGTAGACGAGGGATCTGCGCGTCTAAAACTCGAATGATTCACGTTCGCAGAAACAACAACACATCGCATATTTAGCGCATTTAACTTTTTATTTAGGTTGACAGTTCCCATTTTGCATGTGCTTTAGCGAAAAATGACTACGTTTGTTGTGTTCATAACGCGATTTTCCTATAAAAGTAAAACACCTAAAAGGGGGCAGGCAGGTGGGCACCAGCTATTGAATAGATCACATCTACTTCTAAACTCACTCGTAAGGTAATTTATTCACTTTTCTTTTGCTTGTATAAGAATTCTCAATAACGATACTATAAGTGCAGAATAGCCGACTATTTTAATTGACGCACCGCCAATTTATTGTTATAATGTTATATTCCGCGTGTTCATTTCCTACGGTTGGCAACGCTCCAGCCCCTTAAGCCACGCCCAAGCCGTGCTAGCAGAAGACAGGCCGCTATTATACAGAATAACGATAAGGGTTTTATGAAATGCAATTCTGATAATGTTATGGATTTAATTTTGGTTATTCTACATCAATCATTACATTCATACATCTTACTTACCAAAAGGCCTTTGACAAAGTAGATCACTTCCTTCTTGCTGTTCATACGCTCTTGTATGTCTTTCAAATCTTGCCAGTGGTACTAAATATAAAAATTTTCTTCTCAGATTTACTGTGGCATCCGTTAAATTACAACCCACAGCTTCTTCTTCCTTCTTATTTAGAGACGTCCTGAAGACACTATATCATCTTTGACGTCTAATGACCCTATCCGTAATAATAGTTGACTATTCCCAAAAACTGAAATGGTCAAGTAATCCTAACTTATAATTAGATTTTACATTTACGGATATGGGTAATGATTTTTTTTAAAAAACCCAAATGGATCATATTGTATTATATTAGTGATTTTAATGGGCCCAGAAAAACCTAAATTGCACAATTCTAATAACAATTTATTATTTTGTTGTTTATTAAAAGAACATCCAAATAAAATGTGTTCTAAATTACCAAGATTGCCACATGAGCATTTATTATTAACCCTCCGTCAGTCTCTAGGGGCCTGAGAGACCCCTGGTATTATATAAATGTTATAATTTTCGAACGAACGCACCTATGCAATTGCCTGACTAGGACATCTAACATTACACCTTGCGCGATTATTTGCTGCAGCGATAACCTTATCTGTTTATTTGTTTAGCTGGAGGAATGAATAATCAGCAGTTACGTGTCGCACAGGTCAACCAGGCCCCGCGCGCCTGCTCTCGTTACATATTGTTGACAGATTTGTTTCTCATTAGCTTTTGTGCAATATTGCTTTACTATTGCAAGGAGATGTTACTGCTTCGTCATGAATACGAGTAAAAGGTACGATCTACAAAATCCGAATGATTTGGAAGAAGTACATCGCCTACTTTGCGATGATGATGCCTTTCCCGCGGATGACAACTTATTTGAATAAGATGACTCTGATTCAGAAGATAAACTCGAAAAGAGATCTTTAGATTCAGGAACTGACCATGAAGATGAAGAGGAAGACGATGAAAGCAGCTTGTGTGATAACATGTATTTTATAGGTAACATCATATGCGTATCATAGTAATTCTTTACTTCTTCTTCTTCTTCTTCTTCTTCTTCTTCTTATTATTATTATTATTATTATTATTATTATTATTATTATTATTATTATTATTATTATTATTATTATTATTATTATTATTATTGACAATGCATTCTGTTGTTATTCACAGGAAGAGATGGAACAAAATGAAAAAAGAAACACCTTTGAAAATAACACAGACAAGGGCTCACAATATATTGACCAAACTTCCTGGTGTGGTAGGAGCTGCCAAAAATGCGAAAACGGAAATTGATTGTTGGAACCTTTTTGTTACCGAAGATATAGTTGATTTGATTGTTGAAAGCTCAAATACGTACATTAGCAGTGTGCAGCACAAATTTGATTGTGAAAGAGACAGCAGACCTACAGATGTAATAGAAATAAAAGCTTTCCTAGGCTTATTGTACCTGGCAGGAATTTTTCGTGGTGGACGCCAGAATATTCACGAATTTTGGAGAACAAATCTTGGAATTCCTCTATTCCGAATGGCTATGTCCGAAAAACGATTCAGTTTTCTAATACGCCGTATTCGCTTTGATGACAAAAGCTCAAGACTGGAGCGACGAAGATTGGATAAATTGGCTGTTGTTAGAGAAATGTTTACATTGTTTCTGAACAACTGTCAGAACCATTATTCTCTTGGACAAAATGTCACTGTCGACGAACAGTTGCCGGCATTTCGTGGTCGATGTGCTTTGAGACAATATATACCATCCAAGCCAAACAAGTATGGCATAACGTTGTTCTGTTTGAGTGATGCAAAACTGTTTTATACAACTAACATTGAGATTTATTTTGGACAGCAGCCGGACGGACCATATTTGCAAACTAACTCGGCAGAGGCTGTAGTGCTGAGACTAACTGAACCAATCTCTGGCACTGGACGAAACGTTACTGCAAATAATTGGTTTACCAGTGTATCGCTGGTGAATGAATTGCGCAAAAGACAACTTTCTTTCGTCGGTGCAGTGCGAAAGAACAAAAAAGAGCTACCCACTAATTTCACTTCTCCAAAAGATCGCAGACAGTACGAAAGCATATTTGGCTTCACAAAAAATGAAACACTTGTTTCATATGTTCCAAAAAAGGGTAAAACAGTAGTTTTGCTCTCAAGTCTACATGTTTCATCCACACAGTTATCAGAAGGTGCTGAGAAAAAGCCTGAAATAATCCTGCATTACAACGACACTAAATGTGGAGTTGATGCAATAGATAAATTGTGTGCTACATACAATGTAGCCAGAACAACGAGAAGGTGGCTCATGGTAATTTTTGACCATATCTTGAAGATTGCAGGTATTAATTCTAGGGTTATCTTCCTTGGAAACCAAAATAAATATTCCGCAAGGCAGGAGTATTTGAAAGCACTATCTTTAGCTTTACTGTTGCAACAGCTACAAAGGAGAGCAACAGCATCAAATCTATCCGATGATTTGAAAGGACCTTTGACAAAATATAAACCTGAAGAATCCGGCGTAGATGAATTGTCAAATACACTACTATGCACATTGAAAAGGAAACGATGTGAACCCAGCAACAAAGACAAAATGAACTGCAAAACTAAATATGGATGTGGGAAATGAAACACCCCCTGTGTTTGAGCAAACATGCTAAAATTATTTGCGATAGTTGCTTAGTCGGGGAAAACACGGGTGAAATAGTAGATGATTCTGAGTAACTGAACATTTGAAATTACAAGTTATATGTATACCTAGAAATGGCAATGTATTTCTTTATACTTACTGTAATACAATTTATAACGTATATGTACTCATATTTTAGCTTGTATTTTTATGTTGTAAGATAATATCTATTAATGAAAGACTTGTACGCTTAATCTCAATAAAGGTAAAAACAGGAAAAAAGGAAATAAACGAAAGAAAACAAAAATACAAACAATAACATCAAAAATATAGCGCGGGTCTACTAGGCCCCGCGCGACTAACGGCGTTCTACCAAAGCGCGCGCCTGACGGAGGGTTAACAGTTTTGCCTAATTTATATTGAAAATCTGGTGTATAAGCTACTTGTAATCTTATTTTGGACATAGCCTTAAGGCCTTCTTTCAGGATGTTGATATTACAGAACCAAGGTTTATTAATATAACATTTCATAGAAAAATCCAAGTTATGAGATTAATTATCACAATTTATTAAGGATACAGATTTTTTGCATCCTTTAAAGGAAGTGGTTCTGATGAAAAATCTCCTTTATATCTTGTTGTTTTTGCCAAAGGGTCTGCTTTTTCATTACCAAAAATGTTTTTATGGCCTGGGATCCATATCAATTTGATTATTATTTTATAAAGTAGAGCTTGATAAATCAAAAATTTGATTTCCAATTCTAAAAGACTAATATTTTTCTTAATAGAGAAATTTTGGAGTTCCAGGGGAGATGATTTGCTATCTGTGAATATAATATTAAATTTATATCTATGTTTTCTGATGATTTGAATAGCTTTCTTGGTGGCCAACATTTCAGCCGAATAAATGGAGCATTTATCATTTAATTTAATCGGAATTGATTCATTTAAATTATGATATACAGCTGGTCCCACTCTTTCTGATACTTTTTTGGAACCATCTGTGAAAAATAAATTTCATGTCTTCTTAGGAAATTTCTGAAGAAAATGTAAAAAATATTGATTGTGATATGACTCTATATTGGAGAAAGTACTGGTATCAATATCCAAATTGTTAAAGAGAATCTTCCAGTCGACACAGTATCGAGGATGACGAGGAGTGATTGCCAGGTTTGATAATGAATTATATTCTGTCCGGACATCCAATTGTGATCCAAATTCGTGATTTCCTAATTTCTCCACATGAATTGAGTTACTAATTTGAGACAACAGAAGGAAACGTTTATGTTCAGAACAATTGTATAATTTGGAGAGAAATTTATAATTTGAAATACGTTGAGTATCTTGATAATTTTTAAATCCAACTTCTTTTGATGTGAGATGTGTAGATGGATTGCCTCTGATACCTAAAATTATTTTAGCAACATCATAAACTGCGGAGTTAATTTTTCGAAGACAACTTTTTAATGGATTATGGGTTATTAAACAACCATATTGTATTACTGAGCTGATGAGGTTATTGAACAAAATTATCATAGCTTGAGGGTGAGCTCCCCAAGAAAGGCCAGAAATATACTGGAAAATATGAGATATATTTTTCATTTTATTAACTATATAATTAAAATGGTTTATCCAATTCAATTTATGATCCAAGATCATTCCTAAAAATTTTACACATTGATTTTTTTGGAGTATTTCATTTCGTACTTTCAGATACAAATTGGGTACAATCGTCCTTTTTTAAATATTATCCATTTACTCTTTTGAGGATTGATGTTAAGTCCCAATTCTTCTAACTGAAGGATACAATTGTTAACCAAATTCTCAAACTCTTCACTATTATTTTTAAGTTGTTTTTTAAAATCGATATGTTGATACATAAAAATATCATCTGCATAAAATAATAAATTTGTTGATGTGATTTCATAAGAGATAACTGATAGATGTATAAATTATATAAAATTGGACTGAGAGGAGATCCTTGTGGGAGTCCTTCTGATGTTAAGAGTTATAAAGCATTATGAAATCTAGGACGAAGTTGAATCTTTCTATCTTTTAATAAACTATATATAAGAGTTATGATCTCCTTAGGTAAGTTTAATTTCTGCAAATTTAGGATTAAAATATTTAAATTTACTGTATCATAAGCATGAGAAACATAAAACTGAGTCCTTGTAGTGCCTTTTTCTTAGATAATGCTTGAAGAATTTACAAATTTAGTATACTCAGACTGTGAGTTGTTCCATATCCTAGACGAAAACCATATTGATTTCTTGGCCAACCTCCATATCTCTCTAAGAAAAATTCAAACCTTTGCGCCAGCAGCTTTTCTAAAATTTTACGATAAACACAAGATAATGCCATAGGTCGATAATTTTCTTGACTATTTTTATTCTTCCCTGGTTTTTCAATTGGAATAATGTAAAAATGCTGCCATATCTTAGGAGTAATACCACTATTAAGGATAAAATTATATCCATGAAGTAATAAATAGAGATATTCTCTAGGAAAGTTCTGAACCATTTTATATTTAATTTCATCGGGGCCTCGCATAGAATCCTTTTGTCCTTTAATAACTCCTTGAAGTTCATTGAAAGTAAAATTATTAATTAACTCTCTATATAATTTTTCCAATGGTAAATTGGTTGGTTCATAATCTGAAATAATCTGAGGAATATTACAAGAAACTGAAGCAGGTGACAGTAGATGTAGAAATTTATTTTGTAAACGATGATTGTCTGATATTGGAGAAAATTGCTGGAATGTTTTATGAGTGAAGCTTCGTACCATTTTCCAAATTTGTGAAACTGTTTTCTTCTCTAACGTAATAGAATTACAGTATTCTTTCCATCGATTAAATTTTGACTGTTTAATGATATTTTTGTTTTAGCATATTCTTGTCTCATTAAGAGAAAATTCTCCATTGTTTTATGTTTCATGAAATTATAACATTTAAGTTTTCTCTCTTCAATATGTTTCTGACAATTAGAATTCCACCATATAGGTATATTTCCCTTTTTGGATTTAAAAATTTTTATAGGATGAGATTTGTTAATATATTCATCTATTACTTCATGAATGTAGGAAAAACAAATTTACTTGGGATGCGGAAAGAATGTTAATATTTTTCCAGCATAAATATCTTAAAATTTTCCCAATTTATATTAATATTTCTTGAAAGCCAGTTTACTTTTCTAAATGTTAAGCGATGTAGTTCCCAACATAATTGAGATCATAAAATGATTACTTCCTAATGTTTCATGAATTACTTTCCATTGAATTGAATTTATAAGAGAAGCTGATGCAAAAGTTAAATCAGGAGAGGTATCTTGTTGACCCATTCTACCCATTCTTGTAGGTGTCCCATCATTCAATAAAAATATATTATGAGAAGCTAAATAATCAACAAATGGCAGATTGAATATTCCATTAATCCTATTCAGCTGAGGAATATAGAAATTAAACGTCGCCAAATAACAAAAGATCCTTATGAGATTGAGGTTGAAGAAGATAATTCCAGTAGGAAATCCAGATATTTGTTTTTGGTTTTTTGCATATGAAAATTATTTTAATATTACCTAATACCATTGATATTCCTTGAATTGAATAATGTTCATTGTCTAAAATTTCATATGAATTAAGAATAACTGATTTTTTAATTCCTGCTAGTATTCCTCCACCAATTGTAGGTCTGTCTGAACGTATGATTTTATAGTTAGCAATACGAATAATATGGCATTCTTTTAACCATGTTTCTGAAATAAAGAAAGGTCCAGATCTTGATTTACTATATACGCTAAAAAGTTATCATTTTTATTTTTAAGACTTTGAGTATTCCAATATATGATGTTTAATTGGTTAATATTAATCAACTTAGATTTGTTCAAGAAGTTCATATTCTTACATTAATGAAATGTTCTTCTTTTTAGTTTTTCCATTAGTTAATGAAGTCTTGTTGTAATTACTATGGGAGCAGCATGGATCTGAAGGATTTATCTTCTGTAAGATACTTTCATTAGTATTAACAGAACTTAAATTTTCAGATGTTTTAAAGATTGTCTTCTGAGAATTTGAGTTATTGACAGCAGTAACTGAAGCATATGTCACAGAGGAGGATGGAGATCTACCATTAGGACAAATTAGAGATGATTGCAAATTAATTTTTTGACTTTGTTTACTTATCTTTACGTTGTCTAGGAATTTCCTTTTCTTTGGGGTTTCTTTTGTCAATCTAGGAAGTTTAGGGGGAAACTGAGAAGTACTGTTAACAGATATTTCTTGAGGAGAAGAAAGACGTTGAATGGCAACTGAACTAAGCAAAGTAAGGTTATTATCATTAGTACTTGTCCTTTTGGTGACATCTGCATAAGAAGATTTATTTTTATGGTATTGATAGCTTCATATCTAGACACCCTGTGCTCATATACTACTTTTATGACTTCCTGCTCAAAATTATACATTGGACAATCACGACTATTGGCCTTATGGTTTCCCTTACATAGTATACAGAAAAAATCAGAAGCTAAACAATCAGAAAGAGTATGCTCTTTTCCACGTTTTGTAGGATTTCTGCAAAATTTAAACACATGACCAAATTGCTGACTTTTTTACATTGAATAGAAGATTCTTTAAATGCGTCTACTTTGCAGCTCACCCCATAAATAAATACCCTTTGTGGCAACAACTGAGATCTAAAAGTCATAAGAACTGATTGAGTAGGGAACCATTGTATGTTTCCATTGGGATTTGCAGTTTTTCTTTGAAATCTGTATGCATGGAGAATTTCTATATCACCATTTATTTTAGTCACTTGTTTTATCTCATCTATCGACAAATCTGTATCAATACCTCTAACAATGCCATTGGTTAGTATATCATATTTAGGGATAAAAGATTGTACAGAGTATTTCAAATCAAACTCAGATAAAATGAAATTATTAGCCTCTTGGAACGTATTAAAATGGATTTCAATTTTATTTTTCCCTGCTGTGACAATAGATTTAAATTTCATTTCATTTTCATAGAGCATTTTTCCACATTTCATTGGATGCATCATGTTAACATTTTTATCAACTCCTATTAAATTCACAACAAAAGGGCCAGAATCTTTATAATTATACAGCAATTTCCTATTATCTGACATATTTACATTAGTTACCATCTTATTTATATCACATCCTGAATTATTTGTTTGATTTTTTAAATTCGGTACTTCTGGGCCATAGTGAATCTCCATTCGAATCTCCAAAGGGAAAGATAGAAATTTCAAATATTTAGGAAATAAATCCGAGGCCGAAACGAATTAATGAAAAATATTATGCACTGAATAATAAATTACAGAACTATCTAATTATTGTTTTAACTGCCTAAATAATTAGGATTACTTAGCTTTACTCCCGATATTTGAAAGATCACACCAAACACCGCTAAAAAATTCCCGCGCTCTCTCTCTACCACAACCCACAGCTTTAAAATTTCGTCTCAAATCGGATACATTTAGCCAGCCTTAGGTGCTTTTCACATCCTACATTGAACTCAAATACAGCACCAACCGGCCCACTAATATTATAAAAACGACTTTATACATAGTAAAACTTATATAATATGTCAAATTTCGGACTAAATTTGTATTATTTTAAAACCATTTAATATTCAACATAGCAGTTTAGAATAATTGTGCTGGCAGCATTTAATGTTATACGTACGCGCTACACATTGTTATCTAGTATGTAAATTTGATCCAATATGCAACGCTCGAAATGGAATATTTCGGGTGGTCGATGGGGGAACATCGATGCTCGAACAAAACCTCTCCACCTTATCACATTTCAAATTTCTTGTGACTGCTTTGAATCGTATCAAAAATCTCTTCAGAGCCTGTGCGGCCCGGCATTGGGGCATGCATCCTCTCTTACTACTCCGACTGATACCACCACTGATACACGCTAGATTGGAATACGGACAACTTCTTGTACCACCATTATCGGGTGGAACTAGATGGACGCTGGACGCCTTTTTCTACCAACTGTATAACATCATCTTTCACATTCCGGGTAAACCGGCTAAATACCTTTCGCAAAGACATTTCCCGCGATATCATTTGGAACAGCGGCTATTTGCACTCAGCATACAATTTATGGCTGACCTACTGACTCATTCTCATTCCCCATTGTTACCAAAACTTACCCGTCTATACGAAATACTATGCGCCAAACCCGAAGGGGTGGCGCATTTACCTTTACCACTGATACGCGCTCTTGCCTTATTCCGACAACGCACACAATATTATAGCACGCCGGTATACCCGGCGTATCTGCTGGACATCCCGACCCACACACTCCCGGACTATGTACAAGTTGACACCCGAACATTCCATATTCCGATTTCAGATTATAAGACATTATGGCACGCGTACCGCGAGGACCGGAAGATCGCTTGGAAAGACGATTCCCCACTCGTAATCTTCACAGACGGCTCCAAACCCCGGATGGCACTAGTGCGGCGATCTATGTTGACACAACGTCCGAAACTTTTACATGGCGACTGGACGACGCTACTACTATTTATACGGCGGAGTCTATTGCACTCTACAGGGCGCTGAAGTACCTACATGGTCATTTAGTACCACACTGTATTGTATTTACTGACTGCCGCAGTCTTTTGACGGTTCTGCAATGCCCGGTCCGGTGGCCTAAGGTTCCTATATATGAAGTGCTTATCCGGAATCTCCTGCATACTTTACCGGGGACGGTACACCTATTTCTAACCTGGATACCGAGCCACGTAGGAATCCCGGGTAACGATTGTGTGGATGCAGCTGCGCGGAACGCGACGAGGAACCTGACGACTTGTGACCAGTTACGGACGCCTCCATCGGACATTGTAAGACATCTATTACGGGTGGTGCCCGATATGGGGCAGACGCCGCATACAACTGTAGATCATCTAACTACATTTTTATCTAGTTATCCAAGACTACCTAATCGAGCGTTCTCGTCTTACTTTCGCCTTCTATTCCATGTGGCTTTGACTCCTGCGTATCTCTTTCGTATCGGTCTCCGAGATACGGACCTCTGCACCTGTGGTCATCGGGGTGATGTTAATCACCTTTTTTTTGAGTGCCCCCGTCACCAGGCCGCTACGGCTGCTCTTTTTGCCAATTTACACGACATGGGTATCATGGGACCATACCATTTACCTTCGATTCTCCTGCCATTCTCCGGACATCTTTGTAGGGCTTTATTCAGATTCATCACACGCACTAAAATGAAGCTGTAGACGATGGTGTCCCCACTCCTCATTTTAAATACGGCGCCTGATATCACTGCTGCTAACCGTTTTCCTGAGACGCAGTAGCTCACCTTTGGTGGAGCAGTAGCGTCTAAAAACAAGCCAACAACAACAACAACAACAACAACGATGCTGCACCGGAAGTTCCTTGTCCAGATATATACACTGGTTGTGAGGTAGGGTAGAGGCGCCAAAACCGGAAAAACTGAATTACTCACCGGTCATACTGGTATTGTCTCCATGCTCCACTCGTAATCTCGCATTAATCTGTGAGAAGATAGTGTAACTGCGTCGGTTAGTTCAGGAAAATGAATAAATTGTTGCTGTTATTCTTTGTGGCAATGAGTTATGGACATGCTCTTAATAAATATAGTGCTGGGGCGAATTTGAAGGATCGAATATCTATGGAGTCGGCAATGGATTTTAGAAACCTGAGAACACCTTTTAGAATGGCAAAATTAAACCTCCTATGGGCTAAAGCGCAGATTGTAAGTATATATTAATCAGTGCTTTCAAATTCGATGTGTTTCAACGAATAAGGCTTTAGTTTGAGGGAAAGAAAATTGCATATTTAAAATAAAACCAAGGAGAAACTTTCTAACATGTGTTGCAAGGAAATGTAAGGTTTACCAATGCGCAAAACAGACTGAAAAGACACGTATATTGCTTGCTTCATGTATTGCAGTCATTGTACAACATTTTTAACAATTGTAGCCAACTTCAACACAAAAATCTCAAACATTTTGCACAAATGCTATGTAGTGGCTAACATGTAGAAACTATACCGCTATTTTTGGAAAGTCCTGCTTGTTTGTAGGTAATTATATGCGACGCCTCTATTTACTATGGCTACCGGACAGTTGAAAAACTGAAGTCACAGTATTGTATTCTACCCAAAAACGGAATATCGAAATTTCATCGGAAATCTCTCGGATGAAAACGAAAGTACGAGAAAGTGAACTATCTGAGGCGCTTTTCGTATGGTCAAACGCATGAAAAAGGCCGTACTATTGTACGGGATGCTTTTAAACAGGTGGTAATGTAAGAAAGTAAATAGCAATTCTAAATGTGTCGTTACGTGTATGTTATTACTTTGGTTACGTTATTGTTTTTTAAACCAGAATATGCTGAAAATGCCATGGGCGACATTATGCTCTAGTTGTGTCCCGCACAGCGATCCCACAGCGATGACGATGTATATTTCCAACAGATGTCACTATGCAAAACACTAGCTCAACAGATGTCACTCTGTCATACGCTTGACTAACACAATACTGTCAACATATGAATAATTGATGCCACCAAAGCGCCGCAACTACGACCTCAGGGCGTAGCCGAGGGATATTATATAACCCTAGGTGTATGAATTCATGGAAGATTAGGTTTAGGGGGTAAATTGTCATACTGTTTCCCTCGTTTGTGTCACTTTTGCCCGCATTAGCGACTGCGGTTGTATCTTAAAAATACAACAGATGGCACTGTGTCTCATACAGATGGCACTGTCTGTCATTCTCTGACTTCAACGCAATGCAACCAACATCAGAAAAATTAATGCCGCCAATCGCACAGATACATCCCCAACTTATTCCCTTTGGGGTTTTTTGGTGTATAACCTTACGTATCTGAATTCACGGAACGTAAACGTCAGCCATTTATCTTGGGAAACCTGTCCATCTGTGAGCAGCATAACTCGGAAACGAACAGTCGGATAAACACGAAACTTGGTATTTTGGTTATGTATCTCCCAGAGATGCGACACAAAGGTTTTCAATGACATCCTCCCACCCCAGATTACCCTTTGCACTGAACATTTTGTTAAACATTAAAAAGAAAAAAATGGGAAACATGTCCATCTGTGAACAGCATAACTCGGAAACGAACAGTCCGATAAACACGAAACTTGGTATTTTGGTTATGTATCTCCCAGAGATGCGACACAAAGGTTTTCAATGAAATCCTCCCACGCAAGATTACCCCTTGCATGGAACATTTTGTTGATCAATTAAAAGCCTACCAATTCCGCTTGCATATTTGACACCCTCTGCAAGCCATTTTCTTCTCTTCTGTATTCTCAGCTGACTCTGAATCATTCGCGCTCTTATTTTAAGCGGCTGTGAAATTAACAACAACAACCAGCATACCAACACCTTCTTCACTTAGCGGATTACCTAATTCGTACTGCAGTTGGCACTTCCGAATCTGCAGCAGTCTTACCGTGAAGATGACCGCGTTTACTCTAGTAACTTTGCTAATTACACCATTTCAGTGATGCACAAACAATTCGCGTTCCAACCTTAGATTTATGCACCACCGACTTCATATACAACTACTTCCACAAGTAAGGTAATTACTTTCGTGAATCCTCAGTTTACTTCACGTATAAATGCGGGGAAACAGTATGACAATTTAGCCGGTTTAGGTTAGGTTTTTTATTTATATAACCTTATGTTTCTGAATTCACGGAAGTTTAGTTTACTTTTCTTTTAATATAAGCTTAGGCTTCTAGTTTACTTTTATACGTATAACCTTATTTAAATTTGTTACCAGTGGTATACATCAAAGCACGCAAGCGTGCGTTCCTAAGCTTACGTTTCTGGTTCACGGGAGGTTAGCTTAGATTTAGTTTAGTTTTTTTGGCTAAATTGTCATACTGTTGCCCTCGTTTGTGTCACTTTTGCCCGCATTAGGTCTTTCTTTTGCCCACGTAAATTAGGACTAAGGAAGTGAAAAAGCAATTAAATTACTTACCTTAGGAGTGATTTTAGAACATGATGTGGTCTCTCCAATATCTAGTACCCACCTACCCACCCGTTTTAAGTGTTTTATTTATATAGTCAAATAGCGTTAGGAGGAAAACAAACGTAGCCATTTTTCCATGCAAAGTGGGTACTGCCAACCTAAATAATCAGTGAAATGCACTGAATATGCGATGTGCTGTTGTTTTGTGAACGTGAATCATTGGAGTTTTAGACGCGCAGATCCCTGGGCTACGCTCTGTCGTCGCTTTGCATTGGCCGCAACTTGCTGCACTCCTCTCCTTCTAAAAAACATCCCTCGGCTACGCTTTGAGGCTGAGGGCCCTCAATCTCTCGGCTACGCTTTGAGGCTGAGTATCTTACCGGCTTCGGTGGCATTATTCATATGTTGGCAGCATTATGTTAGAGCAGCGTAAGACCAGCAAAAGTGACACAAACGAGGGAAACAGTATGACAATTTACCCTTTTTTTTTATATATATATATATATATATATAATGTTTTAATTAGTTACCAGTGATTACATGAAAGCGAGCGTGCATTCCTAAGCTTACGTTTCTGGCTCACGGGAGGTTAGGTTTGGTTTTTTTATTATATATATATATATATATATATATATATATATATAAATAAGCTTGTTTTAATTAGTTACCAGTGGTTACATTAGAGCATGCAAGCGAGCGTGCATTCCTGGTTCACGGGAGGTTAGGTTAGGATTACTTCTTTTTATATAAGCTTACGTTTCTGAATTCAGGGAAGTTTGGCCATAGGTTAGGGATTTTTTTTTTATGTAAGCTTGCGTTAACTATCTACCACTGTTACGGTAAAGCAATTTCTTTATTACACTGTTATTACAATGGAAATAACCTCTTATTAAAATATACTTTGACAAAAATTATTACAAACTTCAAACTTTGGTGCATATTCTTTTGCTGCTTTCAATTAGTGCATGGTGCAGCCAGTCTTTGAATGCGTTAAGTTTTCTCAGCGGGAATACCACACGAAGAAAATCAAGAAGAAGAAAAAACACTACTAACAACAGCGCATCGCATTTCTGGTGGATTTTCATTTAGGTTGGCAGTTCCCACTATTCATCTTCTTCAATGAAAAGATGGCTACGTTTGTTTTGTTTCATACGCGATTCGCCTATATAAGTAAAACACCGTTGAGGGGCGGGCAGGTGGGCACAAGCACAAGCTATTGAACAGATCACATCTACTTTTAAACTCACTCACAAGGTAAATTATTCGCTTTTCTTTGGCTAATTTAAGCTACTTCGACAGGATACAAGAGTAGCATAATTGCCAAAATGGGTGTTAAGATAAAGTTGCTCCTGTGCACGAGTTCCACACATTTTTATTTTTTCTATGTATAGCAAGTAGGGGGAGTGTTGCCTTCCACCCAAAAATTCGATACCGAGATTTCACCGGAAATACATATTTTGAGGCGCCCTGAAGCCAAATAAAGCATTTTTGGAAACGTCCGCGCCTATCTGTGAACAGCATCACTCAAAAACGAAAAGTCGGATAAATATCAAACTTGGTATTTGAGTTCGGTGTCTTCCAATAATGTGACACGAAGCTTTTCAAGAAAATCCCCCACCCACAACGAAAAGTCGGATAAATACAAAAAATTCAATACAGAGATTTTACCGGAAATACATGTTTCGAGGCGCCTGAATCCAAATAAAGCACTTTTGGAAACATGTCCGTGCGCGCGCCTGCCTGTCTGTCAACAGCATAACTCAACAACGAAAAGTCGGATAAATACCAGCGTCCTCGAAGAATGCGACACGAAGATTTTCAAGAAAATACCCCCACCCCCAACTACCCTTTACATGCAAAACATTTTGAAAATTTTGATTTTTTAAAAAAAATAGATATGATTTTGATTAAAATACCGTATATGAACGATATTTACATAACATGTATATCTTGACTTTTCTGGGAACAGCCTAAGAAGTCCTCTTCATTCGAAAGGAATTTTGTATAACTTGTAAACGTTAAGCGACACACGAAAGGATCTACTTCGATATTGGATTATGGCAAAAATAGAAGTTTTTAACTTGCGAGATCGGAGTTTTTTGCAATCCACTGTAATTCTTGGTTAATGAACGTTTTGGTGTAGTAGATATTGCTCCGGGGTTGATTAATTGCTCACACACTCTCCCTTTTATATGGTCATTCTTATATAGTCATTTTTGGCGTGTTCTGGAAGGAATTGCTGCCAACGTGAATCAATGGCGTTTTAGACGTGCAGATCCCTCGGCTACGCCCTGTCGTCGCTTCGCAGTTAAATGTTGGCAGCTAAGGCAGCATATAGCATCCAGTTCTTAAACAATTGACTATTACTGTTCTCTTTGTATTTATAACGGAAAGTGTAATGTAGCTATTTTTGTTAAATGTAGTAGATATGAAAATAAGTTTTACTAAACCTAGTTTGTACACCAATTAATAAAGATAGAGGGTAGAGAAGGTCATGTGAATGTATCACGTCAGAATTTTTTTTTTTTTTTTTTTTTTTTTTTTTTTTTTTTTTTTTTGGGGCCATAGACTAATAAAAGAAGAAACAGCAATTTACATGATTATTTAAACTTATTTTCAGACAAATAATTTGGCTGTAAATAACTTGATATGTAAGTATTTTGATGAGTGTCAGTGCAATATATAAATATATATATACACATACACAGGGTGAGCCAAAAAACTATGAATCACCTGTGTGGTGTTTTTTCCTGTCCGCATCCTTGACGCTCGTTGCCGTCTGCCGCTATCATAGAAAGGCGTGGATGAAACCATACAACATCTTTAAAACTACTTTTAAAGTCTTTGCTTACCAACTTTATGAAAGGAAATGCTGAAACTGGCCACTGTCGTCGTCCATACATTTTTGGCACCTCTTTAGGAAACTATCCATCAATTTGAGGATGATATGGCCATTCTATCTGGTAACTGGCATTCATTTCAATTGCAGTGTTCCATGTGAGCTTCCATTGCTGGTTTTCTCACTCTGGGATATGCCCTCGCTATATCCCAGAGGATGGTTTGGAATTTCTCGGTTTCATCGGAAATTAAGTTAAATTTATTTTCCTGGTACATCCATACTCCAATGTAGCTCTGGGCTACAGGTACACTGGTGCATTGCCCGATAATGGATTTCAGTTTTCTCCACGACCTCTCTTTATTTTGGGTGTATAATCTTAAAAGCCGTAGCTGAGGACCAGGAGCAGGCCCCCTCCATTGTTTGAGGCACACCTCGTTGAAGAGGCCATCCCTCACCCACAGTGGATCCTGATTCCTTGGGGGGAAACACGAAGTTGCGGCTATGGTAGATCCTACCATGGCCTCGGAACAATCTGCCGTTACCATTGTAGGCACCACATTCAGCAGTGATGAGGTAACTGTCATCAATATGACGCTGTAAAATGGGGAACAGTGTTACCCTGGTGCAATTCCTCATGGTCACCCCAAATCATATTTTGTGGGATGGCTAATGCCTCCCACAAGTGAGGTATGCCACCACATTGTTTGACGGCCGATGTTATACTACCTCTGAAAGACTTCAGCAATGACTTGTTTCATTGACTTTAACAATGTCTTCAATGCCACCCAGTTCCCAGAACTTGTGTTGCATTATTTTGGGGGCCACGTCCTTGAAGTAGCTGCTGCATGCAATGGCTGCGTCATGAGCTACCTTCACCTCCTTTTCTATTTGGATTGTGAAGCAACTGTCAACCACAAGAAGGTAAACTTTACCAACTTGTCCACACCTATTTCTGACCTGATGCGCACACCTTGGAGGAATGTATTTGTTGTTGCCTCCACTCGGCCGTTTTCACATTTATAACGCCAACCAATACCTCGGCTGGCGCAGGACACTCCATTCATCAGCTCTCCACATTGGGAACACTTATGCGGGTCATTGCCTTGTTGTGGAACAACTCCATATCGCTGCAGCAGGCAAAGACCTCAATTTTGCGCTTCACTCCTCTTTTCTGGAGTGAATCAGTACCCCCAGGTATACTCTTAGGGAAAACACATCTAGTATTCCAGGTTGTATTAACTCATGCAGCATGTCCGTAATGAACTTACCGTTAAAACAGCTAAGACAGCAATGTTTCACAGTTCACAGGTTTCATGTGGCCAGGCTGAGGGAATCGCAGAGTAAACCCCTCCCTCTCCGTTCTCATCCCTGCTCCTCCTATACCGATTGGTATAAACAGATGTGACTTCATGTGGATTGGTAGCTCCAGAAAGAGAATTTTACTTCGCTTTGCCCCAATAACAATGGAATGCTTTCCCCTGTGGTAAACAACTCTATGGATTATTTTTGATTTTTCTAAAGTATGGCTTATTATTTTGATTATAATTACAAACATTTGAGAGATTGATTTGACAACTATAAAGAGTAAATTTGAAAGTATCCCCATTATCTTAAAGCTTTCTGCCTATGTGAAAGGATGTTATCCTCTGTGGTGTAGTGTTTACCATGCTAGCCTCTAGTTCCTGAGGTCGCGGGTTCAAACTCGGCAGAGGGCAATGGATTTTTTTTGGGCATAAAAATCCTTAGCATGGCTTCCTTTGGAAGGGAAGTAAAACCGGTGGTTCTGTGGCATAAATTTACGGCGCGTAATAGAACCTCAAGTCTGATAAAGAGGCCTCTGAGCAAAATTACTGGTCTTTCATGCCCAATATAGAATGGGATGCTAAGGACCACAGAAGTTAAAGAGCATCCATAAATAAAGTTCAATTTAATTTAATTTATGTGAAAGAAAAACGTCATTTTTGCAAATTGCATAATAGGTAGGTAATAGCAGTAATAATAAAAAAAAAATCAGTAGTTACAATCATGTTAAAGTACACATGATCAATGTCCAAGAGCTATTGGAGAATAAGTAAAACTGATCCAACCAATAGTATCAATCGTAATTGGAAGCATGAATCAGACTTGAAAGATTCAATGCCATAGTTGTGACTCAAACCTACTAGGGTGTTGCTCTTTCCCTGGTAAAGCTTCAAGCTGATCTCAAATACTCAAAGTATTACACCTTAAAGAGGACCTGGAATTCTGCAAGTATTGTTTAATTAACCACTAAAACATAATTATACAGCAAGTGATATCACATATATTATGATTTCCAAAGGAGAAATATTAATTACACCGTACAATTCAGTTCGAACAACCTACAAAAGTATCATAATTTTGTGATTTAATTGATTTTTAAATATGCATTGTGAAACGGCAACTCTAGGCCGAGCCCGAGAAATGTAATTAATTAATTAATTATAGATAATTTGATTTATTAATTCTTATTGATGTTAAATCATACTATGTACATATCTTTTTCTTTTACTGCTTGTATAGTTTAAGAAAGGTGATTTAACGATATGTATGTATTTATTTAGGTTACTAATATTAGAGAAGTTATAAATTGTTTAATGTAAATAGTTTAAGCGCTATGTTAAAATACTGTCCACGACGAAATGTCTTAGTTACAAGAAAAGTGTCTTCGAAGGCAGAAAGTCTAGTTTTACGATGTCTCTCTGGTCGCAGGGGCATTGTTCATACAGTAAGGGTGTAGAGTCTTTGTTCCTTTATACGATAATTCGGCGTGACCAAGTGAGAGAGACAACAAGCTTAACGGTGAATTTAGGAAAAGCCGCGATTTATGTTAAACTTGGATCCCTGCAAGTTTATATGAAATAGTGAAACGCGTTGAGTGGCGCTAAAAAATGGACCAATAGGAAAGGAAGCAGCCCCAGAAGCCTGCGACTATAAATGGATCTGTTAGGAACAAATCGAGGCATTTGGTCATTTTGGTCAGGGAACATTTTGCTAAACTACAGGCAGGGAGAGATGCTGCAGGATGTTTGAGAGAGATCGCGCCAAAAGTGAATGAAGACAGTTTTCGAAACACACATAAGAATCGCTACGCGTGAAGAGATATAAGAAGCATATGTAAACTTCGTCATATCCGCGCCGTGTTTCAACAGTGGTGGACAGTGTTTTAACAGTGGCAATATCAGTGTTGTGTACTACGAGGAGTAACTAAATAAAAGAGACTGCAGTGTCGTCTTTTCATAACCAAAGCACGTCTATTTCTCCTTTTACCACCACCCGAGATCTACGCCTCCTTTACCAAGGATAAGTCCATGCTCCCACATAGTTTAAAAATTACTGCATCTAGCCGAGGATAAAAATGCAGAGAACCAGCATACTGCGAACATCTGGAGCCAACGTGGAGGATGCAGCAAGGTAAGCCGCGAGCAACGGGCCTCTAAAAACAACCACAAAACAACGGACACAAGGAGATACTGCTGCAAACTGGCGCCAAAACTGTGGGGCTCGAAGGAAAGATCAGCACGAACGGAGGACTAGAAAACAACGCACAGAGGAAGAATCTTCAGAGGAAAGGGGCACAGCAGGATAAAATTACAGCGCGAACTTCTAGTCTACCTACTTGGGATAACAAAACAGCTGAGAACATCGCTTCTAGAAATTCACCAGGATTCGAACCCGGGACGCATCAATTAACATAGGAGAAAGTACAGGTTAGAACATTTATACAAAAACAAACAAAAAGGCATGCAGAGTAGTTACTCAGTATTTGTGAACACATGTTATTGAGAGGGAGTAAAATCATTACTAGGGAGGTAGAACTTGCTAACGGAACCATGAGTAGGTCAAGGGAAGATTTGGAAGAACTGAATAGGGAGGCCATTGTCAGCATAACACCAGATGGAGGAAATATGGGGGAAGCAGAGGTAGAAGTTAGGCTGGAAGGGCAACCACCAATTCAACAGGCCATTGACCCAGGTCAGAACCAGCTGATGATATTCCTTCAACATTTGGTCACAAAGATAGACGAGCAGAGTAAAAACTTAGAAAAATTAAGTGAACAAAATAAGAAGTTAGAGGGGAAATTAGATGAGCAGAGTAAGGACTTAGAAAGAAAACTGAGTGAACAAAATAAAAATTTAGAAGGGAAACTAAATGAGCAGAGTATCCAGATAGGGGAATATGTCCGAGAGGAAAACAGAAAAAGGGCGTACTTCCGTGTACGGACCCCAGCGCAGGGAAAAAATTTTTGTCACAAAATATACACTATACCCATGTAAGTATGTAACCAAAATTCCAGCTCCCCAAAGTGGCTCAAAGAGTCAAAAAAATTCATAAAGTTTAAAAAAAAACACAAATCTCTGAACATCTAGAAGCAAAATACATATCCCAACTGCAATCTCTCTACCTTCCACCTCCTTTTGTACTCCTCTACACGTTCTTCGTCTTCCTGTATCTCAACCTCTACCTCCCCGCCCGCCATCGTTCACGCACCGCTCCCATTTATTCACCAATTCCGTAGCGTTGTTTATATAGATTCCTTGTCGAATGCTTTTTATGTCCTTATATTTTCACTAGCGGAGATTCGATCCCACGACGTTCCATAGTCTTCGGCATATCAGCAATTCGTTTTATCCACTGAGCTATGTTGAGTATACCAACAAACCTCCGACACTACTTACATAGCTCTTCCACTGAATATCACCACGTGCTTTATGGCATCAGTATAACGTCATCAAAACATAAACTCGCTCTTCACATTGCACCACGCGGTCTGTTGCATCACTCCGATACCTCGACACTAGCGCTACCACATGCCCACTGCTAGCAATCTACTTTACACCGATTGTCATTTCATGTACCACAAGGGACCCAACACAAACATGGACACCATCGACGCTA
The DNA here is from genome assembly GCA_030765065.1 of Deroplatys truncata. Lineage (NCBI taxonomy): Eukaryota > Metazoa > Arthropoda > Insecta > Mantodea > Mantidae > Deroplatys > Deroplatys truncata. Next base: position 421,876,682 of record CM060990.1, read on the forward strand.
CTATACCTGCCTTACCAGGACAGACGTCACTGATCAGCCTGACTATGACCGTATTAAAAGACCGACAGACAACTATACAATACGCCAAACAGAATGGACTTATTAAAACAAGAAAGTACTGCCCATCCTGCAAGCAGCCGATGCAATTGAAGCCCACCACAAAGGTGAGTAATAATTTGTACCAGATTATATTTTGCGTATGTGCGCTAGGCGAGTCAAAGTTTACTGGCTCTTTTTTAAATCCGAACACGTGATTGCTAATTCAGTGACCAATTGGTAAAACTTTGCCAAAATGATCAAAGCCTACACAGGAGGATTTGAAATTTATTATTTTCAATTCTCTAACAACGTTTTTGTGTAAATATATTTATTATGAGAGTAAAAATAAAAGTTCCTGTGTAATTCGTCCTCAACGGAGCACGTAGTTGCGCATTTGACGCTTTTTCTTTTAATCCTCACATGTTTTCCACAATTCTTAGAACGAAGTTTATAAACTTTGCTGAACATAATTTAACGATTTTGTAAATAATATATTTTAAATCAAAATATACACTTATTAATATAACTAGGTATAACCAGCATTTCAGGCCAGACTTTATAAATAAATATACCTGTACGTCTTTATCGATACCATCAACTAAACATTTTTTAACATTTAAAGTCCTCCTTAGGATACAACTTTTAAGTTATCACAATAAAACGTCGTTAACAGTTTCCGCAACACGCTAATGAAAACTTGCAATAAAATTAGCTATAGTAAACAAATCCAAACACTCATTAAAATACTTTCAGTTGTGAAATATCCACACATCGGACCCTTAAACAGAAACACTGTTAATGCTTTCTGTTTTATTCTCAGGACATCAATGTAGGTGTGGCTTTTCAATGCCGAAAATCCAAGTGCAAGAAGACTTTCAGCTGCAGGACGGGGACGTGGGCAGAAAAAGCTAACATCCCACTAGAGAAGATTATTGCACTGACGTATTGTTTCGCAGAACAACATACCATGACATACACTATAAAGGAGACGTCCTACTTCGGAGGAAAGACTTTGACCGAGACTGTAGCAGACTGGTTCTCATACTGTAGGGAAGTATGCATCCATTATATGGACACACTTCACTACAGTAGCGACTACCAGATCGGTGGACCTGGACTGACGGTGGAAATTGACGAATCTCTAGTGGGTAAAAGGAAATACAACAGAGGACGTCTAACTGAGGGGAAATGGGTAAATATTCTTGATGCACTAATGTAGAATTATTTTTAAATCCTCTTTTTTTAACACAGCTAACGCTTTCCTTCCGATTCATAATAACTTACAGATACTTGGAGGTTACTGTCGGGAAACATCAGAAGTGTTCCTCGAGCTCTGCCCAAACAACAGGCAATCCAGGGCAGAGCTCATACCCATAATAGAACAGAGGGTAAAGCACGGCTCCCTCATCATCACCGATGAGTGGAAGGCGTATAAATGCCTTCCACTTTCGGTGTACACACACCAGACAGTAAACCACTCAAAAAACTTTGTCGGTAAGCAAATCAATTCAACTATACTTCTACTGTGCATTCTGACAACCACTCTAATTATTGTGCAAAAACCTTACTGCCGATAAGTGTCAATACTTTCTATTAACAACTCCCAACTGCATATTGATACTTCACATCTACTCTTTATTTCACACATATACCCGTGTCCTAATCAAATGCCCATTATTTCCAATCAGTTCATATACACACAATAACTGTAACCTGACCTCGCGCAAATATCGAAACCACAGGACCCAGTCGTTCGCTGCGGCCTGACGGCCTACGCTCGCCTCATACTCGTTTTAAACCACATACGCTCATACCCATTATTTCGATCTAATTTATTTACACACACCCTAACCTAACCTCGCCCAAACCTCGAAACCACAGGACCCTGTCGTTTGCTGCGGCTCGCGACGGCCTACGCTCGCCTCATACTTGTTTTAAACCACATATGCTCATACCCATTATTTCGATCTAATTTATTTACACACTAACCCTAACCTAACCTCGCCCAAACCTCGAAACCACAGGACCCTGTCGTTCGCTGCGGCCTAATGGCCTACGCTCACCTCATACTCGTCTTAAATCAAATAAGTAGCAAAGTTGTCACTTATCGGCCGTTATACTGCTAACACTAAATGAGTTATTGCTATGGTAATCCCTCATGAAAATTTCTAAAAATTGCACCGCATCTATTTATTTTTCTAATCTTTTCAACGTAATTATACACTTCAGATCCTGAAACTGGGGCACATACTCAAAGTGTCGAGGGCCTATGGTCGCATCTTAAAAAATCCCTACGCCGCCGATACAGAGGAACTAAACATTTAGCAGACCATCTGTGCGAGTTCCTCTGGCGCCGGCATTTAAGGAGACGACAAGCAGCCGATGCCTACGCTGCGCTGCTGGAAGATATCCAGCAGCTCTACCCTGTACGCAGGGCACAGCTGGCTGGCGAGCCCACAACGGCAGCAGGAACAACAACAACAGCTACCATGGAGCCACAACCCTCGACATCTGGCAGTACAACAGCATAAATGTAAGTACACATAAAATACATTACAAGATCAACAAACAATGAATAAATCTTCCAGAATATCAACTCTGAGCACCTATACTCGTGCATCATCGTATATAAAATACAAACACCGAGTGGTCAACATGGAGGTTAGAACCTTCTCGGATTCTTACATAACCACTCCTGTAGCAAACGTAACTAAAATCAACAATTAATGTGTCGCGCTAATGCAATAATGGTGACCTTTTTGACTATGGCGAATACGCCAAACACACTTTTATTGCGTTTTAAGGCCGTTTAACCTATTTTTTGTGGGGTCCGTAAACGGAAGTTTGGCCCAGAAAAATGAGAGGGGAATTAGCTCATTAGATAAGGGAATATTTAGGTGAACAGGTCGCCAGATTACAAAGTCAGCTGGACTCTAAAATTCAGCAAACAAGGGAAAGTAGTGCAGGAAATTCAGGCAGGACAATAGGTCTAAGAAACGATGTAGAAAAACTAAGGAGGGATGTAGAAACGGAATTAAGTGTTACCAGCTTAGCCATAAAAGAGCAATTGGATGATGACTTAAGAGCTGTAAATGTTTAGAAAAAAAAAAAACAAAGTACCTTAGAATCTAACATACAGAGGGAGTTCAGAGAATTTAGAACTGTGGTAGAGAAGGATCAGGGAAAGATAAATGAACTTTCGTCAAAAATAACTGAACAGCTCTCAAATCATGAAATTGTGAAAAGGGTTGAACATGAAAATTGTGTAAAGGAGTTAAAACACTCTATTGGTGGACTTGGGATAAGTGTGAGACAGAGTGATGATAGTTCACCCAGTGAAACGAGCACCACTTTTAGGGAGGCAAATGGAGGTCAAAGTCCCGCTGCCGACCCATATAATTTCAATTCAGGGCACCAATGTACATCTAACCATGCAAGTAATGCAAACTACCATTTGTTAAATGACATAGGAGTACCTACTTTCGAGGAAAACTCAGCTGATAATCCAAAACAATATCTAAATGACCTTGAGGAGTATTTCCGTTTAAAGCAAATTCCGGACGAGCTAAAGATGTTAATCGTTTGTAAAGGTTTATGTCAAAGGGTTCTCCAATGGGTAAGATTGACTTTGGGGGAGAATAATAATTTTGAGTATTTCAGAAGGGCATTTTTGAATAAGTATTGGAGTACTAATACTCAGAACCAGGTGAGATCTATCCTAGTTAATGGCAAGTACGACGAACGCGGAAACCTGAGCATGGTAGATTATTTACTAACTAAAGCACAAAGCAGTAGATTAATCGAGCCACCCATAAGTGAGAGGGATTTCATCAACATGATTGTACCCCATTATCCAGAACGCATACACCATTACCTACTCATTGCGAAGCCAAATTCCATTCCCGAATTGAGTTGGTATCATCATTCAAGACAAGTAGTAGGAACCACGGACAAAACTATACAGTTCGACCACTACTGGATAATGCAAGGAATGCGAACTGGAGAGGAAACGCGAGAGGGAACTATAACCCCAGAGAGAGATACTGGAACGACGTGCCTCAATCTGGAAACAAGCCGGGAAAATAACCGCTTCAGAAGGGAAGGTGATAACCAGTATCACATCAATACTAAACAAACCAGACCAAGATAAAGGGGCCGTTTTAACTATAGGAGAGGCAGGAACAATGAAAACAGACCCAGGGAACATTATTTTTCTGACCGAGGGGAAAGCGACGTAGGAGAGAGGTATGACGAGAATTACCCAGAGAGAGACCTTCCCGGGGACCTTTTAGAGGAAGCAGAGGAAACTATAGGCAAACCCAGAGAGAGGGAAATGTAGAAGAGACTAGCGGAGCACCAAATAATGTCGATAACCCGGAAAACTAAGACAGGATCCAATCAAGAGCTCGGAGCGGATTCTAAGCACGCAAAATTCTCAAATAAATAGCAAATGTGAAACAGGGCTCAAAAATGATTTTATACTAGGAGAACTGATAACTACTATTCAAAATCACTCGGAAAAGGACCTGACAGATTCCCCTAGTATAAGAGTAGGGTTATTGGATGAAGAATATAACGCTTTAATAGACTGGAGCCAATGTGAGTGAATGCAGCCTGAGGCTATACCAGAACCTGATAAATAAAGGCATTAAGCTAATGACATTACCTATAAGGAACACGGTATGCCGGGTAGCAGTCAACAAAGAGGTTACCCGAATAAAAATGCAAGTAATGTTAAACGTGAAGATAGGAGAAGAAAATTTTGAGTTTATTTTTCTGGTAATTAACAATTTGATTTGTGACATTTTGATTGGGTGTGACGTTTTGTTTGAGTTAAGAGCTAGGGTTGATTTTGCTGATAAACTTTTGAAAATAGAGAAGAACAGAAAACTATTAGAAATCCCTTTTGTAGAAAGTATGAAGCAAGAGAGTTATAACAAAACCCAAGGAGAAGAAGATATCGCCGAAGAAAGATTTTTCGTACAATTAGTACAAACAGGTAGGAGTGAGAAACTAATTGCTATAGTACAAGGGGAAGAAACTGATGAGATGCATGCGTTCGCTGACAGGTTTTACGATGAATATACGGAGTACAATGAGAAAGATGATGGTAACGCACAAAATAAAGGAGAAACTACGTTAGCGCTGACCGGCAGTCAGGTAGACAAAGCGGTCGAGGAGAGAGTGACCCTTGCTGAGAACCTCACCGACACACAAAGGCATCTATTAAGGCGAATGTTACAAGAAAACAAAACGGTATTTTCAGACGTCCCAGGCAAGTGCAAAGCATGCAAACACAACTTTAAAGTACAAGATGATAAAACCATTTCTGTTTAACTGGAGTAGTATGAAGTGCATAGGAGAATATGCTTGTATAAGAATAGTTTGTTAAAGAACGGTTAGAGAAAGACATGTGAATGTAACATATAAGGATTTTGTTTCTCTAACAGGCAATGGAGATTTCGAAATTAATTAAATCACAAAATTATGTTTCTTTTATAGATTGTTCAAACGGAATTGTACATTGTAATTAATTTAATATTTCTCCTTTGGAAATCATAGTATATGTGATATCACTTGCTGTATGATTATGTTTTAGTGGTTAACTAAACAATACTAGCAGAATTTCAGGTCCTCTTTAAGGTGTAATACTTTAATTATTTGAGATCAGCTTGAAGCTTTACCAGGATACTAGAATTATATGAGATGGCTTATTGCATTTCGACATGGTAGCCAGGGATAGAGCTACAGCCTAGTAGGTTTGAGTCCTGGCTATGACGTTGGATCAGTTTTACATATTCTTCAATAGTTCTTGGACATAGCTCATGTGTATTTTAACATGATTGTAACTCTACTGAATTTTTTATTGCTATTGCCTACCTATTATGCAGTTTGCACAATTAATGTTATCCTTTTACATAGAAAGCTTTAAGAGAATGGGGATACGTTCAAATTTACTGTTTATAGTTGTCATATCAATCTTTCAAACGTTTGTAGTTGTAATCAAAATAACAAAGGTGTACTTTAGAAAAATCAAAAAATAATCCAGAGGGTTGTTTACCATGAGTGGAAAGGATTCCGTTATTGGGGCAAAGCTAAGCAAAACTCTTTTTCTGGAGCTACCAATCCATGTGAATTTGCATCTGTTTACAACAATTGGTATAAGAGTAGCAGGTATGATAATGGAGAGGGGGGAGTTTACTCTACGATTCCCTCAGCCTGGCGACATCAAACCTGTGAACTGTGAAGCATTGTTGTCTTAGCTGTTTTAACGGTATGTTCATTATGGACATGCTGTATGAGTTAATGCAACCTGGAATACTGGATGTGTTTTCCCTAGGAATATACCTGGGGTACACGTTCACTCTGGAACAGAGGAGGGATGCACACAATCGAGGTCTTCGTCTGCTGCAGCGATATGGTGGTGTTCCGCAACAAGATGAGCCGCATGAGTGTCTCCAATGTGGAGAGCTGATGCATATAGTGTCCTGCACCAGCCGAGGGATTTGTTGGCATTGTAAATGTGAAAACGACCACCAAGTGGAGGCAACAATGAATACGTTCCTCCAAGGTGTCTGCATCAGGTCAGAATTTGGTGCAGACAAGTTGGTAAAATTTGCCTTCCTGTGGTTGAGCGGTTGCTCCACAATCCAAATAGAAAAGGATGTGAAGATAGCTCACGACATGACCATTGGGTAAGCAGCTACTTCTGGGACGTGGCCACCAAAATAGTGTGGCACAAATTCCAGGAGCTGGGCGGCATTGGAGACATTGTTGAGGTCGGCGAAACTCGCCTCTTTAAGAGGAAGTACAGCGTCGGCCGTCAAACAATGTGGCGGCATACCTGCCTTGTGGGAGGCATTAGCCGTACCATACAAAAAAAGATTCAGGGTGATTGTGAGGAATTGTGCCAGGGTAATGCTGTTCCCCATTTTACAGCATCATATTGATGACAGTTACCTCATCACTGATGAATGGGCCGCCTACAATGGTATCAGGAGATTGTTCCGTGGCCACGGCAGGATCGATCATAGCTGCAACTTCGTGTTTACTCCAAGGAATCAGGATCCATTGTGGGTGAGGGATGGCCACTTAAATGAGGAGTGCCTCGATAAACAATGGAAGGGCCCTGTAGCTCACAGCTACATTGGAGTATGGATGTACTGGGAAAATAAATTAAACTGAATTCCCGATGAAGCCAAGAAATTCCAAACCTTCCTCTCGGATACAGTGAGGGCATGTCCTGGAGTAAAAAAACCAGCAATGGAAGCTGACATGGAACACTGCAACTGCAGTGAATGCCAGTAACCAAATAGCATGGCCACATCATCCTCAAATTTATCCTTTATAATCCCTTCCTTCCGAGCCCACAAAAAGAGTATATCTTTCACTTTCATTCCACCCTATCCTTCCTCATCTTTCCTCTCTCATCCACAAACAACAATAAAAAAAAACATACTGCCCTCTACTTTCACCTCTCTCCTTTTCTTTCCTGTCTCTCCTCTCCCCCACAAACAACAATAATAAAAGACATGCTGTCCTCCACTTTCACCTCGACATTTCTTTCCTGTCTCTCCTCTCTCCCACAAATAACAGTAATAAACGACATTCTGCCTTCCACATTCACCTGCTTTTCTTTCCTCTCTCCCACAAAAAAAAATACTAAAAGACATGCTGCCTTCCACTTTCACCTCTCTCTTTTCCCAACTCTCCTCTCTCCCACAAGCAAAAAAAATAAAAGACATGCTGCCCTCCTCTTTCACCTTTTATTTCCTGTCTCCCAAAAAGTACAATTGCCGATGTCTGGTTACCCACCATTCTCATTTTTCTCCTCCTATCCTGTCTTTTGCAGTCTCTCACCAACAGAAAATAGTGGTCTTCATGCTATCCACGTTATTACTGTTGTAATTTCAGGCTGCTTTAACATTGTACTTGTACATGATGTTAAATTTAACATAAGTATTCTAGAGAATTTACAGGCCTGAGCTGCTGTTTCTTGCCTCTCAGGGGGTAATTTTGATTACTTTTTACTGTGGGTTGGAGGATGCTTTTCTGCTATTAATCCCGAAGCTCATGGTGTAAATCTGTTAACTTATTTATGATTGTATAAGAATATAATTCTTTTTAATGTTATTCTAAGACCATGTATGTGGGATAAAAGTTCTGTGCACTATAGGGTTATTTGTGCTGTCTTTTTATAGGTTTATTAACCGTTCTGAATGAAGACTTGCCGGGTTAAGGACATTAAATGAATAACAATAATAATACAGATATATATTTGCTTAATAAAGACGATTTCTGCATCTGTTGACTTTTGCAAAAAAACTGCTCAATTATTAACTTCTGAAAAATCAAGAATTTAGCATTTTACACAAATCACTTTTTTATTTTTACACACAAGCATACATTTAAATAACAAAAGTTCTTGACATGAAGCACTCTCTGTTCAGAGGCAGTGAAAATGGGTTTAAACAGAAATATGCGTACCTTTTAATTATTGGTCTGCTTTACTTCCCCCTCCCAAAAAAACTGAGGTTTTTACAAAACTCGATAGATGCAGTCTTTCTTCATATGAGTCTCATTAGAGCACTAATAAAATTGAACAAAATTAACAGTCTTAGTTCAAAACTATAAATTATCACAAAAGTCTAAATTGTACACCTCTGCTGGAACAGTTGTGTAGAAGTACTTTGCCTCATCGAAATGCTAGATGAGTTTCTTAATGTCATTCTTTTGACCCATGTTAACTTCTGGAGTTGAGTCTGGAATCTGCTAGCTTTGCACTTGCATGGTTTCAGATACAAATGTTACGTCAGCGGAGTACCAGTTAAGTGGAAAACATTAACTCACACTTAAATTGAAGGCTTTTATTGGACTATTTAAGGAGCCAATATATGTCCAAGGATTCATATTTTGCTTCCTGCTACCGTAACCTTCTCTTGGAATGCAGTAGTTGCGATATTGTCACTGGAGAATGCTCTTACAGCTTACTTAAAACTTTATACCATGGTGAAAAACATTTTACTTAGCTTTGTGTTGGTATATTTCAAATAAAGAGTCCAGCATGTATCGAGTTTTGAAAAAATCTGGAATGTTTGGTTGTCTCTAATTATGGCAAGAATCAAATTTCACTAAATCAGATTTCACTGATTGATAATCGATTCAGTGATATATATAATCACTCTTTTTCGGAAATTTTTGCATCTATCGACTTTTGCAAAAATGCTCCTCAATTTATTTTTCAAAGTTGGGGCACTATTCTTCAGAAAAAAAAGTATATGGTCATTTTATTAAATGTGCTTTTGAGTGGGAGTACGACAATTTTGAAACAAATTAATAAAAAATTGCATTGTGTGCAACAGCATTTTGAGTACAGAAAAATGCTGAAAAAAATGTTGAGAAAACAAGGTTTAAAGATGGGCATGACTATTAATAAGCATGTGCCTGTCCATTTATACCTTGAGTTAATTGGTAGTTTATATACTCCAAGTGGAAAAGAGATGTTTTCTTAAGGTTTAGAATTGATATTTATATTATGAAAAAAAGGTTACATTTTTAACTTTTTGTAAGTTTTGGTCAAATTTCAGAGATGCATTACCTTAAGAAAATGCAATATCATGGGGTTATAGCTAATCCATAAAGATTAGAAGGCACAAGAATCGTTGAAATGTATGTGCCTAAACACAAAATTTAAAGCTCTGAAACCACAGCAATTGGTAAAAGTCTAAGTCCCAGCGCATGTGCAATGAGGAACTCCTGGCTACGAAAGCCAAAATCTGACATCTCGGCAGCTCAGGAAAAAGTTAATTCCCAGCGCATGCATAGTAGGGATCTGCTTGGTACGAGAGGCATACTCTGTCAGCTCGGGAAAAAGAAATTCCTTAACCGATGCATACTATTTGCTTTTAATAAGGGACCAACCCAACACCATTTGACTTTTATAAACAGTACTCTTAAGAGGGTGTGCAGAGTCTGTAGACAATTTATTTCACTGCCACTTTAATCGAGTAGGAAATGTGCGTTCAAATAAATTACCATTAATAAATTTGACAGTTTTGAAAACTCATTTATGGAGCAAAACAAAAATTGTTTTACATCTCACCGCATTTTAAATGTCATTTTGGAATATTTTGCCAGAAAATCAAGTTTCTCATTAAGATACACACCAGGTTTGATATTTTCTGCCGAAAAAATACTATTGTAATTATCAAATGGTGAACAAAGCATTACCTTCTTCTTTCCTTCCAAGGTTTAGGCCTATGGCCTGTTTTGAAGCTAATATATGTTAAAACTTTTGATCAGTCTTATCTCCTATGAGGTCTGCCAAGATATCTTGTTCCCTTTGGTTTATAAAATAAATCATTATCTTGTTTATGATATTTTTGAGAATAATAAGACATGCACACACACACCAATAAGTGCTTGCCTGAAAAGCAACTAGTTTAAATAAATAAATATGTGTGAAATGGGAAAAGGAAAGCGGAAGAATCAGCTACCGGCAAGTGCCAGGAACACTATCGGCAAGAGCGCCGTCCAACTTCCCAAACCGGACCAACCAATGCCGCCAGCTGCCAGCCCTACTTCCAAACCAGAGCAGGGCACTTCTACACAGAAGGCCTCCAGCACTGCCAGCCGCCGGTCCTGCCCTGAAGCCGGAGCAGGCTGTCTCGGTTATGATCTCTGCTGACGTTGCCGCTTCTGTGCAACCTGCTCGGGGCACACACATTTCACAGGGCAGGCGCAATGCCCCCTGTACCCCCGGAGCAGACAACCAACTAGGCCATCACCATAACCAGCTACCACTCAGCCACTGATGAAATCGACGCTGCCCTATGGTAGGGTTAAGCCTGCTCAGACGGTTGCTGACGCCGCAGCACATCCAGGACTACACAAGAGACTGTCTGCAATACAGGCAACCATCAAGAACTTCGCCTCTCAGCTGGCTAAGTTGTGTTGTGCAACTAACACGCACCTTGCGACAGTGGAGGCCAAGCAGCAAACCTCAGCTAGGGTAATCAGTGCCATCTCAAGGCAAATCTCCAATCTCCAGGGCAAAAGTGGGATGCTTGCATCAGTCCAGTGCAAGCTGGCATGCATTGAGTGCCATCTTGTTGAATCCGATGAACCAGCAGGCGGTTGGGTGCCCTCGAGGCCTCAGCCGTGAGGATACAAGAGCTCTAGCTACAAGCCAACACCACCATCACCCAGAACTTCCAAGTAACTCCTGACAGTACCTCTGTCTTCAAGAAGAATACACTCTCATTCGGAACTTCATGGAATCCCAAGTCATGCCACACTCACCTCGATCCACTTCCAGACCACCACCACCACAATCCAACCAGAGAAAAACCTATTAGTACTAATCCCTACCACTACCACCAGGAATTCTTCCTTATCCTCACCTTAACTCCGCTGGGGGGCAGGCTGGACCTTGATCAAGCCTGTCTCCCAGCACTCAATCCTTACTCCCCTGGTGACCGCACTGCGGCCCACTTACACTGTCACCTCGGAATGTGCGGTGCTTAAGGTGGTACCGCTGCAAACCTTCTCCTTTCCTAATCCGGTGGAGGAGTTTTTATAGTGGGTATGGTCATCTTTGGATGGCGAGTCCCACACTCATCATCTCCGACTCCCATTGGGGCAGTGGTTAGCATGTAACTTTTTTTTTCTCCTCCACTCAAAAAGAAAGAAAACAACAACAACAGTTGATAATACCCCCACCACCACAGCTACATCCTACAGTACGCATGCTCTGGCACTTACAGTTCACAGTGAGGACGGCCAGGTACAATAGCTCTAGTATTACCTTGTTTGTGTTCAAATGTGCAAAGGAACGTGGTTCAAGCAGGTCAAGTTATTGCTATCCTATTGCTCGTCCACTGTTCTGAATGCAAGTAGTTGCAGAGAATGGTAACATGTGAGAATAATGGAGTGTTCTGTAGATCAATGTGTGAGCTTGCAGATCCAATAATAAATTATGTAGGATGGATCTATATACTCTGGCGATTGCGCACAGATCTAAATGAAATACCAACATGAGAACTTTGTATTCGTCGGATTAGAATGGCTACCAACATAATATGTAACAAGACATTAAGCAAGCATGGGATTAATCTTACAACAGATATCCTGTGTTGGAAAGCCGCATGCATGGAATATTCGAAGGAACTCAAACATTTGTCAGTTTTTCTCTTTCGTAACCCTCGCCTACCTTGGCTAGTGTTTTCATATTTTCCAATTCTTTTGAATGTTGTTTTTACATCTGTGCATTTACACTGCATCAAATATAGGGATAATGACTGCTTTGACTGGCCACCGCAGTGATATCAACCACTTAAATATTTGTCTGTTCTGTATGATGTGTGGCCACCACCTTCTTACAGGATCTTTATATATCCCACGGGCCCCTTTCAATTCCTGTCACTTCTACTATCTTTTTCTGGGCCGTTTTATAAGGCCTTATTTCAGTTTCTTATGCAGACACATCGGGTACTACTGTCCACCCCCTACCTTTTTACACCATGTGCATCACAGTTCCAGTCAGCTACCGTTGGGCTGGTGTTCTGCGCTGTCATGTCAGAAGCCATCCGTTAAGATGGCATTGGCGTCTATAAACAAACTTGGACAAGATAGGAAAAGTGCGAGGCTCACATAAACATGGCTATTCTTTGTTTTGTTAAGGCATAACACAATGTTAAAGCTGCAAACCAATTGTTCGCGATCCTGTAACTTTGAAGAAAAAAACAAAATTTCAAGAATAAAAATTTGGTTGTTGAACGCAACAAACACACAGACCCTCTTGCTAACGTGTTTGTTACACAACAGATTTGCATAGACGTTTTAAATGCTACTGTAAGAGGAAAAACATTGTAGAAATTTGACATTTTAATTAACAAATGTTTATTGTAATGAAAGGTAACAGTTACTGATTTAACCCATAACTGGTGAGGTAGGGTTGGACAAACCCCCAGAACTTATTTAAAGTTGATAAGGGAATGGTTATGAATATCGATACAATACTGAAAATATATCTGAATGGATATATAATTAACTGAATAATACCAAATTTTAAGGTAAGCCACAACAAACATAGAATCACTATGATATTCTTTTGAATAATGTATACAACAAGGTAAAAAATGCATCACTTCAGTTCTTCAGCTCTTTCAGACACAAAAACAAAAAGTTTTAATAATCCCAACTCCTAACAAAATATGAACTAGCTTGAGGAATATAAAATCTGTATCAGTGAAAATATTTTCCACTTTTGAACACAGTTCATTTTGCAAAATTCTCGCACATGTTCACAGTGCATGTTGAGCAGATCGGAGCTTCATACTCGCCACAAGTAATCGTGTCTTTCTGTCTTTGGTTCTAGGCACATAGCACATCTTACTTGTTTCTGCAACTGCTGTCTGGCTGGTGTTAGAAGAGTTTTGTTGAGGTTACACCCTCGATTTTGACAAAACTCTCAAGGCAGGTTTTGGTTTAGGAATCTTGTTTTCAGCTGTGGCTCAATCAATTGTAATGCTAGGGACTTGACAAAATAAAGCCTAGATTGGTCAGAATTTCACGGAAATGATTTGAAGATAATGTAGGCATTAACTAAGCTGATATTTAACAGGGTAAAGAAGATAGTTAAAGCCCACCGGTTGCAGCGTCAACTTGTTGAATAAGTTGCAGACTTTTCATCCAAGGCATCAAATCCTCCTTTAGTCTTATTATAAAACTACTATTTCTGGTTTTTTGGTCACAATGTGTTATTGTGTGGTGCATAGAAGAGAGAAGCAAAATGACCCTGTTCTTCTATGACACAAATGATACCAAAGTGCAGTTATTTGTGAATCCATACATACCCAAATTTTCTGTTTTATTTCTTGAGGAAAGAAATTCTCTAGGTACTTCTCTTTTATTTTTTTCATTGTTCTCACATGTCAACTATGTCAACTCTCTTTTTTGCAGTTCAGCCGACAAGCTCAATGGACGTAAACCAATTGTCTGCCATCACATTACAGCTTGTGTCTATGACAGGCTTCACAAGACATAGAACAGACTGTTGTTTTTTGTCTGAGAGAGTCATTCCATCACTATTCTTCCCACAATATAGTATCCATTTAGAAAATTATGATTATTTGCATCATCGAGTATCAAGATTCTTATTCCATATTTTCTAGGCTTGTTAGGAAGATACATCCTGAATTTGCATCTCGTTGAATTCAACAATTGAATAACATTCCTGGCAGCTTTTTACAATGTCTTAAAGATCCATGAAATAGCAGCAGTGGATCAGCCTTTCTTCTTTCTTCTCTGTCAGAAGTATTGTCGAAGCAAAGACATGTCAAAATCACATAGTCTCTTCAAGGATATTGTACATCTAAATATGTCTCTTCCGGTGCCATCTGTTGCAAAGAGAGCATGTAAGCCTTTGTTATTTGACTTCAAGACTGCTAAAAACATTAATATGCCTAAGACAGCCTTGAATCCCAAAATACTTGGATCTCTGTAATCTTTTTGATTCTCATCAGTTAGCTTCTCCCTTACTTTTGCTTGTTTTTGATTACTCCAAAAAACAATTTCTTCAGAGAATAGTAATTCAAAAATAGCTTGCTTGCAATCTGTCCCAATTATTTTTGCATTCCCAATTATGCCAAGGAGATGTTATATACATAGTGCTTCCTTGTGCAGATGCTCAGGTTTGGTGCTTCAGATGACCATTTGAATTTGTTTCTACCATAGAAGCTTTTATGCTCACCTCTTTTTTTCTTCATGGGCAGCTCCTCGTCAGTTGAAATCACATCATGTTTTTCTACAAGGTCACTGCCCTCTTCATTGGATGATATTTCTTCATCATTCTCACTTTGAAAATCTTGCACTGTCACATCATTTTGTTCACCACTGAAGTCACTTTCCAAGTCTTTCATTCTTTCAACACATTCAAGAGTGTTCTTAAGCCAATCACTAATATTAGGGTCACTAGCCCTAATAACATCTCTTGAATTTGTCAGCCATTAGAAAAAAGTTGTAGCAGCACAAAAATGTTATATAACTGGTGAGGTGGGGTTTGAGACATCCCAGTCAGAAAGAATAGAAATATCACTGAAGACTGTGTACACCAGCTATCACAACTTCTTTGTTTCTCGAATACAGAGAGATGACTGAAAGGTACATGGCATGCCAGGCTTATCAAGTTTAGTCTCAAGAGTATAGTTACCTTAAAAATTTTGCGGGGTAGCTCCGACCCCGCCTCACCAGCTACGGGCTAAGAATCTGGTCATCTTGCTGCCAGTCTCTCCCTTTGCTACATCACAGTACACAGTCAACCTTTGCAAATGAAAAATCGCTTAAAATTATGCGAAATGTGTATTACGGAACAGGAGTGTTTTTGGCAATATGTAAATCATGCTGCCGAGAGGAAGAAGGCTGGAAAAACCATGTTCATGTACCACAGAAAACTATTAAATAATAACCTTGCGCAATTCTGAAATAGGTAAATAGCCTTAAAATGTAAATATATTTCGTAATGGGGATTATGTCATTTCTAATTAAATAAACTTAAGGTAATGCATGTACAATATAACTATTAAATCATAACCTCGTGCAATTCCGCAATAGGTAAATAACGAAAATGTGAATACAATTCTGATTAAATAAACTTAACGTAATCCATGTACTGCATAACTATTAAATCATAACCTCGATCAATTCTGCAATGAATAAATAACCCTAAAATGTAAATACTTTTCGTAATATATGCATATTTAACCATAATGCAGTTGCACGTGCTAGTGTGATTCATAAATGGCATGCTTTAAATATCCCATTTTATCAAAATTAATTTCAGCAAAATATTGGGAATTAAAAGGGTATTGCAAATGCATGATCACTATTAATGTGTTGTGGTTTGCATAAAATTAAAATCCTATGCTCCCTTTTTCCTTTGCATTATAATTGGGTACTTAATCACGTGACTTCAGCTATCCAACGATCCATTTCAATTCCACTTTCAGCAAACCACTTCCCTTCGTACGTCACTTTTGTTCCCCTATGGAACTCTGACTTACATTCTTTCTTGCCAACCTGCATATCTTTTTCGCGAATTTAGTTCTCAAACATTGGTATGGTTTACGAATATATTTGCCTAATTTTAAGGTTAAGATAGGAACTGAGCTTTAAAGAGCTGTACTATATTACTGCGCTACGTTTTTGTTCCCAGAATCATTTTAAGGTAATTTCCAATCTGCTTAAAGCAGCTAGCAGAAAACTATTTATGAGCTTCTCATAACCATAGAAAATTGAATTAATACTGATGCTGCTGGAAGAGTAAGAACATAAACAGTAGGCAGTCACTGGGCTTATAAAATGATAATTTGGACATTATTTTGTATCGGGGTAGGAGCTATAAAATTTTAAGAAACTTACGGAATCAGTATTTTTTATAAGTAGAGTTGATTGTGTTTATAACAAATTTGCTTATAAAAGTAATCCAAAATACAGAAGTGAGCCAAAAAACTACGAACTGGCTGCCACTGTGTTTTTTCTGTTCTCGTCCTCAGCACTCGTTGCTGTCTGCTGCTATCATAGAAGGGTATGAATGAAACCATTGCAACACTGCAACATTCCCCCAGATAGCAAAGTTAGTGGAACTAACCTTTCCTTTCACTATGGCCTTCCAATTAATGAATACCTAAAATAATAAAGATATCAGATACCAATTATGATATTCATTCAAAGATTAAGATGCTAGAACATTTCCACAGCATTGAACTAAAGCTGATAAGTGCCAAACCATGAATGAAAAAATAAGTACCTACTTATGCTTGATAGTATACCTTAAAATTTCAGAAAAATCTACATGACAACTGGTGTTTTTAAAGAATATAATTAAAAGCAAAAATCCATAATGACAATTAAGCAATTATTGTGGGCTGATATGAATTAGTGAAACCTGTATCAAAACAACATGAAACTGCACTGCTATTTCGTATGTCTGTCTCTCCTAAACTAAAATTAAACTCATTTTACAGGGCCACTGCCACAGCTGGGTGAGTTTCATCCATAAAAAAAATGCTAATTCTTTGGGGTAACAAGAAGGTGTAATTTTTGCTATTCTAAGCAATGGTTGCAACTTTTAAAAATTCACACATATTTTATATTTTTCATGTTACGTTTTAACACCACACTTTGTCTCCATCTTGGGCAAGGAAAAGTAACAAAAGCACTCGGTAGCTGGTATTTTGGTACTGATGGCAGTGGTAAAACAAATCCCTATTACAGATCTCAGGAATTTTTTATTAGTCACTCCAGATGGCTAACAAACTGCTAGAAAACAAATATCGTGATAACAGACGAGTTACAGAATGCCAAATAGTGGCACATTTGTTAATAGCAGATCTTTTAACTTAAGAAATAATTGTAGTCGCGGTCTCAACAACGAAGTTACTGAATATGTTGAAAAAGAGTAGTAAGAGAAACAGCTCGAAAAGCAATGGATATCATGCAATGAATACATGCATAAAATAAATAATACATATTCTGTATAAGGGGAAATAGAAGTGAAATGTGCATAAACATAGATATAACACAAGTACGCGCAGATTGTGCCTGATAACACAAATGAAAAGCAACATAGCATGTAGATCAAGCATAATATAGATAATATTTAAATTGAAAGATATATAAACTATGCAATAAATATGAGAGTGATTTGGAAAGCATGAGAAATTTGGCAAGAAACTTAAAAAATTTCAATTTCTTTTTTATTATGCAGGGAGAGCCAAAAGACTACGAATTGGCTGCGCTGTGTTTTTTTGCGCCCTTGGCGCTCATTGCCATCTGCCGCTATCATAGAAAGGTGCGGATGAAACCATACATTTTTAAAACTGCTTTTAAAGGCTTTACTTAACAACTTTATGAAAGTGTGTTTGAGGACAGAATTATTAGTAGAGATTTGTGGTCCCCTCAGTCCCCCGACTTAACCCTATGCTATTTCTATCTCTGGGGTAACTTAAAACAAAGTGTACAAGACAAACCCACACACCCTGGAAGAATTAAAACAAAATATCCTCCAGGAAATTGCCAGCATTTCTCAACATGAACTACGGCAAGTGATGGATAGTTTCCTAAAGAGGTGCCAAAAATGTATGGACGACAGTGGCCAGTTTCATCATCTCCTTTCATAAAGTTGGTAGGTAAAGCCTTTAAAAGTAGTTTTAAAAATGTTGTATGGTTTCATCCGCACCTTTCTATGATAGCGGCAGACGGCAACGAGCCTGAGGACACGAACAGGAAAAACACTGTGCAGCCGGTTCGTAGTTCTTTGGCTCTCTCTGTATTAGCATATGTACTTTCATGCTAACTACACTAATTTTTTAATATAAATGATATTAAAGCCATAAATGCCTATGCATTAACCTGTAGGGTCCACAGAGCATTTCATAGAAGCATATCAAAAAGTGATCAATTGTGAATAAAACAAATTCTGATGTGTTATATCCACATGACTTTCTTTACACCCACTATCATTTATTTTTATATAGCAATTGCAAAATATTCCTACGGAAGCTTATTTTTCTATCTACCTCATGTTAATTGAAATAAACCTTTGCAAAACTAGTTTCATTACACATGCCATTGTAGGCAGTAGCAGCTCGTGGCTAAAATATTATTATTATTATTAATATTATTATTATTATTGTTTATAATAGTATAGTAATCTTGGTCACCTAAATTTGCAAACTTGATTAACATTGTAGAATTTAAAGAGAATTTAACAATAACCTAATTTGTGCCTACAAGTGAAATGACAAGAAAGCAGGGTTTACCAAATTTTTTGGCCACATTATCTGAAAATTATGGCATTTGAGCTGTGAGAGAGGAAAACATCCTTTTTAGGGCCACCATTTCCTTCACTTAAGTGCAGATGGTCATACATCGAAATATATAAGGGAGGAAAACACATCAAAATATAGTTTGTTTTATTTTTTAACTCACTGCTTTATTTTGCATCCATATTGCATTTTGGGATTATTTATGTGCTTGTTTGGTTTCAAGCATGGGTCATTCTGCAAACAGGACGGATCAAACCTCTGAGCACTGCAGAGTTCTTGTCAATATGGATTTTCATTCGTCTGACTACTTTGGCAGGAATCCAATTGAAGTACAGGTATGGGTGAGCTGCATGTCATCCAGGAGGGTGGGCTATGGAAAAGTTCTGTGACATAATGTAGTTACCCCTCTATCGGAGCAGTGGTGTAATGCAGATTCTTAGTTTTGAAAAGCTGGAAATGCTTATTTATTAAAATTCAAGGTATGCACTAAATTACAAAACAAAATCTAAGTCCTTTATTCATTATTATTCATACAATGAACATTTGAAACTCAAAATATCTCATACTTCTTATCAAATTACATAAATATAATATTGCTAATAAACTTGTAGGAAAGACGAATCAACAGTACTCAATACTTAACAGACTTTCACAGTACTTACACCAAGTGCAATTTGGCCTCTTTGTATGCTACAAAACATGAAAGAGCCCATTCTTACGTAAATGCTTGACCAACTCTTGTGGAGTGTATCTTGTAATTGCATACAGCAGTGTTCCATTACTGGGTTAGAAGACTGTTGGTGTGTTGCAAACAAGAAGGGGGGATGGAGGTTGGCCGACGTGTGACACATAGGGTCTACTGCCCCCACGTAGTGTAGTAGATGAGTTGACAGTGTGGACTGATGTATTGTGTATTTGCTAATGGAGTTGAATTCTGTAAACACAAGTGATAAATCAATTGGAAACAGAAAGGAAATTGGGGAAAGGGCAAGCGACTTACTCAAAATAGCGAAGTTGTTTATATTATTGTGTTATAATACCAATGGCATTGCTTGAAATAAGTAGATGGAGGAACTGAAATTTAAGACGTTCAGAATACAAATCAGGATTGCCCTTCTAGGTGCAACAAACTATATGCTATAAATTATTCTAAACTTTCATCCATTGCTACTACTCTGCAAAGGGGTCTTACTTTTGAGGAACAAAAAAGGGGCAACCAAAAAAGAAGTAATTCTAATATAAAAGGAACACATTTAGGGAAGTTTTATCCAGTGTTCATGCACAGGAAAGTCATTTCTCATAAAAGAAAAGCCAAAAGCTCTTATCTCCTATCAGACCTAAGTATCAGTAAATTATTATGAAGTTAAAATACTTCATTAGCAGATAATCTGAAGGTTAAAATTGTTTTCCAGAACATTCTCAGAACAGATTTCAACACTGGTTTTGAAAGTTCTGCTGTAGGTTGCACGGCTTCTAGAATTCAACTGGTGTAAATCACAAAAATTCATTTCAAACCCATTTGTTTTGACATGTAGGAAGTTAAACCTCTCCCTAAACTTTCCATAGGAGAGAGATATTATGCTTGTCAAATTTCACTGTATTTCTTATGTGTTACGGACAAGGAAAATCAAGAATCCCCACTTTTGTGCATAGAATGAAAGTGAAAGTGGTCATAGATCAGCAGAGATTGCCTCTGGACTGGTTTCTTATTTGAATGGATTGCAACTAGATTCCTCTGTTGAGAATTGAGATTGTAAAATGTCTCAATTCTTCAAAGTCTCACACTTTGATGTGATGGGTGTGAAGGCCATAAAAAGAATAGCCATGTTGTTCATGCCCTTACGCACTGGCTGCTGAAAAATCCCCCAAATCACATAAAATCTGTTGGTTTTTCTGTCCATGGTCATTCCTATCTCCCTGCTGATTTGGTCTTCTGGAGAGTGGTAAAATCTGTTTAATGGAAGGAAGAAATCTTTTACCAGCGATGTCGTTCTCCGTGGTGTGGTGGTTACCTTGCTAGCTTTTTGTTCCCGAGGTCGCAGGCTCAAACCTGGCAGAAGGTGATGGATTTTTTTGGGGGGGGGTAAAAATCCTTAGCATGGCTTTCTTCAGAAGGGAAGTAAAGCCGGTGATCCTGTGTCACATAAAAGAACCTCAAGCCTGTTAAAGAGACCTCTGAGCAAAATTACTGGTCTTTCATGCCCAATATAGAATGTGGCGCTAAGGACCGCAGCAGTTAAAGAGCGTCCATAAGTAAAACTTGATTTCAATTTTTTTACCAGGGATGGGCAGAAAATAATGTAATGGTTACTTGTAACAACTACCTTAATATAACTGTTACTGAAGTAATGGTTACCAAAGTAAAAAAAGCAGTAACTAGTTATCCCATTAATGGTTATAGGGGACACAGCATAACTCAGGTTACTAAAAAGCAAAGATCTGATGCTGATATCATATCAGGGCGGCTAACATTCTAACTTGTCAGTATGTATATAACCAGAGAAATCACCAGTCAACCTAATTACAAAAGAGGCACTGTTTCATTCTTTTACTAGTATTATGAGTCATTGTCATATGTATTTCATGTCATTATGTTAAAATTGAAAATATATAATTGCAGTGGGTTTTAAGGTATATGTCTTAATTAAATTTAACCTGATGCCGTGAGTCACAGACTGCTATAGAGCATTTCAGAGTATTTTGCTCAGAGTATTGGAAAATGTAAACGAACAGCAAATGCTTTGGAAATGGCTGATGTAATAAGCTTTTGTCTATCCTTTGTGGTTCCTTATCTACAGAATGCAGTGTGTTTTGAATATAGCCTGCTGAAGTTATCCCATTGAACAAGTAGAGAACTCGGACTACCACAAACACACTGTGGGTGGCGTGCACCAACCTGGAGTAAGCTCTACTTTCGTAGTAAACTACTATTCAAGTCAACACTTGGCGACTTCCATGGAGAGTAAACTACTTCCAAAGATGCTCTAGACATTCTCGGGCTTCAAGCCAGGTGAAGTGATGTGGAGAGTGTCTCCACATCACTTCACCTGGCTTGAAGCCCGAGAACGTCTACAGCATATTCGTCGCCAGGAAAGCTTCAACTCTTATTTTACTTTCAAAGAATTTTACTCCTTTCAGATACTCCCAGATTAAATTACCGCAGAAGTAAATGTCGGAGAGCACCATCATGTAGTATGTTACTACGGAATTAAAGAGAGCACAAATATAGGTTAGAATTTACTCTTTCGACCTGGATGGAGTAACTAACCTGTCGATTGAACTAGAATACCGTATCGTATTTAGAGGAAGATATTTTTGACGCGTTCATGGATTACTTAGATTACATTGATCTCGAAGAAAACGGCGATTACTTAGGTTACATTGATGATCTCGACCGGGGGGAAAAAAACGGAAATGCGTAAGTGCTATGCGAGAACCATATGATACTTATACAGAGAGAGAGAGAGGAAGTAAGTTCAATGAATTTCGCAGCTAAGAAAGAATCTTATACACGCCTTTTGAACCTGCTTGGAGAACATTTCAACAAAACTCGGACACAAATTCGGCTCATCCAAATTGCAATTATTGTTATGCGTCCTTCGTACCGGAATATTTCAGAAATTTTAGCCGGCATTACGATGAATTTAACGTAATGTGACTGTCTTACACTATTAAATGGAGATAGAATTGACTTAACGCGATGTAACTTAAAAGTTTGGCATCAAACTTTTCCTTCCCGTTATGTCAAGTTTGATTTCACATGGTAATTAGAACCAATCGGTACTAGCACGAAATAATAAAATAACTATGAATCAAGAGTCATTCCCATTACGTTAAGTGCATGCCAATTATACCTTTAGTTCACCAGCATTTTCATGTCACCTTAAGTAAAGTTCATCGTAATCCCGGTATTACAGGCGATCTTATAAATAAACGTTCATCATGCGTCTGCTGGCCGTGTATTTCACTGCGTTGTTAGAGCGCTTTTGAGGTTAAGAGCAAGTTACCTATACATATAAATATACACGAGTGTTAAGAAAATAACAGGCAATTCTTCACTTTCACAGATTTCCCACACATTGTGTGTGGAATTGACTGCACGCATGTTACTATTTTGTACCCATCCGTGAATATGGTGAACTTTTCCGAAATCAGAAAGGGTATTTCTCTATCAACACATAAGTGATCTGCGATGCAAAATGAAGATTAGAAACATTTTTTCTAGAATTTTAAGCTGCTCTTCAGTACGTTTCCTGTCACTAGAATAAACTCGTCAATCACGGTTTTCCAGCATCTTTATAACACGTTTTGGCTTTGTTGCATTACTTGGATCTTCATTGAAAACGTTAATAAAAATAACCTCCCGTGAATCAGGAACCTAAGCTTATAACAGTAATAATAAAAAAACCTAGCCCTAACCTAACCTCCCATAAATCAGAAACGTAAAACACTAATAAACCTAAAATAAAAAGTAATTAGGAACGCATGTTGAGAGTGTTGGCGGTATCTCACTGGCTTTGAAGATCAACATAATGCAGGTTATCGCACTTTTTTTTATACTCATATTGTTTAAATGGATTTTCTTTATTTCTACCAAAAAACATTTATCTCTTTTGCTGATTTTTCTCCCCTTTTCCTATTGCACATAACCTTATTCATGATTGCATCAAGTAAGTCGCACAAACAAAACAATACCTTCGGGAGTAATGAGCTCTTACTTCCGTAATCGTAACTAAGAGTAAATTATAATTGAGCTCTGCAACGTTACTTTCGGAGTAAATTGCTCCTGTAGTAACCTACTTCTGCAGTGGGGACTTCTTTAGTAAACGTTACTTCCGAAGCAATTTACTCCAACATGGTGCACGCCACCCTGTGATTTTTTTTTCCCCTAAAGCATGGCTTTATGCACATTTTTAAGCTTTATGGCTGCATACAGTCCATATATGCCAGACGAATGACCTTAGTTCTGTGGTCTTCTTCCTGTACCATCTGCTGGAATAACCTGCTGAAAAGTGGCAAAGGCTGTGTAGTCAGTTATGTGTGCCATATGTTTTATTGCCATTGACTTCAAAGGAGTGGTGCAACTTGGGGTCACGGCACTGAAGTACCCAGTTCCATATTTACTTGAGGGTAGCCATAAAAAGAAAATTTATCTCAGATTGGCTGGTGTATGGGATTTGAACCCGAGACCTCCCAAATGCGAGCTATAGATGCTACCCACTATCATGCATGGAAAATGTGTTCACTTTACTCCCTCCAGCTCAATGAATTGATTTCTCTCCAATAATTATACAAATAAATATATACAACACACAGAAATTCTAACCTAACTAAATCTTGTTTCTCCAATATGTTAACCCTCTATAGAACCACTTTAATGTACTCACTCTCTTGTTCCTTTTAGGCTCCTTATTCACTTATCCCTAGTGGACATTTTCCGCTAATAACAGACAAATCTGAAAGCAAAGGTGGAACAACAGGTAGAAAGAGGGGGGGAAATGCAGACAAGGAAAATTCAAAAGATATTCAAATGGAGGAACAAAGAGAGGGTTTTATACAAGACATAAATTCAAAGGTAGGACAAATTTTAGAAAGAGGAACAATGGAAATATTAGGGCAGAAAATTTAGGAAAAGCATTAGAGCTACTGGAATTTACTAGTAATAAGAGCAGGGAGAGGAATGGAAACAAGACAGAGTAGGAAACAGGAAAGTAAAGGATGGTTTGATGAGTTAAAGCAGAGAAAAAAGAAATAGTTAAAGATCTTATTAGATGGAGGAGAACGGAAGAAAAAGTAGACAAAAAAAATCTGTTGGCTGGAAATGGAGATACAAATGTCTATTAGTGAGTAAGAGAAAAAATGGCAAGAAAGTACAAGGAAAAAGATAAAAGAAGCTATAGATGGAAAGGGCAGTAAAAAAATATGGGAATTAGTAAAAAGGGTAAACAAGAAGGGGGAGGCAAAAAATGAGATCACACCAAATGAATGGCAGAGATATTTCAGAGAACTGATTCGGGAGGGAAAAAAGACTAAATTTGAAATAAGAGAAATAGGAACAACAGAAATAACAAATGAACTAGACAGGTAATTCATAATGCAAGAGGTCTACCAGCATCTAAAGGGTTTAAAAAAAGAAAAGGCAGTAGGATATGACAGAATACCTGGAGAATTTTGGAACGTATATGGCAAAACAAGAAAGGGCTTAGAAGTGATGACAAAGTTATTAAACAAATAAGAGAAAGTGTTGCCATCCCAGAAAGTTGGAAATTAAGCATGATAGTGCCTATATATAAGGGGAAGGGAGGACCAAATAAACCATAAAATTACAGGAGAATAAGTTTATCTATTTTAGGAAAAATTTACACAGGGATATTAGCAGCAAGGTTGAAAAATTGGGTGTAACAAGAAAAGGTGGTGTCAGAATTTCAAGCAGGATTCAGGAAAGGGAAACAAACAATAGATGTGTTTATAATAAAGACAATAACAGACAAATACCTCAGTAAGAAGAAAGGAAGAGTATACGTGTTCTTTGCAGATTTTGAGAAAGTATTTGTTATGATAAACAGAAAAGGCTCTAGTATGCAAATTAAGAAGAAAAGGGTTAAGTGAAACCTACATAAAGGAAGTAGAAAAAATTTATAAAGGGGTAAAGTTTTGTATAAGCTGGGGAAAAAACGAAATCACGGAGATGACAGAGCAAAAAAAAAAAAAAATAGGATTGAGACAAGGATGTAAATTGAGTCCAATTTTATTTAATTTATTCATAGACGATATAATAGACAAAATCCAAAAAGGAAATCAGCACTGCCCAGTAATAGCAAATAAAGAAATACCGGGATTATTATATACAGATGATTTAATGGTAGGATCTATAACAGTAGTCAGGTTACAAAGGGCAGTAAATGAACTTCAGAAACTCTGTGAAGAATGGGAAATCAGAATAAATATAAACAAATCAAAAGTTGTAGTTTTCAAAAAAGGAACTAAACGGGGGGGGGGGGGTCTAAATGGGAACGGATTAGAAGTGGTCAAAGAATTTAATACTTGGGAGTGAGGTTGAATAACAAGGGGAATGGGAGGTACATAGTAGAAAAATAGAAGCAAAAGGGAGGGCTGCAATGACAGGAATAACAATATGTAAATACAAGCTAGAGATGACAACCAAGTGACTGAAGAGAATGTACGAGGCTCTAGTGGAATCAAAAATGCTTTATGCAGTAGAGATCTGGGTGGGGGCCATAGATGTAAGCAAAATGGTAGATCATATGGTACAGAATGTTCTGTAAAGAAGCATTAGGGTTATCAAGATCAGTGCCAATAGAAGTAGCTTTAGTAGAACTAGGAAAAACAAGAAGGAAAGGAATAATAATGGAGAGAATAATAAAATTCTGGTATAGATGTTTGGTTAAAGAAGAGGGAGAAATGTTAGTTATGCATGAAACAGCACAAATAGTTGGTTGGCAGGAATTGAAAGAATTATGCAGAAAATAGGAATGGGAGGCACATGGAAGCTAGAAGAAAGGAATGAAAGTGATGTAGGTAAACTGGTAAAAAGCAGAATAGAAGACAGAAAGACAGGAGAAATGGGTAAGTTTAGGAAACAACAAATTGTTAAAATTCTATAAACAAATAAAACAGGACTGGGAACAAGGACCATATGTAGATTACTGTAACAGGCAAGAAAAAAAGGGATAGCTTGGATGAGAACAGGAACAAGATTCCTAATAGGGATAGGAGGTAGAGGTAAAGGAATATGTGAAATGTGTGGTGAAAAAGAAAGTGTAACACATTATATGACAAAGTAAGGAGAAAAAAGGTTCGGGAGGAAAGATGGGGAAATTAGAGCTATAAAAATGTTATTGGGGAAAGAAGAAAGGAAGATTAGAAGCATAGGTGAGTTTTTACAGAAAGCAAAAGAAAAATGGGCTAGGAAATAAGGAGTATAAAAAAACAAAACAGAGGGAAGGAGAGAGAGAACTAAGATAAAAGGGAAGGGATAACATGAGCTACCAGGTGGGGCAAACGGCCTGGGTGCCATGCAAGCCAAGGTAGCAACAAGGTTAATTTAATTTTTACACAGTTTATTATTAGACAAGTGAAAAACAGAATTGTAAAAGCTACAAAAGAAGTCGTACAAATAAATTCATTCTCTTATCCCTTGATCTTCATAAAAATACACCAATCATGTTGATTTTCTGTGCCCTTTTATTTGGCAGAATTTTAATTGCTGCCGTATCAAGTTGATACAGTTGTCCCTCTATTTATAAGCTGCCCCTCCATGTTTTCACCATTTAGTAGTGAATTAGAAAATGAGAAATGTCATCTGGTTTTGTAAAGATGCAGTATGAGTAAGATTGGAGTAGTTTAATTATTGTTAAATCCTTTTAAAAACAATACTCCTGAATGCAGCCATGCAAAATCTATTGTTTCATTCCAATCATGGAGGTCTATGTAGTGGTGTGCTTATTGAAACCAATATTAATAAACTACAATTTTTTTTAATAAGAGGTATTGCTTTTCACAACAACCTAGGCATTGCTTCTTCCACCATACTTGTTAGTCAACCAAATGGGTAGTATGAATAAAAATGAGTACATAGATAATGCTTGACTTTTTTTTAGTACATACTCTTGATGGTAAGAATAAAAGCTTCTTAGTATATACTTGTTTATGAGTACATACTCAAGGCATGGAAGCAGAGTAGTATATTCTTGGGCAGCCATCTTGCATGAACTGTTTGGTAAGAATAAAACAGATTATATTCTCACTTTTAGAAGTATATACTCATATCATGTTGAGCATGGTTAGAAGTAGGCTCAGATGTGAGTAACCTGTATGTGTGTTGTGTCAAGTGGTCTGAAGAAACTGGCAGAGTTTATAAACTATGTAGCACATGGCAAAATATACAATCAGAGACAAGAACATGTGGATTCAAAGAACTTTAAAAGGCTTTATCATTTTACTAAGGTTAATGTGGACTGGTGGAACACATATTTATTTGGACCAGAGAAAATCGAAACAAGAGGAGGAGCATTGATGATTGTGATTAAATTAAAGACATTTTTAAGACTGGTGGGTGATCCTGGCTTCCAAGTTGTCATTGGAGAGGATCTTGGAATACATCAGACCACTGTATCCAAAACTGTTGTTGAGGTTATGGATGCCATAACTGAGAAAGCACCAGCTTGGATCAAGTTTCCACAAACTGAGAGTTTGATGCTGCAAAACGTCAGTGGCTAGAGAAGTATGATTTTCCAGCAGCAGTAGGAGCCCTAGACTGTACACATATTCGAATTAAAAAGCCAAAAGATTTTGGAGATGAATATGTGAACAGAAAAGGGTATACAAGCATCAATGTACAAGCTACTTGCAATGCAAAAGAATGCTTCACCAGTATTGATGCTTCTTGGCCAGGATCTGTGCATGATGCAAGAATTTGGAGGCCTCAAATATACAGGCAATTTTGAGCCAAAATGGTGTGAATGCACTGCTTCTAGCAGACAGTGGTTATGGCATTGCCCCATGGCTTATGGTGCCCTATAGAAATGCAGAAACACCCCAAGAAATTGCATACAATAGGTGCATCACTAAAGAGAGGGTCATCATTGAGCGGTGCTTTGGGCAACTGTAACAACAATTTCCAATTCTCCAGAATACTGTGCATTTGTGTACTAATAATATACCAAAACTAATTACCTGCTGTGCCATACTGCATAATATTGCAAAATATTTGCAAGATCCAGATCCAGAACTACCAGCGTTCAATGAAGAAGTGGAGGTGTATGCTGATCAAAATCATGAGATGCCAGCAGCAATCCAGCGAAATGAAGTTAGGAGAAACCAGATAGCAGAAATAGTATTGCACCATGCATAAACTCTTGTGTTTCCTTCCTATATGTTTTTTTAAGTGGTTTCCATAAATCAATATTGTATGTGTTACCTTCAGATTAGATTAAGTGTTGTCATAATCTACTTTGATATGTTTATTTTGTTTGTCTTATTTTTATACAGTTCTGTACATTTCTCTTTAATTTTAACAGTGCTTCAGTTTTTGCTATTTCTACCCCTTACCTATGTAGTACATTAAAATTCCTCAGACTAAAAGTAGAACTTTTTAAAATAGCTGAGGAAGGTATATCATTTGCTTTCAGTTAAGTGAGTTAAGTATTACTCTTAAAATTTGGATAAATAATGAGTATTCATTCTATCAAATACACTTAAAGGAACAGACAGTTAAGTGCACAATAACTGAAGCACATTAATGATATAAATTTCTGATTGTTGTAATTGTATATTTCCTGGGAGTCATACTCACTTATGAACCTGCTCAAAAATTGGATAACATGATTTCAACAGAAGTATTCTTGAAACTCCCCAAATTAAAAAAGCATTTTAATAATAATTTCACCTATCTCTTTACAATTTACTACCTTAAAAGTGAAAAGTTCTCTACACACCAAATTCTTAGGTCTTGTATTTTTCAAGGATGCAAGTTGAAGATTCTCAGGAAACTGCCTCTGCTTGGCCTCCTTACCTTTGAAAAAACTCGTAAACTGTAATACAATCATGTTTCATTGAAGCTTAGGGAAATATCATCTTGAAAGTCATAAGAGTCCCGAACATTGCATTAATTTTTTAATCCAACTCAACTTTAAATGTGGCAATGTATAAAAATTATCAAAATGCTTGTGTTTGATATTTTAATATTTGTTCTTCCACTCAAGCCATGTGTAAGCACTAAGTTGCAAACTTCAACCAGAATTGACTTGGATTGGGGATCTGTGGCAGAGGTACCCTCCACTCAATAGGTATCTGTGACATTGGATTTTCAAGTCTGAATCAAATTTTCAATTTACGTTTGACTTTCTTAAAAGTTGTAAAAAAATTTGAATACAGTGTAACACCAATCATGTTGTTACACTTTATTTTAATGCTTTATGATTTCAAAATTTAGTAATTTGTAACTATTACATATAAATATGTATATATTTAAGAATTTTTCTTTATCTTATAAAAAGGTCATGAAATCACTTCATGCTCAGGAAATCTCTTGATGTTGCTTCATCTTTGCTAACCACTAAGTCAGTAAGCAGTTTCAAGTATGAGATTGTATTACCTTGTAATTCTTCTGGGTAGCAGAAAAATGTGGCAATTTTAAGTGTTTAGAAAAGCACTTCATGGACAGTCTAGAGAACCCAGCAAATCAATGCAAATAGTAACCGATAATAAGGACATTGTGTTGTAGAAGAGGAATGTATTTGTGCAATTATTCATCTGAGATGAAAAAAATATATTAAAAAAATGTAGATAAATGCATGTGCAGTTACTTGAAAATTTAATATATATAAAGCCTTATTCGTCCTATTAAGCTTGCAACTAAGCTTCATATAACATACTTCTCATAGGTGTGAGTTAAAATTGAAAACAACCTCTATCCTAATGGCAGCACTGTGGAAACAAGCGCATAATATTGGTGAATTTCACAATCAACATCAGTCAAATGCTTAAAATGTAAATGAAGAAGTAGAAACATAACCAAATATCAAACTTGTTTTAAAATCACTATTAATCCATAGGCACTGAAGCTGCTATCTCTGTATTGTGGTGGGAAATGGCTTGAAATGTGGAAACCTAACCAAACCTCCTTGTTTTAAAATAATTGTTAATCCACAGGCAGTGAAGCTAACTCTATCTCTATAGTGGGAAAGGAAAAGGAGGAAATACCAACAATTACACAGAACACCAAACTCTGAGGAAATGTGAGGTAAAGGAGCTTGCTTGAAATGGATGCTATACATTTTCATCGAGAAAGGAAAATCTACACAT
This sequence comes from Deroplatys truncata, assembly GCA_030765065.1. Lineage (NCBI taxonomy): Eukaryota > Metazoa > Arthropoda > Insecta > Mantodea > Mantidae > Deroplatys > Deroplatys truncata. The sequence continues at coordinate 421,907,374 of CM060990.1, forward strand.
ACTCAAAAAACCAATTTATTTTAATATTTTACACATCAAGCTGCATTCTTAGCTTCTTTTCTTTAAGTTCCAAAACACACAATTGTTTTAGCAACACTAGCCGCTGCAGTTCAACATTTGATAGTCCTCGTGTAAAGTCACTTTCATGCTCGTCCACAACACTTCTTCTTTTGTGTATGGGGGTTGATGTTGAAGGTGGTGGTGACAGTTCATTTGAATCAGCATTCTCCTGGGTCCCAACTTCCACTTCCTCTTCTGTAGAAAGAACCACAAATGGCTCTTCCACACCAAAACTGCATCCTCCTGGAATGCAGAAAAATAATTTGACTGGCATTTACTAATGAATCAACACGGAACAAATGAAAGAGGTACAAAACTCGAGAGTGCAGCTTCAGCTTTTATGGTGTCTTGAAAATATAATTTAGTACGCTTATCCTAATGTGAGTAAATAAGCTTAAATTTGAAATAAAATGTGGAAAGGCTTTTCTGCATTACTTTAGTCTTCATTGAAACGTTAATAAAAGTACCCAGTTTTGTTCAAATCGCACTTTTGCTTTACTCGCATTTTCATGTTGTTTATTTTTTTGGTTACTGTGCCCGCATCAACACTTTTGCCGCACATCGCCTCAATTTTAATTTTTAGTTCCTGCAGACTCTCACTTTTGTCCTTACTGCAGGTAAGTGTGATTTGTTAAACAATACTGGGTATTCCCTCAACATATATGCAAATGTAATTGCTGATATTTCCATTTCTTTTATTTTGTTTACTACAGCACACACGTGAAAGCACACAAATCTAATATGGCGAACTCTCAACCAAGCGTATCCCAGTACCAACAAATCAAAGATGTTAGTACGAGGGCAAAGAGAGTAGCTCATCCGAGTATATACTCACATTGCAAGGCTGTGGAAATGAGTATATAATAGTGTGAGGTAGAATGTTTTTATTCATACGAAAATTAGTATCTTCTCATTGAGCTGAGCATATAATCAGAAGATTCTCATACTCATGAGCAGAAACTATGAGAAAGTACTCAAGTTTTATTCATACCACCCTATATGTCACGCATAGGTAGAATACCATGCTCAAAACAACCACCAGCTAGTTGATGTCTGAATTAGGAAGTCAAAGTGCTAAATTGCTTTCTTTAATAAATCCTTGGCTGTAAAGAAAAGTTACAGAATATTTTAGATATATTACATGCATATTACTCCTTGCATTTTACACATCTAATCGGAAGTAATGAGTAAAGCTCTTTGTCACATCAATCATCCAGGAACATAGTTATGTATTGATTTATTGCACTGCATTATTCATTACACAAGGCGTGGTATTTGTAACTATAAATATTAAATTTCACAATTACAATAGTTATCAAACGTACATTTTAATATACATGGGTTGCACTGGGTAGCAAGGAATGACCCAATATTTGTCTTAAATCAGCTGAGGGAAAACTTGAGCCAAGTAATTTACAATAATATATAAATGGAGTTGCACGTGAGCGGCAGTAGGAGTAAGACGTGTATACACGAGTTCTGTGACAATGGGCATTCCGATAGAAGTTTATTGTGGTAGAATCGGCCTATTCAATTGCAAGAAGATTGTTTATAAGAGTGGTATAAATGGAGACGGTGATTTAATGCCATGTTGGTTTTTTCTGATAGGCAGAATTGAAATGAACCCGGGACCGGAAATGGTGGAAGTGATGGCAATGTTAAAAGCCTTAGCAAAGGACATGGTGCAAGTTAAGAATATGGAGGAAAGAATAATGAATGGGGTAAAGACTAATTTGGAAGAAATAAAATATCAAGTTGACGGAAGAAACTACAGGAATTAAATTTGCGGAAATAGACAAGTGCTATATTTGGAAAGGATGGAACAAGCTGCTCAGAGGAGAAATATAATCATATTTGGATGCAGAGAAGAAAGGGGAGAAAGAGTAGGACAGCAGGTTGAAGAAATCTTAATGGGGAAATTAGGATTGGATCTACATGGTTGGGAGATCATAGATTCATTCCGGATTGGGAGAAGGATCAATAATCGGCCGATATTAGTGAAGTTGCAATGATGAACTTTAAATGGATGGTGCTGAGAAATACATCTAAATTAAAGGGAACCAGGATTTTTATAGAGCAAGATTATGGAAAGAAAGAAAGGGAATTAAGAAATGTACTTTTAGCTGAAATGAGAAAAGCTAAGGAACACGGAAGAAAGGCCTTTGTAAGAGGACTTACACTTTGAATAGATGGGCAGAAACATGAAGCCAGTCAGCACATGACAATTGAGTCAGATGAGAGAAGGCAGAGCCAGAGGGAAAGTTACAGTGATGTAGTGTGTGATGTATGGAAGAATTCGGCCGGCAGAGAGGAGAGAAGCCAAATACATCATAGTGACGAAATGGGTCAGATGGTATCGTCTACGAGAAGTATGGCTACTCCCACACAGTTGAGGGAGGATGCAGCGAGTTTGACTGAAGGTGCAACTGCACGAACAGATGCATGGAGAAGTCAGGGTTTGAGTGTACTGTCAACTCCGATGGGCAATGTATTGGAAATAGAAGAGGAGAGAGAACATGGAGTTGCTGGGCCCAAAAGGGTTACAAGAAGTAGAGCAAAATTGGATTCCTTTGGATTTGATAGGAAAGGTTTGGTATAGGATAAAGCCTTAGGTCTGCTGTGCTGGAATGTAGAGGGTTTATGGGGGAAATTGACTATGGATAAATTGCAAAATTCGCAAGCTTTGTGGACATTATTGCTGTAGTAGAGACATGGGTATGGAAAAATGTAGACTTGGGGTTAAGTGGCTTTGATTACTATGGATGCTTGGCTATGAAAGGGCATGTGAAAGGTAGAGCATCAAGTGGAATAGGGGTATTCATAAGGAAGGAGAAGGGATTAAGAGTGAAAATGAATCATGAGAGGAGTGATAATTATGTATTGTGGTTAGTGATACAAGGGTTTCTAGGTGAGAGTAATGTAACAGGAGTAGGGGTTGTTTATAACCCACCATGTGGTTCAGATTTTTACAACCAAAGTTTATTTAATAGGTTAAGTAAGGACATAGATGACTTGAGCAACAAACATTTAAACCTTGAGGTTATCATGGGAGACTTTAATGCTAGATGTGGAGAAGAGCAAATTCAGATTGTATGTTCTGGTGAGTTGGAAGAAAAAGTGGATACTTGAAGAGGAACAGTAAAGATAAGACATGTAATAAAGAGGGTTCTAGGCTAATAGATTTTTGTGAAGAAAACAATCTTATAATGTGTAATGGTGTGAAGGGGAGTGATTCCTTAGAAGAGTTTACATTTGTGAATAAAAATGGTCAAAATGTGGTAGATTATATGTTGTGCTCAAGGAATTTAGAGGAATTTTGTTGAATTTGTAACATTGAATATGGGGCTGACTAGTAGTCATTTCCCACTGTGGGCAAAGTTAAATAGGGCTAGTGAGAGGAAGTTGGCACAGCAGACAAATAGAGGGGATAAATTAGTCTTATATAGGTGGAAAAAGGAAGGCGAACAATCATTTAGGTATAATTTAGAATGGAATACAATAGGAAATAGTTTTGATAAAGTAGTCCCAGAGGGAATAATGGAGAAAATTATTAGTGTAGTAAAAAATGCAGGGAAGGAAATGAAAGTAAGGGATAAGCTTAGAAAAGGTTAGGAGGGATGGTATAAGGAATGTGTAACAGTAAGAAAGAGTGTGAACTAAGACGAAGGCAGGAAGGTAATGAGTCAAAAGCAAATTGTTTTGTAAAGAGATGGGGGTATAGATGTTTTAGAATTTAAGAAAGATGAATGGGGACAGAAGATTAGTAAAAGATTAAGGGAAACATTAAATATACAGGATAATCTGGGAAATTATAAGAAAAATAGATAAAACCAGAGCCTTTAAAAATAATATTGCGGTTCATACTTGGTGTGGGTATTTTAAGGAATTATTGGATTGTGATAAGCTGGAGTAGAACTGGTTAAGGACTAGATCAGAGATGAGGCTAGTCGATCTTGATACAGAAATTACTGATCAGGAAATATGGGAGGTAGTTAAGAACTTGACTAATAAGGCATGTGGAATATATGGGATACCAGGGGAATGGTGGAAAGTTTGGAGTGAGGATGTGAATAGAAGGGAATTGTTAAAGAAAGTGTTAAGTTATATTTTGGAGGGAGGAAAGGTCCCAGATACATGGACTAGTATTGTAGTACCAATTTACAAAGGTAAGGGGGACATTAATAATCCTTCTAATTATAGAGGTATAAGCCTACTATCAATATTAGGAAGAATTTATACTGGGGTTCTGGCAAGAAGGTTACAAGATTGGACGGAGGAAGAGAACAAGTTATCAGAATTTCAGGCAGGCTTTAGGAAAGGTAGGAGGACAGTCGATAATGTACTTGTTATCAAAACAATAATGGATAAATATTTGTCCAAGAAAAGGGGTAGAGTATATATGGCCTTTGTGGATTTGGAGAAGGCATTTAATACAATACAGTGGGAGGCATTATGGTTGAAGCTTCAGTTAAAAGGAGTGAGTACTAAGATAATCAGGGAAATTCAAAATATTTATACAGAAAATAGGTTCTGCATAAAGATGGATGTGAAGATATTCTCAAACGCTATTAAGAATACTATAGGACTTGGCAAGGATGTAAGTTGAGCCCCATACTATTTAATCTGTTCATAGATGATATCTTGGAAGTAATTAGTAAAGAGAACGTATATGCACCTACAATAAATAATAGGGAAATCCCAGGATTATTGTTTGCAGATGATCTGGTAGTGGGGGTCCATATCTATTGGGGGATTATCGAAAGCTCTAAATGTGTTGAGGGGAATTTTGCAGAAGTTGGGGGTTGAAGATAAACTATAAAAAGAGTAGGATTATGGTTTTCAAAAAGGTATATAAATTAAAAAAAGAAGAAAAATGGAGTATGGAAGGACAGGAAATAGTGAGAAAAATTGAGTATTTGGAAGTTCAGTTAAGTAGTAATGGAAGATGGCATGATCAAAAGAAGCAGTTTTAGCTAAGGGTAAAATTGCCATGAAGGGGATAAGAGCATGTGTGTTTAAAATACCAGGAATACAAATCAAGTGGTTGGAAAGAGTATATAAGGCAATAGTGGTAGCCAAAATGCTCTATGGGGTTGAGGTTTGGGGATATGATGAAGAGTGGCAAGGAGTGGGCTTAATATTTAGAAGTTTTGGTCGGTTAATTTTGGGTTTACCAGCTGCATCACCGAAGGGAGTAGCATTGTTGGAATTAGATCAGGAAGTAAAGGGTTAATAACTGAAAGATTGATAAAGTTTTGGCATCGGGTTAGAGCATTAGATGACCAGAATATTGTAAAACAGTGTATGATTATGCAAGAGAAATTGCCAGTGCCTGGTAATTGGGCCTTATCTGTACTAAAGATTATACAGGAAATTGGTATGGGGAATGTAGAGAGAGAGAGAGAGTGTGTTTTGGACAGAGTTGAGGATATCAGTATACAAGATACTTTTAGCAGTATTAGGGATAAGAGAACCTTGGTTTTGTACAGGCAAATTAAAAAAGATTGGGGCAGGGAAAAGTATATTGAAGTGTGCAATAAATTGGAAAGGGAATGGTGGGCATGGTTTAGATCTGGAGCAATGAAAGGGGGAATGGATCCACAGAAGTGTCCATTATGTGGGGAAATGGAGAATGACCTACATTTTATTTTAGATTGTAATGACAATGAGACTAAACTATGGAGAGATCAGTGGGTGCCAGTTAGGTGGTTGAAATTGCAGAGACCAATAATTAAAATGAGAATTGGAAAGCTTAAGAATATAGAAGAGATTATAAAGTTGGGCAGACTATTAGGAAAGACTAAAGAAAAATATAAGAGAGGAATTTCAAAATTATAAATCTGTATATGTTGCAAGGATGCCTATCAAGTAAATTGGTATATTTAATTAATAAGTGTGTATTACAAGTAGGTAGTTAGTGAACCTGGTGTATAATGTATTAATAACCACGGTGTTTAACTATATTTACACCAGGTGCAACTCAAGTATATATATTCTGTATATTAGAAAGGAAGAGTTGGTATATGTATATGTAATAGAGATAGTTCTAGAGAGTTAATAGCTCATGTATAATGAAAGTGAAATAAATAAATTAATTAATTCATAATATATAAATAGTAACTAACAGGATACACTAAAACTTTTGTTTCACTTCTTCACTACTTTTTTTTTTTTTGGTGTGTGTGTGTGTGTGTGTGTGTGTGTGTGTGTGTTTGTGTGTGTAAACCATTACCATTTCAAGACAAACTTCTCAAACATGCATTATAGCAGGACAACAATAGCAAATAAGTGTAAATTAACATTACATGCAATCTGCCTGATATATTGAATATTTACCTGTGGCACGACATATTAAAAAATTCCTCTATAGTATATGGGGAGTTAATATATAAGAAAGACTTCAAATCTTTCTTAAGATTTTACATTGATTAATTACAAGCAATTGATGTATATTGTAAAGAATGGAGGTTAAAAGTGAATCAAGAGAAAACACAGATTGTGGTATTCAAAAAGGGGGGAAAATTAAGCAAATATGGAAAGTGGAAGGGAGAGAATAAAGATTACAGGGTGGTGCGGGACTGTGTCTATTTAGGAGTAAAAATAGATCGAGGTAATAAATGGGAGAAACAAAAGAAGTTTGCATTGGCAAAAGGTAAAGGGGCGATGGCAGCAATTAGAAGCTGCAAATATAGAGTACCTAATATAAATGTTAAATGGCTGGAAAAAGTTTGAGATGGTTGTGGAGGCAAAAATGATGTATGGTATAGAAATATGGGGATTAGATAGAGGATGGGAAAGTATGGATGTGGTGCACAGGGTGTTTTGTAGAGAAATACTAGGGCTACCAAAGTCAATTGTAAGACAGGTAGCACAATTACAAATGGGCAGGGTGGCAACTAAGGGGAAGATAATGGAAAGAGCTTTGAAATTTTGGTTCAGAACTTTAAATCTAGGAAAAAGTAATGTGTTAAGACAATGTATTGAATACCAAGAGAATAGTTTAATGAATGATGGATGGGTAAGTAAATTACGGAACATTTTGGAGAAAAATGGGTTAGGAGACATGTGGAGAAGGAGAGAAAATAACGTGAAAAACGTTTGGAAAAAGGCAAGGAAAAGACTGGAAGATATAGAAATACAAATCATGTTCAGTGAGATTGCCGAAAAGAGCTCATTAGTTTGTTATAGGCCAATGAAAAATACATGGGGTAGGGAAAAATATATAGACATAGTAAATAAAGAAGAGAGAATCTATTGCATGGGTAAGAACCGGAGCATGGAGGCTAAAAGGGCTAAGACAGGGTATTCCTCAGAACCAATGTCCGATATGTGGTGGTAATGAAGACATTGAACACATAGTATTTAAGTGCCAAGGAACAGAAAATTGGAGAAAAGAATTTTCTAATAAGAAGTGGTTGAAGGGGCATAGAAATACACTTATGATTGAAATGATATGCAAGGACGCTAGAAGCATTGGACAGTTTTTGTGTAAAGTAAAAAATAAATGGCTTTGGACAGTGGAAAGAGAAAAGTAAGAGGTAGCGCATCATACTTTGAATGTAAAACTATAGTGAATGTGTGATGGTTAAGTAATCAATAAATGAAAAGCGAAAAACAAGTGGAAATGGGACATGAAAAAAAAACTGGAAAAAACAAAAAAAGAGCAAGATAATTTATTGACAAGAAATTGTAAAATGTAAATAAACTGTAGTGATTGTCTACTGAATGAGTGACCAGGGTCAAAGTGCAGTTGACAATCAAATTGTAAAACTCTTAGCACAATAAATACTATACTAAATACATTGATTAGGATTACCTAATAGTTTTAGGTAGCATGGAAGGTTATTATAAATTGTTGTTGCAGAAGAGTAACATCCTTTTTGGAACAGTTTTAAGCTATTTGCTGGTCTATGCAAATCACCTGCATACCTTGTATTGTGGTCATGCACAGCAAGGTTTGTTGTTAAGTTATAATTATCTGTAAGGTAGCTCAAGAGGGAATATATGTATTCACCAGTAAAAGTAAGAATTTTTTGGGTTTTGAATAGGGGCCTACAGGAATGACAGGGCCCAACACCACAAATAATGCATATGGCATTTTCTTTTTTTTCTTTTTTTTTTTTCGTGTAATATAAATACTTGCTTACTGTGTGTTATTACCCCAGAAGATTATTCCATGTTGCAGCAGGGAGTGAAGGTAAGCAAAATATGCTGTTCTTAAGGTTTTTTGGTTAAGCAGATTTTTTCAGTTAAGGAAAAGCAAGCTGAACTAAATTTTGATAGCATGATTTGTATGTTTTCTCCAGCTGAGCTCTCCATCTAAATGAAGCCCAAGAAATTTTGTATCAGATACTTTATTTATGGTGTAGTTGTACCTGATTGTTAATTCATTTACTTGTTAATGCTTCGTTTGAAATTGGGTAAAGTTTGTTTTATTATAGTTTAATGAAAGCTTATTAATTTCAAACCAGATGTTGAGTTCGAACACTTTACTGACAGAATCTCTTAATTGCAGATGTGACTTTTCAGGTATAAGTATATAAGTACACTGATGTCATCTGCAAAAAGCACAGCTAATGAATCTTTGTGAAGATAATGTGTCAGGTCATTTATAAATATTAAAAATAACAAAGGGCCGAACATAGAATCTTGTGGAACACTTTTAGTAATAACACCTGGGTGAGAATCACTGAAGCCATAAACTTTTTAACTTTTGCAGCAAGAGGTTGCGGTTTATGCTGTCAATATTCGTAATAGTAGTTCCTTTTTATACAAGGCTGTTAATACTTCAGAAGTGAGCATGTAAGTTGCATTTTTTCCTAAATCTGAACTGGGATGCAGAGAGAATGTTGTTGTATTCAATGTATTTTATAACTGGATTATATACAGCTTTATCCATTACTTTAGAAAAGGCTGTCAAAAGAGAGATAGGCCTATTATTGGAAGTCAGGCTTTTTTTTTTTTTTCTCGTCTCTTTTTGTATAGAGGCTTAACACTTATTGTGTGTTTCATTTTTTCCAGAAATTATCCCTGACAAAAGGGAATGATTGCATATATGATTAAAAGGCTTACTCAGTTCTGGTAGGCAATATTTTAACATTTTGGTACTTATCTCATCCCTTCCATGAGAGGTTTTGCTATTCAAAGAGCTAATAATCTTTTTCTATGTGTCTGGGGGTTGTAGAGTCCATCTTAAATTTACAATTGTTTTTAGGATATGCCTTGTTTAGCATTTTAAGTGCAGTTGATCGGATCTGGTTTTTTGCTTTTTGCCGCATTAAGGAAATATGTGTTAATGCTGTTAGCAATGGCACAGTAATTGCTGATATCTTTATTTCCAATAATTATGTAAGCAATATTACTATTTGAGTTCTCCCTGTTTCAATTTTTACTATATTCTACATTGTTTTAATTTTATTACCGGATTCATCAATGTCTAGTGAGTAATGCCTTCTTTTCACTTCATTAATTACTCTTTTAAGTATTTTACAGTATCTTTTGTAGTGTGCTTTAAATGTTTGATTTATTACTTGTGCGATATAGTAAGAACAAGTTTATTTTATTTACACAGGACTTGCTTACACCTGAAGTAATTCAGGGTTTGACCTTCGTTACCTGTAATGAGTTTTTTTTTTTTTAATTTTAAATGGGAAAATGCTTCAAATGTTAATAGCACAATTTCAAGGAATTCATCAAATTTGTCATTTAATTGAGTTTTAATAGACAGAAGCCCGTTTTTCATTTTTTAACACTAGTTTAAATTTATTGATATTTTCATCACTAATTATTCTTGCTGTAATTTTACTTTTTCTATTATCAATCTCTTTGCTAGCTATGGCAGGCACCAACAATACCTGAGCATCATGGACTGGCATGCCATTTACAATAGGAACTATGGTATAATTTGAAATTGTTTTTATTTATAAATATGTTATCTATAGCTGTTGCAGTGTTCATATGAGTTCTGGTGGGAAAGTGAACCACATACTCCAAGTTACTCCCACACCAGTCAGTTGTCATTAATATGGCGGGTATAAATGACGTGAGTGACTTTTTTGCTTCAGAAAGTGAATTTGTACCTGCTGAAGACTCTGAGTTTGAAAGTGATGATGCTGTGCAGACAAAGAAAAGAAAGTGCAATCCAAGGAAATGGGCAAGAATGTACAAAAAATTGAGAGAAACAAAGTCATGGCTTATATTACTAAGGCAGGCAAATCGTTCCTGCCTGTACTACAGGGCCACTGTGTGGGTGTCGAAAGCAGTGTTTCATGACTTTACCTGATGGCATGAGACAGAAACTTCTAGTTTCATTTAACAAACTGTGCGATAAATAACAAGATGAGTATTTGTGTGGACTAATAACAGTACGCAATATAGTTCGATGACGTGAAAAATCTGGTGGAGGAATCCCTCGGGGACACACTTACTTATACAAGGTAAGAGAGCAAAATATTAACTGTAAGAAAGAATATTTTCTATTGTCACACTGTGTAATAATGGACTTTTCAGGTTATAATATGGTAACATTTCTCTCCGTTTCGTTAGGTGAGAGAAGGAGCTGTGGAATACATGGTATGCAAAACAGCATTCTGCAGATTACATGGGATTGACAAAAGCAGAGTTGAACGCCTTACAAAACATTTGGCACAGAATATTACAAGTCCACGTGACTTGCGAAGCAAGCACAGAAATTGGCCACATGCTGTTTCTGAAACGTGCATAGCTCAAGTTCACCAGCATATCAGAAGTTTCCCCAGGAGGCGTCTCATTACAGTTGTACAGATACCATAAAGAAGTACTGTTTGGCAGGAGATCTGAATGTGAAGATGTATTCTTTGTATTTGCAAATGCATGAGTCAGAGGAATATTTGAATTTGCAATCAGGAATGGTGGTGAAAAGTACGATATTGTATGACTTTTACTACAGATATTTTGTTTCACATTTTAACATATCATTTGGGAAACCATGTATGGATACTTGTCGAAAGTGTGACCAATTAGACAATTTAAGGACTGCAGAGTCTGAAGAGGAAAAAAGAAAACTTAAAACAGAAAAGCTGAGGTATTTTATAGTATTCTGAAAGAAAAATCAAAATTAGCAAAAGAGAATTATTGTTGTCCAACAATAAGTTTTGACTACCAACAAAATCTTAAACTTCCAAAAGTTCCTGCAAGTGATGTCTTTTATAGTCGTCAACTGTGGGAGTACAGTTATCGCATTCATGTTGCTAGTTCTCAAAAAGCTATTTTTATATGTATGATGAAAGTATTGTAGGAAAGGGTCAGAATGAGGTTGTGAGTTTCATTCATCATTTTGTAAACAATATACTTGACAATAACATCACTGAACTTTAATATTTTCTGACAACTGTAGTGCTCAGAGCAAAAAACCATACGCTCATGCAGTACTGTTTGACACAAGTGCAACTGGGGAAATTAAGAAACATACAGCATTATTACCCTGAACCAGGCATGGCTTTCTGCCCTGTGACCATTCTTTTGGATTGGTCGAAATGCTGAAAAGGAAACATGAGAGAGTGTATGTGCCAAGCGATTGGCATAGAAATTTATTATGATTCCGGTTGCTCAGAACATGATTTTAGATTTCGCAGGACACTTCAAACCCTTGTTCAAAAGGAATGCCCTCAACAGGCACAAAGAGAAGCTTGCCATCTCCCAGTGCACAGTTCTAAAATAAGCCTTCAAGATAAGCAAGTAGTGGTTCAGTGTAGCAAAACATTAAATGCACTGATAATGCCAGAGTTTGCCATAAAATGCCCCAATACTCATATTTCATTCCCTACGGAATACCTTCATAAGGGTGCACTTCCAATTAAGGCAGCCAAGTTTCGTGACATGATGAAGTTAGCAATGCAATATGTTCCCCCATCTGACATGTGGTTTTACAATGCTTTGGTATCTGACAACTTGTCACAGGGGGCCAGTACCTAGTCCGAGTCATGATGAGTAAAGAGCATCAGCATCTGTGCAAGATGTACTTCTGTGCTTATTAAAAGAATTTTAAACTTCATTTTATGTATTTTCAGACTTAATGACTTTAGAAGTTTATACTTTATGATTAGTTAATTCTTTTTATGTCTTACCCATTTCTTTAATTAGGACACATTTAGGCATGTAATACATTTGTTTGGTTAAACACCTTAGATTCTGTCATTAAACTCTGCATTTTCACCAAAACCTAAAAAAAAGGTATGTCTTTGGTGAAAAAACCAGGTAGCTCCAATGCCTTAAAAATTCTCATACATGTAAGTTTAGTGCAATATATTTTTAATTTCAATGCAGGATAGCTCATTCATCCCAGTTCTGTCAATATTTCAAATTTAAGACTAATGGAAACAAAACTGAATTTTTTATTCAGTTTTCTTTGATTATCTCAAAATGAGGCACAATGGAGCCACCTGGTTCTTTCACCAAGCCCTTCAACTGGTAGGACATTTAGGGAAGAAAGGGTTCTTTCATATTTTGTAGCATACAAATATGCTCCAGTGTACTGTGTGGATGTGGGTGCATGTGTGTGTGTGTTTTAAAGAGATCTACATTTCTTGTGTAGTACATTTTCGTCTTTGCTTAACGTTTACCAGTTATACAAGATTATACAAAATTCCTTATGAATGAAGAGGATTTCACAGGCTATTCCCAGAAAACACACATTTTATTTGTCATCTAAATATATTTAATATATAATATTTTAATCAAAATCGTTAGCCATGTTTAGAAAATCAAAATATGGTGTTTTATTCAAAATTGTTAGAACCATGTTTTAGAAAATAAAAAAAATTCGAAAAATTTTCCTTATAAAGGGAAGCTTGGTGTGGGGGATTTTCTTGAAAATCTTCGTGTCGCACCTTTGGAAGGTGCTGAACTTAAATACCAAGTTTAGTAATTATCCGAGATTTCATTTTTGAGTTTTGCTGTTCACGACACATAATTGGACATTTTTCTAAAATGATTTTTTTTTATTCAGGGGGGCCTCAAAACTTGTATTTACGACGAAATGTCTATAGAATTTCTGGGTGGAATGTAATACCTTCTCTAACTGCTAGGTACGTGGTAGAGAAAGTAACAAGCATGGGATAGTACTCCTGGCTCTAATTAGTAAGTCAACAACTTCTACTAAAGCAAGATACTTATTTACTGTAAAAACCGTAAGTATTGAGTATTCTTTGATCATTTTTCCCACAAGTTTATAAGCTACATTATATTTATTTGTTCAGTATGATAACAAGTATGACGTATTTCAAGTTTCAGTCCTTTATTGTGAATAATAATGAATAAAGCACTAATTTTTTTTTTTTCATTTGATGCATGCCTTGTATTTTAATAAATTGGCATTTCTAGCTTTTCAAAATTAAGAATCGCATTATGCCACTTCTCAGATTGAGGGTTGCTACATTATGTCACAGTACCCTTCCCTCCTGGATGTGACATGCGCTTGCCTATACCTGGTCTAAGCTGTCATACTGGACTATTACACAGATATAATTTTACTCAAGTTTACACATTTCTTCCATATGGTATATCAGGTGTTCAAACTGATAACCCTGCTGGCAGATATATTCCCTGAGTAACTATGTTTGTCAGCCTAACCCTTTGCAACATGGCCAGTGTAATGTTATGGCAAGCTAAGAATCATTGACTGCTGCTTGTGCATAATATGTTTAAGGTAGTCCCTTGAGAAACACACTGATCTAATGGGGTTAGATTGGGCGAATGTGCTGGCCAGGTTATTGGTCCATATTGTCCAATCCAACATTCTAGGTAGGTGGCATTGAGATGATACATTATGCTGCAGGTCACATCATAAAAAAATGATTTCTTACTGGTCTCCCAGTGTACCAGCTCAAACATTGATGTCCTATTGCATCAAATAAGAGTTCACAGTGCTCCGGTAATTTATGTTGCAGTTCACATGGCTTGTGTTTTGGGATTTTGCTTTTTCTGTGAATAATACAGTTGACAAAAAGTTGGATCTTGTTGTTTGGTTTGTCATTTGACCTACTAGTGAATGACACACTCCATCCATGATTCAACTGCTGCAGCACTAAATAGTTGCATGTAATAAGTATGGAACTTGGCATTATGTAGTACTTTCTATGCTGAAGGTTGGCTGATATGAAAATGCCAATGAACATCCATTGTACCATAATGAAGGTGATAAATGGCATAAGCCAAATTGGATTGAATTGTGAAGCAGAGGGAATTTGGCACCGATCAAGGAATGAGGATATTGTACCGATGCCCCACAAGGGGGTGTCCCCAGGAGAGAGGGATGAGTTGAAGGGAGACACCAGATGACCAGAACCAGGAATGATGGCACAGCAATGACCAGGGTCCCTACAGTTTCCAGATTGAGATGCCTTGGCAGTTAAACAGGCAGACCAGGGACCCTGCCCCCATACAGGTTCCAACCCCCCCCCAGGGGGTGGTCCTTATAACCCGGCAACCAGCCGAGGGATGGAGAAAGTTCACAGACAGCATCCTTTTTTCCTTGCCATGCTGCAACAAAACACAAATACTGACACTTCCAACCCTGAAACATCAAATGGGTTTAAAGATAAATGAAATGGAGGGACAGGAAATTTTGTGGATGAAAGAAACCATTCCAGCATTCATGTGACAATCCGGGAAAATCCCCCCCAAAGAAATCCATAGGTCAGAGTGGGTAGTTGCCGGGAATCGAACTCAGGATCTGCCAAGTGCGGTCCACAGACTAGTCGTCCTCCGTGGACTAGTGGTACCGTGCTAGCCTCTAGTTCCCAAGGTCGCGGGTTCAAACCTGGCGGAGGGCAATGGATTTTTTCAGGCGTAAAAATCCTTAGCATGGCTTCCTTTGGAAGGGAAGTAAAGCCGGTGGTCCCATGTCATAGATTTACGGCACGTAAAAGAACCTCAAGCCTGATAAAGAGGCCTCTGAGCAAAATTACTGGTGTTTCACGCCCAATATAGAATGGGACGCTAAGGACCATAGTAGTTGAAGAGCGTCCATAAATAAAACTCAATTTAATTTTATCCACAGACTAATATCACCTGAGCTATCCCACTCGGTGGTCAATCACATACTCTTTGTCATTATCTGATTGCAGACAGGTAAACTCATTGTGTAAGGTGTTTTGCAAACCTAAGAAACATATGATCTAAAGGAACTCTTCTCTGTAGAAATTTGTTGAATTTTGCTATGCCTCCAAGTATAACAGATAGTCCATATCAATTCAGGCAGGCATAGTAAAAGTCTTACCTTCATAGTCTCAGATGTTTTTCAATTTAGCATATGTTAAAAGTGAAGACAAAGTAAAAAAAATCTGTATTTTGTTTATGTCCAAAAAAAATTCCTGGCCCAAGATACAGCCATCAAAGTTGGCTATTTCTCACATGCAATTTTTTTAAAAAAAAATGCTAAAATGTACTATCTATGGAAAGGTTCAAAATATTTTTTCTTTATTTTTACTTCAAAGTTAATAATTTTCTGATTAAAATTATATCCTCAATTTGGAAATGTGTGTCCAAGTTTTCTTGCTTAGCTTTCTCAATAATTTTTTTTTTCTCCAAAAATGCCAACCTCAAATTTTTGTACTGTTGATCAGTACCATACAACACTACATACCCTGAAAAGAACACCTTCCACTTTGTTTAACGGGTTTTATAAACAATTGAAAATTTTGCCATGCAATTAAACCAATTTCATTCTACATTCTCAAATGTTGGTCTCATTAAATCAAAATCTTGTCATATTTGACATGGCATTTTAATTCTTCATAAATACAAGTAACAGACAGGCTTTAAAAACATATTACAGCTTCAACAATATGTGTGCAGGTTCCAAAGCATGCCACTTCTGTGCGTTCTGCTTACAGAACTGAAATTAGTAATTCAGTGAACTAAAAAGTTGTTCAACTGCATTCAGTATCCTCCTTGATATTAAGTGATGTCTTCCTGTTGAACCAATATAAACTAGAGCACCCACAATCTTCAAAACATTGCAAATTGGAAGTGAGCACTGGTGGTGGTGGTGTCGTCTAAGTTTGGAAATTTGTATCCAGCAGCTGGCATATATGGTAGCATAAAGCTCATGACCATTTCATTTAAGTCACAAAGGATATATAACCTCTGCAATCCACCAGTCACAGTCATATACACTGGCCACAAACATCCCTCTTTGTAGGTTGTGAATCTGTATGTCCTCCTGCCATTTCGGAGATCTGGATTGGACAAATTAAATTTATTCTTGCTTGCCAGTTTAAAGTTTGTGCAGTATAGGTTTGCTGATTACTGAGAGTCCAGACATACATCTTCTGAATTCCTTTAACAGCAGTAATTTGCTTGGACCATTTTTCTATTTTCTGCTGGTGAAATTCAACTTCCTCTTTGTGCAACAGGATGAGGGCTGTTGATGTGTATAACTTTACCATCTTGTAAAATCGTCTGCATTCCGAATTGCAGCTGTACTTGTGCTGGAAAGATTGTTTTGTAGTCTGATACTTCAGCAGGCTGCCTACACAATTGCAAGGCCCATTCCCATGACCAGTAGCACTGTACCAACTCATTAATCCAGAAAGGGAGGAACAAATAAACATGGCTTTCCTGGCCACACTGCATTTCTTACTGTTTCTAGGGTACTTCATGATGTCATGACTTCATTTTTTGGCTGGTGTTGTCACTTTGTAGGTGCTGTCAAACTTTGTGCTGTGTATCGGACCAATAAGCATACCTATTGTTATTTCTGTCAACTCTTTGGCTAATTAATAATAGTTATAGGTGAGGAATGGCCACCTCCTTCAACTAGAAAAGAGAAGGAGAGGTAACTTGTGTCTCCTTTTAATATAGTGGAGACCAATTTTGTGTATCTTTTGCAACGTTAGTCACGAATATACAACAAATGCTTGTTTGGAAATGCTCTTGAATATGAATCAGTTCTCAAGATGTTAGCATTTTAGTCCTCAAGCATAGAACAGCATTCTTCTATGCAAATAAGATGGATTACTTCAGAGAAAAATTAAAAAGGCAGTTTTTCTTCTTGTTCAAAATAAGTAAGGAAATGACATTCTTCTTGTGTCTTTATTAAAGCATTTTAATAGTGAGTCCACCATATGTTTGATCAGGTTCAAGTCATGACTTTTGGCTGACCAGTTAATTGCTGAAATTTCTGGATGTGTGCGAAGCCAATTAAGAGTTCTTTTAGATGTGTGGACACTGCTGTTATCCTGCACGAAGCAGGATCTGGGCATCTCATTGGCCAGATAAATAGTTCGGACGCTTAGAAGCATACAATTCTTGAGAATATGTATGCACTCTTCGTAATCCATTCAAGATGATACTTGGATTGGTTCTCTGGTCCTGCAGCAGACATCCAGCCCCAAAATCTCACATTTAGGTGGCCACTGCATTTCTTGGCAACTATATGCTCTGGGGTATAGCGAAATTTGTCTGGCCACTGCATATAAATTTGCCCATCCATATCAGAGAAAAAAAATTTTTCATCTGAGAAAAAGAGGAGTTGTCAAAAACTGTCTGGTTTGATCAAGTATTCAAATGCGAACTCCATTCGACTGTTGCAGTGGTGTTCAGTCAAGTCTATTTTCGTTGCTACCTTTTGATGATGGAGGTGGTTTCTCACCATAGAAATGCAGCAAGTTAGTTTCAAATTGCGCAACAATCTTGTAGACGGTTTAAACGGAGCATTTGTGTTTGCATTTACAATCATAGCATTGACTTCTACAGTTGTTTTTTGTGGATTGCCTGATTTCAGGTGCATCTTTAATCCATCGGCACCACATTCTTGGAATCATGTAATTCAGTACTGGACTACAAATTTACTCATTTGCACAGCATTTACAGTCTGCTTTACTGTACACTCTGCTTCCCACATGCCAAAACTACGCCCATGGGTCACTTTGTTTGTATATGGCATGGCTAGCTCTCACCAAGTAGAAGTAGAAAGAAGTATGGAATCACATGTTAAAACAGGTAAGCTACACCCCCCTTCCTCCTTCCCTGCACTAAGGGTGAATAGGTACCAGAGGATATCTTGAGACATGCCCTTACAGAAGATCAGAATTTGGATGTAGTTTACTATTTGAGGGATGTGTACAAGCAACTTAGTTAAATCAAACAGCTGTAACAGTTTTTTAAGTGACTAGGGGCACATCAGAAATAATGAACTTTAATGCTTGTGTTCACAGCTGTTTTTGCATATTGCCAACAATGCATTTGCTGAGTCTTGTCCTCTGCCATTTATAGCTGCAGTACTTGTGGTCTTGATTTATAAATATGTGACTCCTGTTAAAATTGAAACTTGGACATTCTGAAATATTCTGGTTGGTATCAGACTACTAGAAAATTCTGTTACATTCTGAAACTATCTGGATGATTCCAAAAGGTTCTGTTACATTCTGAAATAATCTGGATGGTTCTAGAATGCCCTAGAAGGTTCTGTTCTGTTCTGGAATTATCTGAAAGCTTTCACGCTCCAGAAGACTTTTAATGATTTGGAAGGTTCCATGTAAAGAAAATACAGAAGAATCGAGACATTTCGCCAATTCAAGTTTTGTTTAATTTACTGATTTTATTCCATCATACTATGCACCCAGAATGGGCTTTTTTAAAAAAAAAAACAATTCCAGAACCAAAGTTACATGTTCTCACTTTCAGGATATGTAGTACCCTTAAGGTACTCATCCACGATGCCACTTTTCTTGCGGGCCACAAATGTGGCACGTTCTGTTTACACACAGCTTGCAAAATTGCACGATTTCGAGTTGCGCCACTATAAAAGTGGCATGTCCATAGAAATGTTGCACCGAGCGTTTACACGATGCTATATTTGTGGCGGTAATCTTTCTGCATGCCACTTTCTAGTCAGCTGTGTGCTTGGTATGTCGAATATGTCGTCTGATAATGAAGTTTTATCCGTAGCATGCCTGTGTCTTATTTTACTTTGTCGACGTAGAGAAAAACTTAAAAGGACGGTCAGAAAGTGTTGGGTAAGAGAGTGGATTTTCAGTCGCGAATATTGTGGGGATGTAAACAACTTGCTGCAAGAGCTCTACGTCGGAGATCAAAATTTAGAATTTCCCACGCATGCCATCGGTTGATTTTAATTATCTGCTTAGAAGAATAGCACCTGTAATACAAAAGCAAGATACAATAATGAGAAGGTCAATATCAGCAACAGCGTGTTGACACTGAGATTTCTAGCCACAGGTAATTCGGCTTAAAATAATGGAGCGGCAACATTACCGAGTTTAATATATAACACGTTCGGCTGTCATCTATATAATTAATGTGATTTTTTTTAGGCAGCAGCTGTCAGTCAAAGATGTATTTATTTCTTATATTTGGCACAACAAGAACTAAGACTTTGTGCCGTTACAAAGAACTAAGTATGAATCCTCATACTGCAGCAAAAAAGTTAGGAATTCAAGAAGTATTTTTTGCCGTGTAGGAGGAGGGGTTCCATGGCAATATCGCTACATTTAATGTGAGTGTGTTGTTACTTACCAAAGAATCTACTCATCTACTGCATCATTATTGGTGCTGGTGTGGTAAAACATAAACTGCAGTTCATCGTAACATTCCCGGTTTGTTTTATACTTGTCTTTTGTACCACTTCCAGATTTCCCTGCTTTCATTTTGTACCTTTCGTTGGTGAACTGGGTTTTCAACCTGTGGATTTTTACTTTAATTTCCTCTGCTGACATGTAGAACTCTTATTTCTATATCATGTAACGCATTTTGTCGCTTTTGTTTATTTCTGTAATCCGCAGTGTCTACTCTCCACAAGCAATCTTTGGTCTCAATCAGTTCAATAAACTTTTTTGTCACTTCCCTCGTCCATTTATTGTTAAGGTCATTATTAGCTATGAAGAAATAAATTGTCACCGTACTACAATAAATTGTTCGTATTGTTAAGGAAATAAAATGCACGTATCTGTCTTAATTCTGTATTTAGTGTAACACAAATTATAATCCTTGTACCTACCTCTGAAACAGCTATTTACTATCACAGCAGACGACATAACAAAGTTGCACGGAATACGCCACTAAAGTTTTCTAAACTGTTCAAGCCACTTTCAGATGGCGCAACTTTCTTTTTTTTCGCTGCGTACACGAAGCAACTTCCTAAGTTGCACGCCACTTAGAAGTTGCGCGTGGAATTTTCCTACTTGCTTGGCAGTTTACACGATGCAACTCCACTTTTGTTGCGCAGTTCGAAGTTGCAAGTCTTTTAAGTTGCATCGTGGACGAGTACCTTTAGATATAGAACTCCTGTAAAATTCTCATAATTTTTGAGATTGGAGTTTTTAGAGAGAAAAAAACTACTATAAAGGAATTAGCCACGGAAATTAAACATGGACATTGTTTAAAAAACCTGTTAAACTCAAAAGTGGTAGTTCTCCTTTTCAGGGAATGTAGCATTGTACAGTAGTGATCAACAGTTAAAAAAATAATAATTTGGAATTAGCATTTTTTTAAAAAAAATGTTTTTTGTTTAAAAGGAAGTTAGGAAGGCTACAGCAAGAGAACTGGGACACATTTCCAATTGGAGGATATCATTGTAATCGGAAAATTGTTATATTTCAAATAAAATAAGCAACAAAATATCCTGAACCGTTACAGATATACTGTCCATTCCAAACCAGAGTGCCTTTCACTGAAAACAAACTCTTTGTATTATCCGCGCGAAAGTATTTCGCAATCCCCGCCCATAATGGCTGCTTGTTCCCCTCTCACGTGCTTGAACACTATTTAATCTATAAAAAGGCGCCCTGCGTGAGAATCATAGTTCAAAATGCAACATGAGGTAACGATCGATTTTATAAGTATGCGGCAATGAACATTTTACTTATGTTAATCACAATCCTGGAGCAAAAGTGCAATACCCAAATCCGAATCCTCCGAAGATGACTCAGCTGCCATATCGGAATCAGAACTACTCTCCAAAATAATGACAAGCTTATCCACAATTCCACAGCACTGTCGCACTTAAAACAAGTTCCCACATTTTATCCTCTTCTATGTTGTATTATGTCTGTTTATTCCCTGCTCGCTATCGTTGCACTTCTCACTGAAACGCCTGTAAAATCCGATATTAGTTTCGTAATATGCAATAATGCAAGTGTCGGGTATTTTTGTAATAGTGAGTTGAATATATGAAGTAGTGTTTGTTTTTAGCCACTTTTTAACTGTTTCCCGCTTCTGTGTTTGAACAGTTTATTCGCACTACACGCACCTTCCTCTGCCATGTGAGCTCAAATACCAACTGACTAAATCAAGATTTGAGCTGAGCTGAGCATGTGTGTGTTAGTGTATTATGAATTACTGCTTGCTTATCATATATCCTGTGTTACGCAAAGTGTTTATTCGGTACTCAGATAGCACCTCTGGGAATTCATTGCTGTATTTCTAGTATATTTAAGAGAGTGGCAGTCATACATACGGTTGGTATTAACAAACAAGATGCTCTCGGCGTTAGCGCAATAGCAGGCGAAAATCATATTTTGTAATCTCTTAACAGCTAGTATATATCCATTACCTTTAACGATGATTTCTTATGATAACCGTAATAAAATGTGCAGTTATATACCTTTCCTGCTCTAATATTTCGTAATACATGTATTAAGGAACTATTTACGTTGGCGTAAGAGTATATTCTTGGGTTCGTGACAAGCCGAAGCACGTGCTTCTGTTTACATAAGAGGGAACTCTGGTTTGGAATGGACAGTAGAGCATTTTAATATTTTGCCAAAAATTACACATGAGAAAATTGCCTGAGATGCTATCTTTGGTGGCCTGTATATCAGGAGAGGAATTTTGGACAAAACAAAAATACTTTGTCCTGTATTTTAACACGTCAAATTCAATAACATCCGAGACCATGAAGGTAACCCCTCCGCCCTGCCTGAATTTATATGGACTATGCCAAATAGATTACAGTTAATGTAGTTATTACAGGTTTATTTACTTAGTTGCCTTATCCTCACTGTATAAAGAGCTTACACTCCCTAGGACTTACAACCATGCCTAGGGTCAGAGGCCTGCCGAAGAATAGTTGGAACGTTGAATCAGAGAATAGAGAACCCAGAACGGGGGGTTGCCCTGTAGTCAGCACGAGACTGAGGAAGATGATATGAAATGAAGGTGAAGTGGATGAATGGAAAGGTGGTGATGGAGCATTTGGGGAATGAGTGGTGGGGGAAATCAAAGAACCCAGAGAAAACCTGTCCAGATGTCGCTTCGTCTACCACATGTGGGCCCCCGGGTTTGAACCTGGGCTGCCTGGGTAGGAGGCGAGCATCTAACCACTCGGCCATGATGCTGCATAGTTGCATGTATTTCAACAAAATATATTACTGCATTTATTAATTTTATGTATATTTTAAAATATATGCATATATCTGAAAACTACTTAATAGAATTACTTTGTGCTCTGAACCCCTCAAGTAATAGGCTAACAGAAAAGGAATCTTTCACATTAACACAATAAAACTGTTAACCAATTCCTTGTAGAACAATCTCAGCATATCATTGGATAGAAACGTCAATTTTGATACTCAGTACATCGCTTTACCTTTGTAACGACATATTTCAGAAGCATCGGCTTCCCTTTTCAATCAGATGAGTCAGCATTCAGTTGAGGATGGAAACAAGCACTTCTGAAACATGTCCCACTAAAAAGGTATTAAGTGATCTATTACACTGGTCTGCATTTTCAAACTTTTTGTCAGATGATTTCTTAAAAGTAGGTGTTCTTGAATCAAGTTCTTATGCCGATTCCCGAAATAACTTCCGTTTTTTCTATCACGTCAGGTTTTAACACAAAATAAGAAGTAATGTTTTGAAAATTTTACTAATGAGCCTAGAAAAGTATTGAAATACCATTTCACACAAGGTAAGTTTTTATTTAAGAAACATTTTAAGAATACTCTCAAGAACTCCCCTAATTTATTTCATGACTACATTTTAACAAAACAAGAAGCCAAAGTGTTTCATTTAATTTTTTTCAAACTTTCTCTTCTTTGACTTCCATGCAGAACCTTGAAGATGACTGCCCCTCCTCAGCATCCAAAAGTAGTTGGCCATCATAGTTTCATTCCATCTACCCTGGTACCACCTCTCCATTTCCTTAATATCTTGGAGAAAACTTTCACCCTGCTCTTCAATATAATGTCCCAGATTTTCTGGAAAGTAGTCGATATGTGAATGCAGAAAATGCACCTTTACACACATTACAACCCATCTTCTTGAAATTTTTCAACATTGTTTCGACAATGGCCTTGTAATTAGGATATTTGTTATTGCCTAAGAAGTTTTCAGTAACTGATCGGAAGGGGTCCATGCTTCTATTTCTCTCTCATTCATTGTCTTTTCAAAATCTTCATCCTTCGTCAATTCCTTTATTTGAGGACCAACAAAGGTTCCAGCCTTTAATTTGTCTTGTGTAATGAAGGGAAATTTCTTGGAAAGGTACTTGAAGCAGGGTCCATCCTGTGGTAGAGCCCTTACAAATTGCTTCATCAAGCCCAGTTTTATGTGTAGTGGCAGAAGCAATATATTTTGTGTCTCTACAAGCGATTTGTGCAGGATGGTTTTAGTTCCAGGCAACAAGTTTCTCCGCCGTGGCCATACTTTCACACTCCAATGTCTTTGCTTTGCCCAACTGTCCCATTCGCACAGAAAACAAGGCATTTTTGTGAATCCAGCTTGTCCTAATAGTATTTCAATAACTTTGAAATCACCGCAGATATGAAATTTGTGTTCCTCGTTAAAAGTATCTTCATGTTTTCAACTGTCTCTTTCATTTGAACTGAATGTGCGACTGGATTGGACCCATACACATTCCCATTATGCAGTAACACGCCTTTCATGCTCCTCTTTGATGAATCTATAAAAAGTCTCCACTGAGTAGGATGATGTTCAATGTCAAAAGTGCAGTAACTCGTTTGTTATTGCAGTAAACCAAGGACTCGATCTGTGAGAAAAAAGGAACTAGTTCTTGTTCTCTGTGTCTGTACCATAAGTAATGTGTTCCTGGTTCCAGAAGATTCTTATTTTTAAGACGGAAGCCTAGTAACTCTGCAGATTCCTTAGACAAATTCAAATCACGTACTAGATCATTTAGTTCACTCTGAGAGAACAGTTGTGGAGTCACGTCGTATTCAGGGCGGTAGACATCATCAGAATCGTCTAAGGTGATTGCATGAGGTCCACTTTCAACACCATCTTCTTCCAAGTTCTCTAAAACAGCTGGAGGAAGAGGAGCAGGCATATCTACGTGTGGAACTGGCCTGATGGCTGAAGGAATACTTGGATACACAATGTGTTTCTTATTTTTCGAATTGCACCCCTGAACTTTAACTAAACAGAAATAGCAGTCTTTAGGCTCCCTCCACAGTATAGCCATTGCAAATGGCATACATGTTTTCGTTCCTTTTATCCACAATCTTAACCTTTCAACACAATACCGGCAAACTGTCTTTGGAGCCCAGGCCATGTCTTGGTCACCAAGTTTCATTTTAAAATAAGCATGGTACACTTTTTTCACAAAGACTGTTATATCAGTTCTCTGCTGAAGCACTGTATAATTTCCACAAATGTAGCAGAAAACATTTGGATTGTTCACACACTTGCGTGTAGACAATGTATTTAAAACTTCAATCACGATATAGCACTAGTAATGCAAGCCTCTGATATTAACAACAATGCCTAGATTACAAATAGCAACCAGCATCTACAGGTGTAACAACCTAAAGACTTAGAAGTCTGTATTGAGAAATTTCCCTTCAACAATACTCATCATCTACTGGCTCAACTATATTTTTGAAGTGAAATTGTGAAAAAAACTACGTGATAGAAGAAAACTAAAAGCAGTTCTGAAATCAGCATAAAAAGTGAGTCAGAATCACTTACTGGTTTTCAGTCATCCGATATCATGCAGACTAGTGTTATGTATCTAATCTGACTCAATTTCTATTCATTGATAACAATTACATCACTACACTCATCTTCCAAGTACACAAAGTGTTTGAATCTCAACATATATTTAGATAACCTTGACCAAAAGCCTGAAGACTTCTTCAATTAATTTATTAGCTGCCAATGTACTTTTATGTACACAAGAAATGCAAACAGAGAACGCAGAAACAATATATGTATCATACTTCAGTGGTACTAAGGCAGAACCTGAAATGTTTTTAAAAAAACAAAAATGACTACATCCAGGTAAGTTTACAGAATCTGATATGGTTCTGTTGCTTTTAGTTAAAGTAAATTTTAAATAATGATTCGAATATGTTCAATGCTTCTTATAACTGGCGCAACAGTTCTAGACACGTGAAAATCTTAATGACAGCTATGAAGCGAGTTACATGCCAGATCAGGTGACCGGTCGTCTGCATACGTGGGACAGTCATTGTCAAATATCCGCGCACCGGTTATGCACTGCAATACCCGATAAACTTATAGTTATATACAGTATATTTAAATCCACCGCTGTAAAATGCCCTTAATATAAAAACACTGTCAACCATCTGCCTCCAGTTCTTCCACATCTGACAGGCCTTCCTCTTCTGCGGAATCACTGCTGTCGCTACTTTCTGCACCATTATCCTGGATGATAATTTTTTCTAATTGATTTTCTGCAATTCCGTATTTTTTGAAATAATGATTCTCAATTTATTCAACATGTCGATATACATTTTCCCATTCTGGCCTTCCAATTTCTGCAAATCGCTGGCGACATAACTGCTCCACATCTTTTAGTTTAAAAGTGATATTTCTGCAGGCCACCCAGTTTTTGACATCAGCCCAGATTAATTCGATTGGGTTTAGATCTGGGTGATACGGTGGCACATTATGGCGATGTTGTATTAATACCTGGCCAAGTATTACGAGTTATGACTTCTGAAGGGATTTGTTGGCTTTAACTAAGTTATATTTGTTTTACTCATGCTTTTATCAAAAGCTATATTATGCCTAAGCAACCGGGTTTTAATTTCTTTCAAGGAATTTGAGGTAGGTTGTGTGTCAATTTGAGTGTTACCACATTGTGAAGCATTGTCGATAACCAGAATAGACCCAGCAGGCATATTAGGTATCAACATGGTGTTGATTCACTTCATGTAATTTTCTGTATTCATTTCTTGATGAAAATCTCCTGTATTTTGTTGCGACTTGTAAAAGGGCATTTGGAACGAACAGCATGGACGATAATAAGTATTTGCCCTTTGGCAACAGGTGCCTGAAAACCTAATTCGCTATCGTCACTTCAACTTTTAGATGTATGACTGCTGTGTATATACGACTCATCTTCATACACTATAATTTGACCCTCTAATTTGTACCACTGAGTAAGGTACTCTTCCAGCTGAGATCGTATGTCGTGCTTTTCTATTAGAACTATTTGGTTTCGTTTTCTTCCACATAAACCCTAAATCTTTTATAATTTTTCTGAGATTTGTAGCAGCATCTTGAAAATTTATGCTGATATAAGTACATATTAAATTATAGTCATTTGGAAAGTTAGTATCAGACTGCAAAATTCAGTGCCATAGCCGGGATTTGAGACTTGTATCACCACCTTGAACTTTATGACATCTTTCAGATTGATGAGCAATCTGCTTATTGTTGGCACATTTTTTTCTTCCACATAGAAATTGTGAATCGTGCGCCGAATGACACATTTGTCGAAATCGTCTATTTCTGTAATACGTTTAGGGACCTTATGTTTCTTCCCAGGTGTGTCTAATTGTACTCTTTCATCCATATGGTTTTTCTTATCTTTGAGAAATCTGGAAACGGAACTCAGTGAAACAACAGTTGCTTTGGCTACTCTTTCTTTCACTCTCTTAAGGCTTTTGTGGAACTCGGGTAAACATATTTTTTCTTCCTTCATCTCTGCTTCATGAAGTCGAGGGCATTTGCAATTATTTCCCTGCTTTGAATACGTAATAGCTTACCATTTAACTTTGAAAACGTAGGAGCCATGGTTATAAATATCACAAATATAAAATAAGTACTATTTACGTACTGATGTCTATGAAATTACAAGATGCGGACACTTTCTATGCAGACTATGTGTTTCGCACTGTGAGTAAGCAAAGGTATTATATCGCTTTCGTTGATTAAGCTAACCATAAACCATTCCTAGGCTCGGCAGCTGGGGTGGCAATCAAGGTCACGATTCCAGAAGTTTTGCGCCAGTTATAACATATGTTTAATGCTTTTTAACTGATCAGTGGAAAAATCTGGTAAGCTACATATTTAAGGATGTGGCATACAGTTCTAACATCAAAGCACTGCAAAATTCCAATGTGTGTGGCATCAGGTTATGATGGCTAAGCAATCAGTCTGTTTCGCGTTAAATTATCACTAATGTGTATGCATAGGATTGATTACTTGTTCATTTCATGTTATGTCTTGAATATTATCAACTTCATTTAAAGTTTTACTGCTGTGCCGGTTTGGCACATTATCAACACTAATCCGTAATGTTCGCATCACAGTTCTTGTTTTGTCCGTGAGTGGCGGCACTGTTTGTTTGACGTTACAGACAGACCGTTACGTCATTACAAATGACGGTGGAGGGAGCCGAATTACGTCGGTCGGCTTTGATGATGTCAATGTATCTGCATACGCTTTACGCATTGTTTCAACACACAATGACAACGTGATATGATGTAAAAATGATACCACATTATGTTGACCGCCCTATTATAATTGTTCATCGTTAGCATTCTTCATGCCATATTTCTATTTGCAGTTTGCTCTCATTAAAGCACACTATTTCAAATACATTTTTTTGGCATCAACCATTTCTGAAATATCCATTAATAATGGTTTGAATTGATCTGTACTTTGTAATTTTTGTAAAATGCTGGCGCGATTCACTTGTTTCTCACGATGTCATGGATGTTTTGGTCAAGGTTATCTAAACATATGTTGAGATTCAAACACTTCATGTACTCGGAAGACGAGCACAGTGATGCAATTTTAAATCCAGCATATAGTGAGCCGCTTTTAAACAGCTGACTAGGGATTCAGTTTACTCCATTTCATTTATACCTACAACCACAAGTTTTTTTTTATATACTTTCTCTACCACATGCATCCCACCCAAACATTCGATACCCATATTTCCCTGGAAATACATGTTTTGCGGTCCCTTGAATGAAGAAAAGCATTTTTACTTTTTCTTATCACCTACATAGGTATAGAAGGTATTGCATTCCACCTAAAAATTAGATACCAAAATTTCACTGGAAATAATGATTTGAGGTCCCTTGAACGAAAAAAAACCGTTTTAGAAAAAATTTCCTATGTGTGAATGAACAGCACAACTCAACGAAAAGTTGAGGTTCAGTACCTTCCAAAGATGCGACACAAAGATTTTCAAGAAACCCCCAACCCCAGCTATCTCATACATGGAGCATTTTTGAAACGTTTGATTTCCTAAAAAATGGCTCTAACAATGTTTATTAAAATGCCATATATTAAAGATATTTATATAATAAAATGTATATCTTGAATATTTTGGGAATAACCTGAGAATAGTCCTCTTGGAAATAAATTTTGCGTAATCTTGTATTACTGGTAAACGTTAAACGTACTACACAAAAAATGTAGCAATATTTAAAGCACATGATTTATTAAAAATAAATTTTTGTGTCATAAGGCATTTCCGAGATATCCATTATTAATGGTCCGAAATTGTTTGATACTTAGCCATTTTTTTTAAAGTCCTGTCGATTTTCAGTTATTTTTCGAGATGTCATGGAAAGAGTATGGAATTTTAAGGCCAGTATAGTTCCAAAAAACATTTGACCATTGTTATTTCCTTTGTATCTATAACGAAATGGGTAATGCAGACTATTTCCGGGAAGGTTTTTCTTGATTAAAATGAAGTGGATAGGAAAACAAACTTTCGTAAGAATAATTTGTATATTTACGATGTCATCAGATAAACCGACAACGCTGTTAGCGCCACTGGGTCGCGGTCGCGCGCCGCTTTTCTCCCGAGACTCCAATATCCGGTATTACGCCGCTTCCCTCATACATCAAAGTCCACTATATGATCCTAAGGTCGGTGTTTTGTGAGCTGTGAGTGCGGCTAGAATAATTGGTCCTATTTTCTTTTACGAAACAGTTAATGCTGCACTGTACTTGTCCATTCATTGTATTTGTTTCGATGCATATGAAGATATACGCGCGGGAATGAAGCGTCGGCAAGCGAGTGACGCGCGACTCAGGGGCCGCTAGTAGTGTTGCTGCTTAATCTGATGACCCCGTGATGATGATTTGTGTTTAAGGGCGCTCAACTGCTAGGTCATACCCTCTAGCGACGGTGGAGAATGTCGTGTAAATGTAACGTCAGACTTAGAATAAGATCCGTGTGAGTCAGTGAGAACAATCTCAAAAACGAAAAGCAAATCAATACCAAAGTCCTGTCGATTTTCAGTTTTTTCCCTAGGGATTGCGCGGAAACAGTATTGAATTTTAAGGTCAGCATATGGCGTCCAGTTTTTAAACATTTGACTATCGCTGCCTCTTTGTGTCTATAACGAAATGTATAATATAGCTACTTCTGTAGAGGTTTGCCTCGATTAAAATGAAGTAGAAAAATAAGCTTTCCTAAGAATAGTTTTTATACTCATTAATAAATGATAGCAGAAAGTCCTGTGAATATAACGCATCAGATTTTTTTTCTTGATTTTTCTCTTATCCTAAACAAACTTTGAATAGCTCCAAGCTCTCTGAACGCTTAAATTAAATTACTCATTAATGCTACTCATTTCATTCACTGGATGTAAAAAAAACTTCACTGGACGTTTATCTAAACATTTTTTTTATACGGAACAAGGATCCGCGGAGTCACAGACGATGATGTATTGGACCAGTTGCTAAATTGTGACATTGTGTTGTCTTTTTTGTAGGTTGTTTATATTCAGGGTCCATCCCAATTGTTAACATCTTGTTTAATATTAAGAGTATTCCATTCCATTCACGATATTATTTATGTTTATATTCAGAGGTTATTGCATTTAATATTCAGGTTTATTAAATTGTTAATACATTCTTAGTTTATTGAATTGTTATGCGTTTATTGTAATGTAATGCAAGGTCTTTGTTCGTTAATTATTTCAGAGCTTATTAAAGTGTTGCGTTACGTACTTAGGGTAATTTAATGTACAGTTTAGTTCGGCCATTTTAAAATTCTGGTGCTTGTATAATGCCTTGTCGTGTGAGGTGCTGTTGTCGATAAGATAGGTGACGTTGAATGTATGTATGTACGTACTGCAATTCCTTCCCCGACCTTTGTTCTCTTCCTAGAACGTTTATTATGCAATATATTTGTAAAGAAATGTAACATCTTCAGAAAATGGCACTAGTTTAAATATTCTCACGATACTCAAACATTCACTCAGGATTTCCCTGCCTCTTAAACCTAAAGCTAATATTGCCATACGAGACCCAGTGTATGTATATTTTGTTATTAAAGGGCAGTCTTCATAACTTGCTTGGTTTTCCGATACGTTCTTGGGGGACACACTCCTACCTTCTAGTGGGTTTGCCGTCGTCTCGTTCAACCTCGATCCGTATGCTTCTACGCAAGGTTGTTCCTTCGGTAGATGTGAGTAAAATGAGTTAGTCGCGATGCAGGCTGGTAGTGTAATTCGTAGCATACCGCGGTTCTGAGTGGCGAGGTTATTACACCTTTTTCTTTCTTTTTTTCAATGGGTTTCAATGGCCGCCGTGAAAACGAAATTGAGTTTTATTTATGGGCGTTCTTTAACTGCTATGGTTCTTAGCGTCCCATTCTATACTGGACGCGAAAGACCGGAAATTTTGCTCAGAGGCGTCTTTATTAGGCTTGAGGCTCTTTTAAGATTTACGACACGGGACCACCTGCTTTACTTGCTTTACGAAGGAAGCCATGCTAAGGATTTTTACGCCCGAAAAAAATCCATCGCCATCCGCCAGGTTTGAACACGCGACCTCGGGAACTAGAGGCTAGCATGGCACCTCTAGACCATGGAGGACGACATGGCCGCCGTGGTAGACGTAGCTTTTTTAAGTAGGCATGAATTTTACTTGAATTATGTATACGCGGAGGAAAATTCTTTCGTCGGCCGATTTGGCGACCATTTTGGATGCATTTCGCCGGATAAAGGATAGCAATATTCAAGCTACCGGATAAACATGCATTGATTCTAGATTCGCCATCTGTATGCGAAATGGCTATTTGTAGAATTGTTTGTCAAATAGAGGCCGGTTTATCAACCCGCCAAGTTAGAATTACTTTCAGAGATGCATTCCCGCTGTTATTGTTTTTTGTTCTTTTACCTTGCCGTTACCAAAGTTTCGTGCAGAATTTGTTGTCCAATTGGATAGAGTGCTTAGACAACCCAGTGATAATACTTTACCATCTGGCAATGTGATTCCTTCGCTTGTCAAACCGCGTACGTCCTTCAAACCGTTGAAACTGTCCCACCCGTTGCAGCAATATGGGGAACTATTGCTCGATTTGAGAGTTGTGATGCATTTTTTGGTCCTGAATTTGTTTTAAATTTGTGGTACGAGCTGAAGATTTTGCCCAGTTAAGTAATGTGTCCAGGCCAAACCGCACCTGGGAGTTATAGCCGCGAAATCAAAGTGGGTAGTTTTAAATTTGGCGTTAAGAGACAAGCGCCGCTCACACCCTTTAAGTACATTTCACGAGGAGGTTTAGGAATGTTGTATTCCACGCCGTGTATTAATAGCCCTTGTCCAAGACCATTGTTTAAAGGTACAGGCGTTTGATGACTACATCATTTAATGACTACATAGGGAGGGTAAAGTTTTTTGCGTTTACGGTTACCAAGATAGGCGCAAGTTTGTGATGTAATTTTGTCCGGCCTGATGTGCGTTCGGCCTTGGTTTTTGGATCTATGTCTATGACTTTTGCTGAATAAGAATTTCTCTAGCGTCTTGACAAAGAAGTGCGGCGGACAATACTAGGGGTGTTGTTTCCGTCCTTTTCGAGTGTTTGAGTATAACTCAGTTAATAATGCCGATGTATGTCGTATTAAAAAATATTTCCCCGTTCGGGAGCGTGTTTCCGTTGTGAGGCTTTTGACCATTGTATGAGCCAATGAGTTGCGCCACGTGGGTCTCGTTCTAATATTACTAAGACGGTCCGAGGTGCAAAAACACGTCCCATCTGACGCCAAAGGTTTCTTGTTCAGGCCTGCTTTGCGCCTTCCCGTTGTGTAGTGGTCTTCCGTTTCATGCCAAAACTTCAGTTCAGATTACTGTGGGGGAACCTGTTTTGGCATTACTTGACTGGTAGTTTTTGTGTACCCGAGGTCACGGGTTGAAACCCGGAGGAGGGCGATGGATTTTTTGGACGTAAAAAATCCTTAGCATGGCTTCCTTCGGGAGGGAAGTAAAGCCGGTGATCCCTGTAGTAGATATACGGCATGTAAAAGAACCTCAAGCCTGATAGAGGCCTCTGGGCAAAATTATCGTCTTTCACGTCCAATATAGAATGGGACGTTAAGGACCATAGCAGTTAAAGAGGGTCCATAAATAAAACTCAATTTCATTTTGGTAGTTTTTGTTGGTTGACGACCAGTATTTTCGTGAAGTTCTGCGAAGGTGTTCACCTAAAGTAGAGTCATCCCAAGTACAATGTATTTCGGTTAACGGGTAAACGTTTCAGCTCAATACCTGGGTTTTGTTTACTGTGCGTGTTCTCGTTTCCTTTGGGGACATTATTGTGTGCTTTGAATCTTCCGTATAAGCTAATTTTGGGACTAGATTTTATGACTTGTGGGGGATTGAGGCTAGAGTTTCGTTGGCAGGAAATATATTTTGCTTTTGCGCGGCAGGTACACATTCAGTTCCAATGTAACTTATGTACCTGCCTCTTATTTTCGGTGATGTTCTAGTACAACCAATGGCCGCTCCTCAGGGTCAGTTATCTCATTTTACTCTTGAGCACATCAGGCGTGTGGAGCAGCTCTGTTCTCAGCATTAAAATTTGTTCTCTGACAGGTTAGGATTAATTAACATGGCTTCTACCATCGAGCTTACTGATAGTGCTCCGGTTAAGTTTTCGCCTTACCGCTTAATTCCACCTAAATGGTACTTTTGAAGGCCAAAATCAAAGAGATGTTGGCTAAGGGCATTATTCAACCTTCGACGTCAGTGTATAGCAGTCCAATGTTTTTGGTCCCAAAAGGCAAGAATTATTTCCGCCGGTTAGCCCCGTCATCAATAAGAAAATCACTATCGAAGCCCAGCCCATTTTGAACCTTCACACGTCCGCTCATCAGTTTCCGGGTGCTAAAGTCACGACCTTGACCACAGTTACACCTATTCCTGGATTTCTCTAGTTAAATCATGCAAGAATATTAATGCATTTTATAATTTTGTTTTCGGATAATCAATTACGTATGTGCATCATTATTTGAATAACTTAATCTCCGGATTTTAATATGCATTGTGAACATCTCCGGTAGGTGTTTTCATGCCTGAGGAGTGCTGGTCCTAAATCCACCTCTACTACGCAAATATCCTTTCTCTTGCATATACAGTATGCTCCAAAATGTACAGTATTGGAGCTGTTATTTATTAATTAACGGAACGATAGTATAAATGCTTAAATGTGTGCCGTAGTGCGCAGGCAGTGTTGATAACGGTGACGCAGATTTTGAAACATCCTGGAGCACAGTTTGCTATAGATTCCTGAAAAACGAGATCATATCACGTAATGCAGGCACAGTTCTGGATGGATATGTACAGCTGAACACTTTCTGCTTTAACATCCTCCACAGGTAGGTATCGTAAGATCAGGAGAATCTGATGGGTAGTTGAACTCCGTCCCACGCAAACCCGACGGGGGGGATGGATTTTTCGTGCGTAAAAATCCTTAGCATGGCTTCCTTCGGAAGGGAAGTAAAGCCGCTGGTTCAGTGTCGTAGATTTACGGTACGTAAAAGAATCTCAAGCCTAATAAAGAGGCCTCAGCAAAATTACCGGTCTTTCTCGCCCAGTATAGAATGGGGCGCTAAGGACCACAGCAGTTAAAGAGCGTCCGTAAATAAAACTCAATTTATTTTTATTTTCAGGCCCACGGGAAATGATTAGTCCTAGAGAGGTTTCTTCCAGCATGGCCAGAGACAGTCGAGCGGTGTGGCAAGTCGCCCCGTCCTGTTGAAACCAGTGTATTCATCCTAAGGTTTCTGGCACTATAAACCTTTTTAGATTACGAATAAATGGCCTGATCAGCATGCTCCTTTAACGTGTCTGGGTAACATTGAGAAGTATACATTTATCATCAATGAAATACGGACTTACAACACCGTTTAATGACACTGCACACCATATCGTCACAAGCTCACTATGTAGTGGTTTCTGGTCGATAGCGTCTTGTCTTGAAGCCAAGAAAGGGAACTGGCAATTGATGAAATCGTCCAAGTGAATGTGATTTTCGTCGGAGAACCTCATATTTAGCAAGAAATCTGTATGCTTAACACCATAGCCAAAAATCTTGCACAGTACACAATACTGGCATGCATATATTGGTACAGAAATCCAACCATGTCTAAACAATCGCCGAAGCGAGATATTGCTGATATCCAATTTGAAGATCGTTCGTCGAAGACTACGTCTTGGTGACTCCAACACTTGAGGACACGTCCATGATTCTCATTTGGATACGCATTTACTGGCCTACCAAACCTTCCCACCCGTTTACACAAACTACTAGCAAGATGAAATTTCCTAACAATAGGCAGCATAACGTGCTTGATGTCGCCTGTATGTTCGCGATATTGATCCACCACTAACTTCAAATTCGGCCTGTCTTGATAGCCATTTCCGCCGAATGAGCGAAATTAATACACCACTATGAAAGCTTTCCTCTGTCGCGAGACAAATTTTCAACTCCAACCTCACAGCGTTCTTTGTAGTGGTAGGAACACACAATGCTGACGCAACGATACGCCGACGAACGGATATGCACATGAGAGCTGCGCGAAATCCGGTACTGTATATTTTGGCGCATACCGTAGTTTCTCTCGCTGGGCACTACAATTGAACCCGGTATAACTAAAGCTAGTATGCATGCTTAGGCTTTCACAGCCGGCGTTAACCCAGTGGGATGTAGTTTCCGGGCTTGTAGTCCATGGTCCAGTCGATGAAATAACACCTGACGTTTCGCCCGTAACTCTGTCGGGCATCTTCAGAGGTTAGCGACTCCTGGTTTATTTATAACTAGAGTTGCGCGCCCGAACTATATATAGGCGGGAGGGACCGTCCCTTCGTCTCCTATTGTTCGCTCGTCGCCAGGCCCTGTGTGGCTGAGTACATTGCCAAATTATTTGTCCAGTTGGTTTCCTTAGGTTTTATTTTTGGACTATCTAGCAATATCATCCAGGCTTTGTGTATGTGTACTACTTTTCTCTTAAAATTGTTTTTGTGTTTATAAATCTCGATGGCCTCGCGATACAGCCGTACGTGGTAGTAGGCTGTGTTGTCTAGAACTTTGGTCTCATCAAACTTGATGGTCCACGACATCGTCATTTAGGCACTGGCAAGACTAAGTATAAGATTCGCGAAAAATTCGTGTGCCCGGGTATCAGTATGGTTATAATGGCGCGTGTTAGTGCTTGTCGTGTCTGTGCTATGGCTAAACTGGCTCAGTGTACACTATGGAAGGTTTTAGCGTCCAAGGTTTCTATTAGGTCGATGGAAAAGCTATATGTGGAATTCGGGGCCCCTTTCCACGATCTGGTCAGAGGAATACTGTCTTAGTCGAGATTGATTCAGTGTCTATGTGTGTTTGGCTAAGTGCGAATCCCAATACTACGTCTCCTAATTCTGTTAAAATATTCCGTTTTTTCTATCTGTGGTTCTCTCCGCTTTATGGCCACTGATAGTGGCTCAGATTGCGTCAGCTGCTTTTAGAAATTTTGGCTTTAGTTGGGGATTTAAAGATTTTACTACCTCGTATTATCCGTTTCTATCCCATGTGGAGAAATTTAATAAGGTTTTAAAATCTACTTTTTTTGCGTTCCACCATAATAACCATGCCAGAGGAAAATCGAATCTGCCTCGCTTGCAAGTAGCTTTAATTCCGCTTGCCATGAATCACATTCAACAACTCTACTTCACGTTGGGGTACGCTCAAAGTTCGTCAAATTTCTGGCATTTAGAACAACCAGCTGCCGTAGGAAATTTCGGCAGAGGTTCGTAAAAAATTCGCAGCATGCATTCGCAGTTTGCATAGCGCTCATGTTCTTGTTAAGGTACGGCAAGGGTGGCGAAAACGACTTCCTTCCGCGAGTCGCCAAATATGCAACACGCATTGCGTCACTCAGCAGCATGTGAAAATCAAACGGACAGTTGCAGAGAGGGAACGTGCGCCTGCGAGTCCAAATGCCTCGCGAGTCACGTTTTCGCCACCTCTGAGGTACGGTATGATAAATAGCTCTCTCCGTACACCGTAGTCCAGGGAATCGTGTTTAAGTTCATGCCCTCAGTTGAATGCTGTAGTAGTTATTATTGTTTACGTAATATGTTTTTACGTAAATTATTAGAACTTGAAAATCTTATATTGTGCTGCTTTTGTTTTGTTTGGTTACATAATTTTAACTGCCCCACGTATGGGAGCCAATTTGCGAGTGTATTACTTATAATGTTTGTTTACATCACGTGTTGAAGCCATCTTGTGACGTCATCCATTTGTTTGGTTTGTAGCTCCATCTAGTGTTAGCAATTTGCGTCAGTATTAGCTTTTGTTTGATTTCATTTCAAATGTCCTGTTGGCTTGGGCACGTATCTCTATACAGGTTGTGTAAACGGAAAGGAATCTTTTATCCAAAAATTACACTGATGAAGAAATTTGTTTTACACATTTATTGTCGAACACGTTAACTATCACTTTTACACATTGATCTAGATACTCGCCAAACTGAAACTGTTATAATAACTTCTTACTGATAATTCTTTTAATCCACGTACTTCAATCTTTTATATAATTAACCTTACAATACTTTAGATCTTTCATAATTCTGCTGCGCGTAACTTGTGAATCTATATCCGATGTATGACGAACTGACTGACTGAAGACGACGTGTAGTGTACACAGATTTTTGATGAACTGGCCGACAGAAAGCGACGTGTAATGTATTGAGATTTTCGATGAACTGAAGGACTGACTGACTTTACCTCTAACTTGGCTTCTATTTATACCCCTTCATCCAAATACGCCTAAAGATTATAACTGAGCTGCAATTGGCTAATAAAACGCGCCAACATTAGCGTCTATTTTAATATCCAATTAAAATTATGAATACATATGCTTTAGGAAATATTCCAGAAGGTTCTCAACGAAAAAAAATGCGCCAACATTACGTAACTTCCTCGTTTCCAATAATGATAAACAGCTCACCCCCCTCGCTGTATTATTGCGCGCTATTATTGACAGTTTCAGTAAGGTCGTATAAACTTATTTCCCAATAATAATTACAATTAATAAACATCTGAAATCAATGTCACATAAAAATGCATATTCATATTACAATCATGATTTACATTTAAGTAACGTTGGGCGCCAATTTGTAATAATTTCGTGTTTACGTAATATGTTTTTACGTAAATTATTAGAACTTGAAGATCTTATGTTGTGCTGCTTTTGTTTTGTTTGGTTACATAATTTTTAACTGCCCCACGTATGGGAGCCAATTTGGTGCTGTATTAATGTTATATTTATTTAACATTATTGTAGCCCCACGTTGATGCGGTATTGCTTATAATGTTTGTTTACATCACGTGTTGAAGCCATCTTGTGACGTCATTCATTTGTTTGGTTTGTAGCTCCATCTAGTGTTAGCAATTTGCGTCAGTATTAGCTTTTGTTTGATTTCATTTCAAATGTCCTCCGGCTAGCTATTATCCTGTTGGCTTGGGCACGTATCTCTATACAGGTTGTGTAAACGGAAAGGAATCTTTTATCCAAAAATTACACTGATGAAGAAATTTGTTTTACACATTTATTGTCGAACACGTTAACTATCACTTTTACACATTGATCTAGATACTCGCCAAACTGAAACTGTTATAATAACTTCTTACTGATAATTCTTTCAATCCACGTACTTCAATCTTTTATATAATTAACCTTGCAATACATTAGATCTTTCATAATTCTGCTGCGCGTAGCTTGTGAATCTATATCCGATGTATGACGAACTGACTGACTGAAGACGACGTGTAGTGTACACAGATTTATGATGAACTGGCCGACTGAAAGCGACGTGTAATGTATTGAGATTTTCGATGAACTGCACGCGATCTACCTCTGACTTGGCTTTTTATACACCCACTCCACGATATGCCTAAAGATTATAACTGAGTTGCAATTGGCTAATAAAACGCGCCAACATTAGCGTCTATTTTAATATCCAATGAAAATTATGAATACATATGCTCTAGGGAGAACACATTCCAGAAGTTTCTACCGAAAACGCGCCAACATTACGTAACTTCCTCGTTTCCAATAATGATAAACAGCTCACCCCCCTCTCTGCATTATTGTGCGCTATTATTGACAGTTTCAGTAAGGCCATATAAACTTACTTATCAACAATAATTACAGTCAAGAAACATCTCAAATCAATGTCACATAAAAATGCATATTCATATTACAATCATTATTTACATTTAAGTAATTTGTGATACAAATTACTGCATCATGTGCCCCACTAGAAACATAATTATAAATATTTACAACTTGTTTGGAAATTTTATAATTGGGTGTTTAGTCTCCTAAATCTTGGAACACACGCTATCACTTTCACTTTACACTTCACACGCATTTAACACACGACATATTTTTTTTTATCTTGCCACTACTTACTGGCTTTGGTTTAATTAATTTAGATATTAATCTGACATCACAAAATTTTTTTTATAGCAAATACTGTACCCTAAATTATTTAATTACTGTTTCAAAATGGTTTACACTCTTATATTGTTGACAAAATTTATGCGTTCAAAAATTTTTGTAATTATTACACATATTTACCAAAATATTCACCCTTTACATATATTTAAATCTCTTAAATCTAAGTACTGTTTCACATTTTCTGTTTGCTACATAAGTATTTGTTTCAATTATTTTTACCCCATTTTTGTTTTGTAATTTATATTTACAATACTCTTGGAATTGTATTTACATACTTTTAATTTAATATCATATTAAGTTTCAATCTTTGCATTCTTAATTTTTAAATGTTGTTACAGTTACTAAAAATTTAATTTTTTTTAAACATTTCTCTTTTTTTTATATATATATATTTATTTCTCTTTTCAAATGACATATAAATAATTAACCCTCTTACGTTCCAATACATTTCTCTGCAAGTCATCTTTAACTTTACATCTCATTGCTATTTACCCTCCTGGATCAAATTGTGTGTGGCTATACATTACTCGTAGCCGTATCCTAACCTTCAAATTATTGTTAATGGATAACCTCTTGTATTCATATGAAATTTCGTCCCATGATAACATTTGAAAACAATCTAAAGCTTCCTGAACAATACATCTTTTACCAACTTTCATTTTCAATTCTTCTGCTATCTTTTTAATCTGAGAGTACTCTAACAAATCTGTACTAAACTGTACTGGACTGGAGTTTTCATTTTGAACATCTTGGTACAATTTATTACTTTGCATTACTGTCTCATTCTGTATTTCTGATATCTCCCCTCTGAAATTAACTTGCGCCTGATTCACAACTACATTCATAACCTCTTTTATCTCTTAGCTCACTTGTAATACTACTCTCTTGATTTCCTAACTCTGTGCATTCTACATTAACCTCACTTTTAGTATTAACCTCACCTTTTTTGTTACCTATTTCCCTGCTCATGTCTAGCATTTTCTTTGAAACTTCTCCTATCTCACTTACTATTATTTCCTCATTTTCATCACTCATTTTTGGCATACTACTATCTAGCTTCGTAACTTTCTTTTCAATTTCTTCACTGCTTTGATCTACTTTTTGCTCTAATATCTCATTCTTCCTACCAATATCTTCAATTGATTTCCTAAGATCTTTTTTTATAGCTTCTCTCAATTTCTCATTATTCTGAGTTAGTTTTTGTTCTAAACTCCTATCAATATCTTCCCTGTTTTGATCTATTTTCTTACTAAGATCTTCCCTTAATTCCCTATGACTCTTTTGCATATCTTCCCTGTTTTGATCTATTTTCTTACTAAGATTCTTTTGCATATCTTCACTGTTTTGATCTATTTTCTTACTAAGATTCTTTTGCATATCTTCATTCAAATTTTTCAGCATTTCCATAATCATACTAGTATCAAGATTAACATTTCCTGCTATTC
Organism: Deroplatys truncata; assembly: GCA_030765065.1. NCBI lineage: Eukaryota > Metazoa > Arthropoda > Insecta > Mantodea > Mantidae > Deroplatys > Deroplatys truncata. Next base: position 421,947,844 of record CM060990.1, read on the forward strand.
TATTCTGACTTTCTGCACTAACATTTCCACCCTCAAATCCTAAAAAGTTTGAGCTATTTTCTGTAACCTGTATTGAATTACAGCTAACTGTTACATTATCTCCCTCCATAATTATTTCTTCTGTATTATTAGTAGCCATTGTTTTCTTTATCCTACCACTCCTTAAGTACATTTGAAGGTTACAATTTTGTTTTCTAAAAACAATTACGATACTCTGACCTTTGTGATGCTGTCTGTTGCTGTTACATTGATGTCCAGCTTCCTGCCCCTCTCTCCTAGGTTATATGTCGCTTCTGCGTTGTGTTATGATGAGTCCACGTCGTTTTGTTGTCCTGTAGTTTGGAATCTGCGTCTTGTAGATCATTTCACTGCTGCATTCGTTCCACGTCCTGGTTCCTTTCCTGGTCACTCTGCTACTTTCCTGGTTACTTTGCTTCTTTCCTGGTCATCGTGTTCCTTTCGTGGTCACTCTGCCCCACGTTCTGGGTGTCAATTTGCGACGGTATTACTTACAAATGTTTGTTTACATCACGTGTTGACATCTTGAGACGTCATTCATTTGTTTGGTTTGTAGCTCCATCTAGTGTTAGCAATTTGCGTCAGTATTAGCTTTTGTTTGATTTCATTTCAAATGTCCTCCGGCTAGCTATTATCCTGTTGGCTTGGGCACGTATCTCTATACAGGTTGTGTAAACGGAAAGGAATCTTTTATCCAAAAATTACACTGATGAAGAAATTTGTTTTACACATTTATTGTCGAACACGTTAACTATCACGTTTACACATTGATCTAGATACTCGCCAAACTGAAACTGTTATAATAACTTCTTACTGATAATTCTTTTAATCCACGTACTTCAATCTTTTATATAATTAACCTTACAATACTTTAGATCTTTCATAATTCTGCTGCGCGTAACTTGTGAATCTATATCCGATGTATGACGAACTGACTGACTGAAGACGACGTGTAGTGTACACAGATTTTTGATGAACTGGCCGACTGAAAGCGATGTGTAATGTATTGAGATTTTCGATGAACTGAAGGACTGACTGACTTTACCTCTAACTTGGCTTCTATTTATACCCCTTCATCCAGATACGCCTAAAGATTATAACTGAGCTGCAATTGGCTAATAAAACGCGCCAACATTAGCGTCTATTTTAATATCCAATTAAAATTATGAATACATATGCTTTAGGAAATATTCCAGAAGGTTCTCAACGAAAAAAAATGCGCCAACATTACGTAACTTCCTCGTTTCCAATAATGATAAACAGCTCACCCCCCTCGCTGCATTATTGCGCGCTATTATTGACAGTTTCAGTAAGGTCGTATAAACTTATTTCCCAATAATAATTACAATTAATAAACATCTGAAATCAATGTCACATAAAAATGCATATTCATATTACAATCATTATTTACATTTAAGTAATTTGTGATACAAATTACTGCATCAATGCAGACCTATATTTCAAGCTCAGCTCCCATATTTGTGGGTCCTTATGGAATTATAAAGATATATAAAAATGTAGCTGTGCGACTCCGAGATCTGTCCACCGGTCGTGAGAAGAGAACTCGCATAGGTCAGCTTAAGCATTGCGTTTACTTTGTTTCTTTCCGTGTTATTTTTGCTATTTGTGAATTCCTTTGTTCTTCTCAGTTCTCACTGTCACTGTTCTCAGGCTCTACACCTAGCTAACCACCGTTAGCTACCGGCTCCTGTTCAAAGTGCCCTCAATTCGTAGGAGGCGAGATCGGTTGTTGTAACCAATGGCGCCCCAAACCATCACACCTGGTGTTTGTCCGCTATGCCGCTCAACAATGCAGCCCTTCAGGTTGCTCTCACCACAGTACCGCCGGACACGTATGCGGCCATCACTGTAGGACAGGTTGAAGCGGGACTTGTCCGAAAGGACTACATTTTTGTCTTATCTAGTTCACTTCACACTTTCACCCACTAAATGAACTAGTTCAATTCTCCGTCACTTCGTTCACACTTTTACCCACTGAACTAGTTCAATTCTCCGTCACTTAACTTCTTTATGGCGGACGGTTCATTTCACCCGGGAGTCGAGCACAAGACCTCCACAACCCGTCGCTCCACAGCAGCTCTCACTGCACGTCACAGCTGTCTTCTCCAGCTCTTTTGGAGGACGGACTTGATCTTGCATGGGATACTCGCGCTTCAACTCCCTAACTCGCTCACTCGCTGACCGACGCAACTCAACTCGCACTGATTGAACTGCGCGATAACGCCAGCTTATATATGCAGCGGAATCTTCGACACAAGGTTCGCGAACGTTCTAGAACAATTTCGACACACTTTCTGAGGAGGAGCAGAAGCCTCCAGCAAGTTCTAGTTATCTCCGAATAGCGCGCCGGATGTTTACGCTGGCAAGCGGCGGTTATCTTGTGTACTCCGACCGCTCGGCGCCCACCTCCCGATAACCTTGGGCCATAGCTTGTTTTGGTTGTGTTTATTTTTCTTTGTTCGTTTTGGTTGGTCTGGTTGGTGTGTGTGTTTCCTGTGTGGTGTATCTGCGTTACTTTTCTGCGTCGCCGCACTGTGTTTATTATGCGTTGTGCGTGTGTTATGTATGTTATATTGTCTTGTATTGCTGGCCAGTGTTGTGTTTATTATTTAGTTCTTTCATTCCTATGGCCCTTCAAGCGTAAGATGTATCTGTACTTACCCTTCAGGTTACTGTTGAAAACTAAATGCTTATGCATTTATGAAGGGTAACGATGTATTGTGCATTTTAGTATTCAATTTTAATATAACGACATTAGGTAATTAATTTCAAGGCATTGCTCAACCATTTTTATGGTTATGTTCATAGTTATATATTATTTGTTACTGCTTGGATTCATGTCAAACGGGTTATGGGTGTGTTTTTTGCTTGTATGTTATTTGTATTTAATCATCAACTGTTTATGACCCTTTTAATGTCGTGTCTTTTATGTACTGTTCTTTTGGCTCCGCTTGCTGTTTTGTTTTGTTGCGACACTCCTTTTCCAACTTTTTACCTGCCACCTTCGTATTGTCATCGGATACAGCAGAAGCCCGTTGTCAGATATATAAAACAAATTTAGTTTTATTTATGGACGATCTTTAATTGCTATAACCCTTAGCGTCCCATTCTATATTGGGTGTGAAAGACCGAAACTTTGCTCAGAGGCCTCTATCAGGCTTGAGGTTCTTTTACGTGCCGGAAATTTACGACACGGGACCACCGGCTATATTTCCCTTCCGAAGTAAACCATGCTAAGGATTTTACGCCCGCAAAAAATACATCGCCCTCCGCCAAGTTCCCTCCAGGGGCTCCCTTTATGTGAGTACGGGTTTGGCGTACCCGGGGTGCCCGAGCCTCTCATCGCCATCATCGCTGCATCCTCGTCCGGTCGAGGTGGATTCGTCCTCGTGACCGGGGGACTCTAGGTAGGCTCTAGTGCGTTCTTTGCATTTCGTTCCATGCCGTCCCTCGCCATCGTTTCTTTCTTCTCTAGTCTATTTCTGAACATTTCGTACCACGTCCATTCACACATCTTTTTTCCTTCCTCGCCGGCCTACCTTGCGTGCGATACGCCCACACGCTTTAGGTTTATTTCCCAATTTTATTTATTTTAATCCTCCGTGGAAACAGCCTGACGGATACCCGCGCAGCTGGGTGAGTGGGTAATGGCGTCATACCCAACACCCGTGGCCATGTAAGGTGTGTTCGTATCCACTGTTCAACTGCAGTCCCGCGGGGGGCCATTGCATAAGCTGCTGACTTCCCGCGGCCATTGGGTCCTGTTCTGGGAGGTGTGACCCTGGGGGGAGACCGGTATAGATAGGCCACTCACCCAAGCCGAGGTAACACCGGAGAAGTTAGAGCCGGAGGTCGGAGACGGTTACAATGGTGGAGGATTTCTTTCGCTATGGAGCCCTCTTTCTCCATTACTATCAAGCGCCGAAAAGTTTTTGTAACACAAGTAGCACCACTGCCGTCTGGTTGTTACTTAGTGATTCCCCTACAGAGGAAGGACAATCTTTCGAGAAGGTGAACACTTTTATAATCCCGAAGGGTATTTACTCAATTGCTGGTCAGGTTCATTCCTGCGCTCGCCTACGAAACGGTTCATTATTGGTTCAGAGTAAGTCCGATTAGCAAAGCAAGACCTTGTTGCTCGCCACGCTTCTCCACGGTTACTCCATCCGTATTGAGAAGCACCGCACCTTGAATTCCTGTCGACGCGTCGTCACCACCCATAGCCTCGATGGTATGTCGGACGAAGAACTGGTCGACTATCTTTCCAAAAGATAACGGCATTTCGAGTGCAGCCTAAACGCGACGGAGTGTTTGTACCCACTCGTACCCTGTTTATCACTTTCGATGGCGTCGATCTGCCCACGAGTATTTCAGCAGGGTACGAAAGAATTGCGGTGAGGCCCTATATTCCTAGACCTCTGCGTTGTTTTAAATGCCAACGTTTTGGGCATACGCAAGTCTCTTGCAAGAGTGCCGTTTCCATCTGTGCTTCTTGTAGTCAGCCCTCACACGATGGTACCTGTTCATCAGCCCCGTCTGCGTTAAGTGCAAAGGGTCTCATTCTGCGTCATTTGCCGACTGTCCGCGGTACTTGGACGAAAAGGCGATCCAGGAGATCCGGGTAAAGGACAAACTCTCCTTCGCCGAACCCCGGAGGCATATCCATGCGCGCCAACCTTCGCTCCTGCGATCGGGTACGTTCAGCTCTGTTGTTGCCTCCCAGTACCCCGGAAGGATGCCGAAACACACCTGGACCATGACTGCCTTGACCGCGACTACCATCCGGCCATCCATCTCCGGCACAGTCATCAAGCCATCTAAAGCTGGTCCTAAGTTGCTGAATTCACAAGGCACTGATAAGAAGTCCAAGCAGAAACTTCGTAAGGAAGATTTTCTTAAAGACCCTCCGCGTGCGGGGACAAGCCGCGCTCATCGGCCCCCTTTACCCATCGCCACCCATAACCGATTCTCGGCGCTTGGGTCGGTTTCTGGTACTGAGCGCGTGGGCCCTCCCTTCGAAGAGGCTATGGAGTCCGACCAACTCCATACCAAAAGCCCGAGCCCAAAGGTTAAGCAGAAGGTTATTTTGAGCCGCCATTCTAAGTAGACAGTTTATCCCTTTTATTCATGGCTATCCTGGCCTGGATTTTACGTGGTGTACGATCGCATAGGGCGGAACTGCAATTTTTATTGCGTTCCCATTCACCTATGGTCGTGGGTTTGCAGGAGGCCAAGCTTCGCCCTCACGATCCTTTTGATCTCTGAGGGTATACTCCGATTCGCTACGATCTTGCACCGGATGACGGTTCTGCTCATGGAGGTGTCATGCTATTTGTGCGTAACGACGTCCATTTTCATACTCTCGCACTTACATCCGACTTACAAGGCGTTGCCTTTAGTATTCAATTACCTGGCTTTTTCTTTTCTCTTTGCTCCGTCTATTCACCTCCATCGTCTCCCCTCGCTAACGCGGACATTCGAGATCTCCTGTCCGCTCTCCCAACACCATTTCTTCTGTTGGGAGATTTTAATGCCCATCACTCCCTGAGGGGTTCGCCAAGGGGAGCGCCTCTATCCGACCTTTTCGTTCAGTTCAACCTCTCCATCAATACAGGCGAGCCTACTTTTCTTTCTGATTCTTCTAGTACATTCTCTCACTTGGACCTTGCTGTTTGCTCCATTCAGCTTGCTTGTCTGTAGTGGAACGTCGTCGCTGACACCTACTCCAGCGATCGTTACCCCTCCATCGTTTCTGTTCTCTCTCACCGCGTTCAGCATTCCAGAGTACCTACCTGGCAATTCAGCAAAGCCCGCTGGAGACTGTATTCCAGCCTCGTGCGTTTTGAGAATCGGCCCTTCACTGACGTTAACCAAATGGTGCAGCACCTTACCTCTACGATTCTATCTGCCGCCGAACGCACAATTCCCCGTTCATCCTCCCACCCTCGGCGTATTCCAGATCCGTGGTGGATCGAAGACTGTCGGGACGCCGTTCGTGCCCGTAAAACTGCGCTTAGGATTTTTCGGCGACACCCTACACTTGATAATTTGGTTACTTTTAAACAATCCGCGCCACGGCTCGTCGCATTATTCAGGATAGCAAGAAGGCATTTGTCGAGTCTTTTAATCGCTTCACGCCTTCCTATGTTTGGGATAAACTACGTCGCTTCTCCGGTAAAGTGTCGGATTGTACTGTGTCTGGCCTTCAGGTTTCCAATGCCAGCATAGTGAATCCGGCTGCCGTTGCTAACACTTTCGGTGCTGCCTTTGAGGCGGTTTCCAGTTCTGACCATTATTCTGCCGGCTTTCGCACTCTCAAAGACCGGCTGGATTCCGATACCTGTAGTTTTCGGTCTCCTAATAAGGAGTGTTATAATGAACTTTTCACAATGAGGGAGCTGGAGCACGCTCTCGATTGCTCTAGGCACTTCGCTCCTGGGTCGGACGGCATTCATGTCCTGATGCTAACGAACCTTTCAGCCGACAGTAAACTCTTTCTCTTACAGGTCTATAACCGCATTTGGAAAGACGGCTTTTTTCCTTCCGTTTGGCGCGAAGCCACAATTGTCCCTATACTTAAAGCCTGGGAAGGATCGCCAACTACTGCCCTATTTCTATCACCAGTTGCATTTGCAAGGTGATGGAGCGCATGATCAACGGGCGGTTGACATGGTGGCTTTAGTCTCAGAACCTTCTGGCGAACGCTCAGTGCGGATTTCGTCGCCATCGCTCTACCGTCGACCATCTGGTGTCTGTCGACGCATATAATAATTGGTTTCTGAGAAAGTGTCACAGTGGCTATGTTGTTTAACCTGGAGAAAGCTTATGACACTTGTTGGAGGGGCGGCATTTTACGTACACTCCACGCATAGAATTTACGCGGTCGTCTTCCCAAATTTCTTCGGGAGTTACTTTTAACACGGATCGCGTGTTTCGTGTATGTGTGGGCTCGGTTTTATCTAGTCGTTTTATTCAAGAGAACGGTGTACCGCAGGGCTCTGTACTCGGTGTCACACTTTTTGCGATTGCTATCATCCCATTGCTGATTTATTCCCCTGGCATTTCATCGTTCCTTTTCGTTGACGAATTTGCCATTTATTGCAGTTCACGGCGGACCTGTTTGCTGGAACCCGTCTCCAGAGCTGTATCGACCGTCTCTACGCCTGGAGTAACGCCAGCGGTTTTACTTTCTCCGCCGAGAAATCCGTCTGTGTGAAGTTCTGGCGCTGGAAGGCTTTCCCTTCGCCCTCTCTCCATCTTGGGGCGGATAGTCTTCCATTTGCAGACGAGGCGACATTCTTGGGGTTGATCTTTGATCGAAAGCTGAGCTGGACTTCGCACATTTCGTTTTTAAGAGCAAGGTGTGACCGTTCTATTAATCTTTGACGTGTTTTAAGTGGCATATCCTGGGGAGCTGATCGGACCGTCCTTCTGCGTCTTTATCGCTCCTTGGTCCGATCCAAGCTTGATTACGGGTGCATTGTCTATTCATTTCCCATCTGTGTTACGTCGCTTGAATGCCATTTACCATCGTGGCATAAGAGTCGCTACAGGGGCCTTTCCAACTAGCCCTATATCCAGTCTGTATGCTGAAGCTGCAGAGCCTCCGCTGTCCTTCAGGCGTGAGATGCTTTTGTGCAGCTATGCATGTCGACTCTCAAGCTTGCATGAACACCCTTCCTTCGAGTTATTTTTCGAGGATTCGCTTGATCGGCAATATTTAGTTAGCTCCTCTGCATTACGCCCTCCAGGGGTTCGATTTCGCCAGCTTCTTCGGCATTTGGATGTTACGCCAGCACCGAACCCTCCTAGGGGGGAAACGCGGTTTGCTCCTTGGTTGCACGCTGAGGCCCACTGTCACCTTGGGTTAACATCGATGCCGAAGCATGACACACCTTCGTCAGTCCTTAGATCCGCCTTTTTGGAACTTCAGGCGCAATTCGGGGAATGTCATTTTATATATACTGATGGGTCTAAGACTGATGGAGTAGGGTGTGCCTTTATTTTCGGTCGACATAGTTTTACCTTTCGTTTACCGTGGCAATGCTCGTTTTTACCGCCGAACTTTTTAGTATTAGTCTCTTTTACACATCCAGCGGCACGACTTACGGCACTGTGTTGTTTGTACGGACACTGGGTGCTCTTCAGAGTATTAAGGCGCTGTAGAATTACCACCCCTCGTACAGCGCATACATGATCTGCTCCACTCGCTGGGTGCTTCTGCATCAGCGTCTCCTTCTGGTGGATTCCAGGTCATGTGGGCATCTCAGGGAACGAGTCTGCCGACGCCGCTGCCAAATCGGCAATTTTATCACCCAGATGTTTTACCTCTGTTCCTTCCACGGGTTTTTTGTTATTTGACGTTACCGTACCCTCTCGCTTTGGCGCGGTGAATGGACGGTCCTCCGGGGGAACAAGTTGCGGGAGGTTAAACCTTTCCGGTTAGTCTGGGGTACATCTCGTTCTTCTCGTCGGGAAGAGGTAATTTTAGCTCGTTTAAGTATCGGTCATTGCCTTTTTAGCCATAATCACCTGCTCACTGGTGACCCCGCACCGCTATGTGAGCAGTGTGATGCGCCCTTAACGGTGCGTCACATCTTAGCAGTGTCAGGCTTTAGCTCATTTGTGCGTTCGTTTGTCTCTGCTTTTTGGCATGGCCAACGTTTTGGCAGACAACGCGCATGCTGTAGAATGTTTTACGTTTTAATAGTGACAGTGGTTTTAGTCGGCGCATTTGATGCGCTGTGCGTCTTTTAGTTTTTTTATTTTCTTTTGTCTGTTTTAATGGGGCCTCTTCTCCCCGGCGGACGTATGGCGCTCTTGTCGCTTGATTTCTAATGTTCCTGACACGTCGTTTACTCTTCTGGTTTTATTTGCCATGGTTTTAGCGTGGTGTCTTTTACAATATACTATCTTGTTTTTACTGTTTTAGACTAAACGGTTTTGTGTACCGTATTTTAGTTTTTGAATGCTAAATGTTATACGCTGTAAGGACGCTGATGACCTTAGGTGTTTAGCGCCCTTAAACCCCATATCATCATCCGCCAAGTTTAAACCTGCTAGACAGTCGAAGTGCAATACGTTCCTGATGGTGCGAATTCAGGTGGATGCTGTGTTCTGTTTTTTCTGTTGCAGTGATGACTTTTCTGTAGATATATAAGGAGAACTCGAGCACACCCGCTAAATTGGGCGCTTTACCAGTTTCTTTTTTTAGTGTTTAGCGGCTTTCTGGTATTTTTGGGGCACTGGTAGAAGTATTTCAGCCACTTTAAAGGCATTTCGGGTAATGTTACAAGTATTTTGAGCACTGTTCATGACATTTAGGGCGATGATACAGATATTTTCAGCACTTTACAGGGCATTTCCTGCGCTTTTACAGTCATTTCGGGCACTTTGATGGTATTTTAGACACTTACGGGCATTTAAGTCATTGGAGCAGGTTTCTAGGCATTTCGGGCATTTTAAGTCTAATACAGACATTTCGGGTCATTTTAAAGGTAGTTTATGTTCTGGAACAGGTATGCTGTCAGAGCTTCTCCAGGCATTTCGAGCACCAGTGCAGGCATTCACAGTATTTTACAGACTTTTGGGTTCACGTGGCTACATCTGGGTGCATGTGGTTATTTTTCGGATAATGTGGTTACCTTTTGGTTGCATGAGGTTACGCTTTCGGCACATTTACAGGTATTCATAGAATTTTTCAGTCATTTGGACACTTATTGGGCTTTTCGGCACTTTAACGAGTATTTTTGGCACTAAGACATTTTGGGGCATTTGTAGGTATTTTAGGCGCTGAAGCAGGTGTTTTCGGGTATGTGTACAGGTTTTTAGGACATTTGAGACATTTTGAGGGTATTTTGGGCTCTGGAACAGTTGTTTTGGCACTAGTGCAGGTATTTCTAGGGTTTCCAAGGCGTTTCGGGCGCTTTGAAGGCATTTTCTACACTGTTAGTCACTTTGCTGCCTTGTAACCATTCTGATGTTTTCCAGTAATTTATCTCCTTTTTATAGTCGTTTATGGTGTTTTCATGTCCATTTGTTATGTTTAACAGTAATTTCTCTCGTTTTGCAGCCATATTGAATCATTTTGTAAACTGATGTATCGTCTAATGCTAACATGTGAACCGAGGAGGGATAGAATATGTACGGCTTGCAGTCTTTCTCAGGCGTACACAACTAACCTAACCCAATATTACATTAATTGGTTTAATTGACCAGCAACGTAAGTTACATAGTCCTACACCAAGCTAAGCTAACCCAACCCAAGCTACCCTAACTCGAGGCCATATTAACTTAATCTAATACCCTAACCTGACCTAAACCGTGCTGTAATCATCTTTTCTGTTTTTCAGAAACTGAACTAACTTTACTTCAAGCTGTGGTAACCTAAGCTAACCTAACCTAAACCGTCCTCTAATAATGTTCTGTCTCCTGGCATAACCTAAACTAGCCTAGCTCCAAACCACGATAACCTAAGCTAGTCTAAATTAAACCACCTTCTATTCATCTTTTCTCTATGCCTCCCACATCCATTGCGACAAGCATCCATAAATAACACCATCATGACTCTCATCGCATCCCCATCACTTCCAATACCACCATCCCCCTCCATTTGCCATCATCATAATCACCATTGCAGCCACCAAAACCACCAACATTAGAACCACCATTACTTCCACTACCATCATCACCCTCCATTTGCAACAACCATTATCACATCCACCGAAAGAACAACCAACACCACCAGAATAAGCACAACCACCATGATCACCACTACCAGTACAGGTCGGTCTGGATGGCTCGGTTGGTTAGGTGCTGACGTGATCCCAAGTTCGCCGGTTCAAACCCGGTCCAGACCGATGTTTTAAGTGTGTTTAAAAACAATAGTTCTATGTAGGTAGGTTTACTGGTATGTAAAAGAACGCCTGCGAGATAAATTCCGGTACATCGACGGCGATGATATCCTGGCAATTGGCCAACTGTATATCAGTTATTTTGTGTTTTATGCGGCTTTAAGAAGACATTTTACAATATTTCAGGTATTTTAGCAGTAATTTGAACGCTTTGATAAATATTTATCATTTGCAGTCATTTTACTGCGTTGTATTGCCATTTTTGATACTTTACTTGTGGTTTGATTTGTTCTCTTTTTTAAGAATAGGACTAACCTTAGAAGATGCTCTGTTGAAGTAGCTATAGTTTGGAGTTCACTAGGTATATTTTTAGTACTTGTCTGTATTTTCGGCTCTTTTATCTCCATTTACATAAAGTTAAGAGTATTATTAGCTTTTTCGGGTTTGTAGACAGACGCCTTTTCTCTTCTCCTTTATGACGGATTAATACTCTTATGTTATCTCGTAATAAGGGTAGAAGCATCCATAAAAAATCATTACCACCACTGCATAAACAAACACAACCGACATATACCGCAACCATAAATAAGCGAGCCATTTCTCTTTTTCCTCTCCTTTCATCCATCCCCATAACCACCGCCATTACCATCACCATAGCAGTCATAACCTCAACACCGTCAGCATAAGGATCATCATTAGAACACAAGCACCAATACCACAACCGACAGCACCTTCACTCCATAACTATTATTACAAGAACCGACATAAAAGCAAAGCAACATTACTACTGCCATCGGCAACAGCAGCAGCATCTGCGCCACCACCACAACGACAACCACCATCAAACCCCTAGTAGTAGAGTCCTCACATCACCCATTATTGCAGAATAAGCCTAACGCCAGCAATTTGTTCGATTTTACAGTAATTCGGCATGTTTACATAATTTTCAGTCATGTTCTCCTTTTTCAGGCATTTTATGCGTTTTGTGGTAGTTTCACAGTCGTTTGTTTACCTTTACTATGATTTTTGCACATCCACGGTAATATTAAGTTTAAGGTTGTTTTGCTCCACTTTTACAGTAATTTGGTGTGTTTTATTGGCTTAATTGGATTTGTTTAGCGTTATCTCGTTTTATTCACGCTAATTATTTGCTAACCTTCCTCGTTTATGAAGGCTTGGGACTAGACCTATAAGCTGCTCCTAACATGTTTCTCCGCTTTTCTGGTTCTCCTGTTCGGCGTTAATATATTAAGCATTTTGAGGTTTTGTGAGATTATGTATTAAACATCATTTATGCCTAATTATCTATATGCTTTGTTTTTATATACTTTTAACCGAATCCAGCATTGGATTTAGCAATGAAACTGTGATTAAATGTTTGGAATTGTAGACGTTTGGTTACATATACAGATTTTTTTACAATATATCACGTGATTGGAGAAACAAGTAGTTAATTCCATTCTAGAACCTTCATGTTACGCTACGAACCATAGTAGTTAAAGAGCGTCCATAAATAAAACTCAATACATCTTTGTTTAAAAAAACGTTTTGTTTTGTACCACTCATCTCGGCACGTCTATATAACTTAGCCATATGACGTCACCCCAGGCAGAGACAATGTGTAGCTCACCACCTTTCAACTGGTCTGATGACGTGCCAGCACCACAGTTGTGAACTGTGACCAGCCCTCTCACACCCATTACGATAGAATCGCCCACAAAAAAAGAAACATTATTTGACATACGTTCATGTGTTGGACCTGGATTACGCCATATATTGTTTTATGGAGGACCCGTCCTTGCGTCGATTCCCTAGCGCGGTAAAACTTGCATATTGAATTTCTCTTGAATTGTGGCATATACAGTGTGGGATTAATTTTAAAAAATCTACCATTGCGCGAGTTCCTAATGAATACTTATGTACCTCAAGCCACAGGTTCTAGTCTTATTGTTAAAACTTGGTTATCTCCGGAACTAAGAGTGCTATAAAGCTTCAAGAAATTTTAAATATGCATTTCCATTAGAGACATTAAACCCGTAAATAATTTGAGCCTAAATACATCGTTTCGATTCCTGTTCTTTCGATGATTTTCTCTTTAATTTTCTTCTATATTGTAATTATAATGGCTAAATAGCCGCTATAAAGCGCATGCAGCTGAATTTAACGTAGATAATTAAGAGTAATTAATTTTAATGCTACCGGACTTGGTTCGAATACTGATTCTGTAGAATTTATTTCTAAATTAAGCAGTTCAACAGTTGCCTTAAGAAGGCCGGGTAAAAAGTAAATATATCCTACAATGAAGAATCATAATTAAAGCAATATAGATCCTGGGGTCTTGAATCGAACCTTCAAAGTAAAGATTTCAGATATGATCAAACTATGAATGTTAACTACGCGTGGAATCTGAATAATAGCCTTATTACAAAATATGAAATTATTGGGGATTGTATGGCAGGACAAACTAACTTAACCATTTTAGTTTAACAAGTTAGGGTTCTTCCTGAATTTAAAGCTAATACTTTCTAAGTAAGTTCATATGGCTTACCACCTTTAGTCGAAAGAGGAAGAAGAAACAAGAGAAAAGGAATAAAAATTTGAAGCTTCAAATACTATAAAATATGCAGAGCATGAAGTAAAGAAGGAAAGTAAATCGCCTAGAACACTGTTTATGCCGCTATTACTTGCGCAAAACTTCTGGAATCGTGACCTTGATTGCTACCCCAGCTGCCGAGCCTAGGAATGGTTTATGTTTAGCTTAATCAACGAAAGCGATATAATACCTTTGCTTACTCACAGTGCGTAACACATACAGTCTGCATAGAAAGTGTCTGCATCTGGTTGTAATTTTAAAGAGAGCAGTATCTAAATAGTATTTACTTTATATTTGTTATATTTATAACCATGGCTCCTATGTTTTCAAAGTTAAGTGGTAAGGTGTTACGTAGTCAAAGTAGGGAAATAATTGCAAATGTCCTCGACTTCATGAAGCAAGAAGCAGAGATGAAGGAAGAAAATATATGTTCATCCGAGTTCCACAAAAGCCTTAAGAGAGTGAAAGAAAGAGTAGTCAAAGCAACTGGTGTTTCACCGAGTTCCGATTCCAGAGTTCTCAAAGATAAGAGAAAAAAAAACATATGGATGAAAGAGTACCATTTGACACACCTGGGAAGAAACATAAGGTCCCTAAATGTATTACAGAAATAGACGATTTCGAATGCGTCATTCGGCGCACGATTCACAATTCCTATGTGGAAGAAAAAACTGTGCTAGCAATAAGCAGATTGCTCATCAAGCTGAAAGACAGTAGAAACTTTCGAGGTGGTGGCCCTTCTTTTACAAGTTGCAAAAACAACAGGAGATTTTCATCAAGAAATGAATACAGAAAAGTACATGAAGTGAATCAACGCCATGTTGATACCCAATATGTCTGCTGGGTCTGTTCTGGTCATCGACAATGCTTCACAATGCGTCAACACTCAATTGACAAACAACCTACCTCAAATTCCTTGAAAGAAGAAATGAGAGCTTGATTACTTAGACATAATATAGCTTTAGATGAAAGCATGAGTAAAACAAAGCTATATAACTTAATTAAAGCCAACAAACAGCTTCAGACGTCATACATACGTGACCAGATAGTAATACAACATCGCCATAATGTACTTAAGACTACCATCGCATCGCCCAGATCTAAACCCAATCGAATTAATCTGGGCTGATATCAAAAAATGGGTGGCATGCAGAAATATCACTTTTAAATTAAAATATGTGGAGCAGTTATAACGCCAGCAACTTGCTGAAATTGGAAGGCCAGAATGGGAAAATGTATGTTGACATGTTGAATAAATTAAGAATCATTATTTCGAAAAATACGGAATCGCAGAAAATCAAATAGAAAGAATTCTCATCCAAGATAAAGGTGCAGAAAGTAGTGACAGCAGCGATGACTGCAATAATGTGAGTGATTCCGCAGAAGAGGAAGGGTTATTAGGTGTGGAAGAATTGGAGGCAATGATTGACATTGTTTTTTATATTAAGCGCTTTTTACAGCGTGGATTTTAATATACTGTATATAAGTTTATCAGCGCAGCACATAACCGGTGTGCGGACATTTGACAATGACTGTCCCACGCACTCCTGCAGCATGCAGACGACCAGTCACCTCCTGATCCAGTAAGCAACTCGCTTCAAAGCTCTCATTAAGATTTTCACATGTCTAGAACTGTTGCGCCGATTATACCTCTAAATTATCACTTTAAGTGTTATAGGTGTTGACATCGTCTTTGATACATCTTGTGTTGATAGTGTGTTTTGGCTTGATCTTTATTCTTTTATGTTTTCTTTTTTTGTATTTTTATAGTTGGAGTAAACGGAGTTGATTGTGTTGGAGTTATGGTGTTTCTTAAGGCGTTAGCGATGATGAATGCATGGATTTCTCATGGTTGTGTTTTGCTGGACCCTATTTCTTAATCTTTTATTTTTATTTGTATGGGGCGGGTGCTGGTGGTGATGCTTTTTTACGTAATTGGTGTGAGAGGGCTTTCTACTATTCACTCCGCTTGTGCGTGACGTCATATTCTAAGTTATCATATATACACCTAAGATGATTGGTATACAACAAAACCGTTTTTTTTAACGTAAAGATTTTAGAGTCGAATTAACTACTTGTATATCCGATCAAGTGGTATATCGTTAAAAAAAGGCCTGTTTATGCTAGCGAAAGTCTACAATTCCAAACGCTTAATCACCGTTTCATTGCCAAATTTAATGCTGGGTTCGCTTCAAAGTACATAAAAGCAACAAAACATAGATAATTAGGTATAAATGATGTTTGATATATACATGATATTCTTAAAACTTCAAAATACTTGAACTATGCTCTTAAACATCGAACAAGAAAGCCAGAAAATTGTGGAAACACGAAAATAATAACTTATAGATCTAGTCCCAAGCCTTCATAAAAGAGGAGGGGTAGTAAATGTATAACTTGAACAAAAGTCGAGAAAACTAAACGAATCCAGTTAAGCCTATACTCAACACAAAATTACTGTAAAAGTGAAGAAAAATTACCTTAAACATATTAATTTACTATGGAAGTCTAAGGCTCACACTAAAGGTACCAAAAACTATTGAAACTATGGCAAAACGTATAAAATACCTGAAAAAGGAGTAGAACATGACTGAAGAAGTATGAAATTGGTGTAAATGTGCCAAATTACTCTAAAATCGAAACAATTACTTACGTTAGGCTTATTCTGGGATGATTTATGATGTGAGGAATCTATTAGGTAATGGGGTTGATAATGGTTTCGAAATGGGCGTGTTGGTGGTGGTGCTGTTGGCGTTGGCTGCAGTGGTGTTGGTTTGCTGTTATGCTGGTTCTTGTCATAGTTGTTATCGAGATTATGGTATTGCCTGTCGTGGCGATGGTATTTATGTGGTAGTTAAATTAAATTGCTTTTTATTTATGGACGCTGTTTAACTTCAATAGTTCTTAGCGTCTATTCTATATTGGGCGTGAAAGACCAGAAATCTACTCAGAGGCCTCTTAACAGGCTTGAGGTTCTTTTACGTGCGTAAATCTACGACACGGGACTCCCGACTTTACGTTACTTTCGAAGGAAGTCGTGCTAAGGATTTTTATGCCCGAAAAACTCCACCGCCCACCACCGGGTTTGAACCCGCGACCTCGAGAGCTAGAGTTACCCTCAGACCACAGAGGACGACTCATGTGATAGTAGTAGTCTTTATGGTGACGGTGGTTATGTTAGTGATCACTGGTGATGGGGATGGATGAAAGGAGAGGAAAAAGAAGAGAAATGGGCCGTTTATTTTTGGTTGATGTATTCATTGTGGTTATAATATGTTCAGTGGTGTTTCCCATATTTGTTTATGCTGTTGTCGGTTTTGTTGATGGTGTTTGTTTATGCAGTGGTGATGGTGTTTTTTTATGAATGCTTCTACCATTATGGCTGCGAGACCGACAATATAGGAGTCTCAATCCATCACAGAGGAGCAGAGAGGGGGCGTTTATCTATAAAGCTAAAAAAGATAACTAATTAACTTCATATAAATCGAGATAAAAAGATCCGAAAATATCGACAAGTACTCAAAATGTACCTAATGAACCCTTAAAACTAGAACTACTTGAAAACAAGACCCAGAGCATTTTCTAATGTTAGTCTCAATCCTTGCTTTAAAAAAAATAATAGACATCAAACCCATAAACTGAATAAAAATGAAAGAATATCTCTAAATACAAGGTGGGTTTGGGGTTATGTTAAAATATGTCTATGAAAACATAGGAAATAACTAACGGTATACGCAATGCCCATAAAGTATAAAACATTAGAGTAAAATGCAACAAAATGACTACCAATGCACACAAATACTTTAAAAGTATTTAAATCACTGCAAAATGCCTTAAAGGAGAATAAAAGAACACAAA
Organism: Deroplatys truncata; assembly: GCA_030765065.1. Taxonomy (NCBI): domain Eukaryota; kingdom Metazoa; phylum Arthropoda; class Insecta; order Mantodea; family Mantidae; genus Deroplatys; species Deroplatys truncata. The sequence goes on from CM060990.1 coordinate 421,965,187, forward strand.
ATGGAAGTGGTGGTGGTTCTTATGGTGATGGCGGGTGTGATGAGGGTGGTCTTGATGGTGTTTTTAGGATGCTTCTGTTGTAATGGGCGTGAGAGGGTTTGCCTCTGAGAATGACGTATTTTATGATTACTTAGAAAGCTCATAAAAGATGAGAAAATGACCTTAAAAGTGCAGTGAATGCCTGTAACAGCATAAAAAAAAAAATCGTAAAAGTCCAAATATGGCTGTAAAAGTGTAAAACGGTATGTAAATACATAATAAATTACTATGAAACTGGGTAAGGGGGGGAAAAGATCACTAAATGCACATAAAATGGTTCAAAACCACAGGAAAAAATACACAAAATGACCATAAAGTGGGGTGGAGTGGTGTAAAAGGTAAAAGCATGGGAAAATGAACTAACAAATTAATGTAAAGTGGGGAAAAGCAAATGAATTTAAAACATGATAAAATGCTCAGAATTACTGATGCAGTAGTGCACCATTTAGCTGATGTGAGGGTATCATTGATACGATAAGAGGTTAGCTTAGGTTGACAGGAGTGAAGTCTAGGATAGGTTAGATGATGATAGATTGGGTTAGCTGGGTAGAGGACAGTGTAGGATAGCTTAGGTTAACATGGATGAAGTCTAGGTTATGTTGACGGTGATGACAGGTCAGCTTAGTGTGGGTTGAAGTTAGGCTAATTTGTTATATCAGGACCGAATAGATAATGAGAGTGTTTGTCAGATTGTGCTTATTTTGGTGGATAATGGTGATGATGTTTGTTTTAGTGATGGTCATGGCAGTGTTGTGCTGGAAATGATCATAAGATGTAATAAAAGTACAGGAAAACATAGCAAAATGTCTGTAAAGGGGCAAAAAATAACCTTAAAGGTGCTCATCATCACCCTAAAACATAAGAAAATGGGAGAAAGGCTGTAAAAACACAACAAACAACCATGAAACCACCACAAACTATTATAAAACGAGAGAAATTATCGTAAAACACACCAAAGGGCTACAAAGCACTACAAATGTCTTTAATAGTGTACAAAGTATCTTCAGTCCTTAAAACACTTGATAGCAGAATGGATATAAAGCAGTAAAAATGGCTGTAGCAGTGAACAAACTTCCTTTAAAGACCTTAAAATACCTGTGCCAGTGCACAAAATGTCCATAAAAGTGCCTGAAATATCCTAAAAGCCTGTTCTAGTATGCAAAAATACCTGCTCCAGTACAGAAAATACCTTCGAAATGCTCTGAGATGTCCTACATTGCCCGAAATGCCTGTACCAGTGCCTGTAAAAGTGTCCAAAATGACTGAAAAAGTCTCAAAAATGCCTGTAGAAGTACCAAAGATACAACCTAATGTAACCACATTACCAAGATGTCCGTAAAACTGCCTTAAATGACTGTACTAGTGCTTGAAATAACTTGAAAAAGCACTAAAATATACCAGTTCCTGAGCCTAAAATGCCTTCAAGATTACCCAAAATGTCTCTGTCATAGCTAAAATCCCTGTAAAAGGTCCAAAATACCTTCAAAGTGCCTTAAATGCATCTACCAATGTCCAAAATACTTGTGCTAGTGCCATGAAATGATGTAAAAGTGTCCAAAATATCAGTGCCCGTGCCCTAAATGCCCTGAAGTGCCTGAAATACCTCTACCACTGCCTTAAAAAGGACTGTAAATTTCTGCCAAATACTATAAAAACCCACTAAATAAAGGGTAGTTAAATTATATTCGAATCCACTCACGGCCTCTCTCTACTGCACGAAACAGGCGGTAGTCGCTGGGGAAATTACGCTGGCAGAGGTGGACTAAAATCCTTACCTTATAATAGGCGTAATTTCCCCAGCGATAGTCGGCTGTCTCGCGCAGTAGAGAGAGGCTGCGAGTGGGTTTGAATATAATTTAACTACCCTATACTATAAAAGAAATCCTCTAGAAGTGTCCAATTTAGCAGGCGTTTTCAAGTTCTCCATACGTATCTAATCTCTTCACTCACAGTTCCAGCACTTCTGTCACTGCACTCCTGGTTGGATATACCTAGCTGGTCTTGGACTGATATTTTTAATAAGAGCTTCACATCGTTTCGTCGTGTGAGTGCCAGAGGAACGTATATCAGAAATGGCGTTTTTGGCTTTTTGAATGTACATTATCACAGTAACGAGTTCTATGTTGTGTCAAAACGATGTATCTGCAGCTCTTCTCCTGGCGAGAATAAGGTGCTGCATATCTCCAAATTACGAGTTTATTTAAGAGACAGATAGATGTATTGGCACTTACATTCTTCTGTCTCGAAGAAGTGCATCTCAATTTTGGGAATAGCAAAACTAACGGCACTTACGTTCTTCTGACTCCTAACTTCATAACCTAATTTTGGAAATACGTTTTAACACACCAGAGACAACTATCTGTTTGTTTTGCATATAATTTTCCTGCACATGTGCGCCATTTTCCTGTGTATCTGAAATAGAACTATAGCTTGTATAGCAGCTAATGACATTTGTGATATGAGGTGGAAATGTCCAGCACATCTCACTTACTGCTGAATCTTAATTGCTGTATTCGTCTAACCACCAGTTCTTGGAATTGTTTACGAGGTTTCAAGCTATTGCATTTCCCTTGTGAGTATATGAGGTGGTGGAAAGACAATAGACTTATTATTGTTATAAGCAGTGTCAACCTAATAATGTTGCTTTCATTGTCATGTCATCATTTTGCTTATTAGTTTATTGGAGGACTCAGTGTGAAGAGGTTAATGTTAGTGTGCACCGTATGTTAGCTGTAAAAATAACATTAAGAGGAAGGATAATGGTTGATCTAGTGATGAATCAAAATTACCACAACAAAAGGAATTATTCAACATCTGATAAAGATAGGCCAAGTTACTACGGTTTTTAACTACGAGCTAGTCCTTCATGGAGATATAGACCTTTAATTTTATTGCAGTGATTGAACTTGGTTCCTGTGTATTTATTTATTTTAGAAATTAGAGAAGAAAAGAATGGCGAAACCTCATCTGTATTACAAAACAATTATGATATGGACAGACCAGGAGTTATGTGAAGAAGAGTGTACTGAATTCGAAGTGTTTAGTTAAGGTTCATCAGATAATTACATACCCGAAGGTAACACAGATTTCATCATCACCATCTCCGAAGCCAAAGAAAAGGAGAACTGCAGTCCAACTGAAAGCGCCCCAATCACCAGAAAAACCAGCTAGTAAGTAAAAGTCTGCTTTTCCATGTGCGTCCTGTTGAACATTTCAAATACTAATGTATCCGCCATGAATTATTTGAATGTATGGTTAAAGGAATATAATAAAGATAAACAAAACATGTATACAAAGATGCTATCGCCTTAGACGGTTGTGTATGCACCTTTCCATAATGATTTTAGGTTAGTTCTGATATATTTATTTTTCTAATTGAAATTTTACTAAAATAATTACATAATGCATATCGGCAGACTTAAGGCCTCGTTTGCTTTTGGGTACAATGGTAGCTTTGGTCATAATTATTGCATATTATGAATTTTATAATCCAGCAGGACTGGGTTCTACTGAAATTGATAATGTGTTACATAATGCTAGATAATGTACTAACATTATAAATCATATGATTTTCTTCTTTCCAGGCAGTGCCATGAAGAGAATAAATGTTACAAATCCTCATTCACTGACAAATCAGCTATTCAGTCCTGATGACTCTATCTGGGCAAAGGTTTTGTGATGTTAATGAACATGCAATGCACCAGGAAGAAGTAAATTCATTGACTCTGAATGCTAATGATAAAGAACCTAGGCAACCTGACAGAGGAAATGAGAGTGGAAGAGGAAAGGAGCACAAGAAAAAGGACTAAGAACACAGACAAGTGGAGAAGGGATATAAGAAAAATGAATAGGCAGTCAGGAAAGGCATACGTATCAACTGCTAAGAAAGAACTGCCAGCCAGGACATTTAAGTACAAGAATTGCTCTAGATGACCAAGAAAGTGTAGCGAGATCATCAGCGAGGCTGAAGCGAGGGAGATGTTCCATGGATTGTGGATGATGAAAGATTTAGAAAAGCAGCAGCAGTGTTTAGCTCCACTTATTAAGGAGGTACCTAAAGCAAGGTCACGTTTCACAGGAGCTCAATCTCGTTGAAATGTCACAAAGAAGTACTTGCTACTGAAAGATGGTTGTGAAGTTCAAGTATGTCTAGAGTTTTTTCTTAGCACTTTCAATGTATCAGAAACATTTGTACGATTCATATAGAAAAAGAGACAGCAGCAACATGATTTTGACTACGGACAAAGAGGTTGTCATCGTCCAGGGGTAAGGAGACCCGACGAGACTAGGGAGAGAATGAAAGAGCCATATCAAATCGTTTCCTACTGTCCCATCGCATTATTGCCGACAGAGCACTGCACAGCAGTTCTTACCAGGACATCTGAATATAAAATAATGCACGATCTATATAAGAAACAATGCGAAGAGAAACAGGTTACTGCTGAAAAATATTGGCTCTACAGAGAAATATTCAACACAGAGTTTAACCTAGGCTTTCATGTACCTAGAAAGGATGTGTGTGACCACTGCTATTGTTTTCAAAATCTCTCCGAAGAAAATCAACAGGCAGAGAAGGACCAACACTTGGAACACCTAAAGAGAAAAGAGGTAGCTAGAAATCTAAAAAATGAAATGAAAGAATGGGCCCGAGCAGGAGAATGCCATTTACTGGAATTTGACCTAGAAGCTGTAAGGTACTGTCCAGTCATAGCTGCTAAGGCCATTTTCTATAAAAGAAGACCAGCTGTATACAATCTCACAGTATACAATACTGCTACCAGGAAAGCTAGAAATTATATGTGGCATGAAGGTGTGGCTAAACATGGATCAATTGAAGTAGCATCATGTATATTTCAAGAACTCCAGAAGATTGCAGATGGCTATCCAGTTATTTTGTTTTCCGACACCTGTGGAGGACAAAATCGAAACGTCAATATGAGCACCATGTTTCTTCATGCTGTACAAACTCTGAACATTCCTATGATACAGCAATGCTTCTTTGAGCCTGATCACTCTAATGGAGTGTGGTTCAGTCCATGCCAGTATAGAGGGGCTGAAAAAAATGCTAGGATCTACGATCCTTCAGGGTGGTATACTGTTGTTCAGACTGCTTCGAAACAAAGGCTGTATGAAGTTGTTGAAATGGACCAAAAGGACTTCCTGGATTTTGGCGCCATGCAGGAGGGGTTGAAAAACACAAAAACTGACAGTGACGGAAATAAAAGTACAATGGCTTAAGGTGACCCAGTTTCAATATCAAAAAAGTGATATTAATCACATCCTTGTCAAACATGTTCACGAGCAGCAATTCAAAAGTGTACCAGTTTCCAGAAAAACCCGAAATTCCAGTCTTCCAGCTGGAATTAAAGCAAATGAGGCCTTAAGTCTGACAATATGCATTATGTAATTATTTTGCAAAATTTCCTTTAGGAAAATAAATAAATCAAAATCTAACCTAGGACCATTATGGAAAGGTGCATACACAACCGTCTAAGGTGATAGCATCTTTGTATACATGTTTTATGTATCTTTATTATATTCCTTTAACTATACATTCAAATAATTTGTGGCAAATAAATTAGTATTTGAAATGTTAAACAGGATGCACATGGAAAAGCAGACTTTTACTTACTAGCTGGTTTTTCTGGTGATTGAGGCACCTTCAGTTGGACCGGAGTTCTCCTTTTCTTTGGCCTCAGAGATGGTGATGATGATGAAGAATCTGTGTTTCTTTTGGGTATGTAATTATCTGATGAACCCGAAATAAACACTTTGAATTCAGTGCACTCTTCTTCACATAACTCCAGCAGTCTGTCCATATCATAATTGTTTTGTAATACAGATGAGGTTTCGCCATTCCTTTCTTCTGTAATTTCTAAAATAAATAAATAAATAGGAACCAAGTTCAACCATTGCAATCAAATTAAAGGTCTATATCTTCATGAAAGGCTAGCTCATAGTTAAAAACAATAGTAACTTCGGCTTAACTTTATTCCGATGTTGAATAATTCCTTTTGTTGCAGTAATTTTTATTCATTACTAGATAAAACATTATCGTTCCTCTTGATATCATTTTTATATCTAACACACAGTGCGCACTAACATTAACCTCTTCACACTGAGTCCTCCAATAAACTAATAAGCAAAATTATTAAGTTGACAATACTTATAACAATAATAAGTCTTAACGTCTTTCCACCACCTGATATACTAGAAAGGGAAAGTTTGAAACCTAGTAAACAGTTCCAAGAACTGGTGGTTAGACGAATGCAGCAATTGAGATGTGCTGTGACATTTCCACCTCATATCGCAAGTGTCATTAGCTGCTGGACAAGCTTTAGTTCTATTTCACGTACTCAGGAAATGGTGCACACGTGCAGGAAAACTATATGCAAATCAAGCAGATAGTTGTCTCTGGTGTATTAAAACGTATTTGCAGAGTTGGGTTATGAAGGTAGGAGTCAAAGAACATAAGTGCCGTTATGTTTTGCTATTCTCAAAATTGAGACGCACTTCTTCGAAACAGAAGAATGTAAGTGCCAATACATCTATCTGTCTCTTAAATAAACTTGTAACTTGGAGATATGCAGCACCTTATTCTCACCAAGAGAAGAGCTACAGATACGTCATTTTGACACAACATAGAGCTCGTTACTGTGAAAAGCAAAAATCTCCATTTTTGGAGATACGTTCCTCTGGCTCTGACATGACGAATTATCTCCAAAGCACCTCCTGTTATATGCCTATCTATTAATTTCTCATGAGTTTTGAGAATTATTGACATTAAACTGATGGGTCTTAGGTACTTAGCTAGGGTCAAGGGTTTCCCTGGCTTTGGTATAAATACCACCCTGAGATGCCTCTAGTACATTGGTATGTATCCAAAGGCCAAACTTGCTCTTAGGATTTGTATCAAAATTTTTGATAATTTCTTCAAAACCTCTCTGAAGCATAATGGGCATTATTCCATCACTTCCTGGAGATTTATAGGGTTGAAATGAAAACACTGCCCATTTTAATGTTTCATACCTGATGACTTCCTTGGCAATTTCCCATTGTGCCCTGGAGGCTCTCTTCCCAGAGAGGTTCAGTCCCAGATTGCTACATCCTCCTTCAGGTTCATCAAGTATAATCAATCCAGGAAAGTGAACTCGAAGTTCTTCCATTGTCTCCTCTGCTTTCGTATATTTTCCAATTAGAGATTGTTAATAAAGTGTTGTAGATCTTTTCTAAGAGCTTTCTGAAGTCTAGCACATTCTGGGACTGTTTCTATCTCCTAACAGTGCATCCTTCTGAAGTCCTTTTTAGCCTTTCTCAAGGTTTCGTTGTGTTCTGTCTATGATCTGCTATAAGCAGTCCATTATTTGGTTCGTTTCGTAAAGATAAACAACAATCTGCAAATGTTCTTCTTTTTACTTGCAAGGTTGATTCCAACAGGGCACATTCCTGTTGGTTTGCCTTGTTTTCAAAGGACAGTTATCATTAAAGGCTGGGATGATTCCATCCTACAAATGCTCTGCAGCAATTTCTAAATCTTCACAATTGTTAATCTTATCGTCCATCTTAGATTACTAACTAGGTCTTTCCTATAGGAATCCCAGTCAGTTCTTTTTGGATCCCTACAAGTTGTGATTTGTTTAGAAATACATCTTCAAATTGGATGTATTGTGGCCTGAACAACATTCATGCTCAGACAAATGCAAATTTTTAATAAAGTTTCCCACATAATTGGTTCCCCCCTTGATTTTACTCTGACTGCCATAAGGTCCCTGGAACAGAGATTCATTAACGACAGTATATTTAAGTAATTTTTAACTAAGATGCAGGTTCTGGGAGTCTTGTCGGTTCTATTATAAATTAATTTGCCACCAGCCCCCTTAAGACCTTCAGTTTTAATTATGTAACACAGGTTCTCTGGATGAGTGCCACATCACAGGTCTTAATCTTTACTGTGTTGAAGATTTACCTACAGTATCTTCAGCACTCCTTAGAGCCTCTGAGAGCCTCTTGGTCTGAGGTCCCGTTTTTGCAATGCCTGCAGCCAGATCCTCTACAGATGGTTCAGAGATGTTTTGTGCTGTTAAGTCTTCTTCTAGAGATCCTTGAAAGTTTCAGGATTTTGTTTTACCATGTCCATTTAAGCCCCATGAGTATGGAGGTAAGACAGTCGATTCCGGCAGAGCCTCCTATACTGGGGCAAGGCTAAATACTCTAGTAGATTGCCTGAATCCCAGAGGCTCCATTAGCGACACATCCCCCATATGCCATGCATCCCTTTGGCATGGAAATGCATAGCACCTTGGGGTTGTGGAGTTGGTTCACAGTTTCCTATTCATTATTCAGAGACAAAGCTACACAGTGGTTTGGTGATCAATCAAAAGCACTGTACAGGTCTTGGCAATCCATCACCCACCAATGCATCCAACCCGCTCAAGGTCCAGCTTAAGGGGCTTGCGGGCAGTTATGCCACTCCAGAGGCCTTGCTGTGGAGTGTAGCTGGTTACTCAAGTGTCATGTTAGTGCATTGGTATGAGTGATTGGTGCAGTACAGTGTTCCTCCTTGCAACCAACTGCCTCTAAGTGTTTCAATAAAAAATGAATTATAACCAACCACCTTTAACGATGTGTATTTGTTTCCATGTTGTTCTTTTTTTTTTTTATATTGCAACAGCTTATCTTTCCTCTCCTTTTCTTGGAGTGCAGGATTTTGCATTAGGTAGAGGGCCTTGTGCCAATGTGGCATATTATCTATACTTTTGTTGGTAATGTTCACGTCACAGTAGTTCTTTCGTCCGTGAGCGGTGTCAACTTATTTGTGTTCTTTTCTATGCTCTTCCTTGTGCCACAATCTTCACGTCTTCAGGTCTAGGCAGGTTGGGCTGATGTCATGAAGTGAAGTTGTCTTTTGCCTCTGCTATAAAGGTGTATCAACCTGGGGTGAGTTTCCTGTAATTGCAGATTAATATTTTCTTTATGGGGCTTTGCTGAGCATATTTGACTAGGCTTTGCTCATTGCAAATTTATGCTATTAGAATATGGAAAATGTTAGAATATCAATGGGTATGTGGAGCCACAGACATTGATATATTGGGTCAGTTGCTAAATTGTAACATGGTGTTATTTGTCCTTTGCGTGGGTTGTTAATATTCAGAGTTTATTAAAGTGTTACATTACGTACAAATGAAGGTAATGTAACCCAGCATAATACTGAAAAGTTGTACTCAAGTATATTATGTGGAAGTAGAACATGCAATACTCGTGAAAGTACAGCGTCCCTACAAATGGCGCCCGGTAACGAGCAAGACTTGCACAGCGGTATGAATAATGGTCGATTTAGTGAAAATACCAATTGTGAAGGAAATAATACAGTGATAAATAGTGAAATCGATCCTAAATGCAATAGTACAAATGAAGGTAATGTAACCCAGCACAATAATGAAAACTGTACTCAAGTAAATTAGGTGGGAGGAGAATATGTGATACTTGTGAAAGTACCTCGTCCCTACAAATGATAATTGGAATCCTGAAAAAGGATCTTGATGTGGCCAATGAAGAGAGATATAGGTTAAGAGATGAGAATCGTAGTTTAAAATATGAGATAAATAAATTGAAAAATACACAGGAAAATCGAGACCAGAAACTCGAAACTGAGCTTATTGAAAGTAGCAACGTAAATGGAACAAATCGCTCCATGGCTGTACTGAACAATAAAAGAAAGGGACATATTGCAAATAAAATAAGTCAAGTTAGACATACACAAGCGACTAGTAATACGCAGTCTAGGAACGGATATTTATCGTTGCAACAGTGTTCGTCAGAACCTAACCTCCAACTTTAAAGGAAAGATGAAAGAGTATTGGAAGAAACTGTAGACCTCATAGAAGGTGAAGAAGTTCCTCCTTCAGAGTTGTATGAGAGAAAAACAGCGATCATCATGGGGGATTCCATGGTGCGACATGTTGGAAAATATATAGATGCAGATGCCATGGTATACTGCTATCCTGGATCCAGAATTCAACATCTTGAAAGGAAGGTACAAGAAAACAGAGCCAACCCGGACATCGTAATACTACACTCAGGCACAAACAACTTAGCTTCATCCAGTTACCCAGAGGAAATAATGGACAAAATGATGCACATTGTGACGGTGACAAAGGATTTATATCCAAAGGCAAAAGTGTGTGTTAGTGGAGTGTTGCGCCGAAGAGACCAGGACATAAGATATGTGGATGCTGTGAACTCAACACTAGATTGGGTATGTCAACAAAATAATTGTATATTTGTAGATGGAAATGTGTGGATCAGAGATCATGATATTGGGTTGGATGGTTTTCATTTAAACAGGAAGGGAACTGAGAAATTTGGTAGACTACTAAATAGGATGATACACCACATTGAATCAAAAAACTAAATTCAAACTGTGGCGGTAGAACAATATCAGATGTGCAAACAGTAAATAGAATACCTACCATCTTAAATTGTCCGTTTGGAAAACCACAGTTTAATGTGTTACCAGATATAAATAATGGGATAAAAATATTTCATCAAAATGTGCAATACATCAGTAATAAAGTGCATAGTGTTGAATTAGTTCTGAATGAGGTAAATCCACATGTAGTAGTCCTAACCGAACATAGTCTTAAGGAATATAATGTAAATATGTATAAAATTTTGAATTATAATATAGTAAGTAGATTTTGCAGAAAAATCACAAGGGAGGGGGGGTGATTATATATGTAAAAAATGGGATCATATACAAGGATATGCCTAACATTTGTAATATGAGCATTGAAATGATCATGGAGCTGGCTGCTATTAAAATATGTAGTGATAATTGTGTTTACGTGATTCTAGGAGTATATAGATCACCAAGTACCTCAGTGACTCAGTTTATAGAATTGTTCGATAGGGTATTGAATACAGTATTGCAAACCAATGTAAATTTGATAGTTTTAGGTGACATAAACATCAACTCAGCTACAGATAATTGGGATTATATACATTTAATGAATTGTTTAAAATCATATAATCTAAAAGGTGTGATAGGTACCCCAACTAGGGTCACAGACCACTGGTCTACTATTATCGATCATATATTTACCAACATAAAAACTGGGTATTCATCAGAAGTTAATAATTACCATCTGTCAGATCATTTTGCACAAATCATTCAAATAGATAATATTACAGTTAACAAAGTTGTAGATAATATGTATGTTAGCTACCGTAATATGAATGACGACAATGTCATTAAATTTAAACATGCACTTGAACAAGAAACATGGAATAAACTGTGTACAGTGGAAGGCATTAATTCTAAGCGGGAATGCTTTTACGATACCCTCCATATACACCTAAATGAAGCATGCCCATTTATTATAAAAAAGGAAAATCTTTGCAAAAATAAAAAGGTAAAGTTAGATGCTGAAGGAGTATGAATGAGAAATAAAATAAAGGATACATATGAATGGTACAAATCAACCAGATGGGAATATTACAAAAACAAATATAAAAAAGTGAAACAGGACTTTCATAAACATCTTGTGGCAATGCAAACATTGCAATATAAAAATAAATTGGATACTTGCAACAATATATCTAAGGGTGCCTGGAGTATTATTAATAAGGTAAATTCCAAACCAGGAAAACACGGAAACATTGTTATAAAAAAACATGGTAAAACTGTAGAAAATCCAGATGTTATAAGCAATATTTTTAATAATCACTTTCTAAATGTTACAGCAACAAAAACTGGCAAATCTAATAATATTTTCCCAAATATTAACATAGTACAGAGCACAAATGATAGCATATATCTACAATCAACTCATGAAAAGGAAATGTTAGAAATTATTAATTCATTTGATAATAAACAAACCAGTGGCTGGGATGACATAACTCCCATTTGTCTAAAAAAATGTAAACAAGAGTTAATGATGCCACTGGTACACTTGATAAATTACTCCATAGTTAAAAGGGAATTTCCAAACTGTCTGAAAACAAGTATAGTTTGACCCATATTTAAAAAGGGAGATAAATTTCAAGTATCTAATTATCGCCCAATTACGTTAACGTCCACGTTAGCCAAGCTTTTTGAAAAAATTTTATTAGTACGGCTAAACAAGTTTCTAACTGCTAATAAGATCATTAGGCCTACACAACATGGCTTTCGTAAGAACCACTCAACTGTAACTGCAACAACTGAATTTCTTAGATATATTATAACCAGTCTAGAGGATAGAAATAAAGTAGCCGGTATTTTTTTGGACCTTACAAAAGCCTTTGATTGTGTTGATCATAAAATCTTAATCCAGAAGCTGAACAATTATGGAATAAGGGGATTGGCAGAACGATTAATTACATCATATTTAACAAATCGAAGGCAGTGTACTGAAATTCTAGGTTATAGTGGTAATTATAAATGTATGTACAGGTCAAAAGAGGGAATAGTGCAATTTGGGGTTCCGCAGGGTTCAGTGCTTGGGTCCTTGCTGTTTATATTATATATTAATGACATTCCTTGCATTTCAAATTCTAAACTACTGCCCTATGCTGATGACACAACTATGTTATGTTGGCACACATCTAATGACGAGCTTGTAGGGAAAATAAAACTGGATGCAGCTCAGTTGCTGAGTTATTTCAGTTCCAATAACTTAGAATGTAATATAAGTAAGACCAAAATATTAAACTTTACAATATCCCATAGGCAAGGTGAACAGCTTATATCTAAAGTAGGTGATGAGGATATTGTTGAAAGCGACCAGATTTCTTTTCTGGGCATAATATTTGATAAACATTTAACATGGGATAGGCATATTGATTTGGTCTGTGATAAAATTAGCAAAGGAGGATATCTGATAAGATATTTTTCTAAATTTAAAAATCTAAACATTTTACGCACAATTTATTATGGAGTGATATATCCTCACTTGCTCTATGGCATAGAACTCTGGGGTGGAGCTGCAAATGTACACATAAATAGAGTTTTGACATTGCAGAAAATGTGTGTAAGGATGGTATCAAATGCAAGATATGACCATCCATGCAGAGAGTTATTTATTAAGAATGAAATTCTCACAGTTGTATCATTGTATGTATATCGAATACTACTTTTAATACATGGATCGAAGGACATCTTAAAACACTATGATATGCACAAATACAATACTAGAAGCCAAACTAATGTATATAGATCTGTACATACAAAAAAATTCTCTGATAAAGATCCCTTAAACATAGACGCAACGTTGTATAATAAACTCCCAGTGGAACTTAAATCTCTACAAACTAATTCCTCTAAATCTAAGTTAAAGAATCTTATAAATAAACCTTTGCACAGGCTTGAAGAATTTGAGTAAAGAGGGGGGGGGGTGTGTGCGTGTGTCTCTCTCTCTTTCCTGGGAATTGTGATGATGATATTAATTATTGGAGGCATTGAGACAAATCCAGGACCAATAAATGATCTAGCAGAAGAGAGTTGGAACCAATTTATGGAGATGATAAAAAGCCAAATGGAGGAACAGAAGGGCATGGAACAGAGAGTAATGCAGAACCTGAGTGTAATGGAGCAAGAATTAAAGGAGGAATTATGAAGTAAAGTACGAGAAACACGGAAAGAAGTAAACCAATTATAGGAAAAGATTGAAAGAATGGGTGACAGGAGGAGATTCAATGTAGTATTAGAGGGATAGATGAAAGAAGAGGAATATGGCCAGAAGCAGAAATAAGAAAGATCCTAACCGAAAAACTAGCTATGGAACTAAAGGGTTGGGAAATTGTTGAAACTTATTGAGTAGGAAGAAACAGGGGACGAAGACCCATAATTCAATTAGCCACATTTAGCCTGGTCTGTGAGATCTTGGGAAGATCACTTAATGCTGAAAGGAAGCAATATATTCATCAATAAGGATTTAACACCAGCTCAAGGGGAACTTAAGAGAGAATTAATTCAGAGGATGACAAATGAGCAAACTCAAGAAAAATGAGCTTATATTCAAAACTTACACCTTTGGGTGGATGGAGAGGATGTAACATATGCCAGCAAAATGGAATTACGAAGAACCCAAGAGACAAGGAGGGAAATTAGTCAGCAAATTCAACAAACTAAGGAGTGTGAAAACTGGAGGCAAGCAGAAACGAATGAATCATCGACCAGAGGGAAAGGATAATAACCCAATCACTGCACATGGCAAGAGTATCCAATGAGGCAGCAATGATGGAAACAACTACAACAGAATCAAGCAATGACGATATGCATGTAGGAGAAGAAGACAAGAGGGTAAAGCAGGTGATGTCACAAATATGATGCATCTAACGGAGCCTCGGTCAAGGTTGTGACCACGAATCAAGATATGAACCAGTTGAAGCAGCTGAATCAGGGAGAGGAAGTGATAATTGTGAACACAAACCAAACCACTGATAGTGCTAATGCCAGTGTGATGTCGCATCAAAGAGGCATCTTGATAATGGATGGAAATAAGCCGTCAACATCAAAAGGGGAAAGTAGTGAGTTAAGAAACAGATCATATTTTAAAGACAGGTTCAAGAGAGACAGGTTTACAACAGGAAAAGGAAAACTTCAGTTTGGATTTTTGGAACTGCAAGGGGGGTGAGAAACAAAATATATGCAGGTAATTTAATGCAGTTACTGGTCAAATTGGATTACTTAGCAGTAGTTGAAACATTGCTAAGAGAAGGACAACACATAAATGTTAAAGATTTTGATTATATAGGAACTAAGGGTGAAACAACAACAAAGAAAGGAAGAGCATCAGGAGGGGTAGGATTTTTGTAAGGAAGACTTTAACACATCGAGTTGAAGAATGCTGGTCAAGGAGAAAAGAAATATTCTGGGTAAGAATAGAGGAGAGTCAGATAGAAGAGGTCAAATTGTGGCTAGGGATAGTATATAACCCCCACCTTCTTAAGGTTTCATAACCCAGAACTCCATATCAGCTAGGAAAAGACATAGATCAGTTAAAAGAAAAACAAGAGAATATAAAAATAATAATTATCGGTGATTTTAATATAAGAATAGGAGAAAAAGACGTTAATATTGCTAATATTTGGTGTAGTCATAATGAGAGAAACAGGAAGGAAAAGCCAAGGTGTAGTAAAGATAAGATAGTGGACAGAGAAGGCGATAAATTCACAGAACTTTGTGAAGTGAATGCGTTTGAGATATTAAACAGGAAGTGTGGGGAAGATGAAGATGGGGGAATATACATACATAAGTATTAATGGACAGTGTGTTATTGACTATATTCTGTGGTCTAGTAATCTAATACATAATATATATAACTTTAAAGTATCTTAACTTCGGCTCAAGCAGTGGTCATTTTCTGATAATAGTGGAAATAAAAGTTCAGCTAGAGAGGTAAATACAGAGTGAATTAGGTAATAATAAAGAAACAATTACAAGATATAAATGGAAAGAACAATACAGGGAGAGCTTTAGAAAAGGGCTCAAGTCAGAATATGGGAAGATATGTGAATGTGGAATAAAATATGATAGAACATGGAGAAATAGAAACAGCAGTTAATCTAATAAATAATGAACTTGATGCACAAAGTGGGCAGGAAATGAAAATAATTATGAGGGATAGCAGAAAAGTAGGGGGATGGCATGATGAGTGTAGAGCACAAAAAAAAGGCAAGTCAAACAGATACTGATTAGATGGAGGGAGATAGGAGATTGCAAAATGAAAGAGGAATTTATTCAGGAGAAAAATTTCTACAATTTATTACTTGAACGCAAGAAAGCTTTGTGGAGAAAGGTGCAGGAAAATAGAGTAATAAGTGTAATAGAGGAGGGCAACACAAATAAGGTATGGAAAACAGTAAGATCAACATATAAGGAGTATACAGCCAAACTAACATAAAAATAGAGGAATGGGAAAAGTATTTTAAACGGCTGAATGGGGAAAAAGGAACTTTAACAACTGGCAATTTAGAAGTAAGTAATAGTTTTGTAGAAATGTTAGACAGTGAAATAAACACGGAGGAAGTAATAAGGCAGGTGCAAAAAATGTGAAAGAATAAAGTAATGGGGAAAGATGATATACCTAATGAATTTTTGAAAGAATGTGTATGGAAAAAAGCAAAATTAGTCTGTTAACTCGACTTGTTTTATGAAATCATAAGAAAGAGATATACTCGAGAAATGGAAAAAGCTATCATACAACTAATATATAAAGGTAAGGGGAATGTGGACAAACCAAATATCTGTCAGGGCATTGCCTTGTTATCCAGTGTGGGGAAAATATTCACAGGTTTTTTAGTAAGGTGCAAAAATGGGTGGATGGATATAAAATATCGGAATTCCAAATGGGTTTCAGGAGTGGAACATGACATCTGTATAATAAAAATATTGGTCGACAAGTACTTAAAAGAGAAAAGAGGGAAATTGTATGTGGCCTTTGTGGACCTAGAAAAACCTTATGATAGTATTGAACTACATATATTGTGGTATAAGTTGTTGGATAAAGGGACTGAGCAATCAAATGGCTAATACATTAAGGGCATTGTATAAACAAAACACCTTTTGTATAAGAGTGGAGGGAGTGGAAGTAATGGGAGAAATTTGACAATGGAAAGGCTTCAGACAAGGGTGCAAATTAAGTCTGGTATTATTTAATATATTTATTGACAATATATTACAAGAAATAGGGAGATGCAAAAAGCATTCGCCAGTGATAAACAGTATACATATGCTGGGGTTGCTTTTTGTCGATTTGGTTGAGGGATCATTTACAGTAATTGGATTAAAAAAAGCACTTCAAGGTGTAGAAAAATATTGTAATGATGGGGATTGAGACTTAGCTAAGAAAAAACCCAGATGTGGTGTTTAAGAAAGGAGGGAAATTGAGCAAAAATGAGAAATGGGAAGGAAAGGAAAAAGAATAAGTTGGTTAGAGAAAGTAATTACCTAGGAGTCGAAATAGATGGGGGCGGAAAATAAGAAAAACAGAAAAAAGCAGTGTTAGCTAAAGGAAAACATGCATTAGCAGTAATAAAAAGTTGCAAATACTGAGTACCCGAAATAGGATTCAAGTAGTTGGAATGGTGGTGGAGCCCAAAATCCTGTATGGAGTAGATATGGGGACTTGATGAGGGGTGGGAAGCAGTTGATGAAGTCATAGGTTATTTTGTAAAGGAGCCCTAGGCTTACCAATATTAAATGTCAAACAGGTGGCATAGATAGAAATGGACTGAGAATCAAACAAGGGTAAGGTTATGGAGAGAGCATAGGAGTACTGGTACAGAATTCTACACTTAGAAGAAAATTATATAGTAAGACAGTGTTTAGAATTTCAAGAAAAAAGTTTAAAAAATAGAGGGTGGGTGTATTGTTTGAAGAACATTCTAGAATCGAACAGTTTAGAAGAGATTTGGTGGAAAAGGGAGAATAATGAATTAAATTTTTGGAGAGAGGTAAGAAAAAGGCCAGAGGATATGGAAATACAAAAACATGTTTAGTGAAATAGCAGAGAAGTCTTCTTTAATAGGGTATAAAATATTAAGGTCAAAATGGAGAAGGGAGGAATATGTAGAAACAACAGGCAAAGAAGCAAGAGAAAGTATAGCATGGGTAAGATCAGGAATATGGCGGTTAAAAGGAAGGAGGGTGGAAACAACACAAAACCAGTACCCTTTATGCAGAGAGCAGGATCTAGTACATATGCTATTTAAATGCAGGGCCACTAACAAGTGGAGGGAGGAGCAGATAAGTGACATGGTTGAGGTTGACCCGAACATTGCAGTGAAGGAAATACTTTTTAAGGATTATGAGAAGGTTGGAGTGTTCATGAACAAAATGAGAAGCAAATGGTCATGGACAGTGAAATGAAACAATTAGATAATAATAATATAGTTAATAATTAGACGTAAGAATAAATCTGTTAATGTTGTAAGTTCTAACGAGTGGGAGAAGCAAATGAGCCTGAACGCCAATCCCACTTGTCTTGTATTCAGCTAAACACAATAAATAGATTACATTACAAAACAATGGCAAATATACTCAAAACTCAATAACATCATAGGATCTGCTCAATATAACTCAACGCCAGATCAAAAACAAGAACTGTGGTTTTAACTTGAGTGAACTGAAAAAAAAGTAGCATCAAATCCTTGAACACTACAAGAATAATATGCATACTCATCATCATCACCACAAAACTTACTACAATAATAAAGACATCAGGGACTATTAGGTTTGACACTCTGAGACAAATGTTCAACATTAGAGTGTTTCAACAAGCAATAGGCATGGGCCGTAAGGCTTTGCATGTGCCCCCCCCAAAAAAAAACAAAATGGGCTCTCTGATAAGTCACACCTTAAACCTAGAAAAAACATAATGTAGTCAAGAAGAGAAAAAGACTTAACACTTAAGAGTGACAGGTGTGTGAGGGATGCAAAGCAAACGAAAATAAATTCCAAAAAGTAGTCAACACAGCTTGTAGGGTATACCATCTGTATACATGCTTACTGTTGTTGTTCTGGTTTTGTCTGTTTTTTTTTTTTTGTTTGTTATTCTGTAAAAAAAATCCCCTTATTAAACAAGTGACGTCTAGCAGGCAGTGGCTGGAGTAGCAGCTGTAGCAGGCTCTGTGGACAGTTGAACTCGAGGGGATTGTTGCAGAAAATTCATAACCAAAATCGGGTTGTTTTCAGGCTGGGTGCCAATATTCTACTGGAATGCAGGGTTTACATATGGCTATGGAGTCGAAAAGTCTGTAACAAAACTTAAAACTCATGTAAGTAATGAAGAAGAAAGAAAAAATGAAGCATGAAAGGAACACGTTTTTATCATAAGGAACTAAGCTGCAAGAAGTATGTTGAGAATAAAGAGAATTGCACACAAGGAAGTAATGTGAGAACTGAAGATGTAGCATTTCTGTTTGGAAGCAACAAGGTCGACGTAGCTATAAATGCTTGCAGAAAATGTGGGATTGTAACAGTTAGTCCCACACTTCTTGTTCTTTTTTTTTTAATGATCTGAAGCTTAGGGAACAGTTTTTTATATATAAACATGATGGGAAGAAAGTCTTAATAGGCTTAGGCCCTCAACAACAGCTTAAGTATTACAGTTGTAAGCATCAATAATCTCCGGTGATGAATCCCAAGTACAGCAATTGGGACCTACAAAGACATAAGAATAATTAGTATATACCGTATCTAGATTATACAACAAAAAAACGTATCTAAAGTGCAACATTGATACAGAAAAACAAGCTGCATTGTGAGTCACAATGCAGAAATGAGCATAAAATTAAATTGAGTTTTATTTATGTATGCTCTTTTAACTACTATGGTCCTTAACGTCCCATTGTATATTGGGCGTGAAAGACCGGGAATTTTGCTCAGAGGCCTCTTTATCAGGCTTGAGGTTCTTTTACGTGCCATAAATCTACAACACAGTACCACAGGCTTTACTTCTCTTCTGAAAAAAGCCATGCTAAGGATTTTTACGCCCGAAAAAATCCATCGTCCTCCACTGGGTTTGAACCCACAACCTTGGGAAAAGAAAGAAAGAGTGAGTACATGCTTTATAATATTTACAGGCAATTCTGGAGCATTTCAAGCATAACTCAGCATAATTCCACAGACTCAAAATGTTTACAAAGACCATAAGCAGAATTTTCTCTTGTGGGGGGGGGGGCAGGGATGAAAAGAATAAATATTTTGCACAAAACTCAAAAAGGAAAAGGTCTGAAAAAGATACTGAAAACATTACATATTGCTGCACTCATTAGTAAAATACATCAGTTAACATTAGGCACGTCCAGATGCAGAGAAAGCTATTGGCGTATCTCACTGCTGAAACCAATGGCATGTTTGCCAGGAATGTGTTTTGTACCATACATGAAAGCAAAGAAAAATTCAACAGTGGCCCTGTCAATTTCATCTTATATCCTGAAATTACACTAACCACTAGATTCTATCTGCATTGTATACAATAAATCAGTATAGTGAAAAAATTGACCAAATGAGAAACCGCTGCCATTAAGGGAGAAAAAGATAAAATTGCAAATACTCCGTAAATGTGCCAAAAACTGGGGTGGGCATTTCACATCATATAAAGTAGACAACCTATGAAAATGTGAACATTAGGTTAACTATTTCTGAAATAATCCACCACAAAACAAGCGTGGAATATGAATTCCTCTGGGAACCCGATTTATAGGATGACAATGTGGATATACCTACAGGAAACCTCAAGCACTGGAATTCCTGTAATGAATTAGCATTAGAAACTAATGGAGTTATGTCTTGTATGTTTATTGTTTTTTTTTTCCACATACCATACGTAGTATGTTAGCTAAATCTATAGTTTATTCTGCTTCCAAATTATAATATAAAGAAATGCAGGGGTTGCAAAATTAAACAATGTATCAAAAGAATTCTGCAGCAAAATTCTGTAAGTTCAATAATAGTCATAAATTAAATGATTCACTGCTTGAACAAATTCAGATAAAATGTACAACATTACGATTATGGCAATTGCTATGATACTAACAGTAAATGCTCAATGGGTATATTCTGCAAATAGCTTAATGTGTTATTGCATTAATGCATTGAGAAATCAAGTATCATAATAGATTTTGCAGTGATTAGCCAAGTAAAATATATATATATATATACATAAAACTAAGCTGAAAATTAATTAGTAGCATGTAGGTGCAGAGTTATATAGTGTAATTACCAGGCAAAAAAAAAATAAAAGTAAACTACAATGCTATATGAAAAATTAGATTGCTGAAAATACAAGCAAAAGGTTTCTCACTGTCCAAAATCTCGACATTTTAACAATTATAAGTAAATCCATCTTCTATTTTGCAAAAACAAGTCATAATAAATAACATTTATTGTAATTCTATGGAACCATTGAACATTTATGGAAAAGGAATGCAACACTGAATATACTCGTAAAATTTACTTAGGTGCATAAAGTCCCTGTAAACAATTTGTTACTATAGAACAAACTAATACTTATAAAACTATATACACCACGAGATTCAAAGTGCTGCTGCTGCCGCCACCGCCAGTGTCATTTACTGCATGGTGACCCTGCACCACTTTGTTCACATTGTAATGAGTCTACGATTTGTGCCATATTTCAGTTCAGTGTCAGGTTTTAGCTGTGCTACTGATCTTGCCGGAGGAATCTCTCTAATGTGTTGGCTGATGAGTCATTTACTATAGAATGTGTAGTATGTTTTATTACGCATTGTGGTTTAACTGGCAGCATATAGCATTGTTGCTTTACTTACCCTATAGCGTTTGGCAGGGCATGTCTTCATTCACCTTTTGCCGAATTGTATCCTTTGTGTCATTGCTCTATGCTTTATTTTAACCATCCTTTTTGTTCTTGTGGTCTACAGTTACTGATACTGGTTAATTTTACTATTTTAAACATTTTATAGTTGTGCTGTTCTCAACACTGGCTATGACTACGTCTCTTATCCTTTGTGAGAGTAGGGCATTTATCAAGTTTGGGTGCTAATAATCGTCCAGTCACCACCGCCACTGCCTGGAATAATTAAAAATGCAGGGGAAAAAGGTAAACATAAGTGTTAACCAGTCTGAACACCAAGTTTCACTCTTCAAACAACCACTGTTTATTACCATTGCCAAGTATATTAAAGCATGTTAAAATACAAAATTCCTTTTATAAAACATTCTGCTTTGTGTATTTATCCCACAAGAGCAACCAATAAATTTGCATTTACGCAATTACAGGATTACTAAAGATTAAAACAGCATTAGCCATTTGTGAATAAAAAATGTTGACAGGGTACCAAATGAACTGGGTAACGTCAGGACTGCTTTTAAACTGCCCAAGCATGCTCACAAGCTTGGCAGAACAGAATGAAGTTAAACTCATCTAGGTGCTAGGTCATAGTGGCATAGAGGGAAATGAAAAAGCTAATGAACTTGCAAGACAAGGAGCAGCTTCACAGTTTATTGGGCTAGAGCAGCATCTTGAAGTATAGTAAGAGAGGCTATTAAGAACTGGTCCAAAGTAGAACATCATAAAACCTGGCTTAAAACTCCAGGAAACAAACATTGTAAATTATTTATTACAAGACTATGTGAGAAAAGAGCTGAAAGCTTACTTAAGTGTAACAGACTTCAGCTGAGAACAATTACTGCATTTCTCAAAGGACATGCTCCTGTGGAAAAGCATCTTAACACAATAGGAGTGATTCAGGATAACGTAGATTGCAGATTGTGCATGGAAAAAAAACTGAAACAACCCAACATATTATATGCTCCTGTGAGCCAAAGCTCACAGGAGAAATATTGCTTTTGGGGAAATGTTTTTAGAACCAGAAGAATTTGAAATCATATCTGTTATGAAACTGCATTCCTTGGTAAAGGCTCAGGCATAATGAATTGGCTTTAAAACGATACAGGTAGCACAATAAACTCAGGGCTGAAGTGCATCCGGAGCAATAATGGAAACCTGTATCAGTGGCGGCTCATGACTTGTAAGTTTGGGAGGGAGGTAGGTGATAAGGTAATGTTCTCGCATTAATTGAGCTTTACTCGGCAGTTCCTATTCTACAGTTTACCAGAAGATACATGTTTAAAACAATGGCCATATTAACAAAAGTATTGTTGCATATAATTTCTCCTTGTTCAATTGTATGCATGCAATTTTCAGCGGGTACAAAATCCTATGCCTGAGTGAAATTTAGAAATAAAATGTGTGTAACAAAATGAGCATAAAAAAAAAACTATATGTTGATGTAGTATGCCCTTCAGTAGTAGGAAGCCTTGAGCCATTTATGTCATATGGTGTACCCGTGTGTTAATGTATATTCATTAAAATTTCAGTCAAGAACACAGTTTATAATAATAGTATTGATTTTCTGAGTTTTGTTTCACAAAGTAAATAATTTACAAATTTTAATCATAGATACTTTACATGTTTAAGTCTGTGTTTCGTGAACATATTTTTTCTTTTAGTTCCTATTATCTATTCAGAAGTCAGGGCAAGAACATAATTTCTTAAGCTGAAACGCATAAGAGTTTATTTTTGCTTTTGCCAGTGGTTAAGTGTGTGTTATTGCTTTGCTGTTATTGTTAACAGCAGTGTTTACAATGCCAGACTCAAACCCAGTGAGTCAACTTAGAAGCAGCAACAGCTGACAATAATTGCATTTCTTCGTTGAGGGTTTTTTAACCTTATCACATGTGTAAACGTTTGTGATGATACCAACCAAACAACAATACGTACAGCAAAATGTTCAGGAGTGTAAAATAAGGTATACTTATAGTTATTTAATAATCTCCATGAAGAGCACGCCACTTACACTAAAGTCACTGGTTAAGTTAGATATTTTACACAACACATGCTTCCAAACACTATATGCTATGCAGCTAACATATATGTGTGTGAGTGAATCACAACAGTGACAGAACTGCGTATGGGCGCACTCAATGTGATGAGCAAACATACGTTACCAACATAGATTATAGTATAAAGGTGATTATTGCATTTCTCTGCTCTGAATATGATTATAAAATGCTATACTTTAAATCTCATAACTTAAGAATTAATTTAAAATCAATTCATGTAACAGAATTAAATGTTAAGACAGGACTGAGTAGGTATATCTTCATATGGTACAAAAGAACCAATAGCAAAGCGCCTTGGATTTGTCAAATTCCTGTTACTTCTCTGCACTCCTCACCCAGAGTCTAAGCATTCCCCTCCACCTTCAAATGCGAGGATTCTGGATTCCTGGACAGACTTGATGTAGTCCGAAATACACTCTGTAAGGAAAATATTCATGTTGATCACAGTATATGTGTCGCAAAATCATTTCAAACAAAAGAAAATCTGTAAACCAGTTCAGAGAGTGTAGAATTTACTGCAATTATATCTGATGTTAGTCTTCTTTCCTGGTTTTACTTTTTATATACGGAGCAAATTTTTATGGGGAGGGTGTTGCCCTAGAGTCCTCCATCACCAGTCGCCACTGATCTGTATTGCATAAGACAAGACCAAATGAACTAAAAGACTGGGAAATTGTGACTTTGAAAAGGATACTAAAATTGAAAATTGCAGCTTTTAAATTGTGATACACCAAGAATTTGTGTAAAGTAATTAATGTTAGGTTTACAGTTTGTATAATTATTGATTTTTTCATTTATTACGGCAATCACTCTTTTTTTTATTATACTCAATCTGTGCATGGTATCTCCTGTTGAGTATTTTATGGTAAAATGATGAAAAATTATGTGCAGCATATAGTATCAGTAGTTAACCCAGTCCTCCCTGTTTTGGTTTTATTTGTCTTTCTGCGTTATGTATTTCCAAGCGTATGTAATTTTTTTTTTTTGTAATAGAAATATGTGCAGAGGAGGAATTAGATGTCCATTTCTGTTGCAGCGGCTGACAGAATCAAAGTTGAAATCACTTTACAGTGAGCTGAAAATTCATGACAAGGAAGAACTTGCTTGGAAGAAACTTAAGAGTGATGGAATAGATAAAGAAGGACTAAGGGAAGCAGAACTAAGGAAAAAACTCTTAGGTATGTTCTAAGTATCATAGTACTAGTAGGTAAGAAAATATTTCCACCAATTCTGTGTAATTATTTTAGAAAGAATCTTCTACCAGTCAAGTAACAAGAAAACATTTATAAGACATTTATTCAAGTTTCTCGAAGAAATAAATGCATAACCAGTTCTTTCACCTACTTAAAAAGGAGATATCCCAAGCATTATCATCACTTAATTTAGATGGTTATGCATTAGCTAATTTAAAGCTGGTGATTGCAAATTTACAAATACTCATTTTAAATGTATATCACTTCGAAAATATGTCTATTCTGCATTCAGGTGGCGGTTGAGTGTAGGATACTGTACACACTACTCCTTTACAGTACTAGTCAAACAAGTACAGAGATTGGTTTCCTATGATTTTCATATGCTTTGTCCTAAAGTATATTCAGCTAAAAATGTGTACATAAATAGTAAAAATGCTTTGATTGTATTAAACTTAAAGCTTTATTATAATGAAGATAACTTCAATAATTTTAACTATAGGTATCTCTAGATTTTCTTAACAGAAAATATAGATTAAATTTAAAAAATTATGTGATGAAATGATTACCAAATACAGCAACATAATGAGAATTAACTTTTTTAGACAAATTTTGCAATTTTCAAACTAGATATGAAAAAAAAAATTATGCAGAAAAACACTGGAGGAAAATGAAATGGAAAAAAATTAATGAATTTGAACTTCACCTGAAAAAGTGAAGAAAAGGGAACTGATAGAAGTTATTTTGAATATAAGAAAATATATGAAGAGCGCCGGGGTACTGCATGGTTTCGTTTCTGCCTCTCATTCTGACGGTCTGGGGTTTGATCCTGGCTCTGGGATGGTGATTTTAATTCAACCCTATCTACGCCTTCACCTTTTGACTTACGCTTGTGGATTATCCCCAAGGCCCAATGTGGTTCAGACCCACAGTAAAAGTCCTCTCATTCCACCATCATCCTCATCACCTTAACATTGGAGGTGATGGACTCCGCCCTCTGGGTGCCTCCACCTCAGAAAGGGGTCCAGTCATTGCTTGGTGGAATGAGGTAATCCCCAAAGGTCATAAGCCATATAAAATGAGGAACATTAGAGATGATGACAAAGATAATATAGGAACACATTGAACATTTGGAAAAAGAAATAGGAAAAAAAAACAGTAATTCTGTGATAACTACAACAAAGAATTTTAAATGCATTAGGTATTCTGCCATGTAGTCAAAAGTTTTTTTAATGTCATAAAAAAATATCCAATATGTCTGTGGTAAAGAAGGGAGTAATAGAAAGATTTCAAGAAAGCTGTCATCTGACCTGACTGTCCATGTTGACATCACATAATGCTGTTCACACTGCAGGCCACTCCCACCACTGCCATGTAAATTGCCTTTGGCTTCCCTCTAATCTACCTCGTGACCAAGTTCCATATATTTATAGATATGTTACTGTCTCACTGGTATGGCTCTACAACTGTCAAATCTCAAAATTGGAGACTTCATGCAATGATATAGTATTGTTAACATAAAAGAAATGGAGATTAAAATAAATTTGTATTTAGCACTAATTGTATTTAAAAGCATTCATAATACAATTGTAATAATGCACTATACTATACTTCTAAAGTCTTCTCAGTGATCAGAAACCAAAATTTGTGATTGATGCAACTTATATAAACCTGCAGGAATTCATGTTTTCTCAAGGGTAGACACCTCCATAGGTGAAGTATTAAGGACAAAAGTGTCAAAAAGGTGGGACATTTCAGGATTTTATGCCACATGACTTACTGTGAAATGGTGTCGTAATTCTAATATCTTTCTTCTCTTATAAACACAGATCTAATGTCTAGTTTTATCAAACTAATTGTTTCACATGTGCCGTGTTTAGGACAAGGTTGGAAAGATAGAATCAGACAAAAAATTCAGTGCCATAGCCAGGATTTGAATTACAGATCTTCTAGTTTGTCCAGTTGCTCTAAAACACTGAGCTACCATGGCAACATGCCGATACAGCATTAAACTCCCCAACTGACTCGCATTTTTCCTGGTAAACCACAAGGAGATATCAGATTCATATTGAGATGACATACCCCAGTGGTGACTTACAATGTCGTAAGTACTTTTAAGTCCCAGTCTTAATAGTTGATACGGTAATTTGTATCACAAATTACTCAAATGTAAATAATGATTGTAATATGAATATGTATTTTTATGTGACATTGATTTCAGATGTTGATTAATTGTAATTATTATTGGAAAATAATAATTATACGGCTTTACTGAAACTGTCAATAATATCGCAATAATGCAGCGATGGGGTGAGTTGTTTATCGTTATTGGGAACAAGGAAGTTACGTAATGTTTCGCGCGGTTTCGGTAGAGGCTTCTAGAATGTTTCCTAAAGCATATGTATTCGTGGTTTTCATTGGATATTAAAATAGACGCTAATGTTGGCGCGTTTTATTAGCCAATAGCAGTTCATTTATAATCTTTAGGCGTATCTTGATGCAGGCCTATAAATAGGGTAGGTTCGAGGTAGCTTGCCCCGCAGTTCAACAAAATTCTCAATACCCTGCACGTCGGTCGCCCAGTTCATCAAAATTTCTAGCACGCTGTCTTCAGTTAGTCATAAGTTACGCGCAGCAGAATTACGAGAATCTATATTATTATACAGTTAAATATACACAAAGTTGAAGTATGCGAGTTAAAAGTGATAAGTAAGAAGTTATTACAAACAGTTTCAGTTTGGCGAGTATCCAGATCAATATGTAAAAGTGTTTGTGAACGTGTTCGACAATAAAAGTTATAAAACCAATTTCTTTATTAAGTAAACCGGAAGATAGTTCAAATCCTGGCTATGGCATTGAATTTTTCAGTTTAATTTCACCTTTCCAACCTTGTTCTACACATGGCTTGTGTGAAAGAACAATTAATTACCATTAATTGACCCAATAGTTAGAACTATGAAGCCTGGAACTTAAAGTACTTATGACATCGTAAGTTGCCATTGGGGTATATCATCTTAGTATGAATCTGAGATCTCCTTGTGGTTTACTGAAAAAACTGTGAGCTAGTTGGGGAATTTAATGTTGCATTGACATGTTGCATAGAGCAACCAGACAAAAACCAGAAGATGCCTGATTCAAATCCCATCTATTGCATTGTACAGGGTGAGCCAAAAAACTACAAACCGGCTGCACTGTTTTTTTTCCTGTCTGCATCCTCGGCGCTCATTGCCATCTGCCACTATCATAGAAAACTGCAGATGAAACCATACAGCATTTTTAAAACTACTTTTAAAGGCTTTGCTTACCAACTTTATGAAAGGAAATGCTGAAACTGGCCACCGTCATTGTCCATACATTTTTGGCACCTCTTTAGGAAAACTATCCATCACTATCCATGCCGGTGGTAAAATACCCAGTAGATCCTGACTTGTAAGTTGTACATTGTTCTGGTTTTCACCATTATTATGCACAACCCAAGATCTTGTAGAATATTAAATTAAATAGACATGTGAATAAGAGAATTGAAGTGGCAGTGTGTCAACTCTTACCTTTGGCCTACATAGCTTGGAAAGAGAAAGAGAGCTTTCTGTAATTGCAGTTTCAAAGTTTTGATGATTGATAGCAGTAAAACTAGATACACTTAAGTGACAAATTTAAGCTTGATATTGCACACATATGATATGCATATGGGCAGTGTAGATCTAGTTGGTTAGGTATTGCAGGTATATTGCTGTTTATGAAAAACTAATATAGAGAAGCATTATTTCTTCATGCTGAGCACGACAATATGCAACTGTTTGGTGATTGGAGAGCTCTAAAGATATAATTGCGCTTCAGCATATCACTAGCTCGCAACCTAATCTAAGAGTACCAAATTTGGAGGTCTGTACGTATAGGGGTTGGGGAAAATCTTAAGTCCATGCCATTCTCAGTGTAATGGGAAAAAATTTCCTTAAAAGAATTTCACCATCAGAAAAAAGGGCACATGCCATTTCCAAAATCTTATAATGTGCTGAGAATGGAGGAATATGCAAGTAAACCAGTATGATATATGGCAATTGCAGAGATATGCTACTTATGCCACTGCCCATTTTTACGGGTGCATAATCCAAAATGCAACTTTCAAAAGGAATGCTTGGAATGTGTGTCAGAATTGATTTGGATGTATGTGTAAAAGGAGTGTTAAAACAAAGCATCATATTTGATGCATGCACCAGATGTCTGTGTGTGCCCATACCAGTTAAGCCTATTGGAAGAGGTTAAAATTAATTTTTATTGGCTGTTGGTGGTGTTATTCTTATATTTTGAAAAACTAGAGGATCATTTTAAATTGATGTCCATCATCCATTTTCATGTTGTGCATAGTTTTAGAGAAAAGGTTGAGCTTAGCTACAACAGCTAAGTCTTAAATATTGAATTTTTTGTTAAGAAGCACAGCACAAATGATGTAGTTGAGTTAGAGTGAGCAATGTTTATATTTTATACATATAGTAATTAGATTATTTAAACAATGAGTATTTATTAAAATTACATTTCAATCCATGCCTAAAGGTTTTTTTCATGGTTTATTTGTTTCAACTAAATATTTATTTTAACACACTTTTGCCAATGAGGGCTGTTTTGTGATAAACAATACTCCAACTACTGCTTGAACTGAGGACACTTTCATCATATCTGGATTTTCTGAGTAGCATAAGGCTGTAGAAAATTAAAAACAAAAAACTTGAAACAAGCAAATACCATACTTCAGGTGTTCTCGGTTGGAAGTATTTTGACAAAAAATAAGCGAGTTGATTTTGAACTAGACAAGACAAAAAAGCTCATACCAAAGAAAAAGAAAAGGTACATTTGAAAAATTGAGAGTACGTGAGTCGTCTTATTGATGTGGTTTGCACTTTAGCTAAATGAGGTAAATTCCTTTGAAGGGAAGAGAAATGGAAGAGGGTATAGAAAGAGGTCGGTTTCTAAGAGACTTTTTGGTCTACTTTTAAAATATGATCAGTTTTTAGTATACATCAAGAGCACATTGCCAAGTATTGCACATACCTAAGTAATCACAACCAAAATTATATACTACAAACAATGAAAACAGTTGTGTTAAGACAAATGACAGGTTAAGAGAAGAACCATTTGCTGTGGTCGCTGATGAAACATCAGATGTAAGTCATCACAAACAAATGGCTGCTCTAGCATGATACAATCTGCAGGAAAGGATCTTCCAATAGAGAGATTTATTTCCTTTAAAGATTAAAGAAAACGAATGCTGAAACTATTTTCATTGCGTTGAGTGAAACCTTGGAAGAAATTGGAGCCATCTGGACAAACATATCCGTGTGATTTGATGGAGCATCATCAATGTCAGGTGAATTTAATAGGTTACAAACAAAATGCAAGGAAAGGAACCCATCAGTATCGTATGTTCATTGCTATTGCCACTGTCTCAACTCGACTTTCGTCAGCTTAAGCTTATGTTCCAACCATAAATTTAATCCTTTGCTATCTGAGATTTTTGGCATTGAAGTTAGTGAACAATTTCATAGAAGGAAGTCCTAAAAGATATGCTGCTTTTTAAGACCTAGTAAGGAGTACTGATATAAAGTTGAAAATATTGAAGTCATTTTCAGAAACTTGTTGGGCGAGTTAGTTGGAGGCTGTGTCTGCAGTACTTGTTGTGTTTGTAAACATCATCAAAGCAATGGAAGAAATCATTGAAGATACAGATGATTCAAAAGCAAGAAGAAAGGAAAAGGAATTTTATTCCAAAGGAAAGCATTTAACTTTATAGCATGCTTGCATATCATGAACCCAGTTCTTCAAATCATGAGAGGCAGCAAAACTCTTCAGAATCAGACTTAGATATTTGTGAAGCAGTTGAAGCAATAGAAAATGTAGCTTTGTCATTAGTTGAAATGAGAAATGATTTTGAGGATTTTGAAGCAATGTGCAAAAAGCTGAGGATGTGTGTGAAAACTAAACATTGAAATACCAGTACCTCGAAAATAAGAAGTATCTGTCCTCTTAAATGGTGATCCATATCCAGAAAACACTTTTTATGTTTAGACAAAAACGGAATAACTTTGCCTTTTTACTTACTATCCTGTTCACGATGTCTTAGTCAAAGAGAGTAAATGATTGATTCAACCAGAATATGATTTCTGCTGTTGAAAAATTGAGTCCAAACAAGTGGAAGCATAAAGACATAGGTACTCTCAGTAGACATTTTGTTGTAAATACAGAGCGCATTGCAGAGTGAAATATTTTGAAAACAAGAAAAGGCAAGGATTTCTTTCCAAAGAATGTTCCACAGTGATTTCCTGGCTCTCAGACTTTCAAAGGGGAGCAACTTACAACCATTTCTACGGTTACAGTTAATAGCTGTTTTTTTGTGAGGATGATTCTCTAAGCTTCACACACTTAAAAGTAAACTAAGATCTACTATGAAGCAAGAATATCTGGAGAATTTATTATTACCGTTCATGGAGCAGAAACTGACAATAGATATCAGTTCAGAAGATGATATTTGAGAATTCAAAAGGATGGTCCCTTGTAAGAGGAGAATGTCATTTTAAGTTAGTTAGGCACAGATAGCTACCAAGTCTTTGTGTCCAACTCATTCAACATTTGAATTTGTAGAACCCATAAATATTGCTTCAGCTCAATTGTAATTTAAAATTAGCAATGTTTAAATAAAATATATTAATTAAACATTACTTAAGGCTTATTATTTATTTCATTCCTCCTAACTGTTGATGCATCTATCTTGAAAACTTGGATTTTTGTATTCTGAAAACTACAGGTTTTCATGTGAAAAAGTGCTTAGAATACCATTTTAAGAGGTGAAGACATTTTCAAAATTTATTTTGGGGAGACCCCTCCCCTCCCCTCTCCTCTTGTCTCAATGTAGTCCAACCCACCAGATCCCCAGCATTGAGCCTCCCACTGTAATAACCCTGTGCATGCCTATGAAGGAGGCTTTGTTTTGCAGTATGCTTTGCATTAGATGTAATGATTCAGAGAGTGATGATTCACTTTGAGAATCTGTAATATTATTACCTGAAAAAATTTCATTTGCAATTAAGAATCTGCCTTCAAGTCCCAAAAAGAAACATTTCACAAAGAACCAGTAAATAAAAACAGAATCAGCAAATACAAAAGATGAGGGAGTATTATGAATAACTAATGATGGAAGGAAAGAACAAAGAACCTCCTTTTATCTCATTGAGAAAATTATGGCTATACCAAATTTGTATAGAGGGCTCTAACATAAGCAAAAGAAACACTTCAGAACTATGTATGCAAAATCAAAATCCTTCCAGACTGAAAATCTATCTTCTAACAAGTTTTAACTTAAATTAGTTATAATCTACAAAACAAGTAACAGTATTTTAAGAGAGGGTAACCACATTAAAAGAAACTCCACATGAAGATTGTAATTCATTCAACACATATGAGTCATATTTTGGATACAAAATATCTTCTGGAAAGACATTATCAGAGACCAATAAAAATATACTCTTGAAGTTGTACTGTGAGTGGCATTCACCACACATTGCTATATAGTCAAGGGGTCTGTTGCATAATAAACTACAAACTATTATTATTAGTAATTCTTGTGATTTGTAGTTGTAAAATATTTCTTTTGTGTAATGGTTTGAAGAGATGTTACAAATTTAAAGAAATTTATAATATAATTATTCAATATTACAAATTTTGCTAACACATCTTTAACAGTGTTGCAAATCATTAGTTTTTACTAATATTCTTTCTACAGGTGTATCATCATCTAGAAGAAACACTTAAAGGGCTCATAGATGATGAATACCTTAATGTTATTGCAAAGATTCAATGTGTCTACTTGAAAGAAAGAAAAAAAGGTGCAGAAATAATTCAATAGTTTCTTTTGCAGCTCTTGTATCAAGGCTCTGTGTTTCGATTCCCAGCTATAGGTTGGTGGTTTTAACATAACATCTCAATCTGTAGACCCTATAGTGAGCTAGACCAGCTTAAAGAAAGCTAGCCTATTCTAGGATGTAGATTATGTCATAAATACATAATTACATTGTGTACTTGTTTGTAAATAAATTGTAGTTCTTATGTAGAGTACATTAGAGCTAAAAAAATTTAAAACAATATTATTTATACTTAATGTATAAAATTCAGTAACATTTTATAGTCAGTTATTTTTTTGAATGGCAAATCCTCCTCTGTATAGAAGGTGTGAGTGATGAGATATCTTTTCAATGCTAACTTGAATTTATTTTTATTAGTTTTCAGTTCCTTAATATATGATGAAGTGAGTTAAATAATACTATACCATTGTAGTAAGCCCCTTTTTGGAATACTTGTAGGTTATTGCTTGTCCTGTGTAAGTCCTGCCCATTTCTGGTTTGTTTGCTGTATATGTCTGAATTTTTTATGAACACTTCTGG
The DNA here is from genome assembly GCA_030765065.1 of Deroplatys truncata. NCBI lineage: Eukaryota > Metazoa > Arthropoda > Insecta > Mantodea > Mantidae > Deroplatys > Deroplatys truncata. The sequence continues at coordinate 421,998,216 of CM060990.1, forward strand.
GTGGTCAACCACGGTTAAAAGTGCAGCTAAAATATACTCACAGGCTAATGGTAAAATTCCAAATGTTTTGAATAGTGGTTTACAATGAGTTGATTGCTTTGCACCTGTCATTATTCTTATTACCTTTTATTGCAAAAGAAATCTTTTTTTTGCGTCCACTGAATTTCCCCAAAATGTTATTCCATAAGTCATAATTGAATGAAAATAAGCATAATATACTGTTTTTAGGATGCTTTTATTTGTAAAGCGAATTAATGATCTAATTGCAAAAAATGCAGAGCTTAGTTCCGGTAGGATGTAGTCAATATGGTCTTTCCAATTCATATTATGATCTATAATAAGACCAAGAAATTTTATGTTATAAGTTTCAGTAATTTCATTGCCTTCATGTTCAATTCTTATGTATGCAATCCTTTTTTTTTTTTTGGTGCGAAAATTGATATACTTCGTTTTTTCAAAGTTTATATGAATTTTGTTACTATCAAACCAATTATTTAGCACACTGAAAATACTGTTGGATAATTCTGAGAGGCGACTGAGGTTGTGTTCTTTAATTATAATACTTGTATCATCTGCAAAGAGAACTGGGTGAGCATGTTCATTTATTACTCTGGGGAGGTCGTTGACATATATTAGAAACAACAATGTACCCAAAATCGAACCTTGTGGAACACCGTGCTTTATTTCTGACCATTTGGAATATGTTTTGGAATTATCTGCGGAATTTATTATGACCTTTTGATGTCTGTTTGATAGGTAAGATGCAATCCATTGATGTTTTATTCTTAATGCCATAATATGATAATTTTGATAAGAGTGTGCTATGATTTACACACTCAAATGCTTTTGATAGATCACAGAATATTGTGTTACATTTATTATCAAGTGATTTCAAAATTTCATTTGTTAAGTTGAAAGTGGCATCATTGGTTGACATGTTTTTCCTGAATCCAAACTGTTCCTTTGCTAAAATAATATTTTTAATTAAATGGTGACACATTCGTTTTAACATAAGTTTTTCAAATACTTTGGAGAAAGCAGTTAGTAATGATACTGGTCTGTAGTTTGACAGTTATAACTTTTGCCCTTTCTGGTATAGTGGTTTAACTATAGAATATTTTAGCCTGTCAGGAAAAGTCTCTGTTACAAAGGAGAAGTTACATATATAACTTCAAGGTTTGCTAATTTTATCGGCACATAGTTTTAACATCTTAGTAGTTATTTCGTCATAACCCGATGAATTCTTGCTTTTGAGGGATTTTATTGTTTTATTTACTTCTGTTGTGCTCATGGGTAGTATTTCTATACAAGTAGGCTGTTCTAAGCTTGCTTTTTTCAAATATGAAATAGGGTGCTCCACATGTTGTTTGGACTGTAACAGTAAATTTTCTGCTAACTGAATATAATACTCATTAAATAATGTTGCTATTTCTTGTGGTTCTTTTGTGGTGATATTTACTGTAATTTCTTTTATTTCATTTTTTGTGTGATGTTTAGCAGTCTCTTTTTTTATAATTTTCCATATTGTATTAGGCTTGTTATTTGAGGACTCTATCTGCTTTTCATAGCAGAGTTTTTTAGCTACATTTATAACCTTTTATAGAATTTTACAATATTCTTTATGCTCGACCATGCCAAAATGTAGCATTTATACAACTGGTAGCAGTACTTTAATGGGCCTGATTAAAGTATTGGTATTCGACCAATTAGAAGTGGCCATGTAACATTGTGAAAGCACAAGTATCGATTATTCTGCATAGTATGTCTCACAATGCTAGCAACTTTGTTTAACACAGGTGCTACAAGATCATTGTATTGTAACCATAGATAAAGGAATAACTATTGTAACACATCACTCAAACCAGACACGAATACTTATGAAACCTTTAATTTAGATACATGATTGAGCATAAACAGTCGTATGAAACTTGACTATAATGGTGATTAAAACGCTTGTATGATAATTATTAACCTCGCTTCCCTTCGCTTGCTTGGTTAATAATAATACTCGCATTTTAATTACTACCATTATAGTCTCATTGCATAATATACTATTACAGTGTTGTCTATGTTTCTCACAGTTGCTTTCTTTAGTAGCCATGTAGAGTTCTCTTTTGTGTTTGCAGGATATCTTAATACCTTGTGTTAACCAGCCATTTCTAGGTGTGTTAATAATTTTCTTTACATGAGATGGAAAACTTGAGTTATAAATCCTTATGAAAGTATTTAGAAAGGAGTTAAACTTGTCATTCATATTGTTCTTTTTGTATATTTCTTCCCAGAATTGTTCTGAAAGCTGGTAAGTAAAGAGTTTTATGTTCTCACTGTTAATGACTCGGTAGTTGGATACATAATTCGTTATTTTGGAATGGGGAATGTTATAATTGATTTTAAGCAACTGTCCGTCATGGTCTGAAAGCCTGTTAATTAAGGGTTGGATTTCATGGTACTCATTTTTAGACATATCTATGAAAATATTATCAATAGCTGCTTTGGAATTTTTTTGAATTCTAGTTGGAAAGTTGACTATGCATAAGGTTGTATGTTCTTAATAATGAACAAATTTGTTCCTTTTGGTTACTGTCTTTAATGAAGTCTATATTTAAGTCACCACAAACTATAAATTCAATCTTAGGCTTGAATAGATACTTTTAAAGCAGCATCCAGATTGTATAGGAAGTATTCAAAATTGGCAGCTGGGGCTCTGTATACTGTTAATATAATTAGTTCATTGTCTGGCTTTTTTATGTGAACCGCGCAACACTAAAGTGTTTGTTCTATACAGTATTTATCCAGATCAATATTGTCAAACTCTTATGTTTTTCTTAACCAAGATACTCGCACCTCCTTTAGAAAGTTTTTTTCTACAGTAATATGCTGCTCTGTTATAGCCTTCCATTGAGATATGTAATATTTCCTGTTTGTCCATGTGATGTTCCGTTATGCATAAGATATCTGGGTTTTTACTTTCATTTTTGAAACTAATTAATAACTCGGGTATTTTATTTCTTAAACTTTGAATATTTTGATGAAATACTGTTAATGAGTAATGTCTTTTTGTTGATTGTGTGCAATATTTGTCTAATTTCTCTGTTTCAATTACCTGTAATGTCCTTCCATATCTCTTATTTAGCCTAAAAAAGGGGAGACTCTACTGTTAACAATTGCAGGAATATTACTGGTATTACCCATGGATGTACATGAAATGCTCTCAGCAATGAGGTGCGTTAGCATAGCATTGCCATGAGCGCATAAATGCAACCTTGTGCAGTATAACCATTCCTCTCAATGGATGATGCATCTATAATTCTACTATGGCCTGTTCTCTCTCTACCAAGACACTGATCAAGTCTTCGATTAACCGCCCTCACTTTCTTGTTAATCCAAGGCTTGTCATACCTCCAGAAGAGATTCACAAAGCTCACATTTGTGTGGCTACTGGCATCAGCAATGTGGTTCATATCCATCTCAATTGAACAATTGAGATTCCTATCCAAACTATTTCCGGGTCCCCCCACTATTACCACATGATCTTCTTTATTGAGATCCTTTGACATGTCTGCACCACATGGCTAAGACCAGTATTGGGATTGAAAACACTGCTAACAGTATATTTCTCACCCAATTTCGCCTGGAGTCTTTCTCTGATGCCCCTAGCATGACTACTTCCTAAAACTAAAACCCTACCTTTGGCATCAGAGGACCCCTTTCCTGGCTTGGGTTTGAGAACAGACCCCATCCCCAGAAGTGATGTGGCAGGCACTTCCTCTGGCAAAGCCGAAAATCCGTTTTTCAACTCCAACTCGGGAACTTTGTCACGAGGACACCCAAAACTTCTATGCCTACGGTTAGGATTGGTATACACATGAAGTTCTGGTGATTTAATTTTACTTTTACTTTCCAATTTCAGGCTCTCAATTTCTAATCTTGCAAGCTGCAATTCCTTTTGTAGGCTTAGAATGGTATTCTCCTGACTTAATACTGAAGCCTTACATCTACGAAGTTCACAGTACCAAACCTGATTTACACTTTTACTATTAGTACTCACACCGTCCCAATGAAACCACACTGAACACAAAAAACACCTTGCTTCACGATCCTACGGCACGGTCCATACTTCCCCGTCAGATCTGCCAAGGTTGCGGGTTCAAACCCGGCAGAGGGCGATGGATTTTTTTCGGGCATAAAAATCCTTAGCACGGCTTCCTTTGGAAGGGAAGTAAAGCCGGTGGCCCCGTGTCGTAGATTTACGACACGTAAAAGAACCTCAAGCCTGATAGAGGCCTCTGAGCAAAATTACCAGTGTTTCACGCCCAATATAGAATGGGACGCTAAAAACCATAGTAGTTGAAGAGCGTCCATAAATAAAACTCAATTTCAATTTCCCGTCAGATCACACGCTTTTTCACTCCTATCCAGGTCTTCACCTCTCACCAGCATAATATCCCTAAGGCCCAGTATGGTTCAAAGTCCATGATTAAATTTGTACGTCTCCTCGTTCCAAATCATGGTACAGTTATCACTTTGTGGGACAAGGCCTCCTCAGAGTTAGTTGACCATAGGGGAAACATCAGAAACAACAAACAAAAAGTAGCACTCAGGAAAAATCATTACTACACGAATAGAACTGATTCACATCTTCTTTGCTGCTGGGACAGTTCTCCAATAATTTCCTTTTTGTTTATATCAATGATGTGATATATCATAAATACAGTGATACAGTTCATAATTTTTCATCAAATAGTCATTTTGTTTCTCATCAGTGCTTTGTTTGTGCAGCTGCAAATGAATGTTTTATATCCTACAGTTATTTAGATAGAGTGCAAGTTGCAAGAGTTTTGTGTAATCCAACCTATAGTTTTTTAAGGTTAGATTGCAAGATGGTTTCAAGAGAGCTTTGCGTGATTCTTATTTTTATGAAAAGTATAAATTAGAGTTGCTTAGGTTAGATTGTAAATTGAAAGATAGCTGCATGCATAAAGAGGAAAAATTGAAGAGTACGTTCAGATAGTGCATTAACTTTACCTTTGTATATACTTAAGAGCTTTAAAAGGGTTAAACATTGTCGCATAAACCTAGCCTCCATGTGTTTGATAGTTGATTATGAACACAAACTGTTGCACTGACGAAGCTGGTAGTTTGTACAATTTCTTCTTCCTCGTTGCTGCTACTGTTGTTAAGTGAATGAGCTTTAAACCACAGAAACTATTAGTGTTAGTAGTTTGTAATTTGTAAATGTCCTCTAATAATATTAGAAAATTACCCAGCATATCCTAAGTGCATTAATTGTTTTCAACAGGAATGCTCTGGTCACACCTTTACATATGCTTTCAATAACTTAAAGGAGGAATTTAGGCACCAAATTGAGGGTTGCCACATGAAGCACCATTTCAACATTTATTAATTGTTTTTTCTCACTAAATGTATTTATGCTCAAGTTGGAAATCCATGGTTAAAAAAATTGGCCATAGCATTGAATTTTTCAAACAATAACATTGGCACAAATATTAGAAGTTCCAGGAAATCAACAAAAATCCATGTACAAAGATGGCTGGAAAGAGCATTTATGATAGTTGCTGCTGATTTTGGACATTTAGAGTGGCTTGACAATCAAAGACTTTTTAATAATGAAGAGAAAAAAAAATGTTTTACACAAAAAGCACCACTCAAACTGAAATCATTGCATAGATGTAATGTCTGTGTAACCTTTTGACATGTACTTATTTGAGCCAGTCCATGTCAAATTGCAGTTTTTAACAAGAATTGACAGTCATGTGTTCAATTTTTTTAACTTCTTGCTGCTCATTTCATAATTTTCATATGAGCATGTTAATAACCATTATAGTCAAGTTGCATACAACTATTTATGGTTGCCACACTATAATTTCAAAACTTTGAGTTATTACAAAAACATCTTACCTTGTTAATTGTGTATAATTAAATGCTGATTGGATGGCAGGACCTTGAGCTTGTTTGTGAGGAGTGCCAACAGATGGCAGTACTGTTGAGTCCATGCCATATTTATTTTTTTATAGGTAATGTTAAAGGAACACACGTTAAAGCAAAGGAATTGAACTCCATTTATTAGAATATTAAAGTTAAAATGAACAGAATTTATTTTGTTTTAATTACACATACTTCATTGTTTATAACAGTAGTAATATACCTGTTTACTAAGAAAGAATTTTCAGAACTAGCATCCTCGACATGTTTAAATATGAATAGTTTGGGTTGTTTTTATATTAGGGATTTTGCAAATATCTCATTTGAAAGCTCAGAGAGTGCCCTTTCTTTCTATATTAATAAATCATTTAAAATGAAACATACTAAGTTTTGAAAAGGGCTTTTAATTTTAGAATTTAGGTTTAATTATATCATCAATTATTTAAAAAACAAACAAACAAAAAAAAAAAAACTCTTCTTGCTCCACATTTTTATAACAGCATGCCAAATATCATAAGGATATTATTTCTGGTTCACTTGGAATTAAATTATTTACCTAGTCATGTGGCGCAGTGAACTCGACCTGGGACGGTGGACATCTGGAGTGCTGTCAAGTTCTACTGTAGCTGACCATGAATGGTATGAACAATGCACAAAACATTCAAGTAAATAGTGAGGGAAATTAATAATGCTAATGTAAGGGCTCTTTGTGCTATGTTACAAAATGAGTCAATGGGTAGAAATTTACAATAAATGGATGTTAATAAGAAATGGGAACATTTTTATACCGTATTTAATTATTTTGATATTGCTTGTCCATTAAAAAGTAAGAAAATAAAAAAATATATTAAAAAAACTCGCAGAAAATCAATGGATTAATAAAAATATAATTTTACCAAAAGCAAAACTAAAAGATTATTATGTAAGTATAGAATTACAAAACTAGATGAAGATAAAGAAACATAAGCTTTAAAAGAAATTACAGAAAAGTAATAAAACAATCTAAATCAGAATACATAAAACACCTAATTGAAGAATCAAATAATGTTACAATAACCACTTTGTTATAAATAATGAATGTGGTAAAGGCAAAAGTCAGCACAAAAATATTGAAATAATTCAAGGTATTGACATAATTAGAGATCTCACAGAAATAAGTAAGCTATTTAATACTGGCTTTATTGAAAATATTAACTCACTACTAGGTAAAAAAGATACCACTTTAAATTACATAAACCTAAAAAACACAGTATTTCAAATTTGATGTTCCTTTCAGAGATATCTGAAGAAGAGCTTTTAAATGTGATAAATAAAATGAAAAGTAAAAATTAAACAGGCAAAGATGGAATCTCAACCATTCTTTTAAAACAATGTGCTACCAGCATATTAAAACCATTAGTAGAATTGATCAATACAAGTATAAATTCAGGAATATACCCAAACTGTTTAAAAGTGTCTATTGTAAAACCCTTAGATAAAAATGGTGATAAGCACTTGACAGAAAATTATCATCCAGTAACATTGGTCTCGTCACTTTCAAAAGTAACGGAAAAAATCATTCCTAATCAAATCATAACATCTGTAGAAAAACACAAGATTTTAAATAACTTTCAACATGGTTTTAGGAAAGGGAGATCAATAAAAGATGCAGTAATAGAAATAGTTGAATATTTTATCGATAGTTTAGAATATAGGGAACAAAATAGTTGCATATTCATGGACCTAAGTAAGGCTTTTGATTACGCAGACCATGACATATTACTAAATAAACAACAGTATGGGATTCGTGGAGTACCATTTAAACTAATAAGTTCATACTTAGATGGCTGAGCACAACAAGTTAAAATAACGCTTAAAAGTAATCAGCAAATAAAGGAGTACTACTCAAATATACATACAGTGAAATATGGCATACCACAGGGCTCGGTATTAGAGACCCTGCTATTCATAATATATATGAACAATATACCGTTCACACAAAATGGGAAAATTATTACATACGCAGATGACACTTCTATAGTAAACACCGGCAAAAGCTTACAGAAATTAGATGATTATATAAAGCAAAATATAAAACAAATTGTGGAATTTTTTTTAAGTTAACCTGCACATTAATGTAAAGAAAACAGTACTTATCAATTTTCAGACAGTCCAAAACAGAAATGAAACCCAACGAAATATAAATAATGAAATTAATGAGGTAAACAATGCTAACCTTTTAGGAATAATACTGGACAAACATTTTACATGGGACAGACAAATAGATAAAGTCTGCAACAAAGTATGTACAATTATGTTGATATTGTAATGAAAAGAAGCTAGAAACAGTGATGTGTATTGAATTTATTTAAAGGTGAGTCGGAATTGTTACACTAACATCACTTAAGTTTACTCACTTAACATGTTTCGGGAAACCATTGTTCCCATCCTCAGAAGGTTAATTCGACTGGCCCGTGTTGTTGGTGTTTCCGTTTTTTGGACTGGATCCTGTGGTGGCATCTTGTGGTGGAGAAATGTACTTCCAGAGAGGATTTGGTGGCGGCAAATCAAAATTCATTAGATGTGTGTTGTGTTTTAGAATGGTGATCTTCTCCCATGCATCTAATTCGGCTGCAAATTTGGCTGGTTTGACTAATGTAATATTGGGTTTGATGTTGTGATTAGTGATCCAAAAATGGTGTGAAACTGCAGATTTGTCCATTTGTTTGTATTTAATACATCTCATGTGCTCCTTTAGCCTAGTTATAAAGTCTGTAAGTTATCAGTTTTAAGGCCTTTGCATTTGGCGAGATGTTGTTTGTTCAGGATGACATCATCTTCACAGAGAGTGCACTTGGGTGTAGGTAGGCATCGTATCTTGTAGAGGTGTTCTGTGAGGCAATCGTGGCCAGTTGCCATCTTAAATAAGGCCTCTGGAGTCTTCCTTGGCAGTTTTTGTATATCAACTCTTACCTTTAATATTCTTATAATCTTTATCTTTTAATTTATCTTCTTCATCAAGTATCTGCTGTCTTTTGAAATGTTGTGTGATGTTATTTGTTTATTTATTTCTATTTGTCCTGCAGTTTTTTTTGTTATATTGCACCTTTCTTTGCTAATTGATCTGCCTATTCATTGCCCAAAAGTCCGACATGAGCTGGAATCCATTGTAGAGCGACATGATTTCTAGTTTCAACTGCCTTAATTAGGTTTCTTATTTCTTTAATATTTCTTGCTGTTTTATTATTTCTTGCTGTTTTATTATTTCTTGCTGTTTTATTATTGTAATTTACTATCCCATCTATGGCTGATTTTGAGTCTGATAAGATGATTATTTTTTGATTTATGTATGGTCTATATAAAATGTTCTGTAATCCTGCTTTTATAGCTGTTAATTCTCCATCATAGTGGTTTGACATTTCATCTAATGTTAGATACCGTGCAAAATGTTTACAGTATACTCCTGAACCAGGATTTTTTTTTATTGATGAGGGATCCATCTGTATATATTTGGAGCCATTCTTTTTCTGAGTATCTTTCATTTTCCGTAGTTATTGCTATGGTTCTCATATCATCTGGTATATTGTTTTGTTTGTGTATTGTATATATCAGGTCATTCTGATATTGTATATCAATATATTCTATTGGGCTCGTTACCTCTGTTGCAATTATATTTGTTGTAATTATATACTTGTATTTTAAGTTATTAATATATGTTTTGAAGCTTATTTGAGTTTTTAAATTACTTATAGCATCTGCTGTGTGGTACCACTTGTATCTGTTTCTATTGACTTGCAGGTTTTGTGCTAGAGTAATTGCTTTCAACTCATGTTCCAATTCTATAGCCATGTTTTTTTGTGAAGCTTTGTAGTACTGTAATTGGTGTTGTTTTTACAGCTCCTGTTGTTATTATTCATAGTTAATTATTTTGTGAAAGTTCTAGTTTACTTTTAAGTCTCTTGTTTACTGTTGCTAGTAGTTCTACTCCATACAATAGGTTAGGTTTTATGTGTGTTTTATATATATTATTAAGGAGGTCCATGTTTCCACCCCATTTTATTCCTGCTAAACATTTTAAAATGTTCTTTTTGTTGATTTTATTTGTTACAATAAATGTAATGTTTGTAATATGATCCGGTACCCAAGTAAATAATTTGAGGTGTTCTGTTGAGATCTTGTCTCAACTGGGGACTGGCTTTCATTGCTAGATGATCTGTTGTGGCCTCAAGTCCATCACAGGTCCCTTACCATGTGGGGTGGCAAAGAAATGGCATCCAATGCTAACTCCAAAATCTACCTTATGAAAACATGTGTTTATAAAATGTTTTCTATTCTGGCACTGAGTAGTGCTAGTGCCATTGGAAAAGTGAATTATTTTTTCCAGATCTATTTCCTTTTTTAGGATGTTAGTTAACTGGTTTTGGAACAGATGAGCAGTATTTGTATAATGTTTTGAACTTTGACATGGCAATATAATGTTTATGTTTTAAGCTATTGTTTTCTTTTAGGTAAATTACAAATTAATGGACTGTTGCCTGGTGGTTGTTTCAATGTACCTCCTGAAGGGAATCTTGTATGACAAAGGTATACTTTTCCGAAAAATCACAGATTACAATACATTCTTTAGGTTTAAAAATTTTCTTTCCATTCAGACAAAAATGCAAACTGTTGTTGAACTATAAAGGTACGAGTTAAAAGATCTGACAATTTTTCCAGAAAGTCTCCAATAGGTGATTGTATTATTTCTAAATTTGTGTGGTCTACGGTTATGCTCTATACTTTTTTCTTTTAAAACATTCCAAATATTATTGACCAAGTTTTCCATCCCTGGGCAGTTAACACTTCTCCTAAAATAGAAAACTGGTGAGGGGAGTTTATAAATTATTTGAGAGAGACAGTCCTTATAATTACAGAAAACAGTACCTGAATTTGCAGTTTGATGGGAAACGTTTATTCCATCAAGTACGTTTGCATTTTCATGATGAGTGCAAACACAAACAGAATCCATACCTTGTGTGCCTGGAAGTATACACTGTTTTGGTCTCAGTTGAGCAAATTTGAGGATGCTATTTTGATACCAGGATATTTATCTACAAAACTGTGGAAGGTTTCTTTTAGATTGCATATCAATCTCTCTGGTTTTTTGGTTTTCTGTCCTCCTCCTTTAATGGAAATATAATTTTTTTTTTCCATCATAATCCTTCTTACATTGTCAGAAATGTAAAAAACTAATACTTTTTCCGCCACAGAATATTTTAAGTTTACCAGATTTGGTTTCAGAAGTCGACAAAATGCCGTTCTCTGAAGCTAATGCTTTTGCCACCTTTATCATGTGGTTTAAAGCATTATTGCCAAAAGAATTTTAATTTGGTTGTAAGAACAAGTACAAATATGTGTGTATTTAAAGAATATTTCAAGGTTGACAATGTATAACACAAAATCGAATTTAAAAAGTCCAAATTTCTTCAGTAACTCACTAAAGTGTTGAATCAGATTCAGTCCAGTATATGTTAAATAGATTTCCATAAGGTTTAAAATAAGTCAAAATGGAGTTTAAATGCAAATTTGAATTGGAGAAACAAGCAATTATGTATGGGGGCGACCCACCTTTTCAAAAGTGTTGACTTTGGCTGGTATTTAAAATATTGAAGTTAGGGGCAAAAAAGTATGTTCTATTTCAAAGTATCATGAGGAAAAAAAAAAAAAAAGGCATTTGATGACTTGGTGTTTTATGGATGTCTGACTTAATAATAATAATATATTTATTTTTACCCATAATAACACTTTACATGTTGTCAGATACGTCAGAAATATATACATTTATTTATATTACAATTCATCCAGCCTATACAAACATTTTTGTATTAGATATTTGTTTAGTTCATTTTTAAACAGTCTCCCTTTTTTTGTTTTTACTGAATCGGTAATTTGTTGAATAGTATTTTTCCCATTATTAAGGGATCTTTATCTGTTGACTTCTTATTAACAGTTATTCTATGGTAATTGTTTTATGACCTTGTTTCATGGTTGTGATAGTGCTTATTTAAGTTACCTACTCTGACTTTAAAAACATACAAAGATACTACCGTTAGAATTTTGTTATCTACAACGACATTTCTACATGATTCTTTCTATTTACATTATATATACATCTTAAACATTTCTTCTGTAAAACTAGTAATCTGTTCATGTTAGTTATACAAGAGCTGCCCCAAACCTGAACTGCATATTGTAGATGTGGATGTATTATTCCATAGTAGGTCAATTTCAGATGTACAGAAGTTAAGTATTTTGCTAGGTTCCTTATTAAGTAGAGATTTGTACTTATCTTCTTACATATATAGTCAATATGGTGTCTAAAGGTTAGGTTTTCATCGATAATTACCCCTAAGAATTTTATTTTATCTAATTGCTGGATAGGTTCACCATTTATCATTACATTTACAGGACTTTTATTGCTATACCTGTTATTGCAGTGTTGGAACATTACTGTTTTTGTTTATTGAAGATTAACTTTCAGGCTATTGTTTGTAAGATAATTGTAAATAATTTAAGTTTCTGTGGTTATTATTTTCTCGATTTCGTTTACTTGATTGTGTCCAAATATTAATGAGGTGTCATCTGCATATGTCACTGTTTTGGAGTGTGGAGTTATTGGAAGATCATTTATATAAAGTAAAAAATAGAATTGGCCCTAGGACAGATCCTTGAGGTATTTCCGCTTTGACGTTTCCATAATTGGATGTGATAGATTCTATTGTGTGTTTACCCTTGGTTCTGACTACTGTACATTGTTTCCTGTTTTCAAGGTAGGTTCTTAATATTCTGTGAAATTTTCCCCTTATGTCATATTTCTGCAGTTTATTCAGCAGCATTACATGCGATACACTGTCGAACGCTTTAGATAAGTCAAGGAATATCCCTGTGATCTTCTCGTCATTTTCAAGCCCTTGGAGTATAGTATGATATAGCTCTGCTATAGCAGTGGTTGTGGAGTGATTTTTTCTTAATCCATGTTGGGATTTACTTAGTATATTAAATTTATTTAGAAAGTTAAGTAATCTATTTTTAGCACCTTTTCGAAAACTTGAGCAAAGACAGAAGTTAAGGAAATAGGCCTATAGTTTTCTACTTTTGTTTAATGCCTTTTTTAAATATTGGCCGACTATGCTTATTTTTAAACAATCAGGGAAAGATTCCTCAATTAGTGATGTATTTATCAGGTGCTCCAGTATATCTAGTAAGGCATATTTACAATGTTTTAGTGTTTTTGTGGATATTTCATCCCATCCTGTCGACATGTTATTATTTAGTTTGTTTATTATTATTTTTTCTAATTCTGTTTTAGTGGTTCCTTTTAGATAAATGGAAGATAATAGTCCATTTGTCTTCTGAGTTGTATCACTAATCTGACTGCTTTTATTGATTCCCATTTTTAAAAAGTAATTATTGAAGATCTGACAAACATCTTTAGGATTTTTTACTACCTGCACGTTTTCTTCTAAGGTTATGTTTTTAAATGTCTTATTGTTTGCGTGATTTTCTTTTACAATTCCCCATATCATCTTTGCCTTATTATTCAATTTTATTATTTTTTCACTAAATTGTTGTCCCTTTAGATTAATCAGTTCTTGGGCATACTGCTTTTTTAGACATTTATATTTATCCCTATAAATAACTAAGTTTGTTGATATATAGAAGGTATGGTAATCCTTCATTTTTTCCCTAATCTTTTTTACTTCAAATGGAATTTTAATATTATGGTTATGAGATTTTGCAACCGTTTTGTTTTTGAGTGGACAGTGTTTATCTAGGTGCCATTTTATTGTATCAAAGAAGCAGTCCCATTCTTTATTACTATCCTGCAATGTATATACTCCTCCCCATCTCTTGTTACTTAAACTGTCTAGAAGCTGGTTCAGATTGTTAGTAGTCATTTGTCTTAACTTCATAAATTCTGTATTATCTAATTCTTTCTGCATATGGCTGATATCAATAATTTGGGCACTGTGGTCCAAAATGCAATAATCTAAGATTTCTGTTGTGTATTTACCCTCTTCAATATTAGTTATAATATCTATCGATGTGGCCGAGGTTGGTGTGATTCTAGTTGGCTCTTTAATAATGTCTTCTAAATTTTAACTTGTAATTAAGTCAAGTAGGTCTTTATAATCTGTATTATTTGCAGTAGTATTTATATTTAGATCCCCTATTAATATTAATTTGTTGTTTATGCCAATTTTTGTTTTATTTAGCATGTTTTCAAGAGAGCGAAGAAAATCACATACTTTAGTACTTGGTGAATTGCACAGACTGATTATTTGCAGGTTTAGGTTTCCTGTTTGTATTTTTGTTGAGGCTACTTCGCAAATTTTTTCTATGCTAAAATCCTTCTCTCAGTTTAATGCAGTAAAGTTAACTCCACTTTTTATGAATATAGCTGCCCCACCCCCTTTATGATTCTGTCTGGAATAGTGTGCTAGCAATTTATAATTTTGTATTTGAAGGCTTATTATTTGCATATTGTCCAGTCCATGTTCTGTTAACACCGTAATAGCAGGTTTACATTCATTTAATGCTACTTCTATTTCTTCAGCTTTGTTGGATATGTATTGCACATGTTGATGAAATATTCGAATTTTTTTATTGTTCATATTGTTTGTATTTGAAACAGTATTGTTTTGTTTATGTTGAGGAGTGTAGAATGTTTCAGTAATTGTGTCTATACCATTTGTTTTAACATCCACCACCTTAATAAATAGTTTTCCCTTAGTACTGAGTAAATAGCCCTGTTCATCAGGTTTCCAAATTTAAGACCCCCTTTTATTTAGATGAACTCCGTCTCTAGCAAAGTCACTATCATCTAGCCAGAAATTAGCATCAACTAGAAGACAGTCTTTCTTCTCACACAGCCAGTTTATTTATTGATTTATTTTCATGATTCTTCTAACATTTACGTCCCATCTATGGAGTACCGCACTTATTATGATTTTAGTGTCCTTTGATTTCGATCGAATGTTATTTACAAGATCTATGATGTCCCCCATTATCTCCTCAGCCATTATGCCTTGTTCTATATTGTTCGTACCTGCATGTATCAGCATAACATCTGGTTTTTGTTCCTGAAGATCCATCTTCTCCACCATTCCTTGCAGCTCTCCTACCTTTATTCCCAGAAAACAACATACTTCAAAACCTTTTTCCCGACATACGTTGCCAGAAAACTTTAGGATCGAGTCGCCTATCACAAGCACTTTTTTATTTTTTAATTCACCTTCACTTTTACGATGTTTCACATTTAGCACTTCACTTCCTGCATGATCTTGTATTTCATTTAGAATATCAAACCTATTTTTGATCTCGATGCCATTACTTTGTTTTGATGCCGAATCCGGTTTACCTTTCCTGGTTACTGTAGCGAAGGTTTCGTTCTTGCAGTCACACACTTTCTTCTTTTTGAGTTCTTCATTTTCCTTTTTTAATGTGTTGTTCTCTTTTTTGGTGTTTTGAAGGTCCCTGTTGAGTAGGTTAATCACCACGTGTAGCGATGCTATAGTTTGCGCGTCGCACGTTTGCTCTATGGCTCCCGGACACAGCTGATCATTTGTATTATCAGATTTCTCCTGATTGGGATTGTCCTTTTTGTTGCCTTTATTTCCTTTTGTTACTTTGGTGCTTTCAATCACTGGGAGATGTTCGGTTGATTTATCTTCTAAGTTGTTGCTTCCATTTTCGTGTAAATTAAGTTTGCTCATTCGCGTTGCAACTCCTACGGCCGCCATCTTAAATAGCTTATTAAGACAATTTAAAAAATAATCTAGAAACTAGAGGAGTATTCCATTCATCAGTATAACATAACAATGAACACACAAGGAAAACTATGTAACAGGTTTTGTAATACAACCACATTCTGTAGTGCACCACTATTGTTAATTGACTTGCACAGTATCTTCATATATGCATAGCAAAGGTAATTTTATTTTTGATTCCATTCATTGCAGTTGTATAAAATTCAATCAAGATGTACATAAATAAAATCAATAAATGCAAGATACAGTATCAATATAGTATAGTAAAAAGAATTACAGTAGTGCTCATTAATAAAATAAAAATAAAATTAATGTGCATGTTTATTCAAAATACACACTGTAACGGGATCTAGTAAGTTAAGTACGATAATTGCACTTGTATGAATGAATCGATGATTTTATTTGTGCATCTTATTATGCACAATCCTTTTTTACAATATTTCATTTGTATACTAGCTTAACCTATGTACAAATTTTCTGGCCAGCTATGTTCTGCCTGGACTCATTTTGCCTGGCACCCTGACCTTATGGCTCACCTGAGCAGCCCTTTGCTACCCTTGATCACCTATGATCCACCCTTTCCTTTCTCCGTTTGCCCTTCTACCTTTCTTATCTCCCTTACTTTTCTAATCCATTTCTCCTTTACTTTGTTTAAAAACTCCCCCATATTCTTATTTTTCTTTTCTTCTTTTCCTGTCAACATTTTAATTGCTGCGATTTTTCCATCTATTTTTTCCCCATTTTTTGTCCTATACTTTGTCTCCATTCCACTAATTCTTTGCATTTTATCATTTTGCTTTCACTGCCTCTGCATAGTTCACAAATTCTACTTTTTCTGCCTCTTAGCTCTCTCAGGTACATTGATCCCGTTCTCAACCATGCAAATGCTTCTTTTTCCACCCTACTGCAGTAATCCACATACCCTTCTCTTCCCCACTTGCTTTTTACTAGCCTATAGAACCCTAGTGATTTTTTTATTTTCTAAGCTTCCCTAGATCTCTTGTCTTTCTATGTCCTCCACCCTGTTTCTTACTGTTATCCAGAAGCTGTTGCTATTTCTTTCTACTGCTCTCCAAATATCTCCCATTCCTTTCTTCTCCATATTTTTTTCTACCCCTGTCCACCAGCTATTTTTATTTTTTGTACTCCTTTGTTGGTTCATACACATCCTTAAAATTTCCCCTTCATCTTTTTCAGGCATCTAAACCAAACTTTCAATATCCTTTCCAGTATCACTCCTTTTCTTCTTGTTCTTCCTAATTCTACTAACGCTACTTCCCCTGGTGCTGATCTTGGTAACCCCAGTAGTTCTTCACAAAGCATTCTCTAGCATTCTGTAGATTCCCCCCACAAATTTCAACTGCATATAGCATTCTTGCTTCTACTGATGCCTCGCACATTCTTTCTGTCCATTTAGTCGGCATTTCTAATTTATATTTGCACATCCTTGCTCCTGTCATTGCTGCCTTTCCTTTAGCCCTAATCTTCCTGGTAGCGCCACCCATTCTCCATTACTACTCATCCTCTCTCCCAAATAATCAAACTCCTTGACAACTTCTAACTTTAAACCCCCCATCTGCAATTTCTCTTCCTTTTTTAATTTATTTCCTCTTTTAAATACTGTAACTTTTATTTTTTTATATTTACCTTAATTCCCCATTATTCGCAGAATTCCTGTATTCCATTGATTGCTTTCTGTAGCCCAATTAACATTATAGCCCCAACTATAAAATCATCCACGTATAGTAAACCTGGTATCTTCCTGTTTGCTATTATGGAATGGTGCAGGTTTTTTCTCTCACTCTAGTATGCCATCTATGAATATATTAAATAATATGGGGCTCAATTTGCACCCTTGTCTTAATCCTATTTTTTTTCCTCAGTCATTTCTGTAATTCCGTTACTTCCACATCTTATACAAAATTTTATATCTTTGTAGCTCTTCCTGATTTCTGTTATAAAATTTTCACGTACCCCTTTCCTTCTTAATTTATAAGCTAATGCTTGTCTATTTATTGCTTCAAGTGCTTTTTCAAAATCTGCAAAAAACATGTATATCCTTCCTCTTTTCCTGCTCAGATACTTATCTATTATGGTCTTTTTTATGAATATATTATCTATTGTTTGTTTATCTTTCCTAAATATTGCTGCTATTCTGACAGTTTTCCTCCCTCTTCCACCCATTTTCTTAATCTATTGACCAATATGCCTTTGCACATTTTCCCTAATATAGATAATAAACTTATTCCCCTATAATTCTCTGGTCTATTTGCTCCTCCCTTCCCTTTGTAGATTGGTACCACCATACTTATTTTCCAACATCCTGGCAACTCATTCTTTTCTTTAATTTTATTTAGTAATTTTGTCATCACCTTTAAACCATTTTGCGTTTCCCCATACATTTTCCAAAATTCCCTTGGTATTCCATCTATTCCTACTGCCTTGCCTTTTTATATATATATATATATATATATATATATATATATTCTTTATTTGCTGGTAAACTTCCAGCTCCGTGATTTTACCATCTAATTTTTCATTAAATCTCTCCTTGTCCTACCTCTTTTGGATCTAGTATTACTCTCTTTCCTTCTCCAGTTAGCCTTCTAAAATATCCCAATCATTCACTCAGTGTAATTTCATTTTTCTCCTCTCCTTTCTTGTTCATCATTCTCACTATTTCCCATTTTTTTTATTATCCTTTTCAGCTATCGCTGCCTTCAGTTTCCTTTCTATATTTCCCTGCCATTCTTTCATCTTAGCCTCTAGCAAATTTTTATATCCCCCCCCCGTTAAATTTCATCCGGTTTTGTCTGTCCCATTCCTTCTGATCTCCTCGGCCTAATAAGCTCTTTAAATACCTCCATTTTTCTTGCTCTACACTCGCCAAACCATCCCTTAATTTCTTGGCCCTTTCCCTGCATTCTTCCCATCCCTGCTCCTGCTCTTGTTAGTAATAGCTTCAGTAGCTCTGACACTTTTTCTGGTTTTCCCTCATTCATAACCATTTTTATTCCACACTCCAAAATCTGGCTTCCCTTTGAATGTAATCCTTTTGAAAAATACATTTTAGTTCCTCCCTCCATTTATACACTTTTATTTTTCTTTATTTGAGATATTTCCTTTTTCTTTACTTTTTGCTCCAAAACATTTATTTCCATCATTAATGAAAAATGGCTACTACTTACTACTTCATTTATTATTTAAAATGTAGTTATTCTCCCCTCCAGTTCCTCACTACATAACATATACTCTACACTGTCCATTTGTGTTTACATTTAAACTCCCCTTCCTCATCTCTTCCCATTGTTCTATTACATATTAACAGGTTGTTTAAGTCACAAAATTTAGTAATTTTTTCCCTTCCCTATTATTCACTCTGTCCCTGCATTTCCTTGGCCTTAACACATCCCTGTCATCTTCTACCTGCTCTTTTCCTAATAAATTTCCTCCCCTATTCTCGCATTCAAATCTTCTATCACAATAAATTCTATCTCTGGCATCTTTTCCCATATTTCCTCCATGTCTTCTACTAACTTACTATAAAAATTACTGTCATAAAAATATTGTTTCTGGAGGGTTATATGCCACCACTATTCCTATTTTTTACTCCGATTATCTGTTTAATTATTAACCATAACACATTGGAACCTCTATTCTCCATTTTTTCTATATCAATAGTCGTTTCCATATTGTTCTTTACAAACAGGCCTACTCCTGAATGCCCTTCCCCTATCACATCTTTTCCTTGCCTTTATCTCTAGAAACTTAAAACCTGCTATCTCTGTTATCTCTTCCTTTCTCAACCATGTCTCTGTCACTCCTACAGTATCCCTAGAACACACAATGTTTTTAATTTCATCATTGCTTATCTTAATTTTTTAGGCTTTCCACATTACAAAGCATTAATTTCAACCCCTTTCCCTATTTGTTCTTTCGTTGTTCTGGAAACTTAAACCTCTCCATCATTTTCCTGCATCTTTATTTCTAGGTTCCATTTCCCTCTCTTCTCTTCAACCCCTAAGCTGAATATAAGCTTCCTTGGATATAATTTCTAAACCTTTCTTTTTTATTATTTCTTCTGCCTCACTCATGGTTCCTACCCACATCACTTCCCAACTCTACACTTTACCCCTCCCCACACTTTTACTTCTCACTGGCTCCCTTCCATCACTCCTTACAACTCCGGCTGACTTTCCTCTTCTTTCTACTGGCCTCTCCTTTGATCATCTTGCTCACCAATGTTGCTTCTTCGCCATCCCCTTCCACCGCCAACTCTTCTTCCGGCCTTCCCCTTGTTGTCTCTTGTCGATATATCTCCCTCCAAAGCTGCTTCTTCCACTTCTCCTGCCCTCCTGGTCAGCTGTCATATGTATGTTCTCTCAAAATGATGCTCTTCCCTTGCCCATGTTTGACTTTGCTGAAAACCTGCTGATGTTCCCATTCTCTGCTCATGTGTATTCCGGCTACTCTATATTTTGTGGTCTATGCATACCTCTGGCATCATTTCTTTTTATATTCATTCTCCATTTTTCACCTTCTACTATTAACTGTAGACCTCTTAAAAATGCTTCCCCCCCTCTGGCCTTACTTTCTTCATTCTTTGAATTAATTCCTTCCTTAGATCTTTTTCCTCTTTCATATAGTCCTGTTCTATAAATACTTTTTTTCCCCCTTAGTCTTCTTGCTTGTCTTATAATCTCCCATTTTTTCCTCGTTGTTGTCAGTTTCAAAATAATAGGTCTTGGTCGTCTTCCTTTTTTACCTATCCTAAACATGTCTTCAATTTCCCTGCCGTACATCCGTATTCCCAGTTCATCCTCTATGATTTCATATACTGTGTCCTCCAAAATTCTTCTGTCCTCTCTCACTCTGAATATTACATCGATTTTTCTTCTCTTGTCCGCTTTGTATCTTTTTTCCATCCCATCTATTCTTTCTTTACATTCTGAGATCGTTTTTCCATTTCTTCTCTCTGTATTTTCCTTGCATCTTTCAACTTTCTTGTATTGTTGTCCATTCCTTTTTCCAAGTTGTTTTCCCATCTCCCTTATTTCTTCTATTAACTTGTTCATTTCCACTGGTCCTGGGTTCTGTTCCACTTCTCCTATTAATAGCAATATCGCAATTACAATCATGATGACCCTCCATATCTGTGTTTCCATTTTTGCTTTTTTCTTCTGAAAACTTACAATTCTGCATTGGTACATTTGAACATCCACTCCCATTTTATCATGTTCTCTCGTACTTGCTCTGCTATACAAGTTTCCCCTCTCGCTTCTGGCCTAC
Organism: Deroplatys truncata; assembly: GCA_030765065.1. Taxonomy (NCBI): domain Eukaryota; kingdom Metazoa; phylum Arthropoda; class Insecta; order Mantodea; family Mantidae; genus Deroplatys; species Deroplatys truncata. The sequence goes on from CM060990.1 coordinate 422,019,236, forward strand.
AACTCCAATTGCACTTGTTAGTAAAAAGAACCAAAGGTGTTTGATAATGGTTTTTATGTTTTTGAAAAAATAACTATATAAAGCCCTAATATAATGTTTCCTTCTGTTTCTGCAACATTTATCAACTCTCATATGAGTTAAGGAATACCAGGATAATGTTATTTTTTCAATAATTTAATTAATATATTTCAAATAATGCCCTAAACATTGCATAAGCAATACAAAGGGTCAACTTTTTCTCAGTATGTTGGTACTAAAATGTATATAACTATAAGGAATTAATAAAGAGATGTTGGATGAGGTTTAATTTACAATGTTTTAACATACCTCTCAGTCATTAATTTCATTTAAAAAATAATGTTTCCTCTCCTTCCCTCCTTATCCTTCTGCACCCTTTTCCCCTCTCCACACACCCCTCCCACCCAATCTCTCCCTCCTCTCTATCTTTACTGTCTCTCAAGCTGATCCAGAGAACAAAATGATGAGTTGAACACTCCAGGGCTGAGCATATAGTATCTAGCACTTCATCATGATTTAGTGCACCCATCTAGCCTGGAAAAATGGATATGTGAGAGATACAAGCATAGTATTTGTAAATAAATGCTCTAAAGGTTTTCATTACTAACATCTCTCCCCCTCCAAAAGCAGAATCTTGCCATTATTATTTGCTTTATGCATCATGATGTGAAAGTCCATTTATAATTGAATAGATGGCTGGAAGAATGTGGTATGTCACTATTCATAACTTAGCAGGAGACACAGTTATGTACAGAACAGACACTGGCCGGGCTTCCTGAAATTGGCCACACACCACATTTTTCCACCCAAGACTAGTAATTGTTCTTAAATGTGGGAGGATGTATGTATCAATAAGGATTACAACATTATGGTATAAAATAGTAATTTATAGACTAAATTTGTGCATTACTCACAACGTGAAACTGTTTTCCAAGAACTATGTCCATGGTACTCAACATATATGGAAGAGGATTCGCACTCTAGTAGAAGATTCAACAGGTTCATACAGATGGCAGGTTTCTGTAAAAGACATGATGATGTACTTCCTTCATGAACTGAATCATAGATCAGCTTTCCTTTCTTTGTTTATTGGAATCAGTGCCTGGTACAGGAATTCCTTTCCTGTCTATTCACATATGATTATCTACTGTTTCATACATGCTTACGCTTCTTATCTTACCACTCCCATATATTCACATCTTTACACCTTTTCCCCCACTTATTTAAACTCTCAGCCTCCAGGAGTAACATTCAAGCAATTCATGTCACACAACTTAAAACAATAGCTGCTTAAACACTGAACACTGGCTGATATAATGACCTGCACTCAGTAACATTCCACATTCTTCCACCATATTGGAGTCTGAATTGCATATTACTGTCATCTTGGTGCATGCTATAACTACCAGTAATGTTACAATGCGCTGAAGCATCATACCTAACTATTCCTCACAAGATGGCATTTTTGAGGAAATGCAACATACCACGTTCTTCCAGCCATCCATTCAATTATTGATGTACTAATTGCACTACACAGAAATACATAGTTTATTCAAATGCCATCATGGTGAGTTTCTCTGCATGTGCTACTATCAAGCTGCTGCTCCTGCCACTCACTACCTGGAAGTATTTGGAGAAAGACCTTTCTGCATTGGCAATGCAACATGTATGCTATATGTTCTTCAGTGCTGTATTCATATTAGCCTTGTGAGCCATTTTTGTTTCAGCAACATTCACAGTAAAACAATGTTCCCTTCCAAACTTCTCCTTTACCATACTTCAGAAGGAGATGTGGCCCTCCAAGAAAGGTTGTGCTTCTACTGCTTTTATAAATAGCACCTTTTCCTTTATGATCAGTAGTTCTGCTTCCAAGTCCATTTTTGTAGTATTTCTGGAATCAGTGTACCTACTGATTCAGTTATTTTCACTGCTGTACTGCAGCCTTTTATCTGCCTGAATCCTTTTAGAAAATACACCATCACTGAAAAGTTTGAATTTCAATTTCAGTGTATTTGCCTTCAAGAAGGTGAATTTAGTGCATGTCATGCTGTCCAGGAAAGTTAAGAGATCTATGGTAGGGACATATTTCAGAAATATATAATGCTGGCAGCTTGATAAATTGAATGTCTGCAGAAGTAGTCTCTATGAAGTATCTTGCACCTGCATTTCTATCATTGAATGTCTTGAAAGATGCTACCATATCCTCCCAATGAATGGCCAGATAGCAAACTTGACTTGAAGCATGAATTCCACCTACAGTATACAGGCACAGGAAAGCTTTTGATGTTGTTTTCTTAAACTTGTTTCCTTGTGGCATTTCTTGAGAAGTTGAGGTATTCGCCTTCATCACTACAGTATTCAACTTGCATATCTCCTCAGGGGGCCTACATTTGTGGGTACATGTTAGGCACACCCGAGGTCCTGAGCCACTCTTAGTTCCTTGGTGTGGGGTCAGTTAAAACACTACCCATGTATAGCCATGCATGGAGACTTGTGTCATGGGAAACAGATGCCCTGGTATACAGGAAACTGTATACTGGAATTCAGCAAAAACCAACTGACTTTTTTCCCCCATTATAGTGCGTCTGGTTATATTTGGTGATATCCAATGTGTTACGTTACATCAGTACCACCAACTGTTCCTAAAATACACGCATGGTAAAAATACGGCCATAGTTGATGCTATCGCATTCATTATGTTGCCGAAGAAGTCATTATTTTGGAGGCAGAGTCAGGTGAGGAAACTGGTAGATTTTATAACAAGAAGATTCTGTTGTTTAGAAGATGCCATTGTATTCCTTGTGTGTGCATGGTCTTGTTTTGAATTGTTTTAGAGCATATAATTATTTTTGTTATTGTTATTACTGTGTTCACAAAATAGTAGCACATTAAATATATTACAATATTTAGTGTTCGGAAGGAATTTTATCTAAAAGTGTTATTGCAGAACAAGATTTGCCAAAGGTGAGTACATCATATTTTGTATCATAACGATGCAAAAACATTATTAATGTTTAAAAAGCATGTTACTTTAACCCTATAATATTTGAGATTAAGGCTAATGCATTTATTTTGATAAATAATGGTTATTTTATTTCCTTTAAAGTCTGTATATAAATAAGATGAGCAAGAGAAAAAATAGTGAGGAAAGCAGTCACCCAGTTAAAAAAAAGATGCACGCTTAACAGCAATTTCCAAAAAGCAATTGTTAACATACACCAAAAATTGAAAGTTGAAGCTGAAGAAGAGAATGTCTGTGTAAGTAAAGTAACTCTCATGACAAGAATTGCAAGTCTTTAGGGGTAAGTAGACTATATGTTTCTCAAACTTGCTACACAATGGGTGCTTGAGAATTTCTGTGCATTCATTTAATAAAAACAATTTATGTTTAATGTTAAACTTTATTATATCTGGGCAACATTAAGGTACATTCATAGTTTCTCTGCTATAAGGTAACGTTAGAAAAGGTGTTTAAGAACTTCTGTGCAATAAGTTTTAATCTGCAATTAATTTATATATACATATACTGGGTATTATAATATCTGGGCAAGCTGCATTTTTTTTCTTTGGTAGATTTTTAGGAAAGGTATGTTTTTGTTTTCAGCTGGTGTTAAAAACCTAATATTACAGCATGGATTTTGTACAGTGCAAAAAGTAATAAGGACATTTGAAAATGGGGGAGCCATTTGTCACACTTGGGAAACATAAGAATAAACCTCGATCTATAACTGGTATTGATGATTTTGCTAAGGAAGCTATTGGGTGATTTATATATGATAGACTAAACCATGGTAAGACTTCTTTATGGTTTACAAACACAAATATGCTCATATTATATTCTTCTTTGATTTATGTGCAGGAGAAAGAGTAACAGCTAAGCTTAAGCTGCAACATATGGGAGAGAATTATGAGACATATCTATGTAATAGGTCACTTGCATCATAAAGAATAATTTTAAAGGAAATGGGCTTTAAGTGACCAAGGAGAATGGTCTTGTATATGTAAGAGAAACTCCAGAGATTCAGTTCAAGTGATCTTGCTTTTTAAGAGAATATGTGAGAAACCTGGAAAGCGAAAGACCAAAGCCTGTGATCCTTCGATGAAACATGGATTTTTATGAATGGTAAGCTTAAGCTTGTAATAGTGCTTCAGATAAGATACATGGATAATAGCTTTTAAGAAAACATTTAATATGAAGGTATTACTCATCATTATTTGAATTCCAACTATATTTTATAGGGTCCGCAATGTATTCATGGAACAATGAACAGTGAAACATTTCAGAAATGGTTGGAGAAACAGCTTGTTGCTGGATTGAGGAGTTTAGGATCCCATCTGATTGTTATGGGCAAGTCATCATACCACAACAAATTTATAGAACAACAGCCAACATCAAGTTAGAGAAAAGATCAGTTAATGGTAGGTACTTATAATCTTTATGCATTTTAAGAAATAAGCAATGTTTATTAATCATGTTTATTCAGTATGAAATCTTACATTTCTTTTTGTTTTCAGATCTGGTTGAGGCAAAATAGTGTGTCAGTGCCAGACAATGCAAACAAGAATGAATTGCATCAGTTATGCAGAATGAATCAGAGCAACCTGAAATGGTAATTCAGTTTCTTTCATAATATCAAAGTGAAATAATTCCTACTTCAGTTAAGATTTATAAGAGTAATAAGCAATAAAAATGTTTGATACGTCAGCAATAAAATATTAGTAAAAGAAGGCCATACAGTATTGAGGCTTCCCCCTTACCACTCATTTTTCAATGCTATAGAGCTTGTGTGGTCAGTAACAAAGACTAATTATAATAAGTTAGTGGAGAAATGAAGTAAAGCATGCAGAAAACATAATTATTAAATACTACAATGAAGAAGTGAGAAATGCACCAGAGGTAGAGGAATTTCTTACAGACCTGAGAGAGAAACAGATACGATAGTCTGGAGGAAAATGAAGAGAAACAAGAATTAGCCATACCTTTGGAATCAGTTGCATTAAAATGTTTGTACTAGCATTGCATCACTAATATTGCTTACATAAATGTGATTCACTGTAGCATTGTATTGAATTAATTGCAGCAGTAAATTATGCTTCATTTTACAGGTTACTTCTAACAGCAATCCAAATGGAGAACCTAAACAAACCTGGAGAGAATGATGAATTGACTGCACTTTTGGAACCAGTAAACATGAAAACAAAGGTTAGTGATAGCATTAACAGGGTGGAAATTAACATTTACAGTAATTAACAGCATGCTATAAAATGAATTGCTACAATTACAAAGTTTCCTTCCATTGTGGTTTTTAAACTGCAGCATTTTGATGTGGTTTCTTCCATAGATCTCTAATCCAACAGAGTAATTACTTACATTTTATCAGATGTTTCAATTGTCTTCACAATATGGACTGAAACAGGAGGAAGAGTAGTTGACCACCCTTTGGAGATTAGCACATATGATTTTAAGATGAGGCATTCATACTTGCCGAGTATTGTCTGTACATTGTATTTGTCTTTTTTATTTCATCTTAATGTGCTGATTGTTACAGAAAGTTAAAACAATATTAGAAATCAAGTGAAACATTTGCTTCTACATATAATTTTATAAATAATATGTCTTATTTACAGTTTTTAATGCCATTTAATTCGTGAAGAATATAATTTTAGCTTTCACTGCCACACAAGATATTTTAATAAAATTACAAGGTAGTTCAGAGCATTGAATAATCTATTTCTATTTAGTAATGATGACATTTATTTCACCAAAAATATGTTTTCATTCCTCACTAGCACACAATGCAATATTTTGTTCACAAGGAAACTAATATTTTGGAAATATTTTGCTCACTTGCTTTGAGGATTCTGGTGTGGAAGAATCACTAGGTTTGCTACAAGCGCTAATGGTGCTGCCCCTATTAAATTATTGAAAGTAACTTTATTTTAGCTGTACCTACTATAACTTATAATGAAATATCTTATTTATTTTTGTGTTCTTAAATGATAATGGTGCATTTTAACTGACACAATGATTATATGTTTCATAAAGTAAACAGTTCACTAAACACTTTAATTACCACATTGTTTTGTGCATGACATAATCAGCTCTAGTCGGCTAGCATGAAACAGTATGCTCAATGAAGTGTTGATATAATATAATCATTTAAGATAGCTTCAATCTATAAATGCCCCAATTTTTTTTTTCTCAGTTGCACACCTGAAATATTATGCTACGTATGTATTTATAATATTGTTTGCTGTTCTGTTTCATGTTCTTGAAAGCTGAGGACTGAATACAGTGCATGAAGCTTATGAAGACAGCCTGCCTATTTTCTTTGCCAAATGTAAGAAGCTAGTATTACCCAAATGTTACAAAAATTATTTGTAGATATTGCATTCGTGTGCACATCTATGTTAAGATTCCCATTACCATTTACTGTAAGTTTGCATTGCAATTTTTCCTACCATTAAAATAAATGAACATTGTCAGAATTATTGTTGTATTTGTGAAATAATATTTGTATCTTTACATTCTCTGAAATAAATTACCACAGTTTATCAAGTAATGTATTAAATAAAATCATCATAACAATATAATTGTCAAGATTCTTATTTCTTTTTAGTAATTTGTTCCTAAACGCTTTATTGTTTTATACTGCATTATTTTTGGTATTGTGTGCCTACCGTGTGAGATAAGATGTAAGTATTTATCTTCATTGCTTCCCAATGTATATTTATTTGAAGCTTGTATGACATAAAATAAAAGTAAGCTGCATGCATTTTTTTATATTGAGAGAAACAGCTCAATCATCAAAACCTTGTTAAATATGTGAAATATGCTTAGATGTCTGTATGATTATGACTTTTACTAATCAAAAAAATGTCTCCTCAGAGCTTAATTCTCACCTTGTTTAGGAAATCTACATATACATTTAGATTTAATTCCTCCTAAGACTGCTTGAAATATTGAATTAGCATTTCTTTGGCCTCCAACTTAAGGAATTGTCAAATATGTAAGCTTTAGGTGTGGACTGGTATTTTTTATCAGAGACAGTAAGTAATGTGTAATCAGTCCTGTGAAATTCCAATCCAAACTGTGCTCAAGTTAAATGCATTGCATAGGCATATATTTTGGGGCTTGTTCTTTGAGCAAACTTTTATGTAACAGTTCTAATTGTCTGCAGTATAAAATTGCTTTAGCATACTAATTTTGGAAGGTTATTATGGGATTTGCTGTGATTATGGGTAAAAGCAATTGGGGGAGGGAGGTCTTCTCTTTGTGATAAGGAAAATACTCGAGCAGCTTTAATTAATCAAAGAAACAGACAGAAAATGGTCGTTTAGGCAGTCTTAGCCTTAGTTGCAGCTTTATCAAGGCCCATATACATTTAAAAAAATTAAAATAACAAACAGTGATAATAGAATTTTAGAAATACATCATGCTCATTCTGCAACCAATATACATATATGATAATCTTTCCATAAGTGAAGGAGTCCAAATCTTGAGAAATGGGTCACAGTCCAAAATAAACTTCATCTCTACCAGGAACAACAATGTTGAGGTACCTAGTTCATCCATATTGTATTCAGATTTATAATTTTTTTCACTGATTGTTTCTTTCAATGTAGAAGTGGAGTAATTGTGTAAGCAAATGATTTAATTTTTTTTTTAATTCAAATACAAAATATTTTTCCTTTAATCAAACAAGATGTATCCCCTTAACTATTTAATGGTTTCAGTATGAATTTTGCTTATGCAACTTAAATGATTTTTATGGATCATAGTATTATACACTTTAATTTACACCTTTTACAAAATGGGCCTTGAAAATCATGTCCTGTTTCCCTAGGGTTTAGTCACTGGCTTGAAATTAGTAAATTGCATTGTAGTTGGCAGTACTGCAGTTTAGTGTAATGCCGGCCATTTTGAATTCTTGGGAACTGCCATTAAGCTGTTCCCCTTGTAGTTGAGGGGGATGTACTGGAGCCTGACTTTTCTCCATGGCTTGTCCCAGAGTAGATACATCCTAACATCCATCAAGACACTGCTTTGGCTTCTCAAGTACCTTTAAACAGGAGACTAGGGGACTAACTTGCCCCTAGTCAGCTGGCCAGGACGGCTTTTAACTGAACAAGGTGAACAAGACAACAAGTGTGCTATTGTGGCATATTAGGTAATTAGTAGCTATTGTCATGCCAGACACATTATTCGTCGTATTGGCGACAGCATTGTTGGGGTAATTCTTTCGGCTTTGGGTTTTGAAGTTCGTTTGGCATGACCAGTCCAAGCTAGCGGATCTAGCGAGGGGGAAAGGTTGGTGTTACTTTTCTTTGTGTTATGTTAGCATCACTTTGGTCTGAGAGTCGAGTGAGTGTGATTGTATGTGGAGAGTGTGAATGTAGTTCGTGTGTGTAACATCTCCCCTCATTTCTTTCTTTATCTCTTTTGTGTGCAATGTAGGGGCACCATGTTTTTGTTGTATAAGCCACAGTTAATGTGAATTCTGTGTATTTTGTTATAAATATCCCACACCTGCACTGGAATGTGATGTTCAAAATTCTGGTCTTCTTGCTGTCTCTGCAGCTACATCTCCCAATGTGCATGCTGGGGTAAACAAAACTTAATATTTTAGCTGGAAACCTTTTGGCCCTAATCCCAATATGTAGCATTTTATCCCCTGTCATCCTAATTGAATAACTCTTTGTTGGTCTCTGTGGTGGGTAGTAAGCACTAGGGGATGAAATTGGCCCATTCTGATCAGGCTACCAACAGCAGCAAATGACAAGTTTGAGAAGAAACAAGAGGTATATGTAGATTCATCTGCTCCTTACCTAGTCATTAATAGATTGGAAGAGGCTCAATCTTTTATTAAAAGGTAAACTCATTCATTATTTAATCAGGTGTTGACAAGATAGCTCCTGGGAAAGCCTGTTCCCATCTTAGAAATGGTTCTCTTCAAGTTGAGATGCACACAATTTGAAAAGTTGCTCAAGGCCAAACTACTCCACGATATCCTGTTCAAGTCAGTTTAAACTCCTTGATCAGCATACATATGTTAGATCATATAAGGAGGAAGAGATTCAGGGTTACCCATAGGACTAGGGTGTCACATCGGTTTATCGTGTCAGAGCCAAGCACAATGGTGTCCATGTGCCTACCCATAAACTTTTCCACACATTTGATCGGGTAGATCCAATGCCTCCTAGGAACAAAGCTGCAACACTGCGTATGATGTCATGATAGGAGGCCATCACCAATTTCAGCCCAGGTACACTAATCCCAGTGTGCTATTTTCTATTCTCCGAGGTTTGAATTTTGAAGTTAATTTTAAGGACAGGGGAAGTTCAGTTCAAACAAGAAGAGAAATTGTCATGTCATTTAATTTGAACTATATTATAATTCGTAGTGCAATGCATACAATGTTATTAAAAGCTAATATCCGTTTCTGGGGTGTTAGTAAACATTAAAACATGCATAAACGGTTAACTGCATAAAACATGCCTATCCCTGTATTTATTTTCTAATTGGAATTGTTAAAAGGTTTCCCTTGACAAGCAGAAAAGGACAAATCAGTTGCTATAGACAAATGCACAGTAGTAAGGAAAACTTCTCGTTATTTCCTAAACATTAGCTGACGAAAAGTTTTAAATAGCAATACATGACAAAGAGTTACAATTTTACTATGCAAAGTATTTTAAAATAAGTGTTATTTTGGTTTTTGAGTGTGTCCCCTTGCAGCCGCACTTTAGGAAATTGCCAAAATGCCACATGGCTTAGTATCTAAATGGGAGAAAAATTATGCTTATGTATCTAGTTTCATAGCAACTGATACAGGCAAACATTTTAAAATGCAATTTTTGACTTCATTCAAAATCAGTTAGTTATCCAAACTTAATAGTGGCAACTATTTATTACTAGTATGCAAGTGATACCTCTGTGAAACTTCTACAGTCCTTCAATGTAGTAACCAGCATTGTCTAAAACTCATTGCCAGCGATGTGGAAATCATAGTATTCCTGTAGCAACTCCTGTTCTGTTGATGTTTCTGATGGACCACCCTACTGCCTGCAGAATCTCGGGAACAAGCCAGAATCGAATGTCACGAAGTGGTTCCTTCATCTTTGGCATCAAGTCATAATTACAGGGGCTTAACTCTGGTGAATGTGGTGGATGGAAAAGCACTTCCCACCCCCCAGTGATGGTACAGATCAGCTACAGGGTGTGCTGTGTGCGCTCGAGCATTATCCTGCAAATGATGGGAGGTTTTGTAAAATGTGTGCGCGCTTCCTTAGCAGTGCTGATCTCAAGTTATTCTCCAAAAAATGATGGAAATACTGTGCGTTAACATTCTGTCCTTGCGGGACGGTATCTGTTAGGAAGATGCCATTACACTCATATGTATGAATCAGCATAACTTTCATGTTTGTAAGGCTATGACCCACCACTGTATTGCATGGAGACCTGTAATGATGCTACTCATTGGATTGGCGCTTAAGTAGAGTTCGTATGGCCTGTCCCATGTCTCATCAAGCGCAATAATGTGCCATGAGGACCATCATGCCCCAAGTGAGTTTGAATGGAGTCATATCGTAGCCGTTACTGTGCCTCCATCAAATCCCAGGGAACCCACTGAGATGTAATTTTTCACATCCTCAGACAATTCTTTAGAATATGAAACACAATTATATGCAATATTCCTATCTCAAGGGCTAACTCGCATACCGTCTGTCATCAATCGGTGTCTAGTAGTGCAGAAACAGCTTGCACGTCCTCTTCACTAACACTTGGACGACCCGGCCAAACCATGTGTTCCACACAGTCACGCCCCTTGTTGAAGGCTCTAATCCACTTCACCACAGTCCTGTATGGTAATGTCATCTCCTCATATGCCTCAACAAGACTTTCATGACATTTTCGTGCTGTACGACCATGGGCACATTGAATTTTCAGCCAAGTTCGCTGTTCTTGCTTTGTAAACATGGCGAAGCACAACAGTTTAGAGCGGTAACCAACAGGAGACTAACTTCCTCTCTCCACAGCACATGCACTGTGAGTCTGACAGAAGACTCCTTTTACTGGGGGGTAGGTCACACACACACTAACATGTGGTAGAAGTGACAACAAATAATTCCCTCGTGTTTCATTTTCACGGCAATGTTGCCACTATTTTTGTTATACCCCTTGTAGTTTTATTGCTCATCATCATTATTATAGGCCTGCATAGGTTAGAAAAAGCGGAACTTGGGCAACTATTGCAACCATAGATGAATTCGCCAGTGTTAAGATAATAAAAAGACTGAGAAAAGGAAGGGAATTGTTATTAAAGGTGTAATTATAAAATTAGGCATATTTCAATTTGAGTGATATTTTATTTGTATGAAAAAGTTCAAATACTATCTACTTTAAATATTTTTATGAGACATACATAAAGTAGATGTGGAAACTTCACTCATCCAGTACAATATTAGGTATAAAATTGATATAAATAAGAAATTACTAGATGCACTTAATGTTAACATATGTGCGATTTGACCATTAGTAATATATACCGATGGTTTCAGAATGTTTAAAAGATAATTCAATAGGTGCTGTCTTCTATACTGAAAATCTCATTTCCAAAACCATCAAACTACCATCTTCACATCTGTATTTAATGCTGAAATATTTGCTATTTTACAGGCTATTCTTTATGCAACTCAAAATTTTCTAAAGAATTTAGTAATTTTAACAGATTATCTTTCCATTTGAGAATCACTAAAATCAATTTATTACTATTCCAATTGTAACTGACACTTACTGAATTTAAAGTATTTAATATTCAATAACAGATATATCATATCTTTTAAGACATCAAAAAAATTAATAGTTAATAAATGGCAAGATAAATGGGCTCAACTAAATGATGCAAAACCTCTTTACTACTACAATATTCAGAAAATGATACAAAATATTCTCTGGTTCTATCATGTTAGCCCTCCTAGAAAGGTAACAGTTACTATTCTTAGAATCACAACAGGGCTTATATTCACACGTAAACAAATACACAGAATTAAATTTAAGAATGATTTCTACTTTGAATGTTGAGTGCAGGGTTCAGTAAATAATTTGTTTTTGACTGTCCTAACATGTAAAAGGAGCTCTAGTCCAAGTTAATTATAAACAGTTTTTGAAAAAAAAAAAACCCATATGCGATCTTTGTTAACCTCTTTCCCGATATGGACATGTATGAAGGTGTAATGAAAAAGTTTTAGAAAAGGTTTAGAATATTTTAGGCTTTTGTTATTTTCATATTATACTGGCCTTTAACAAAAAATAGAAGTGTGTATTTTTAGGCATTTTATATCTAAATGTATTAACTTATTTAAAGATTTTTAGAAGCAAAATTCATGCCACTGTAGTCAAATGTAATGTCATCCATACATGCCATCACATGGGTTTTTCTCCTTCCTTTACCACAGGCACATTTGACTGCAGTTGCTGGGACTCCAGCTCATGACATTTGGTTTTGAATGGCTAGCGCTAGTTCAATTTTTCTCGCCTAATGATCATGACTATTCAAATTGCATACATTTAAGAGCTTGTTAAAGGGATATAAAAAGGTTTAGGAATTAGGGAAAGAGCAGCATATGTAGCAAAATAATTCCTGTTGTGGCCATCGGGTAATGGGTTAAGGAAACCATCTTTAAAAGTTTGTAATATATTTAGAGTTGTTTCAAAATGTAAAATTGAAAATTTAATGCAACACGTGCGTGTTGGGTTTTTTAATCTCATGTTTGATAGTGGACTGTTTCATTGCAAAACTGATTGTAATAATGTAACATACATTTTTAAGTGCATATAGTTGTGTTTGTATAACAGTTTTGTTGTATGTATTGTGAATGACAAAGGATTCCTTATAATAGGATGCAGTCCAACTTAAAAAAAATAAAAAATTAAAATAAAGAAGGCTTTTAGTTAATTGTATAAGGAAACATTTTAACATCAGTTTAAACTAACTCATTTGAATTCTTATACAGGATGTATCATCTATTCCTAATTTTCAGATTCATATAGGACATAAAAATATTATTTTTTCTTTTATAAAGTAGTGTCTTGGAAATGCTTCATTTTTAATATAAAATCTGAAACTGATTTTTTATTAATTGAGATATTGTCTGATGTCACGACAATTACTTCATATCTTAAGCTTTCCAATTTCGGTATAATTGTCTTTCATAAATTCAAACAGGATTTCAGCTTTTATTGTTTTCACAGGCAATTATGTCAATGTACTGTGTGTCTAAAGTGCATACCATAAACAAGTATGCAGCAGATGCACACTCAACTTTATGTATGCCTGACCAACAATGTTTCCAACTTCATAATCCACAAGCAGTTTCAGGTGAATCTCATCCACTAAAATGAAAACAGTTCTATCCTCTTCACTTAATAATTTGGCGTTTTTAGCCAAATACACCAGAAAATTGGCAGAGTCCTGCTCAGTTATTACTGCTGTGGAAAGGCTATTGCATTTCGAGACAAAGTAACTGGACATAGCATTGTTAACAAAGTACTACTGCTTAAAAATGTGTAATATTGAGGTGAGATGGAATGTACCAGAGACCAGAAAACTATGGCTTCCCATAAATACCTTGACCCTGACATGTTAAGCAAAGAAACCTGCTCTTTCAAAAATGAAATTGTTTCTTTTTTCTCTACTAACTTAACAAATTTGTTAAAGCATCCTCTATTAGTCTATGTTATTGTCAATGGGTTGATTTTGGCCCAAATTGCTGAAATTCAGACAAAGATCATGAAGAAGTGATCCTACTTAAATAGTGATACTCATTGCTGCTGGCAGCTTCATGTTATGCAATTCTGCTTAATTTACGAAAGCTGATAAAACCAAGTACGAGGGTCAGCTGATAAGTCCTGGGCCTCTCAATGAAAACAACATTTAAATTTTTTTTTTAATTTCTCAACATAATCTCCAGAAAGGTTAATACATTTGTCATACCAGTGTTCTAATTTAATTAACCATCTCTGTAGTGCAATTTGTCAAGGTCCTCAAAATAGCTGTTTACCGCATCAATGGCTTCCTTGTTGCTGTGAAATCTTCATCCTCCAAGAACTTTTTTGAAATTAGGGAACAGGTGGTAGTCACTGGGTGCTAGATCTGGCGAATAGGGTGGATGTTCAAGCAATTTGAACTTTAATTCGCAAATTTTCCCCATTGCAATGACTGAACAATGGGCCGTAACATTGCCGTGATGAAACAAGATTTTTTTTTTTTTTTTTTTTTTTTTTTTTTTTTTTTTTTTTTGCCAAATGAGGTTTTTGTCTTTTCACCTCATCACTCAAATGTTGCAGTAAGCTTGAGTAGTAGTCACCAGTGATACTTTACCCTTTTCCAAGTAATTGATAAAATAATTCCCTGTGCATCCCAGAAAACATTTGCCATAACCTTGTTCTGACAAAATTGACTTTGCCTTTTTTGGAGTTGGTTCACCTGGCACAATCCACTGTTTTGACTGTGATGTACTTTCTGGAGTGTAGTGATGTATCCAAGTTTCATCCATAGTAATAAGCCATCTCAAAAATTCATTGGGATTCTTACGGTAGAGCTCCACATTCTTAACAAAAACAGTTTTTCTATGCAACCTTTGATCAGGTGTCAACAAATGTGGCACCCACCTCGCACAGACCTTGCAAAAGCCCAAAACATTAAAATATTACCTGCATGTTCTTTTGATACATTTACAGCCTCTGCTATCTCAAACAACTTTAATCTGAGGTCTTCCAGTACTAAACGATGAATTTTTGCAATCATCTCTGCAACCCACCTTTTAATCATTGAATATGAAGGGGCAGAGTCTTTCAATGTACTATCCATTTCCTCCTTGATTTCTTTAGGCGTTAAGTCTTTCAAATGGAAGTATCTAATCACTGCTCGTTTTTCCAAATCCTCCATTTTCGTGAAAACTCTAAAGTTGTCTTGTTTAAAATGCTGTCATTCAAAAACTAAACAAGCTATTGACTTGTAACTATGGATACAAGCTAGTCTAGAGTAAAACTATGCAATGCTACCGTCTAACTGGCCTAGTGGCGCCATCTCTGTGTGAGGCCCGGGACTTATCAGCCGACCCTCGTATAGCATAACATGCAACTTTTGGCACTGAACTATCACTAAAATAAAATATATGGTGTTGTCTTTTCCCTCCCCCTCCCTAATAACCCACTCATCATTTAGTTCACACCAAGCAATCTTCTCAAGTAGTTCCTCTACAGTGCAAAATGTGGTTTTGTTGATACGTTCTTCTTCAGCACTCAAACTCTCTGCAATTGCAGCATTTATGCAGTAATTTTCCAAATGCTTTTCAGGATCCAGGCTTGAGTGTTTTTAGTATATGATGTGGAACCCATCGCTTTACTTCCCTTCCAGAAGCAAACCAACTTGCTCAGGGCAACAGAATTAGTTTAGTGATAAGCAAGCATATGTTTCAAACATGTATATCCGTATCACATTTATCATATTAACAATATAATGCTCAAATATTGACCCTGCTTGCTACTTTTGTGTAATCTTTATTCCATTGATGCTGTTACAAAATGAATTAGTATGCTTAATATGAACACATTTATTTCTCATTTGATTTGTTAAACACAGGGATAATATGTCATTGCTTTAATTCATCATTGTTAACTTTCATTTGAAAATATTCTATATGTTAACCAAAAAAAGCTTTAACCATTAGACTTCCTATACCAATCACAAGGCAGCATTTCGGGTGGTCACAAAGCGGAAGTGGAACTGGAGGGGCTCTGTTGCCGGATGTAGCTATTTCCAACCACGTGTTTCAGTTTGTGAATCTCTAGCATGTGCGTCGGGTTGTTCTTTGAAAGCTAATGTTATTTGTTGTTATTTATATTTGTGGTTATTGTTGTTCATTTATACATATATATTTATCTTTTTTATATATCTTTCATTCATATTTATACAAGATTTGAAGTGTGGCAATGTCTCAAAAACGACTCCGATCACTGAGTGATGATTCACGAAGTGAAAATCCTTTGCGTCAAGATGTGCCACTTAATAGTCAGGCATTGTAACTGTTAAGAAGGACCCAGGAATTCTTTGAACAGGAGGAATACATGAATGTTCATGGGCATCCCTCTATTCCTGCTGATAAAGCTGTACAATGAACTGCAGCAGCTCTTGAACTAATCACAGGAACTGTTATTTACAAAGGAGTGAAACTCCAGGAGAAAGAGGAGAAAATTCTTGAACCATCTGGAACGCAGCATGAGTGAAAATAACTTTATCGCAGATTATAATTTGTTTTATTTCTATTCATTGTAGGCATGTTTGCATTATTTCGTTTCTATATTGTCAGAAGTGCTAATTTATTCTACATACATTGCAATGTTTATGCTGAGTTATTTTCAATTAACAATAATAATAATAATAATAATAATAATAATAATAATAATAATAATAATAATAAATAGTTATTACTGAATTAACAACAATAATAATAAATAGTTATTACTTATTAACATTTGCTACTTATGGACACCTTTTGTATGCGACTTAGACATGATAGAAAGGAGAACAATCAGTGGTGGTTGTTTAATAACCACTCTGATAACATCGCAACCACAATATAGCCAACATTACGCAAAGCCACATGAACTGTCAAGTGTAAACATTCAACGGTGGGTGTATAGGCTATAGGTTAGGTTCGAATGTATGATCAGTGTTAATGTAATTATAACAGTACAGTATTTATAATGCTACAGTTATGCATATATAACTTTTACCTTTTCAATTTTCTTCAATCTAAGACACCTACTTTAATTTATCATAGAGCACTTTCATCTCAAAATATTATATATGTTAACCGCAAATTATTATTTAATTTTACAATGTGTGGGTGCCAAGCATAGGCCAACACATTATAGGCTATAGCAAGCACAGTAAAACTAATACTGTAGGTTAGGTTAGGATGTGTGATCAGTGTTAATGTAATTATAGCAGTATAGTATTTATAATGTTACCACTGTGCATATAAAACATTTACCTTTTCAATTTTCTTCAATCTAAAACACCTACTTTAATTTATCATAGTACACTTTCATCTGAAAATATTCTATATGTTAACCCCAAATTATTATTTAACTTAACAGTGTGTGAGTGCCAAGCATAGGCCAACACATTATAGGCTATAGCAAGCACAGTAAAACTAATACTGTAGGTTAGGTTAGGATGTGTGATCAGTGTTAATGTAATTATAGCAGTATAGTATTTATAATGTTACCACTGTGCATATAAAACATTTACCTTTTCAATTTTCTTCAATCTAAAACACCTACTTTAATTTATCATAGTACACTTTCATCTGTTAAGTTATTTAACTTAACAGTGTGTGAGTGGCAAGCACATTGAAGCAGTAGTGGACCTTGTAGTTTCTAGGTTAAGTTTGGGTTATGTGTATATTAATCAATATTAATGTAATTTGTCAGTTTACTTACTGCACTGATGTTCCAGTGTATTATAAGCTATGGTTGTGCAGATCAAACTTTTAAGTTTTCATCTTCTTCCATTGACAACAACAGTTAAACCAAATTGTGTGGTGGTATTCTTTAACCTAGGGTGGTAGGTTTAAAGCCCAGTAGTCCATTGCAGATTATGCTGAAAATTAGATGTTTGTATTCTTACAACAATTCATATGTCAACATGCCCCTTAATGGGAAAGGATATATGCATGGTTACTTCATTCTGTTTCCTCATTTATTACTTAATAATAGTGTTCTGTCCTGAATAATGCTTATTAAGGGACCTAGAGAATGATAACAAAGAAACTAGCCTTTTTTTAGGCATGGATGATGTAGTGGAGCCGTAAGTTGTTTTCTAGTCTTACTGTCATACAATGATATACTTCTTTCTATGTCATGGGGCTGAAAGTGCTTTTCACAAACCTATAAAAGCAAATTTCACTTCAGTAAATAAAGTCAGAAACAATTTCACATTCAAGTATAAATGTGTACATATGGGTTATGTTAAACATTCTACTGAAGATTACCAAATGCAGTATCACACGATATCAATAAAAGGTAAGGAGTTGTTAATGTATCTTCTAAGTATAGATATTTTATAAAAACTTACCACAATGTATTCTGCAGGAATGAAATTATCCCAGTGACACTTTTGGTTCATTTCCTTAAGTTTTCGTCTAATGGAAACTTAAACGTGCTTACTTTCAGCCCCAAAGAATAATTTCCTTTACAATAGGGCATACAGTATATATGGCATTTTAAACTTTGTCACCAATTATGTTCTACGTTAATAAAAACACAAATAAAACTATGTATCTTTAACTACTAGCATACACATCGGAGGACGTCAGTTAAAGCGAAGCATTTCACAACCTTGGATTTGAATCAAGCTTACTACCAAATGCCAGTAGAGGAAGATTAAATTCAATGTACTGCTTCCTGTAATGACTGAAATTTCTACAAGTTCACCGCATATCGCGGTAGGTGCTCAGATGTTAACTAGGCTTTTAGATTGTATATTGGTAATATTAAATACAAATACCTATACAATTATCTGGATGATTATGTGTATATTTGCAGACATTCGAAGAATATGCAATAGTACATCTATGGGAAGTTTTGGAAAGACTAAAGAGAGCTAATTTACCATAAATCCCTCTAAGGTTCAATTCGTAAAATCAGTGTTACGTTTTTAGGTCAATTATATCCTCTTGGCGAGCGAGTGTTAACTCAGAGCATACACGAACTATACACGAAAATCCTATTCCTAAGACGGCTAAATAGATGGCTTGTTTCTTGGGAATAGTAAATTACTGCAGGTATGTTCCAGATTATGTACAGGTGAGCAAAATGAATGTCTTGCTTAAAAAGGACACTTAATTTCAATGGGGTGAGGAACAGCAACAGGCATTCGAAAAGCTTAAACCAGCATTAAATTCTCTGCCGATTTTGGCAGTTCCTGCTTTTGATTTGTCTTTCATACTTCAGATTGATGCTTCTGAGTTGGTTGTATTCGCCATTTTGTTGCAGGAACATACTAATGGATGCAGTTATTAGTTATGGTTCACGAGTGTTAACTGACCTAGAAAAGAAATATTATACATATGAACTTGAACCAGTAACTCTACTATATGGTATAGTAAAGTTTTTGTTTTACCTGGAGCACGTAACCTTTGTATTAGAAACAGACTATTAGGCACGGTTATGGGTTTTACATTCTGGTAGGAAAATTGGATGTATTGTGCACTGGGTACTAGGAATTTCAGCCTTTAAATTCAAGGAGATACATAAGGGGAGACAATTGTGCAGTCAATGCACTGTCACACATGCATGGCGAACAAAGGTCAGAACCTACTCAAGGGGATGTCTACTGCCAAATTTTGCTATGTAACAGACCGCCCATTTGCTTTCTCAGATATTGCTGGACAGCATTCATAGGATGAAGAATTGATCTGATAAAGCAGGTTAGGTTAGAACAATGAATGAATTAATTTTATTTATACACAATCCTTTTTTTTAAAATATTTCACTTGTAAGCCTTATGGCTCAACTGAGCAGCCCTTGCTACCCTTAATCACATATGATCCACCCTCTCTCCCCTCCATTTGCCCTTCTATCTTTCTTATCTCCCTAACTTTTGTAATCTATTTCTCCTTTACTTTCTTTAAAAACTACCCCATACTCTTATTTTTCTTTTCTTGTCAACATTTTAATTGCTACTATTTTTCCCCACTTTTCCTCCATACTTTTTGTCTCCATCCCACTAATTCTTTGCATTCTATCATATAATGCTGTGATTTCACTGCCTCAGCATAGCTCACAAATTCTGCTTTTTCTGCCTCTTAACCCTCTCAGGTACACTGATCCTGTTCTCATCCATGCACACACTTTTTTTTTTTTTTTTTTTTTCCTATTACAATAATCCATGTACCCTTCTCTTCCCCATTTCCTTTTTACTAACCTATAGAACCCTAGTGATTTTTTATTTTCTAATCTTACCCAAATCTGTCTTTCAATGTCCTCTACTGTTTCTTACTGTTAACCAGAAGCCGTTGCTATTTCTTTCTCCTATCTCACATTCCTATTCCTACCCCTGTTAACCAGCTATTTTTGTTTTTTGTACTCTTTTGTTGGTCAATACATATCCTTAAAATTTCACCTTCATCTTTTCTCAAGAATCTAAACCAAACTTTCAATATCCTTTCCAGTATCAGTCCTTTTTCTTCTTGTTCTTCCTAATTCCACTAACGCTATTTCCCCTGGTGCTGATCTTGGTAACCCCAATAGTTCGTTACAAAACATTTTGTAACTCTGCTCTATTTTTCTGCTTAATTCAGATCCTTCCAAATTTCAACTGCATATAGCATTATTCCTTCTACCAATGCATCATACATTCTTTCTATTCATTTAGTCGGGATTTCTAATTTATATTTTGCACATCCTTACTCCTGCCAATGCTGCTTTTCCTTTAGCCATAACCTTCCTGCTATGCACCCACCATTCTCCATCACTGCTCATCCTCGCCCCCAAATAACCAGACTCCTAACTTTAAAGCCCCATCTGCTATTTCTCTTTTCTCTTTAATTTATTTCCTCTTTGAAATCTATAACTTCTGATTGGTTTATATTTACTTTAATTCCCCATTCTTCACAGAATTCCTGTATTCCACTGATTGCTTTCTGTAGCCCAATTACCATTATAGCCACAACCATAAGATCATCTGCGTATAGTAAACCTGGTATCTCTGCTATTATGGGATGGTGCAGGTTTTTTCTCTCCCACTCTAGTGTGTCATCTATGAATATATTAAATAATACAGGATTCAATTTGCACCCTTGTCTTAATCCTATTTTTGCTCAGTCATTTCTGTAATTCCATTACTCCCACCTCTTATACAAAATTTTATATATTTGTAGATCTTCCTGATTTCTGTTATAAAGTTTTCACTTACCCCTTTCCTTCTTAATTTATAACCTAATGCTTGTCCATTTATTGTATCAAGTGCTTTTTCAAAATCTGCAAAAAGCATGTATATCCTTCCTCTTTTCCTGCTCAGATACTTATCTATTATGGTCTGTATTATGAATACATTATCTATGGTTTATCTTTCCTAAATCCTGCTTGGTATTCTGACAGTTTTCCTTCCTCTTCCACCAATTTTCTTAATTTATCAGCCAATATACCTTTGCACATTTTCCCTAATATAGATAATAAACTTATTCCCCTATAATTCTCTGGTCTATTTGCTCCTCCCTTCCCTTTGTAGATTGGTACCACCATACTTATTTTCCAACATTTGGGCATTTCATTCTTTCTTTAATTTTATTTAGTAATTCTGTCATCACTTTTAAACCATTTTGTGTTTACCCATACATTTTCCAAAATTCCCCTGCCTTGCCTTTTTTTATATTCCTTATTTGCTGGTAAACTTTCAGCTCCATGATTTTACCATCTAATTTTTCATTAAATATTTCTCCTTGTCCTACCTCTTTTGGGTCTAACATTACTCTCTTCCCTTCTCCAATTAGCCTTCTAAAATATCCTAACCATTGACTCAGTGTAATTTCATTTTTCTCCCCTCCTTTCTTGTTCATCACTCTATTCCCCATATTTTTTTTATATGCTTTCCATCTATTACAGCCTTTAGTCCCCTTTTTATATTTCCCTGCCATTCTTTCCTCTTAGCCTCTAGCAAACCTTTATATACTCCCTTAAGTTTCATCGGGTTTTGTCTATCCCATTCCTTCTCTGTCTCCTCCACTTAATAAGCTTTTTAAATACCTCCTTTTTTCTTGGTCTACACTTGTTATCAAACCATCCTTAATTTGCTGGCCCTTTCCCTGCCTTCTTTCCATCCCTATCCCTGCTCTTGTTAGTAATAACTTCAGTAGCTCTGACACTTTTTGTTTTCCCTGATTCATAAAAATGTTTATTCCATGCTCCAAAATCCGACTTGCCTTTGAATTTAACTGTCTTTAAAAATTCTCTTTTAGTTCCTCCCTCCATTTATACACTTTTACTTTCTATATTTGAGCTATTTCCTTTTTCTTTACCTTTTGCTCCAAAACATTTATTTCCATTATTAATGGAAAATGGCTACTACTTACTACTTCGTTTATTATTTTAAATGTAGTGATTCTCTCCTCCAGTTCCTAACTACATAACATATAATCTATTACACTTTGCCCGTTTTGCGTTTGCAAATGTGAACTCCCCTTCCTCATCTCTTCCCATGGTCCCATTACATATTAACAGGTTGTTAGGTAATAATAGTATAATTTGAGGAAGTATGTGTAATGCATTTATGATAAACAGGGAAAACATTTTAGTTCCTCGAGCATTAATACCACCCCAATTCTAGTATTATCATAATGGATTATTTGGAGCTCGCCAGGATATATTCAAAACACATCATAAGATGGGGCAATATTTTTTATGGAAGGGCATGTATGGTGACATTCAAAAGTGAATTAAGATTATAGTTAAGATATGTATGATGTCCAAACCCGCTCAAAACACATGTTAGGTTTTCGCGCATCTATTCTTTGTAATCAACCACTGGAGAAAGTATTTATTGATTGTATTGGTCTGTTTCCCTAATTATTTCGGCAGTAGTGGAACTAGTGGACACATTCAGCAGTGTGGCTTAAAGTGAATATATATACAAACTGGAATATATGTAACCAAGTCTCTTACCCCTGGAACCGTCATCTTTTAACAATCGGATTCTACCATGTGGTAAATTTACAAGCTTCTGTAGACTCATTTGTCTTGTAATAATTATAAGTAATAGCATAGACGTGGTTGACAGTGAAGGATTTCAAATGAAAATGAGGAGTAGAGCATCCATAAATAAAAAAAAAAAAAAATTAAATAAATAATGAGGATTACACAGGACAACCAAACCAACACAAACCAGTAAGTCAGCAGCCGACAACAAGAGCAACAGACTCTCAAAGCATGCCCAAGTACCGTGTATAAATGAGTTCCTACTCCTGGTTTATTTTCATTGGAAATCCTTCACTCACTGTCAACCGCTTCTATACTATTACTTATACAGGGTGATTTATGAAGAACTGACACATTTATTTCTTTAATTGTATCAAAACGAGTTATGCTAGCGACAACTACTTATACCCGAAATGCAGAGGAATTTTGGAAGATTATTTACCTCTATAAAAAATGTTGAAAATGTCCTCCATCCTGCATAAGGCACAACTCAACACGTCGTTCCATGTTACTGGCCACTAGTTGGAGGACTCTGTTGTCAATAGCTTGAATCTCCTGTGTAATGCTATGCTTCAGATCATCCGATGTCTGGGGACGTGTGGCATAAACCCTGTCTTTTAAGTAACCCCATAGAAAGAAGTCCGGCGATGTCAAATCCGGAGATCTAGGTGGCCACAGGTTCTTGGAAATTATCCAGTCGTCAAAGAAACTTGCAATTAGTGCCATGGATTCATTTGATGTATGGCATGTAGCGCTATCCTACTGAAAATATCCTTGACTCAGCTCTACATTGTCTAGTTGCTCAGCAAACTCAATGAAAATCCATCGGTACTTTGCAGTGTTCACATTGTTTTAGAAAAAAATTGGTCCCAATATTCTCTGTGCAGATATTGCGCACCAAACACCAATTTTAACCGGGTGCATAGGTGCTTCATGAATAACATGTGGATTTTCGCTGGCCCAATAGCGCGAGTTATTTGAGTTCGCATAGCCGGATAAATGGAACCATGCTTCATCTGTGAACCATGTGATGGACAATATGTCAGGATTTTGCACAATGAACACCTGAAACCAATGATAATAATTCAGTCATTTATCCTTATCTGGTTCCTGTAACAGATGGACAACCGTAATCCTATACGGCTTTAGGCCTGCACTTTTCACAGCTCTCTGACACATTGAGTAGCTGTACCCTGTCTCCTGTGACAAACGTCTTGATGATTTTTTTGGGCGACTGATCCAGTCATGCTCTTACGTCAACAACCATGGGAAGCAGATGAACGAATTTTGCCTTTTTCACTCACCAGAGATCCAGTTGTTTCCAATTTGTTTACCAGTCCCAGTATTGTGTTTCTTTGGGGAGGATTCCGAACACCAAATTCTCTCTGGTATGTCCTTTGAGTAGCTGTAATTGAATTCGTAATCCAGTATTGCTTTATAAGGAAGAGTTATTCATTTAATGTGTACTCCATTTTCACGTTGACTAGAACAAAATCTCAAACAGTTGCCAACAATAAAACTAACAATTACGAATAAAACATGAAGATCTGCGCATCTAGTGATAGGCAATCGAAACTCCAGAACATTCTGCTTAATTTGGTGCTAAAATTGGTGCACCGAGTGAATTTCGAACAGAATAATTAAAGAAAGAAATAAATATGTCAGTTCTTCATAAATCACCCTGTGCTTTTAAGGCTTATGTATGCTTTTGCAATTTTAAAGCAAGTGTCTTCAAACGTCAGTTTTGACAAAACTGTACTGAATTTCAAATTCGCTGTATTTCAGTATTTTTGTATGCACAGTGAAACTTTCTGTATCTTTAATCGTGTTTAAAATCTTCAATTTGGCAAACATTTAATAGTTAGAAAGGTAGAATCAGACTGAAAAATTCACTGCCATAATCAGAATTTAACCACGGATCTTCTGGTTTCTGTCTGGTTGCTCTAACCAACTTAGTTACCATGGCAACATGCTGGCGTGACATTAAATTCCCCAACTGACTCGCATTTTTTTTTTATTCCGGTAAATTGCAAGGAGATCTCAAATTCATTTGGAGGTGGCATAATATTACCCCAATTGTGACTTACAATGTGGTTAGAGCAACCAGAATATCCCTGGCTCAAATCCCGGCTATGGCATTGCATTTTTCAATCTGATTCTACCATTCCAACCTTGTCCTACACATAGTTTGTGTGAAAGGATAATCAATTGTGTTTAAAAGTTAATTTTGTTCCATTTATAGCCTACTATCATTCCTCAATCATCATCATCATCATTATTATTATTATTATTGTTGTTGTTGTTTTATAGATTGTTGTTTAAGCAAGAGAGATAGCTTTTACAGAGGAGCTTAAACCTATCATGTCTCATCACTTCATCCTTATTTGACTCCTTTGAGAGACCCGAGTAATCCTTTCGTCTGTTAATTTTTAATTTAAAGAAAACTACTTATGCAAATATAATGTAAGACATTTTAGGTTGGATGTAGCAGCGTGTTTATGTTACAAATTATTGATGTACACTGCAACACAATGAAAAATTCCTGAAAGAACTGGAGGAAAAAAAAAAAATTAATACCTTTTACCAAAAGATAATACAGTGTCTAATAAAAGTACTTCAACATCAGTAGAAGCAGAAACAACTGAACCTGGCAAATTAGTGTGAGCGAGCTTCCCCCCCCCTTCATTTATACACCGTCTTTAATTAGAATGGTCTTATTGGCGGCCTTTCCTTTGGAACATATTGCCTATAGGCATGCTTTCTTTGGGTTTCTATTAAACTTTGGGCTTTAATCACAGATGGAATAGTAGACACATAGAGCTGATGAACTATTCAGGTACCATTTTCATTTGTCTACTCTTAGTATTATGTTTTAGAATTTAGGATGCAAGGCAAAATATATGAGTAAGACATACAAAATGTTTAAAAGCTGCAGAATGTGCCATATTCATATGCTGTCTGGAGTAATTTCTCCTTGGGGGTACTTAGTTCTCATTGTCCCTCCATGTGGTGCTGCCATGTGCTCAGTGGAGTGATACATTAAGGTTTGTTTACTTCTACTTTGAACTTAAGAGTAAAACAAGTATAGGAGTAAAGTCAGTGGTGGAGACAAGGTGGTAGGCTTGCATACTCATATTTTGCTATAGTACCGAAGTGGACACCACTGAACTAAAGGTACCAAATTTCAAGAGAAGACTAGCATTGAAAGATAAGCATTCTTTCAAGGTCCAATAAACATGGGAATTCATGGGAAGTTGCCAGATGGATGTCTCAGCAGTTTACACAGCAGAGAGCAGATGAACAAGCTCTGTCGTGAATATCCTTCCCGCAGTTGATATACACAGGAACAGTATTTTTGCAGGAGATCTACAGTGTTGTCATGAAAACCACTCATATACCATGAAAGATATAGTTGAACATTTATAACTTTGTATCCTGCCCTAATTTTCTGGAGGACATTTACCAACACCTCCTAGAAATAAGGCCATAACACTGGAATATGCTTGGCTACTGATGTCACACGTGCCTGCTAGCTGCATGCATGAGCTTGGTCATTAAAACTGACCCTTAAGTTCCATTCCTTTTATCACTCTCAGTTAGTCTGCAGTTGCCAGGGTGTAGCAAATGGTATGTTGGTGGTGGATAACTGGTAAATGGAATTTGGTTGAGGAAGAATAAGTTGCAGCGCATTCACACACTGACTTTTTTTTATTACTCCTTAATTGCACTGCTCATATCCAAACAGCTTACTATACCAGTTGGCCCAACCATCCATATTTCAAGTGTGTATATATCCCTTTGTACGTTTAAAGAGCTGCAGAAATCAGCTGGGCAATTTAAATATACGTCAGTGGGGAACCGGCAAATTAGTGTGAGCGAGCTTCCCCCCCCTTCATTTATACACCATCTTTAATTAGAATAGTCTTATTGGCGGCCTTTCCTTTGGAACATATTGCCTATAGGCATGCTTTCTTTGTGTTTCTAGTAAACTTTAGGCTTTAATCATCAGATCACACACATTCACACTCTTGTTCATACTTCCAGATTCTGGGGAGGATAGGTAATAATCTTGGCTATAGAAAAATCCCAGCCCGCCCCCCCCCCTTGCACAGCAGGCAGGTGCTCTACCGACTAAGCTACGGGGCCAGCCGAGCTTCATTCTACTCCTCTTGCTTATAAGCAAAGACGATGAGCAGATTGCGCTTGTTGAGAGGCACTTCCCAGGCTTGCAATAGAGTTAAAGTCTGCGATGATAGACAAAACCAGATCCTTGCACTAAAGTGTACTGTCCGTGATGATAGACAAAAATAGACTGAAAAGGTCTTAGAATATTTTCCGCTTCAGTTACACAGGTTTTATTTTCAAGGGAATAAACTCACTTATTAGACTGACAAATAATTAAAATGTCTATTTCATCTATCTGTATCTGCCCATAGCTTTTTCTTTAATTGTGTTTAACATTACAGACCATAAGCAACCAGTATGAGAGCACACAGTGTTTCACTGTCATTTTTTCCCTTGCTACTACAAAGGTTATTGTTACTATTATCATCTTCATCATCATTAACGATACTGTTAGGCCGACACCACTCATTGAATAGGTGTTAGAAATTTTGCCACTGTTGATTGATACAATGTTCCAACCATCTCCGTGTATCCGTATGGACGATTCTGAGAACTGCTGGTGTAGCAGCAGCAGCAGCAGGTTTTTAGAGTACTAATGTGCCATACCCCACTGACCTATGTTTACTTGGAATTGCCCCGTTGAGTTCTGCAACTCTTTTAAGGCATGAAGGGTTATCAGCTCATGTCAAATATGGCAAGGTTTGGCCAACTGGTATGTGATAACCAGTTAACTTCTAATAACACACTTCTTATATTATAAAGATTCTCTCTCTCTAGTCTCCTCCTATCACTGTCATCTTCCTCCTGCTTTTACTCTACCTCACTTTCTCGCTCTATGTTCAGACACTTCAAATACTTGTAAAAATTATTTTATTCTCTATGTAGATAAAATAAATGCAAGTTTTTGTATCTTTGTTATTTAGTTTACTTATGGCCATTTAATTAATTCATCATATTCTTCTCCTTACACCAGTTTGTAGATGATAACCAGGAACCTTCACAGATTATAGACCTAAATCAGATAAGCTTCTGTTTACTCCTGAATAGGTTTTTCCAGTAATTGCATAATTATTTCCATACATTTGTTTATTATAGGGATGTCTTAAGATGTATTCAGAGTTTTCCAATCTATTTTTATTATTATTATTATTATTATTATTATTATTATTATTATTATTATTATTCTGATGGCATTATTTTTTACCTGTATGTATGATATTTTTCATTTTAACTGGTGAACAAGGTTAGAATTGACCATGGAGAAACAGTGTTACTGGAATGGGTTGCAGGAGCACAATTGATATCCTTTATATTTTTGTAGCTAGTAATATTTATAATGATTTACAAATGTTATTTAAGACTTTCTAAATTTTCAAGTGGTGCATTTTATTGCAAATACATCAGTTCCTTATTTACTGACAACTTATAATTTTGAAAACGTCTTTGACTCTGCATACGTTTTTTGTAATGCACCATGTAAGTAACTGGCCTATGCTAAACTTTTCAAAATTTCCATCCATTTTTACACCTTTTATATTAATTTAGATATTGACTACTGATATATCTTCTCGTTCTTCAGCTCTTCATGGTATATGCAGAATTGCCTGTTCTGGTTTCAAAGACTGACATCTTTTCCTTGGATATACATTAGAGTATTGATTATTCAAATACCGACCAATGGAAACTTCAGTTAATGGAAAACATTACAGTCAGCAAATTCAAATTTGCACACGTGCCTTGTGGTTTTATGAGGGATAACTGTACAAAGAAATTGTCTTGAAGGATGCTGTGTACATGGCTGCAGAAACTTGGGCTACTGTCAAGGACACTACACTAGTACAAGCTTGGAATAATATCCTTCCATCAGATGAGTCTTATCAGTGCACCTGAAGAGCCAGTTTACATCAGAACTGGCTGGGCTGATTAAAGAATCTTCAGGATTTGAAGAGTGCAACCAGGAAAATGTTAAAGACTGGCCTGAATATGATGTTAAATGACCCTGGCTATCAAATATTGACAGAGGATGAAATCATTGCCAGTGTCATCAATGACCAAGACCTCTGTGACAATGATGCAGAGACTAGTAATGACGACCATGCTGAAAAAGTACCATCCAGTGAGAAAGCTTTTCACTGCCTTGAGACATCTATGAAGTGGTTAGAGCAAGAAGAATGTGATGCTGTCTTTAAAACATTTGCAAGATTTATCAGCAAAAAAACAAGTCTCAGCACTGAAGCCAAAATGAAAGGAAAGAAAAAAGACAACTTCTTTTACTAAACTGTACATGTATTTTAATTGCCATTTTTAACTCATCAAACTAGGATAGTCAGTTCTCTGTTATATTTGTGTTTAATATCAGTATTTCTTTGTTTCATATTATTCCTATGACATCTGGTACCATTTGTTTTCATAAATATTGGTTATCCGAAAAATGAGTTATCCAAATACACCCGTCCCCAATTGTTTTGGATAATCAATGCTCTACTGTATCTATGATCGTTAAACACAGTGTATAACAGTAAACAGCAGTGCCAGTGAAGGTAAATTGTGCTGAAACCTTGTAACATGTAAGAAAAAGGTAGCACTATTTGATTGAATTTAACTCCAGGCTTAACAATAAATTCCTCAAAGAAAATACCAATCCATGAAAATTATAGAATATCTTTTGTAAACTTAAAGCTAATACAGAAAGAATATATGTATATAATTTGAGTCACATAAAGAATTTTCTAATACCTATTACTTAAAATAGGACCTGTTTTATAGATATTGCCTACATTCTCAGCTATTTTTATACTGCTTGAAGCACTGAAGCATATCTGGTGGATTCTTGGGGCACATCTATAGAATATCTAATTATCCTGAAGAATGGATTATCTTCAGTGGGAATTTTTGAAGGCTCTAGGTTATTGTTCATGTTTCAGAAGCTGGATGCTGATATTGTGGTTTTTGTTTCAAAAGTGAGCTACCACTATTAATTTTTAAGGTGTTTCTATTTAGTGTGGCTCATTGGAGTTAAGATATTGAAATTTATATGATTCTCTCTGCGTGTATCTTTCCTGTAGAATCTAAATTTCAGCTTTTCATTTTTTTGTGATTTTGAGATCTAGGCAGGAAAGAACATTATCTTTCTGTGTTTTTGTATTGCACAATAATATACTTGCAGCAGCAGATGAAAAAATCTTATTACTGCAAATATATTGCCATGATATGCAGAGAGGGTTGATTTCGTGTAAGGGAATGCAAGAGTTAAAACACCCAGGCAAATGGCAGCTCTGGATACAGCATCATCAGCTTTGTATGATAGGCACCATATCATGTTCTAGTGGCCAAGACCCCATGCATTTGCAAGATGACTGTACATACATGGAAGGACAGTAATTAATAATGCCTAGAATGGGAATTTTAAGAATGGTTGCCTCAGAGAGTTAGGAGAGAACCCATTCACCATAAGGCATTTAAAGCATGCTTGAGCACTGTATGTCAGCCAATATGTGTTCAAATCCCAGTCGGCAGGAGTTGGTTAAAATGCAGATTATCCAATTATTTTTTAAGATATTTGAATGAAACAAAAACACATATTTACTGAAATTTTAACTAAAAAGGATAAACCTGCTGAAGGTAAGCATCAATTGTGGTTGCATTTGATATTGGCGAAAGTAGTTTTTTTAGCGTTTTGTTTTTTCTCAAATACCTAGGTAGCTAATTTGGGCATAATAGGCAGAGAAGTTTGTTAGATACTTCAGTTATGCTTGGACTGTGCTTAGTGCAAGCTAGGTGAAGACACAAAGCTACCAGCTGGAGTCTAATGACCACAACAGAGTACCAAGAACTTCCTGATGTGACATCACTCATGCTTGTTTCCTGACGGAGATGTACCTTCTTGTATTAGCTTCCATGAATCATAAAGAATGCCTTACTACACACAAATATAAATAAAGATGTGATTATTCATTCACTGATGAATAGCAATCTTTGTGACATCTGAGCGCAGAACCATTCTGTGCATAACAGATGAAGGGCATATCCTTGTAGCAGAACAGTTCTAACAATAACAGCAAAGAGGTTAAGAAGCATAAATTGGATAATTTTTTATACTTTAAAAGTGTATCTCAACTTGGCTGGAAATTCCATTACCTTTTATTAATGCATAATATTGTAAAATAAATTGTATCCAAGCATTGTTAGTGTAGCAGTGCTTGTTGGTACTTAAGTCTTCCAGAGCTTATCATTGGTTTGGTGATCCAGTTGATAGGGACAGTTACAACTGCAGTATAGGTAACCGCGATTATATGTCTTAATGGATGGAAGGTAATGAATGCTATGCTTTTTTTTTTTTTTTTTTTTTTTTTTTTTACTGAAAAATAGTGCTATTTTGCAAAACTCACCATTAATTAATGATCATTTTGAAGAATTCTAGTTTTTTTTCTAAACTGCCACTGCATTTAGCTTTTTATTAATCCTCAATTTTGTTTTTCAAAAATAAATATCAAGGTAAGCTAGTATCTTGCTGTTTAGAGAAGCACAGAAACACTCCAGGTGATTCCAGTGCAGTGCATAGGGTAACACATGTTGGCACTAGGGTTGTAAAAATATGGTATAATACTGTGTGATACCAAAATGAGACTAAACTACTGCGTTTTACCCAGTGTTATTGGCATTAATGGCATAATTCGATGCCACCTGCATAATATTTATGTATCATGTTTTGTATACACCTCAGGCGACCCGTTTGCAGTTCTCGACTGTTCCTAAATCTCGTGAACATTCTAGTATCGTCATCTGGAGTATTTAAGGCACAACACGATTAGAGTTGCTTTAGTTGTCAAGCATCCAACATTACATGTATCCTCATGCTGAAGTATGGGAACATTTTGACAATTGGAAGGTACAAGGCAAGATAGAGGCAAAATGTAAGTACTGTGGAACCATCTACAAGAATGCTCTTGCTACGAGACTTCATGAGCATATTAACAAGTGTAAATATTGTCCACAATCTGTTAAATGCATGGCTTTAGTGGTGGCACAGGGACCTTCATATAAGCAGAGGGCATCTTCTGTGATACAAGTTCTTCGTCATTTTCGACAGTAGCATCTACAAGAACTGACAACACACCTAATATCAATTTGGGAGTAGATTTAGCTCCAGCTGTCTTTGACGGCAAAGTAGGATAAGCTATCACACGGGCCATTTACATTTCTGGCATTCCTTTGTCAATGCTTGAATTGAAATACTGGCAACAAGCTTTCCAACTGATTCACCCTGGCTATGATCCACCTAACCATCATTCTTTGGGTGGAACTTGACTCACTGCAGCATTCTAATGAGCGCAGATGATTGTAGAATCGAATGCAATGTACTGAAATATACCGGAAGAATCGAAGTCATTCAAGTAAATGTAAACTGAAGTATGGACTGGTTAAAACAGGAGTACCACAAGGATCAGTTTTAGATCCTCTCCTATTCTTGATTTACATAAATGTACGTCTCCAGATTGTAATTCTATTTCCTATGCTGATGACACATCATTTATATGCACAGACAAAGACTTAAAGCAACTTGAAATTAAGGCTGCATCATCTTCATTAAAATTGTCAGACTATTTGAAAGCAGCTCAACTGAAACTCATGTTAATAAAACAAATCTATTTCAAGTTACGGATCGGGAAAATACATGTAAAATAGAGTACCACAATATACAAATTGAACAAGTAAACAGTACAAATTTTTGGGAATTACTGTTGACAAAAACTTAAATTTTAATCAGTACATAGATCTTTGTAAGAAATTAAACTCTTGATTATATTTACTGAGGAAATTAGTAAATCATCTAGATAATGGCTTATTAAAAACAGTTCATTATGGAATGATACATTCACGCATTGAATATGGGATAGAAGTTTAGTGTGGAACATCCTTAGCAAATTTAAATAGAGTATTAGTGATTCAGAAAAAGAGTAAGGTATACATTTTGTTTAAAAATTGCCACTCTATAAAAGAAGTGTTTAAAAATGAAAAACTTTTAACAGTAGTATCATATGTTCACAGACTTATATTGTTAGTTACAAGGAATGAAAATAATAGTAGCCTAAATAAACAATATATATATATATACATACCTGTGGTATAAATAACTAACATAGGATATGTACCAAAAAAGCTGCAACAAGCCAAGATCCATACATCAGAGGAGTCATATTATTTAATAAACTCACAGAATATATAAAAGTTGCACAGATAATTCCTTTAAAATGTTGTAAAAAAATTATCCATTAAATAAAAGCTTATATAGAATTGATTGAATAAGTAGTTATTGAATTTGTATAAATCTATGTAGTGATTGTATAAGCAATATGTTAGTTTGTAAATAGTACAAAATAGCATCGTTTCAAACCCCATTATGTCCAAAAAGCAAAATTTTAAAGGAAATCCAAAAAATGCAATAATCCTAAACTATAAGTCATACTGAAATTTTGGAAAAAAAAAAATATAAATATGCAGTGACACAGGCTGTAAAAACCAAGTTTTATTAAGTTCAATACAATAAAAATATAAAAGCTTTTCACATGTGCTATGTTCAAGGCCTTTTGGCCATCAAAGAACCTACAGAACTCATCCTAATCTAATCTAAACATTTTCATTTATAAGGTACAAAAACTGAAATAACTTTTCAAATGCATTTCATGAACATGGGGAGGGGGCTGTGGACATAACATTGTTTGAAGCAACCACATGGAAAGTTAACTGTTGAATAGTGAATGATTTATTTTTGTATGTTCTTAATGTAAATACATTCAGAAAATCTTGATACAATATGGTATGCATTTAAACAAAGAAAGTATCTAATAAATAGGATTATGAGAATTTTGAAATTACATATGGTATGAATTAAACATAGAAAAACACAATGAGATAATCAAAATTCTGAAATTAAATGAAAGCAACAATTATTCGATTACCAGTTTTAGAAACCCTCATAATACATTCGAACATCTTTTACAATCTATACATTCTACATTCTTCTTTTAAACAGTCTCACAGTCCACTTTCTGGTCAGTGACATCTTCTGTAGCAATGGATGTAGAATTCAAGATGTTTTCAAAGAACTTTAAAACATTTCATTTCCCCAATCATTTCCAAATCTCTTTCTTAGTAAGTTTTCTGTATCATTTTTCTTTTGTTGAGTGATCCTGCATCTGGTGGTAGGTACAGCTGTAGGTTCTACAATCGTCTGTGCCACCTTGCCTTATTTCAACACTGGAGAAAACTGTTTGGAAGGGTCATCAATGCTATACGATAATTCCATCTTGTAACGTACTGAGCATTTTCCATCCTTTGTGGTTTTCTGAAGGATTATGCATTTCATCTCACTGATCCCATCACACTCCTTAAAATGCTCACTCAAAGATTTGAAATTTTTTATAACCGAATCTTTTCCAAGAACATAAAGTGAACCTATTTTCGAGTAAATTTTGTGGTAATCACTTGTCAAAATCTCTTAATGCTTTCTTAGATTTTTTTCAACGTCTCTGAACACACTGTCTGCTGGCAGAAAGAATGTCCTTTTACTGGGATGATGACAGTAACAGTTTTGAAATGATTAGGAGCTCTACTGTGGAGGTAATAAGCAAGGGCATGTATAACTGCATATTCTTGTTTTGGCCTCCACAACAACCACCTGCAAAAATCCTTAATGCTGCACATAAGAGCTGATGATACTTCAAGGGAACCTCTTCCAGCTTCATTCTCTGTCCATACATAGAACATGTTCATATTGATGGACAACTTTGGAATAGGTTGCACTTGCTGCAAATCAAAGCAGAAAGTTGTAGAATTTGGAGGTTGTTCCTTCATCATTTTGTGAAATGTTTTTGCTCGCAGCTTGTGGGCACTAATCTCAGCTAGAACCATGTTTTTCTCGTTCCCTTTCATGTCGTTAAATTTATGTTTCATGCAGAGGCAATAGCTGTGTTGGTTGCAGGAGTACTGAAACCTAGATTGAATTTCATGCTAAAAATTTTCTTGAAAAACCATTTACTCGAAGTTCTTGTGGCACATTTGCATTATACAATTTAAACAACTTATTGATACGTAGTTCTGAGTGAAGATAAAGATGTTGACTCTTTCTTCTATTATACTGGCTTTTAGATTGGAAATGAAATTCATGATATTCCCTCTTCTGGCTCTGTATTGGTCCTTTTTTGCGGTCGCCGCTGCTATGCTCTTTGCAGCCTTCTCCTGATTTAATGGATTTAGCTATTGTATTTAATCGGCACTGTCCACATCCGAAGAGTTTTCCAAAGAACTTTGAACATACTGGTTCTATTATACCATTTATTGGAATTTGCAATAATAATGGTAATAATACAAATATATCTTCATTATGGAATTACATAGTATTCAAGAGGACCTTGCACTATTCAATTAGAAGACTGATGTAAATGCTGTGAAAACCATTCACAAGTTTACATTTATTAATATTGCATTACACTAACCTGATAGTTCACAGTCATAGAAGTTGCTGTTCTTTTTCCTTCCCCCCTTGGCCTGCACCTTTTTTTGGTAACGAAACCTGAATCATTAAAGAAAGGCGACAGTCTTGCTCGTGTTTGCTTTTGCAAGCGATTACTTTTCCCTTGGCCTTGGAAAGAAAATGAGCGGGAATGCTGCAACAATGGAATCTGCCTTCCATATGCTTACATGGCTGTATAAACTCTCTCAGGCCTGGATCTTTATCGCGATTTCTAGTGAAAAGAAGAAAGAAAGAAAAAAAAAAACTCTGTTAACATAAATTGGGGAAGATATAAGCCTTAAGTATGTTTTCATATCTTTCAGTTTAAGTGCACCTTGCCAAACATAATGCTATTTTAATATACTTCAGGATGTTATGTAGCTTTATTAGAATAATGTGTAAGCAGAGAGCCTACCTTTCCTCAGATTGAAGCTGTTGCCTTGTTATCCTTTGCTTGTGTCTCTTTCGAATACCCTTTGAAATACCTCCAACCAAAACACCTTCATCCATCTTTAAGCAGAACATACTATTATTCACTGACAACACGTCACATTGATAGCCTAGCAATAATTATATACTAGTGTAACCAACATAAAACAATTAAATCCCCAGGGCATGAACAACCACCACATTTCAAGGTTAATTTACACAGGGACAAAACAAGATTTGAACGGATTTAGGTTTATAGATTGAAAGATTGCTTAAGAAACAGTGCAAAATTATGTCAAAATCAATTTTGTCCAGGAATGGACATAATGGGGTTTGAAATGATGCTCCTCATTTGTAATTTTGTGTTTCTATTGAAAAGAAATATGATGAAGCCTGAAACATGTATATTTATGTCTATAGGTGAATATTATTAAATAAATAAATTGTAGCTAAGAAACTCCAGCATGCAAATGGTCTTGATTTAATATCCATAGATGGGGAGATATATCAAGACACAAAGTTGTGCATTTCATTGTTAGGACCCCTGAACGAGAGCATTCAGCATGGTGTACAAAGCGAAATTGCTGAATTTATTGGATCAAACATAATGGGTGTCAATGACAAAATAGGTAAGGACAAGTTTGTGGCTGTGATCACCAATATTGCAGCAAATATGAGAACTACATTGAAAATAGTAGAAGACAAATGTAAATACACATGCTGGGTAGGAGGCGCTGCTCATGGTATCAACTTGTTGATTAAGGATATTGTGGCCTTGAATGTACTCAAACTGCTGCAACAGAGGAAGAAAATAATAGTTATTTAAGTATAGTCATGTCCCATACACTTTATTGGAATCTAAACAGAAGGAAAAATACGGATCATCTGCCTGTATTCTAAAACTCCCACCTATGACTTATTGGGCATATGTTGTCTTGTGTTTTGAAAGTTTGTCAAAAAGTAGAGGCCATTCTGGAAATCATTGTTTGCCGCACTGTTTATTCAATAAAACCATTAAGATCATGTTAGCAGATGATACGTGGGAGAAGCTTGAGGAAGCAAGTTTTCTCTTGCAACAGTGTTTGATGCCATAAATCAAACCAAGGCAGACAATGCTATGTTATGAGATATTCATACTCATTACACAGGCATTTCAGTTCACGTAAATTCTATACTTCAAGACAGTGTGATGTTCTCTTTGAATGATGAGCTAGCTATAAAAGATGCAATTAAGAATAGGCAGGCATTGATTTGCAAGCCTATTCATGCCGCTGCACATTGCTGGATCCGCAATACAGGAGCATGGCCTTCAATCATAACGACAAGAACCAGCCACTGGACTGCATGACTGAAATGTGCAACGTGTCAAGGTGGAACAGTGGAATAATGCTGGCTAATGTGCCCGAACTCACAGCACGGTGGTTTTTTCTTTCTTCCTTTCCTTCCCCTTGTGAGATAGCCTATGGGAAGCCGCTCGATACATGTCACCTTCCACCTGTGCTGTTGTGCGGGAATCAACTGCTAAATGTACTGGCAACTACTCAATGTACCACTATCATCAGCTGCAAGTGAGCGAAACTGGTCCGTTCATGGGCGAATCCATACAAAAGCCAGAAATAGGCTTTCTCCTACAACGATAGAAAAGCTGATTTTGGTGCAGTGGAATCTCCAATAGAGGGTTGATTGAGTAAATACTTGAGGATCAGCTGTGGATCTGCAGCAGCAGGAATCATCTCAAGTATCTGATGAAAGTATTGATATCAAGTAAACACTTTTGTCTACATAAAGTGTGGTATAAAAGTAATTAATTATTATGCTTTCTTTATTCATTGTGTTGTAGCATTTTTAAATTGTCAACAAATGTTTTGTTAATTATTTGGTGTCTATGGCAACATTTGTGTATTACTCGGATGTGTAAATAAAACAACTATGCTTTTATTTTCAATTTACTTGGTTATAATGTACATTATGACAGAAAAATGCTGCAACTGGAAATACAGAATTTAGTATCCTTTACTTGCACTGAAATCATGAATCCTTCCAATACCAATCTTACCAGGTATTGTTCCATTTAAAACCCTTATTTGGTATTAGACTCCTTGTGTATGATACCTCGCCACATCCCTAGTTGGCACTATCACTTCTTTCTCTCCCATTCCTGCTATCTTCATTCATTGAAGCAGCCACAAAATATTCAGGAAGTATGATTTTTAATGGAATATTTGCAAAACTATGCACTGTTATAATTTCAGCAACAAAACACAGTAGATGCAGACCAAACACAACCTGCAATGCAGTGCTAAGTTACTGTAGACTAGACTACAATTAAAATAGTCCTTCCAAAGCAGAAACAAAATTGGGTATGACAATAGTGAAATTGAATCAGATTCAACTTTAATCATCCTGAAATGGGTTAAAAGTATGGTATATGGTTAATGCAAATTCATTTTTCTATTATCAGTAGAAAAACCAACCTGCAGGATACCATGCATGCTCCCATCTGAGCTGTTGCATTTATGTGTGAAAAACATAAACAGTTAAAATTAATAGCAGATTTATAAATGCAGAATGGCTACAGCTTGTCCACTGAATGGATAACTGTGGGAAAAGTAACGTTAGTCTGTGATGAAATCACTGTCTCCGAAGTTTGAATGCTTTTTAGGGTATTTTTAGCATGCTAAACTCAAATTCAAAGCCAGAAAGTTCCTATAATATACCATTTTTTTAAATTTTAATTCTAATTTTCTTATATCATATTTTGACAATTATAGCATAATTATTTAAACTTAATGTATTAAGATATGTAATTTTAGTATATCAGGATAAGAAAATCAAATTTATTAAATATATTTTAAGGTGTTTATAGTAAAAACTGAGGACACTGGATGTTTCTTATTTGATAAGGGGTGCAAACACATAAGGAAGTTAGAGCAAGATTACACACAGCTTTGCCATAATCTTTATTTGTGGGATATAGGAATGTCAACCACTCTTTGGTGAGAGACACATCTTATCTTTGTAAGCACATACACATCCTATCTGGTTCCTCTCACATTTCATTGGTCTGTCATTTGGAAATGAAATCAGTTGAAGTTTCATTTTGGAGCAGAGTGCTTGAGCTTTTAGTTAAGTAAGAAACTGTTTACCATGTCGCAATAATCCAGGCCACTTTTGTTGTACAAGAGGTGACTTTTTAGTTCTGGAAACTATTTTATTTCTCCATGCATAGCATACGTACATGGTTTTAAGTTTTATAGGCTTTTGATGTAGTCACCAGCATTGCATACAACCTGTTCCCAGCGATGCAGAAGCTGTTGGTTCCTGTCAGCACTGCCTACTCTCTTGGTAGTGCAAAGGGAATGGTTGGATGCCTGTAAAACATCAACTGTACGGAAGCAAATCCCGCGAAGTGGCTCCATCTTAGGGATGAGATCGAAGTTGTAAAGACTTAAATCCAGAGTTTGTGGAGGGTGATAGAACATCTCCAAGCCCCAGTGATTTAACACTTCAGACACAACTCCTGCTTTATGTGCCTTAGCATTGCCATGCAGAACAGCATGTGGGATATCCAAGAACTGTTGCCTTTTTCTTCTCAGAGCTGCTAGCAGATTGTTTTTCAAAAATGAACAGTAGTACTTTGCATTAATGTTCTACCTTCTGGGAATGGTATGCTTTAAGATCACACCATCCCAATGATAGATAAGAATCAGCATTGCCTTAACATTGGTGGAAATCTGCCAAACTGTATGTTTTCGTGGTGACCCCTGATGATGCCACTATCCAATTGGCGTTTATGCTGTGGTTCATAAGATTTGGCCC
Source organism: Deroplatys truncata (assembly GCA_030765065.1). Classification (NCBI taxonomy): domain Eukaryota; kingdom Metazoa; phylum Arthropoda; class Insecta; order Mantodea; family Mantidae; genus Deroplatys; species Deroplatys truncata. The sequence goes on from CM060990.1 coordinate 422,058,901, forward strand.
AGGTCTCATCAATGGCAATGATACACATTAAGAAGTCCTCTCTTTTGCGCTCATAGCGCTGCAAGTGCGTAGGAGAAGCGTCATACCGCAGATGTTTCTGCATGTCCATTAACTCGTGGGGAATTCATTTTTATGCAATTTTCCGCCTTTTCAGGTGGTCTTTCATGTGAAGCACAGTGGAAGGCACTAATCCTGTTGTATCTTGTGCTAATTCATGAATCGTTATGTTCCAATCGGTCTCCGCTAATGCAGATACAGTCTGTACATGTATGTCACTTATTGGTGGGTGACCAGGTCTAGGCATGTCCAACACACTTTTGCATCCTTGTTGGAAAGCTGCAAACCACCTTGCTACTGTTCTGTAAGGCAATGCACCTGCACCACAAGCTTCTTGCCTTGAGGACCCTGTCATGCTGTGCAACCTGTAGCGCACTCGAATTTTAACCAGCTTCTCTTTTTATGCTTTGAAAACGTTGTGACTGTATCTCGCAACTGCTCATCTTATCATTGCCACTGTGAACGGACGTGGAGGGGAAGGGCAAGTTCATATGCTGTGAGGAAAGGGAAGCAGGTAAGCAACCTGTGGTAAAAACGATATTGCTTGGTTCTGTTGCACGCCCTTGCTGCATCATGGTTGCCACTACTAAAAAAATTGTCGGAAATACACATTACCTAGCAGAGGCATAATATTATGGATTTTGTGAAAGTCATATCATGCCTATTTTGGAATCAAATTTGGAGACCACACAAAGTATGTAGAGCATGCATTGAAGAACTTAAATCATTGATGGCAGAAAACTGTCACTATCTTTTGGAATACCTATGGTTTGGAGAGAGTGAGCGAACCATAGTAATGACTGCTACTTCTCTCGTAGAAGTGAAGCGGTACAATTCTAAAAATAAAAAGCAAATTATTTATCTAGTTGTTTGGTCAGCCATTTTACTTGTGTCCTATTGCCCTGGTGTACTAATCCCTGTGCAACCAAAAAATCTTGAACAGTTTTCATCTGAGTCTGATGTAGAATGTGGGTGTTTTAACTAGAGTGAATTAAATGACTTGGTGTGGGATCTTGACCTTCCCAAAGAGTTGGCTGAGTTTTTAGGTTTTAGACTCCAAGAAAAAACTCTGCTGTGCCCAGAAGCATCATTCTATGGTACTGACAACTCAAAATAAATTTTAAATGCTTTTTCTCCAAAGATAGCCAACTTGTATATTTCAGTAATATGAAAGAACTTATGCTAAAATTTGGACTTCCAAACCATGATTCAGTGAATAGACTTCATTGATGCTTCCAAGTGAAGTTTAAAGGATGTTCTCCTTCATAATGGAAACATCTTTGTTTCAGTGCCAATTGCCTATTCATTGATTCTCAAAGAACCATATGGAAATCTGGAACTACGGTTTGCAACTGAACTACAGTGAACACATCTGGCAAGTTTGTGGTGATTTTAAAGTTCTTATTATGTTGCTGGGGCAGCAGTCTGATTTTACCAAATTTGCATGCTTTCTTTGTCTGTGGGACAACAGGGCATGAGTTGATCACTGGACTAGAATGCCTGCCAAGTCTAGAAAATTTGGAAGTTGGTTCTAAGAATGTTGTGCACCAAAGCCTTGTGAGTCCTTTTAAAGTTGTGCTATCATCTCTCTGCATTAAGCTTGACTTAATGAAAGGGTTTGTAAACCAACCTGACTTCATACATGAGAAATGAACTAGTACTGCTTGTGTTAAACTTATTGATTTTGTTCATCATTGTATGGATCGATTCTTTTTTGATTTGAGTAGTGCTTTTGACTCAATTGATCATTTCCTTTTAAAAAATTAGCTATCTCATTTGGAATACGTAGCATTATAAATGAATTAATTTTGTCTTTTGTCAATTCTAGAGAATCTGTGGTTAAAGTTAAGAACAATTATTCTAATAAATTCTCATCTGGTTGTGGAGTTCCACAGGGTTTGGTCTTGGAACCATTGCTCTTTGTTTTATTTGTAAATGATTTAGAACATCACATTTATGTGGACTGTTTAACTATGTATGTGGACAATACTTAGTTGCAGTATGTGATAACAGCTTCTATGAGTTGAATATAAAAGATATAAATGCAGTGAAGTCATTTAAAAATTGGTGCACTCAAATAAACTTATTTTAAATGTTGACAAAACTGCCCACTTATATATTAGTAATAAAAAGACTTTAATGGATTTGAATTTTAATATTAGTGGTACTATTTTAAAATCCCTTGATAAGACCAAGTTCTTGGGTATTGTTTTAGATCAAAATCTTACCTGGCGAGATCAGATCAATTATATATATAATAGATTAAACAGAGCTTGTTTTGCTATCAGATTCCTGAAAATGATATGTATATAGTGAGTTTGCTTACAGTTTATTTATAATATTTTAATATGGGGATCTGCAACTGAAGTTAATAGAGTATTTCTAATCCAGAAGAGAGTGCTCAGAGTAATTTTTAATAGGAAGCCTAGAGATTCATTAAGGCATATTTTTAAGGATTTTAATATTTTTACTGTTGTTCATAACAATTATACAGAGGCATGAATGACATCTATATAGGAAAATACAAAACAACTAAATATTCACCACTAAATATCACCAATTTGTCTCACTAGCAAAATTGTCAGTGCTCCCCCTCATGAGATGATGAAAATAGATTATATTTGTAAATTTAAAAGATCACTGTGATTGTCTTTACAAGAGAGAGCATTTTATAATCTATGTTAATTTTTTAATTAGTGTGTATGTTAAGGACGAGTCTTATCTGTACAGTATATGGCAACAGACACTAAATTATTTATCTATCTTTAAATAAGGATGGAGAGTGTTTCAAGTACATATGTGACAAATTTGCACTACTATCTGAAGCAAAATTAAAAGACGATATATTTAATGACCCTGATATAAGAAAACTGATGTATGATGAAGCATTTAAAAACACTGGATGAAAGGATGAAAAGGAGAAAGGAGCATGAATATCTTTCTGTGAAGTTGTTTCAAACTTTCTTGGTAACAACAAGGATCCTAATTACCAAAACATTGTGACTAATATGCTTAAAGCATACAAGGAATTTTGATACCTATAACATGAGTCTCAAAATTTATTTTCTATTTTCTCACCTAGGTTATTTCCCCAAAAAATCAAGATTTTTGTGGAGCAAAGAGCAATACAAACAATTTCACAAGGATCTGTAGGAGTGCGAAAGGAGGTAGGGATGCTGGAACTTCAGTATGCATGCTGACTATTGTTGGATGTTAAGTCATGAAATACTGGAAGATAAGCATAAAAGAGAGAGGAGCAGGAGGTCTTTCTCAACTAAGATGCAATGCATGTAATTTTTATGTGATAGATTATGCTAATTTGTGCATCCAATAGTGAAGTAAACAAGACAACACAAGCAAAAACATTCTAGTTACATATATGAGCAGCCATGCATATAATTTCAGCAAGTTGTGTTTTTCAAATATTGTGTTTGCCTTTGAAATAAAAAGATAAAATGAAAAAGTTTATAACATAATTTGCATAGTTATTCAATACATTTAAAGTGATTTTGCAATACAATCTGATGTGATAGAAATAAACAGGATGAAAATTCAAATTCATACATTGAGATTGTATAAAATCACTTCATTTATTTTAGGCAACAATCACAAAGTCTATATTTGCAAGCTAATGTAATCAAAGTTTTACTGTATTCTTTCCTATTCTTATGTGAAAGCATTTTGTGGACAAATCTTTGGCAGTGAAGGTAACAAGAATCCAAATGGGGTTAAAATGCAATATCCAGACTTAGTAGTTTCCTGCAGTAAGGAACAAAGTATAAATATGAACTACCACTGCATTACATGCAGTGTAGCATATTATGTATAAGTTTGGAGAAGATGGCAGTTCAGATTTGAACAAGTAGGGATGTCCTATTTTTTATAAATTGTGACAATTGGCTGAATCGGACAGCAAATGGAATGATGCTTTTCTACTTTACTGCACTAGCTGATGACACTAATCTTACTAACATTTCTATTTCAGTTTCTGTTTGTAATGCAGATTGAAGAGAGAAAGTTGATTGCAAAATAATGTTCTACCATTACATATGAGGCCGTCAAGTGCAAAACTCGTCTTATCCAAAAATTAAAAAAATTGAGTTAGACATGGGATTCAATACTTCTTGCAGTTCTCTACGAACTGGTGACTTTTAAGTTTGAACAAACTCATCTAATACACCTTCAAGAGAGCCCAGAAAACTGTTTTTAATGCAAAACTCTTCAAATCCATGGTGGCAGTTGATGCAGAACTCGTCTAATCCATCTTACAATTCAGAGCAAAACTTGCCTTTTCCAATACTTGTTCCACTACAATTGTGCTGTGTGAAGAGATATAGAAAGAAATATAGCAGTTTTCTTCTCTGTTTTCCTACATTAGTAGTCCTGTGTGATTCCAATTGTTTTTAGTTTAGTTTTGATTAGTCTTAAGGTGCAGACATGTTATTATGGAGTCCTCTAATATCCCGAAGTTGGTGGAAAGGGTAGAACTAGGAAACGGGCATCCCATAAATCGAAACATGAAAGAGAGAAGAGGGAAAGGTATGTATGATCGAACTACAATTAAGTAGTATTCTTCGATTGTTGACAGATATGACTCATACAGGAATAAGCAGATGTGTTTACAATACAGTCTATTGTTAAAGGCATTAGAAAGCTTCTGCCTCCGCTTGCCTGCCTGCAATCACAACAGCAAATCATTCCAATACAGTAACTTGACACAGAAGGACATAAGGAAATTCCATGAAGCCTTCTATAGCTGCAGCTCTAAAATTAAACAAGACTGTGTTATACTGACTTACTGAAGTCACTGCTGAGAAGCTAGAGGAGACGGACGTGTGTGACGAGCTCTAGCGCAGATAAAGAATGGGAGTACAGTTGGAAGCTTATAGAGCCAGAATAGGCTTATTTAATGGTGGAGGACATATTTTGGGAAGAAAGTGTTTCGGAGAGTTAAATGTAATGGTGGAGTGGTATGTGTTGGTGATAATTGTTATGTTAGTGATTGGAGGAGTGGAACTAAACCCAGGACCGGAAATGGAACAAATTATGGAAATGTTGAAAGGTATCGAGAAGAAATGTCAAACCTGAAAGGAATGGATAAGAGAATTGAGGATAAAATAATAAAGCAATTCGACGCGATAAACTTAACATGGGCGAGTTTCGAGCACGAGGTGAATAAGGAATTTATAGAATGTAATAGACGAATGTTACAGTTGGAGAGAGCCGAAAAAAGGAGGAGTAAATGAATGTTATAATATTTGGAATTGAGCAAACAAGAGGAAAAAGAATCTGGGAGCAAGTGGAGGAAATTTTTCAAGATAAATTAGAAATAAAGTTGGGCGGCTGGGAAATAATAGACATTTTTAGAGTGGGAAGAACAGGCACGAACCCAAGACCGGTAATGGTCAAGTTGGCAAAAATGAAAATAAAATGGACAATTTTAAGTAGTGCAAAAAAACCAAAAGGGACAAGATTATTTTTGGAACAAGATTATGGAAAAAAAGAGAGAGAATTAAGAAGTGTATTAATAACAGAGATGAAAAAGGCTAGAGCTAGAGGAGACAAGGCATATGTACAAGGATTAGACCTTTGGATCAATGACAGAAAACAGGATATCCACCCAATAAGTTGGAGTGAGTCTTCAGAAAATTCACGAACCAGAGGACAGGAAGAAGAAGCCAGGGGAAAGAAAAGGAGTGGGGAAAGTAGCTTTGATGGAGAGACAAGGCGAAGGGAGTTGATGATGTCACTGGGCAAGCAAGATGGACCGGAAAAACAGCTGAGAGAGGATAGACAAAGGCTGCCAGTGGAGATACTCACGGGACCAAGCGAAATGGACGAGACGGAGCCCAACATATTCTCTTCACCAGCAGGAAGCATCATACAGGTGGAAAAGGGAATGCAAGGCCAGAAACTTGTGGACAGATTTCCATTGACAAGAAGCAAGGCCGAACTACCAGCAATTCAGGTTTGAGAGGAAGAGTTCGGTATTGCAAAAGGCATTGGGGGTTATATTCTGGAATGTACAAAGATTTTTTTGAAAAGTTAAAGAATAGAGAAATAATGCAGATCTTAAGATTAGGTGATGTGATAGGGGTGGTAGAGACTTGGTTGGCAAACGACTTTCATGTGGAAATAAGCGACTTTGAGTTCTACGGGAAAAGTGGAACAAAGAAGAGCAAAAGAGGACGAATCTCAGGTGGGTTAGGGTTATTTGTTAGGAAAGATTTGAAATGCAAAGTGAAAGTGTGTAAAGATTTGGGAGAAAATTCGGTGTTGTGGTGCGTATTAAGTGTAACATGGGAGAAGAGAGAGAGATGTCTTGCAGTGGTATATAACCCGCCAAGTGCCTCGGATTTTTAAAATCCAAACTTATTCAGTTTAATTGGACAGGATATTGAGGAGTTATCAAACAGATATCTGGACAGTAGCTTCATGATAATGGGTGATTTCAATGCCAGAGTAGGATTAAGTCAAATAAAGCTAATAGATCCTGAGTGTGAATTAATGGGGGGAGAAAAAGAGATGGTAAGAAGAATGAGTAAAGATAAAGTAATGAATGGTGAAGGAAAAAAGCTGGTGGAAGTTTGTGAGGAGTTCAATATGGAGATGTGTAATGGGGTAAAAGGGAAAGATGAAATTGGGGAATTTACATGTGTTAATTATAATGATCAGAGTGTGGTTGACTATATGTTATACTCAATAGTCCTAGATATAAATATTGCAGATTTTGAAGTCTTGAATACAGTATGTTCTAGTAATCATTTCCCATTGAGGCTAAGTTTTATAAGTACATATAAGAATGAACTAAAACGAGAACATAAAGGAGGAGTTAAAATTGATAAATATAAATCGAGGGGTGAGGAGGCAGAAGGTTTTCTGAAGGAATTAGGGGGGTAATAAGGGAGAAAGAGATAGAAGAATTGCTGAAAGAAAATAAAACGGATGAAGCAGTTTTAAAGGTAGAAATGTTAGTAAAATATGCAGGTGTAAGGATGAAAGTGAAAGATTGTATAGATGGGAAACAGAAGGGATGGTACGATGAAGAATGTAGGAGGGCAAAACAAAGAGTTTTAGGGTAACTAAGAAGGTGGAGGCAGGAAAAGGACAAAAGGAAAGAGAGGAGTTTTTGATTGCAAGATGGGGATACAGAAACTTGTTGGAAGTAAAGAGGAGAGAATGGGCCAAGAAAATGAGTATAAAGTTGCATGAGGCAGCAAAAGCAAATGATAGCAAAGCAATATGGATGTTGGTGAAAAGAATGCGTAAGGTTAGAGCAAGAGAAAATAATATAAGTGCAGAAGAATGGTTCAAGTATTTTAAAAATTTGCTAGGAGGGCAACATGATAACCAAACAATTTGGGTAATGGAAAATAACAATTATGTTGAGCAATTGGATAAGCCAATAGATGTAGGGGAAGTGAGGGAACAAATTAATAGATTGAAAAGGGACAAAGCATGTGGTATCGATGGCATATCAGGGGAGTTTTGGAAAGCTTGGAGTCTAAATGTAAATCGATTAGAATTGCTGGTTAGGATATTAAATGCAATCTTTGAAGGGGGAAGGTTCCTAGGAGTTGGAAAACAGCAATAGTGGTGCCAATATTTAAGAATAAAGGGGAGGTGGATAACCCAGAAAATTATAGGGGGATTAGTTTGTTATCAGTGTTAGGTAAAGTTTATACAGGGGTTTTGACTGAAAGAGTGCAAAGTTGGGAGGAGCAAGAGGGAAAAGTATCTGATCTACAGGTGGGATATCGGAAAAAACAAAGAGAGCAATAAACAATATTTTTATAATATCTTCAATGGTAAATAAATATTTATCAAATAAAAGGGGAAGATTGTATATCTTATTTGTTGATTTAGAAAAAGCTTTCGACACAATAAATAGGGAAGCCTTATGGACCAAATTGGGTATGAAAAGAATGAGTAACAAGTGTATAAGAACAATACAAACAATATATGAAAATAATGATTTTTGTATAAGATTTGATAAAAATTGTAAGGATGAAGGAGATTAAAAATGTTATAGGTTTAAGGCAAGGCTGCAAGTTAAGCCCTATATTATTTAATTTGTTCATTGACTATATTCTAGCAATAATTAAGTTTGAAAATAGCCACTCTCCAATAATTGGGAATGAGGAGATACCAGGGTTACTATTTGCGGACGATTTGGTTTCAGGATCAATAACTACTGTGGGATTAAACAAAGTAATTGGAGCAATAGAGAGTTTTTGTAACAAGTGGATATTAGGGTTAATACAAGCAAAACAAAAATAATGGTATTTAAAAAGGGTAATAAGTTGAGAAAGGACGAAAAATGGAGTTGGAAAGGTAAGGAAATTGAGGTTGTCAGAAATTTTGATTATTTGGGAGTAAGACTAAGTAGCAATGGTAGATGGAGAGAACAAAAGAAACAAGCTTTAACAAAAGGAAAAGTGGCAATGAAAGTTATCAATGAAAGTTATTAGAGCATGTTTAGATAAAATACCTGGGATGCACGTAAAATGGAGAGAGTATATGGAGCAGTAGTTGAGGCAAAAATGCTGTATGGTGCAGAGATTTGGGGTATTGAGGAGGGGTGGGAACAGGTAAATAAAGTGCAGAGGAGCTTTTGTAAAATAATTCTGGGTCTACCAAGAGCCTCGCCTAATGGGGTTGCACAAATGGAGTTAGGGAGATTTGGTAGTAAGGCTAAAATTATTGAAAGAATAGTGAAATAATGGTTGAGAATTGAGGAATCGGAGAATAATAATATTTTAAAACAATGTTTGGAGGTTCAGCGAAAGCTAAATAAAGAGGATACTTGGTACAAGCGCCTAGAAGCAATTCTCAATGAAATGGGGTGTGGAAATATAGACAATCATGTGAGAAGGGATGTTGGAAAAGAGTTAGATTGAGGATTGAAGATATGGAAAGACAGGAAATAATTGGTAGTTTTAATTCAAAAACATCATTCATTATATGTATATACAGAAATTAAAAGGACATGGGAAAGAGAAAACTATGTTGATGTTTGTAATAAAATAGCAAGAGAGGGCTTTGCATGGGCTAGGTCAGGGGTGGTGAGGTTAAAAGGCTTAGGAGAAGGAGAAAATGAAGGCAAATGCCCATTATCTAATAGCAAATTTAATAATTACTGACATTTAATGTTAGAATGTGAAAGAACAATGAATATGAGGAAAAAATTGCAAAGAGACAATTGGTCTAGATTACCAAATGAAATTATAGGTAAAAGGTTGTTAGGAGTTAAATCCAAGGAAAGTTTATTTGAAATAGAAAAATATTTAGGTGTAGTGAGAAATAAATGGTTGAAAAAAATTAGAAATAGGGAATAGAAAGAAAATGCAGATTGTTGAATCGTAAATTAAATAGGACCCAATGACTCGACAACCATGGTGTTGGATGTCTGCGGGCCCTTAGTAATGCAGCAACTTGGTGAAAATGATATGTAAAGGGTAATGTGTAGAGATAAAATTATGTATTATATAACTTATATGAGAATTAATTTATGTAACTAACGAAGTGAAATAAAATATCTATCTATCTACTGACTTACTGTTTAACTGATATACCTAAACGGCAGCATGCAGTCAGACTATTCTCGGAAGGATTTTACAACAAAGTATCATGTGAAACGTGTACTAGGTCTGCCAGTTCAGGTGTGTCAGAAAACTTTTCTGGACATTTTGCAAATATCAAAAGACAGGGTACAAAAGACACCTTGAAACTGCGAGTGGCGTCAAAGGAATTCCGAGGTGGAGACGGGTGTCACAAAAAATACTAATAACAGAGAATCTCTGATTAAATTCATACAGAAGTTTAAAGTACTTGACGTTCATTATTGTAGGAGAAAAACATCAACACGGCAATACTTACCAAGGGAATTAAGCATTAATAAAATGATACGTATATATTATGCAGAAGCATCTAATTCATTGAAAGCGTCTTAAGAGTTTCTTCCGTAATATTTTTAATGCAAAATTTAATATAGGCTTCAAAAGCCCTATTTCTGATGTATGCTCACTTTGTATTTCTTTTGACGAGAAAATAAAATTGGAAGCACATAAAACTAAACGTTCTGATTTGCTGATAGCTAAACGAATACAAAAACTTAGAGCTAAGGCATATTTTGATCTCCTGAAAGAAGATGATAAAGTAGCAACATTTTCATTTGACTGTCAGAAAAATATGTTACTGTCAAAAGTACAGGATCAAGCAGCATACTACAGCAGGCAGTTATACATGTATAACTTCTCCATTCTGCAGGTTCATCCAAGGTGACACTGACAAAACAGCATGTTTGTAATTTTGTTTGGACAGAAAATTAAGGTCCTAAAGTTTCAAATGAAATTGTGTCAGCAGTATCCAGTCATTTGTACAAATCTGATTTTTCTGGGGTTAAGAAAGTTAGGCTATTTGGAGATGGCTGCTGTGGGCAAAATAAAAACACCACTATGATAGGCATGTATAATAAATGGCTTGCTATTCAAGCACCACAGAACGTGTAGGTGATAGAAATGATCTTTCCTATTCCTGGCCATTCATTCATCCCTCCCGATCGTGTTTTCAGGCTAATAGAGAAAGAAATGAGAATGAGAAACACTATCAGTAGGCCTGAAGAATATTTTGAAATCTATAAAAATCAGAGAGAGGTAACTAGGCTAGGGATAGATGTATCTATACAAGATTGGAAGTATGCTGCAAAGGAAACATCTAAGTCGCCAGGATCCTGGTATTTTAAATTAAAGGCATCTAAACATACTATTTTACGTTCTACCCCAGGCAAAGTTCTAGTGAGACGTAAGTAAAATTATCGGTCTGATTTGTGTATAGGCAAGACCATCCTGAAGAGAGGCAAAACCTTAGAAATGCTTATTGTAAGGAATTTAGATGTAGGTGTAAAAGTAAAGGAGGAAAATGTTAAAGATGTGCAAAAGGTATTAAAACAAAATTGGTGATAACTGGGAGGAAAATGAAAGCCTGTATTTTACAAGAATTTAATATCTAAAAACAACATTGCCAAAGACGATGAAGAAGTAGATGCTGTTTGTAAGAGTTTCTTGAATAGTGAGGAAGGAGAACTTAGAATTTGATGTGTTTGTTTTTGAACATTAGTTATTAGTATTACATTATAAACATAATTGTAAATTTTACAAGTCATAAGATGTATGTGATATGAAAACTGGTCAATTTTAGTGAGCAAACTATGAAAAGAGTGATTCATTGATATCCTTATGCAAAATTGGTGAAAAAATTGTGAAAATTTAGTTTTTTTAACTAAAATGAAATCAGAAATGGTTATAATTATACAAACATTGCAAGAAGTCATTTATTAACATTGTCAAATGCGTATATTGTGAAGTAAATCGAAAATGTTAACAGTTAATTATAATTTAGTATTGTGTTTCCACCAAAACTCGCCAAATCCACTACCGTTGTGTGCAAAACTTGCCTTAATCAAAATTAAATTTTGATTTACCGCCATATTATTTGAGACTGATTTTCAAGAGAATACATGCATCTTTAAGAGTGTAGTCCGGACATTATTACATTAAAAGAATTTTCAAATGTTCTGCTGTTTGCCTAATTTTAGTTTTTCACGTTTTCTGAAAATTCGCTTTACCTGGATAAGGCGAGTTTTGCACTTGACGGCCTCATATGTCTAAGTGATATGAACTGTTCTTGCTTGTGTCCTAATACCAGGTGGGTCTAAATAGCAACAAACATTATAGTAATTCATTAAGAAGAAGAAGAGGAAGAAGGAGGAGGAGATGATTTTCTGTAGAATTATAAATAAAAATATGTTCCTGTTACAGCTGCATGCCATGACAAAGAAAATTCAATAAAATTAATACTTCTGGAATTTCATATAATCGAAGTGGTGTTTGCTACAGATATGAAGAATATTCATTCTACCTAGTCTTAAGTATAATTTTTGTCTTGTTATAGGTATTATGAGCACATACAGCTTACTTGAACATTTTGATGTGAATGATCCTACTAAACTGAAACAGCATAAAGCATATAATGGTACTTTTGATGAACATATAAATAAAAGCCTTTTTAAAGATAAAAAGCTAAACAAACTTTGGGATAAAGCAGAGCAGTCAGGATTTACGGGTAAGTATGAATGGAACTGAATTTATTTCTAATTACAACAGATATACAATATATAAAACATAAAAGAATGCTTTAATGTATTACTATTTCCCGACCTTGTAGGCTGTGGTCTAAAAGGGATCAAAGATACCAACGTTTCGCCAAGTGCAATCCTTGGCGAAACATCGATATCTTTGGTGCCTTCTAGACCACAGCCTACAAGCCCAGGAAATAGAAATACATTTATTAATCTTCACGCTCGTTGTGAAAGCCTAAGTTTATACATACAAGAATGCATTTAATCTAGTGCAATTAAAATATCAGGCTGTTGCGTATCTTAACCAGTTGCATGTACAGAAAATAGCTCTGCATTGATGCAACTGTTTACAATGGGTATATCAAAGAATGCTCATTGGTTTTAGGGCATAGTTTTAACATCTGCTGGAGCTATGGGCTATACCAGCAGAAAAGAGAGAAACTGACAATCAGGTTGTTATTTCACATTATACAACAGTGCATGCAGTGAAATTAGGAAGGACTACTTGAAATAAATTTAGTCAGCTTTGAGGCATTTTATAATAAGCCAGGTATGGGCATTCTTGACTCAGCATGTCATCACATGTCAACGCTCATAAGCAGTCTTCTAACCAGTGTTGGAACGCTGCTCTGTACACAATTACGAGATGTGTTCCACAATAGTTGATAGGACATTTAGGGAAGAATGGGATCTTTCATATTTTGTAGCATAAAAGATGCTGCAATGTATTTGCATGTGTGCGCTTGTGTGTGTGTGTGTGTGTGGGTTCTTTTTTTTTTTCTCTCTCTCCACTTTTCAAGTGGTTTGAATGGGGGAAGTGTAAATCATGGGAAACCACTTGCATAGGTAAAAATGCCTCGAGAAAAAGGTTAACGTTTCCCAAATGCACATTGTTAATATTATAGATTGTTTTTTTTTCTTATTCCTAGTATTTAACTCAAATATCTCCAGAGTGTGAACTAATTGCTGACACTACACTGCCTGTGTAATTCTACTTAATCACTGGCTAGGAGAAGGGCAATTAAGTATTGTATTTTTTTATTGTGCTAAGAGTTTTACAAATGTGATTGTCTACTGCACTTTGACCCTGGTCACTCATTCAGTAGACAATCACTACAGTTTATTTACATTTTACAATTTCTTGTCAATAATTTATCTTGCTCTTTTTTTTTCAGTTTTTTTTCATGTCCCATTTCCACTTGTTTTTCACTTTTCATTTATTGATTACTTAACCATCACACATTCACTATAGTTTTCCATTCAAAGTAAGATGCACTACCTCTTACTTTTCTCTTTCCACTGTCCAAAGCCATTTATTTTTTACTTTACACAAACTGTCCAATGCTTCTAGCGTCCTTACATATCATTTCAATCATAAGTGTATTTCTATCCCCCTTCAACCACTTCTTATTAAAAAATTCTTTTCTCCAATTTTCTGTTCCTTGGCACTTAAATACTATGTGTTCAATGTCTTCATTACCACCACATATCGGACAATGCTTCTGAGGAATACCCTGTCTTAGCCCTTTTAGCCTCCATGCTCCAGTTCTTAACCATGCAATAGATTCTCTCTCTTCTTTATTTACTATGTCTATATATTGTTCCCTACCCCATGTATTTTTCATTGATCTATAATAAACTAATGAGCTCTTTTCGGCAATCTCACTGAACATGATTTGTATTTCTATATCTTCCAGTCTTTTCCTCGCCTTTTTCCAAACATTTTTCACGTTATTTTCTCTCCTCCATATATCTCCTAACCCATTTTTCTCCAAAATGTTCCATAATTTACTTATCCATCCATCATTCATTAAGCTATTCTCTTGGTATTCAATACATTGTCTTAACACATTACTTTTTCTTAGATTTAAAGTTCTGAACCAAAATTTCAAAGCTCTTTCCATTATCTTCCCCTTAGTTGCCACCCTGCCCATTTGTAATTGTGCTACCTGTCTTACAATTGACTTCGGTAGCCCTAGTATTTCTCTACAAAACATCCTGTGCACCACATCTATACTTTCCCATCCTCTATCTAATCCCCATATTTCTATACCATACATCATTTTTGCCTCCACAACCATCTCAAACTTTTTCCAGCCATTTAACATTTATATTAGATACATTATATTTGCAGCTTCTAATTGCTGCCATCGCCCCTTTACCTTCTGCCAATGTAAACTTCTTTTGTTTCTCCCATTTATTACCTCCATCTATTTTTACTCCTAAATAGATACAGTCACGCACTACCCTGTAATCTTTATTCTCTCCCTTCCACTTTTCATATTTGCTTAATTTTCCCCCCTTTTTGAAAACCACAATCTGTGTTTTCTCTTGATTCACTTTTAACCTCCATTCTTTACAATATACATCAATTGCTTGTAATGATTGTTTTAAACCACTTACTGTAACAGATCCTACCACTAGGTCATCTGCAAAAAGAAGTCCTGGGATATGGATGTTGTTAATTACTGGTGCACAGTTATTATTCCTTCCAATTTCTAGTAAGACATCATCTATGAATAAATTAAATAAAACTGGGCTTAACTTACATCCTTGCCTAAGGTCTTTCTTTTGTGGAATTTCTTTTGTTACACAGCCTGTCTCCACCCTTACACAGAAGGTATTCTCAAAATACAGTGCTTTAAGACTATTCACCAATTGCTGACTTACTCCCTTACACACTAATTTATGCCACAGAAGTAGTAGCTCAATTCGGTCATAAGCTTTCTCTAAGTCTACAAAAGCCATACACAATTTACCCCTTTTTTTCTTTTAAATATTTGTCTGCTAATGTCTTTATAATAAATAAATTATCAATTGTTCTCCTTCCCTTGCGAAAGCCCATCTGGAATTCCAAAAGGATATTATATTCTTCAACCCATAATTGTAGTCTCACTGCCAAAATGCCCACAAAAAGTTTTCCTATATTCGATAATAATGCAATACCTCTGTAGTTATTAGGTTTATTGACATTGCCCTTGCCTTTATATATAGGATGGATGATAGCTTTCCTCCATTGTTTAGGTACATAACCCTTTCTAATAATTACATTAAATAAATCTAATAAAATTTTCACTCTTCCTGTTTCATTACACCACTCCTTAAGAAACTCTGTTGGGATGCCGTCAATTCCAGTAGCTTTATTTTTCTTCAGTAACTTAACTTGTTTTATTATTTCCTCACTCCTAATTTCACCATCCAATATCTCTACAAAAACATTCCTTATTTCCAAAAATCCTGTACTTCCTATACTCCTTTCTTCCCCATATAATGTTTTAAAATACTCCATCCATTGTCCTGGCTCAACCTTGGGTTTAGTTACACATTTATTATAGGTCGACTTAAGAACCTGCCATACCTTATTAACATTATTATCATTTACACATTTTATCAAATTCCTTTCATTGCATTCTCTCCAGTGCTTTTTTTTTTTTTTTTTTTTTTTTTCTTTCTTTCTCTAACAATAAATTCTGTGAGTTCCTCCCTTGCATATAATCGTCCCTAGTAATACCTGCATTCTTTTAGTTTGGTTATTTTTTATAGTATGGCTATGGAATTACTTAAGATGTATTAAATATTCTTTCTCTGCATAAAACATTTAAACTTTAATAACTATGTGCATAGGATAGAAATAACAATATGAATGAACTTTTATACCAGAATGAAACCAGTTACTGCTTTGTATCAGAATAATCCAAAATGGATTTCTGTTTGGACCTTTTATTTCTTATATATTCTATTTGTCTTTCAAGTTCATACATATTGTCAAAATTATTTTCATCCACCACAACAAATGATAAATATCTACGCAAAAGTTCTACCGCTGCACATGCCTCAGCACTGGTAGGCATCACTTCACTTTCCTCGTCAGTGATGGTGGATTTGGCTGTCTTTCTTTCCATGATGAACTCCACATCTCTTTCCTCAGTAGTAATCATAGCATCATCCACCTGGAGAAAGTCTTGAAAAGTCAGTTTAGCTGCAGTATTTCCCAGGTAACAGGAAGCAGGTCTTCTTCTCCTCCTCATCCTCCTCCTCTGCTGGCAACCAGGAGTTGGTGCAGTTCTTGAAAAATCCTGCTTTCAAAAAGCAGTTTGAGATGCTTCACAGCCTTCCACAACTTGGCAATGAAATGGAGTGCATCCAAGATTAATACCTTGAAAGATGCAGGATCCTTTCCGGCATCCATGAGGTACAAAACTCGCTGAACCAAGCTCTTTTATAAAGAGCCTTGAAAGAGTGTTTAACCCCCAAATCCATTGGCTGCAGCTTACTATTACAGTTGCCTAAAAGGAACTGCAATTGAACATTTCTTAGGTACACATCTGTAGTATGTGCAGGGCAACGGTCGATGAAAAGCAGAATTTTTCTATTTTGTGCCCCCATTGCATCCAGAGCAGCCAACTACTGTCGAAAAAGATAAGAAGTCATTCAAGTTTTTTGATTGGCATCATAAGAGGTTGGCAATGGCTGCACATTTTTAAAGTAATGAGGCTTCCTGGCCTTTCCTATCACAAAAGGATGGAGTTTCTCAGAGCCATCAGCATTGGCTCCCAACAAAGCTGTTAACCTCATTTTACTATGCTTCCCTGGCAGTTATCACCTTTGAATCCTAAACTTTTGCTGGGCATCACACTAAAAAAACAGCCCAGTTTCATCCAAATTAAAAATCTCCCTGGCTTCATATTTCCTGGTAAGCTCCTGCAATTTTCCACCAGTGCATTCTTCCACAGTATCATCATTAACTGCATTTGACTCTCTGCAGACAGGTTTATAGGTTATGTTGTACCTTTCTTGTAGCTGTCGATCCAGCCATTAGAAGCACTGAAATTTTTAGTTCCAGGCATATTGGCCATCTTTAGTACTTTTTCCCTTAAAAGCACTCCATCGACTGGGATGCTTGATGCTCTTTTAGTTGCAAACCAGCTGTTCAGGATTTCTTCAAATTCCTCATATTTTGAATATGTTGCATATTTTTGTTTCTTGGAGTTTGACCGACATTCTGAAGCACTGGAAGTTATAGTTGATCTGTCTTTTATTATTGTACTCGATGTGGACACAGAAAGCCGTAACTCATGTACAAGTGCAACATGTGGTTCCCGGTACAAATCTACCTTCTCCAAGATCTAAATCTTCTCTTCACTAGCGAAAGTCTTTCTTCCTTCTTTATTTTCATGATCGATACGAAATATAAGCTCTCACAATAAAACAATAACATAGAAGAAGTAACAAAAAACAACAAAGAGATCATGACAAATAACTGGCCACTTGGTTAACAATCAACAAGAAAAACTTAAAAAATAAATGTAATGAATCAACAAGAAATACTTAAGAAAATTAATGTAACAGATTAACAAGAAAAATGTAAAAAATAAATGTAATGAATCGCCAACAATAACTTCAAAAATTGCAGCAACAAAATCAGTAAACATGAAACGAAAAACTTAAGCATGATGAATGCGGATTTGCTTAATAATCTCATGTTGATGCACCAATGTAGCTTCTCAAGCAATGAACAATAACTGTGACTGCAGATTGCCCCCCTCTCTTTCCATCCCTGTATAGTGTCCTGCGATAATTTTGAAAACTGTTAATAAAGCTGCTTCTTCCAGAGGATTAGTAATAATAATAATAATAATAATAATAATAATAATAATAATATTTATTTCATCCAATTTATCAGTACATTGATTTTGGACATGTCATTACAAATTTATGTACATAATTATAGTTACAATTATTTACAATTCATCTAGATTGTTCAGGCATTTATTTAATAAAAATATCTTCAATTTCATTTGAAATTGTTGCTTTGACACATCTGCAAGAGCTTTAGTTTCTGGAGGTAATTTATTAAAATGCTTAATCCCTTGATATAGAACATCTTTCACTGAGACATTTTTATTTACATTACATTTGTAATAATTCATGTTGCTTCTTGTATTATACTCATGCATTTGTTTAGTTTTTATGGTTTGATATTTTACTATTAAAAACATTGCTACTCCTATAGGCATGCAGAGAATAGATGGTAAATATCCTTTTGCTAATAAATATCTCCCTACACGATTTTCTAACTTTTAAGTTGAACAGGATTCTAATACTTTTCTTTTGATATATAAGTAGCCTGTCCATTTGCGTCTTTGCTGCAACCCCCCATGTTTCAACTCCATAGAGTAAATGAGGATAAATACACCCATAATAAATGAGCTTTAAGACATTGGGGTTCTTATAATAACTAAAATATCTCAACAGGTAGAATGACTTGCTGATCTTTCCACATATGTGCTCAACATGTTGCGCCCAAGTAAACCGGTTATCTACTATAATACCTAAGAATTTTAATGTTTTTACATCTTGTAGATTTATGTTATTAACCTTCAGAGTTAGCATGCTACTGTTCTTCCATGAGCTATAGTGCATTATGTTAGTTTTTTTTGCAAATTATACTGTAAATTTATGGATTGAAAATAATTTAACAACACATTAGTGGTTTTATTGAGCATTGTGTTTAGTTCGTCTAAGGTTTTATTCCAGCACACAGCTGTAGTGTCATCCTCATAAGTCACTATAGATGTATTTTGCATGTGTTTAATATCATTGACATACATAATGAATAATAAAGGGTCTAATACTGATCCCTGCGGCATTCCATACTTCATAATATCTAATTTTGATTTTACCTTATAGATTTTTATCCCTTTTTTATATGGTATTTCTGTATACGGCTTTCTTCCAATCAGGTAACTTCAAATTAGTTCTAGTGGAATTCCCCTAATGCCATAATTTTCAAGCTTGCTAATTAAAATATTTTAGTCCACACAGTCAAATGCTTTAGAGAAATCGAGGAATAAAGTGCTTACCTTCTCATGATTTTCTAGTTTTCCAATTGCTTCGTGTATGTATTGACTGATGGCAGAGATAGTGGATCGTCCTTCTCTAAAGCCATATTGAAAGTTTTTTAGCATGTTGTATTTATTTAAATAGTTATTTAGGCTTATTAATATGACTCTTTCAAATAATTTTGCTATTTCTGATGTTAGAGTGATAGGTCTGTAGTTATCAGAGTGTAGTTCATCCCCCTTTTTGTAAATTGGTCTGGTCACTCCTAATTTCAGAAGTTCTGGAAATTGACCCTGTTCAAGAGAATAATTAATTAAGTAGGTTAGTGGTTTTACTACAACATTTTTGCAGCTTATTAGCAATCTAGGGCTAATTTCGTCCCACCCACTGCCCATTATATTTGGTAAATTGTTCTTATTATTTTGCTGATTTCAGCTTCTGTAGTTGGCTTAAGAAAAAATGAGAAACTGGTTGAAGTATTGCTGTTCACATAATTTGTTAAGTTCGGCATTTGAGCAAGCACACTTAAAAAGAAATCATTAAATTTTTGCTTACAATAATAGTATCATCAGTAATTATATCATTTATTTTAAGTTTAATATTTTGGGAGGATGGAGAGTTTTTTCTAGTTTCATTTATCAGGCTTGATGCTGTTTTGCTGACATTTTTAGAGTTACCCATTTTCTGTCTGTATGCACTAATTTTAATACTTTGTAAACTTAAGTATTCCCTTCTTACATTTCTGTATTTGTTTTTATGTCCCAGTGAAGTGCTTTTATACAAAGTATACATGTCTGTCATTTGCTCTTTTAGTTTGATTGTTTCTATAGGTAATTTTGTTTTTATAACATTGTTTATAATTTTACTTTTCTTTGGGCATGTGTCGTCGAGATTTGTTTTGAATATATTATAAAATTCATTCCATTTATAATTTACATTACCACTATCCTCAAAAATAGTGTCCCAAATCTACATCACCTATGCTATTTATGAAGTTATTCAAATTTTCCTTGCCTAAATCCCTTATAACTCTGATTTCTTTGCTTTCATTACACCTAGTAACAATGAAGTCAACTAATTGAGCATAATGATCAGAAATATATGTTTCAAAGACAACTGAAGAACTGTATTTAATATTTGATGCTACATGATCTATAGTGGATGAAGTATTATTTGTCACTCTAGTAGATTCCTGAATAATATCTTCCATGTTGTAACAATTGAAAATTTCCTTTAGATTTTTGTATGATCTGTCACAAGAATCTACATTTATATTAATATCCCCAGCAATAATACGTTTTGAGTCTGAACTTAGATTATTATGCAGCATATTTTCCAGTTTGATGCAGAATTCATTAATAGGTGATGAGGGTGATCAATATATTCCGAATATAACTATATTTCCCAAACTTGTGGCCACTTTCTGAGCAATCACTATTTACGTTAATTTCAGAGATTTTTATTCCATCTCTAACATATATGATGACTCCCCCCCCCCCCCCCGATACTTGACTCTAGAATACTTGGAACCAATTAGAAAATTGTCCATGCCACATATTTCATTATTCCTGGTGCAATGTTCAGTTATTTAACAAATATCAGCCTTTACCTCATTTAGAATCTGGGATAATGCCAAAAGCTTTGTTTGAATATATTGTATATTTAAATGTATAACTTTGAGCTTATCACATGTTGCATTATTTTTCCAGATGTGAATATATTTACCTTAGTGTTATTTTTCAAGTCTGTTACCTTAGAATTAAAATCCACTCTGACCATCTTCAGTTTTGTAACGGATGGTGCTTACGTAATATATTTTACGTATTATTATTTAGAACTTGAAGATCTTATAGTTAGCCCCACGTTGTGGTAGCCAATTTGTAGCGGTATTACTTACAAATATTTGTTTACATCAGTGTTGAAGCCATCTTATGACGTCATTCATTTGTTTGGTTTGTAGCTCCATCTGGCGTTAGCAATTTTTATTTCAAAATGTCCTCCGGCTAGCTATTATCCTGTTGGCCTGGGGTCGAACATGTGTCTCAATACAGGTTGTGAAGCGGAAAGGAATCTTTTATTCAAAAATTACACTGATGAAGAAATTTGTTTTTATAATTTTTTATTGTCAAACACGTTCACTATCACTTTTACATATTGATTTAGATACTCGCCAAACTCAAACTGTTATAATATTTCTTACTGATCATTTTTTATTCACGCACTTCAACTTTGTGTATAATTAACTTTATAATACTTTAGATTTTCATAACTTGTGAATCTATAGCCGACGTATCTCGTATAAATATTTTGACGATCTTAAGACGACGTGTATTGCACAAAGATTTTTGATGAACTGCAGGGCAAGCTACCTCGAACCTGGCTTTATATACTCCCACTCCCCGACATGCCTAAAGATTATAACTGAACTGCAATTGGCTAATAAAACGCGCCAACATTAGTGTCTATTTTAATATCCAATGAAAACCACGAATACATATTGCTTTTTAGGGAAACATTCCAGAAGGTTCTCAACGGAAAAAACACGCGAACATTACGTAACTTCCTGCATTATTGCGCTATTATTGACAGTTTCAGTAAAGCCTTATAAATTTACTTTCCAACAATATTTACAATCAATAAACATCTGAAATCAATGTCACATAAAAATGCATATTCATAATACAATCATTATTTACATTTAAGTAATTTGTGATACAAATTACTGCATCATATGCCCCACTAGAAACATAATTATAAATATTTACAACTTGTTTGGAAATTTTATAATTGGGTTTTTAGTCTCCTAAATCTTGGAACACACGCTATCACTTTCACTTTACACTTCACACGCATTTAACACACGACATATGTTTTTTTTGTTTTTTTTGTTTTTTTTTTGTTTTTTTTTGTTTTTTTTTTATTTTTATCTCGCCACTACTTACTGGCTCTGGTTTAATTAATTTAGATATTAATCTGACATCACAAATTTTTTATAGCAAATACTTTACCCTAAATTATTTAATCACTGTTACCAAATTGTTTACCTTCTTAAGTTGTTGACAAAAATTTATACATTTAGGATTTTTGTAATTATTACACATATTTACCAAAATATTCACCCTCTACACAAATATTTACATCTCTTAAATCTAGGCACTGTTTCACATGTTCTATTTACTACATAAATATATTTTTTTTTTATTTATTATATTTACCAATTTTTGTTATTTTGTACTTTATCATAACAATACTCTTGGAATAGTATTTATGTACTTCACTTTAATATAACATCATGCTTTATTTCACATGTTCAGTTACTAATAAAATGTTATTTTACTCTTAAACATTTAGTCATGTCCAAAATTTATTTCTCCTTTCCTATGACATACATATTTATTTAACCCTCTTACGTTCCAATACATTGCTCTGCATTTCGTCTTTAACTATCCAGCATTTACTATTTATCATCTTTGTCTTTTGTTTCACCTTGATCTTCATGGTTGTATGGTTTCAGCATCTCAATATGGAACTTTCCTATGCTTTTTCGAGTTGTTGGATTACATAACTCATATGTATTAGTTCCATATACTTCAACAACTTCATATGGTCCATGGTATTTGAGAAACATTCGCCAATAAAGTTTATTTGCTTTATCCGACAATTTCTTGGTTTTGACCAAAACTAAATCTCCTATTTTGATCCTCCATTCCTTTCTCTTCTTTTCTTCATGTTTAATTTTTCTTTTTATGGCCTTTTTCTTCATCCTCTCGAATGCTTTTCGGAACATCTCTTCTTCTGTTTGTGGTATCGAATGCGCATCTGGAATGGCTTCTGGAATTTTTTTACACATTGTATTGATCTTCTTTCCTAACTTAAGCTCACATGGTTTGTATCCTGTCACATTGTTTACGGTTTCATTTAGTAGATTCTGAACGAAGTTCACGTATCCATACCATTGGGTGTGTTTTCGATGACATAACACCCTTAAATAATTTGAAATTTCCTTAATTTCCCTCTCCACTGGGTTGGAGTTTGAGACGGTAATTTGTATCACAAATTACTCAGATGTAATTAATGATAGTAATATGAATATGTATTTTTATGTAACATTGATTTCTGAGGTTTATTAATTGTAATTATTATTGGTAAATAATAATATACAGCTTTACTGAAACTGTCAACAATAACGCAATAATGCAGCGAGGGGATGAGTTGTTTATCGTTACCGGGAACAAGGAAGTTACGTAATGTTTCGCGCCTTTTCCGTTTAGAAGCTTCTAGAACATTTCCTAAAGCATATGTATTAGTGGTTTTCATTGGATATTTAAATAGCGGCTAATGTTGGCGCATTTTATTAGCCAATGGCAGTTCATTTATAATCTTTAGGCGTATCTTGAGGCAAGCCTATAAATAGTGTAGGTTCAAGAGAGCGTTCCCACCAGTTCTACAAAATTCTCCGTACTCTCCACGTCGGTATCGCAGTTCATTTATTTCGTCAAGTTACGCGCAGCAGAATTACGAAAAATCTTATAAAGTATTATACAGTTAAATATATAAAGTTGAAGTACGTGAGTTAAAAGTGATAAGAAGTTATTACAAACAGTTTCAGTATGGCGAGTATCCAGATAAATATGTAAATGTGTTAGTGAACGTGTTCGACAATAAAAGTTATAAAACCAATTTCTTCATCAGTATCATTTCTAGACAAAAGATTCCTTTCCGCTTCACACCCTGCAAGAGATACAAGTTCTACCAAGATAAGATGATAGCTAGCCAGAGGACAATATACATAACCTTAAATTCTTTCAGAAACTAATTGATACAAATTGCTACGCCAGATGGAGCTAAACAAACCAACAAGGAGTGACGTCACAAGATGGCAACACACGTGATGTAAACAACATTAATACCGCAGCATATTGGCTACCACAACGTGGGGCTCAACAACAAATTACGTAAAAACATATTACGTAAGCTATACCGCATCAAATTGGCACCCAGAACGTGGGGCATAGATGACTAGGAAAGGAACAAGAATAACCAGGAAGTAGCAGAATTAACTAGGAATGAAGCAGAATTAACCAGGAAGAGACGAACGCAGCAGTGAAACGATCTACAAGACGCAGATTCCGAGACAACAGGGTAATTCAACAACAAAAACATCGAGACGACGTAGATTCATCACAACACAACGCAGAAGCGACATACAAACATAGGAGAATGGGGCAGAACGCTGGACATCAAAGCTACATCAACAGAAAGCATCACAAAGGTATCGTAATTTTTTTTTAGAAAACAAAAACAATGGCTACTAATAATATTGAAGAAACAATGATGGAAGGGGATAGTGTAACAGTTAGCTGTAATTCAATACAGGTTACAAAAAAAAGCTCAAACAATGTAGTATTGGAGGGAGGAAATGTTAGTGCAGAAAGTAAGAATAGAATCGCAGGAAATATTAATATTGATGCTGGTATGATGATGGAAATGATGGAAATTTTGAGAAATATTAGGGAAGATATACAAAAGAGTCATAGGGAAATGAGAGCAGATATGAAAAAGATTAATGAGAAAATGGAAAAGGATCATAGGGAATTTATGGAAAGGCTTGGTAGGAGGAATGAGAAAGTAGAGCAAACAGTAGATCAAAGCAGTGAAGAAATTGAAAAGAAAGTTATGAAGTTAAATAGTAGTATGCCAGAAATGAGAGATGAAAATGAGGAAGTAGTAGTAAGTGAGACAGGAGAAATTTCAAAGAAAATGCTAGACATGAGCATGGAAATAGATAACAAAGAAAGTGAGGTTAATACTAAAAGTGAGATTAATGTAGAATGCACAGAGTTAGGAAGTCAAATGAATAGTATTTCAAGTGAGTTAAGAGAGATAAAAGAGGTTAGGAATGTAGATGTAAATGAGGCGCAAGTTAATTTCAGAGGGGAAATATCAGAAATACAAAATGAGACAGTAATGCAAAGAAAGAAATTGTACCAAGATGTTCAAAATGAAAACTCCAGTCCAGTACAGTTTAGTACAGATTTGTCAGAGTATTCTCAAGTTATAAAGATAGCAGATGAATTGAAAATGAAAGTTGTCAAAAGATGTGTTGTTCAAGAAACTTTAGATTGTTTTCAAATGTTATCATGTGATGAAATTTCAAATGAATACAAGAGGTTATTCATGAACAAAAATTTGAAGGTTAGAATACAGCTACGAGTAATGTTTAGCCACACACAATTTGATCCAGGAGGGTAAATAGCAATGTGATGTAAAGTAAATGCTGGATAGTTAAAGATGACTTGCAGAGAAATGTATTGGAACGTAAGAGGGTTAACTATTTATATATATGTCATTTGAAAAGAGAAATAAATTATATTAAAAAAAAAAAAAAAAAAAAAGAGAGAAATGTTTAAATTTTTAGTAACTGTAACAGTATTTGAAAAGAAGAAGGTAATAATTGAAACTTAATATGATATTAAAGTAAAAGTACGTAAATACAATTCCAAGAACATTGTTAAAATAAAGTACAAAATAACAAAAATGGGTAAAAATAATTAAAAAACAAATACTAATGTAGCAAACAGAAAAGGTGAAACATTGTCTAGATTTAAGAGGTGTAAATATATGTAGAGGGTGAATATTTTGGTAAATATGTGTAATAATTACAAAAATCTTAAATGTATAAATTTTTGTCAACAATGTAAGAGGGTAAACAATTTTGAAACAGTGATTAAATAATTTAGGGTAAAGTGTTTGCTATAAAAAAAAAAAAAAAATTTGTGATATCAGATTAATGTCAAAACAAATTAAACCAGAGCCAGTAAGTAGTGGCGAGATAAAACATGTCGTGTGTTAAATGCGTGTGAAGTGTTAAGTGAAAGTGATAACGTGTGTTCCAAGATTTAGGAGACTAAAAACACAATTTTAAAATTTCTAAACAAGTTATAAATATTTATAATTATGTTTCTAGTGGGGCATATGAGACGGTAATTTGTATCACAAATTACTCAGATGTAATTAATGATAGTAATATGAATATGTATTTTTATGTAACATTGATTTCTGAGGTTTATTAATTGTAATTATTATTGGTAAATAATAATATACGGCTTTACTGAAACTGTCAACAATAACGCAATAATGCAGCGAGGGGATGAGTTGTTTATCGTTACCGGGAACAAGGAAGTTACGTAATGTTTCGCGCCTTTTCCGTTTAGAAGCTTCTAGAACATTTCCTAAAGCATATGTATTAGTGGTTTTCATTGGATATTTAAATAGACGCTAATGTTGGCGCGTTTTATTAGCCAATGGCAGTTCATTTATAATCTTTAGGCGTATCTTGAGGCAAGCCTATAAATAGTGTAGGTTCAAGAGAGCGTTCCCACCAGTTCTACAAAATTCTCCGTACTCTCCACGTCGGTATCGCAGTTCATTTATTTCGTCAAGTTACGCGCAGCAGAATTACGAAAAATTTTATAAAGTATTATACAGTTAAATATATAAAGTTGAAGTACGTGAGTTAAAAGTGATAAGAAGTTATTACAAACAGTTTCAGTATGGCGAGTATCCAGATAAATATGTAAATGTGTTAGTGAACGTGTTCGACAATAAAAGTTATAAAACCAATTTCTTCATCAGTATCATTTCTAGACAAAAGATTCCTTTCCGCTTCACACCCTGCAAGAGATACAAGTTCTACCAAGATAAGATGATAGCTAGCCAGAGGACAATATACATAACCTTAAATTCTTTCAGAAACTAATTGATACAAATTGCTACGCCAGATGGAGCTAAACAAACCAACAAGGAGTGACGTCACAAGATGGCAACACACATGAAGTCACACAACCTTAATACCGCATCAAATTGGCTTCCACAACGTGGTGCTCTAAACACGTAACATTATAACTACTTCAAGTTCGGTCTGTATCTTGACGAAAAATATTGTTTAATGCCATTTTCTTTCAGTCCATCCATAAATTTTTTTCCTGTGAAGTACGAAGCATTATCGCTCAATACAGATTGAATAGGTCCTTCTTCTATCACATATGACTTGAGTAGTCTATTCAAACATGCTAAACCTGTAGGTTTTCTCAAAGGGTAAATTCTTACATATTTGCTGAATATATCATAACAGACAAATATATATTTGTTTCCAAATTGACTTGGAGGCATCGGACCATGAATATCAATACTAATTACACATCTCGGCTTATCCCTTATAACTGAATTAGTTTCAAATGCATATGCTGCATTTATTTGCTTTGCCTTCTGACACAGGTTGCAGCACGATATAAATTTTCGAACTTTCTGACGCAATTTAGATATGTATAAATTCTCTAATATCATAGAAGTTGTCCTGTCCGTCCCTGAGTGTGCTAACCCTTCGTGAAAATTCTTAATTAGTTCCTTTTCCATGCTTTTCGGAACCATTACCTTCCAACTAGGCATTTCTTTTCCATGCTTCTTGTATAATGTCCCATCTCGAATTGCTATAATTTCTTTCTTTGCCTCCTCAATTAATGGTGCATTTTCTTTAAGTTCAAATAATTTTGCGTCCTCATTTTGAATTTCCCCCATATTTTTCAATTTTCTCATCATTTCTTTGCTTAAAGGAATTTCAATTGTCAATATTTTGACTTCATTTCTAGGCCTTTCAATATTTTCAGGAATTTGTGGATTGTAGTTCAATCTGGATAGCAAATCACTGAAGGTATTATTTTTGCCAGGAATGTGTATAATCTCAATATCAAATGCAGATATTGCATGAATGTATCTAGCAAGTTTTCCACTACATAATCTACACCGTTGTATGAAAGTTAAGCTGATGTGGTCTGAATATACTTTCACCTTTTGCTGATAAATATAGGTTTTAAAACGAATTAATGAGAAATATAGTGCTCCAATTTCTAACTGAGTTACTGAAGAATTTCGCCCAATATTTGTAAGTCCTCTAGAAGCTGTACTAATGACGTGAAAGTCATTGTTGATGTCTCGCTGTCCTAAAATTCCGGCGTATCCTTGCATTGATGCGTCGACATAAATCTCATATTCCAAATCTTCTCTGGGCCTCTCGAGTAATATGGACTTAGCAAAGAGTTCTTTTACTCTCTCAAAACATTTCTGATGATCCACTGTCCATTTCCACTTATTGTTCTTTCGGAGAAGCTGCCGCAGTGGTTCTATTTCAGCCGAATATCTTGGTACGAACTTACTCTGAAAGTTCAATACCCCTAAGAGACGTCTAATTTGTTTTACGTTCCTTGGTGGTGGAATTTTCATTATTGCTTCTATTCTTTTCTGATCAGGTCTTATACCTCGTTCATCCACTACATAACCCAGAAAATTTATTTCCTTGACACAAAATTTTGATTTTAGTATGTTCACAGTCATACCATGTTGTTGTAGTTTATTTAACACATAATGGACATTATTCATGTGTTCTTCAAATGTTTGACTAATGATTAGGAAGTCGTCAATATACTTTATTAAAAAGTCATCTGCAGAATTTCCAAAGATACTGTGAAAGGCTCTCAAAAATCCACTTCCTGAGTTTTTTAAACCAAAAGGATTTACACAAAAACGATACTGGATCCCTGAGTACTGAAATGAAGTGTAATCACGCACTTGTGGATCTAATTCCACTTGCCAATATGATGCAGTGAGGTCAATGGATGTCAAAAATCTCCCTCTTGAAAGTTTTGTAATTAGTTGTTCAATTCCCTCACTTTGAAAATGATCTGGTTTCATATACTTGTTGACATATCTACCGTCTAATGTTAATCTCAAACTACCATCTCGTTTAATACTCCAGCAGATTGAATTTATATACTGAGAATTACTTTGCTCAATAATCCCATTTTCTAACATGCTATTTATTAGTTGTCTAGCTTTGTCCCGAAGACTTATAGGTAAATTGTCATACTTGTGCCTATATGGTGGTACGTCTTCTACTTGAAATGTATGCTGATATACATTACATCTGCCTGGGATATTACTAAATACTGAACTATTGTTCATCAAAACATCATGAAGGATTTGTTTTTGCATTACCGTAATATTATAAGCTTCTTCACACTTGTGTATTATTTCCTCATTTCTCTTCTCTTCCCAGCTGTTGTCTGTCTCGATCACATGGTCGTCTTTTATTTGGATTGCAAATTTCTCTACTTCTTCTGGCATTTCTGCTAGCTGTTGAAAATATGGCGTGGTATTCCCTTCATATTCTGTGACTACCTGCTTTATCTGACTATTTCTATCAGTTTCTGTTATTTGCACAAAAAACTCTTGGTCACAAAGATTCTTCTCATCCTTTGTCATCTCAATTACAGAAACTTTCTCTTTTATAAATGGTACCCTTATTTCTCTATCGTCTTTTGTCATTCTTAACTCTTCATGTTTAAAATCTATACTTGCTTCATATTCATGTAGGAAGTCACATCCTATAATTATGTCACAAATCAGATGGTTTACAATTAGAAACATAACCTCAAAATTCTCTCCGCCGATAAGTATGTTGAGTAGAGCTTGTGTTTTTATGACCTGTGTCGTTCTTCCGATTGCAACACGACAAACTAAATTACTAGTGGGAAGAGCCATAATTTTGTTACCTTCATTAATCAAATTTATGTAAAATTTCTGTGAGCAAATTGAAGCTGACGAACCAGAATCTATAGTTGCAATAATCTCTTTCTTCGCAATTTCCATCCTAACATGAGGTGACTCAAAATTTTCTCCCTTATCTTTTGTTGCTGTAATCTTATTACAGGGTGTATGTGTAGGCATATTATTTGTATTGGTAATGGATACTGAATTATTAAGGACGTCCTGAGAACCTACTACACAGGAGTCTATTAACAGTTTTCCTGGTTATTTCCATGTTCACGTACGGGACTGCCATTCCTAACAGGCGCTAAATCTATCTCATTGTCGCTACCATTGTTTTGAGTTCCCCTTCCTCGAGTTTGAAATCCTCGATTTCTGACATTATGTCCCCTTGGCACGTAATTTTCTTGCCGTTCCTCAGATCTTTCCCGGTTATTATTTTCCCTCCAGTGAGTGAAATTTCCCCTTTGTCTAATGTACCTCCTTCCATAATTTTGCCCTCTTTCAGGCAATCTTTCTGTCCTGACATAATTTATTTGTTCCTGTCGACCTGGTCTCCTATCTATCCTTGATCTTTCAAATTGTGGAACGTATGATTGATACCGTTGTCTGGTATTATTTTCATGACGCCTGTCTTGTCCTCTACTTTGCTGATAACTACCTTGGTAATTTCTTCTATCTCGCACATCTAAAAATCTATGCTCCCACTCCCGAGATATATCTTCTTCCTGTTGTTCCAAAGCTGTTATTAATTCTGTCATCTCATAGATGTTCCGTGGTTTTGCAATTAATAAGTAATTTCGTATCCTTATAGGATAATGCCTTGCGAGCAAACTCACAAAATCTTCCTCATTGATTGGAGGTGACAAGTTTCTAACCTGACTTGCATGTTTCAGTAAGTAGTCAGTCATTGATATTCCCTCTCATGGATTAAATTGACCATGACTAAGCATTGCTCGAATTCTTTGCTGTACCGTAACATTCCAAAATCTGTTCATGAATAATCTCTTAAAGGATTCATATGAAATTTCACCCCCTGATACCATTTGTAACCAATCTAAAGTTTTCTGGTCCAAACATCTTTTGACAACTATCATTTTCAGTGCTTCAGGTATCTTTTTAATTTGAAAATACTCTGATAATTCTGCAATGAACTGTACTGGACTGGAGTTTTCATTAAATTTTGGAAGTGGAAAATCACTTAAGATATGATTGTAATTTTGCAAATTCCCTGCTCCCATATTTAAATTCTCTAGTGTTACTTGTGCACTCTGAGTTTCAGCATTAGCTATAGATGAAGCTGCCGCATCACTCACATTATTTGTCATACCTGAGGAACTACCTCTATCATTATGTTGTACATCTGATACATTCACATCACATATATTTGCCCTTGAATTCAATTCTAACCTATTTACAGTACCTTGCAGATTTTCTATTGTCTGTTCCAATTTTTTATTATTCTCATTTTGAACAGTTTGGTGTTTGTTAATTTCAGAAGTTAGCTTTTGATTCAAATCTTTAGACAAATCTTTAACTTCATCAGACAATTTATTTCTCTGTGCTTCTGACTCCTTCTGAATTTCAGATATTTCCCCTCTGAAATTAACTTGCACCTGAATTAAATCTGCATTTGTAGCCTCCATCATCTCTTTTAACTCACTTGAAATGCTACTCATTCGGCTACCTAGTTCTGTACATTTTACATTAACATGCTCTATTTTATTATTAACCTCACTTTTTTGGTTAGATATGTCCCTGCTCATGTCTAACATTTTCTTTGAAACTTCACCTATTTCATTTGCTATCATTTCTTGATTTTCATTTTTCATTCTAATCATACTACTATCTAGCTCCATGAATTTCTTTTCAATTTCTTCCCTGTTTTGTTCTAAGCTTTTACCAATATCTTCCCTCAATTCTCTCTTATTCTGATCTAGTTTTTGTTCTAAACTCCTATCAATATCTTCTCTTAATTCCCTATTATTCTTTTGCATATCTTCCCTGTTTTGATCTATTTTCTTACTAAGATCTTCCCTGTTTTGATCTATTTTCTTACTAAGATCTTCCCTTAATTCCCTATGACTCTTTTGCATATCTTCCCTTAATTCTCTATTCATATTTCTCAGCATTTCCATCATCATACTAGCATCAAAATTAACATTTCCTGCTATTCTATTCTCACTTTCTGCACTAACATTTTCATCCTCAAATCCTAAAAAGTCTGGGCTGTTTTCTGTAACCTGTATTGAATTACAGCTAACTGTTACATTATCTCCCTCCATAATTATTTCTTCTGTATTATTAGTAGCCATTGTTTTCTTTATCCTACCACTCCTAAGGTACATTTGTAGGTTACAATTTTATTTTCTAAAAAAAAATTACGATACTCTAACCTTTGTGATGCTGTCTGTTGCTGTTACCTTGATGTCCAGCTTTCTGCCCCTTTCTCCTAGATTTGTATGTCGCTTCTGCGTTGTATTATGATGAATCTGCGTCTTGTAGATTATTTCACTGCTGCATTCGCCCCTTCCTGGTCATCTCACTTCTTCCTGGTTAATTCTGCCCCTTCCTGATTATTCTGATCCTTGCCTGGTCATCGTGTTCCTTTCCTGGTTATCGTGCCCCACGTTCTGGGTGCCAATTTGTAACGGATGGTGCTTACGTAATATATTTTACGTATTATTATTTAGAACTTGAAGATCTTATAGTTAGCCCCACGTTGTGGTAGCCAATTTGTAGCGGTATTACTTACAAATATTTGTTTACATCAGTGTTGAAGCCATCTTATGATGTCATTCATTTGTTTGGTTTGTAGCTCCATCTGGCGTTAGCAATTTTTATTTCAAAATGTCCTCCGGCTAGCTATTATCCTGTTGGCCTGGGGTCGAACATGTGTCTCAATACAGGTTGTGAAGCGGAAAGGAATCTTTTATTCAAAAATTACACTGATGAAGAAATTTGTTTTTATAATTTTTTATTGTCGAACACGTTCACTATCACTTTTACATATTGATTTAGATACTCGCCAAACTGAAACTGTTATAATATTTCTTACTGATCATTTTTTATTCACGCACTTCAACTTTGTGTATAATTAACTTTATAATACTTTAGATTTTCATAACTTGTGAATCTATAGCCGACGTATCTCGTATAAATATTTTGACGATCTTAAGACGACATGTATTGCACAAAGATTTTTGATGAACTGCGGGGCAAGCTACCTCGAACCTGGCTTTATATACTCCCACTCCCCGACATGCCTAAAGATTATAACTGAACTGCAATTGGCTAATAAAACGCGCCAACATTAGCGTCTATTTTAATATCCAATGAAAACCACGAATACATATTGCTTTTTAGGGAAACATTCCAGAAGGTTCTCAACGGAAAAAACACGCGAACATTACGTAACTTCCTGCATTATTGCGCTATTATTGACAGTTTCAGTAAAGCCTTATAAATTTACTTTCCAACAATATTTACAATCAATAAACATCTGAAATCAATGTCACATAAAAATGCATATTCATAATACAATCATTATTTACATTTAAGTAATTTGTGATACAAATTACTGCATCAGTTTCCCTTGCAAAGTGTAGTGGATATAACATTGCATAACAAATTACCAAATACAGAAGAACCTCTTCTCTTCAAATGCACACCATCACGAGCATGGTCTCCCACACTCGACCAACAATTTCCATCCACCATTGTACAACCTTTCACATTGCATATCCAGTCAAGTTCTCTGTTAATGAGTGCAATGTGTTTATCACTAACATCATGTCTTTTAAATATGCTGCTGATGACCACTTGAGTTTCAGGCACTTGATTCTGGATGAACTGGACTATATCCATTGTTTCTTCTATGATCTCTTCAGCAAAGGTTCCTCTATTAATATTATTTGTACCCACGTGTAGAACAATCACTTCCGGTTTTAGTTTCCTCAGTTCCATTTGCTCGATTTTGTGTTTAAGTTCCATAGCATGTATACCTGGGAAGCATCATACATCATAACCTTTATCCCGGCATATTTCACCTGAAAATTTGAGTAGCTAATCACCCACTATCAAAACACTCCGCATTGGCTTTTTTTCATTTCTTGATTTTTTACTCTCTGTGTTTTCCTGTGTAGGACTTTTACTTATGATTATTTCTGCAGCATTTTCTTGCTCCTGTAGTATTTCATATCTGTTAAATAGTTGTACAACACCACACTGATGGTTTCCATTTATATATAGATCAGAATGCCTTCACGTCTTTTTACCTTAAAAATTAAAACATAAGTAAAGGTTTAATACTACACAAACTTCCTTATGTTTGCTATGAAGTTGAAACCATAGTGTATTCCATGGTAACATATTGAGTTTGCACTGTAAAGTGTGCGCTGACAGCTGAGCGGTTATAAGCCAGTACTTAGCAATAAGGGCTACCAACCCTTTGTATCCTCCAGATATAAGCACTGTTTATTATACATATTATAATTTCCATTTGTAAAGGTTTAGTTGATTTTATGGTATTTATGCTTGCACAAAAAAACTGAAATACTCATCTTTTAATTTTCAAACTAAGTATTAATAAATAAATATTCCTAAATAATAAAGAAAATAAAAAATATAAATTAACTTAATATTGGGTGAGTAAGCTCTCTGCTTCTATTACTGCCCTCATTCTCTTGGGCATGGATGAAATCAAATGACTGGTCAAATTTTAATGAGAGGATACTTCCTCCCAAGCATTCCATAATTGATCCCATGAAACCTCTTTTGTTTTTTGGTTTCTTGCTGGCCAATTTAACTCCAAAACTTTTATCACCTTTGCCCACAGATTGATGAGATTAAAATCTGGTGAGCAAGGAGGCCAATCAATCATCGTGATATGTTGCCTTTGCAAGAAGGTTAAAATCTGTTGACTTATGTGAACAGGATGATTATTCTGTTGAATTCAGTGATTCCATCCGATATCTATTCCTCATAGAAGGAACAAAAATGCAATTGAGGATGTCCTATTTAGTGCTCCACCAAGCTGCCACAGCACACCTAGATCGTCCTATTCATTGTGTCACCAAGCCACCACAGCACACCTAGATCATCCAGTGACATTCAACCCCAGCATGACACAGGTACGCGACATTGATGACCATTTGTGCTACATTGCATTGTAGCATTTTCCTCTGGGGCAGTAAATGATTAGTTTCGCCCTCATTTGTAGATGAAAACGTCACATCTTTGAATATAACCCTATTTCAATTGTGGTTGACTTGTTTTCAACCTGTGATTGCCTGTAAAAGGGCCCTGCTGTGGTCAAACTATGGAGGGCTCTGCCATTCAACCCAGGTAAATTAGAATTGATTCCAGTTATGACACATGCTGGAAGAAAATTAAATTAAATTTTATTTATGGACGCTCTTTAACTGCTGTGATCCTTAGCATCCCATTCTATATTGGGCGTGAAAGACCATTAATTTTGCTCAGAGGCTTCTTTATCAGGTTTGAGGTTCTTCTATGTGCCATAAATATATGACAGGATCACTGGCTTTACTTCCCTTCCAAAGGAAGCCATACTAAGGATTTTTACGCCCATAAAAATACATCACCCTACGCTGGGTTGGAACCCATTACCTCGGGAACTAGAGGCTAGCATGGTAACCACTACACCACAGAGGACGACACATGCTGGAAGGGATTGCTGTCTGCCTCACCTAGAAGTGCATCTTACTGAGGAGTGGAGAAAAGGTTTTGACCTGAACCAGATTGACAGCGAAGAATCCCTTACCTGGATAATCACAACCACTTCTTGGCCATAGATATGACTTCAAGCGATACTACAGCCTGAGATGCAAAGTGACCAATAATGTTCACTAACATAAAGAGAGATCTCTTTGTGGCTTCATTCGTTATATGCATGCTCAGCCATAGCAGAAGTCGGTATGATTACTGACAAATCACACATAGCTTGGGGCTATAAGATGCAAATGCATGATCATGCCAGCACCAATGATGACTTAAGAATGGGAGCAGTAATGGAGACAGGAAGTATACAGTATTAGTCAATTAAATGTTAATATTAATGTTTGGTTTAGTTTAGTTTTTCAGTTTCAAATATTAATAATGTGTCAATTATTTTGAAAACAAGGATTAATTTATGTTTGTGTTTTTAAGCATAAATGCCTTAAAACAAAAAACATAATGTTCATAGAAAACAACACTAAATTTAATTAAAAAGGATACCAAGGTTATAAACCCAGGTTGTTCCAGTTACTAGGTAGATGCATCTCGCCCTGAATGCAGAGGTATTAAATCATGTATTGTGAACACAGCATCAGCGAAGGCCTCTAATGTTTTCCAAATTGAACTTTCTCTCTGATCATTGCTCATTTTATGTCTTAGGGTGTACATAAATTATAGTAAGGAGAAATTGATATAACTTATTAATTATTTGTCCTATTAAAAATGTCTAAATACCACTTGTCAGATACAACATGCTCATAAAAGTTTGCAAAGTCCAATCTAGACATTTCAACTTTTTGACTTTGTGCCCCATTAGAAGCCTTGCTTTGGGGAAGTAATGAAGTTGCTACTTCTAAGTGGGAAATAGGATGTTTATACCAAGTTTCTAATAATCGGATTGGCCATTTTTCAATTTCGGAAGAAAGAAAGAATAAAAGAAGAAAAACAGTTTAAAAATATAAACTTTTCTTTTTTAGGTAGCCCATTAAATTAAGTAATCAGTTGTTTGTAATTTGATTTCAGTACATAAATATTGGCATAATACAATAGTTTAAAAACAAGACTAAAGTAATGGGTGCAAATAAGCATGTTTAAATATAATAAATGAATGAACAATAATATAAAGTATTACTCCTAATACTTACGAGGTCCAGGTAACATAACAAAATAATTTTAAAAGTTACTAAATAAATAGTACATAATGCTAAGTTACATAATAAAAACTAATCAACTATGCATTTTCAAGATATTTATTCATTGAATAAAAACAACTCTGTATAAGGAACTTCTTCACCTATTTTTAAATATACAGGATGTGGAAAATCAATGTGCAGAAAATAGTAGAATGGAAAGGCAGTACCAAATATATAATCATTTTGAGGTTAAGAGCATAGGGTTGCAGATGCAGTATGAAAAACAGGAGCACTTCATCAACATTGAAATCTGATTTTTAGAAACCTCTTCATTTGTCAGTCAAAATGAAATGTAACTCATATGACAAGTGCATATACTGTCTCAATGAGTACTGGTACACAATGAGAATCTATTACTTGCACATACTGTACTGTACCCTTTGTATTGAACAGGATGAGCTTTTGGTATAACCATACCATCCAATAGATTTCAAAACACAAATGTGAACATCATGCACATCTAGGACAGAGACTAACTGTACAAGAGTGCATTTTGTTTACATCTGAAACACCACAAATAGATTTCACAATCAGAGACTCTTAAACATGTTGGATTTAATTTTGATGCATGTAGCACAGTAAAAAAAGCTTCTGTGACCCCTTGTTTCTATCCTTAAAATGCTTAGTTTGGTACTGATTTTCTACTCAACAATTTTCTGCACATTGTTTTTCCACATCCAGTATATTGTTAAAGTTTTTGATTTCTTAAAAAATGAAGGGTCTATTGTACAATTAAATACAGTTAATAGTGGAGAAGTTTTTTTTCATGTAGAGTCCTTTTATGCCCTGTAATGTGCAGCTTTAATTTATTTCTAGTATTATGGTCATGAGGTCAACATTTATAACTAGATGACCTTATATACTCAATTGCTTATATTATTACCAGTATTTCATGTAGGTAAATAAATGAAACTGTCAAAATATAACAATTTGAGATAAGGTTTACAGCCTATGGTGCTAGAAAGATTTAGCATAAGTCTGATGGCCCAGTTTTTTATTATAAAGATTCTATTACTATAACGTGGCTTTTCTCAGAATATTCTCTCATCATCATAATAATAATAATTTATTTCATCCAGTTTATCATACATCTGATTTTGGACATGTCAAAACAATTACATCTTTACAAATCCTTTAAATCATACAGACATTTATTTATTAGCTACACCCTCAATTTCCTTTTGAATTGCTGTTTAGAAACATCAACTACAGATTTGATTTCCAGTGGTAATTTATTAAATAGTTGATTCCAGAAATATATATCCTTTAAAGATACACTTTTTTTATACTATGCTTAAAGTAGTCCAAGTTTCCTCTTGTATTATGTTTATGGATTTGGTTTGTTTTTAATTGGTTTGTACTTATCTATTACATACATTATTATTCTATATGCATAGAGAGAGTAAACAGTAAGCAATTTATTGTTAACAAAGGTTTCCCTACACGATTCCCTTGGTTTTAGGTTAAACATGATTCTGATGCATTTCTTTTGGTATATAAGTAATTTATCCATATACATTTTTGCAGCAGCACCCCAGATTTTAATCCTATAGAGTATGTGTGGATAAAAATACCCATAGTATATTGGTTTCAATATGTTACCATCACTATGATTGTTGAAATATCTGAGTAGATACACTGTTTTACTGATTTTACCACATATATGTTCAATATGCTCAGCCCATGTTAGCTTGTTATCAACAATAAGACCTAGACATTTATGTGATTTTACATCCAGAATATTATTATTATGGACTTTTAGTGATAGTTTACCATCATTTTTATTGAATTGCATCACTTTAGTTTTTTGCATGTTGCAATGTAGATTTATCGATTTGAAGTAATTCAGCAACCAGAAGGTGGTATTGTTTATGGTAGTATTTAATCCTCCTACTGTTTTATTCTAACATACAGCTGTAGTGTCATCTGCATAAGTTATCACTGAAGTATTTGGTGGATTTTTAATATCATTAATATAGATAATAAATAATAATGGTCCCAACACAGTGCCTTGTGGTATGCCATATTTCACAGATCCCAAATGTGATTTGATTTGTTGTATGTATCTCCCTTTTTTGTATGTTATTTCCATTATTTGTTTTCTTCCAACCAGGTAACTACAAATTAGGTCCAGGGGTAATCCTCTTATGCCGTAGTTTTCCAATTTACTAATTAATATATTATGGTTGACACAGTCAAAGGCCTTAGATAAATAAAAAAATAATGCGCTGACCTCATTGTTTTCTACATTCTTAATTATTTCATGTATAGACTGGTTAATGGCAGAAGTAGTGGATTTCCCTTTTTCTAAATCCATTTTCAAACTTCCTTAATATATTGAATTTACTTAGATAATTATCCAGTCTTAGCAGCAAGATCCTTTCAAACAATTTAGCTATCTCCGATGTTAAGGCTATAGGCCTATAATTGTCAATATTTAGTTCATCCCCTTTTTTAAATACTGGTCTGATTATTGCTAATTTCAACATTTCTGGAAATTGTCCCTGTTCGATGGAAAAGTTAATCAAATAGGTTAATGGTTTTACAATAACATATTTACATATTTTTAATAGAAATGAGCTGATTTCATCCCACCCACTGCTTTTTTTTACTTGGCAGGTTGTTGATTATTTTAATTATCTAATTTTCTGTAACTGGTCTGAGAAAGAAAGAAAGAAATAAGTATTTGTCATGGTATTAACATTGGCATTTACAGAATTTGGCCTACTAGCTATCTGTATAGGTGCATTTATGAAATAATCGTTAAATTGTTTACTTATAGTGTCCGGATCATGAACCACTTCCCCATTTATGCTCAGTTTTATGTTTTTTATATAATTCAGGATATCTTCTTGCTTCATTTATTAAGCCCCAGGCTGTTTTACTGACATTTTTGGATTTTCTCATGCTTTCTCTATATGCATTTATTTTAACAGCTTTCAAATTATTGAGGTACTCATGTCTCATATTTTTAGATGTATTTTTATAGGAACTTTTATACAGTACATACATATCTTTCATTTTCTCTTTCAGTTTCATCGTTGTTAATGGTAAGTTTACTTTTTTCTTTGCAGTGTTATTTACATTCACATTTATTTTTGGACATGTAGCATCAAAGTTCAATTTAAATATATTATAAAGCTGGTTCCATTTATCATTTACATTACCAATACTATATAATGTACATTCCCAGTCTATTACAGCTAAACTATTTATTAAGTTATTTAAGTTTTCACTACTTAAGTGTCTTACTGTTCTACTTTCTTTACTCGCTATTTCATATTTGGATACATTAAAGTTAGTCAGTTGGGCATAGTGATTGGAGATATAGGTTTCTAAAACCGCAGAGGATATTTCTGTTACATCAGATGCAATATGGTCAGTGGTAGATGAAGTACTATCAGTTACTCTAGTGGGTTCTTGAATTAAATCTTTTATACTATATGAATTAAAAACCTCTTTTAGGTGTTTGTATGATTTATCATTAGGATCTAGGTTAATATTAAGATCTCCTGTTAGGATAGCTTTAGCATCTTTCTTTAAATATTGTTGGAGCATAATTTCTAGTTGTAATATAAATTCATTAACAGAAGATGAGGGTGAGCGGTATACTCCAAATACAACATTACCAAGGTTAGTGGCAATTTTAATTGCAGATGCTTCTAGAACCTGCTCTATGCAGAAGTCTTTTAGATTTAGTTCTGTGAACTTTATTTCTTGCTTTGTGCATATCATAACCCCACCACCTTTATGTTTGGACCTACAGAATTTAGAAACTATTTTATAATTTTCAATATTACAAATTTCGTCCCTCTTTGCACCATGCTCAGTTATAACACAGATATCAGCATTCTACTTCATTTAGTATTTCTGTCAATGCTAACAGCTTAGATTGTATGTTTAAATGAAATACTTTAAGCATATTACAATTTTGTTTTTGACCATTAATTTGGCATGAATGGTTTGGCTTGGTTAAACTGACTTAAGTCTGCTACGACAGGCTTTGACTTAACATCCTCACTACCTACCTTCAGTTTCTCTTGCACATGACAGAAGAGAGAGTTTTACAAAGTAAATTACCAAATATAAAAACACCTCTTTTGTTTAGGTGCACACCGTCCTTAGCAAAGTCAGTTACCATCCACCATTTGACAGTCTTTCACTTTGCACAACCAATCTATCTCACTGTCGATCCTAAATGTCCTATTACTCACACCTTTTCTTCGCAGTACCGTACTCACTACCACTTGTGTTTCTGTTGCTTGATATACTGAACTAAGTCCATAATTTCTTCAGCACAAACTCCATTTCTCACATTATTTGTTCCCACATGAACTGCCAAAGCTTCAGGTTTGAGTTTTCTCAAGTTCATTTGCTCGATTTTATGTTTCGAATTCCGGGAAAACATCGCATGTCGTATCCTTTGTCTCTACAGATTTCTCCAGCAAATTTTAATAAAGAGTCACCTACCACTAATACTTTGCGCTTTCTTTCCGAGTTTCTCT
The DNA here is from genome assembly GCA_030765065.1 of Deroplatys truncata. Lineage (NCBI taxonomy): Eukaryota > Metazoa > Arthropoda > Insecta > Mantodea > Mantidae > Deroplatys > Deroplatys truncata. The sequence goes on from CM060990.1 coordinate 422,099,979, forward strand.
CTCGCCCTGAGATTTGGGACACTTGGGTCTTTCATGCGTATGTTTTTTACTCGCAGAAGTATCCATAACTTCATTATGAACATTTACTACATCAAATCTGTTTGATGTCGGCACTCCGTTGATTTCCTGGAGTTTATTCTTATCTGGTTCAGAATATCTTCGCACATGTCTGCCTTTCGTTTGAGTTACCTTCGCGAATCCACCCAATGTTTGTTGGTTAGAGATCTCCATTTTTTCCCTGCCATTTTCTAGCTGAGCTAAGGCTTGGTCCAATTCTGCACTGAGTTGGGCTAGCTGTATCAAAGTATCATAAATTAATAGTGAATGGAAGAATGCAAAGTAGGCTATGTTAAGCACATTAAGATTAACTGATGCTCCTAGGGTATATAATCAAAACAAATTTGGCATAATTTCTTGGATAAATCAGTTGGCACTCCCCAAGGAATTTGATTTTATCTAATATAATTACTGATTCATTCTCTAAAAAAACTTAAAACTTGCATATTTATTAACTTTATGATGAAATCCTATAACACTGTCAACTTTAGGATGAAATCTATTGCAACACTTTTATTTTTATTATTATTATTATTATTATTATTATTATTATTATTATTATTATTATTATTATTATTATTATTATTATTATTATTATTAATGAGAATCTATTATCTTTAAACCAACTAACTACATACACTGTTTAACAATCAGTGTTAGCTTGAAGATCTTGCTTGCCTTTGCCAGAAATTAAAACACTCATATCAGGCTAAACGAGTAAATTTAGTATTAATTAGCTGTGTTTTCAGCTAGGTTATTAATATAAAGTAAAAACAAAAAGGGACTAAAATCAACTTTAAGGTAGGCTCTATATTTAACATTCTCCATACTAGAGCAAGAACTTTGAATTGCTTTTGAATTGCATTCTACAAATTCAACTTCAGTTAATTGCTTTCTGTTCTTACAGAATGATTCAGACCACTTTACATTAATTCTTCTTATACCATAACTATATAACTTGTAAATCAGCGCATCATGGTCAGCCAGGTCAAAAGCCTTGGATCGATCAAGAAATACTCCCATGCACCAATTTACAGTATTTAGTTTTTATGTACTTCTTCAATAATGATTTGTAATGCCAAGGTAATCAATGTCCTTTACCGGAACTTATACTGAACCTTAAGATATAATATTATATTTGTTTAAAAATAACAACACCACATGGTACATCACCTTCTTAATTCCTTTTGAAAAAACTGTTATATTTATTTAAAAATAACACCACCATATTGTACATCACCTTCTTAATTACTTTAGAAAAGACTGATGAGATGGATATAAGCCTATAGCTTTCTAGCTCAGACAACCCTTTTTATGCAGTGGTTTAATCTTTGAAACTGTTAAGCACTGAGGGAAGTATCCTGCTTTTAGTGACAAATTAATTTTATGGCATAATAATTAAACAAGATGCAGGTAACAATTTTTAAATAGCATATTAGAAAACTGATCAAGATCCAGAGACACTTTTGATTTCATACTTTTAATTATAGAGAGCAATCCTTCTTCCATTGTATATGAAACAAATAAAAACAAATTACGTATTTCCAGTTACTTAGCAGAGGACTATTTACATTTGCCTTCTTTCTACTATTACTGGCAACAGTAGAAAAATATTGATTAAATTCATGAGCCGCAGTGCTGGATGTGATTCCAATATTCCATTTGTGTTTACACTGAAATCCACATTCCGTTTATGTTTACACTAAAATCCCTGTCATTTCTTTTATGTTCCACAATCTCATACTTTGTGGTGTTATATATAGTTTTCTTTATGTATTTATGGAGTTATCAACTAAATTAACATTGTATAAATTTTTTGACATCTGAGTTACTCTGTTATATTTTTTAATTTGTATAATATGACTTTTTATCTTCAAAGACACAATTTTCTTTAATTCATTTACTTAAGGAGCATAGCCTTTCACTTGACACATGAATACCCTTCATTTAGCCCTTTTACAGTAATTAACTTTTAATATTTTAATAGTTATGGCTGTATTCAAGTAGTAATTAAGTCTTATTAAATGCATCATAACTTGCATCAACTGATAGTGATATACATCTACCCAATTTCCTTTGGAAGGTAAGTAATTAAAGTGCTTAGTATTAATTTCTCTGTATATTCTGCCCTTTTTAAATGTATGTTGGCAACAGTTGCTCTTAATATTATTGGGGGCTATTTTAAATTTTTGGTCATAGTAGTCTGAGATACCATTTCAAATTGTCAACTTCTTATTTAAAATGATTGGTATTTAAGATAAGATGATCTATAGCATTCATTGACCCTGAGCTACTCTAGTAGGTCAATTAACACAGCTTCTAAGTCATGTGTGCTGAGTAAGACCATAATCTGACCTTTACCTTGACCTTCTTTGAAAAAAATCAATACTAATATCACCTTCAATGATAATAATTTGTTTCGCTCATTAACAGTGATTTAATACAATTTCTAGTTTTTTTGGTAGACTCAATTAAGCCACTACTGGGTTTTCCATACAAACATCACTTATCCATCCAAGATTAAAAATTATGGAAACATTTCCATACAGCTTTGTTAAAGTGATGGGAATGTGTAATGCAAAAAAGCTTATAATAAGGAAGAAAAGAAATTCGCCTTATTTTCAGTGGTGATGGCCGTTGCGCTTGAATATTGAAAACACTGCTTGAAATATTGTTTTTAGTTTCAGAATTTATTTGGATTTTAGAAACAGATGTATGTTCTAAACATTATTGCTGAAAAAAGAAAGGAACATCCAAGCAATGTTTGTTTTAATCTCTTCATTCAAATTAATGAACATTTGTCAGTTTTATATGTTTAATTAACCACCATTCCCACTTATCCCCAATCCTGCTATAAATGACAGTCACCTCAGGTCATTGCGAAGAGCTGTTTCTACCATTAATACCACCACAAATATGTTGAAGTTAGCAAAAACAATATTAACTCAATGTTACAAGTATATAATTAACTGTATGGCCATTTAACCCTACACTACCTCTCCCCGGATACTCAGTGGTGTTCAACATTTAAATTGTCCAGCAGTTTAATTTTATGCAATGTAGAAGAACATTTATACCTTCCTTATTTGCTGAAGTATTTTAATGAAGTAAAAACTGAATTAAAGAACATTAAATACTGTATGCAAGGATTGTATCAAGCAAATAGCTCTTTATTTGTAAAATATAAAAAATTTGACCTGCTACAAGCCAAATACAGATGTTGGTTTTACTTACAACAGTAAGCACAGCTTGTTATGTTCAGACCAACTATAACACTTCCAGCTCCTGAGAGAAGTAGCTGTACAAGTTGATAAATTGATTTTAGAATATGTTCCCTGCACTTCTATGTGGTTTATGTAATTTTTTTTTTTTTTTTTTTTTTTTTTTTTTTTTTTTTTTTTTTACTCTTCTCTTATGATGTTAATATAGGGAATAATATTTTAGTTTCACATAAAGTATAATTTAGACAGGGACTCTTTGGGAAGGAAATAAAGATTTTTATACTTTATTGGAACAGTAAGTTCAAATTGTATTGTTTTATGAAGGATGTGAATACACAGCACTCTTAAGAGAAGGGGAATGGAGGTGTATCAGTTCCTATGTATGTCTTACATTGCTTGGCAAGATAGAGGCGTAGTTGCAGCTTTCTCTAGTAAAATTGCAGTTCCAAACTTTTAATGATTGATAACAGGAAAACAACATGCACTATCATGGCAACTTTCCAGCCTATTATAAATGAATATGGTATGCATATTGGCAGTGTAGAAATAATGGGTTCGGCACTGTAGCTATATGCCTCTTTATGAAAAACTAAACTGGTACTAAAACTATATCAAACTATTTTTTCACATGGTGAATATCACCGTATTCAATAGTTCTGTAATCTGAAGAGCTGTGAGGACACACAAAACAGCTATGTGCCTGTGCTGCTGCTTCTTTGTCTTTGTCTTCCTCTTCTTTTAATTTATTGATATGATAAATTGTTTGTTCAGGGTACAGTTGGCATTGGACAAGTCAATTTTATAAATAGTAAAATATGACATACAGAATATAAAATAACACAATTTAAGTTTTAGTAAAAATATGGCATACAAGATATAAAAGAATAAAATTTAAATAGTAACATTGTACACACCCACACACTTTAAGTGCATGTTCACCCTCAGTCTAATAATTGCTTACAGATCATCTAGATTATATAAACACTTGTTAACTAGATACTCTTTTAGTTTTTATTCAAAATGCATTTTTGAGGTGTTTGGATACATTTTTCAGTGCCACAGGTAATCTGTTAAATAAAATTACCCCTCTCATACTAACATCCTCCTCAAGAGATATTTGCACTGTGTCTAAAAATAATTGTAGTTATTTCTTGTGTTGTGGTCGTGTACTTGTTTCTTGTTAATGCTTTCTTTTGTATTATATATATATATATATATATATATATATATATATATATATATATATTATAGTTTTGTTTTGTAAACATGTAGAGAATACATTGTGAAAGGTTTTTTTGTTAATGAACGCAGTTCTATGGTTTCATGTGATATATCAGTCGTAACACATTTCTTTTGCAGGACGAGAATTCTATTCACAGGAGTTTATGTGGCACTCCCTCATATTTCCACACTGTATGTTAAGTGAGGATAGACGTATCCAAAATATTAGGGGCTGCTTTTGGGTTAGTGCCGGTGTGCCATAGGACCACTATTACAAAAGGAAAGAAAGAGAAGTGTATAGGAATTGTGTTTAAAACATTGTTTCTATGTATGTGTTCTCTCATTTGAACAGGCGTGTTAAGCAGCATGTGCTCTGTTGGTAGTTTTCTGAAGCTTGGAGCCAATTCCAAGTTGGCACCGTCTACGCTCATAAGCACTGTGTACATTTCTACTTAGTTCTTATGGGAGAGGTGGAGCCAAGATTGCTCTGACTCAGAGCTTACATTCCATCCATTAGAGCGCAGTAAAGCATAGAACTTAACAACAATGGAAGAATAAATATTCCATGCTCAACCTTCCTTTAATGCAGTGTTAGCATCTAGTTGCAAGCTAATGCTAATGCATTTAAAAACACAAATTAATACTTAATTAAATTGAATGCAGAAATAATACACCAAAATATCCTTATAAATAAAAATATATGTGGTTTTGAGTATAATTATGCTGTTAGGTTTTAAAACTAGGAGGTATTATTTCAATATTTGCATATATCATTGCAGCAGGGTGTGATTTGAGAGATTTCTTTCTCTCTCTTTCTTGAAATTGTACACAAGCGCTTTCTGTCATGTTCTCCAGGAGTTATTATATTAATCTTTTATTGAGCTCTTTTCACCTGTGTGTAAGAAGAGCACCATTGTAATAAATGTTTATTTCTGTTTTCCTATACATTTTGATTGATACAATATATTATGAAATATATGATTATATATTCGATACTGCTGCACAAAGTTGGTAAACATATTATATTTGAGGGATTTGTTTTCACTTTTGGAGGCAGGGGTGGCACCATCAGTAGAATACATCAGCGGCCACCACTGCAAAATATATTAGTTTTACAGTCTGTTCATCACCATAGTTTAGGAAATACCTCAACAAATATATTGATCTGCTAATAACATTGCATATATTGCAGATATATTCTGTTCATTTTAAACAATTGTCTACCATAATGCTAAAATTTGCGTGTGTTAACCTCTTGCACAATTATATCTTGAACCTGCATGCTAATACATATTATTGATGTTTTTAAATAACATGTTGAATTCCATAATTCTTGGTTTTCTGCATATTGCACTTCAAATCCAGAGTCTCAGAATATTTAAGAAACAAGAATGTAGAGTTTTTTTATATTTGTGTGTGGTTCTTGGTCTGTTTTATCCCAACAAATGGCTGCAGTATCATCAGCATAAGTAACGATGGAGGTATTTGGGTGTATTATGTTGTTAACATATATGATAAATAATAGCAGTCCTAACATTGTGCCTTAGGATACCCCATATTTCACCGTTTCTAACATGCCAAATTGATTGATGCAGTAATGGTGATCTACTTTTCTAGAAGCCATGTTGGAAAGTGTTCAATATATCATGTTTGCCAAAATAAAAATTAGTTTTGAAATATGACTATCTCAAAAATTTTAGCAATCTCAGAAGTTAAAGTGATTGGCCTGTAATTATTAACATCATGTTTGTTATCCTTTTTGAATAACAGCTTAGTTAGTCCCAGTTGTTTTAATATGTTTGGGAATTTTTCCTTCTTCTATAGAGCAGTTAATTAAATAAGACTGCTTTACATTATTTGAATATAACTGGGCAAATCTCATCCCACCCACTACTTTGCTATTCCCTAATTTGCTAATTAAATTATGTATTTCATTTTCAGTGACTGATTTAATGGAGAAAGAAGATAGTATGGAAGTGATGGTTATGTGCATATTTAGTTGAGCCTGATACTTATGCAGCAACATTAATAAAGAAGTTATTAAAATTTCTCACATATGTTATTAGGGTGTTCTACCAATTCACCTTGGATGTTTAATTCATTATTTCTCTGGACTGTTCACTTTTGCTTGATTAATTGCTCTAGGTGGGTTTAGTAACATTATTTATTTCTTTATTTTTTCTCTGTATGTTTAAATTATTTACACTTCTGAAATACTCGGATTTCGCACTCTTGCACTTACTTTTAGAGTATACAGAAAATGTACTTTTATACAGGGTGTATATTATCTTGCATCATTCTCTTTTAGCTTTATTCACTCTATGGATAATTTTACCCATTCTTTTTTTTATCATGTTTGTACGTATTTGTTTTAATGGACAAGCAATATCAAGGTATGTTCTTGTAAACATTGTTTCTTTTCTTATTTACATCATTATCATACCAAATGGGTTCCCAGCTTTCAGCATTTAGCTTGCTTACCGGATCACAAATATTCTCATCATTTACATACTAGATTATTTTAATTTCTTTGCGCTCTATCTCATACTGTGGGGCATTAAAATGGACAGTTGTGCATAATGATCTGAGATGCGAGAGTATTGATTATAGAAACAGAACGTTGTTGCATATTGGATGCAACATGATCAATTACTGAGGATATACTGCCAGATATTCGGGTAGGTTCATGAATCATATCTTTAATATAATATTAAAAACCTCTTAATTCTTTGTACATGCTGACTGTATTATCTATGTTTATATTCAAATCACCAGCAAGAATAACGTGAGTAGCTTTATTTATGTGATTTTGCAGCATTGTTTACAAGTGTTGAAATAAATTCTTAAGTTGAGGTCAAAGTCTAAATATTATTGTGCTTCCCGTACAAGATATTATTTTTATTCCTATTACCTCAAACAGTTTCTCAATACAGAATCTTTCCAGATTAATTACAGTAATTTTTATTTCATTTTTAGCAAATATAACCCCACCATGCTTGTAAGTATACCCGAAATATATACTAACAGTTTTGTAGTTTGCAAATGTTGTCCCTACTCATGCCATGTTGAGTTATTACACAAATATCTGCATTTAACTCATTCAGAATGTAAGACAATACCAGTTGCTTTGACCTTAGGTACTAAATGTTCAGATGAAGGACTTGGAGACCCTGGTTGTTGTTATTTACTTGATATTGAACCAAGACATCATTTATTACTCGCGCAAAACTTCTGGACTCGTGACCTTGATTGCCAACCCAGCAGCCGAGCCTAGGAATGGTTTATGTTTAGCTTTATCAACGAAAGCGATATAATACCTTTGCTTACTCACAGTGCGTAACACATACAGTCTGCATAGAAAGTGTCTGCATCTGGTTGTAATTTTAAAGAGAGCTGCAGTATCTAAATAGTACTTATTTCATATTTGTTATATTTATAACCATGGCTCCTATGTTTTCAAAGTTAAGTGGTAAGGTGTTACATAGTCAAAGTAGGGAAATAATTGCAAATGTCCTCGACTTCATGAAGCAAGAAGCAGAGATGAAGGAAGAAAATATATGTTCATCCGATTTCCACAAAAGCCTTAAGAGAATGAAAGAAAGAGTAGTCAAAGCAATTGGTGTTTCACCGAGTTCCGATTCCAGAGTTCTCAAAGATAAGAGAAAAAAAACATATGGATGAAAGAGTACCATTTGACACACCTGGGAAGAAACATAAGGTCCCTAAACGTATTACAGAAATAGACGATTTCGAATGCGTCATTCGGCGCACGATTCACAATTCCTAGTGGAAGAAAAAACTGTGCTAACAATAAACAGATTCCTCATCCAGCTGAAACACAGCAGAAACTTACAAGGTGGTGCTACAAATCTCAGAAAAATTATTAAAGATTTAGGGTTCAAGTGGAAGAAACCGAAATCAAATAGAACTCTAACAGAAAAGCAAAATAAATAAATAAATAAATAAAATAAAAAAATAATAAAATAAAAAAAATAAAAAGTAAATGTTGCCATGATAGCTTAGTCGGTTAGACCAACGGCACGGAAAGCCTAAGATCCGTTGTTCAAATCCCGGCTATGGCATTGAATTTTTCAGTCTGATTCTACCTTTCCAAATGAGTATAATTTTATATGTACTTATATCAGTGTGTACTTATATCAGCATTAATTTTTAAGGTGGTGCTACAAATTTCAGAAAAATACTATAGTGTATGAAGATGAGTCATACATACACAGCAGTCGTACAGCATCTAAAAGTTGGAATGATGATAGCGAATTAGGTTGCAGGTTCCTGTTGCTAAAGGGCAAATACTTATTATCGTTCATGCTGTTGGAGAGATCGGCTTCGTTCCAAATGCCCTTCTTTTACAAGTTGCAAAAACAACAGGAGATTTTCATCAAGAAATGAATACAGAAAAGTACATGAAGTGAATCAACGCCATGTTGAGACCTAATATGCCTGCTGGGTCTGTTCTGGTCATCGACAATGCTTCACAATGCGTCAACACTCAATTGACAAACCACTTACCTCAAATTCATTGAAAGAAGAAATGAGAGCTTGGTTACTTAGACATAATATAGCTTTAGATGAAAGCATGAGTAAAACAAAGCTATATAACTTAATTAAAACCAACAAACAGCTTCAGACGTCATACATACTTGACCAGATAGTAATACAACATCGCCATAATGTACTTAGACTCCCATTGCATCACCCAGATCTAAACCCAATCGAATTAATCTGGGCTGATATAAAAAAATGGGTGGCATGCAGAAATATGACTTTTAAATTAAAATATGTGGAGCAGTTATAACGCCAGCAATTTGCTGAAATTGGAAGGCCAGAATGGGAAAATGTATGTCGACATGTTGAATAAATTAAGAATCATTATTCCGAAAAATACGGAATTGCAGAAAATCAAATAGAAAGAATTCTCATCCAAGATAATGGTGCAGAAAGTAGTGACAGCAGCGATGACTGCAATAATGTGAGTGATTCTGCAGAAGAGGAAGGGTTGTTAGGTGTGGAAGATTTGGAGGCAATGATTGACAGCGTTTTTTATATTAAGCGCTTTTTACAGCGTGGATTTTAATATACTGTATATAACTAAGTTTATCAGCGCAAAGCAGTGCATAACTGGTGTGGATATTTGACGTTGACTGTCCCACGCACTCCTGCAGTATGCAGTCCACCGGTCACCACCTGATCTGGTAAGCAACTCACATCATAGCTCTCATTAAGATTTTCACGTGTCTAGAACTGTTGCGCCGATTATACCTTTGCTAATTGCAGCTGAAGGAATTACTTTACCTATTGAATAGGCTTTGTACATTGTGATGATTTACAGTACAATTATGTGCATTTGATTGAATTGCTGTTTACCATAGTTTTGGAGTGCAAGTTACAGCTTCAAGTTTCCGATTCTTACTCCCACCCACCTTATGCTTTGTTAGTTTTCCATTAGCAAGAAGAGGTAAGCTTGCATTGCAATTCACCAAATCAGATGGACCCTTTGCGGTTAATATGTACCCCATGTTTAGCATAATCACTGTAATCTAACCAAAAATTATCATCTAACATCATGCAGTTCCTCACATTAAACAACCATTTTAAATTACTGTTTATTCTAACTATTCTCCATTGGGTAACATCATGTCTTCATAGCACTCCACTGATCAGGAACTTCACCCCTTAGTGTGTTCACAAAATCCATCGTGTCTCCCATTATATCGTCTGTATACACCCCTCAATTTATGTCATTAGTTCCTGCATTATCAACATCACTTCTGACTTGTCCTTTGCTACTAGCTGCTCCACCTGATTGTTTTAGTTTGCTAACTTTCATTCCCAGAAAGCAATGTACATTGTAACCTCTCTTCCTGCATAGTTCACCTGAGAACTTCAATAATACATTTGCTATCACCATCACTTTTTGCGCACTTTCACCAACATTAATCCTTTATTTGAGTGAATCACTTTTTGAGCACTATGACCAGAATCACTTACTTCTTTCATAGAGGCAGTTGATTCATCATCTTCACCTGCGAGAGCTTTGAACCTATTTTGCAGTTGCATATTAGCACCATTATTCTTTGCCAATCATGTTGTCAATGTTCATCAGATTTCCTTCCTTGTGCTTTAGATTGGACTGTTGGGAAAGCTATTTTTTTCTTGCAGTGCGGTTATTTGTGATTTTAGATCTTAATTCTCCATTTTCAGTTTTGTAATCATTGACTACATATCAGTGCTACCAAATTAAGAAGCCTGTACCCAGGGTATGGTGTTTTGTGTTGCAAATTCTCACACTGATAACTGGATCACTCGACTCTTGTCTTTTCAACTCTGACACACAACTCCGGTGTGGTCTGTATTTGTGCAAAAATGGCTGAAACTAGCAATTCAGTGAATTTTTTTCCATTGCATGACCAAAAAATACTTATACCAGTATAACATCTGAACAACAGTATCCACACCTCTTTAATTACTGCCTTATTTAAACAGGATTCTAGTGCACTCGCTTTGATCAATGAGGCAATGTATTTCAATGATGAAGTAGAAGTGATGCAGTACTTCTGTTTCAGTAAACTAAAAGTCCAATCACATGAAAATTTTATATGCTCCACAAGTAAAAATAAAATGCAAATCATATTGTGTAGGCCTGTCATCACCCACCACACCAAATAGCACACAAGAATGTTATCTTATTTTGTGCAATGCAGTTGTTGCCATGTAGGAAGAGCTCTGTCTTGCCAAATCTAAAATTTTCCAAGTAGTGAAACATTATTGTCACAGAATTGGCTCCTTTCTTTATTACAAAGTTTCCAGAGGCAAATAGTTATATTGTTGAAGTACGTAATGAATAACACACAGCTCCAAATATACCAATTTCTTAAGGTTAAATTAAATAAATGCTCTATTATAAAAACAGCATCCTAAACATAATTTTTATCCACAATAATGTGGAATTGGATTCACATAATCTTAATGTGTCAAAATAGGCATAGTACAGTATGGAATGCCAGCAGAAAAAGCAGATTTGAAGCCCTCAGAGCTTTAGTGGTTAGCAAGACTGAATGTCATGCAGGGGACCATGGATTGAATGAATACTGGCAAGACATATCTTTTTATCCATGCAAGATGTGTCAAACATATTCCTATTAATCTGCAGCTTGACTGGTGATCATAAATTCTCTCTTTATTTTATGTTTAATGCCATGATTAGATACTTTCCCTTTAACATCTCAGACTGTGCACCTGCGATGCCACATGTGCCTAGCCACTTCTTATGCTTCCAGGATGTTTTGTAAATAGCAGTATGCTAACAGACAATTCATCTACATTTTTTTGGCTAATATGATTATGCACATTTCGTCAACAATCTTTTCACCTACATTTATTTTAGTCAAGAGGAAAATTTTGCCAAGGACCTTTCATCAACACATAACATTTCATCAATACAATAATAGTGGATGTGAGTTCTACTTGTCCATGGTTGCAAAAATGAGGAGATGAGTGGAGACTGTCAGGCCATAGTGAGCCACGGCAAAACCATGGGGTCCTGTTATTTCTAGATTTAAACCGAGGTTAACCTTAGGGTTAGTGCATGTATATATGAACTTGTACTAAACTAATTACTTATCACAATACTTTATTTCTCCTATTCCTCCGTTTAGAAGCACAGCCCTCCAAACATTCCCAACCCTAGCAAATACCATTTTACAATAATTCTTGGCTGCTGCATTACGAAAACAAACAGTAAGTAAGAATGTTAGGCAAAACAGTTTAGGAAAAGTGGATTAGGAAAAATGGCTATTAGAAAATCAGTATTCTTCAGTTTAGGAAGAACGGATTAGGAAAAATGAACAGGAATAAATAGTATAAACCAAATTTACATTTTACACTTAATTATTTCCATTCATTCTCCTCAAATTTTTCAATGATATGCTCATAGTATTGGTGAACTTTACAAATACAGTATAACCTCAATAAATGTTTTCAAAGCAAGACAGCTGAAATAATGTGTAAATGAGAAAACGTAAAACTGAATTTTTTTATGAAACTGAAAATTATTTTATTAGATTACTTAAAATAATTGTGTGTTATTTAATATAAGAAAACAATATATATAACGGATGTTGTTTCAAACAAATAACTATGGTAGAAAGTACCACCTTTATAAAGCTTAAGTTTGACGATGCTACATTGTTTAGTAATTGTTTGGCAGCCATTAATAGTGAACATTCTCAGCGAATTTGTAAACATGGATAAAACTTGCCATCGTTATGTGATACAATACTTTCGTTTGAAAGGTCTTAGTCCAACTAATATTAAAGCTGAGCTAGATTCTACTATGGGGGAGTCTGCTCCTTCATTTACAACAGTACAATATTGGGTGGCAGAGTTTAAGCAGCTGCCAAGCTGCCAAGACGAACTGCCAAGACGAACATCGCAGTGGTCAACCACGCCAGAAATTGTGAAGAAAATCCACAAAATAGTATTGGATGACCGTCGACTGAAAGTGTGCGAGCTAGCAGACATCATAGGCATTTCAAAAAGTGCTGTACATCGCACACTAACTGAAAATTTAGACATGAGAAAGCTGTGCACAAGATGGGTACCACGTTTACTCACAATGGAACAAAAGCAGCATCATGAAGATGTTTCAGTCGAGTGTTTGGCAATGTTTCGCTGCAATTAAGCTGAGTTTTTGCGTTGATTCATAACCATGGATGAAACATGGGTCCATCACTTCACACCTGAGATGAAGGAACAGTGGATTGAAAGGGGAGAATCGGCTCCAAAGAAGGTGATGACAGTTCCATCTGCAGGCAAGGTCATGGCGTCAGTTTTTTGGGATGCGTGTGGGATAATTTTCATTGATTATCTTCAAAAAGGAAAAGCAATAAATGGCGAGTATTATGCAAATTTATTGCATCATTTGAATGATGAAATTAAGCAAAATCAGCCGCATTTAGCAACAAAAAAAAAAGTTTTGTTTCATCAAGACAATGCACCAGTTCACAAATCCATTATCACCATGGCCAAAATTAATGAGTTAAAGTTTGAATTGCTTCCTCGTGCACCCTGTTCGCCAGACTTAGCCCCCTCTAATTATTTTCTGTTTCCAAAGTTGAAGAAATGGCTTGGTGGTAAAAGATTTGCTAACAATGAAGAGGTGGAGTTTGCAGTTGATGGCTATTTTGCAGAAATAGACCGTTCTCACTATAAACAGGGTGTCAAAGCTATTGAACATCGCTGGGAAAAATGTATCGAGCTGAAAGGAGACTATGTAGAGAAATAAAGATGTTTTTTCCCAACATTTTTGTGTTTTCTTTGTTAGGTCGGGTACTTCTGGGATAGTCCTCATACCTTATCATGAGAGATTTTGGAAATGTCCATCTCTGTCTCCACATTTCAGGCATCTTCTTAGGAAATTTTCATTTACACTTGAAAATACAATATCTGAAATTGAGAGAATTTCTCACCAGTTGTTTTCTCTCTTACAGTGTATGTTGTAAACACCTTACTTTTCTTGTGATCATCAGATTCGGGTAAATTTTTGTAATTGGATTTTGCAAAATGATAAGAGTAATTGACCCATGCATAATATTCTTTTCTGATGAAGCATGGTTCCATTTATATGGTTATATTTCATTGCAAAATAACAGATATTGGAGTATAGAGAAACACAATTTTATACATGAGTTTCCATTGCATGAACCGAAAATTGGTGTGCAGTAAATGTATTCAGAATAATAGGACCTATATTTTTTGAACAAACAGTAAATGCAACGAGGTACAAGAATGACTTACACCATTGTTTGAACACCTGGCCGATGTTGAATGTTATTCTGAATTTTTTCAACAGACTTTACTACTGCACATACACCTGATGAGTCATTAAATTTAATTCATGAAATTTTTGAAGGTAGGGTAGCTAGTAAAGAATTGTAACCCTCACACTCTCCTGATTTAATTATGTGATTTTTATTTATGGGGGAACTTAAAAAAAATAGGTGTGTGCAACAAACCCCTACATTGTAAGAACTAAAGCAAATCATCAGGTGAGAAATTAACTCAATTTCGGATATTGAACTCTCCAGTGTGAATGAAAATTTGCTGAGAAGATGCCAGAAATATGTGGATAGAGAAGGATATTCCCAACATCTCTTCTGCAGTGGAAAGCCCCTAGAGTGGCCTGATGGCCTGTAAACCCTTAAAGCTCAGCCTTGAGCAGGTACTGGATGCATCGGCAGGCAGTGGATAACCAGGACCTGACGCACTGGACAGGTCTGACTCGAAATAACCAATAGGAGACAGCGAACCAACTCCCCAGCCCCAAGGTGTTGTGTGTTTCCATGCCAAAGGGGTGCATGGCACATGGGAGATGTCGCTAACAGAGCCTCTGGGATACCAGGCAACCTCCCAGAGTATTCAGTCTTGCCCTGATATAGGGGGCTCTGCCAGGGTTGACTGTATTTCCTCCATACTCATGGGACTTGAATAGACACGGTAAAACAAAACCCTGAAAATGTTCATGGAGCTCCAGAAGAAGACTTACCAGTACAAAACATCTCTGAACCATCTGTAGAGGATCTGGCTGCAGGCGTTGCAAAAGCGAAATTGCAGACCAAGAGACTCAGAGGCTCAAAGGAATGATGAGGATATTGCAGGTAAATCTTCAACACAGTAGGACAGCATCTGCTGCCCTCAGTGTGAAAATAAAGACCTGTGATGTGGCACTAATCCAGAAACCCTGGTGTTACATAGGGAAAATTAAAGGTATTAAGGAAGCTGGGGGCAAATTAATTAATAGAACCAACAAGATTCCAAGAACCTACATCTTAGTTAAAAATGACTTAAATATAGTCATTAATGAATCTTTGTTCCAGGGACCTTATAGCAGTCAGAGTAAAATCAATGAGGAAAGGTGGACCGAGGGAGTTTATACTCAGATCGGTCTACCTCCCATATGATGATATAATTTTACCTCCTACGAGGGAATTAGAACAGCTGGTAGCCACCTATTGTTCCGAGAGACCACAATTGGCTCTGATGCTAACTCCCATCACATTATGTGGGGGAGTACAGATACAAATGATAGAGGTGAGTCTCTTTGTAATTGTATTATATCGGGTAATCTTGAGATACTGAATATGGGTAACAGATCTACCCTTGTTACTACAAGAAGGCAGGAAGTTATTACATAACTTTAACAACCAATTGTGTGGGGAAACTTTATTAAAACTTGGCATGTATCTGAGGATGAAAGTTGTTCAGACCACAGATATATCCAATTTGAACTAAGATGTGCTTCTAAACAAATAAGAACTTATCGGGATCAAAAAAGAACTGCCTGGGATTCCTACAGAAAAGGCCTAGTCAGTAATCTGAGTAAGATAGATGATTTATGATAGTGAAGATTTAGGAATTGCTGCAGAGCATTTGTAGGATGCAGTAATCTCAGCGTTTAATGATAACTGTCCTCTGAAAACAAGGCAAGCCAACAGGAATGTGTCTTGGTGGAACAAGACCTTGTAAGTAAAAGGAAGAAAATTCACAGATTGTTTAACTTTGTGAAACGAATCAAACAATGGACTGCATATAGCAGATCATTGACAGAATACAATGAAGCCTTGAGGAAGGCTAAGAAGTACTCCTGGAGGAAGCACTGTGAGGAGATAGAAATGGTCCCAGAATGTGCTAGACTTCGGAAGGTCCTTAGGAAAGATCCACAAAGCTTTACTAGCAATCTCCAATTCGAAAATGGAGAATATACTAAACCAGAGGAGACAATGGAAGAACTTCTTCGAGCTCACTTCCCTGGATCGCAGAGGTGTAGCTAGGGAGGAGTTTTTTTTTTTTTTTTGGAGGGGCGGGGGAGGACTTCTTGCTAAAAACAAAAGAAACAAAGAAAAAAAAGTAAATTAATAAAAATAGCTTCCTTAAAGTAAAATAGCATCTTTCTAGGTTGGTGAGAATGAGATACTTCCTAATCATATTACTGGTACAGTGAAATCTCAAAATAACGTACCTCACTATAGCTTATATTTCACTTTTACTTATAGATTTTAAATCCCGTACAATATAATGCAAAGAACTTTCATTTTTACGTATGTGTTAATTATGAACATTTCAAAATTATCTAAACAATTTTTATTAAGTACGTTTTCTTTGATAGTGTTATTTCATCTATTTTTAAACAAAAATGTCATTACATATAGTGTACTAGTACATTTTTGCCTCAATTTCTAACTGTTGTCTGGAAACGGACTGCACAGTATTTGCCATGTTAAGTTCTTTGTTCTCTGAGCAAATCTCTTAAGAGTACCAACAAATGCCACTTTCTAAGGCTGGCAACCTGATATTTTTGCACAGTGATATGGTATTGGTTAAACCATAAGCCTTCTTTATAAAGAAGGCTGTGGTTAAACCTAAATGCACTTCTGTTTTATATTTCGTTTGAATTGAAGGTTTCGTTTTCACATGGTTCTCGTTGATAAACACAGGAAGATAAGTCTGCATCTTGCATTTTTGTTGGTTTTTAAAGAGTTGTTTGTTAAAGTTTGCATTTTGCATATTTGTTAATCATTAAATAGCTGTTTGTTAAAGTTTGTATCTTGCATTTTTGTTGAAGATAGTTTTTTCAAGTTTGCATTTTTTTATTTTTTGTTGGTTAAAGTGTTAGTAAATTTTGCATCTTGCATTTTTGTAGATTATTGATGAAAGAGTTGTTTGTTAACTTTGACAATATAATGGAGGCAAAGAAAAGGAAGCAACTTTCAATAGAACAGAAAGTTGAGCTGATAAAGAAGGTAGAAAACAGAATGAAGCAGATCGAAGTAGCACATGTGCATAACATCAAACCCACCACTCTTTCGACAATACTTCGTGACAAAGAGAAAATACTTGAGATTCTGCCCCAACAGAAAGAAGATTCATGTTGGTGATTTCCATCAAACAGAAGCAGCAGTGGACATGTGGTTCAAATATATAAGGGCTAAAGGTGTAAGAGTTTCTTGACCAAGCAAAGCAAAGTAAAGGAGTTTGCAACATTATTGGATGTCAGAGACTTCCAAGCAAGTGTTGGTTGGCTTTTGCATTTTCGGGAGAGGTGCAGCATTTCCTGGAAAGCCATCAGTGGAGAGGCAAAAGATACCGATCTAGAAGCTGCTCGGGAATGGAAAGAAACATGTTTAACCCATTAACTGCCATGATCCCCATTTGGAGATTGTTATTTCTATTTGAATTTTGAAGCTGTTTTTATGTTTGTAGATTTGATTTCTTCTTTGCATTTTTGTCTGGAGTCTCTTCAAGCTTGTATATAAAGTGACAGTTATAAATTCTAAAACAGACTACCTATAAAGAGTGATTTGTGTAGCGAATGCAACAATTTCAACATTCTGTTACATCGGAATTTTTAAAAAACCATAAGTAATATAATTATCTATGAAAATTTAAATTGCACTATATTACTTTGTTCTTTAATTTCTGTAAATGATATCCATTGTCATTTTACTTTGACATCTCACTTATTTTTGCTCTGATGGCTCCTGGTTCATGATATAGGCTACCTAGAATTTTTATTTTCAGATGTCAGTGGAACATCATTATAGACTAAGAGGTCTTAGTTCTCAAGAAATAGAGGATGTTGTTAATAATGCCAATTTTATGCATATGATAGTGAAGATGAGGATTTGTTTGAAACTATTGACGGTGTTGAACTCCCCCCGAATTGTATAGATAATGTATCCGACTGTGAGGATTTTCATGAGAATATATTAGATGATACATTTCCACCTGATGTTCCTGGCAGTTTGGAATTGCACACTATCCGTGGAGTGAAGGTTCCTGAAACATCAGAGCATAGTGCTACTAAAGAGAGTGAAGGTCTGAAGAGGAAAAAAAAATGAAGACTGGTAGGAATTCCAAATGGTCAAAGAAAGATGGAACTTACTGTAGTAGGCCTACATATCCTGATGTGCAAAAAATTGAAAAGCATGGAGGCAATTTGATAGCAAGTCTAAAAGGAAAAATGCAGTCGAGCTGTTTGAGGAATTTTTTGACGAGGCAATGTTGAGGATGATTGTCAGAGAAAATGTGCTATATACCTGCTAGAAGAACAATCACAACTTTCTGTTGAATATGTTAGGAAGTTCATTGGAATACTGTTCTTCACTAGATATCATGCACTTCCTCAAGAGCAACTATACTGGTGCAAAGATGAGGACTTTGACATAAAATGCATGGGTCGGAACAGATGTCTAGAGATCAAACTATATTTACGTTTCAATAATAACGAGCTTCTGAGCAACATCTCTAGGAATGACAGGGACAAGGTTTTCAAAGTTCGTCCCCACATGGACCATCTCAATAAAAATTTCTTGAAATTTGCTATTTTCTCTGAAAATCTGAGTATTGACGAGCAAATGGTTAGGTACTATGGTCATCACTATTTCAAACAATTCATCCAGGGAAAGCCAGTGAAATTGGTTTCAAGCAGTGGACTTTGTGTTGTTCCCAAAGTGGCCTTTGTTATCAAATGCCAGTGTATGAAGGAAAACGTAAGGATTCAGGGGATGTTCCAGTTATGGGTCTTGACGCTTCAGTAGTACTGAAGATGATTTCTCTCCTAGACTCCTCAACTTCGCAAAATATATGTACATACTGAGGCTTTCATGGCCGGCATCATGACTAATAAAGGACCTCACAGTAAGCCCTGCCCACCCCCACCATATAAGAGCGCCATCCTCCGGTCTCCGCATTCAGGCTCCGACCACCGCAGACAACTGAATCACTTAACCCTGAAGATGCCAAGCGCTGTACTTGGCGAAACGTCTGTATCCACGATGCCTTCTAGACCATAGCCTACAAGCTCGGATAGTAGTAATTCAATAATTGGTTCACAAAATTAACTTTGACAACATTTTACAAGTTTTCTCCTAATGAAAAGGCTGAAGGAAATTGGGGTGAGAGCAATGGCCACCGCTTGGATGAACAGAATGAACAGCTGTCTTGTAGAAAGCGACAATAGTATAAGAAAAAAGAAAGAGAAACATATGACTACAGGTTTGATAGTAACAATGAGATCTTGTCAGTTACATGAAAGGACAACAGCTGTGTGAAGCTTCTAACAAAACTTGAGACAATAGAATCATGTCAAGATATGGAGCAGAAATGAAAGTAAGGAGGTGCAGGTCCCGCATCCAAATCTGGTAACAGAATACAATAAGCACATGGTAGGTGTGGACACACTCAATTGGAATGTGCAGAAATATTGCATAAGAATGGAGGGAAGAAATGTTCCTTTCCACTGATTACCAATTCAATGGATGCGGCATTGGTAAATGTGCATGCTCTCTACTGCCTCACCAATGAAAATATACCATTGCTTCAATTCAGGAGGAGGGTAGCTAGAGCATATCTCATTCAGTCATCCCTTTCAGACCCAAAACAGCTGGACATCCACCGTATTCAAAGCCACCTTCATCACATGTTCCAACAGAAATCAGGACCTCTGGGCTCCGAACATGTGATCAAACGTATGTCCATGGGAATACAAAGAAAATGTGCAGTTTGCAAGAAAAACGCAAGAAAGCAATGTTGTATATGCAATGTAGGACTTCATGTTGACTGCTTTGCTGACTGGCACAATAAACAAAAAGTGTAACACAGTTGCCAGTAATTTACAATGTAACATTTGCCATGACCCCCAATTGGAGATCGTCTCATTTAAGCTCTTAAATAAAGAAGTATTTAATTGATGTGTTTGATTTAGCTTTCACATACTTTCAGATTCCTAAAGAAACTAAAAAAAAGTGTAAATTACAGAAGAAAAAAATTGGCAGTTAATGGGTTAAAGGATATCGTAAACTACAAGCCAGAAGGCATTTTCAACGCAGATGAAACTGCGTTTTTATATAAAATGCTGCCAAATAAAACAATGACTTGGAGACCTGTACTGGTGGTAAGAAATCAAAACAGAGACTGACAGCATTATTCTGTTTAAAATGCCACAGGTACAAGAAAGCTGAAGCCATTCATAATAGGACACTTTGCTGAGCCAAGGTATTTTAAAGGTGTTGCATCTCTGCATGTGAAATATATGGCCAACAGCAAAGCATGGATAACAAAAAGTCTGTTCTAAGACTGGCTCATTGAGGTGGATAAAGAGATGGGCAGAGACAAGAAGAAAATTCTCCTCATCATAGACAACCGCTCTGCCATAAAGTGGACTGCAGGTTAGAAAATACCAAGCTTGAATTCTTAACTGCTAATTGCACATCAAGGTTACAGCCACTAGACCATGGAATCATCCAGAATGCCAAAGTGCACTTTCGCAAACATCTGGTGCAACGTGTGCTATCAACATAAAACTTAAGGTGCCTACCAATATCGATATTCAGCAGGATATCCAGATGATAGCAGGGGCTTGGTGGAAGTGAAAGCAACTAAAGTTTTAAATGGTTGGGGAAAAGCTGGCATTCTGAACTTTCAACCAGTTACAGCACCAGATGACACTGAAGTCTCTTGTGAGTTTTGGGAAGAAGCTGCAAAAACTGGATCTGTCATCCTCATTAATCTTTGAAGAGTATGTCGCTATGGATGCTAAGGCAGAGACAACACATCACATTACAGAGAAGGAAATAGTGTAGTCTTTGACTGTAGCAGCCCTTCAAGACAGTGATGACAATGCAGAGGAAGATGTTGAAGCTGCAGCTGAAAGTGTATCTTCTGTTGATGCAATGAAGCATATACAGTAGTCGAGGCGATATGTGGAGAAAACTGACAAGGTGCCAGAAAATATTCTGAAGTCGCTTAATGGGTTTGAACAGTTTGTGTAAGAGAACTTGTGGAAAAAGTCAAAACAAACCAAAATCAATGACTTCAAGACATGTAAAATGGAAAATCTCGTCTGATTTGGTGATGTATTTTGTGTAAATAGATGGATTGTAGATACATGTGTGCATGCATGCAAGAACTTCAATAGCACTGCAATGATAGAATTAAAGGTACGTAACTATGTATTATAATGTTCTAATTTTTCTTGAATTTGGTAAATTTGTCAATTATAAGTCATCAGATTCTAATGAATTTTTGTATTTGTTAAATCCCTTTTTTAGTATAACATACTTTTCAGAATAAAGTATAAATCTTATGAGTTTTAAAAGTACTTTATACTGAGATTCCATTTTACTATTTACGCTGCAAGTCTTGGACAGTATTGCAATAGGAACTATACTTTAGATGGCGTGGGTACAACCATGTTAGGAAATTGAGGACATGTTTTTGTTCCAGTGCTAAATTTGAGTGGTTTCCAAATGAGTGCAGTATCTCCCAGTTTAGAACATAACTAGAAACCCTATTTTGTAGTGAAATAAAATGGCCTGCAGCAGTAATATAAAATACTTCACAGGGTCATTAATTCTCATATTCACAACACAATTGCCACTTACAATACACAAAACATCCTATCCTAATTTTATTCCAATTGCTGCACCTTAATCTGTGAACATAAAATTGATTTATTTAAATATTTCAACTCAGGATTAATTCATATATATCATTTGAATTGATACAAATTGTTTAAAAAATGGACCCCTATACATAACCCACCCCTTAATTTTCTGGCTATGCTACTGCTGGATGAACTTAATGAACCTGAGGGAGGATGGAACAGTCTGGGACTGAAGCTCTCTGGGAAGAGAGCCTGCAGGGCAGACTGGGAAATCGCCAAAGAAATCATCAAATGTGAAAAATTAAAATGGGCAGTGTTCTCATTTCAACCTTATAAATCTTCAGGAAGCAATGGAATAATGCCCATTATGCTTCAGCAAGGTTTTGGCAAATTATCAAAAATTTTGATACAAATCCTAAGAGCTAGTTTGGCCTTAGGATACATACCAATGAACTGGAGGCATCTTATGGTGGTATTTATAATAATGCCAGGAAAACCCTTGACCCTGGCTAAGTCTCTATGACCCATCAGTTTAATGTCAATAATTCTCAAAACTCTTGAGAAATTAATTGATAGAGATATAAGAGAAAGTGCTTTGGAGGTACATCTTCTGAACCAGAATCACATGCCTATAGTATAGGCAGATCAACTGAAAGTGCCCTTTTTCAGGTTGCCTATAAACTGGAAAAAACAATTCAGGAAAATGAGGTAAAGAGGAGGTGCTTTGTAGGTGTATCCTCTGTACCAGAATCAGCATGCCTATTGTACAAGCAGATCAACTGAAAGTGCCCTTTTTCAGGTCGCCTATAAACTGGAAAAGACAATTCAGGAAAAGGAGGTGGCACTTGGTGCTTTCACTAATATTGAGGGTGCCTTTGATAACACCTCTTTTAATGCAATAACTATGCTGCAAGGAAATGCAGAATTAATGAAATCTGTTACTGATGGATTCAATCCATGCTGAGAGGCAGAATAGTTCATGCAAGTCTCATGGATAGTAGCCTAGCTGCAAAGGTCATCAGTGGTTGTCCACAGGGTGGGATGTTATCACCCCTACTATGGAACCTGGTGGCTGATGTGCTACTTGTTCAAGCAAGTAACCTAGGCTTTGACATCCTGGGCTATGCTGATGATATCATCATAGTTCGGGGTAAATACAGGGGAACAGTCAGGGAACTCATGCCCTGAATACTGTGACAAAATGGGCTGTGAATGAAGGCTGAACTATTAGTCCTCATAAAACAGCCATAGTACCATTTATCAGAAGAAGAGAGACAATGGGATTGGGACCTCTGTATCTTCAAGGTAAAGAACTTAAAATGTCTGAGGAAGTCAAATTCTTGGGAATCATTTTTTACTCCAAGATGGACTGGAATTGGATATATACCAGGATAATCATAACATTGATAACCTATAGAGCACTGATTTGGTGGCCTAAGGCCCTTCAAACAGGCTCTAAAGATCAAGTAAGTAAAGTTCCAAGAACAGCATGTATGGCTGTTACTGGAGTCATGAAACCACCACCTACTGCAGCAATGGAGACACTTGAACCTGACTCCATTGATTTATTAGTAGTGAAAGAGACAATAATGGCACCCTATAGACTGCAACATGCTAAGCAACTGAAAATTCCTGAAATAGACTCAGGTTTGCTAAGAATTAGGAAATATATAGGAGATGCATCTTTAGAAATGCCATCAGACTATATAATTCCAATTAAACACTTTACAAAGCACTTCAGGGTCATAATTAATCCTGAACATTGGACGAATAAAACTCTTTAATCTCCTGAGAAAATTTTGATGTGGTTTACGGACAGCTCAGAGGTTGGCTCAGGAACAGGATCCAGAGTATATGGTATAAGACCAAGGTGCAAAAAGTTTTTTTCCCTTGGGTGAAGATGCTACTGTTTTTGAAACAGAAATTTATGCTATTATTCAATGCATACATGATAACATAAGAAGAGCTTACACTGGTAAACAGATCCTTATCTTCTCAGATAGCCAGGCTACACTTAAGACTCTTAAGTAATCGTAAAGTAACATCAGGACTGGTTTTGAACTGGTTAAACATGCTCACAAGCTTGACAGAACAGAATGAAGTTCAACTCATCGGGGTGGCAGTTGATGGTGACATAGAGAGAAATGAGGAAGCTGATGAACTTGCAAAACAAGGAGCAGCTTCACAATTTATTGGGCCAGAGCCACTCTAGGAACATCTCAATGTTTAGTAAAGGAGGCTATTAAGAACTGGTCCAAAATAGAACATCATAAAACCTGGCTGAAAACTCCAGGAAACAAATGTGGTAAACCATTTATTAGAAAACCATGTAAGGAAAGAATTGAAGCTTACTTAAATGTAACAGACTTCAGCTGAGAACAATTATTGCATTCTCACAGGACATGCTCCTATGCAAAAAGTATCTTAACAAAACGGGAGTGTTACAGGATAACTTAGATTGGAGATTGTGCAGGAAAGGAACTGAAACAGCCCAGCACATTATATGCTCCTGTGAGGCCTTGACTCACGGGAGATATGTTTCTTTTGGGGGAATGTTTTTAGAACCAGAAGAATTTGAAACCATTTCTGTTATGAGACTTTATTCCTTGGTAAAGGGTGCAGGCATAATAATTTGGCTTTAAAACGATACAGGTAGCACAATAGGCCCAAGGCTGAAGTGCATCTGGAGCAATGATGGAAATCTGTATCGAACAAGACATCTCTCATGATAAGGTATGTGCTTATTATCATTGTAATTGTAGCTGTAAATATGAGAACATGAGGTGGTTGCAAAGATATGACTGTTTCGGCTAGAGTCAAAACTGCAGTGGCCAGTATGTAAGCAGCTATGTGTTAGTCACAGTGTGAAAGAAAAAAAATACTATATTTATTTGGCATATTTTAACATTTAAATGGGAAAAATTTGTTTAAAAAGATTATTTTAGTGAATTGGTCAATTATCTTTTACTCCCAAATGAAGCAGATAATAAAAATGGAATGGCACTTTGTCATCACAAGTGTCACTCAGACAAGTAATTCAGTGACTCACAATCAAGTGCAGTATGACTAATGCAATGCTGCATAAGAGGCATGTGATACTGATATCTTTGACTCAAGAGATGGGTAAACCCCACTATACTGGAATAGATTAAACAATAAGGAAGTGCCTTGATAACACAACCAGTTGCTTTGTGAATAGGGATGAGATATCACAGATACAGACAATGTTAAAAATGCCAAAGGTGAAACCAAGTAATACGAGCAGGCTTAAGAGTTTACAAAGTGAATTTTATAGTGATCTTATTAGTACAGATGGTAGTGTTTTATACTATAAGGCATGCGAAAAAAATATTGGGAGTGAAAAAAGTCTTCAGGTAGTTCAACATATTTTACCGTGAAAAACAAGGAAATGGTTGCAAAAAATGTTTTATAGAAGTGAAAGTGTTCAATGTCTATTAGCTTATTGAATGGGAAATAGCGTTACATTATTTTCATATTATCTTTGTGAAGCATTTTAGAAGCTGATATTGCTTAATGGAAAATAAATAACCTAATTTTGCATAATTGTTTAGAAAGGTATACCAAAGAGCACATGTTTGACCTAACTATCTTCTGTAAAACATATGTCCCTCATTGTTACAATCATATAACGTCAACCTTGCAAATTAAGTTAAACAAATGAGCTTCTCTGGATCTCAGTAGATGAAACAACTGATGTAGAAGGGCATTTCATTACAAATGTAATAGTGGGTACTCTAAAACAGCAAGAGGCAGGTGTACCATATCTGTAAATTGTTGTCAGTTAAAAGCTACTAACAGTGCATTTGTGACACAACTTCAGATTGACTCAATGAGATTAATTTGACCTGGTGATATAAAATATGACAACTTACTTTCATTTTTAACTGATGCAGCAAGCTACATTCTTTTTAGTAGTAGTAGTGGTATTTATTAAGTACTTAGTGTTACATCAATTGCATAACACAATCACATGAGTCATAAGACCGTACATGCTCTCTAGAAAAATACCTGGTCTGTAAACTTGACTTGCAGAATCCACCAGAAAACAACTATTTTATAATCACCAAACTATATACATACATATAAAATGAAAAATACTCTGAATCACACACACTCATGCACACAAATGCTCAAGTACTACATATATTTAAAGAAAATTTACAAAAACACCTTATCTCTTATTACATGTACTTCCATTAAGTATGTGCCCAAGCTTGGCCAGTTTTGGCTGTTTAGAATCAAGTCGCAGCATGCTGTCCTCCGTCTGTTGGAAGCCAAAAATACTTCTGGTAATAATTTTTTCCTAATACCCTCATGTGCATACATGCTGCCGAAATATGCGTCCAGTCTTCCTGTTCCCCGCATAATGGACAAATCCTCCTGCCATCATCGTCAACAATCTTGCAAGCAGCAAGCTATATGATCAAAGCAGGGAAAACACTAGGAGACATTTTTCCTAATAGTATTTATTTAACTTGTCTGATTCATACTCATCGCATTGCAGTGACAATTAGATTTTTTTCTAAGGTAGATAAGTTAATCTCCAATGTGAAAAAAGCCTATCTTAAAACTGCACCTAGGGTTCAATTGTTAAAAAAGATACACCTAATGCTGCATTACCACCTGAACCTCTTTAAAGTTGGAGTTCCAGTAACAGCTGCATTGTATTATGTTAAACATTTAGAGTCAATTAGAAGAGTTATTAATTCATTAGAATCAGATGATGCTGTTTCAATTGAAGTAGCACAAATGTTTTCCCAGATGAAGAAATTAAAGAAAATCTTTACTCAATATAGGTACATTTTTCCAATTTGCCTGTAGCTATTAAAACACTGAAAATAACAGGTCTCCCCTTAGATCAGTTGGTAATTGTGTTTGACACTATCGTTTCGGTTTGGTGTCCATTCCGGGTGATATAGGGCAGAAAACAAATGACAAAATAAACAATATTCTTTTAAGAAGTCCTGACTGTAAACAACTCTTCAGAATACGAGACAAACTTGAAGGAAAATATATAGATTACCTGAAGACTTACCTCTTTTTGTAGAACAATTTTTAGCTCATAAGTATGCATCAATATCATTATGTGATGTTGAAACTCGTTTTTCAAGATATGAGAGTATCTTGAGAGACAACAGTGAAGCTTTATTGTGGAAAGCCTCTGGCACACATAATGGTAAATTGTAATTCATCCCTTATTATGGATGAGGAGCTATGAGCAACTTCTCAGAATAAATGTAAGTTTGCAAGGTACACTGTCTTATGTGAAAATTTTTTGAGTATATTTCTCACATTTTGAGGGCATATTTGCATGCATATTATAAGAGTTTTAAGAGCATGAACATCTTAACCCTGATCATCAGATACAACCTGTGGAAGAATGGCCTTGCCCAACTGTATTGTTAACATGTGTGCAGCAATAATGCATTCCAAAAATCGCCCAGTATGCCTACTGTTTTGTGCTGTGACAGCAAGGATACAGTATACAGTAACGATGCATAATATATTTTAACATAGCATAAGTATAACATATAAATTAGTAAGTAAATTAATATATTTCATATATGGGGACCAGAAAAAGTTAGGTATTAATGAGAAACTGTATAACCGAAAAACATGTAATTGAGCTAAATATTGTTGTTGTTCACCCTGGGGATTAATTGAACTGCATCATTTTCCCTCTGGCTTCCCAATATAAAGTCTTGGCTTGGGAAGCATGCCTGTGTTGTTGTCCATTTAGTGTTACCCAGGGAACACTACGTGGAGGCGGACTACGTTGTTCCCTGAGCTAAATATTAATGGACAAATTTTGCTACCTAAAATAAATTAATGTATATCTGCAAAAAACATAAAAGTGAATAACATATAAGTGAGGTTTAACTTTAATAAAAATATATTGTTGATTAAATATTTATTTTCAACATCTCAATTGTCAAATGTGTCATGATGAACAATGTCACAGAAAGACAGAATTTTTCATTACTGAATTGTCTGTTGAGGGATCATCTGCTAATCCTCCTTACAGTATTTTATCAGATTAGAAATTTAAAAAGCTACCACTAAAGGTAACTCAAACATTGAGGAATTACATTTATTTGTGAAAATGAATACTTTGGAGCAGCATAGTCCTCTAACAATAAATAAATAAATAAATAAATATTAGTAAAAATGGAGTAGTGTAAGTTGAGTTGTAACCTTATTAAAAGAAAATGAGTAAATTTTTTTTTGGTGGGGGGAATCCTTGGTTTTTTATATTTGAAGAAGACAAACTGTATGTTCCAGTTAAACTAACGTTTTAAGGCAAGGTAAGGCCTAATAAAAGCCCATAAAAGTTGAGCAGTAGTAATAGTTGCACTGTGCACTGTTTTTAACAGACTAAACGTTGTACACGATCAAACTTTTTTTTCAATTCAAGAGTTTACAAGAAAAATTGTGAAATATTTTTCAATATGTGACAAGATTGGAAAACACTTGGCAAGATTTGACAATGTCAAAGATGTGTATTTACAAGTTGTCTTTTTGCCAAACTGAAACCCTTCAGAACACAATTGATAATTTATCACACACAAAGCAATTTAGCATTTGCGTCACAGTATAATAATTCGCAATGAAATATTACTCTTTATTAATATTATGTAGTACTTTCACGTATTATATCCAATGAAATCACATTACGAGTGTGGAATACAAAGAAAATAACACCAATCGATAGGTTAACCACACTATATAACATTGCATTAATGTATACTTAGGTCGGAAAACTGCATGGCAATTATTTCTTCATAATCGCCTTCATCTGCTCCATCTTGTGATAATCCACAGAGCTCTCGATGTACAGACATGTCCAGCTTATGTATAATCTAATCAGTTCGCATACGACATACCTTGGCCCGGTAGCATTTCTGTTTACCTTTCACTTTCAGCCATGTTGCAGATTCTGTGATGCACTGTGAATATTCGCATTTCATTGGCCAAAGCCATCAAATCATTGTGAAATCTTTGACCATTTAGAGCATGTCCTTATTTACTTTCAAGACTTTCAAAGACAATGTATTGGAAGCAATTCAACAAGAAAAGTTGTGAATTTGTGACAACTCTTGAAAAGTCTTGTAAAGTATTGAATTTGATAAAAATTTGATCGTGTACAAGCGGCTTTAGCCCTAGCACTCTGATACAATCCATTATAATTTTATTCAAGAAAGAAAAGGAGAAAAAAAAAGCAGCACTCGCAGGCTTGGTTTGAGCCAGTTGTCTCATCAATGACAGGCAAATGCTATTGTCAAAATGGTACTTCAAGGTGAAATACAGAGGAGGACAGAAATTTTAATCTGTGTAGGATGCTCTGAAAGCAGCTTTAAAAGTTGGCTCATTACTTCATTCACTAGTGAACACCACTTTCGCCCAGATTATATGCAACTAATAAATGCTTTACTTACATTTACATGTATTTACCTTATTGTTGACAACCTGTAGGCAATTAATACTTTTTAGCCTAATGGTACTTTGAGGTGTCAGCAATTTAAAAATCTTATCTTAAATAAAATAAGACTGTAATAAACTTTTGACAATACCTTATTTTTACTGCTACTTAATTTATTGAGAGTGGTAGGGCTTAAAATAAATAAAAACTGAAAGTAAAATATTTTGTTTATGCATTTTTTAATATATGTACAAAATATGTGTTACCCATAGTGCTACCAAAGCAACATGCACATCATCCATGCCAATTACTGTTTCATTTACTTGCGCCCACTCCATCCTTTACCACAGACTTGGTTGCAATGCAGTGAAGATTCAAATCTAGGTGACCTCTAACATTGAAATCCTGGCCAGCGATGTTCAGTACTAGTGAACTACAAACACAAGATAAGGTAGCAATACCTTCCAAGGATACAGACAATGATTTTATGCGCTCTGATTCAAAAATCAATTTCAGTCAAAAATAACCCTAAAGGCTAAAGGACAAAAAGGATGCACTGCCCTGTCATTGCTAATAGACAATCTCTTGCTTCTTCCTTTAAGTCCTTACTCACTTATCCCTTACTCTTAGCAAAAGTCCCCATCATATTCATTTTCATCACCCTCATATGTATCAGTTTTTTAGTTGCTACTATCTCTTGATGTAATTTGTTCTGTTTTCCACCTCAGACAATATCCCTTCATATTTTTGTCATTTCATGTTCCATTAGACATGGAAAATATTGAGTTATTTATACATAGCACATCCATCTACATAATTCTTCTTAATCCTTTTAGAAATGATGCTGCAAATGTATCCATGCAAAACCTATTCTGGCAAAGTGAACATAATAAACTGTGCATTTCTGCCATTTCCAATTTCTTTTAGTGATTTTATCAGGGGTGAAGCGTGGATTTGTATGATGGGCAGGCTGGATTTCTTATAAATATACAGTTAACAATCTTAGTTATATTGTGCCTTCTAAACATGCATAGCTTGTCCTAAAAGTATAATAAAATGCGGTTGTTTTATTTTGCTAGCGCAAATACAGCACATGGGGAATGGATAATTGCTAGACAGCACACTTTAATTGGGTGAACTACAAAGAACACGTAACATGGACTATAGCGACAAGTCGACCGTGCTCATTGTCGGACTGAAGGCCATGGCTTGGCTATTCCTAAACAAACAAGAATTGGAGTGTTGAACTGTCAAATAACACTGGCGCTCTGACGTCACCATGTATGACTGATACCTGGTAACCTATTTCCACGATCTGCTCAACCAAAGTGTGCTGTCTAGTTATTAGCACAATTTTTTTTTTTAATCTCAACCCTTTTATTATGATTATTTTCAGAGAAATGTGTTGTGGCTAAACGAGCAGCATTTGATATTTGCGTAGGACTACTATACAAAGTTTAATGCAATAATTAAAATTATAAACCTTAGGTACCTTAAATTTTTTTGTACACGAGTTCAGTCCATTGATCCCTTTTCTCTGCGAAGACTTCAATGACCCTTTTACAAATTCATAGCTCCTAGATGAAGATTTAATGAGCTGTTTTCAATTGCTAAAGTTGACAAATTGGACAATCTTGCATTAGTCATTGTGTTTCGAAGACATGTTTTCACATGCTTAAAAGTATTCAATACTTCTTTCAAGTGAAGCTGTCATTGCTAGAATGCTCAAAATCAAGGAAAGTAATGTCACTATTTCTTTTAATCCGTTGATTATCAAATACTTAGAGGTTCTTGGTTAATAATCGTTTATTCTCACAACTATATACCTATGTTAACTCTCCTTTCAATTTATATTTTAAGAAGAATGGGTACTTCTTAATTAAACTTTCAAAGCTAATTTCTGGAAAGCCCTTTGGATGGCTGAATTTTGCAAACTTTCCTTTGCTCAAAAATTCAATGAAATTTATTTCCTGGAAATCTGTAAATCTTATTTCCATTTGAACTGTGATACAATCCAGTATTTCAAAAGGCAGTCCTCTTAATCTGCTTATATATTTCTGCATGAACTTAACTTCACCTTTGTCCTCACTGCCTTCGTTTCCATGAGAATTGCTGTTCAGAGGATTAACAGATTTTTCTTTGCAGTCAAGAATTACTTCCTCGTATGTGAGTTGTCTAATAGAGGAAAGACAATTCCGTATTTCAATTTGGCATCTGTGAATATCTGCACCCTTCTTCTGGAGAATGTTAAATAAAGCACTTGAATATACAAATATTCTGTTGAAGAAATGCAGCAAAAATACAATTGTAGTCATTCAAATTTCTAATGATTCTCAAAGCAATATTTATGGAATTGGAATCCCAGCCTTTTGGTTCCATTACATTTTTCAAAGGCACCTTTAACTCAGCATAGTGTTCTAGAACTCATAATACCCCGTGAATGGTAGTTCCATTTTGTTTCACTGGGACTAGTTAATTTAAAACCCCTTGAGTAATTTACTTCTTTTAGAAGATTGGCTGAAAAATGTATGTATTACAGTAAGACTGGTAATGAATAATTTTATTTCTGTAATTTGTTTGCAACAATGAAACAAGACCAGATTCAGCTGATGAGCATAGTAATGTATAAACAATGATTGGGATAGAGTTCTTTAATAAGAGTGTGAACTCCTGCAGACCTTCATGCCATTACCGTACAACCATCATATGTTTGTGATATTAGCTTGTTTTTCTCTATTTTCAAAGTATTTAGTACTGTTAAGAGCACATCTGCTAAACCTTTTGCTTTTGAAATGTTATAAAATCCAACAAAACTTTCTTGTACTTTATCAGATTGAACATTAGCATAGCGCAAGATGACACTCATTTGTCTCTTGGTATACACATCAGTCGTTTCGTCTGCTTGAAGTGATATAAAAAAAATTGTTTTGAATTTTGAACAAAATTTGTTCATTAATTAAATCAGCAATACATTGAGTCAGCTCATTCTGTGTCTCAGAAGAAGTGCCCTTAAATAAAGTACAAGTACTATTCAAGTGGTCTCTATTCAAGTAATTTTCTTCCTCAGCTACCCCCCAGGGGCTCACTTTATGTGAGTACGGGTTTGGCATACCCGGGGGTTCCCAAGCCACTCATCGCCATTTTCATCTGTTCATCCCCGTCCGGTCGAGGTGGGTTCGTTCTCGTGACTGGGGGACTCAAGGTAGGCTCTCGTGCGTTCTGTGCATTTCATTCCATGTCGCGCCTCGCCATCGTTTCTTTCTTCTCTTCTCCTTCTGCACATTTCGCCCCACGCCCATTCATTTACACGTCTTTTTTACTTCGCCAGCCTACCTTGCGTGCGAAACGCCCACACACTTTGTTTCTTTTATCTTTTTATTTAAATCCTCCGTGGACACAGCGTGACGGATACCCGCGCACAGGGTGCGCAGCTGGGTGAGTGGGTAATGGCGTCATCCCCACCACCCGGGGTCGTCATGTAGGGTGTGTGTTCGTATCCGCTGTTCAACTGCAGTCCCGCGGGGGGGGGCCATTGCATGAGCTGCTGACTTCTGACGGCGATTGAGTCCCTCTGTCTATATTCTGGGAGGTGTGACCCTGGGGTGAGATAGGTATAGATAGGCCACTCACCCAAGCCGGGGTAACGCCCGGGAAGTCAAGAGCCCGAGGTCGGAGACGGTTGCAATGGTGGAGGATTTATTTCGCTATGGAGCACCCTTTCTCCATTATAAATAACAAGCGCCGTAAAGTGATTGCAATAGAAGTAGCACCAACAACTGGTTGTTATTTAGTGATTTCGCGAACTGAGGAAGGTCAAACGTTTGAGAAGGTGAACCCTTTTATAATCCAGAAGGGCATTGACGCTATTTCAGGTGCGGTTCAGTCCTGCACTCGTCTTCGGATTGGTTCCCTGTTGGTTAAAACCAAATCCGAACAGCAGAGTAAGACCCTGTTGCGCGCTACGCTTCTCCACGGTTATCCTATCCGTGTTGAGAAGCACCGCACCTTGAATTCTTGTCGAGACGTTGTCACCACGCATAGCCTCGATGGCATATCGGATGAGGACCTGGTAGAATATCTTGCAGACCAGAAGGTGACAGCGGTTCATCGAGTGCAGGCCAAACGCGACGGCGTATTGGTACCCACTCGTACCCTGTTTCTAACATTTGATGGCGTCGATCTGCCCACGAGCATCTCCGCAGGGTACGAACGGATTTCTGTGAGGCCTTATATTCCTAGACCTCTGCGTTGTTCTAAATGCCAACGTTTTGGGCATACGCAAGTCTCATGTAAGAGTGCCGTTAACATCTGCAACATGTAGCCAGCCCTCACACGAAGGTGCCTGTTCAACAGCCCCCGTCTGCGTCAATTGCAAAGGGTCACATTCTGCTTCATTTGGCGACTGTCCGCGATATTTGGACAAGAAGGCGATCCAGGAGATCCGGGTAAAGGAGAAACTCCTTCGCCGAAGCCCGGAGGCGTTACCATGCGCGCCAACCTTCGCTCTTGCGATCGGGAACATTCAGTTCTGTTGTTGCCTCGCCAGTACCCCGGAAGGATGCTGGGACTCAAACTTGGACCATGACTGCCTTGACAGCCACTACCGTCCGGCCGTCCAAGTCTACTACTGTTACCAAGTCCTATAAACCTGGTCCAAAGTCTATGAAGTCACCAGCCACTGAGAAAAAGCCGAAGCAGAAACTTCGAAGAGAAGACTTTTTAAAAGACCCTCCGCGTGTTCACAGCAAGCAGAATTCACCTTCTCCTCCTCGGAGGTCACAGTCCCAGGAAGCTCCTGGGACAAGCCGCGCTGGGCGGCTCCCCTCACCCATCGCCACCCAGAACTGATTCTCGGCGCTTGAATCGGTTTCTGGCTCTGAGCGCGTGGGCCCTCCCTTCGAGGAGGCTATGGAGTCTGACCAACTCCATACCAAAAGCCCGAGCCCAAAGGTTAAACAAAAGGTAATTTTAAGCCGCCCTTCTAAGTAGACAGTTTATCCCTTTTTTCTTAATGGCTATCCTGACCTGGAATGTACGTGGTGTACGATCGCATAGGGCGGAACTGCAACTTTTATTGCGTTCCCATTCGCCTATGGTCGTGTGTTTGCAGGAGACTAAGCTTCGCCCTCATGATCCTTTTGATCTCCGAGGATATACTCCGGTTCGCTACGACCTTGAACCGGAGGAGGGTACTCCTGCTCATGGAGGTGTCATGTTGTTAGTGCGTAACGACGTTCATTTACAACGTCTCACTCTTTCGTCCGACTTGCAAGCTGTTGCCATTAGACTGCAGTTACCCGGTTTTTTCTTTTCTGTTTGCTCTGTATATTCACCTCCATCGTCTCCCCTCGCTAACGCGGACCTTCGAGATCTCTTGTCCGCTCTCCCAACACCATTTCTCCTGTTGGGAGATTTTATTGCCCATCACCCCCTGTGGGGTTCGCCAAGGGCTTGTGCGAGGGGAACTCTTCTTTCCGACATTTTTGATCAGTTCAATCTCTCTATACTCAATACCGGTGAGCCTACGTTTCTTTCTGATTCTTACGGTACATTTTCTCACTTGGACCTTGCCGTTTGCTCCCTCCAGCTTGCTAGTCGTCGCTGACACCTACTCCAGCGACCATTACCCCTCCATCGTTTCTCTTCTGTCACACCACGTACAGCATTCGAGAGTACCTACCTGGATATTCACAAAAGCCGACTGGAGCTTGTATTCCAGCCTCGTGTATTTTGACGACCAGCCCTTCACCGACATTAACCAACTAGTGCAGCACCTTACGTCTACGATTTTCTCTGCCGCCGAACGCGCAATTCCCCGTTCATCCTCTCAACCTCGGCGACTGCCTGTTCCGTGTTGGAACGAGGATTGTCGGGACGCCGTTCGTGCCCGTAGAACTGCACTTAGGGTGTTTCGGCGACACCCTACACTTGATAATTTGGTGACTTTTAAACAATCGCGCGCCAGGGCTCGTCGCATTATTCAGGATAGCAAGAAGGCGTCGTGGACTCGTTTTGTCGAGTATTTTAATCGCTTTACGCCTTCATCTGTTGTTTGGGATAAACTTCGTCGCTTCTCAGGTAAAGTGTCGCATTGTACTGTTTCTGGCCTTCAGGTTTCCAATGTTACCATAGTGGATCCGGCTGCCATCGCTAGCACTCTGGGTGCTGCCTTTGAGGCGGTTTCCAGTTCAGACCATTATTCCGCCGGCTTTCGCTCTATCAAAGACCGGCTGGATTCCGCAACCTATAATTTTCGGTCTGATAATACGGAATGTTATAATGCCCTTTTTACAATGAGGGAGCTGGAGCACGCTCTTCATTGCTCTAGGCACTCCGCTCCTGGGCCGGATAGCATTCATGTTCTGCTGTTAAAGAACCTTTCAGCCGACAGTAAGCGCTTTCTCTTAAGGGTCTATAATCGTATTTGGCAGGACGGCCTTTTCCCTTCCGTTTGGCGCGAAGCCACCATTGTCCCTATACTTAAGCCTGGTAAGGATCGCCAACTACCTTCCAGCTATCGCCCTACCTCCCTCACCAGTTTCGTTTGCAAGGTGATGGAGCGCATGATCAACGGACGGTTGACATGGTGGCTTGAGTCTCAAAAACTTCTAGCGAACGCTCAGTGCGGATTTCGTCGCCATCGCTCTTCCGTCGACCATCTGGTGTGTCTGTCGACGCATATTATGAACGGATTTCTGAGAACGTGTCAAACAGTGGCTGTGTTTTTGACCTGGAGAAAGCTTATGACACTTGTTGGAGGGGCGGCATTTTACGTACACTGCACGCATGGAATCCCGGCGGTCGTCTCCCCATATTTCTTCGGGAGTTTATGACGGACCGCGTCTTTCGTGTACGTGTGTGCTCGGTTTTATCTAGTCGTTTTATTCAAGAGAACGGAGTACCGCAGGGCTCTTACTCAGTGTCACACTTTCTGTGATAGCTATCAACCCCATTGTTGATTGTATTCCACCTGGCATTTCATCGTCCCTTTTCGTTGACGATTTTGCCATTTATTGTAGTTCACGGCGGACCTGTCTGCTCGAACGCCGTCTCCAGAGCTGTATCGACCGTCTCTACGCTTTCTCCGCCGAGAAATCCGTCTGCATCAACTTCTGGCGCCGGAAGGCTTTCCCTCCACCCTCTCTCTACCTTGGGTCTGAGGTCCTTCCATTGGCAGACGAGGTGAAATTTTTGGGGTTGATCTTTGATTGAAAGCTGAGCTGGACTTCTCACGTTTCCTTTTTAAAAGCAAAGTGTGACCGTTCTCTTAATATTTTACGTTTTTTAAGTGGCACATCCTGGGGAGCTGATCGGACCGTTCTTCTGCGTGTTTATCGCTCCTTGGTCCGATCCAAGCTTGATTACGGGTGCATTGTCTATTCATCGGCACGTCCATCTGTGTTACGTCGCTTGAATACCATTCATCATCGTTGTATAAGAGTCGCCCTGTACCCAGTCTGTACGCAGAAGCTGCAGAGCCTCCGCTGTCCTTCCGGCGTGAGATGCTTTTGTGCAGCTATGCTTGTCGGCTCTCAAGCTTGCCTAACCACCCGTCCTTCGAGTTATTTTACGAGGATTCGCTTGATCGACAATATTTAGTTAGCTCCTCTGCATTACTACCTCCAGGGGTTCGATTTCGACAACTCCTTCGGCATTTGGACGTTGCGCCAGCGCCGGCCCTTCCCAGGGGGGAAACGCTTTTTCCTCCATGGCTGCGCGCTGAGGCTCACTATCACCTTGGGCTAACGTCGATGCCGAAGACTGAGACCCCTTCTTCAGTTCTTAGATCAGCTTTTTTAGAACTCCAGGCGAAAATCGGTAACTGTCATTTTATATACACTGATGGGTCTAAAACTGATGTTGGAGTAGGGTGTGCCTTTGTTTTTGGTCGGCATAGTTTTACCTTTCGTTTACCGGAGCAATGTTAGATTTTTACCGCAAGGTTTTTAGTATTTATCAGGCACTTTTATACCTCCAGCGGCATGATTTACAGCATTGTGTTCTTTGCCCAGACTCCCTGAGTGCCCTTCAGAGTATTAACGCGCTGTACAATTACCACCCACTCGTACAGCGCATACATGACCTGGTCCACTCGCTTGGTGTCTCTGGCATCCGCGTCTCCTTCATGTGGATTCCAGGTCATGTTGGCATCTCAGGCAACGAGTCTGCCGACGCCGCTGCCAAATCGGCGATTTTATCTCCGGGGGAACAAGTTGCGGGAGGTTAAACCTCTCCCGTTAGTCTGGGCTACCTCTTCCAGTGCTTCTCGTCGGGAAGAGGTAATTTTAACACGCCTTCGTTTCGGACATTGCATTTTTAGTCATAGGTATTTGCTCAGTGGTGACCCCGCACCACTCTGTGGGCAGTGTGATGCGCCCTTAACGGTGCATCACGTTTTAGAGGAGTGTCAGGTTTTAGCTGCATTGCGTGTTCGTGTGGGTCTGCCTGTTGGCCTGGCCAACGTTTTGGCAGACGACGTGCGTGCTGTAGAATGTGTTTTACATTTTATTCATGACAGTGATCTTAATCTGCGCATTTGATGCGTTGAGCGACCTTTAGCTTTATAATTTTATTCTGTCTGTGTTAATGGGGACTCTACTCCCCAGTGGACATAAGGCGCTCATGTCCCTCGCATTCTACAGTTCTTGACACGTTTTAGTCTTTTATTGCTTATGCTTTTAGTGTGTTTTGGGGATTGGTGTATTGTTTTTAGCTTTTGGACATCGCGGGTTTGTGCCCTGTTTTTTACTTATGCGGTTGTTTACCCGTCTTTTATATTTTGGACTTTATATTTTTATACATTATAAGGGCGCTGATGACCTTAGCAGTTTACGCCCTTAAACCGCATCTCATCATCATCATTCCTCAGCTAAAAATTCTAAAGTCTCTAAATAATTACCCTTGTTTATGGATGATTGGGATTCATCATGACGACGAAATACTAGTTCTTGTTGTGCCAGAAAGCAAATTGTAGAAATTAGCCTCTTTATTGTACGTCTGTTGTGATCAACTTTTTCATTGTGCCTTATGGCATCAAGACACGTGACTTCTGAAAGTGCGTGCTCTATTCTAGTTTTTCCCAGCTCATTCAATTTAACAGCTTAATATCTTTTGTGGATGACTCGCATTTATTTGTTTTTGTAGCAATATTTTTCAAACTCTCCTCCCCTATTCCTAACTCTCACCATTCTGAGTTGCCTTTCCCAAAAAGTAAACAATAAAAACAATAGTCTATTTTGCTTTGAGCTACCAGTTAACCAAGGTTTTGTTGTGTACCATTGCATTTTAAATCGCTTCACGTATTTACCATCTTTTTGTTCAATAATTAAATTAGGTGTTGGTCTTTTACCTTTAATCTGTAACACGATACTTCACAATCACAAAAAAATACAAGTGCTATTGTTAAATCTTCAGGGAAGTAGGCAGCAGCTGCAAACCCCCCACCCCTCTCATATCCAAAAAAACTTTGAGCACTTGGATGCATGCATGAACAAGGCAAACCATCTTTTGCCTTCATCTGCCTTGACAAGCTGCCCACTGCCAAGAATGCTTTTGTGTGAATTGCATGGAACTCAGCAATGAATCAGAAATTACAATTGAAGAAAAAAGCAACATTTACAGATATTAAAATGAAAGCAAAAAGAAGTGAATCTGATATTTTAGGATAGGCTCACCCTTACAGCCTTAATGCACATTTTGCCTCTGGATTTTTTTACAAGTCTAAGAACCTTTTGTCCTCAAAACTAGATAGCATAAGTCTCTTGATTTCCTGTATCTTTCAACCTCTCCCTTGTTGTCTTCCAAATCCACCATATATCTTTTGCATCGTCAGATATCCCCCATTCCCGTCTCTTAAAACAGTTTCTCCATCTCGTGGAAAACATGGAACATTACATGTGCTATTTTCAATGCATACAGACTTTATTTTGATAACCTCAAAGTCAATGAAGATAAGTATTGGAGTATCCACATTTGCTGCATTTCTTGCACTACAAATTTATCTGAGTGGTATAAGCAAAACCCATGCCACATGCCCTTCAGGTCCTGATGATTTTCCAAGAGCTAAAGGATCATGTAACAGATTGTTACTTTTGTCTGACAAAACTATCTGGTTTCACAGCTAAAACCTGGCATTTAATTGTTTATCCTGATGTTGACTCTGCCACAGAACCTGTACCTCATGGAGATGATATGCCCATTCCAGAGGCTCCTGAAAACATTCTCGAAAGTCCAGGTTCAATTTCAAGTTACCCCTCAAAGTCAGATTCCAAGGAATTTTCAGCCGGGCCTGATTGAGATCTTAATCTTTCAATAGAGCAGGCTGAATTATTTGGTTCAAGTTTGCAACCATGGAAACTTTTAGCACGCGAAACTAGTATCACTGCTTTCAGATACTGTAATAACAGTTTTTGTCATATTACGAGGAGAATAATACATTTTGTGTTTCCACAAACATAAATGTTTTAATGCAGGAAATAAGCACTAGTTGTCACAATCCTGAGCAGTGGCATGTTTTCATTGATTTGTTAACCCATCATTTAT
This sequence comes from Deroplatys truncata, assembly GCA_030765065.1. Taxonomy (NCBI): domain Eukaryota; kingdom Metazoa; phylum Arthropoda; class Insecta; order Mantodea; family Mantidae; genus Deroplatys; species Deroplatys truncata. Next base: position 422,139,919 of record CM060990.1, read on the forward strand.
CGCTAAATGAGCATTTTGCTCACACTTTTGATTTTTTTTTTTTTTTTTTTTAGGGTAACGACTGCTGATAAAATCTCGCTCAATCTAGCTGACTTTTAAACTTTCCTGAAGCAGTTGTTCAAGTTAGATTTAACAACAATCACATTGACGATGGTTTATGCAATTTTTGTCCAGTTGCGGTACAGTTGTGAGCGGTTTGCTCATCAAGCGACGAACCGTGCTATTCAATTGTTGTGCAGTCCACAATCATCCTGGCTTGAAGCTGAAATGTAGAAGCCCTATTTTGTGTCCGTTAAAAATATTCCTTCGTTTGAATGGTTTTCATTGATATTCAGTTAGGTTTTTACAATGAGTCGAGCAAAAAAAAAAAAAAAATCCTTCTGCTAGCCTTACAACAGGATGGAAGGGATTCTCAAGGCATGTTTATTTTTACTTTTTGTTATAATAAATGTGTGTGTAATTACCATATTTTTAACGTTTCTTTTGACACGGGTTCGAACACTGCTGTTGGGAATCGAATTTAGGCCAACATTAGATGCCATAATCAATAGTGAAACATTTTATAACATGATTTCTAACTATCTCTTATTTTATTTAGGCATCCCTGCATGGTCGAGTGAAACTAGTACTTCTGTTGCCCTAGACAGTGATGATTTGAACCAGGAAGGAAGATTAGATGAATGTGAATCTGATGCGCCCTTTGAACATAGTGATCAAATAACTGATTCAGAAACCGAAAGTGATTTTCAGCCGACAGGTCTCTCATATATCGGAAAAGATAAAATAACAGTATGGTCCATGCATCCACCACGCCCCAATGTTCGAAGCCCTAGACATAATATAGTTAGAACACATCGAGGCTGTAAAGCAGAGGCAAAAAATGCAACTTCAGTCGCAGATGCATGGAATTTATTCTTTCCTAAAGAGACAATTTTACATATTACAAACTGTACTAACATATATCTCAAAAAAATGCGTACTAAATATGCACATGACCGAGGGACTGTCCTAATACAACTCCACATGAATTAACTGCTCTAATTGGTATTCTATACATGGCAGGCTTGAAAAAGGCTGCTCATATCAACATCCAAGAGCTTTGGGCTGATGATTGCACATTTCCTGAATGTTTTCGTGCCGTGATGTCTAGTCGCAGGTTCTATATTCTTCTTGAGGCTCTATGACATCAATGATAGAGCTGATAGAAAGAAAATCGATAATCTGGCGCCCATTAGAAGAATATTTGAGGAATTTGTCGTCAGATGCATGAATAATTATGAATTAGGAGAAAACACAACACTTGATGAAATGCTACCTGCTTTCCGAGGAAGATGTAAATTCCACCAGTACAAACCATCAAAATATGGAATTAAAATTTAAGATTGGTAGATTCTGAAACATATTACGTTTCTAATCTAGAAATCTATCTAGGGAAGCAACTGGAAGGTCCATACCACACCGATAATAAAGCATCTAGTGTTATGAATAGAGTAGCAGCACCCATTTTGAACAGCAGAAGAAACATTACTATGGATAATTATTTTGCATCTGTTCCGCTAGCCTTGGAGTTGCTACAGAAGGAGACTACTGTGGTCGGAACACTAAAGAAGAAGAAAAAAATTCCACCCATTTTTGTAAATACTAAAGAGAGGCCAGCTTGTAGTTCTATGTTTGGTTTCCTCAAAACGGGGGTTCTAGTGTCATATGTGCCTAAAAGAAACAAAAATGTGCTGCTTCTTTCAACTCTACATTCTAGTGATGAAATTGATGAGGAAACCGGCGACCAAAACAAACTGCACATAAATTACCTTCTACAACAAAACAAAAGGTGGAGTCGATATTCTGGATGAACTGATATCTCAATATTCAGTATCTAGAATTACCTGCAGGTGGCCCATGGCAGTATTTTTTTGTCTGTTGAACATTGGTGCAATAAATTCTCAGATAATTTATTTCGCTAATACAGAGAAAAAATTAGCACGTCGAATATTTTTGAAACATTTGGCTCTAGAACTTATAAAACCCCATGTGAGAGTACGTCTGTCTATTTCAAATTTGTCAGACAACTTGCTAGACTCAATGAAGAAAATTGTTGGTAATGAAGAGGAGAATGCAGAAACTGCAACTACTGTGCGCTCAGCAAAAGAACAGAAAAACGAAGAAAAGCTGTTGTAAATGTAACAAATATTTGTGCAAAGAACACACAAGAATTACCTGTGATAAGTGCCTTGAGCTGCCAGTGTTGCCACCACCGTCACCATAATTTGCTTTTAGCAATATATTGAATTTGTGCTATATTTAGGTATTGCATATAGTACCATATTTAACAAACACTAAACTCATAATTTTGTCAATGAAGACATTGGATTTGAATTTCTTTCAAATACCTACATATACTACATTTAGTCAACCGCAAGTTAATATTCTTTACTTTTTTTGTGAAGACAAATATTTTGTGATCAACTTCAATAAAAATGTCATTTGTAGTAGATTTAAAAATTATAATTTACGTGTTATTAAATTGTGTTATTGACATAATGTTATCTCTTGTTACGCGTATTTATTACTGTGAGTGAAATGCTCACGGTGCGACAAACCATGTCACAACAATGGTAGCAACAAATGACGGGTTAAGGGGAAGCGCTACTGAAATTTAAAATTTTTAAATTTTGTCTCTGGAATGCATTGTAAGAGTAATGTATTTTTTTTCAGATTTTTAGAATGATTATTTTGGTTGTAATAATTAGGCATTCATTAGTGAAGCTACCATTTTTTAATACATACATTTAATCACAGGCTAAGAAGTCCTATTATGGAATGTAGCATTGAAATTTTCCTAATGTTTGCAGTTGCAGAGAAAAAAATTATGATATTACAAAAAATTTAATTTAATTAAAAAATTGTTAAAGGCTAATATATAAAAATTTATATTGTCCTTCATTTACCAAGTATCAGAATTCTCATGCTCTATTCCGTAGATATATCCATGCTGAACACCATGTACCAAGTTTCATAAGAATTGTGTAATTCTGTGAACAGCATGAACACTTGTTTGGAAAGATGCATAAAAATATAGTTTTGAGATAATTAGCTTTAAAGTTGGTAAAAGGATTTAACAAAGGTCGTGATGAATTTTATATTTCAAAGAGAGTTTCCAAAAATTAGTGATGCCAAGATAAAGGAGGAGGTATTTGTAGATCCACAGATCAGGACATTGTTAAAAGACAAAGAATTTGACAAAAAATTAAATGATCTGGAACTTTCTGCTTGTAATTCTTTTAAAGCTTTCTGGAAAATTAAAAGCATCAACTATCATGATTTACTGTACAATCCTCTAGAAAGCTACAGAAATTTAGGTTGCCATGTGGCTTTGAAGCTATGCTTTCTTCACTTGCACTTGGACTTCTTCCCACAAGTTTGGGTTCTGTGTGACGAACGGGGAGAATGCATCCATCAGGATATTGCTACAATGGAAAGCCATTACCAAGGAAGTTGGGAACTAGCCATGATGGAAGATTATTCCTTGTTTTTATACTGGGAAACTTCCAATTTGTTGTATAAGTGGAAATCAAGAAACAGACACTTTTAAAGCAAGGTAAATTTATTACTAGCATCTAGTAAACCCACATTTCCTTAAAATATTTGGTCTTTGATTCATTTTAATGCTAACAACAATTAGAGAACATTTTTTCAACCCTCAGGCATATTTAAAAATGTGTTTATTTATATATAAGTAAGATAACTATAAAATTTGTTAATTTCAGTCTACAAGCTAAATAAAGTAATTAATGAACTAATAACTGGACTACATAGAAAAATGTTGAGTTTATTTTTGGATTTAGTGGCACAAATTACATCTTATACTCATATTTTCTCTCAGATACATAAAGAAAGTTAAAATTTGTTGCCTACTGTAATCAATTTTTTAAGTCGTCCTTAAACACTATAAAAGAGCTTTGTCATACATCACTGCCCACATCATTCTATCTAATGTGCCTGGCCATAGTATTAGATATATCTTGATTTTTTCAATATAATATGAGATCAGGAGGCAAAATATGCAACAAATTTTACTTTTAGTTTTACTATCCTACATTACATTTCTATAAACATTGGTAAAGGATTCAAAACATAATATACATACCTATGTTGATAATTAAAATATATTTATTCATTTTTGGAAGCACTTACAGCTTCTAGAAGCTTTCAGTATTCAGTCAAACCACCTGCAGCTATTAATGCTTTGATTTCCCTCAGCATGCTTTTTTTTTTTTTTTTAATATTTTATTTCTTAGTATTTTATTGTGCTAAGAGTTTTACAAATTTGATTGTCTACTGCACTTTGACCCTGGTCACTCATTCGGTAGACAATCACTACAGTATATTTACATTTTAAAATTTCTTGTCAATAAATTATCTTGCTCTTTTTTTTTTCAGTTTTTTTTCATGTCCCATTTCCACTTATTTTTCACTTTTCATTTATTGATTACTTAACCATCACACATTCACTATAGTTTTCCATTCAAAGTAAGATTCACTACCTCTTACTTTTCTCTTTCCACTGTCCAAAGCCATTTATTTTTTACTTTACACAAAAACTGTCCAATGCTTCTAGCGTCCTTACATATCATTTCAATCATAAGTGTATTTCTATCCCCCTTCAACCACTTCTTATTAAAAAATTCTTTTCTCCAATTTTCTGTTCCTTGGCACTTAAATACTGTGTGTTCAATGTCTTCATTACCACCACATATCGGACAATGGTTCTGAGGAATACCCTGTCTTAGCCCTTTTAGCCTCCATGCTCCGGTTCTTAACCATGCAATAGATTCTCTCTCTTCTTTATTTACTATGTCTATATATTTTTCCCTACCCCATGTATTTTTCATTGGCCTATAATAAACTAATGAGCTCTTTTCGGCAATCTCACTGAACATGATTTGTGTTTCTATATCTTCCAGTCTTTTCCTCGCCTTTTTCCAAACATTTTTCACGTTATTTTCTCTCCTTCTCCATATATCTCCTAACCCATTTTTCTCCAAAATGTTCCGTAATTTACTTACCCATCCATCATTCATTAAGCTATTCTCTTGGTATTCAATACATTGTCTTAACACATTACTTTTTCCTAGATTTAAAGTTCTGAACCAAAATTTCAAAGCTCTTCCCATTATCTTCCCCTTAGTTGCCACCTTGCCCATTTGTAATTGTGCTACCTGTCTTACAATTGACTTCGTTAGCCCTAGTATTTCTCTACAAAACATCCTGTGCACCACATCTATACTTTCCCATCCTCTATCTAATCCCCATATTTTGTATACCATACATCATTTTTGCCTCCACAACCATCTCATAAACTTTTTCCAGCCATTTAACATTTGTATTAGGTACTTTATATTTGCAGCTTCTAATTTCTGCCATCGCCCGTTTACCTTTTGCCAATGCAAACTTCTTTTGTTTCTCCCATTTATTACCTCCATCTATTTTTACTCCTAAATATTTACAGTCACGCACTACCCTGTAATCTTTATTCTCTCCCTTCCACTTTTCATATTTGCTTAATTTTCCCCCCTTTTTGAAAACCACAATCTGTGTTTTCTCTTGATTCACTTTTAACCTCCATTCTTTACAATATACATCAATTGCTTGTAATGATTGTTTTAAACCACTTACTGTAATAGATCCTACCACTAGGTCATCTGCAAAAAGAAGTCCTGGGTTTTGGATGTTGTTAATTACTGGTGCACAGTTATTATTCCCTCCAATTTCTAGTAAGACATCATCTATGAATAAATTAAATAAAACTGGGCTTAACTTACATCCTTGCCTAAGGCCTTTCTTTTGTGGAATTTCTTTTGTTGCACAGCCTGTCTCCACCCTTACACAGAAGGTATTCTCAAAATACAGTGCTTTAAGAATATTCACCAATTGCTGACTTACTCCCTTACACACTAATTTATGCCACAGAGGTTGTAGCTCAATTCGGTCATAAGCTTTCTCTAAGTCTACAAAAGCCATATACAATTTACCCCTTTTTTCTTTTAAATATTTGTCTGCTAATGTCTTTATAATAAATAAATTATCAATTGTTCTCCTTCCCTTGCGAAAGCCCATCTGGAATTCCGAAAGGATATTAAATTCTTCAATCCAAAATTGTAGTCTCGCTGCCAAAATGCCCGCAAAAAGTTTTCCTATATTCGATAATAATGTAATACCTCTGTAGTTATTAGGTTTATCGACATTCCCTTGCCTTTGTATATAGGATAGATGATAGCTTCCCTCCATCGTTTAGGTACATAACCATTTCTAATAATTACATTAAATAAATCTAATAAAATTTTCACTCTTCCTGTTTCATTACACCATTCCTTAAGAAACTCTGTTGGGATGCCATCAATTCCAGTAGCTTTATTTTTCTTCAGTAACTTAACTTGTTTTATTATTTCCTCACTCCTAATTTCACCATCCAATATCTCTACAAAAACATTCCTTATTTCCAAATGCTATTAATACATGCCTTTATTGTCTCTTGTATATATGGATTATGATTCCAGACTTGTATTATTTTTCAATACGCCGAGTTTCCATAGTAATCATTTCCTTTGCCACTTCTTTCTTTAATACCTTCCAGGCATTTTCAAGGTATTCATATCTGGCAAATTTCACAGCTGGGCAACAAAGATATGATCTGCTCATTCAAACAAGCTACACTGATTTTGTCATGTAACATCAGTGTTGCCAATATAGCCACTTTAAGATCAAGTATAGCTATTACTGTGGCTATTAAATCTACTAATATCTGGCTATTTGGTGTACTGATCTGGCAAAAAATAAAAGTTACTTTCTTTGCTCCATTTAGCCATTTTTCCCGTTATGAAAATGTTTAGATACATTCTTATTTTTAATGTATATGCATACATGGTTATAGTTCTTGACTTCTGACTTTTCACTGGTCACTACCGTTACACACAATTGCACAGTTAATACTATTTTAACAAAATATGCACAACATTGTTTAAAATAAAAAAGGTTAGTTTTATTTATGGACACCTTTAACTACTATGGTTCTTAGCGTCCCATTCTATATTGGGCATGAAAGGCCGGAAATTTTGCTCAGAGGCCTCTATGGTTTGAGGTTCTTTTATGTGCTATAAATATACAACATGGTATCACTGGCTTTACTTCTGTTCCAAAGGAAGTCCTGCAAAGGATTTTTATGCCCCAAAAAATCCATTGCCCTCCGCCAGGCTAACATGATACCCTTAGACCACGGAGGACGACGAACAACATAGTGTCAACCTTTCTTGGCTTAAGTGACCTAGGAAAGTGCGTGCTAATACTATTGTGCAGTATCTAAAGATGCTGTTATTTAGTTAAAGCCAGATCCGTATAAAACTTCAAGGTTTGCCAATGTGATGTGTGATACCATTAATGGGTATACATTAAAATGAAAAAAGAATTTGAGTATAACTCCTTTACACTTGTATGTTGCACCTGTCATTTGTTACAATTGGCGTTCTCCTGTACCACAGAGGAAACTTTGCCTAGAAACATTAAGTTTCTCATACGTGAAACCTATAAATGGTTCTGACATTCAGCATTGCGCTACTTTTCCTACAAAGAAATCTCTAGCGTAATAAAGTGTGACAATGTTGGTCCCTTGTAAATTCCAGAAATGTGTAACACAAGATAGATTTCTGTTGAGCCTGCAATAAATAGAATTTTACAGCAATATTCTGAAGTAAGATTACATTTTGATATTGCACAGCATAATGATCATTGTTGTACTGTAGAATATGTACTGCGATCCCAGTAATAAGATTTCCTTTTCTTAAATACAATCAATATTAATGAAGTACAGAGGGTTAATACTTAAAATATAATATTGATATTTTTATGATTAATAAGTCTGAAATAGTTTAAACTTTGGCAGCTACACAATAAATCTAACAGGAAATATGATTTTTCCAAAGATAGAATAAAAGCTACGAGGGTGGTCTGAAAAGTTTCCGACCTCAACATGAAGATGGCAGCACTCGTAAATAAAAGCTAGTGAATTTCGTTGTTCATCTGTTGACAGTTACCAAAGTTTCAGCCATTTTGGATGCTCAGTTGTTACGTAACATTCGTTTGAATGAGGTGAGGTGATGCGAGTGTTTTTATGAAAATAGACAAAATCGAGTACCGAGCTGTCAAATACTTGTTTTTGAAAGGCAATACGCCTACGCAAATCAAAGATGAGTTGGATTCTGTGTATGGGGACTCTGCACCATCATTTACCACAGTGAAATTTTGGGCAGCTGAATTTAAACGTGGCCGTAAGAGCTTGGGAGACCAACGTTCGGGACGTCCAAAAATTGCAACTACCGACGAAAACATCACCAAAGTTTACCAAATGGTGCTAGACAACCGCCGAATTAAAGTGAGAGAGATAGCAGAGACTATGAACATGTCAAAAGAACATGTTTGTCACATATTAAATCAACATTTAGACATGAGAAAGCTGTCCGTGCATTGGGTGCCGCGTTTGCTCACGTTTGATCAAAAACATGTTCGAATGAACGTTTCCAATGCTCTGTTGGCGCAGTTTAGGCGCAATAAATCCGAGTTTTGGCGCCGATTAATTACTGTAGATGAAACTTGGATACACCATTATACGCCTGAAACAAAAACACAGTCCAAACAGTGGACTGCAAAGGGGGAACCGGCTCCAAAAAAAGCAAAAACTGTTTTTTCGGCTGGGAAAGTGATGGCGACTTTTTGGGATAATCATGGAGTTATTTTTATCGATTATCTTCAAAAAGGAAAAACCATTACAGGAGCATACTACGCATCATTACTTGACAAACTGAAGGCAGAACTTGCGGAAAAATGGCCACATTTGCTGAAAAAGAAAATCCTGTTTCACCAAGACAATGCACCGTCTCACACCTCAGCGGTTGCAATGGCAAAAATCCACGAATTACGGTTTGAACTGCTTGACCATCTGCCTTACTCACCAGATCTAGCCCCAAGCGACTTCTTTTTGTTCCCTCATCTGAAAATTGCGCTCGGAGGACAGAGATTTTCGTCAAATGAAGAGGCAATCACCTTCGTGAACAATTATTTTGCAGAGAAAAACGCCAAGTACTATTTGGACGGGTTACAGAGCTGGGAGAAGTGTGTAGAGTTACAAGGAGACTATGTTGAAAAATAAAATAAAAAAAAATTCTGAAAAAATGTCTTGTATCTTTATTAGGTCGGAAACTTTTCAGACCACCCTCATACTTCGATTTCAATAGTGGTAGCAAGTAATTGATGAGCATGGTAGCTATATAGGTTCTTTAAATGAAAGAAGTAAAATTTTCCTAAAAGGTTCATTCATGTCTTCTAACCTACTAGAAACTAAATGTAGTATGTTCATAAAAAAACTGCATGTGTATAAAGGAAAAGAAATTAAAACATGAATATCAACGTCGTAGACAACTTTATGCCACAGCTATATTATTTTAAAGTTAGCACTTTACCAACTGAGCTACAAAGTGCACTCGGCTTCTGAATGCATGTAATATGAATAATGTTGCTGAATGCACTTAGTACTACTAAGTTAATTGCTCATACTCAATGTACCCTAGCATATTGTGCTGATATGATCCTGGCAATTGACAGTGTCAATAACAAACAAAATTTGTGTGTGTTGTTTTGTTTTCTTCTTCTTTCTTTTAAATGGGCATTTTCTGATCTGTATATCAAAAGTAGCACTTCACAGTTGCTGCAAAACGTGGCTAATGCATTTTCATTTACTGAGCTTGCTAATAAGAATTTGATATATGGGGAAGCAAGAGGACATGCATTTGTTGTGGCAAGCTGTGCAGGGATAAATTTCCAGGCAGATATCATCCTTACTGCTCAGCCTTCTAAGATTCCATCAGAGTTTGTGGGAAACTGGATCTTTAATGGTGCACAGACCCAAAGTAGGTACAAGCCGAAGGCATCATACTCCATTCTTTGAAGAAGAGGTGCTTACCAGGGTTTGGGTGCAACCTTCCACCAGCATGCATCCAATTACAAGGGCAATGAATAAGTACAAATCCAATGTGCATCAGGTCCTACAAGAAGGACAACTACCCCTATCACCTGCTTAAGTTGCAGGCAGGCTTTAGGGGCCAGTGGACTTTGGTACCAGACTACAGTTATGGAGATGGACCTTTAAATGGCAGAATGAACAGCCTGACTTCCCCTTGGTTCTCTTCACCGATGAGCCATGTTCACAAGAGATGGACTAATTCTGAACCATAGGAACAGTCATGTATGTGAGTATGAGCAGCTAAATACCATGGTGGAGGCTGGTTATCAGCAAAGATTCAGCATCATGTGGGCAGGCATAATTTCAAATCAAATAATTGGACTGTATCTACTTCCTAAATGGTTAAATGGGCAGTTCTTCATCCATGTTTAGCCAGTGGTTTTGGAAGATGTCTCTCTGAACATCTGACATCAGATGTGATTTGCAGCATGATCAGCTCCTCCCTGTTTCGCAATGGAAGTACAAGATTATCTCAGTGGTGTGCTTCCTGGGCTGTGGATTGGAAGAGATGGTCCAGAAGTTGGCCATTACATTCTCCGGACCTCAATCCTCTAGATTTAAAATTTTATGGGGACATCTAAGAGTCTCCTGTAAAACTCATCATTTGACACTGATGAGCAGTTACTATCATAGGCCTCAGCTGCTTTTTTATGAGGTTTGCAGCACTGCAGATCTTTTTGAGAGGATCTGAGGATCATTTCTTCACTATTGCACATTTTGCAGGAATGTTGCAGGCTGTCTCATCAAACAGTTCATCTAGAGATATCTATTTTACTGTTTACATTTAAAAGACATTTTTATCTTGGTTTCTTTATTTGTTTTTCATGCAGTGGTGAAAGGTTAGAATACAGTGTACTTAATTTTTCTTAGTTTCATTCAGGTACATTTTTGGTTTACTGTGGAGAAAGCCTTTTACTTCTCCCATCATTGGCTAGAATGAAAGAAACTTCTTGTACACACCTCCTGTTGTGCCGTCTCCTTTTTCCAAAGAGTCGTGCGCGGCTGCTTCTGTGGATCTGTCCTGGGCCACTGCCGACATTTCTGTAGCAAACGTTTTACCTGTGGTGACCAGTGTTAAATTACCGTCTCGGAAGAAGTCCAAAGCTGCTGTGAAGTCCACCACTGCTGCCAGCGCTACGGATAAATCTTTCAAGCAGAAGCCTTCTAAACTATCTTTGTCGCCAAACTCCAGAAAGAAGAACTCGAAATCTAAGGTTCACAAACGCAAAAACAAACATGTATTGAAATCGTTTGGAACTGTTGAGGCAGACTCTGACTTTTAAGGATTTTTACCCTTTTTCCTCACTTGTACTAGTTTCCCTTTTTCCTTTATTTTTATGACCTTTTTCCTTTATTTTTATGGCCTTTTTGCAGTGGAATATGCGTGGTTACTGTTCCCATAAGGAGGAGCTGAACCTTCTGCTTTCTACTTATCAGCCTATGTGTTTGTGCCTTCAGGAGACTAAACTCCGCCCTGCAGATCATATGCACTTTCTTCACTATGTGGTTTTTCGTAACGATCTCCCTGTCCCTGATGGTGGTCATGCCCATGGGGGGACTTGTATCTTGGTGCGTCAGGACCTTTACTGCACTCTGGTCCATTTAGTTACTGATATACAAGCGGTAGCTCTGCGTATTACCTTACCATCTCTTCCTTTTTTCACGCTTTGCTCTTTGTACCTCCCACCTAATTCTTCTGGGGCTTTGTAGATTTCCTTCCCCAGCTCCCCCAACCATTTCTTATCTTAGGTGATTTCAATGTCCATCATCCTTTATGGGGCTCAGTTCATGAGTGTCCTAGGGGTACCCAGATTGCTGCAATTGCAGATCTCCACGATTTAGTTACGCTCAACTCCGGGATTCCCACGTTTGTTTGTGATTCTTCTGGCTCTGTTTCTTGTCTTGATCTTTCCTTCTGTTTGCCACAGCTCGCTACCTCTTTGCACTGGTCTGTGGTTTCTGATACAACAGTGACCACTACCCTGTTTTGCTTCATATGATTGTTCGCGGAGTTAACCCTACTTGCCCATAAAAGTGGGTGTTTAGTAGGGCACACTGGCCCCTTTATTCTGAACTTGTGGCCCTAGATAACACTGCCTCCTTTCCTCATATTGATGCACGAGTCCAATATCTTTGGGACATGATACTAGATGGTGCTGAGCTTTCCATTCCTCGAATGTCGTTTACTGGACGACGTACTCTGGTACCCTGGTGGTCGGAGGAATGTAGCGCAGCTCTCCGAGCTCGCCGCAAGGCCTTGAAGGTGTTCGAGCATCGTCTGACACTAGAGAATATGATTACTTTTAAAAAGCTGCGTGCTCAGGCTCGGAAAATAATTTGGCGGTGTAAGAAGTCTTCTTGGGAATATTTTGTCTCCACTTTGTCACGCTGCACTTCCTCCTCTAGGGTGGGGGATAAAATCTGACGACTTTGTGGTAAACCTTCTTCATCTATCCCTGGGTTATCTGTCGCTGGCAACATTGTGACTGATCCCCATGATATCGCCAATTCCCTGGGTGCAGTCTTTGCTTCAGCCTCTAGTTCTTCCCACTATGATCCCCAATTCTTGATTGTCAAAGATCGGATAAAGTCTCAGGTTTTGATTTCACCTCGGTATCGTGAAGATTATAATCTGCCCTTCTCATTAGCTGAATTGGAATTAGCTTTGTCGGTCACTCCTGATACTGCCCCTGGCCCGGATGGTATTCATGCACTAATGCTTAAACACTTGCTTCCAAGTAGTCGGCTTTTTCTTTTAGATACCTTCAACCATATTTGTCTACATGGTGCTTTCCCCTCTGTGGTGTGATTCCATTGTCGTTCCTATTCTTAAGGCTGGAAAAGACCCACAGTTGCCAACTAGCTACCGACCCATTTCTCTAACAAGCTGTGTTTGTAAAGTAATGGAGCGGATGGTCGCTAACTGATTGATGTGGTGTCTTGAAACGTATTCTCTTCTCACTCCTGTACAATGTGGTTTTCGTAAACGGCGGTCTACTGTTGACCGTTTGATTTCTTTGGCAACTCACATTTATAACTCTTTTCTGCGCTGTCTCTTTTGATCTAGAAAAGGCCTACGATACCGCCTGGCATATGGGTATCATCCGGCAGCTCTTCCATTGGAATTTCTGGGGTCATCTTCCTGTCTTTTTGCAGCAGTTTATGGATGCCCGTACTTTTCGAGTACAGGTGGGATCTTCTTTCTCCCTGATCTTTAGACAGGAGAACGGTGTGCCGCAAGGCTGGTGTTGAGTGTTCTTTTGTTTGCTATAACCATTAATCCCATAGTGTCGGAACGTTCCAAAGGGCATCACGCCGTTTCTCTTTGTAGATGGTTTTGCAATTTGTTGTAGCTCTGGGCATACGCGCTTCAATGCTTTCTTGATATCTTGCACACTTGGAGTTTGGAGAATGGGTTTAAATTTTCAGTGGAGAAAACCCACTGTCTTAATTTTTGGCATCGTAAAGAGTTTTCTTTCTCTCTCTTGGTGGAGTGGAGCTGCCGTTTGTTGAGGAAGCTAAATTTCTCGGCCTCATTTTTGACCGTAAGCTTTGCTGGGAACCTCATCTTTTATATATTCGCGGGCGTTGTGCTCATTCCCTGCAATTACTTCATGTCCTTAGTGGCATTTCTTGGGATGCCGATCTTGTCCTCTTATCACATCTCTACCGGGCTTTGATATGTTTGAAACTTGACTATGGGTCTATGGTCTATTCTTCTGCTCTGCCATCTATTCTGCGCTGATTGGATCCTGTCCATCATCAAGGCCTTCGACTAGCCCTGGGAGCTTTTCGTACTAGTCCCACCTGTAGTTTGTAAGTGGAGTCTGGTGAACCATCCCTTTGGATACGTTGGGATATTCTTCTTTGTAATTATGCCTCCGCTTTGCGTGCACTGTCTTTTCACTCCGCCTATTTTATGTTCTTTAGTGCCGCTCTGAATTATCGTTATCGTAGTACTCCGTCTGCACTGCTTCCCGCTAGGTGTAGGTTTCGGAACTTATTGTTAAAGTTGGATGTAGTCCTTCCGTTGCTTTTCGGTAGGGGATTTCATCGTTTTCCTCCATGGATATGCCACACACCTCTGTGTCATCTTGATCTGGCTTGGTTGCCCAAGGACACTACTGCTGCTCCTATATATGCAGCCCATTTCGCGACTTTGAAACACGACTTTCCTGGATACCATTTTCTATATACTGTTGGTTCTCAAACGGATCAAGGGGTAGGCTGTGCTGTGATTGTTGATTCACATGTACACAAGACTTGTTTCCCCTTTAGCGCTTCTGTTTATACTGCCGAACTGTATGCTATATTTAAAGCCACATTTTTCATCCGCTCCTTTTCCCTGTGCTTTAGTGTACTTTGTTCTGATTCCCTCAGTGCTATACTTAGTTAATTGAATCTCTATAGCCAACACCCACTTGTTCAGAAAATCCATGAATAGTTGCACTCCCTCACTTTAATGGCTTTCGGGCGGTCTTTGTCTGGGTTCCTGTACATCATGGCATTGTAGGAAATAAACTGGCATACAAGGCTGCGATTCTACACCCCGATGAATGGGTTCTCTGCTGCCTCTATACGGATTTGAAGGGCTTTTTGTGCCGACAGATCCTCTCTCAATGGCATGCAGAGTGGCTTACGTCTACCGCCAAACTCCGAGAGGTCAAGGCTACAATGTTGGCGTTGTTCTTTTCATCTTTCACATTGCAAGGAGACCGTGCTTGCTCGGCTTCGTATTGGCCACTGTTATTTTAGTCACGGCTACCTTCTTAGGGGTGAACCCCTGCCTCACTGTTTCCACTGCAATATGCCCTTCACAGTGAAGCATTTCCTTACCTAGTGTTGTTTCTATTCAGTCCTTCACGAACGATTTGGATTCTCTCCTAGTTTAATTGAGGTTTTAGGGGATGACTCTGCCTCTATCGCCAAGCTTTTCCTCTACATTAAATTCAGTGGTTTCCTACATAGAATTTAATCGTGTAGTTTCTGGTGTGTTACTGCTTTTCCAACTGTGTCAGTACAAACTCAAGTGCTTGTATTTGCTGAGAATTAGTTCTGGTACCTTTTAATTTATGAGCTTTTTTGTGTCTTAACTTTTGTATCTTAGTTTTGTTTATTCTTTTTGCTTCTGTAATCTGAGTTGCTTAACTTGTACTTGTTTTGGTTTTATTGTATCGATGTACTGACTTGAATAAATTTATTGCCAGAGAGTGGCGCTGATGACTGCTGCAGTTTTGCACCACTCAAACCACTATTACTACTACTACTACTACTACTACTACTACTACTACTACTAAACTTCTTGTAAATTTTTAAATGTACCTACATGTGTCTAGTATGTACATCACAAGACTGTGATAAAAAATTAACAGGAATTTTTGTTTTTCTTAAAGAATATCTATTTAATCATCAGCATCAACTTTGTTCCCTTCAAAGTAATCCCCATCAGATATAATGCCCAGCGCTTTTTCCAATCTTGGAAGCACTTCTGGAACTCAGTTTTTCATTATGGTGTTCAGCTCCTTCAGCAATTCTGTTTTTATCTCATCAGTGGTGGCAAAACATCATCCTTTCATGGTTCTCTTCAGCCTCAGGAATAGAAAGAAGTCACAGGGGGCCATGTCCGGTGAATATGGTGGCTGAGGCAGCATAACGGTTTTGTTTTTTTTGCCAAAAAGTTACGAACAAGCATTGAGGTGTAAGCGGGTGCATTATTGTGATGCAATTTCCACAAGTGGTTTTGCAACAGTTCTGGTCGTTTTCTTCGTATTGCTTCAAATGGCGCATAACTTCCAGGTAGTATTCCTTCTTGACCGTACAACCATAAGGCAGGAACTCCTGATGCAGTATCCCATTGTAATCGAAGAAAACAATGAGTAGAACCTTCACATGTGATCGAACTTCTCAAAAAATTTTTTGGTCTTGGCTCTTCAGGCAGTTTCCATTGGGATGATTGGGCCTTAATTTCAACATCATACCCATATACCCATGTTTTGTCACCTGTTATAACTTTCTTTAGAAGTTCTGGATCATTTTCGACTTCATTCAGCAATTCCTGAGCAATGTCTACCCGACATCATTTTTGGTCGAAATTCAACAATTTCAGAACAAGCTTTGCTGCTACATGTTTCATACCCAAAACATCAAAAAAAATTTGCTTGGCATGATCCAAAGGATATGCTGACATCATCAGGAACCTCTGTGATGGTGATTCTGCAGTTTTCCAAAACCATTTTCTTTACTTCTTCCACATTGTCATCAGTAGAGCTCGGATTTATATGCAGTATAAAGTATGAATATATGCATGCATCTATGCACTAAAAATCTGTAAAATATGCTCTAAAAACTGTAAAATATGCACTTAAAATAAAGCATATTATTTTAACTTTCTCACATTTATTAATCTTGATGAAGTAATTAGATTGTAAATTCAGTCTTAAACAGAGACATTAACAAAATTAAAATTTGTTAGTCTTTCTTTCAGTCTAGTTTACCATTAATCGTTTTTATTGCAATAAAAAATTAAATATTTTTCACAGTTTTCAGGAAGAAACAACTTTCTTCTGTTGCTTAAAATGTTTTTATATGAAGAGAAAGATCTCTCTACTTCACACGAAGCCACAGGACAGTATCGGATAGAGGCTATGTCACTTACAGAATAAGCATTAAGTTCTTTTTCAGTTTATCCTTGTAGCACCTTATTCACATCCCGAAGAAACATTAAACCTGGATTTCTTGCTTCAATTTTCTCAATTTTGTTACGAAGACACTTTCCTATTTCTCCAGGTATATCTTCAGTGCCAGCTGTTTCGTATACATTCAAGATAAAGACATTCCTTTTTTTTCCAAATGTTTGTTTGCAGCTGGTATTTTACTAAAGTAGGTCTTAATAAACACTAATTTACTCTGGAGACCCTTCTCATTGCAAGCACTCATTGCAGCAGGGATACTTGCAGCTTCATTTTTGTCCATCACGTCGAGCACCTTTTTCACGTCTTCCAGATGATCGCTGTAATATAGAGCTGCTTCAATCCATGTTCTCCATCTCGTGAGGATAGGCTCTGGGGTTAAACCAGTATCTTGTATTATATCAGTAAATAATTTCACTCTTGATGCCGCCTTCACAAACACTTTTTTCACAGAGAAAATTAAGGCATTTACTTCTGGAAAATTCGCTCGAATTTCCTCCGCTAACCGGTGGAGAGCATGTGCTAAACAAGTCATATGAACTGCCTTAGGATAATATACCTGCAAAGTTTTAACTGCCTTAAGCATGTATGCTGCTGCATCTGTAACTATCACCAAGAGTTTTTCCTCATTTTCTTTAGCAGGCCACAAAACACGTTATGCATCACAAACAACTCTAGCAATCGTCGAATGGTTTGTTACTTCCAGTACCCTGGAGACAATGAGATGTGGCGTTCCTGGTCCAGATTCAGTCATTTTTCCCACGACAACATTGGCAATAAAACTCCCACACGAGTCGGTTGTTTCGTCTACAGATAACCACAAGTTTGAGTCGCCGATATCATCTCTTATTTCTTGTATTACCTGAAAAAATAATTATTATGTTGAAAATTAGTAAAGGTAAAGGGTGTAATTTGGAGGCTCAGTTTTAGGGGAAACAAGTTTAAAAATATATAAAAAAGTGTTTCTTGATAAACAATTAAAGAAATCAAAACTCTGTGACACTACGGGCCATACGTAATTTTGTTTCCATTTGAAAATATTTGTCTATAATGCATTTAAAAGTTTTAAATAAACGACAAATTTTTATAAAGCTCAAAATATTGGGAAGCGTGTTGTGGTAGTTGATACACAAACTAACTTTGTTTAATACATTTTTAAACTTACCTCTTCATAAACTTTGACAAGGTAGTTTTTTCCTTATTGTTGATTCATCAGGAACTTTTCATCCGGAATATTTTTCAAGGAAATTTCGAAATTCCATATTATTTAACTTATTCAAAGGAATGTTGGCTGAAACTAATGCTTTGCTGATATCTTTCGAAAAATTATTACTGTCATCGTTTCCACTTCTGCTTGCAGAAAATGCTGCTGGTAAGGTTGTTTGGATCTTGGAGACATTTTTATTGATAGCATGTCTATGAGTAGCTGTTTGTAGATGTTGCATAATCTGGAATTTTTTTGTCGCAGGACACCTATAACAATTGTATAAAAATAGTATGAGGTTATTTAGTTAAATAAAACCAACACTCACTAACGAAAATCGCGTTGATTTTTAAAATATTCTGAAAATACAACAATAAAACTTACATGTTTTTCACACACTTGACACAGTACTATATTTCCATCTGTTGTTAGCGTAGGATTTCCATCAATCCAGTTTCGAAGCAAGTAAGCTTTACTGCTCTTCTCTTTAGGCATTGTAATATTCTGTTTCCTACTGCTTACACTTCAGAATACACACTAGTTACAAGTTTAAGAGTGACCGAAAACGGCACCTTTTATTTTTTGGAAATGTTTTCGTTGCGTCAGACGACTTCGTTTGTGTAGCATTAATACAAACCGTATCTAGTAACAATGGCCTCACCGAACTTTAAAGATTTGCTGATTGTTGAACGCTATCTAGTTTATCTGTTGATGGCACATTTTTATGTCAGGAAGCGCTGGTTGTTGATAGCTATGTTCTCATTTTCGGCGACGTGTTATGCATTTAGAAACATGATAGCTTAACAGTTCTACACAAACAGAACAACAAAAGAGAGATTTTCTCTGAAAGTATCGTTGTGAAATACAAATTCGTATTTCATGAATAATTGCTGAAAAAGTAAAATATATGCAAAAATATGCAGAAATTAGCTAAATATGCACTAACCCCTTAAATATGCATTTATATGCACTATAAAACTTCCGTAATAAACTCCTTACACTATGGAATAAATTTATTACTTACTTGCATACGTCTAACTATCAAGGAATAAAACATGCAAATATGCAAAAATCCGAGCTCTAGTCATCAGTAATTGATGTGCTAGGGCATCCAGGGCGGTCGTGGACTTTGTTTTCTCGACCCTCTTTGAGATGTTTATACCCCTTGTAAACTTAGGTCTTGTTCGTAGTAGATTCGCCAAAAGCCACAGTCAACATTTTGAATGTGGTGCTGCACTTTATTCCGTTTTTCAAGCAAAATTTAATGCAAATTCTTTGATCCATCTTTTTTGAAAGTAAAAATTTGCAGAGCACTCGAAAACACGTATGATCATACCTCATACATCGCAGGTGAAAGTGATAAACAATTGATGTACCAGCTGTATGTATGTATTGTTCTGATTGGGTAATGGATTATACCTTCGCAAGTTATGAATTCATTATTCACAGCCTTATCATTAAACACACTGTATTTTTATCTTGCATATTTTGCTAAAGTGAATGAACAGTTCTGAAAAACAAAACAATTAAAATGGTAACTACAGCAAAAAAGAAAGGAAGAAAAGAAAAAGTAGTTAAGGAGGTTTCAACTCCTCCTTTATTATTGATATCTTAGGTGGATGTATGCCTTTAGCCACAGCACTATTAAGGGACACTTGAGTTAGCAATGCACCTGTCCTTTTCCCCATGTCCTGTCAGGGTTTAATCATTGGTGTGCTGGCCATTGAGAGATTTTGTAATATTGTATGGAATTTAGAAGCTTGTTTATCTAGACCCCTC
This sequence comes from Deroplatys truncata, assembly GCA_030765065.1. Classification (NCBI taxonomy): domain Eukaryota; kingdom Metazoa; phylum Arthropoda; class Insecta; order Mantodea; family Mantidae; genus Deroplatys; species Deroplatys truncata. The sequence continues at coordinate 422,159,657 of CM060990.1, forward strand.
TGCAATCCTTGCAATTTGTTTGGCTCAATTCTGGGACAGCATGTATAAAAACAATTAAAAAATGTAGATATGCATTTATTAAATCATTTTATAGTTTATTCAGTATTTCAAACATATTTATACATAGAAAAATAAATACCCTGGCTAACCAGCAAGTTTTGAAATAGTTTTGGTCCCAAAGATGGAGATATTCAGAGCATACTGATCAATGTGTACTTTTGTGATGCATAGGGCAGAAGGAGAAATATTGGTAACTCCTACATTAAAACAGAGCTGTTGCCTGATTTTTGCAATATTATCATCATTAACTGCAGAGGATTACACAGTGTGTTCTGCAAATATATTTCAGAATTATATTTTTAGTTATAAAGAAAAAAAGTTGAGTTACTGATACTTAACACAGGGATTCAACTGAATGAACTATCATACAACTTCAGTTTCTTCTCTTCCTTTTCACATTGAAGTTAGGTGGTATTAGCAGATTAGAGGCAGCTCTGGATTCATGACTGAGTCAGATGTTTGTTCTTAGAAGCTTAAAAGCTTATAAAATGGGTTGAGAGTGGAACTATTGCAGTCCTCTCTAAGGTTACCAACATTGAGAAATGAATCACAGTTGCTAGCATGACATAAGTAGCTTAGTACAGCTCTGGGAGTGGCTGAAGTGAGATCAACTGAAAGCAACAGGCAAGTGAGCGTTGAAGTAAACATTGTAAAAAGCCTTGATTTTTAAGGCAAATAAAAGATTCTGCTAGTTCAGTTGGTTTTATTTATCAGTCATACTACTCGTAATAATCACAAGTGGGATGAAATTCAGGAAATGCTTGTTTGACTTTTGAGTGAAATGGAGGAGACAAAAATTAAGAAAAGGGATAAAAAACAAGGAATCAAAGGATGAGATGACGATGATACATGAGATGGACCAGTTGAAATATGAGATGGTGAAGATAAGATGCTTTATTGTCACAAAACGCTTACATTAAATTCGAGCAAAAGCTCCGTAAACAGGTGACTTGTCAGTTTGTAAACAAACAAGAAAAATACATTTGAACGGAAAGTTAGACTAAGGGTATAAGATAAATTTTCAATATATTTACAGAAATTTAGTATAGGTGAAAATACAATACATTGGTAACCCTTTTGTACTTATGCCTTGATACATACTACTATTTACATAATGGATATAAGGTTATATACGAGGGCGATTCAAATATAAATGGTAATAGCGCAAGAGTACTGCGCAGGCAGTTCGAGCAGGATGGTGGAGTTGGAGGTTGGTGTGTTAGGGAGGGGGAACCAGCTTGGTTAGCTGCTTCGCTTTCAGCATCAGTACAGCCATGAGTCAACAAGAGGTTCTTTCGTCAATTGTGCAACGCATTATTATAAAGTTCTTAACCAATAAAGGGGTCAAACCCTTGAAGATTTTCACTTGTTTGAAGGCACAGTTTGGGGATACTACACTGTCTCAGAATCGAGTGTTTACTTGGGCCAGAGAATTTAGGAGTGGCCGTGAAACTAGAGAATGAAGGTCATGTTCAATGTCCAAGGTCAAGTCTCACTGATGACAACATCCGTCCTTTCGATAGCTTATTGAAGGTGATCGCCGCTGCACTGTTGAAGAAATCACTTCAGAAGTGGGTGTCAGCATTGGGAGTGCTCATACCATTATCCATGAACATCTTGGATTTAGCAAAATTAGTGCTCAATGGGTTCCAAAGTTGTTAACTGACCAGCAAAAGAAGGCTAGGTTGGAGATCTGTGAAAGACATCTGAATTGATTCCGGCAAGAAAGGAATGATTTTTTTAAGCAAATTGTCACATGTGATGAGACATGGGTCTATCATTACACTCCGGAATCCAAAATGGTGAGCAAGGAGTGGTGAAGAAAGGATGAAGCCTGCCCAGTGAAAGCCAAAAACCCGCCTCAGCCGAAAAGCTTCCCACGGCAGTGTTTTTTGACTACCAAGGGGTTTACTCATTTATTTTCTGCATGATCGATGTACGGTGAATGCGGCTTACTATTGCCAATTGTTGAAGTCAGTAAAAGCCGCCTACTGGAGCAAAAGACATTGTATACCCATCAGAGATGTCATCCTTCTCCAAGACAATGCTAAGCCTCACACTGCGAATTTGACAAGAGATACATTGGAGGACTTGCACTGGGAAGTCCTTGAATACCCTCCCTATAGTCCAGACTTGTCCCCCCCCCCAAACTATTTTTTGTTTGCACGCATGAAGGAATCACTTGGAGGGCAACGATTCGAAACCAATGCAAGACGTTGAGGAGCATGTGTGCAAATGGTTGATGACACGTCCCCCAACTTTTTTTGAACAAGGAATATTCAAGCTTCCAAATCCTTGGCAAAAGTATGTAGAGCGTGAAGGAAGCTATGTAGAGAAATGTAAAGGTCTCATTTGTGTATATGTTTAAACAATAAATGTATAAAAAAAATTACCGCTTATATTTGAATCACCTTAGTATTATCATACATGTATTCAGCTACTGAGTAATAGGCCTTTGTCTAATAGTAGGTTCTTCAGTTGTTTGTTAAATAGTCTCTGATTCTTTATAGTCTTGATTCTGGGTTGGCAGTTTGCTATAAGCTTTTATTCTGCATATAGTGGACTTTTTTTGTATAGTGTTAACCTATGCATGGGTGGTTTTAAATTATTTTTTGTTCTGGTTCCATGACAATGCTGAGGTTGAGAGTCGTACAATTTGTCAAAATTTGCATGATGGTATTTATTTAAATCCTATAGGTATTGTGCTGGTAACATTAGTATTTTATGATTTTTTTAATAGATTCCTGCACGATTCTTTTGGTCCAACCTGTGACATTATGCATATAATTTTTTTCTGGCATTTGAAGATAGTTTCCCACCATGCTGCGTTGCCCCATAGTATGATCCCATATGTCATTATAGAGTGAAAGTAACTAAAATAAGACTATCTTTATAGTTTCCAAGTTGGTAATTTTAGCTATGCAGCACACATTAAAGCAAGCACTGTATAATTTTTTGTTCATGTAATGAATGTGATTGTCCCATTTTAATTGCTTATTTACATGCACCCCAAATATTTTTACAGTATCTGTCTGGTTTATTGGTAAGTTATCTACATGCAGTTTGTCTTGAGTACGGAGATGCATAATGCATGTTTTTGAGGTGTTCAGTTTTAATCCATTGCTGCTAAACCATTTCTTTAAATGGGTCAGGGTTTCTGTTGCATTAGATAACTCTTCATTGTTTATGCTTTTCAGTAAAATAGATATATCGTCTGTATACATTACTGTTTTACGATTTACACAGCTTGGGAGATCATTCGTTTTAGTGTATTGCAAAAGGTGGTCCTGAATTAATATGCACGACCCGCCTTGAGCTGATTCACTCCTAGTGTAGTGGTCTACTAATGAAAAACCTTATAATTTATTTAATACTACCATTTCATCATGTCTTAGCCAGTGCTCATTTAAGCAAATTACTTTTAGGTTTAAGTTGTACTCCTCCTACAAATAAGTTAAGTTCATCAATTTTTGACAACATACCTTGTATATTTAAGTGTAACAGCCAATCAGAGGTCTGGTCACCTTGTGGTTTCTCTATGGGTATTCCAGAGTTTACATTTATCAAAATTATTTCAGTTTTGCTTTCCGAGTCACCTACTACTGCCAAGGTTAGTTTCCCTGTACACTGTATTAAGCTGTAATGTCAACAACATTGTTTATGACTTCACCTAACCTCCATGTACCTCACCAATTTAGGTGTAGCCCATTCTTTCCTAGCAGGAGAGGTGTAGATATTTGTCCACATCTACATACAACACTTAGGGATTCACAAGCCCATTTAAGGTTTTCATTAACACATTGTATAAAGTCCTGACATCATGTCTTTTAACTACACTATTTACAGTAATTACGGCTTTTGGAAACCTTCCTTTTGTGGATCTTATAGCATTATACACATCACCCATAACATCTTCTGGGCACTTTGTCCCTCTTAAGTCATTGGTTCCTAGTGCAGCACTATCACTTCCGGGTCATCCGGAAAGTTTTCACAATTGCACTGGTTTTTTGCTGTTTATGCCAGCTGAGCAGCTATTATTCCCCTAAACACTTCTATCAGCATTTTTCACAGTTAGATTCACAATCATCAAATCGCCAAGCACTAACACATTTTTAACTTCCGCAGGAACTACACTTGTAGCACCATTAAGGTTAGGCGTGGCCGTTTCTTCATTTACTTCTTTCTTTCGCACCTTTGACCTTCTTTTATGGGTTCAAACACTAGGGCACTGTTAACGTTTGCTGGATCTTCTCCTGTTGAGGCCATTGGGGTTAGAAGTAGCCTTATTTTCTTCTTTCCTTTTTGCATGGATTCTTCCATTTTGTTCAGTTTTTTATTTATTATCTTGTATCGTGATTTTACCTGTCTTTATGTTTTAGTACAGCTATTTACTTCAGTTCTGATTTTGTCTTCTTGGTTACATAGGGCCTTGAAGCGATTTACGATAGTGCTTTGCACGCCAACATGCTGCATGTTTGGCATCCTTTTTCCTACTGAAGAATATGATTTTTCTTCACTTAATATCCATATCTTCAATTTAAGCTCCTGCTTTTCTTGATTCAGTATCTTTATTTCTTCTGCAGCTTTTTTAAGGTCCTTATTTAATATATCAATTACCATATGTAATGTCGCGATCGTGTCCTCTTCACGTGACTTGAGTTCCAGCCTTTTGTTAGTCTTATCATTTTTCTCGACTTCTGTATGAAGACAATTGCAATTTTCACTTCCTATGTGATATTTTACACTTATTCTTCACTATATCACTACCATTTCTATAATTTTCCATACTGTCCTCATTATATTGTCTTATTTTTTTGAGCCTTACTTCTCGTCACCACTGAACACGCCACCATCTTGAAAGGAAAGAATAACTTGACAAGATGGTAAAGATGTGAACATCCAGGTGGGCAAAATGAAGATACTGTGGGAAATGGAAAGTAAATAGTGAAGATGAACAAAGAGCCCTCCAGCAGGGAAGGAAAGTCCAGTTGATGAATGAGATGGCAAAGATGAAAGAATAATTACCAGTTGGTAAAGATGAACATCCAGTTATGCTAAATGAAGAAGATACACCAGGAGGTGAAGAGTAAAATAGTGAAGATGAATAAAGAGCCCTCCAGCAGAGAAGGAAAGGTCACCATTTGGAGGACCACATGCTAAAATGCATATTGAAATATTGTTACAGAATTCTATCATTGGAAGACGGAAATAATGTCAAAGCTTGTTTTAAGGCACAAGAGTGGCAAAATGGGAAGGAATTGGTTAATTCAAACACAGAAGATAATGTGAGAAACTGGAATGAGCAACAGATGGAGTGCATAAACAGTAGGCAAGAAGCAGGGAATGAAGTGAAACTAAGGATCAATGACATTGAAAAATAAATATTTGTTAGAATACTTGAAGATATTAAGAAGGAATGGTTTAGAGCAAGGGTGGTGAAAATGCCTTCCTTCCATGAGTCACCAAATATGCACTGCTTCACTCGGCAGCATGTGAAAAACAAAGGGGCTGCAGCAGAGAGGGAACAGCGCTTATGAGTCAAAATTATTTGCAAGTCCCATTTTTGCCGCCTCTGGTTTAGAGAAAAGTGTGTTAATATATGTGATAAAGTAGAAAAAGAAGGATTACTATGGGCAAGAACAGTGGTAATGTGCCTGAATTTCCCGAAAGTGAATATGGAATTTTGCCCATTAGACAGAAAGTAAGGAAATCAGTACCTTAATACAGAACTTCTAGAAACCAGAGTATTCAGAGAAGTTTGAAACAAACATTGGGAAAATTAAGAGATGGAAATTCCAGTTTTAAAAATTGGAAATAGCAGAGAAGTGATCTTAAAATAAATTTGGTATCTAACTACATAGGGAAGGAAGAGAAAAATATTTCTGAAAAATTATAAGAAAGGAGGTCTAAAGTAATATTGAGAATGGCAGAAAAAAAAGATAAAGTAAGGTAGATCTACTTAGGAAATAGTATAGATTTAAAGTAGGAAACTAGGATAAGAGTGTAAGATAAAGATGAGGATCTAGTATACACCAAAATAACGAGGGCGTTCAGTCTATGAGATAGTATGATTGCAAGAAACTCCATGTAGAGTAGTATTTATTATATTGTTAATTGTAATTGTGACAGATGAAGAAATAAACCATTCATTCATACTGACTGAAGTTATAAAATAATATTTAATTAAATTAGGAACCTTAGCTTAAAGCATTATTTTGGAAGTCAACGTTAGGTAAGATATTTAAAAATCTATACAGAATTGTGCTCACCCCCAGAACAAGTTGAGAAAAATATCAATGAATCGTACACATTTTCAAAGTAACTATATAATATGACCAAGCAGGATGGCTCAGGCAGTAACATCTGTGGTCTGGTTCGAACCCCTGGGCCAACCAATCTGACCGAAGGTGGTGGTTTTTTTTTTTTTCTCGGTTGCTAGACGAATGCTGGGTTGGATAATTTGATCTACATATTTTCCTATCATCCCTTTCATCATTACATTTCATTTCCTTCCCTTCTTCACCGCCGTACCAGGCATTGAGCTGATCACCCATCCTGGATATGTTATGATCCAAAGTTTGCTTGCTCCTCAACTGACTACTGATCCAAGGCATTGGCTCTTAAGTCTTTGGTGGTGTGAGTCCTACAAAGAGGAGGGTAATCCTTTAAAGAAGAAGTACACTCTTTGTCTATCACTACATATGATGCACATGAATTTTTTCAGTTTATAATCCAATTTGGGCATGCTTTTGACCATTAAAGTGTGTCAGGCATACCAATAATGACAAGTGGCGGCGGCGGCAGTGTAAAATGCCTTTCTTCTAATGAATTATACTATTTATGTTTGCTGCTCACATTGCTTTGCATTCAAAATTTTATTTCAGAGTGCATAATGGGATTACAAGTATTATGCTGAGTTTTACTTAAAGCATACCAACTTATACTAAGATGTTTATACATTACAGCAGAAGAACTACAGGCCTTAAAAGAGGAGTTCAACCATCATCAGGATAAAATAGATGAATACTACGTCCTCTTGAATGAAGTCCATGAAGAGTCCAAAGATACAGATGACAGTAAGGAAAATATTAACATTTCAGTTCTAATTCCGAGGAAATGACCATGTTGTGTATTAAGTTCTAATAGTAACTCTTTTTTCATACTTCTGATTTGGATTTAGGTAAGTAATAACTGTGGTTTTCTTTGCAGATACTGTGGATAGTAATGCAGATTCACTCAATGAAATTCAGTATCAAGAGGAAGTTAATAAGGATTTTCATCATAAAACTAACATGTTAAGGTACTTTTAAGATTTCCTACTTATGTATTAGACTAAAAATAGATGATTATGGGTGTAAACATAAATCTTTCAACATTTTCTTTTTCTAGGGAAAAACACAGAAACGTTAGAGATGGGTATGATCGTTTGTATCATTTAGCAGCTAAAGGCCCAAAGAGCAAGGAATTTGTGGAACCAAAAGTCCAAGGATTGTGGAAGTTAGCTACTGAATCAAACTTCACTCCTGATGAACTTGAGTCACTAAGGGTAAATGACAAAAGCAATATGTACAGTCTTTTTACTAACACCATCTGAGACTTAGTAAAGTCATGTATTATCATAGTGAACACAGATTACTGCTGTACATGTTTGCTAATCTTTCTAAAGTTGCACTGATAAGTTAAAATGTGAATATAGTGCATAATGTTTGTGTCCACCTTTTGTGATAGTAATTTTGTGTAATATGTGATAACTTCAAAAACCACAAAATAATTGTGAAACTATGAAGAAATGAATACTATTATGTCTTGCCGCCCTGTTTTTTTTATTATTATTTAGTAAATATAGAAAAAAGAAGCAAAGTAAATGAGTAAAATGTAATTTCCAGGTTATAGGCCATGATCCAGTTGATAAGAAATTACCTGGCATTTCACTCCATCGAGTATCTTCAAGAGGAAGTATTGACTCTTATGGTCAGTTTCACCAACAATGATAATCTTATTCAACTTGGGTAAAAAGTGTTAAAACCGTGATTTAGTAAAACAGTTGTTTCACCAACCAGCATAATGGTTGCCGTGGCCTGTAAACCCAGTTAAAGCTCTATTGGCCATTTTCCACCATTTACAGATTGAAATCAGAGTTTGCAAAGCAAAAAGAAAGATGGCACCACAACGAGTAATGCATTTGGTTATGAGAACAATAGATATGAAGGTATGCAGTATAAGAGAAATAGAAGGCGACCACGATGCATCAGAGAGCGAAGCAATTATTATTTTTATGTACCTACCTATATTATAAAGTAGATTTTGTGTCCTGGTTTCCTCTCGCATAACAACCTTACTTTGGTCTGTCTCCGTAGTTGAGTGGTCAGAGTTTTGGCTTCACAATCTCGAGGTCACAGGTTCAAACCCTGGCAGGGGTAGGGGAACTTCTTTTTTGATTAAAATTTTTCCCTACCCTCCGCAAAGCCTGGAGGTATGTATATGGGTGCGAATGTAAGTGTGTTTCAACATAAAAATTATTAAAACCTAACATTAAATAACCTACACTCAATGAGTTGCTTCTCGCATCAATGCTCCCAATATGATTATAAAATTTATTTAAAGGTGAGTCGGAATTGTTACACTAACATCACTTAAGTTTACTCACTTAACATGTTTCGGGAAACCCTTGTTCCCATCCTCAGAAGGTTAATTCTGAGGATGGGAACAACGGTTTCCCGAAACATGTTAAGTGAGTAAACTTAAGTGATGTTAGTGTAACAATTCCGACTCACCTTTAAATAAATTCAATACACATCACTGTTTCTAGCTTCTTTTCATTACAATATCAATGATTATAAAAGTTTAAGGGCCTATAAAAATGAAACTAAAAATATTGTACTCTATTTTGGAACAAAAGGAGGAAGAATTGGAATTTCTATCGAATATGTAAACAGTTAAGGAATAGAAATTTCAAAAATAAATTAAAAATATGTGCACTGCAGGATTCAGAATCATTTTTTGCGTCAACACATCTAACCTCTATTTCTCTACTGCCCGTCTACGTTGCTCCTGGTACATGTTCCTCTGTTCTTTACAGAGCACAAATGTTTGTATATTGTTTCATTCTCGACACATTTTATGACATAATAAAACATAAGCAAATTTTTGGCATACACTTACTCTCCTCCTCTCTACAGCCTGAATATTTATATCATTGTCTTTATGAAATATATGTATGACTGTGCCATTAAGTGCATCAATTGTTCACATGTGATAGGCTTAAACTTTGGACCCAACATACAATTTTATTCTAATGAGTACACAGTAGTTTGCAAACTGCAGACTTCAAAGGCAGAATATGTTTGTCTGTGCTTCAATGAAACGCAGTTTTGATCTTCGACATGCACAGGTAAAGGCACCAACGGAAGCAGCGGACAGTGTTTCTCGTCTGTTATGCATGAGAAATTGCTGGCTCGTATAACACGCATAAACCAAAGCTACGGTTTCCTTACCTGGATTTGAAGCTTACTGTGAAACATGCTTCTGTGTTCCAGCGATAAAGACATATAACTGGGATTGCATAAACTGAAATAAGATGAAAAATTATCACTGTTGGTGAAACTGGCCCTTAACTGGTTACTGCTAGAATGGCTTTTGTTTTGCTTTAATTTATTTTGGGGGGGGGTAGACCCCTCTGCCACCTGCCTTGGTGATAATCATCCGAAACTGATCTATATTGTCGAACTACATCTATGGGATTAGGACAGGATAGTTAAGGGGGAATCAGATGTTAGGTATGCCAGATATCACCTGAGCACTTTGAGATCGGTAGTGATTTGTGTTTAAGAGTGCTCAACTGCATGGTCATTAGCGTCCGAGATCGGTGGTATATACAACAATAGTTGCCTGCTTGCAAGGGAGCAAACAGACAGGGGGGGGGGGGTTATGTATGGCACTTGAAAAGTAATTTGGTGATGGGAGTAAACCCTCACTTGCTACAAAATGTTAGAAGCGAGGTACACATTGTTGCTGCTGGAATCATTCTATAGCCATTGGAAAGCAAATAGATGTTGAGGGAAACAAACGGTCAAGTGGAATTCATGCAGCTGCCTTTTTTCAAGGGCCTCTAGAGTTTGTAACATTAATTCTGATCTTTTTATTGACAATTATTTGCATATATACATGCTTTATTCCTATTTGTTAGGCTGCACTGATCTGTACATCAAGGAAGTATATTCCATTGCTTTTGTGCTGGTTGTGGCCTTGGGAAATATGCTCAATGCATATGATGAGTTGTTGACTGGTAGAGTGCTCATAATCCGAAATTCTCATTAAAGGAGGACTGAACCAAAAATCCACATGTCTATTTTATTTAATGTTCTACAAGATCTTGGGTTGTGCATAATAATGGTGAAAACCGGAACAATGTACAACTTACTGTTAAGGATCTGCAGGGATTTTCCACACTGGCAGTGCACTGTGGTGACGTCATACAGCTAGCCAGCCTTCTTGAAGCAGATCTCCTTCTGGAGCAGCTGATCAGTCTTAGCATAAAGTTTCAGCAGGAATGTATGTGTAGTCATTGTAGTGCCTTGAATATCCATGCTTTAAAACATCACTTCTTTGAAGTTGTCTCATTATTTAGTATGTTGTTTTTTTGTTCCCCACTAGGGTAATCCAAGCCAAAAGAATTACCGGCCTTCCATTTCCTGCTTACTAGGTTTGATCTTCTGGAGTGAGTCAATATTACAAGGTATGTCACTACGGACAGTAACTCCTGGTACAACGTACTCATATTGAAACTAGTGTTCATTTACTTCACTCACTATTTGTGTTATAAGATTTTCTCTCCACTTATAAGTTTTTTTCTCATACTCCTTTTTATACAGCCAGTCTAACCAATTTAGAGTACTCCATGGAGCTGTCTACTACTTTTTTCCCTTGGTGAAAATTATGATCTAAGCTATCATCGATCTGGCATACATGCCTAGAAATGAAAACTGTTCGTTTTGGGACATACTTCAAGCACTCGTCATGATAGGATTCAAGGTTTCCTGTGATTGTTAAGCATAATATCACTTAAAAACCATCCATTATTTATGATACTGCACAAGTCATTGTATTCTGTGGAATTCTTAAATAGCCAGTTTGTGTTTTAACATTTTCTTCTCTCAATACATCATGAGCACATGAATGAAGTTTCACAAATCCTACCCAATTATGGACATTAGTAGTGTGATTTAGAGTTGATGTGAACTTATCCTTTAGGAGTACTGTCTTTTTCACAAATAGCAGATACCATCACAGATGATTATATATAGAATGCTTCCATTCATGAAGGACCGATGATTTTGGAATCTTTTTAAAAATTTTCATAAGGGATTTAGCAAGATGTCATACATCAAATTCATAGTGTATATGTTGTAATTACTTTTTCATCAAAGTTCTAATACCCATGTGTGTGTGTCTTGTCAGGAACAATTTTATGGGCAGGTTTTCATTCGTAGAAGTCAGTATATTTTCATAAGCAGCTTTCTCATTATCACCACTTACAGTTCCTCTCTGTAAAATTATGAAGTGTAATATTTTATTTGTTGCCAAATTCATCATAGAATATGTCGCATATTTAGTTGAAAATCCTGGGTGGGGAATTGTACTGTCCATCCCAACATCCCATCAATTTGAGTCCTTCATGGCAATTGCAAAATTACTTTATTTTTCTTTTAACTAGTCTTTGTGCACAGAAGGGAAAACAGATTTATTAACAAGTCTATAAAAATATGATTCAGAAAAAAATAATAGTTTTATTATATAGAAAATTTCAAATTCACATCACTGTTACTAGCTTATCCATATTTTATACTAATAGTTTTATTGCTTTTGAGAATGCCAAGAAACAGTTAAATATCATTCCACAAAGATACATGCCTGAAGCCATGCACACATTACTTTTCAGACTTCCACTTTTGCCTCCAGAGCACCATTTATAAGTGTGCCCATTCACACAATAAGTTATAATTCACATTAATCCCCCTTGTTTGTTAGTTTCTTTCAGTGACATGCCCACCACATATGAGACAAATACTTAATAGCACAAGGAGAGCATTTACACATACAAACACAAAGGAATATTTTCTGGACATACCTAAATCTTCTTTTCCATCTTCGCTGGATTCCCTCAAATATTCATTCGGTTATTAATCTCCATCATTTACAGCTGAAGATTCTCGTTCCTAACTTATATTGTATTTCAGCATCAACCTTCAACTCCATGTGTAAAGACTCAGAAACTAGTGTAGCTTCACTTTCTTGCTGGGAATTGCTTGCTGAATTATCGACTAGCTGTAAAACTTGCTTTCTTTTAAGAAAACTTGAGTTTCTTTTTTGGGGAGTTTTTCTGCTAGTCCTAAAAAGTTTGAAGGCACCACATTATCTTTCAGCCAGGGCTTTTGAATTTCTCGTTCTTCATTAGTCTTATTTTTATAACATCTGACATTAACTCTAGCATTTTTGTTTGACACAATGTTTTTGCATTTCATAGCAGTCACCATTTGTTGTGTACATGACAATTCTTATTTCTATCAGGGAATGAGTAATACCAACATTTTTGTTTGCATTGGAATTATTTGCATAGCCATAAGTACTGCACGCAGGCATTCTTGAACTTACGCCTCACAGAACACTAGGAAAGGAAAACAGTCCTACAATCATAAAAGAAGAACAACAGGAAATGAATACAGTACAGATTAACTAATCCAAGTGACAATGAGTAGCGTGGCGTGGTCCTAGCCTTACGATGTCACCACGAGGTGAGCATTAAACATAAAAGTGCTTCCAGAATAAAAATGAGAAGTTGTAGAATGATGCAGTTTTCACCAATTTGCTCAGAATTATTTATCTGTTATTGTTAGAAGTCTTTAAAAATTTAGTTCAGTCCTCCTCTAATTATGTTATTCTTTATGATGTGTGTGTATAGATGCATGCGTTTTACTCATGGTGTTTAGTAGGCTAATTGGCTGTAGTTTCGGGAACTTTCTTGTCATTTAGCAAACAGGAATGTAATAGCATTCTTCCATCTAATGGGGAGTGTAAAATAATCCACTCAAGTTCAGAGCATTTTGCACACTTTATTGTGCGTGTTTGTCGTGATCATGTTTTAGCATGTTGAGATGAATGGGTTGAATATTGGGGAGCATGCATACGACAGTGCATGTGCCAATGCATTAGCCTGTTCTTTGGGTATTTCAGCTTTGCGGTTAGGAGCAGTTGGAATATGAAGGGGGTTAGTTCACATATCAGCCTCACAGTGGCCAAATTTAGCCTGGGTATTCTGCATACTGACTAGTGTTTGGTCCCACTGCTGTTGCAATTTGTGCAAATATTTTAGTTTTGATTTCCTGTTTAGCACTTCCATATTTACTTTGTGCATTAGGTTACTCGTTTTTTGCCACTTGGGCCTAAAATAGTCACACTTGTGTATCTGCTAGAAAATCTTTGTGTAGGTGACTTCCTCTTTTAGTGGCATTTTGAGAGGGATGGTTGCAATGATAGCTGCTTGTATTTACTTTTCAAGTTCATGAGCAGCTATCTTTACCTCTTCCGGTGTGGTTAGTGTAACTGCCTGGTGTGGGTTTGAGTGTAGAATTTGCTGAAAGGGTTGTCAGATTGCATAGTTGTAATTTCTTCTTACAAAAAGATATCTTTAGGGGCTTTCTACTTTTAATTGAAATGCATAGTGATCATAGGCAAGAGTGTCTACAAAATTTAGATTTACCTAAACAGTATGTTTTAAGTAGGGCGATGTCCATGTTTGGGCTTGTGCATTGTGTCATGGCGTATATATGTTGTCTCAAATGTAGTTATTGAGCATATGTGTTCATGGGGTGTGTTGATGTGTTGTCATGTATCCTGAGTGGTGTTGAAGCCTCCCTTTGCCACAACATAGTTATCATGATCAGATGGGTGTTACTACCCATGGACTTGTACACAGCCCCTAAAAAGACCCGGTGATTCCCTAGTTAAAGTGTAATGGTTGTTGCTTTCATGTGCCTAGCCTGTGGGACATGCTTTTGACTGCTGTGTTGTTTGGCAAATGGTTCCTGTATTAATAATAACCCAGGCTGGATAGCCTTGCTTTTTCATTTAAGAATGTTTTGCCCAGAAGGAGTAATAGGATATTTTCATGCAGTAGGTACTGTTTTAGTTCATGTATGTTGGAGCAGGCCCTTCTGCAATTCCAATAAGGAATGTTTGGGGTGGTGTGTGTGCACACAGTGCATGCGTATTGGTGGAAGGGATATTGTTTTTATACTGATTAATCGCAGTAACTCCCAGTGTTTGCAGGTTATTTGCATTTTTCTGTTGGTATACTTTAGGAAATGTTCACATATGTACTCTATTTCCATGTTTACTATTTTATATCCTCCATTCATGCTACTGCTTTCCAAGATATGATATGAAGGTGTATCATATACCAAGGTATCATCCCAAGTAGACGGTATGAAATGAAGGTGAAATGGATGAAAAGAAAGGTGATGATGGAGCAGTTGTTGGGGGAAACCAGAGAACCTGGATAAAACCCACCCAGACACTGCTTTGTCAACCACAAATCCCACATACAGTTCCCTGGGATCGAACCTGGGCCGCCTTGGTGGGAGGCAGGTGGTCTAACCACTTGGCCACTACACTGCATCCAATTTGCTTTATGAGTGTTTAAAATAGCAAGATCTGTAACTGATTTAAATAATGCAATACCTCTCCTTCCAACCAGTATATACTATGGTATCTTAGTGCATGTTATAGAAAATCTGCACACATAATACGAGGGTCTGCTGATAAGTCCCGGGCCTCACACAGAGATGGCGCCACTAGGCCAGTTAGATGGTAGCATTGTATAGTCTTACTCTAGACTAGCTTGTATCCATAGTTACAGGTCAATAGCTTGTTTAGTTTTTGAATGACAGCATTTTAAACAAGACAACTTTAGAGTTTTTCACAAAAATGGAGGATTTGGAAAAATGAGTAGTGATTAAATACTTCCATTTGAAAGGCTTAACGCCTAAAGAAATAAAGGAGGAAATAGACAGTACATTGAAAGACTCTGCCCCTTCATACCAATGATTAAAAGGTGGCTTGCAGAGTTTAAAATGGGACGTACAAGCATTAGTGATGAGCGTCGCTCTGGACACCCTGTGGAAGTCACAACTCCAGAGATGATTGAAAAAATTCATCGTTTAGTACTGGAAGACTGCAGATTAAAGTTGTAGCAGAGGCTGTAAACGTATCAAAAGAACGTGCAGGTAATATTTTAAGTAATGTTTTGGGCTTTCACAAGGTCTGTGCGAGGTGGGTGCCGCATTTGTTGACACCCAATCAAAAGTTGCATAGAAAAGCTGTTTCTGTTAAGAATGTGGAGCTCTACCATAAAAATCCCAATGAATTTTTGAGACAGCTTATTACCATGGATGAAACTTGGATACATAACTACACTCCAGAAAGTAAATCAGTCAAAACAGTGGATTGCGCCAGGTGAACCAACTCCACAAAAGGCAAAGTCAATTTTGTCAGCTAACAAGGTTATGGCGAGTGTTTTCTGGGATGCACAGGGAATTATTTTTATTGATTACTTGGAAAAGGGTAAAAGTGTCACTGGTGACTACTAGCAAGCTTACTGTAACGTTTGAGTGATAAGGTGAAAAGACAAAGACCTCATTTGGCAAAAAAAAAAAAAAAAAACTTGTTTCATCACGACAATGCTCCGGCCCATCGTTCAGTCATTGCAATGGGGAAAATTTGTGAATTAAGGTTCGAATTGCCTTAACATCCACCCTATTCACCAGATCTAGCACCCAGTGACTACCACCTGTTCCCTAATCTCAAAACATTTCTTGGAGGACGAAGATTTCAACGAGGAGGCCATTGATACAGTAAATAGCTACTTTGAGGACCTTGATAAATTGCACTACGGAGATGATTTAATTAAATTAGAACACCGGTATGACAAATGTATTAACCTTTCTGGAGATTATGTTGAGA
This sequence comes from Deroplatys truncata, assembly GCA_030765065.1. NCBI lineage: Eukaryota > Metazoa > Arthropoda > Insecta > Mantodea > Mantidae > Deroplatys > Deroplatys truncata. The sequence continues at coordinate 422,175,734 of CM060990.1, forward strand.
AATAAAAAATATAAAAAAAAAATGTTTTTAAATGTTGCTTTCATTGAGAGGCCCGGGACTTGGCAGCCAACCCTCGTAGAAAAATATATACACAACATATATGAGTGAATTGGACATGCCTTTTCATAAACTAAAGAAAATTACTCCCTGTCATAAAGTAATTTGAATAAGTCTTTTTAATACACTTCCTAATGCAATATATAACGTAAATATCCAGCTTACTGTAAATAGGTTGTGAAAATGGTCACTAGAAAATCGTATATAGCTTGCAAGAATTTAAAGAATGAAACAAGAATTACATGTAAATTGGTTATATGCAATGTATAACTGTATGTAGAATAGTAAGGTTATGTAGTATTATAGCTATACTTCAAGTACATCCCAGTGACTGAACTATGTCTACATTTTTTTGTAATTATTTAAGAACTACCATCACCATCACAAACCAACAGAATCCAGTTGTGATACATTGAATAAACAATATACAATCAAAAATACATCAGAAAAATTGGCAGGAGTTGGATATTTCTGGGATAAAAAGCACATCAACACAGGCTCAAAATTTCTTAAAGTAAACCTCTTTGGAACAGATCTACATTTGGAAGACTGAACAAAGAAATCCTTAAAATGCTTTGCCAATCAAGTTCATTGAAACACCATCAGAGGGAATGTTGGCAGCAATATCGGGACCAATCAGTACTGCTGAAAATGAAAGGAATGATCCGCCTGAAATATTTTCCAAATAAACATACATAAGTGATGTTACTGTTTATGATCAATGCAGTTTTATTCATTGCTACAATTTTATTAAATCAATGTTTTAATTTGTCTTTTAAGAAGAAATAAAGCACAATTTTCATTAACAATGTATCATCTCCATATATCCCCCTCACCTCCCCCTCTCTTCCCAATAATAAATTCCTTTTACGATCATCAGTGTCCTCAAGGTTTGAGTTCGTTGGGTCCCAAGGAAAGCAACTCAAGTTAGAGTTACTATTGGAGATTAAATAAATTTATAATTTTACTTTAGATTAGGAGGAATGCTGGCTACCAGTATTCCATACTGCTGGATACCAGTAGTTAAGAGGTTAGTTTTCTTTATATTTCATTTTATTGTTATTTTTAGAAACTGGGTTAAGAATAAATTTGTAAAATTGTTGTTGTAAATTTGTAAAATTAATTGGGTTAATAATAAAATTACTTACTTAATTACTTACTTTTACTTAATTACTTTTACTTACTTACTTTTACTTGCTTGCTTGCTTGCTTGCTTACCTACCTACCTACCTGTCGTCCTCCATGAACTAGTGGTACCGTGCTAGCCTCTAGTTCCCAAGGTTGTGGGTTCAAACCCAGCGAAGGGCAATGGATTTTTTTCGGGCGTAAAAATCCTTAGCATGGCTTCCTTCGGAAGGGAAGTAAAGCCGGTGGTCCCATGTCGTAGATTTACAGCATGTAAAAGAACCTCAAGCCTGATAAAGAGGCCTCTGAGCAAAATTACCGATCTTTTGTGCCCAATATAGAATGGGACACTAAGGACTATAGTAGTTAAAGAGCGTCCATAAATAAAACTCAATTTAATTTACCTACCTACCGACCGACCAATTTTGAATATGTGGCATATTTTGCGTTGTCCATCAGATAAAGGAATGCCACTTTTTGTAGTTTTGAAATCATCATTGATTTGTTGATTTACATTAAAATTTCAAAGACTAATCTTCTGCAATTTGGTCTGAGGCCACAAGATGCATCCTGTCTTCTTCTGGTTTTAGTTAGCCCTACAGTGCTTAATGTTTTATTACATATTTCTTCAAAACAGTTTCTTAGTGATTGAAGAGCATTTGTGGTTTCCATGATCTCATTCCTGCAGTAAGAATATCAAAAGCCTTGCTTAATAAGAAGGTGAAAAGTATATTTGTGTAATAAAATATTCCATGGAAAACAGAGAAGATAATAAAATTGAAAATTTTCAAGACTATCTAAGAGTCTCTCTAAAGCTGCAGGACAACTTTCTGAATTTCACTGAAATTGTCAAGCATTACATTGAACATTTCACATATACTCTCTTTCCCATCAATACAGTGTTAACCTGCCACGAGGAATAATTCCATATGGTGAGACAGACCCTAGGAGACCGCATTATGAGAAGTCATTTAAAAATGTTAGTTTTCTTAGGAGATTTTGTAGAAAAAAATTGAATTAAACTGTTTAAGATGTAAAAAAGTATGCAACATTTGGTGTATTGGAGACACTTTATGAAAGTACCAAGTTTAGAACATGTGCACAATAGGTCACAAACACAACATCGGGAATGAACATTTCATAATTGCCTGCACACCAATCTCATTGGAAGACATTGCAGCTGCCCCATCTTAAGATAGAGCGATCAGCTTATGACCACACCCAATTTCTCTGATGTTACATATTATTTATTCTGAAACTGCTGCAACTGTTTTAAATAGTGACATCATGAAAACCCAGAAATCTTTCAAAGATAGCAGTATACCAAAGAAAACAGATTTATGTGCTATGTCAATTTCTCAGCCATTATAGCGACAAAGCTGATCTGCCTTATTTCAGAATACATATGATGAAAACAATGGAGCTCTGAATACAGATAGACAACAACAGGTTGTATTCTGCTATATAAGCCAAGAGTTCTAGATATTTGCCCCAATTATGTGACATTTCAGATTCATTGTTGCCATGGTATGCAGGTTCTTGTTTTGCTAAAAATGAAGCAGCATTTATTCAACATTTTAAAATATCCCTATTATATCACACTTTCTGCTTATGCATTTGAGTTTGCCATGCCTTTTGCTCACTTACAAGGGACACTATTTATATTTTGAGCCTAATAATTAAAACAAAGTAATTTCTGATTGAAAGCTGCTTTATTGTTTTTAAAAGTATTCTCCTTTATGATCAATACACTTTTACATCCGTTTGAACCATTTGTCAAAGCATTTATTCCAGTCTTCTTGAGACACCTCCAAAACATGGTTTTTAAAGGCATCAACGGCTTCTTCTGCCAACAAAAATCGTTGTCCACGCAATATATTTTTAATGTTCAGGAACAAAAAGAAGTCAGTGGGTGCCAAATCAGGACTGTATTGCGGTTCGATTTTTTGAGTCTTCAAATACTATGTTGTTAGAAAAGATGTGTGTGCGCTCGCATTGTCTTGAACGATTCTACGGTTCTTGTTGGTTTTCCTTACTTCACCGAAGACTTCCGGCAAACAAATGGTTGTGTACCATTTGGCACTGACCGTTTTACATTCCTCTAAAGGCACTGTTGCCACATGGCCAGTTTTGCTGAAAAAGCAGGCAACCATTTGCTTTGAAGTGCTTCGAGTGCGAACAACTTATGTTGGATTTGCTTCATCTTGAAACACCCATACAGTTGACTGCTGTTTACATTCCAGCTCATACGCATAGATCCATGATTCGTCACCTGTTACAATCTTATGTATGTCTTTTGAGGCACTGCCATTGTATTTCTTGAGCATTTTTGTACACCAATCAACACGAACATCTTTTTGAGATTGCATCAAATTATGTGGGATCCAACGAGAATAAACCTTTTTCACAGCTAAATAATCATGCAATATTTTATGTATGCTGGTGGAACTAATGCCTAAGGTTGCCTCATTCTCACAATATGTCGCATTATGATCTTTCATTATTAGTTTTTGGACAGCATCAATGTTTTCTGGCACAACAACTGATTTTGGACGACCTTCACGAACTTCATCATTGAGCAAAAGGCGGCCACAATTAAATTTGTTATACCAGCGTTTCACAGTGGCAAAGGATGGAGCTTCGTCACCAAATGTGGAAGTTAGCTGATCAATGCACTCTTGTCTTGATAAGCCACGTCGAAAGTCATAATAAATCATTGCACAAACATTTTCATGAGTTAATTCCATGTTTTTGTTGACACACAATTTTCAAGTTAGTGTAAACAAAACAAATGACTCTGTATTGACAAAATGTTTGAAGTAGATTGTGGTCAAAAATGTCAAACTTTCCATTGGAAATGTCAGATGACACCTATAACATTCAGGGTTGCCAAGGCTCAAAATATAAATAGTGACTCTCGTATTTGATTTTGTATTCTTGAAGAGCCAATTGTTGATAATGAAATGTGAGCAAGAGATCCTTCGTGAATGCTTGCTGCTTTTGATAAATTTGATAGATGGATGCAGTCCAAGTTTATCCACAAGATGTTTCCTTTCCATACTAAGCAAAACACAATTTTATTCCAGCAGTACAACTTAATTGTTTCAGTACTGCCTGTAAGCCAGAAAATCTGTTATAGGTTGAAACATTAAAATCTTGGCTAAATGTTGTTTCTCCTGAATAAAGTAAGAAAGTTGGGGTTTCAGCCTACATCCATCAATGCACAGTTTTCCTTAAGTCCTCAATGTCCAAAAGAATTTCATAAAAGCTGAACAACAATATCCACACCACTTAGATTTTGTTCACTCATCACAAAAACACTTTTGTGCCACAGGAAAGGATGAAAATGCTATTGAAAGTTACACTTGTCTCCTACACTGTGTCAATACTTAACAGAAGTTGGAGAAGACTAAACAAGTGCAGTCAGCTCCCAAACTATAATCCAGCACTCTTGTAAAAGAAGAAGAAAATATTGCTTAGTTTGAGGGGGAGGGAAAGATTGTGCACCAAACCGCCAAGAAGTTTCCAAGGTGCATGGTCTCAAATGAATTTTCAAATGATTTGCGCATAGTTCACTTTAAGTATAAAGCTTCCCTCTTGATTACTGCCTAAAACAACAACTTGGATTGCAACCCAACTAATTGCATGGCCTAGCTTCAAGCAAGACATGAGGAAGAAGGAAGAAATGTACTATGGGAGGTTGCGACTGAGAAAGAGGAGTGCCCCACAGCAGTGGGAAGGAATGGTGATGGAAACCATGACTCAGATTTAATAAATAATACTATAAAAGGGAAACTGTAAATAATTGACAGTCCACCTCAGTGATATGGGGGTATTGTGTATGCCTCACATTCAAGAGATCCTGAGTTCGAATCTTAGTTAGGGTGACTTAACTGGATATGGTTTTTTTCTGGGTTTTCCCTTATCCTGAGAAGAAAAAGTCAGGTAAGTCTTAAGCCCTCGGCCAATTTGAGCACCATTTCAGCCATTTCTTCATTCACCATCCGATATGACCTATCCAGTTAAAGGGCATTAATCTTCAATAAATAAACAAAAAATTAATTAAATTTAAAAATTATGACAATGCATGTTTTATAAATGTTAAACATTTTTGCCACACTTCTGCTGGGACGTCAATGTCTCAAAACTCAATAGTTGCTTAATCAAGCAGTGCTTGGTTTGCTTGGCCTCACTGCGTATCACTGGTATTCCAGATTCATGGTAGGCTTACTGTGAAAGGAGTCTAGAATGCTGTTAGATGAGATGGTTGAAGAGTGCTGTGATCTAGTTATCTAGCATAGAAGTCTGTGTGAAGGTATGCAGCTAGGTAAGATGAGGTAGAGGTTTTTAGAGTGTAAATACAATGGATAATGCAGTGCACTTTCCTGTGTTTTCCAATTAATTATAGCACTTCACAAACAAAATCTATTCAATAAAGTACTTTGCATATCTTAACAACTGATAACCCTTTTCAGAGACATTTTATTTTATTACCTGCATTGTTTTACCTTGATCCCATAGGTTCATGTTCAAAATATATACTTTTTACAGGTAGAGCTACTGCATTATGAAAATAGGCTGTTGAAACTGCGACATCTCCATGCTGAGGCTGCATTGGGTTCTGAAAGAACAGCAAATATGGAGAAGATGGCAGAAGAGAAAACAGAAGGAATTTTGTTAATGGAAGAGACAATCAAAAAGCAAGCACGAAAAGTAGAAAAATTGCATTTAGATCTTGAGACAAGAATTATGCAGAAACACATAGAACTCTAAAATAGTTTTTATTGGAAAGGGCACTTGTTTTTAAATACCTACCCAATGTGTGTTGGAACTATAGCTAATTAAAATTTTATGTTTCTGCAAATGATATAACTACAGCAGCTGGCTTAAAGATAAATATATTTTGTGCTAAAAATACAAAGTGCCTGTAATTCAAATAACTTTAATAGAAAACAGCAAAGGAAATCAAAAATCCCAGTACAAGTTCAAAATATGAAAACCAAAAGAATTGCAATAATAAGTGATGTAATTGTAAATGGCTGTTCTTAACAGTTGCATTTTTTCTTTCCCCCATTTTAGAGGCATTATTCAGCCCTTGCAAGACTATTGTTTTATAATCTTGTTATATTTAAGATGGCAAAACTGTAATCTGTAATGATTAGATTGGCACCTACATAATCTCCATGCAGAGTATTAACAGTGTGAAGGTGAATTGCAGATAATTAAACCATTCCATTCTACAAGTTCATCTAGATATTAGTTTCTTCAACATTTGTTCACCACATCTTTAGATTTCAATAAAGGACATTAAATGCACTTACAAAAGGAGGATAAGTAGAACATAAGGAAAAAAAAGGTATATCAGAATATAACATCCATGTAAAATGGATAAAATCTCATGGAATGTAACTAATAATCTATACTAATATTGTACAGAGAGAACATTTGTGTGTGTATGTTTGTATATGTGTGGGTGGTAATCTTGGAAACCATTCAACCAGTTTTACTTTCTCTACCACAGACATAGTGTGCACGTTTTTTGTGGTGGTGGTGGTGGTGATGGTACCATGTGACACAAAGATTTTCAAGAAAATCCCCCACCCCAAACAACCCTTTACAAGGAACATTTTTTCAAAAATTTTTATTTTCTGAAAAATGGCTTCAACGATTGTTATTAAAATAGCATATATAAAGATATTTGCATAACAAATAAAATGTATATCTTGAATTTTCTGAGAATAACTTGTGAAGTCCTCTTTATTTCGAAGTAAATCTATATAATCTTGCATAACTTATAAACGTTAAGTGATAGACAAAAATGTACTACACAAAAAATGCATACCACTTTAAAACACACAATTTATTTCCAATACCTTTTTTTGTGGCATCAGCCATTTCCGAGATATCTGTTATTAATGGTTTGAATTGTTCAATACTTAGTCATCCTTTTAAAGTCCTGTCAATCTTCAGTTGTTTCCCACGATGTAATGGAAAATTGAAAGCCAGTACATAGCATTCAGTTTGTAAACATTTGACTGTCACTATTCCCTTTATAACTATAACAAAAGTGTAATGCTGCTATTTATGGAAAGGTTTATCTCAATTAAAATGAAGTAGATAGGAAAGTAAATTTAATAAGAATAATTTGTAAACCCACTAACAAGCGATAGAAGGTAGAGGAAGTCATGTGAATGTAACACATCAGATCTTTCGTAATACTTTCACTGTTGAAAAGCAGTGTTCTTTTCGATGGACATAGGCTATAACATACATTTTAATTACATTTCTTAGAAGACTAAAAGGGATTTGTAAGGCCTAAATGCTGATATACAGAATGTTACAGGTATAAAAGAACAGTACTTGTGAAGGTGGCTTTGACTTTTCATTGAGAATGCCATATAGTAGAAAATAGTTTGTGTTGCTACTGCATACAAAATGTGTGTAAATATAAGACAAAAGCCACATATTTTGTTCCAAACAGTTTGCCTAGATGGTTAAAATTTGGCAGTTGAGAAAGCAGAAGACACAGTCAAACAAATCACAATTACATTCTACTTATGATGGTATGATCTTTGTATGCAATGCATTCCATTTGATATTTTATTCAAGTACTGTAGATGTGAGCAGAGAGTATGACAGACTTTCCATGATAAATCTTCACTGTTGTCTCTCAAGATACTCTTGTTTCTTCAAAAACTTGCTTCGACATCACATGATATTGGTGCATACTTAAGTTGATAATTGTTCCACAGAAAGAGGTAAGTCTCCAGGTACACCTATATATTTTCCCCCAAGTATGTCTCGTATTCTGGAGAGTTGTTTATAGTCAGGATTTCTTAAAAGAATATTGCTTATTTTGTCTCTTATTTTCTGCCCTACATCACCCGGAATAGACACCAAACCAGAAATGATAGTATCCAACACATTTAGCACTTGATTTAAGGAAAGATCTGTTTGCAGTGTTGTAATGGCTATAGGCAAATTGGAAAAACATGCCAATATTAAGTAAGCATTTCCATCAATTTCTTCATCTGAGAGAACATTATGTGCTACTCCAATTGAAACAGCTTCATCTGATTCTAATGAATTAATAACTCTTCTAATTGACTCTAAATGTTTAGCATAATACAATGCAGCTGTTACCAAACTCCTTCAACTTAAAAGAGGTTTAGGTAGTAGTGGAGTATTAGGTGCTATCTTTTCGAACAATTGAACCCTAGATGCAGTTTTAAGAAAGGCTTTTTTCACATTGGAGATAAGACCTAGGAAAACGTAATCTAATTGTCTCTGCGATGTGTAAAGTTGTGCTGTGCTACCAATTTTGTGTAATGTTAACTCTGGGAAAGACTATGGGGAAGCTATGACACCTGATCGGAGCACAGCTGAAGTACATGGATCAGATCCTAGCACGGAAATATGTGAAAGGTAGAAGCAAGTTGTGTTATGTATTTAATTTAACTCTGAAACATATAATACATGTTTAAGTTCTTCAAAATATGTTTTGATTATATTTGTAGTACAAGATTTGTTTGCATGTTTTCTCTTTCTTTCCCCACAATGCACAATCTCCAGTCTTGAGTTACTATACACCACTGATACTGTACCATCTTCCACTCTCTTTTAAAATTAGCATTGGATATATCTTTGAAATTAACAACTCTTGCATATATCTTCAACTTTTAACAATAATAGAATATAGGCATATATGTGTAACAGTTAATAAAATCGTCTACCTCTCTCACAATTACAAAGTTAACTTATGGATAAAAGAACTTAAAAAATATGTTAATACAGAAAATATAAATTCCCCTTCAATCTGAGTGAATCTCTCATTCCCCACACTGTCTCTCATATGTTATCTTGGTTCAGCAAAGAAAATTTTTGAACGTTTACTCACCAGATCATTGATGTGCATTAAGTCGAAATTGGACAAGACCGAAAAACGTAGATTTCACATTCTGAACTTTCATGCACTACCCGGAGTGTTGCTCAGTTATGTCTAGTTGACTTCTCGATTCTCTCACTCAGACCCTTTTCTTTTCACATAGCCTCCACGAGCTGCTTGGTTGCCAGTTTGCAATTTCTTCTGCTAGAGCTGCCGCCACGGTATTTGGTCTGCTTTGCCCAATCCTCAATCGTCATTTTGTTGTTGGTCACATGATGTAAACCCCTGTCTTGATGCCAATTTCCCATCATATGCAGAATGCTGTATTCTTCTGGGCTAATGTGGAGGGAAGGAAGCCAAAATGGCACAATACTGCCCTACCCTTCTGCAGAAACCTGGCCGGCAGCAAAAAGTAGCACCAGAACACAGCAAACGCCCAGCAGGTCGGACATGAAATACATACAGAGGTTATCAATGTAAGACAACCTACATGGGTAGAGGGTGCAAAAATTAATAAAGAAGGCATATGAGATCAATGGACCAAACATGAGGGAGACAAGCTAAGGAGAGATTCATCGAACAAAGTTTTGAGGAAGAGGAAAAAATTACAGGCAAAGGATTAAATAACAAAGCTTAAAGCTATAAAACAGAAGCAAAAACCATAAACATTATATAAAAAAAATAAAACATGGCAGTATATAAAATGTGGAGAAAGTCTAAAAAGTATAGCAGTATAAAAATTAAAAATACCTGCCTCAGAATCATCACCAAAAGAATTTCAGCAAATACAAGAACCAAACAAATGCACATAGCTAATAATAACCAGAAGGTGAGTTAAATTTGCATACACTGAACATACAATAGCAAAGTGTGAAATTTCCAAAGGAGATCTCCCTTAAATTAACCATGATGCTGTTAAGTATACAATAAGCATGAGCAAAAGTAAATCTTGCATGATACTAAGTGTAACATATAAATCAGAAATAAATATATGGTATCAGTTCAAGGATCATACAACATACCTCACCAAAAATCATATACACTGCTGTTTGTGAAAATTCCAACACCAAGAAGGAAACGCATTGTCTCAAAAAGTGTATCTCCAGTAAATCTCATTATTGAATTTTTAGATGGAATTCAATACTTCCTCTACTTACTGTAAGTATACCTAGTAGAGAAAGTAGAAATGCTTTCTTTGGATTCAGGAGTCTCAAAACACGTATTTCCAGGGAACTTTGTTACTGAATTTTTTGGTGGAATACAATACTTCCTCTACTTTAGGTATATGTAGTAGAGAAAGTAAAAATGTTCTCTTTCGATTCAGGAACTAAAAACCTGTATTACCAGTTCATCTTGTCATTGAAGTTTTGGATGGAATGCAACACTTCCTCTGCTTCCTATAAGTGTGTAGCAGAGAAAGTACAAATGCTTTCTTTGTATCCAGGAACTCAAAAAGCGTATTTCGGGTGCATCTCATTATTGAATTTTTGTACAGAATACAATACTTTCTCTACTTACTGTAACTAAGCAATAAAGAAAGTAAAAATGCTTTCTTTGGATTCAGGGGGGTCTCAAAACATGTATTTCCAGTGAAACTCGTTATTGAATATTTACACTGCCGTTTGTGAAAATTGCAACACCAAGAAGGAAACGCATGAATTCAATGAACTTAATACCACAGGTTAGGTACATGACAAGTAACACATGATAAACTTTTCAAATCTGTACATGACCTTTGAACTCTAATATTCAGTATTTGGTGTGGCCTCCATGCGCTGCAATTAGAGCTGCTATACGCCGTGACATTGAACCAAAAAGGTTCTGAATAAGTTCCTGAGGGATTTTCCTCCATGCAGTTTGTATTCGAGCTCACAAATCCATGACACTGGTTACTGGAGGACCGTGATGCACCAGATGCTGACCAACCATATCCCAGACATGTTCGATGGATGGCATGCCAGGCGAACATGCAGGCCAGGGAAGCAATGGTACCCATCACTCTTCGAAGAAGGCTTGTACATTACTCGCAATATGTGGCCGGGCATTGTCCTGTTGAAATGTGGCCTGTGGAGATGCCTGAAGCAGGGGAAGTACCTCAGGCTCTACAACCACTGTTAGGTACCAATGGTGCACCAAACCATCATACCTGGTGTTTGTCTGCTATGCCGCTCAACAATGCAGCCCTCCAGGTTGTGCTCACCACGGTACCACCGCACATGTATGTGGCCATCACTGTAGGACACGTTGAGGCGGGACTCGTCAAAAAGATTACATTTTGCCACTCAGCACCCCAGTGATGGTGTTGACGTGCCCATTGCAGTCGGAGGAGCTTGTGGTTTCTGGACAATGGAAGCCGACGTAATGGCATGCATGCAAGCAGTCCAACCTGCAGCAGATGGCAACAATCCGTTGATACAGAAAAGTTCACACCTGTTGCAGTGCTCCAGCATCGAGCCAACACTGTGGGTGAAGCTGTACGGTCCGTTATGACCATGCAGACAAGATGACAGTCATCCCATGCTGTGGTCATGTTCCATGGTCCAGTACCCGCTCTTCGCTGCGTATGACCTTCATCTATCTACTGCTTCCCCACACATCACTGCCGTAGCAGCATGCCCTGTATGAGCCGAAATGTCAAGGTATGACAAACCCAGTTCCCAGAGACCAATCATTCTGCCCCGTTCGAACTCACTCACCTGCCGATATGGCTCCCTTTGACGTCGACGAGGCTTACTGGCACTTAATTTTTTTTTTCACCTTGTTTGACAGCTCTGCACTGGCTACACTGGGCGCAACACTGACCTTGTTGGACCGACACGAGAGGGCTCTGCTCGACCTACGTGTACCCCATCTCTCTGTAAACCTAATCACTTATTGCTTGCACACTCTTCTACACTTCCACCAAGTTTGGAGTTATTCGGGAAATTCTTTCTTTGTGTTGCAATTTTCAGAAACGGCAGTGTATATTGATACATGTATCTATGAGAGCAGATATGCCTGGCCAGGCCTTAGGTAAGAAAAGATCCACAATTAAGATATCTAATAAGCCTACCTACTAACTGTATCTACATAAGCACTACAAAAACGCAACACAATACATAAAAAAGGAAGGGGGGAAAAAAGAGAGAACATATAAAACAAATAAAAGAAATGAGAGAGAATCTGGGCACAGGTAAACAAAGAAAAGGTCCCTGCCCGTTTGTGAGAGGTCAAATCCACAATGATCAATACAGGGATCAATACAAAGAAAGAAGTCGAAATTCTGTGAGCTGCTGCTAGAGACTGAGCTAAAGGAAAAAAGAAAAATTAATTCCCAATAACAGGCCTTAATTGTGAAACATGGGTTGTCCTGCCATCAGAAGTAGTCCAGCAAATATGAAACATTGTTAACAATTTTGTATCCTGAATGGACCCACAAAACACGGAGTGAGCTTATGGGTAAATGCTAGAGAGGTATCGCTCTGTGGGTGTGAACGAAGCAACATGAAATCGCCCACATTAAATGGCGCTGGCTGCCCTATAGTGGAAATTTTTGTGCAAGGATCGCAATGCAAATTCCCATCTATCACGAAGTTCACTTGGACCAGAAGATTCTGGAAGCAGATGAGAAATTTTCCAAACATTACTTAGAGGAGGGCAAGTAGGAATGAAATGAAATGTTATGGGAAATGGTGCCTGTTGATGTGCTTCATGGATTGCCGTAATGAGGGTGAACTGAAGTTCGGTGAGAAAATTATCCCAAGATGCATGATAATGTGAATGAAATGAAATCAGGACACTTTTAAGTGTACAATTAACACATTCCGCCAAAGATGGTTTGGGGTAGTATGGTGAGGTGCATACAAATTTAATGCCTCTGTCAAATAGAAAAGTGCGAAATAAACGCACATGAAAATATGAATCATTATTGGATACCAAATGTCTGGAGTACCAAAAGATGCAAAATTCGTGGGCAAGACTGACAAGGACGTAAATGCTGTAACTGTCCTAACTGGATGTAACCAAATAAATTTTGTGAAAGCATTTATAACGATGCACAAATAAGGATTCCCCTGCAGAGTACATGGTAACGGACTAATATAGTCAATGAAACGTCTTTCCATGGGATACTTTGCTAACTTGGAATTCAAGAGACCAAATTGCATATTTTGAGGAGGTTTAGAGTTTAAACAAATGTTGCAAGCCTTAACGAATTAGGTAATGTCCTGATAGTTGCCACGCCAAAAGAAATGCTGGCAAATTTTAGATTTTGTTTTAAAAACATCCAGGTGGGCCCAAAAAGGAGAAGTGTAAAAATATTGCAACACAACTAGGATTAACACCTTAGGTAACAGTATTCGATGTGCATTCGAACATGGCAAGGAAGTGAACAAAATACCGTCCTCAAAGGGATATCCTTGCAGGATTTGCCCATTCTTGGCTTGTTGCCACAATAAACCCAAATCTGCATCGTTATGTTGTTGATGAGACAGGGAAGTAAAGACCTCAGGAAAAGCAAAGCCACAACCGGAGCCAAAGGGCTAAGTACCTAAGTTGACTCATCTGTAGCTTCGCTAAATAGACGCGAAAGTGCGCCCGCCATAGAATTTTCTGACTTTTTGATATGGGAGACATGAAACTGAAAAGCACTGAGCTTAACTGCTCAACAAGCTATTTTGCAGTGATAGAAATATCTATGCTTAAGAAAAGACAGAACTTTCCAAATGCTGTAAGAACTGCCAAAGCCTCGAGTTCATAAATAAACATCTCTCCACCAGAGATAACACTCAAGAAATATAATATGTTGGTCGGCGAGCCTCTTTTGGACCTTGTAGTAAAACATCGGCATGGAAAAAGGTGAGGCATCTGTTTATACTAAAAGGTTGCCCAAAATCTGACATTGCCAAAACAGGCAGGTTCATTTTGGCAAATTTTAAAGTATCAAAAGTTATCTGGTGAATTGAAGTCCAAACCAACTTTGCCTCTTTTCTACGAAAAGCATGTAAAGGTTCGGCAATATTTGCAAAATGTGGAATGAATTGGGGGGGGGGAAGTAGCCATTCTTAAAAATGTGGCTAATTGCTTTGACGTGCATGGAGGTGGTAAATTACGTATTGCAAGCATTTGAGCAGGATCAATGGTCACCCCTCATTGTGTCCAAGAGAGGAAATTTGTGACACAGCAAATTTCAACTTGCTGTCAAACTGGCCTTCTGTAAACAATGGAAAACCAGGCACAAATGTTTCAGAAGTGATTGGAAATCAGGTGAATAAATGACAAGATTATCTAAATAATTCAACATGAAGTTAAATTTGTATTTTTGCAAAATGTCAAGTAAACATGATAATACCTGTGCACCGGTCAATAGATCAAATGGTACCCTAGAAAATCGAAAAAGATCCAGGAGTGAAAAATGCTGTAAAAGGCTTAGAATATTCCGAAAATGGAATTTGATAATAAGCTTGATTTAAATCTAGCATAGTAAACACACAGGCATTACGAAAATGTGCTGCTGACATGCATTTCTGGCAATGGTATTACATCTACAAGAACCCTTTTATTTAACTTTCTATAATCAGCAAGTTTGAAATCATCATTTGGTTTTGGCACTAAGAAACATCGGCTCGAAAATGCACTATTTGATGGTTCAATGATACCACTTGCTAACATCTCGTCAATATTCTTTTGAAGAATATTCAGTGAAAGTGGTATCAAATGGTACGGTGGGTGTTCTGACAGGTGTAGGATCCAAAAGTTGTAGTGAATATTCCCTATTGCGGACAGTGCCCAATGCATCCTTTAAAACCTTGGGAAATTGCAAAGTAACCTGCAAAAGATCCTTCCTCTCAAGAGGCAACAAATGTAACAAATCAAACTCAACAACATCTGTACCCACTACAACCTGGCCAATGCTCTTTACGGTTGGAGTGGCAAGAGAAAATGTAATCGGTGTTGCTGGATGAAAATGTAAGTGTAAAAGAAAGTTTCCATAATCAAGAGAATGTTTAGCTTTTAACAAAAATGGTGATCCCAACACTATAGAAAATGGCAAGTCTGCCGCAATATTAAATACTACTTCCCACGGAAAGCCTGCAATTTTAATGTGCAAGACAGTATATCCCAAAAAAGGCAAATATTCCCCTGAAATTGTGGTTCCATTCAAACATGTAAGATGTAGGTTACCATGCTTCTTCATTGGAAGTGATTCCCAAAAATCCCTACTGACAAGATAAACAGTAGATCCCGAATCTAATACAGCACGAGCAAATATGGTGAATGTTTTAACTCGAACAGAAAGCAATAGAATGGTACACCATAAACCAGTGAACTTCGGTTTAAAGAAACACCACCCGATGCTAGTCAAAAATACTGACCATGAGCGAAATTCAACTGATGATGCCTTGTAAACAAATTTACAGCATGTCTGCATTAATTGCAAAAGGAACAAAGTCGTACCATAGAGGTAGTGTAACCCTGTGCAACTACTGGAGCAACTGAAATATCATGTCCCAAAGTTTGTGATCCCACTTGAGCTGTAAGATTATCCCCTAACAATGGCAATTCCATTGCTAACGACAGCAATGCCGGTGGAACTACAGCAGTGTTAAGACGAGAATTCAGTTATTTGTACAGATGACGAAGTATACACTTGATGTTGCACCAAAGAAACCCAGAACATCTAATTCCTGAAAGGTAGGAGGAGGTCCAACAAATGCACACAATACACTAGTTTGTGTATTTAAGCCAGTTATCACTACATGACAAATTTGTTTTTCCGAGTAGGGTAGTAAAAAAATACATGCAAACAATTTGACTCGCGTGATAAATTCAATCCGTTCCTGCGTAGTTTTTGTGGAGCGAAATAATAGTCATGTAGAAATTGTGTATGTATTCGCAATGGAAAAAAGAAACCTAATGTTCTAGAATGAAATTCAGGAAGGTTGCATTCGTTTTCTAACACTGACTGTAAAATAAATGTGATGTTACCCTCAACAACTGTATGCAGCAAGTTGTATAGTCCTTTTGGGTTACGTAATTTATAAAAGAATTTCAGGAAAGACAACTTATGTAAAGTATCATTACATTCATAACAAAAGATATGCCAATGCATGAACTTCCTAACTCTGGTAATGTGATATTATCTCACCTATTTGCAGAATCCCAGCATCTTCTCTAAATGCTAATTAAAGCTTTGAATTACATTTTAATCAAGCTAATTTCAGAATAGTAGTTTTAATTCTTCATCATTGCTATAGCAAACTTTCTTTACTCAAGTCTTTAAACTTCCTGACTTTTAGTGACTCCTTTCGCTCCTGATGATTTATTGACTTCTAGGCTGTCTGATACCTTGTAGATGTAAAATGGCCAATTCATTTCTTTAACAGTAGAAAAGACAGAAAAACTCGTGCACATGTGCAGTTCATGAATTTTATTATTATTCACTTCATAAATATACCTTTACCACATTAACATGCCTCTTAAGACCTGTAACCTAAACTAATAATAAGAAGACAGTGCTATCATGAACAGTTAATTATTAGATGGAGAAAACAATTTTGCCACCATTTCTCAGTTCAACGGCTACAAGGCAAATATGGCATAGTTTCAGCATACAATTGGAGATTCCACCGTTTTTCACACTAAAGCTATTTCCTCTTTGCAATTTTGCACTATCCCAGCTTTCTGTGCCCAGCATATAATCCAAAATGGGACTAACGATTAGTTTAAAAAGAAAAAAAGACAGTGTAACTTTTGAGCACTACGTCTTTAAGTTCAAACTCTCATTACTAATAGGAGCTAAACAAACATATCGTTAGCTTCATACTTGGGAGGCAGCAACATGAATCTTAAACTTTTTCTGCCACTAATCGTCCTAATAACATAACATTAACAGGGCTTTACCAGATTAATCCTTCAAATATCCCAGTAAACCTTAAAGGCAATCTTAAATGTTCAAGATGTCATTCTTCAAAGGCAACTTGCAATGTTGCAAGTGCTTTTTTAGTTTCTGGGCTATGTAGTTCACTATTATTAGGGTTATTTGTCTTCTGTTAATTGTTCCTTCATAATAGTAATGTGTAGACATTAAGTTGGAAAGCTGAATGAGACCTGAAAACTTCCAACGCCATGGCCAGGACTTAAGGTCCTGGGATATCTCAAGTATTTGAAGCTTTACCAGGTTACTTGAATCAGATGAGAGGGTGTAGTGCGCATTATCTTGCCATGATAGTTCAAGCAGTAGGTTTTAACATATTTTCTAATCTGTCTTGGGAAACCAAGCAACTTTATAAAAAATTAAGAGCATGTAGTTAGTCAAAAGTAACATATAATTATATTTTGTTTGCAAACTGTTGGCTAAACAAATGGGCTTATAATAGTCACTTAAAGCTGTCAATTATATTTCATATGCTAGTAAGAATCACTTTCCCTTAATATTGATTGCAGTTTACCCAAAAATATAACTTTTTTCCTGTTTTAATGTATTTGTTGTCAAAAATGAACACCTGTATTATTAGGTTATGGTGTCCTTCAGATGATTAATGTAAATTATATCTTCAGATTTAACTTTACAAAGTAAATTTTTTAAAACAAATTTTACATTGCACTTATGTATGCCCTTTTGGCAGTGGCTATGTTACTTGTAAGGTCTGCTTAATTGGCATTGCATTTTAACATCCACAAATGAAGGGGTCCTTGACAAATATAACCTGGGTGTAATAAAGGAAGCATGTCTAACATGCAAATTATATAGACAGACAATTAGTAATAATCTATAGTAATTCTGCTGTATCTCACAAAAACATATTTAATTAAACTATACATCCTTCACAAGCTAAGACATTCCTTTGTTAACTCCTGAATCCAAAAGTAATAATCCTAGAAGGGGGTATGGAGAAGGGTAAATACGGCAAAAGTGTTTTGAAACATTGCATCCTGACTCTTTCAGAATTGGACAATTCTTAAATTACTGGTTTACAAATCTGTAACATGTTTCATGAGCTAATTAATCCCATCCTCAGTTTCAGGTTTGCTGCCAGTGTTCTTTAGTGTAGTTGTGCTGCTCTGTGGTGTCAGCCAGATGAACTTCTGCATTAAAATATTGCTGGGTGGGGTTTCTAACAATAAGTTGAAAATTCAATCTTTATTCTCCAAGAAGCATATATTCTCACATACTGTGAGTTTGGTTTTACCTGTAGTGTCTCTAGAAAGGTTGAATCTCTGTCTTTCCAGAAGTGCTGTGCTACAACTGATTTTTCTTCCTGTTTAGGTTTTGTATTTCTAATATGTTGTTTTTCTCTTGCCTTCTGGATTCTTTCAGTTCCCTCAATGTAGAATTTTTCAGTCACTACAATTTATCATGTATACTACTGACCTATTCTTCTGCAGAATCTCATCCTTCAGTTTGTAATTTGGCAAGTTTTTAATGGAATAACTGTTTTGAAAGGTCAGAATGATCATGTGTTTAAATATCTTCTGGAATTTGTTGAAAACTTAGGGGTGGCACATCCTAAGGACCCCCCCCCCCAAAAAAAAAACCAGCAGACTCGAAAAATATATTTGTCCAAAGTCCATATCGTTTCCACAGCTAGTTTATAATAGTGTCTGTGGATGCGATCTTTAGCTTCATTGTATTGTCACCTTTCATATTGAGTCCCAGCAACTGAATATTAACTGACAGCCGAGCGATTATAAGCAGGCATATAGCAATGAAGCCTGCCAAGATTGATATCTGAGCTTTTTTTTTTTTTCCAGAAAATTGCAGTGTTTATTACGCATATTGTAATATAATTTCCAATTGCTAAGGTTCATTTGATTTTAAGGCATTTATGCTCTCGCGTAAATACTGAATCATTCTTTTTGCTTTCAAATTAAATATGAAATAAGTAAATATTATATTCATAAACGAAAAAGCAAATCAAAATAGAAATTAACTTAATATTGGGCATATAAATCCTCCGCTTCTATTACTACCACCCTCATTCTACAGGGAATGGATGATTCAAATGCTTAGTCCAATTTTCACGAGAGGATATTTCCTAAATATCCTGTATTTGATCCCACAAAACCTCTTTGGTCTTGTTGTCTTGCAGGCCAGTTTAACTCCAAAACTTTCTTCACCTTTGCCCACACATTTTTAATACGATTCAAGTCTACTGAGCAAGAAGGCCAATCAATCACTATGTTATCTTGCCTTTGCAAGAACCAGTTTAAAACCTGCTGACTTGTGGACAGAGTGGTTATCCTGCTGGAATTCAGTCATTCCATCAGGATATCTAGTCGTTACAGAAGGAACCATGATATTTTTGAGGATGGCTTTATACTGGTGGCTATCAAATGTACCATCAAGCTGCCACAACACACCTAGACCATTTTGTGCCATCCAACCCCAACTCGACACAGATACACGACTTTGGCAATCCATTTGTGCCACGTATTTTGTGTCATAACGTTTTTCTTTGGGGCAGTAGACAATTACGTTCTACCCATTTGTAGATGAAAATGTCACCTCGTCTATGAATATAACCCTATTCCAGTTATGGCTGACATTTTCTTCTGCAAATGCAAGGCAACATAATCTGTGATCATCAGTAAGACACTGCTTCTTAGTTGCTGATCGAGTAGAGTGTCCTGCTGTAGTCAAATGATGCCAGGCTGTGCGGTTTGACCCAGGGAAATTAGAATTACTTCTAATTATAGACACATTGTGGAAGGGATTTCTGTCTGCCTCTTCTAGAGGTACATTGTCCTGCTGAGGAGTGGACAAATGTTTTCAACCCAAACCAGGTCAACAATGAACACTCCCTTCCCTGGATAACTGCACCCACCTCATAGCCGTAGATATAGGGAGTTCAGGTGTAGCCTGAGACACAGAGTATCTAGCAATGTTCACTAACATAAGGAGAAATCTCCTTGTGGCTTCATCTTTGTGTGCTCTCAGCCATAGCAAAAGTCTGTATATTTGCTAATACATCATGCAAAACTCCAAGGCTATGAGGTATGATCATGCCAGCACCATTCATAACTAAAAAATGAGACAGAGGGTTTGCACATCCAACATTAAGTCAATTAAATATTTGGTTTAGTTTTTCACCTTAGAATTCATACTAATATGGCATATATTTTAAAAACGAAACGAGTAATTTGTGTTTTTATGCATGAATGCCTAAACATTAATAGATATCTTATGCATGGAAAACATACAGCATTGCCATATATTTAACAAATTAAAATTTAAGTAATAAAAAAAATATACACCAAAGATTTTAACCCAGGTTGTTTTAATTAGAGACATATGCATTTCACCCTTCAGCTACTGCATACAACCAAACTGAATGGCATCTTCCTACTTATTGCATAGCTTTGAAATGAACATGGTAGCATTAAATCATATATTGTGTACACAGCATCAGCAAATGCTTCTGATGTATTCTGAATGAACTCCCTCTTTGGCTGTTGCTAATTTATTTTGTTTTACGCTGTACATGAAGTTCTTGGATATTTTTTTCATTTTTTCCTGAAAAGCGTGCTGTGTACCTCATTCTCTTTCTTATTATTTGGCTATGTTTGTCTTCTTGTATACTAGCACATTCCCAAATCCATTTTCTGCAGCTATGTTTTACTGTATTGTTTAGTTCTAAGTGATATTCATCTTTGTCCATAGGAATGTTTACTCACCTGCACAAGATTGGTACTCCATGTTGATAGGGAACTGGATTGTAACTCTTATGTTTCATGTAGTTACTGATGGGAGTGGTTTTAATGTAGATGCCAAAGATAGCTGGTTTTTATTTCTGGTGACTTTAAGATGCAGATACATTATTTCTCCATGGTGAATTTTATTCACTTTACTTGTAGGTTTAACATTTTAAAGGGAAACGAAACATAAAAACCTTGTATTTCCTAAATTAAGTATATGCCCTATAAAATGCAGTGGTAAGATTATTTCTACACACTATCACACTGTTATTACTGCATAAGCTAAATAAAATGTGCTACACATGTCATCATTGCTCTCTCTCTTTTTTTCTTTTTTTTTTTTTCTTTCTTTCTTTCTGTATTTTTTTTTTTTTTTTTTTTTTTGTTAATACCTGTTCTTACTGCATGTGGCACCACAGACAGTGGACACTGATGATACATGAAATGAAATGATATTTGGGAATGGAGCATTCCATTCCTAATATTAGGGTATCTCCCCAGCATTTGCTACATATGAGGACTGAGGAAACCTGGAAAAACCTCAGCCAGGAGGAGATTCCTACCCCTGTTTACAAGTCCATGCACACCGTGCATTGAGGGGAATTTCGGAATTACTAGGCAATCACTGTCACACATGCATTTTAATAATAATTGTTCTTAGTGCTATTTTAAGTTCAAGAGTAGTGTATTTTGCCATGGTGCTGGGTCATTTTTTTATTATTATACACACAACGTAGTGTTGTGAAAAAGAGACTGCCTCTGTGTAGTGCATATGGCTGTAGTGTGAAAAGTAAAACACATAGGATAGCTCAGTTTCATAATTTTACAAATATGGACAAATCTCCCAAAAGATACAGGATATGGCAGAAGAAAGAATGCTTTGCCTGTTCCTGAACTTTTAAGTTTCTTCCATTTTAAGCACACAGATTATGAACAGTCACAGATTTAAAATAATAATAAAAAAAAAATAATAATAATAAAATAAAACAGCTTATGCCAAATGAAAATTTCCGAAGGCCTTCTTTAAAACCTGAACTATTTCTACTATAAGGACAAATGAAAGTGATTTCTAGACACCAAGTTCTAGTAAGACAATTGATCCTTTGCCAGCTTCATCCCACAGCAAAGAACAAGGATATGAGGCTAGAATTCATAAAAGCATAGTTTCTGAGCTATGTGATAACTAGAGCTGTAACATTTAGGTTTGCTGTAAGAATACAAGTTACCTTTATGCAGAAAGCATCTTAAGTCACTATCCCCAAGGGTTGGAGGGAGGGATGACCATGCAGCTTTATCTGTTGTGTTGACGGTGGTGACGGGCCTTTACTTCCTGCCTTACTCAGGTAACATAGCTGCAATGCACTGAACCTCACTTCCAATGTCTAGATGTTACAGCTCTGGTGATAACTAGAGCTCAGATTCTTATATAATTACATATTCTATTCTTTTAAATGTGGACATATGGAAACGGAAAATTTCTACGATTGGAAGTATCAACATTGCTGTACTCAAGTTTCATTTTACATATTTCAGCATATACAAGGGTGGGTCAGTAAGTAATGCACAGTAATTATTTTCAAAAGAAGTTAAATAAACTGCATAACAATGAACCCATATCCTTTAGCTAATTTCTACATAGGCGCCTAGTTTCTCAGCACATTTCTGCCATCGTGGCACCAGTTTTATTATACCCTGTTCATAGAACTCCATTTTCCTGGAGTATAGCCATCTTAGCACAGCCAGTTTTACTTCTGCATCTGGAGAGAATTTAGAATAGAGGGTAGTGAAAAAACTAAGAATTTAGAAATACAGCGTGAGGTAGATACTGAAATCCTAAAGTACACATTGTTGGAACCTAAAAAATGTGTATACAATAATCATTAATGAGGTAGATCAAGATAAACTGAATGAAAGTTTCTATGGATATGATATAAGTGATAGAGGAGGAATTCACCACACATGGAAGTGAAGCTATAATGCAATATTCCAATGTTGCCAGGACATGCCTACTTTTGGTTTCCAAGGTTTGTGTTTTATGTAGAAATGAAGTCAGAACTGTTTCCATTACATTAAAGGGACAATGTTGTGTGTCAAAACGTGTCACTATGGCAATATATTCACTTGGAATTCACAAAATTTATCAGTAAGGAAATACTTCAATAGCAAGTTGTTTATTATTATCTGGTATACTGTTTCAACAATTTAAGTCTTATGCAAATCACTGGGTTTCTTAAAGTTTATTAGGGCCCCAGATTCAATAAAACCATTCGAAATGTGGCAGCAACAATAATTTGTTTGAACATTTTGTGGTCAAGAAGGAACAAACAAACTTGGATTCATTAAAAGGTAGTGTGGAACCTGTATGTTTTGCAGGGGATGGTTGGTTTGGCGCTTCAGGGTTTTCAGCCAAATATTTAGCATATTCTGTCATGGAAATTCCTGCAAAATTACTGATTATGAACTGTTCAAAGAGGTACTCGTATGGTGAAAAGCTATTTGGAAAAGGCTGCTTGTGACAACATAATCGACTAGCTTGCGAAACTTGAAAAGTGTAGAAGTAAAGTTTTTCTGACAGATACACAACTCTTCTTTTTTTCCTCTCTCCCTTACTACTACTACTACTACTACTACTACTACTACTACTACTACTACTACTACTGCTGCTGCTGCTGCTGCTGCTGCTAGCCTATAATAAGTAGGGAAAGTATTGTAAACCCCCAAAAATTCAATAACTGAGATTCACTGGAATTGCAAGTTCTGAGACCCTCTAAATATGAAGAAAGGCTTTTTCATTTTCTCTACTACGCAGCTACAGGACGTAAAGAAAGCATTTTATTTTGCACAAAAATTGAATAACGAGATTCACCGCAAATACACGTTTTGAGACTCCCTGAATCCAAAGAAAGCATTTTTTACTTTCTCTACCACGTAGCTACAGGAGAGAGAGAAAGTGTGGTATTCCATCCAAAAATTGAATAACGAGATTCACCGGAAATACACGTTTTGAGAACTGAAAGCATTTTTACTTTCTCTATTACGTAATTACAGGAAGTAGAGGAAGTGTTATATTCCACCCAAAAATTCAATCAAAACATTTACCGGAAATACTCGTTTTGAGACACCCTGAAACCAAAGAAAACATTTTTACTTTCTCAACTACGTAGTTACAGTAAGTAGACAAGTATTCTATTCCACCCAAAATTTGAATAACGAGATTCAACGGAAATACACGTTTTGAGCTTAGAGGGATGATTCAGGAGAAGGTTAGAATTTTGTCGGATGCTCAAGGTAGAGGATGGTTTGTCGGTTGGTTATGAGACTCTCTTCTAAGGAAGTGTGGATAGGAGATGAATAACATTCGGAGTTCCTCCTTCACTGGCCCCGTTTTATGTGATAATCCACACTGTTACAATCCCTTCTCGAGTACCCCGTCTACAAGTTTGAATGTAAACTCGCATAATTCTCTTTTCTATTCCCCCTTATCAAGAGAAATCCTCAAAGAAATGGTTTTAGTCGTGCACCTATTCTTCTAAGGAATGATATAACCTCCCCTGACGCTAGCTTGACACGAAGTAAGTGATGTACTACCGTCACAATTTGCTCTCCCGTCCTAGATAATTTTCTAGTCTACTCCCATTTTATATTTTCATACAACCTTTTTTCTAGGCACGTGACTTTAGTAATTCCTAGTTGGTTATTTTTATAAATTTTTCTTCGCTTCCATTGGTCCTCAAGAATTAGAAAGTTAGTCTTCTCCACGTCTTGACAGTATCACATTCTTTTCGCCTGATTTATTTTTCTGTGCAGATGACTGATTCTGGGGCTTCCCGTCTATTGTACCCCTATCCAGCGGGTGGTTTCCTGCCTTCACGAATTCTAAGGAGCCTAATTGCTTTCTAATGACTTCGCCTGGTTGCTCGTGAAACATTACTAATTGCTACGGTTTCAGCTGGTCTCTGTCAGCTCTGACATATACGGTTTTATACGTTTTACTTTTATTCATTTTATTTTTATTCAAATTCTTTTATTTATTACCTTCAGTTCTTTTCTTAATCTGTGTCGTCATCCTTTTTATTCCGTCCTTTCCTAATCCTTTTTATCTTTATTCTTCTTCTTATTGTTACTATTATTTCTTTTCGTACGGATATTATTGCTTCAAATGCCTTTCAGGCATTTATTTTTCGCTTCAGAATAAAATTAATAGCTTGCCTGAAAACCCACTGAAATTAATTAGCTTTGTTTGTTTACTTATTCGGATGATCCTACGGTCGTTTTCTATTTCGGTGTTTCTTTACTCCCCCGCCTTGTGTCAGGGTTTCGAGTGCTAGTTCATACGAACTATTGGTAAATACATTTTATACATATAGAAATGACATTCGTTTACATGGTAGACCTGAAAAAGAAATTGCAAAATATCTCCAGAGACTGGCGTATTTGCCTCCTTGTGCCTTGTGGCTCAGTTTGTTTTAAACACATACATTGAATTCCAGCTATAACTAGCACTTTGTGTACATTTGAGTATCTGTTATGCCATTTACATCATGGTATAGTTTCTTTGTTTCATTTCGCTGTATTAGCGACCCTGTTTATTTCGTTTTTCCATTAGTGAGGAACATTTCTATTTGTTGCACTTATTTATCAGATAATTTTAGGACACCAGTGCTTTGCCTTTGATTGTGATTTTTACGTGTACTATTTCACTCACATTTTATGCACTTAGCTGTCGCACACTGTTTTCGACTGCTGAGGACAGCCCTTTATCATTTATGTCTCTGACTTTCATGGAAACCATCTGTCTGTCTGACCTTACATTCTGCAAATCCATATCCAATCTGTACGAATTAAACATTATTTTCCTGAAATGTAATTTTGAGGTACTGTGTTGTGCTCGTGAGGGTTTACCTTACCGTTGCATACAAATAAGTTGGTTATGTAGTTAATAATAATAATAATAATAATAATAATAATAATAATAATAGCAAAGAGAGAACCCTGTGAAGCATTGGAAATCACATAATTAAGCTACTTACTGTATTACAAATCAAGTGAAAATGTATATACAAATTATTTTATTCTAAAATTCTGACCTTTGACACGTTTTTGTTTGTTTCTCTACCTGCTCCTTTGGTAATTCAGTGTCTTTTATAGCTGCTTTCTTGTTCATTTTCAAGAAAATGTTTGGATTTTCAAATTTTCGTTGCATGCGTTTGTGGCGATGTTGATTACATGTAGTGATCTTAATCTATTTAAACTATGTGAAGCATCTTCCACAAACCGACATTTTTGACAATAACACCCTTCTGATATGACAATATGTGGCCTACTTCCCTCTGATACATTGTTAATAAACGTTAGTAGTATAAGTCCCGGATGAGCCAATTGGCTTAACGATAATCCTGCCGCTAGGGGCGCTAGTGTCGCTGCGTGCGACGGCGGCGGCGGTAAGTTTTGAAAAGCGCCCTGAGCGGGAGGATTATCGTTATTGCAATTGGTTCATCCGGGACGAGTTAAAAGAATTGAGGATTAGGGAAAGGTGAAGGAGAAACAGGAAGTGACGTGGAGTGTTTTGATTGGTTTGTTAATTTGGGTGGAAGATGAAGGAAGGAAGATGAAAGAGTATGGAGGTCACGTGATGGAGAGGAGCGGGGTGGCGAGGTGTTGTCTGTGCGGAGGTCGGGACTGAAAGAGGGAAAAGATGGGGAGCGAGGGATAAAAAGTATAACAGAAAGTGACGTGTGAAGTTGTGATTGGTGGGAATAAGAAGTGATGTTATTGGTGGAAAGGAACAAATGAAAGTTGTTGATTGGTAAGAATAAGAGAGATTATGATTGGTGGAAAGAAAAAGGTGTGGGAGTGGGGTATGTTGGAGGTGATGGAAAAGGTAAGTTTTGCTAGCAACAAGATTTGCAAAAGCCTGTCGAGAACTGATCAGCAATTTTTTGAACGTTGGATGGTAGTTTTCTTGAGTGGATAGAGATGGGGGCGATATGAGATGCGGTGGCGAAAATGGGAACTAAACAAGATGGTTGAGACAAGAGGTTTAAGGACGAGGAAATTTGGAGGTTAGTGGTGAACATGGCGGTCGCAAGAGGTGGGGGCAAGGAGACGCGGTGGTGAGAATGGGAACTAAAAGAAGATGGCGGTAGCAAGAGCTTAGAAGAGCAGATTTTGAGGTTAAAATAGTGGGAACTGAAAATGGCGGAGGGTCTGCGACAAGGAGATGCGGTGAGAACTAAACAAGATGGCGGACGCAAGAGGAGGGTAAGGAGATTTGAGGTTACAGTACCAAAACACGAAAGGATATATTCCTACGCCAAGCAGGTCCGAAAAATAATTATGCGTGTGGTACTTACCTGTTACCGGTGTGGATGCGTCACCAAAAGCGCGGCAGCTTCACGCGACGCGAAAAAATAAAAGCAAACTGTTTTTGAAAATGCTTAACCAGCTTTAAGATCAACCAACATCACTACGCACTGATATACCTAGGTTTTTTAAAGCGGTACAGACGCCCTTTGCAGAGGCGTAATTTAACTATACCAAAAAACCTGGTACTGGACCATCGTGATGGTCGCTAGCGTACGTAGGAGCAGGGTTCTCATAGCCGGTCGAAAGCGGTCAAAAAAGTGCACGTCGTAGGTGTTCACAGTAGCTGCTGTCGAGTCAACCGTCGAGGTGTGAATGAACGAGATCTGTTCTTGCCGGCAATCTGGTTGGGAGATGAGAGGCGCGGTGGTAAAAATGGGGACTAAATAAGATGGCGGAGGCATGAAGTTGAGGTTAAGGAGCGGTGAGGTGTTGTCTGTGCGGAGGTTGGGGCTGAAAGAGGGGAAAGATGGCGAACGAGGGATAAAAAGTATAACAGAAAGTGACGTGTGAAGTTGTGATTGGTGGGAATAAGAAGTGATGTTATTGGTGGAAAGGAACAAATGAAAGTTGTTGATTGGTAAGAATAAGAGAGATTATGATTGGTGGAAAGAAAAAAGGTGTGGGAGTGGGGTATGTTGGAGGTGATGGTAAAGGTAAGTTTTGCTACCAACAACATTTGCAAAAGCCTATCCAGAATTCATCAGCAATTTTAAATAACTAGTGTTTCGGGGTTTTCTCTGGTTGGTAGACGAATGCAAGCTGTTTCTGCTTTTTCATAGGTTTTCCCAAAATTGAAAATGCATATATTGTAACACAAATGTGTGCAGTGCAAAAGAAAATAAAAATTAAATAGGCACACACACACCCGTTGCAGTTGCCATACTTATATCATTCGTCTTTTCCTTTTTTTCTTTTTTTTAAAAAAATAACTAGTTTTTGGGGGTTTTCTGCGGTTGGTAAACGAATGCAAGCTCTTTCTGCTTTTTCATAGGTTTTCCCTGGTTGGTAGGCGTTTTCTGTAGTGGTTGACGAAGCCGTTTCTAATTTTCGAGGTTTTCTCAGGTTTTTAGTGGTTGTCCCTGCCCGGTAGGCAAATGATGAAGTTTTACCTTGTCGGCGCACGGATACTAGGCACATACTCGCACACACACACACCCGTTGCAGTTGCCATACTTATATTATTCGTCTTTTCCTTTTTTTTTTTAAAAATAACTAGTTTTTGGGGGTTTTCTGCGGTTGGTAAACGAATGCAAGCTCTTTCTGCTTTTTCATAGGTTTTCCCTGGTTGGTAGGCGTTTTCTGTAGTGGTTGACGAAGCCGTTTCTAATTTTCGAGGTTTTCTCAGGTTTTTTAGTGGTTGTCCCTGCCCGGTAGGCAAATGATTAAGTTTTACCTTGTCGGCGCACGGATACTAGGCACATACTCGCACACACACACACACATTTAATAGTAGCGTGTAGCAAACTGTTTTTGAAAAATGCTTAACCAGCTATAAGATCAACCAACATCACTACGCACTGATATACCTAGGTTTTTTAAAGCGGTACAGACGCCCTTTGCACAGACGTAATTTAACTATACCAAAAACCTGGTCGCTAGCGTACGTAGGAGCAGGGTTCTCATTGCCGGTCGAAAGCGGCAAAAAAGTGTACTATCTTGTTTTCATGGGTTTTCCAGATCGGTAAGCGTTAGAATACTCTTAGAGCTTTTTTCAGGTTTTTCGCGGTTGTCCCTGTCCGGTAGGCAAATGATAAAGTTTTTCTATAATGGCGTCGTTTTGGCTTGTGGCGCACGGATACTAGGCACATACTCACACACACACACTAAAATAGTAGCGTATAAAAAAAATTTAACAAACCGTAGATTTTCAAGAAAATTCCCACACCGCAAACTATCCGTTTAGTGGAAGAAAGTTCGTTATTTTTATTGTCTTAAAAATGGCTCTAACCCTTTTGATTACGGTACGGTATGTTTAAGATATCTGCATGACAAATAAAATGCATAACTTCAATTTTCTGGGAATAGCTGTGAAGTAGTCTCATTGTGAATGTCTTTTGTACAACTGTTAAACCGTAGGAAACGAAGCCTTACTGTATAAGAACTGTACAAGAACGTTAAAGCACACAATTTATGTGTATTATTATTATTATTATTATTATTATTATTACTACTTTGTGGCGTTGTCTATTTACAAAGTTTCCATGTTGATTTTAATGTTTAAAAGCTTTAGACCTTTCTCACTAAAACTCGTCATTCTTTTATCTTTTCTTTTTTCATTTTCATACAAAGAGAACGGAATTTCACAAGTGAAACAGTACTGTGATAACGATACCAACAAACTAATTATTATTCACCCACTGAAACACATAAAAACAATAAGTAATAATCACAGACCCAGTTTGTGGGTATTTAAATGAAACATCATGCACAATACAAGCCAATTATGTAATAAGTTGAAATGTGCAAATCTATAGATGTATTTCTGGTGAAATCCCGGTATGGAATTTTTGAGTGCAATGCAATTTCTCCTGTATCTGCTATGTACGTGGTAGAGAAAGTAAAAATAGTTACAGTGACTATACAAATGTAACAATAGAGAAACCCACTTGAAGAAAAAACGGAATAAAAATAACAAGGCGTCAGACTCAACTTTCGCGCCATTCTCCGAATATCTGAGAATATTCTTAATATGAGACAAGCATTTTACCTTAAGCAAGTAGTTTTAATCTTACTTTTATGAAAATCAGAGTTTTCTCTATAACCTTTATTTGTGACAACAACGCTAAGTTTCGAGCTAGCTATACTCACTTTTCTTGCAACTATATACGTTTAAACTAATATTAACAAATTTCTCGTAATCCCAGAATTTATTAATCATAGCTGTAATATTTTTCACAACTGCATGTAATAATATTGATTTAGGGGCTTTTAGTAATTTGCTATTCGTTCTAAAACCTTTTATATTGTCAAGCTGGACAACTGTGGACCTGTTGCTGAAGAGGTTGGTATTTCTACTCTCTCTACCACGTAAAATAGTAGGTAGAGGAGGTATGCATTGCATCCAAATATTCAATGTTGAGATTTCACTGGAAAACTAAATACTTGTTTTGAGGTCCCCTGAATAAAAAACATTTTTAGAAAATTCTGTGTGTATGTGTCAGAGCAGCATAACTCAAAAATGAAAAGTCGGATAAATACTAAACTTGGTATTTAGGTTGAGTACCTTCCAAAGATACGACACAAAGATTTTCAAGGAAGTCCCTCCACCCCAAACTACCCTTTACACGAACTATTTTCCGAAATGTTTTATTTTCTAAAACTGTCTCTGACGATTTTAATTACAACACCATATTTTAAAGACATTTATATGAAAAATAAAATGTATACCTTGAATTTTGTGGAAATAGCCTGTGAAGTCCTCTTGATTCGGAAGAAATTTTCTATGATCTTGTATAACTGCTAAGGTTTGAGAAAAACATACAATACAAAAAATTTAGATCTCTTTAAAAACACACACAATTTATTTGAAATAACTTTTTGTGACGTCAGCCATTTCCGAGATATCTGTTATAAATGGTTCGAATTGTACAATGCTTAGCCGTTCTTTTTTAAAGGCATGTCGCTTTTCAGTTCTTGCTCGCCATGTTGATGGAAAGAATTTAGAATTTTAAGGCCAGTGTATAGCGTCCCTTTGGATGTATAACGGATGTGCAATGCAACCATTTCCCGAAAAGTTTATCTGGATTAAAATTAAGTGGATATGAAAATAAACTTTCGTACTCACCTATAAGAGATAGAGGGTAGAGGTCATACGAACGTAACACTTGAGAATTTTTATTCAACAGTTGGTGTTACTCCTTAGAAAGGAAGTATCTGCTGCTTCTATTTAATTCTTACATTTTACATAACACGTATGCACGGTACAACACAAAAACACTACACACGACACTCATAGTTTTAAATATTGCACTAATGGGTGTGCAAGCGTTACAACTTTGCTCGCTTCAGTCATTCTCACGCACAGCACTGCGCGCAAAGACCGTGTGCTGATATAAGTGAAAATTGAGCGTGAGAAACGGATGTTCGTCAGCGATAAAATGCAGCTTTATTGCCGATGGTAGGGATCGCGCAGTGGCGGATCGTGACAGGATGACTGCGTTTTTACAACTTGACAATTTTGTGGCGAAATGAGGCATTTAACTCGACGCGCATGTTGTAATTGCGGTTGCGATAAGCGAGCTTATAAAAAACCCGGTGCCAAGAGCAAACGGCCGTAGTGAGAAACGGGAGCGATAGTGGGTTTTTCTACAAAATCGTTCTATTTGACGAAAAATAGTTTAAAATAAAAACAAAATAGCAGCAGCACTTTGCAGGGAAAGAGCGATCGGTGCATTCGGACGAAAAGATGGAGCCGCAACCCGGGGGAAGTCGCGATGGCACCTTGCAGCCTACGTTCGAAATTATAGGGCACAAGCAGAGAAGGCTGCCAAAGCTTTTTTCCGGCTTTACAGAGTCTCAAATTACCGTAAACCCGGTCCCCAGAGATGTTAACCCGGAGCAATGGGTATCGCATTTGTTTAACGATATTCTAAACTTTGCGAAAGAGAACCTGTTAGAAAACGAACCCGGATATTTAGGCATATCCATAACAGACGAAAAGGAGACGTCCAAACCCTTCAACATGAGCGTGAGGCGCGTAGAGCAATTGAATGCGGATGTCGTTGTTGGAAGCATCGAAAAAGTAATGCAAAGTAACCAACAATTCTTGCTAAGCGGGCCTCTTCATGTGACGTTTGTGTGGACCAAGGAGGTCTCGGGTTCGTGCCACCAACCTTGCGATGCCTGTAGGGACAATAAAGGCATTGTCGAAATAGGCAACAAAGACAACTTGTGTTTAGCAAGAGCCATTGTTGTAGTTAAAGCCAAAGTGGATCGCGACGTCAACTATAAAACGATGACGCGCTCCGACTATGTGCAAAAATCGAAGGCCGTAGCCTTGTGCGCGAGCATCGGTCAAGGCCACGACAGCTGCACGATAAATGACGTCAGACGCTTTGACGCTGCGCTAAAGGGCTACGCTGTGACGGTGTTTGGCGATCATACGGGGAAGCACGTGCTGTACGCGTCGGATAAGAAATGCGATAAATACATCGACGTCATGCTCCACGCCGGGCACTTTAATGCTATCGCGAACCTTCACAAGTGCTTTAAATGCAAATGGTATTGCCGCCGGTGTCATCGTCCCTCGGCACACAAAAAAGAATTTCACAGGTGCGACGCCAGGTGTGCTAAATGCCATCAGCAGTGCGATGCGCGATTTGACGCCTACATACGCTGCGCCGGGTGCAACAGAGATTTTAAGGGACCGACATGCTTTGCAAACCACGCAAAGAAAGGCGTTTTTTACCCAAAGGCTCTGTCGGTGTGCGATGTAGAAAAGGTGTGCACGTCTTGCAATAAGCTCGTGAATGCGAGGCACAGAAAAACCGCGCACGAGTGCGGGGAAAAGTACTGCTATCATTGCAAGACACACGTGAATTCTAGCCACATGTGCTATATGCAGCCGTATGCCGCAAAGAACAAAAGAAACCGGTACGTGTTTATGTTTATCGACTTTGAATGCACGCAAAATATTCCATATACCGGCAAAAAGGACACATACGAGCATGTACCTAACTTGTGCGTGTTGTACCAAGCCTGCCCGCACTGCATCGACGAACGCCACAAGACGGCATACTGCACCGAATGCGGTTGCAAAGAATGGGTGTTCATGGACGAACCCGTGAAGCAGCTTTTCGAGCACATCGCGCAGGCGAGGTTCGAAGCCTGGGACGTCTACGTCGTGGCGCATAACCTCAGAGCTTACGACGGGCAGTTTTTATTAAAGTACATGGTGGCGCACTTAGACTGGGCGCCGGAGCTCATCATGAACGGGAGCAAGATCTACAGGATGAGGTACGGTGACGTCACATTTCTAGACTCGCTCAACTTCATACCCATGCCACTCTCCCGCTTTTCCAAGACCTTCGGATTGAAGGAATGCAAAGGTTATTTCCCGTACCTGTTTAACACGAAGGAAAACGAGCAGTACGTGGGTTCGATTCCCGACAAAAGGCATTACTGTCCGGAGGGCATGTCGGCGGCGGGTCGGAAAGCCTTCGAGCAGTGGCATGAAGAAAAGGCGTCCTCCGGGTACGTCTTCGACATGAGGGCGGAAATGGTGGCGTATTGCAAGATGGACGTATTTCTACTCAGGGAGTTTCCAAATTCAGAAGGGAATTCTTGGACGAGAACGGAATAGGCCCGTTCAGAGAATGCGTCACCATCGCGCAGGCGTCCATGTGCGTGTATAGAAAGCGCTTCATGCCGCTTAAAAAAATTGCCCTCTTGCCAGCGGGCGGGTATCGACTAGCGGACCGGCAGTCTCGCGCCGCATGCATATGGCTAACTTGGCTAGAGATGCAAAACGGCATCGTCATCCAGCACGCCATGCGAGAATGCGAAGTAAAAAATCGCGGGGCACAAGGTGGACGGGTACAGAGAGGCCGAAAAAACCACGTACTTCTTCCACGGCTGCTTTTACCACGGCTGCAGGCGGTGCTTTCACAATCGCCATGCGGCGATATACAACTCGGGACACGAAACCATGACCTCCAGGTTAGAGAGCACCGAGAAGGTCACGGCCGAGATCAAGGCCGCCGGCTACGCCGTGGTGGAAATGTGGGAGTGCGAGTTCAACGCCGCGATGGAGGCCAACCAGGACCTCGCGCGCCACGCAAGGGACTTTGCGGTACCGGAACCCCTGAACCCCAGAGACGCCTTCTACGGAGGTCGCACCAACTGCACCAAGACGTACTGCGAGGCGAAGGGGGATAGCAAGATCTACTACTACGACGTATGCAGCCTGTACCCGTACGTGAACAAGACGAAGCCCTACCCCGCGGGCCATCCCAAGATCCACGTGGATCGATTCCCGCGCTTGGAAGACGTGGGGGCGGGTTGGTGAAGTGCGAGGTTCTACCGCCGCAACACCTGTACCACCCGGTGCTACCGGCGCGCATCGGCGGCAAGCTGATGTTCCCGCTATGCCGCGCTTGTGCGGAGGCGGAGAGTCAAGACGAGTGCCACCACGGCGAGCGCGAGAGGGCGTTGTCGGGTACCTGGGTGGTCGACGAGATGAAGGTCGCCCTGGAGGAGGGGTACCGCTTCCTCCGGGTCCACGAGATCTGGGAGTACGACGTGGTGCAGCACGAACCGACCACCGGAGCCAAGGGTCTCTTCGAGGACTACGTGAATCAGTTCCTGAAGATCAAGACCGAAGCCTCAGGCTGGCCCTCGGATTGCGACGACACTGCCGCAAAGCAGCAGTACGTGGAGCAATTCTTCGAACACGAAGGCGTAGCCCTGGATCCCCAGGCCGTCGCCACCAACCCCGGCAGGCGGGAGCTGGCCAAGCTAATGCTCAACAGCTTCTGGGGCAAACTGGGGCAGAGGGAAAACCTCCCCACGTGCGAGCTGGTGGACCGGTACGACCGCCTCCTGGAGCTGCTCAACGACCCTGGCGTGGAAGTGCAGACCTACGTGCCCTTCACCGACCGATCATGTACGCGGTGTGGAAGTACTGCGAGCAGCACCGCAAGGTCAACCCCACCGCCAACGCCGTCCTGGCGGCCTACACCACGGCTCACGCGCGTCTGGTGCTCTACTCCTACCTCAAGAGGCTGGGACAACGGGTCTGCTACTTCGACACCGATTCCGTCGTCGTCGCCGCCGCTCCGGGCGACTGGACGCCGTCCGTTGGACGCCTCCTGGGGGACATGACGGACGAGCTGGAGAAGTACGGGCGGGGCTCTTACATCGCCCGGTTCGCCTCCGCGGGGCCCAAGAGCTACTGCATGGAGATCGTTTGCCCCGAGACGGGCAAGACCTTCTCGGTGTGCAAGGTGAAGGGGATCACGCTCAATTCGGGCAACCTGGAGCTGGTGAACGCGGAGGTGATTCGCGACGTGGTGCTGAGGGACAACGACCGTGCGGTGAAGCTGGCGGGCAGGCAGATTTCGCGGAAACCGTCTTGGACGGTCGTCACCGAACCCAGCTCGAAGACGTTTAGGATGGTGGTCAACAAGCGCGTACTCGCCGGCGATCACGATTCCTATCCCTACGGGTTCAAGAGGAACGCATAAATGAGACGTCTACAGCCGCGCCAAAGTCATTTCGAACCGGGCGCCCCTGAGGAGACGATGCCCGGTCCCCGAGACCTGGGGCGATTCGAGTTTCCCAGCACGATGCTCGTGGCGGGGCCGTCGCGCTGCGGCAAGTCGACCTTCGTGAAAAACCTGTTACGCCACGCGCACCGGATGTTCGACATGCGCCCCAGGAGGGTGCTGTGGTGCCACCCTCCGGAGTATTCGCCGAGACTCGAACCCTCGGCTCTGCGTTGCGAGACCCACGCGGGCATACCCGAACTTGCTTCGGTGGGCGAGAACGACCTGGTCGTCCTCGACGATCTGATGCTGGAGGGTGGCGGGAAGGACGTGTCCAATTTTTTCACCAGAGACTCCCATCACAAGCGCTTCGGCATCGTCTACATCCTGCAGAACGTGTTTCCGCAGGGTCAGAAATATCGCAACATCTCTCTGAATGCAAACTACGTCATGGTCTTCAAGAACAACCGGGACAAGATGCAGATCGAGAGACTGTGCCAGCAGATCGAACCCAGGAACTCTAGGTTTCTCTTGGAGGCCTTCGAGAAGGCCACCGAACGCCCTCACGGGTATCTCGTGTTGGACTGCACTCAGTACACGCCCGCCCGATACAGGTATCGAACAGGCGTGCTGCCGGGGCAAAACCTCTCTTATTTCGTACCCAACTGAGACCGCCGAGAGGACTCGGGTTCGTTTCGTTCTATATTATCCCGGCAGAGTCTTACCCAACTGAGGCCATTGAGTCTAAATAAAAAGTACCGCTTTCGGAGCGAACGTCATTATCGCGCAAGCATGGCTAGAGGTAGGTTAAGGCTTGCGACGCTGACCAGTCCTCGCATAGCGAGACAGCAGGGTAATTTGACGGCTCTGGCCAAGGCGAAGGCCCCTCTGCGCAAAAAGTTGTTAAAAATGCCGATGGCGATCTGATCAAGGCCATTAGCGAATGCATGCTCAACGTGTGCAGAGGTCACGTGCAACTTCCCGCAAAGTGCTTGGGTCGGCTAAAGAAGCACAAGGCTTCTTGGAGGAAGTTGACGGATAAACGGGTTCCTCTGAAGAAGAAGAAGAGCATCTTGGTTCAAAAAGGAGGTATTTTGCCGGCATTTCTCCTACCCGTCTTGGCTTCGCTTGGCGGCGCGCTAGTGTCGAAATTAACAGGATGAAGCACGGCAAGCAGATCCTCGTTGCACCGCAACTGAAGACCGTCGATAAGCTTCACGCTATAGACCGCACCATATCCAGATTGGCTAAAGAAATTCAGAACCTGCAGAGCGCAAAGCTCTCTGCCGACGAAAAGTGGCGGCTCGTAAAACATAAATTGGACAACTACCTCGATCTCGTGGCACAAGTCAGAAAGCCCTTCCTCGGCGACGACGACGACGATTACGAAGACGTGCACGAACGCGTGCCGGTGAAGCAGGAGGTCGAACCCCGAACCATAAAGTTCAACCTCCTCTCGCCTCGCAAAAAGAAGATGGCAAACCCTGCCACTCCGAAAAAGAAATCGAAATCGCCTTCCGCGTCGTACCATTTTCGCAAACGCGTCTGGCAACCCCTGTACAAGTAAAGCATGAAGGAATGGAAGGCGCTAAGGCGATACTATGCCAAACCGGAACACTATGCCGGTTTGGGTACGGTCAAGCCCCTTCGAAAGGCCACGGGTGCGTCTAAGGCGAACATCGAGTCCTTCCTTCAAACCCAGGACAGTTACACTCTGCACAAACCGGTCAGAAAGCGGTTCCCCACCAGATGTTATCACGTGACGAATATGGACGATCTTTGGGAGGCCGATCTAAACGTCATGAACAGCGTGAGGGAACATAACAAACCTTACGTGTACATTCTGACCGTTATCGACGCATTTTCCAAATATGCTTGGGCCGTACCCCTGAAATCGAAGCTGGGTACCGAGGTTGCGCAAGCGTTTCGCTCCATATTCTCCCAACGCGTCCCCAGGGTCCTCCAAACGGACAAGGGAACCGAGTTTTCCAACAAGACTTTTCGCGACTTTCTGAAGAAACACGACGTGAAACATTACACAACCAAAAATAACGTTAAAGCCAGCGTCGTGGAGCGCTTCAACCGCACCTTAAAAACCAAGATGTGGAGGTATTTCACGCACAAAAACAGTTACAGGTACCTGGAAGTCCTTCCGGCCTTACTCGAGTCGTACAATAGCTCGCATCACAGGTCCATAAAAATGGCTCCGAAGGACGTGAACGAATCTAACATTTTACGAGTGTACCGCAATCTCTACGGAAATAGGACCCTACCTCGCGCAGGGAAACCCACATTTTCCGTCGGCGATCACGTGCGCATCTCTAAAGAAAAAATGAAATTCGACAAGGGCTACGAGCAGAATTGGACGGACGAAATATTTCGGATAGCCGAGGTGGTGCGTGGTCGGCCGGTGGTATATAAGTTGAAGGATCTGGCCGGAGAGGCCATAGACGGCACATTTTACACCGAGGAGCTACAAAAGGTCGCGCTACCTCGGACGTTTAAGATCGAACGCGTTTTACAGATCAAGGGCCTAGGGCGCCACAAGCAGGTCTTGGTAAAGTGGAAGGGGTATCCGGCAAAGTTTAACTCGTGGGTTCCGGCTTCGACCATCGATTCGACATGATTAAGACCAAGCCCTTCTCCATCACTCGTGAGCAACGCTTCCATGGAACACTTTACCGACAACACCACGGCCAGATTTTCTAACATCTTGCCCGAGAGAATCGTTCTGCAGGGAGAATGGGAGGTCGCCTTGCAAAAGGTCAGGTATCCGGTGAAATTTTATAACCTTTCGCCAGACGATGCCCGTCTGGCGGGCACCAAGTAAACCATGACGCTCCTCCCCACGCATTCCAAATTCAGTTTGCAAATGCCGCAAGGCATCGTGCACAATCCCAAAGACTTGGTGAACCTCGTCAACGCCGTTCTACTCGAACACTTGCACGTGGAAAACTTCTTCCTCTTCGACGAGCGCAAGCAGACGGTGGGCGTGAATGCCGCCGTCGCCCATCCCGAACCACTACCCGACATTCTGTTCGACGGGTTTGTGGAAAATGTCGCGCGCACGGTCGTACCGTACGCGGTCGGCGAATACGAAGCTCTCAACGATGCGCCCCACCAGAGACCCAAGCCGAAACCGAAACCGAAGCCCCGGGCTTCGGGGCAGCAGAAACCCGCGGCGGCTCGTTCCGTCAGACCCAAACGAGACGTTTCAAAATCGGAGGACCCTCCGGGACCTCTACACCGCATCCACAGTTTGCTCTTAACGCCCGCTATGGCAAAAATGTTGGGTTTCGAGCCCTACGTCAACGTCATTCTCGAAAAAGCTGCTAAACACCCCGTAGATCCTTATATGGGGTTTCCTTACGAAATGTTCATCTATTGTAGTCTAGTGTCCCCGCAAGTCGTGGGCGACACCTTCGCCCAAGTCATAGAGAGCGCGGCCGTGGAATACGAAAGAAGCAACAACACTTACATGAGCGACGAAAAGACGTTTTTTCCCCAAAATTGGGTACCCTTGATTCAGCAAGACTTCAAGACGGTCAACATAGATTTAAGGAACGGTTACGGCGATCTCTTGCCATTCGCCGACGGATTTTCCTCTACTATAGTTCTCGCTTTTCGTCCGAAACAGGCGTAATGGACGTGCACGCCGTAACGCGGTACTACCTCAATCAGACCGGCGGCGCGTTCCACCATCGCGATTTCACTCTCTACAGGGGCAAGCGCTACCAAAGAGGCAGCGGTCTCTTTTCAGCCCTCGGAGGACTCTTCAGAAGGTTGCTACCGTTTTTAAAGAGCGGAGCAAAAGCAGTCGGAAAGGAGGCCTTAAAGGCGGGCGCTCACGTTCTGTCCGATGTGACTGCGGCGGGAGCAGCGCCAAAGCAAGCGCTCCAACGGAGGCTCAAGGATTCCGGATACAATTTAAAGCGAAAAGCCGACGAAAAGATCGATGCCATGCTCGGTTCCGGCGCCAGGCGCCTCAAGAGAATAAAACCGAGCAAATCCAAAAAGAGCAAGCAGTCCAAGCTGAAACGCGGTAGGCGTAAGGTGCAAGACGTATTTTCGTAATGGCAGACGCGGCCGTCCACATGAGTTCCGAACTGGACCTCTTTACAGAGGTACCGGTTCAGATGAGCATCGAGGAGTCACGGTTCCTATACCTAAACCCTCAAAACACTTTAATGAAAAATGCCCCCATCACCTTTCATTATTCCGGAAATGCGGACGATTACCTACACTTGACCTACGTCGTACTCGAACTCATGGTGCGCATTGTAGATGACAAAGGAGAGGCCTTAAACGCTGACGCTAACGCCACTCTGGTCAACAACGCCTTAAATTCCCTGTTTCAACAGATGGAGGTAACCCTCAATAACGTCATCGTCTCCATGCCGCAAGCCGGTTACCCCTATAGAAGCTACCTCGAGACGCTTCTCAATTACTCCGAAGATGCCATGAACACCAAACTAGAATCTACCCTCTGGAGAAAGGACACGGCAGGCATCATGGACACTTTTATCGCCAATGCGGGTTTTCAGTGGCGTCAGGGGTTTACCAAAGGGAGCAACGTCGTACAGCTCATCGGTCCTCTGTCCAACGCTCTTTTTAGACAGGAGAAGCTGCTTTTGAACAACGTTAGCATGACCGTCAAGCTCACTCCCGCCTCTCCCCAGTTTTATCTGTTTTCCGACGTAGATACCTTTAAGGGGTACGCCGACATCGTGTCTGCCACGCTGCGCTTAAAATCGGTGCGGCCCTCGCCGACCATAAAGCTCGCGCACCAGGCCGTGCTCGCAAAGGGCAACGCAAAGTACCATCTCAAAGACGTCAGCTTTCACGCTCTCAGCATCCCCAAGGAGTCCAGGGCAATGACGTTTAGCGACGTGTGCGTAGGGCAAGTTCCAAGGAGAGTGGTAGTAGCCATGGTCACCGACAAGGCCTATTCCGGCCATTTTAACTCAAATCCGTACAACTTGAGACATTTTAAAATGAACTTCTTTCAGCTCTACGTGAACGGGCAACCCGTTCCCTCCCAACCTCTGCAACCCGACTTTACAAAGGGACACTATTTGCAATGTTTTCAAACCCTGCAGGACGGCCTAGGCATTCATTTCAAGGACGAGGGACACTCCATCTCCAGAGAAACCTACCCGCAAGGGTATACAATAATGGTTTTCGATCTCACTGCAGACATGAGCGCTAACGAGTCTCACATCTCGGGTCAGCGCCACGGAACCGTCTCTATAAGCATCGGTTTTGCCGATAAATTGACAGAACCGGTCATACTTCTGCTGCTAGCGGAAATACATCGCACGGTCGAAATCGACGCCAACCGATCCATTTTGGTATCATGAACACCTTTCAAATTCAACGGTTTCTATCGACATGCCCCTCTACGCGCTCTCACTTTTTAGGCGTCTACCCCTGCGATAAACTACCCGTACTTCACGGCATTCGAACGCCTCCCTTGGCGCTAGTGGCTAACACCGACCCCAGCACCAAATCCGGGCAACACTGGGTTTGCATCTTTGTGGACAAAAACTCGCATGCAGAATATTTTGACAGTTACGGCATAGGACCGCTTTCGCCCCATTTTCTCCGGTTCTTAAATTCGGTCTGCGGGACGCGTTGGTCCACCAACGCCAGAAGGCTGCAAGGTTTCGACAGCACCACTTGCGGTCATTACGTCATCGCCTACCTCACCCACCGCTGCTCCGGCTTACCTAAGCATACATTCTTCTCAAAATTTCACGTCAGCAATCACGCGCATAATGATGTCGTCATTCGCAAAACGTTCAAAGACGCATGCCGCGCAAAGTGCTCTGACGCTCAGCAAACTTGTCAACCCTTGAAGGTGAGTACGTGTGTGTGTGTGTGTGTGTGTGTGTGTCACTATTCAGCACATCTAAGCTAATCCATCGTCTTGCACGTGCTTTCAGAACACGCTCCTGCTCATATAAAAAGCAACGTCACGGTGCCGCTCGCCTCATTCAGAGTGTACCATGCAGCACGCGGATACAGTCATGCTGCCATGCAGCACGCCGACCAGGTAGGTCCGCACCTATGTATTAGAGTGCTTTTTTCTATCCCGTTTATCTCTCTATCCCTCACATTATTATTATTGTTTTGTGTGTTCCAGTATAACCGGATGTCAAACCCCGACCACCTCAAAACCCGGGGAAAAAAGGAAACTACCCATCTTCGACCTCCAACAGCATCCCGACAGCCCTGCTCCGCCAGCACAGTTCCAACACAGTGCAGTTGTGGGTCCTCTGGCGGATATCTACTTCCTCAACCCGCAACAAACTAAATTCGTCAGTGTGGGATGCTCCCCCCAGCCGCCGCACCATCTCGCCGTCACCATTGCCAAATGTGGACAGCACAACGCAGTCGTCATGAGTTCCTCGCAGTGGCACAAACTCGTCGAAGCCATCCCCATCATTCACAAACGCTTGAATGACCCACAGGGACGTCTACAGCAATTTCAGTTCAGCGACAGCGTCACCATCGTGTTTAAGTTTGTGTTCGGAAAGCTAAAGCTCGTTTTCAAAGAACCGCAAGGCGCATCCGTTACGCTCAACCAACAAGAATGGCACGTGTTGCATACCCTGCAGCGCATCATTACCGACATCATGTATCACAAAAAGAAGGAAGAGACGGACGTGCAAAATCAAATCATGGCATACCACAAGTACATGCTTCACAACCATGCCTCCAACGTTCCCTTACATAACATGAATTTCACGCAGTTCACCAAGTACATACGGTGCGCCAATTTTAGAACATTCCTCGAGGTTCATCATTTCCTCAACACCCATTTCGCACTGCGCATCTCACAAAATAGTCCTTAGTGCGCATGTATTTCTACCAGCGTTCCAACCGCACCTCACCCAAACATCTCGCGCCCTTGGCTCCCGCATCATGGGTTACAGAAATTACCTGTCGGTGTACTACCATGACAGTAAGATGTTTAAAAACTACGAGGTGGACGGTCACCCCTATAAAAATACACCTTATGCACTTCGCTTCGTCGACAGCACCTACGACGGAAAATCCGTCTCCGCCAGAGTTCACAGCTGCGAAACCAAAATTCATTTTGTGCTATCTAACATGTGCTTCAACGATATCCAGTTCAAAGCAGATAAAGAAGACGTACAACATCAGTGGTTCCAATTTGTGCCCGCAAGAGGTTTATACATCGTTTTCTACGAACAGCAATACATTTCCACAGACAAAATGCAGCAAATGTTAAACGAAAACCCCATGTGCTACGGCACGTGCTTAGCGGCGCATTTGGGTCGCGAAGCATCCTATATCATACCCGATCACATTCACGGCGTTTGCATGTTCAGCACCGTTCAAAACAGAGTTCTCCTCCAAGTCGAAAACCGTTAAATCAACGGACACAGTGTTTTTCCTGCGGATGTTGTGCAATAATCGCTAAGCGCTTCCGGCGGATGTAGTGAACCTCCAACGAACGTTTCCCCACCAGTGCTTCCCCTGATGTGGTAATTCTCCAACCAACTTTTCCCCCACCAGTGCTTCCCCCTGATGTGATCGTTTGCATGTTCAGCACCGTTCAAAACAGAGTTCTCCTCCAAGACGAAAACCGTTAAATCAACGGACACAGTGTTTTTCCTGCGGATGTTGTGCAATAATCGCTAAGCGCTTCCGGCGTATGTAGTCAACCTCCAACGAACGTTTCCCCCACCACTGCTTCCCCCTGATGTGGTGTTTCTCCAACGAACTTTTCCCCCACCAGTGCTTCCCCTGATGTGGTAAATCTCCAACGAACTTTTCCCCCACCAGTGATTTCCTGCTTCCGGCAGTTGGGTTATATTTATGCACGCGCATTCTTTTCCCCTTCATTCGGTGCTAGCCAGCCGTGGGGAATGCCAGGACCGTCGTGTAAAGACTTCCACTGCTCGTTTTGCTTTCACCAAACGTGCAGCTGCGAACTTAAGCACCGTCTCACCCGCCTGTGCACGCAGTGTCACCTCGGTTTCTACGAAGACCTCGATCATCTCAACAAGCAAATTCAACAATTCCTTCGAAGGTACTTCGCTAGAAACACCACATGAACTGCTTCATCGTGCTCTTTCGGTATCTCGATAACGGACGAAGAATCCACCTGCTACTGCCCAGGGAACGCCAAGTGCTGCTGCAGAACGGCATATACATCTTCGAACGTTATCCCCCAAGCGACGTCGACCTTGTGTGGAACCAACTTCCCACAGACGCACAGGTAGTTTGCGCACCTTATCGCAGGTGTAAACAACACTACAACCTTCCTCATCAAACCACTCATATAGAAGGTCCTCCCCCGTTTATCAAAAACTGCCATCTGTGCCGTCATAATGTCACAGGACGTCCTTAAAGAGCTAGAAGAACTTTCCAGCAGCGCCCACACTCTCAGCGTATCTACGCTTCAACAGCACGTACCATATCGTGTCGTCGGCGTCAAAACAATCGACACCGTTCACGGTACAAAGCTCGTCGCCAAACTCGACAACGACACAGAAGTTTTCCTACCAACAAGATTTGCAAAAGCCTCTCCAGAACTCATCAACAAACTCAACTCTACCTCATTCTGCATCATATACGCAGGCGAGGAAAAACTACGCAGTGGTTTCAAACGTCACATCGTCACGTTCTCCCCATATAACCCTAAATAATGTCCGACGAAACCTATCCCGTCCCCGTGGGGAACAATCTTAACCTACAACTCATTCTCAACGCAGCTTCACCTATCCGTATCCTCTGCATCTCCAACTCCTATTTCCGCAACAGCAGAGTTGTCACCATCACACTCGACGTCCAAGGGGCTCACGCCGTCCACGTCAAATGCGTACCTACCAAAGTGCACCAGCATCAACAAGACGCACTATGCATCATATACCTCGGCAACAGCAACATTCCTGCTCTAACCAACAAAGTCACATCCACAAGATGCTTCTCAACCAGCCATTACAACGAATTTACCATCCCCATCTATATACCAACCTTCACCGAGTTCGTCAACGAAAGTTTCTCTCACCTGCTCGTCACCTGCATCACCAAACCTATCCACCAATTTACCGTCGATAGCAGCAGCAGCGATGACGAGGACTCAAAGTGCACCACGTACTTTAAAATCATTGTTGTGCGCGAAATCTGTGTGTCCTAGTGCCTCAACAAACTATGAATTTTAATGTGCTTTTTCTTCTCCTAATATTTCTTATATTGTCCATTTATTGTATTCATATGTTAATCTCCTGTAATCAAATAATCCATTATGTTATTCTCAAACTATGTATTCATATGTTAAGCAAATAATACATCATGTTAATCAAAACTATGTATACATATCTTTATCCAATGTACTGTATTCAAATTATAAATAAAGAAAACAGTCCCGGATGAGCCAATTGCAATAACGATAATCCTGCCGCTCAGGGCGCTTTTCAAACTTCCCGCCGCCGCCGTCGCACGCAGCGACA
The DNA here is from genome assembly GCA_030765065.1 of Deroplatys truncata. NCBI lineage: Eukaryota > Metazoa > Arthropoda > Insecta > Mantodea > Mantidae > Deroplatys > Deroplatys truncata. Next base: position 422,220,532 of record CM060990.1, read on the forward strand.
CTAGCGACACTAGCGCCCCTAGCGGCAGGATTATCGTTAAGCCAATTGGCTCATCCGGGACTTATACTACTAACGTTCTGTCCCTCTCGGACTTGTTAACTCAATTGAGTTGTCATTGTTTTATTTATTTTTTGCTATACACACACGTCACTTAAGTGTTATACCTTAAATACATTTTTTTATAACTTTCATGTGTTCAGAGACATTGCCTGGAGTGCATTATGGGACATTTTACGCGGCATGTAGGTGATCGGTACAGTTTTAGTAAGGCTAGATTGTACGTGCCAATAATCTTCACCTGAGCTCTTTGCAACTACACACAGAGGATTGATATACGGGGAATTTGAAGGTTGCATAATTTTTTGTTCTATCATTTCCTGAATTGTTGTGTTTACTGCCTCCTGTAGATTGAGGGGTATGTTCCTGCACTTGTGTTTACATGGGGGAGCTGGTTTAATTTCAAATGAGTATTCGAAACTCTTGCAGCATCCTGTTTTTTTTTTCTGCGAATGCTGCTCTTTTCTCCCACTGGAATTTTGTTAACGTTTGTTTCTGTTCCTGACTGAGGGCTGAAATATCATTGACCTTGGCCTCTCTCCCTAATTTGTCGTATTTCCGGTTCTCCGTACAGGTATTGTTCTGCATTACTATTAAGTGATTCGGCGGGCCAAATGGCGTCTTCACCTCTCACGATCTTTAAATAATTATCATCCCTTTCTTCATTTTCATTATATTCCTCGACCTTACTTTCATCGAGATAAACTACTTCATCATTAAATTCTTCATCTACCTACACTTGCGCTAGGCAAATTTCATCACCCAAGCCAATTACCTACACGAAAAACCGGTTTTGGTGAATGTGTTTTACACCCTCTGTTAAGTGCGGTGTGTTACCTGTCGATTGAAGGAAATGTGTGGTGACTATGGTATTGTCAGTTTTTGTCAATGTCATCTCTTTTGTGTTAATAGTTAACGTTAGCTCTAAATTCAGAAAATAAGTCACTACCGATTAATACTTGTGTCACTAAATGCGGCACGACAAGGAAAATATATTCTAGCTGTATGTCGTTTATGCTGAAAGGTATCATTATTTGTATTCTGGTCTTGTTCCGCCCAATGGCTAAAATGGCATAAACATTTTTAACTGGGAGCGACTGTAATTTTGTTCCCCTTGATAAAATATGGTTATAGAATTCAAGGCTGCACAAGTAGGCCATGGCTCCCGAATCTACAACTGCCTGAAATTCTTCGCCTCCTATGTATATTGTTACCTGTGCTGAGTCTATGTCTCCCTGTCTGTCTTCTTTAATGTTATGATTATTCCCTGTGTTGCAAAGAGCTAGGGGGCTCACAGACGGGAATTTATCTGAACCCGTTCTGGTTTAACGCTGTTGTGTCGGAACCGGATGCGCTACCGCGCATGCTGTCCTGCGTTGCCCCATTGATCTCACGGCTAAACCATGTCTGCTTTTTATTGGTGCCCGTTTGTTGTCCCTGTGTATGTTCATTTCTCATGCTGTTCGCGCGAGTATTGGTATCTACTGGCGGCCGGCGATTGTCATACGGCCATTGTGGTGCGTCCATATTGTACCCTAGACGGCCTGTGCACTGTGTTTGCTCCCTCGGAGGGTTCTGTCTCATGTTGAGAGGGGGTTCGAAATGTTTATTTTCTGAGGGGCTGCCTCCCCAATGTGTGCGTTGTCGGCGTTGTCCCTTTACGCGCGCATAGTTTATATAATGCCTGGAGCTATCTCTGGGTGGGCCCCGGGGAAATGGGTTGTCGACCCTGCAATTGGGGTAGTGGTTGCCCCTGTTATATCTGTCGTGTTGGTGATAGTATGGTAATCTTCTACTCTGATATGTGGGTTGTGCCCTCAACCCACTGAAATTCTTAGTCGGTGCACTAATTTCAGAGCTGCCGCTCTGTTGACCCTGTAATGTCGTTAATAATTCCAGTGTCTGCGATTGTTGTCGCCCGTGCTACTATGAGGTTGTTCCTAATGTCTGGAAAGTGTCGGACGATAAGTTGCACAAATTCTATTTCATGTATAGGTGGATCTAATAGCAAACTCTGTTGTGCTAAGTCTAAAAAGTAATTTATTAGTGGTTGTCCACGCCCTGGTACATCTTTTCCGTTGTTTATTGATACCGCGTATTGTGTCTTTGTGTTCCAGGTTTTGATAATAAGTTTTTAAAGTCGCTGTAGGTGGCGTGGTCGCCGATCGCTGAGCGAAACCAAGAGAGTGCCCGCCCTTGGAGACCCTTTTTGACTATGAGAAGTTTCAAAGTTTCCAGTACCTGTTGGGGATCGAAATATGAGTCTAGATCTGTGATGTACCGTTTGGCGTTGCCCCTGATGTCATTGAATTGTGGTACCGCAATTTCATTCAAGAGGTTGTAATGCATAGGGTAAGCATGCACATTTGAATATGTAGAATCCTCATGAGCTACACTTGAAGATCGGGTTTGCGGTGACGCAAGCGGCAAATGTGTTGCGTTTTGCGTTCCTTCTGTACCTCCCTCGCGAGAGGTGTCATGGCTACCGCCAGTGTGGTTTATTACAGTGCGTTGACGTTGTTCAAGAACTTCTTTCACCTGTGCCAACTCACGCGAGTGTATTTCAGTTCGTTGTAATGTTGAGTTGTGTGATGCTGTGCTCTGAACCGATTCTCTAATTGCAGTTAATTCTGCACATTACCATTTGTTTCCTCACTGCCCGCGCTCAATTCACAACTCAGCTGATCTTTATTTACATGGTCAGCAGACAGTTGGATGACTCTCCCCTTTAAAGACTCAATTTCTGTACATGCATCATGAACGTCGGTGCGAATGTTAATTACCTCCGCCCTTAATGAGGTCTGCCCTAAACTAATAGCTTGTACGTGCTTGTTGACGTGTTCTTGGAGTTCATTTTGGTGTTGGAATTTTTGTGTTAATTTGGCCGAAAATTTATGCTTCTAATATTTCCCCTTGAGCTGCTAGTTGTTCTTGCACATGGGTCATTAATCTGTTTTCTAACTGGGTTAGGGTTTCCCTCTGTGCTGCTAGTTGGGAGTTTATTGTTTCCCCCGTGATGTAAGTTGTGAATTTAATGTTTCTACCTGTGATGTAATTTGTGAATTTAATGTTTCTCCCTGTGATGTCCGTCTTGTTTCAAAGTTATGTAAACTTTCCCCTTGTGCTTTAAGATGTGAATTTAATGTTTCTCCCTGGGATGTAATTTGAGCATGTGATGTTTCACCTTGGGATGTGATACAAGGTTCTGTGTGTTGGAATTCCATAAGCATTTGGTGCAACATTGTTTCTATGGTAGCAGGGGTTCCCGGGGGTTGTTCCTGCTGGTTAGACACGGCATGTGTCTGTTCCTCTGTAGAGGCGTCAGCCATTGTGTCGTTCAATGATTTCCCACTACGAAGTAACATCCACTGTCCGCTGTGTTGTACACCGCTATTGGGCTGGTAAATTGTAAGGTACTTGTAGGTTCTTGGTTTACCTCCTGCTGGACTGCTGTTCTGTGATGGGCTGCGTGCTGCTATAATCCTTGGGAGACGTTCTCACTTGCACCAAAATGTGATCTTGATGGCGTGTAGGAAAGGCACAAATGATGTCTTAAATGGAATGTTGATGCTCAAAGTAGGTGTATGACACGCTGGGTGCCATTTTGGAGCGGGATGGCTTATTTATTGGTCTGGTGGCGGGTGTCTGATTCAGGAGAAGGTTAGAATTTTGCCGGATGCTCAAGGTTGAGGATGGATTGTCGGTTGGTTACGAGACTCTTTTCTCAGGAAGTGTGGACAGGAGATGAATAACATTCGGAATTCCTACTTCACTGGCCCCTCTTAATGTGATACTCCACACTGTTACAATCCCTTCTCGAATATCCCGTCACACAAGACTTGCCTTAACGACCCCGTCTACAATTTTGAATGTAAAATCACATACTTCCCCTTTTCTATTCCCCCTTATCAAGATAAATACTCAAAGCCGTGGTTTTAGTTGAGATTTTACACCCATTTCTGCGCACCTATTCTCCTAAGGAATCACGCAACCTCCCCTGACACTAGCTTGGCACGAAGTAAGCGATATGCTACCCGTCTCATTTTGCTCTCCCGTCCTAGATAATTTTCTAGTCTAGTCCCATTTTCTATTTTCGTCCAACCTTTTTTTAGGCACGTGACTTTCGTAACTTCTAGTTGGTTGTTTTTATAAATTTTTCTCCGCTTCCATTGGTTCTCAAGCATTAGAAAGTTAGTCTTCTCCGCTTCTGACAGTATCACATGCTTTTCGCATGGTTTATTTTTCTGTGCAGATGATTGATTCTGGAGCTTCCCGTCTATTGTACCCCTATCCAGTAGGTAGTTTCCTGCCTTCACGAATTCTAAGAAGCCTAGGTGTTTTCTAATGACCTCACCTGGTTGCTCGTGAAACATTACTAATTGCTACGGCTTCAGCTGGTCTCTGTCCGCTCTGACATACGCGGTTTCATACGTTTTACTTTTATTCATTTTACTATTATTTAAATTCTTTTATTTATTACCCTCAGTTCTTATCTTAATCTCTGTCGGCATCCTTTTTATTCCCCCCTTTCCCAATCCTTCTTATTGTCTTTATTCTTCTTCTTCTTATTATTATTATTATTTGTTGTTTCTTTTCGTGCGGATATTATTGCTTCAAGACTTATCCAAAGTAAGCATTTTTACTTTCTCAGCTACATAGTTACAGTAAGTAGAGAAAGTATTGTGTTCCTACCAAAAATTGAATAACGAGATTCACCGGGAATACACATTTTGAGACTCCCTGAAACCAAAGAAAGTGCTTTTGCTTTTTCTACTACGTAGCTACAGGAGGTAGTGAAAGTATTGTATTCCACCCAAAATTCAATAAAGAGATTCACCGGAAATATACGTTTTGAGGCACCCTGAAACCAAAGAAAGCATTTTCCTTTCTCTACTGCGTATAAGGGCGGATCGAAAAGCAACGCACAATAATTTTTTCTGCCTTGGTATTGCAACTGGAATGTTGCAATTTCAAACAGATATAGTTTGAAGTTTTCACTACACAGTGTATTTTTGTTTCATGTGCAGCTATAGCGACAGAAGCGTGAACTACGCAACAAGGATGGCGCGCATATTACTGTCGTCCACGTGTGAAGAGCAGAGAGGTGTGGTTCGATATATGCCAAAGAGCATAAATCCAGTGATATTCATGGGGACATGCGTGGCGTGTATGGGGATGATTTTATGGACCGTAACAATGTCTCTAGATGGTGTACATTCTTCCTAGAGGGCCGCGTGAACCTTAGTGATTCGCAACGCTCCGGGAGGCCGGTAACAACTGCAACCCCGCAGAATGTCGGAGGCATTGAGGCGGCAACTTTGAACCTTAGCGCAACAGTTTCAACATTTCCTATGGTGCAGTGTACGATATTGTTCATGACACGTTGAAAATTCGCAGTTAGTGCTCGCTGGGTGCCTAAGAACCTGACTGACAACCACAAGGGCCAGCGAATGATGACGAGCTTGAATCACCTAACGCGGTACACCGCAGGAGGACATGACTTTCTGAAAGGTATCGTCAATGGTGATGAGTTGTGGGCATACCACTATACGGCCAAAACCAAGCAGGAAAGTATGGAGTGGAAACATGCTGGTTCCCCAGTGAAGAAAAAATTCAAAGTGACTCAATCTGCTAGGAAAGTGCTTGTAACTGTGTTCCGGGATATGCATGGTGTTGTATTGGTGGACTTTGCTGAACACGGGGCCACTGTGAATGCTGCAGCCTACATGAAAACTTTGGTGAAGTTGCATCGTGCCCTTCGTGACGAACTCCACAACATGGATGCTGGCTATTTCAAAATTGTTTATGACAATGCTCGCCCCCATGTTGCTGCTGCTGTTCGTCAGAAAATCACCAAATTTGGTTGGGAGGTGCTCCAGCATCCACCATACAGTCCGGACCTTGCACCGTCGGACTTTTATCTGTTTGGTCCCATGAAGGAATTCCTGGCCGGCCAACTTTTTGCGACAGATGCAGAAGTGAAATCAGCAGTCCGCAGATGGTTATACGCCAAGGAAATTCAATTCAATTTATTGCAGTTCAGTACAGTGATTACAAATATCACAAAAGAACGATGTCAGTCATTAAATTACAGTGGTTATTTACAAGCAGAAAATTGTATGAACATAGAAACTATTAAATTGTGCACGATTAATTTTAAATACATAACATCAATAAAATAATAGAATTAATGATAAAATAATAGTAAAATACACTCTCCAGTTCCTTGTGGAGTTGGAACATGTCTTATAGGCTATGATCAAAACAATAAAATTATAATGATTGTATACAATCATAAATATTAGTAAACTTAAGAGCTATACATAGACAATTATATATACTAGTTTAATACAGAAGTTGGATTATAATAGTTTTAGGCTATAAAGAATACATAGCATATAGTTCGTGTATGTATTCGTCTATGCTGTAGTAAGCTTTATAGGTCAAAACGTTCTTTAAAAATGTCTTGAACTTGTTTAGGTTATTACAGATCCTAATCGAGTTTGGTAATGCATTGTATAGTTTTACCCCCATATATCTGGGCACCTTTTCATATGTAAACAGTCTATGGTTAGGGATAGAGAGATTGTTTTTGCCTCTAGTATCATAGCTATGTATATACGAATTGGTTTTCAAAGGGAATTTATGATTATCCAGATGAAGAATAGATCTATAAATAAAAAGGCTTGGAAGTGTAGGTATTTTTGCATATTTAAATGTGTTTCTGTAAGGATCTCTGTAATTTAAATTTCCTATATATCTGATTGCTCGTTTTTTTGAAGTATAAACAATCTATTGAAATTTGTTTTGCTGGTACTTCCCCATATTTCAATTCCATAAGATAGGAGTGAGTGGATGAGTGCAAAGTATATTATTTTGGCTGTAGAGCGTGGATGGAGTTGTTTAAGAATCTCAAAAAAATAAGTTTTCACTGACCTTTGAAGCTGGTTTGTCTATATGACTATTGAATGTTAAAGTTTTGTATATTATTAATCTAAGTAGGTTTACCTCATTTACACTTTTAATTGGTTTGTTGTTAATTATTAGTTTGAAGTGGTTTATTATATTTTTGAATCCGAAAGGTATTATTTCACATTTTGTAGGATTTACGCTTAAGTTTGATTCGTTGAAATATTTGGTTACAGAATTAACTATGGCATTTGTATTTGTTTCAATTCTTTCTATGTCTTAACTACTAATGGTAATAGTTGTATCATCCGCATATTATATTATATTGGCATTAGGTGTTCTATCTTTAATGTCATGCATGTATAAAATAAATAATGGCCCCAAAATTGAGCCTTGCGGAACTCCATAGGATAAATTTTGTGACTTTGATTTGTAGTCTCCATCATTGGTTTTTAATTGTACTAGTTGTTTCCTATTAGTCATGTAAGAGAGTATTAATTTAAGCCCCAAACCCCTAAAGCCTAACATATATAGTTTGTCCATTAAAATGTTCTACGAACAGGGCATATTACAACTGGTATCACGATGAGAAATGTGTTGTGAAACTTGGTGACTATGTCGAAAAGTAGGTAAAAGATGTAAGTTCATTTGTGTTTTTTGTTGTTTTAACTGTTAAACCTTTTTGTAAAAAAAATATTGTGCGTTACTTTTCGATCCGTTCTCGTAGTTACCGTAAGTAGGGCAAGTATGGTATTCCATCCAAAAATTGAATAACGGGATTCAACGAAATACACGTTTTGAGGCCCATCCAAAATAAGCATTTTTACCTGCTCTACTACGTAGCTACAGGAAGTAGAGAAACTATTGTGTTCCACCCAAAAATTCAATAAAGAGATTCATCGGAAATACACGTTTTGAGACCACCTGAAACAAAAGGAAGCATTTTTACTTTCTCTACGTAGCTACAGGAGGTAGAGAAAGTGTTGTATTCCACCCAAAAATTGAATAACGAGATTCACCCGAAATACTCGTTTTGAGACTCCCTGAATCCAAAGAAAGCAGTTTTACTGTCTGTACTACGTAGTTACAGTAAGTAGAGCAAGCATTGTATTCCACCCAAAAACTGAATGAGATTCGCCGGAAATGCCCGTTTTGAGACCCCCTGAATCCAAAGTAGGCATTTTTACTTTCTCTACTATGTAGCTACAGTAAGTAGAGAAAGTCTTGTGTTCCACCTAAAAATTCAATGTCGTTGTGACTCCCCGAATCTAATGAATTTATTTTTAGTAAGAAGTTCAAGTGTGTGTGTGCACGCGCGCGAGAACAGCATAATTCAAAAACAAAAAGTTTGTTAAAAACCAAACTCAGCGTTTAAGTTCAACTTCTTCCAAGAATGCGACACGGAGATTTTAAAAGAGAATCCTCCACTCCAAACTGCCTTTAACATTTGAAATATTTCGAAATTTTTTATTCTTTCAAAAATGGCTGTTAGGATTTTGGTTAAAATGCACATGTTTAAGCTATTTTCATGATAAATAAAATGTATATCTTAAATTTTCTAGGAATAAACTGTAAATTCGCCTTTATTGTGAATGACGTTTGATAATTAGTAAATCGTGAGAGACAAAATCTTACTGTACAACAAATGTAGATATTGTTAAAGCACAAAATTTATATCTAACATTTTTATGTCAAATAACATTTTTATATTTTACTATTCTGAAATATTCTTGGTTATTAGTTTGAATTTTCAAATACTTTATACTTCTCTCAACTGCAAATAGCTATTGTTTTTGTTTCTTTCTTTCCCGTGTTCATACAAAGAGAACAGAATTTCAAAGCTATCACGCCTGTGGCTCGCATTCGGGAGTTCGTGGGTTTGATTCCTGTGGCCGATCTTCCTGACCCATGATTTTTCTCGGTTTTTTTCCGGGTCGCCAGGCGAATGCTGGTAAAGATTCTCACATCCTCGAATTTTCCGTCCCCCATTTCATCTCCATTGTCAGTTCCCTTCATCTTTCATCCGTTGGTTTCTTTCAGGGTTGGAAGTGTCGGCAATGGTGTTTCGGTGCAGTGTGGCAGGGGAAAAGGTTGCTCTTTGTGACTGTCTCCGTCCCTCGGATTTCGGCTGGCTGTCTGGGTATCCTAACCTTGAGGGGCGTTGGACCCCTTCTGTGCGGAGTGGGTTTCCCGGTCTGCCTGTCTGTTTGACGGGGTTTCTCTATCTGAAAACTTAGGGACCCTTCCATTTCTATGCCGTCACTCCTGGTTCCGGCCGCCCGGTGTCTCCTCTCGCCTCATCCTTCCTCCGGAGACGCTCCGTTGGAGCCGTAGGCACAATATCCACTATGTGGATCAGTGCCGAGCCACCTCCGTAGCCAACCAAACCAAAGCTATGACAACCCCTATTGAGGGGTTTGGCTTTCGCTTTAGCTTAATATATTCTACTTATACCTACAACGAATTGTGTAAATAGGTGATGCCTTATCTGTATTAGCATGAAATAGATGATAGAATAACCTTTGTAAGAATAGATTTAGAAGCGTGAGTAGAGAAGGTTATGTGAATGCAACACATATTTTATTGCAAAAGCTCCATATGCCTGTATGTCTGAACAACATAACTCCAAAACAAAAAGTCGCTTAAATACCAAACTTGTTATTTAAGTTCAGCATCTTTCAAAGACGTGACACAAAGATTTTCAAGAAAATCTCCCCCACTCCGTACAACCCTTTAAATGGAAAAATTTTCGAAATTTATTTTCTCAAAAATGGCCCTAACGATTTTGATTAAAATACTATATAGATATTTTCAGGACAAACTAAATATAGATTTTAATTTTCTGAGAAGAGCCTCTCAAGTCTGTTTCATTCTGAAGGAATTTTGTATAATTGGTAAACTGTAAAAGATGGACAACATTTTGCTACACATGAAATGCCGACCCCGTTAAAGTACGCAGTTTGTCATACATATATTTTATGAGATCAACTGTGTCCCAGATATTTTTTATTTTGGTTTGAATACTTTTTGTAGCTGAGAAGTCGCTATTCGTTTTGTTTTTGTCGCGGTTATACAAACAGCATGGAATTTCAAAGCGTCGCGTAGTTACATGCGTTTTTGAAAATGTGACTATCGCTTTATCTACATATACTACAAGGAAATGTGTAAATGTGAACTTTTTCTTTTGGTGTTTAATTAAAGTCCTTTAACCGGGTAAGCCATTACGGACGGTGAATGAACAAAATGGTTAAAATGATGCTCAAATAGGTCCGAGGTTCCTAGAACTTAGAGTTATCTGACATTCATCTTATCAGGATAAGTGGAAACCCTGGAAAAAACTTTATCCAGGTAACTCACTCTAACTGATACGAACTCGGGATCTCTTGAGTATGAGGCAGACCCCTACACCACAGAGATGGGCTAAATATGAATTGGGAGTTTATCTGGATTATAAGAAGTAGACAGAAAAATAAGATTTAGTAAAAAGAGTTTGTAGAATGATGAAAAGAGAAAGTTATGTGAATGCAACACGCTAGATTTTTCTCGTGGTAATATAAAGAGCGTGGAGTTTCAAAGACACCACATAAAAAAATCTGACTATCGTTTTAGCTGCTGCATTTTTCTTATACTTGCAACGAAGTATGTAATGGCAGTTCATCTCAATTAACAAGAGGACACTTTCATTCAAGCCATGTGTAGGACAAGGTTGGAAATATAGAATCAGATTGAAAAATTCAATGTCATAGCTGAGATTTGAACTACGGATCCTCCAGTTTCCGTCCAGGTAGCGCAGAGGTAACGCGTGCGACTCGCATTCAGGAGATACGTAGTTCGCTTCCCGGCGACCGCCCACTCTGACCCACGGGGTTTCTTCTGGAGTTTTCTCGGGTCGTCAGGCGAATGCTAATGTGGTTTCTCTCAGCCCCCGAATATCGTTCCATTCCTCATTTTATTCATCCTTAACCCTTAAGTCTGTTTCAGGGTTGGATGTGTCTGCAATGGTGTTCGGTGCGGCGTGGCAGGATAAAGGGATCCTCTCTGTGAAACCTTATCCGTCTCTCGGTCTTCGGCTGGTTGCCGGGGAATACGTACCGCCTCTTGTGGGGCGTTGGACCCTCTGTCGCAGGTGGGGTATCCGGTTTACCTGCCCGACTATCGAAGCGTTTCAATCTGGAAAATTTAGGGACCTTGTCATTGCTGTGCCGTCACTCCTGGTTCCGGCCGCCCGGTATCTCACCTCGTCCCTCCCTCCCGGGGGCGCCCCCTCGAGGGACACAAGCACAATATCCTCATTCACTGGATCGGAGTCGAGTCCCCTCAGTTACACATCCCAGTCCAGGGAAGAGAAGCATTTTAAGAATTCAGAACGTGAATCATAATACAAAGTATCTAAGTTTTTTTCATTTCTTCAGATTTGTAATTTAAAAGCAAATTTACTTTTGAAACGATTTAATTTTCAACAAAAGCACATCAACGGTTCTGCATTAACACTTTCGGCTCACTATTTTGAAAATTTAGCTTATATGTAATCCAAATCGAATAAAACAGCTATAATAGAAACTTAATATTACTTTTGCTTCCGTATTTTTAAAACGTTACTTGAATATTATCAGAACTGAATATGCCAACTGTATGGAACTACACACTTAGCGCTAAAGATTGTGATCAATCTCTATGAAAATTAAAAAGAGAAAAACTTATATTCAAGATAATAAATATTCTCTGTTTCGAAGTGCGCGTAGAAGAGTATATTGGTGGTAATTATGAAACGATTATTATTATTATTATTATTATTATTATTATTATTATTATTATTATTATTATTATTCGCAACAAACGTTAAAAACAATATACGCATTATGTGCATCTTGTTTCTCAAGAAAATTACTGAATAGTGCATCTTAAACTTCTGTAGCACCCGCACAAACAGTGCAATATTTGATTTTTAAACATATTATGTAAAGGAAATGTTAATTTATTTCGCTTGGATAGATGTAGTAAGGGGAAAAGTATTTAGTTACGGCTTCTTTCCTCTTAGTGTCAGTTCGCTAAATTATACGAGCATACTCAGAAGTAAATGTGACCTTTGAGACGATACCGGCACTCGGTGTCGGCTATAGCCAGGCATGACTAGTCGAGAAGCCATTCCTTCCTATCTCTTCCTCTACATCCCCTGGTCCATCGAAAAACATTTGGAGCCTTCTGTACAAGCAGCACGTTTATAATTGTTCACACCGCGGAGTCACTGTCAGAATAGTGTAATTCTTTGAAGCTGCACTTGTTTGCTTCAGACTAATAATTCGGAAGTCATGTTCATTCATTTTAAAAGCAGATGCTTGACCGATGTCAATCACACATTAACTGGATTATGAGAAGTAATTGGTCAGATTATAGCAGTGCTACCTGTTTATAGAAATGAATTATGACTAAATTTAAATCACATGGGGACCTTGTTTGTATACATGTTCCAAAAATAAAACAATTATATGATTCTGAAGAGGAATTGCATAGGTGGTGGTGATTTACAGATCTCCTGATGATTGCTTAGAAACCTTCTTTGAAAACTTTGGTCATCTCTTGCAAATATTATAGCATAAATAACATGTTATATGTGGTGAGTTAATATTGATTTGTTAGTAGATAATAGCAAGAAAGGTGATTTTGTTTCACTAATACATTCGTTCAACTTACTACCAGTAATAAGTACCCCAACAGAATAATAAAAACTACAATGATTTGTTTATACCAGATTATAATAAGCAAATACCTTGAAAATGTCGCCGCAAATAATACAGATTCGAGCTTGTCTGACCCTAAAGCAGTATTTATGCACCTTATTTTGCCATTGAAATGCTCAAAGAACCTGTTCAAATGAAACAGTTTCATAAGAAGAGAGTCAACAATTCTGAGAATACTCATTACTTCATATAGGTACTTATAGACTGGTCTGAAACTTTACACGAACCAAATACAGATAAAACGTTCCAAATTTTTATCATTTTTGTTATTTTAAATCGCTTTCCGGTAAAAACTATTCTTAATACTAAAAAAGAGAAAAATTAGGTTGAATCTCAAAAGGCATGCATACCTCTTGCAAAAGGAAGAGTATACTACTCTCCATATATAAAACTTTTGATGATCTTAGTTTCACTCCTATTATAAGCAATGTAAAATTCTCAGGAAAGTAATTTATTAAGTTAAGGAACTAAATAATAATATACATATATTAAATGCTCAAAATAAAGCAAACTGGGATAATGTTTGAAAAGAAACTTAATTCCAATAACAATGCTGAAATAACTAAAATTAAGATGTATCAGGGAAGGGCTATAAGTGATAAAATAAGTTAACCGGCATCTTTAATGATTATTTTACATATATAGTGGACCAACGCATAAGCCCAACATCCGCAACCTCCTTAGCATTTCTTTTACGAGTAGGAGACATCTTACTTCTTGCTCCTGTTACTGAAAGTGAAATTATAATATGGGAAGTAGCTAAAGTCAAGTCACTATTTAAAAAGGGGTAAAGGTAATGATTGACATTTAGATACGCATACCCATGTTATCGGTTTTCTCAAAGATCATTGAGAAGCTAATGTACACGAGATTAGCGACTTTCTTGGAATCGCGTTTCCTCATTTCCAATTTACCGTTTTGTAAAAAATATTAATAGTGCTCTATTTTCATATCTTGACAGCAAAAAAAAACTTTAAAAATTACTCATTGGGTATAGTTTTAGATCTGTCAAAAGCTTTTGACGCTGTAAAGCACTGGTTAAAACTTAATTCATACGACATCAGAGGAATACCAATCAGTGGTTTCATTCCTATCCAAATAGGAAGCATTTTGTGGAAATAGACTCGTACAAATCTAACCAAAGGCCTGTAGATCATAGTGTCCCACAAGGTTCAATTTTTGGGGACAATATTATTCATACTTTATATCAATTACCTACCAACTGAATTATATATAAATTCTATTCTGTTTGCTGAATGACACAAATTTTGCGTTCAGTGGTAAAGAACTAAATATTTTCCAAGATTGAGTAACAGCAAATGCCAAAGTGCATAACTAAATAAAAATAAACTGGTCTTTAATGTTGAAAAAAACTATGCACGCACTTCAACCTCCAAGTAATAAACCAACAATCTGATGTGAATACTAGCATTAGAAATTCAAAAATTAAGCAAACTGACACCACAAAGTTTCTAGATTGATGCTGACCTAACTAGAAGACTCGCATAAATTTTATAATTATAAAGCTCAGCAAACTAAGCTATGCAATAAGAGTCCATAGTAAAGCTTTAAAAGCGGTCTATTGTGGATGCATACATTCTTCACTTTCTTGCAGCATAAACTTATGGGTATGTTCAACTAAATCGATAGATATATTCATACTACAAAAGCGCATCGTAAAAATCATGAAACGTGTACCTATAAATTCACCAACTAAACTATTGTTCAGGGAATACAGTATATTACCATTAACCTGTAGTTACATTTTTGAGATTGTTGTTTTCATTCATAAGAATCTTATATTTTAGCAAGAATTCTGACTACCATCCCTATAATACCAGAGGATCACACAACTTGCTTCTCAATCACCAAAGCAATAAAATCTGTCTCCAGAGTGTCAGCCAAGGATTATCCTTACAACAAGCTACCTGGTGGCTGGAAACTCTTAAATCAGAAACAGTTCAAACATGTGTTAAAATCATCCCTTAACTTACCTGTTTCACAGTATTAATGAATTAATGACTACTCCATTTTCCTAAACTAATATCTACTCTATGTAAATGATTTGTAACCTTGTTAAGTTTCTGTTAAATTGTAAGTGTAGAGAAATGTAATTTGTTACCTGACGAAGCCTATGAATTTTTGCAGTTCTTTTGGTGAATAAACATCTTATTTAAAAAAAATAATATAGTATAAAGGTGAAAAGTAACATTGAAACAAATATTTATTTATATTTTCAAATCCAAACTTTTTATCGTTTGATAGTTTTATTTTCCACAAGATTAACGCATGCCAATGCTACCATTTAATGTTCGCGATGGAACTAGCCCAGTTGTGGTAGTTTCTAAATTATAAAAAAAGGATGGTTTGCTCATAAGGTTTAAAATCTCATGCGACGTGATGCAACGGATGGAAGACAACATGGATAGCGACTACACGTGTGTGTCACTTGATGCCTACAGCGGAAGTGCGATTTCCTCCCATGTTTTTTTTCTCTTCTCTCCTCTCCTCTCCTGTTGGAGATAAGTAATGAATATAATGAACCTTGATTGAGAAGTAAGTTTTTAATGCCTTACTGAAACTGACAATAATAGCGCGCAATAATGCAGTGAGGGGGTGAGCTGTTTATCATTATTGGAAACGAGGAAGTTACGTAATATTGGCGCGTTTTTCCGTTGAGAACCTTCTGGAATGTTTCCCTAGAGCATATGTATTCATAATTTTCATTGGATATAAAAATAGACGCTAATGTTGGCGCGTTTTATTAGCCAATTGCAGTTCAGTTATAATCTTTAGGCATATCGGGGAGTGGGAGTATAAATAGAGGCTAGGTTAGAGGTAAAGTCCTTCAGTCGGTCAGTTCATCAAAAATCTGTGTACACTACACGTCGTCTTCAGTCGTTCAGTTCATCAAAATTCTTAGTACATTACACGTCGCCTTCAGTCGGCCAGTTCATCAAAAATCTGTGTACACTACACGTCGTCTTCAGTCAGTCAGTTCGTCGAAAGTATTAGTACGGCATACATCGGATATAGATTCACAAGTTACGCGCAGCAGAATTATGAAAGATCTAAAGTATGGTAAAGTTAATTATACAAAAGATTGAAGTGCGTGGATTAAAAGAATTATCAGTAAGAAGTTATTATAACAGTTTCAGTTTGGCGAGTGTTAAGATCAATGTATAAATGTGATAGTTAACGTGTTCGACAATAAATGTGTAAAACAAATTTCTTCATCAGTGTTATATTTGGATAAAAGATTCCTTTCCGTTTACGCACCCTGACCAAGAGATATGTTCGACCCAAGAAAAGATAATAGCTAGCCGGAGGACAGTAAACAAAAATTAAAATTCTTTCGAACACTAACACTGCTGCAAATTGCTAACACCAGATGGAGCTACAAACCGAACAAATGAATGACGTCACAAGATGGCTTCACATGAAGTAAACACACATACACAAACAACGTGGGTTATACACAAACATTATATTCAATCACCGTTACAAATTGGCGCCCAACGTGGGGCAAAATGACCAGGAAAGGGGCAAAGTAACCAGGAAAGTAGCAGAATTAACCAGGATGTGGAATGAATGGAGCAGTGAATTGATCTACAAGACGCAGATTCCAGAAACAACAAAAGAGACGACAGACTACGCGGATGATTGGACATCGTAATTCCGAGATTACAAGGCAACAGGAGAGTTCAACTACAAAAACATCGAGAAGACGCAGATTCCAGAAACAACTATAGGAACGACAGACTACGCGGATGAGTGGACACAAAAACATCGAGACAACGCAGATTCATCATAATACAACGCAGAAGCGACATATAACCTAGGAGAGAGGGGCAGGAAGCTGGACATCAAAGTAACAGCAACAGACAGCATCACAAAAGGTCAGAGTATAGTAATTTTTTTTAAAACAAACTTATAACATTCAAATGTACTTGAGGAGTGGTAGGATAAAGAAGACAATGGCTACTAATAATATTGAAGAAATAATTATGGAGGGGGATAGTGTAACAGTTAGCTGTAATTCAATACAGGTTACAGAAAATAGCTCAAACGATGTAGGATTTGAGGGTGGAAATGTTAGTGCAGAAAGTCAGAATAGAATAGCAGGAAATGTTAATTTTGATGCTAGTATCATGATGGAAATGCTGAGAAATATGAATGATAATATGCAAAAGAATATTGAGAAATTAAGGGAAGATATGGAAAAGAATATTGAGAAATTAGAGCAAAAATCAGATCAATTAAAGGAAGATATTGATAGGAGTTTAGAACAAAAACTAACTCAGAATAATGAGAAATTGAGGGAAGATATTGATAGGAGTTTAGAACAAAAACTAACTCAGAATAATGAGAAATTGAGGGAAGATATTGATAAGAGTATTGCAGATTAATTAAGGGAAGAAATTGGTAAGAGTAATGAAAAATTAGAGCAGAAATTAGATAGGGAAGAAATTGAAAAGAAATTCATGAAGCTAGATAGTAGTATGATTAGAATGAGAAATGAAAATCAGGAAATGATAGCAAATGAGATAGGGGAAGTTTCAAAGAAAATGTTGGACATGAGCAGGGAAATATCTAACCAAAAAAGTGAGGTTAATAATAAAATAGAGCATGTTGATGTAAAATGTACAGAGTTAGGTAGCCGAATGAGTAGCATTTCAAGTGAGTTAAGAGAGATGATGGAGGCTACAAATGCAAATTTAATTCAGGTGCAAGTTAATTTCAGAGGGGAAATATCTGAAATTCAGAAGGAGTCAGAAACACAGAGAAATAAATTGTCTGAAGAAGTTAAAGATTTGTCTAAAGATTTCAATCAAAAGCTAACTTCTGAAATTAACAAACACCAAGCTGTTCAAAATGAGAATAATAAAAAATTGGAACAGACGATAGAAAATCTGCAAGGTACTGTAAATAGGTTAGAATTGAATTCAAGGGCAAATATATGTGATGTGAATGTATCAGATGTACAAAATAATGATAGAGGTAGTTCCTCAGGTATGACAAATAATGTGAGTTAGTTTTTTTTTTATTTATGGACGCTCTTTAAGTACTATGGTTCTTAGCGTCCCATTCTAGATTGGGCGTGAAACACCTGTAATTTTGCTCAGAGGCCTCTTTATCAGGCTTGAGGTTCTTTTACGTGCCGTAAATCTACGACACGGGACCACCGGCTTTACTTCCCTTCCGAAGGAAGCCGTGCTAACGATTTTTACGCCCGAAAAAATCCATCGCCCTCCGCCGGGTTTGAACCCGCGACCTTGGGAACTAGAGGCTAGCACGGTACCACTAGTCCACGGAGGACGACAATAATGTGAGTGATGCGGCAGCTTCATCTATAGCTAATGCTGAAACTCAGAGTGCACAAGTAACACTAGAGAATTTAAATATGGGAGTAGGGAATTTGCAGAATTACAATCATATCTTAAGTGATTTTCCACTTCCAAAATTTAATGAAAACTCCAGTCCAGTACAGTTTATTGCAGAATTATCAGAGTATTTTCAAATTAAAAAGATACCTGAAGCATTGAAAATGATAGTTGTCAAAAGATGTTTGGACCAGAAAACTTTAGATTGGTTACAAATGGTATCCGGGGGTGAAATTTCATATGAATCCTTTAAGAGGTTATTCATGAACAGATTTTGGAATGTTACGGTACAGCACAGAATTCGAGCAATGCTTAGTCATGGTCAATTTAATCCACGAGAGGGAATATCAATGACTGATTACTTACTGAAACATGCAAGTCAGGTTAGGAACTTGTCACCTCCAATCAATGAGGAAGATTTTGTGAGTTTGCTCACAAGACATTATCCTTTAAGGATACAAAATTACTTATTAATTGCAAAACCACGTAGCATCTATGAGATGACAGAATTAATAACAGCTTTGGAACAACAGGAAGAAGATATATCTCGGGAGTGGGAGCATAGAATATTAGATGTGCGAGATAGAAGAAATTACCAAGGTAGCTATCAGCAAAGTAGAGGACAAGACAGACGTCATGAAATTAATACCAGACAACGGTATCAATCATACGTTCCACAATTTGAAAGATCGAGGATAGATGGGAGACCAGGTCGACAGGAACAAATAAATTATGTCAGGACAGAAAGATTGCCTGAAAGAGGGCAAAATTATGGAAGGCGGTACATTAGACAAAGGGGAAATTTCACTCACTGGAGGGAAAACAATAACCGGGAAAGATCTGAGGAACGGCAAGAAAATTATGTGCCAAGAGGACATAATTTAAGAAATCGAGGATTTCGAACTCGAGGAAGGGGGACTCAAAACAATGGTAGCGACAATGAGATAGATTTAGCTCCTGTTAGGAATGGCAGTCCTGTACGTGAACATGGAAATAACCAGGAAAACTGTTAATAGACTCCTGTGTAGTAGGTTCTCAGGACGTCTTTAATAATTCAGTATCCATTACCAATACCAATAATATGCCTACACACACACCCTGTAATAAGATTACAGCAACAAAAGATAAGGGAGAAAATTTTGAGTCACCTCATGTTAGGATGGAAATTGCGAAGAAAGAGATCATTGCAACTATAGATTCTGGTTCGTCAGCTTCAATTTGCTCACAGAAATTTTACATAAATTTGATTAATGAAGGTAACAAAATTATGGCTCTTCCCACTAGTAATTTAGTTTGTCGTGTTGCAATCGGAAGAACGACACAAGTCATAAAAACACAAGCTCTACTTAACATACTTATCGGCGGAGAAAATTTCGAGGTTATGTTTCTAATTGTAAACCATCTGATTTGTGACATAATTATAGGATGTGACTTCCTACATGAATATGAAGCAAGTATAGATTTTAAACATGAAGAGTTAAGAGTGACAAAAGACGATAGAGAAATAAGGGTACCATTTATGAAAGAGAAAGTTTCTGTAATCGAGATGACAAAGGATGAGAAAAATCTTTGTGACCAAGAGTTTTTTGTGCAAATAACAGAAACTGAAAAAAATAGTCAGATAAAGCAGGTAGTCACAGAATATGAAGGGAATACCACACCATATTTTCAACAGCTAGCAGAAATGCCACAGAAAGTAGAGAAACTTACGATCCAAACAAAAGACGACCATGTGAGCGAGACAGACAACAGCTGGGAAAAGAAGAGAAATGAGGAAATAATACACAAGTGTGAAGAAGCTTATAATATTACGATAATGCAAAAACAAATCCTTCATGATGTTTTGATGAACAATAGTTCAGTATTTAGTAATATCCCAGGCAGATGTAATGTATATCAGCATACATTTCAAGTAGAAGATGTACCACCATATAGGCACAAGTATGACAATTTACCTATAAGTCTTCGGGACAAAGCTGAACAACTAATAAATAGCATGTTAGAAAATGGGATTATTGAGCAAAGTAATTCTCAATACATAAATTCAATCTGTTGGAGTATTAAACGAGATGATAGTTTGAGATTAACATTAGACGGTAGATATGTCAAGAAGTACATGAAGCCTGATCATTTTCAATGTGAAGGCATTGAACAATTAATTACGAAACCTTCAAGAGGGAGATTTCTGACATCCATTGACCTCACTGCATCATATTGGCAAGTGGAATTAGATCCACAAGTGCGTGATTACACTTCATTTCAATACTCGGGGATCCAGTATCGTTTTTGTGTAAATCCTTTTGGTTTAAAAAACTCAGGAAGTGGATTTTTGAGAGCCATTCACAGTATCTTTGGAAATTCTGCAGATGACTTTTTAATAAAGTATATTGACGACTTCCTAATCATTAGTCAAACATTTGAAGAACACATGAATAATGTCCATTATGTGTTAAATAAACTGCAACAACATGGTATGACTGTGAACATACTAAAATCAAAATTTTGTGTCAAGGAAATAAATTTTCTGGGTTATGTTGTGGATGAACGAGGTATAAGATCTGATCATAAAAGAATAGAAGCAATAATGAAAATTCCATCACCAAGGAACGTAAAACAAAATAGACGTCTCTTAGGGGTATTGAACTTTCAGAGTAAGTTCGTACCAAGATATTCGGCTGAAATAGAACCACTGCGGCAGCTACTCCGAAAGAACAATAAGTGGAGATGGACAGAGGAGCATCAAAAATGTTTTGAGAGAGTAAAAGAACTCTTTGCTAAGTCCATATTGCTCGAGAGGCCCAGAGAAGATTTGGAATATGAGATTTATGTCGACGCATCAATACAAGGATACGCCGGAATTTTAGGACAGCGAGACATCAACAATGACTTTCACGTCATTAGTACAGCTTCTAGAGGACTTACAAATATTGAGCAGAATTCTTCGGTGACTCAGCTAGAAATTGGAGCACTATATTTCTCATTAATTCGTTTTAAAACCTATATTTATCAGCAAAAGGTGAAAGTATATTCAGACCACATCAGCTTAACTTTCATACAACGGTGTAGATTATGTAGTGGAAAACTTGCTAGATACATTCATGCAATATCTGCATTTGATATTGAGATTATACACATTCCTGGCAAAAATAATACCTTCAGTGATTTGCTATCAAGATTGAACTACAACCCACAAATTCCCGAAAATATTGATAGGCCTAGAAATGAAGTCAAAATATTGACAATTGAAATTCCTTTAAGCAAAGAAATGATTAGAAAATTGAAAAATATAGGGGAAATTCAAAATGAGAACGCAAAATTATTAGAACTTAAAGAAAAGGCACCACTAATTGAAGAGGCAAAGAAAGAAATTGTAGCAATTCGGGATGGGACATTATACAAGAAGCATAGAAAAGAAGTACCTAGTTGGATGGTAATGGTTCCGAAAAGCATGGAAAAGGAACTAATTAAGAATTTTCACGAAGGGTTAGCACACTCAGGGACGGACCGGACAACTTCTATGATTTTAGAGAATTTATACATATCCAAATTGCGTCAGAAAGTTCGAAAATTTATATCGTGCTGCAACCTGTGTCAGAAGGCAAAGCAAATAAATGCAGCATATGCATTTGAAACTAATTCGGTTATAAGGGACAAGCCGAGATGTGTAATTAGTATCGATATTCATGGTCCGATGCCTCCAAGTCAATTTGGAAACAAATATATATATATATATATATATATATAGTTGTCTGTTATGATATATTCAGCAAATATGTAAGAATTTACCCTTTGAGAAAACCTACAGGTTTAGCATGTTTGAATAGACTACTCAAGTCATATGTGATAGAAGAAGGACCTATTCAATCTGTGTTGAGCGATAATGCTTCGTACTTCACAGGAAAAAAATTTATGGATGGACTGAGAGAAAATGGCATTAAACAATATTTTTCGTCAAGATACAGACCGAACTCCAATCCAGTAGAGAGGGAAATTAAGGAAACTTCAAATTATTTGAGGGTGCTGTGTCATCGAAAACAAACCCAATGGTATGGATACGTGAATTTCGTTCAGAATCTACTAAATGAAACCGTAAACAATGTGACCGGATACAAACCATGTGAACTTAATTTAGGAAAGAAGATCAATACAATGTGTAAGAAAATTCCAGAAGCCATTCCAGATGCTCACTCGATACCACAAACAGAAGAAGAGATGTTCCGAAAAGCATTCGAGAGGATGAAGAAAAAGGCCATAAAAAGAAAAATTAAACATGAAGAAAAGAAGAGAAAGGAATGGAGGATCAAAATAGGAGATTTAGTTTTGGTTAAAACCAAGAAATTGTCGGATAAAGCAAATAAACTTTATTGGCGAATGTTTCTCAAATACCATGGACCATATGAAGTTGTTGAAGTATATGGAACTAATACATATGAGTTATGTAATCCAACAACTCGAAAAAGCATAGGAAAGTTCCATATTGAGATGCTGAAACCATACAACAATGAAGATAAAGGTGAAACAGATGACAAAGATGATAAATAGTAAATGCTGGATAGTTAAAGATGGCTTGCAGAGAAATGTATTGGAACGTAAGAGGGTTAATTATGTATGTATGTCATAAGATAGGAGAAATAAATTTTGGACATAACTAAATGTTTAAAAGGAAAATAACATTTGTTAGTAACTGTAACAGCATTTGAAATAAAGCATGATGTTATATTAAAGTACGTAGATATAATTCCAAGAGTATTGTGAATATACAGTACAAAACAACAAAAATTGGGTAAAAATAATTAAACAAATACTTGTGTAGCAAACAGAACATGTGAAACAGTGTCTAGATTTAAGAGATGTAAATATATTTGTGTAAAGGGTGAATATTTTTGGTAAATATGTTTAATAATTACAAAATTCTTGAATTGATAATTTTTTGTTAACAATATAAGAAAGTAAACCATCTTTTGTAACAGTAATTAAATACTTCAGGGTACAGTATTTGCTATAAAAAATTTTTTTGTAATGTCAGATTAATGTCTAGAAGCATTAAACCAGAGCCAGTAAGTAGTGGCGAGATAAAAAAAACATATGTCGTGTGTTAACTTCGTGTGAAGTGTTAAGTGAAAGTGATAGCGTGTGTTCCAAGATTTAGGAGACTAAAAACCCAATTATAAAATTTCCAAACAAGTTGTAAATATTTATAATTATGTTTCTAGTGGGGCATATGATGCAGTAATTTGTATCACAAATTACTTAAATGTAAATAATGATTGTAATATGAATATGCATTTTTGTGTGACATTAATTTGAGATATTTGTTTATTGTAATTATTGTTGAGAAGTAAGTTTTTAATGCCTTACTGAAACTGACAATAATAGCGCGCAATAATGCAGTGAGGGGGTGAGCTGTTTATCATTATTGGAAACGAGGAAGTTACGTAATATTGGCGCGTTTTTCCGTTGAGAACCTTCTGGAATGTTTCCCTAGAGCATATGTATTCATAATTTTCATTGGATATAAAAATAGACGCTAATGTTGGCGCGTTTTATTAGCCAATTGCAGTTCAGTTATAATCTTTAGGCATATCGGAGAGTGGGAGTATAAATAGAGGCTAGGTTAGAGGTAAAGTCCTTCAGTCGGTCAGTTCATCAAAAATCTGTGTACACTACACGTCGTCTTCAGTCGTTCAGTTCATCAAAATTCTTAGTACATTACACGTCGCCTTCAGTCGGCCAGTTCATCAAAAATCTGTGTACACTACACGTCGTCTTCAGTCAGTCAGTTCGTCGAAAGTATTAGTACGGCATACATCGGATATAGATTCACAAGTTACGCGCAGCAGAATTATGAAAGATCTAAAGTATGGTAAAGTTAATTATACAAAAGATTGAAGTGCGTGGATTAAAAGAATTATCAGTAAGAAGTTATTATAACAGTTTCAGTTTGGCGAGTGTTAAGATCAATGTATAAATGTGATAGTTAACGTGTTCGACAATAAATGTGTAAAACAAATTTCTTCATCAGTGTTATATTTGGATAAAAGATTCCTTTCCGTTTACGCACCCTGACCAAGAGATATGTTCGACCCAAGAAAAGATAATAGCTAGCCGGAGGACAGTAAACAAAAATTAAAATTCTTTCGAACACTAACACTGCTGCAAATTGCTAACACCAGATGGAGCTACAAACCGAACAAATGAATGACGTCACAAGATGGCTTCACATGAAGTAAACACACATACACAAACAACGTGGGTTATACACAAACATTATATTCAATCACCGTTACAACCTTTGCAGCTGAATTTTGACATGCGAAATAAACTACCGAATTTAGTTGTAGACGATCGCTGTCGTAAGTAGGTATATAAAATTACTAATGTAGGAGAAACCGAAACAGATTGTGAGGAGAAAAATCAAGTGGGGAGAAAGTAATATATAAGTAAAGAGGATGTGTACCGCCGCAATTAGAAGCGAAGGCAACAATCGGTATTATTTAAATAAAATGCCAACTTCCCTCGGCGAATTACCTATCTCCAAATGAAAACTCCCGTGCCAAATCACACACTCGTAAGAATGCCATTGTGTCTAAGGAAGCCGTTAGTGACAGTAATGATGCGGAAGAAATTATAGCAAAATTCAAGGACAATTTTGTGAATATGTAAAAACTACTAATACACGAAATACACATTCTTACATGTCTTAGAAGCTGGACTGAACACAATTAATGCAAGAGTTTAGTGTATCTCTTTATGCAGCTCGTACAGCGAAAATTACCTAAAATAGTATGGGTATAATGCCAATGCCTGATAGAAAATATCCTTGCCATATACCTGATATGAAAACGACGACATAAGTCGAATTATGGTTGACTAAGTTAGTTCTTCATGCCAAATAGAATAGCAATAGAGTGAAAAGGCAAAAACAACTGATTTTGACCAATCTTAAGACATTTATAAGGAATTTAAGAACAGACACCCAGGCATTAATATTGTTTTTTTTTACGTTGTGCACACTGAGTACTATCGGGAGCAGCTGTAACTTATAATGTTTGCATATGCACTATTTGTGAAAACAAAACTGAAGTTGTTGAGTTTACACAATAAATAAGCCGTGGTGACAAAAGTGAAATGAACAGTGATGAGGTTGAATAGGAAAAATGGTTTGTTAGAGGTCCTTTCCAAATTATCTACACGTGAAAAATGTCCAGGGAATGTAATTATTTTAGATTTCCTAAATTTATTTTTGGAGAAAAATATAATGGAAGAAGTCGTATATAAAAAGTGGTAAACAATAGACAGGGCACAGATGATCCTGATAAACGCTAATACTGATAATTGTACCAAAAACTTCCGTATTGTCCGAAAAAATTTAAAAAACACAATTTCATAGCAATAGCATTGTAACATCTGAAAACGGCTATCCAGCATAGGGAATAAATTGTTATTACTGACTATTCTGAAACTTATAGTTTTGTTATACAGAATGCCATACAAGTTACCACAAAATATTTTCACATTCCAAGATATCGCGGTTTTAAGCCATACATTTTTTAATGGATTCACCCACCTCGTAACGTTGCATAGCTATTTATCTTGTATCCAGCAGCCATGGAGGTAGAATATTTACTGCAGAGAGAGAGAGAGAGGTTGCTAAACGGACTTCTTACGAATGAAATCGAGCCGTCGTCTGCACAGAATGAGCCATATTAGACGTGTAGATCCCATTATGGAGTGTATGATTGTAGAGTATTTTAATGGAATTTGTGGTGTAACCATAGAAATACTGTGTGTTGTGTATGGTTTTAATACCACCCATAGGTCTGAGGACAAACTTTAGTTTTACACAGGTGTGTAAACACGATGGATTCTGCATCTTTTAAATTATTGTCATACACTTCACATGTGTCAATGTAACATAAATAATTTAGCATTCGAAACATAATTTATGTGTGCTTAGCAGTTTGTATGTCATTTTATTAATTAAACGGGTTTTTAAATCCAAAGGCCTGATGTCCTAGATAAGTAGGTTAAAGTTGTTCGAAGGGAACAGATACAGCAGGCTTTATAGTAATTTTTTTTTGCAGAGGACTATTACAGCAGAGGCCTGCGGAGGAAAATATAAAGTTCTTAAATGAAAGTGAAGTCCCTTATATATTCAACTTCTCTCCTCAGTTGTCAAAAAGACAGTTAAACCAAGAATGGGTCACTAAAGTGATTTGCACCAGTAAGGATAGTATGGCATTTATGTAGAGGGGGATAAATACTGTGATAATTGTTGAATAAGCGCCATTGGCACATATTAATACTGTGCTGCTCTCAAATTGCAATTGCTCGCATTTCTGTTTATGCGTATAATGCAGGGTTGATTTAACATTCAAATATGAGGTACACAACTTTTTTTAATCTAGAACGCTAACTATGGAAAGTAATTCTTTTGTTTTTAAACATAATTCTTAGGATACAGATTTTTACGGGACTTTTAGCTTTAAAAAGTATGCACAATCAAAACTAAAGCTCATTACTTTTACTACTGATGTGGTTTTGACGAGAAATGAACAGGTAATTTTTTACTAAAGCTACATGAAATAATGCCCCCTTAAGGTCTAAGGCACATGCCTAATTCATATCTGAAGACAGGTCTAACAAAGTGGTATTAATGGCTTACGTTTAGCAAGCTGTTTTGCAAATTATGTGTAAACAGTTTTAGTCCTTTTAACAGTAAAATGTTAAACAAATAATTTTTCCTTTGCCTATAAAATGTTGAGGCATAGTTCAGTTATGTTGTAAGATTATTACAGCATTTGCTACGCACTTGAATAGTATTATCAGTGAATAGAAGTCGACGCAATGCTTGCCGATTGTAAGATATAAGTCTGCAATTTCGTAATGTTAAGGAGACGCTATTGTTTAAATACAAGAAAAACCGGAGGACTTGGTTTTTAATATTTCCTCAGTCGTAACTATACTGACGTTAACTGTGTATATTTGTTTATTAAAGCACTACCAGAAACATTGCATTGTGATGTTTTAAAGCACATGTAACTATAGGATTCATTATCACAATCTCTGATGGACGCAGTATGGTGGCAGGGCTTGCAGCGACGGTTCGCATTCTCAGTACATGATAAGCGATCTAGCGTTATATAAATCCACGCCAGCAGTTGGGTGAATTTGATGTCACGCGTATAATGGGGAAGATGCTGTAACGCAATAATCATTGACGTTAGGATGAAGGTCTGCGTGTGTTGATAATTACACAGTGAGATAATGAAATCTACCGCTGAACTAAAACATGTGATTTCAATGTAGTACAGTGCCCTGATCACGATATCGAAAATCGTTCTTTGCTGTCATCTAAGCTTGTCTTTGGAAACGCAATTTTATCTGCGCACGACTATATGAATATTGTTGTCGCGGCGCTTATCACATCCTGTTATTGTTATCGCCATTGCATATGGGAAATGGTATAGAAGGGTGGTGCAGGTAAAGTGGAGTTGCAGTTGGGTCAGTCAGTGACTAATGAGATCACAAGGTGTCTATTCCTGCAGTGTATAAATCTCCTAACGTGAATAATATTGTTTGTGCGTGTCCGAGTATTTCTCGTGCTCGGCGATGTCTAAGAAGTATGCTAATTCACCAACCCTTTTCTGTTATGTGTGGCGAGTTTACAACAAAGTTCCAACGACATCCCATTTATCCGCTTGTCAAAAAGGCGTACGAGTTATATTTTGAATCAAAGTTAGGTGAGGGTAAGTGTTGGGCACCACAGAACTGTTGCTCACGTTGCTCCCGCTATTTAAGAGGCTGGTCACTGTAACTCGCACACAATGCTATTTGTCGTACGCCAGGTATGGAGGGAGGACCACATTACAGATTGCTACTTCTGTTGAACGAAAGTAACAGGCACCTCAGGTAAATCAAAAGACGCAGTTTCTTATCCAAATTTGAAATCTGCAATGCGCCTAGTTTCACACTCTGATTCTCTCGCAATTCCAAAACTACCAGCGAAATGGACACTGGAAGATGAAACAGACAATGGTAGTTGCAATCCAACAGATCACGAAGAAGGCCAAGATCGTGATTACACTTATCTACATCACGGCTACAACCACAGCCATTAGCACAGGTAGAATTCATCGATTTTATAAGAGATCTAAATTTTTCAAAAAGACAAGCAGAATAATAAATTTGGTCTTGTCTTTAAGAAAAACCTGTTAAAACCAAACACCAATATATTATTCCGTAAATGACAACTTGGTCTATTCACTTTTTTCTCAATGAGAAAGAGTTTGGTATGTTGATATGACATAGATGGCTTACAGAATTTGGTATGATTCGCAAACCGCAAGAATGGCGCCCATTTATAGATTCCTCAAAAAGTAGCCTCAAAGCTGTTCTCTTACATAACGGAAACAAGAAGCCTAAATACCATGGCCCATTCCGTTCAGTTAAAGGAAACCTGCGAGAACGTGAAACTAATACTGGATATTCGAATAACAAATGGAAAATCCGTGATGATCTCAAAGTTCTGGGACTTCCTCTAGAAATGCAGACTGTTTATACAAAATACTGCTGTTTTTTGTGTTACTGAGACCATTATGTAGTCAAACTGTGGCCTTTGAGAAAAAGCTTCAATCCTGGTGAAAAGTGTTGCAAGAACCCCTGGTTGACAAAGACAGTGTACTGTTACCACCGATCCATCTGAAATTGGGCTTTATGAAGAATTTTCTGAAAGCAATGCACAAAGATTGCCGGGGTTTTCACATTTCTAAATTTCAGTGTCTAAATTCCCTGTAAATAGCAATGCAAAAATTAAATAAGGTATTTTCAATTGACCTTAGATTCGCACTTGATGAAAGACATTGTCTTTGAAACGTTGTTGACATATACTGAGAAAGCAGCTTGGCTTGCCTTAAAAAATGTATGCAACAGTTTCTCGGGAAACGTCAGATATAATAATTACAAGAAACTGACTGGACACACACTGGACTATTACAAGGCTATGGGGTGCAACATATCCCTGAAATTACATTTCCTTCATTCCCATTTGGACCCCCCCCCCCTGAATCTTGGAGATGTAAGTACGAACATGAGCGATTTCATTAAGATATTGCTGCCATGGAAGGACGATATACGCGAAGATGGTCACAATACCTTTTGACGGATCACTGCTGGACATTCCTACAAGGAGTTTCACCACCCGCCCACAAACGGAAAGTTTCCAGGAAAAAGCTTCTAAACTGTAAATACACTTCACGCTTTACTAAAATTTCTCGTGCTGTTTTTTTTATTTTAAAAAATAATTTTGTTACATTTTCTGTATTTTATTCAGCTATAGGTTCCTCCTGCACTGTAATAGAGTCGTTTCCAAGTGGCATTAGGGTTGCTACTTTTTTTTTTTTTGTAAATTAACATATATTGCTAACTCTATTAAATATAGGCGAAGTGGTACATGTGACATCTTTTCTACAAAAATTGGTACGTGATGGAGCTTTTCTGATTTCACTTTCACAATCAGATTATGTGAATTGGTAAGCAACACCTACTTTCATCTCTTTGTAAGACAGAAAGTTCAAATTTGTTGCACTGTGTTATTCCTGATGGTGGATAAACTGATGTGATGAATGAAGTAGTCATTTTTGTGTTTCGTTCTCCTTTACCTGTTTAGCTGGGTGTAACGTAAAGACGCCGTCGACATAGCAGGACCATGCCCTCAAACCCAGGGGAATGGCATTTGATTCTGCTTCCAAATGCACCTATAAAGAGCTCTGTTGTGAAAGGTTTAAAAGCTACACTACTAGCTAAATCTAAATTCCGTTTATAATACTTTTGCTGCAGGTAAAGTAGTCCTGTTGTATGCACAGATTCATTAATTTGGCCATTATTTTGTTTTTTCTGGTACTTTCCCTATTGCTTCCAACTACTTTCTGATGAACACTCGGCCGAACTTCAAGTGGCTGTCTCTTGAGCAGTTACGTTTTTTCAAAGTACCTTCGCGTGAGCGCGTGGTTCACAACCGTTAACTTCCATGTGTTAACTTTGGTTAACTCTTATAATACATGCCAAAGGCACTGATTTGGGCTATCTGCACACCCTGCTTGGCATGGAGCAATGGTTAAGCTATTTAACTTTACGCAAGCAGCTCGAGTTCGATACTCCGTAGTGGATTATTATCTTTTATTTATTACAACTATTTTACTGTAATATAGTTAAATAACGTTGTTTGTGTTTTTTTTACTTTACTTAAGAATATAATTACAATAATGATGAAATTTGTGGTTAATAAATTAAAGTGACTGAACATGAAACCCCCTCCCGACCGATAAATTAATATCATGGTTGTCATTTACCGGAATGAAGGACTACTAAATAAATGGCACATACGTAAAGAATGAAGAAAGCCTGTTATGTTTTTACTCATTTATTTAAAATGAAAGGGTAGAGTTGAGTAGCTCCACGGGGATTTGAACTTGCAACCTCAGAAACAGTAAGCTAACTCTACCACTAAGCTAAGAGTGCTGCAGTAAGCGTGGCATTGTAACGAGCTTTAGTCACACTCCACTTGAGAACCATAAGCCAGTAGAGTGAATTTTGATTACAAGTATTCAGTACTGAAACACACTGAATCATGAGTCTGTTTGAAATCTCGTGTATGAATGATTTTCTTTGAAGACATTTGTGGTTATAGTTGTGTTCCCCATTATAACTACTACAAGAATATACGCAGTCTTTGAGAACAAAGCCTGATTGTCCTGAGTGCTCACGGAAGTATTCGATTCGAACTCCTTCTCTCAAGACGCCGGGCAGTTTTAAATTGGCCGAGTGCATCTAGATACATTTGTAGTTTGGCATTGGGATGCGTGGGAAAAGAACAGTTTCGTCGAATAATACATTTTCATTTATTTCTACTTCTTTGATTTTATGTATAATATCCGATTAGTTTTTCATGTTTAAGGTTTCAGATTTTGGAAATGTAAATTACTTGTATCATTAGCAATTTTGCTAGTTTATAGGTGCGTGTGTGTGTACTATGCGTTCCATTTATAGCCGCGCCATAGATAGTGTATACAGGTGTAACAAAAATGTACGACATAAATTGCTGGGCACATTCCTCACACATAGACGAAGAAATTATGTTACATGAACATGGGTCTGGAAATGCTTTGTTACCATGTTACAACTAATTTTCTCCAACTCATTAATCATGGAAAAAAGACAAGAATAGAACGTACCAGCATAGCACAGGCAACTTTTTATCACAGGGAATGTTCAATATGCCCTCCGTGAGCATGGATACATGCATCAACCCACCGTCGTAGTGAATCCCGTATGCGCTGATGTATCCCTTTCAGTACAACTTACAACAAGCTTAGTACTCATTATAGTGCATATTACTATGCCTCATGTGTAAGTAGCGCGGATGTGATAGACGCATACGCACGATTCCTGTTATATATAACAAGAAGCAAAATAGTATACAACATTTTGGTTCACAATTCCGTGGTAACGAGAATGGGAATTCGCATCGATGACCAATATTGATACCAAAGTGGAAAGTCTATTTTGCGCATGTCATTTGCTTGTATGTGACCATAATGGAGATAGAGTATATACTGGGGAGAGTGTTAAACGGACTTCTTACGCATGAAATTGAGCCGTCGTCTGCCAGAAGATGCCATATTTGACGTGTAGTTTCCATAATGTACTATGATATTTGATACTAAGTTAGAATGCATTGTATCATGTGGGGTTAATGATTAGGTAGGTGATTTCAGGTAAGAAAGGATGATAATCTCTATATATTACATCAGGTTGTTTGCTAGCATTTGATTGGCATCAGTGCCATTTG
Source organism: Deroplatys truncata (assembly GCA_030765065.1). NCBI lineage: Eukaryota > Metazoa > Arthropoda > Insecta > Mantodea > Mantidae > Deroplatys > Deroplatys truncata. The sequence continues at coordinate 422,252,469 of CM060990.1, forward strand.
TGTCAATTAGGGAAAACCCGAACACCTTTGTATCTGCCTGCATTGGAATGTGATTCTATTGTTAACACGTTGAGGTGATTGCGTACGGGTAACAGAGCTGCTTGCATAACAGGAACAGCATCCTCTGGGAAGCGATAAAAATTTTCTTGCACTGCTTGAAAACGTTATTCTCTCTATACACACCGTTCTGCATTATGAGAGAAAGCAGCAGCATTGAAATGTATGGACTTAATGCACATCTCTAAAGTCTTCAATTTGTGAACTGCAGTATCAACCTTCTGTTCATGGATTTCAGGGCACGTATCCGATAGTATGCTAATATATAGGTATAGTAGTGATATTGCCCTTTACTAATTTTTAAGCCTGATGTATTACTGTAAGCTTACATTTTTTTCATATATTCCTTGAGTCACGTTTGTGATGCATATGGTGCTTAGGTTTGACAGCGGTATTTACATATGGCCAGAACACCTGTTGGCTGAATTCAAATAAAGAACTACAGTACATTCAACGCATGTAATGTTACTATCAGATTGGTTGAATGCATTAGATAATAAAAAGTGATTACTGAAATACTGCATAGAAGCACATTTTATTCAAGAATAATTCTGATACATCGAGGGAATATAGGAAAGTGTAGAGCTTTTTAATAAATCAAACATGTCATAAAGGAAGTCATTATTCCCTCTTCTTTATTAATTTGTCCTTGATTACATATCATTAATTCCAAAATCACTATTCGTGCATGATTTATTCACAATCAATGATAATACATTGCCTGTCAATAAATGTCACTGTTCTTTTAGTCTATATATTTGGTGATGCTTAAAGCAAATTTTACTGCATTAAAAACTTCAGTCGATTGAAAATATGCATTTTCATTTCCATAAATGTACAATATATGAAGAAGCAAAAATGTATGAGTTGATTTCACTATACTGTCACTTTTCAGTAGCGGTTCAAATAAAATGAAAGCTTTTCGCACAATTTCCAGTGTATTATTGCCTTGTACACAAAATTGTTATTGCTTGTTTTTATGAAGAGCACTGGGGTTTCATAAAATAGTCCTATGTTGACACTGCTGCTTTTTTAGGTGTAGCCATTTTGGATCACGAGTGGTGTTGGTTGCATCTTTCTTGGTTGGAGATGTTGACGCTGGTAATTCATTCTTCCACTAGCCTCAATCTCCTATAGAGATCTGAAACGGTATTCTTGTCATTCCTCTCGGATGGCTTCTTACAAGCGGACCTGAAATATAGCAAGTGAAAATGTTAGTCATCGTGTTTTGAAATTGGGTAACGGCTCACCTGAAAGAATTGTATGTGTTAGATGCAATAAAGGGAATGATGTAGCAGTCAAACGTTTTATAAGCATATTTATGTTCCTTAATAGAAATAGTAATAGCAATAATGATGATGATAATAATACTAATAATAATAATAATAATAATAATAATAAGCAAATACTTCTTCGCTCTGTATTTTCTGAATAATAAACACTGGGCGGTGGACTGTATTCAATTGCAAATTACATCTGTTAGAACGCAGACTTATAAGTGTAATAAATGCTTCATGCGAAAGCAGTACACTTGTTACAAGCCTGAGTGAAAATGATTAATAATGTTTTGTGTGCTAATGCTACTTATAGTTGTGGAAGTAGAAATAATAAAGAGACACCTTACCTTGATGTTTCCTGAGATTTTGCTAAACGTTGGAAAAACTGTTAATGTGAAATGGAATGAATGAATTGGGTGAATATATATGTGGGTGAGTGTGTGTGTATGCGTGTGAGAGTATATGCTTTTATTGTACATTGTTAAGGTGTTTAATTCTGTTATATGGCGCTATCTGGGATAATGATGGGAAAGGGGGTAATGCCGGATACATGTTTTCGAAGCTAAGCCTCCTTCGTATGTTATGTCTGCGAAGTCTGTGTATAGGTGTTAATTACAGTGAAACGATTGGCGATAAGGTGTTTCAAGTTCTGATTGTGATGACGGAGGGGAGTGTATTGTTATCATTCCTCTCCGGGTTATATCAATGATTTCTCTGACTTGAGGTACGGGGATTGGAGGGGATAATAATGTGAGCAAAATTGTTGTCTGTGATGGGATTGATCGTTATGGTGTCGTCTGTGATGATGATTATGAATGTGGAGGACTTGCAGGTGAACTTGTGTTCAGGCCTTAATACTACGATCCCCTGTTTTCATTGTTTGCAATGTCATTTAGACATTGCATCATTATGAATTGGTCGTATGAGACCTTCGAGTTGAAAGGCTAAGGCGCAGTTTTGGAATTCATTCCTGAGCACGTATAAAAAAGACACTTGGATTAGAGATCGTTGGCGTAACATAGCTGGTTAAAATCTGAAATAATTCATGTTAACCTAATAGGAATTGGTAGGATATTAATGTATACTTCATGCAGACATATCTCTTGCATAAGACAAGCTGGTTTAAGTACGGACAGCTTAACGATACCTGCAATAAGATTAATCATCGCAAATTTGTTTCAGATAAAACAACTTAGATTGTATTATTTGGGTTATTAATTCAAGAGTATTTTATATAAGCATCGTAAATAATATACTGTAAAATTCTATAGCTTGAATGATCATTAATACTCGCGATTAACGCTATGGTTATGTCAGAGACTTATGCTTCACTTGTTTAAAATGTGTTTGCAATTGCCTTGTTTCAATATACTGATGGTTGTTTACACTCATTCTTATCTGATAAATCAATTTGTGCCTCAATTTTTTTAAGAAAGTTAGTGATGTATTCCTTTATAAGATAATTCCCGATTAAATTGACCTATAGAAAATAAAACACCCAGATTACCCAATGGCTATAGAAAAAGCATAATCTTGTATTCTTTTATAAGATAGTTTCCGATTAAATGGGTTGTAGAAAATAAAACACTTAACGTATGTAATGGCATTATAAAATGTAATTGAGATACTTAACTAATTGAGAAATCACGCCCCCTCTCATAGTATAAAATATGTAACACTTGTATAAATGAATAATGAAATATCATTATTATTCACTTGCCTCGCAAAGGGAAAAAGCTGACAAACTGAGAATAAAAGGCTCTCTTCGTAGTGTGTTTGAGTATCTAAGGGTCGCGTTAGTGAAATAGAAAAACAGTGAAATATGAAGTCTGGATCCCTTCCTTACATTGTCTTTGAGATTGTTTCCTTCGCCCCCTCCCTCTTGCAGCCACGATCTGTAGAAATCCCTTGCCTGCTTAGATATTTTCCGGATGTAATGAATTTTGACAACCTTTATTGATTAAGCACGTGTGTGCTTCTGTGCCTGTGCGTGTGTCTGTGTGTGCGCGTGCGTGTCCTCAATACCTGCAGAATATATCTTGGGAAATGTTTAAATATGTTTTAGTATGTAGTCCTGTTTCCCCTGTGTTAAGATCTCAAGCATCTCTTTCGTTTCCCCTCCATATACGATCTAATGTATGTTCCAGATGGCCGGAAGTGGTGAAGGTTGTTCTTGCTGTCCTTTCTTTAAACCCATGTATATCCTAAATTATCCTATTCAGAGGGTATTTAATGAAGATGTTTAAAGCCTGAAACTAACGTATAGTTTAAAGCACAAAATGCATGCAATTAGAGGTAATAAGGGGATGTTTATTGAAACATTCGTATCGCATTAGTAAGATGTTTCTGATCTCTGTTTGGGTAAAGAGTGCACCATCAGGTATGCCCTTCGATGAATCATTGTATGTGAATAATCAATGCCTCAAAGGTTTCTCTCTTCATTTTATTTATTTATTGGGGGAAATTGTGGCATGTATTTCATGTTTTTGTTGGGCAGGATTTCCGAGGTAATTTAGCGAGTAATTCGGGTATTATCGTTGGTATTTAATGCCAATTTCAGGATTTGACGTATTGTCATGTACTTTAATGTCCTTTCTAAATCTATTATAAACTTCTATATCCTAAGTTGCTTGAATGTGAGCCGTTGAGTTATATCATGTGAATCCTTGCTGTGTATTGTTACGCTCTATCTTATCTGCGTGTCTGTAGGTGTTTGTGCGTATGTGTATTAATAAAAAAGAAGGAAGGAAAGAAAGAAAGAGATAATAAACTTTTTATAATTAACACTCTTAACCGAACCTCGGAATACCTAAGTATACACTCGGTTTTAATCTATGCGATGCTATTATTTACTTATGTAATTCAATAGTAAAGCTTCGTAGTCCCGAGAGCTGAACCAAGAATACGGGAATATCTAAGTATGCATAGAACCAATCTACGCGATGCTTTATAATTAATGAAATTTATCCCCCCACCTAAGTGACATGGTTTAAGAGTAATTCAATATTAAAGCTTTGCCGCACTAAGAGTCGAGTCCAGGACCTCAGGATACCTAGTTATTCATTCCATCTTTCGCAGCATATGAAGGAAAGACATTTCCCCACGGTCATGGCCTTGCTAAGAAGCTGAGGGATAAATGCTAGTTTCAGGGAGCAGTAAGCATATGCCGTGAGCTTCTTTAGTAAAGTTATAGTAAACCGGTGTGCAACATTCATTTTTCAAGAATCTTCGTTTGCTAAGCAGTATCGTCTTTGAGATCGAGTTAGCACGCGTTCTAGAGACATGGTTTGGTGGCATTTTCCCATTGCTATGAATCTAGGACCTGCCTTCTTAAATGGCCTGGATTTCGATTCCCGGCTGGAGATGGGAATTTCTCTTTAGCCAGTGAGTCTAGAGGCATGGCTTGATGAAATTTTCCCAGTACTATGAAGCGAAGTGCTGCTTTATGGTAACCTTCTGAAAAGGCCTCGGGTTCGATTTCCGGCTGGAGATGTGAACGTTTCTTTAGCTAGTGTGTCCAGAGGAATGGTTGATGAGATTTTTCCAGTGCTACGAAGCGAGGGACTGCTTTATGTTAGCCTTCTTAAATGCTCTCGGATTCGATTCCAGGCTGCAGATGTGAGTTTTTCTTTAGCCAATGTGTCTTAGAGGCATTCCTTGATGAAAGTTTTCCAATGCTATGAAGCGAGGGCTGCTTTATGCTAGTCTTCTTAAATAATTTATTGCCATGCCATTTGGTTTGTGATATAGAATGCTGGTTTCCCCTAGATCCCGATATTGATCTGGTGTTTTTTTTCTGATCTCATGAGGACTAAATGTCAGTGTTGTTTTTATTATTTCACATATCCTCGGGAAATACTACAATAATTTTCAGAAATGCGAGTATGTGGATGTTTCGCCTCGCGTTTTACCGTCACAATGCTTCTTTAACGCCTTTTTCATACATTTAAGATTTAATATTGTGGCATGTGCACAGATTATATTAATGGTAATACGCCCTCTGGTTACCGGGTCGGAGGTGGCAGTTTATCTGAGAGTAGGGGCGATTCAGGGGAAGCAGTGTGTCATTGGTGGGGATATGGCGTTACTGACGCTAAGCCTTAGCGTGGGCTTCTTAGCATTCTGTGACTAGGCTCCGCGTGAGTTGGACGGATAACTGCCTACGATATGGCGTCCTCGCCCGGCAGACACATGGGGTAAGAAATTGTTATAATAAATCTACAAGCTATCCTTTCTTTTGCAGTTGTTAATTATGGTAGAATAGAATCCTTGCCTCTCCCTTAAACCAGAAAATATGTTGGTGTAATTATTTTGTGAATCTAACTTTAGCTGCGTCCCTTGTCGATACCTCGAGTTTAAAGTTCTTTGTCTGTTCAACGATCCCTCTCATAAGCGAGTTGCTCTCCTCTGACGTTAAATAATAAATAAATGTGAGGTATACGACAATATGAACATTTGTTGACTATGTTCAGCGTCTTCAGTGGGTAATGAAAATCCCACCGGTATTGGCGAGCATTTTATGATTCTGTTGTCGCTTCTCAGGAACCGAGCGGATGTAATGATTGCCTCTGTCATGGAGGCTTGTACAGTCTGTTGAAATCACTGTCGGCTGTTTTGCATATGCGAGCGATCGTGCATATATGTATTTATATATGAATGTATGTGTGTGCACATGTATAGTAGGGCTTTGTCTATCTCTTCCTGTTACCGGTTATGAAAAAGACATTCAAAATGAAGAGGACTTCGTCAGCTATTCCCAAGAAAAATTGGAAGCGGAAATGCTTCTTTAATATTTTTCAGAATGTATACAAGTCCACCATGTGAGAAAATTAATTTCTCACTGCATCCTGGTCTGGTTTGCACCTGTTTCACAACTGGAAGTATGTGAATGCTTCCCCCTTGCGTTTTAATACTATAATGCTACTTGAAAGGATTTTAAAACAATTTATTACCTCCCTTCCCACGTGACCTTGAATTTGTTAGAAACCCGAGTGTTAATACACTTAGAGGCTTCCTTGGAACGCATTTTGCGTGGTAAAATCTAGTATCTATAGTTCTCACCATTTGATAGCACCTGTTTCATAGCTGCTTGGGAATGCTACCCTTGTTTTTATTACTCCCCCACACGTGACCAGTCTTTGTTGGAAGCTTCAATGTAGGTATCTCTTGCACTCAGAGGCATGCCTGAAACGCAGTTTCCGTGGGAAAGGCGAGTATCCATGGTTCTCAAAAATATGTGACCACGTGCTTGTTGCGGAAGCACCAGGGTAAATTACGTCCCACGGGAAGTGCTTGTTGCAGAAGCGCCATACGTAAATTGAGTTCTGTTACAGACCCCCATTTATATACTACTGACATGAATCTGCCTTGTGGTGTGTTGTTTCTAGCGTACCAACCTAATTATTTTTTAACACAAAAAAACTTCTTTTCACTGATGCGTTTGTGGATGGAAATTTAAAATAAAACTAATAAATTGTATGATTCCTCCAATACATTGTTATCTTCCTGCCGCAATTTAAAGCTCTCCACTGTACTAAGAGACCTACACACCTCAACAGCATTAAAAAGGCATAATTCGTTCTTCAAATTATACCTTTTTTAAAAAATATCTGTGGATAACAAAGCTGCAACATATAAAGAGCTGAAGAAGGAAAATCTTTCGAGCTTTTAAATTGTGTGTGTGGTGTCTTCAAAGGAAAGAAACTGTAAACTGTTACAATTTTGAAGGCTTGCGTTTGTTTCTACTGAAATAGAATGCAAAGTTTCAAAAAACAAAGTCTTGAATTTTTTTGTAAATTTCTTCCTCTACCATGATAACATTTTGTCTTCTTTTGATCAGATTGACCTTTTTTGGCTTCTCAAATAATTCTAAAAATATTGTTCATTTCTACTATTGCTTATCATATCACATGCTGTCCAGTGGTGTCTTTTGCAAAACCTCAAAAAGAATCTCCGCCAAAGAAAATATATTATTGAACACTATAGCTAGAAGACTAAATTTGAAACTATTCATATTGTTCAAAAACCCCTTATTAAGCTGAATACATTTTTTGTCAGACTGCCTTCATAATATTCTCCAACACATATTTCAGTCTTTACAATCTTCTGCAATTACAGTGAGTAGTTTTGAGTTGGAGCACCGAGTTTCTGCTAAGGTTGAATATGTCTAACTGAAAATGAACCAAGTGCATGTGTTATTTTTTATGAATGATGGAAAATTGAAGGCTTGTTACTAACAGAAAACATGCGACACTTAGATATTGCAATATAAACTTTGTTGCAACACTAAGCATTGTGCTAAGCAAAGCACAAAAACATAAGTATTTTGTACTTAATTTTCTCCTGAAGGTTATTTAAGTGACATGCCATTATACTTGCCCCATCATAACATTAAGCCATCAGTTTTTCCACGTTTGAAACCTCAGACAAAAATCCATTCAGAAGATTAAATAATACCTCAGATGTTCTATCAGCAGAAACATAATAGAAAATGCTCAGCAATATTTCCTTCAAAATGCACATATATTACTATGATTGAACATTGTGATGTTTGAGTTTGTACTATCATTCACTTCATTAGGAAAAAATAAATAAATAATGTTATGGAATTCATTCTTTTACATGATTTTGTATGCATTCAGAAATGCAGTTAAGGTCTTCATCTTAAGCTGTTTTGGAGTTTTGAATACATTATTAATTTTCAAGCAGTGATTTTGAATTTCCAATGGATGCCTCGATATTAATAAAGCAAGTATGTTCTTGAAATTTCCACGATTTACTGAAGTTACACTTGCATCGTGCCCCCTAAAACCCAGGTACTTACTTAAAAATAGCGTAGTATCTATAACAACTTGTAAAGTTCTATTCACGGGAATATTTTCATTCAATTGAACAATAAGCAGACTCGCATTTTCCTGCAGGGGGGAGAGAAATGGTATTTATATCCTTTAAAAGGGTATTCAATTACAGTTTGTATTTTAGATATGCGGAATCCTTGTGCTTATTTAAAGCTGCGATATGTTCCAAAAATATGAAAACTTTTCCTTATTCCAGACATTATTATTATTATTATTATTATTATTATTATTATTATTATTATTATTATTATTATTAAAAAGTAAACCGTAAAAGTAAACAAGACAAAATAGTCTTTCTAGATTGTAGCTTCTGTACAACTGCAGGACTTCATAAAATCAAGAATGTATAAAATTAACATTATAGCATTTCCTTTTCTTTTTCCTTTTTTTTTACACACACACGCACTTAATGGTGTGATCGGACTTTCAGCTGATGAAACGTTTTTCTTATCTTCGTCTTTCCACCTGGAGAACGTGTCTCAAGTATATTACAAACTATGTTATTAACTGGATTCATTTCGGAAACACAAATGGTAACATCTACTAGACTTCCTTCCTCGAGAAGGAAGTCAAACGCAACATTGTGATTTCTCCCTTAAGGGAGCGTGAAAAAATTTGTTGAGGAAGGAAGTGAAACGATGCGCGTAAAAAAATTGTCGGGGATGGAAGTGAAACGATGAGCGTGAAAAATTGTTGAGGAAGGAGGTGAAACGATGTTTGTATATTAAGACTAGCGATGCCCAACCTTACAGAGAGAGGGGATGAAGGGAGTTTCCCTTCCTACTCATTTCCAGTCGTACTGCCAACGACTGAAGCTTGATTGGTTTAGCTTGTCAATCTCTTCAAATATGGACTATGGACTTTGAACCTTAGCTCTTAAGAGAACAGGTTAGGCTTCACTGATTAAGACTGTACTAGACCTTCAAAGTTTAAAATCGCTGAGAGAAAAACATTTGACGTCACGTTGTTATAGCTACCTTACAAATACAAGGGAAACACAGAGTTTGATGGTCACTATCTCTTCACGGACACCGGCAGGTATAGTGGTTAGATGGAGATAGAGCATATCAATCCTCAACCCCTCTCTTTACTTGGCCAGCCTGAGAACGCATAGAAGTTCTTGTGTAGGTATGCAAAGCGAAGATGTTATAGCAGTCACAGTAATTAAACAGATTGAGAATTTTCAAGTAAATATTAATTGCGTGATTCTTATCTAAAGAACCTAAAGGATCCCTTCACTCTCTTCATCACAAAAGCTGCCACTGCAAGTAGACGCTTATCAGATCGTGTGCACTGATGACTGAGCGATAAAATGCATTATCTTGTAATTGGATCAACCTGGGTTCGAAACCTTGGTATACTTTAGATTTTTCATTCATTTCAAACATCGTTTGAATATTTTATGTTTTAAAATTATTTAACAGTAGTGGTAAAGCACGGTAATGAGCACACCTATGTACGTGAGTTTGAATCCGCCATATAAACAAATGGTGTTAGTAACCGCGTATACGAGTAACGTGTGGGATTACGTGACGTTGGGATTCTGAGGGAGAGAAGTCTGAAGTCCGTCCCCCTCCTCTGCGGTCCTCCCTGGAGCACGTTATTTCCCCTCGTGAAGTTGTTGATATACTTTATTGTTATGTTGTGCAGTTAAGGAATAATAAAAATAAATAAAAGCCAGCACGTTATTTCCCCTCGTGAAGTTGTTGATATACTTTATTGTTATGTTGTGCAGTTAATGAATAATAAAAACTAATTAAAAGTCAGCACGTTATTTCCCCTCGTGCAGTTGTTGATACACCTTATTGTTATGTTGTGCAGTTAATGAATAATAAAAATAATTAAAAGCCGAAAAAAATGTGAAATTTCGATCTGTGTGTGTGCGCGCTCACGTCCACCCAGTTTTGCTAAACCCAAATGTATGCCTTTAAAAAAATTGCAAGAAGAACCCCGTTCAGAGGCAATGAAGTGTGTATATATATATATATATATATATATATATATATATATATATGAGAAAAAAGACATATGGTCTAAATAACATTCGAGTTATGTGTACGGTTACCTCGTTTGCTAAAAAAACTAATGTATGGCTCTGAAATGCATCAAGAACCGCGTTCAGAGGCAGTGAACTATATAAGGACATGTGATCTAATAATATTCGAGTTATGTGTACGGTTATCTCGTCATATCCAAGGTTTTGTTTTGCTAAAACTAATGTATGACTCTGAAAAAATGCATCAAAGAAGAAGAGATCCCGTTCACACTGGATTAGTAAGAAGGCAATGAACTATAAATAAGAAAAAAATCACGTAAACGATTTCTAAGGGGGCTAATAATATTCGAGTCAGGTGTACCGTTACGTCGTCATAACAAACGTACGTTTTCGAGTCCCCCGCAGCTAAAAACTTGGAATCTTTCATCTAGAAGGCAATGTACTATAAAATAAGAAATCCGTGCGAGTGATTCCTACGAGCCTAATAACATTAAAGAAGAAGAGATCCCGTTCACGCTGGATCAGTAACAGAAGGGTCACGACGGCAATGAACTATAAATTACTAAAATTAAATGCTTTAAAAAGCCATGTGAATGATTCCTCGGCATATCGAGCTCACAGATAAAGCTAATGCTGAGACATGCATAATGCAATGTATTTTATGATTGTGAAAAGGCAACGTGTTCTCGTCTCTGTAACCCCAAGGCAGAGAGAAACCAGGACTTCTTCGGTACGTTAGAATTTATAAATTGAACCTAATGATAGGTTAAGTAAAAACTCTGAAAGTAGCGCAAGAAATTGCCTGTAGCAAAAAGGAAGAAGCAACACGGATCCTACCAATGCTATAATTATCGTAAGTACAGGGGCGAGCTCGAATAGGTGGACAAAGTAATTTTTTTCATGAACGAATCTCAGCCAATGGTCAGATAACTGCGTGCGCATACGTGATGGAGAAGGGAGAAAAGACGGGAAAAACTACATTGTATCATGAACGTATAAAAACGTAGGATACAGTTCTTAAGAAATTAGTAATTATTCCGCTGGACATGTGACTGTAGCATAGAACAAGTGTTTGTGGGGGGAGGGGTGGATTAACAACGTTGGGGACATATAAAATGTGTAAGGGAGTACTAAAAAAGACCATTTGCAACAGAAGTGCGCACCGCTCGTTACAACCCAGGAAAGAACATGGATGGTAAGTGAAAAAAATTATTATTTGTTACAATTTCGATCTGTGTGTCATTTTTTAATTTGTGTTTTGTACATATACTTCAGTGACATAAACAATCGATTCAATGTGTCTTTTATTTCCGTGTTTTTTCGTGACCTAAATAATATAATCCTGTTGAAACGCGTCTGTATGTTTCAGATCAAATCCTAAGCCAGCTCAATGAAATTGGAGAAGGCGCTCCAATAGTACCAACAAAGAAACTTGCAGATCTGGAGATAAACGTACCGTTCAAAATAAACAAGGTGAAGACGCTTTGCAATAGATATGCGGAACGTGTCGTAGTAATATTAGATCAGTATCAGATCTTTCTTCCCGAGCGACTTAAGAGTATGACTACAGAACAGAAAACCGCTATAAACGAAGGCGGCTATCAGCTTGTGTATATGGGACAAGAGACGCTAGCTAGCGGGTATCGACGTCACAATATTACTTTTTTACAAAAAAGGTATATTAAAACAGTTTTTCGCATGTGTTAGCTCAGTTCAGAAAAAAATAATGCATTTCGGAAAAAGAGAAAAATTTCTTAATGTCATTTTTTGGATGGAATAGTTCTAACTTTTTGACCTTTTAAGATTAATTTGACATAACTATACTGCATGGATAAAATCTTGTCTTTGTACGTGTAAAAAAATGAATATCTCGAAATTTCAGATTATAGCCAGTCGATAAAATGAACATATATATGTTATTTATGACTTACTGTTTTCACTTCTCAGATCGTTGCAATATTGAATTGTATAATTTTCAGACGAGTTCAAACATGCAGGAGAATCCTCAAGCGGAGGAAACGCATCTGAAAAAGGCGAGTGTAGCTATCAGAAAAAACGTGTTTATTATCGTTTACATGTGGTTCTATCTAAAAACGGCTTTCTAAACTGTTAAAATGGAACATTCCTCCTGTAATATATAAAGCTTTGTAGTTTTATTCACAGCACTTTTTTATCATTTTTTCAGACACTGCAGTAAAACAAGAAATCCACAGAAAATTCAACAATAGAGACTCCATGACAAGAAAAGGTGAGTTATTGTTTTTCTTATTCTTTGCATGTATGTGTTAAAACAAAACATTACTTTCTGAAAAATAATATAATCGGATAAGAGAATAAATTTTTTCAGCTCAAACATTCAACAAAAATATAACTTGACAATACTTCTTTTCAGCTATAAGTAAAATTCTATTTCATTTGTTAATATATAACTTTAATGTCAGTAGCATCAAACATTACTAATGAAGCATTTTTGTTATATAAGTGTATAGATTTTTTTCAGTTTTCATGCATGCTTAAAAAGGGGATATTTTTCTTTTCAGCTTTAAACAAAATTAGATTTCAGGTTTTTAACTTTACTTTGAAATAAAATGACAATTTTGTTTTCAGCCTTAATAAAGTGAACTATATATTTTTTCAGCTTTCATGCATGCTTCAAAAAAGTAACAAATTAATATCACGAAAAAAGAGAATTCGATTTCAGTTTTTTTAAAAAACTTTACTTGAAATAAAATCAACATTTTTTCCACCTTAAAGATATTTTGATATATATGGCATCAAAGATTACTTTTAAATAAAAAATGAACTATTTGTTATAGATTATTCAGCTTTCATGCATGCTTCAAAAGAGTAACAAATTAATATCACGAAAAAAGAAAATTCGATTTCAGTTTTTTTAAAAAACTTTATCTGAACATTTTTTTCAGATTAAAAGATATCAAATATGTATTACTGATGACACCTCATTTATTTCAATTTCAGAGGAACACGTGCACGTGATCTCAAATAAGACCGGAGCCCCGAACAAGAGGACGACGAGCACCTCGAAAGATGATAGTGCGTCTCCATCAAAGAAACCAAGAACAGATTCGGTGAGTGAACAGAGGCAGAAGGATCTTGCATGCATGACTATTGAATCGGCGTTTAAAAATCGGATCTATACGAGTCAAATAGAAAACTCGGTGGGGATGATAAATCCTGAAACATTTCTAGATGAATGTCAACCGCTCGTTAGCAGTGAAATTCGGAGCAATTTCGCTCGTCATTTGTCAGGAATAAAGTTATGTGTTACATTAGTATGCAAATATGTCATCCAAACACCCGAAAATGAAAAGATCGAGACATTTAATTTCAATAGTAAAATGGATGCTATCTTACAAGGTACAAACATTAGCGAGTGGTATGAGAATAAACTTAAACATCCCATATTATTCAACATTGATACATTCGAATCGAAAAGCAGTTCGAAATCACTATACCAAATATGTTCGTTAATTCTAAATTTCTGTCACTACGATCCGTTAAATGCAGGTTGTAACATAAAAGTGTCTGATTTCATAAAACACAAGAGAGCAGTGACCAATATTAGGAATACTGATAACAAATGTTTCGGATATTGCCTACTGGCATCCAAATTTCCGATAAAGCGTAACAGATATAGAGTTAGTTCGTACTCCAAGTACAATATGTTTAAAGAATTTAATTTCGCAGGAATAAAGTTTCCAGTATCTTTAGATGACATACAAAAATTTGAAAAGCAAAATGATAATATATCTATCACGGTATATGGTATAGACGAATTTTCAATTATTCCATTATATCAAACCTCGGAACGTAAAGATCATCATGTGAACCTTTTAAGAATTGTCGATGAAGCTAGATCACACTACTGCTTAATAAATTATCTATCTCGCCTGTTATCCTCACAACTAACTAAACGGAAATGTAGGATGTGTATATGTGAAGCATGCATGAAATACTTCTCGAATGAAAGCAACCTAGCTAAACATAAAAGCAGATGCATGAAATCGCAAGTTGTTAGTATGTCTGAAATAGGGGTAAATGACACCATTCGATTCAATTCATACTCGAAGTGCTCTGCGGTGCCATTTGTCATATATGCAGATATCGAATCAATACTTAAAAACGTGCATTCATGTCAGCCCTCCACAGATAGCAGTTGGACGAGATCGCTACAAAGACATGAAGCAGTATCAATAGCTTTAATACTTGTATGCAATTATGACGAGTCCTTACCGAAATTCAAAATCTTTAGAGGTCCTAATGCGATTCAAGATTTTTTCAGCGTATTAACTGTAATTGCAGACGATGTAATCGATATTTACTCGAAAAACAAAGAGTTAAATATGACCGATGCAGATAAAATAAAATTCAGAAATAATGATTTCTGTCATCTGTGTGAAGATAAATTTGAGTCCGAATCTGACAAAATATTAGACCATTGCCATTTAACCGGTAGATTCATAGGACCGGCCCAAAATTCGTGTAATCTGAATAGAAAGTTACCAAATTACATATCGATTTTTTTTCATTGTCTGTCAAACTACGATTCACATTTTCTCGTGAAACATCACGCTTACGATCGAGAACCCATATCAGGTATTTCAAAAACATCTGAAAACTATCTATCATTCAGTAAGAGATATACGTCCAATGGAAAAAGATTTCTTGATAGTTATAGATTCCTCGATTATAAATTGAGCATTTTAGCTGATATGCTAAACCCGAAGACTTTAAAAATACAAACAGAGCATACGAAAATCCTTCACATTGGCAGCTAATGAGACGCAAAGGCGTATTTCCATACACATATCTGGATTGCGTAGAGAAATTGAAAGAGACCGCATTACCAGATATATCACAATTTGATGATGTAACAACTGAAGATTACTTGCATGCTCAAACAGTATGGCGAGAGTTAAATATCAGAAACTTAGGCGAATACAGCGATCTATATCTTAAGACTGACACATTGTTATTGACTGACATTTTTGAAACTTTCAGAAACTTATGCCTAAATTTATATAAACTAGATCCGTGCCACTTCTACACTGCTCCCGGGTTGGCCTATCAGGCGATGTTAAAGACGACTAAAACAAAATTATCGCTAATCACCGACAAAGAAATGCTAGAGTTTTTCGAGTCAGGAATCAGGGGCGGGCTTTGCACGGTGTCGCAGCGATACTCCAAAGCCAATAACAAGTACATGAATGAATACAACGAATCGCTACCAGCTAAATACTTAGCACTTTTCGATTGTACAAACGTATATGGATTTGCCATGGCAAGGCATGCAACTCCATGTGGCGAACTCAGATGGTTAAATAGAAATGAAATTAATGCAATAGAATTCTTAACCGTACCGCCAGATTCAGAAACGGGTTATGTGCTCGAAGTCGTTCTCGAATATCCTAAAGCCATTCACGACGAACACAATGATCTTCCACTGTATCCAAAGAGCGAAATACCTCCAAAGGATAAATGCAATAAGCTCCTTGCAACACTATCTGATAAGTCTAAGTATGTCTTGCATTACCGTAATCTATAGCAATGTGTAGAAATAGGAATGAAGTTGAAATACGTACATAGAGCAGTGGATTACAAACAATCCTTCTGGTTAAAATCATACATTGACTTGAACGCTGCAAAACGTGCTGAGGAGAAATCTAAATGCGGTCAGAATCTATGGAAAAAAATGAATAATTGTGTTTATGGAAAATTTATGGAAAATGTACGTAAGTATAAAGATTTTCGTCTCGTTACCAGTTGGAAACAAGCGAAAAAGCTGATATCGCGTCAAACGTTTTTGCGTTACATTACATTTGACGAGAACCCTGTGGGTATCGAACTGGCAAAGGAAGAAATTCACATGTGTAAGCCCATATACATAGGACAGGCAATTTCTTGACATTTCTAAATATGTGATGTACCACTTATTATAACATTCTGAAAAAGAACCTAAATGATTTGTCTTTAAATTACATGGATACCGATTCATTTTTGTTTGAAACTAGTACAGATGTTTATGATTTTATCAAAACCAACATTCAGCATTTTGATACAACCAATTACCCACCCGATAACATATATTCCATACCTCTGGTAAACAGGAAAGTAATGGGCTTATTTAAAGACGAATTATCGGGTAAAATAATGACAGAATACGCTGGGCTAAGATCTAAGCTGTACTCATACCGTTTTGACGGTCAGATCGTTAAGAAGTCAAAAGGCGTTTCAAAGGCTGCAATGCGTTCAATAACTTTTGATGATTACCTATCTTGTCTCAATGACATGAATGTAGCACATTATGCCAGACAAACAACTTTCCAAAGTCGTAAGCATAACGTTCACACAGTAGAAATGAACAAAATTGCATTGAGAGGGCTTGATACCAAACGTTATATGATTGAAAACTCGCATAAAACTATGACCTGGGGACATTTTTCTATTCCAAGAGATCCTGCTACCTCTGAGCACAGCTGACATTGTAATGTAATTCTGCTTAATGAGAGAGAGAGAGAGATTGAATGTGTTCCATTTCATGTCATTCTCGTTAAAGAGAGAGAGAGAGACTATGTGTTTTTTACCTTATTGAAAGTATGCCATTTCATGTAATTCTGCTTAATGAGAGAGAGAGAGGGATTGTTATACTTTAAAGTTTATGGTGTATGATACGTAAGCCATACTTTTTTTCTAGTTCACATGTCCAGTACTCATTTTAGAGAGAGAGATTTCTTTGTAATTGAGTTTTTTATACTTTGAACTTCACAAATCTTGTTTTATAAATGAAAACATGTTCGCCTGAATAAGTACTCATTTTTTACATGTTTATACTTTTTGGGGTGAGGGTGAATAAGTATGGTTATATTTTCTTTAAAGTTTATGGTATATGTTATGTAAATCATACTTTTTTGAGTTCACAAGTGTTGTTTATGAATGCAATCACATGTCCTCCCCATTTAATGTAATTCTGCTTAATATGAGAGATTGTAGTGCATTTCTTATACTTAAACCATACTTTTTTTCGAGTTCACATGTCCTCCTCAATAAGTACTCATTTTTAGAGAGATTTCTTTTTTATACTTTGAAGTTCACAAATCTTGTTTTATAAATGCAAAGACATGTCCACATGAATAAGTACTCACTGTTTTACATGTTTATACTTTTTTGGGGTGATGGGGGAATAAGTAGGGTTATTTTTTAAAAATAAATAAGAAGACTCAATTACTTTTGGATTCTGTTGCTTTATTTCTTAAGAAATAAAATTATACAACACACATCCTGAATCCTAAATTTTTTATACAGGTTGTTAAAAAATGTCTTAGTTTTTTGCATCTTCTACACTACAGCATTCCTTTCTATCCATTCACGTTTTGGAAAGCCTAGCCACTTGACGAGTAACCTATTCCCCCGTCGACGTAGTACTTTTTCTACGAGATATGTGTCAGGGTAACTAGTTCTTAATAATTCATGACCGTTGAATCTACCTTGTATTACCTTCCCCTCACCATCTTCCAGATGATAGGTGGGTGGGACTGTGCGTCTTACCCTGACAATGCGAAAGATTTCAGTGCTCCAATTAGGTGTGTAAACTTTCTCGAGTAGACCCTTATGCCTAGAGATCCTCACGTTGTCTCCAACATTGAACCTCCTGGCGTTCCTCTTTTCGTACCTCATAACATCACGACGATACACAGTGAGGAGGAGATCGTTGTTCCTGACGCCGCGAGGCTTCATCTGAATCGTCGAATGGTAAGTATTATTGTAGATGTTAATGATTCTTGGCAAGAGATCCAGCCATTTATATGAACCTTTAGTCAAAAATTCCTTATGCATCATAGTTTTAAGCGTTCTTATTAAACGCTCGACAGCAGTAATCTTAATGACACTGAATGTACTATAGTGATTAATTCCATACCTGGTCATTAATTGCTTGAAATGCTTATTGTAAAATTCCTTGCCGTTATCGGATTGAATATTCTTAGGTGTTGTATCCAGATCCTCCAGTATATCTCGCATTGCTTTTATAACATTCACTCCGGTCTTGTCCTCCACAGGTCTTGCGTAAGCCATTTTTGAGTAAAAATTAACAGCAATAAGAGTGTACTTATAGTTTCTGTTTTGTTTTGCGTATGCTATCATTTCAATAAGGTCTATTTGTAATAAGTCATTAAGGCCTTTACTAATTATTTTCCTACGTAGAAATTTCTTTCTGGCGGGGGAATGTAATTCACTAACGATGTTTCGTCTAATCATGCTATTATTTTCGAGTTTTTCAATTCTGTGATGATCTCTTGAATTTCCGTTGTATGATTCAAATTGCCAGCCTCCCTCGATGCAATTAGCAATCTGAGTCTGCTAATCAGATTATTAGGATCGGACCAGTATACGTAGTCCAACTTCCTACCCGGAACGTGCTGCTTCCATTCGAGACCGGAACCGGTCGTAGTGTCGATTAGCCTGCGTATGATATTCTTATATTTATACCCCTTGTTCGATCTCAGACGACCGCTCCTGCTGTAGCCCTGTATGTGAACTAGAGTTTGTTTCAAAATCTGAGAATAAATATCCAGATCGTCTTCCGTATACCATGAGGTCTGAGGTACTCGCTTGAATAATAGTTCGTACAGCCCGGGGCTAGCCACATAAGTCTCATCTCCTATCTGAACACTGTTATCTGCAAATGTAATTAATTTATTTCCTATCTTATAATCCCCGTCTTCGTACCGTACTCCAAAGGTAACGTCCAGATCGCTGCGGCTAGCTGTTCGAACCTTCTTCAGATAATTCACGAGGGTATCGGCTTCTTCTTCTTCGGGGTGAGAGAGAGGGGTTTTGCTTTTTTCTTGATTCTTTAGTATATTCTTCAGAGGAACGGTGACGGGCTGAAGAACCTCGGACATCACACGTTGGGTTTCGAGCCTGAGACTCCTCAGGGAACGTAAATTTTCCCTTATCGCTTTACTGTGTCGAGCCATGGACTGCTCGAGTCTGATGCCTTCTACATCCATCTTAAAATGAATGCAGATTTAAGCTGCTGCCATCAATATATAGGAGATTTTTAATTCGATACTTAGAATATGTCCATCTTTAGAACGATTAACTGGAGCTGTGAAGGTCAGCTTATCGCCTATCATGACGGGTGCAGGATAACTTTCAACTCGCTTATCGTTTATTGCAAATATTGCATCCGTTCTCGTATTGGGATGCGATGATGAAATCATATTGCAGCCAAACACCTCTCCGCTAACCGGGGACCTGTTAGCATGTATCTCTGTGAGTTACCTCTGTACGGTTTCGTTTGCAATGTAATGAAGGGCTGTCCACTCATTTTCTCTAAAATAGTATTTATTACATTCACTCGCGAATTAAGATTAGCAATACTATTCATAATTGGGCTACCACGGTATCCAGATTTTTTTCTACTGCTGCAATAACTTCTTGAGGCATAGAAGCTAGAGTTCGGTTTAAAACTGTCCGTGTTTCGGCATTTTTCTTTACAACTAAATGTCTAACATATTTTTTAGTTGCGGCATCGTTATCGTCCACGGGATCGGCTATCTCCCTTATCCGTTTCTTTCGAAAGGAAACGTTACCGTTCGAATCGGGAAGCGGTGTGTGTGCATTTATGTAATCCAAAATATATTTTTTATTAGGAACATCATGATCGTGAACTGGAGGCAATAGTACCTTCATTCTTATCGTATCCAGAATGACATTATTTTCTGCATCGCGTTTGAAGGCATATTTACTCAGGTATTCCATTATGCTCTGATGTTGACCTTCGAGCGATGTTTGCACGTGCTGCCTAAGCATAGCTTCAAATTCGCCCATACGCTGATATGAAGTCTTTTCGGTGAACGTCTGCATTCGATGCTCGACGATAGTCGTAAGCATATCCACATAGTGTTTAGTCGTTGCATCATATTCTTCTTCAGGATCCTGAATGTTGCATAATCGCTTTTTCTTGAATTGATAGTTTCCCGTGCCATCTCGATTTATAAGATAACGGTTAAGCACACCCCTGGATGGGATGATCCTGCGCGATCCGAATCTGAGGATACTCATAGCTGTAATGAGCGATACTCTCTATTTATTAACTCTGATAAATACATCGAAACCGTTTCTGTATCGTCCTTCATTCAGCGGGAATTCAGGTACCATGACAACAAAGGGTCTCGAGTTCGATCTGTGATTACTCTCCCATACTTGCTTACACAACTCTCTGAATTCCGTAAGACATGTCAGTATTTACGCAACCGTCGTATATGTGCTTTAAGTTGAGATTATCTTGTCGGAATAGCACGATCATATTTGCATTGTCTCTAATTAGATGTTTCGGTACCTTTGCATAAGATTGTGCTAGATATACAGCATCGACGTTGCGGTGTCTGCCCATGTTGTAATACGAAGCTATTTTACCCTGTTTCTCGTTGATGACGTCATCGAATACGAATATGGAATTTTCTCTGGCTTCTGAGGTTTCCAGCACTTTTTCACCGTCCTCGAGCGTGTACACTCCTATATCGGGTATGGTTTTCAGCACTTTGAGCAGGTACTGATATTTCGGTTGATGCAGTGATTTCGATTAAATGTAAAGATTCTCGAACCTTAGCCCGTTCTCGTGGATTAGCAGGTTGAGTAAGATATTCGTCTTTCCCGCATTCGAGCTACCCAGAATGAGCGCTCTGACATTGCTCGGGAAGAGAGAGCCGTGTCTTCCCTCGCGAATGTCATTGTCGAAGTCTAAAACTTGTATGGGTAACGAGCACTTTTGGTTTTTATTTTCATAGTGTATCATGAGCTCTGGGCGCGTTCGGAAGGGTTCCGGAATACTTAATTCTTTGATTAATTCTCTACCGTTTGAGGCTCATTTGCCCGGCTACGGGTACTGCGGTCCCGGAACTAAGCTACATAAGCGATTGCAGCGAGGGGATCCTCCTATAAACGAATTGGACGCTGCGTGTCGAGAACACGATATCGCCTACGCCACACATCAGGATATTGTTCCGAGGCATTTGGCTGATAAGGTTCTTGTGGGAAAAAGCCTGGAATCGGGTGCAGTCTGCCGACGCTACTTTTGACGAGAATCTTGCCGCTAGACTTGTGACCACAAGCATGAAGGGAAAGCTGGCCATGGGTGCTGGATTGCGCAAACGTCGGAAGAGAATACTACCGCCACCCGCTAGAGGTGGGATGTTACCTTTGCTACCGCTTTTGGCAGCATTGGGTGCTGTAGGTAGCTTGGCAGGGGGAGCCGCACAGATCGCTACCTCGGTGGATAAGAAACGTGCTGCGGAGAAGCAACTGAACGAGCTGGTTCGTCACAGTCAGCACATGGAAGCATTAGCCATGGGCAAGGGCAGAGGTCTTAAGAAGGGAGGTGGACGACGCAGGAAGGGAAGGGGCTTGTATCTACGTCCAGAAAACTCGGGACGAGGTCTGTACTTATCCCGGAAAAAGGCTTAAGCGGTGCGGAGATTGAAACTTATGCTGAACGTCTACGCATTCCTAATTTTAGAGGCGTATACATGCTAGATAAACTGCCTCTAAGACCTAGACGTGCAGAGAGGATCGTCGTCAATTTGGACAACTCGCAGAATCCCGGTACCCATTGGGTTGCTGTACGCAAGGATGGAAATTTAGCCTTTTATTTTGACAGTTTCGGCAATCTGAAGCCTCCAAGAGAGATAGAATCCTATCTCGACGGTGTTAAGATCATGTATAACAGACACAGGTATCAGAATTTCGATTTTGTCATTTGTGGTCATCTGTGCTTGCAGTTTCTGTTATAAAACACTATCGACAGGATGTTCGAATGGTCAAAGTGAGTTACACTATCACTGTGAGCGGATCTGATTCTAGTTTCTCTACCCATTTGAATCCGCCACTCCATCTAGATCCAGGTGGAGTTTACGAGATTGATCTACTGAATTTCGAGGCATTTTACTCGATACCAAATGTTGATCCTAGCAATAACCTTTTCCATTACGTGCGGGATGGAAAACTTGAATCCGTCGAAATTCCACCTGGAACTTATGAAATAGAAGATATAAACACCTTCATCAAGGATAGACTCAAAGCCGGCGATGACTTTTTTCTCCGTCCCAATAATAACACTATGCAGGCTGAGGTTCGGTGCCCCTACGTTATCGATTTCGCTCGAGAGACATCGGTGGGCTCTCTTCTCGGTTTCACCGGCAAGCGCACGGTGGAGCCGGGTGTACTGACCGAGTCTGACGAACTAGTGAACATATTTAAGGTCAGCATCATACGCGTCGAGTGCAGCCTTGCCACTGGATCCTTCATCAACGTTAAAAGCGGGCATTCTCTCTACGAGTTTTTCCCGTCGGTTCCTCCGGGCTACCACATCTCGCAGGAACCGCCCAGTCCTATATATCTACCCATCATCGACACGAATCTCATTGATCATCTCAGCATTCGTGTGGTAGACCAGAACGGGAATACGCTCGACTTCAGAAACGAAACTATAACAGTGGGACTGCACATAAGACGGAATGGGAATAAATTTTAAAATGCATTACTATAATAAAAAGCTTCTCTCGAGATTGATACCTACTCAGTCTTCGACATGCAAACTACTAACACCATCCAACCGAGAGTTCCTCGAGCGTCTGGGATTCAAGGTTCTGTAATGGATGTTTTAGATGTGACCGGAGTTCCGACGTTTGACGATAAGATTAGTAAAGAGGAGGAACATGTCTTCCTACCTTACAATACGTCTGCTCTAGATGTGAATGATGAAATTAGAATACCATGCCAAGCCGAGGATTTGTACACGCTTCCTAGCAGAAGTTACCTCTATATAGAGGGATCTGTGCCAAAACCTACTGGCGAAGCTTCATCTGCAACACTGACCAACAATGCCTTGGCGTTTCTGTTGGATGAAGTTCGCTTAGATATGAATGGTACTACTATAGATAGAACGAGAAATCCCGGAATTTCTACGACTATGCGCAACTATGCGGCTCTCAACACTTTGGACTCCAATCGCCTGCAGAACGCCGGCTGGATGTATCCCGGAGAAGCTGTAGACATCGTGAACGCATCGAATGGTGTATTCAACGCCATCGTTCCTCTTTCGATGCTTCTGGGTTTCGCAGGCGATCACAAGGAGCTCATACTTAATAGCAAGTTTGAACTCGTTCTCATTAGATCTAAAAATTCTAATAATTGTGTGATGGGCAACGATGTGACTATCATTAAACTAAACCGCATCGAATGGAGGATGCCCGTACTTAGACTCTCCGATGCCGAGAGGTGGAGAAACTTAAACTCGTCCAGTCAGATCGCCCACTGCACGTTGCTTTTCGAACCCTGGACCTTCACACTCAACCTGCAGTACCGCAGACTAAAGCGTTCACATGGAACGTTGCAACGACATCGAAGCTTGAGAAACCGCGTTTTGTCATAGTGGGTGCACAGACCGGCAGACTGAACTACCTTGCTAAAGATAGCTCTATCTTTGATCACTGCAATATCACCAATCTGAAGCTTTATCTCAACAGCGAATGTTATCCGTATCATGACATGAATTTGGATTTTGCAAATTCAAAGTTTGCATCTCGGTATGAGGTCTAGCGCGAGCAGCGGAAGCGAACGGTCGCGTATACGTAGCGTTCCTGGAAAGATCGGGAAAAAAGAAAAATGGGGGTAGATTTGGAAGTGTATAGGGCCAGAATTGGGTGCTTTACAAACGGTAAAAACAATAAGGAAGAGAAAAGGAATCAACTATCAAAGGAATGCCTATGGCTGTTTGTGATCCTGGCAGTATTATTGGTTATTGCAGGAGTAGAATTAAACCCAGGACCTGAAGGAATGACACAGATAATGACAATGTTAAAAATCATTTCAGAGGATATAGTGGATCTGAAGAAAATAGAAAAGAGAATAGAATTAAATATCGACAGAAAGATAGGAGAATTGAAAGGAATGCTGTTCACTACAACGAAGGAAGTGCATGAAGAACTTCGCATCTGTAAAGAAAGATTGAACAAGATGGAACGGAATATGGAAATGGAGACAAGAAGACACAATATAGTGATATTCGGGGTGGAGGAAAACAGAGAGAAAAGCCTAGAGCAAGCAGTGGAGGAAATACTAGAAAGACGAATGGATATAAAGCTGGCAGGCTAGGAAATTATAACGTGTTTTAGAATCGGAAGAAGGGGCAACAGAGCCAGACCTATGGTAGTAAAATTTGCAACTAGTAAAATCAAATGGACAGTTTTGAATAATGGAAGAAAATTGAAAGGAACGAGAATTTTTGTTGAACGAGACTATGGAAAAGAAGAGAGAGAGATAAGAAGATTATTATTAGCGAAAATGAATCAAGCCAGGCAAGAAGGAAAAAAATCATTTGTAAGAGGACTAGAATTGTGGATAGATGGCAGGAAGCAGGATATGAGTCAGCGTTTGATTTCAGATCGAACAACAAGCAGAGCAAATTCAGCAGAGGAAGCGATTGCAGTGAAGCCGGCCGACGTAATCCAAGAACGAGAGGGACACGTGCGTAGAGGTGCAAGTGGAAGGGAGGAAACAGCTGACGTGACGTCACCAAGGAGATGCGTCATACCCAGTGAACGAGAGAAGCAAGAGGTGTTGACCCTGGTGGCAGCTGATCGAGAAAAACAGATGATCGCGAGTGGAAGCGGCCTCAAAGTGGTGTCAACCCCAGAAGGAAGTATCCTGGAATTAGAGGAGGAGAAAGAAGATCCGGCGGCGCAGGAGAGGAAAACTAGATATAGGGCAAAGTTAGAAAAATACAGAGAGGGAAGAAGGGATTCAAGATAGGGTCTAGATTTGAAGGTGGTGTCATTTAATGTGGAAGGGCTAAAAGCGAAAGTGATAAATGGCGAAGTATTTGAAGTGCTAAAATTAGGTGAAATAATAGTAATGGTGGAAACTTGGTTGAATGAAAGTGAGAAGATAGATGTGGTAGGATATGACTATATAGGGGATCATGGTAAAAGGAACAGCAAAAGAGGGAGGACCTCCGGTGGTATTGGAGCGTTCATTAACAAGAGTAGTGGAATAAATGTGTGTGAAGTGTTGAGTATAGAGAAAGGCCAAATAATGTGGATAAAGGTAAATAGGGCGAAGGGGATGGAAGTTTGTATAGGATTAGGCATAGTCTATAACCCACCAGAAGTCTCGGAATTTTATAAGGACAATTTATATATAAGACTGAATGATAGTATGGAAGAATTAAGAAGCAAAAATCCTAACATAGAGTTCATTGTAGTAGGGTATTTTAATGCAAGAGTAGGGGAATATAATCCAAGAAGTTTAAATGTAGAAAATGAATGTATCTGGGAAAAAAATGAGGAAAAGGAGAGGAGAAGTAGAGATAAAGTGATAAATGCAGAAGGTAGAAAGTTAATAGAATTCTGCGAACAGAATAATTTAATAATATGTAATGGGTACAAAGGAGAGGACCAGTGGGGACAGTTTACATTTGTAAGTGTAATCGGGCAAAGTGTAATAGACTATATGATATGTAGTATAGGAGTCGAAGAGGTGATGGAAGAATTCAAGATTATGAACATAATAACAAATAGTAGTCATTTTCCATTAAAGATGAAAATAAGACTAGGGTTATGTTACAAGGAGGATAAAAAATTAGCATTAAAACAAATCAGAAGTTACAAATGGAAAGAGGAGAACGCAGAACAATTTAGGTGTAATTTAACTTCAAAGTGTGGTGAATTAAGGAAACTTGGTATTATAGAAACATTACAATGTGGGAGGATAGAGGGAGCACTGGAAAGGCTAGAATAATTGGTTAAGTGGGCAGGTAGCAGGATGGAAGTGAAGCCTAAAGTGAATGAAAATCAGTGTGGGTGGTATGATGAAGAGTGTGGAAAGGCTAAGAAAGAAGTGATGAAAGAAATGGATAGATGGAGAAGGTCAGAAGAGGAGGAAGATAGGCAATTTTTTTAGCAAATAAAAGGGGTTATAAATGTCTACTAGATGAGAAAAAGAAGGATTGGCAGCAAAGAATGGGAGAAAAGATTAAGGAGGCGGTCAGAGGGAAAGAAAATAAATATATATATGGTCAGTTGTTAAGGAAATGTACAGAAAGAAACAGGTAGTTAATAAGATAACACCAAGGGAATGGAAATATCATTTCAAAGGTTTATTGGGGGGAGGAAGAGTTCAAAAAAGTGAAGTATATTGGGGAAATTTTGAGAACAGAGTGGACCACTTAGACAAAGAGATTACAACCATAGAGGTAGAGTATGAAATAAAAAAATTAAAACAGAGGAAGGCTACAGGGGCCGATGGAATTCCGGGGGAATTTTGGAAAAATTTTGGGGAGTTAGGAGAGGGTACAAAGTTGTTGACACAGCTATTTAACAGAATCAAAGAGAAGAAAGTGATACCGGAGAGATGGAAAGTGAGAATTATGGCACCATTGTATAAAGGAAAGGGAGATACAAATAATCCAAGCAACTACAGAGGAATTAGTTTATTATCTATATTAGGCAAAATATACACTGGTATATTAGCTAGAAGATTATACGAGTGGGTAGAGAGGGAAGATAAGATAGAGGATAATTTTCTTTGCCATAATAAATTGCTTTGAAATTTAGAATACTGATTCATGATAAATTGTTCACTTATAAACCCCTAACTCATGTTGTTCAATCTATCATATAAGAAATGAAAATGTATTTTGTTTATATCAATAAAGAATGAAATTTTTATATTTTTTATTGATTTTAGCATACATCTCCTTTAACTTTTTTCTGACACTCCTACCTCTAACATCGTATGAACACATTGATTTATGAACGTCATGCAATTGAAATAAATATATTTCAATGTATGGAATTAGTCTCTTCAGTCCTGCTATTGCAACAATGTTCAGGTTTATGACATTTTCGTTTAGACACGTATTCACAAATGCTATTTCATTAACTTTATTCATATGCACTGTTATGTTATATGCATAGATTATATTCTCACTGTACGATAAACGAGGAAGCTTACCGTCTTTCACATACGTTTCAATCACAGCTATATTTCGAACTATTATCTGCCAGTCCTCTTTTGTTATGTATACCAAAGTTTCGTCAACTGCTTTGATGAAGAGGGAGGCGAGTTCGTAATGCAGTCCTATATTCACACGATGCTTGGAGCTGATGGAGATGTCGAGCATAAACACACTATTTGGATTCATCTTTCTCTGACTTTTCTGGAATGGGGTCAAAGATGAGCACTATAACGTTCTCTCGAGAGGCTTCCAACATCTTCTTCTTGTTTACGACCTTTGCCTGGTTTCTCTTCTTGTCAGGATTTTTTGGACCTGTAGACATACACAAGATCTCTGTTTTAACACACGAGTCATTAATAAAAAGCTCTTTCTTTTTATTCACAATTATTCTGCTTACCTTTCTTCTTCTTTCTCCTCCACGGGCTCGGATGTCGACACCGACCGATCCACGTCGCAATGCGGTGGCACATCTCCTTCGGGCATTCTGTAAAAAAAGGCACAGTTTTTTGCTAGCTATCTTTTTTCTCCCCTACTACATCTATTCTATCACATGTTCTTTACTTACTTACCCTTTTGCTTTGAGATACACGTCGCAGCACTCTCCACAACGGAAGAATGACGACATTTGTTGATGCTGTGATGGTTCCTTACAGATGATGGTATGCGTATCGCCATCACATATCCTCATGCTTATCAAGATAGTGCTGCTTC
Organism: Deroplatys truncata; assembly: GCA_030765065.1. Classification (NCBI taxonomy): domain Eukaryota; kingdom Metazoa; phylum Arthropoda; class Insecta; order Mantodea; family Mantidae; genus Deroplatys; species Deroplatys truncata. The sequence continues at coordinate 422,280,405 of CM060990.1, forward strand.
ATTTGCTCGTACTCCTCGAGGTTCACCCAGCAACAATTGTCACTATCGCTCGCGATTCTGATATTTTCACTACTCATCGTGCTGGCTCACAGTCGACTGTGAACGCCGATCCATTCTCGTTTCACATTTAATGGATAGGGCGGTGGTGGGGATTGAACATGCTCGTTCTTGCACTGACCTAGTTTATACCGTTACGCACGTGGGCTCTTGCTCACATACACAGTCTTCTGTAACATACTCATGCAGCCTAACATGCGTTACGTACTGGATAACCGTACACCTAACTCGAATATTATATTAGCCTCACATGGTTTTCTTATTTTATAGTCCATTGCCTTCTTGATGAAAGATTCCAAGTTTTTAGCTGTGGGATCTCGAAAATTATTAGTGCCTCTGAACGCGGTTCTTGATACATTTCAGAGCCATACATTAGTTTTTTTAGCAAACGAGGTAACCGTACACATAACTCGAATATTATTTAGACCATATGTCTTTTTTTTCTCATATATATACACTTCATTGCCTCTGAACGGGGTTCTTCTTGCAATTTTTTTCAAAGGCATACATTTCGGTTTAGCAAATCTGGGGGGACGTGAGCGCGCACGCGTGCACACACGCAGATCGAAATTTCACATTTTTTTCGGCTTTTAATTATTTTTATTATTCATTAACTGCACAACATAACAATAAAGTATATCAACAACTTCACGAGGGGAAATAACGTGCTGGCTTTTAATTATTTTTTATTATTCATTAACTGCACAACATAACTATAAAGTATATCAACAACTTCACGAGGGGAAATAACGTGCTGGCTTTTATTTATTTTTATTATTCATTAACTGCACAACATAACAATAAAGTATATCAACAACTTCACGAGGGGAAATAACGTGCTCCAGGGAGGACCGCAGAAAGAGGGACGGACTTCAGACTTCTCTCCCTCAGAATCCCAACGTCACGTAATCCCACACGTTACTCGTATACGCGGTTACTAACACCATTTGTTTATATGGCGGATTCAAACTCACGTACATAGGTGTACTCATTACCGTGAATAAAAAACTAACCCCTTAACTACTGGTATCCAGCAGTGTGGAATACTGGTAGCCAGCATTCCTCCTAATCTAAAAGTACAATTATCAATTTATTTAATCTCCAATACTAACTCTAACTTGAGTTGCTTTACCTTGGACCCCAACAAACCTAAACCTTGAGGTTGTCGAGTTGTTGGGTCCTACTTGCAACATATCAAATAAAAACTACAGTAATTTAATACTCATTTACCTCTTCCTTGCCAATTTTCCTCATCCATTTTGCTCTTACTTTGTCAAAAAGTTTCCTACTTCTATTATATTTTTCCTAGATTTTACATTTACTAACTTTTTAGCTTGAATTTCTATTGGTAAATTTAACCATTCTCTCTTTTCTATCCTATTTCTAAGCAACTTCGTTTCTTCACACTCTAAAACTATATGCCACTCTTTAACTTTCCGGTGGCATAGTGGGCATTTCTCCAAATCAATCTATTTTCTCAAACATTTCAGATTCACCACCCCTGTCCTAGCCCATGCAAATCCTGCTCTTGCTGTTTTATCACATATATCAACATACTGTTCCCTGCTCCATACCACTTTGATTTCTCTGTATAATCTCAGTGAGCTCTTAAAAGTAAAACTCGCTAATAAATCTTGTTTTTCCATATCATCTATTCTTGTCTTAATTTCATTCCAGAAACCTATTTGTAGTAATTCTTTAACTCTCCAAATCTCCCCAAAACCTATCTTCATCAAGGTTTTCTTTATCTTACCTAGCCAAGACTCTTTATGATTAAGTCTTTCCTGACTATCAAACATTGATGTAAAATGCTCTGATCATCAGAATTTCTAATTCTAATCCAATATTTTAGCACTCTTTCCACAATTTTTCCTTTAATTCTCATTCTCCCTAATTCAGCTTAAGCTACACCTTTGGGTGATGATCTTGGTAAGCCCAATATTTGTTTACAAAACCTCCTGTGGATCATGTCTATTTACTCACCCTTCTTCCAGGCCCCAAATCTCTGCTCCATATAACATTTTTGCTTCTACTACAGTAGTATAAATTCTCTCTAACCATTTTAATTGCATTTCTGGCAATTTATCTATACAAGTTTTGATGACTTTCATTGCCATTTTTCCTTTAGCTAATACTATTCTCTTTTGTTCGCTCCACCCACCATTGCTGCTTAGTCATATCCCTAAATAATCAAATTTCTGAACTACCTCAATTTCTCTTCCACGCCAATACCATTTGTCATCTTTCCGTAATTTATTGCCCTTTTTAAATACCATAATTTTTGTTTTATTTACATTAATTCTTACACTCCATTTTTTGCAAAATTTATCTATCACTTCAATTCTTCTCGCCAAACCCACATTACTTATAGATCCCACAACTAAATCATCTTCAAATAACAAACCAGGTATTTTTTATTACCTATTAATTATTGGCACATGTCTGTTCTCTACACTAGTTGATTCCAAAATATCGTCTATGAACAGATTAAATAATACAGGGCTCAATTTACAACCTTGTCTTAGACCAATATTATTTGGAATGCTTCTCATTAATATATTATTAGCAATTTGAATACAAAACTGATTGTCCGTATATATTCTTTGAAGTACTCTTATAAAGGTGGTACTCATCCCTTTCTTGCTCAGTTTAAACCACAGTGCTTTTCTATTTATTGTGTCAAAGGCCTTTTCAAAATCTATAAATAACATGTATAATCTCCCTCTCTTGTTGGTTAAATATTTCTTTACCATTGTGTTTATAACTAAAATGTTATCCAGTATATTCTTATTACATCTAAACCCTGATTGAAGGACTGATAATTTTTAGGCCTGGTATTGTATATACTATGCCTGGAATGAAAGATGAAATGACAATATAGGAAAATGGAGAGAAAAGGCAAGTAAGGAAATACTATTTGACCATGTTCTTATGAGAAGCATATGCAATATAGATATCTGAAAAAAACACAAGTATCATTTACAAAATTTTGTTCCCTAAGACCAAAAAGTGTACTGCTTTTGAAAGATTCGCCAGAATATCAGTGCAAGTGTGAACTTCATGAGAACTTTAGGCTAATGTTGAAGGGTTTGAAGATTGAGTATAATGGTTCATGGTGCTCTCATGTTCCCCGCAGACCTGATGATTCAAATTCAGACTGTTGGGACAATACTTGTGATGCTTACTGTGGAGGTAAATTATGCAAATTTGATGATGTGGCACCAATTCTCTCTGTGACATGGAAAAAGTGGACCAAAACTGATGACTGCATGGTCTTAACAACAAAAGAAGGCTGTGCAGGAGAGCTTGTAGACATGATCATTGTTGAATTATCTAAATTCCAAGAACATATCAGAGTTAAAAGAATTCAATTTGCTGCTTTTGAGAGTGACAAGCTTACCTCTAGAACTTTACAGATTGATTTTGTAATGGCATATTCATGTGAGAATCAAAATGAGGTACAGTCTGCACTTTGGTCTCGACAGAGTATTGCAACTGTTCACTGCTGTGGTGTTGTTTGAAGGTAATGAATGCAAGACTTATCTCATCTGTTCAGACGCCAAAGATAAGAGTAAGGACACTATTTACACATTTGTAAAAAAGTTGTATTATGAAGAGATTTTTAGTACTACAACCAAAAATGAACTTCCCAATATTATTTACGTGATGGCCCATTCAAATACAGACACATGGTTAGGATTTTATCTGCACTTACTCAATATTATGGGAAACCATTTTCATGGAAATATTTTGCTACAAGCCATGGAAAGGGCATAGTGGATGGTATTGGGGGAGGGCGAGCAAAATCACTGGTGAGGCAGATCTGTATCAGTCACTCGAAGTGTTGTTGTCCAAAATTACATTGATTTTGCCAACACGGTGTCTAAGGCAATGCCTTTAACCAAAGCTCTGCATGTATCCCAGGATCAGATGTCAAAGAAAACTGAGGAGGACAGACTCTGGAAAGAGGTGCTGGAAAACTAACTCTTCGAAACAGCCTATTGAAAACCTAAGGAAAGAAGGCAGTACAAGAGATGCAGCTGAATGTGGGAGATTGGTGTGCAGTTCTATACGATGGACAGATCTAACCCTAGTGAAGTATTGGATGTCAACAAGACTGAGGTTCCAGTTTCAGTTATGGTACCAGCAGCAAAGTACTGGAAGTGGCCATCAAAGCCAGATGCACTGTATTACCTCAAAGGTGATGTCAAAAAAAAACTTAACCCGCCTAGGGTTATGAGTTCATGAGGACAGTTTAAGTTTGCAGATTTGTAAAATTTTGTGATTTTGTTATTTGTTTAAACATACTAAATTATTTCTTGTAAGCATTCCATAACATTATCAACTATGCATAAATAAACAAGTTTAACATGAAGGTGTCTAATTTTATCAAGCGCAACATTACTTAAAGTACAACTAACCACAAGTCACACACGTAATGATTTAAATGTCACACACGTAACATTAAAAAATATATTTCTCTATAAAGTGGTTTCAGTTTTTTTATGTATTTTAAGTATGATAGTAAGTAAATCAAGCACTCTTGAGAAAAAAAATATGCTGATTGAAATATAGAAAAAAATTCAGAGAAAAATTGTCAAGTATATGAAGCAAGCATGATTGTGCTGTTCTCTGAGTCACGCATGTAACATTATTTTAAGAATTAATATGTAAGGTAAATAGTATATTTAAAGTGAACTTCTATGATGTATGCATTATAGAAGGCCTATTTTACCTTATAGGAACAACAAAATGTTGCTAGGCCTCTTTTCAAATATAATTTTACAGAAATGCATCAGAAAAAATGTAAGAAAAAGTCATACATGTAACACTGGAATTGCCCATTAGTGTCTATGACATGCAATGCTAGTACAAATATTTTAATGCAGTCCTGAAGTTACAAAGGGATGGCTAATTCTTCTTCCTCTTCATCTTCCTCCAGATTATCCTCATCACTTTCCCTCAGGTCTATAAGAAACTCCTCTATGTTTAGTGCATTTCTCACTTCTTCACTTCATAATTATGTTTTCAACATAGTTTACTTCATTTCTCTACATTTCTTGTGTTACCTGTTAAAATATTGACATCATCATCATCATCATCATCATCATCAGAATATTGTGAAAGCTCACACAATATTATGAAACTTTTATAGTTAAAATACCAACAATCTAGCTTACATACCTGGTTGTGTGCTTCCTTCCATGCAGCTCTAGGTTGATCCAATCCTTGTCCTGGCCATGAAGCTACTGATGTATTATAATGATTCTTAGTTACTGACCACACAAGCTTTATAGAATTAAATAGGGATGTGGTAAGGGGGAAGCCACAATACCGTATGACCTTCTTTGATTAACATTTCATCGCTGACATATCTAAAACATTTTGATTACCTACTTATCACTCTGTAACTTATAAGTCTTAAACTTCACTCTGATGTTATGAAAGAAATTAGATACCGTGCTGTTAAGAACGTATCTTTTTTTAACTGGAAGACTGCTCTCCTCACTGTTTTTCTCTTATTTAACTTATTTAAAAGAAATAAAATAACTCCTGTTTTTCAAAATAACTGCAGTAGCCTTAACCTCAAATATCAAAGGGTTGAGTGATAATAATGCTTTTGCACCATTACGATACAGAACATGATGTAAGATTCATTTTTTAGGAAGAAGGTAAACAGGAGGCCCACACAGGTAAAATCTGTTTTATTTGTAAACAGTGATTCCTCCCCTTCAATATCCAAAAATTCATTTGGTTTATATCATCAAAACATATGAGGGTTAAAGAATAAAGTAGAGGAGCTAAGTAGATATATTCAAGATATAAATTATGATATCACAGTAATCTGCACAACAGAGCACCACATGACTGAAGCGGAGCCTATAAGTGTAAAAGGCACATCTCAAAATTAATTGTGAATTTAAGATAGACTCCACAACACCAAGAGAGATAGAAAATACTATTAGCTCATTGAAAAGCAAAACCTCTCATAGATGGGATGAGATAAGTACCAAATTGTTAAAATATTGCCTAGCAGAGTTGACTTAGTCATATATGCAATCATTCCCTTATGTCAGGGATATTTCCAGAAAAAATGAAACACACAATTGTTAAGCCTCTATACAAGAAAAGAGATAAAAGCTTGGCTTCCAATTGTAGGCCCATCTCTCTTTTGACAGCATTTTCTAAAGTAATGGGAAAAGCTGTATATAATCGGGTTATAAAATACTTGGAGTTCAACAACACTTTCGCAGTATCCCAGTTTGGTTTTAGGAAAAAAATGTCAACAGAAAATGCAACATACATGCTCACTTCTGAAGTATTAACAGCTTTGGATAAAAAGGAACTACCATTAGGAATATTTTGTGACGTAGCTAAGGTTTTTGACAACATAAATCACAACCTCTTGCTGCAAAAGTTAAAAGTTTATGGCATCAGTGATATCTCTATAAATTGGTTCAGATCTTCCTTAACAAATAGGATCCAGAAAACCAAAATCAATAATTGTGGTTCAGAACCAGGTTTTATTATTAGAGGTGGCTCACAAGGTTCTATACTTGGCCCATTGTTATTTTTAATATTTATAAATGACCTGCCATACTATCTTAGCGAAGATTCAATAGCTGTGCTTTTTGTAGATGATACCAGTATACTTATATCTGAAAAATCACATCAGGAATTAAGAAATTCTGTGAATAAAGGTTTTGAACAGCTCAACTTTTGGTTTGAAGCTAATAAGGTTTCATTAAACTATGATAAAACCAACTTTATTCACTTTCAAAAGAAGCATAAACAAGTGAGTGAATTAAGAGTCAGGTACAACAATTACACCATAAATAAGGTATCTGATATAAAATTTCTAGGGCTTCAAATAGATGGAGATCTCAGCTGGAGAAAACAAATAAAAATCATGCTACCAAAACTTAGCTCGGCTTGCTTGCCTTAAGAAACTTAAAACATTTGCTCCACCAAAATGCCTTAAGAACAGCATATTTTGCCTACTTTCACTCCTTTTGTGGTATGGAATAATCTTCTGGGGTAATTCGGCACATAGCAAGCAAGCATTTATATTACAAAAAAAGGCCATACGTATTATTTGTGGTGTTGGGTCCTGTCATTCCTGTAGGCCCTTATTCAAAACCCAAACAATTGGTACTCTTATTGGTGAATACATGTATTCTCTCTTGAGCTAACCTAACAGATAATTATGATAACTTCACAACAAACCTTGCTGTGCATGACCACAATACAAGGCATCAGGCAATTTGCATAACCAGCAAATAGCTTAAAACTTCCAAAAAGGATGTTACTATTCTGCAGTAACAATTTATAATAGCCTTCCATGCTACCTAAAACTATTAGACAATTATAATTAACATAAAATCTTTAATAAAGAGTTAAAGTCTTTCTTGTATACTCACTCCCCATATATAATGGAGGAATCTTTTAATATGTCGTGCAACATGTGAATATTCAATACATAGGGCAGATGGCATATGATGGTGACTTACACTTATTTGTTATTGTTTTCCTACTGTAACGCATGTTAGATGTTTACTCTTGGAATGGTGATGGTTTACAAATTTTCATATTCTTGGTGTTGGGTATGCTATTAGCTTAAAAAAAAAGTTCTTGATGTTGGGTATGTTATTAGTTAAAACAAAAGTTCTTGGTGCTGGGTATGTTTATTAGTTATACTGCATATCTCATAATTGTATGATGCATTCAATGTCCTTGAACGTTGCTCACAGTGGGGCCAAATTAGTGTATATCAACTGGGATAGGAACTTCCAGTGCAGCATTGATATTCCAACATCGACCACCCAAAAGGTACATTTTGAGCGCTGCATATGCCCATTGTATCCAAACGTAGATGCTAGATGATGCTGTGCAGCCCATACGTATAACATTCAAAGCTGTCAATACAATTATTCTAAACTGCTGTGTTGAATATTAAATGATTTTAAAAATAACATATATTTATTCCAAAATATTATATCATTTTACTCTGTATAAAGTTGTTTTCATAATATTAATGGACCGGTTTGTACTGTATTTGAGCTCAAAGTGCGATATGAAAAAAAGATGAAATTTTAAAGCTGCAGTTAGTATTTTAACAGAGTGAGAGTAAATCGGGGAAGAAAATAGTAAAACTGGCAAGATTTAAAAGGCATACAAGAATGTATGAACAGCAAGAAGGAAGTGATCGATGTTTTCAAAGGCTTGTTGGTAACTAAGACGTATGAATGTAATAAATAATGTAGAATAACCAAAATTAAATTCATAACATAACCAGAATTGCATTACATATACATTTATTTTCAAAATAAAATTGTACTGACTACTCTGGCTAATATTACATTTTGTAAGTCAGCTGTAGTTCGAATCTATTCTACTTATGCATGATGACACTAATAATAATGGTCATATGATGAGTGAAATAGTAGGTAGTGAAAAATAAAAAATCTGTTTGATATCCTAGTTGGGCTTTACAGCTATTAGAAAGGTAGAATTGAAAGGCTTTCCCTTCCCATTTAAATATTAAATTCATTTTTGCATTCTTTGAATTTCAGAACACTGCATTTTTTATATATGGGCTAATGCAGCTCATTCTCCTGCTCAACCCCTCCAGAAGTAGTATCCTCAGGATTATGGCACAGATTTCCTTCATTCATAATTTGAAGTGAGTTATATTAAACAGAATTTCCGTTTTGCTCTCATAAGCTAATGGCAGAGTTGTTGCCACATCTTTCTAAATTATCTTTTTGTCTTTCTTTTTTTACAGTGAGATTACATTGCACACAACCATGAACACTTCTGGGACAGAATTATGCAATGGCCTAGTACTATATGCTAAGATGAAATACTTTTGCAAACTGTGCAAAGTAATAGTGCTGTTTTAACAAAGAAATCATTTAAATTTCCAAACTGTAGTAAATAAAGATTTAATACATTTGGTATTGGATACTTCATAAGTTGTTACAATGTTTCAGTCTGCACTGTCTTAGCATTGGTTTACTGGATATTTAGTTTAAGTTATACACATTTTGTGGTATCTTCACACAGAAAATACTTCTTTGTAGAACCATTGAGTTTTCAGATTAAGTAAAAAAATATATAGCTGAATATAACTACAGACATGGTTTTTCTGAAATTGTTTGTTATCCACTATATAAACAATATAGTAGCAAGGATTTGTGATTTTTAATACTAAGAAATAGTTTACCTCATGATGCAGTGAATGTCAAATATTACTGTTAACAGTCCATTTAATGAAAGTAGTTTTGAGCTTAAAGACAATGGCTTTTCTAAATTATAGCTACTCTGTAATTGTAATTTGCAGACTAGATTTGCTTTCACTGTCTTCATATACAATGACATTAAAGCAAAATAAAACAAATGTATATATTGTTTGTCAGGTTTTCCTAATATACCATTACTGGTGAATTCCAACTAAGCAACCTGATTAGGATTTGGCGGATTTATCTGAACTTTGTGTTTGAAATATTTAACTTAATTTCATATGTCGTAAGGTTCACAATCTGTTCTTAATAATGATATTACAACAGGCATCATAATCTGATTAATAGTTCGGGTTGTACAATTTTCTTGATATGAAGTCATGCAAATAGTACTCTTAACTGCCACACACAGCAATGCTGGTATGACAAGTATAACAAATGATAGTACACCCCAAGTGATTGTGAGAAAACTCCTTTCATTTAAAAATAGTGAGTCAGGAATAGTGCTAGAGGAAATTGTATTACTTATTTAATCTTTATTATTATTACTTATTCAAAATTCATAATTTATGTCAAAATGATTTTTAAAAAAAGCCATAATTAGCGCAACTTCATGGGAGGGGCAAAAAGTTTTATAGTAATGAAACATATCAGTTTACTGTGAAAACAAAAGTCATGATGCATTGCAGTTTAGTTTTTTTCTTTTCCCCCGAATTTTAGTTATCCATTTGCTCCACATTGATAAAATATTTTAATCTGCTGCTATAGAAAGAATAATTATGTATTTTAAGTATTAAGAATTTAACAGTAAAAAAAACACAAGGAGATATTATGTCTAATATTGTGTTCATAAGTTTGTCTTTATGTTTTGAGACAGAATGTGCCCGAATTAATTTTATAATGTATGAATTTATTTAGTGATTAATTTGATACATGAATGATATATGTGTATAATGTGAACACCGTGTAAATAGCTACTTTTGTGTAATGTAATATTTGTCTTGTATATAACGTTCCTGTTTCACTAGTTTTAGAATGTCATGAACTCTGCAGTTAGGGTAGAAATATGCTGTTCGCATGTGCAGAGAAAACCGGGATCTTCTGTGTTAGAATCGAAGGGTAAGTTTTTATGACCTTATTTGTCTCCGCTCCGGAAGTATGGAGTGAGGGAAATATAACACGGAACGGAAAATTACCGAGAGAAGCCCGGGAAAAGTCACGTGATATATACAAACTAACCAATAAGAATATATATAAATTAAATAATATTTAGCCACGCTGAGAGAACCGCGAAAATTCTTCCAATGAGAAATTAGATCCCAAAATTTTAAGTGGGATTTCGTGGTCTATAAATAGTCGGTATTTACCCCAAAATCCAGGAGTTGACTTGTAGATACAGACGAGGAATCTACGCTACTCCGTATGACAAAGTTGGTGCGCAAATGGTGTTCTTTTGTGCGGAAGTGTAAATGTGACCAATCACATATTAATTAACAATGTATCGGTGATTTCCGAGTTCTAGATAAAGTGATAAGTGAACAGGAACATTATCCAGTGTTTTTAAAGTGAGAAGTGACAATAAATTGCAGTTACCCAAACATTATGATGAGTAGTAAATTCTCCTCTGAGCTCCTTTGTACCACTACCGAGATCAACGAGCTTATTAGCAATCCTGATAGGCAAAGTCCATGCAGACATCTCCGCTGAGAACCAACTAGCCAAGAAAACAGCGAGAATTACCGTACAATTAAATCAACCAGCCAGGGCAACAAGACGAAGCCACGTCGGACGGAGAACATAAAGCAGGTACAGTGAATCTTACCATTACTTCTCCTGTATCTACCACTACACTGCGTTCGACTCCAACCCGCGCGGGCATTGAACCCGGGACTGCAACCAACGGCGAAGTCTTCGAAGTAAGAGACGCGAGGACTGACGCAGTATACAACTACTAAAGACAGCTGTTTGGTTTGAATCCAGTTTAAGCATGAAGTTGTTGAGTATTATGATTCCACTGTCAAATTGAAAAGTAGTGTTTACTTCCTTTTCCTCTGTTTTTACAAGTTCACTTCCATCTATATGCTCTCTCAGGCACAGGTTTTAGTAAATGAGCACTTCGCAGTGCACCATAGAGCAGGAAGTTGATAGCCAGCATATTAATAGTTTCTGTATTTAAAATGGACTAATACAAAATAGCTGTAAAGCATGTTTAACCTTCTTTCAGTTAAAAAACAAGGGAGATAGAATTTGTGGTGTTAGTGCTTATTTTAAGTGACTTGGCAATAGATACTAGATTATACTGCAACAGATATTCCAAATAAAAACCCAACAAAGAGCAATAATTAATAAAACGTTAATTGCTAAGAAATTTATGATTTGAATAATGTACAAGCAGCTATTAGAACTCTATCATACCTTGTTAAATCTGAATCAAGGGATGTTAGTGTAAGAAATTTTGCTCAAGTTTGTGTTGCATAAGATGTTGTTTTATTAAAATGATTTTTTGTATCTGAATAATTGATTTTTGTTTTTGCTGATGTATTTCATTTATTTTTCAATATATGTGTTGATATATTATGTGATGCAGTAATTTGTATCACAAATTACTTAAATGTAAATAATGATTGTAATATGAATATGCATTTTTATGTGACATTGATTTGAGATGTTTGTTGAATGTAATTATTGTTGAGAAGTAAGTTTATACGACCTTACTGAAACTGTCAATAATAGCGCGCAATAATGCAGCGAGGGGGTGAGCTGTTTATCATTATTGGAAACGAGGAATTTACGTAATGTTGGCGCGTTTTTTCCTTGAGAATCTTCTGGAACGTTTCCCTAGAGCATATGTATTCATAATTTTCATTGGATATTAAAATATACGCTAATGTTGGCGCGTTTTATTAGCCAATTGCAGTTCAGTTATAATCTTTAGGCATATCGGGGAGTGGGAGTATAAATAGAGGCTAGGTTTGAGGTAAGGTCCGTCAGTCGTTCAGTTCATCAAAAATCTGTGTACACTACACGTCGTCTTCAGTCAGTCAGTTCGTCGAAAGTATTTGTACGGCAAACGTCGGGTATCGATTCACAAGTTACACGCAGCAGAATTATGAATAATCTAAAGTGTTGTAAGGTTAATTATACAAAAAGTTGAAGTACGTGGATTAAAAGTGATCAGTAAGAAGTTATTATAACAGTTTCAGTTTGGCGAGTATCTAGATCAATGTGTAAAAGTGAGAGTGAACGTGTTCGACAATAAAATTATAAACAAATTTCTTCATCAGTGTTCTTTTTGGATAAAAGATTCCTTTCCGTTTACACAACCCTGATCAAGAGACATGTTCGACCGAGAAATAATAGCTAGCCGGAGGACAGTAAACAAAAATTAAATCAAATAACAGTCGCATTTTTTCAAACACTAATACTACCACAAATTGCTAACACCAGATGGAGCTACAAACCGAACAAATGAATGACGTAACAAGATGGCATCACCATGTTGAGTAAACACACATACACAAACATCACAAGTAAAAACATTATAAAGAATACCGTTACAAATTGGCGCCCAACGTGGGGCAAAGTGACCAGGAAAGGGGCAAAGTAACCAGGAAAGTAGCAGAATTAACCAGGATGTGGAACGAATGGAGCAGTGAACTGATCTACAAGACGCAGATTCCAGAAACAACAAAAGGGACGACAGACTACGCGGATGATTGGACATCGTAATTCCGAGATTACAAGGCAACAGGGGAATTCAACTACAAAAACATCGAGAAGACGCAGATTCCAGAAACAACTATAGGAACGACAGACTACGCGGATGAGTGGACACAAAAACATCGAGACAACGCAGATTCATCATAATACAACGCAGAAGCGACATACAAACCTAGGAGAGAGGGGCAGAAAGCTGGACATCAAAGCTACATCAGCAGATAGCATCAGAAAGGTTAGAAACGTGTGATTTTTATTCTAAAAAAAAGGTGTAAAATTTTAAATGTACCTTAGGAGCGGTAGGATAAAGAAAACAATGGCTACTAATAATACAGAAGAAATAATTATGGAGGGAGATAATGTAACAGTTAGCTGTAATTCAATACAGGATACAGAAAATAGCTTAAACAATGTATTATTTGATGGAGGAAATGTTAGTGCAGAAAGTCAGAATAGAATAGCAGGAAATGTTAATTTTGATGCTGGTATGATGATGGAAATGCTGAGAAATTTTGGTGAAACATTAAATAAGAGTATTACAGATCAATTGAGAAATGATATTCGTAAGACTAATGAGAAATCAAGGGAAGATATTGGTAAGAATAATGAGAAATTAGAAAAGAAAATAGATCAAAACAGGGAAGATATGCAAAAGAATAATGAGAAATTAGAAAAATTAACTCAGAGTAATGAGAAATTAAGGGAAGATATGCAAAAGAATAATAGGGAATTAAGAGAAGACATTGATAGGAGTTTAGAACAAAAACTAGATCAGAATAAGAGAGAATTAAGGGAAGATATTGGTAAGAGCTTAGAACAAAACAGGGAAGAAATTGAAAAGAAATTCATGAAGCTAGATAGGAGTATGCCAAAAATGAGAAATGAAAATCAGGAAATGATAGCAAGTGAGATAGGAGAAATTTCAAAGAAAATGCTAGACATGAGCAGGGAAATAGGTAACAAAGAAAATGAGGTTAATACTAAAAGTGAACATGGTGATGTAGAATGTACAGAGTCAGGTAGTAGAATGAGTAACATTTCAAGTGAGATAAGAGAGATGAAAGAGGTTATGAATGTAGATGTGAATCAGGCGCAAGTTAATTTAAGAGGGGAGATATCAGAAATACAGAAGGAGTCAGTAATGCAAAGAAATAAATTGTACGAAGTAGTTAAAGTTTTGCCTGTAAATAATCAAAAGCTAACTTCTGAAATTAACAAGTACCAAGATGTTCAAATTGAAAACTCCAATCCAGTACAATTTAGTACAGATTTGTTAAAGTACTTTCAAATTAAAGAGATAGTAGAAGAATTGAAAATGACAATTGTCAAAAGATGTGTTGTTCAGGAAACTTTAGATTGTTTTCAAATGTTATCATGGGACGAAATTTCATATGAATACAAGAGGCGATTCATGAACAAATTTTTGAAGGTTAGGATACAGCTACGAGTAATGTTTAGCCACACACAATTTGATCCAGGAGGGTAAATAGCAATGAGATGTAAAGTAAATGCTGGATAGTTAAAGATGACTTGCAGAGAAATGTATTGGAACGTAAGAGGGTTAATTATGTATGTATGTTATAAGAAAGGAGAAATAAATTTTTGGACATAACTAAACGTTTAAAAAAAAATAAAAATAAAATAAATTCTTAGTAACTGTAACAGTATTTGAAATTAAAAATGTAAAAAATTGAAACTTAATGGATGTTAAAGTAAAAGTACGTAGAGATAATTCAAAGAGTAGTGTGAATAAAAAGTACAAAACAACAACAACAAAAATTGGGTAAAAATAATTAAAAAAAACAACAACAACAAATATTTATGTAGCAAACAGAACATGTGAAACATTGCCTAGATTTAAGATATGTAAATATATTTATGTAGAGGGTGAATATTTTTGGTAAATATGTATAATAATTACAAAATTCTTAAATGCACAAATTTTTGTCAACAACTTAAGAAAGTAAACAATTTTGTAACAGTAATTAAACAATTCAGGGTACAGTATTTGCTATAAAAATTTTTGTAATGTCAGATTAAAGTCTAAACACATTAAACCAGAGCCAGTAAGTAGTGGCGAGATAAAAAAAAACATACGTCGTGTGTTAAATGCGTGTGAAGTGTTAAGTGAAAGTGATAGCGTGTGTTCCAAGATTTAGGAGACTAAAAACCCAATTATAAAATTTCCAAACAAGTTGTAAATATTTATAAATATGTTTCTAGTGGGGCATATGATGCAGTTACTTAAATGTAAATAATGATTGAAATATGAATATGCATTTTTATGTGACATTGATTTGAGATGTTTGTTGAATGTAATTATTGTTGAGAAGTAAGTTTATACGACCTTACTGAAACTGTCAATAATAGCGCGCAATAATGCAGCGAGGGGGTGAGCTGTTTATCATTATTGGAAACGAGGAATTTACGTAATGTTGGCGCGTTTTTTCCTTGAGAATCTTCTGGAACGTTTCCCTAGAGCATATGTATTCATAATTTTCATTGGATATTAAAATATACGCTAATGTTGGCGCGTTTTATTAGCCAATTGCAGTTCAGTTATAATCTTTAGGCATATCGGGGAGTGGGAGTATAAATAGAGGCTAGGTTTGAGGTAAGGTCCGTCAGTCGTTCAGTTCATCAAAAATCTGTGTACACTACACGTCGTCTTCAGTCAGTCAGTTCGTCGAAAGTATTTGTACGGCAAACGTCGGGTATCGATTCACAAGTTACACGCAGCAGAATTATGAATAATCTAAAGTATTGTACGGTTAATTATACAAAAAGTTGAAGTACGTGGATTAAAAGTGATCAGTAAGAAGTTATTATAACAGTTTCAGTTTGGCGAGTATCTAGATCAATGTGTAAAAGTGAGAGTGAACGTGTTCGACAATAAAATTATAAACAAATTTCTTCATCAGTGTTCTTTTTGGATAAAAGATTCCTTTCCGTTTACACAACCCTGATCAAGAGACATGTTCGACCGAGAAATAATAGCTAGCCGGAGGACAGTAAACAAAAATCAAATCAAATAACAGTCGCATTTTTTCAAACACTAATACTACCACAAATTGCTAACACCAGATGGAGCTACAAACCGAACAAATGAATGACGTCACAAGATGGCATCACCATGTTGAGTAAACACACATACACAAACATCACAAGTAAAAACATTATAAAGAATACCGTTACATATGTGGTGTTTTATGTATAACTAAATGCTGACATTCTTGGTACATGGTAGGATATCATTTATGTTATAATTTGTATATTATAATTGATGAATGATAAACTGCTGTATACAAAGAGTAATATTACATAATACCATACCACATCACAGCCTTTCCTATTTTCCCGGTTTATTGAAAATGAATATAAAGACATTGTCAGTTTAAGATAAAACTGATTTCAATATTCCAGCAGATGGAGTGCCCAAGGCAAACTGAAAGGAGTGCAAGTTTTAAATAAAGTCACCTATGCGTTCAGTGTTTTTCTCTCCAGATGATTTTATTTGGGACTTGCACTTCTTTCAGTTGGCTTGCGCACGTTTCAAAAACGGGGGGCGGAGCTAGCAGCAGGCGTGATCGGTTGATAAGGAAGTATGGTGCATTACCGACCACAGCGTTAGTTCCGCTAACGACCACCCGAAAGTTCCGAAAAAGGCGCCCTATACGACACCTTACCCCCACCATTGAGTTGAGAATCTGTTATTATTCTGTGAGCCAAATGAACGAACAAAGAAACAGGCAAGAAACAGAACCTTTGGCAAATCTTATTCTGCAATAACACTTTTAGATAAAATCTTTTCCGAACGCCAAATATAGTAATATATTGCATGCGCTGCCGTGTCACGAACACAATAATAACAACTGTATATGCTCTAAAACAATTCAAAAAATAAGCGCAAACACGGAATACATTGCCGTCTAAACAACAGAACCTTTTTTTTAAGTTACATTTATACCCCGCCTTTAATTGCATTGGTCTTATCGGCGGCCTTTCCTGTGGAACTTATTGCCTATTGGCAATGGTGTTAACTCGTGTAACACTTCTCGTTGGGTTTATTGCACTTTGGTTTTTAAACATTAGATCATACACACTCTCATTCATACTTCAAGACTGGGAAGGATAAAGAATAAGAACCCTGAACCCCTAGCAAAACAGGCAGGTGTTCTACCGACTGAGCTACGGGGCCAGCCAATAACAGAAGCTTATTGTTTTAAAATCCAACGCTTTCCTCACCTGCACCTCCCTTCAAAATAACCTCTTCGGCAACAGATGTAATAACCCAACTACGGCCGTATCTTTCCCCATGGGTATATTTTAGGAATAATTGTGTACTGATGCAAAGTAACAGATGGAATATAACCAAATATAACTAGATAGCACTATAATGTGTTGGGGGGTTGTCAGTGTTGTTTTCAACATAAGAGGCGTAAGTACGTCATCATTTCAAATTTGATTTGAAAATTTCATAAATTTCCAAAAATACAGTTATTTTTCCCATTCAAAAACTTCCCATATGAGTAATCTTTAAATGTATATACTTCCCCACATCATTCTAGTACAGGCAACAAGAAACAGATCAGATGCGCCCCCCCACACCCACACACTTATCCTAAAACCAGGGGTAATTGTGCACCAAGTACATGTTAACAAAATAAATAATATATTGTTATCGTAATTGCTTTGTAGTACTGAAATTCATGTAGAATACTGAGAACATTTATGTTGTTAATATATGTGAATTTCTTCCAGACTGCTTCACATCTCTACAGACTTTACATATAACTCCATACAACATTTCATATAATAAAATTATGGGCTGCGCTTGCCACACTTCACCTTACTATATATAACATTGAACTGTATTTTCCAATACTCTAAATCGGGGTTTCTTGAAACACTTCCAAACTATCACTTATCATAGCATTCACAATTTCTGTACCATTTGTATCTAACAGCTTTCGTATTATACGTGGCATACTGAAAAGAGTATTGGAAATATGCATTAGTAGTTATAGTCCCGGATTAGCCAATTGGATTAACGATAATCCTGCCGCTAGGGGCGCTAGTGTCGCCGCGGATTAAGAGCGACGGCGGTAAGTTTGAAAAGGGCCATGAGCGGAAGGATTATCGTTATTGCAATTGGTTAATCCGGGACGAGATAAAAGAATTGAGGATTAGGGAAAGATGAACGAAAAACAGGAAGTGACGTGGAGTGTTTTGATTGGTAAAAAAAAGACGAAATGTGATTGGTTCGTTAATTCGGGTGGAAGATGAAGGAAGGTAGATAAAAGAGTATGGAGGACACGTGATGGAGAGGAGCGGAGCGGCGAGGTGTTGTCTGTGCGGAGGTCGGGACTGAAAGAGGGAAAAGATGGCGAACGAGGGATAAAAAGTGTAACAGAAAGTGACGTGTGAAGTTGTGATTGGGGGGAATAAGAAGTGATGTTATTGGTGGAAAGGAACAAATGAAAGTTGTTGATTGGTAAGAATAAGAGAGATTATGATTGGTGGAAAGAAAAAGGTGTGGGAGTAGGGTACGTTGGAGGTGATGGGAAAGGTAAGTTTTCCTACCAACAAGATTTGCAAAAGCCTCTCCAGAACTCATCAGCAATTTTTGAACGTTGGATGGTAGTTTTCTTGAGTGGATAGAGAGATGGGGCGATATGAGACGCGGTGGCGAAAATGGGAACTAAACAAGATGGCGGACACAAGAGGTTTAAGGACGAGGAAATTTCCAGGTTAGTGGTCAAAATGGCGGACGCAAGAGGTGGGGGCAAGGAGACGCGGTGGTGAGAATGGGAACTAAAACAAGATGGCGGAAGCAAGAGCTTAGAAGAGCAGATTTTGAGGTTAAAATAGTGGGAACTAAAAATGGCGGAGGGTCGGCGACAAGGAGATGCGGTGGCCAACGTGAGAACTAAACAAGATGACGGACGCAAGAGCAGGGTAAGGAGATTTGAGGTTAAGATTTTTAGGTTAAAACAGGACGTAAGCATGGGAACGAAATCCAAGATGGCGAAGGCAATGGTGTGGACGAGGAGATGTGAGGCGCGGTGGCGAAAATGGGAACTAAACAAGATGACGAAGACAAAAAGTCTAAGGACAAGGAGATTTCGAGGTTAGTGGTCAACATGGCGGTCGCAAGAGGTGGGGGGCAAGGAGATTTGAGGTTAAGATTTTTAGGTTAAAACAGGACGTAAGAAGGGGAACTAAATCCAAGATGGCGGAGGCAAGGGTGGGACGAGGAGATGTGAGGCGCGGTGGTAAAAATGGGAACTAAACAAGATGGCGGAGGCAGGAAGTTCAGGTTAAAAATATGAGGTAAACGTGGAGAACTTAAACCAAGATGGCGGTGGCGTAGTGGTGAAAATGGGAACTAAACAAGATGGCGGAGGCAAGAAGTCGAGGGACGAAGAGATTTGAGGTTAGGGTCAACATGCGAAAGATGCCGAACGCAACAGATGGTGACGAGGAGATTTGATGTTGTGAAAACTAAACAAGATGGCGGACGCGCGTGGTCAAGTAGATTTCACAAAAGAAAAAATAAATATCATACCTTGAACGAGAATGGAAGCAGCCAAGTAACTAACACGAAAGTTGAAAACACAAAAGAGCACAGAAATATAATGCTTGTGTAAAAAGGAAGGAAGGAAGTGACGTGGCATGTTATGATTGGAGAAAATAAGACGATTTGTGATTGGTGAAAATAAAACGTGATTGGATTGGACAAAAGAATAAATAAGGCGAAGTGAAGGTGATTTGCGGCGGTATTGATGATAGCCGTGATGTTAACGCATCTGTTGGGATTGAAACCCAGTACCAAAACCCAACACATTAAAAAGTTACTCTTTGAACCTTCGTTTTGAATGTGACATCACAACTTCGAATTAAACGTGAACTTTAACGGTATTTTAAATAGGAATGTTGGTGGAATGTGGACTTCTTTTTTACTTTGGGACTCAAACCCGGTACCAGAACACTAAACCATGTATTTCTACCGCAACGCTAATTTAAAATCTGGTAGAATGTGGAGTTTGTAGTTTGGGACTCAAACCCAGTACCAAAACACCAAAGGATATATTCCTACGCCAAGCAGGCCCGAAAAATAATTATGCGTGTGGTACTTACCTCTTACTGGTGTTGATGCGTCACCAAAAGCGCAGCAGCTTCACGCGACGCGAAAAAATAAAAGCAAACTGTTTTTGAAAATGCTTAACCAGATTTAAGATCAACCAACATCACTACGCACTGATATACCTAGGTTTTTTAAAGCGGTACAGACGCCCTTTGCACAGACGTAATTTAACTATACCAAAAACCTGGTACTGGACCATCGTAATGGTCGCTAGCGTACGTAGGAGCAGGGTTCTCATTGCCGGTCGAAAGCGGTCAAAAAAGTGTACGACGCAGGTGTTCACAGTAGCTACTGTCGAAGTCAACCGTCGAGGTGTGAATGAACGAAATCTGTTCTTGCCGGCAATCTAGCTCGGAGATGTGAGGAGCGGTGGCAAAAATGGGAACTAAACAAGATGGCGGAGACAAGAAGTCAAGAACGAGGGGATTTGACGTTAGTGGTCAACATGGCAGACGCAAGAGTGGTAATCAGCAGTCGATGTGCGTCACGATATGGCCGCCGCGATTAAAGAGCTGCAAACTGCGCGATAACTTGAAAAATATTGCCCAGCGTGACGCATTGCGCGGCGCGCGCGTTTGCCGTAAACCGTTATAGTTGCCGTACTTATATTATCGGTCTTTTTTTTAAAAAAAAAAACCTTCGCCATCTTAGTTCACAAATTCGCCGCTAATTCCTTCTTGTCATTTAGGTGGCTTCCGGCATCTTAACCAGGCTTTTTCCTCCTGTGGCGCTCTTTTCCAACTGCAAATTCAGCGCCACTTCATTACACAGCGGAATATGAGGATCCACAAAGGGTGCATTGTTCATGAATGATCTGAGATCGATGCCCGGCGTGACGCATTGCGCGGCGCGCGCGTTTGCCGTAAACCGTTACAGTTGCCATACTTATATTATCCGTCTAACTAGTTTTTCGGGGTTTTCTCTGGTTGGTAGACGAATGCAAGCTATGTCTGCTTTCTTCATAGTTTTTCCCTGGTCCGCACGCTCTCATACATTCGCTCACAAGCTCTTTCTATTTTGGGGTTTTTCCCTCGTTTGTAGACGAATGCAAGCTCTTTCTGCTTTTTCATAGGTTTTCCCTGGTTGGTAGGCGATTGCTGTAGTGGTTGACGAAGCCCTTTCAAATTTTCGTGGTTGTCCCTGTCCGGTAGGCAAATGATGAAGTTTTTCTGTAATTTCGTCGTTTTCCCTTATTGGCGCACGGATACTAAGCACATAGTCGCACACACACATACATTTGCTCACAAACTCTTTCTATTTTTCGGGGTTTTTATCTGCTCCATATACGTATGCATGCTATTTTTCCGTTTTCATAGTTTTTCCCTGGTCGGTAGGCCATTGCTGGAGCGGTTGTCGTACCTCTTTCTGTTTTTCGTGGTTTTCCCTTGTCGGTAGGCTATTGTTTAAGTTCTTTCTCCTATTTCGTGGCTTTCCCTTGTTTGTGGGTAAATTCTGGGTGCACACAAACACATGCACATTCGCTCACAAACCTCTTTTTTTCGTGGCTTTCCTAGTCTGTAGGCGCTTGCTAAAGCTCTTTCTACTTTTTTCGACATTTTTGTCTGGTCCGTAGGCGTTTGCTACAGCGTTTTCTCAAGCTCTTTCTATCTTGTTTTCATGGTTTTTCCAGATCGGTAGGCGTTAGAATACTCTTAGAGCTTTTTTCAGGTTTTTCGTGGTTGTCCCTGTCCGGTAGGCAAATGAAGTTTTTCTATAATTTCGTCGTTTTCCCTTGTTGGCGCACGGATACAAAGCACATACTCGCACACACACATTCACACACACATACATTCGCTCACAAACTCTTTCTATTTTTCGGGGTTTTAAAAAATTAAATAGGCACACACACACACTATAATAGTAGCGTATAAAAATTTAACAAACAAAATCCACACAATGACAAAATTGAAAATGTATATATATTTTAACACAAAAGTGTGCAGTGCAAAAGAAAATAGAAATTAAATAGGCACACACACACATTTAATAGTAGCGTGTAGCGTATAAAAAATTTAACAAACAAATTACACACAATAGCAATAAAATTGAAAATGGAAGAAATACACACGAAAGAATTAGTTTAAAATATTCATGTATTTAAATTGTGTATTAAAATACAAATGGAATACATTGAAATGCAAGTATATTGTTTACAAAGCCCATAAAATGGAAATAATAATAATAAAAAGCACTGGATACGCGTTTAGGGGACATAACCGTCACATCTAGGGCAACTAGATAGACGCTTGTAATGTAAATGTTTGTGAACAATTTGAATATTATTAATAAAACAAGCCCGACGTGATTGACATTTCAGGCAAGTTGGTGTGTATACACTTGAGTTTTGGTGTGCATTATGCCAGACGGTAAAAACACTATAAAGTTTTAGTACAGTTTGATGCAGTAATTTGTATCACAAATTAATTAAATGTAAATAATGATTGTAATATGAATATGCATTTTTATGTGACATTGATTTGAGATGTTTATTGATTGTAATTATTGTTGAAAAGAAGTTTATACCGCCTTACTGAAACTGACAATAATAGCGTGCAATAATGCAGCGAGGGGGTGAGCTGTTTATCATTATTGGAAACGAGGAAGTTACGTAATGTTGGCGCGTTTTTTCCTTGAGAATCTTCTGGAACGTTTCCCTAGAGCATATGTATTCATAATTTTCATTGGATATAAAAATAGACGCTAATGTTGGCGCGTTTTATTAGCCAATTGCAGTTCAGTTATAATCTTTAGGCATATCTGGGTGAGGGAGTATAAACAGAGGGTAGGTTAGAGGTAAAGTCCTTCGGTCCGTCAGTTCATCAAAATTCTTTGTACACTACACGTCGCATTCCCGTCAGTTCGTCGAAACTATTTGTACGGCACACTTCGGATATCAATTTGCAGGTTACGCGTAACAGAGTTATGAAATCTCAAGTGTTATAAAGTTAATTATACAAAAAGTTGAAGTACGCGAATTAAGAATTATCAGTAATGAAGTTATTATAACAGTTTCAGTTTGGCGAGTGTCAAGATCAATATGTAAATGTGATAGTGACTGTGTTTCGACAATAAAAGTGTATAATAAATTTCTTCATCAGTGTTATCTTTGGATAAAAGATTCCTTTCCGTTTACACAACCTGTATAAAGAGAAGTGCTCGACCCAAGAAAAGATAATAGCTAGCCGGAGGACAGTAAACAAAAATTAAAACAAATAACAGTCGCATTCTTTCAAACACTAATACTACCGCAAATTGCTAACACCAGATGGAGCTAACAAACCTAACAAATGAATCACGTCACAAGATGGCTTCAACGCGTGAAGTAAACACACAACAACAAATAATATAAATATAACAAGTATACCACCGCAAATTGGCGGCCAGAACGTGGGCAGAGTGACCAGGAAGGGGCAGAATTAACCAGGAAGAAGTGAGATAACCAGGAAGGGGCGAATGGAGAAGTGAACTGAACTACAAGACGCAGATTCCAGAAACAACAAAAGGGACGACAGACTACGCGGATGATTGGACATCGTAATTCCGAGATTAAAAGGCAACGGGGGAATTCAACTACAAAACACCAAAACGACGTAGATTCATCGTAATACAACGCAGAAGCAACATATAATCTAGGAGAGAGGGGCAGAAAGCTGGACATCAAAGCTACATCAGCAGATAGCATCAGAAAGGTTAGAAAAGTGTTATGTTAATTCTAAAAAAAAGGTAACAAAATTTATATGTACCTTAGGAGCGGTAGGATAAAGAAAACAATGTCCACTAATAATACAGAAGAAATAATTATGGAGGGAGATAGTGTAACAGTTAGCTGTAATTCAATACAGGTTACAGAAAATAGCTCAAACAATGTAGAATTTGAGGGAGGAAATGTTAGTGAAGAAAGTCAGAATAGAATAGCAGGAAATGTTCATTTTGATGCTAGTATGATGATGGAAATGACGAGAAATTTTGGCGAAACAGTAAATAAGAATATTGAGAAATTGAGGGAAGATATTGATAGGAGTTTAGAACAAAAACTAACTCAGAATAATGAGAAATTGAGAGAAGATATTAGTAAGAGTATTACAGATCAATTAAGGGAAGATATGCAAAAGAATAATAGAGAATTGAGGGAAGATATTGGTAAGAGCTTAGAACAAAACAGGGAAGAAATTGAATAGAAATTCACGGAGCTAGATAGTAGTATGATGAGAATGAGAAATGAAAATCAGGAAATGATAGCAAATGAAATAGGTGAAGTTTCAAAGAAAATGTTAGACATGAGCAGAGAAATATCTAACCAAAAAAATGAGGTTAGTAATAAAATAGAGCATGTTGTTGTAAAATGTACAGAATTAGGTAGCCGAATGAGTAACATTTCAAGTGAGATAAGAGAGATGAAAGAGGTTATGAATGTAGATGTGAATCAGGCGCAAGTTAATTTCAGAGGGGAGATATCAGAAATACAGAAGGAGTCAGTAATGCAAAGAAATAAATTATACGAAATAGTTAAAGTCTTGCCTGTAAATAATCAAAAGCTAACTTCTGAAATTAACAAATACCAAGCTTTTCAAAATGAAAACTCCAATCCAGTACAATTTATGACAGACTTGTCAGAGATTTCTCAGATTAAAGAGATAGTAGAAGAATTGAAAATGACAGTTGTTAAAAGATGTGTTGTTCAGGAAACTTTAGATTGTTTTCAAATGTTATCATGGGACGAAATTTCATATGAATACAAGAGGCGATTCATGAACAAAAATTTGAAGGTTAGGATACGGCTACGAGTAATGCTTAGCCATAGACAATTTGATCCAGGAGGGTGAATAACAATGAGATGTAAAGTAGATGCTGGATAGTTAAAGAGGAAATGCAGAGCAACGTATTGGAACGTAAGAGGGTTAATTATTTATGTATGTCATGAGAAAGGAGAAATAAAATTCTGGACATAACTAAATGTTTAAAAGGAAAATAACATTTTATTAGTAACTATAACAGTATTTGAAAATTAAGAATGTAAAGATTGAAACTTAATATGATATTTCAGTAAAAGTACGTAAATACAATTCCAAGAGTATTGTTAAAATAAAGTACAAAATAACAAAAATGGGTAAAAATAATTAAAAACAAATACTTATGCAGCAAACAGAAAAATGTGAAACAGTGTCTAGATTTAAGATATGTAAATATATTTATGTAGAGGGTGAATATTTTTGGTAAATATGTTTAATAATTACAAAAATTCTTAAATGCACAAATTTTTGTCAACAACTTAAGAAAGTAAACAATTTTGTAACAGTAATTAAATAATTCAGGGTACAGTATTTGCTATAAAAAATTGTAATGTCAGATTAATGTCTAAACACATTAAACCAGAGCCAGTAAGTAGTGGCGAGATAAAAAAAACATATGTCGTGTGTTAAATACGTGTGAAGTGTCAAGTGAAAGTGATAGCGTGTGTTCCAAGATTTAGGAGACTAAAAACCCAATTATAAAATTTCCAAACAAGTTGTAAATATTCATAATTATGTTTCTAGTGGGGCATATGATGCAGTAATTTGTATCACAAATTACTTAAATGTAAATAATGATTGTAATATGAATATGCATTTTTATGTGACATTGATTTGAGATGTTTATTGATTGTAATTATTGTTGAAAAGAAGTTTATACCGCCTTACTGAAACTGACAATAATAGCGTGCAATAATGCAGCGAGGGGGTGAGCTGTTTATCATTATTGGAAACGAGGAAGTTACGTAATGTTGGCGCGTTTTTTCCTTGAGAATCTTCTGGAACGTTTCCCTAGAGCATATGTATTCATAATTTTCATTGGATATAAAAATAGACGCTAATGTTGGCGCGTTTTATTAGCCAATTGCAGTTCAGTTATAATCTTTAGGCATATCTGGGTGAGGGAGTATAAATAGAGGGTAGGTTAGAAGTAAAGTCCTTCGGTCCGTCAGTTCATCAAAATTCTTTGTACACTACACGTCGCATTCCCGTCAGTTCGTCGAAACTATTTGTACGGCACACTTCGGATATCAATTTGCAGGTTACGCGTAACAGAGTTATGAAATCTCAAGTGTTATAAAGTTAATTATACAAAAAGTTGAAGTACGCGAATTAAGAATTATCAGTAATGAAGTTATTATAACAGTTTCAGTTTGGCGAGTGTCAAGATCAATATGTAAATGTGATAGTGACTGTGTTTCGACAATAAAAGTGTATAATAAATTTCTTCATCAGTGTTATCTTTGGATAAAAGATTCCTTTCCGTTTACACAACCTGTATAAAGAGAAGTGCTCGACCCAAGAAAAGATAATAGCTAGCCGGAGGACAGTAAACAAAAATTAAAACAAATAACAGTCGCATTCTTTCAAACACTAATACTACCGCAAATTGCTAACACCAGATGGAGCTAACAAACCTAACAAATGAATCACGTCACAAGATGGCTTCAACGCGTGAAGTAAACACAAATACACAAACATTATAAGTAATACCGTCGCTATACCACCACAAGTTTCTAACACTTTTTGATCATACCGCTTGATAAGGCACAAATTGCACGTTTTTTTGTTAGGGCAATGCATGTTGAAAGTTGGCACGCAACAAAAGTATCAAAAGAAATGACGCACTTGGGTAGGTCTGCAATTGCAGGTGAATGTGTGTAAATGTCGGTAAGGAACACTAATATTATTTAACAATCACATACGGTATGCTTGGCAAAATAAGCACGCAGGTTGGTACACGGTGCCGTTAAGAGCTAGAAGGTCCAGAAACCACGAGCTTTCACCAGTGTCGATGAAATGATTTAATAGTTCATCGTTTTATTTTCACCAATCACAAATCGTCTTATTTTCCCCAATCATAACATGCCACGTCACTTCCTGCCTTCCTTTTTACACAAGCATTATATTTCTGTGGTCTTTTGTGTTTTCAACCTTCGTGTTACTTACTTGGCTGCTTCCATTCTCGTTCACGGTATGATATTTATTTTTTCTTTTGTGAAATCTTCTTGACCACGCGCGTCCGCCATCTTGTTTAGTTTTCACAACATCAAATCTCCTCGTCACCATCTGTTGCGTTCGGCATCTTTCGCATGTTGACCCTAACCTCAAATCTCTTCGTCCCTCGACTTCTTGCCTCCGCCATCTTGTTTAGTTCCCATTTTCACCACTACGCCTCCGCCATCTTGGTTTAAGTTCTCCACGTTTACCTCATATTTTTAACCTGGACTTCCTGCCTCCGCCATCTTGTTTAGTTCCCATTTTTACCACCGCGCCTCACATCTCCTCGTCCCACCCTTGCCTCCGCGATCTTGGATTTAGTTCCCCTTCTTACGTCTTGTTTTAACCTAAAAATCTTAACCTCAAATCTCCTTGCCCCCCACCTCTTGCGACCGCCATGTTGACCACTAACCTCGAAATCTCCTCGTCCTTAGACTTTTTGTCTTCGTCATCTTGTTTAGTTCCCATTTTCGCCACCGCGCCTCACATCTCCTCGTCCACACCATTGCCTTCGCCATCTTGGATTTCGTTCCCATGCTTACGTCCTGTTTTAACCTAAAAATCTTAACCTCAAATCTCCTTACCCTCCTCTTGCGTCCGCCATCTTGTTTAGTTCTCACGTTGGCCACCGCATCTCCTTGTCGCCGACCCTCCGCCATTTTTAGTTCCCACTATTTTAACCTCAAAATCTGCTCTTCTAAGCTCTTGCTTCCGCCATCTTCTTTTAGTTCCCATTCTCACCACCGCGTCTCCTGCCCCCACCTCTTGCGTCCGCCATGTTGACCACTAACCTCGAAATTTCCTCGTCCTTAGACCTCTTGTCTCCGCCATCTTGTTTAGTTCCCACTTTCGCCACCGCGTCTCATATCGCCCCATCTCTCTATCCACTCAAGAAAACTACCATCCAACGTTCAAAAATTGGATACCCCTCGGAGTTACCTCAACACCGCGTACATGACCTGGTTCGTCACCGGTACGCAGGTGTGCACTACCACTTCCTCGGCGTTGAGCAGGCCCAGGAGGCGATCGTACCGGTACACCAGCTAGCACGTGGACATGTTATCGCGCTGTGGTGTTGTGTGTGCGAGGTATGGAAACTGAAGGACGCAAAACATGCACGACCGAGGGTTAAAAACTAGAACAAGTAGTGACGTGGAACGTTGTGATTGGTGAAAATAAGACGATCTCCGATAGGAGGACAAATTGAAATAACGTGATGTGATAGGCGAAAATAAAATCGATGGTGATTGGATGAAAAATGACGAGAATGAATTAGCTGTGAATTTGTGAACTAAGATGGCGAAGATTTTTTTTTAAAAAAAAGACGGATAATATAAGTATGGCACTGAAGGACGCAAAACATGCACGACCGAGGGTTAAAAAGTAGAACAAGTAGTGACGTGGAACGTTGTGATTGGTGAAAATAAGACGATCTCTGATAGGAGGACAAATTGAAATAACGTGATGTGATAGGCGAAAATATAATCGATGGTGATTGGATGAAAAATGACGAGAATGAATTAGCGGTGAATTTGTGAACTAAGATGGCGAAGATTTTTTTTAAAAAAAAAGACGGATAATATAAGTATGGCAACTGTAACGGTTTACGGCAAACGCGCGCCGCGCAATGCGTCACGCCGGGCAATAAAACAAACATATTCAGCAAGATGCCCGGCGTGACGCATTGCGCGGCGCGCGTTTGCCGTAAACCGTTACAGTTGCCATACTTATATTATCCGTCCTTTTTTTTAAAAAAAAATCTTCGCCATCTTAGTTCACAAATTCACCGCTAATTCCTTCTCGTCATTTTTCATCCAAGCACCATCGATTTTATTTTCGCTTATTACATCACGTTATTTCAATTTGTCCTCCTATCAGAGATCCTCTTATTTTCACCAATCACAACGTTCCAGGTCACTACTTGTTCTACTTTTTAACCCTCGGTCGTGAATGTTTTGCGTCCTTCAGTGCCATATTTATATTATCCGTCTTTTTTTTAAAAAAAAAATCTTCGCCATCTTAGTTCACAAATTCCCCGCTAATTCCTTCTCGTCATTTTTCATCCAAGCACCATCGATTTTATTTTCGCCTATCACATCACGTTATTTCAATTTGTCCTCCTATCAGAGATCGTCTTATTTTCACCAATCACAACGTTCCACGTCACTACTTGTCCTACTTTTTAACCCTCGGTCGTGCATGTTTTGCGTCCTTCAGTTTCCATACCTCGCACACGCAACACCACAGCGCGATAACATGTCCACGTGCTAGCTGGTGTACCGGTACGATAGCCTCCTGGGCCTGCTCAACGCCGAGGAAGTGGTAGTGCACACCTGCGTACCCGTGACGAACCAGGTCATGTACGCGGTGTTGAGGTAACTCCGAGGAGTATCCAATTTTTGAACGTTGGATGGTAGTTTTCTTGAGTGGATAGAGAGATGGGGCGATATGAGACGCGGTGGCGAAAATGGGAACTAAACAAGATGGCGGAGACAAGAGGTCTAAGGACGAGGAAATTTCGAGGTTAGTGGTCAACATGGCGGACGCAAGAGGTGGGGGCAGGAGACGCGGTGGTGAGAATGGGAACTAAAAGAAGATGGCGGAAGCAAGAGCTTAGAAGAGCAGATTTTGAGGTTAAAATAGTGGGAACTAAAAATGGCGGAGGGTCGGCGACAAGGAGATGCGGTGGCCAACGTGAGAACTAAACAAGATGGCGAACGCAAGAGGAGGGTAAGGAGATTTGAGGTTAAGATTTTTAGGTTAAAACAGGACTTTGGCATAGGGAAGAAATCCAAGATGTCGAAGGCAATGGTGTGAACGAGGAGATGTGAGGCGCGGTGGCGAAAATGGGAACTAAACAAGATGACGAAGACAAAAAGTCTAAGGACGAGGAGATTTCGAGGTTAGTGGTCAACATGGCGGTCGCAAGAGGTGGGGGGCAAGGAGATTTGAGGTTAAGATTTTTAGGTTAAAACAGGACGTAAGAAGGGGAACTAAATCCAAGATGGTGGAGGCAAGGGTGGGACGAGGAGATGTGAGGCGCGGTGGTAAAAATGGGAACTAAACAAGATGGCGGAGGCAGGAAGTCCAGGTTAAAAATATGAGGTAAACGTGGAGAACTTAAACCAAGATGGCGGAGGCGTAGTGGTGAAAATGGGAACTAAACAAGATGGCGGAGGCAAGAAGTCGAGGGACGAAGAGATTTGAGGTTAGGGTCAACATGCGAAAGATGCCGAACGCAACAGATGGTGACGAGGAGATTTGATGTTGTGAAAACTAAACAAGATGGCGGACGCGCGTGGTCAAGAAGATTTCACAAAAGAAAAAATAAATATCATACCTTGAACGAGAATGGAAGCAGCCAAGTAAATAACACGAAGGTTGTAAACACAAAAGAGCACAGAAATATAATGCTTGTGTAAAAAGGAAGGCAGGAAGTGACGTGGCATGTTATGATTGGGGAAAATAAGACGATTTGTGATTGGTGAAAATAAAACGATGAACTATTAAATCATTTCATCGACACTGGTGAAAGCTCGTGGTTTCTGGACCTTCTAGCTCTTAACAGCACCGTGTACCAACCAGCGTGCTTATTTTGCCAAGCATTCCGTATGTGCTTGTTAAATAATATTAGTGTTCCTTACCGACATTTACACACATTCACCTGCAATTGCAGACCTACCCAAGTGCGTCATTTCTTTTGATACTTTTGTTGCGTGCCAACTTTCAACATGCATTGCCCTAACAAAAAAACGTGCAATTTGTGCCTTATCAAGTGGTATGATCAAAAAGTGTTAGAAACTGTACTAAAACTTTATAGTGTTTTTACCGTCTGGCATAATGCACACCAAAACGCAAGTGTATACACACCAAATTGCCTGGAATGTCAATCACGTCGGGCTTGTTTTATTAATAACATTCAAATTGTTCACAAACATTTACATTACAAGCGTCTATCTAGTTGCCCTAGATGTGACGGTTATGTCCCCTAAACGCGTATCGAGTGCTTTTTTTATTACTATTATTTCCATTTTATAGGCTTTGTAAACAATATACTTGCATTTCAATATATTCCATTTGTATTTTTAATACACAATTTAAATACATGAATATTTTAAACTAATTCTTTCGTGTGTATTTCTTCCATTTTCAATTTTATTGCCATTGTGTGTAATTTGTTTGTTAAATTTTTATACGCTACACGCTACTATTAAATGTGTGTGTGCCTATTTAATTTTTATTTTCTTTTGCACTGCACACTTTTGTGTTAAAATATATATACATTTTCAATTTTGTCATTGTGTGGATTTTGTTTGTTAAATTTTTATACCCTACTATTATAGTGTGTGTGTGTGCCTATTTAATTTTTTAAAACCCCGAAAAATAGAAAGAGTTTGTGAGCGAATGTATGTGTGTGTGAATGTGTGTGTGCGAGTATGTGCTTTGTATCCGTGCGCCAACAAGGGAAAACGACGAAATTATAGAAAAACTTCATCATTTGCCTACCGGACAGGGACAACCACGAAAAACCTGAAAAATGCTCTAAGAGTATTCTAACGCCTACCGATCTGGAAAAACCATGAAAACAAGATAGAAAGAGCTTGAGAAAACGCTGTAGCAAACGCCTACGGACAAGACAAAAATGTCGAAAAAAGTAGAAAGAGCTTTAGCAAGCGCCTACAGACTAGGAAAGCCACGAAAAAAGAGGTTTGTGAGCGAATTTGCATGTGTTTGTGTGCACCCAGCATTTACCCACAAACAAGGGAAAGCCACGAAATAGGAGAAAGAACTTAAACAATAGCCTACCGACAAGGGAAAACCACGAAAAACAGAAAGAGGTACGACAACCGCTCCAGCAATGGCCTACCGACCAGGGAAAAACTATGAAAACGGAAAAATAGCATGCATACGTATACGGAGCAGATAAAAACCCCGAAAAATAGAAAGAGTTTGTGAGCAAATGTATGTGTGTGGGCGACTATGTGCTTAGTATCCGTGCGCCAACAAGGGAAAACGACGAAATTATAGAAAAAATTCATCATTTGCCTACCGGACAGAGACAACCACGAAAATTAGAAAGGGCTTCGTCAACCACTACAGCAATCGCCCACCAACCAGGGAAAACCTATGAAAAAGCAGAAAGAGCTTGCATTCGTCTACAAACGAGGGAAAAACCCCAAAATAGAAAGAGCTTTGTGAGCGAATGTATGAGAGCGTGCGGACCAGGGAAAAACTATGAAGAAAGCAGACATAGCTTGCATTCGTCTACCAACCAGAGAAAACCCCGAAAAACTAGTTATTTTTTAAAAAAGAAAGACGGATAATATAAGTATGGCAACTGTAACGGTTTACGGCAAACGCGCGCGCCGCGCAATGCGTCACGCCGGGCATCGATCTCAGATCATTCATGAACAATGCACTTCTTGTGGATCCTCATATTCCGCTGTGTAATGAAGTGGCGCTGAATTTGCAGTTGGAAAAGAGCGGCACAGGAGGAAAAGCCTGGTTAAGATGCCGGAAGCCACTTAAATGACGAGAAGGAATTAGCGGTGAATTTGTGAACTAAGATGGCGAAGGTTTTTTTTTTAAAAAAAAAAAGACCGATAATATAAGTATGGAAACTGCAACGGTTTACGGCAAACGCGCGCGCCGCGCAATGCGTCACGCTGGGCAATATTTTTCAAGTTATCGCGCAGTTTGCAGCTCTTTAATCGCGGCGGCCATATCGTGACGCACATCGACTGCTGATTACCACTCTTGCGTCTGCCATGTTGACCACTAACGTCAAATCCCCTCGTTCTTGACTTCTTGTCTCCGCCATCTTGTTTAGTTCCCATTTTTGCCACCGCTCCTCACATCTCCGAGCTAGATTGCCGGCAAGAACAGATTTCGTTCATTCACACCTCGACGGTTGACTTCGACAGTAGCTACTGTGAAAACCTGCGTCGTACACTTTTTTGACCGCTTTCGACCGGCAATGAGAACCCTGCTCCTACGTACGCTAGCGACCATTACGATGGTCCAGTACCAGGTTTTTGGTATAGTTAAATTACGTCTGTGCAAAGGGCGTCTGTACCGCTTTAAAAAAAACCTAGGTATATCAGTGCGTAGTGATGTTGGTTGATCTTAAAGCTGGTTAAGCATTTTCAAAAACAGTTTGCTTTTATTTTTTCGCGTCGCGTGAAGCTGCTGCGCTTTTGGTGACGCATCAACACCAGTAAGAGGTAAGTACCACACGCATAATTATTTTTCGGGCCTGCTTGGCGTAGGAATATATCCTTTGGTGTTTTGGTACTGGGTTTGAGTCCCAAACTACAAACTCCACATTCCACCACATTTTAAAATAGCGTTGCGGTAGAAATACATGGTTTAGTGTTCTGGTACCGGGTTTGAGTCCCAAAGTAAAAAAGAAGTCCACATTCCACCAACATTCCTATTTAAAATACCGTTAAAGTTCACGTTTAATTCGAAGTTGTGATGTCACATTCAAAACGAAGGTTCAAAGAGTAACTTTTTAATGTGTTGGGTTTTGGTACTGGGTTTCAATCCCAACAGATGCGTTAAAGATCACGGCTATCATCAATACCGCCGCAAATCACCTTCACTTCGCCTTATTTATTCCTTTGTCCAATCCAATCACGTTTTATTTTCACCAATCACAAATCGTCTTATTTTCTCCAATCATAACATGCCACGTCACTTCCTGCCTTCCTTTTTACACAAGCATTATATTTCTGTGCTCTTTTGTGTTTTCAACTTTCGTGTTAGTTACTTGGCTGCTTCCATTCTCGTTCAGGTTATGATATTTATTTTTTCTTTTGTGAAATCTTCTTGACCACGCGCGTCCGCCATCTTGTTTAGTTTTCACAACATCAGATCTCCTCGTCACCATCTGTTGCGTTCGGCATCTTTCGCATGTTGACCCTAACCTCAAATCTCTTCGTCCCTCGACTTCTTGCCTCCGCCATCTTGTTTAGTTCCCATTTTCACCACTACGCCACCGCCATCTTGGTTTAAGTTCTCCACGTTTACCTCATATTTTTAACCTGAACTTCCTGCCTCCGCCATCTTGTTTAGTTCCCATTTTTACCACCACGCCTCACATCTCCTCGTCCCACCCTTGCCTCCGCCATCTTGGATTTAGTTCCCCTTCTTACGTCCTGTTTTAACCTAAAAATCTTAACCTCAAATCTCCTTGCCCCCCACCTCTTGCGCCCGCCATGTTGACCACTAACCTCGAAATCTCCTCGTCCTTAGACCTTTTTGTCTTCGTCATCTTGTTTAGTTCCCATTTTCGCCACCGCGCCTCACATCTCCTCGTCCACACCATTGCCTTCGCCATCTTGGATTTCGTTCCCATGCTTACGTCCTGTTTTAACCTAAAAATCTTAACCTCAAATCTCCTTACCCTCCTCTTGCGTCCGTCATCTTGTTTAGTTCTCACGTTGGCCACCGCATCTCCTTGTCGCCGACCCTCCGCCATTTTTAGTTCCCACTATTTTAACCTCAAAATCTGCTCTTCTAAGCTCTTGCTTCCGCCATCTTGTTTTAGTTCCCATTCTCACCACCGCGTCTCCTTGCCCCCACCTCTTGCGTCCGCCATTTTGACCACTAACCTCGAAATTTCCTCGTCCTTAAACCTCTTGTGTCCGCCATCTTGTTTAGTTCCCATTTTCGCCACCGCGTCTCATATCGCCCCATCTCTTTATCCACTCAAGAAAACTACCATCCAACGTTCAAAAATTGCTGATGAGTTCTGGAGAGGCTTTTGCAAATCTTGTTGGTAGGAAAACTTACCTTTCCCATCACCTCCAACATACCCCACTCCCACAGCTTTTTCTTTCCACCAATCATAATCTCTCTTATTCTTACCAATCAACAAATTTCATTTGTTCCTTTCCACCAATAACATCACTTCTTATTCCCACCAATCACAACTTCACACGTCACTTTCTGTTATACTTTTTATCCCTCGTTCGCCATCTTTTCCCTCTTTCAGTCCCTACCTCCGCACAGACAACACCTCGCCGCTCCGCTGCTCTCCATCACGTGTCCTCCATACTCTTTTATCTTCCTTCCTTCATCTTCCACCCGAATTAACGAACCAATCACATTTCGTCTTATTTTTACCAATCAAAACACTCCACGTCACTTCCTGTTTTTCGTTCATCTTTCCCTAATCCTCAATTCTTTTATCTCGTCCCGGATTAACCAATTGCAATAACGATAATCCTTGCGCTCATGGCGCTTTTCAAACTTACCGCCGTCGCTCTTAATCCGCGGCGACACTAGCGCCCCTAGCGGCAGGATTATCGTTAATCCAATTGGCTAATCCGGGACTATAACTACTTGCATTCAAATACTCGTTTTCATTTTCAGACCAATGTTTACTTTCTCTACCACGTACATAGTAGGTAGAGAAAATATTGCAATCCACCCAAAAATTCGATACGGAGATTTCATCGGAGATACTTGTATTGAGGCCCCTGGAGAAAAAAACATTTTAGAAAAAGGTTCGTGTGTGTGTGTCTGTAAACAGCATAACCCAAAAACGAAAAGTCGGATAAATACCAAACTTGGTATTTAAGTTCAGTATCGGAGGCGACATAAAGATTTTCAGGAAAATCCCCCACCCCAAACTACACTTTACATGCAAGACTTTTCGAAATCTTTCATTGTCTAAGAATGGCTCTAACGATTTTGATTGAAATACCACATATTAAAGATATTTACATTACAAATAAAATGTATATCTTGATTTTTCTGGGAATAGCCTGTTAAGTCCACTTCATTCAAAGAAATTTTGTATAATCTGTATATTGGTAAACGTTAAGCAATAGACGAAATGTACATACTACACAAAAAGTGTAGCTCTCTTTAAAACACATAATTTATTTCAAATAACTTGTTTGTGACATTAACCATTTCCGCGATATCCGTTATGAATAGTTCGAATTTTTCCACACATTCTTGTCATTTCTTTAAGTCCTTTGGATATTCAGTAGTTTCTGGCGATAGCACGCAAAGAGCATGGAATTTTATGGCCAGTACATAGTGTCCAGTTCTTAAACATTTGACTGTCACGATTCCCTTTATATTTATAACGAAATGTGTAATGCAGCTATTTCCAGAAAGCTGTATCTCGATGATAATCAAGTAGATAGGCAAATAAACTTTCATAAGAATAATATGTATACCCACTAATAAACGATAGAGGGTAGAGAATGTCGTGTGAATGTAACACTTCAGATTTGTATTGGTGTTTTCAAGTTTTCGCAAACAATGGTGCTATTAGAAACATCAATGATATGACATGGATACATCCTGTTTTTTTCAAATTAGAAATCAAGTGGGATGATACTTGAAACCATGTACGAGTTTTTAAAAAAGTGGAACAGAAATGTATCAGTTAATTTTCATTATTATATAGTATTTAATTCTTAATGTTACAAATAATGCTCAGAAACGTAAGAGAAAGGGCGGGAATAGCAACAAATTGCAAGATCACAAAAGCTTTCTTTGAAAATGTAGGCGTTCCTTTTGTATTTCGATCTCCTGAATTCAAAAATAATACTCAAAACATCGTACCATCCACAGTTTTTACACAAATCGCATATTTTGCAATAATGATGATATACACGAAAACACCATATGAAGCTCAGAAGCGGCGCATCGCTTTCAACTGTTCAACACTTTCGCCCCTAGCGACACACAACGAACTGTCACATTGCAAATGGCGCTGACTGTCGATCACTGTGTTGTGTTTGTGTAAGGAAGTACGTGTTAATGCACAATGTCTACCCGAGACTGTGTAAACTCTCCTAACCGTTTTTGTTATATTTTTGGTGAAGCTGTTGTGAAAAAAGACATTAGAAACATTACTGCCTTCGTGAGAAAGGTCCATCATGTCTATTTCGGAGTGAAACTAAGCGACATCAATAAAGCGTGGGCTCCACGGGTGTGTGTTATGTGCATAAAAGATTTACGACGGTGGGCGGCAGGAAAGAAGAAGTCATTACGATTTGGCATCCCTGTGGTCTTGCGGGAGCAACAGAATCATACCGACGACTGCTACTTCTGCTCTTGTAAGGTTATATGTTTCAACAAGAAAAACAAGAAGAGTATTGAGTATCCGAACAACATTCGTTCAGCGATTCGTCCTGCTTCACATGGCCCGGATATACCTATTCCACAGCTTCTGCAGACATATGCGGACGACAGTGATGACACGAATATCGTGCATGGGACGGATAATACTGAGTAGTTCGTGACCTGGGACTGACAAAGAATAAAGTAGAGCTCCTAGGGTCAAAACTGCATGAAATGCATATGTTAGCAGCTGGTACGTCCGTTACATTTTACAGAAAAAGATACTTGCTATTCACACAATATTTTGCTCAAAACGACGTGTTAGAGTACTGCAGTGATGTACAAGGTTTGATGGGTCAGTTCAACATTCCGTATGCGCCAGGTGACTTTGACTCATCTAAAAGAAGCCTGAAGGCAGTTCTGCTGCACAATGGTAACATGTATGCCTTAATATCTGTCGGCCATTTTGTGCGCCTGAAGGAAACATATGACAATATTAAGGCGCTTCTTACTACCTTTCATTATGAGGATGACAATTGGATGATGTGTGGTGGTTTAAAAGTGTTGGGTATGGTTCTAGGACAGCAATCAGGATATACCAAGTTCCCCTGTTTCATCGGTGAATGGGACAGTCGGGCTCGTGACAAACATTGGGAGCAAAACAGTGGTCCCGAAGGGTGGAATTGGTTCTCGGGGACAAAGACATCAAGTGTGACCCTCTAGTGGAAAGAGAGAGAATACTCTTGCCCACCTCTGCACATCAAACTGGGCATAATGAAGCAGTTCGTCAAGGCATTGCCTAAGTGTGACAACTGTTTCAAATATCTATGCTATAAGTTCCCCAACCTGTCAGATGCTAAGTTCAAAGAGGGTGTGTTCATTGGTCCCGATATTCGGAAACTGATGCTAGATGAAGATTTCCTTCATTCAATGAATACAGTGGAGCGAGAAGCCTGGACTGCCTTTAAGTGTGTGGTTCAAAACTTCTTGGGAAACAATCGTAGCCCAGAGTATATCTACATAGTTGAAAACATATTGACGAAATTCAAAATGCTAGGATGCTCAGTGAGTTTGAAGTTAATTTTTTTTAAATTCGCACCTTCACATTTTTCCTCCAAACCTGGGTACTGTAAGTGCGGAACAGGGTGAAAGATTCCACCAGGATTTCAAAGACATGGAACGACGATACCAGGCTACTTGGAATATTCGGATGATGGGCGACTACTGCTGGATGCTTCACCGCGAGCACGCGGATATTCTCCATAAGAGGAAAAACAGGGGCGACGCCATGACAACTAAGAAAGCACGGAATGAATAATGTTAGTGCACGTTTTGTACCACATTCTCTGTATGCATCTGTTCACTATGTGTATATTTTAATATGTTGTTTTAAACTTGTATTGTACTTCTGCATGATTCGTGTGCACTTAATGATATAACATATAGAAGTAGTAGGTATATATACTACTTCTAAATGTGATATTATTGCAAAATATGCTATGTATGCAAAACTGTGGGTGATACGATGTCTTGAGTATCATTTTCGAATTCAGGAGGTTAAAACATAAAGAAAACCTACATTTTCGAGAAAAAAAGTATTTTCACTGTTGCATTGTGTAATCAGTACTACCACATCGCTTTTAAAAATGAACATGAAAATTTTTTAAAAAAATCACCACTGTTTTAAGTAACTCCACTTTACGGTACACGAATTGCAGTACACACTATTTACAATGATTCGTGTATTCACTCACTGAATAAAATGTATGTTGTAGTAGAAAGGACTTGACTTCTCCGTTAAATTGTTTTATATTAGTTATACCTTTTAAATTTGATGGTAGTTGAATATGTAATTTAATACCTTTATCTATAAAATTATTTTTCACAATATTTCCCGCGAAACTGAACATGGAGGTCATTTTTTTTTCTTTCTGTGTTATTGAAGTGGATATCTGAGTTTGTGGGGAACACCGGAACAAGATGCATTAAGTTCACCCACGGAGGAAATGATTTTTGATACGGATTCCCCCTATTTTGATAGTGCTGATTCGATACGTGCAATCAATTTGTTTCAAATAGCACTTCTTCCTGTCGTAAAATGGCTTCAAAGTACAGCATTTGGTTCAGAAAGCGCTTAGTCCACCGAGACAAATGGAGCAAAGTGCACCACTTTACAGAAGCGAAAGATTGCTTACGCGTCACTGTGTACATACGTGCTTTGACTGCTATGTTTGCGTTCTGTGGAACTATAAATGCATGTATTACTGCCAAATAGAATCAGATATCGCTTCTTTGAGTCTTGTTAATAATATTACGTCATTTTAAATGAAATAATGAAGGTAGAAAACGAATCCCCTTACTTGAAGGCCTGAGATAGGAAGCTGTGTCAAAGAAGCACCAATAGTAGATTTGCTAAAGTGTTACAGCACTAAAAAGGAAATGACTATTGGAGGCACCAGCAGAGATACCAAAAAAGGGAATGAAAATGCAGGAAATGACGGGAAGCAAAGAAGTAAAGCTGCGGTAAATATCTTGAGCCGTGACATTAAATGTAATTATTGTATTACTCTCATACAAATAAATGCAGTGGAGTTCCCGCAAAGGATAGTGAGACGACTTTCTGTGTTTTTTGTCCTTCATGCACGTTTAAAAAATGACGGGAAGTATTAAGTTCTCTTTTTCTTGCTTTATCATTCAGATACAACCATAGATCCAAACCTAATGAACAGACAGCGGAACTTGGACACCGATGGGGGGAGAGACAGATGACTTCAGGTTAACTGCGTTCTAGAGTACCTTAGTGTGTACTGTTTACAATACGAGAGTGAGTCCTACCGTTGAAGTAATGTGCCTCAGTTGTTACAAGGACAGCGACGCAGGAGTTGTTTACAACGTATTGCAGTGGGCAAGTATAGTAACTTACATCATAGGCAAAACAAAGGGAAGGAAGATTAATCCTTTCCGGCAAGAATTTGGCAGTAACCATTACATGTAAATTATGTGATATTAAAATAAACGCCACAAAATGCGTAACATAAAGAAACACTGAAATTCCTTGAAGCATAGATTACATGTTAATATTGTGTCCAGAAGGAGTGAAGATTCTCCTTATACTTCTTTTTCGAATAAAGAATTCTAGTTTTAATTCGACTTGTGTGAAATATTGATAGTTGCTAATATTCGCTTCAATACCGTAAAGAAATAACAGCTTTAAACGTTCATGGAGAAATATACAAATAAGAAATTTCCAACTGACGCAACGTTGCGAAAATACAACATGAACAAGTGTCATGAGGCAAAATTAAGTGATACTAGACAAAAGTAGGAAATAGCAAAATCTGGAGTTGGTAGATGAAACTACGAATACTGCAGGAAGGTACGCAGTCAATATTGTAGCATGAATCCTTTTACCTGATAGGTCTGTACCAAAATTTTTATTGACAAGTGAAATACTAAATAAAGTAGATAATGCTGCAATTGTAACAGTTTTTAATAAAGGAATGCGTATTCTGTGGCCCGATGGCAAAAATACAGAATATTCTTTTACTTGTTACTGATGGTGCCCCATACACGATAAAAGCAGCCGGGGAAAATGAAAGGTTATTCCTCATTAATCCACCTAAAATGTGTTGCTTGTAATTGTCACAGAGTGACAGAAGAAATACGCAAATTCCTCAGTGTTGTAGACAGTTTAATTGCAAAAAAATATTCTATATGGACCTCTTAAGGGTGTCAAAATTCAAGGAATCTCACTCGAGCGGTGTTATATATGTTAGTCAAAGGTACATTAGCTGTACATTATTCAATCAGTAATTTGGTATTTCATCCATTCCAGATGGACATTTACTCTTCATTTCTTGAGTTACATTTTGTATTTCAATTTCTGTGATAGATTGTATAAAACTAGGTTCATTACAATTATTTATCTGTTGTGGGGAATTAGTTACAGCAAAGAGTCTGTCTGCAGTTTCTGAGAAGTACGTATTGAAACACTCTACTGTATGTTGAGAGAACTTCTAGTTTTGCTGCCATCATTAATTAGCTCAATTATACAATTCTCTGAGTTATACTTCCCTGTTTCCTGATTTGTTATTTTTCATTCTGACTTTGTTTCATTATTTGTGTTATATATGATTCTTTCATTTTCTTATCTTTTAGCTTCCATAATTATTTTGCAATCGATAATTTGGTATGTTTGTATATAGTTAATATAAACACTGTTTTTACTACCTTATTTCTTTTGGCTATACCAAAGCTTCAGCTTTTTGCTTGATATCTTTATCTCTTTACTAATCCGTCCATTCTTCTCTGATTTTTTAGAGCTACACGTTTTAGTGAGAAAGTAATTATAAACCAATAGAGAAACATATTTAAGGTGTTGAATTTCGTATTACAATTAGTTGCTTGAAAAACCCTTTCCCAAGGTTCCCCCTGTAATAACAAGTAAAATGGTATGATACTCTCTGGGTTGAAAATCCTTTTAATGCAACTTTGTACTTTCTCGGTTTGTCTAATAACTTCTAGAATTTGTTCAAAATGACCAGACATGGCCATATCTTGAAATTATTAATGATTGCTTTTGGGATTTGGATTTGTTAGTAATCATTACATCCAGCAGTGATTTTTTTAAAACATGTTATTCTTGTTAGGTTCTGTACAGTACCGACTAATTTATAACAAGCGTTTATTTTATTTACTTTGCTAATTCCTCCAAAAAGTCAATGTTCCAATCTCCACAAACAGTTAGAGTATTATCTTTCTTAAAAAAGAACTGCATCCAGTTTGGTTAAAAAATTCAAGTTCTGTGTTTGATGCCCTGTAAATGCATATGATTACTGCATTCTGGTCAAATATTTCTAATAACAATAACTCAAAGTACTTATCTTCCTTTAGGTCCTCAAAAAGGTCTATATTTATATATTTTAGATATAATCTAACAAAAGACAAACGGAGAACATCCAAGTGTATAGGCATTAGATACTATAAGATATCAGTGGCTGCTCTTGATTTGCAAGATTGGGAGGGCGGTAAGCCATGTTTTCGTATTAAGCACGCTTTACACGGCAGATTTCATTCTACAATTTACCAAAAAATATATGTAAACAAATAGAACCATATAAACCAAAATACTCTGTATATAATTTATCGTTTGTTCGGTTTACTGCATGTATTTCTCAGCACGTGAAATCCTACGTATTAGTGCAGTTCAGAAACAAAACGTGAAATAAAACGCATCTATGAAAGCGGGCGTAAATTAAAGTATAATGATGATTAGTTTATTATTTTCAGTAGCAGGAAGCCTTTTGTCATTTATATTATACGGTGCACCCGTGCCGTGCATTAATGAATAAATGTTAAACTTAAAGTGAAGCACACGCGGCTTTATAACATATGGATATTCTGTGCTTTGTTTTCACAAAATAAATGATTTACAAATCCTAATCACACATGCCTGCACATCGATAAGTATGTGTTTCGCGAATATATTTAAGTTTTAATTCCTATCTATAAAGATATTTACTGAGACCTCAGAGTAAAAACATAATTCCTTAGGTGGAAACGCGCTGTTTATTTTGCTCGTTGTCCAAACTTATCTCGTGTTCTAAACGTGCACGTGATGATATCAAACAATCAACAACACGCATTGGAAAAATGTTCAAAAGTATAAAATGAACTGTAGGAAATTATTAT
Source organism: Deroplatys truncata (assembly GCA_030765065.1). Lineage (NCBI taxonomy): Eukaryota > Metazoa > Arthropoda > Insecta > Mantodea > Mantidae > Deroplatys > Deroplatys truncata. Next base: position 422,323,358 of record CM060990.1, read on the forward strand.
GCATCTACATGCCTCTCAAAGAAAATAATACTTGACTATGACTAAACAAACCTAATTAATACTCTTGTAGACATAGTCCATTCTTTCCATTTTTTGCAAAATGGTTGAAACCAGGGTCTTTTCAATACAACATATTCCTTAAGCATTAAGGGAAAACGGTAGGCAAATTTTGTCGAAAAACTTATTTCTTTCTAACATACTTATTTGATTGATTAGACATATAAGCACATGTTCCAAGAGTTTTTTTGATTGTTTCTCCATCTCTAGATGTATTTAAAGTTTTAAATACATTAGGAGTGCAACTGTACCACACCCATTTTTCAAACAGGCACCAGCTCTAGATGTATTAATTGCAGTTCCAAAGCATAAAACAAAAATATCTTGAGTACTTTTAAACTTCAACTAAATTTTTTCAAAACCACATTTTTATGCATTTAGGTACAGTTATCTCACAAAGTATGAAAGGTAAATACTTGACATTTTCACAGATTTTAAAGAATAGCAGGATGGAAAAACTGATAATATTACATGATGATAGAACTAATCTAAGGGTTAGTGGGCATAGAACAGAAGCGGAAAATTTTCATTTTGTTTAAATTCATGTATTCATATTAAGTAATACTTTATATCAAAACATTATCACCTTTACAGACCTGATCTGCTATCAGGTTTAGTCGGAAAAGTTAGCTACAATGTGTAAACATTTCTAAGCCGTGGATGTTGTACTTTTCGTACAATGTGTATATCAAGTTTGTTAAATTTGTCATGTAGTCTTATGACAGTAACCTTGGCGACTTTTCCCTTAAGCTTGTCTTTCTTCAGTTTGTTCCTAGGAAACGTTTTTATCCCCTTGAGTGTTGAAAAATACTTTTCGCTCTTTGATGTGGTTATGGGAATCGCGCAAATGATGCGTTGCTATTTACATTGTTCGTTACGATTCCTCAAATAAATAATTTAACTTTAAATGCACACTTACATATTTTTAAGTCTTCGACAAGAGTATACAACCTGCACTGAATTAACTGGTCAAGTTAGGTATTTTATACAATGTGTGCTTCTGAATCCTGCACGCAACTAACATATAAATGTGTGAATCACAGCACTGCTTGTGGACGCGTGCACTGTGATTATGTAACACGCAAACAAAGCGACCAACATAGATTGTAGTATATGGGGGAATTATTTAGTTTCTTCTCTGAATCGTTTTAAGTCTACAATACTAATTGTCTTTTAAATCAATTCATATAACAGAATTAAATTTTAGACAGGACTAAATACATTTTTCCTTCATATGGTGGCGACAGTGAAATTAAATGACTCCACTTGGAAAAGATCGCGTGGAAAAAGTACCAATAGCGAAGTACTTCGGACTCCACCTAGTTGCTATTACCTCTCCACACCCCTCGATCATAATTGAAACAATCCCACCCGCACGTCTTGCCTCCAGCAGTATCCACAAAACGCGAGGATTCCCGGACAAACTTGATATAGTCCGAAATACACTCTGGAATGGGGACTTCGCTTCGAGCTCTCATCGAGTCAACATGGGAAGGAAGAAGACAGCCGGAGCCTCCAAGCTTCCTCCTCCTGAGGAAGCCATCACCAACGCCTCAGAAGAAGACCAGCTTCCCGCCTCTTCGCCGCCGTCAGCCGAAGCGCCCAGCGCCACCTTTCCAGCCAGCGCAGCCAGTCACACGCCGCTGAACCGCGTGCATGCACGCTACTCCGCAGTTGTCCAGGGAGTTCATCTCCAACTCCCGGAGACATTACTGCTCACCGCCGCGCAGCGCTTTTGGCCGTCTGCGGCCAAGGCGATGAGAATACGGAACTTCAGAGGTCCTACACCACTTGTCAGGCTCATCTTTATTGAAGAAGGCGATCACTCGGCGGCCCTCGGCGCAGAATTGCCCTTCTTAGGGCAAACCCTGTTACTCGAGGCCAGCCGCAGTGTTCGCCCAATACCATGCCGCCGCTGCTACCTCTACGGACACACTGACGCCACATGTGACGCCGCACCCCGCTGCCATTACTATGGCAACGGGACTCTCACAGCCGACTGCCGGGCACACGACCTGACCCAACGACGCCGCTTCTGCGCCTCCTGCGGGGGCAAGGGACACTTCACTGGTCAGGCCGCATGCCCACTTTATCCACACGGAACATCGCCGCACACCAGAGAGACACTGCAGAACTTCACATCACCATCCGACAACGATTCACCGCAGATTAAACAACAATTAGCAGACACGAACCAACTACTACAACACACAACCAGGACCACAAACATCATAAATGCCATCCAGGACCTTCACGCTGAGGTGCTAAACCTAGCCAGTAGGCTCAATGCCCTGGAAGAGCATCTCAGCGCGCAGTTCACAGAATTCGCCAACATCATCGAAGAAAGCACACGATGTCACGAAGAAACGCCTCATCAACAACATCAACAGCGGCCTTAACGACCACGCAGATTCCATGAACAGCCTGGACCGACAATACACGGAAATCACCAAACAACTTGCACAGTAGCACAAAGAGGCGCTCTACACCATGAAAGAAAGCCGCATCCAAACTACCGACGCAATTGGCAGGCTTGAGGAAGCTAACAAGGACATGAAGACACACTTGCACCACCATATCAACACACAGTTTGACAGACTGCATCAACCTCATCACCCAGCATATCCTCAACATCACCGTACCAGCGCCCGGAGGTAGAAGTCCGGGTGCGGAACCACCGACACGCCTAACGACTCGAGGACACCGAGATTCAAGGTCCCTGTCAGGGCATGCCATGGCAGTTACCTTTACACCACAGCGGAGACTCCGCAACATTTACCAATCACCCACGAACCTCCGGAGCGTTTCGGCGGAACCGGACACCATTATGCCTAATGCCCCTAATAAACAGCGCCATAGCAGAATTAAATCCTACCCCTCCTATTCCTTTTTCCTACCCAGACACCTCAACAATCTCGTTTTCCCCTTATAACTTTATTTCCTGTTTTCCACTCCCAAAAAACTGGAATGAAAAAATTCGAGCTATTCGGTGTGCTAAGCGTTGCAAAACATTTCAAACAAAACAAAATCCGTAAACTAAATCGGAGTGTGCAAAAATTAATGCTGCAGTGAAGTTGATGTTATCCTTCCCTTCATGCTTTTATTTTTTATTTCTGGGGAGGGCGAAGCCCTAGAGTCATCCATCGCCAGCCACCACAGCTAGATATGATATAACACACACACACACACCACACACACACACACACACACACACACAGATCCCCTATGATGTTTGAAGTGAGTCGTTACATTTTAATTCACAGTCGGCCGAAGCTGATGATGAGAGAAACATGTCTCTCGAAAGCATTTCTCAGTTAACATCGAGCGCTACTGTGATGTGAATTAGAATGTGACGACTCACTTCAAACATCATATGATAATATCACAATCAAAAATAATTCTGTTTATTATAATCAAGATCCCCATGTTTATAGGTTTTCCTAGAGAAGGAATTTACAAGTCGAAACTTTTGAGAATAATGTTAACTGTTCCAAGCTTAACCAATGTTCAGCTATGCATAGGATATCTACATGATACAAATCCGCATTAAGCATTATTTCTGATTAGGTTTATTTTTAGTTATACTTTGTATGCTTTGATGTAATTAACTTATTTTTGAAGTTGTTTTGTATCTTCTGCTACTACATAGCTTTGGTTCTGTTATACAGGGTGGACCATTTAAGTTGAGACTGTACAATATCTCCAAAACTAAGCGATGTAGAAAGAAATGCCGTGGATAAAAGCTGCATGATATTATGGGGGAAAGTAAATACCATTAGTCGTGTTTTATTTGGAGGATGTTGTGATGGTCATTTCAGGGTCAATTTAAATTGACCCTAATTGTATGTTTCAACTTAAAACATTAAGTTGACCCTAAATGACCATCATAACGTCCTCCAAAAAAACACGATTAATGGCATCTACTTTCCCTCATAATATCGAGCCACTTTTATCAAAGACGTTTATTTCTACAACGCTTAATTTTGGAGATATTGTACAGTCTCAACTTAAATGGTCCACCCTGTATTTGTTCATTTCTCTTACATCCACCTTTCCTTTTGTTAGTTTCCCTTCATTTGCGATGAAATAACCTCCCACAACAATTTTCCGAGTTTGTACGAACCTCTAGAATTGAGGCACCTCATAATTTGCCAGATCCTCTTGTGCAACAAAACTTTCTGTCTACCATCATACATCTCACATCGTAAAACCGGTTAAGTTTGCTATTTATTCTTACAATTTTTCATTCACTAATGTTGCTTCTTCTTAGCACATCCTTTATTGCCATTTTGTCACCTGGAACAGCCTTATTTATGGTGTCCACCAAGTCAATTGTATCGCCCATAACTTCTTCAGCCATAATTCCACGGGTTATATGTATTATAAACTGTTCTTGCATGAATCACCATCCTTTTGGCTTGCATTCCATCGGTTTTATTTGCTCCAGTCTGTATTTAAGCTAATTTACTTTTATTCCTAGAAAGCAATGCATATTATTAATCCCCCCTCTCTCTACAAGCATTCCCAGAAAAATTAAGCATAGTGTCCCTAGTCCCCATCAAATTTTGAAATTTTCTTGTAGTACACGAGTCTTGATTATTTTAGTTATTTTCATTTACATCACACGCTAATGCCTCAAATCTATTATGAGATATTAAATCAAAATTATTTTTCATCTTGCACACGCTGAATAGCAGTTTCTGCAACATCTTCTCTTCCCAGATTTACTTTTCACTATGTTGGCAAAGCTTACATTCTCTTGTTGTGTCTAGATTAGCTTTAATGTCTTCGTTTTCTGCCTTTAGCAATTGGATTTCTAAGTGAGTACTTTTCAAGTCTTTGTTTAACATTCTGATCATAATTTTAAGGGATGATATTACTTTTACTTTGGGAGTTATATGCGTCCTGCCAGCGATCGATCAAATACCATACATTTCCTCGAGCTTTGTATTATTTATATCACTGCCTTCATTTTCTCTTCTTTCTATATTACTATGTAGTTCACTATTATTGTTTCTCACATCACTTGATAAAATTACCTCCGTTTTATTCAAAAGTTGAACCATTTTTTGCATTATGACTCCACTTACCGCCACCCTAGTAATTCATTTAAACAGTATCACGTTTTGAAGGGACTTAGTAGAAAATTGGTTTACCAAAATTTGAAATAGGCTTAAAAAACTCAGTGCCATGACTGGGATTCAAATTAGATATCTTTGGCTCTCCATATGGATTCTCTTATGCTGCACTACCAGGGCAAGATGCCAATGTGCGTGTTAAGACTGGTTCAAAATAACCGAGAACGATAGCCAGAACGAGATGTGAGCATTCATTATTAACAGGAAGCTTTCCCGGGTACGGGAAAGAAGACGATCAAAAATTTTGTTCTCGTTCCAGTTCCCGTGTACGGCGTATTAGATCCACGTTGTGCATATTAGACTCTTCACTGTAGAAATTATTCAAGGCGGCTGTGACATGAAACGGCCGCTAGAGCTCTCTGTAGTCGCAAGCTGGGAAAATGAAACTGGAAGAAGTTCTAGCAAATGTGCGTCCTGACCACAGATCCTGACTCCCTCAGACCTATTGAGCGTTGGTTCCTCCAACGAAAGTGTTATTTGTAATTTGTTTATATAACCGAAAACTAGCTATTGCTTTTAAAAGCAACAGCTACAAAGAACAGCAAAAGCCAATAGAAATTAACAAAGAACAATAAACAACTTTAAAGTTCGTTATTAATAAAGGCATGAAGCTTGGTATGACTAGAGGAATCGGAAGAGTTAATGGATCTGCATTTACTAAATGTTTAATCTATTGAATTTAACATCAGCTGAATTATGTTGGCTCAGTTGGAAGCAGTGAAAAAATATCAGTGGTCACCATGGATTTATATAACTCCTTGATCACTTACCATGCACTGAGAATGCGAGCCGTCGTCTGCAAGCTCCGCCGCCATACTGGACGGATCCATCGGAGAATGCAATAATAAATGGATGGATACATATGCTTTAAAGCAGGCATGGCGAGACTGTAAGCCTGCCCCGAAGCACCTTGATGCAACCTGGATAACAAAGCTATGGAAGGGGGAGAATTTGGAAGGCGAGCGGGGTAGTGGTAAAGAATGAACTGATTCAGTGGCGGCCTGTACTCTGTATTTAAAGTAAATTAAGCTTCTCCGATGTCGTTTACAATGAGAGATTCGAAATCGGGAATTATGTTGTTTACAGCTAGACGTAACTGGTCATGAAGATTTTCGTTCGTCTGTCGGGATCTGCGTTTGCTTTTTACTAATTTAATCATGGAAAATATTTATAGACGTACGTTGTACAAAACATTGCTTCCATGGAAACTGAATATGATCGAAGCTTCGGATATTTATTGTTGCATAAGATTTTAAAACATTCCACTCCTATTAAATACTTGCATCTGACTTTCAAGATTTCGTCAGACTGTAAATGAATCAGCTCCTCTTGCAGATTGATTCTGGCCTTTCTTAGTCTATGTTTAATGGATAGACAGGTGTGAAGAGAATACTAATGTAAGTACTGAATTTATCTGAGGAGAAATTTGAAAGGAGATTTAAACATGGAAAATAGTACACCTGCCCCTCTTTCAAGTGATCTACCCAGAGTGAAAGTGTGTTTACGAACGTCTGCACTGAACTATACTTATCAACAATATTTTGATTGCGTCGTTGAAATGTAGTATTCAGTTTAAGTGCGTACATATATCGCATAAGAAAGCTAAGTCGCAGACCCAGACCTGTTATTTAGTTTTCCTAAATTTCCATTCCCTAAAATAAAAGGAAACAATAAAATGACCTTAAAGCATATCAGAATAATGTAAATGTAAAGCTAAAATAAATTGCCTTTTCTTTCATGAATCCGGGGAATGCAACTCTGAGGTCGAAGAACCGACGTAACATTGTACCTCTGCTAAGCCATCTAATATCACACAAATACTTAATATCTTAAATGATTCTCCCATATTTTTAAGTATACATATTTCGAAACTGTCGGTGTTTCAAAGCACTTCCTTTTATTTTGTTCACAACACAATCCATCACTATTGTAGTGTAACCGACTTGGCACAAAGTGTTTCTTGATGCAACAGACAATGGCAAAAAATTGCTCGAAATACCTTTATCACTGAAAAAATGTTTTAACCTGTCAATCAACCCGCTTTTTCCCCAACCATGGCCTTTGCTCCGTCTGATACTAATTTTGACCACTGCAAACAATATCTTTCAATACTAATTTTTAGAGCTTTATCCTCGCCAGTAGCACTGCCTTTTAGTAGGACTAAATCGGGCAAATACTCTTCAACATTAGGTTCCTTATCAACACCTCGAATGAAAATGGCCAACTGAGGTGTCAGTTACATCTGTACTCTCGTCCAGTGCAAGAGAAAACTTCACAAAGTCAGCCATTTTCAAATCCATCTGCCTTATTACGTCGGCGGAAAGCACTTCAACTTTCTTTGCAATGGTTTGTGGGAAAATATGCCAACACTCGAAATTTAGGACATAAAAACCCAGCAATTTTTATTAAACATGTTTTAATAAGTTCTCCTTCCTGAAATGCCTTAAGGCCTTTGCAATTTCCCGGGTAACAATATAACTAGCGTGATTTCTTTTCTCTGCCATAGTTTGAGTCTTTGTAGTTGGTTTAGGTCCATTGTTTTTTATCAATTTCAAAATTTCTTGCGTTCTTTCGCGTCCTGTGAACATATGGAAAATTAGCAGTGCGACTTGTAGTTTAAATAAGAATTGAAGTCTCATTAAATAAAATGTTTAATAATAGTAATTGCAGACCAAACTTGCCTTGTAACTTGGCATATTCGGAATGATAAGCATTGTAATGGCGTTTCATGTTGAATTGCATTACTCCGCTTTGGAACATATAAAACATTTTGCATTGCCACCATCCTCAACGAAAAACTTCTGCTCCCATTCTATGAAATGTTCTGCTCTTCGAACGTTGCTTTGCAAGCGGCATTGCTAGCCGCCACTGTTTGACGTAGTACTGACCACGCTGACATGAGTAGGAGGTGGAGGGGCGGGAGAAGCTACGGAGGGGTAGTGCGCGAGTCAACTGAAGCGCAAATTGACTCGCGAAGCACTGTTTCGCCATGGCTGCTTTAAAGCATCACAATGCAATGTTTCTGGTAACCCTTTAATAAAGAAATAGCATAATTCCCACCGAGGAAATATTAAAACTAGCCGGCGTCTTTTCTTGTATTTAAACAATAACTTCTCCTTAACATTACGAAATTACAGACGTATATTTCACAATTTGCAAACACTGCTCGGATTTCTGTTCACCGATAATACCAATGCAAATGCATAGCAAAAGTTGTGACAATCTTACAACAGAACTGAACTACGTCTTAACATTTTACAGACAAAGGAACTGAATTATACCCTTAAAATTTTACTGGGAAAAGGACTAAAACTGTACACGTATATTTTGCAAAGCCCTAATTTGCGTGTAAGGCATTAATACTGTTTTGTTAGACCTGTCTTCAGATGCAAGCAATTATACCTTAGACCCCATGATGTAGCTTTAGTAAACAATTAGCTACTTCTTTCTCGTCAAAACTACATCAGTAGTAAAAGAAATGAGCTTTGGTTTTAATTGTGCATAGCTTTTTAAAATTAAAACTTCCGTAAAAAGCTGTATATTGACGATTACGTTTAAAAATAAAATAATTACTTTTCATAGCTGGTGTTACAGATTTAGAAAAATGTCTTGCGACTCATGTTTGGAAGTTAAATCAATCCTGCATTATAGGCATAAATAGAAATGCGAGTAAATGCGACTTGAGATTAGCATAGTATTAATGGTGTGCTTAGTGATAAATTACCACAATATTTATTTCCCTCTACACAAATACCATACACCCTTACCGGTGCAACTTTCAGCTGGTGGCCCATTCAGTATTCTGGGTTTAACTGTCTTTTTGACAGTTTTGGTAGTTTTGACGCAATTTACATCCTTAATTAGACTAGCTCTATCTCACTATAGGATCTACAGACTGATATGTTATGATATGATTTTTAACACGTGTGGAGGAGTTCAATATAGAAGGGGCTTCACTTTCGTTTAAGAACTTTATATTTTCTTCCACAGGCCTCAGCTGCACCAGTCTTCTGTAAAATAATTACTACAAAGGCTGTTGTACCTTGAGGGTTTTTAATTTTTCTTTCGAACAAGCTTAACCCATGTATCTAAGACATAAGCCATTGAATGCGGAAACCTGTTTATATATTACAATATACAAACTGCTAACTACGCATGTATAATATAAAACATTATTTATTTTTAATTTACATTGACGCATGTGAAGTGTATGGCAATAATTTAAAAGATGCAGAATCTATGGTGTTTACGTAGCTGCGAAAACACAAACTTTTTTCTTTGACCTTTTGGTGTTACTACAACCATACTCAATGCAGTGTATTCCCATGATTTATCTTCAAATTCCATTAAAATATACTACAATCATAATTTTATTCTATACTTACTAAGTCATCATTGAATCTAAAGTGATCTAAATTAGAGTATCAAATATAATTTATTCTATACTGACACAGTCAACCCTAAGCCTATCAAAACAAGATCAAATGTTACCAAATGTAAGAAGACATATCTAAGATCAAGCGAGATAGCATATTCGAGAGTAGAGGGATCAAACCCAGGTGATTACAGATGTTATTTTTGTTTACCCCACTACGATGCTGAAAACCCCAAACTAATGTATATGGATACACATTCCTTCATCCTTCGGGAGAAAACTAAAGATGTACATCATGACAAAGTACGTTTTCTTGAGCACCTTGTTTCGAACTGTGTTGAGTGGGTTTTTTAATTAATGGACGCTCTTTAACTACTATGATCCTTAGCGTCCCATTCTATATTAGGCATGAAAGACCGGTAATTTTGCTCAGAGGCCTCTTTATCAGGCTTGAGGTTCTTTTACGTGTCGTAAACCTACACGGGACCACCGGTTTTACCGGTTTCGAGCTGAATAGTGTATGTGGTCTGTAGGATGATCAGCTGTATCGAAGTGTTCAAGAAAACGTCGTTTGTTACAAGTGTGAGTGAAAAGGATTAATGGGTTTTTTATGTGCTAATGATACTTATGGTTGTGAAAGTGGAAATAATAAAGAAACACCTTACCTTGATTTTTCGTGGGTGTTTGCTCAATGTTGGAAAAGCTGTTATTGTGAAGTGGAATGAATGAAATGCATGAATATATATGTGCGTGTGTATGAGTATATGTTTTTATTGTGGATTGTTGAGGTGTTTTCTTCTTCATATGGCGAGATTTGGGATAATTATGGAAAAGGGGGTATTGCCAGGTATATATATTTGAAGTTAAGCCCTCTCCGTATGTTACGTTTGCAAAGCCTGTGTATAGGTGTTAATGGCCGTGGAGCGATTCCCGATAAGGGTGTTGGGTGTTGTGATTGTGATAGCGGAGAGAAGTATATTGTTATCGGCGAATGCTGGATTAGATCAATGATTTCTCTGACTTGAGGGATGGGGGTTGGAGGGGATAATTCTATGAGCCAAATTGTTGTCTGTGAAGAGATTGATCGTTATGGTGGCGTTTGTGATGATGATGATGATGAGGAGGAGGAGGAGGAGGAGAAGGAGGAGGAGGAGGACTTGCAGGTGAACTTGTCTTCAGCCCTAAATATCACGCTCCCCTGTTTTCATCGTTTGCAATGTCATTTAGAAAATGCATCATTATGAATTGGTCGCACGAGACCTTCGAGTTGAAAGGCTGAGGTGCAGTTTTAAAATTCATTCCTGAGCCTGTATAAAAAAGACACTTAAATTAGGGATCATTGGCCTAACATAGCTGGTTATCAGAAATAATGCATGCTAACATAATAGAATTGAAAGGATATACATGTATAATTCATACAGAAATATCTCTTGCATAAGAAAAGCTGGGTTAGATATAGACAGTTTAACGATACCCGTAATAAAATTACTCATCGCAAATTTGTTCCAGATAAAAGAATTTAGATTGCATTATTTAGGTTATTAATTCAAGAGGATTTTGTATAAGCATCGTAAATAATGCACTGTAAAAGCCTTTAGCTTGAATGATCATTAATACTCGCAATTACCGCCATCGTTATGTCTGAAATGTTAATGCACTTGTATAAAATGTCTTTGCAATTAGCGTTCTTATTCCAATATACTGATGATTGCTTAAACTCATTCCTATCTGACAAATCGACTTATGTCTCAGGATACCTTTTAAGAAAGTTAGCTATGTATTCTTTTGTAAGAAAATTCCCGATTAAAATGACCTATAGAAAATAAAACACTTAAAGTATCCATTGGCTTTAGACAAAGTATAGTCTTGTATTCTTTTATAAGATAATTTCCGATTAAATAGGATTGTAGAAAGTAAAACACTTAAAGTATGTAATGACATTAGGATATGCAATTGAGATATTTAACTAATTGAGAAATCACTCTCCCTCTCAGATATAAAATCCGTAACACTTGCGTAAATTAATAATGGAATATCATCATTATTCACTTAACTTGCAAAAAGAAAAAGCTGACAAACTGAGAATAAAAGCCTCTCTTCGCGGTGTGATGTGTTTGATATCTCTATAGCTTGCTGTTTGAGAAATAGAAAAAATGAAGTCTGGACCCCTTCCTTATATTGTCTTTGAGATTCTCATCCGCCCCCTCACTCTTGTAGCCTCGATCTGTAGAAATCCCTTGCCTGCTTAGGTACTTTCCAGAGTAATGAATCTTGACAACTCTTTATTATGTGTGTGCGTGCGCGCGCGCGCGTGTGTGTCCTCAACATCTACAGCATATATCTTGGGAAATGTCTAAATAAGTTTTTCAGCATGTGGTCCTGTTCCCTCTGTGATAGAATCTCAACTATCTCTCTCGTTTCCCCATCGTATACGAGCTAATGTATTTTCCAGATGGCCGGAAATGGTAAAGGTCCTTTCTTTAAGCCAAGGCATCTCTTAAATTATCCTCTTCAGAGGGTATTTAACGAAGATGTTTAAAGTCTAAGATTGATGCAATGTTTAAAGTACAAAATGCATGCAGTGAATGGAATGTTTCTGATCACTGATTGAGTAAAGAAGAGTGCACCTTCAGGTATGCCCTCCGATAAATCATTGTATGAGAATAACCAATGCTTGAATTTTTTTAAAGAAATTGTGGCATATATTTCATGGTTTTTGTGGGCAGGTTTTCCGAGGTAATTTAGCGAGTAATTCAGGTATTATCGCTGGTATTTAATACCAATTTCAGGATTTCACGTATTATTATCTACTTTAATGTCCTTTCTAGATCTGTTGTAAACTTCCATACTTTAAGTTGATTGAATGTGAGCTATTGAGTTATATCATGTGAATCCTTGCTGCGCATTGTTATGCTCTATCTTGTCTGCATCTCTGCGAGTTTAGGTGTTTGTATGTACGTGTTAATAAAAAACAAAGAAAGAAAAAAAAAGAACAGATAAACAACTTATTATAATTAAGACTCCAAACCGAACCTCAGAATACCTAACTATACAGTAGGTTTTAATCTACATTAAAATACATAACAAGTGACAAATTTTATCCGCAATAGCCCATCCATTTCGTTTTAAAATACGAGTATATATTGTCGCGGTATCGTTCGTGTTATCTTATTTGCTGAGCGCCTATTATTGTTTTACTATTTTTAATTTTGAGTTCATTGTCCTCCGGCTAGCTATTATTACTCAGTCGAGCAAATCTCTTGAACAGGGTGTGTAAACGGAAAGGAGTTGTTACTAAAATATAACACTGATAAAAGAATTTGTTTTTACACTTTTATTGCCGTCACATTTTATTCATTTCACATAATTACTCTTGATACACACCCGAATGAAACTGTTATATTTTAGAATGTAACTATAATCACTTATTTGCCGCACATTATTAATTCGCGTATTTCACATCTTTTAACTAACTTTACGACGCGAGAGATTTTGTAGAACTGCGCGACGTGTAACCCGTGGATGATTCTGTTGAACTGCGCGACGTTTGCCTTGTGAATTATTCTGTAGAACTGCGCGTTACCCGTCTCTGGCTCGGAATTTATACTCCCTCACCCCGATATGCCTAAAGATTATAATCGAGCTGCTATTGGTTAATAAAACGCGCCAACATTAGCGTCTATTTTTATATCCAACAAAATTACGAACACATATGCTCTAGGGAAGATATTCCCTCCATTTCAAAAGAAAAGCACACTACTCTGACGTCATTTATTTGTCTCTTCTAATTAATAAACAACTCACCCCCTCGTTTCATTGTTAACCGCTCCTGTTGTCAGTTTCAGTGAGGCCTGGTAAACTTATTTCCTAACAATGCTTATAATTAACAAACATCTTAAATCATTGTCATACAATAATGTTAACTTACACTACAATCACTCTGGCATTCACAGTGTTGTGATATAAAATACTGCGTCAATATTAGTATTTATTTTCGATGTTTAAAATTATTATTTTTTCAATTAAATATTCCATCGATAGAAACAATACATATTGATCGCCTAGCAGTAGATGATAATCAGTATGAGGTTCATCCGTAGCTTTTTTATATTTGCAATAATAACTAAGTGAAATATATGTAAGTAGGGTATACAGAGGGATTCTGGTGCAGTTTTGCGTTTATATGGGAAAGGATAGGGAAAACGAGGGTGGATGCGGAGGAAAATGCGTTTATATGGGGAAGATAGGGACTACGAGGATCGATGCTAGGCTAGATAGACGTTAAAGGAGTGGGGATGCGCTTTATATGAGAGATACGGGGAATACGAGGAGAAGTGTTAGACTAGACAGAGTTTGAGAACTGGAATAGCTGTTTATATGGGAAAGATAGGGAAAACGTGAACAGATAATAGGCTAGACAGATGCTGAAGCAGGGGGAATACGGATACATATACAGGAGAGATAGAGGATACGTGGAGAGGTACTAGACTATTCAGGGCTTGAAGGGTAGAGTAGGGTTTTTTATATGAAGAGACGAGGAAAACGAAGGTATATGCTAGGTTGAGAGAACCTTCAAGGAGGAAAAATGCGTTTATATGGAGAAGATAGGGGAAACGAGAAGAATTCCGAGGTAGAGCAGGGACTCCAGGAGGGAGGGATATGCTTTATACGACAGAGATAGGGCTTACGAGGAGAGGTGCTAGTGTAGACAGACGTTAAGGAGTAGGGTATACGCTTATATGAGGAATGTATGGAAAACGGAGACAGACGGTGTTATAGACAGAAGCTGTGCCACTTTTGCGTTTATGAGGGAAAGGATAGGGAAAACGAGGGTAGATGCGACGGTTCAAGGAGGAAAATGCGTTTATAGGGGAGAGATAGGGAATACGAGGGCTGATGCTAGGCTAGTCAGATGCTAAAGGAGGGGAGGGGATACGCTTTATACGAGAGACATAGGGAATACAAGGAAATATGCTATACTAAACAGGACTTGAAGGGTAGAATATGGCGCTTTATATGGGAGAGGTATTAGGTTAGGAGGTTTGAATGATAGAGTAGGCGTTTATATGCGAGAAATAGGGAATACTAGGGTCGATGCTAGGCTAGACAGGGCTGAAGTAGGGGAATGAGCCTTATATGAGAGAGGTAGGGGAATATAAGAAGAAGTGTTAGGCTAGACAGGGTTTGAGGTGTGGAGTATGACTTTTTATGGGAAAGATAGGGAAAACGTGAGCAGATAATAGGCTAGACAGATGCTGAAGGACGGGAATATAGGCTTATACGGGAGAGATAGGGAATACGAGGAGAAGGGCTAGACTAGACAGATGCTGACGGAGGAGGGGATACGCTTTATACGGAAGAGATAGGGAATACGAGGAGAAGTACTAGACCATACAGGACTTGAAGGGTAGAATATAGCGTTTTTATATGGGAGAGCTAGCAAACCGAGGAGAGGTATTAGACAGGAAGGTTTGAATGACAGAGTATGCGTTTATATGGAGAGACGAGGAAAACGAAGGTAGGTGCTAGGTTGAGAGAGTCTTCAAGGAGGAAAATGCATTTATATGAGAGCGGTAGGGAATACGAGGAGAGGTGCTAGGCTAGAGAGGAGTTGAGGAGTAGAGTATACATTTATATGGAAGAAATGTGGAAAACGGGTGTGGTACAAGGATAGACAGGGGTTGAAGAAGGCGGAGGAATGTAGATTTATACGGTAATATAGAGAGTAATTAGATTATAAAACATTTCTCATCCAACGTTACAACACTTTTATATACTTTTTTCTAAACCTTACAAACTTTTTATATGTTAAACAGTAGTGTGCGAGACGGAGAGGGACAAACTGTATATCGGTTTACAGTGAAGTATACGTCCTAACCTATTCCCACCTTGTATGTTCTGGATCTTCTCATTGTCTATTCATTCCTATCATCATCTAACGTAACCACGTAACAAGACGTAACACAACGTAACATAACAGCATGACAAGACGTCATACTAAGTAACATAAGCACGTAACCACGCAACATCACGTGACATCTCGTAACCAGAAACGTCACACGACGTAACAACACGTAGCAACTATGTAACCACGTAACAAAACGTAAGAACAACACGTAACCAGCCCATTGCTAAGGTAATCTAAGCTAATCCATCCTTCATAACTTAGAAAATAAGTACGAGAACCTAGCCTAGATTAACCTGACCAATCCCAAACGTTCATCTCATCATCTATTCCACTCAGTCATCGTCTAACCTAATCTGGCTAACCAGAGATAACCTCAACTTTCTTTTAGTGAAATTGCAATGTTTTATTCGGGCTTTATTATTTGAGAGGTTTAATTGAAAAGTTTACGCCAAAATACCTTTATTTTAGTTCGTTGTAGGTGTCTCTCCCCTTTTTATCTAGGCTTGAGACTAGCACTACGATTGCTCCTAATGGCAGGGTTACCACCTTCCCTTCCATCTTCTTCTTTCTTAATCAGTCATCAGATAGTTGCATACACAGCACACGGATAACCTTCATTTTTTTAAGATTGTAGACTCACGAGAAAATCTTCATCTCCGACTTAGATTCTTTTAAGCGCTGGTTGTAATGGCGTAATGTCCATACGCATATCTCGTTATTCCATCCTCAGCAATAACTCTTTTATCATCAAACGGAGTCAATGTGATTTTATTCACTTGCACTGTGGCGAGAGCCTGCTCCCGAGACAGGATCAGATTCATGGGTGTTCTGATGATTTCTCCGGTTTTAAGAGTCAGCATAACTCTCAAATGTAATGTACTGATTGATAGCACTACGTTTAATGCCTTTAATTTTTTTATCATTGTGCCTTGGATATCTAGTGCATACATCTTAGGTCGTAGTCCGACAAAGCGCTGGATGATTTTACCATTAGCTTCATCTTTAAATTTTCCCAACACCTTCTTGTTTAGAGCTGAATAGCATATATGGTTGACAGGGTAATCAGCTGTATCTAGGTGCTCGAGAAAACGTAGCTTGTTCTGGTACACATCTGCAGTCATCACACGATGAATGAACAAATCAGTATCCATATACATGAGCTTCAGGTTTTCAGATCCATAATATGGTAACAATACATCACAATGATAGTGGTACATTAATGTCTTGGAGATATCCAACACACTCATTCCAATGTATATAGGCTTGTTGAATACGATCTGACGAGAGGCCATATGTACAGAGGCTAGATTAGCAGCATATATGGTTCGATCGATAAACGTAGGCTTTGCAATTAACTTTTCCAGAGTCTTCTCATTTGTCACCAGTCGTATATCCATACGGTTACAAAGGTTTTCCATTGTTTCTCCAAACATGGCGTTGTTAAACAGTTTGTAGAGGTTCTTCTCAAAATCATTTGCAGCCTTTTGTCGTAGTCTGTTGTTAAATTCCACATACGGTTTTAACCACTCTGACTGGCGGAATTGTAGCACCCGATGAATTTTTGTTAACCGTAGTCCATGATTAAGTGCTTGCTTCAAAGCCATGTAATGTACTATGTACTTCTTTCGAGGTCCAAGATGAGGTATCAGTTTCTTTGTACTCGAGTCCTTAGGCTTCATACACTCAGGCAGGAATGGTAAATCATTATGCAGATCGTGAAGTTCTGCAGGATACTCGATATCGACTTCTAATATATATCCATGAGGATCATCTTCTTGTAGTCTTTCTAAGTCAATTTTTTCAGGTGATATCCACTCAAATCCAAATAATAAGGGAGGGCGTGACACATGGCCCACCCATATTGGTTATTAGCGTCCTTATATGTAATGAATTGGGTTGGTCTCGACGGATCATACTTATCCATGTAAGCATTATTAGCCTCTCATAACGGAGGGAGACTTCACATAAACCTCCTCTTATACCGGATTCCACCATGAGCAATTGGTCATAATCCTGTAACAGTTCCAGCTGAATTCCCGTATACAGCAACATGGCATCCCATGTAAGTCCTGGAGAGGTAAACTAATGTGCTGGATCGACTTTATGCGTTTTGAGAGTTTGATCTCTAAATGTCTCAAAGACATCAGCTAGAATAAGTACATCAGATATTAAGTAGAGGTCGCTGTATTCACCCAGATTTCTTGCATTAAACAGCTCCCATACATTTCTAGCATGATCGTAGTCAACATCACTAATTTCTTCTTCATTCAATTTATTGTAGAAGTAGTTCTTAGGAGGCAGGCAGGTTTCGTTCAAGACGTCCCATGAAGTGACGTAATCATAGGGAAATGCACCCTTACGTGTCATCAACTTCATCTTGTCTTCTCCGAAGTGTTTCAATGTTTCACGGTACGATGTTAGATTCTTCACCAGCTTATCCAAGCTTGCACTCAGGATCCGAAAACTATCTACAAATCGAAGCTTTATATCTCCTACATACTTGGAGAATGATATATAACTTTCTTCAGAGCTAGGAATTACTTCCACCCGCTCACTTGTACATCCCAGCTCCTTAACAATGAAATGAGAGTCATACCCACTGAGGTTGTGCATGAAGACTGGAATATATTTAGGTGTTTTGCAGGCTAAATTACATTCATTATGCAGACTTCCCCGATATTCACCACTGATGTGATCATGGTCGCGTACTTTATAGTTCTCTTCAGTAAAGGTTTTTCCGCACAAGTAGCATACTGTAGAGGCGTTGAAATCCATCTGCTGTTGATCTGTAAGTTTCAGAGGCATGACGGATTTGTATATATTATTAATCTCCTTTGCAAGGAATGACAGGTATTCCATAAACTTCTGAGCAGCATCAACACCACGATATACATAGGGATGCTTAGGAAGACCAGTTTCCAGATGTTCAACGTTGGTTGAGGATTTAACGTAAACGCAGAAACTCATGGGAACATGCTGCTGATAAGGGGATGTATATGAAGTTTCAGGATTGGGTATGCATGTATGATATGGAGCGAGAATGCTTTCAAAGTCTGCGTAGATGACGTAAGGTAGTATCAACATCCTTTCAAAATTTTTAAACTGTACAATTGATTTCTCCTTTGTAGGCATAACTACCCTTGCAACACCATACTGATTACAGATGGTGGCATGCTCTTGTCGTTTTTCCAGTCCACTTTGTCCATATCGATCGTCAAAATGTGTAAAACAACGCTTACAGGTATAAACACATTCCTTACATTTGGTTTTCTGACATCGAATAAGTTTTTCAAAATTCTTTATATAAACGTAGTGATGTCTCCCACTACTGTCACTCAATAGCAGGAGGTCACGATGGTCAGCTAGTTCAATCTCAGCAACCTTTATCGGATACACTTCATGCTTCTCATCCAGACCGAAGACGTTGATAGACATCCTGTTAAGCTTCTCAAATTTAGGTATTTGAGAAAGTGGCGTAGGGTAGGAAACACAGCTGAAGTCGTACTTATCTTGCAGTTGTTCGTATTTGCTCACCCGTTGTGCATCCATCTCAACGAATTTAGCTAATACAGAATACATAAAGCATAGCTCATCAGTTAAATTCTGGATGTTAATGCAGGCTTTTCTTGCTTCAACAGATGACGGTAGGGGTATGTAACTACTTCCCAGTAACGGATTGTACTTGTTGATACGAAGTCGAACTCCTTCCACAGCAAGCAAAGCCCAGTTGCTACCTTTAAGCTGAGACTCCTCCATTTCAGTAACCATCTTCTTCATTTTCGTTTCAACATAGAGTCCAGGTCCGTTTCTAGGAAAACAGCTTGATTCCGTGTTTTAACTGTTTTGTCACAGGTTTCTCCGACACTGTTAACAAATCTACACTCAGCTAACAGATTAGTGTTCACACTTTTGTGAATACAAAGCTCTTTATGTACAGGCTGGATTATCCGCTGTTTCGCCTCATGCAGGTACATATTCAGGTCCTTAGTCGATTCACATCGTATAAAATATGATTTCAAACGTCCATTGTTTGAAGTTTCATATTCTTTCATGTCACAGTCATCCATGATAGAAAATATCTCTTGCTTAGTCGGTTCTAATCTACGTTTCTTCTCAGATCTGTTTATTTCACACGCATCTTCGTGTCGGTGACCCTTATACCTGTCTTTGAGGGCTACGTTACAATATTTACACTTGAAGAGCTTTTTACAACGTAGCTCATGCCGTCTTTTATCATATCCACGGAGCAACTTCTTACAGCATTTACCACAAGAATATCCTGAGGCACTAGGAATGATATCCTTATATGAGGATTTATTCATTTTTCTTCTTGATATAATAAGGTATTAGCCTTTCTTCAAGGAAATGTACGCCTCTTTACCTTGATAACACTTTAGAAGATTGATTATTTTCTGAGAGAACAGCGATGTTAACACCTCAGAGATGATGAACAGAATGAATTTCAATGCTAGAGGTCACTCTATTTATAGAGGAAGCACGAACCTTTTTGGATCAATTATATAACGTATTAACCCTTCTTCAAGGAAATGTTAGCCTCTTTACCTTGATAACACTTTAGAAGGTCGCTTATTTTCTAGGAGAACAACGATGTGGTCACCTCGGAAATGATTAACAGAATGAAGTTCAATACTCAAGTTCGCTCTATGTATAGAGGAAGCACGAACCTTTTTTGATCAATTATACTGAATATTAATACTAAAAACGGTGATGAAGCGTGTAAGCTCTTATATTTCAATTCGTGTTACACTGATGTTCGAGCGTCTCCGTATAGTTTCGTATGCTTAGAGTAAGTAAAGTATTGTGAAGATGTATGTATTGATCGGGTATAATCGCGCAGATTCGGATGCATAACTCGTGAGGCCGTCAACCGAGGAAGGGACAAGTATCTTTTTGAGCAGGCATTTACCATGCGCAACGGAACCTAGAAGCAAAAAAGATGTGAATGAAATGAAAGATGCAAATTATATAGAATGAAATGAAATCGTGGTAGCATACGCCACTCAGACATTCGCCGCAGACCAGGGAAAACCACGAAAAAATCAAAGTTCTTAGCGATTGGCCGACGGTAATCCAAACAGAGGGCCTTAGAAGCACATAGGTTAAGATGCGAATGAAATAAAATGAACACGTGGTAGCATACGGTACTCAGGCATTCGCCTGCAGGCCAGGGAAAACCACTAAAAAATCAAAGGTCTGAGCGACTGGCGGACGGTAATCCAAACAGAGGGCCTTAGAAGCACATAGGTTAAGATGCGTATAAAAGAAAATGAAAACGTGGTAGCATACGATACTCAGGCATTCGCATGCAGACCTGGGAAAACCACTAAAAAATCAAAGGTCTGAGCGACTGGCGGACGGTAATCCAAACAGAGGGCCTTAGAAGCACATAGGTTAAGATGCGAATGAAACAAAATGAAAACGTGGATAGCATGCGGTACTCAGGCATTCGCATGCAGACCAGGAAAAACCACGAAAAAATCAAAGGTCTGAGCGAGTGGCCGACGGTAATCCAAACAGTGTGTCTTAGAAGCACGTGTTATAGATGTAAATGAAATACAATGAAAACATGGTAGCATACGGTACTCAGGCATTCGCCTGCAGACCAGGGAAAACCACGAAAAAATCAAAGGTCTGAGCGATTGGCGGACGGTAATCCAAACAAAACAGAGGGCCTTAGAAACACATAGGTTAAAATGCGAATGAAATAAAATGAAAACGTGGTAGCATGCGGTACTCAGGCATTCGCCTGCAGACCAGGGAAAACCACGAAAAAATCAAAGGTCTGAGCGAGTGGCCGACGGTAATCCAAACAGAAGGCGTTAGAAGCACATGTTAAAGATGCGAATGAAATAAAATGAAAACATAGCAGCATACGGTACTCAGGTATTCGCCTGCTGACCAGGGGAAACCACGAAAAATCTGATGTCAGAGTGAACAACTAACGGTAATCGAACCAGGGAGACCATCGGATTATAACGTGAAAGATGTAAAAGAAAGGGAAAGTAAATCGCGATAGATGAGAAACCGTCCAGACATTCGTAGCCAGACCAGCGAAAACTGCGAGAAACTAAGGTCAGAGTGACCGTCCCTACGGAAATCGAACCTACGACCTCGAATGCAAATTACAGACGTTATCGACTGAACCAGACCGTAAAAACAGGTTTATTCCATACAACTCATAATAGGATGCCGTGCCAGATGACGTCATACCTGTAGACAGACTGTCGGGGGGTCTGTCGACATGCTGAAACGCGCTTGAGCGTTCTTCAGTTAATGTTTCATTCAATGCCTAGCATACCAACACCGCAATCCATTTCACAGCAAAGTTAATTTTTATTACAATACTTTCTCTCCTTATTTAATTAAATTCATGTATATACTCTATTATTTCATGTTTTCAGTACTTTCTTTCCCTCGTCCCTCTCATTCACCCTAAAGAATCAGTATACAATATGACATTTTTATACGCTTAATGTCCATTTATCATAGAAAACCACGCTTAAAATACTTTCTTTACATCTCACCCTCATTCACCCTAAGGAATCAATACACAATGACATTTTTATACGCTTAATGTCCATTTATCACAGAATACCACGCTTAATTCGCAGTTATCACAGAAAACCGCTACATTTACTATAATTACGAGTAAACTAATTTTTTCCCAGAGTTACACGGATTTTACACTCGTGGGATCGTATGTTTTCAGTTCAAAGCGTGTAAACATTTTAAAAGTCATCGATTACATTTAGCGTAAAGATTATCATATATCATTTTTAAAGCCGTCTTGTTAAATATAATGTATCGCAATCCATTTTTAAAATCAAATCATACATACGTTTAATACATATAATGGATATCTTCATATACCCAATATGGCTGCCATGCACGTTAAACCCTTCAATATGGATGCGTCCAGCATCTTCGTCGTTGAACGCGTTTCCGACTCTCTCCGCTAGGTGGAGCGCATGATGCAAGCTACGAGAGTGGGAGGGAGAAACCAGCTCTAATTAAGTTGCAGTAGAGAGGGAACGTCAGTTGGCCTGAGAGCCTCGTTCAGGGAGGTCGTATAGTTCTCGTATTCATTTTAATACGAGTCGTCGTATCGCGTGTTCGTTACGTTTTTTTTTACCTTTCTTAGTCATGCATTCATCCAAGAGCTGTAATTTCGTCAGGACGACAGTAGTCAAATATGCATTACAAAATAAACGTTTATTCGACGTCTATATCTTAATTAGTTTTTAATGTTATTCGAAGATGAATTTATACTCATGTCACGCGATTCAGACCCAGACCACCAGGTCAACTTGGAACAGCAGACAACGACGCATCACGTTCCAAGGATATAATCACCCTTTACTGCATATCGCTATCTCTTTCCATTCAGGAGATATAAGCATTTAACGGTAATAATACATTTTTTTGCGACGCACCGCCAATTAAAGTGGTCTGTAATCGAATTAATTACCTCACAGTAGTCATATCATGACGATACGGAGCCTCAAACAGATGCCGACAACTAATAAGATCCTTTGTTCTATGCCGACTGGTCCCGCCCCCTCCCTTTGAGGCCTCACATGCCGCATGGTCGCGTGCCGCTAGGCCCCTCCCTGTCGCTTTGTGGCCTCTTCTAATGCCGCCCGGTCGCGGGCCGGCGGCCACCACGCCCCCTCTTCTCCCCTTGTGACCTCTCCCTTGCACAGGTGAGCACAGCCTCCCCTCTCCTTTTTAATCCTGCCCCTACACTGGGCACGCCCTCTCTTTGTGCTCTACTGTCAGGCTCTCTGCGGAGAGGGTGTGACCACTCCTCCTCTTTCTGGCCTGACCTAATGCTGGCCTCGGTATTGGAGAACAATGGGCTATTGTTCTCATCGCTTAAGCCAGCGTTGGATTAGAGCAGAGAGGAGGGGGGTCGGGGGTCCAGTAGCTTTTAAGGGTGAAACCTCAATGGTTAAGTGTTTTCACGCCTTTCCTTTTGTGTGCTACTCTTTCACCGCAAATCACAGACGCAGGACAATGCATTATTGTTCGCATCGTGAATGGCGGTGTCGGAAAAGCAAAAAGCGGGGGTGGGAGTTGATGGCATAGAACAAAGGATCTTATCTGTTGTCGGCATCGGATTTGGTGCTCCGTATCGGCATGATATGACTACTGTGAGGTAATTAATTCGATTACAGACCACTTTAATTGGCGGTGCGTCGCAGAAAAAATGTATTATTACCGTTAAATGCTTATATCTCCTGAATGGAAAGAGATAGCGATATGCGGTAAAAGGTGATTATATCCTTGGAACGTGGTGCGTCGTTGTCTGCTGTTCCAAGTTGACCTGGTGGTCTTGGTCTGAATCAAGTGACATGAGTATAAATTCATCTTTGAATAACATTAAAGAGTAATTAAGATAAAGACGTCGAATAAACGTTTATTTTGTAATGCATATTTGACTACTGTCGTCCTGACGAGATTACATCTCTTGGATGAATGTATGACTAAGAAAGGTAAAAAAAATACGTAACGAACACGCGATACGACGACTCGTATTAAAATGAATACGAGAACTATACGACCTCCCTGAACGAGGCTCTCAGGCCGACTGACGTGCCCTCTCTACTGCAACTTAATTAGAGCTGGTTTCTCCCTCCCACTCTCGTAGCTTGCATCATGCGCTCCACCTAGCGGAGAGAGTCGGAAGCGCGTTCATCGACGAAGATGCTGGACGCATCCATATTGAAGGGTTTAACGTGCATGGCAGCCATATTGGGTATATGAAGATATCCATTATATGTATTAAACGTATGTATGATTTGATTTTAAAAATGGATTGCGATACATTATATTTAACAAGACGGCTTTAAAAATGATATATGATAATCTTTACGCTAAATGTAATCGATGACTTTTAAAATGTTTACACGCTTTGAACTGAAAACATACGATCCTACGAGTGTAAAATCCGTGTAACTCTGGGAAAAAATTAGTTTACTCATAATTATAGTAAATGTAGCGGTTTTCTGTGATAACTGCGAATTAAGCGTGGTATTCTGTGATAAATGGACATTAAGCGTATAAAAATGTCATTGTGTATTGATTCCTTAGGGTGAATGAGGGTGAGATGTAAAGAAAGTATTTTAAGCGTGGTTTTCTATGATAAATGGACATTAAGCGTATAAAAATGTCATATTGTATACTGATTCTTTGGGGTGAATGAGAGGGACGAGGGAAAGAAAGTACTGAAAACATGAAATAATAGGGTATATACATGAATTTAATTAAATAAGGAGAGAAAGTATTGTAATAAAAATTAACTTTGCTGTGAAATGGATTGCGGTGTTGGTATGCTAGGCATTGAATGAAACATTAACTGAAGAACGCTCAAGCGCGTTTCAGCATGTCGACAGACCCCCCGACAGTCTGTCTACAGGTATGACGTCATCTGGCACGGCATCCTATTATGAGTTGTATGGAATAAACCTGTTTTTACGGTCTGGTTCAGTCGATAACGTCTGTAATTTGCATTCGAGGTCGTAGGTTCGATTTCCGTAGGGACGGTCACTCTGACCTTAGTTTCTCGCAGTTTTCGCTGGTCTGGCTACGAATGTCTGGACGGTTTCTCATCTATCGCGATTTACTTTCCCTTTCTTTTACATCTTTCACGTTATAATCCGATGGTCTCCCTGGTTCGATTACCGTTAGTTGTTCACTCTGACATCAGATTTTTCGTGGTTTCCCCTGGTCAGCAGGCGAATACCTGAGTACCGTATGCTGCTATGTTTTCATTTTATTTCATTCGCATCTTTAACATGTGCTTCTAACGCCTTCTGTTTGGATTACCGTCGGCCACTCGCTCAGACCTTTGATTTTTTCGTGGTTTTCCCTGGTCTGCAGGCGAATGCCTGAGTACCGCATGCTACCACGTTTTCATTTTATTTCATTCGCATTTTAACCTATGTGTTTCTAAGGCCCTCTGTTTTGTTTGGATTACCGTCCGCCAATCGCTCAGACCTTTGATTTTTTCGTGGTTTTCCCTGGTCTGCAGGCGAATGCCTGAGTACCGTATGCTACCATGTTTTCATTGTATTTCATTTACATCTATAACACGTGCTTCTAAGACACACTGTTTGGATTACCGTCGGCCACTCGCTCAGACCTTTGATTTTTTCGTGGTTTTTCCTGGTCTGCATGCGAATGCCTGAGTACCGCATGCTATCCACGTTTTCATTTTGTTTCATTCGCATCTTAACCTATGTGCTTCTAAGGTCCTCTGTTTGGATTACCGTCCGCCAGTGGCTCAGACCTTTGATTTTTTAGTGGTTTTCCCTGGTCTGCAGGCGAATGCCTGAGTACCGTATGCTACCACGTTTTCATTTTATTTCATTCGCATCTTAACCTATGTGCTTCTAAGGCCCTCTGTTTGGATTACCGTCGGCCAGTCGCTCAGACCTTTGATTTTTTCGTGGTTTTCCCTGGTCTGCGGCGAATGTCTGAGTGGCGTATGCTACCACGATTTCATTTCATTCTATATAATTTGCATCTTTCATTTTATTCACATCTTTTTTGCTTCTAGGTTCCGTTGCGCATGGTGAATGCTTGCTCAAAAAGATACTTGTCCCTTCCACGGTTGACGGCCTCACGAGTTAAGCATCCGAATCTGCGCGATTATACCCGATCAATACATACATCTTCACAATACTTTACTTACTCTAAGCATACGAAGCTATACGGAGACGCTCGAACATCAGTGTAACACGATTTGAAATATAAGAGCTTACACGCTTCATCACCGATTTTTAGTATTAATATTCAGTATAATTGATCAAAAAAGGTTCGTGCTTCCTCTATAAATAGAGCGAACTTGAGTATTGAACTTCGTTCTGTTAATCATTTCCGAGGTGACCACATCGTTGTTCTCCTAGAAAATAAGCGACCTTCTAAAGTGTTATCAAGGTAAAGAGGCTAACATTTCCTTGAAGAAGGGTTAATACGTTATATAATTGATCCAAAAAGGTTCGTGCTTCCTCTATAAATAGAGTGACCTCTAGCATTGAAATTCATTCTGTTCATCATCTCTGAGGTGTTAACATCGCTGTTCTCACAGAAAATAATCAATCTTCTAAAGTGTTATCAAGGTAAAGAGGCGTACATTTCCTTGAAGAAAGGTTAATACCTTATTATATCAAGAAGAAAAATGAATAAGTCCTCATATAAGGATATCATTATTAGTGCCTCAGGATATTCTTGTGGTAAATGCTGTAAGAAGTTGCTCCGTGGATATGATAAAAGACGACATGAGCTACGTTGTAAAAAGCTCTTCAAGTGTAAATATTGTAACGTAGCCTTCAAAGACAGTTATAAGGGTCGCCGACACGAAGATGCGTGTGAAATAAACAGATCTGAGAAGAAACGTAGATTAGAACCGACTAAGCAAGAGATATTTTCTATCATGGATGACTGTGACATGAAAGAATATGAAACTTCATTCAATGGACGCTTGAAATCATATTTTATACAATGTGAATCGACTAAGGACCTGAATATGTACCTGCATGAGACGAAACAGCGGATAATCCAGGCTGTACATAAAGAGCTTGGTATTCACAAAAGTGTGAACATTAATCTGTTAGCTGAGTGTAGATTTGTTAACAGTGTCGGAGAAACCTGTGACAAAACATTTAAAACACGGAATCAAGCTGTTTTCCTAGAAACGGACCTGGACTCTATGTTGAAACGAAAATGAAGAAGATGGTTACTGAAATGGAGGCGTCTCAGCTTAAGGGTAGCAACTGGGCTTTGCTTGCTGTGGAAGGAGTTCGACTTCGTATCAACAAGTACAATCCGTTACTGGGAAGTAGTTACATACACCTACCGTCATCTGTTGAAGCAAGAAAAGCCTGCATTAACATCCAGAATTTAACTGATGAGCTATGCTTTGTGTATTCTGTATTAGCTAAATTCGTTGAGATGGATGCACAACGGGTGAGCAAATACGAACAACTGCAAGATAAGTACGACTTCAGCTGTGTTTCCTACCCTACGCCACTTTCTCAAATACCTAAATTTGAGAAGCTTAACAGGATGTCTATCAACGTCTTCGGTCTGGATGAGAAGCATGAAGTGTATCCGATAAAGATTGCTGAGATTGAACTAGCTGACCATCGTGACCTCCTGCTATTGAGTGACGGTAGTGGGAGACATCACTACGTTTATATAAAGAATTTTGAAAAACTTATTCGATGTCAGAAAACCAAATGTAAGGAACGTGTTTATACCTGTAAGCGTTGTTTTACACATTTTGACGATCGATATGGACAAAGTGGACTGGAAAAACGACAAGAACATGCCACCATCTGTAATCAGTATGGTGTTGCAAGGGTAGTTATGCCTACAAAGGAGAAATCAATTGTACAGTTTAAAAATTTTGAAAGGATGTTGATACTACCTTACGTCATCTACGCAGACTTTGAAAGCATTCTCGCTCCATGTCATACATGCATACCCAATCCTGAAACTTCATATACATCCCCTTATCAGCAGCATGTTCCCATGAGTTTCTGCGTTTACGTTAAATCCTCAACCAACGTTGAACATCTGGAAACTGGTCTTCCTAAGCATCCCTATGTATATCGTGGTGTTGATGCTGCTCAGAAGTTTATGGAACACCTGTCATTCCTTGCAAAGGAGATTAATAATATATACAAATCCGTCATGCCTCTGAAACTTAAAGATCAACAGCAGATGGATTTCAACGCCTCTACAGTATGCTACTTGTGCGGAAACACCTTTACTGAAGAGAACTATAAAGTACGCGACCATGATCACATCAGTGGTGAATATCGGGGAAGTCTGCATAATGAATGTAATTTAGCCTGCAAAACACCTAAATATATTCCAGTCTTCATGCACAACCTCAGTGGGTATGACTCTCATTTCATTGTTAAGGAGCTGGGATGTACAAGTGAGCGGGTGGAAGTAATTCCTAGCTCTGAAGAAAGTTATATATCATTCTCCAAGTATGTAGGAGATATAAAGCTTCGGTTTGTAGATAGTTTTCGGTTCCTGAGTACAAGCTTGGATAAGCTGGTGAAGAATCTAACATCGTACCGTGAAACATTGAAACACTTCGGAGAAGACAAGATGAAGTTGATGACACGTAAGGGTGTATTTCCCTATGATTACGTCACTTCATGGGACGTCTTCGCCGAAACCTGCCTGCCTCCTAAGAACTACTTCTACAATAAATTGAATGAAGAAGAAATTAGTGATGCTGACTACGATCATGCTAGAAATGTACGGGGGCTGTTTAATGCAAGAAACCTGGGTGAGTACAGCGACTTCTACTTAATATCTGATGTGCTTCTTCTAGCTGATGTCTTTGAGACATTTAGAGATCAAACTCTCAAAACGCATAAAGTCGATCCAGCACATTATTTTACCTCTCCAGGACTTACATGGGATGCAATGTTGCTGTATACAGAAATTCAGCTGGAACTGTTACAGGATTATGACCAATTGCACATGGTGGAATCCGGTATAAGAGGAGGTTTATGTCAAGTCTCCCACCGTTATGCACGGGCTAATAACGCTTACATGTCTAAGTATGATCCGTCGAGACCAACCCAATTCATTACATATGAGGACGCTAATAACCAATATGGGTGGGCCATGTGTCACGCCCTCCCTTATGGTGGATTTGAGTGGATATCACCTGAAAAAATTGACTTAGAAAGACTACAAGAAGATGATCCTCATGGATATATATTAGAAGTCGATATCGAGTATCCTGCAGAACTTCACGATCTGCATAATGATTTACCATTCCTGCCTGAGTGTATGAAGCCTAAGGACTCGAGTACAAAGAAACTGATACCTCATCTTGGACCTCGAAAGAAGTATATAGTACATTACATGGCTTTGAAGCAAGCACTTAATCATGGGGTACGGTTAACAAAAATTCATCGTGTGCCACAATTCCGTCAGTCACAGTGGTTAAAACCGTATGTGGAATTTAACAACAGACTACGACAAAAGGCTGCAAATGATTTTGAGAAGGACCTCTACAAACTGTTTAACAACGCCATGTTTGGAAAAACAATGGAAAACCTTCGTAATCGTATGGATATACGACTGGTGACAAATGAGAAAACTCTGGAAAAGTTAATTGCAAAGCCTACGTTTATCGATCGAACCATATATGCTGCTAATCTAGCCTCTGTACATATGGCCTCTCGTCAGATCGTATTCAACAAGCCTATATACATTGGAATGAGTGTGTTGGATATCTCCAAGACATTAATGTACCACTATCATTATGCTGTGTTGTTGCCATATTATGGATCTGAAAACCTGAAGCTCATGTATATGGATACTGATTCGTTCATTCATCGTGTGATGACTGAAGATGTGTACCAGGACAAGCTACGTTTTCTCGAGCACCTAGATACAGCTGATTACCCTGTCAACCATATATGCTATTCAGCTCTAAACAAGAAGGTGTTGGGAAAATTTAAAGATGAGGCTAATGGTAAAATCATCCAGCGCTTTGTCGGACTACGACCTAAGATGTATGCACTAGATATCCATGGCACAATGATAAAAAAGATTAAAGGCATGAAACGTAGTGCTGTCAATCAGTACATTACATTTGAGAGTTAGGCTGACTGTCTTAAAACCGGAGAAATCATCGGAACACCCATGAATCTGATCCTGTCTCGGGAGCATGCTCTTGCCATAGTGCACGTGAATAAAATCACATTGCCTCCGTTTGATGATAAAAGAGTTATTGCTGAGGATGGAATAACGACATATGCGTATGGACATTACGCCATTACAACCAGCGCTTAAAAGAATGTAAGTCGGAGATGGAGATTTTCTCGTGAGTCTACAATCTTAAAAAATGAAGGTTATCTGTGTGCTGTGTATGCAACTATCTGATGACTGATGAAGAAAGAAGAAGATGGAAGGGAAGGTGGTAACCCTGCCATTAGGAGCAATCCTAGTGCTAGTCTCAAGCCTAGATAAAAAGGGGAGAGACACCTACAACGAACTAAAATAAAGGTATTTTGGCGTAAACTTTTCAATTAAACCTCTCGAATAATAAAGCCCGAATAAAACATTGCAATTTCACTAAAAGAAAGTTGAGGTTATCTCTGGTTAGCCAGATTAGGTTAGACGATGACTGAGTGGAATAGATGATGAGATGAACGTTTGGGATTGGTCAGGTTAATCTAGGCTAGGTTCTCGTACTTATTTTCTAAGTTATGAAGGATGGATTAGCTTAGATTACCTTAGCAATGGGCTGGTTACGTGTTGTTCTTACGTTTTGTTACGTGGTTACATAGTTGCTACGTGTTGTTACGTCGTGTGACGTTTCTGGTTACGAGATGTCACGTGATGTTGCGTGGTTACGTGCTTATGTTACTTAGTATGACGTCTTGTCATGCTGTTATGTTACGTTGTGTTACGTCTTGTTACGTGGTTACGTTAGATGATGATAGGAATGAATAGACAGTGAGAAGATCTAGAACATACAAGGTGGGAATAGGTTAGAACGTATACTGCACTGTAAACCGATATACAGTTTGTCCCTCTCCGTCTCGCACACTACTGTTTAACATATAAAAAGTTTGTAAGGTTTAGAAAAAAGTATATAAAGGTGTTGTAACGTTGGATGAGAAATATTTTGTAATCTAATTACTCTCTATATTACCGTATAAATCTACATTCCTCCGCCTTCTTCAACCCCTGTTTATCCTTGTACCACTCCCGTTTACCACATTTCTTCCATATAAATGTATACTCCACTCCTCAACCACTCTCTAGCCTAGCACCTCACCTCGTATTCCCTACCGCTCTCATATAAATGCATTTTCCTCCTTGAAGACTCTCTCAACCTAGCACCTACCTTCGTTTTCCTCGTCTCTCCATATAAACGCATACTCTGTCATTCAAACCTTCCTGTCTAATACCTCTCCTCGGTTTGCTAGCTCTCCCATATAAAAACGCTATATTCTACCCTTCAAGTCCTGTATGGTCTGGTACCTCTCCTCGTATTCCCTATCTCTTCCGTATAAAGCGTATCCCCTCCTCCGTCAGCATCTGTCTAGTCTAGCCCTTCTCCTCGTATTCCCTATCTCTCCCGTATAAGCCTATATTCCCGTCCTTCAGCATCTATCTAGCCTATTATCTGTTCACGTTTTCCCTATCTTTCCCATAAAAAGTCATACTCCACACCTCAAACCCTGTCTTGCCTAACACTTCTACTCATATTCCCCTACCTCTCTCATATAAGGCTCATTCCCCTACTTCAGCCCTGTCTAGCCTAGCATCGACCCTAGTATTCCCTATTTCTCGCATATAAACGCCTACTCTATCATTCAAACCTCCTAACCTAATACCTCTCCCATATAAAGCGCCATATTCTACCCTTCAAGTCCTGTTTAGTATAGCATATTTCCTTGTATTCCCTATGTCTCTCGTATAAAGCGTATCCCCTCCCCTCCTTTAGCATCTGACTAGCCTAGCATCAGCCCTCGTATTCCCTATCTCTCCCCTATAAACGCATTTTCCTCCTTGAACCGTCGCATCTACCCTCGTTTTCCCTATCCTTTCCCTCATAAACGCAAAAGTGGCACAGCTTCTGTCTATAACACCGTCTGTCTCCGTTTTCCATACATTCCTCATATAAGCGTATACCCTACCGCTTAACCTCTGTCTACACTAGCACCTCTCCTCGTATGCCCTATCTCTGTCGTATAAAGCATATCCCTCCCTCCTGGAGTCCCTGCTCTACCTCGGAATTCTCCTCGTTTCCCCTATCTTCTCCATATAAACGCATTTTTCCTCCTTGAAGGTTCTCTCAACCTAGCATATACCTTCGTTTTCCTCGTCTCTTCATATAAAAAACCCCACTCTACCCTTCAAGCCCTGAATAGTCTAGTACCTCTCCACGTATCCTCTATCTCTCCTGTATATGTATCCGTATTCCCCCTGCTTCAGCATCTGTCTAGCCTATTATCTGTTCACGTTTTCCCTATCTTTCCCATATAAACAGCTATTCCAGTTCTCAAAATCTGTCTAGTCTAACACTTCTCCTCGTATTCCCCGTATCTCTCATATAAAGCGCATCCCCACTCCTTTAACGTCTATCTAGCCTAGCATCGATCCTCGTAGTCCCTATCTTCCCCATATAAACGCATTTTCCTCCGCATCCACCCTCGTTTTCCCTATCCTTTCCCATATAAACGCAAAACTGCGCCAGAAGCCCTCTGTATAACCTACTTATGTATCTAGTTTAAATGTCCGTTTCTATTTGAAGTCGTCCTCCGTGGTGAAGTGGTTACCATGTTAGCCTCTAGTTCCCGAGTTCGCGGGTTCAAACCGGCGGAGGGCGATGGAATTTTTCGGGCGTTAAATCCGTTAGCATGGCTTCCTTCAGAAAGGAAGTAAAGCCGGTGGTCCCGTGTCGTAGATTTACGGCACGTAAAAGAACCTCAAGTCTTATAAAGAGACCTCTGAGCAAAATTACCGGTCTTTCACGCCCAATGTAAAATGGGACGCTTAGGATCACAGCAGTTAAAGAGCGTCCATAAGTAAAACTCAATTTTAATGTTTGTTTCTATTTGAAATTGAATGTATTTTATGTTTATTGTCGATAAAGGAATAAAACCTTAACATACTACATAAACCTTATTCTGTTTCTGCTTCACACACTACTATTGCTATTTATAAAATCTGATGTGTTGCATTGACATGCTTTCTCTACTCCGCTACAAAGTACTTTTAATAATGCTTGTTCTTCAATCCACTTCTTATTAAGAAAGATAGAATCAGGCTGAAAAACTCAATGCCATAGCCGGGATTTGAACCAAACTTGTCCTACACAAGGTTCGTGTAAAACAACAATAAATTCCCATTGATTGATCTAATAACTGGTTAAACTATGAAAGCCGGGACTTACAGTACATACGATATTGTAAGTCACCATTGGAGTATGTCATCTCAAAATGAATTTGAGATCTCATTGTGGTTTACCAGGAAAACTTGCGAGTCATCTGGAGAATTTGATGCCATGCCGCCATGTTGCCATGGTAGCTCAGCTGGTTGGAGTAACCGGACAGAAATTGGAAAATCCGTAGTTCAATTCCCGGCTATGGCATTGAATTTTTCTGTCTGATTTTACCTTTCCAACCTTGTCCTACACACGGCTTGTGTGAAAGAACAATTAGTTACTTCTTGTTAATTGAGATATAAACTGCCATTACCTCTTACAACTTCGTGGTAAGTATAAGAAGAATACAGTTGCTAAAACGATAGTAAATTTTTTATGTGGTGTCTTTGAAACTCCATGCTCTTTGCATTACCACGAGAAAAATTTAAAGTTGCGCATTCACATAACTTTCTCTTCTCACCATTCTACAAATTATTTTCACTAAATCGTATCTTTCTATCTACTTCTTGTTAATCCAGATTAACTTTCAAATCACATTTAGCCCATTTCTATGATGTCCGCCTCACATTCAAAAGTTCTCGAGTTCGAATCTCGGTTAGAGTGCGTTACCTGGATAAAGTTTTCCCGGGTTTTTTCCTTAACCTGAGAAGATGAATGTCGGGTAACTCTAAACTCTAGGAGCCTCTAGGGCGCATTTGAGCATAATTTTAGCTATATTGTTCATTCACCGTCCGTAATAACCTACAAAAGAAAACGTTCACATTTACACATTTCGTTGTAGGATACGTAGATAAAGATATAGTCACATTTTCAAACAGCATACCACTATCTGTTGCTTTGAAATTCCATGCTGTTTGTATGACCGCGACAAAAAACGAAACGAATAGTGACTTCCCAGTTACAAAAAGTATTCAAACCAATAACAACAAAATCTGGGAAATAGTTTAATTTCATAAAATATATGTATGACAAACTGCGTGGTTAACGGGTCTGCATCTCTTGTGTAGTAAAACTTTGTCCATCTTTTATAATTTACCAATTATAGAAAAGTCATTCAGAATGAAAAAGACCTGAGAGCCTCGTCTCAGAAAATTCAAAATATATATTTCGTTTGTCATGAAAATATCTTAAACAAGGAGTATTTTAATCAAAATAGTTAGAGCCATTTTTGAGAAAATAACAAATTTTGATACATTTTCCATGTAAAGTGTTGTTCGAGGTTGGATAGATTTTCTTGAAAATCATTGTGTCACATCTTTGAAAGATGCTGAACTTGAATATTAAGTTTGGTACTTTACCGACTTTTCGTTTTGGAGTTACGTTGTTCATAGACACGAAGGCATACGGAGCTTTTTCTATGCAATATGTGTTGCATTCACATGACTTTTTCCACTCACTCTTCTACAAACTGTTCTTACAAAGCTTTTTCTTGTATCTATTTCATGTTAATATAGATAAACCTTAGCAGAGCACATTAAGCTAAAGCGATAGTCAAATCCTTTCAATGCTGATCGCTGTGTGATAGCTTTGAAATTATGTTCTCTTGGTATGAACCCGAAAAAGAAGGAAAGAACGAAAAAAAAACCTAGCGATTTACAACTGAGACAAGTATAAAGTGTTTGAAAATTCAAACTAATAGCAAAGGATATTTCAGAATAGGTTATTACCATAAAAATGTTTGACATAAATTTTGTGCTTTAAGAAGATCTACATTTGTTGTGCAGTAAGATTTTTCTCTCTCCTACGGTTTACGAATCATCAAAAGTCATTCACAGTAAAAACGAATTTACAGACTATTTCCAGAAAATTAATGATATACATTTTATTTATCATGAAAATAGCTTAAACATATGTATTTTAATCAAAATTGTTAGAGCCATGATTGAAAAAATAAAAACACTCGAAAAATATTCAATGTAAAGGGTAGTTTGGAGTGGGAGATTTTCTTCAAATCTTTGTGTCGCATCCTTGGAAGATGAAAATAAACACTAAGTATGATTTTTAACCGACTTTTGTTTTTGAGTTATGCTGTTCATGGATCCACACACACACATTCACACACTTGCACCTTTTTCTAAAAACACATTCTTTGGAATCAGGGCGTCTCAACCGTGTACTGGTGGTGAAATGACGACATTGAATCTTTTTGTGGAATACAATACTTTGTCTACTTACTGTAAGTACACGAGTTAGGGAAAGTAAAAACGATTTCTTTGGTTTCAGGGGTCTCAAAACGTGTATTTCCGGCGAATCTCGTCATTGAAGTTTTTGGGTGGAATACGATACTTCCTCCACTTACTGTAAGTATACGAGTTAGGGAAAATAAAAGCGCTTTCTTTGGATTCAGGGGGTCTCAAAACGTGTATCTCCAGTAAATCTCGTTATTGAATTTTTAGATGGAATTCAACACTTGCTCTACTTACTGTAAGTATACCTAGTAGAGAAAGTATAAATGCTTTCTTTGGATTCAGGGGTCACAAAACACGTAATGTAATGTAATTTATTTGCATCCAGTTATCAACTTTACATCGATTTTGGACAAGTCAGTCTTATTTCTAAATTATTTACAATTACAGATTTCTACTATTTATACATTCATAGCTCATTTAAATCAAACAGATCCTTATTTATTAGATACTCTTTTAATTTACGTTGAAATTGTATTTTTGATGTATTTGCAACAGTTTTTAATTGTGATGGTAATCTATTAAAAAGCTTTATTCCTCTTAAGCCAACATCTTTATCAGTAATACCTCTGTTTAAATTATGCCTGTGGAAATCAGAGTTGCTCCTTGTGTTATATTCATGTAGTTGATAAGTTCTTGTTAAGTTCTGTTTATCAGTTATATACAGTATAGTCCTATAAACATACAGAGAATAAATGGTAAATATTTTATTATTGATAAATATCTCCCTGCATGGGTCTCTTGGTTTTAATTTAAATATAAGTCGGATGCACTTTTTTGAAGAATAAATATTTTATCCATGTGTTTTTGCAGAACAGCCACAAATTTCTATTCCATACACAAAGTGTGAATAAATACAACCAAAATAAATGAGTTTCAAAATATGCAAATCCCCATACATCTGAAAATACCTTAATAGAAAAATTGATTTGTTGATGGCACTGCAGGTACGGTTAATGTGTTCCACCCATTTCAGTTGATTATCCACAACTATGCCTAAAAATTTCCAGGGAACTTCGTTACTGAAATTTTTGGTGGAATACAATACTTCCTCTACTTTAGGTATACGTAGTACAGAAAGTAAAAATGTTCTCTTTCGCTTCAGGAACTAAGGACGGCTATTTCCGGTGAATCTCGTTATTGAACTTTTGTATGGAATACAATACTTTCTCTACCTACTGTAACTACGTAGTAGAAAGTGCAAAACTGCTTTCTTTGGATTCAGGAGGCCTCAAAACGTGCATTTGCAATGAAACTCGAAATTTTATTTTTAGATGGAGTACAATAATTCCTCTGCTTACTGCCAGTATACGTAGTGAGAAGGTTGAAATGCTCTCTTCGATTCAGGGAGTCTCGAAACGCGTATTTCCGGGAAATCTCGTTATTGAATTTTTGAGTGGAATACAATGCTTCCCCCTTTTTACTTTAGGTATACGTAGTTAAGAAAGTAAGAGTGCTTTCTCTGGATAGAGGACTCAAAACGTGTATTTCCAGTGAATCTTGTTGTTGAAGTTTTGGATGGAATACAATACCTCCTCTAGATACTGTAAGTGCGAAGTAGAGAAAGTTAAAATGTTTTTTGTGTTCAGGAACCCAAAAGTGTATTTGCAGTGAATCTCATTATTGAATTTTTTTGTGGAGTACAGCACTTCCTCTACTTACTGTAACTACGTAGTAGAGAAAGTAAAAATGCTTTCTTTGGACTCAGGGGTTCTCAAAACAGGTATTTCGAATGAAACTCGTTACTGAATTTTTAGACGGAATACAATGCTTCCTCTACTTACTGTAAGTATACGACGTAAACAAAGCAAAAATGTTATCTTTGCATTCAGGGAGTCCCAAAAAAGGAACGAGTCTCAAAACACGTATTTCCGGTGAATCTTATTATTGAATTTTTGGATGTAACAGAATACTTCCTCTACTTCCTGTAAGCGTACGTAGTAAACAAGGCAAAAATGCTTATTTTGGATTCAGGAAGTCGCAAAACACGCATTTCCGGTGATTGCCTTTATTGAATGTATGAGTGGAATACAATATTTCCTCTACTTACTGTAAGTATACGTAGTAAAGAAAACAACAATTCTTTCTTTGGATTCAGGGGTTCTCAGAACGTGTATTTACGCTGAATCTCGCATTGAACTTTTAAGTGGAATACAGTACTTTCCCCATGTTGTAAGTACAGATGGTAAAGAAAGTAAAACTGCTTTCTTTGGATTCAGGGTGTCTCAAAATGCGTGTTTCCGTGAATGTCGTTATTGAATTTTTGAGTGGAACACAATACTTCCCCTCTTAATTTAACTATGTTATAAAGAGGGTAAAAATGCATTGTTTGGATTCAGGGAGTTTCAAAAAGCGTATTTCCGGTGAATCTCCTTATTGATATTTTGGAGTGGAATACAGTACTTAGCCTATTTATTTTAAGTATACGTGGTAAGAAAAGTAAAAATGCCTTATTTGTATTCAGAAATTCAAAACGTGTATTTCCGGTAAATCTTTACATTAAGTTTTGGTTGGAATAAAATACTTTCTCTACCTACTGTAAGTGCGTAGTAGAGAAAGTGGACATTATTTCTTTGTACTCATGAATCCAGAACGTTTATTTCCGGTGAATCTCGTTATTGAATATTTGTGTGGAATATAATACTTTCTCTACCTACTTTAACTACGTAGTAGATAAATTAAAAGTGCTTTCTTTGGTTTCTGGAGGTATCAAAACGTGCATTTCCAGTTAAACTCTAATTTCTTTGTGTTTAGATGGAACAAAATAGTTCATCTACTTACTGAAAGTATAAGTAGTAGAGAAAGTAGAAATGCTTTCTTTAGCTTCAGGGAGTCTCAAAACGGGCATTTCCGGTGAATCTCGTTATTTAATTTCTGAGTGGAATACAATACTTCCTCTACTTGCTGTAAGTATACGTAGTAAAGAAAGTAAAAATGCCTTTTTTGCGTACAGGGGGTCTCAAAACTGTATTTTCAGTATTTTTCGGTATAGAAATTTTAGATGTAATAGAATACTTGCCCTAATTACTGTAAGTATACGTACTAAAGGAAATAGAAACGCTCTCTTTGAATTCCGGGAGCCTCATAACAGGTAGTTCCGGTGAATCTCATTATTGAAGTTTTGAGTGGAATACAATACCTCGTCCACTTAGTGTAAGTATACGTAATAAAGAAGAAAAATGCTTTCTTTGAACTCAGGGGGTTTCAAAACATGTATTTCCGGTGATTATTGTACTTGAAATTTTAAAAGGAAATCAATACTTTCTCTACTTACTGTAAGTATACGTAGTAAAGAAACTGAAAATGCTTTCCATGGATTCAGAAAGTCTCAAAACACGTACTTCCAGTGAATCTAGTTATTGAGTTTTTGAGTGGAATACAATACTTCCCCTATCACTGTAACTACGTAGTAAGGAAGATAAGAATGCATTCTTTGGTTTCATAGAGTCTCTAAACGTGTATTTCCAGCGAGACTCGTTAGTGTATTTTTAGATGGATACAATACTTCCTCTACTTGATGTAAGTATACTTAGTAACGAAAACAAAGTGCTTTCTTTGGATTCAGGGGTACTCAAAACTTGTATTTCCGGTGAATCTCGATATTGAATTTTTAGATGACAGATAATACCTCCTCTACTTACTGTAAGTATACGTAGTAAAGAAAGTAAAAATGTTTTTTTTTTATTCAAGG
Source organism: Deroplatys truncata (assembly GCA_030765065.1). Lineage (NCBI taxonomy): Eukaryota > Metazoa > Arthropoda > Insecta > Mantodea > Mantidae > Deroplatys > Deroplatys truncata. The sequence continues at coordinate 422,362,675 of CM060990.1, forward strand.
TGTCTCAGAACACGTATTTCCGGTGAATCTTGTATTGGACTTTTCAGTGGAATACAGTACTTCCCCTACTTACTGTAAGTATAGGTAGTCAAGAGAATAAAAATGCTTTCTTTGGATTCAGGGTGTCTCAAAATGTATATTTCCGTGAATGTCGTTATTGAATTTTTGAGTGGAATACATTACTACCCCTATTAATTTAACTACGTTGTAAAGAAGATAAAATGCCTTGTTTGGATTCAGGAAGTGGCAAAAAGCGTATTTCCGGTGAATCTCGTTATTGATTTTTTAGAATGGAATATAATACTTCCCCTACTTACCGTAAGTATACGTGGTAAGCAAAGTAAAAATGTCTTCTTTGGATGCAGGAATTCAGAAGGTGTATTTCCAGCGAATATTGTCAATGAGGATTGAATGGATACAATACTTCCTCTACCTAATGTAAGTGCGTAGTAGATAAAGTAAAAATTCTTTGCTTGTATTCATGAACTAAAAACGTATATTTCCGGGGAATATGGTCATTGAATTTTTCTATGGAATACAATACATTCTCTACCTACTGCAACTACGTAGTAGACAGGGTGTAAGTGGCTTCTTTGGATTCAGGAAGTCTCAAAACTTGTACTTCCGGTGAATCCTAAAATTTTATTTTTAGATGAAACACAATACTTCCTCTACTCACTGTAAGTATACGTAGTAGAGGAAGTAAAACGCCTTCTTTGGATTCAGGGAGTCTCAAAATGCGTATTTCCGTCGAATTACATTGAAATTTTGAGTGGAATACAATACTTCCTCTACTTAATGTAAGTATACGTAGTAAAGAAAGTAAATATTTCTTCTTTGGATTCAGAGAGTCTCAAAACGCGTATTTATGTTGAATCTATTTATTGAGTGCTTGAGTGGAATACAATACTTCTCTTACCTTAACTACCTAGTAAAAAAAGTAAAAATGCTTTCTTTGGATTGAGGGAGTGTTAAAACGCTTATTTCTGGTGAATCTCGTTATTAAATTTTTGAGCGAAATACAATACTTTCCCTACCTACTGTATATACGTGGCAAAAAGAGTAAAAGTGCTTTATTTAGATTTAGCGAGTCTCAAAACACGTATTTCCTGTGAATCTCGTTATTGAACTTTTGAATTTAAACGCATACATCCTCTACTTATTGTAAGTATGCGTAGTAAATAAAGTAAAAATGGTTTCTTTGGATTCAGGGGCTTTAAAGGTTTATTTCCGTTGAGCCTCGTTAATGAATTTTTAGATTTAATACAATACTTCTTCTACTTACAATAATCATACGCAGTAAAGTAAGTAAAAATGTTTCTTTGGATTCAGGGAGTTTCAAAACACGTATTTGCGGTGAATATGGTTATAGAGTTTTTGAGTGGAATACAATACCTCCACTATTATCGTAACTAGGCAGCAAATAAAGTAAAAAAGCATTCTGTGGATTCAGACATACGCAAAACGCGTATTTCCGTTAAATCTCGTTGTTGAATCTTTGAGTGGAATGCAATACTTCCTCTACTTACTGTAGGAATACGTTGCAGAGAAAGTAAAAATGCTTTCTTTGGATTCATGGAGTCTCAATCACGCATTTCCGGTGAAACTCGTTATTGAATCCTTGAGACGAATGCAATGCTTCCTCTACTTACTGTAAGAATACGTAGTAAATAAAGTAAAACTGTTTTCTTTGGATTCAGGAACTCAAAACGTATATTTCCAGTGAATGTTGTCATTGGAATTTCAGATGGAATACGATACTTCGTCTACCTACTATAAGTGCGTAGTTAAGAAAGTAAAAATGGTTTCTTTCTATTCAGTAACTCAGAACGTGTATTTCTGGTAAATCTCGTTATTGAATTTTTGTGTGGAAAACAATACTTTCTGTACCTACTGTAACTACTCAGTAAAGAATATAAAAATACTTTCTTGGGATTCATGGGATCTCAAAACGTGTAACAAAAATTAAATTTTTAGATGGAAAACAATACTTCCTCTACTTTCTGTAAGTATACTGGTAGAGGAAGTAAAAATGCTTTTTGAATTCAGGAGCTCAATACGTGTATTTCCAGTAAATCTTGTCATTGAAGTTTTGAATGTAATACAATACTTCTTCTACTTACTACAAGTGCGTAGCAGAAAAAATAGAAATGCTTTCTTTTAATTCCGGAACTATAACGGTGCATTTCCGGTGAATCTCGTTGTTGGATTTTGCGATGGTAAATTTATAATGTTTGTGTATATTTGTGTGTTTACTCCGCGTAGTGAAGCCATCTTGTGACGTGATTCATTTGTTAGGTTTGTTAGCTCCATCTGGTGTTAGCAAATTTGCGGCAGTATTAGTTTTCGTTTGAAAGAATGCTACTGTTATTTTATTTAATTTTTGTTCACTGTCCTCCGGCTAGCTATGATCTTTTGGTCAAGCACTTCTCTTTATACAGGTTGTGTAAACGGAAGGGAGTCTCTTATCCAAAGATAACACTGATGAAGGAATTTGTTTTACACTTTTATTGTCGAACACAGTCACTATCACAATTACACATTGATCTTGACACTCGCCAAACTGAAACTGTTATAACAACTTATTTACTGATTATTCTTAATTCACGTACTTCAACTTTTTGTATCATTAACTTTACAATACTTGAGATTTTTCATAACTCTGATACGCGTAACTTGCGAACCGATAGCCGACGTGCAATATTTCTGCTGGACTGAAGGCGACGTGTATCATACAAATATTTTCGACGAACTGAAGTGAAGACGACGTGTAGTGTATAAAGATTTTCGATGAACTGACGGACTCTACCTCTAACCTAGCTCTTTTATACTCATACACCCCGATATGCCTAAAGATTATAACTGAGCTGCAATTGGCTAATAAAACGCGCCAACATTAGCGTCTATTTTTATATCCAATGAAAATTATGAACACATATGCTCTAGGGAAATGTTCCAGAACATTCTAAAGGAAAACGCGCCAACATTACGTAACTTCCTCGTTTCCAATAATGATAAACAGCTCACCCCCTCGCTGCATTATTGCACGCTATTATTGTCAGTTTCAGTAAGGCAGTATAAACTTACTTCTCAACAATAATTACAATCAACAAACATCTCAAATCAATGTCACATAATAATGCATATTCATACTATAATCATTCTTTACATTTAAGTAATTTGTGATACAAATTACTGCATCATATGCCCCACTAGAAACATAATTATAAATATTTACAACTTGTTTGGAAATTTTATAATTGGGTTTTTAGTCTCCTAAATCTTGGAACACACGCTATCACTTTCACATAACACATCACACGTATTTAACATACGACATGTTTTTCCTTTATCTTGCCACTACTTACTGGCTCTGGTTTAATGTGTTTAGACTTTAATCTGACATTACAATTTTTTTTTCTTTTTTATAGCAAATACTGTACCCTGAATTATTTAATTACTGTTACAAAATTGTTTACTTTCTTAAGTTGTTGACAAAAATTTATACATTTAAGAATTTTTGTAATTATTAAACATATTTACCAAAAATATTCACCCTCTACATAAATATATTTACATCTCTTAAATCTAGGCACTGTTTCACATTTTCTGTTTGCTACATAAGTATTTGTTTTTTAATTATTTTTTTACCCCATTTTTTTTGTTTTGTACTTTATATTCACAATACTCTTGGAATTATATCTACGTACTTTTACTTTAATATAACATCATGTTTCAATTCAAATGCTGTTACAGTTACTAAAAAAATGTTAATCTTCCCCCCTTTTTTTTTAAACATTTAATTTTTGTCCAGAATTTATTTCTCTTTTCACATGACATATATAAATAGTTAACCCTCTTACGTTCCAATACATTGCTCTGCATTTCATCTTTAACTATCCAGCATTTACTTTACATCTCATTGCTATTTACCCTCCTGGATCAAATTGTGTGTGGCTAAACATTACTCGTAGCCGTATCCTAACCTTCAAAAATTTGTTCATGAATAACCTCTTAAAGGATTCAAATGCAATTTCACCCCAAGATAACATTTGAAAACAATCTGAAGTTTTCTGAACAACACATCTTTTAACAACTGTCATTTTCAATTCTTCTACTATCTCTTTAATCTGAGAGTACTCTGACAAGTCTGTACTAAATTGTACTGGATTGGAGTTTTCATTCTGAACAGCTTGGTACTTGTTAATTTCAGAAGTTAGCTTTTGATTATTTACAGGCAAAACTTTAACTTCTTCGGACAATTTATTTCTTTGCATTACTGACTCCTTCTGTATTTCTGATATCTCCCCTCTGAAATTAACTTGCGCCAGATTCACATCTACATTCATAACCTCTTTTATCTCTCTTAGCTCACTTGAAATAATACTCATTCTAATACTTAACTCTGTACATTCTACATCAACATGTTCACTTTTAGTATTAACCTCACTTTTTTGTTACCTATTTCCCTGCTCATGTCTAGCATTTTCTTTGAAACTTCTCCTATCTCATTTGCTATTATTTCCTGATTCTCATTTCTCATTCTTGGCATACTACTATCTAACTTCATAACTTTCTTTTTAATTTCTTCCCTGCTTTGATCTAATTTGTGCTCTAATTTCTCATAACCCCTTTCCATGTTCTGATTTATTTTTCTAACTTCTCATTATACTTACTAATATCTTTCCTTAATTGATCTGTACTCATAATACTCTTATTTAATGTTTCACCAAAATTTCTCATCATTTCCATCATCATACTAGCATCAAAATGAACATTTCCTGCTATTCTATTCTGACTTTCTTCACTATATTTCCTCCCTCAAATTCTACATTGTTTGAGCTATTTTCTGTAACCTGTATTGAATTACAGCTAACTGTTACACTATCTCCCTCCATAATTATTTCTTCTGTATTATTAGTGGACATTGTTTTCTTTATCCTACCGCTCCTAAGGTACATTTAAATTTTTTACCCCTTTTTTAGAATTAACATAACACTTTTCTAACCTTTCTGATGCTATCTGCTGATGTAGCTTTGATGCCCAGCTTTCTGCCCCTCTCTCCTAGATTATGTGTTGCTTCTGCGTCGTATTATGATGAATCTACGTCGTCTCGATGTTTTTGTGTCCAGTAGTTGAATTCCCCTGTTGCCTTATAATCTCGGAATTACGATGTCCAATCATCCGCGTAGTCTGTCGTCCCTGTTGTTGTTTCTGGAATCTGCGTCTTGTAATTCAGTTCACTTCTCCATTCGTTCCACTTCCTGGTTCCTTCGCCCCTTACTGGTTATTCTGCTCCTTTCCTGGTCATCGTGCCCCACGTTCTGGGTGCCAATTTGAAGTTGTTATACTTGTAATATTATTTATTTATTGAGCTCCACGTTTGGGAGCCAATTTGCGATGGTAAATTTATAATGTTTGTGTATATTTGTGTGTTTACTCCGCGTAGTGAAGCCATCTTGTGACGTGATTCATTTGTTAGGTTTGTTAGCTCCATCTGGTGTTAGCAAATTTGCGGCAGTATTAGTTTTCGTTTGAAAGAATGCTACTGTTATTTTATTTAATTTTTGTTCACTGTCCTCCGGCTAGCTATGATCTTTTAGTCAAGCACTTCTCTTTATACAGGTTGTGTAAACGGAAGGGAGTCTCTTATCCAAAGATAACACTGATGAAGGAATTTGTTTTACACTTTTATTGTCGAACACAGTCACTATCACAATTACACATTGATCTTGACACTCGCCAAACTGAAACTGTTATAACAACTTATTTACTGATTATTCTTAATTCACGTACTTCAACTTTTTGTATCATTAACTTTACAATACTTGAGATTTTTCATAACTCAGATACGCGTAACTTGCGAACCGATAGCCGACGTCTTTTATACTCATACACCCCGATATGCCTAAAGATTATAACTGAGCTGCAATTGGCTAATAAAACGCGCCAACATTAGCGTCTATTTTTATATCCAATGAAAATTATGAACACATATGCTCTAGGGAAATGTTCCAGAAGATTCTAAAGGAAAACGCGCCAACATTACGTAACTTCCTCGTTTCCAATAATGATAAACAGCTCACCCCCTCGCTGCATTATTGCACGCTATTATTGTCAGTTTCAGTAAGGCAGTATAAACTTACTTCTCAACAATAATTACAATCAACAAACATCTCAAATCAATGTCACATAATAATGCATATTCATACTATAATCATTCTTTACATTTAAGTAATTTGTGATACAAATTACTGCATCAATTTTTATGTGGAATACAGTACTTTCTCTACTTACAATAAGTATACAATAAGTATAACTACGTAGTAGAAAAAGTAAAAATGCTTTCTTCGGACTCGGGGGTCTTAAAACGTGTATTTCCAGTGAAACAAAAATTGAATTTTTAGATGTAAAACAATACTTCCTCTACTTTCCGTAAGTATACGTGGTAGAGGAAGTAAAAGTGTTTTTGGATTCAGGAGCTCAAAACGTGTATTTCCAGTAAATCTTGTCATTGAAGTTTTGGATGTAATACAATACTTCTTCTACTTACTGCAAGTGCGTAGCAGAAAAAATAGAAATGCTTTCTTTTAATTCCGGAACTCAAACGGTGTATTTCCGGTGAATTTCGTTGTTGAATTTTTGTGTGGAATACACTACTTTCTGTACTTACAGCCACTACATAGTAGAAGAAGTAAAAATGCTTTCTTCGGACTCGGGAGTCATAAAGCGTGTATTTCCTGTGAAACACCATATTGAATTTTTAGATGTAATACAATACTTCTACTTACTGTAAGTATACGTAGTAAATAAAGTAAAAAATGTTTCTTTGGATTCAGGGAGATTCAAAACACGTATTCGCGGTGAATATTGTTATGAGTTTTTAAGTGAAATACAATACCACCCCGATTATGGTACCTAGGTAGTAAAGTAAGTAGAAAGGAATTTTTGGATTCAGAGAGTCTGATAATCCGTATTTCAAATGAATCTCGTTATTTAATATTTGTGTGGAATACAACATTTCTTCTTCCTACTGTAGCTATACGCAGTAAAGGAAGTAAAAATCCTTTCTTTGGATTTAGAGAGCCTCAAAAGGAGTATTTCCGGAGAATCTCGTTATTAAATTTGTTATTGGCATACAATACTTCCTCTACTTCCTGTAAGTATACGTAGTAAATAGAGCCAAAACGTCTTCTTTGGACTCAGGGTGTCTCAAAACGTGTATTTCGGTGAACCTCATTATTGAATTTTTAGATGTAATAGAATACTTCCTCTACTTGCTGTAAGTATTCGTTGTAAAGGAAGTACAAATGCTTTCTTTGGATTCAGGGACTCCCAAAGCACGTATTTTTGGTGTATCTCGTTATTGAACACTTGAGAGGAATGCAATACTTCCTCTGCTTGCTGTAAGTATTCGTTGTAAAGAAAGTACAAATGGTTTCTTTTATTCAGGCACTCCAAAAGCACGTATTTCTAGTGAATCTCGTTATTGAATTTTTGAGCGGAATACAACACTTCCTCTATTTACTGTAAGTATTCGTTGTAAAGAAAGCACAAAAGGTTTCCTTGGATTCAGGGACTCTCAAAGCGCTTATTTCTGGTGAATCTCGTTATTGAATTTTTGAGTGGAATACATTACTTCCCCTACCTACTGTAACTACTCAGTAAAGAATATAAAAATACTTTCTTGGGATTCATGGGAACTCAAAACGTGTATTTCCAGTGAAACAAAAATTGAATTTTTAGATGGAAAACAATACTTCCTCTACATTCCATAAGTATACGTAGTAGAAGTAAAAATGTTTTTTTGGATTCAGGAACTCAAAACGTGTATTTCCAGTAAATCTTGTGATTGAAGTTTTTGATGTAATACAATACTTCTACTTACTGCAAGTGCGAAGCAGAAAAAATAGAAATGCTTTCTTTTAATTCTGGAACTATAGCGGTTTATTTCCGGTGAATCTCGTTGTTGAATTTTAGTGTGGAATATAGTACTTTCTCTACTTACAATAACTACGTAGTAGAAAAAGTCAAAATGCGTTCTTCGGACTCGGGGATCTTAAAACGTGTATTTCCTGTGAAATACCATATTGAATTTTTAGATGTAATACAATACTTCTTCTCCTTACTGTACGTACACGTACTAAAGAAAGTAAAAAAGTTTCTTTGGATTCAGGGAGTTTTAAAACACGTATTTGCGGTGAATATTGTTATTGAGTTTTTAAGTGGAGTACAATAACTCCCCTATTACTGTAACTAGGTAGTAAAGTAAGTAAAAATGCATTTTTGGATTGGGAGAGTCTGAAAATCCGTATTTCCAGTGAATCTCGTTATTTAATATTTGTATGGAATACAATATTTCCTCTTCCTAGTGTAAGTATACGCAGTAAGTATACGGAGAATCTTGTTGTTGAATTTTTGGTTGGAATATAACACTTCCTCTGCTTCCTGTAAGTATGCGTAGTAAAGAGCGCCAAAGTGCTTTCTTTGGATTCAGGGTGTCTCAGAACGTGTATTTCGGTGAATCTCGTTATTGAATTTTTGGATGTAATAGAATACTTCCTAGCCACCGGGGCAAATAAGTATATATATTAGACCAATTCATCCGATCTAGTCATTCAGCATCCTGAAGATGGGAGAGATGCACGCTCCCGAAACGTCGATGTACCAACATCACCTCACTTGGCTTGAAGCTCGAGAACGTCTAGAACATTTTCGCCGCCAGGAAAGCTTCAGCTCTTATTTCACGTTTTTTTACGGAAGCATACCTCCCAGGAGATTAAATCTTTTCAAGATCTTCGAGAAAACAAAGGCAAGCTACTCAGCTCTTTGGCCTTTTTACTAAGGTGTAGGGACGAGAAGGCTACACCCAAGTTCACCAGACTGCGCTACCCGTTCAAGAATGCCACAACCAAAAGATCCTCCAACGCGGCAGCACATCGCTGGTTAGAGAACGCATACACTACACAAGCTTCAAACTGGATTCAATTGACCGACTGCTGCGGGATTCCTTCTGGCAGCTCTCCTCCAAACTCTCTCCATGGGATTGGGACAGGGTGGACCTCTCCACCTTTGCACAAGGCCACACCACACTTCTCCGAAACATCAAAATGCAGACCAAGAAATTCGACACGCTGCGCAGTTCCAAAGAGGCCGTTACGCTTCTACCGTCCAGCCGCATCATAGTTAACTTCACGGACCAGGAGTTAAACGAAGCAACGACTTCCGTGTTAGCCAAAGGTCTACATTTTGCGCCTACACCAAGACATATTCTAGTGGCGCAGATCATCAGCGGGGTAAAATCCGCGATACAGAACCTCACGGTAGACAGCACCGAGGAAATACGCACTGCGGTGGCCTCTGCGGTCATTCACACCTCGCTGCTCAAGCCCAACATCAACCGGGCTGAAAACTTAGCACTGAAGCAGCTGCGCAAAAATGAAAACCTGGTCGTCTTGCCGTCAGATAAAGGAAATGCAACAGTCATTCTCTACACAGCCAGTATCAGAATAAGATGGAACAGTTACTGGATGATCCGGCCTACAAAATTCTCCGAAAAGACCCTACCAGTTCCATAGAACGACGCACCACAAAGCTTATCAAGAGATCCAGCCTTGCCTCGGAAACGAAGCAATTTCTGTCGCCTCCAAGAATGTACGGACTTCCCAATTTTCACAAACCAGATGTACCGTTACGGCCCATGGTGGAAGCCACGGGCACCCCCACATACCTTCTAGCACGCCACTTGGCCAACCTGTTACGGCCTCTAGTAGGGAATTGCTCACACCACGTCAGCAACTTCACACAGTTTGTTCAAACACTCAAGAACATCAGCATGGTGCCATCTGATCTCCTCGTCAGCTTCGATGCGGTGTCCCTTTTAACCAGGGTACCACTACAAGAAACCATTCATCTCCTCTCTGAGCGCTTTTCAGCCGACATCAAGGAGTTGTTTCGGCACACCCTTTCGTCTACCTTCTTTCGTCTACTTTCTTTCGTACAATGGCACTTTCTTCGAGCAAATAGACGGCGTGGCAATGGGCTCCCCTTTGTCGCCAGCAGTAGCAAACTTCTATGCAACACCTAGAACATGAAATCCTGGCCACTGCTCCACTCAAGCCTTCTCATTTCTTTAGATACGTAGATGACACATTTGTCATATGGCCACACGGACTAGACACACTGCCAAGCTTCCTCACGCACCTCAACAGCCTCGGACCCCAGATACAGTTCACCATGGAGGTGGAGAAGGACGGGGCACTACCGTTCCTGGACATTCTGTTCTCTAAAAACAGCAATGGCACACTCGGACATGCAGTCTACCGGAAACATACACACACAGACCTCTACTTGAATGCACACAGCTTCCACCACAAATCGCAACGAATCGGCGTCCTCAACACTCTGGCTCACAGAGCAGTCTCTATCTCCGATCCAAGCCACATGACACGGGAACTACAACACCTTAAATACACCTTCCACTACTCCGCTACTCTGATTACGACGTCACAGCGGCACTTACTAGAGCCAAAAAGGGAAGTCTCTAAAACAGCAAACCTCTAAAAAGCCTCCCGCCACAGCCTGCATCCCATTCACCGGCAAACTTTCCGGCAGAATCAGCAGAATATTGACAAAACACAACATCAGGACAATTCACAAACCGCCTCCGAAAATTAAAAACTTATTGAGAACAGTGAAAGACTAGCTTGGGCTCAATGTATCGGGAGTGTACAGCATTCCCTGTGTGTGCGGGGCCCCATATATTGGACAAACCGGCAGGACCATAACCACCAGGGTCAAGGAGCATGACAGAACCATCCGTTTGATGCAGCCTGAGAAGTCTGGTTTGGCAGAACACTATTTTGAAATGGACCACAGAGCAAATTTCCGCGACACAACCATCTTGGCCAAATGTGACGGCTACTGGGAGCGCAGAATCAAGGACTAGAAAGACTCACTCAAAATTTTAACTGTGCTCTAGATAACGGCTACTTCCCGGAACCCTGGAAAATTGCAAAAATACTGCATTTCCCCAAAAAAACAAAAACCTAAGTGACCCTCAAAACTACCACCCAATCAGCCTGCTCAACACACTCAGCATACTATTCGAGAAAATTGTACTCAAACGGTTAAATGCCCATCTTATCAGGCACAACGTTATCATACCGGAAAAATTTGGCTTCCGCGTGAAACACTCCACAACCCTGCAACTTATTTGAAAAACAGAACACATAACACACGGCTTCAACACCAAAAAATCCACAGGTGCCGTCCTATTGGACATTGAGCGCGCCTTCGACAGAGTCTGGCACGAGGGATTATTACGTAAACTACAAGACATCCAAATGCCAGGCACCATGATAAAACTTATTGCGAACTATCTCAAAAATCGTCAATTCGTTTCCAACGCCAATGGCGCGACGTCAGCCCCACACGTGGCAAATGCGGGAGTACCCCAGGGAAGCCTTCTTGGGCCTACCCTATTCAACATCTACATTAACGACATTCCAAAGACACTACACACGAAACTATATCTCTACGCAGACGATACTTCGTTTACCACTCAATCCGGCAGCATCAACCTCGTCCGCACTAGACTACAGAATGCCCTGACCAACCTGCAACCCTGCTTGAAAAAATGGCGTGTTAAAGTCAATAGTCGCAAATCACAAGCTCATCTTTACCAAACGACGTTTCCACAGACATCCCACTCACGCACTTGCTCCACTGCAGCTTCACAACGGCAACACACCATGGTCCAACCAGGTCCTATACCTCGGAGTCACCATGGATCAAGGCCTCACATGGAACGCGCACATTACCGCCACAAGGCAGAAAGCTCGCGCACAACTTCGGAAGTTATACCCTCTCATTAACGTAAACAGCGCCCTTAGCCCAAATCTTGGACTCACACTCTGCAAAACATTAATTGGACCCATTCTCACCTACGCCACACCGGTTTGGGGATACGTTGTCCCAACCCATATCAAAACCCTGACAACATTCCAAAATCGTATCCTACGCATTGTAGACAAAGTTCCGTCATCTGCTCCGGCAGCCAAACTTCACGATGAGTTATAAATGCACACCATTGAAGAATTTATTAAAAAGCTTGCCTCCGACCTCTACGACAGAATACCACAAAGCCACAATCCACTGGTTCAATCCATGGGTAACTACGACACTGGCAATTTGAAATACAATCGCCCACTACAACTCTTCGGCAGATTCCTATCCAACACTACCTCTGCCATAGACGTAGCCTTTTACCTATATAGGTTATTTAATCCACCATGAACTCTATTCAACTTTCTCAGAACCGGACGCATTCCACGCCGAAAGCAGCACAATACACGCATTAGTCAATCACTGCTACAGCTGCCCTCGAAGTCCTTGTGTTTTTCAGTCAAGGCGGCCCCGGGGGCAGAGGCCACCCCCCCCCGAGTGTGGCACTGGTCCACACCTGCACTTTCAGGCAGGCAGCCAGCCACGTGTGCACTCTAGACAACCCAGCATGTCATTGGACAAGAGAATGGATCACAACTACGTACAACCACAACAGCATTTTCACGAAACCTCTACTCATAAACAGTCAACACAGTACAGGTAACGAACACCAGCCAAGCCTACACACAAGGCCGCAACTCACACACGGTAAGGCGCATTAGCAAACCTGCCCCCACCATCTCATTACCAAATCACACTAGCATTAGCTGCATGGTGTCAGTCTGTCCGTCTGTCCCCTTTCTTCGCATTATTGAACCTGCAAATAAAAAGCACGCTACTCACTTGCCAGTTATTACAAATCTCTGCATACATCACTTGCCAGCCAGTCCAAAGAAAAGCGCACTAACATCACATATAACCACCTCAAGTACAAGTAACCGCACTCCCTGGGTCCTGTTCAGACTTCGGTATGTTCAGTATCCATACATCTATGCAGACGTATGTGCGCGCTGCGCACAGGCTAACAATGCCCGTCCATTTACTAACCGGGGCGCTATAGCGGAATCCGAATACTAACGTATGCATTACACTAACACAGCACCCCTTGCCCTTGCATGTTTCGCGTGGTTAGCCTAACAGCATGTGCATGGGGGACGATGTAGCCTCTGAAGATGATCGTCACCGGGGGCGGCGGGTGTGGGGCTGCCCCTAAAAAAACGAATCAAGGAGGCGCTGGCTATTTTCTCCGAGAAGAGCACGCTGAACCGCGACGCTGGGCTACAGTGCAGTCCCGCATGAAAACCGGCCGTCAAAATTGAAGTAGAGAGGCTCATAAACACAAAAACAGACCTCAAAAACAACATGCAGAACAGTGGGTTTTCTACGAGGTCCGTCCCACGAAACCCAGCACGATCGCCTCGTGTTTTCCACGAGGTTCGTGCTAACGACTGGGGCAAATAACTATATATAAAACGCAGGGGTATGCTTTCTACCCTTGTTTCAGCCCAAGCCCGTCGCAGAGCCCTCAAGTCCTCAGCAACAGCTGAGGCGGCCCGGGAGAAGGGGCCTCCCAACGTGAACGACGTGCGCAGCGTAAGACGGGCCGCTGCATTATGGAGTCGTTCACACAGACGACAATGGCTACCATCAGGACAACGAACTCAACGAAGGACCGAGAAGGCCGGATCTCAAGACAGACGCCTGTGCCCGATTGACTGCACAGGACACAATACAAAATTGTTCAATTTACCTAAATCTAATATAACAATAATAGTACAACCTAGCAGTAAGTTAATGCTAAGTCATGTGACACGCAGGCACTCCCTGCAATCAACACACATTTTAGATCTTAGGCATTATTTAACACATAGTAGCAACACAAGAAACATACGCAAATAACCCACTGGTATTGCTCAGGTTCCATGGGCAATACCAGCAAGTAACATTTGACGCGCTCGCATGCAATGCATGCCAGCTAAGTAGCTATTCACATACTAACCGGGGTGCTATGCGGGACCCGAATAAAAGCATGTAAACAAATGCACGTTAACACTCAGCAATATACAATTAACTCGTGGTAGGGTTTTTTAGTGGGTATTCCGCTTCTGAGCGGCGAGCCCCACATATCCCCCCAGCCATTGCACACCGGCTGGGGGTCGAATGCAATAATGCATTTTTCCCCCCACGGAAAAAAAAACGCAGGGGTATGCCGCCAAAACATACATCAAAAAACTACAACAATTTCAAAACAAAACATTGCGCATGGTAGCTAAGGTACCGTACGTAGCGCCATCTGATTTACTCCACGAGGAACTTAAAATGCACACAGTAGAAGAATTCATTAAAAAGCTAGCTTACGACATGTACAAAAGCTTACGCGTACACCACAATGATCTAGTCAAAGCATTAGGCAATTACGATTCCGTAAATTACAAGCATAACAGACCACTCTCGATATTCGATAGAACGCTTTCCCGAGAAGACACGCAAGAACAAATCCAACAGTTCTTAAACAATCTACTCCAAACATGACAAGGACATTGACCCAAGACATTCTATTTCTATATCCCAGCACTAATCTTTCTCTTGCTTTCTACCCTTGTTTCAGCCCACGCCCGCCGCAGAGCCCTCAAGTCCTCAGCAACAGCTGAGGCGGCCCGAGAGAAGGGGCCTCCCAACGTGAACGACGTGCGCAGCGTAAGACGGGCCGCTGCATTATGGAGTCGTTCACACAGACGACAATGGCTACCATCAGGACAATGAACTCAACGAAGGACCGAGAAGGCCGGATCTCACGACAGACGCCTGTGCCCAATTGACGATCAGGAAAACCTGGGAAGAACTGCACAGGACACAATTCAAAAACTTTCAATTTATCAAAAACTAATATAACACAATAATTGTACAACCTAGCAGTAAGTTAATGCTAAGTCATGTGACACGCAGGCACTCCCTGCAAACAACACACAGTTTAGATCTTAGGCATTATTAATCAAGTACTAACAATATAAGAAACACACGCACATAACCCACTGGTATTGTTCAGGTTCCATGGGCAATACCAGCAAGTAACATTTCACGCGCTCGCATGCAATGCATGCCAGCTAAGTAGCCATTCACATACTAACCGGGGTGCTATGCAGGACCCGACTAAAAGCATGCAAACATAAATGCACGATACTACTCAGCAATATACAATTAACACGTGGTAGGCTTTTTTAGTGGGTATTCCGCTTCTGAGCGGCGAGCCCCACATATCCCCCCAGCCATTGCACACCGGCTGGGGGTCGAATGCAATAATGCATTTTTCCCCCCACGGAAAAAAAAAAAACGCAGGGACCTCGAGATGTCAGCTCCGCCGGCACGAAGCTCTCTGTTCCAGAGACCACGCAGGATGCACCTCAACGCCGACAGGAACTGGGCACGACAATGGGACACGGGCTTCACCGCAGACCCACCGGCAACCGCCGAACCTCCGCCGCCACTACAGAGGGAGCAGCCGGCCGTAGCAGGCTCCGCCCCCTTTCCCGAGCCGGCCCAATCAGGATCGCCTCGGCCTCCAAAGCCGAAACTGACATCCACTGCGACACAGACCTCTCGGCCTTCTAGGCCGAAGTTGGCCTGTACTGCGACGCAGACCGCCGCCGCCTCGGTTCCTCGGGAAACGAGCACGCAGACGCCGCCAGTAGCTGCCCCGGCCACTAAGCCTTCTAGGCCGAAGATGGCCACCGCCACGACGCAGACGCCGCCAGTTACTGACCGGGCTTCTCCCATGAATGCAGCCCAGCGGCCAATCACCGCTACTTCTGCCTCTTCACCGCCGGAGAACCCACCTACGCCACCATCCGCTCGCCCAGCATCTGAACTGGGACGACAATCGACGCCGGCGCACACGCAGATAGATGGACGCTATAGCGTCGTGATCTGTGGTGTGCCAAGAGACCTGCCACCTCATTATGTGCTGGAAGCGGCACATCAACACTGACGCTCGGCAATACGGGCCTCACGCATCTCTTCTGCAAGAGGCCCAACATTGCTGGTCCGCCTGCATCTGGGAGCCGCATCGGACGTGGAAGCGGCCAAAGCCACAGGTCTACCTCTCCTTGGGAGGACCCTGCGCGCAGAGGCCACAAGGGGTGATCGTCCGGTGCCCTGCCGACGCTGCTGTGTCTTTGGGCACACAGCAGAAGCTTGCAACGCTGCGCCCAGATGCCACTACTGTGGGTCAGGCTCCCTTACGTCAGCCTGCACCCAACACGACCTCAGACGACGCCGACGCTTCTGCGCCACCTGCTCCGGGAACACACACTTCACAGGGCAGGCACATTGCCCCCTGTATCCCCGGAGCAGACAACCTTCAAGACCTAAGACAACACCAGGAACTTCAACGACACCAGCACCGTCAACGACGCCAGAACCAACAGCGACACCAGCAACTTCCGAAGACCACCTGACGCAGCCCTCGGGGAGGGCTCAGCACCTGACCAGCGGCTTCATAGACGAAACTACGCACCATGGACTTCAACGCCTCCTGTCAGCCATACAGGCAGGCATACAGGACCTCACCTCACAACTGGCTGAGCTGAGCCGTGCAACCTTCACGCGCCTTTCGGCCGTGGAGGCCAAGCAGCGAACTTCGGCCAGGGTGATCACTGCTCTCACCAACAAGATCAACAAGCTCCAAGACGAAGATGGTCTCCTCGCGTCGACCCAGCGCAAGCTGGGAAGAATCGAGAGCCACCTTGTCGAGCCATACACCGACGATAGCGACGACCGGTCCACGCGACTGGGCGCCCTCGGCGCTTCAGTTGCGGGGATTCGAGAGCTACAGACCAGCACCAACAACTCAATCTCCAATAACTTCAGGGAACTCAACAGCCACTACGACCACCTACAAGAAGCCTACATCCTGATCCGCAACTTCCTTGAATCCCATGTGTTGCCACACCCCTCCCAATCCTCTTCCCATCCACATCCTCCCCGAAAACCCAAACGCCATTAACCAAATTACCACCAGGAATCCCAACCATCTTCTCCTTCACTTCGCTAGGGGGCAGGCTGGGCCTTGGTCAAGCCTGTCTCCTAGCACACATCCTTACTCCACTGGCGACCGCACTGCGGCCCAGTTCTAATCATCACCTCGGACTGCGCGGGTGCTTTAGGCGGTACCGCAGCAAACCTTTTCCTTTCAATCCGGTGGAAGAGTTTTTAGTGGGTATGCCGACGCTCGGAGATTCCCACACTCTCAGTCCCGACTCCCATCGGGGCTGGGATTAGTGACTAAATCATTTTCTCCTCCACTCGAAAAAAACGCAATTTATACGATCAGCTCCGAGATGGCGAGGAAGAAGGGTCGCTCTGTCGCCGCTCCTCCTAAGGCAGGAACCTCTTCATCTCCTCCGGTACCCGCCGAGGAGATTTCGCCGCAGCCGCCGCAGCCTAGGGCAACCTACGCTTCGACCGCCGCCTCGCCACGTGCCAGCGCATCTTCGCCGGGACTACCTCCGCAGTTGCCGCCAGCTTCACCGCAGCCAACGCCGCCGATCCTGGATACTGTCCAGCCAGCGCAGTCACAGCCTGTGCCTCATGGGAGGTACAATGCTGTAATCCGAGGGGTCCCGAGGGACCTGCCAGTCAGGTTCCTCATCAGCGCAGCACGCCACCAGTGGTCTTCAACGTTGAAGGTCTTGATCCAGGGAGCACAGGGACCCACTACCCTCGTCAGGATCGAGTTCGCAGACCCTGGTGACCAGGAAGCGGCCTTGAGGGCGGGCCTGCCCTTGTTAGGGCGGTGCTTACGCATCGAGGCCAACCGAATGGAACGCCAGGTCCCCTGCCGACGCTGCTGTGCCTACGGGCACAGCGAGAGCTCCTGCTCGTCGAAACCTAGGTGCCACTACTGTGGCGCTGCCAGCACCACGTCTTCGTGCACCCAGCACGACCTGCGCCGCCGACGCCGCTACTGTGCGACCTGTGGTGGGTCATCTCACTTCACCGGCCAGGCGTTCTGCCCCCTGCATCCCCGCAGGAAGGCACCGCCGAAGCCATCAGCACCTCCAGCGCAGTCATCAACACCGACACCATCACCAGCGACGACATCATCATCTACAGCAGAGATCATCGAGGAAGTCCAGGGCCTACGCGACGCCGTTCAGGATCTCCACGCGGAGTTCCTGAACATGACGACGAAGCTGACAGCCCTGGAGGAACTCATCAGGGACCTTCAAGACACCTCAGCTGCTCAGCAAGTTTTTCTAGCTGGGCAGTTCGAGACCTTCACTTCCAGACTCAACACCATCCAGACCTCATCTTCAGCAACGGACACCATCACACGCAATCTAGACTCCATAGACATCACCGTCAGATCTCTGGAAGCTCAGCAGCACGAACTTCGGGCCTACTTCCAGCAGACAGCCAAACCGGAGGCCCCAAGCAACCGCCGAAGGCCTACGCCCAGCGCAACATACGCAGAGGAGTTCATCAGCAGAATGCAGCTTCACAAGAAGTAAGTTCTTCGCCAACATACACCTTCCATACAATCACCTTTCCAACTCTTACCTAAACCCTCGCCATTTTTCACTAGTGTTGCAGTCAGGTTTCATGGCTGCAACCTAGTACCTACCCTTAGCCGCTCCCGCCGATTGGGCGGCAGCTTCCATCTTTCGCATACTAACGCGGGTGCTATGCGGGACCGCACAAAGCCACGCCATTCCACTATTATCCTTCTTCCATTTTTCCAACCGGTGGAGGAGTTTTTAGTGGGTATGCCGACTATTGGTGAGTCTCACACTCTCAATCCCGACTCCCATCGGGGCTGGGGTCAGTGATTAAATCATTTTCTCCTCCACTCGAAAAAAGCGCAACAACCACAGATTCCCGAAACACCAGCTTCCACCGCTTACCATATTTGGTGAAAACATAAAGTGGAAAGACACGGTAACCTGGCTTGGCCTCAAAATGGATCAAGGCCTAACGTGGAAGAAACACATCACACAATTACGGGGAAAAGCAAACGCCCAATTAGGCAAGCTCTACCCGCTCATCAACATGGACACCCAGCTGAATCTCAACATGGGTCTCACGCTATATAAAACACTAATACGACAAATATTTACTTAGGCTGCACCTGTCTGTGGGTATGCCGCCAAAACATACATAAAAAGACTACAAAAATTTCAAAACAGAAGATTGCGCATGGTAGCTAAGGTACCGTACGTAGCGACATCTGATTTACTACACGAGGAACTTAAAATGCACACAGTAGAAGAATTCATTAAAAAGCTAGCTTACGACATGTACAAAAGCTTACGCGTACACCACAATGCTCTAGTCAAAGCATTAGGCAACTACGATTCCGTAAACTACAAGCATAACAGACTTCTCTCGCTATTCGATAGAACGCTTTCCCAAGACAACACGCAAGAACAAATCCAACAGTTCTTAAACAATCTACTCCAAACATGACAAGGACAT
Source organism: Deroplatys truncata (assembly GCA_030765065.1). Taxonomy (NCBI): domain Eukaryota; kingdom Metazoa; phylum Arthropoda; class Insecta; order Mantodea; family Mantidae; genus Deroplatys; species Deroplatys truncata. Next base: position 422,382,094 of record CM060990.1, read on the forward strand.
TGACACAGGACTTCCTATCTTATTTCCCATCACTAATCTTTCTCTTGCTTTCTACCCTTGTTTCAGCCCACGCCCGTCGCAGAGCCCTCAAGTCCTCAGCAATAGCTGAGGCGGCCCGGGAGAAGGGGCCTCCCAACGTGAACGACGTGGGCAGCGTAAGACGGGCCGCTGCATGATGGAGTCGTTCACACAGACGACAACGGCGACCATCAGGACAACGAGCTCAACGAAGGACCAAGAAGGCCGGATCTCACGACAGACGCCTGTGCCCAATTGACGATCAGGAAAACCTGGGAAGAACTGCACAGGACACAATTCAAAAACTTTCAATTTATCAAAAACTAATATAACACAATAATTGTACAACCTAGCAGTAAGTTAATGCTAAGTCATGTGACACGCAGGCACTCCCTGCAAACAACACACAGTTTAGATCTTAGGCATTATTAATCAAGTACTAACAATATAAGAAACACACGCACATAACCCACTGGTATTGTTCAGGTTCCATGGGCAATACCAGCAAGTAACATTTCACGCGCTCGCATGCAATGCATGCCAGCTAAGTAGCCATTCACATACTAACCGGGGTGCTATGCAGGACCCGACTAAAAGCATGCAAACATAAATGCACGATACTACTCAGCAATATACAATTAACACGTGGTAGGCTTTTTAGTGGGTATTCCCCTTCTGAGCGGCGAGCCCCACATATCCCCCCAGCCATTGCACACCGGCTGGGGGTCGAATGCAATAATGCATTTTTCCCCCCACGGAAAAAAATATATATATAAGGGCCGAAACCCATCTCTGTGATCGTGACAGATTCAACATAAAAGGCTATACAATCCACCGTAATGACAGGAACAGGCGCGGAGGCGGAACCGCAATAACAATAAAACAAAACATTGTCCACGATTTAGCACCTCAACCTCAGCTCAGAACTCTTAAAGCCACAAGTATATACACCACCATAGATGAAAATCGCGTATTAATAACGGCGGCGTACGTCCCACCAGGCACACTAGACACAGCAGACTCATGCAGCTAAACAACAGGGCAATAATTGCAGGCAATCTAAACGCAAAAGACCAAATTTGGGGCTGCAACGAGACCAACCGCGAAGGGTCGGCCCTCTTAAACCTAGAAAACAACTCGGACTCTATAATTCACACACCAGCCGAACAAACATATATTTCTTACAGCAGAAACCAGAGCTCAGAAATCCTTGACATAGTAATCACTCACAACTTAACACCTAGAATAAACCTCCAGGTAAAAAACTAGCTATCCTCTGACCACTTACCGGTCATGTTAACTCTGGAGGGTTCTGTAACTCAAGAACCTCCAGCCCAGCGCCGCAACTACAACAAACGGAATGGGACAAGTTCGCAATGACTGTCAGCAAACACCTCCCTACAACAGAACCAAACACTGTTGAAAATTTGAACACAGCAGTTGAACAACTAGAAAAAGCTATCCAAACCGCAACCACAGAAGCGGTACCGTTAAGCAAACCGAAAACAAATTACTCACAACTTCCGCAAGACATACACATGTTAGCGCAAGAAAGAATTCGAGCCAGGCGCAAATGGCAGAACTCGATGCATCTGGTGGACCAAGAATACTTCAGACACCTCAACGCACTGATGAGGGAACGAACTACAAAGTTCATATCCCAGCAACGGCAAAGCACACTCGAAAACCTCAACTATGAGAGAGACTCGGTGTGGCGAATAACCCGCTACCTACCTCAAGACAAGGTTCACATCCCACCATTACATCACAACCAAAAAATCGCGTCAACGGACCAACAAAAAGCGAACACGCCAGCGGATGCGTTACAAGAAACATTAACTTCAAATCCCACTTCTTCTTGCCCACTTTTCACGGCAGTCACGGGGGCGGAAACAGAAAACTACAAATAACAAGAAACACACAACATGGTATGTAAGACATGCCCAAGCGAAATTAAATGGCTCAAAAGGCATATCAAGAAGAGAAAAGCCGCTGGGCCAGACAGCATTCCTACCTCAGTGCTCAGGAATTTGCCGGAGGATACAATAAAACTACTTTCGAAAATATTCAACTTCGGGCTAACAAGCGGCCACTTTCCAGACAGATGGAAGCTGGCCATCGTGGCCAACTTCCCTAAGAAAGGGAAAGATTTGTCCAACTCGCACAACTAGAGACCAATTACTCTACTCAGCACAATAGATAAACTGCTCGAAAAGTTAATACTCAAACGCCTCAACGTTCAGTTAATTAAACAAAATACATTAATTCCAAAACAGTTTGGCTTCCATGCCAAACATTCAACGACCGTACAATTACTGAGTGCAACGTAAAATATCACTACGGATTCAATACAAGAAAATCCACAGGGCACTGTTTCTTGACGTTGAACGTGCGTTTGACAGAGTTTGGCACGCCGGAATATTAAAGAAAGTCAAAACCCTTAACATCCATGACTCGCTAATCAAACATATAGCAAATTATTTAAACAACAAACATTTTCAATCGAAAGTTAACAATCATCTTTCTACCAAACGACCAATCAGAGCAGGAGTCCCACGAGGGAGTTTGCTCGGACCGACACTATTCAATATATGCATCAACGATATTCCAGAAACCGCTTACATAAAACGTATACATCTACGCGGACGATACAGCAATCATGACACAAACAGGCAAAACAGAATTTATCCACAGTAGAATCCAAAACACCCTCAATGGATTGGAGGACTGGTTTGCAAAATGGCGCATTAAAGTAAACCCTCAAAAACGCAAACGATAATATTCACAAAATGCAACAACCACAGATTCCGGAAACACCAGCTACCGCTGCTTACCATATTTGGTGAAAACATAAAGTGGAAGGACACGGTAACCTGGCTTCGCCTCAAAATGAATCAAGGCTTAACGTGGAAGAAACACATCACAGAAATACGGGGAAAAGCAAACGCCCAATTAGGCAAGCTCTGCCCGCTCATCAACCTGGACACCCAGCTGAATCTCAACATGGGTCTCACGTTGTATAAAACACTGATACGACCAATATTCACTTATGCCGTACCTTTCTGGGAGTATGCCGCCAAAACATACATCAAAAGACTACAAGCATTTCAAAATAAAATTTTGTACATGGCAGCTAAGGTACCGTACGTAGCGCCATCTGATTTACTCCACGAGGAACATAAAATGCACACAGTAGAAGAATTCATTAAAAAGCTAACTTACGACATGTATAAAAGCTTACGCGTACATCACAAAGATTTAGTTAAGGCGTTAGGGAACTACGATTCCGAAAACTACAAACATAATAGACCACTTTCTCTATTCGATAGGACGCTATCCCAAGACAACACGGAAAAACAAATCCAACAGTTTCTAAATAAGCTACTCCAAACGTGACAAGAACACTGACACAGGACCTCCAATCTCTACACCCCATCACTAATATTTTCTGACTTTCTACCGTTGTTTCAGTCCACGCCCGTCGCAGAGCCCTGAAGTCCTCAGCAACCGCTGAAGCGGCCCGGGAGAAGGGGCCTCTCACCCTGAACGACATGGGCAACGAAAGACGGGCCGATGCATTATGGAGTCGTTGACACCGACGACAATGGCGACCATCAGGACAACGAGCACAACGAAGGACCTAGAAGGCCGGATCGCACGACAGACGCCTGTGTCCACTTGACGAACAGGAACCCCTGGGAAGGACAGCACAGGACGCAATCTCAGCAATTTCTCAATTATTCTTAGAATAATATACTACAATACTTATCTAATTTAGCAGTAAGTTAACGTTAAGTCATATGACACGCAGGCACTCCCTGAAAACAACACACAAATTAGATCTTAAGCGTGAAATTAAGCATATATTAACAACATAAGAAAATAAGCACATAAACCACTGGTATTGTTCAGGTTTCATGGGCAATACCTTCAAGTAACGTTTGACGCGCTCGCATGCAATGTATGCCAGCCAAGTAGCCATTCACATACCTACCGGGTGCTACGCGGGACCCGACTAAAGCATGCAAGCATGAATGCCCGTTATAACACAGCAATATACAATTAGCACGTGGAGGTTTTTTTAGTGGGTATTCCGCGAATGAGCGGCGAGCCCCACATATCCCTCCAGCCATTGCACTTCGGCTGGAGGTTAAATGTAACAATGCATTTTTCCCCTCCACGGAAATATATATATATATATATATATATATCTATATAATATATATATATATAGATATATATATTTGGGGACTTCGCCTGAAGGCAGCGAGAGGGAGAGGTCACTGCAGCGGCGAGAGGAGAACCGGCGAGAGCGGCAGCGAGCGGCCCCCAACGCCAGCGGAGCGCTCCCGAGACCGGCGAGCTGCCAGCCAGCAGTACCACCGCCACTCCAGTGCCTGCGGTTTAGCAGCTTAGCAGGGTAGAAAGACACGATCGTAGCCAACAGTCTCTCGACTGGTACGAAAGCTTCTTCGGGCAGATCCTCTCTCTTTCGGGCTTTTTAGCGCCCTCTATCTGTTCTGTCTCTTCAATTATCTCTATTTTCCTCTATTCTATCTAGTATTTAAGGTCCCGGGTAGGTTACCTAAATCTAAAGTAGGCGCTGCTTGCTGCTGACAGTACGAATCGAGAACGGTGGTCCTCATATCAAGTGTCACAGCAGCAGACTCAGTAGGATTTTTGTCCTTCATCTTTTCTTTTTGTTCCCTAGTTAGGCTAGACCTAAGTAAGCTTTCACGCACACATACATATCTAAGCACACCTTCACTTTCAAATACACATTGCAATCTTCACCAAATAATAAAATTCCTATACCTTGAGTCATGGGCAAAGTTGGAAACCATCCCAAAACCCAGTCTCCTTCATCCCTTTCTCCACCCAACAGGCTCGTAAGGGCAAGTACACTAGGGTTCATTTCACCAAATACACAAGATGCAACAAATACCACGCACAAAGAGCCAAGTACCTCAGCTCCAAATTCACCCAAGAGACCTCACACCAGATCACACACAGGTCAAACACAAAAACACATTGAGCCAAACATCACAAACACTAAAGGAGCTCACAAACACAGAGAACGCACAAACCACAATCACTAAAACACCCACACCATAACAAACACAGCAGAGCGCCGCACTCACACAAACAGACAGCTTGCCTGCAACTGTCACATCACCAAACACCACACCGTAAAATCAGCACACCATAGAGATAACGCAAACACCCACACACAACACTTCAGATACAGACACTCCAATCCACACTCCTACCCCACCTGCTCACTCACCCATTCCAAACACTTACTCAAATGCAGTTAAGACATCCCCAAACACAAACAGCTACACCGAGTATAGGCCTAACTTGACACCTCTGCACCTCAACAGAAGACAGTCAACACGACTACACACACTAACATAGAGATATGACAGGAAATACAAACTAACACACAAATACACCATACACACCGCTCAACGCTCCGGTGACTACGCCATTAATATTTTCAGGTTGAGTGACTATAATAGTATAATAAAACACCTCAAAGCAGAGGGCGCGTAATTTTATCCCATGACGAACCCAGAGAGTAGAACCACTAGATTTGTGATCAAAGGACTGTGCGACCCGTTCACCGGAGAACATAAAACAGGAACAGGCATAACAAAAGTTTGAGGGCATTAGAACAGTGCAAATGCACTCTAGGAATAGGAGTAGGCACCCCCTCCCGATGTTACTGGTCAAACTGGAGTACACCATTCAGAATAGGAAAATCCTCGGCCTCAAATACCTCGCCCACTTCAGAGTTAGGGTAGAAGAATATAGGACCGCTCCAGAGTCGAAGCAATGTAAGAGTTGCAACAGCTGTGGCACACGCAACAAGAATGTGAGGCCCCAATAGAGGTTTGCGCCAAATGCACAGACCCCTACCCCTCCTACAGCTGCAAAGTGCCTATAGGGGAACGCAAATGCGCCCTCTGTAGTGAGAAGGGTCATGGTGCGGTTACACTAAGTACCTAACCGCACTGAAGAAGGCAAGGCCAAGGGTACAGCCTGGAAACCCCAAATCTAGAAGCACAGAACATCAGAGCTCCTCCCAGGCTGGCCCATATAACGCAGAAGGGCAATGGCACATACAAGAACGCCGCGGTAGCACACAACCACTCCAGGCCCTTCTGCTGCCGTGAACGAGCGGCTCACGCCCGCCCAAACCACGGCAAACCAAAAGCGTTCACCCAGTAAAGTACAACAGCAGCAGAAACCAACACCAAAACCACAAACACAGACACAGCGGATACCCCCCACCTCGAGGAAATGACCATATTGATTCCAGAGTCGCTGACCAACCGCGAAGCATTTGAAGAAGGCCTTGCACTGGCAGAGTTCCTCACTAAGCTAGGACTCCCAGACATAAGCATAGGCTGGAACGTTTTCCAGATCCACGCTAGATGGCTCCTGGAGAAGTTAGCTGCACCAAACTGCAAACAGGTTTACACATTTAACTATGTCACAAGGTTATAGGAATGCTTTTACAGTTCAGTTATGGCTAACGCCCCTTCAGTAAATGTAGTGTACTGGAATTGCAACAACCTCCGACGCAAGCGTAAGGAACTAACGGAATTCTTACAAATTAACTCAATACAAATAGCGCTCCTCAATGAAACTCATTTAGGACCAATAGACCGTTTCTCAATCCCGAGATACGCGGTATACAAAAATGACAGAAACAGAAGAGGCGGTGGCAATGCCATCGTCATACAAAAATCTATACACCATCAAGGCCTTATTCCACCCTTAAAACGAATACAAGCAACCGCGGTGAGAGTAAAACTACACAATGCAAATGCTACGTTTATTGCTGCATATAACCCTCCTGAGGACATCGACACAGATGAAAATAATATACTAATTCAAACGGCAGAAAAGATGGTAGTGGCAGGGGACCTTAATGCGAAACACTTTCTTTGGAATTGTGAGACGGCAAACACTGCTGGTAACAAACTCCTCGCGTACATTAACGCCACAAATATTCTTCTAGCTGGACCGGAAGAACCAATCTTCATACCGCGAATAGCAAACCACAGGTCGGACATATTTAGTAATGCACTATTCATAAACATGCCATACAATACCAACGCGCACGTGATTAGCGACTTAACTTCGTATCAGCTCCCAGTGCTACTGGAAATTGAAGCACCAATCACAATTCAACGTGAGCCTGCAAGACCCAATTACAGACAAGTGGATTGGGCCGCCTTTGAAAACACTAGAAACCACAATTAGAGAACATCCAATTAAAACCCACGACACACACGACGAGGCTGTAAACAAGCTAGTAATACAATTAAACAAGCAACCGAACAACACGTCCCCATTAGGTACCCTACTTCAACTGCCATACGATTCCCTCGCGACACAAGACTAATAATATAAGAACGAAATCGCGCCAGACGAAAATGGCAAAGATCGCGAAACTTAATCCATCGCAATGAATACACAGAACTAAGCAAACAAGCTACTGAACGCATTCGGGAATTTACTCGAAATCAGTGGAACGAGACACTAAGCAACATCGAGCCACATAGTCTTACTATCTGGAAAATAGCCAAACATCTTTCACGAACACACACACACACACACACATGTCCCACACCTCCACACCACCAACGGCATAACCGAAAATCCCCGAGACAAGACCTAAGCTTTCGCAGATGCCCTCGAGGTAACCTTTAAGCCGAATGCCTTTTCGACAGATCCCGAATTTGTGACTGAAACGGAAGCAATAACAGAAAAAATAGGTAGCGTGCAGACACACAATAAAACGCGCAGAACAAACGCTGGCGAAATTAAATGGATTATTAAGCATTTACCCACTTGAAAAGCCCCAGGGCAGGACGAAATTCCTAATATCGTGCTCAAGCATTTGCCGCCCAAAGCGCTAAGTTTACTGGCAACCATATTTAACTACACAATCGAAAAAGTTCAATTCCCTCCACAGTGGAAAGAAGCCAGAATACTTCTCTTCCCTAAACTGCGAAAAAGTCAATCGCAATCAGAGAATTACAGGCCAATTAGCCTACTAAACACCATGAGCAAAGTACACGAAAAAGTGATACTAAAACGCATTGCAACACACATAATACGTAACATCCTCATCAACGAACAATTCGGATGCAGAGCACAACACTCGACAACGCTACAGCTCCTCCGAATGACAGAATCCATAACCAAAGGGTTCAACACAAATCGATGTACAGGCGCCATTTTCTTAGATATAGAACGATCCTTTGATCGGGTGTGGCATGCTGGTTTACTCAGAAACATCATGTCGTTAGGTTCCGCGGACTCAATATTAGCTATTATAAAAGACTACCTAACCAACAGGTCGTTCCGCACAACAGTCGACAATGAAGTCTCGACAATACGACCAATCATAGCAGGGGTCCCACAAGGGAGTCTAATAGGACCCATTCTCTTTAATATTTCTATTAACGATGTACCAAAGACCACAAGAGTAGACAGGTATCTATATTCCGACGACACAGCTCTAACCACACAATCAAACATGCCCAGAATAATCCATACTAGGCTGCAAACCGCCCTAAATGAACTAGAACCATGGCTCATTAAATGGAATAAAGATAAACACCAGAAAGAGCCAAGCTATAATATTCACCAAGCAAACTAAGTACCGGCACAATAAACATGGCCTTCAGCCACTAACATTCAGCCAGGGGGCCAATAGACTGGAAAAACACAATCATGTAACTAGGAGTAACAATGGTCCAGGGCCTTACATGGAAACAGCACGTCAACACAATCAGAGCTAAAGCGAATGCGCAAATAAACAGACTCTACCCCATATAACACACTAAAGCTAGAGTTGGGAACTACACTGTACAAAACACTAATCAGACCCATTCTAACATACGCTGCACCCGTATGAGGACATGCAGCCAACACGCATATTAAAAGGCTCCAAACAATGCAAAACAGAGTACTCCGCATTGTTGCCAGACTGCCAGAAACGGTTCCAGCGTTCTAATTACATGAGGAACTGAAAATACACTCCATAGAGGAATTCATTAAAAGATTCAGCTTCAACTTGCACGAGATAAAGAATAAAAATCACAACGAATTAATACAGGCACAAGGTGACTACGACATAACTCATGACAAGCACCCAAGGCCACTATTTCTATTTGAGAGAACCTTAGGTCTCGGGGAGCCGGCAATTGGCATGCAGCAATACCTCGACAATTTAGTTAATTACCTCGACGTTATGCATAACTGAACTCTGAACAGCACACACACACACACACACACACACACCAATACATTCCACTACCTACAGCAGCCCTCAAATCTTTGCGCTTACTCACAAGACAAGGCGGACACGGTGGACGGAGACCTCCCCGCAAAGTGGCATCGGCTCGCACCTGCATTTTCAGGCAGTCAGCCCGCTGGATGCGCACTCTATATGACCCAGCTTACAAAAAGGACACGTTCAAGAAATATATAAAGACATCCCCAGCCAGGGAGATACAGCAATTACTAAATATCAACAATACTATCTAATACATAAAAGTTATCAGTAGACGACGCCACATGGCAGAAAACTACATTACACGACAATGCCCCCACAGGGCATTAATTAACATGTTTAGAATTTACATAGTATAAGGTATCACCTCATATAACAATGTCATGCAATATATATATATATATATATATATATATATATCCATTTACAGCATAAGTTTGACATAGAGACGCAGCTGGCGGCTCAGCCAACCACTGCCTCGCATACAAGACCAATACTTGAAATGCACAACAAGGCTACAACTAGACGACGCAGCGCTACGGCGTGAATAATGCACAACTATTACTAGAATAAGCATACTACTTCTGGAATATCCTCACACAATTCACGACATCCAACAACAATCCTCTCCTGGAATCCGCTGGGGGGTCGGGCTGGGCTTAGTTCAAGCCTGTCTCCACTGGCTACCGCACTGCGAGCCAGTTTATATGCTCTCCATGGAATGCGCGGGTGCTTCAGGCGGTACCGCAGCAAACCGATTCTTTTCCACTCCGGTGGAGGAGTTTTTAGTGGGTATGCCAAGTCATTGGTGAGTCCCACACTCCCAGTTCCGACCCCCTTCGGGGCTGGGGTTAGTGATTAAATTATTTTCACTTCCACTCGAAAACAAATTAGCCCATTTCATCCGAAGTGGAACCACAGAAGCGGTACTGCTAGGTAAACCGAAAACAGATTACTCACAACTTCCGCAAGACATACACATGTTAGCGCAAGCAAGAAATCGAGCCAGGCGCAAATGGCAGAAATCGAGGCATCTGGTAGACCAAGAATACTTCAGACACCTTAACGCACTGGTCAGGGAACGAACTACAAAGTTCATATCCCAACAATGGCAAAGCACACACGACAACCTCAACTATGAGAGAGACTCGGTGTGGCGAATAATCCGCTACCTAACTCAAGAGAAGGTTCACATCCCACCATTACATCTCAACCAAAAAATCGCGTCAACAGACCAACAAAAACGAACACGCTAGCGGATGCGTTACAAGAAACATTAATCCAAATCCCACTCCATCTTGCCCACTTTTCACGGCTGTCACGGAGCAGGAAACAGAAACTTACAAAGAACAAGAACCACAAAACATGGTACTTAAACATGCCCAAGTGAAATTAAATGACTAATCAGGCATCTCAAGAAGAGAAAAGCCCGGCCAGACAGCATCCCTACCTCAGTGCTCAGGAATTTGCCGGAGGATGCAAGAAAACTACTTTCGAAAATATTCAACTTCGTGCTAACAAGCGGCCACTTTTCCAGACAGATGGAAGCTGGCCATTGTGGCTCACTTCTCTAAGAAAGAGAAAGATTTGTCCAACCCGCACAACTACAGACCAATTAGTCTACTCAGCACAATAGGCAAACTTCTCGAAAAGGTAATACTCAAAGGCCTTAACGTTCAGTTAATTAAACAAAATACATTGATTCCAGAACATTTTGGATTCCGCGCCAAACATTCAGCGACCCCACAATTACTCAGGACAACGGAAAACATCACGTACGGATTCAATACAAGAAATCCACAGGCGCACTTGTTCTTGACGTTGAACGTGCGTTCGACAGAGTTTGGCACTCCGTAATACTAAAGAACCTCAAAACACTTAACATCCATGACTCGCTAATCAAACTTATAGCAAACTATTTAAACAGCAGAAAATTTCAATCCAACGTTAACAACCATCTTTCTACCAAGCGACCAATCAGAGCAGGAGTCCCACAAGGGAGTTTGCTCGGGCCGACACTATTCAGTATATACATCAAAGATATTTCAAAAACCGCCAACACAAACTTACATATTTACGCGAACGATACAGCAATCATGACACAATCAGGCAAAACAGAATTTATCCTCACAAGGCTCCAAAACGCATTAAAGTAAACGCTCCAAAAACACAAGCGGTAATATTCACAAAGCGCAAGACCCACAGATTCCCGAAACACAGTTACCGCCAGTTTGCCACATTTGGCGAAAGCATCGAGTGGAAGGACACGGTAACCTGGCTGGGCCTCAAAATGGATCAAGGCCTAACGTGGAAGAAACAATCACTCAAATACGGGGAAAAACAAACGCCCAATTAGACAAGCTCTGCCCGCTCATCAACCTGGACACCCAGCTGAATCTCAACATGAGTCTCACGTTGTATAAAACACTGATACGACCAATATGCACTTATGCCGTACCTTTCTGGGGGTATGCCGCCAAAACATACATCAAAAGACTACAAGCATTTCAAAATAAAATTTTGTGCATGGTAGCTAAGGTACCGTACGTAGCGCCATCTGATTTACTCCACGAGGAACTTAAAATGCACACAGTAGAAGAATTCATTAAAAAGCTAACTTACGATATGTATAAAAGCTTACGCGTACATCACAATGATTTAGTTAAGGCGTTAGGGAACTACGATTCCGAAAACTACAAACATAATAGACCACTTTCTCTATTCAGTAGAAGGCTATCCCAAGACAACGCTGAAGAACAAATCCAACAGTTTCTAGATAATCTACTCCAAACGTGACAAGGACACATACACAGGACTTCTAATCTCTATATCCCATCACTAATCTTTTTCTTATTGTTGTACCATTGTTTCAGCCCACGCCCGTCGCAGAGCCCTGAAGTGCTCACCAACCGCTGAGGCGGCCTGGAAGAAGGGGCCTCACACCGTGAATGACGTGGGCAGCGAAAGACGGGCCACTGCATTATGGAGTCGTTCACACAGACGACAATGGCGACCGTCAGGACTACGAGTACAACGAAGGACCTAGAAGGCTGGATGCTACGACAGACGCCTGTGCCCTCTTGACGAACAGGAACCCCTGGGAAGAACAGCACATACGCAACCTCACCAATTTTTCAATTGTGCATATAATTAGTTCTACAATACACACCTAACTTATCAGTAAGTTTATGTTAAGTCATATGACACGCAGGCACTCCCTGCAAACAATACACAAATTAGAACTTAAGCATTAAATTAAGCATACATAAGAAAATACGCATATAACCCACTGGTATTGTTCAGGTTTGATGGCCAATACCAGCAAGTAACATTTGACGCGCTCGCATGCAATGCATGCCAGCCAAATAGCGATTCACATACTAACCGGTGTGCTATACGGGATCCGACTAAAGCATGCAAGCATGAATGCATGTTTTTACACAGCAATACACAATTTACACGTGGTAGGGTTTCTGAGTGGGTATTCCTCGCTTTGAGCGGCGAGCCCCACATATCCCCCAGCCATTGCACACTGGCTGGGGTCGAATGCAGTATTGCATTTTTTCCCCACGGAAAAACATCCGATCTAGGTCATTTCACTCAGCTCCGAGATAGCGAAGAAGAAGCAACGTAGAGTGGCCGAGCCTGCTAAGGCAGGAACGTCTTCTTCTCCTCCGGCACCCGCCGAGGAGAGCTCGCCGCAGCCCGGGGCAACCTATGCCTCTACCGCCGCTTCGCCGCCATTCAGCGCAGTTTCGCCGCGACTGCCTCCGCAGTTGCTGTCACCTTCACTGGGGTTCACACCGCCGATCCCAGCCTGTGCCTCATGGGAGGTACAGTGCTGTCATCCGAGGGGTCCCGAGGGACCTGCCAGTCAGGTTCCTTATCAGCGCAGCTCACCAGCAGTGGCCTTCAGCCCTGAAGGCCACTCGGATCTTCGGAGCTCAGCTACCCACGTCGCTCGTCAGGATCAAGTACGCAGACCCTGGCGACTATGAAGCGGTCTTGACGGCGGGCCTGCCCTTGTTAGGGCGGTGGTGCTTACGTATCGAGGCCAGCCGATTACAACTCCAGGCACCCTGCAGGCGCTGCTGTGCCTACGGGCACGAGGAGACGACTGCTCAGCACAACCAAGGTGCCACTCCTGTGGTTCCGCCTGCACCACCTCATCGTGTACTCAGCACGACCTACGCCGCCGCTACTGTGCAACCTGTGGAGAGTCAACGCACTTCACCGGCCAAGCGCACTGCCCCCTGCATCCTCTCAGGAAGGCACCTCTGAAGCCACCAGTACCTACGCCACTGCCAGTGACAGCTCCACGGCCGCCGACACCAGCACCATCACTAGCGCCGACACCAGCACTATCACTAACGCCGATCATCGAGGAAGTCCAGGGCCTATGTGACGCCGTTCAGGATCTCCACGCGGAGTTCCTGAACATGACGACGAAGCTGACAGCCCTGGAGGAACTCATCAGGGATCTTCAAACCACATCAGCTGCTCAACAGGTTTTCCTGGCTGGGCAGTTCGACAACATTTCATCCAGACTCACAGTCATTACCGAAGCCATCCGGGTCTCATCTCTTGGTCCCAGGCTGAAGACGAACCTGGAAAGACTCGCGAACTTCTTGCAGCAATGCAAAAAGTTCAACCAGCAACAGCAGCAGCATCATCACTACTATCCTCATTCCTAACGTCCATTCTCTTCCAAGCACTCGCCATACCCACTATTGTTGCAGTCAGGTTTCATGACTGCAATCTAGTAACTACCTTTACTCGCTCCCATAGGGTGGCAGTTACCATCCTTCACATACTAACGCGGTTGCTATGCAGGAGCGCACAAAGCCACGTTTAATTCCACTCTTCCTTCTTCCATTTTTCCATCCGATGGAGGAGCTTTCAGTGGGTATGCCGACTATTGGTGAGTCCCACACTCTCAGTCCCGACTCCCATCGGAGCTGGGGTTAGTGATTAAATCATTTTCTCCTCCACTCGAAAAAAAAAACGATCTAGTCATTCAGAATCCTGAAGATGGGAGAGATGCACGCTCCCGAAACGTCGATGTACCAACATCACCTCACCTGGCTTGAAGCCCGAGAACGTCTAAAACAGAATACTTCTTCTACCTAATGTACGTATTCGTTGTAAAGAAAGTATAAATGCTTTCTTTGGGTTCAGGGACTCCCAAAACACGTATTTCTGGTTAATCTGTTTATTGAATTTTTGAGTGGAATACAACACTTCCTCTACTTAGTGTACGTATACTTAGTAAAGAAAGTAAATATTTTTTCTTTGGATCCAGGGAATCAGAACGTGTATTTCCAGTGAATCTTGTCATTGAAGTTTTGGGTGGAATACAATACGTCCTCTACCTACTGTAAGTGCGTTGTAGAGAAAGTAAAAATGATTTATTTTGTATACAGGAACTCAAAAAATGTATTTTCGGTGAATCTCATTGAATTTTTCTTGTAATACAGTACTTCCTCTACTAACTGTAAGTATACGTAGTAAAGAAAGTAGGAGTGCTTTCTTGCGATTGAGGAAGTCTCAAAACGTTTATTTCCGGTGAATCTCGTTACTGAACTTTTAGACGTAATAAATACTTCGTCTAGTTACTTAATTATACGTAGTAAAGCAAGTAGAAAGGCCTTCTTTGGATTCAGGAAGTCTTAAAACACGTATTTCCGGTGAATCTTGTTATTGAGATTTTGAGTGGATTACAATACTTCTTCTGTTACTGTAACTACGTAGCAAAGAAGATTAGAATGCATTCTTTGGATTCGGGGAGTCTCAAAACGTGTATTTCCAGTCAATCTTGGTATTGTATTTTTAGATGCATACATTACTTCCTCTACTTAATGTAAGTCTACACAGTAAAGAAAGCAAAGTGCTTTCTTTGAAATCAGGGAGTTTCAGAACGCGTATTTCTGGTAAATCCCTTTATTGAATGTATGAACGGAACACAATGTTTCCTCTACTTACTCTAAGTATACGTAGTAAAGAAAACAAAAGTGCTTTCTTTAGATTCAGGGGTTCTCAAAACGTGTATTTCCGGCGAATCTCGTTACTGAATTTTTAGACGGCAGATAATACTTGTTCTACTTACTGTACGTATACGTACTAAAGAAAGTAAAAATGCTTTCTATGGATTCAAGGTGCCTCAAAACACGTATTTCCGGTGAATCTCGTATTGAACTTTTAATTGGAATACAGCACTTCCCCTACTTACTGAAAGTATGGGTAGTAAAGAGAGTAAAAATGCTTTATTTGGATTCAAGGTGCCTCAAAACACGTATTTCCGGTGAATCTCGTATTGAACTTTCAAGTGGAATACAGTACTTCCCCTATTTACTGAAAGTATGGGTAGTAAAACGAGTAAAAGTGTTTTCTTTGGATTCAAGGTGTCTCCAAATGCGTATATCCGTGAATGTCGTTATTGAATTTTTGATTGGAATACAATACTTCCCCTATTAAGTTAACTACGTTGTAAAGATGGTAAAAATGGTTTGTTTGGATTCAGGGAGTCTCAAAAAGCGTATTTCAGTGACTCTCGTTGTTGAGTTTTTGAGTGGAATACAGTACTTCCCATACTTATTGTAAGTGTACGTGGTAAAGGAAGTAAAAGTGCTTTATTTTGCTTCAGGAACTCAAAACGTGTATTACCGGCGAATCTTGTCGTAGAAATTTTGGGTGGAATACAATACTTCCTCTACCTACTGTAACTACGTTGTAGATAAATTAAAAGTGCTTTCTTTGGGTTCAGGAGGTCTCAAAATGTGTGTTTCCAGTGAATCTGGAAATTTTATTTTTCGATGGAACACAATAGTTTCTCTACTTACTGTAAGTATACGTATTAGATTAAGTAGAAATGCTTTCTTTAGATTCAGGGAGTCTCAAAACGGGCATTTTCGGTGAATCTCGTTATTGAATTTCCTCTACTTACTGTAAGTATACGTAGTAGATGCCGTAGATATGCTCTCTTTGGATTCAGGGATACTGAAAACGCGTATTTGCGTTCAATCTCGTTATTGAATACTTGAGTGGAATACAATGCTTCAGTTACTTTAACTAGGTAGTAAAGAATGCAAAAATGGTTTCTTTGGATTGAGAGAGTATCAAAACGCGTATTTCCGGTGAATCTCGTTATTGAATTTTTGAGTGGAATGCTATGATTCCTGTACTTTCTGTAAGTATGCGTAGTAAAGAAAGTAAAAATGTTTTATTTGGATTCAAGGGGTCTGAAAGCGTTTATTTCCGGTGAGTCTCATTATTGAATGTTTAGATGTAATACAATGCTTCCTCTACTTAATGTAGGTATACGTAGTAAAGAAAGCAAAAAAACTTTTTTTTTGGATTCAGGGAGTCTTAAAACACGCATTTCCCGTAAATACTGTTCTTGAGTTTTTTGAGTGGAATATAATACCTCCCCTTTTACTGTAACTACGTAATAAAGAAAGTAAAAAAGGTATTTCTTGGATTCACGGGTCTCAAAACGAGTATTTCCGGTGAATCTCGTTATGGTTTTTTTGAGTGAATACAATACTTCCTCTACTTGCTGTAAGTATACGTAGTAAAGAAAGAAAATGCTTTCTTTGGAATCAGAGAGCCTCAGAAGGCGTATTTCCGGTGAACCTCGTTATTGAAATTTTGAGTGGAATATAACACTTCCTTTATTTCTGTTACTACGTAGTAAAGAAAGGAAAATTGCTTTCTTTGAATTCTGGGATCTCAAAACGCGTTTTTCTGGTGAATCATGTTACTTCATTTTTGAGTGGAATACAATACTTCCTCTATTACTGTTACTACGTAGTAAAGAAAGGAAAAATGCTTTCTTGGTTTCTGGGTGTCTCAAAACCTATATTTTTAGTGAATCTCATTATTGATTCTTAAATTGAATACAATACTTCCTGTGTTTACTGTAAGTATACGTGATAAAGAAAGCAAAGATGATTTCTTTGGATCTAGGGAGTCTCAAAACTCGTATTTCCGGTGAATCTCGTTATTGAATTTTTTTAATGGAATACAATACTTTCGCTACTTATTTTAGGTAAGTAGAAGAGGCAGTAAAAAGGGTAGTTGTATAGGTAAGCGGCTGTTTGTCGTTACCGCATCTTGCATGGAGCCAAATAGGGCAAAGTGTAACTTAGGCTGTAATTTAACTAAGTTTCTGGCCTAAAGCGTTGTCGGGATTAAGGTAAAGGCACGGGAAATCATACTTTATAGGGATATTATGATAAATAAAGAATACAGGTTAGTTGATCATGGGTAGAGAAAGTCGTAAATGTTGAAAACCAAACCTTTTGTTGTAACACTTATACAATGATATGATGCTTCTAATTCCAAAAAAATAGTTAGAATATCGCTGTGCTGTAACGTTATTGCTGTTACCTTTTCACAGTTATTACTTTCTTACAGCCAAGTCTAAAGCAAATATGTTGGAATTATATTTTCTTTAGCACTAGAAGCATATTACAACCAGGCATAAGTTAAGGCACTTGGAATAGCCTCTAGATAAGAAACCCCGCCTTCCTCAACTTGACTATACCTACGTGGCCCGGAAAACATTTAGAGCCATCTGTACTTGTTCAGCGTGCAATGGAGGAAAGCAAAAGTAGACCCAAGTTTCTCTGATATATTATTAAATTTAACATGCAGTTCTTAAGAAAAGATAAAGTAAAAAGATAGAAGCAGTAACCTTAAAATGGACGCGTGGTAAAAGCTGGCCTTACAATTGATTAGAAAAACATGCTGAACTATTAGAGATTTTTATCTTTCTTTTCACACTAAGTTCCATGTAGTTTAGCCGACATTCATCTACTGAAAGACAGGCAGGGAAAAGAAAGAAAAAATATTATCCCCAGCCAAAATTTGAACTCGTAACCTCTTGAATATGCGGCGTACACTCAACCCCCCACCACCAAGATGAGGACTTCAGACTTCGGCCCTGACCTCTTTAGGTTACTGGATTCCTATAACTATGCAATTAATATTCTAATATTTCAGAAAATGTATTAATTGCACTAAATCCATTGATTGCCCACCTTATATCTGCCTTGTTCTTGGAACTATGCTTCAACTAATACAACAATGGTATGTGATGCCGCAATTGTATGGATTTTCGTTATGTCTTGTGTCAGGATATTTAAGGCACCTGTCGCACAAAAAGCCTTAAGGCATTACAAGTTACAAACCACATTAAAGTAAAGTTATCAGGACGCATTCATTGACGAAAATGGAGTGCTTCTTTTATTTGGGAATTCTAACCTATACCGTTCCGCCATTTTAACATTTCAACACAAATGAAGTTGGAGATGATCGAGAAAACCTACAGTTCATGGCTGGTAAAATTTAACCGCAGTAAAATTCTCGATAAACTTTTACCTTCGTCAATACACCACAAATGACCGTCCATCGCGGTGAAACCATGTTTTAGCACGGTAAAATCTTGATCGAGAATGGTGCACACGGCCATCAGTAGAGCAAATCTTGAGAAACCTGTTTTGATATCAGAATATATTTACTTTTAAAACTGCGGAAGGTTTCTGTTAGGTTGCACAAAATTAGTCTCTTCTGTTTTAGAACTTTCGGTGATTCTTTAAGGGAAACATGATTCTTTTTCCCACCATAGCACTGAAATGTGAAAATAATACTTTTCCATCACGGAATATTATAATGGTTCATGAGGTGTGTTCATAAAGTTTTAGTTATCACCTCGAAAAAATCAACCTGCGAACATGAAACTTTGTGATGGTGTTAGTCCTCTACATATTCACCCTTTAATGCGACACATTTTTCCCGACAATGGATGACTGGCGGAGACCTTGGTTGTAGAAGTCTGCATTTTGGCTGTTCAGGAAACGTTCCACCTCGAAACACCTCGTCGTCATTTTGGAAATACCTGCCATGCAACGTTTTCTTCATCCGAGGAAAGAGGAAGAAGTCACTGGGTGCCATGTCAGGAGAGCACAGAGAGTGAGACAAAGTTTGTTAGCCCTAAGAAGCAGGACGCGTAAGAGATCCTGTGCAGAATGAGCTGGGGTGTTTTCGTGGAGCAGTTTCAGTTTTCTCCTCGTCAGGGTATTTCAGTAGTATGCTGCTGTGATGGTTTGCCGCTTACGGGCATAATCTGTTAGCAAAACACCATGGCAGTAACAAAAACACTCATCATTACCTTGCCCTATGATGTTTGTTTGTTTTTTGCGGTGTTGAATCCACATGTTTCCACTGTTAGCTTTGCTCCTTTGTCTTGGAGTGATAGTGATACACCCAGTACTCGTCCATGGTGATTAATCACCTGATGAAGTCATCTGGGTTGGGCTGATGCAGCTGCAACATTTCTGCTTCTGCCTCGGTTCGGCGGGCTTTTTGAATGGTTGCGAGCAGTCACGGAACCCAGTGGGATACGACCTTTGTCATATTCAAAACGTGAACAGCAATATGATATCCATAACAGATTTTCTCTTTTTCCACTATCGCCTCGATTATAATATGCCGGTCTTCGAGCATCAGGGCCTCCACTTCTCTTACGATTCCAGGTTGTTCACAGAGAGATGGTCTGCCATATTCGTTCTTCGTCATTCAGACTTGTTAGACCGCACGAAAGCGTCTGCGCCACCTAACCACCGTGTCATATGATGCTGCATTGTTGCCGCACACTTCCAACTCAACATGGATTGTTGTAGTGTTGTTCCGCTTCAAATGCAGAAAACGAATTACCGTAGTATACTCCACTTAAACAACGACCTGCGCCATTTTTGAACTCCTCTACCGGGGTGCTACGGTAGTGTGGCGCAGGGATTTCAGTGTGTACCAGGACTACATATATGTACACTTGGGCGAAAAAAGCGTGCCGATATAATGAATTTAGTGTTAAATTGGCAAGGGATTAATAAAGCAACTCCTCCCTATTCATGGTTCCACACCACACTTACCTATTTCTAGTAACCCAAGTGGATTGGAAAATTTTGCATGGCTTTTTCGCGCATATAAAAAATTGAGTTTTATTTATGGACACGGTTTAACTACTATGGTACTTAGCGTCCCATTCTATATTGGACATGAAAGTTCGGAAATGTTGTTCAGAGGCCACTATCAGGCTTGAGGTTCTTTTACGTGCTGTAAATCTACGACACGGTACCACCGGCTTCACTTCCCCTCCGAAGGAAGCTATGCAAAGGATTTTTACGCCCAAAAAGATCCATCGCCCTCCGCCGGGTTTGAACCCGCAAATGTGCATCATAGGCTAGGATCCACCGCAGTTTTAGGTTCGTTGAGAAAACATAATCCCTTCAGCGTTATTAATTGTTCTTCCGTAGGCTGAAAAGGTAGAATCAAAATGAAAAGGTATGTAAATCGACATTGTGGTATGTTATCTCAAGAGAAGTTAAGGATGCCCTGTGCTTTACCAGGAAAATTGGAGTCACATGGAGAATTTCATGAGATGTTACCATATCGACATCGTAGGTCAGACGGCGCAGCAACGGTGCGGGAAATTGAAAATCCGTGGTTTGAATCCCCATTATGATATTGCATTTTTTTATTCTGATTCTACCTTTCCATAGTGAATTCGGAATTAATATTATGTTAAGTAAATTTTATTATCATAATTTTGCAAGAAAAGGAATAAAAAGAAGGTTGCCAACTCCTTTCAAGTAATGCGAAAATGCTATGCTTTGTTTTATTATGCTTTTTCGTTTTAGGTGGTTCATTTCATATAGGGGAAGGTGGGGCAAGAGTGCCATATTGGGTAAGAGTGTCACCCCCCTTTAAGTGCAAAAATACGGGCTTATGACTTTGTTGCAAGGTTGGGTACACTGAGTTAGATGGCATGATTGTGGGGCTGTGCATTACAGCAACTCTAGAAATTTATTGTTTTTGTTGTATAATAAAGTACTTTTTCATAATTGTGATCTTATATTTCCATGACAGGAAACCCAATCTATTCCCAGGTAAGGTAGTTTCTGGTATATCTCAGTTATTATGGCTTAACCCCACTTATATGAGAATCCAATTGCACGCGAAGAGTTAGTAGTGTATGCAGCCGCCACTCCATGGTGTCACCAGACGTAATCCCGTGCAGCTGGGGGCAAAAGTGTCAGCTGACTCTGGGGCAAGAGTGCCAGAGTGACACTCTTACCTCGTACTGTGAACATAGTACGAACAATTCATTGTAACAAAATTTATAAATCAGAAATACAGAGAAAAATGGATAGTGAAAATACCGAAGATTCAAGCATCCTGCCCCTAGAGAATGATAGGAGAAGGAATGCAAAGGAGTTCATTCCTATAGCTTCTACTTCGAGGGAAAGCTTTTACTTCGTTGATGAAAAGGAAGCAGATAAAATTAAACCTGTTTCCAAAACTCCAGCATTGAAACTACTGTTTCCCCACTTCCAATTCATAGAAGACCTTTTCCTAAAACTCCAACCCTAAGAGGAAGAAAACCTGATAAATCGGTTATCCTGACCAGCAGCCCACATAAAAAATGCTTGAAAGCAAACAAGCTTCTACTAATCGCTCAACTACCACAAAGGTTCTGTTAAAATCAAAGATACAGAAGAAGAAACCAAGGTGTGATACTGCAACGTCACAGAGAACTACTGAAGACCAGAAAAAAAGACGATGTCTACTTTTGCTTAATTTGCCAAGAAAGGTTATCAGATTCACCTGATGAGCCAATGATTCAGTGTCGAGAATGCAAAGGAATGTCTCATACAGATTGTACAGACTTTAATGACGTGAAAGGAACCTTTATTTGTGATATTTGTAGGGAATAATGATGTCTCAGTTTGTTCAATGTATGTGACACTCTTACCCCAGCCTATGGGGCAAGAGTGTCAGCTGACGTTTCTTTATGTAAATGAAAATATCTCAGAATGTTTGGGAGAGTCTGTCTTAATACTTTATCATGTTCTCGTGTAATGATAGCTTATCTAGTATACGGGGAAAAATACGTATGATTCTGTTTAGAGGAAGAAAATAATGTTTGAACCTTAACATGGCACTCTTGCCCCAACTTCCCCTAACTCAGTTGCTTGCCAGGCTTGTTTGTGATATTTTACAGGTTCAAAATCAATATATCTGTTGCTCTTCTTACTTTCCAAACTGTTATTATTAGTAGAAGGTAATAATGATACCAATAATAGCTTCATAATTCCCTAGTCTATTAAATGAGTTAATTCAAAGTAAAATGCTTTTATATCTCTCCTAAATCTTTATTTATTAAACTGTTTTTACATGCCCTTTCATTTTGCTTTGTATTCCGTTGTGATACGTTTTTGAAGCTTCTGGTACCATGCGGACTGTATTGTGCATTTATAATTAGATACGCCACCAGGTTTGCATGTCCAGTAACCACATCATGGTATTTCTTCCATCAATTCGACACTGTTCTTGGAGGTACTTTATAGTTCCGCAGCCCTCGCTATAACCTTGCAATACTTTTCGGTTTGTTGTCCATATCCTTTTATCCCTTCAAATGACATATATAATAAAGAGGACATTGTTTACAAGCCAAATTCATCCAACCACTTCACTTTATTAGTTACTTATAATTAAAGTGTGCCCTTATGATTTGCATTCACCTAATTTTAAGTAGTAATTTTGTATGACATATCTTATAGATTGTAAGCTCTACAAGTTAATGAATATATATATATATATATATATATATATATATATATATATATCACATTATGTTTATCTTATCCCCCCATCCTCCTCTCCTGAGCCGGTAATCGACCATTGTTCATTGGTTAGGGTTTGAGTCTGAAACTTTTGACATCAAACCAATAAGAGACGGACAGATTTCATGAGTGTCTGCGAGCACCTTGCAGCCATTCAGGTAAAATTCTTCCGTTTTCCACCCCTTTCGCCACTCACTTTTTCAAAACCAATAAGAGATTAGTACAACCGGGTAGGCGTGGAACACAACTAATAAGGGGATTCTGCCAACATTAAACAAAGAAAAGCACTACAGGAAACCAAAAGCATCGGCACGTTTTTTGCACCGCACTATACATGAAAGGAAAAAATATTTACTTAACCTTATTTTTTCGAGGTGATAATTGAAAATTTATGATTACCCTTCGTACTAGATTGGGTTACAGGAGTCGACAAAATGCATCCCTCTGAAGCTAATGTTTTTGCTACCTTTATCTTGTGGTTCGATACATTATTGCCAAAATATTCCTTAATTTGGTTGTAAAACCAGGTTGAAAATAGTCAAAATCAAAAATTTTAAGTTCCATTTATCTGTACTATGAATTCTACCAGATTTTGAATTATTTCTGAATCCTGTTTTTCTTCTGGGACCGATTCACCTTCAATATGAAATACCTTCTTCTGATTTTTTTTGCTTTTTGTAATTTCTGGGATGGACTTTTTGAGGCACTTTTCTGTTCTTTATGGGCGATTCACCTAAGATTGATATTAAACTAGTATTAATATTTGAAACGTATACGCTTTCCTTGATCTCGTTTGCATCCCTACTCTGATGTGAAGGTGATTTATCGGTTTCTGACCTACTTTCATTTACTTGACCTACCCGGATCCAGCAACACTAAGTTCACAAACGTCATCCTTGTTTTTACTCGTAACTTGAACTTTAAAAATTCTTATGCAAAATGAGGCACGCACTCTTATTTGTTGAAACAGTTCTGCATCCTTCATTTTCAGTTTTGAAGGCATTTTACGAGTCTTTGGTCGCAAATCCTTTTTTCTCTTGAACATGTGTTTTCTAATTTTGAAGGAGTTAAAGCAACAATCATACCAAAATATTTAACGAATATTCACTATTAAATTTAACAGATTAAACTCACAAACGACACAAACTCTGTTCTCTGTCCACAAACTAAATATTCCGAACTGGTCCTCTGTGGAAGGAAATGCCTAATCTATTTTGCCATGATAAGGATTTATTTGTATTTTAAATCCGGAAGTGACTCAGAAGAATATCATCAGGTAACTCATAACAGCTACGTGTCGCCGCGCTGTCTCTTCTGTTCTCACACACCAGGTGGAAGCCGCTGAGCTACTTTGCATTAGGAGGGTTCCGGCTGAATAGGTATTTTTTAAATGCATTTGAAAGAACGCTCCCCTGAAACTTTGCACACATATACACTACAAAACGGAGAATACGTGATGTATTTAAAAAATATATTTTCAGGTTGTCGATATATAACACAAAATCGTATTTTGAATGTCCAAATTTCTCGGATAAATAATTGCTCTGTTGAATCAGATCGGTACTGCTATATGTTTAAAGTACATTCCATAAACTTTAGAATGAGTCAAATATGAAGTTTATACGCGAATCTGAAGGGAGATAACAGCGATTATGTATGGGGGCGCACCCACTTTTTCAAATATTTTGAATTTGGCTCGTATTCAAAACATTGAAGTTAGCAAAAAATAAATATGTGTCTTCTATAAATTGAATTCAGTATATATTATGATATATTATAATATGATACCATCACAATTAACAATACCTTTGTCCATTATAATAAATATGTCTTCTAATTCAAGCATCAAATGCATATTGTTGGACAACGAGAAGAAGGCGAGCGGGTTTCTGTAACTGTTTATCTGCTCACGTACTGTCGATTGTTTACTACGTTTACTACGAAATGTGTTTATGTGTGCAAATGAACCACCCATGCTGCCAGATCTGATACTAGTAGAACAGCAACCGCCGTAATAGGTGTTAACGCATTGCTCTTGCCATGGGTGAGTACTTGACAACACTGTGTAGTTTATAACCTCTTTAACATGCTTATCGTATGCACACGGCGAGTGTAAATATGATACGGACGCAGGAAAGTGTTGATGTTACACATTCCTCTCGCTTGCCTTCTTCTCGTGGTCTATCAGTACAAACATGTCCAAGAGGTTTGATGGGTGTTCGACTTGACATGGAATGACTCATTTGTAGGTCTAAAATCAACTGGCAATTGCAATAGAGAAAGCATTGGCAGAAGCTTCTACATTTTGCTTCTCCCCTCCAGCCTCCATCAACACGAGTTTATAGGGAAAACTTGAATGTATTGAGGTTAAACTAAATATGCTGTTGTATTGTTCGCGTTCTTTCATTTTGCTTTTGGAATGAAGATTAACGTAAGCGGTAGTGGTTCTTAAAATATAAAAGCACAAAACAGGAACATTTAAAATTCCCTTGAAAAAACTGGAGGGGTTTCTAGATCATTCGCTGACGCTGCGTTCACAATACACGATTTAATACCCTTCTACGTTCATTTCAAAGCTATGCCATAAGTAGAAAGATACCTTTCAGTTTGGTCGTATACGCGGTAGCCGAGCGGTGAAAGACATGTCTTGTAATTGGAACTGCTTTAGAATCCTTGGAGTATGCTTTTTATTATTTAAATTTTAATTTATTGTATATATATATATATATATATATATATGGCCATGTCACATGTCTTTCATGCATAAGATATCTATTAATTTTAAGACATTGATTCATAAATTCATTCATTCATTATCTGTTTACCCTCCTCTTATGTAGGACTTACACCCCCAGGACTTACAAGCGGGTGCCTGGGGTCAGAGGCCCGTCGAGGAGCAGACACTCATGGATCAGACAGAGTATCCAGGATGGGTGATCAGCCCGATGCCTGGTATGGGATGAAGGAAGTAGATGAAACGAAATGTTGGTGAAATGGATAAAAGGAAAGGTGATGATGGAGCAGTTGGTGGAATGAATGGCGGGTGAAACCGGAGAACCCGGAGAAAACCCACCCAGACGCCGCTTCGTCCACCACAAATCCCACATGCAGGTCCCTGGGATTGAACCCGGGCCGCCTAGGTGGGAGGCGAGCGGTCTAACCACTCGGCCACGGCGCCGCCCATTGATTCATAAAACAAAAATAAATTACTCTTTTCGTTTCCAAAATAAATGTCATATTAGTAAGAATTCCAAAGTTAAAAGCTAAACCAAATATTTAATTAACTTAACATTCAATGGCCCTCTGTCTCATTCTGCAGTTATGAGTGGCGCTGCCGAGATTATGCCCGCACACTTCATAGCCTTGGAGTTATGCATGTTGTGTTACCAATCATATTGAATTCTGCTATAGCTGAGCACGCACATAAAGACGAAGCTACAAGATATATCCTTACGTTAGTTAATATTGCTGGATACTCTGTGTCTCAGGCTGTAAGAACACTTGAAGTCCCTATATCTACGCTAAGAGGTAGGTGCAGTTGTCCAGGGAAGGGATTGTTTGTCGCCGACATTGTTCGGGTCGAAAACGTTTGTCCACTCCTCGGCAGGACGCTGCACTTCTAGAAGAGGCAGACAGCAGTGCTTTCCAGCATGTGTCCACAATTATATTGGGAGTAATTCTAATTTCCCTAGGTTGAACAGCACAGCCTTGCGGCGTTTGACTACAGCAGGGTTCTTTGCTGTAAGAAATAGCGCATTACAGATGATCACAGATTATGTCGCCTCGCTGAAACAAATGCCAACCATAACTGGAATAGGGTCATATTCACAGACGAGGTGACGCTTTCATCAAACGGTAAGAAAGTAATTGTCTACCGCCCCAGAGGAAAAAGTTACGTCGCAAAATACGTGGTACAAATGGATCGCCAAGGTCACGTATCTGTGTCGTGTTAGGGTTGGATATCACGAGATGGTTTAGGTGTGTTGTGACAGCTTTATGGCACATTAAATAGCCAGTAATATAAAGACGCCCTTGAAAAAACAACATGGTTGCTTCCGTAAGGACTAGATATCTCGATGGAATGATTGAATTCCAGCAGGATAACCAGCCCTGTCTACACAAATCAATAGGTTTCAAACTGGTTCTCGCAAAGGTAAGATATCACAGTGATTGATTGGTCTTCTTCCTCACCAGATTTGAATCCTATTGAAAATGTGTGGGTAGCGGTAAAGAAAGTTTTGGGGTTAAATTGGCCACAAGACAACGCAAGAAAAAAGAGATTTTTTGGGATCAAATACAGGATGCTTGGGAGGAATTATCCTCTCGTGGAAATTTGACTAGGCATTTGATATCATTCATGCCCTGTAGAGTGAGGGCACTAATAGAAGTAGAGGGTTTACACACCCGATATTAAGTTAATTTCCATTTTATTTGCTTTTTCATTTAAGAATATGATATTTACCTATTGCATATTTGAGTTACTTAGATTCAAAACCGTCCATAATCCACAATTTTTTATATTCACCCGAAAAAAACCATTTTATCAGAAAAAATGATTTATGGACATTAGCAGTTGTAAGGTGTATTTTAAAAAATAATCTTGTGTATACATGACAGTAAAAGAGCTCTATAGGAATTTAAATTTTGGGCATAGTGGGTTTTGTTCTCAAGCTGGTGACATAGGGGGTTTTTGAAAGTAAACTGTGATTCAAACTTCAAAGTATAGTGGAGACTGAACTTCAAACAAATGAACAGGAATGTAAACAAGGAAGTAAAAGGAATTGATGACACGTTTTATTGACAAAATGTAATAAAAATATACACTAACTTCTTGTGATAATATAATCAAACACGCTAAATGTTCTGTAAGGTTGACAAAAAAACTTTTAAATCTCTAGCAGAATATATCTGGAACTCCTTCGCAAGTAAATCATTATGAACTTTCTGAGGATTATTATTTCCATTTTGTATGATATTAGCATATTTGAGTCCATCCATCTCCTTCCAGTTTGGACCATAATACTTCATGAAAAGATTATTAACATCAGTCATTTTCTTGGGATTGATTTCCACTCTTTTAGGAAGAATCACAGATGGCAAAGCCTCTTTAGCACTGACATCCCTTTTGGTAGTATGTTTTGCAACATTCACTTCACTCGTATAATGTTCCTCTCCTTGAACCATAACATTAATGTTAGTTCTGTCTATGAAAACCTTTTGCAACGTTGAAATTTGAAATTCCAATTGACTTAGCTTTGAAACATGTGTGGGCGCACTCTTGCAATCCAATACAGGTACATCATCACCATTTAAATTATGAGCACTTCCATAATGTCTTAATAATTGACAGTACTCTTCAGACTCAACAATGGTTTCTTTCTTCCGTACTGCTTTCTCAGTTTGTGCAAAGACACGGTCAGCTGGCAGGTAGGAGAGGCCATCTACGGGAAAAATAAGTTCTACTTTATTTACCAGACATGGAACCTCAGAATTAAGCCACTTGCTAATCATACCGATAATTATGGTGTTTTTATTTTGTCCACCACAGCCATCAGGTATTAGCCTTAAATGTTAGATAAGATGCGGTGAGTCTGCGGTACAGAGCACTAGCTCTTTCGTTTGAGCCTTTATGATGTAGCGCTTCATTCCAACAGTAGTGGTGTACGTTGTCTTTTTAAAGCTTTGGCTTGCAATAGTCGGTGCTGTTGATTGTTCTGGCAACTTAGGCAACATCAAGTTTTTCTGACAAGCCTACGAAATGTTAGCTATTCTTCCCTTTCTTCTTGTAATAACTTATTAAATGCTTTGACTTTGAGAGAATGAACTCGGATTTGGTCATCAAGTCTAACTTTATCTCTGAATTCTTTTCCACCTTACGTTTTTTTCAGTTATTTGCTAACAAAATGAGCACACATCAATTTGGGGGCTAGCAAATCCAGCATCATTCTTTGTACCAAATATTTTACGAAAGAAAACACTCCTTTACTTTTAGCTCACTCTCAACTGAACGGCTATACAATCTCCAAAATTTTCTGGTATTCAAATCAGGTGATAAGTTAACACGTACAGAGGTCTCGCTTCGACAATAATGAGGTTCACTACAAATTTTTATAACATGTGGAGCTGATTTTGCACTTCTTCTATCACCTCCCTTTCGCTTTGTTTCAAAAGCTATATTACCTCCACTTGTATGATATCGTTTTAAAACTTCTGAACTCCGTCTTTTTTCAACCCTAAAGCACCTAGAAAGAATGTCGACATACAGGAATTACGGAACCTGTAGACGAACAACAAATGTAGTATTTAAATGTTAACGCTCTGTTTCAATTTTGTACACGAGTAGACTTTAATGTAGAACTCTTTCAGTGCTGCAGAATAAGGTTATCCTGTTGCATTTTGTCTTTAGACTGATAACATACTGTATGGAACTTCATTACATCAGTCATTCACAATGTTGTACATCGAAATATTTTTGTATTGTGCTTCAAAGTTGAAAACTGTGGCTGGTGAATACCTGTTACAATTAAAATGGCAAATAATTACCTTACACTATAACAATAAAATCAACTTAATGAAAACGAATACTAAACACAAACGTAAACGTGCATGGAGCTTATGTTAAAGGTATAATTTAATTACCTTTCTCGGCGCATTCTGTTTCTTTCCCAGTTCTTTGTTTGTCTCTGCCGTTTTCTAGATCGTTCCGACGTAGTAAGAGAGGCATGTACACATAATTCGCTATGTTTTACTGTTATTTGCAATCACAAACACAACTGGTGTTCTTAAAAAAACGCATTTAAGCTACAACAGAACCAAGGTAGTTCAGCTCAAGATGGCGCCAAGTAGTGTGACCGTGTCGTGTTAGAGCTGCTCAAAAAATAAAGTTTTGAAACAGGTTAATTGCAGTAAATGTAATAAAGGTATTAGAAATGGAATTATTTGTGAGGGCTGCGTACGAGGTATCATTTCCAAAAGTGCTGTTTGATACACCCGGACGAGATTCCGGAAGTACATTAGTACTGCATTAGATGTGTGGAAAATTGCATTCAAAACGGTGACGCCATTAACGCGATCCAAGTAATAAATTATCCATGTAAGCTGAGAAAATCTTCAACTTGGCAGAATTTAAATATGCGTGACATGCTAAATGAAATGCCGAGTCTAAGAAAAATAATAGACACGTTGAATCTGGATATTGCTCAACTCAAAGAGGAAAATCAGGCACTACAGAGAAAAGCGCCTAAGCCAAATAACTTCAAAATGCGAGACGAAAATAAGTGCACATATAATGAATGGAAAATGGTGCCCCATACAAGGAAGTACACACAAAGAAAAACGAACACCGAAAATATACCCATATCTACGCAAAATAGGTACGAGCTTCTGACGAACGACGTTATAAAAGACAGAAGAAATGAGATACTGCATTCTTCAAAAATATAAGATCCAGGGAGACGACCCCTCCATTAGGTCCCCATTATGGAACTTCAAAAAAGAGGGGAAGAATTCTGATCTTCGGAGATAGTAATGGCAGAAGTATAGCTCTAAGTGTGTGCAAGAAACGAAATAGTCCGGAAACTAAAGCGGTCATTAAACCCGAGGCAGGTATTATTAGTGTTAATGACTCAATCTTTGCTAGCGCTCAAAACCTTATCAAAAAAGACAGTGTAGTGATATTTGGTGGAACGAACGACATTAGCAGCGGAAATCCCGAAATTGTAGCGAATGCCTTGAAAAATTACTGCCTAAGATGTCCCATACAAATGTAGTGTTAGTGGATCTCCCAGTAAGATATGATTTCAGGAAATACTCTCCAATACATAAAGTTGTGAATATGGTAAACACAAACATAGCTTATGGTACGTAAAAGAATCTCAAGCCTGATAAAGAGGCTACCGATATTTCACGCCCAATATAGAATGGGACGCTAAGGACCACAGCAGTTAAAGAGCGTCCATAAAAACACAAATATAGCTCTCTATCAAAAGCTTTGAAGATGTAAAACAGCAAAGGTATTTACTGCTGACCGTTGCATGCACACGAGACATAGTTTGCACTTAAATTCACATGGTAAAAAGATGTTAGGCAATATTATATATCAGGCATATGTAGATGCAGTAGGATCTGGTGATATCAATCTCACTTCACAGTCAGGACAAAATGAGCTACAAGATATAGGTAACATGTCAAAACAGAAATTTGGTGGTGATAATCAAGGACATGTACAAAGTGTAGTAACAATTAATGAAAACAATGCTGCCACTTCTCATCCAAAGATAGGCATCTTTTCTGCACACAGTCAGGGAGGTTGTTCTATGAAATTTATTCGCCAAAACTTACATATACTGACAAACAAAATTGACCAATTAAATATTTCTGTAAGACACTTACTGATATTCCTATTTTAACTGAACACGGATTAAAGGACCATGAAACGGGTAATAATTTCATTTCAAATATGAACCTAGCAGCTAGATTTTGTCGGAAGACCAAAACATGGGGAGGTGTTGACCACTTTGTAAGAACTAATTTCTGAGAAAATATCAGTGAACTAAATCTAGGAAAATTCAACATAGAAGGCCATATAGAAATAGCAGGAGTTAACTTAAATTGCAGTCATATAATTATCTTTGGAATACATAGACCACGTTATGGAAATATAAACATATTTCTGGAAAACATATCTTTATTGCTAGATCAAACTCTTAAAAATAGTGCATCAAAATTAGTAATAATGGGGCATATAAATATTAACTTACTTCAAAATTCGCGAAATAAGACTAAGTTAATAAATATTCTAAATGAATTCAATTTAAAACCTATTATAAACGAACCGACAAGAATCACTAACAAATGTAGCTCTGGAATAGATAACAAATATATCTGAAAATGCGTATAATGCAACTGTGATAAAACCAGGTTTACTCGACCATGCAACACAACGAATCACATTTAAAACTGTTCTATATACACAGAAAGAAAAACAGAAACGTACGCGCATCAAATGTTACTATTCATTCAATAAACATAACCCAAAAACTCTAAGTTGCATGCTCAAGGAGGAAAATTGGGAAACGGTGTATCAAGCACAAGGCCTGAGTAATAAACTTAGCTCATTCTATAATGTTTTAAACTACAATATAAGTAGTTACTGTCCACTTGTCTTCGCTACAAATCAGAACTCCAGAGGAGGGACAATTTTAACTGGATAACTACAGATATAAAGAAATTGCGTATTCTCATTAAATCGGCTACAGAAAAACTCGAACACAGAGATCTGCATCTATTACTATTCAACTAAAGAAACTAAAAGCCACATATAACCATACCATAGCTACAGTCAAACGCAACTTCGTTAATAATCAGATCTTTGAATCCAAAAACATTAGTAAAATTAGCTGGCAAATAATAAATGGATTCCGCAAACCTCAATATGCTTTTAAAAGGGCTTTTATAGAATTAAGTGATAAAAGTAACAAAATCTTAATTACCGAGCAAACAGAGATTTCTCTAGCCTTTAATAAGTACTTTGTCACAATGGGAAGAAACATTAATTCAAACAAAAAGAAATCTGAAGCCGCTGCCACTAAGAATATACAAAAAACTCAAAAACAGATTCAAATATATACCTCCACCCTACTCATAATGTGGAGATTGTTAAAATTATTATAAGTTCAAAAAAAAGTGTAGGTGTGGATGGAATTCTAATGACATTATTTTAAAAAATTTAGTGTTGAAATTGGCGATCCTCTTGTTGGTATAGTAAACTCTTGCCTAGCAACAGGGATATTTCCATATAACTTAAAGATAGCCGAAGTTATGCCGATATACAAAAAAGGTAGCAAAAGGAACATAGAGAATTATCGACCAATGTGATCTTACCAGCGCTCTCCAAAATCTTTGAAAAAATGCTTTACAACAGAACAATTAAATATCTTGAGAAGTTAAATTTATTGCCCATCGTACAAAATGGATTTGTAAAAAACAAATCAACCATAACTGCCATAGCTGACTGCATAGAAGAGGCTGTAAGACATATTGATTTAAACTATTCTTCAATTAGCGTACTTTTGGATCTAACAAAAATCTTTTGATTGCGTTGATGCGACTATTTTAATACAAAACTTAAATATGCTTGACATTAGGGGTTTGGGTTATAAAATCATTCATGACAAATAGGAAACATATTGTTAAACTTACAAATAGTTCATCCGAAGTTACACCCAGTCCAGAAAATATAACACATCGAGTCCCTCAGGGATATATTCTTCGCCTCCGTTTGTTTGTTCTATACGTGCATGACATTGAAAAATGTGTTTCGGGTGTTATAAAGGCTGTCCAATATGCAGATGATACAACTATCACAATATGTGATACTTGAATTTAATGCTAGAAACGCGTCTAAATGATAGAACTAAAAATATAATTGAATACTTCCAAAACTCAAACTTAAGTGTGAACTCTACAAAATGTGAAATGATAATCTTTGGAGTCAAAGCCATAAATCATCCATCACAATTGACCATTGAGACTGAGGTAGTAAAACGTGTAAATGATGTCCAATTACTAAGGATTATTCTAGACAGTAAGCTTTCTTACAACTCACAAGTTGATAAGCTAGTAGCCAAAATTATTAAAAATCGCTATTCCCAGAGGTTTGAGAAACTCTGTCCCTATCTCACAGTCAGAATTATCTATTTTAGGTTTGTTCACTCTTTCCTTTCATATGGGATCGAATTATGGGGGAACACATCAAAACAAACTCTTCAGAAAATCTTCATATTGCAGAAAAAAGCTATTGGGTATCTTGGGGTATAAAATACAACGAATCCTGCAGTAGCACATTCAGAGTACTAAAAATTCTCACAATACCAAGCCGTTTTATTTACAGAACAATTTTATACCTATTGAGGTACAAATTTCCAACGGAAACCATGTCAGATACCCACACACATAATACAAAGGGAAACCTATCACTAAACCTCCCTAGAATCAGATTAAATTTATTAGAAAAGGTGCCAAAGCTTTATAATGCACTGCCTCAACACATAAAAGCATGTGTAAATTATAATTCATTTAAGAACTGTCTTAAAAACTACTTAATAAATGAAGGATTTTATAGCGTGAACGAATATTTTAATCCTACATTTTTTATCTAACTTGTACATACCTACATGGTAAGGATCTGTAAATACTACATTTTGCATTGTAATATGAATTTGTACATGACTTGTAATTTATTATGGAATACATTTTGGTTTTAATATATGACACAGTTTGTTTTATATATTGCATTAACCAAATGCATAAATGTACTTGTATATCTGGTATTCTAAATGTGTACGTTATATCCATACTTGATACAATTTATTATCTGTATATATTGTATGTTGATGTAATGTACGACATGGTCCAATATATGGTACATAAATTACAAACTTGTATATTAAGAATGTATAATTTTCGCAAGGCATGGTTCAATTTGTGTGTGAAACTTTTGACCAATGATAAATTTAAATTCAAGAGAAAGCATGGCAGCCATATCAGCGTCGTCGTTGATTGGCTCTTTTGTTGACAGAGCATTTTGTACCTAACAAATGCGTATCTTCTACGTTTTATATGGGATTTTGAAAGTACATTTTTCATCGTCTGTTTCAGCCAAATTGAGTGGGTTTTGAATCTCAATGTTTATAACGGCAATAGAGTTCATTATAGGGATTCAAATTGCATCAAAACATGAAATGTGCGAACATTGCCTTTAGGGGATTTTGAATCTAGACAAAATTAAATTAAATTGAGTTTTATTTATGGACGCTCTTTAACTGCTGCGGTCATTAGCGTCCCATTCTTATTGGGCGTGAAAGACTGTAATTTTGCTCAGAGGCCTCTTTATCAGGCTTGAGGTTCTTTTACGTGCCGTAGATTTACGACACGGGACCATCGGCTTTACTTCTTCTTCCGAAGGCAACCCTGCTAAGGAATTTTACGCCTGAGAAAATCTATTGCCCCCCGCCGGGTTTGAACCCGCGATCCCGGGAACTAGTGGCTAGCATGGTAACCACTGCACCACGGAGGACGACTCATTTAATCAATCTCATAATTTGTGTTTAATTAGTGCAGATTTCCTTAAGGTTCTCCCAATAACCTGATGTACCCTATATCCTCACTAATTACCTATGTTTCAGGTGAAGCGCTGCAAGAAAGGTTAAGCAGTGTAAAGTAGTTCAAGATTCACCGGTACTTGTCTATTTTAGAATCTAACGGAACTTCACCTCTAGTGCACTTCACCTATAGCACGAAGCGCTTATCAATTTGAGATTCTCTGTGGTTTTGAAGAACATTACAGATTAGAGCCGGATGAAGTGTTAGCTGAACTTCTTTTAATAAAAATAAAACAAAACAAAATAAAAGGTTATAAATAAGCTTGGCATTGTACTGTGAAATATATTTTTTCGTTACCAAAATTTCTTGAGCCATTTAAATCAGCTTTTCAATTTGCTACTCGTAGCACGTACAATTGTAGCTTATAGTGCCGCATGCAAACCAATGTTCCTGAATGAAGAGGGTGGAAACTAAGCTGAGGAACACCAGTTTGGCGGTCATCGCAGTGGCTTTGTGACAGAGAGGATCGTAAACGACTTAGATTCTACCCCTTACAGGTGGTGTATCAACTTAACAGTGATGTGAGTCTGCTTTTATTAACTGATTTTACCTTCATGTTTATTTCTTAGTATATGTTTTATTTGCTGGGAGAAGAGAGTCTTATGTAAACTTGTGACTTATAAACCATACTATATTTGTGTGAAGTTCACTTTTCAGAAAACAGAGCTGAAACATGACTTTTTTCAACGGAGTTACATTATGTTTTCTGTTTAATAACTATACCTTATTGATAAACAGCTTTTGCAGTTAATTAAATATAGGGAATATTTTACAAAATTAAAGCTATTGTTGTTATTGATTGCCCACCCTGCTTTGGTTCTACCCCCAAGAAGATATTCATTGTTTATAATAGACGTGTGAAATCTTAATTTGTACTGCGATACTGCGTTTCTCTTTCTGCGAAAGCTGTTCAGGTAGGTTCTTTGCGACGGAACACAGTAGTAGTAGTAGTAGTAGTAGTAGTAGTACAACATTTGTCCAATAGGTTGAGTTGCGTTGTAGATCATTGATTACAACGTACTCTCGCGATTGTCATTTGTAATTAATGTTTGGTGTTCGGTATTAGTACAGTGTCATTTAAAGGTAAATTGTATGGAGACGTATTAATATATGTTGATGGTAACAATGTATTATAATTAACAGTTAGTTTCTTGAATTATACGAGGATTGTGTTCAGACATGTGCGTAGTGGTATCACTTATACTTATTTGGTGCTTTTTTCTCCGGGAATACAGTGATCATATATGAATAATTCTTGCAAATGTGAACATGATTGCGGAAATGCAGTTATATTAGTAAACTTTTCGTGAAAATACGTTTTAAGTGTTTTGCGCAGAGGTATTATAACTGCCTATTGATCCATACTCTTGCAAA
Organism: Deroplatys truncata; assembly: GCA_030765065.1. Lineage (NCBI taxonomy): Eukaryota > Metazoa > Arthropoda > Insecta > Mantodea > Mantidae > Deroplatys > Deroplatys truncata. The sequence continues at coordinate 422,418,649 of CM060990.1, forward strand.
GAAGACTATTAAACCTCAACAGCTGCAGAACACCGTAAGTGATTAATTGTTCAATTTGCCGAAGACATATCCCAAGCTTCTGTACATTAGTAATAATCATGTCTTCGTAGGACTAAATTCAAGTGTTGTTAGGTGACATTCCTTGATTTTGTGTGCTCGAATGAATCAGTGTAGCGACGAAAAAGAGAATATTGATAATAAAGATGAAATTTTTTTTTTCACACTTGAATATAAAACCGAAATTATGCAGATTGTATCCAAATTGAGATTGCTTTAATATATTACATTAATATTATATATAATATAATATTACAATACATAAGCCAAGATTATGGCTAAGTGCTCTGGTTTTAAATTAAATTGGTCGCGTAATGGCAAAATAGTACAAAAGCTTTAAGCAGCAAATTTTACAGTATACGAGACAAGTTTTAGTTAATATTTTACTAAATTGCCAGGAATTAAAAGAATAATTAGCTATCTTGCGGGCATAAGTTTATGCATTCAAAAAAACAAAACCCCCTCGGCTGTCAGTATAATTAATGAATTCGTCTACAATAGTAATCAGTTGTAATAAAGGTAATTGTTTATTGCTTTTTTCGACATTGGCATATTTTTCCCTTGTCATGACACATTTCTTAACTTCATCCTGAAATACTAATCAGCGTCAGGCAGTTTCGGAATATTCCATGTAATTGACACAAAACAACACCACTTATCCAGACTATAATAAAATTTGGCTGATTTGAAGATACTGCTATCCTTATGAAAATGCCAGATATATGCTCAGTGTTTTTGGTACTATAAGCAATAGCATGTTGAAACTGTTCATAAAAATAGGTTTGCCACTGCCCCTTTTAATCTGAAGAACTTCTGAACCAGAAATGCAAAAAAGTTGTGATCTTAATTTAAAGAAGAAAAGTATTTGTACAATTTATGAATACTTTCAGCTGAAATTTTTTATCATAGGATTTATTGCTAAATTTCTCATGATGGTACCTTTGTGAAAAAATGTATTTAATGGGAATATTGTGAACTAGTATATTATTCAAATAGTAAGTTGTTACACAGTCTAATGTTTATTGAGACAATATATATAAGAACATTACAGCTTGCTTACACCGTAAAGGCATACAATTGTTGGTTTTGCTCTTTGATCCCATAGTGGGCAATGCTCTGAAATATCAAACACATATCATGTAATGCATGCTATTCAACTAGCACCAATCACAGTGCATTTGGCGACAGCAGTAGCAGTGAATAGGCTGTGCACTACCACATATTTAAAAACAGAGCAACTATATTTCAGAAAGAATAATTAAATTCACCACAATGTTAGACTGTGCCCATCAAACAGTAAACATTATGGTTAAATAGACCATCATTATTTGCTGTGTGACTATAAGTTTACAAAAGAAAGAACACATTTAATAGATAATTATGCTCCTACTATTTGCAACACAAACCTGCTTTGGACAGTAAATATTTGCAGCACCTCGTAGGTACGTAGTTCAGTAAAGCGGCTTATCCTATGTCTGTCAGTTAATTAAATTGACAAGATGAAAAGCTTAATATTAATTTTGATTTTAATAGTAATTCACTTTACTACTTGAAGCAATAAAAGGGTACATTATTGTTTGTTTGTTCATTTGGTCCCACTGTGAGCAACGCTCAGGGACATTGAACATGTCATACAATTATGAAATATGCAGCATAACTAATAAACATACCCAAAACCAAGAACATTTCTCCCTCCCTCTTTCTCTCTCTCTCCACACCATGCATTATATAAGAAATGAACATTTGCAAACCATCAATAAGTATGTCACCATCATATGCCATCTGCCATATGTATTGAATATTTATATGTTGCATGACATTAAAACATTCCTCCATAGTATATGGGGAGTGAGTATATAAGAAAGGCTTTAATTCTTTCTTAAAGATTTTATGTGGATTAGGCTTGCCTAATAGTTTTAAGCAGCAAGGAAGGTTATTATAAATTGTTATTGCAGAATAGTAACATCCTTTTTGGAACAGTTTTAAGCCATTTGCTGGTCTATGCAAATCACCTGCATGTCTTGTATTGTGGTCTTGCACAGCAAGGTTCATTGTGAAGTTATCATAGTTACCTGTAAGGTAGCTCAAAAGAGAATAGGTATTCACCAGTGGGAATAAGAATTTTTGGGGTTTTGAACAAGGGTGTACAGGAATGATGGGACCAAACACCACAGATAATATGCATGACCTTTTTTATAATATAAATACTTGCTTGCTATGTGCCGAATTACCCCAGAACGTTATTCCATATCATAACAGTGAGTGAAAGTAGGCAAAATATGCTGTTCTTAAGGCATTTTGGTGGAGCAAATTTTTTTAACTTTCGTAAGGCAAAGCAAGCCAAGCTGAGTTTTGGCAGCATGATTTTTGTTTGTTTTTTCCAGTTGAGCTCTCCGTCTATTTGAAGCCCAAGAAATTTTGTATCAGATACCTTATTTATGTGTAATTGTTGTACCTGACTGTTAATTCACTCACTTGTTTATGCTTCATTTGAAATTGAATAAAATTGGTTTTATCATAGCTTAATGAAAGCTTATTGGCCTCAAACCAAACATTGAGTTGTTCAAACACTTTATTGACAGAATTTCTTAATTGCTGATGTGACTTTTCAGATATAAGTACACTGGTATCATCTGCAAAAAGCACAGCTATTGAATCTTTGCTAAGATAGTATGGCAGATTGTTTATAAATATTAAAACTAATAAAGGACCAAGTATAGAACCTTGTGGGACACCTCTAGTAATAACACCTGGTTCTGAGTCACAACCATTGATTCTGTTTTCTGGATCCTATTTAAGTAAGATCTGAACCATTTTATAGTGATATCACTGAAGCCATAAACTTTTAACTTTTGCAGCAAGAGGTTGTGATCTATGCTGTCAAATGCCTTAGTTAAGTCACAAAATATTCCTAATGGTATTTCCTTTTTATCCAAGGCTGTTAATACTTCAGAAGTGAGCATGTATTTTACATTTTCTGTTGACATTTTTTTTCCTAAATCCAAACTGGGATACTGAGAAAATGTTGTTGAACTCCAAGTATTTTATAGCCCTATTATATACAGTTTCTTAGATTACTTTAGCAAAGGCTGTCTAAAGAGAGATGGGCATATAATTGGAATCCAGGCTTTTGTCTCCTTTCTTGTATAGAGGCTTAACAATTGTGTGTTTCATTTTTTCTGGAAATATCCCTGACATAAAGGAATGATTGCATATATGACTAAGAGGCTTGCTTAACTGTTCTGTGCAATATTTTAACAATTTGGTACTCATCTCATCCCATCCATGAGAGGTTTTGCTTTTCAATGAGCTAATATTTTCTATATCTCTTGGTGTTGTGCAGTCCATCTTAAATCCACAATTAATTTTGAGATGTGCCTCTTTTAGCATATTAAGTGCAGCTGGGTTTGGGTCAGATCTGTTTATTTTGCTGTTTGCTACATTAAGGAAATATGTGTTAAAGGCATTAGCAGTGGCGGAGCAATTACTGACTTCTTTATTTTCAGTAGTTATGTGAATAATATTACTATTTGATTTAATTCTCCCTGTTTCAGTTTTTATTATATTCCACATTGTTTTAATTTTATTATTGGAATCATCAATGGCTAGTGAGTAATAGTTTCTTTTAGCTTCATTAATTACTCTTTTTAAGTATTTTACAATATGTTTTGTAGTGTGCTTTAATATTTGAATAATTACTTGTGTGATATAGTAAGAACAAATTTCTTTTATTTGCACAGGACTTCCTTATACCTGAAGTAATCCAGGGTTTGACCTTTGTTACTGTGATGAGGTTATTGTTTTCTTAGGAAAAATAGCTTCAAATGCTAATAGCACTTTTTTAAGGAATTCATCAAATTTGTCATTTACATTAGTACTGGAATAGATAGAAGCTCATTTTTCGTTTTTTAACACTAGATTAAAATTATTGGTATCTTCATCATTAATTATTCTCGCTGTAATTTTACTTTTTGTATTAACAATCTGTTTGCTGGCTCTGACAGGCACCAACAACAATTCCTGAGCATCATGATCTGACATGCCATTTACAATAGGGATTATGGTATAACTTGGAATTTTTTCTAATTCAAGAAATATGTTGTCTATAGCTGTTGCAGTGTTCATATCAGTTCTGATGGGAAAAGTGAACCACATATTCCAAGTTAAATGTATGTAATAGGGAAGTGAGATGAGTTTTCATTTCACTGTCATTAAGCGTGTTAACATTAAAATCCCCACAAACTACTATTTAAGCATTTTGAGGTAAATGTATGAGATGGTTCTTTCTAATCTATTTATAAATCCTTGGAATTTCCCTGTGGGAGCTCTAAGTACTGCTAAAATGATGTATGTCTCCCTACCAAATCCTATTTTTACTGAACAGTATTCAAATTCCTTTTCCTCACAAAAATATGCAACATTTATGCTGGTGAACTTTATCGTGCTTTTAGCAAATATACTCACTCCTCCACAATTTAATCTACTTCTGCAAAAACTGGAACATAATGTGTACTTATTGAAGTTCACACTTTTAAACTCTACTTGTCATGTGGTGCTCTGTTGTTCAAATTACTGTGATATAATTTATATCTTGAATATGTAAGCTTAATTCCTCTACTTTATCCTTTAACCCTCGTATGTTTTGATTATATAAACCAAATGAATTTTTTTATATTGAAGTGGAGGCATCAATGTTTACATATATAATGGATTTTACCTGTTTGGGCCTCCTTTTTACCTTCCTAAAAAACGAGATCTGCCACCCACAATAACAGGAACATGCCTTTTATGATTATTACGCTTCAACTCCTCTGCTAAGAGAGACGGAAGCGCCCTCTTGCCTAAGAAGTTGAGATGCAATCTGTGTTGTGTGAAATGCTCTCGATGGAGACTGAATGTTGGCAGTACATCAGCATGCTGAAAGGCAGTACTTCTCTTCCACAGATCCTCCTTCACTCAGGCTACTACGTGACGAAGTGCTGGCTTATCATGTCTCTGAAATGGCTCAACACTTAAAAAGTGAATATCATATTTCTTCAAACAACAAGGCAGTTCTGTCATGCCACTTAAATGTTTAAAACTATGGTTCAGTGGTTTATCAAGCTTGCATTTTGCTGTACTAGATGTTTGCATTTTAGATTATTTCCAATGGAAGTGTATTTAAATCATATTTCAGCATAATTATTTCTTTCATCATCCTCCTCCTCTGATATGAGAGGCAATATATCCAAATCTCTTAAGGTAATTGCAGTCTTAACCCATTAAAGTCCAACTATTTTTTTTTTTTGGTAAAAAATTTAAAAATACATTTAAAATATGTTAGTTCATCTGCAGTATGTCAGTATTTTTTGTTCCCTTCACCATGTATCCAGTAGCCCAAAACCACCGGGTCTATAAATACACCACTGTCACGTTAATGTTATGAAAACGCATTGTAATAATGAACAATTACATATCCACCTATTAATGCATTTTATATTCAAATTTTGTTCTGTAAAGCAATTGCTGAACATTTAAGTGAATACACATCAATACAGAAACACATCCGGGTTGTCAAAGGCTTTTCATCGACTGTGGTAAGGTTCATAGCATCTTTGGCAGGGTGTTACATCACACTTTTTTAAATTGTTGGTGGTCTGCCTTTACAGCCTTCCGTCTGTCAATATCTCTGTGAAGAAATTTAGCCCTTGAATGAATTGTTTGGGAGTAAAGTGACCATTATATTGTACCATCAATTCATCTATGGCAAGATGTTCTGAAAATATACCAAATTACTGAAGGAAGCCTTTAGCATAGATATGGGACCTCACCTTAAATCCTTTATCTTGCTACTGAGCATTAGCAAGAGCATTGTTGTCAAAAAAAATGAATTAAGCTCTTCAATTTTAGGTACTGATCCCAAGAGACGGCAATCTTTATGTCTAATCCTAAGTCTGGCTCCTCTGACCAGTGGTGCCTCTTAGAAGGAAGGTTATGGTATCCTGAAAGTACAATATGCCTAAGAAAACTGAGCTCATCAGAATCGAAAGAGAAGTCAAGTATGTTTTAAATGAGGGTGCATAGGATACAGTTCCTGAATAATATTCAAACATATTGGTCCAGTTGTTAATACAGGGTGGAAGACATGGGTGTAGCTTTAATCTATGTTTGAGTTGTTAAAATGAGCTTTCACGCCAGATCATAGGACTTGTCCTGTTAAAATGGTTCCATAGTTAGGGCAGGTTGAAAGCCTAATAGATAGGTTAAGTAAGATTCATTGCTTAGTAAGCAATGGTGAAAGTGGAAGAATCAGAGCCGTAAGAGGCATATTAATGATTTAAGACTTTGTTTTAAGACAGTGTTCAAATAAGATTATAAAGCTGGATTGGCACCTGAATGAAATATAGAATGCTATCCAGCAATACAACCCCAAAATGTGTGCAAGGTACAATATATAGAGATTTTAACCCTCTTCTTTATATTCCAATCTAAATGTGTTTTATTTTACAGTCATTGCAATAATTTGTCTGTTATTAGAAAAGGAAATATATATTTAAATCAGACATTAATTTGATAAATGTTTTTAAGTTCTGCATATATTATATGCACTGACGTGAGAGTATTCAGTACATGTATAATGCTTGTTCTGTTGAAGTTTTTAATATGGGCCTCTCCATATAAATATTTACCAAGAAGTTGCTGATAGATGAAAATGTTAGTGTCTTGCAATTGCCTGTAATTATGACATCTTTAGGCCCATGGCATGTATTATATATCTCATATGCAAAGAATAAAACTACTAGCATACCTATAATGTTAAGTTAAACATTATGCATTTTATGATAGAGGTTATTAATACATATATTAACAAAAGCCAGTGGCTGTAAAGCGGTTGAAATAAACATTTGTTGCAGCATTCACGATTGCATTAGCTTTCCATGATCAGAGCAGACATGTGTATGTGTGAACGGTACCATATCAAAACATGCACTAGAAGAACGAAATCAGTAAATGATTATTATGCAAGAATCGAACAAAAAATGTCAAAATATATCTGCATATGTGCACTTTTCAGGCATTCATAAAATGAATGTGTTGACTAGGCATAAACCAAAGTTTTTGAACGGAAAACTTACATAAATCACAAATCTGGATAAATGCTTAGTTTTCAGAACTTCAATTAGCAATTTAAGTCATAATACATATTACTTCTAATACTATATAACAGTGCTTGCAACTAGAGAAAATTTGTGATACCCTGTGGTCATTGATGAAGGCTGAATTGTTTTGATTTCCCACCATTCATTTAATGCATAATTGTGATCTCCATAAGACTATATGCAGCAATCAGTTACAATAAGAGTTTTCATTTTTAATTGTCTATTTAATGTTATTGCTCATAATGGCAAACCATACAGTCTACCTTTCACATGTATTCATACATTACAATTTGGCAGAAAGATATGACCAGCTTTAATGCATCTTCTCAGTTCTGGAATGTGAATAAGATTTAAAGTAACGAAAATGAGCATTCTTCATGTTGCAGAACATCAAAAATGATTTCTGTTTTACGGTAGATCAGTAAATCTAATTACTCTTTTTCAGAATATTATCTTTGATAGTTTTAATCTCTCAACATATTGCAGCTTCAAGGATAGTTTCTGTAATTTCAAAAAGTTCAATGGCAGAGCAGCAATGTAGTCGTTAAATTGCCATCTGTGTAATATTTATGTAAAGTAAATGCGTTTAGGCAATAGCAAGAACAGCAGGTTTTAATAAGTTAATGGAATACACTAGGTATTTTTGTGTCTTGCTGTACCATTTACTCCAGCTTGCTTGTTGGTTTGATTTGTATGAGGTGCATCCAGAAAGTAAGTTTCCCGATTTTGTTTCCTTTAAAGCAAATGCATTTAGCCAGGAAAATTGTACATGCGTAACAGATCTATGACATATCAATCATATGCCGGTTGGACAGGTCCTGCTTGGTGCCAGTAGCATGGCAGCGGTGGCCCGAAATGGCGGCTCTTATTTGTTCTCCCGCCGCCTGTGAGGTTTGGTCAGTTACAAAGTCCTTACTGCACAAAACATAGCACCGATTGAAATTCATCATCAGCTCTTGTGAGGTCTATGGGCCAAACATCATGAACAAATAGATGGTGCGTGGCTGGTGTAGGCAGTTTTCCAAAGGCCATCAAAGTGTCCATGATGAAGAGTGCAGTGGGCAACCGTCCCTCATCAATGATGACCTTGTTGAGCTGGTGCGGCAGCGCATCGTGGAGAACCGTTGCTTCACGATTACGGAGCTCAGCAGCCATTTTCTGCATATATCGCGATTCTTGTTGCATGAAATTGTCACTAAGCAGCTGCTGTTCAGGAAAGTGTGTGCCAGGTGGATGCCGAAAACCCTGACACCCAAGCACAAAATGAAATGCTTGGGAGCAGCACTGACATTTCTGCAGCAGTATCATGATGACAGCGACGAGTCCCTCGACATGATCATCATGGGTGATGAGATATGGATTTCGCCCTTTACCCAGAAACCAAGCAGCAGTCAATGCATTGGCGTCACAGTGGATCTCTGGTCAAGACAAAATTTGAACAGACTGTGTCAGCACAGAAAGTGATGTGCACAGTGTTCTGGGATAGGAAGGGCATTCTGCTCATTGACTTCCTGCCCAGAGGTGAAACAGTGAATGCTGACTGTTACTGTGAAACACTGCGGAAATTGTGATTTGCCATTCAAAACAAATAGGTGTGCAATGCTTACTGCAGGTGTTGTGCTGCTCCATGACAATTCTTGTCCACATACGGCTTGGTTCACAGCAACTGTTCTGCAAGAGTTAGTCTGGGAGCTATTTGATCATCCTCCATACAGTCCTGGTCTTGCTCCCAGCGATTTCCATCTTTTCTTGCACCTCAAGAAATTCCTGTCCTCTGGTCAGCATTTTGACAATGACGAAGAGCTGAAGACGACTGTCACACGCTGGTTTCATTCACAGCGGCAGACTTTTATGACACAGGAATACAAAAGTTGATCCCACGATGTGACAAGTGTCTCGGTTTTTGTGGCGACTATATAAAAAATAGCTCAAACATTGCTGTACCTGTTGCCAATAAAGTTTTTCATGTAACTGTGTTTTCTTTGTTTTAAAAAATAGGGAAACTTACTTTCTGGATGTGCCTCGTACATAGGTTGATAAGGCTGTAATGTGTTAAGGATTGAAGAAGCAGAAATTCTGAGTCAAAATGCAGTAGCAGCTATGGAGGTAATTCGCACAGGCCAGAAAGTACTGTAAAACTGTTCCAGAAAGGAACAAAAATAAAAGTTTATAATAGGTTTCCAAGTAGACTGAAACTATTGAGGGCTCCAAAGAAGCAGCAGCAGTTCTTAAACACTCACATTGCATACACTATGGAAAATATTTCAGTATTATGATACATAAAACATAACTATCTCATATAGTTTACTTGCGTGTCAAAACTTTAGGCATGGCATTATTTGCAACCTCGTAGCTAGCATAGTAAAACGTGATGTGTGTCTTTAGTTAGGTGTTAGGGATTTGGCAGCAGTTGTTTGATGTGTCCCCAAGCATTGCTCACTTTGGTATCAAGAAAAACAATGTGCCTGTCAATGTTTGGTCAGAATATATCTCCAAAAATACTGTTTTGAGATTAAGCAGTTTTGTTTTCAGTTTGCAAAAATCAGAAATCTGGTACATACAAATGTAAATAAAAATAAAGTACATTAATGTTTTGCTTAGTCACATTCATGTGCATAAGCTGTTACATACTTTCTAAAAATGCCATTTTGGAGATATGTTCTGAACAAACATTATAGAATGTATCTCTTGCATAAGGGGGAATACTTGACTGGATTCATTCTTGCCTCCCATTTTTCCCAAAAAGATAGAACTAAATGGGTTTCTGATATGCTGTAATGCATAGCAGATACACATTGCTCTCAGTTTTCCTACTTCCCAAATACAGTTTTTCTATGAAAGTGGAGGCAATAGCATATTAATTACGGAACAGCTTTAAAAGTTATAACTGGCAAGGAACATATTGAAGAGGTTGTTTGGAATCTGGACAAGAAGGTCCAATGTGAACTGCATTATAAACATATATCTTGCAAAGGCAATTTTAAAATTCAATATAGTTTTCTTTTCCTTTTCATTTTTGTATCTATTCAAATTCAAAATCTTTTCTTACAAGTTTTGGTGCGACTATAAAATATACAGAAATATTAAAGGTATGTACTAAATAGGCATATATTGAAACTGCTATGCCCAAAAATTTTGTTTTATATGAAAAATGTTCATTTTGGTTCATATTCTATTCTTCTATCATCATCCATAAAGATCCTTCCGCACACTTTTATCATTGCTCGTTTTTCTCCTGAAACACATAAGATTAACAAAAAGTTACACATTAATGATAAAATGACAAACAAATACACAACTTATATATATCCACTGTGTGTGTCAGTAATACAACATTGAGTAATATATAATTTAATGGAATTACAGAAACCAAGATGTTTGTCAAACCATTTGTTGTGTACTAAATTTAGAAACAACATGAATCTACTGTAGAAGCAACATTCATAAACTGAAAATATGATATAAAAAAACCCACAATAACATACATTATTTTAATAGGCATGTTTCGCTGTGATAAAATAAGATTACAATGCTTGTTTTACTATGTGAGCATCTGGATTTTTTGGGATAAACTTTAATATTGGATTACGGCCGGTATCATTATACACATGTAACACACGCATACACTGCGCAACTTTTGATTTCAAAACATCATTGCATGTAATAAGGAACAAATAACATGTTGCTTTAGTTATTTTCATGAATATATGGCATATTTTGTCACTTTTGTGCCATATTACTGACTCTCAGAAGTCGCATTGCATGCATCTCACCCGTTGCATCATGGGAATGTTGGTTGCATTGTCTTTCTGCTGCCAAAATTTGAAATTCCAACATAGCTGAAAACACGATTGAGGGCCCTCAGCCTCAAGGCGTAGCTCAGGGATTGAGGGCCCTCAGCCTCAAAGCCTAGCCAAGGGATGTTTTTTAGAAGGAGAGGAGTGGAGCAGTTGCGGCCAAAGGCCAAAGGCCACAACTGCAAAGCAACAACAGGGCATAGCCAAGGGATCTGCGCATCTAAAACTCAAATGATTCGCATTGGCAGCAATTCATTCCAAAAGTCGGCAAAACCCACCAAAAACGACTATATAAGAGTGGCTGCATAAAAGGGAGGGTGGGTGGGCAATATATTACTCCTGAAGCAACATCTACTACACCAAAACATTCCTTATTAACCAATAATTACTGTGGATAGCAAAAAACCCTGATTTCATAAGTTAAAAGCTTCCATTTTCACCATAATCCAATATCAGAGTAGTACCTTATTTTTGTTACAAATCCTATGCTAATCATTTATAAGAAGGAATGCAATTAGGGGATTACTGTTCTAAACAAACTTGTCATAAATTACTGGGAAAAAATGGGGTATGGTAATAACAAGCCAGAGTTGTACAGTGAATATGGAGAATTGTAATGACTGGAATAAAGTATATCTTAATAAGTGCACTAAAAATATTGGCAGTGTTGTTCATCTCTATTATTATGTAACCTAACCTTAAAACTTGTTGATGTCCCTCATTGGCATCCCCAAATTATCAGCTGTGACAAAGTTGTTGCTACTTTCGAGGCCTTCTTTTAGCTAATGGTGCATAATTGCAATCTTTGTCACAAATGGTAGCTTCTCCATTTTAACAGTTTATCTGAAAATAAGTGTAACATCTTAGTGTGCATAACGTTACCTAACATCCCTTATATTACTTATAAAATGTTTAGCTATGGACACTGCAAGTGTAGGAAGCTCCTGCATTCAGCATTACTTCGCTTGACTTAGCCGTGGCATTGATGCTTTGCTTTACATTCTAACCTTGCATTAATGGATCAACACAAACATGGTTCTCTTGCATCAGTGTGTTTAAAGCTTCTATGAACAACCAACAATACTTGCGCAAAAGATGCTGATTCTGTAGAATACACAAGTATAAGTAAAGATTATATCAAGACTCTTCATTTCTAGCCATTTATAATATGCATCTTTGTATTTGCTAATAGTATGCTGACATTTTTTATTTGATTTCCTTGGTACCACAGATTAGGGATGGTTTAACATAATTATTTATCCCATAAATAATAATCTTAATCATAACTTACCAATTGGGACATTATAGCACTGACAAAGTTGAATTAAATTTTCACCACGTGTTCGCTGCATACGGATGTTCCATTGTTTTTTCGTCTGCTTCTGCAGTGTTGCCAAAACATAAAATAAGGATGCAGTGTTTGCCAAGCGTAAAATAGCCTGCATGCTCAGCCATGTCCGAACTGCATTTTAACTACACAATACAAATTCAGTCTGCTATCATGTCCTAAAGGTTATGATTTTAAATCATGTTCTATGGTAACTTTTAACAATCAACCCATTATAATTCAGAATTTTCTCTCCAATCTTAAATGGCAAGCAGTCCTTCAAATCTTTTTTCATTCCTTCCCATTTTCATTTGAAGCGTGGTCATTTTCTGGAATTTTTGTGTACTTGGGTCCGTATTTTTCGTATCTTGCTGTTTCATTATAGAGTTTTCTTTTTTTAGTTCATTTTTCAGACCTAGAGCCAGTTTTTTCTGGTAAGTTTATCCCTTCAAAAGCAGTTAAATGTACTTCAACTGATCCAAAAACATCACTTACATTTACTATTCCTGTTGTATTACCAGGTGCTTCATCTTCATCAGTCAAACTATCTAGATCAGGAGGTAGAACCACACATCAACTGTATCACAATCATCATCAATCTCATTGGCAAAGTTATCACATACAATATGCAGTGTCTCTTCTAGTGTAATTCCTTTTAATACTGTGTCGTAATTATTGCATGTCATATCTCTCAATGTAATGTAAAAATAAAGAAAAACAAAGAGAAAAAACTATCCCTGTAAAAAAAATTATGAAATTCAATAGTAGCGGCTTATGAATATGTATTTTAAGTGTTAAAATGTTTTACAGCCAGATAGCCCTGAAAATGTTAAACAGCATCCGCTGCATAATGCTTATGAACAAATTGATACAACTGCAGCTACTCGTAATAACAACAACAATAATAATAATAATAATAATAATAATAATACATTTCTGATGAAAGAAAGGGTTGTTTTTTTGGGGTGTTTGTTGTTGTGGACATAATTAAGTACAGCATTTTAGACAAGAAGGAAGTAATGTGTAAATTAAATTGTAATTGAGAGTATGGATGGTATGCAGAAACTGGGAGAAGTTTCTGCATTTGTGCATGTTATCTGCTTCTGCCATAGTGTGCTACCACCTTGTGCCATTGACATTAAATTGTAGTGATAGTGTGGAAAGAGCGTGGGAGAGGCTTTGGGTGCTAGTGCACAGCTTCAAGTGCATATGACTTGTATGTATTTGACCCATAAGGTAATTCCATCATAGCAGTTGCACATGCATAGAAGCTCCCTAAAACGTGCACAAGTCAAGATGTGCTGCCACAGTTTAAGTTTATAGGGGTAGTGCAATAGGTTTAAATGTTGCAGATTTTAAATTACTGCATATAGTTATGTTTAATAGCATTCAAAGAAAAAATAATTAATAAATTTGCAAGGTGTCAAAGGTTGGGGTGTTCACATGCTCTTGTATTCTTACACAGCAGCTGCCACTGACTATATGACATATTTTAAAAATCAGTGAACTACCTCGCAATCCTCTCTTCAAATAACACATACATTACTGTTGAACCGTAGTTCACTTTTATTTCAAACAAGAAAGCAAGTAATACATGTGGCAGATGTTTGCTTATTATTACAGAAGCAACAACGTCATTGGCTATTGTGCCACACGAAGCTTTCCATGTGCTGACATGAGGATAACACAAGCACTCAGCATCTATAAATTGCTTGTCTTTCAGCCCATTTTATCAGTCTTACAATCGACTACAGTTGAAATTTCTTTGTGTGATGCAGTAATAAGAACCAATAAGGAAAAAACAATGTTGTTTCCTATGCACTTGAGCATAGCCTCCGCTATATAATGGCCTGCTCCTGACCACTGTGATGTCACAGGAGGAGTGCAACGGCAGCAGAATGTAACATGCATTATCGCATTGTTTGTATGTATTTTTATGCATTTAAATCCAAGTAAAGCCCACAATGTTTTCACAATGATAAGGATACACAACAAATTAATTATTTAACACAAATTGACATCACTATAGTGCATGTAGTGTCAGATATATACTGTGGAATGTGTGTAGTTAGTTACAATATTAAAAAACAATAGGCTGAAAAAGAAATCACTAGAAAGTATTATATTTTAAGTTAGGAAATCACTCCTACATTTGCAATAATTGTTTAGCAATATGTTTGTAACTTAGATATGATTTTTTAACGGGTGTAATTTGTGATATGCTACAGCCACAGAAGAAATGCACTAAGCTCAGTACTTCATCAATTTTCGTTAATGATAAACCCTTTGCTAAACTGCTTTGTTTGTTACATTTCAAAAATTCTCTTTTCAAATTCCTTATTAATGACTCGAATACTTTATGTATGATCACAATGACTTCAACTAGCCATTTCAAAAGTTTCATCCACCTCTATGCAGTCTGCTGAATCTGTCATACTCTCATACAACTCATCTATGTTGATTGTATTTAGTTTGTCCACTGCAGCACTTTTGCTGCAAGAGGATTGAAAATGTTTTACACAAAAGTCACCACTGATTGAGGAATGTAGTTTTATTAAGCTTACTGGCTTTAATTTCTTTTCTGATTCTAGGATCTATCTTGCAGAGATATGGAATCTTCGCCCCTTCCCTCACTCATTTGCACATACTGACTAAATCTAATTTCGAAATTGTTTGAAATTTTCCTAATAGGACCTATTTCAAATTTACTTGAGAGCATGTACTCGAAAACAGCAGAGTTTCAGTGATGTATTTCAGAGCAGTCTTGAATTTCTGATGTTAGGAGGCCAAAATTACGACTTTGACTTGATGATCCTGGCAATGAAGTGCTTTCCCATTACAAAGCTATGACAAAACTGTAGTTCTACTAGGCACAGAATTTTCCCTTTGAATGTTCCTAATCCACAACTGCCTCCTCATTTCGTCATTTGTGAACATGAAAGTAGTTGTGTGAGCGTTTTTTCTGATCTTTAGTTGATACATAACCAGGTACGCATACTTGGCATGTAAAAAGAAAGAGAGGAGAAATGCCACTAATACCAAATTCTACGGGTGCAATAGCAACAATGGTTATGCATTTGTAAACACAATTTGAATGTTTATAGCCTATAAATGTTCACTACAGCAACTTTATCTTGGTAATAATTATACACTTCATTTCATAATCAATAAGACACTAACATTACACTATGCACTGTATAAAACAGTATTCTTGATAATAGTTGCAGAATATATAATCACTGAAGGTAATTTACATTTCGTAGTGAGAGAACATTCCTAATGTTTACTCTAGTTTCATAACTCAACTGATATGCGTCTGGTAGGAATAGAATGATGTACTGCTAGTAGTATGATGCATGGGAATGCACCTGATCACTGAATCAGGCCATCATATAGTGAAGGCTGTGCCTTGAGTTAGTTTGTACCTTATCAATGTGAATAATAAGTTATACATTATTCTACTTTTGAAAGATGGTAGTATGTTTACAATTGGATAACATTGTTGATATATATAGGGTAATTAAATTATATTCGAACCCACTTGCGGCCTCTCTCTACTGCGCGAGGCAACCGGCAGTTGCCGGCATAGGCGGACTAAAATCCCTACCTTATAATAGATGTTCGAAATGTTGACCACCTGCTCTCAAAAGGCAGCATATCTCGTGTATTCTCGCTCACTCTCTGAAGCTCAGCAGCAGGAATTCTTGTGATTTCTTGCACAATGTTTTCTCTAAGTTCCTGTAGTGTGCGAGGATTGGAACGATACACTTGTCTTTTAAAGAACTTCATAAATAAAAATCACAACTCATTAGGTCAGAAGAACAAGGGGGCCACAAATCAACACTAATTATTCTGTCATCAAACACCTCTCTTATTGCATGCGATCATTACATGCTTACAAGTTGTGATTTTTATTTATGGGGTTCTTTAAAAGACAAAGTGTATCGTTCCAATCCTCGCACACTACAGATCTTAGAGAAAACATTGTGCAAGAAATCGCAAGAATTCCTGCTGCTGAGCTTCGGAGAGTGAGCAAGAATATTTACACGAGATATGCTGCCTGTTTGAGAGCAGAAGGTCAACATTTCCAGCATCTATTATAAGGTAAGGATTTTAGTCTGCCTCTGCCGGTGTAATTTCCCTGGTGACTGCTGGCTGTCTCGCGCAGTAGAGAGAGACCGCAAGTGGGTTCGAATATAATTTAACTGCCCTATATATAGAGAGTGAGCCAAAAGACTCCGAACCGGCTGCACTGTGTTTTTTCTGTCCGCATCCTCAGTGCTCGTTGCCGTCTACCGCTATCATAGAAAGGTGCGGATGAAACCATACAGCATTTTTAAAACTACTTTTAAAGGCTTTACTTACCAACTTTACGAAAGGAGATGCTGAAACTGGCCACCGTCGTCATCCATACATTTTTGGCATCTCTTTAGGAAACTATCCATCATGACCAATGTCGTCTAATGTTTCTTTGGTAAGAACCGAGCGCCGTATTTTAGATTTCTTAGCCTGAACACTTCCTGTGGTCTGAAATTTACTGTAAAAGTTCATGGATTGTTGTACAGCCTGGAACTTTTACACCTGGTAATCTTTCTGCAAATCGTACTTTCACTTTGCGAGCTGACCGAGTTAACACATACAAATCATAAATAAATACACGCTGTGTATAATATGAACTTTGTTTAAAGCAGCAGCGTGTTATGTTTTTATCATATTTCCACACGCCCAGTGGGAAAACACCACGCAGCCGGTAATATTGTTCATAAAATACCCCTCGGGGGTTACTTAAAACATAAAGTGTACAAGACAAACCCACACACCCTGGAAGAATTAAAACCAAATATCTGCCAGAAAATTTCTCGGTGTGAACTACGGCGCGTGATGGATAGTTTCCTAAAGAGGTGCCAAAATGTATGGACGACGGTGGCCAGTTTCAGCATCTCCTTTCATAAAGTTAGTAAGTTAAGCCTTTAAAAGTAATTTTAAAAATGTTGTATGGTTTCATCTGCGCCTTTCTATTATAGCGGCAGACGGCAACGAGCGCTGAGGACGTGGACAGGAAAAACACACGCAGCCGGTTCGGAGTCTTTTGGCTCACTCTGTGTGTGTGTGTGTGTATGTATATATATATATATATGCACATACACACACACACATAATACTAAAATTGACTCTTATTTAATGTGACTCAGGTAAAAAAAAATATCTTCAGCAGTCTATAAATAGACCACTGGGTGCTGTACCTTATCAATGGGAATTAATTAGCTATACATTATTCTACTTTTGAAAGATAATATGTTTACACAGTTGGATAACATTGGTGATGTATATACACATACTAAAATTGGCTCTTGATATTTAATGCGACTCGAGTAAAAAAACTAACTGCAGCAGTCTATAAATAGACCACTGGATGTTAATGGATTAATCTGTTGACTATAAATTGTATACCAACATTCGTAATTCAATTTGTTGTTCATCATAAATATTAGTGAAAGAACAATTTGCTGCAGACTATGTAAATGGCAAAGTGTATGTTAAACAGAGATTAAATTGCACAAACTGAGAAACTATGGTGTGACTGATTGCCCTGAAAATAAAAAAGCCAGTTGTAGCATAACACAAACCATTAAAGTAGATGAATCAGGTGCAAATGCTTCAGTTTTACTGATGGATTATCTCAATTCCTGGTCTCAAAGTGCAGTGGTATCGCCCATTAAAAGAAAAGATTGAAAGATTAATACTCCAAATTTTGTGGGTAAAAATCAGTAAAAGCCATAAAGAAAGATGTGTTGCATATTTTGTTTATAGAGGAAAATGGCAAAGAAACTCATGAATCAGTAAGATTGGCACAGCTAAAAATACAAATAAAGTGAGTGAAAAGATCTGGGCTTTTGAGTGCATTGCCAAAACATTGCAGTATAAAACTAGGGCAATAGTTTGGTACTTCAAATTATATTGCAAGAAAGTTAAAAACTTAATCAAGACACTTGGAATACTGCCAACACCAAATCCAAAATCAGAAAAATTATTGTGACACTATGAAGCTTCTACATGATATCTTTAATAATGTGAGCAAATGGGTTTCTGTGAAGGATAACTCATTTATTTAGTGCAACACAAAAATAAGGCACATAAACAGCTATTGCTAAGCAAAGTAAGTGAAGTTTGCAGATTGTTCAAGAATTGGGATCATAGTGCCAAAATTGGGATGTCAAAAGTTGTGAATAGCAAATACTGTTTTAGTAGAAGCATCTAGTATACATTCCATGTCTGCATGTGCTGTTTATCAGAATGTGAAATAATGAACTAAAGAAAAACAATGCTGAGCCAGAAAGTACAGTACAGTGTTATAAACACTGTCTTTGTCAGATGATAAGCAACCTTTCTCTCCATGCATGCCATTGTTCATGCAATTATATAAACAGCTCTGGAACGAAAATCTAAGAAAACTCTATCAGATGTATTATTTGATGTTAGTACCATTGATATTACATACAGATAATGGTAAATCAACTATAGGTCAAACCTTGAACGTGACTAATAAATTATTGTACATTTAATTTGAGAAACTGAAATGGCATTTACCACCCTCGTGTGACTCAGTAGCAGACAGCTTTCCTTACAGAACTTGAATCCTTTATGATTCTGTTGAAAATAATATTCTGTTTTGTAAGATGAGGCATAGTCATATCATTGGAATACTTTCCAGACTACTTCATACATCTGTAATTTATTTAAAAACTGAAAATTATACTTTGTTTCACCACAGTTATATACACTAATCCTTTTTTGCCTGAACCATAATGTTGGTTTACATTTGTTTTAAAATAATTTTTTTAGATTCATGCTCAAAATTTTTTTATTTCTTTCTTTTTTAGAAAAATTGAGTCAGACGAGTAATACTTATCACTTACATGTTTTTTGTCTTAACCAGTTTCAAGAGATTTGCTCCCATCAGAAGTAGGAGCAAAGCTCTTGAAACCAGTTAAAATGGTCGGCCACTTCTAATAATGGGAACAAAACTCTTGAAACCGGTTAAGATGAAAGATATGTAAGCGATGTCAAGTATTTAAACTCCAACTCAGTTTTTCTAAATAATTTCAAATTCACATCACTGTTAATAGCTTATGTATATTATAGAAATTTGTTTTTCTGTTCATTACGAGTATAACATTCTTTAACTGTGTAGGTTATATTGGATAGAAAATATTTCCTGTTCAGCCTAAATGTATATATTACTATTTCCTCTTATACAGCAAATATGGAGAGTCTGAGTCATGCTTGAACTGAGCAGGCGGGAGGAAGCTGGTGGAATGCAAGGTAAACAGCAGCATTCTAGTTGCTTAATTTTCCTTCAGTGCTCTACGGGCCCATGTTTTCAATCTGCTTAGTAGAGGTTAAGTTGTTTAGCAATAGAACATGTGTTTGCGCGGACTATGTTACCAGTCATTGCCTTGTACATTTTGAAGTGTTAGAGGGCATGTTTTCTTGTGTACTTCTTTTGAATTACTTTTAAAGAGCATGGCTGTGTGTGTGTGTGTGCGTGTGCGTGTGCGTGTGCGTGCGCGTGCGCGTGCGGGTGGGTGGGTGGGTGCGTGTGTGTGTGTTTTTTTTTTTAAATTAATTATTTAGATAATTGAAATGCCAGCTGAAAAATTAACTCCACAACAAAGAATGTTTATCTCTTGTACCATGTTTCTTCCAGAATCACATATAATCTGCATGGAGTCATACAACCCCAACTTACTTTTTCTTTTTAAAAATGGATATGATATATTAAAACTTAGTAAGCATCAAAATATTTCACTTGTTATTACTTTACTGTTATAAAAAACAAGTCATAATAATCTTTATTCACCATAATATTCTTTTACAGAATTAGACTTCGTCAAGTATTGGTTACAATAATAAAATTATGTTTATACATTGCTTTTGTATATGAGAAAAACACTATTATTTGCATTGCACAGAGCAATATTTACAAATGCATGGTTTACACTACTGACAATTATTGCTGGAGTTGTCAGAATGTTCAAGAAACTCCTTTGTGCTATAGAAGCAGTGCAATACAAAGAATTTCTTTACTACATGCTTGAACAGTTTGCATTTAGGTTTATATTTTTTTGTTATAGCATTGTATAGTGGGATTCCAGTGTGGAAAATTGATGTTTCTCAGAAGTTATTTTCTATATGAATCTGATTACAATTACGAGTAAAATGAGTATGAATTTCACAGTTAAAATTAAACAGACCATGAATACTTGTATGCGTAAAACAAGTGGATTCTAAGATGTAAAAACCACCAGCACTTCAGGTCGGTGAAATAAAGTTTACAATATGTGACCTTACTTACATTTGCTATAGTTCTTATTATTTGTTTCTGTATGAGAAATATTTTTATTAATTCTGTGCTACAACCCCATAAAATGATACCCTACATTACTATATATATTTCACATACGCGCTATATACAACTAGTAAAATTTTTATACCACATATTTTTCTTAATACTCTTATTGCATAAAGAGCCTTGTACATTCTGCTTTTTGGTTGGTGGTATGTGGTTTCCAACTAAAAGAGCTATCTATCATTATGCCTAAGAGCTTGGTTTGTTCATTATCTTAATATTATTGTTTACATTTATAATTGGTAATGATCTATAATTATCATTATTGCAAAAATTGAAATACATTTCCACTGATTTTTTAGTGTTTAGTACTAGTTTATTATTTGTTAACCCCACCATAAGTGTTTCAAGTGAATTATTTATCTGATTTTGTAATTCATGAAAATCTTTCTCTCTAAATATCAAGTTTGTATCATCAGCAAACAGAATGGTTTCGTTATTTGGAAGGTTTAATGCTGAATCATTAATATATGCTAAAAATAGTAAAGGACCAAGGTTCAATCCTTGAGGAATTCCACTATTTACAGTTTTGATAGTTGATTTAGTATTATTAACCGCTTGTTTTCTGCCGGAGAGGTAGGACTTAAACATTCCTCTTATTCCACAACAATCTAGCTTTGTTTAAAGTATATTATGGTTGACTAAGTTGAATGCTTTACTGAGATCAAATATTGCAATTGTTTTTTCATTCTTTTCTATTCCTTCAATGATATTTTGTATGAATTCATAGAATGCGTGTGTAGTAGACTTATTTTTCCTAAACCCATTTTGAGTGTTTGATAATGCATATTTTTCAAGAAATGGGGCAATTTGATTGTACATATGTTTCCAATATTTTAGAGAAACCAGATAAAATAGAAATTGGTCTAAGTATTTACATCCTGTCTATCATTTTTCTTGAATAATGGAATTGTTTGCAATTTTGAATAAGTTGGAAAGGTGCCTGTGATCAATGATAAGTTACAAATCTTTGTCAAAGGTTTCACTGTATGTGTACTACATAATTTAATTAAATATTCTGGTATTTCATGTATACCTGCGGATAAGCTCTTTGTTTTTGCTTTAATTATATTTAATATCTCATTATCACTAGTTGCTTTTAGGTAGATGACTGTTACAGAGTTTATTTATTTGATTTCTTTATTAGTGGTATTATTTTGTAATCGTGCCATTCTACTGGCTGTTGAATTAAAATGATAAATATATATGATACGATTGATGAATTGTTTATTATAATGAGTGTTTTTTAGAACAATGTTGTCCATTATCTTAGTCTTAGAATTGTCACTTTCTTTATTATATTCCACATAGTTTTTGTTTTGTTTTCAGAACTAAGTATATGATTCTTATAAGTGATTTTTAGCATTTCTAATATTTTAGTTTGTTTTTTGCTATACATTTTAATAGTGAAATAAAATTTTTAGTGATTTTATTTATTTTTGAAAGATATTGCAGTTTCCTATATGAGGTTTGAATACCGTTACTTGTCCACATTTTCTTTATATCTAGTTTTTTATGTAACTTTACTTTTTATAAAGAAATCCTATGTTGAAATAATGGTTAAAGATGTTTATGAAAGCATTGCATTTTGAATTTATTATGGATGAGTTTATATACCTTTTCCCATGGCACATTACTAATTAATGACTTAAATAGTTATTGTTAGAATAGCATCTTTTGTGTATGAAATTTAGTAAATTGGTCCTTCCACTTCTGAATATTTCTAGATTTAGTTCTAATAAGAGACCATTGTGATCAGAGAAACCTGTATCAAAGTTAGATAATGTGTATTCTTCTGTGCTACTGTTCATTATTATAGAATTGATAGCTGTTGTGTTTCCTACTATTGTTGCCAGGCTATTGATGTAATTTGCCATATTGAAAGATAATAGAACATTTGTTACCCTCTGGTTATTAAAAAATCTACATTTAAATCTCCACATAATACTGCTTTCCTATTATCTTTACAATAAACCTGCAACATTAATCCAGAGCTTTTCTATAAATCTTTCAAAATCCCCATATAAGGAGCAATATACACGTAGGTAGGTGGGTGGGTAGGTAGGTAACATAAATTAACTCTCATATAAGTTCTGTAATACATAATTTTATCTCTACACATTACCCTTTACATATCCTTTTCACTAAGTTGCTGCATTACTAAGGACCAAACATCCAACACCATGGTTGAGTCATTGGGTCCTATTTAATTTATGATTCAACAATCTACATTTTCTTTCTATTCTCTATTTCTAATTTTTTTCAACCATTTATTTCTCACTACACCTAGATATTTTCCTATTTCAAATAAACTTTCCTTGGATTTAACTCTTAACAACCTTTTACCTATAATTTCATTTGGTAGTCTAGACCAATTGTTTCCTTGTAATTTTTTCCTCATTCATTGTTCCTTCACATTCTAACATTAAATGCCAGTAATTGTTAAATTTGCTATTACATAATGGACATTTGCCTTCATTTTCTCCTTCTCCTATGCCTTTTAACCTCACCACCCCTGACCTAGCCCATGCAAAGCCCTCTCTTGCTATTTTATTACAAACATCAACATAGTTTTCTCTTTCCCATGTCCTTTTAATCTCTGTATATACATGTAATGATCTTTTTGAATTAAAACTACCAATTATTTCCTGTCTTTTCATATCTTCAATCCTCAATCTAACTCTTTTCCAACATCCCTTCTCACGTGATTGTCTATATTTCCAAATATCCCCAAACCCTATTTCATTGAGAATTGCTTCTAGGCGCTTATACCAAGTATCCTCTTTATTTAACTTGCGTGAACCTCCAAACATTGTTTTAAAATATTATTATTCTCTGATTCCTCAATTCTCAACCAATATTGCACTATTCTTTCAATAATTTTCGCCTTACTACCAAATCTCCCTAACTCCATTTGTGCAACCTCATTAGGTGAGGATCTTGGTAGACCCAGAATTATTTTACAAAAGCTCCTATGCACTTTATTTACCTGTTCCCACCCCTCCTCAATACCCCAAATCTCTGCACCATACAGCAATTTTGCCTCAACTACTGCTCCATATACTCTTTCTATCCATTTTACGTGCATCCCAGGTATTTTATCTAAACATGCTGTAATAACTTTCATTGCCACTTTTCCTTTTGTTAAAGCTTGTTTCTTTTGTTCTCCCCATCTACCATTGCTACTTAGTCTTACTCCCAGATAATAAAAATTTCTGACAACCTCAATTTCCTTACCTTTCCAACTCCATTTTTCGTTCTTTCTCAACTTATTACCCTTTTTAAATACCATTATTTTTGTTTTGCTTGTATTAACCCTAAGACTCCACTTGTTACAAAAACTCTCTATTGCTCCAATTACTTGGTTTAATCCCACAGTAGTTATTGATCCTGCAACCAAATCATCTGCGAATAGTAACCCTGGTATCTCCTCATTCCCAATTATTGGAGAGTGGCTATTTTCAAATTTAATTATCTCTAGAATATCGTCAATGAACAAATTAAATAATATAGGGCTTAACTTGCAGCCTTGTCTTAAACCTATACAATTTTTAATCTCCTTCGTCCTTACATTTTTATCAAATCTTATACAAAAATCATTATTTTCATATATTGTTTGTATTGTTCTTATACACTTGTTACTCATTCTTTTCATACCCAATTTGGTCCATAAGACTTCCCTATTTATTGTGTCAAAAGATTTTTCTAAATCAACAAATAAGATATACAATCTTCCCCTTTTGTTTGATAAATATTTATTTACCATTGAAGATATTATAAAAATATTGTCTATTGCTCTCTTGTTTTTCCGAAATCCCACCTGTAGATCAGATACTTTTCCCTCTTGCTCTGCCCAACTTTGCATTCTTTCAGCCAAAACCCCTGTATAAACTTTACCTAACACTGATAACAAACTAATCCCCCTATAATTTTCTGGGTTATCCACCTCCCCTTTATTCTTAAATATTGGCACCACTATTGCTGTTTTCCAACTCCTAGGAACCTTCCCCCCTTCAAAGATTGCATTTAATATCCTAACCAGCAATTCTAATCGATTTTCATTTAGACTCCAAGCTTTCCAAAACTCCCCTGGTATGCCATCAATACTGCATGCTTTGTCCCTTTTCAATTTATTAATTTGTTCCCTCACTTCCCCTACATATATCGGCTTATCCAATTGCTCAACATAATTATTTTCCATTACCCAAATTGTTTGGTTATCATGTTGCCCTCCTAGCAAATTTTTAAAATACTTGAACCATTCTTCTGCACTTATATTATTTTCTCTTGCTCTAACCTTACGCATTCTTTTCACCAACATCCATATTGTTTTGCTATCATTTGCTTTTGCTGCCTCATGTAACTTTATACTCATCTTCTCGGCCCATTCTCTCCTCTTTACTTACAACAAGTTTCTGTATCCCCATCTTGCAATCAAAAACTCCTCTCTTTTCTTTTGCCCTTCTTCCTGCCTCCACCTTCTTAATTCCCCTAAAACTCTTTGTTTTGCCCTCCTACATTCTTCATCATACCATCCCTTCTGTTTCCTATCTATACAATCTTTCACTTTCATCCTTACACCTGCATATTTTACTAACATTTCTACCTTTAAAACTGTTTCGTCCATTTTATTTTCTTTCAACAGTTCTTCTACCTCTTTCTCCCTTATTACCCCTATGTCTGACCCTAATTCCTTCATAAAAACTTCTGCCTCCTCACCCCTCCATTTATATTTATCAATTTTAACTCCTCCTTTATGTTCTGGTTTTAGTTCATTCTTATATGTACTTATAAAACTTAGCCTCAATGGGAAATGATTACTAGAACATACTGTATTCAAGACTTCAAAATCTGCAATATTTATATCTAAGACTATTGAGTATAACATATAGCCAACCACACTCTGACCATTATAATTGACACAGGTAAATTCCCCCATTTCATCTTTCCCTTTTACCCCATTACACATCTCCATATTGAACTCCTCCAAAATTCCACCAGCTGTTTTCCTTCACCATTCATTACTTTATCTTTGCTCATTCTTCTTACCATCTCTTTTTCTCCCCCCCCCCATTAATTCGTACTTAGAATCTATTAGCTTTATTTTACTTACTCCTACTCTGGCATTGAAATCACCCATTATCATAAAGCTACTGTCCAAATATCTGTTTGATAGCTCCTCAATATCCTGTCCAATTAAATTGAATAAGTTTGGATTATAAAAATCCGAGGCACTTGGTGGGTTATATACCACTGCAAGACATATCTCTTTCTTCTCCCCTGTTACACTTAATACGCACCACATCGAATTTTCTCCCAAATCTTTGCACTTCAAATCTTTCCTAACAAATATCCCTAACCCACCTGACATTTGTCCTCTTACACTCTTCTTTGTTCCACTTTTCCCGTAGAACTCAAAGTCGCTTATTTCCACATGAAAGTCGTTTGCCACCCCTATCACATTACCTAATCTTAAGATCTGCATTATTTCTCTGTTCTTTAACTTTTCAAACAATCCTTGTACATTCCAGAATATAACCCCCAATGCCTTTTGCTATACCAAACTCTTCCTCTCAAACCTGAATTGCTGTAATTTGGCCTTGCTTCTTGTCAATGGAAATCTATCCACAAGTTTTTGGCTTTGCGTTCCCTTTTCCACCTGTATGATGCTTCCTGCTGGTGAAGAGAATATGTTGGGCTCCGTCTTGTCTATTTCGCTTGGTTCCGTGACTATCTCCACTGGCACCCTTTGTGAATTCTCTCTCAGCTGTTTTTCCAGTCCATCTTGCTTGCCTGGTGACTTCATCAACTCCCTTCGCCTTGTCTCTCCATCAAAGCTACTTTCCCCGCTCCTTTTCTTTTCCCTGGCTTCTTCTTCCTGTCCTCTGGTTCGTGAATTTTCTGAAGAATCATTCCAACTTATTTGGCGGATATCCTGTTTTCTATCATTGATCCAAAGGTCTAATCCTCGTACATACACCTTGTCTCCTCTAGCTCTAGCCTTTTTCTTCTCTCTTATTAATACACTTCTTAATTCTCTCTCTTTTTTTCCATAATCTTGTTCACAAATAATCTTGTCCCTTTTAGTTTTTTAGCACTACTTAAAGTTGTCCATTTTATTTTCATCATTGCCAACTTGACTATTACCGGTCTTGGGTTCGTGCCTGTTCTTCCCACTCTAAAAATGTCTATTATTTCCCAGCCGCCCAACTTTATTTCTAATTTATCTTGAAAAATTTCCTCCACTTGCTCCTTGATTCTTTTTCCTCTTGTTTCCTCAATTCCAAATATTATAACATTCATTCTACTCCTCCTTTCTTCGGCTCTCTCCAACCGTAACATTCGCCTATTACATTCTATAAATTCCTTATTCACCTCGTGCTCGAAACTCGCCCATGTTGATTTTATCGCATCGAATTGCTTTATTATTTTATCCTCAATTCTCTTCTCCATCCCTTTGAGGTTTGATATTTCTTCTGTGATACCACTCCACCGTTGCATTTAACTCTCCTAAACACTTTCTTCCCAAAGTACGTCTTCCACCATTAAATAAGCCTATTCTGGCTCTATAAGCTTGCAACTGTACTCCCATTTTTTATCCGTGCTAGAGCTCGTTACACACGTCCGTCTCCTCTCGCTTCTCGGCAGCGACTCAATATACACATATAATAATTAAACTTAAGCATGGTTATTTTAATAACAGTGTGTTCAAATATATAAGAAGAAACCAAAGAAAGAAAAATGCAGACAACAAAACTCCAAAGCTTAAAAATGTTACTGGTGCCATGAAAGGTTTGTCATTGCAGTGTTCATAATTTTTTAAACACGGAAACAGAATTAGGATCAATTAAATTTATTACACAGGTTTTTTTTTTTGTTATGTGTTCTCTGCATACACGATTACCAGTCATCACAGGTTTGATTTGTTTTGCTGTCTTTCCCACATGGACATGAGGATATCTGGATCTCTTCATTCCTTTCGGTGTCTCAATTCCTGCCACGGCTCCCATCAGGTGTTGAAATCCACTTGCATTTACTGTATCTCTTATGGCTTGGGTTCTTTTCTGGGGAGTTTGAAGTCATCTTCTTATTTCATGTTGTGCCATTTCTTTAGCAAGTATAATAGAAACTGTCTCCTTGCTCTGTTCTTTTTTCTTGTGAAGGGGCTATGTTCCTGTACAGAACATGTGCATTAATTGCTGCAATATCTATCATGTCATAAAATACAGCAAGAGGCCATCTTGCAGATTTAGTTGTATATTCCCTTGCCATCATGTCAACTGTATCTACCCCAGACTTTGTGCTGTTTTAGAATAAAATCACCTATGGTTTTTTCTTCTCATCTTGACTTGGGTCAAATAAAGGTAGATAGTAGAATTATGGATTTACTTTTCCTTGGAACATACAATTCCAATAGCATATTTTTGGTGGTTCCGAACAGGATGGAAAACTCTTCTCTAGTCTTGGATGGCAGCATTTCCTTTTGGATTTCACCATGGTTGGAGCGGAGAGTACCAACAAGAGTAGGATTCTGTCTTTCCAGCTCTTGGGCAAGCTCAAAGCTGGTGAAGTTGTGAGTTGTGATATTTCTTCCATTACCACTCAAGTGATCCACCATGTTGTGAACAACTCTCTTACCCTGCTGGGATTCTCGACCTGTATATATTTGTGCATTTACTAAACACCGTGACTCTCAGTCCACAGCAGCCCATATTTTGATACCATATTTCCCCGGTTTTAGTGGTATGTAGACTTTGAAGCCACTCCTTCCTCTAAATGTGCACAAATGCTTGTCTGTGGTAATATTAATATTGGCACCTGGTATGTATGACATATAAGCTACAGTGAACATGTCAAAGAGTGCTCTTATAGCTTCGGCTTTGTTAGAAATTTCTTTTCATGCTTCTTGTGTTCTGTCGTTGAATCTAAGATAATGTAGTATATCTTCAGACCTGGTCCTACTCATGGTTGCATGAAACAATGGATTCCAAATTCTGGATACCAGGACTCTTGAAGAGGCTTACCATTGCCTCTCAGAACACTATACATAATCAGAAGACTGAGGAAAGGTACTAATTCTGTATCGTCTATTTCTCACCATCTTTGAAGATAATATTTTTCTTTCATTTCTTCTGCATGGATGTTAGTTTGATCACACATAATTCTTCTCATATCCTCAGTAATGAAACACAAACACATCTTTTCTTGACGTCATATTTCTCATACTCTTGGAGGTACTGAAGCACTCTTGTCTCAAAATATTTCTAGAACTCTGCTTCATAACTTTCGGTTGAAATATATGAAGCAGAATATGGTGCCCCATTATCAATTAACTAGCTAAGATTGGTAACAATTAGCACCAACTGAGGAAATCTGTGGCTGTAAATGTTGCAAAAGCTAGCATGGAGCCGAATGTCTGCTCTTTACTTAAGAAGCATGCAGAAACTACATGATGCAAGGGGGAGCAGAGGAGGTTGAGAGAAGATGCTCGGGGCTCTTAGCTACTGACCACGAAACAGAACAGACAGGAAGTGAGTGGAGATCTGCAAGGTTTGGGGTACGAACTAAGTGAGTGCTGTAATGTGTGAACTCATGTTCTGTGAGGGGAGTATATCTCTATAGAAACGCCATATGAATAAAGTTACTTTCACCAAAACAGTTGTTGATTTAACACCCGATAGTCCACCCTCTGAGTTTGTTTCAGAGTCATTGCTCTTTCTAGCCGGAAATATAAAATAGGGTAAGTGTGACAGAGACAATGGCGAAGTGGCGAAACAGACTGGAGGTGCAGAAAGAGATGGACAGATGCAGCAACCATTATTGTAATACAGCCATATCCATTCGCCATCACCTTCATAAATCCCACCTGCTCTACCATGGAGTCAGCCTCATAATGGCACTCAACATGGGGCTTGATTCATGTAGGATTCCAAAGTTAAACCCTACCAAAGTGCAAATCTAATGCAGTAACTCAGCAACCAAAAGGAGACAATCTATAAACAAAGACAGTATTAGTGGACCCGCAAATAACAGCACCAGAGAAGGTAGCAGAGTTTAAGATGTGCGACATCACTAGAAATGACATAGAGGACATGACAACCACAAGGAGAGGCGCCTGCGGGATGATTATGACAACAAGAGTACACCTGGAGGAATCAAAATAAAACATTGTGGTCAACGAATATATGAACAGTGTAGTTAATAGAACAATATTTTGGAGGGGATAAATGATATTCTAGAAGGGATAAATAATTTACATAAAAGTAGGATATTGTAGTATTGTATAATTAATTACTAGGTATATATATATATATAATTTGTTGTATGAATAGCGGATGCTGCTGAGAAACTCTAGTTATAAGTAATTATGGAAACATAGTCATGGATTTGAGTAACGTTTCAAAGGAACATGCTGCCAGAAAATGGTCAGCTTAGCCGGGTAGAAAAGCAAGAGACAAGTCCAGGTAGCATGGGGCAAGAGAGTATGTTAAGTACAATGTGATAAATGCTATTTCAGTTAAGAGAAACTTTTCAGCAGAAGTTAGCAGAACAGAATGAATCAATGCAACAGAAATTAGCAGAACAGAATGAAACATTGCAGCATAAGTTAGCAGAACAGAATTAATTAGTGCAGAAGTTAGCAGAACAGAATGAATCAATGCAACAGAAAGAATCGATAGCCAATCAGAGTAGTAAGTTACAAAAACAGTTGGAAAATCAGTTTAAATGTAGTAGGGGAAATTAGGCTGTGACAAACAGCACTGCAGGAAGAGATAAACACTGTATGAATTAATTTACAGGAAACTCGAGGGGAGGTTATGCAACTTAGGCTTCAGGCACAGGCTGACAGGGGAAAAGATAAATGGAATCAGCGAACAGCTGAGTGGGGAGGCAAGAATGGCTTGTACAGTGATAGAAGGCCGTCAGTAGGCCATCGAGGCAAAATTAACTAAGTTAGAGATGTGGTGGAGGGACTATAAAGCGTACAAAGTCGTAAAATTTTGGAACTTAGGGAAACTGTCACACAAGTCGCTCTTGCTCAACATGAAGTTAACATGGCTCTTAAAAATAGAATGCAAGAGTTGTTGGAAATTCAGGAGGTCATGCACAGATTAGCTATAAACCCCATTCGGGGCAGCACAATTCCCGACATGCATGAAAGAGTAAATGAGGAAAGGTTGGGTGAACACTCCCGTGTTCCCCGGCCTCACCTCCTAGCAATGTAAGCAATGGGTTGGCTAGTGTACCATGTACACACCAGAGCAGTGCAATTGCTGAATGAGATCCCGATTCTGGCCTTCGATGCTTGGTATGATAATGTGAAACAGTGTGTCTGTGATTTGGGAGCTTTTTTTGCATTCAAAGGGATACTGGATAGATATCACATGGTAATTGTGCGCATGGGCTTACTTTTACAATCCCTTGCCTGGTTCCATCTCAAGTATGTGACCAGACCACGCTTACTATGACCAATTTCAGCAGGTACTTTTAGCAAAATACGGGAGTGGCGGTACCCAATATGGAGTCTGAAGCCAGATGAACAATGGCAGCTACTCACCACAATCACAGGAAGACTACTTCTCACGGCTGGCGCAGTTGAGTCAGTTGTTAGATCCACCAATGCCTGATAGCGAGTTTATCTTGAAATTCACCATTATCCCGACTAGATAAAGGCTCCATATGATTGAATTGTTGTGAGACCGAGGACGCTAGGGGAAGTGATCAAATTGATAGTGGCGTTGCAAGGCCAGGGAATGCGAAATACTGACACTTGAAGAGTAGATAGGTTCTATGATCAGCCTATAGATGGGGCGAGGGCACATAACAGTAGAGAAAGGGCTGCAGGGGAGAATTACAATACACGAGAGCGATATCAGGGTCAAATTCCCAGGAATGACAACTGAAACCAAGTCTTAAGTTATAACCAGTGGTGAGCAAGCTGGCTGCTATGCAACCAGCAGAGCTATTCAGTGAACCATGTGAATTTTACTCGTGGGATGGCGTGATTGTGAAGAAATAGCTATGCAATTCAGCAGCAATATCATCAAGAGCATCACTGGCAAATATAAATTCAGGAGGATAGAGTGAGAGGCCTAACAGCAGGCAAAGCCCAGAGCAGCTGATTGGTACACAACCACATCCACTTACACATGTTGACAGGGTGAATGATCCTGCTGTTAGGATAGCCACAGCAGGGTCGTTTTTCGTTTTTTACTTCCTTTCAGTATTAATATCTCGTCAGTAGGCATCGTATATGCTGAAGCAGGATCAAGTGCAGCATATTCCAAAATCAAGGAATTTGCACTGTCTTCTTCGAAAGTAAGGTTACAGCTGTTATCCCCCTTTGAGTACTACTGGTCGATGGATGACAACTCTCAGGTTTTATGGAGCCCATCCTAAGCCACAGTTCCATTTCAATGAAAGTTAAGGAACTAACAGTTCTTCAAAAATGAAATACAGTAAATCAAATCACTATTAAAATCATATGTGTGAACCTAACCTAAATGTATGTTAATAATATTAATATATCACAGTAAACAAGCTTCCTTTATAAACAGACTGCCCGCAATGACAAAGCATTAAATAATTATTTATAATTGAGACTTTAAATACTTTCTAACATTGGATTTTAAACTAGAGAATATGGGGCAATGCTAACAAAAAATTATTATAAAATCCATACTCAGGCTGCAATATAATATTATACATAATAATGGTGGGTCAACTTACCTGACGTAGATTGATGTATCACATGTTTCTAATTCAAGAAACTGAATAATAAACAATGCATGCCTGATACATAAAACATAAAAGAGATTTCGAGAATCGTTGAGTAACTTGTACTTGGCCATGGCCAAGATGATAAGTATACATGTTGGGAAATAGAACCAAAATGCATCAGAAATTGATGCCTTTGTCATATAGGCCATGAGTTTTAGTTACAGCTTCCATCTAGTGGGGAAAATGAAACTACTTTCATCAAGTGAAAAGCAATATTCTCAATCAAGGCAGTATAGTTGTTTTGTTTTTCCCACTAATAAATAATAACAATTTTCTTCATCCTCATAATTGCTGCAGACGGAGTCCCTGGGAACTGTAGCCATAGACTAATAAAAGTTAATGAGTAGAATACTCTGGAAAATTACTCGTCTAGAATGCTGCTGTTCACCTTGCATCCTGCCGGCCTCCTGCCCACTTTCTTAGCTGAAGTGTGACGCGTACTCTCTGTGGTATCTGAGACCTGAAGAAAGACCCTCAATAGAAAAGCTAATTTACTGAAGTGCTAAGGTAGGTTAGCTAGGCAAATTGTCTCTAATGAATGTAGATTAACCCTTAAGTGCCTGGTATAGCATATTTTGCCCACCGTTGTTTAGTTAAGGTTTGAGATTTTTTAATGGCTTTTTTTTTTTTTAAATTTCATGTTATACTAACCTTCAAATAAAGTACAAGTATTTATGGCTGTTTTATATTATAAAAAATATTAAATATTTTCAATAATTTTGTTCTTTTAAAGAATAAGAAGCAAAATCCATGCAACTGAGGTCAGATTTAAACCCATCAGCATTCAAGCATGTCATCACACCAGTTATTTTACTTGGGCCCACCCTGTCCTTTGCCAAAGGCACATTTGACTGCGTTCACTGGGATTCAAACTTGCAACATTTGGCTTTAAATGGATGGCCAGTCGCGTTTCGTCTCACTTTAACTATCACATCTATTCAAATTGCTTCGGTTGTGGTGCCTGTATAAGGGATATGAAAGCTGGTTTAGGAATAGCGGTGTATGTAGAAAAATAATTACGAATTTAATGGGTTAAAGGAAAATATTTTATAGTTCATGAAGCTGTACATAGTAAACGTTTCATAGTGAATCTTTTTAGTAGTCAGTAATAACTAGAGCATCCCAAACTGAAACGTTGCATTAAAGGAGGGCCAAACTGAATTTTTAAAGACTTATAACAACAAAATATAAGCAATTCTGAGCACATTGTTGAGAACCGACCTCATTCTATGACCTGTCCTTTTTATTCTGGGAGCACTTTTATGTTTAATGCTCACCTCATGGTGGTGACGTCATGGGTCTAGCATCATGCCATGCTGCTGAATGTCACTTGCATTAGCCTTGTGTTGCGTTTAATTCCTATTGTTAAGTTGTGGTTATAAGACAGTTTTTCTTTCTTAGTGTTTTGTGAGGTGTTAGGTCAAGAATGCCAGCGTGCATTGCTTATGGTTGTGTAAATAATTCCGTCACAAACAGAATTGTTGGTTATTACTCATTCCCTGATTGAGATAATTGACATGTGTACAACAACAAATGGGTTGCTGCTATGAAACGCAAAAACTTGTGCAATCCAAAAAGTTAAGAGTATGTGGAATTCATTTTAAAAAAAGTTATTTTTGTGAGTTGGATGTTATAAAAATAATAATGAAGAATGAGGAATTCAAAAGCCCTAGACCGAAAAATGTGCTGCATTCGAAATTTTTAGGGCCAGAAGAAAAACTTTCCAATAAAAGAAACTCAAATTTTCTTAAAAGAAAGCAAGTGCTACAGCTAGTCGATAATTCACTAAGCAATTCTCAACAAGAAAGTGAAGCTACACTAGTTTCTGAGTCTTTACATGTGGAGTTGAAGATTGATGCTGAAATACAGTGCGAGTTGGGAACTGAAACTTTCAGTGCTATAAACAGCGCTAATGTGAACCAAGGTTTGACTCATGAAGTCGAATCTTCAGCTGTAAATGATGAAGATTAGAGACTGAAATAATATTTGAGGGTAATTAGCGAAGGTGGAGAAGAAGATGTAGGTATGTCCAGAAAATATTCTTTTGTATTTGTATGTGTAAATGCTCTCCTTGCACTATTCAGTATTTGTCACACATGTGGTGCACCTGCACTGAAAGAAAATCTAACACACGAGCAGCATTAATGCAAATTATAGCTCATTGTGTGAATGGGCACACTTATGAGTGGTGCTGTGGACAAGCGAAAGTGGAAATCTGAAAAGTAATGGGTCCATAGCTTCAGGCATGCATCTTTGCAGAATGACATTTAACTGTTTTCTTGGCATTCTCAAAAGCAATAAAACTATTATTTTTTTCTGAATCATACTTTTATAGACTTCCTAAAAAAATTGTTTTCCCTTCTGTATGCAAAGCCTGGTTAAAAGAAAAATAAATTAATTTTGCAATTGCCATGAATGATTCAAATTTATGTTCATGTGGGGGTGGACAGTGCAACTCCCCAGGATTTTCTGCTAAATGTGTGGCATACGTTAAAATGAACTTGGCAAGAAATAAAATATTAGACTTCATTATTGTACAGAGAGGAACTGTAAGTGGTGATATTGAGAAAGCTGCTTGTGAAAATAAACTGACTTCTATGAATTATAAAAGCTGCCCATAAAATTGTTCCTGACAGAAGACATGCAGGTATTACAGCTTTGATGAAAAAGAAATTTCCACATATACACCATGAATTTGATGTATGGCATCTTGCTAAATCGCTTATGAAAATGTTTAATAAGGTTACAAAATCATCGGTTCTTCATGAATGGAAAGAAGCATTCTGTTTATAATCATCTATGGTGGGATATGCTACTTGTGAAAGTGACAGTGTACTCCTAAGGGAAAAGTTCATGTCAATTCTAAATCACATTACTAATGTCCATAACTGGGTAGGTTTTGAGAAATTTCATTCATGTGCTCATGTGTTGAATGAAGAAAAAGTTAAAAACACAAACTGGCTATGTAAGAATTCCATAGAGTATAATGACTTGTGCAGTATCATAAATAATGGAAGATTTCTAAGTTACACAACATATGTAAATAATTTTCGTCATATAGGAAGCCTTGAATCCAATCACAATGAGCGCTTAAAGTATGTCCTGAAACGAACACATTTTTCATTTCTAGGCATGTATGTCATTAATGTTAGCTGCTCTAGATTATAATTTTCACCAAGGGAGAAAAGTAGTATACAGTTCCATGGAGCATTCTAAATTGGCTGGAGACTGGGTCTGTAAAAAGAGGTATGAGAAAAAACTTAAGTGGGGACAAAACCTTGTAACACAAATAGTGAGTGAAGTAAATGAACACAAGTTTAAATACGAGTATGTTGTAGCAGGAGTTCCTGACCATAGTGACATTCCTTGTAATATTGGCTCACTCCAGAAAATTAAACCTAATAAGCAGGAAATGGAAAGCTGGTACTTTTCTCGGTTTGGATTGCCTTTGTGAGAAAACTGTGAAAAAAACCTACAAATACAATATGTAAATAGTGAGACAAGTTAAAAAAAAGTGACATTTTAAAGCATGGATATCGAAGGCACTTCAGTGACCACATTTCCGTTGAAACGTGAAGTCATACCTTTAATGCTATTACTGATCAGCTACTCTGGCAAGAGATACTTGCTTCAAGAATGATGGCTAGCTGCATGACATCACCACAGCATGCTAGTGGTGTGGAAAAAACTCTGCAGATCCTGAACAGTAAGTCTTAAATTGTTCTGGTTTTCAACATTATTGTGCATAACCCAAGAGCTTGTAAAATATTAAATCAAATAGACATGTAAATTTTTAGTTCAGTCCTCCTTTAAGAGTATAATGAATATTATTGTCTCTTTCCTTGATTCTGAGTGACCAAAGGAATTGGAATATCAAACATGTCAAATATTACTATTTCAATAATCTAAAGTTGTACCATCACCACTTATAGCCCACTTGATTATAAAGCAACAGGAGTGGTTGTACTATCCAGTAATATAGAGTTATGTTATCTTTAAAATTACTACCTTAGTGTACTCATAAGTGGTTTTTGATGGTGCTGATTACCAACAGTAGTGCCTAATGGCTAAATTGACTTTCCGAGATATTTTCCCTAGTGCAATTCTTTTCCAAAACTTTCTTCTCCTAATGACATTCTCTTGAAACTTTTTCATTTATTCCATCAAGCCATTGATAGAATTAAATAACAGTTGCATGTTTCCATTAAAACAAGGGTGGCAAAAGCGACTTCCTTCCGCGAGCCACCAAATATGCAACACACACTGCATCACTCAGCAGCATGTGAAAAACAAAGGGATGGTTGCAGAGAGGGAACGGCGCCTACGAGTCAAAATTACTCATGAGTCACGTTTTCGCCATCTCTCCATTAAAACATATGTAGTACAGAGTGTTTCACTTGCTCTTGGCCCCACATTTACACTTATATAAATCAAAGTAATGGTCATAATTTAATAATATTTGCTATGGATATATGTTAGTGTGAGAATGTTGGAAGTGGTTGCCATGAGCATCAAGAAATGCCTGAATATCAGGGCTATTCTGTAACGTTTTGTTAAGGCTTAACAAATTGCTAAAGCCACTAACCAATTCATCGGCATTCTGTAACTTCGTGAGAAAACAACCATTTGTTAAGAATAAAGATTCGGTTGTTGAAAGCAACAAACCCCAAGATCCTCTTGCTAACACATTTGTTATACAACAGATTCGCATAGACATCGTTTTAATGCTGCTGTAGGAGGAAAAGTACGATAGAAGTTTGCCACTTCAATTATCAATTGTTTATTTATTGGTTTTAGCATAAAATATAAATGTTATGAATTATGCTTGAGTAAGCAATGTTCCATGTGATAGCATTGGTAAATGATGCTCCCAACATAACTTTTAAGAGACAAATTTTAATAGGAAAATAAATTATGTGTAATCTAATATTGTAATAAAAAATACCATTATTGATTTCAGAGTTTTAGGTTCAAATACCGATAAATCTTGTGTTCATTTGTACGGTTCACAAATTTATTTGCCTCATTTTTAGCTTAAGAAGGGAACTGAGCTCTTTTGAGGAGCTGTAGGATATTACAGTGATACGTTATCATTCTCAGGATTATTTTAAGATAATTTCCTATCTGCTAAAAGAATTGGCTAGCAGAAAACTATTTATCAGTTTCTCATAACCATAGAAAACTGAAGTTATACTGATGCTGCTGGAAGAGGAAGAACATAACAGAAGGCAGCCAGTTGGGTTATAATATGATAAGTTATACTTAATAAATTTGCATATGAAAAATAATCCAAAATAAAATACTTGTAGCTGTAGCATTCCCTCAGATAACATAACTACTGAAACTAACCTTCATTTCACTCACTATGACCTTCCACTTAACAAATACCTAAAATAATATGCATATTATCAGATAACAATTATGATTTTCATTCAAAAAATTAAGATGCAAGAACATGTCCATAGAACTGAACTAAAGCTGAACATAGCCAAATCATGAATAAAAGAATAAGTTTGTGCTTATGCTTGATGGTATATCTAGATTACAATTTCAGCAAAATCAGCATGACAACTGGTATTTTAAAAAGTATAATTAAAAGCCAAAAACCACAAAGAAAATTAAGCAATAATTGTGGGTTTATATGAATTAGTAAAACTTGCATTAAAACAATATGAAACTGCATTACTAATTCTTATGTCTGTCCTTCCTAAACTAAAATTAAACTCATTTTACAGGGCCACTGCCATAGTTGTTCAACAATTTAGCAAGTTTCCCCCATAAAAATCTAATTATTTAGGTTCACAATGAGATGTAAGTCTTGTTATTCTAAGCTATGGATGTGAATTTTAAAAATCCACATATATTTTATATTTTTCATGTGACTTTTCATAGCACACTTTGTCTCTTGGCAAGGGAAAGTAACTAAAGCTCTCAATAAACAGTATTCCGGTGCTGAAGGCATTGTGAAAACAAAACTCTAATGCAGAGCGCACAAATTTTCAATTAGTCACTTCAGTAGGCTAACAAACCGCGAAAAAACAAATATCATGATAAGTTACAGAATGCCAAATAGCGGTATATTTGTTAGGATCGGTTCTTTAAACTTAACAAATGATTGTGGTTGCCTTCTTAATAATGAAGTTATAAAATAGCCCTGTATATCTCTTCATCTTACAAAAGGTTTACTCTTTAACATATTGGGAATCATAGCTGCAGTTTCCTGCTGAATATTGTCTTCCAGTTGCATAAGAGTTCATTGTAATTATTGCACAACAGTTAAACAGTATACATGAAGCATTGATTTTTTTGCAGCTCATTGGCATGTGATTATGAAAAGCCCCATTTCCTGTGACAGCCTGTGCATCTATGCAAGGACTCATTTGGTAAGCCCATCAATCTGTTTTACACATCTTGCATTCTTTCTGGCAGGATGTCCTCCTCCATGGACATCCAATAATGTCCCTCTTGTTTCAAATTTCTTTACTAGATATTGAATGGAAGATTTGCAGGTAGTTCATATACTCCAAACTGAAAAGTAAATTGCCCATGGAAATTCTTTATGAACTCCATTTTCTCATATTTGCAAATAATAAACACACATTCCACTGAATACTGAACCATATTCTTCTGTACTGTACTGTATCAGGTGCTTCATAATAAGACCACAATCTCTCAACAACCTGGGACACACAAGAAAACAAGCAAGCATCTGTAGGATAGTATAAAATGGCTGACTCACAATGCACATGCTTAGAACTGGCACTAATTCTTATTGTTACCACTATTCTCACACACTAACGTATGTTTTTTAGGAAATTTTATTAAATTACGACCATTACTTTGATTTATATAGACATAAATTTGATGCTGAGAGCAAGTGAAACATCCTGTAGAAACTCTACTATACATGTAGCATTTTCTGTTCTTTATGTTTTGATCTTTTTATGTGTAATTTGAGCTTTTCATACACATTTAAAATGCTGCTGAGGCATTATGGAGAAGCAAGCCCAGAGAACAAAATAATTTGATAAATGTAGTTTAGTTTTGCTTTTAGGTAATTCCTTAAATTCTATTAGTCAGAAAAGATAGATCATTAACATGCTTTTAGGAACTGAAATTTTTGTCATAGCTTTTATGTACCTGAACTGAATTCCTTTTGCCTTACAAATCGCTGTAATATACAATACAAAATGTAATGCGAGATGCATTTAAATTATACATTTTAAATATAATATCAAAATTACTTAATATGTTGCTACCTTATGTCAGGATAGCAATACATATGCATTACAATGGGTACATGTTTCTTAGGAGAGATTAAAGAGGGAGGAAAGAGCATTGGGAAGTTATAACAAAAAAATACCATATACACCCTAAGATAAAAAAGAGAACAGACTCTCAAAGCATATATTTGTCAAAGTCCAAATTGTTTCCATGGCTGGTTCACAATGGTGTCTTGGAATGCGTGCCTTTAGCTTCGTTTTATTGTCACCTTCCATATCGAGTCCCAGCTACTGAATATGCACTGACATAACTCCCTCTCTGGCTGTTGCACATTTTTTTTTGTCTTAGGGTGTACGTCTCTGGTAGAACAGGAAGAGTAAGAAGACATCCTGTCCCCTCCAGATATCTTATAAGCAGTGTAATTGCTATGTGACAAGTAATGGTTAGCCTCTTGCCAGTAATGCTTCTGAAGGGCATCATAACAGATTCCAGGCAGTTGTGGGAGAACATTACCCTATAAGTTACACTTGTAGGGATTCAAAAAGAACAGTAATGCCTGAACGACATTAAAGCTTGCGACGGATGATGCTTGTTGATATAGTATGTTTTTGTATTTGTTAGCCCCACGTTGTGGAGCCAATTTGCGAGAGAAATTGCTTTACGTAATGTTGTTTACATCAGTGTTGAAGCCATCTTGTGACGTCATTCATTGGTTTGGTTTGTAGCTCCATCTGGCGTAGCAATTTGCATCAGTTTTGAAATAATTCACTTTAAATGTCCTCCAGCTAGCTGTTTGGGTCGAACATGTATCTCTAACAGGTTGTGAAGCGGAAAGGAATCTTTTTATCCAGAAATTATACTGATGAAGAAAAGTTGTTTTATAATTTTTATTGCCGAAAACGTTCACTAACACTTTTACATATTGATTTAGATACTCGCCAAACTGAAACTGTTTGTAATAACTTCTTACTTATCACTTTTAACTCGCGTACTTCAACTTTGTGTATATTTAACGGTATAATATTTTAGATCTTTAATGATTTTTGCTGCGCGTAACTTGACGAAATGAAGGACTGACTGACGACGTGTAGTGTACACGAAATTTTGATGAACTGAGGGGCAAGCTACCTCGAACCTACCCTATTTATAGGCCTGCATCAAGATACGCCTAAAGATTATAAATGAACTGCTATTGGCTAATAAAACGCGCCAACATTAGCGTCTATTTTAATATCCAATGAAAACCACGAAGACATATGCTTTAGGAATTATTCTAGAAGGTTCTACCGAAAACGCGCGAAACATTACGTAACTTCCTTGTTCCCAGTAATGATAAACAACTCACCCCCTCGCTGCATTATTGCGCTATTATTGACAGTTTCAGTAAAGCCGTATAAACTTATTTCCCAATAATAATTACAATTAATAAACATCTGAAATCAATGTCACATAAAAATACATATTCATATTACAATCATTATTTACATTTAAATAATTTGTGATACAAATTACCGTATCATATGCCCCACTAGAAACATAATTATAAATATTTACAACTTGTTTGGAAATTTTATAATTGGGTTTTTAGTCTCCTAAATCTTGGAACACACGCTATCACTTTCACTTAACACTTCACACGCATTTAACACACGACATATGTTTTATCTCGCCACTACTTACTGGCTCTGGTTTAATTTGTTTTGACATTAATCTGATGTTACAAATTTTTTTTTTTATAGCAAATACTTTACCCTAAATTATTTAATCACTGCTACCAAATTGTTTACTTTCTTAAGTTGTTGACAAAAATTTATACATTTAAGATTTTTGTAATTATTATACATATTTACCCAAAATATTCACCCTCTACACAAATATTTA
Source organism: Deroplatys truncata (assembly GCA_030765065.1). NCBI lineage: Eukaryota > Metazoa > Arthropoda > Insecta > Mantodea > Mantidae > Deroplatys > Deroplatys truncata. The sequence continues at coordinate 422,460,265 of CM060990.1, forward strand.
CATCTCTTAAATCTAGGCACTGTTTCACATGTTCTATTTACTACATAAATATTTGTTTTAATTATTTTTACCCATTTTTGTTATTTTATACTTTATCTTAACAATACTCTTGGAATAGTATTTATGTACTTTACTTTAATATAATATCATGCTTTATTTCACATGTTCAGTTACTAATAAAATGTTATCTTCCTCTCAAACATTTAGTCATGTCCAAAATTTATTTCTCCTTTCCTATGACGTACATATTTATTTAACCCTCTTACGTTCCAATACATTGCTCTGCATTTCGTCTTTAACTATCCAGCATTTACTATTTATCAACTTTGTCTTTTGTTTCACCATGATCTTCATGGTTGTATGGTTTCAGCATCTCAATATGGAACTTTCCTATGCTTTTTCGAGTTGTTGGATTACATAACTCATATGTATTAGTTCCATATACTTCAACAACTTCATATGGTCCATGGTATTTGAGAAACATTCGCCAATAAAGTTTATTTGCTTTATCCGACAATTTCTTGGTTTTAACCAAAACTAAATCTCCTATTTTGATCCTCCATTCCTTTCTCTTCTTTTCTTCATGTTTAATTTTTCTTTTTATGGCCTTTTTCTTCATCCTCTCGAATGCTTTTCGGAACATCTCTTCTTCTGTTGGTGGTATCGAATGCGCATCTGGAATGGCTTCTGGAATTTTTTTACACATTGTATTGATCTTCTTTCCTGACTTAAGTTCACATGGTTTGTATCCTGTCACATTGTTTACGGTTTCATTTAGTAGATTCTGAACGAAGTTCACGTATCCATACCATTGGGTGTGTTTTCGGTGACATAACACCCTTAAATAATTTGAAATTTCCTTAATTTCCCTCTCCACTGGGTTGGAGTTTGGTCTGTATCTTGATGAAAAATATTGTTTAATGCCATTTTCTTTCAGTCCATCCATAAATTTTTTTCCTGTGAAATACGAAGCATTATCGCTCAATACAGATTGAATAGGTCCTTCTTCTATCACATATGACTTGAGTAGTCTATTCAAACATGCTAAACCTGTAGGTTTTCTCAAAGGGTAAATTCTTACATATTTGCTGAATATATCATAACAGACAAATATATATTTATTTCCAAATTGACTTGGAGGCATTGGACCATGAATATCAATACTAATTACACATCTCGGCTTGTCCCTTATAACCGAATTAGTTTCAAAGGCATATGCTGCATTTATTTGCTTTGCCTTCTGACACAGGTTGCAGCACGATATAAATTTCCGAACTTTCTGACGCAATTTGGATATGTATAAATTCTCTAAAATCATAGAAGTTGTTCGGTCCGTCCCTGAGTGTGCTAACCCTTCATGAAAATTCTTAATTAGTTCCTTTTCCATGCTTTTCGGAACCATTACCTTCCAACTAGGTGTTTCTTTTCCATTCTTCTTGTATAATGTCCCATCTCGAATTGCTATAATTTCATTCTTTGCCTCCTCAATTAATGGTGCATTTTCTTTAAGTTCAAATAATTTTGCGTCCTCATTTTGAATTTCCCCCATATTTTTCAATTTTCTAATCATTTCTTTGCTTAAAGGAATTTCAATTGTCAATATTTTGACTTCATTTCTAGGCCTTTCAATATTTTCGGGAATTTGTGGGTTGTAATTCAATCTTGATAGCAAATCACTGAAGGTATTATTTTTGCCAGGAATGTGTATAATCTCAATATCGAATGCAGATATTGCATGAATGTATCTAGCAAGTTTTCCACTACATAATCTACACCGTTGTATGAAAGTTAAGCTGATGTGGTCTGAATATACTTTCACCTTTTGCTGATAAATATAGGTTTTAAAACGAATTAATGAGAAATATAGTGCTCCAATTTCTAACTGAGTCACTGAAGAATTCCGCTCAATATTTGTAAGTCCTCTAGAAGCTGTACTAATGACGTGAAAGTCATTGTTGATGTCTCGCTGTCCTAAAATTCCGGCGTATCCTTGCATTGATGCGTCGACATAAATCTCATATTCCAAATCTTCTCTGGGCCTCTCGAGTAATATGGACTTAGCAAAGAGTTCCTTTACTCTCTCAAAACATTTTTGATGATCCTCTGTCCATTTCCACTTATTGTTCTTTCGGAGAAGCTGCCGCAGTGGTTCTATTTCAGCCGAATATCTTGGTACGAACTTACTCTGAAAGTTCAATACCCCTAAGAGACGTCTAATTTGTTTTACGTTCCTGGGTGATGGAATTCTCATTATTGCTTCTATTCTTTTCTGATCAGGTCTTATACCTCGTTCATCCACTACATAACCCAGAAAATTTATTTCCTTGACACAAAATTTTGATTTTAGTATGTTCACAGTCATACCATGTTGTTGTAGTTTATTTAACACATAATGGACATTATTCATGTGTTCTTCAAATGTTTGACTAATAATTAGGAAGTCATCAATATACTTTATTAAAAAGTCATCTGCAGAATTTCCAAAGATACTGTGAATGGCTCTCAAAAATCCACTTCCTGAGTTTTTTAAACCAAAAGAATTTACACAAAAACGATACTGGATCCCTGAGTACTGAAATGAAGTGTAATCACGCACTTGTGGATCTAATTCCACTTGCCAATATGATGCAGTGAGGTCAATGGATGTCAGAAATCTCCCTCTTGAAAGTTTTGTAATTAGTTGTTCAATTCCCTCACTTTGAAAATGATCTGGTTTCATATACTTGTTGACATATCTACCGTCTAATGTTAATCTCAAACTACCATCTCGTTTAATACTCCAGCAGATTGAATTTATATACTGAGAATTACTTTGCTCAATAATCCCATTTTCTAACATGCTATTTATTAATTGTCTAGCTTTGTCCCGAAGACTTATAGGTAAATTGTCATACTTGTGCCTATATGGTGGTACGTCTTCTACTTGAAATGTATGCTGATATACATTACATCTGCCTGGGATATTACTAAATACTGAACTATTGTTCATCAAAACATCATGAAGGATTTGTTTTTGCATTATCGTAATATTATAGGCTTCTTCACACTTGTGTGTTATTTCCTCATTTCTCTTCTCTTTCCAGCTGTTGTCTGTCTCGCTCACATGGTCGTCTTTTGTTTGGATTGTAAATTCCTCTACTTTCTCTGGCATTTCTGCTAGCTGTTGAAAATATGGCGTGGTATTCCCTTCATATTCTGTGACTACCTGCTTTATCTGACTATTTCTATCAGTTTCGGTGATTTGCACAAAAAACTCTTGGTCACAAATATTTTTCTCATCCTTTGTCATCTCGATTACAGAAACTTTTTCTTTTATAAATGGTACCCTTATTTCTCTATCTTCTTTTGTTATTTTTAACTCTTCATGTTTAAAATCTATACATGCTTCATATTCATGTAGGAAGTCACATCCTATAATTATGTCACAAATCAGATGGTTTACAATTAGAAACATAACCTGAAAATTCTCTCCGCCGATAAGTATGTTGAGTAGAGCTTGTGTTTTTATGACCTGTGTCGTTCTTCCGATTGCAACACGACAAACTAAATTACTAGTGGGAAGAGCCATAATTTTGTTACCTTCATTAATCAAATTTATGTAAAATTTCTGTGAGCAAATTGAAGCTGATGAACCAGAATCTATAGTTGCAATGATCTCTTTCTTCGCAATTTCCATCCTAACATGAGGTGACTCAAAATTTTCTCCCTTATCTTTTGTTGCTGTAATCTTATTACAGGGTGTATGTGTAGGCGTATGATTTGTATTGGTAATGGATACTGAATTATTAAAGACGTCCTGAGAACCTACTGCACAGGAGTCTGTTAACAGTTTTCCTGGTTATTTCCATGTTCACGTACGGGACTGCCATTCCTAACAGGCGCTAAATCTATCTCATTGTCGCTACCATTGTTTTGAGTTCCCCTTCCTCGAGTTCGAAATCCTCGATTTCTGACATTATGTCCCCTTGGCACGTAATTTTCTTGCCGTTCCTCAGATCTTTCCCGGTTATTATTTTCCCTCCAGTGAGTGAAATTTCCCCTTTGTCTAATGTACCTCCTTCCATAATTTTGCCCTCTTTCAGGCAATCTTTCTGTCCTGACATAATTTATTTGTTCCTGTCGACCTGGTCTCCTATCTATCCTTGATCTTTCAAATTGTGGAACATATGATTGATACCGTTGTCTGGTATTAATTTCATGATGTCTGTCTTGTCCTCTAATTTGCTGATAACTACCTTGGTAATTTCTTCTATCTCGCACATCTAAAAATCTATGTTCCCACTCCCGAGACATATCTTCTTCCTGTTGTTCCAAAGCTGTTATTAATTCTGTCATCTCATAGATGTTCCGTGGTTTTGCAATTAATAAGTAATTTCGTATCCTTATAGGATAATGCCTTGCGAGCAAACTCACAAAATCTTCCTCACTGATTGGAGGTGACAAGTTTCTAACCTGACTTGCATGTTTTAGTAAGTAATCAGTCATTGATATTCCCTCTCGTGGATTAAATTGACCATGACTAAGCATTGCTCGAATTCTTTGCTGTACCGTAACATTCCAAAATCTGTTCATGAATAATCTCTTAAAGGATTCATATGAAATTTCACCCCCTGATACCATTTGTAACCAATCTAAGGTTTTCTGGTCCAAACATCTTTTGACAACTATCATTTTCAATGCTTCAGGTATATTTTTAATTTGAAAATACTCTGATAATTCTGCAATGAACTGTACTGGACTGGAGTTTTCATTAAATTTTGGAAGTGGAAAGTCACTTAAGATATGATTGTAATTTTGCAAATTCCCTACTCCCATATTTAAATTCTCTAGTGTAACTTGTGCACTCTGAGTTTCAGCATTAGCTATAGATGAAGCTGCCGCATCACTCACATTATTTGTCATACCTGAGGAACTACCTCTATCATTATGTTGTACATCTGATACATTCACATCACATATATTTGCCCTTGAATTCAATTCTAATCTATTTACAGTACCTTGCAGATTTTCTATTGTCTGTTCCAATTTTTTATTATTCTCATTTTGAACAGTTTGGTGTTTGTTAATTTCAGAAGTTAGCTTTTGATTCAAATCTATAAACAAAACTTTAACTTCATCAGACAATTTATTTCTCTGTGTTTCTGACTCCTTCTGAATTTCAGATATTTCCCCTCTGAAATTAACTTGCACCTGTATTAAATCTGCATTTGTAGCCTCCATCATCTCTTTTAACTCACTTGAAATGCTACTCATTCGGCTACCTAGCTCTGTACATTTTACATTAACATGTTCAAACTTAGTATTAACCTCATTTTTTTGGTTTGATATTTCCCTGCTCATTTCTGACATTTTCTTTGAAACCTCACCTATCTCATTTGCTATCATTTCCTGATTTTCATTTCTCATTCTCATCATACTACTATCTAGCTCCATGAATTTCTTTTCAATTTCTTCCCTGTTTTGTTCTAAGCTTTTACCAATATCTTCCCTCAATTCCCTATTATTCTTTTGCATATCTTCCCTTAATTGATCTGTAATACTCTTACTAATATCTTCCCTATTTTGATCTATTTTCTTTTCTAATTTCTCATTATTCTTTTGCATATCTTCCCTTAATTCTTCCCTCAATTCTCTATTCATATTTCTCAGCATTTCCATCATCAGACTAGCATCAAATTTTACATTTCCTGCTATTCTATTCTCACTTTCTGCACTAACATTTTCATCCTCAAATCCTAAAAAATCTGGGCTATTTTCTGCAACCTGTATTGAATTACAGCTAACTGTTACATTATCTTCCTCCATAATTATTTCTTCTGTATTATTGGTAGCCATTGTTTTTTTTATCCTACCACTCCTCAGTAACATTTAAATTTGTTTACCCTTTGTTTTCTAAAAAAAAATTAAGATACTCTAACCTTTGTGATGCTGTCTGTTGATGTTTAGATGTCCAGCTGTCTGCCCCACTCTCCTAGGTTTGTATGTCGCTTCGATGTATCTGCGTAGTTTTGTCGTCCTGTAGTTTGAATTTCCCTGTTGTTTCTGGAATCTGCGTCTTGTAGATCATTTCACTGCTGCATTCGCCCCTTCCTGGTTATGTTGATCCTTTCCTGGTCATTGTGTTCCTTTCCTGGTCACTATGCTTCTTTCCTGGTCATCGTGTTCCTTTCCTGGTTGTCGTGCTCCTTTCCTGGTTATCGTGCCCCACGTTCTGGGTGCCAATTTGCGACGGATGATGCTTGTTGATATAGTATGTTTTTGTATTTGTTAGCCCCACGTTGTGGAGCCAATTTGCGAGAGAAATTGCTTTACGTAATGTTGTTTACATCAGTGTTGAAGCCATCTTGTGACGTCATTCATTGGTTTGGTTTGTAGCTCCATCTGGCGTAGCAATTTGCATCAGTTTTGAAATAATTCACTTTAAATGTCCTCCAGCTAGCTGTTTGGGTCGAACATGTATCTCTAACAGGTTGTGAAGCGGAAAGGAATCTTTTTATCCAGAAATTATACTGATGAAGAAAAGTTGTTTTATAATTTTTATTGCCGAAAACGTTCACTAACACTTTTACATATTGATTTAGATACTCGCCAAACTGAAACTGTTTGTAATAACTTCTTACTTATCACTTTTAACTCGCGTACTTCAACTTTGTGTATATTTAACGGTATAATATTTTAGATCTTTAATGATTTTTGCTGCGCGTAACTTGACGAAATGAAGGACTGACTGACGACGTGTAGTGTACACGAAATTTTGATGAACTGAGGGGCAAGCTACCTCGAACCTACCCTATTTATAGGCCTGCATCAAGATACGCCTAAAGATTATAAATGAACTGCTATTGGCTAATAAAACGCGCCAACATTAGCGTCTATTTTAATATCCAATGAAAACCACGAAGACATATGCTTTAGGAATTATTCTAGAAGGTTCTACCGAAAACGCGCGAAACATTACGTAACTTCCTTGTTCCCAGTAATGATAAACAACTCACCCCCTCGCTGCATTATTGCGCTATTATTGACAGTTTCAGTAAAGCCGTATAAACTTATTTCCCAATAATAATTACAATTAATAAACATCTGAAATCAATGTCACATAAAAATACATATTCATATTACAATCATTATTTACATTTAAATAATTTGTGATACAAATTACCGTATCAAGCTATCTCTAAGCCAAATGATAAGAAAAGGAAGTAGTTATGAGTGTTGCAATGAGGCCTACTGAGTTTCATATCCCGAGCATAGTTTTTTTTTTTTACCCAGAAAAATGCAATGTTTATCATTCATATTATAATTTCCAATTGCTAAGGCTTATTTGATTTCAAGGCATTTATGCTCACACACAAAAACTGAAGCACTCTCCTTTTTGTTTTCAAACTAAATATGAAATGAGTAAATGTTATATTCTGAAATGAAAAAGCAAATAAAAACAGAAATTACCTTATTATTGGGTGTGTAAACTCTCTGCTTCCATTACTGTCCTCATTCTATGGGGCATGGATAATATCAAATGCATAGTCAAATTTTCACGAGAGGATACTTCCTCCCAAGCATCCTCCTTCCAAGCACCCTGTATTTGATCCCACAAAACCTCTTTTGTCTTGCAGGCTAATTTAACTCCAGAACTTTCTTCACCTCTGCCCACACATTTTCAATAGGAATGAAATCTGGTGAGCAAGGAGGCAAGTCAATCACTGATATCTTGCCTTTGCGAGAACCAGTTTGAAACTTGCTGACTAGTGTGGACAGGGTGATTATCCTGCTAGAATTGAATCATTCTATCAGGATGTCTAGTTCTTACAGAAGGAACCATATTGTTTTCAAGAATGTCTTTATACTGCTGGCTATCTTATGTGCCATCAAGCTGCCACAACACAACTACACCATCTTGTGACATGCAACTCAACACGATACAGATATGCGACCTTACATTTGTTTCACATATTTTGCATCATAATATTTTCCTCTGCTTCTGCCCATCTGTAGGTGGAAATGTTACCTTGTCTGTGAATATAACCCTAATCTAGTTATGGTAGAAATTGTCTTTGCAAATGCGGGGCATCATAATCTATGACTGTCTGTAAGACGCTGCTTCTTAGCTGCCGATTGAGCAAAGAGTTCTGCTGTAGTCAAATAACACAAGGCTGTGCAATTCATCCCTGGAAAATTAGAATTATTTCTAATTGTAGACACATGCTGGAAGAGATTGCTTCTGCCTCTACTAGAAGTGCAATGTCTTGCTGAGGCGTGGACAAATGTTTTTGATCGATGACAAACAATCCCTTCCCTGGATAACTACACCCACCTCATAGCCGTAGGTATAAGGACTTCAAGTGCTCTTGCAATCTGAGACACAGAGTATTCAGCAATGTTCACTAACATAAGGAGAGACCTTGTAGCTTCGTCTTTATGTGTATACTCAGCCATAACAAAAGTCAGTATGATTGCTAACATATCACACAAAACTCCAAGGCTATAGGCTATGAGGTGCGCATGCATAATCATGCCAGCACCATTCATAACTGAAGAATGAGACAGAGTGTTTGCACATCCAATATGAAGTCAATTGAATAATTGGTTTAGTTTTTCACTTTAGAATTCTTACTAATATGGCATATATTTTGAAACAAAAAGAGTAATTTGTTCATGTTTTTATGCATGAATGTCTTAAAATTAATAGATATGCTTGGAAAACATACAGCATTGCCATATATTTAACAAATTAAAATTTAAGTAATAAAAAATCCATTCACCAAGGGTTTAAACTCCAATTAAAAGACAATCGTTTCACTGCTCGGCTACCATGCATACAACCAAAGAATGGCATATTCCCAATTATCTCATGGCTTTGAAATGAATGCAGGGTGGTATTAAATTGTGCATTGTGAATGTAGTGTCAGTAAATACTTCCAATGTTTTCCAAACCAAACTCCCTCTCTGGCTGTTCCACATTTTTTTTTTGTCTTAGGGTGTACGTCTCTGGTAGAACAGGAAGAGTAAGAAGACATCCTGTCCCCTCCAGATATCTTATAAGCAGTGTAATTGCTATGTGACAAGTAATGGTTAGCCTCTTGCCAGTAATGCTTCTGAAGGGCGTCATAACAGATTCCAGGCAGTTGTGGGAGATTATTACCCTATAAATTACACTTGTAGGGATTCAAAAAGAACAGTAATGCCTGAACGACATTAAAGCTATCTCTAAGCCAAATGATAAGAAAAGGAAGTAGTTATGAGTGTAAGCAAAGAATAGATCTCATTCTCAATAAGTACACTACTAATGAAGAGGAAAGATTATTAGAGTATTTAAAGTTGGGTCAACATTTCACACTATGAAGTATATCTATTCAACAGATTAAAACTTGTTATATAAGGTAATACATTCCAGTGAAAACAGTGTATCTGATGGGTATGGAGTGAAGGGCAAGGGTAAAGGGTGTTTTTTGGGGGGGGGGTTGGAGATGTTACTTCAAGTGATTGTAAGGAAAAAAGGCATTGGGGGAGGAATTTGAGAGTATGTGCCTAGTAGAAAAAGACAGTGAATTCTAAATAGGTTGTGCATTAATGTGCTATACTATGACTATACATGTATTATACCATCACCATTTGGAATATGCATTTGTAGAACAGTTCTTTGCATTATCAGTGCAGGATGTGCAAGATCTTTGGCTTCATAGTTAAAATGCTCATCTAAACTGTATAAGGCGTGATTATTTAAGAACTGACTTATTTTTTCAAGAAGATTTTGTATTATAACTTCTCGGTGAATTTGGAGTTGTAGGGGTATCCTTGATTACTTTTTATCTTGTTGGGTCGCTTTAATGTGTTTAATTATATCATTTATTATTGCGCCGGCCAGCTATTGTTGTGTACAGTTGAGCATGTATCCCTTAGCAAGGTATTGGAGAGGGATTATAGTGATAACACATAAACATTTGCTTTTGAATTTTATTGTATTGTTTCCCCACACTACTAAACAAATATGTATTTATCACAATAAAACAATATACTCTGGCCTAGCTGAAACTGTTCACATCTTTAGAATGTGCTATTTATGCACCACATACTAAATTGATTAAAAGCTGATAAACTTTATAAATTGTGTTAAGCTTCGTGAATTGCGGCTACACTGACGTACGGCGTCACTGATTTAAAAAGTTATACTTTGTATTACATGATGTCTCGTCGAAGATGAAAGCAAAACTCTGCAGCTTTTTGATATGCTCCGAGAATATGTAGTCTCTTGCCTGCATTTGCCTAGGCATTTAATAAATTTTTTTATTGGCTTAACATTGGTGTGATTTATAGCGTACCTTTTCGTTAGACAATCCCTGTGTAGGTGACAACCTCTTTAGGTTCAGAACTCATGCAGAACTTTCCAAAAATCTGGAACTTTCTCAAACTACCTCCACACTGTTCCTTTTAGCTCAAGGCTTTTTGTATTGTCTGCCTTCTCATCCCCCTTTCATGGCTTTGTTATAGAGTGTTTTGGGTGACAACTTTCTCTTTAAGTTTCAGTGTTGGCCTACTTCTAAAATCTTATATCTGACATACTACAAATATATATCTCTGTTCATTTACACTGCTTATATGTATTATTTAATATTTACAAGTGGAGTGGGGTGATTAAAAATTAAATTGTGTTTTATTTATGGACACACTTTAACTGCTGTGGTCCTTAGCATCTCAGTCTATATTGGGCTTGAAAGACTGGTAATTTTGCTTAGAGGCCTCTTTATCAGACTTGAGGTTCTTTTACATGCTGTAAATCTATGACATGGGAACACTGGATTTTACTTCCCTTCCAAAGGAAGACATGCTAAGGATTTTTATGCCTGAAAAAATCCCATCACCCTCCGCGATCTCAGGAACTAGAGGCTAGCATGGTAACCACTACACCACAGAGGACGACAAGTGGGGTGATTGATGATAATTGCTTTGTCAGTATTGGTATTATAATACTGCATCAAATGCTCCGCTATGAACATAACTAGAACATTTTGTGTTAAAAAAAGTTTAGTTATGTGAGTAGACTCCTGACACTTGACACATGGCATATACTTTCTCTTTTCACTGCACTCACTTCACTCGATACACCCATTTTAGTCTTCCCTTCCCTTAGCTTATTGTTTGCATTTTTGTGGCTAAGGGCATTTTCCATGTATACATGCTGTACAATGAATACCGTTAACTTTCTTCGCTGTGTGTGTTCTTACGACGACTTATATGTCTCGGTTCCTTCACATGTCTTTTCCAGGTCATTAACACTTGTCATCAGTGTGTTAACACACAAAGACTACCATGAATTGTTACAACCGTTTCTTAATGCTAACAATATATTATATACCTACATATTAATTAATTAACCTTGGATATAATAAATTATCATCCTTGAATATTTATTTACATATACATATTTGAATAAAAAACACCCTGAATATAGCAAATTATTAACCTTGAATACTTAAGTTTTCTGTGCATATCTTTTCACTTTCTGAGTATTCACTTGACAAAATCAACCCAACTGATTAGAATTTCATTACATATTTCAATACACTCAAAACTTTTTTCTCAACACAAAATATTCTTGTAACTCTTGTTAATATCATTATATATACCCTTTTTTAAAACATATTTAACCCTCTTATAATCCAGTAATTTCAATGACTTAGCCTATTATCTCCTTATGGAAACTACTTTGTTCACTTCTCTTTCTTCATCTTCAGTTGTCTTCATCTGTCCTGTAGAGCTTCAATATTTCCTTGTGGTATTTTCCAATAATTGTTTTACTACTCACTGGATGACATATTTCATAAGTTTCAGACTCAAACTTATGACTTCATTTGGTCCATGATATTTGAAAAACATTCTCCAATATAGTTTCTTAGCTTTGTCAGATAATTTCTTTGTTCTCACAAGTACTAACTCACTAATTTTGACTTTTCATATTCTTCTTTTCTTCATGCTTAAACTCTAGCCGCCTCTTTTATTCTTTCAACTGCCTGTTGAAAAATTTCTTCCTCACTAGGTTCCTCACACATTTTTATCATGAAATACCTCGGGTATTTTGTTGCAAAGGGTATTCATCTTCTTTCCTGTATGAAGCTCTGTGGGTTTATATCCTGTCACATCATTGGTGGTCTCATTGAGGAGGTTCTGAAAGTTTATATATCTATACCAATTATTCTGATATTTATGACACAGCACATGTAAACAATTTGCAATCTCCTTGATTTCTCGCTCTACTGGATTTAGATTTGGTCTATATCTTGATGAGAAATAATGCTTATACCATTATCCTTTAATCCATTCATAAATTTCTTCCCCATAAATGTGGTTGCATTATCACTTAAAATTGCTTTTGTATTCCCTTGGGTATGTAAGATTTGAGTATTTGGTTGATAGATGCCGAATTTGTGGCTTTCTTTAGGGGTTATATCCTTGCTTACTTGCTGAATGCTACATAATAGTTTACAAGGATATATTTATAACCAAATTGACTCAAAGGCATCAGACTGTGAATGTCGACACTTATAAGACATCTGGGCTTATCTTTAATGACTGTATTTGTCTTAAACACGTAAGCTGTATTGATTTGTTTGGCTTTCACAGAGATCGCAGCATGAGAGAAATTTTCACACTTTTTGGTGTAATTTTGAGACATTTAAATTTTCAACTATCATTGATGTCCTGTGTCTGCCTGAGTGTGCAAGTCCTATGTGAAAGTTCCTAATTCTTGTTCCATGATCTTTGGAACAATCATCTACCAGTTGGGTGTCTCTTTTCAGTGCTGCTTATAAAGTATGCCATTTCTAACTGCAACAGATTGGTCTTTTGCTTCTTCAGTTACTGATGATTTCATATGTAATTCCTGCAATTTTGCTTCCTCATCCTGGATTTCCCCTGTATGTTTAAATTTCCTCATTAATTCCCTATTAACCAGTATGTCAATGGTTAGGATTTTCACTTCGTTTCTGGGTCTTTCTATATTTTCAGGAATTTGTGGATTGTAATTTAGCTTGGACAGTAGATCACTAAATGTGTTATTCTTGCCCGGAATATGTATGATGTCAGTGTTAAAAACTGATATGGCATGAGTGTATCGGGCTAATTTCCCGCTGCATAGTTGGCATTTCTGAATAAAGGTAGGCTTATGTGGTCCTCAACCTTTGTTGATAAATGTAAGTTTTGAATCTTATTAAGGCAAAGTACAGTGCTCCAATTTCAAGTTGTGTGATTGAGGAACTTCTTTCTATATGGGTAAGTCCTTTTGATGCTGTATTGATGACATGAAAGTCATCTTTTTCCCACTGTAAAATTCAGCAAATCCTTGTGGAAGCATCCAAATATATTTCATATGGGAGGTTTTCTCGGGGTCTTTCCAAGAGTATAGATTTTGCAAGGAGTTCTTCCACCATGTCAAATCAAATTTTGTGGGCCTCTGTCTGTCTCCATTTAATATTCTCACGTGAGAGCTGACGCAGTGGCTCAATTTCGCTGTGTATCTGGGAACAAATGTACTCTGGAAATTTAGTACTCTCAATAAACATCTAACTTGCTTCATGTTCTTGGGTGGTGGAATTTTGGATATTGCCTCGATTTGTTTCTGATCAGGTCTTATGCCTCTTTCATCTACCACATATCCAAGAAAATTCATCTGCTTCACACAAAATTTTGATTTTTTTATATTCATGGTCGTTCCGTGATTTCTTATTTTCTCAAATGTAATCAATGTTTTGCATAAGCTCCTCAAAGGTTTCACTTATTATTAGGAAGTTGCCTATATATCTAATTAGAAAGTTATGTGCCGAATTGCCAAAGATATTGTGGATTGCCCTTAAAACTCCACTACCAGAGCTCTTTAAACTGAAGGGTATTACTGAAAAACGACACTGGACTCCAGAAAATTAAAAAGAAGTGAAGTCATGTACTTTTGGGTCCAGTTGCACTTTCTAGTAGGAAGCAGTAAGGTCAATTGATGTGAGATATCTTCCTCTGGAAAGTTTTGATATAATTTGTTCAATCCCTTCTCTTTGAAAATGGTCTGGCTTCATGAATGTATTTATGAAATGACCATCTAATGTGAGACACAAGCTTCCATCTTTCTTTATGCTCCAACAGATACAGTTAGTGTGTTAGGAATTACTCTGCCCTATAATTCTATGATGCAACATATTGTTTATCAATTTATGTGCTTCGTCTTGGAGAGCTATGGATAAGTTATCATACTTGTGACTGTATGGTGGTACATTGTCTACTTTGAAGGTATCTTGGTGAACATTACATTTCACTGGGATGTTGCTAAATACTTCTCGATTTTCTGTCAACACTTCATTTAGTGTATCCCTTTGTTGTTAGGTTAAGCCATGAGCCTCTATGCACCTCTGGTAAATTTTTTCCTGAATTGTCCATTCAGCTTGATTTTCTGTCCTTGCATGGTCGTCCTGTTTGCTAACCATAAATCTTTCGTCTCATCTTTCTTGAGAGTAGGATGAGTGTTGAACAGCTTTAATACTGTCATCTTCCATCCTTATCTGACATATTTTGATGTTATCCTTATGTGCTACCACTTGTATAAAGAATTCCTCATTGCATACTTCTTCTTCTTTACTCCTTTCGATTCTCACAGCTTTTATCTTTCAGAAATGACTATAATCTCTTCATTTGCTTTATTTAGTTTCAATACTTCATCTTGAAAATCAATTCATGTGTCGTATTCATTTAAAAAGTCACATTCTAGAATAACATCACATATTAGATTATTTACAATAAGGAACATTACTTCAAGTTTTTCCTCACCTATCATCAAGTTTAGAAGTGCTTGAGTCTTGATTACCTGTGCAGACTTTCCAATCGCTTACTCTACAAATAAGGTTACTTGTAGGAAGTGCCATTATCTTTATAGCTTCGTTTATCAACATGTAATAGACTCTCTGAGAGCAAATAGCTGCTGATGACCCTGAATCAACTGTTACTACAAATTCTAGATGAGCAATTCTTAATTTTATATTTGGCAAATCAAACTTGTCTTCCTTCTTATCTCTTGTGGTAGAAATTTTCTTGCATTTGGTGTGTATAGATATATTCTCAATTCTGGTAATGGGAATAGAATTTATATAGACTACTTCAGAATCCATCCCTAAAGCCTGTTGACAGTTTTCCAGCTGATTTGTCGCTGGAAAACTGCCTGAATTCCTAAACTCCCTATTTCTGGTATTTCTTCCCTCTCTTGAAAAATTTTCACTGCCTTCATCTTCTGACCTGTAATGGTATTGGTTCTCCCTACCATTTCTAACATTCACTCTGGATCTGTAATTTTGCCTTCCTCTAAATTGATTTCCTCCCGGCAGTCTTTCTGCGCATACAAAATTTATATTTTCTTGTCTATATGGATGGTCTTCTGGTTGCTGTCTCAAAATTTGGTATGTTGTATTGATATGGTGGTCCAACAAGAAAATCCTTATTCCTGTCATTTCCTCCACCCTGACGGTAATTTTGGAAATTATTTGGACATCTGTTGCTCATTTCATGGAATTTATTCTCCTATTCTCTAGAGATATCCCTTCCTGATGCTCAAGGGCAGATATGAGCTCGGTCATTTCAAAGATGTTTCTGAGTTTTGCTATCAGGAGGTAATTTTGAATCCTGAGGGGCTAATGTCTGTTAAGTAGGCTAACAAAGTCTTTATCGTTCATTGGTGGGGACAGATTCTTTGCCTGGCCTGCATGTCTGAGAAGGTAATCTGTCATGGACATACCTTCCCTGGGGCCAAACTATCCGTGGCTTATGGTAGCGTGAATCCGGTGTTGAATGCTTATGTTCCAGAATCTATTTTTAAAAATTCTCTTCAATTCAAAATTTATTTCCTCGCTTGAAACCACGTGTAACCAGCCTAGAAGCTTTCTGGTCAAGACACCTTCTCACTATGACCATCTTTAATAAATCAGGAACCTGTTTCAATTCAAAATATTCCTTGAGTCAGCTTGAAATTGAACTGGATTGTAGTTCTGCATAAATTTAGGTAGGGGCAAGTTGTTCAAAACATTGTTGTACATGTGTAACATCGGGTTTCTAATATTAATCTGTTCACTATTTATAGAATTGGTAGCTTAAGCATGGGTTATGGGTGAGCCTACCATGTCACATTCGATATGGTTGAGTATGCATCTTACTTATGATTATTTTAATCTGCAATGTTTACATTGTCGCAAGCATTACCTCTGGAGTTTAACTCTAAGCGGGTTACACTGCTGTGGAGTATCTCCATGGCTTGCTTAATGTTATGACTACTTTCAATTTGAGCTGTTTGATGCCTGTTAATTTTACTGGTGATTTTTTTTG
The DNA here is from genome assembly GCA_030765065.1 of Deroplatys truncata. Classification (NCBI taxonomy): domain Eukaryota; kingdom Metazoa; phylum Arthropoda; class Insecta; order Mantodea; family Mantidae; genus Deroplatys; species Deroplatys truncata. The sequence continues at coordinate 422,476,612 of CM060990.1, forward strand.
TTTAGGTTTTGTTCTAAACCCTGTAATCTTTACTGCTGAGATGCAGATTCATTTTGTAACTTTTGTTAAATTTCTGAAATTTCCCCAGTGAAATTAAATTGCACTTCTGTGAGGTTTATGCTTGTGTCTTCAACTACTTTCCTTAGTTCTGTTAATACACTGCTTATCCTACTATTTACATATTCCAAGCTGTTACCTAGCTTTATATCGATTCTGCCCACTTCACTAAATAGCATCTCCCTACATTTTTATTAGTTCTCTTGTTCTGCTTTAATGCTTGTCCTAAACTCTTATTTCTTCTTACTCATATTATTCTCAATAAGCTCTCTTTCTAGTTCCTTACTACCCTGATTCAATTTTCTGTTCTAATTTATTACTATTTTCCAGGATACTCCTATTTAGTATTTCCCCAAAATTTCATAGCATTTCCATCATTGTGTTTGCATCGAGTGTCAAACTACCTGCTGTCTGTACTTGACCCTGGAATGGCTCTCCTTCCCTGCTGTTAGCTGTTTGGCTTACATTTGTTATGCGACACTTTGCCTCACTGAACCTAGAGTAACTGTCTTGAGTGACCTTATGTAGCCTTGACATATTTATGACTACTTCGGTTATGTTGGGTGATGGCCTTAACACACTATAATTTTCCACAGCTGGATATACATTTTCAATTTCTAAGTGTGTCTCTGCACTACTTACATGAAGATATGTTTGCTCACTCTTGCTTTCCATGTTGACATTAATACTATCTTCCTGTACTATATTTATAGACATTTTCTTATTAACTTTCAATTTCTGAGCAGCATTTAACTGTAACATACAATACTAATTATATATATAAGAATATATACAGTGTTTTGTCTGACCTTGGTGTGATGACTTTTGACTTTTGTAATTTCCTTGTTAAGTGTCCTGGTGATAGTTGATGATCCTGCCCCTCTCCCCTAAATAGCATTCTGCACTGTAATCCTTGGTTTGATGTCGTCTTGTCCCGCTATTCTGAAGTCTAGATGTTCTCCATTGTGGGTTGTGCTGCTGTCTCTTCTTTTCCTTCTCGTCCGCTGTCTGGAAGTTCTCTGTTATCTTGGTTTATTGTTTTTACATCATTCCTCTCCTGTTTACTTAGCCTGTTTTGGTTATTCAGCCCCATGTTCTGGGAGCCATTATATGGGGATATCCTTGATTAGTTTTTATTACACGTGTTATCTTGTTGGGTTGCTTTAATGTGTTTAATTATATAATTTATTAATTGTGCAGGCTAGCTATTGTTGTGTACAGTTGAGCATGTGTCCCATAGCAAGGTGTGATCAGAGAGGGATTATAGAGATACCACTTGCAAACATTTGCTTTTGAGTTTTATTGTTTGTTTCCCCATACTGCTAAACAAATGTGTATTTATCGCAATAAAGTAATATACTCCAGCCTAGCTGAAACTGTTCACGCCTTAAGAATGTGCTATTTATGCACCACATACTAAATTGATTAAAAGCTGATAAACTTTAACACTTGCTTTAAGCTTTGTGACTTGCAGCATCACAGACATAACAAAATTACACTTTGTATTGCATTATGTCTCGTTGAAGATGAAAGTAAAACTGTGAAACTTTTTAATACACTCCAAGATCTCCTGCCTGGATTTGCCTAGGCATTTAACAAAATTTTTTATTGCCTTAACATTGGCACAACTTATAGTGTCCCTTTTTGTTAACCAATCCCTATGTAGGTTACAACCTCTTTAGGTTGAGAACCCACGTGGCGCTTTCCAAAAATCTGGAACTTTCTCAAGCTACGCCCTAACTCTGTTCCTTTTAGTTCAAGGTTTTTTGTATTGCCTACCTTCTGATCCCGCTTCATTGCTTTGTTAGGATGTTCTGGGTTACAACATTCTCTTCAAGTTTCAGCATTGCCCTACTTCTAAAATTGTACATCTAACATATTACAAATATATATCTCTGTACATGTACGCTGGTTATGTGTTATTTAATATTTACAAGTGAAGTGGGGTGACGATGATTGTTAATTGTTTTGTCAGTATTGTTATCAGAATACTGCCTGAAAGTTACAGATTTGAATTGCAGTATAACTACTACCTTTTCAGAAGCATTATAGGGAACTTACTTGTCTGTGCAAGTCAACTGCATGCCCAATATTCTGATCGTGCACTGAATGGTTTGATATAAAATCACTGTAATTGTTAATGACATGTTTCATCAATGGATATAGTATGTATTGTCCCATAAATTGAGAAAATATTATACCATAGAAGGAGCAAATTTAGTTATTTGACACATCAAAGCAGAGAAGAATATTAGCACCATTTATTTAGCATGAGTGTACCACCAAGTCAGCAATCAACAATGAATTAGTAATAGTTACTATTATTATTGTTATCATGTTGAACACAAATCAGGCAATGAGTGGTTTAATTTTTGCTTTCTTTGTTTCAAATTCATTGATCGGTTCTTTTTTAGCTAATTGATGGTTAGTGTCAAGAGTTCCTGAAGAGGACAGCAAGAGTGTTGACTCAATCTTGTGACATAGAAGGTTGTAAATTTCTTGAATCTTTTGAAGAGTGAGTAAGTACCAGGCAAATAATCGGTTGCAGCCATTGACAAAAGTATCTGTGATGCAATTTCTAGGTTAAGAAGCATCATGAAGTGCTTTTCAAGCAACACATTGTACAGTGTACTTAAGGGGAGAAATATACTGCCTGACAAAAAAATGTTAACACCTAAAAGAAATGGTCCAATGTCAATGCAACTTCATATGTGTGCATACCATTGGTGGGTATGTAGATGTTTTAAGAGTTACAGTACTTAACGACAGCTAGAATGCCCACCAGAGTGCATTAGTGTTGTCACAATGTGGCCCTGTTGAGGTGTATAAGGGATGTGACTAGCATCCGAAAGTTAGTGATTATTGTGAAGGACATCGAGAATATTGCATACTCATGTTAGATGATGTTACCTGCACCTGACGGAGTTTGAATGGGGCCTCATTGTGGTCCTCCATATGGCCGGCTGGTCGAATTGAGCGATATCCAGGCATGCCGGGAATTCAGAATGTGACAGTAGCTGGATATTGGACTGAATGGGACCATAAGACCAAGCACACTCATCGTGAAGGTTCCGGATGACCACGTCTGTCCACCACAAGGGAGGATCGCCACATTCTGCTTCAGGCATATTGTAACCCCTTCAGATTGCTCCTGCCATTCCAGGAACAAGTAATGAACTCACTGCAACGCCCGTGTCAACCTGCACCATTGGTTGGAGACTAGCAGCGATTGTACTACAGAATTACTGCCCCATGCGTAGCTGCCATTAACACCATGACAGAAATGGCTACTTTTGAGTGGTGCTGTGCCCATGAAGCATGTGCTGCTGATGAGTGGTGTGGCATTGTGTTTAGTGATGAATCTTGGTTCTGCATTATCTTGGATGACCGTCGTCTGCGAGTATGGTAGTGACTTGAGAAGCGCCCCCATTCTGCCAATGTTTTGGAGAGGTACAGCAGTGTTACTCCTGGCATCATGCTGTCGGGGGCCATTGGATATGATTTTGGGTCATGGCTGTTAGTGATTCAGTGAACTCTGGTGGCACAATGATACAGAAATTCTGCATCCTCATATGTTTCCCCTCGTGCAACAGTATCCTGGTACCATCTATCAACAGGACAATACTCATCCACATACAGCAAATGTGTCTATGAACTGCTTACGTGAGGTTGAGCTACTCCCATAGTCAGCAAGACCCCCAGATCTGTCCCCCAATAGAACATGTGTGGCACCAGCTTGGATGTCAACTCCACCCCAATGCCTGTATCCAGGATATCGAGGACCAGTTACAACAGCTGTGGGCCAACTGGCCTCAAGAGCAGGGCTGCATGATACCTTTCTCAATCGAATTCATGATGCATCCAGGCCAGAGGAGGTGCAACATCTTACTGACAGTTGGGCTCATACTGTCAACCTTGCTGTATGTGTCATTCTGTTTTGTAATCACTGAAATGTAGTCGCGCAACCCCTCTACATGTGTAGTTTCATTTCCTCCATTCCTAGGTGCTTAGCTTTTTTGTCACGTAATGTACACCCGAGGACAAAAAAAGAGTAGATTCTCGAAGCGTATAGTTGTCTAAGTCTAAATTGTTTCTGCGGCCAGTTCACAATGGTGTCTCAGGACATGTCATGTGTGTCACTTGTCATTCTATTGTCACCTTTCATATTGAGTCCTGCTGCTAAATAATCGCTGACAGCCAAGCGATTATAAGTCGGTATGTAGTAATGAGGTCTGCCAAGGTTTGTATCCCTAGTATAATTTTTTTTCCCCAGAAAAATGCAATGTTTATTATGCATACTATAATATAATTTACAATTGCTAAGCCTTTTTTGATTTTATGCTCACACACAAAAACTAAAAACACTCTCCTTTATGTTTTCAAACTAAATAAGAAATAAGTAAATATTATAGTCCTAAATGAAAAATCTGATGTGGTATGTTCACATGGCTTTCTCTGCCCTCTATCTTTATTAATGGATATAAATTATTCTTACTAAAGCTTATTTTTCTACCTACTACATTTTAATCCAAATTGATACGGTAATTTGTATCACAAATTACTTAAATGTAATTAATGATTGTAATATGAATATGTATTTTTATGTGACATTGATTTCAGAGGTTTATTAATTGTAATTATTATTGGTAAATAATAATATACAGCTTTACTGAAACTGTCAACAATAACGCAATAATGCAGCGAGGGGGTGAGTTGTTTATCATTACCGGGAACCAGGAAGTTACGTAATGTTTCGCGCGGTTTCGGTAGAAGCTTCTAGAACATTTCCTAAAGTAATATGTATTCGTGGTTTTCATTGGATATTAAAATAGACGCTAATGTTGGCACGTTTTATTAGCCAATAGCAGTTCATTTATAATCATTAGGCATGTCGAGGAGTGGGAGTATATAAGCCAGGTCCGAGATAGAGCGCCCCCCAGTTCAACAAAATTCTCAACACACTATACGTCGGTCGCCCAGTTCATCAAAATTTCTAACACGCTGTCTTCAGTTCGTCAAGTTACACGCAGCATAATTACGAGAATTATTATAAAGTTAATTCTACACAAAGTTGAAATACATAGTTAAAAGTGATAAGTAAGAAGTTATTACAAACAGTTTCAGTTTGGCGAGTATCCAGATTAATATGTAAAAGTGTTTGTGAACGTGTTCGGCAATAAAAGTTATAAAACCAATTTCTTCGTCAGTATAATTTCTGGATAAAAGATTCCTTTCCGATTCACACCCTGCAAGAGATACATTCTCGACCCAAATAGCTAGCCGGAGAACATTTAAAGTGAATTATTTCAAAACTGATGCAAATTGCTACGCCAGAGGGAGCTACGAACCAAACAAGGAGTGACGTCACAAGATGGCAACGCGTGAAGTAAACACACAACATTATTTGTAATTACCGCATCAAATTGGCTTCCACAACGTGGGGCTAACAAATACACAAAAGTAAATTAAACAAACATCTACCGTCGCAAAATATACCTTTGCAGAAATAGCTATATTACACCTTTCGTTATAGATACAAAGAGAACAGCAACAGTCAAATGGTTTAAGAACTGGACACTGTATGTTGGCCGTAAAATTCCGTACTGTATCCATGCGATTACATGGAAACAGATTGAACTGCACTTTAAAATTCTTACTAATATGGTAACTTATTTTGAAAACGAAGAGACTAATTTGTTTGTGTTTTTATGCATGAATGTCTTAAAATTAATAGATATCTTATGCATGGAAAACATACAATTTTGCCATATATTTAACAAATTAAAATTTAAGTAATAAAAAAACATTTGCACCATTTTTGAACCCAGTTTGTTCCAACTACGAGACACATGTAATTCACTGCTCGGCTACCATGCATACAACCAAACTGAAAGACATCTTCCTACTTATCGCATAGCTTTGAAATGAATGCAGAATGGTGTTAAATCATGTATTGTGAATGCAGTGTCAGCGAATGCTTCCGACGTTTATCGAATCAAACTCCTTCTCTGGCTGTTGCCCATTTATTTTGTCTTAGGCTGTATGTTTATTTCCTTGTTCTTAATATTTGTTTTGAAATTAATAATCTTATTACTAAACAGTTCTTCCAAGTCATATTTGTAATGTTGTTCTAGAGTCATAGCACATTGTGAGAGTTCATTGTCTCATTCAGATATTACTTAACTCAAATTTGCTGTAAAATTTTACTGACAATTTTTTTCCTCTTCTCCAATTCAAAGATCAGTCTGTTTCTGTTTCTTTTTCTTCTTTAAATTACTCTCCACTTTGTAGGATTTATATCCCCAAGGACTTACAAGCCAATGCCTTGGGCCAGTAGCCTGTCGAGAAGCAAGCAAACCTTGGATCATAGCAATACCAGGAAGGTGATCAGCTCAATGCCTGGTATGGCAGTGAAGAAGAAGGAAATAAAATGTAGTGATTTCGTGGATCAAATTATCCTACCCATCCTTCGCCTGGCGACCAAGAAAACTACCAAAAAACCTTTGGTTGTTTTGGTTGGCTCCTGGGTTTTGAACCCAGCACCTCCCAAATACTAGTCACTCAGGTTATTGTGGTGCCACCTTGCTTGGTTTAATCTTTCTTTAATAACAGAAAATTTATTTGCTTAAGAGTACTCCTTTCTTAAAAATTGTTTATTCAGCTGTTTCAACAACTTCAACTTTTATTCACCTTTCTTCAGCACCTACTTATAGTTGAGAAAGAGAGAGAGAGATAGAGAGTTAGAGAGTTAGTTAGTTTTATTTTCTCAGAAACAGTTTTAATGATTTGGTTAAAATAACCAATGTTTGAGGTATTTGCGTGACATATAAAATGTTTATCTTGAATTTTCTGTGAATGGCATGTGAAGTCCTCTTCATTCACAATGAATTTTATTAGTTGATAAAATCATATAAGTGATCGATAAAAGCTTACTGCAGATAAAATGCTGATCTCTGTTAATTCATTTAAAATTACATATTTTGTGGATTCAGCCATCTCCCAGATATTTGTTATTGATTTGAATTTTTCAGTATTTTATTATGTTTTGAGGTGCTGTGTTCACTCAGTTATATTTTGCAATCTCATGGAAAGGGAGTGGAATATCAGTGCCAGCATAAAGTGGCCTGCTTTTTAAAGATTTGACTACTACTTCAGCCTCCTGTACTCCCTTTTTACATATAATGAAATGTGTAATGAAATTGTTTCTGTAAAATATATCTACATTAATATGAAGTAGTAAAATAAGCTTTTGCTAGAATAGTTTGCAGAAGCTATATAGAAATAAGTGGTAGTGGCAAGAGAAAATCATGTAGAAGTAAGACACCAAATTTTTACTTCCTCTGTCATGTACATGTTAGTTAGAGAAGGTAGTTTATTTCACCCAAAAATTCCATATTGAGATTTCACCACAAATAAATGTTTGGCAGCTCCCTGAATCCAAAACAAAAAGCATTTTTAGGAAAAGGGGTGTATCCGTGTGTGCACGTGCATGCGTGTGTGCTCGTGCGTGCGTGCGTGCGTGCGTGCGTGCGTGCGTGCGTGTGTTTTTTGTTTTAAGAAAATCCCCATCCCAAACTACCGTTTGCATGGGAGATCTTAATAAATTTTTGATTTGCTCAAAAATAGTTCTTAATAATTTTAATTATACACCATTTATTTAAGATATTTGCATGATAAATAAAATATATATCTTGAATTTTCCAGAAATAGCCTCTGAAGCCGTCTTCATTTGGATGGAATTTTGTATAACTGGTAAACCATAAGAGTGGCACAAAAACTTGCTGCACAAAAAGTGTAGATCTCTTTAAAACTTACAATTTATATCTAATAACCTTTTTTGTAGTATCAGCCATTTCCGAGATAACTATTGTTATTGGTTTGAATTTTCAGTACTTCGTCATTTTTTAAAAGTATTGTTGCTATTCAGTTGTGCTTCTAAGGCACTGTCACTATTCAGTTGTTCCTCATGATTAGGGTTGCCATAATCCAAGATCCAAAATCAAGGACATAGTCCAAGCATTAATGCCGTCGGCAAAGGAATTGTCATTAAGGAAGAAGCTTAATATTAGTTTGCATTAAATATCTTTTTAATTAAAGCATTAAACACAAATTACTAAAACATACACAGTTGTGTTGCTACAGTTGATCTATTTTACACTAAGCTTTGTACCAGTCATATTTCTCTAAGCGTTGAACAGAAGAAAGGAACTTGCTCTGATTCTGAATGAGTCTGTGAAAAGCAGTGCAACTTATATTTTTTGTGTTATACTGAAATTGGAGCATTGCATTGACTGAAGTTAATGGCAGCCTGTTCCTTTCTTCTGTCCATTGTGCATTCACTAAAGAAAATACTCTCTCCACATTAGCAGTAGCATTCCACGTAATGATGTCACCATTAACTGTGGATTGGGTTCAGGTTCAGAATTACCCTCCACTGAATATTAACCTCATACAAATCACAGAACGTACAAACATGAGGCAGGCACTAGAAATAAAGGAACCGGAAACACCAAAACCACAGAGAATCGATTATAGTATTGCTTCTGCTGTCACTGTTAGCACGAGATTGGTGCTATATCTGTGGTCTTCGTCAGCCACGGTGTTGCCATCTGGAAACTTCTATTGTAAGGAATGGTGAAATACTTGAATGGCGTTAGGCAGTAAAATTCAATTTAATAATAAAAACTTTTTTTAGCATTCACTGCTTTCGTGGACTTTTATCTCTTCGACCAGGACATTCGTCTTTTAGCATAAAATTGCGGATTGTCCACGAAATCTGCAACATATGGCAACCCTACTTATGATGTCATGGAAAGAGTATGAATTTATAGGCTAGCATACAGCAACTCAGTTTTTTAACATCTGAGTACGGATTCAGTTTTCTCTATCCACCTGTACTTTCAACAAAATGTGTAATAAAGCTACTTCTGAAAAGGTTTATCTTGATTAACATGAAGTAAAAAAATAAGCTTTCATAAGAATAGTTTGTAGAAGCTATAGAAAAATAAACAATAATAAAGACATGTGTATACATAACACATCAGATTTTTTGGACTGTTTTGTACATCTTTATCTAACCTTTTTCGATGCCAGCATTTTTGTGCTATACATAGAATTCTTTCAAACTTACGAAAGTAAGGAACCATACAAGTGCATTATTGTTCGAGTTTCAGAACTTTGCAAATGTTTATTTGTAGCATTGAATTTTTCTAAGTTTGCTGACCAAACTGCTGTCACCACCATAGTTTCCAGTTAAAGTACTCTTATCAGCTTTCCAGTTACCTTAAATGATACTGCAGCCCTTTGTGACATATTTTGAATAACTACTAAAGCAGATATATCTGCCCAGTTAACATTTAAGACTGTAGTAACAGCATGACAACATGATGAACGTGTTTCTGAATGGTATTTCATGGAGACTGTACTGTTAAGTTTTTATTACAAAATAGTAGCCAAAGCAGTTTGAATTTGTTGAGGAGGGGGAAGGAAAAATGAAACCACCTCAGGATAACACTGCTGCACAAGGTCCTATTGAGTTGAGGTAGTGTGCTGCACATGTAATATTGACAGCAACAGAGTTGATTTGTTTAATTGTAACTTGGAGCATGTACCTGTCATATTGCTTGCATTATATTACAATTGACCCCAATATGTTGAATGTCCAAATTATATTTTAATTAATAAACTTATTAAAGCTCTAGCTAATTCTTCTGATTTGTACCCTGGATTTGGGGGTGGGGGAAAATCTTTCAACAGGGAGATATATATCTTTGAATAAAAGATGGCTGATTTACATGTGTACTAATATTGGGATTGGAATCTAATTTTTTTTTTACTTCATTTATGATACTTCACTACTCTTTGCAAGAATATAATGCTTCTGGAGCCATTTTGAAGTTTCCAGAATGTGTTGAACTAAACCCATAGTTATGATCCATGAAAGACGTGTTATATAAAAGATCATTTTAAAATGCCTCTCCAATATGTAAGCTTTGTCTGAATCTATCCTGTCCATGATTTGTCCTCTAGCCCTTAAAGGGGAACGAAACACAAAGATGAATATTTCATTCACCACGTTAGTTTGTCATCAGGAATAAATAACAACGATGCAGTTTCACCATCCCAAGGTGAATGGTTATCAGGTTACGGCTTGTTGTTGAGTTGACGCGTGACATCATGAGAGCCACACTGCACCCAGACAAGATGTGCATCATAATGTTTAAAATGACTAACAAGTTAACTTATTAATTTCACTAGAAGTTCCTAACTTCTCTGAACAGCAAGGACAAGAGCTAAAGCAATCACTTTTCATAATACAGTTAATACCTACTAGGTGATAAACAGTAGTCCAACATTCTGCTTTGAAAATGAATGAACGTGGTAGCCGATCTTATCAGTTGAACCAAAAAAGAGCGATTTTGAAGATTTACACCATTCTGACAGCAATTCCGAGACAGTGTGAACACCGAAAACCGTGCTGGTGCCATCCATTGGTGTAAATGTAAGGAATGTACACCTATGAATAATAATGAGGAAAGTGTGTGTTGCTCAGACTATGAAAACACGAACTTGGTGAAGAGTGATTTTGTATCACAAAGCATCCTAATTTTCACAAATTAGTTACAGATCATGATGTTTTGAATATTATGAGGCATAACTTAGCATTAAAAAGTTGAGCTAAAAAGAAATTAATCACTGCCAACAATCCTGCTAATATGACCTGGCGATATTCCTGCTACAAACAGCTCACAGCATGGATTAATTCATGGACTACTATTGGACACAGAAGAAGAGTTGCCATACCATCATATATGGTGCTTAGTATTAGAAAGGCTTTTCCAGGACCCAGCGAAGTATATGTAGGCTTCAAACTCCACTAATAAACACGCAAATTAAAATATTAAGTTTTAAATGCAACCATTATTATTATTATTATTATTATTATTATTATTATTATTATTATTATTATTATTTAAAATTGCATAACATGTCTGTGACCAACCTTTTTATGTTGACTGAAAACGTGAGAAGTGCTTTAATCGTAACTCTAATGGAGGTCGAATCATGAGAGCTATATTCTTCGGTAGTTGCAGATCAGTTGCTACGTCTGGTAATGTAACCATGACATGTGCGTGCAGAGATTTTTTTTTACTTTACACATTATCAGCAGTTTCCATTCTTCGTTAGACTCCTCATATTTATTTTTCATGTTCCAAGACCCAGATGCTTTGGAGTACTGAGTTGTGATAGTCTTTTTTTATTTACATTGATATTGTGATCTAGCGCTGCTATCATGGATCTAAGTTGAAGGCCATTATATGAAAAATGTATTCTTTTTGGAGCATATCTGAGACGAAGACTGTGATAATTTTTTAAACTACCAGTATGTATATAATGTTGAATATGAGCCAAATCTTTTAAGGTGCTATCCAAAATAATTTTCTTCAGAGCGTGATAGGTGTTTGAATCGCCTTTAATCCATAATTTATGTCTTTGGACTTCTTCCAACAATTCATCATGTTCACAAGATTTACATTCACAGTTTTCTAGCCATTTATATTCATTTTTATATGATGATGAATTGATGCGAGTTTTTCAATTAATATGGTACCATTCTCATTGCAGTTTTGTGTAGCCCACCATAAATGGTTATTTATACTGGCTTTCCATACCATCAGCTCTGGTATTTTTTTTTCTACCATTTAAATTTTTTTCATTAGACTTTTGTACAAATGCAATACCTCAAATTCATGTTCAACTGAGTTTTTAACGGGTATCTTACCTATGTGTGTGTCAACTCTACACATTTCCTGTTTTGCAAGCTTAGTCATTATGTTGTCACAAGCAGTCTTTTTCAAATCGCCTTTCACCATACCTCTTTGAACAAGTTCAAAATGAATAATTTTGCGGGAATTTAAATCCATGACAGAATAGACTAAATATTTGGCTGAAAATCCTGGGGAGGCATACTGCCTATCCCCTGCCAACCATATAGATATTCAAGTGTTTTTCTTTCTTTCTTTCTTTCTTTCTTTCTTTCTTTCTTTCTTTCTTTCTTTCTTTCTTTCTTTAACCCACAATGCTTGCAACTGGTGCTGCCATGTGTCGCTGGTTTTATCGAATGTATGCCTTGAAAACATTGCCAATCCCAGTGATTTGCAGGAGGACTTAAATTGCTAAAACAATATACTATAATATACAATATAATAATAAAGAACTTGCAAGACTTCCTTCTGGTTTCTTTCGTGATAAATTTGGAGAGTTTCAAGTGAATGTACACTACTGCAATAACACGTTGTTTGAACACACAGCATTGTCCCTTTAGTATAGAGAGAAATTGCTTTGACTTCATTTCTACATAAGACACATACCTTGAAAAATAAAACTAGAGATGTCCAAGCAACAATGAAATATTCCGCTGTAGCTTAATTTCCATGTATGGTGAAAGTATCTTCTTATTCCCCATTATCGCTTGTATCAGAATCTGAAGTATCAGGTTTGTAGAAACTTTCATTCAGCTTATCCTGATCTTCCTCATCATTGCTTGTTTTGTAGATATTTTCAGGTTCCAACAATATATATTTCCTTATGATTTCAGTATCTAGTTCACATTTGTACTTCTGAATTATTGATTTTTTCATCACCCTCTATTCTGAATTCTCTTTCACTGCTTTTATCACCATCGCCTTCGCCAGTCTTATTGCAAGTAATACTATTGCATAGCTCAGAAACTATACTTTTACGATTTCTAGCCACATATCATTTGATTCTTTGTCGTTTGCTCTTGGATGAAGATGGTGAAGAATCAATTGTCTTACTAGAACTTGATATTTGGAAATTGTCTTCATTTTTCCTTATAGTAGGAATAGTTCCAGGTTTTAATGAAGGTCCTCTGAAATTTTCGTCTGACATAAGCTGATTTTTTAATAACTGTGTCTGTTCACAATCAGTGTCCTTAAAATGGAAGGAACATAAACGAGCACAGGGACCAGGAAAAGAAATAATTTCTTTTGCAAAATTCTACCCATCTCCTATATCTGTTGCGAGATTTGTCTCTGCTTGGAAATGCATGAAAATAAGTACCCAAGGAAGTGTGTTTCGTTTCTTACATTACAGCCATATGCACAACATTGGGGCATTTTATTTTTCACAATATTACATTGTTTCTATAATACTAAACTGACTCAGTAACACCTTCACCAAAACACCACCATAAAGTACACTACTCTTGAACTTAAATACCAACAAGAACAATTTTTGAAAACATGTTACTGCACATGCAGCAATGACTGACTGTGATCTCCCTACTGTTTCCAGTGCACGAATGGCTCTGATGACGTATAAGCTGGTTATTATTTTGCTTACTCAGTGGTAATGGTGCGGCGGAGTAAGAAAACAATCTTACCACTGCATTTCACAGGTCATATCTTTCATTTAGGAAGAAACATGATTTTTGTGTTTCATTCCCTTTTAAAGTTAACACCACCTATGTTCAGCCAAATTTTCATAGGCAGTCAGAACTGGCCATTTTCCCATAAATGTTCCATTAGACAAATTCAGGCCACAAAATGCACTGTCCTTGCTTGGAGAGCACAGGGACCAGTTTTCCCTGTCATTTCTTGCCATTCCTTAAGGTTCTGAAAAGCCATCCTTAGCCTGGAAAGCTAGTGTATTGCCTTCATGAATTCCTAAACTCTTCATGCATATTTTGTGCAGCATAACCTCTTTTAGCAATGTGATTGTGAAGGGATTAGATTATCCACTTTGAAGAATCATAACAAATTGCATCACTGTTACCATTTGCCCAGTGTGCAACCTTCAAATTCAACTGAAGTAGCTGATTGTATGCCGTTATTACAGATTGTAGTATCTTAAATGTCTGGTTGAGATAAACCACATGCACCATTATTTTTGTACTGTTCACTACATGTTAGTAAAGTTTAACATGAGCTGGCAGCTGAAGGAAGGTGCATACTAAATGAGTTGTCCATTATTTGGTGTGATAAGGTTAGTTATCAAAGTGAAGTCAACAGAAGTGCACATGCATTCGCTACACTTATAAATTTTTAGGCTGGTGTCCATGTGCATAATAGGTAAACAGAAACTAAACTTAACCATCCTGATGTACTATTTTAACCCGCTTACTTTGGTGTGTGTTATGTTCTGCGTACATGTGCATGTATGTGTAACTTGCTTTTTACCTGTCTTTGTGCTTAAGTTCTTAAACCATGGACGTAGCCTTTTCACCGGACGGATTGCCTCACTAAGGTAGTCGAACACAAGACATCCACAACCCATCCCGCAGTAGCACTCACTACACATCCCAACAGCCGTCACCAACTTTGGAGAATTGCTCTTGATGTGACACCATAGATGCATTCACTAACTTGCACTGACTCAACTTGCAACTCGACTCACCCTGACTTCCACGAGAGTGCTCACATATATACTCAGTGGAATCTTTCCACAAGGTTCTCAAACATTCTAAAACTATTTTAACACACTTCCTGGAGGAGGGGAGAAAAGATGCTTCCAGTAGGTCCTAGTTATCTGCCGATAGCGCGCCCGGTGTTTACACTGGCAAGTGGCAGTTTTCGTTGTTTATTCAACCACCCAGTGCCAACCTCCCGATTAACCTTAGGCCATAGTCGCTGCGTCACAATATGGTATTGTCACAAGTCTACATTTTCTCTTTTTAAAATGGTATAATTGCTTATATCTGCACACATCTGAGTCCCTGTGTCTTGTATCAATTTTTAATTTCTCTACTACTTGCATATAGTAAATAGAGTATTGCATTCCACCCAAAAATTTTATATCAAGATTTCACCAGAAATACAATCCTTCCCCCCCCCACCAAAAAGTATCTTTAGAAAAAGGTGTGAGAGAGGGAGGGAGGAGGGAGAGATGCATAACCTAAAGATTAGTTTAAGTTTAATGGTCTCCAAGGATGTGACATGATTTTCAAGAAAATTCCCCCAACCAAAGCTATTCTCAAAAATGGCTCCAATGATTGGGATTAAAATGTATGTTTAAGATATTTGCATGACAAATAAAATGTAGGTATATCTTGAATGTTCTGTGATAGCCTGTGAAGTGCTCTTCATTCTGAATGAACTTTTGTATAACTGCTAAATCATAAGAGAGACAAAATGTTACTACACAAAAAGTGTAAATCTGTCTGTGAGCAGCAGAACTCAGAAGTCATTAAATGCCAAACTTGGTATTTAAATTCAGTACCTTCCAAGGATGCGACATGAAGATTTTAAAGAAAGTCTTCCCACTCCAAATTATGCTTTACATGTAAACTTTTTAGAAAAAGTTCTGTTTTCTCAAAAATGGCTCTTAATGAGTTTGATTAAATACTGTATGTTGTCTTATGTCAAATGTATGAATCATGGATTTTCTGGGAATAGCCTCTGAAGTCTTCTTCATTCTGAATAACTTTTGCATAATTCGTAAACTCTAGAGATAGACAGAATCTTACTATAAAAATGTTGGTCTTGCTAAAGCAAACAGTTTGTCAAATCATTTCTTTTTTGCTCTTTTCTTAAGTTAATCATTTTCAAGATGTTCCGTGTTATTGGTTTGAATTTTCAAATATTTATAATTTTCTCAAATGGAAAGTTATTTGATTTTTTTCTCGTCATGCAAAGGGTATCAAATTTCAAAGCCCTCACATAGCTACACGCTCTTTAAAAATCCAACTCACTTTATGTACTGTATCGTATAACGAATACTGTATTGTATTACATTAACAACGTAAATTGAAAGTTTATCTAGAAGTAGCTAGAATAATAAGCTTTTGTAAGAATAGTTTGTGGAGGAATGATTAGAGAAAGTCATGTGAGTGTAGCACATAAGATCTTTTTGTTCTTTCTTCCGCTATCATCTGAAAAGAGCTGAATTTCAAATCCATCAAATAGTGATCCACTTTTAAAAGATTTGATTATTGCTTTAGTTTACTGCGTTTTTCTTATCCGTACAATGAAACGTATAAATGTGCAATGAAAGTTTATTTTGATTAATAAGAAGTGGATACCAAGAATAAGCTTTTGTAAGAATTGTTCGTAAAAGAGTGAGTAGAGAAGTCACACGAATGCAACACATGAAATTTTTATTTTCCTAAGAAACCATGATTATGAACTCCGCCATAGGACTAAAATGCACTTCAGTAAGTTGAAGTACCTACAGATGTACTTCAAGAAATAGCAAGCAGAAGCTTACTAAAAGCAAGTGGGGTTGGTTTTTATTTATACCATATCGTGAGCAGTAGCTCAGTGATCGAGGTCAGCAAGTTTTTGCTCATAAGAAGGTTGAGGAAAAAATTTGTGTTTATATGAAGCTGAGCAATTACTTGGAATTAGCGATATGTGAACCAATGCTTGCTTTTATTTATATTGCACAACATCTGGTGTTACCTGGTTTCAGTTCAGGTCAGGAAAATTCAGTTGTAAATGATACAGCTAATGTTCTTTCTGAAATGCTAACAGCTCTAAACAAGCTATTTAGAGGTGAAATGGTATGTCACTTGCTCATGATATTTTGCGGGAGAAAGGGTTTTTGTTTTTTACTTATGAAAAGTTTTTTTTTTTTTTTAATTTTTTAGTATATTGCTGCTTTAATTTATATATCATATTGCAACAACTTTATACTGTAGTTACATTTCTGTGTTAGTTTGCTATACATTTGTTTACAAGGTTATGTAATGTTACAAAAATACAAAATTGTTTTACGATAAACATGATTTCCAAGTTCTTCTGTCACTTTATGGGAAACATTGGCTTCTGTTCGCTGCTGTTAGTACTTTTTGCATTCTTCTGTGATGTGTTTGGCAGTTATGATAATGTTGCAAATGCTGCAGACAGGAATTGAAGTTTTGCTGAGTGAATAGCTGTGGTAAAGTTGGTGTGGCCAATATGAAGAGTGATGAGAACATTTTTGTATTGAGAACTTCATTTAATAGAGGTTGTATTCAAAGAAAATAATGCAAATAAAAGGCACTCAAGCATAAGAACACAACACTGTGTTATCCATACCATTGTTATTCAATGCTGCATAGTGATTCTGATTTTGCTCTTTGAAAAGTGCTGCTGACACATGGCCATCATAGAAGTTCATTATATACCACTTTGCTTGTCAAGTCATTTCAAGTAAAAGTATTAAAATATATTTATTTATTTATTTATTTATTTATTTGTGCTAGCAATCTTCCTTATAATATGGCTATACATCAGCCCAAGCTGTTATCTTGCCATATTCTACCCATATTACACTCTTATTATAACATAAAAAATGATGATAATAATACAAATAGTAGTAAAAAATAATAGTAATGATACCAAAATAATAATCTTATAGTACTAATATATAATAATAATAATAATAATAATAATAATAATAATAATAATAATAATAATAATAATAATAATAATAATATACTTACATAACTTAACATCACTTGATGAAATTAATTTACATCTCTTTTTGTTGTCCATAACCATTTCTTTTTTACTTTGGACAAGTATTCTCCTACCTTTTTACTATCCTTGTTAAAAATCTTGCTTAAAGCTACTTTCCTGTCCCATTTTAACCATTTCCCATTTATAACTACCTTTCTCCAATGCTGTGTACCTTTACAGTCGAAAACGATATGTTCTAAATCTTCTCTTTCCCCACATATTGGACACTGGTTCTGTGGGAACCCATTTCTCATTCCTATTAATCTCCATACACCTGCTCGTACCCAGGCAATACTTTCTCTTTGTTCCTTACTTGAGTTATCCACATACTGTTCTCTAGCCCATACATTTTTTATTAATATATATGATTCCAAGGAACTTTTCTTCCCAATGTTGCTAAATAAATTTTGTATCTCTATATCTTCAAACCTCTGCCTAGCTTCTTTCCAAAAACCCTTAACATTATTTTCGCTCCTTCTCCAGATTTCCCCATGACCACTATTTTCCAAATTAGTTTGTATACTATAACTCCACCCATTTTTCTTTAAGCTCCTTTCTTGGAATTCCAAACACTGCCTCAACAAGTTCTTCTCTTCTAAATTTAATAGTCTGAACCAATATTTAAGAGCTCTCTCCATTATTACCCCTTTCCCCCCCACTCTCTGCATTTCAATTAGAGCAAATTCCTTAACTGTAGCATTTGGCAGGCCTAAAACTTCTCTGCAGAAACTCCTATGTACCATATCTATCTCTTCCCAGCCTCGTTCTACTCCCCATATTTCACTTCCATATAACATTTTTGCTTCAACTACTGTGTTATATATTTTCTCTAGCCATTTAACATTTATATCTGGTATTCTATATTTGCACCCTCTAACCGCTGACATTGCCCCTTTCCCCTTTGTCAATACCAGTTTCTTCTGTTTCTCCCATTTTCCACCCCCATCCATTTTAACCCCTAAATATATACAATCTCTGACCACTTTATATTCCTTCTCTCCATTCTTCCACTTTTCATACTTGCCCAGTTTGGCACCTTTCTTAAACACTATAATTTGAGTCTTCTCTTGATTTACTTTCAGATTCCACTCATCACAGTATTTATTCATTTGCTGTAGGGACTGCTTCAAACCAATTGTTGAAACTGATCCTATCACTAAATCATCAGCGAATAATAACCCAGGGATTGATACCTTATTTATCATAGGCAACCAATTATTATTCCTTCCTATCTCAGTGAGGATATCATCAATATACAGATTAAATAACACTGGACTTAACTTACATCCTTGTCGTAGCCCCTTCCTTTGGTTTACTTCTTTTGTCACCAATCCTACTCCTACTTTCACACAAAATGTGTTGTCCTTGTATAGAGCTTTAAATAAATTCACCATCTGTTGGCTTACTCCCTTCCTCAAGTGTTTGTACCACAACAAATTTAAATCAATGCGGTCATACGCTTTCTCCAAATCAACAAATGCCATGTATAATTTTCCCCTTTTTTCTTTTAAATACTTATCCACCAGAGTTTTAATTATGAATAAGTTATCTACCGTTCTCCTCCTCTTACGGAAACCCATTTGAAACTCCGAGAGGATATTATATTCCTCTACCCAGTTTTGTATCCTATTAGCTAAAATCCCTGTGAAAATCTTTCCAACATTTGAAAGTAATGCTATTCCCCTGTAATTATTGGGCTTATCTACACTCCCCTTACCTTTATATATAGGATGAATTATTGCTTCCCTCCACTGCTTCGGTACATACCCCTTGGTTTTCATTACATTAAACAAATCAGTAAACATCTTTACTTTAGTCTCATCACTACACCATTCTTTGATAAACTCGGGAGGAATTCCATCAATACCTGTTGCCTTATTGTTTTTCATTGCCTTCACTTGTTTCACTACCTCCTCATCTCTTACTTCACTATCTAATATATCTATGTATCCCACTCCAAAATCCGCCACTGGCTTCATCTTAATAAAACCCTCCTCCTCGAATAACATTTTAAAATACTCCATCCAATCTGCTGAAGTGATATTTGGTTTAACTAACCATTTATTATACGTGGATTTTAACACTCTCCACACCTTACTGGCATTGTTCTCCCTTAAAACTTTAATCAGATTACTTTGTTCTTTATTTCTCCATTCTTGTTTCTTTTCTTCTAATAGTGCATTATATAAATTCCTACTCTTTAGGTATTCCTTCTTATCTTCCTCATACCCTCTCTTTTTCCATCTTACTAATGCCTGTTTCACCACCTTTTTCGTTATTTTGCATTCCTCATCATACCACCCTATTTCCTTTATTACCCTGCCCCTCCCCCTTCTCATCCCTTCCCCTGCTCTTTGCATTAACATATTAAAAATATTGTTTACATTCTGTATTTCCTGGTTCCTTATCATAAAAGACATTCCCTGTTGACATATTTGACATGCTTGGAATCTAATGTTAGTTTAAATTCTATCCTCTGTTCCTCCCTCCATTTAAATTCAATATATTGCTTAGTATTCTTTCCCCATTCCGTCTAACTTCCCGTACTTCCTCTGATCGCCTTTGAATCTCCACTACCAGCGGGAAGTGGGAACTATTAGATACAAAGTTTAGTACCTTAAAGTTTTCTATTGTATATGCCTTGCTAATCGGCCATAATATATAATCAATGCCACTTTGCCCATTCATATTAACAAAAGTAAACTCTCCCTCCAAATCATCTCCATATTTACCGTTCAATATATCTAAAGCATTCACTTCACAAAATTCGATAAAACCATCACTTGACTTATCAATACACTTATCTTTACTTCGCCTGAACTGCTCCCTTCTGGAACGTGTTTCATTTCCAACAAACATATCACACTCTATATTCACATCCCCTTCACCTATTCTGATATTAAAATCCCCCATTATTATTACTTTCGTATTCCCGTACTTCTCTCTTAACCTATTTATATCTCTCTCTAGTGCCTTCAACAATTCAGGATTATGCTATTGCGAGGGAGCGGGTGCATTATACACTACACCTAAACATATGATTTTCTCATTTATCAGTTTATCTTCCAATATAATCCACAAAACATTTTTAATCCTGGACCAAGTATCTCTTACTACTTTCCCTATGGATTGTCTTACAAAAAGACCCACTCCGCCAGAGGCTCTTCCCTTCACTGCTAACCCCTCCCCTACTATTCCAACATATGTATAATCCTTAACCTCTATATTTACCTCCCTTAGCCAGGTTTCTGTTACCCCTAAATAATCTACCTTTTCTAGTAGATGTCTCAACTTCCCTGTAAATATTTTATTTTTTAATCCCTAGCAATTCCAGAACCCAATCTTCCTTCTTCCTTTTTCCTTTCCCTATTGTGAACCTGTTCTACTTCTAAACCTGTCCAACACTTTCCTACTCCGTAATTCTATTCCTGTTTTCTCCTTTGACGGTCCCGCTAAATTTCTGTCCAAAAGCAATATACTCCCACTGGGTGTCGACACAATACTTTCCTCTCCCTCCGTTCCATCACTCTGAGACCACGCCCCCGCCCTACCCACAGCCAGATCACGTGCCAATTTAGCTTCCTCCCTCCTTGGTGAAATCACTTTCCTTGTTTTGCCAGCTGATGTCCTTGCGTCACTCTGATCTGACGTTCTGGCTACGTCATCTCCACGCCTTGTCTCCGACACCGTCATCTTCTTTCCACCAGCTCCACGTGTCGGTGATGTAACTTCCATGTGTCGATCCTTATCCTCTGGTCTCCGATCGCTCTTTGGACTTCCTCTGCATTCTCTGGTCTCGGATGTATTTTGCTGAATCATATCCTGCTCCTGGAATCTACTGTTCCTTGAGTCACTTTCGTATCCCGTCACCATGCGCCCGTCGACCCACAGTCGTAGATTCTTTATGAAGGCCCGTTTCCCTTCCATTCTTGCCAGCACCATTTGTTGTATTAAATCCTTCTTCAAGGCCCGTTGTTCCACCGATAAATCTCTGTTTATAAAGATATTTGTTCCTTTTAGTAACTTTGATTTCTTCAATACTTCATAAACAAACTGCACTGACGTAAATTTGCAACTATCATTCTGGCTCCTCTTGATCTCCCCACTCTAAATGCTTCTCTAATCTCTCAGCCCTGTAGCTTCAAACCAAGCTTTCCTTCTATAATCTCTCTGACCTCATCTACAGGCCATACTCCATTCCTTTCTTTCACTCCTGCTATAACCAGATTAAACCTGCGATGTCTCTCTTCCAGCAGCTCAACTCTTCTTTTAACTTTCTGTACCTCATTTCGTATATCTTGCATTTCATTTTTGATCTCTCCCTTGATATCTATTAGTTCCTTTTCCATTCCATTGAGTTTAATTCCTAATCTCTCATCCATATCTTTAATGTATGCCAACGTTTGTTCCATGACGTTTCGATCCCCATTTGGCCCAGGGTTGATTTCAACTCCACCAATTACCAATAGTATACCTATTATACATGTGAGAAGAAACATGTTTGCCATCTCTTCTACACCTATGTTTGTTTTAGAATCCTTCCATTTTAACTTGTTAAATGCTCCAATTCTTGCTCTATACACCTCAGTACCAATTCCCATGGTTACTTGAGCCCCTCTTTCATCCACTCCAGGAGCTTCCTCCTCACACATCCACTCTCTTCCACTGCTTGCTTAGCACTCATTATAATATATATATATATTAACTCAAAAATAAGTTTGTATTGATTACAGCATTTGACTCAGCAGTGCAAATAGTAATATTAAAGAGTTTGTGATTTAATAATGGCTTTGATAGTATAAGCCAGGGGCAGCAAAAATGTGATTTGAAACTTGTTTGAACTCCCTCTGCAGCTTCCCTTCAATCCTCACTTTGCATAGTGTTTGCTGCTTGGTAGTTTCATACAGATTGCCTATTCCCAGAATTTAGGGAAGGAATTAATTTTTGCCACTCCTGACATAAGCTGTGGAAACCTTCAGCAGAAGTTGAGTTACATTGGCATGCATGAACCTTTGCTGAATTGTAAGCTTCCTATTGGGCAGAACCCAGAAGACTCTAGTTGCTAATAACTGGATGATACCAGGAGCTATGCAAGCTGCTTAATCTTCTGTCGGTTGTAACTGATCTGGCAGGCACACTTTGCAAACATGTGCAGCTATCTAATCAGTGAATGGTGATAAACGGCTTAATCACTTAGTAGCTTACTATTCAAGATGACCTGTGACTGAACAACAACTTTTCAGTGTTCACTCTTTCTGTGCATTAGAATCATGTGTTTTGATCTGGTAGATCATTGCAATTGTTCCTACTACAGTTTGTGGTGTAGCATGATATTCACAGTTCCAGTGCTGTAAGTAGCTACCAGTCAGCCATGATATTAGTGCGTTTGGAGGGAAGTGGAACTAAACAGTTATGGAACAAGTAGGTGGGACATTGGAAGGGCAGTCAGGTAAAGAAAACATGCGCATTTCTGAGTTGCATTTACTAGCGAGGCCAATGCCTGCAAATGTAGTACTGTTTACGTTGTGTAACTGTACATTCCCCTATCATCTTGACCCTCACTCCCCTCTTATCCCTAGCCTTGATGACGTTAGACACTGTCAACAAAAACAGTGGCACCCTCCTCCAAGCATGCCCATGTCTTGGCCTACTAGTACATTAATAATAATTTTTACTAGTTGTAGCAGTGCTAGCTTTATTCTCGCTCAAAATTCATAAAATTACTAATTCTCTGCCTCATTGCATTTGTTACAATTGCAGATATAATTATTAACTATGCACTCAAAAATAAATTTGTACTAACCCCATTTTTAGCCTTGATTTTTAGCTTTCCATTCCTTTTCCAAAAAATCAACCATCCATTTAATACATTTGTGAATTATTAATTATTTAAATTTTCAAGCAGTTTGCACATTTCTGGCCCAAGGCAAGAACAAAGTTATTACTGATATTAAAAAACCTGATGTATTCTAATTTGACATTTTTCATTATATTTTATTTTATTATTATATGAATCACATCATAGACGCATTACAAGTACAGTTTTTTTTCTTGCTTTATTCAGTGCACTATTTGTAATGGAGGGTAGTAAATAATTACATTTACACAAAGAAGATGTAGAGGCTGCTTTATGGATATTGTTGAATGACAACGTTTCTGATGAAAACTTTGGAGAAGAAAGGACAATGTGTTAGAAAGAAGAGAACTCTGCTCTGAAACAGAGCAAGATGATGGTGAAGCTGAGGACATTGTAGAAGAAGCATTAGTGAACAATGTTAATTATTATATAGGGTGAGACAAAACAATGAAATGGAGCATTGTGCCACCTTCTTAACAAGTTTGTGCTAGGAATAGCAATCTCATTAGAAATCTCCCAAGGGTTATAGGAATTGCAAAAAATGCCCAGTCAGCGTTTGATTGTAGGCAGTCTTTATTTACGGATAGATAATTGACACCATAGTTACCTATACTAATCAGCACATAGCTTCTGTGAAACAGAACTTCAATCATGAAAGAGATGCGAAAACAACTGACCCTATCGAGATAAAAGCCTTTATTGGCCTACTCTACTTGGCTGGGTGCTACAAAGGAAATAGGGAGCATTGAAGATCTTTGGGAGACTAATTGAGATGGCATAGAAAGGTTTTTGCTGGTAATCAGCTGAGGAGATTCAAGTTCTTGATCAGGTGCCTTAAGATTTGACAACTGCTTAACCCAAGAAGGCTGCAAAAAAGAAGACAAACTGGCAGCTATGCAAATTATGTTCATGAAGTTCATAAAAAACTGAAGTCATTCAGTCTGGGAGATAATGTAACTGGATGAAAATTTAGAGGCTTTTGAGGCAAATGTTCCTTCTGACAATACAGTCCATCTAAACTCAACAAGTATGGGATAAAGATCTATGCCTTGCTTAATGCAAATATGTTTTATCTTTATAATGTGAAAATTTATGCAGGTAAACAACTGGATGGGCCATTCTCTGTCAGCAATCAGCCAAGGGACATTGTGAAGAGGCTGATCCAACCAGTTTATGAATCAGGCTGTAATGTTACAGCTGACAGTTGGTTTACTGATGTGCCTGTGGAGGAACTGAATGAATGAAAATGTTAGAAAGAAAAGAATGAAAGAATGTTGTATGTTGGGACAGTAAAAAGAAACAAGCATGAGCTGCCACATGAACTTACTTATTCAAGAGGACGAGAGCAATATACTTTGGATTTCAATGCTCTACAACCTTGGTATTGTATATACCGAAGAAAGGCAAAACTTGTGTTATTAACGTTTCACAATGACACTGAAATTAATCAAGAAATGGAATAAGTTAAAGCCCTGTATCAACACATTCTATAACCAAACAAAAGGTGATGTTGATACAGCAGACAAAATGTGTGCCCCGGGCAATGGTATTTTATGCCATGTTTAACATAGCTGGCAAATACTTAATTTGGGAAATGGTAAGGAATCTATAAGATGGTCATATCCGAAGCAACTCTCTCATAAGCTGGTTCTTTCAGAACTCTAGAAGTATGAGAAGAGCTGGAACGTGCACCAGAAAATGATGAAGACATTGTTTCATTACACACAAGTTTATTTTAATGGCCCTTTCTATGTCACAATTATTAAAACCATTAGAATATAGTGACTCTTTCAAAAAATTAATTACAATCATAACTCGTTCATCAGCTGTCACTGCTGTGCTCTGAAGATGACTTAATAAATTATCAAATTTGGTCCATCTAAAAGAACTGTCAAATTGATAGTTCCGTACTTTTGAATCTCTCTCATCCAAAGTCTCATTCATGAATACAAGCCTCAAAGTCGCCGATATGCTAGACTTTTATCCTGACTTTATGGAAAAAAACAGTGAAAATGGCAGACATTTTGATAATAGTAGGTGTTGCCAAAAATATGCTACAAATCCAGGACATTACTGACAATGTTTGTATTTCTTGGCGCATTGTAAGGGGTGCACAAAATTCTTTTAGAGCTCTACAGAGACAACAAATTCAGATCCAGATTTGATAAACAGATGGTAGATATAGTGGCTATGTTTGCACACATCTTGCTGAAAGAAACATCTAGAGGACTGCCTATTCCACCCATCATATAGTTATTAATTTTTCTTCAGTATTGTGCAGCAAAATGTTATGAATTCATTTATCTTCAGTTAGTTTACAATAAGCGGTAATCCCAGTAGATAATCTCACATTTGTAAAAAGAGGTTAGGCTGTGGTGTGTATTCATAATTTGAGGTGATTTTGTGCTGCACAATGAATTATGGAACAAAGCTTTGATGGTTACTTCTAGGAGCATCTGACAATCTTAATCCGAGACTTAAGTGGAATTTCTTTTTAAAAAATTTCACATTAAAACTAAACAATTTTGAGTATAAATAAACAGCTATCTTAAGCTCACCATATGCATTGAAATCTGTTATTGATTTCTCACAAATATGTATATCTAAATAATAACGACATTCTTTGCATCACATTTCAGGTTTTACATTCTGAATGCAGAATGCCAGTAATATCTGCCTATTTCTCTAAAAAACAAAATTAAAAAAAAAATCTAGCTCATTCAGAGAAAGTAACATAAATGGTATAGTAAGAATTTTCTCAAGGAAAGGTTTGGAATTAAGGCTTTTGATTTACAGAAGGATCTAATTCAACAACATACTGTGTTAATACTGAGTGGAGGTAATACACAAAAAGGCTGACTCTTTTTTTTAATTTTCTGACATGAGCTAGAAATGCCTCTATTTTTCCAATGGACTTTTAAATGTTCCTGCTTTGTGTGTGTATATGTAAGAATCCCACTTAAGTTTTCCTTATTTTTTTCCCAAAAGCAAAATAAAAAACACTAACGATCCAACACCATATCTGATCTAATCTCAATACATTCAAGTTTTCCCTATAAACTTGTGTTGTTAAGGGGAGAAGTTAAGTGCAGAAGCTTCGGTCAATGCCTTCTCTATTGCTATTGTCAGTTGATTTTAGACCTACATGTACTGATTTTATTGCTATAGAGGGGCTGTGTGTTTGGAAATCGGGTTAGCCAACTTTGGAACTTGGTCTTGAAATACGAACTTTCCAGAGTCAAAGTTAAAGTATTGAAACTGTCATCTATGAATAAGACTTTCGTTAAAGTTAAACCTTTGTAACAAAGCAGTCTACGAAAAGTCATCACTGAAAGTACCGTTTATGAATACAAGCCTAAATGTAGCAGTTTGGTGGGAATTATAGACAGCAACAGTGTACAATAGTGCGGTTTCAAGAAGCTACCACAGATGCAATGCTGATGCCCCCATCACCTAATGGGGTGAATCAACCTAATGAATGAATATTTATTTCCATCTTTCTGTGATACAATATTACAAATGAAAATCACAGCTAAACAATTTTAAAAATCTAGTGCGTCTATAAACTAGCTTTACCATACTTAATCCCTAGGTTGTATGTACGGGATAAAGCTACTGTACCATATCTTCACTATCCAGGCTGAAACCATTCTGATGTTCCTTTCTTAGGCTCATTATCCACTTAGCTTTTACATTTCCTAAAAATGTTCCCACCAGTTTAATTGTTTCTGATTTTGGGCTTGCCAACATTTTAATTGTTATTATTTCTTTGTTTAACTTATCCCATTTTTTATTCCATATATCATCTCCCCATCTTTTGATCTTTTCACATTCTTTAGCCAATGAAAAATACTACTTAATTTGTTACACTTAATACATCTCCCCGAGCAATTATTTCCTATCTTTTTAGAAATATTACTCCTGTGTGTATCTAAGTAAGACCTATTCTTCCAAATTGGTTGCATATGTCTACATACTTCTCCCTCCCCCAATTTCTTTTAACTGATTTATACAAAGTCAAGGAACTTTTGTTCTCAAAACTAGCCAATATCTCTTGTTTCTCTGTCTTCCACCCTCATTCTCACTTCTTTCCAAAATCAACTGTTATTGTTTTATCTAATAGCCAAATATTCCTCATGCCAATTTTTTCTAACACATTTTGCATCCCTGAACCAGCTTTATCTTCCTGAAACATCTTTTCGGAATTGTATGCATTATTTTATTATATTACTGTCATCTAGATTTAAACATCTACACCAGTACTTCAGAATTCTCTCTACTATTATACCTTTTCTCCCAACCCTTCCTAACTCTGCCAGTGCCACGCCCCTTGGTGAGCTCTTGTAGACCCAGAACTTCTCTACAAAGCATTATGGACTAGATCAATCTTAAGCCACCTCCTTGTCACTCCCAAAATTTCTATTCCATATAGCATCTTCAACTCAACTACTGCTTCAAGAAGTCTTTCGAGCCAGTTTATTGACAGTGTGGATGTTTTGTATAACCCGACTCCAACAGTTTTCATGTCTAGTTTTCCTTTAGTTGTGCATATTTGGATTGCGCCTCCCAATTCTTATTGCTTGAGAGTCTGATCCCCAGGTAATCAAATTCTTTGATTACCTCTATTGGCTCTCCATTTATAAACCATCTTTCATCTCTTTTTAATTTTGATCTTTTCTTGAATACTATTATATTTGACTTGTTTGTATTCACCTTTAAACCTCATTCTGTATAGAATTTGACAATTTCATTGATAGCATGCTGTAACCCTTTCACTGTTGCTGCCCCTGCTACGAGATCAGCAGCAGATAGCAGCCCTGGAATCTCTTTCTGGGAAGTGATAATGCCCAGAACAAAGCATCAAAATGTGGACATTGTTGATAACATAGACTTCAGATACTGTGAGTTTATACAGTACTACAAAGTGTGGAGTAGACATAGTTTACCAAACAGTACTTCTGTACATAGTGAGATCTGGAACATGGAGATGGCCATTTAGTGTATTTTACAATATATTCTGGACCGGGTCGCAGTAAATACTTTTACTTCTGTAGCAGGTGGCTGCTGGAAGAGTGTGTCTCTCAGATTTAATTCTTGAGTTGGTCATGGAACCTTGTACTTTATGTATGTCAATAAGTTGTTGCCCATCAGTTAAAACAATAAACCTCTGGCAGTTGAAGAAAAGAGCTAATCTGACCTGTCTTCTCGAATAAGACAAAAAATTGGTGACTGTAAGGGAAAACTACTACTTTAATGGATTACCCTTTTCTTTGTAGAACTAACACATCCAATACCTTCGGTCGGTAGCCTGTTGAGGAGCAAGCAAACTTTTGGATCACAGCATATCCGGCATGTGTGAACCCAATGTTTGATATGGCAGTGAAGAAGAAGGAAATTAGATATAGTAATGAAAGGGATGAAAGGAAATTTTGCAGATAAAATTATCCATCCCAGCATTCGCCTAGTGACAGAAAAATCAGAAAAAATCTTCAGACAGGTTGGTTGGCTCCGGGGGTTTTGAACCTCGGACCTCCTGAATGCAAGTTGCACACATTACTGTGATGCCACCCCTCGATGTAAGGAAAAACAAAACTCAAAATTTGGGCACAGGGTGCCAAAAGCCCACTTTAGGTAACTGCACAAACATGACCAAATTGTGGTGCTCAAAATGCATTCCATGAACAGTAGAAGTTATTTCAAGAAAGTTAGTGTTTGATTATATCTGTTTATAGGTTTGTTTATTTCTACAATTCTGATAGGTAAACTACCGCGAGACCCAATGAACTATGAACCAGCTGCGCTGTGTTTTTACACTGGGCATGTGGGCACATGTTTCCACTGTTGCTGTAATCTAGGTCATGCTACTAACTTTGGCTTTGCTCTGCTCTGCAGTATTGCGTTAACTGTGAAACAGCATAGTTCAGTTCATACAAGTTATTTATTATTGTGTCCTATATTTAGTCACAATTATGGCTCAGTGTGTGTTTACTATTGAACAGCTTGGAAGAATTAAAACAAAATATCTGCCTGGAAATTGCCAGCATTTCACAACGTGAACTACGGCGAGTGATGGGTAGTTTGTTAAAGAGGTACTAAAAATGTATGGACAACAATGGTGGTTAGTCTCAGCATCTCCTTTCATAATGTTGGTTAGTAAAGCCTTTAAACATAGTTAAGAGAATTGTTGTATGGTTGCATCAGTGCCACTATATGATAGCCACAGATGACAATGAGCACCACCATTGCAAACCGGGAAAACAACGTGCAGCCAGTTCATAGTGTCTCCCTGTATTAACTTTCAGTCATTTGTGTTAATTCACATTTTTGCAGTTAAAGATATAGCATTTATCACGGAATTAAAGATATACCATTTTGAACATGTTCCTGATAAAAGTAGCTCATAATAAGCTCATTACTCGGCTAAAGAATTACATGGGCCAAAATGATGTGTTAGTCCTTTCAGGTAGCTCCCAATGCCAGTCATTCTAGTGTTAATTTGGTGCATCTGGTAAGTAATAATGTGCCACTTAAAGGCATACTAATATTCATGCTATTAGTTTCTTCTGTGGTAATATTAAGGGTTTTCAAATAAAAATGAATTAAATATCCTATGTGAAAAGCTATGAAATTGTGAATAATTGTTTAAAGAAAGAATGCTGATTTGAAGTTCACAATGAGAAAAATTTCTATCATGGTGAGATGATAGAAATTGTAAATGCTTAATGCAGAATCAAAGCAATGGAACGATATGAGAAAGTAAGAAAAAATAGGAATGGTCAATGACAAATTTTGAGATGTATTCATAAAATCATGCTATATGAAAAAGAAAAAGGACCTTCCTTAAAAAATGGTTCTTGTGATACTTGGGAATTTGATGAGCATTATCTTGTGTTGCTTTGAGATATTAATTTTGAAGAATATTATTCAATAATAGGTATGTTGAACATTGAGTTCTTACTGTATCTCCAATTCTGCCAGTATCTACTTAACGAGTTTTTATTAAAAATGGTAATATATTGCAGTTTAAACTGCTTAAATTCACATTAATATCTTAAATTGTGTGTGAATGTTACCTTAGCCTGTAAGTTTTTCATATACTTGTTCACATTAATATCTTAAATTGTGTGTGAATGTCACATTAGCCTGTAAGTTTTTCATATACTTGTCGCAACTCAAAGTAAAAATTATAATTACTTGCTGATAAACAAAAGAGAATTTTGTAAATCATATGTAGTGCATTTAACAAAATTCCTTTGCATGTAACATCAGTTATCAATTATAAAAAGTAGGTTTATGGCCATCATACGGGGTAATATTGTGCAAACTGTGTCAGTGTATATGAAATAAAATTCATTGTTCATTTGAAGTAGCTTTTGGGTCACAAAAACCAACACACTTTGGATAAAGTGAAAGTTGACCCCTCAGATTTGATTGAAATTTTGTAGAAACATTCATCCTAATGTGGAACATTTTTGTATAAATTATTAGTGCAATCTGGCCATTAAAAATAATAATAATAATAATAATATAGGGTGTTAAAAATTGCCAAAAGCATAATATATAAATGCACATTTTAAGTTATTTATTACAACACACATGGATTTAGAGGGAAGGTTCATAGGATAATTATTTGAACTTTCAAAAACGTACCTCGTGTATTCTTTTATTAACTCTTAAATGACTGACCACCTTAATACAGCATCTCTTACTTTTAAAATTTCTTGTGTACTATTTTATGTATACTTTATAACGTTAACATTAAGTTCTTGCTAAAATACTATTATTTTAAAAAGAGAGGCTGTTCCTAAAAAAGGGAACATGGTCACTAACTTGTGGAAATAATCAAGACAGAAAAGAAGGCGGAAGTATTATTAAATCTAGCTCCTTATAACTGGAAGAGGCTTGTTACTGAACCTATAGCATCCTGTAGATACCATCCTTCCCGTAACTCCACTGTTAACCTTGTGTTTTGAATTCTATTAAAATTAATCCAATGATTTTGAAAAGTCTAAAAGTGATTTGTAGAAAGCTAATTGATGGAATAATTTTATTTAAACAAAAGGTAGTGATATCTATTTTCTCACTCTTGAAGTATAATAAGAAATATTACAGGTGGTAGTGGAGGCGGCAGCTTAAAATGCCATAATTCAAATTTCTTGTCTTTATTGCGATCTCTCCCAGCCATGGCCGGTGGATATTATTGCACACCAACTATTTAAAGAGAAGATTGTAGACTGATTTAAAGCACATGCTTCTTTAGCATCTGAACAGCAACTAAATTGAATATCTACTGTTGTATTCATAACTGTAGTCACCTTATTTTGTCATCCATTTTTAAAGTATAAAATAAGTTACAGCTACTATAAATGAATAACATGTTCTAATAATTTTACCCTTTGTAATTGTTATAACTCATAATTTTGCCATCATTACATCTTATAATACTACTGCTTTATATTTTCTTTTGTGTTTTACTGCCGCACGGCTGGAAAGAAACATAAAAAGTTGCTGGGTCATTCCATGAAAACTTACACCAAGGTGGACAGTTATCTTGTTTTATAAGTCAAGGTTGGTAGGTATTAAATTTGAAGTAAAATATACCTAACTGGAGAAATTGTATAAACAAGTAGGAACATTGTTACCTCTCTATTATTATGATTTTACTGCAAAGTGACAACAGTTGTTGAAAGAAGTGTTTGGACAGCTATATTTTAAAAAGGTTTCTTAAGGGTAAGTTTTAAATTTCGAAAATCAATGTTTTTTACTTACACATACTCTTAAGCTAGATTTACACTGAACTTATTGGTCACTGTATCTTCATATTTTACCTCTCATTGGAGCTTTAATTATCAGTGTTAAAATGTCCCATTCCGTAACAGAAAAATGTATTTTTTTTTGTATTAATTTGAAGCCATATTTATTCAATGCTGATGTGTATGATCAGTGAACTTTGTGATAAACATCCAACAGCACCTAACATCAAAAAATACAAAAACATAATACTGGAGAAAGCTTTTAATAACTGTCCCATTCCATCACAGACCAGCATTTGTGAATCACTAAGTTCAACATAGCTTGAATTTATATTCTGAGAAACACTTACTTTATAAATGTATTGTATATTTTAAAATATACAAGTTATGCCTTTGCAAGTAGTGTAGGCATATATCTTATAAAATGCCCTGTGTGAGATTAATAATTTAGTTAAACAATTTTATCAATGGGACAATATATCGCTGCAAGCTCCTGCGAAGAAGGATATTGTGACAGAGAGTGAAGAAAAACAATTTCTGAAGAGATTTATGTACACCACTATTGTGAAGGCATATCTGATATTAAAAAAGGAAAGCTCTGTTAAGAAGGTTGGAAATGAAAATTCTTTTCATTGCGACTGAAATTTGTCCTTCCAGTCAGTGAAATGCCTCGCCACAGCTTCTTGTATCACTATCATGAGAACATCAATTTACTTGAGACTGCTCTGAGATATTTCTAAAACATCGTCATAACTAATCAGTACATTAGTATGCAATTCTGAAAATAATAAATACATGTCAAGCACTTGTGATAGTTGTGGCATCAAAAACCTGCTCAGTCAGCATAAACCTTAACAGATAATACAAATGGATTAGTGTGGTTTATTGGAACACCATTGATGGAAAAATTGAAAATGTTCTGAAGGACAACACTGTTTGTGAAACATTTGAAGAACTTATTGAAAAAATACCCCAGCTTTTAAAACATTACTTCTTTGTAAAAACTCGGCATACACATTTCCAAGAGAAGAAAGGCGCTGTAGATGGCAAAGAAATTGTAGTACAGATTGATTTTGCCGAAAATTACACTGCCAGATTTGAAAATGAAATTCAATTGGCATATTGGAACCCTTAACAGATTACAATCTTCACAGCTGTTGCAGATAAGTCCTGAAATGGTACAGAGTTACGTAACTGTCAATGACAAAATATCACATGACGAATATGCTGTCAACACATTCCTTCAAAGGCTGGTTTCTCAGATCAGGAAAACTTACTCAGAGGTCTAAACAATTTACATTTTTGGGGTGATGCAACAAGCCACTTTAAACAGCATTACTCTCTTTGTAATTTAACTCACTTTCTGAAAGAGTTCAAAGTTCTGTTAACTGGAACTTTCCAGCTACAGGTTATGGAAAGGGCAGTATCAATGATGTTGGTTAAGAACTGAAGAGATTAGTATGGCATGCTGTATTAGGTGGAAAACACATGTTTACCAATGCAGTCTTTTTAATGATGTGCAAGGAAAGTGTCAACATCAGTAGAGGTGATATTTTGTTCTAAATATGCAGTGGATCAACAAAAGACAATTTGATGCTAATGCATGATACCTGACACTCATTCTAAGCACCGAATTAAAGTTTTATCTCCTTATAATGTGGTTTACAAAGAGCTTGCTTTGACCAAAAAAGTTTCATCTTTGATTTTGTGGCTGGCAGAAGTGTCCAAATTGAAACAATGGAAGGAAATTCAAATGTTCAAACAGGGACTTTTGTTGTGGTGAAGTTTATGACAAAAAGACAGCTAAGAACTTCATAGGACAAATCTTAAAAAGTGGATATTATTGAATGTGAGATCAATTTCACGAGAGACAGATTTAAAATTTGTGTTTAAAAGTAATGACACTTCATGGGTTGGAATTTCTGATGTATTGAAAGTAATTCCAGTTCCTGACGTGGATAATAGTGTGTTTCATTTCCTGGTGTATACATCACTTATATATCATAATGTGAGTTCTGATAAAGAATGCAACATAGTAACACTGGTATGGTAATTATTTTATGAAAGATGCAGTTTTCATTTTGTACATGCCCCTTTTCGTCACACTAACTATCCCTTTCCATCACATAAGTAAAATATATTAACTAAAAATAATGATTTCCATGTTATTCTCCATAATCTTATATTAATACTTGATATATGGCTATTCATTACTGAAATGATGAGATAACACATTTGTGTAGTTTCACAGAACTTCGGTTATTGGTAACACAGAGGGAACTTTCTTTTTGTCCAAGTCCCTTTCCGTCACAAAAATTACTTAATATTTTTACTTCAGCTTAGCAAGATATTTTCCCTTTTATGCTTCTTATGTTAGGATTAAAATTCTCTGTTATTAATAAAATAAACATTCATAGTTTGTTTTAAGAGTTATTTTTGGAACAATACAGAGAAGTGAAACCTTCCAAATGTCCCATTCCATCACTTGAAATGGCCCTGCTATGGGTGCTAACAATGGAGAGCAGCTTCTCAAGTATCAAAGACGACATGATATTAATGCATTGTTGGCTACTTTGCATTTATCACTGTTTTAGCAACTCTCTCAATTCAATAGGTTATTATTTTCTACAACCTCATTACCATTTTCATATGTATATCAGCATGTTCTTGTTGTAACTAGGTAATGGTTTAATTGAAAACATTTATGTTCTTAAAGTTAAGGAAGTTGTAATTCCGACCATGAGGCCCTTGCTAGCCACCTATTTTGCTTTG
The DNA here is from genome assembly GCA_030765065.1 of Deroplatys truncata. Lineage (NCBI taxonomy): Eukaryota > Metazoa > Arthropoda > Insecta > Mantodea > Mantidae > Deroplatys > Deroplatys truncata. Next base: position 422,511,513 of record CM060990.1, read on the forward strand.
CAGTAGCGCCGACACTGCTGTATTATTCGGCCAAAGAACCGAAGCAGCAGTAACGAAGAATACTCACCAGTTTTAGTTGTTGCTGTAAAGTAGTAAGAAGTGTGAAAGTGTTGTGCTCAGTTCTTTAAATGTTTATTCTTTTGTGCAGTTTGTTCATAATTGAAGGTAATGTCAAACTTAAATTCAAATAAAAAAATGAAACTTTGCATAATCAAGTGACACTCCATTTTTTGTTCCTAAACAGTCCAAAAACGTGAGTAGTGTAAAGGAAGAAAAAGTGTTGCTGTTGTGTTGCATATTTTGGATCAATCTGCTTGCTGCAGTAAATTTCCTGAACAGACTTCCTCACAAAACTGTGAGCTAGATATAGGGTGTTAATGTAAACAATCATACCATTTCTGATGATGTTAAATACAATTTACTATGCAAAACATGGGCACCCGATTCAAAGTATGAATTTATTGTTCATAATTCAAGTGGGCATAATTGAAGGTACCAAATGAACTGGATGCAGCAGTTTCCTTGGTTGACATACAGTGACAAAGACAAGGGGGACGTAATGTCACTTTTGTGTGCTGTTTGGCAGAGACGAAGGGGAAGGGGTGACCAAACTCAAGGAGCTTTCACTGCAAAACCATTTAGTCACTATAAAACTGCAATTAGTGAATTAATTAACCATTCTTCCCGTAACTACCATAAAATATCAGCAATAAAAGCCAGCGCTTTCATGGACTTAATGGAAGGCAAATGTGACAGTGAATCAGTGCAAGTTGACTCTCATATGAAGAAGATAGGCAAGCAGAACAGGCTGGGCTGATTCCTATTGTAAAGACTATTGCTCTGTGGCATCAGAATATTCATTTGAGAGATCATAGAGATGATGGAAGATTGTTGGATTCAAGTGCAGAATGTAATATGGAAGAAAATTTTCGAGTAGATGCTGGTGACAAAATTTTGAAAGAACATGTGGGAAAAGATCCCAGAAATGCAATCCTCATTAGTAAGATGATTAAAAATAATTTGAGTGCTGTGGAGATCTGATATTAGACAATATTCTAGGAAGATTAAATTAAGCCAGTTTTTTTTTCGGTATTAGTCAATGAAACAACAGATGTTAGTACCCGTAAACAAACCGTTTTATGTATTTGGATGTACAAAGTAACATGTTAAAGGTAGACTTTGTGGGGCTTGTGAATGTCAACATCTAACAGGAGAAGCATTAGCAGAAAACTATTGTGACTAAGCTGCATAGGATTGGCTTATCACTTTGAGACCTAAGAGGCCAGACATATGACAGAGGAGCAAATATGGCAGGAAGACATCATGGAGTACAGGCTAGTGTCCTCAAATTACAACCATTAGTGTTGTACATTCATGGTACTAGTCAGTGTATGAATTTAGCCATCTCAAAAGCTTGCACTATACAGGAAATAAGAAATGTGTTTGGAACAATAAAAAATGTATGCAATTTTGTTAGAGAATCTGCAAAATGAACAGCAATGCTAGAAGCAAAGATCCAGCAAAACTTATCTGACATCAAAGTCAAAAGACTTGAGTCACTTTGTGAGACTCTGTGAGTGGAGAGACATGATGTAGTATTGGTTTTTTGAGAAATTATACCACCTCTGCTAAAATTTCTCGAAGTTGTTCATAAAGAACAAGGAACAGCTTTTACTTTGGCCAATGCGATGCTGTCTGCTATCAAGCAGTTTTATTTTATTGTTGCATTGGAAGTAATTGTGGAAATATTTTCAATCACAGTGCCCCTCTCTTATCAATTGCAAGATTCGTGCCTTGATTTATATAATGCTATCAAATACCTCAACAGTTGATGCACTATCAGAGCATAGAACACTATTTGAGGAAAGATTTTTAGCTATTTATTCAAGTGTTACATTAAGTGAGGAAATAGGTATATCTGTTTTAGTTCCGTGTGCAGTAAATTGTCAGATTCACAGATCCAACTTGCTATGCAAAGATTCCAAGACTTTCGTGTTTCAGTATATGTGCCATTTCTTGACCAAATAGTGCCAAGAGTGACTGCACATTTTATAAAACAGCATGGAGAAATACTGGCTTTGCAGTATCTCATACCAGGTTATGGTTCAAAGCAAGACTTTTATGTTGAAAACATTGTGATTGCTACAAAGAAGTATGCAGGAGATATTCCAGACACAACAGATGCTCTAAGGGGGGGAAATACATGTATGGAATACCTACTGGAATAATAAACCAGGAGATAAACCAAACACAGCTGTTGACCTTTTTGTTCACTGGAAATGGAAGGTTACCCGAATAGAGGATGCCTTCTCCATATTCTTGCTATTCTGCCAGTAACAACATGTTCTGCTGTAATATCGTTTTCTTCTCTTAGAAGAGTGGAAGACTTTCCTTCGTTTGACTTTGAATGAAGACAGATTGAATGGACTGGTTCTTCTGCACACTCATTCAGGACATTGTTATACCTCCAGAAGAAGTAAATGACCTTTTTAGTCCTAAACTGTGACGTTGGTTAAAATTTATTAATTTGTAGCTTGCTACCCAACATTAAGATAGGAATTTGAAAACTGATCCTTGTTTCATTAGTGTAAAGAAAAAGACAAATACTTTATGTTCAAACTGTTTTGCTGTGACTTGATGTTTCATGATCAATTAAGTTACATTTTTGTGAACAATTATTTCGCAGAAAGCAGAGTGAAAACCATGGGCCTCTGCATGCTCACTGGTGAGTTTGATATATTGCATGCTATGTTTGTATCTTGATCATGCAATATTACTAATATAGAACTTTTAGGTTTAGATAATTATAGTAACTAAAGTGCTTGCCCTCCCTTAACTTTTTTCTGGATCTGCACCATGATTAGGCCGTTGTATATAATGTAATCATTTTAAAGCCCATTAATTAGGTTTTCAGTGTGTATATTCAATCAGTTACACAAGTTGTGTATACAGAGATGTTCAAGTAAAAATACTTATTTGTTTACAAAAGTAGCATCTCCAATTTCTTTCAAACTTTGTTTTGTTAAGTACGTCAACATAAGTGCACAAAAATAATTGTGGGCATTCCATGGTTTGAGAAATATATCTATATAAATAATTAGTTTTATAGCAATTTGCAGATTTTGTCCAAAAGGTTCACAGTGTTTATGTATTATTGATTTTTGGTTGTTTTGCCATGTTTGCAACATAAGTATAAGAGGGAATTTCATTTATTATGTTGTTGCTAATTATGTTTTTTTTTTTTAAGTTGGCTATCATAATAACATGCTTCAGATCAGCTATGGCAGCCATATGATTGACACTGTTGAGTAATCGATATAATTGTGGATTTGGCATCTGGCAAAACAAAACATAGGCTGCAGAGAAATCCAATTTCTTTGTGGGTATATTCATCTAGTAGACAATTAGTAATTTGTGGTTATGGCAACTGTACAGTGTTCATTTGGATCAGCTATAGCTTCCTCTACAAGCTGTGCATCAGAAGTTCAATGTGTTCTATGTTCTGCTTCAGTAAAACCATATGATGAACTTGCACCTGAACAACAAAAGAGTATATGCTTAAGATCTGGTTTATCTGAAATACAATTCATATGAAATGTGAGCAAAGCTTTCCTGGTGTTGTGAATACTTTAGATTTTCTTGGGCTTCCAGCCAGGTGTAGATTTGGTTAATGTACGTTCCCATCTTCAGGATAGCCTGAATGATGCAAATTAGCAGTCCTCCATGTTTATACTAATGCCTGTGGAACTAAGTCTGGATCTCTTAGCAGGTCAAGTACACTGAGGTGGTAAAAGACACGGATATAACAGAAAATCTTTTAAGTGAAGTAGCTGTCTGATGTGATGATTTTGTGTTTCTGTGTTGGATTTGATATATTTTTAAGGCTGGTTTCCAGGCCATGCTGAGCTGTAGTTCAGAATCTTGGTTCAGGTTGCCTTTCTTGGATGAGATGGCTAAAATTTCCTTCACCCTCTGTTGGGTCATTCCATGCCAAATCATCACAATAAAGTGGGGTTTTCAACCTTACCCCTTTAGATTTTCATGAAATTTGGTAGAATGGCTCAGAACACATGGAAATGAGCCTACGTGAAATTTTATTTCTCTGTGATACATGGTTTTTGTATTGCAGGGTTGCAAACATGATGAATGTTAAAATTTATGCTCGCAAGACCCGCAATAAACATGAATAACTCTGCTTTTAATTATGCTATAATTGTAATCTTGGACTTGTTTTGAAGCTAAAGGAACTGAGATGTCACTAAAAAGGGCTTTGTTCTAAAACATACAAGTTTAAGGTCAAGGGTCATGACCTTTGACCTTGAATATAAAAGAAAATGTAGGTTCAATATGTTTGGAAATAAAGTATGTTATGCAGCTAAATATAACCTTTCTTAGGTGTAGGTTTAATCTTGGGAAGGCTTTGGAACACAAGTAAATGGATGTTTAAGTATGCTACATGAGCTACTCTTGCGTTAAACAATCCTCTGAGCAGGTTCAGGCTTGTCTACTATACAGGCTGAGACTTGCCTAATACACGCTGCCTCTGTCTGTGGAGTGGAGTTCCCAGTGTGGCTTATGTTTCTGCATTGTGACATATGTTATTGCTGGTGGTGTTGATTTCTTTAACTTAACAATTTCATTTATATGACGATGGAGAAGTACCTCTTAATCACATTAAGAGACAGTGTTGCAATCCATTTGGTATTAAAAGACACAAAAGCGGCAGAAAATAATTGCAGAAAGTGCTAGCATGGATGACCGAAGTCCTGCTACACATCAGAAGTGACCAGATGATCTGTGACAGTTGCAGAAAACAAATTAAGAGGGATATTTCTCCTTCTGAAGAAGAGCCAAGCACATCAGTAGAGGACAGTAACACAGAGGTGACAGCATACACACTGACCTTGCTGGACCGACATGAGAGGGCTCTGCTCGGCCTACGTGTACCCCATCTCTCTGCAAACCTAAGCACTTATTTCTTGCACACTCTTCTACACTTCCAACAAGTTTGGAGTTATTTGGGAAATTCTTTCTTGGTGTTGCAATTTTCACAAACGGCAGTGTAGAAGCCAAGCTTCAGGATCACAAACAGGAGAAATCTTTTGATGAAAGAAAATTTCCAATTGTTTTGACTTTTCATGATCTGCTTAATTCTTTGGTAATTTGCAACTTTCTTCTGCTAAGTTTCATTAGGTACTCCAGTCACTAAACTGAATTTAGTATTGGTTTGGCATACCATTGTGTCAAAAAATAGGTACCAAACTAAACTAGTTGAGTAGAGCAGAATGGTAGAATAAGTTGATCCAATTATAATTCTTCTTTTAATGTGGTGCGTTATTTACTTCCCATTTTAACAACAAATAGTGTTTGATGTTCATTTTACAATTGTTTTCAAATGTTATTTCTGTGCTTAATGATAATGAAATTTGTAAACCTCTTGTTACAGAAGGGTACACAGGCCAATGTGTTGCATTACATAGACACTGTGAAGTAGTGAGAGGCATTGACAGATGCACCACCAAGCTATTCAGGAGATTTGCACGGCTGTGAAATCAATGCCAAGAGTATGACAATTCAGGCTAAAGCTCAATGAGGGTGTGGAAGGCAAAGTCCAAAGCATCAGAAGCTAAATTATGAAATGTTAAAGTAAACAGTGAAAGAATAATATTTTTTTCCTCAGAATAAAACAATCATTTTAGTTGTATATGAGACCTTTTATTGCTTTTTACATTTGACTGTTTTTCAAGTGTGTGCATCTGTGTGCTAATAATTTGATATTAATAAACATAGCTGACCAAGTTTCATGACACTTTCGGATTAGCTAAAGAATGGAACACTGAGCATTCAAGTGCTGGATTGTTAGTGCCTGCTCTGAGTAGATTCAAACAGAGAGGGGAAGGGGAGGCATAAGTATGCACACATTGTATCACTTTACTGACACCACCCATATGTAAAAGTTTGGAATATGCTCTAGAACTTAATCCTTTTGTTTTTATAATGGTTATGTTTTATGAGCTATTTATTTATAAGAGAGATCAGCATTTTATTCAAGAAGGAGACTATTCCAATTTTAAACTAATTGGTGAATTGACTTTAAGCACTTGTATTACTCCACTTACCAAATTACTGGCAGGACATGTTTGGAGGACCCATTGGCCTGCCAGTAATTTGGTAACAGAGCAATACTAGTGTTTAATGTCAATTCACCAATTAGCTATTTGCTTCTCTGTGTGCAAGTTCCAATGATTTTAAATTTATTCCAATTTTGTTTGTCTCAGAATAGGATATACAAAACATATTTAATGCTTGAGGAGCCAAGAAACCCCCCCTCTCTCTCTCTTTCTCTATCTCCCCCCCCTCTCCCTCTCTCTCCCTGGTATAGTAATGAAATCTGTTAACCCATTCATGTACTTTGGTTTATCTCATCATTAATATACTTTACGCTTACTGTATTATGACAGGCCTTTGAATCATCAGTTTTCAGAATTTTATGCATGTTGCATCAGTGATCAGATTATTTACAGTGTCTGCTTTAATCTCCAGGGCCTATAAAAAATGCTTGTTACCAAAGAAAATTCTTGCTACCCATTAGATTGAATTTGTGTTGGGATTAAAAAAAATCTGAGTAAACATATTGCCCCTAACTGCTGCCACCTTGCAAGGGATGTCACAATTGTTGACTCTATGAGGAATAATAAAGCGACTGATCTATATACAGTTATACTTGGATTAAATTAATGGGTTCAAATTATAATATGGTTGCTGATAAATCATCACAATCTGAAGATAATGATCACTAGAAACAGGTAAATGGCAATGCCCCTATACCAATTTCATCATGCAGTGCTGTGTACCATGACAGACACCAACAAATTCATGAAGATTGGAAATGGGATGTAGTAAATAGAGTTCCACCTCAAGCACAGTGCATGTATGTTGGTGAAATAAATGCTTCAGCAGCTAAGCCCCATGGTGAAATCTAAAAGAATCTGATTTGGTAGGTGATAGTGGAATTTTGGGACTCTGTAGTGATAAATACATATGAGTATGTTGCCAAGAAGCTTCAAGAAAATGCTGATGGCATGATTACAATGAATGAATGAAATTTATTTGTCATTAATCACATACAATATCTAGTTAAATTTATACAATATACACCTTCCTTCTTTTTTTCGTTAGACACCTTCAACTAATTTCTATCCTTAAGAGTTGTACACACTAACACCCTGGTTATTGGCGTATAAGAATCCTGTTTAATGCAAATTAACTAATCCTAATTCCTCCTTAAGTTAATTTCTTCCTCCTTTCATTAACTGACAGTTCTATATCATTTCTCATGTCATTTCTTACTCTCTCTAATCCTGTACCCTTAATTTCCTTTGTTCTAAGTTCCTGTCCCTTCTAATAAACACTCGTATTCCCCTGGTACCCCGCCTTTCATTTTCTTTTTCACTCCGTGTTTTCCAAAACACTCATAACCCTCCATGTATATCACTGTGTTTTTGGTTAACCAAGTTTCCACCATTGCTATAGATCACCTCACATCCACACTTGAGCCAATTCCCCTTTATTAATTTTGACTAATAAACCTTCCGCATTCCAGCAACCACCATCAGGGGAGACTCATCCTATGCTGAATCTGTTCTATTTTGTCTAAATTGTTGTAGTTTTGCTTTTGTTCTTGTTAGCCTCCCCTCCTATTGTGTCTGAATCCTCTTGTGGTCTTTTACTATTAAGATACTGCCTTCGGGTGTTGACACTACGCTGACGCCGCTAATACGCCACTCCTTGCTTCATCTACCAGCTGTTTCTGTGGGCTGACCTCCTTCAATGGTGACATCACCTCCCTGGTTGGTTCGTTGCTCTCCTGGTCCTTCCCCTGTGGCACGCTTACTTCTTCTCCCTTCCTTTCCTCTCTTCTGACTGAAGTTCCTTGGCCTTGGTGCTGAGTGAAGGGAATTCCATCGATGTATAATTGCAAGCCTTGCATGAAAGATCTCCTTCCTTTGTTTCTGGCTTTTTTCAGCTCTTTTAGTAATTCATGTCTTATTTCTCGTTCTTTTTTCCCATAGTCATTTTCAATAAATATTCTGATGTCTTTCAGTTTTGTTGCATTGCTTAAAATTTTCCGCTTGAAATTCATCGTTGCTAGTTTGACCAAAATTGGTCTTGGTTTCCAGCCCCTTCATCAAATTCTAAAGGAGTCTCTAATCTTCCAACCTACAAGTTTGATGCCAAGCTTCCCGAGTGTCCTTTTGTCTCTTTGTTCTACTATTCCAAAGATCATCACATTCAGCTTTCTATTTGCTTCTGCCGATTTCTCCAGTTGGTCTATTCTGTTTCTACACTCCCTTAGTTCTTGTCTTGTTTCTTGTTCCATTTGGTTTATGCTGCATTTTATTTCTCCTGTGTTCTTTTCCATTTTTTTCTTCCATGCTCTTCTCTCTGCATTTGATATTTTGTATATCTTGTGCTATACTTTTCAGTAATGGCATTATCTCGTCCATCCTCGGCCCTGTCTTTTCCGTATTTACGAGCGTTCATGTTATATGTCTGTTCTCTTTGCGCTCACGCAAGCAACCCTGCATGATTACAATAATCACTCATATTTTCCAGTCACAGCAGATGAACTGAAAGCACATGTGGCTTTATGTATTTTGATCCCAGCAACTATAGGGTATAGCTTTATTATCCAATGTGGGAAAAACTTATACAGGGATTTTAGCAGACAGACTACAAGAATGGGCAGAAGAATATAAAATCCTGTCAAAATTTCAAATAGGCTTTAGGAAAGCTAGAAGAACAATTGGCAATGTATTTGTTATAAGAACATTAATGGATAAATATCTAAAGACCAAAAGAGGAAAATTGTATATAGCTTTCATTGACTTGGAGAAAGCCTTTGATAGAATAAAGCTGAAATTACTGTGATGCAAATTGTTAAAGAAAGGTGTAACTAATCAAATGGAGACTGCCTTAGGGTTTATATAGGGATAACATTTTCTGTGTAAAATACAAGGAAGGAGTAATAACCAGAGAAATACACCAAGAAAAGGACTAAGACAAGGATGTGAGTTAAGCCCAATTTTATTTAATTAATTTATTGATATATTAAAAAATGTTATTGACACTAACTATTTCTTGCCTGTAATAAATAATATATGGATAACTGGTCTGTTCTTTGCAGATGACTAATACAGTGGCGAAGCGTGCGTAGAAGCGCTGGAAGTGCTGCTCCCCCAAGAATTTCTGAAGAAGAAGAGGAGGAAGACAATATTCATGTGAAATAATATTTTATTTGCTCTGGATACATTTTTAAAATTTATTTGTGAACATCAGCCATGCTGTGGACAGATGGACATCTGCCGAAGCTCCAGTGACCCGTGCTTAAGTTCATTCAATACTGAACATTTTTGTATTCATGCATTTGTAGCCTCTTTACTTGCAATATACTTTATAGGTTTCCAGAAGCAATCAGGACTCATCCATAACTGTTAGGAAGCATTGAAAGATATCATCACATGAAATCTCTGTAGTGTGCGGAGAAAAGTTTGTTGTATTTTAAGTGGCACCTTTAAAGAGAACTTTAAGTATATTTCAATAGTAATAATTTGTGTATTTTGCATAGACTGGTATATAGTAGTAATAAATAGGGATTTCTTGTGTAGTTTTAAGTTATTAGCAAAAGTGTGTGAATTTTATACTTTCTCCATTTTAGGTTAACTTTTCACATGGTGTTGGCCAGCTCTAGGAATTATCGGAACATCTGAGTGGAGTGGAGAGTAGAGGAGAGATATGTTTGCTTGCAGTGTGAGCAGTCTTACAGTGCAAGAAGGGTCTACATGTGACTGTACAATAGAAAGAGTGCTGAGGAGTAGATTTAGTTATTTCAGTTATGAGGAAAACCTAAATATAATTAAAAGTGACAAACTGATAAAACTTCTTAATAATGATATCAGTATGCAAAACAAAGGCGTTAAAACATTTATGTTCCACTTTAATGAAAATATGTATGATACAATTCTATGGTTATGTGGATGTCAGGTTGTGAAAATTGTTTGCTGGCTGTGCTTGCTATTTTTGCCAGAAAAAAGCATTTGGAGTTATGCAGGTTTTGATGACTTGAATAATTTACACAAAGCTCAGAGAAGGCATCAAGGAATGTAAAATCACATTATTTGCCTCAAACAATTTATGCAGTTCAGAAATACATGGATTGAATCATGTTTAAGTGAACAATTCCGGCTCACAATACAGAAGCACAATGAAGATGTAAAAAGAAACAGGAAAATTCTTTTGCAAATGATAAAGTTAGTACACTTTTTGGGAAAGCAGGAACTTGCATTTTGAGGACATGGCGAGTTCAAAGGCTCTTTGAACAGAGGAAATTATATTGAAATGTTGAAGGTATTACGAGATTGTGATATAGACTTGTCTCGTCACTTGTCAGATTCGATGGTTTTTACAGGGTTGTCCAGTGACATACAGAATGATATTATTTATTCTGTTTTGGAACTAATGGCAAACGAAATAAAGAAGGAAATTTTTGAGACTTCTTTTGTTGGAACTATTGTGGATGAGGCAACAGATACTACAATGAAATCAGAACTGTCTATTATACTTAAGTATGTGACAGAAACTGTAAGTATTGAAGAAAGATTTTTGTGCTTTAGAGATGTCAGTGTCGATAGAACAGCAAGTTCTTTAGCACATCATGTGTTTGATATCTTAGAAGAATTAAACTGTGAAAAAAATTTGGTCTCGCAGACATAGGATGGGGTGGCTGTAATGTCAGGGGAACACAGTGGTCTTCAGATGAGAGTAAGAGAAAAGTACCCACAAGCTGTATTTGTGTATTACTATGCACATAGACTGAACTTAGTTTTGTTACAACTGTGAGTTTATTAAGCAGTGTAAAATATTTTTTACTTCACTTTCTGGTTTTGGCATTTTCTTTTGTGTGAAATAAAAGAGATTTCCAACATTAGCTCCAACAAGATGGAATTGGAATTGGAGTAACAGACTATTACAAACTGTACAAATACAAACAAGATATAGAAAACTTGCTAAATTCAATGGTCAAAAATGCAGATATTTGGGATCCGGAAACAGTATATGGTGCTCAAGGTCTTCTTTCAACATTACGTGGGTTTGATTTCTACGTTTTTCTTCATGTGTTCTGTTGTATATTTCCTTAAGCTGACACAGTTTCAAGTACTCCAAAAGAAGGCTTTAGATATTGAGTAGTGATGGGACGATATCACTATTTCTCGATACTCCATACCGATATTGATTTTCGAGCACCAATATTTGACACTTGATACTCGGTACTTTAAAAAAACTGTAAAAGCGATAGCTTATTCACTGAATTATGTTCTTATTAGTATATTTCTGTGTATAAATGCATGTAATAATTTTTTTATTGTATGCTGATTCTGAAATTGTTCCTGTTTGGTGTTCTCTAATTGACAGACATTTTTTTCTTGATAATACCACATCTATTTTTGCATCCAGTAACAAGTAATTAGCCAGAAACATGGTAAGCTTGTGGATTAAGCTTCTCTGCTACCCACCCTCATGCACTAGTATATACATGTTTAATAGAAAGGCATTTAAGAAACAATTAAAAATTTGAAGAAAAAATCAAGGGAGTATTATATGAGATGCAGGGTTATAAAGGAATCAAAGGTTCTTGTTTGAACACGAGTATTCATGAAAGAACAAGTATTTCCATGCCCTGTATTATCTCACATCATAATTCTGGTTTATTTCTGCTGGATTCACAGATTTTGCTCACCGTAATAGGTAAATGTTATAGCTGAGAGTGATAAGCCAGGCTATTGTGGAAACATGATTTAGTGCATCAGCTAAATTAGCTTCATTCACAACTCAGTTAACGCTGCATGTTACATGAGTACCTCTACTCCCTGTCCTATTGTCTTGTATATTTTTGTTTAGACATGAGTGTCTTATGGAATGTTGCATTCATCGCACTCAAGGTCTATCAAGAACTATATCCAGCAATTCTTTTGGGGACAAGTGCGAGGCAATAACATGAAGTCTCGTCTCCTTTCATTCCTTATCTAGCATAAAATTAAAAGCAGCAACTTTCAATAATGCAAAACTTAAAAATTTAAAAATGTCAAAAGTTTATCTCAAAGTATTAGACCTACTTCGATACCACCGAGTATTGAGGTATCAAAGTCCCATCCCTAATATTGAGTTTTGCCATAAACAAGTTGACAAATTTACAATGCATCTTATGAAACTCCGAGATGATTTTGAATATATCTGGCATGAAATATCTGATGTCCGTGATATTCCTGCCCCTAATAAAAGACTTAGAGTAGATACTATATCAGGAGAAAATATATCAACTTCTTATAAGAGATTATTCTTGAAAATTATTGACGTAATGAAGATCAATATGGATTACAGATTTGTTGACTTGGAAAAGCTCAAATTCCTTAGTATTTTAGACTCTGCAACTTTAAAGAATTTGTCAAATAGTTTCCAGAAGAAGGGTTTTAGAGTTTAAAGCAGAGCTTTGGCAGTTCTTTGATGTTCCAATTTGGAGCAGCAAATTGTGTGTGTGTTATTCAGAGACATTGACATTCATAAGGACACTTGTGAAATTACCTCAGTACTTGACAGGAGCGGGATTGGGGTCTTTGTTTCCAGAACTGCATAAACTTGTCCTTTTAGTAATTATGATCCCAGCATCTAATTCGTCTGCTGAGAGGTCATTCTCAGCAATGAAGAGGATTAAATCCTATCTTCAAAATACTCAGGGTAAGGAGACTTTCTTCACTAGCTCTTCTCAGCATTGAAAAGTCCTTGTTTGCAACTTTGCACCAAAGCCTATCCTTCTACGATGATGTGATTGATATCTTTGGGAGGAAAACTAGAAGGATTGATCTGATGTACAAAAAAATAAGGTATAATATTTAATTTACTCTTATTTATGAAAATATATTATTCATTATATACTTGTAAGGATTTAAAGTTCATTTTTTACTGAGATTAAGAGAAAAATTATAGATACAACATTCATTATTTTCTCTTATTTTAATGAAAATTATTACTTGGAGCTTCTTTCACTTTGAAAGTTATGCCTCACCACTGCTTTAATAGTGGCATCCATTACAGTAAATGGTTTAAAATTGTCTTTACATGAAATAGATACATTCTGTGCAGAATGGGGATTAAATGTAAATGAAAAGAAAACACAAATTGTAGTACTTACTAAAGAAGGGAAATTAAGTAAACATGAGAAATGGAAGAAATGAATATAAAGTGGTGCAAGATGGTTGGAAATAGTGTACAACTCAGGGAATAAGCTGGATAAGTGAACTAAGAAATAACTTAGAAAATAGAGTTATGGGAGAAGTTTGGAATAAAGAGAAACAAACTACAAAGGCTTTTGGAAGAATACCAGAAGAAGATTCAAAGATTTTGAGATACAAAAATTATTTATTCAGATAACCGAGAAGAGATCATTGATAATTTGTTACAATGAAAAATCATTGAGAAAGAGAGAGGTATATAGACAACACCAATAAAGAAGAAAGAGGGGGGATAACATGGTTAAGAGCGGGAGTATGGAGGCTAAAAGGGCAATGAAATGTCTGCAAGGCGAATGTCTATTATGTGATTGAAGAGAAGATCCACAGCACATTATATTTGAATGCAGAGAAACAGAGATTTGGAGAAAAGAAAGTATGGTATAGAATGAATCGGAATACTGATATAAATAAAATTTTGAACAAAAACTATAAGAACATGCGGCAATATATAGAGAAAGTAAAAAACAAATGGAAATGGAGTGTTAAAAGAGGAAAGGAACAATAATATAAGAAAATAAATATAAGAATTAAAAATGGTTGCACTAATATGTAAGTGTTATGTGAACTGCCCATTTTAGTGTCCAAGGCCAAATACAGTGGGCAGCAATATATGTATTAACTTAGTACTTAATAAATATGAATGATTGAATGTATTTTGATGTTGCAAATGAAACTTGCTGTGCAGGATAACTGGACGAAAAGGAAGATAATAGAAACCTATTTTTGCTAGTACCATGCCATATAAGAGATTCAAGGCAATTTCAAGATATTTGCATTTTGCAGTTGATTCTCCCGACAATGCTAATGATAAACTAAGAAAAGTGAGACCTATTATGAATAACTTTCTGCAGAAATTCAAGAAAATACACATTCCTGGAGAGAATATTAGAAGTGATCTGAAGTTCAGAGGGTGCTTATCATTTGTCCAGCACAATCTATCAACATGCTATCAGTGCTCTAGTTGTCAGACTAATTCCAAGTGGTGAAATGAGTTATATGTGGAACTGCCTTTTCAGTATCCCATCAGCTTCATTTCCCACTGAATTACATTAGTCCACAAGAAATGCATTACACTGAAAGTATACATATTTAAAGGAAGGCAAATGAAATACACAACATTAACTGGGATACTTGTCAATAAATAGCTTAGATTATAGTTGCACATTACCCCATGTTCACTACAGCCAGGCCTCTCTTGCCCTTAAAAAAGAAGCCACCCATGATGTAGAAACAGAATGCTTTTAATTTTTTTTGTACAGACCCAGAATCTGCTTTAAAAAATAGTAAAAGTTGGTCTCTCAGTCCTCAGCTGGACAGCCTACTGAGTTTACATTTAGGCCTGGTGAACTGGTTGCCTCTGATATGAAGTACCTCACCTGCAAGCTAAAATGGTCACCTAGTCTCTGGTCCATAAATTTAAAAGTTTTGGGAGCTAGCTTGTGAATTATGACTATTCTGTATTTTAAAAGCACATTTGTCGAGCTTCGGAAGATATTTTGCATTCTGTGTCTTTATATTTGAGCACTAACTGTCCAAGCTTAAAATAAAATAGAAAATCATAGTGCTATTATCACTTTGTACACCAGGTAGAACAAATGTGCATGCATGTCATTTAAACCAGAGATATTCAATGAAGGATATGTGAAAAGTTAATCAGCATGTTTATTCTGTCTTTAATAAATGTATAGAAAAAAAATTCTGATGTATTACATTCACATGACCTTCTCTACCTTCTATTGCTTATTAGTGGGTATACAAGTTATTCTTACAAAAGTCTATTTTCCTATCTTATTCATTTTAATCCAGATAAACCTTTCTGGAAATAGCTGTATTACACATTTTGTTATAGATACAAAGGAAATAGTGATAGATATTTTAGAACTGGATGCTATACGCTGACCTTAAAGTTCCATACTCTTTCCATGACATTATGAGAAACAGCTGAAATCGACAGGATTTTAAAAGAATGACTAAATATTGAACTTTTCGAACCATTAATAACGGATATTTTGGAAAAGGCTGATGCCACAAAAAAAATCTACATTTTTTGTGTAGTGAGTTTTCACATATCACTTAATGTTTACCACTTATGCAAGATTATACAGATTATCAACAGGCCCATGCAAGAACCGGTATATTGGCAAAGAGCCGCTGTAGTGGTGGTGAGCCCACCTCGCTGGCAGCAGGGTATTACGTCCTACTGCTTGAATGCAGGCAGACTAGGTTGATATTTAGTGTCTTGTAGACAATGGTTCAGCCAAATTTTAGCAGAACTAAATGGAGGCCCTTGACTCTGGTTTTCAACGAGGAATGGGAAGATTTCTTGTCCATAGAAGTGGATGGTATTGCAAAATGTTTGGTGTGTCTCAAAACTTGAACCAGCCAAAACAAATTAATCTTAAAAGACATTACCTTTGTACCATAGTCAGGTTTATGAAGATATTAGAACAGCATGCATTGAAAATAAACCAGCTGAAGGCAGCTCTGACAGAGTATCGGGTAAGAATCTATTATTTAAAGCCTGTATAATTTATATAATCATTGGTAATACATGTTTTAAAATGTATTTCACCACCCTCAGATATTATTATTGTTATTATCATTATTGTAATAAAATATTCTTGTTTACATTATATATGACATATTACAGTATATTTGTTATGTTTTATTTTTAGGATGAGGACGAGAGTCTCATATGAACAAGACATCTCTCAGGCTCATTTATTGTATTATTTCTATGGTAATAGGTAAGACTTCAAGAAGTTTCACAGATGGAGGCTTTGTTAAGGAATGTTTACTAATGTCGGCAGAAGAATATTGTCCAAATCTCTTGCAACAGTTCCAATCTGTAAAGCTTTTACAGTGGACTGTAACCTGTTGAATTGAAGGTCTTGGTGAAGACTAGAAAACCAATTAGTACAAAGATGCCACAATTTCACAGCTTTTACATTAGCATTGGGTGAAAGTACAGATGCATGTGACACTTCACAACTAGCCATCTTCATTTGTGGAGTGAATCAACATCTGGAATGCACAGAAGAACTCCTAGATTTAGTACCTATGCAAGGAACAATAACAGGTATGGATATTTTGACCTAAATAGAGGAAAGTGTCAAATATACATCCCCTGTGAACGGCTTGTGTCTGTTGCAACACATGGAGCTCCTGCAATGACTGGGCACACAAATGGCTTTGTGGGACGTTTAAATGTGAAGCTCAACTCCCTTGAATTAGGAATACAATACATATTTATACACTGCATTATGCATTGCATTGCGCATCAGGAAAATTTGTGTGCAAAAAATGTAACAATGAAAAACGTTATGAGAGTAGTGGTGAAAACAGTTAATTGATTAGATCCATTAGTCTGAATCACCATCAATACTCCTTGAAGATCTGGGTAGTGAATATACTGATGTTTCATATCACATTACAATATGATTGTTGAGTAGAGGAAGAGTGCTTCACAGATTTTTGAGCTTTGTACTGAAATTGTGATATACATGGAAATGAAAGGCAATGTGATGCCTGAATTAAACAGCAGCAAATGGATGTGTTTAGCATTTACAGTAGATTTGTTCAGTAATCTGAATGAACCAAACACTTCACTAGAGGGAAAAGGTCAGTTAATCACTCAAATGTGTGACAGAATAACAGCATTCAAGTGTAAACTTAAGCTATGGGAGTTGCAATTAAAAGAAAGAAATACTGCACATTTTTTCAAGCTGAACTCTGTTTTCTTGCTAGCTGAGGAGGCTGATTTTAAGGAATATTTGCACACTCTGAATGATTTATATGAATTTGAATCAGGGTTTCAGGAAATAGTGAACTTAAATCTGGATTTGAAATATTTACCACACGTTATTCCATTAATGTTGATTGTGTTACTACAGATTCACAATTGGAGTTTATTGACCTGCAGTGCGACCAAGAAATTAAAGACAAATTATATAACGGGTCTGAGCTAATGGAGCTCTATAAAACGTTTCCTCATGGAAGATTTCCCCAACATAATCATGCAGCTAAAATCATAAGTATGTTTGGGTCGACATACTAATGCGAAGTTACTTTCAGTAATGAAAATGTGCAACACAGGCAGAGAGCATTGGTGAGAGACTTACATTTGAAATGTGTCCTGCGCTTACATGCTGCTCAAAATCTTACACCTAATATAGTTAATCTGCTTTGCACCAAACTGACAAAAAACAGAACAAAAGGGAAAGATGAGTAACGTCACTCAGCAGTTCAAGGTCACAAATTAACACATTTGGCATATATACATTTGGCATTTGGTACAGATATTTGGCATTTATATAGTGGAATGAAAATTGTAAATGTTGTGTAGAAAAGTCATATAGTGTTTATTTTACAATATAAATTTCTTTCACAGCGATTATCCTAGCTAGTAGGTTACAGAATTGGCTAGAGAAGGAGAGGAAGTTATCAGAGTTCCAAGTAGGATTTAGAGCAGGTAGGAGAACATCAGATAATATATTCACAATTAAAACAGCTGTCGACAAATATTGGAGCAACAAAAGAGGAAGGGTATATATGGTGTTCATTTATCTTGAGGAGGCATTTGATACCATAAAGAGAGAAGCATTATGGATAGAATTAAAAAGTAAAGGGGTAAGTTTATACATTTATAAAAATAATACATAAGATATATCAGGAGAAATAGTTTTGCACCAGACAATAAAGTAACAGAATGTATACAAAGTGAGGCAGGGCTAAGACAGGGATGTAAGCTTAGTCCAGTGCTATTTAGCCTTTATATCGGTGACATAGATCTGGAGATATAAGGTCAACTCGCCAGTTATTAATAGTGTAGAGATTCCAGGGCTATTGTTTGCAGATGACTTAATAGTTGGGTCCATATCTTGAGCAGGGCAGCTGGGACAGTAAGGAAATTTTGTATAAAATGGGGATTGGACTGAAAGTAAATGAAAAGAAAATGAAGATCGTAGTTTTTAAAAAAAGGTTACTAACTACTTAAGGATGAGAAATGGTAGATAAATGGAAGAGAAATAGAGGTGATAAGGAGATTTGATACTTGGGGGTAAGACTAAGTTCGAATGGAAGTTGGAGCGAACAAAAAGAAAAAGATGTCTATAGCAAAAGGAAAAATGGCCATGAGTGTTACAAGACCATGTTTAAATAAAATTTGCCGGACATAAATGTCAAATGGCTTGAAAAAAGTTATGCTGCCACAATAGAAAACAAGATGTTGCATGGGGCAGAGGTATGGGGAGTAGATGATGCTTGGAGAGAGATTGACAAAGGCAATAAATCTTTTTGCAAATATGTTTTAGGTCTACTGATAGCATCACCAAATGGGGCAGCACAGTTAGATCAAAATTTTCACAAGAACTGTGAAATATTTATATAGAATCTCCAATCTGGAAGATAGCGATATTATCAAAGAATGTTTTCATATACAAGAGAAAAGTAAGTGGAAAGGGTTCATGGTTGTTAAAAATTCAGGAAGTTTGGAACAGAAAGATATGGGAGATGTGTGGATAAATGCAGAATATCACATTAGAGGCTTTTGGAATGAAGTAGAATTAAGGCTAGGAGATATTGGCAGACAATATATTTTTGGCAGTACAAGAGAGAAAAGCTCCTTGAGGATATATAGGGAAATAAAAACAATGGGACAGGAAAGATAGATAGATATATGCAATAAGTTAGGATGAGAAGGATTTGCATGGGCGAGAACAAGAGTTAGAAACTTGATAGGCATAGAACATGACAAGGATATAGGAAAATGCCCAGTGTGTGGTGAAGTGAACACGGATTTTAACTGTGCATTATATTGTAATCAAACAAAGACATGGAGAGAACAAGTTTGGCAACAGGAATGGAAAAGCTTGGATGGGGAAGTACTCATAAGGAAGATTCTGACTGTAAAAGGGGATAAAAGCTATGGGAGACTGTTAGCTTAAGGTCAAAGAAGATGGGGCTAAAGGCAGACAAAATAGACAAATAATGTAAGCAAGTAGACAGCGAGTCATCAGTACATGGAAAACCAGGAGTTGTGCGTATTGAGAAATTAACATAGGCAAGCAACCAAGAAGTGAATTTATAGCACGAGTAGCCTAATATTTTCAAATGTTATTATTGTCTAAAATGTATGTAATTTAATTATGTAATTGTGAGTGTTGAGAAATATTCATTCTTTCATTCATTGACAGTGCTTAAGCACTAGGTACAATTAAGTTCAGAAAATGATTTATCTCCATGTTTGCATTGTTATTTTGTAATTACTTGCGATTTGAATTCAATCTAGGAATATAAAAATGTCAAGCTCAAATTATATACTAGAATATTACTAAGTTAGGTGTAAACATCTTAGCTTTATGTACATTCCATGTTTATGATTATTATTAAATGCACTGTGAAATGTGCCTGTATCTATGAAAGAGTATAACTTCACTGCAGCAGTGTAAAACATGTGACAATGTGTCAAGAGCATGTTATGAAAATGAATAGACTACTAAGTAGTAGCCAGTCCACTACTGAAGTTGCTGTCCTAGTCTCTACTGTATACCACACGACCTCTTTGCGACTCTAGTTTGGTCAAGGGCAAGAGCACGATCGTTTCGGCGAAGCCTGCATAGGCCTGCTATTCAAAGTATGTTTTATTTGCCATATAAATATCATTAATATATGGTATTTTAATCAAAATTGTTAGAGCCATCTTTGAGAAAACAAATTTCGAAAAATGTTCCATGTAAAGGTGGGGGTTGGTGGATTTTCTTAAACATTTTTGTGCTGCATCTTTGGAAGATACTGAACTTAAATGCCAAATTTGTTTATCCAACTTTTCATTTTTGAGCTATGCTGTTCATGTGCACACACTCACTCTTACTCTCTCACCTACACTCACATACACACTCGCACACCCTCACCTTCACCCTATTTCCAGAATGGTTCACTAAAAAATATAGCAGTTAAAGAGCATCCATAAAAATAACCTCACCCTCACCGGCCATGTTTTTAAAAATGCTTTTTTTTTTTTTTTTTATTTTAATTCAGTGGGCCTTAGAGAAAATAAAAGTATTTTGGAAATTCAAGTAGGTTGACAAACACTAATTTTTCCTGCAAGTTGGTGAGAACATTTTAATTTAACAGCTTCTCCACTGTGGAATGTGTTCCAAGTTTCCAAAAGCAGCTGAAATTGCATTATGCAAATTGCTGCATCACAAGTAGTATATTACCTCCAAAACAATTCATGTATTTATATTGAAATTATGGGTTAGTGATGAAATCAATTAAAATTGAGCTATACTTGTTTCAACTTCAAATTAAAGAATGAAGTAAAATAAATGTTTAAACTTAAACGTTTACTAATACACTCATAAAAATCAAATAGATACAGTAATTTCATTAGGTGCAAAAAATAAAAACATTGTTTATTCTCCTAAGCTTCATTGAAAAGGAATAAGTACAAAGTAGTTTTGAGTCTTAAGTGGTCTTTCAATTTTGTCATGTGTAAGCGGAAATTGAACATTTGAATCAGATTTGAAAGTTTAGTGTTATGGTTGGGATTCAAACCACAGATCTACTGCTGATCTTCTATAACCGGTATCTTTGAGTGTGTGTACAACTTTCAATGTATGTTTGAATTATCAATCATGGCACTTCAGTGGTTTAGCATGATAAGCTGAATGTGGTTTAGATCCTGTTCATGATACTGAATTTTTCAAATCTGGTTGAAGTTTTCTAAAAATGTGTAACAATTCATAGAAATGCAGTAAAACAAAATGTATAATAAAACATTTAATTAAAATACATGATATGTGATGAGCTAAGTCTTTTTGGATAAAATTGCACTTCCCATATATTTTTATTTTGCTGTTTTATTTTGTGTTTATGTACTAAATATTTGACAATCTTGTGAATTCTTTGTCCCCCTTAGAATTGATAAAAGTGAGTTAATTAACCCTAACAGTGTTTTAGCTAGAAACTCAGAACATTCAATAAAATACAGTAAAGCACTTATCCACCTAATGTTTATTTAAGCATTCAGTGAAGGAAAAAACAATGTTGGGCAATATAATTTCTCTCAAGACCATGAAGGTCAGACAGCTTGTATGCAATGCATCAACTCCAACAGACACTTGCATGTATTAAAAGGGTCATTTGCCTCTGTGCATCAGAACTCTTAAGCAAATGATATTTGTAACCATTCCATCAGGTATAGATTTCATTTCTCAAAGCAGTCCCTTTCATGCTCAAACTAAAATCTTTGGTTTGACATGATTGATTGGATTATCATTAATAAGGTTTCTCTATCCTGTAATATTACAATGAGTCGCAAAAAAGTTATATAATGTGTTAGCAACATAATAATTCCTCTTTCTCTTATGCTTGCTTATCATATGAGCTCTGTGTATTCTTCTTAAATTTTATGTAGGCCATAGTTTGCTAAGCATACTCACTGTCATTCTGTGCTTTTGGTTGATTATGAGAATGATATTTTGATAAGGAATAAAAGTATTACAACTTGTCCGTTAGTTTTTATTTGAAATTACTAACATAGTTCTACATTAAGTGTGTATAAATTTATTCTTTTATTTCAAATAATTAAGCTTTACTTTATTACTCATACACAGGCTTAGGTGAAACCTTAAATTTTTCTTTGTCATTTGTGTAGCATAATTGAAATTAAAGTTTTTTCTTTCTTTCTTTCTTCTTAGGAGGAAGTACACTGGCCAACATACCTAATGGAAATGAAATGAAATATTGCAGTTGCATTTGCTGTTGTTTCAGTGTCAGCATTTTTTAGACATTCTTAAGTGAGTATACTTTTATTTCTGGTATGTGAATGTATGAAGATAGCAACCAAGGAAAACTTATAAAAAACTGCAAGTAATGTTCCATAAATGAGGCTACCACCGCCGCCACCGACCTTGATACTCAATATTGAAATGTTTGAAATATATTGAGCAAAAATGCTCATTTGTTGGATATCTGGAATTTAAAGCATTACTTTAACCAACATGATCCTTAAATTATTCTCAGAATATGAGACCACAGTGTGGTCTTCTTTCTCTCTTATCCCCTATTAGAATTCTCTGTAAGGCTTAGTGCACAATTACACAGGAACAGTAACTGCAACCAGAATTTGTTTTCAAACATGAGCATGCACAATCAACAGAAACTTTCCAGAGCCTAGGAACACTGACTAGAAGGTTTTTCGTGCTTGATGTTTACTATTATAGCATACTGCATGCTTATTATGCATATCTGTATAAGATGCCACTATAGTGCTCTCTCCATCTCCCTCCTCCCTCTCCATCCTCATCCCTATCTCCCTCCCCCTCCATATCCCCCTCCCCCTCACCTCCACCACCCCTTTCTCTTTCCCCCTCTCTCTCAGAAGGCTTGGAGAAACAATTGTGATGATCTGGGCAGCTGCGCATACTTCTCTTTGTTTCACTAATGCTGTTGATAGTTTCGTTTCGTTAAAGGATCACAAGCATTGCTTTCTAAAAAATTGCTTATCATATTGAATTTCTTTGGTGGCATACCTGCACTGAGATCGGGAAAAAAAAATCATCAGTACTAAACAAATCATAACTGAAAGCACAACATTGATTTTCCATGTTACCAGTATACTAATTGGCATGCTTCCCTATTTCCATCTTCAGTTTGTTGAAAGCTAAATGCCTAAATGCTCAAATCTTGCACTTTCTCTTCTTGTTCAGGTTCTCATTTCTGATTTATTGCAGAATAATCTTAAAACTGAAATTCCAATTATTGATTTGAGATCAGGGTTGCTGCTTCCCATTCCTATTCTTGATTGATTGTGCATGAAGTATTCATCTTCAAATGCCATTCCCATTCATTTCCACTCCCATTCCAGGGCAGTTGGCACAGGCTTAATCAGGACACCATGAGCAGGAAGATTAATTGTTGGAGAAGTGTAAAAAGAATTATTGCTAATACATTCATTGTGATGGTGGAGCTCTTCACATTGACATCAATAGCCCAGCAGTGATACTATAAGATAGTTGAAAGCAGCAAGTATTATGTATCTTAAGTGAATTGTAATAAACTCAGTGATATTATTTGATCCTGTGCTTCTAAAATGAACAAGATTGTTGAATCTTTCTCTTTCAAACTCTACATTTAAAACTGTTTACTATGTTTCTCTAATGAAATTGCTAGGGGAATTCTGTTTAAAGTGAATGAAATTATGTAATGAAATTGGTAGGGGAATTCTGTTCAAAGTAAACAAATCTTTATATACAAAAGAAACCTGTTTAAATTATGTTTCCTTAATAATAAAGCTCCCTGCAAATATTTCAAAAGCAAACAATTTGACGCTTGCAGATGTATCTACTAACTTAGGTGTTTCTATGTTACAAAATCAAGAACACTTTGGTAGAAACGCACACCCCAAGACAAATAAAATGAGCAACAGATAGACAGGGAGTTCATTTCGGAAAACATGGTAAGCCTTTGCTGTCGCTGTGCTCACAACACATAATTTAGTACCACCCTCTGTTCATTTTGCAAGGTATGTTACAAAGATGCCTATCAGATCAGTGTATGTATTGATGGCTGAGCGGTGAAATGCACATATTTAGTAATTGGAACCTATGTTCAAATGTCATACATTTTCCACGGACAACATGTCTTTTAATGTTAAGGCATTCATGCTTAAAAATATAAACGTAAATTAAACCTTTTCATTTTTAAAATAAATACCACATTAGTAAACATTCTAAACTGAAAGACTAAACTAAACATTTAATTGACTTAGTATCGGATGTGTAAACCTTCTGTCCCTGTTACTGCCTTCATTCTTCATTTTTCATTGATGTTGACAATATCATGTGCACATATACTATAATCTTGAGCTCTGCATGATTTTTCAGCAATCATGCAGATTTCGCTATGACTGAGTATACATATAAAGATGAAGCCACAAGATCTCTCCTTACGTTAGTGAACGTTGTTAGTTACTCTGTGTCTGAGGCTGCAAGATCACTTGAAGTCCCTATATTTATGGCCACATGGTGGGTTTGGTTATCCAAAGAAGGGTTTGTTTGCCACCAACCTGGATCCGGTTGAAAATGTTTGCCCACTCCTCAGCAGAACGCTGCACTTTGAGGAGAGGCAGAGAGCAGTTCTTTCCAGCATGTGACTAAAATTAAAATTAATACGAGTTTCCCTGATTCAAGCCTCACAGCCCTGTGTTATTTGGCTACAGTCGGCCTCTTTGCTCAATCGATTGCTAAGAAGCAGCATTTTACAGACGATCATAGGTAATTTTACCTCACATTAGTGGAAGAAAATGTCAGTCACAACTGGATTAGGGATATATCACAGACTAGATGATATTTTCATCCGCAAATGGGAAACAAATCTGTCACCCTAGAGGAAAACATTGCATTGCAAAGTACAGGGCACAAATGGATTGCCAGATTGCATGTCATGTGGGGTTGGATGTCACAGAATGGCCTGTGTGTGTGTTGTGGTGGCTTAATGGCACACTAAATAGCTAGCAGTAGGACATTCTTGATTGCATCATGGTTCCCTTTTAGGAATAGATATCCCAATGGAATCCTTGAATTTCAGCAGGATAACCATCCTGTTCATACAAGTTGTCTGTTTTCAATTTGGTTCTTGCAAAGGAAAGTTACCACAATTATTTATTGGTGTTCTTGCTCACATGATTTGAATCCCATTGAAAATGCATGGGCAGAGGTGAAAAAAGTGTTGGAGTTAAATTGGCCTACAAGATTGTGAAAAGACAGGATATTTTGAGGGATCAAATACAGGATGCTTGGTAGGAAGTATCCTTTCATCAAAAGTTGACTAGCCGTTTGATTTCATCCATGCCCCAGAGAGTGATGGCAGTAATAGAAATGGAGGGTTTACACATGCCATATTAATTTAATTGATATTTTCAATTTGCTTTTTCAGTTATGAATATCTATTTATTTCATATTTAGTTTGAAAATGAAAAGAAGAGTATTTCAGTTCTGATGTGAGAGCATAAATGCCTTAAAATCAAATAATCCTTTGCAATTGGAAATTATAATATGCATAATAAACATATTTATCTGAAAAAAAAATGTATGTTGGAATGCAACTCTCAGTAGCCCTCATTGCTAAGTACCTGCTTATGGCTGCTCAGCTCTCAGTGCACATTTAGCAATGTAGACTCAGTGGGAATGGTGATATAGAAAGAACTAAAGAACGACGCCATCACTCAACTGAAGCAAATTTTTCCTGACAACATTGTAGCTCTTTTTCATCACGTTCTTACCACCACCTACTTCCAGTGGAATCATTCTTACTACGAACAAATCGATGGCCTGGCCATGGGCAGCCCACTCAGTCCAGTAGTAGCCAACTTCTTTATGGAATCCTTTGAAGCCACAGCTCTGAACACCGCATCTCACAAACCGTCTGCTTGGTTCCGCTACGTAGATGACACCTTCGTCGTATGGAGTCACGGCGAGCAGCCTCTGCTGTGTTTTCTTCAACACCTCAACAGCCTCAATCCGCGCATCCAGTTCACCATGGAAAAAGAAAAAGATGGTCAGCTGGCCTTCCTGGACGTGCCGGTCAGCAAAAAAGACAACGGCAAACTTGGACACTCGGTATATCGCAAACCCACTCACACAGACCGTTATCTCAACAAAACCTCCAACCACCATCCGAGACATAAACGGGCTATGATCCAAACTCTTTCTACACTGCGCTTCCCGCATTTGTGAGCCTCGCCTACTACCACAAGAGCTGCACCATTTGGAACAAGCCTTATAAGCCAATGGCTATTCTGCACAAGAAATAAAGAGAGCCTTCCGACCACCCAGACGTCAACCGATCTCTGCTAAGCCGACCCCACCTAAGAGCAAAGGCACTGTATTCCTTCCCTATGTTCAGAACGTCACCGACAGGATTGAACGCTTCCTGCGACACCATAATATCAAGACGGTTTTCAAGCCTACTAGAAAGCTCAATAGCTTACTACGCTCAGCCAAGGACCTGAGGGACCCCCTCTCCTCGGCTGGCGTATACCGGATCCCCTGCTCATGTGGTGCAGTATATATTGGCACAACGCTACGCAATATCAACACCAGACTAAACGAACACAAGAGATGCTGCCGTCTTGGACAATTTGAAAAGTCAGCGGTCGCTGAACATGCTATAGAAGCGGAGGGGGTGCATGTCATCAAGTTTCAGGACACCAGCATTCTATCTAACATCCCACACTACCATGCTCGACTACAGTGTGAAGCCATAGAAATTTATAAGCATTCCAACAACTTCAATAGGAAGGAAGAAGCCCTCAAGAAGCTCAACAAAACTTGGTACCCCATCATCGATGACATTAACAGACAAACAACGCGAACCAATCAGAATCTAGTAGCGCTGAGCATGCAGCTAGGCCCCTCCCACCTACCGCACTGCCTCAGCGAGCCCCGAGCCAATCAGAGAAGACCCCCCCGTGTATAAATACCGCATCCCAGACAGTCGACACCTCAGACACAACTGTACCTTCACCAAGAAGACTTCGACCATGCCACCGATGATGTCCACCGCAGTAGTGGACGAAACGTCTGGATCCAATTACTCCAGCAGACCACGGCAAATCAGCCCGGAAGACTCTTTTAGAACTAAAGGTTTGTTTCCTGAGACACACCAGTCTGAACTGACTGTGGAACTGAGTTGATCTTAGATGAATATATGTTTTGAGAGTGTTCTTTACTTTCTTTCTTTCTTTCTTTCTCTCTTTCTTTCTTTCGTGCGTTCGTTCGTTCGTTCCTTTCTTTCCTTTCTTTCTTTCTTTCCTTCCTTCCTTCCTTCCCTCCTTCCCTCCTTCCCTCCTTCCCTCCTTCCTTCCTTCCTTCCTTCCTTCCTTCCTTCCTTCCTTCCTTCCTTCCTTCCTTCCTTCCTTCCTTCCTTCCTTCCTTCCTTCCTTCCTTCCTTCCTTCCTTCCTTCCTTCCTTCCTTCCTTCCTTCCTTCCTTCCTTCCTTCCTTCCTTCCTTCCTTCCTTCCTTCCTTCCTTCCTTCCTTCCTTCCTTCCTTCCTTCCTTCCTTCCTTCCTTCCTTCCTTCCTTCCTTCCTTCCTTCCTTCCTTCCTTCCTTCCTTCCTTCCTTCCTTCCTTCCTTCCTTCCTTCCTTCCTTCCTTCCTTCCTTCCTTCCTTCCTTCCTTCCTTCCTTCCTTCCTTCCTTCCTTCCTTCCTTCCTTCCTTCCTTCCTTCCTTCCTTCCTTCCTTCCTTCCTTCCTTCCTTCCTTCCTTCCTTCCTTCCTTCCTTCCTTCCTTCCTTCCTTCCTTCCTTCCTTCCTTCCTTCCTTCCTTCCTTCCTTCCTTCCTTCCTTCCTTCCTTCCTTCCTTCCTTCCTTCCTTCCTTCCTTCCTTCCTTCCTTCCTTCCTTCCTTCCTTCCTTCCTTCCTTCCTTCCTTCCTTCCTTCCTTCCTTCCTTCCTTCCTTCCTTCCTTCCTTCCTTCCTTCCTTCCTTCCTTCCTTCCTTCCTTCCTTCCTTCCTTCCTTCCTTCCTTCCTTCCTTCCTTCCTTCCTTCCTTCCTTCCTTCCTTCCTTCCTTCCTTCCTTCCTTCCTTCCTTCCTTCCTTCCTTCCTTCCTTCCTTCCTTCCTTCCTTCCTTCCTTCCTTCCTTCCTTCCTTCCTTCCTTCCTTCCTTCAACTGAAAAAAATAGAATCTACATAGATCCAGCCCTTACTGGCTATCGAAAAGATGTTAATTATGAATTTTCTGTTTATTTTATGCATTCCCAGATGGTAAAATTACTACCATCTGACAAAAACAGATTTATGCTCTTAAAAAATACTTGTGCATCAAGGCCTACTAAGGTGTTCATGGGTTTATGGATGAACAGTTAGTATTGTGCAATTATGTGAAGTAAGTTTTCTTTGGCATATTTACATAGGCTGAATGGTATACTTCTTGGTCAAATGTTGAGCCAGGTGGTGATGGATGATATTTGTATGAAATTTATACAATTATTCATAGAGTTTTCTGTGTGGTGGTACAGTTCATTCCACACAGGCCATGATCCTTGATCATAATAGTGATATAAACCATGATAGATGTGAGAAGCATAAAAGTTACCTGGTATAACATTTTAGAGTTGCATGGTATTTTTAATGGTATATATGACCATATGTCCTCTCCTGGATTGTGTAGTAGAGTTAATAGGAATAATATGAGAAATGTTTAATGTTTTATATCATCTGGTGCAATATTTCAGTGGTTGATGACTTGCAGTCATATAGGGGTGTAAATGATAATGGTTGTAAAAAGGCTTATAAATCAACCCTGTCATTATGTATTACCTGTGTGATTGATTGGTGATGGTTGTGTATTGCATGACATGCTCAGTATTCCAGAACATCACTCTCATTGGGTCCACAGAACAGAAATAAACCAAACAAAGCATTACAGAAGTAAACTCCTGCACTGAACTTCTAGAAATTATGAAGGTGAATGAATAGATGACATTTTTGGGACAATCCAATTTGTTTCCATAGAAAGATTTCGGGTCATGAGCTTAATTCCCTGTTTTTACTGAGTGAAAGCATGAAACTAGTCTTGGTTCAAGACCAACAATCAATAATTTGGTAGCAACATCTAGTGGTAAGGGAAATATAATAATAAAAAAAGAAATATGATTTTTATGTCTCCAAATCAGCAGCTTAATTTAAACAAAATCAAAATAAACAAATGCAACATTTCCAGTGTTTTTTCATGATGTACCTCTGTATTATAATAACAACAACAACAATAATAATAATAATAATAATAATAATAATATAAATTATATACACACAGTTCTTCTATGGGCGTTGGAGTAGCACAGTGGTTTCATTTCCAGCTCTCATACTAAGGGTCCGGGGTTCAATTCATTCCTGGCTCTGGGGTGTCCTCCGTGGTACCATGCTAGCCTCTAGTTCCCGAGGTCATGGGTTCAAACCTGGCAGAGGGAAATGGATCTTTTTTGGGCATAAAATGCTAGCATGGCTTCCTTTGGAAAGTAAGTAAAGCCAGTGGTTCTGTGTCATAGATTTACAGCATGTAAAAGAACTTCAAACCTGATAAAAGGGGCCTCTGAGCAAACTTTCTGGTCTTTCATGCCCAGCATGGAATGAGAATGCTAAGGAACATTGTAGTTAAAGAGCATCCATAAATAAGAACTCAATTTCCGGCTCTGAGGTGGCGATTTTAGGTTAGCCCTATTACGCTTTCACTTCTGAGTTGCTCATGTGAAGTATCCACAAGGTCCAACGTGGTTCATAGTCCACTGTAAAAGCTGTAGGTCCTCTCATTCCACCACCATCCTCATCACCTTACCATTGGAGGCAACGTATTCTTCCTGTTGGGTGCCTCTACCTCAGAAATGGGTCCAGTCATCACTTAATGGAATGAGGTAACCCCCAAGGGTCATAGGCCATATGGGGAACGTATTCTTCCCGTTGGGTGCCTCCACCTCAGAAATGGATCCAATCATCGCTTGGTGGAATGAGGTAACCCCAAGGGTCATAGTCCATATGGGGAATGTTAGAGATGATGATAATTCTTCTACTCTGTACAGGTACTTCCGTATTACTGTTTTTAATTTCTTTGAAATACTGTTATACACTGGGGTGAAGCCAAAAGGTTTGCAGCTAAAATATTAAATTTGGTTACCCCAGCATACACATTGGGGAATGTAACTTGGAGGCACACGAGAAAGGTACCAAGAACTTGCTGCACAAAACTAAAGCGGGCGTGGAATATTTTTAAATAATTACATTTGAATTCACATTTTGCTCAAGTTTGTTATAAATCAAGGCGCTCTACATGGTACAAAAAGGTTACACACAAAACATTGGGGGAGATGCCCCACGCACACACAGCCATCACACATACACCCGTTCCCTCCAAAGATTTACATTAGAGTCACGCCACTCTAGCTACAACTAGACCCACGCTATAAAACACACACACGCACGCACACTCTCTCTCTCTCTCTCTTCCCACAATTGCCTTCACCCCCCAACTAGGAAATGGAATTACCGCACCAGACAATAATTAACACACAAACACAACAATTAGCTCAACAAAATTATATACAGCAATAATGTGTCCGATGCGACAATACACACACACATACACGTACATTACATCTCCCCCCACTCGCAATAGTGAGGCATCCCTGCCGAAAAAAAAAATTAATAAATACAAGAAAATAGAAGCATACAATAGTGAACATACAAAGGATTACAAATATAAAGCCCTGATGAATCCCCACATAGACAATGATTCTGTTTGACAATAAAGTAGTCCCACAGGAAGGCCCCTCCCTCCCAGCTAACTCCTCTTCTGTATACATTACATTGTATCACAACATACTGTTTGAGAATGGAGCAACACTGCCTTATCCGGTAACTTTTCCCACCACTGAACCACACCCGCCGAAGAAAAAATGGAAAGACTTGTCACATGGATAACTGTACCACTCAATCACCATGGCACCACAGATGAATTTGCTGGAACACTGTAGAAATAGGTCTGTGACCAATGGGCCCTGCGGGCACAGACAATCCATGGGGAAAACACCGCCATAGACTGCTATGGTGAGAGGGTCGAAGACGGTGAAGCTGGAAACCTGTGCAGGTGCGGCCGGGGGAAGTGCCCCCATTCTCTGGACAATCTGGGGCTGTCCTCTTCTGTGGAGGGGAATGTTTCCTGGGGCTACTGACATACTGGAATAAGATTTGGGGAAAGCATCAGGGACACAATGTACAAGAAAGAAATACACAAAATAAACATAGGCAGGGGACACACAAAGCTAATAAAACTTAAACCCAGAGCAAGGCCTTGCAAACAAAATACATTGATTGAGCGCTCATTTTTTGGATATGACTAACAACTATTCCTGAGTACTTTTTAAAGTAATGGCACCAAGTCAGAATTTAATGACAAAAATTTTTTTAGTGTTTTAACAAGACAATAAAATTTAGAGCTTTTGATGCTTTACAATGAACTCTGACCATAGAAATGGTGTTATTGTGAGATTAATACAAAAACCAAAACATATTGAGACATTGGTACTAAGAATTTAAAAATATCATCCTCAAAAAAAATAAAAAAAATTGTTAGTTAAATCTACTAGCAAACTACCATTTAGCTACAGACATACTAACTACAGGATCAAATATAGGTAGAGGAACTATCACCAACTATGCTAAGGATCTACTCCCCAAGGAACGCTCTATGCGCAGTTCGCAAGTTACTGGTTCAAACTTTTTTTTTGCTTTTTTTTGTTTTCACAGATACATATAGCACCCTATATTCTGTCATGGTTGAAGTGTGGACCAAGCCCTAGTCAAGAGATGCTGAAAAACACATTCATAAAACAGACACAAATAAACAAAAAATGAATATAGTTAGAGCTGACCAAAAGAAAGACATTGTTGCGAGTAAACATGACATATAATGGATTTCATGACCTGCAAAATTTTGGAAACATGTACTCACCCAGATAAAAATGTAGTGACGGGCATAACATTGCTGCTGGACAGAAGGAAGATTCAACGACCATTTCCCTCATTCCAGGCAGGAAACACTCAAAACATCTATAGCAACTGTAATCAAACTTAAACAGTGCATCAGACAAACAGACATTACTGTGGACATACAGCAACACAGCAACGAACACACCTTGCTAAGTACACAACGTTTCCTCAGCAAGAACATGACCACCAAAACAAAACAAAAAACGCTACCCTACAATCATACAAACAGACATTACTGTGAACATACAGCAACACAGCAACGATCACGCTTTGCTAAGTACACAACAGCTCCTCAGCAAGAACATGACCAACAATACAAAAAAAAATACACCACCCTACAATCATACAATACTCAAAAGTCCCTCGCAAAGCTGGAAAAAATCATATTAAAGAATCTTGATAAGTACATGCTAATTTATCACTCAAAACAAAATGTAGTGTCACAACAAAATACATAGAAAAATGAGCAACCAAAAAAAGTTTATCTGTAAGAGAGATAGAGATAGAGAGAGAGAGGGGGGGAGGGAGAGGGAGAGATATTTCTTTTGACTGGGACACCTACTGTGAACAAAATCTTGCTGTGTGACCTGGTTTGCCACACCTAAAACAAATCATGGAATGGTGGCGATCTGGAGGTGGTGAACGTGGTTGCCATTGTCTCTGTGTGGAAGATGATGATCTGTTCCTCTCAGGATGAAAAGTATTCATTGCATATAACTGTTTAGTCAACTGATCCACCATTGCATTTAACTCAGTGACATCATTAGTAGGAGGAACTAGAAGAGCAGGCGAAGGTGAATGACCTGTAAGGGAAGGGTTAGTAGAACCAGCTGGTAGAGCCCGAGGTGGAGGAGCCACAACATGATCTGTAGTTCGTACCTGTGCAGCGATCAGGTGCTCTCTTTGTGTCATAAAATTGTGCTTTATCCATCCGCTTAAGAGCCTGTAACAGATCGTCTACAGTAAGAGGGTTCATTGGCAGGATAATGTTGACATATTAAGGTTTCAGACGTTTCAGTAAATTTCTTATTTGTTCCTTTTGAGTCATACTCAGATTAACCTGATCACATAAAGACAGTACATCATAAACATAATGCAAAACAGATTCAGAATCTAACTGAATTCTTTGTCGGAGCTTAATTTCTAACAATTCATCTTGGTAAGCAACCTGAAAAGCTGTAATAAAAGAGGATTTTAAAAGAGCCCAATCATGAGAGGGATGCCTGTGACAAAATATTTGAAACCACTGTATAGCAGTATCTTTAAGGTAACAAGGCAAATACTTCACTTTTTGCAAATCTAACCAGTTATTAGCAGAAGCTACTCTTTCAAAAGTATTAAGAAAGTCAACAGGATTGTCAACTGCAGCATTAAAGGAAGGGGGTTCGACATAAGGTCGACTGGCAGACACAGTACCGTGAACAGCTGCTTGTACAAGTGTAATTAAATAATTATTGGAGGCCACCAGGGTCAATGACCCAGCAGCAGTAGCAGGCGTAGGAGGGTGGTCTTCCACAGGCATGTCTGAGGGTTGTCTGTTATTTCTCTTAAGCATGGTGAAATTATATAGTTATAGTACAGTATTAACAAGAAAGGTAGACAAAAAGAATTAATTAGACACACACATGTAATTAAACAGTAGCTCTAAGAAAAAGATGAGTGTACATACACCATGTAAAAATATTATTGTATCAGAAACAAAAGTAGGTATGAGCAAAATGCATAAATAGTAATGCTGTAAGAGAAGTTGAGTTTGCATTTATAACACAACACAGTTAAAAAAAAAATCCATAAACAATGCCAGAAATTAGCAATAAATCAAATATGTAAGTCAATGGTACACACAGGTGAGAATTAATCACTCAGTATAAAACAGTATAGGCCAGTAGCATTCACAGAAACAAATATAACAGTGGCAAAGAATTATAATATCATATCACAGTGTAATGAAAGCAAAATAGTTATATTGTGAAACCACAAGCAAATAAGCTTAATGAGGCTAAATATGACCATAATCAGTAGTACAATTGTACACAAAGTAACAAAGTATGCTAAAATGAGTAATGCGATGCTGAAAATTAGTACAAAAAGTGAAATGCATTGTTATGAACCAAATCTAGGTAGCAGGGTAAATAAAGAAATTTTCCTAGTATTTAGCATAAGCTAGCCATGCCTGTGCTAAAATCATACAAAAATGATTGCTGACAGTATCTGAAATGTAAAACAGTAAGCACACTGGCTGTAAAGAAAAGAAAATTCGATCTGAGCACTGGTCAGAAATATTAGGTTATACAACACATTTGTAATGCACTTCAGTGACAAATTTGTCATAAGGAAGCAAGATTCATAACCCTCAATAATTTCACTAGCACAAGTTATTAGCAGAGGCATAAGATATAGTAGCAAGGTGATATAGCATACATAAAAATGTCAGTATCAGGAGGCAATAGTCACATTTAAGAGGTTAGTATAGTTGTATAAGACATAGAAAATTCAGAAATTTCACAGATATACCTAAGACACTGCTCACATATATAACACACCTACACACAATGTGGGGGCTGGGAATGGGATAAAAAGAAGAGAAAACATGCGAGAGAAGGAGAAAGGAGACAATGCAGAGACACCAAAAAATTACACAACCATCACATAAAAAAAAAATTAAGTCTACTAAATGTGAAAAATGTTCAGGTCCGAAATAGAGAAAAAAAAAATACAATTTTACTATGCCAAAGAAATTATCGCCAGGCCACACTTTGGAATAATTTTGAATTTCTATGCAACGGCCACACTACAAAGCCAAAACGTGCTGCCTTACACGTGGTACGCCAACCCTTAAAAAAGAATTGTATCACATCGCTGCGATCCTACATGAAAACAAAATTCACTAAGCAAAATAAGATACACAAATAAATCCTTCACACACACATATAAAAAAGCTTACCTTAAACCACAGATATGACCATCACGAGCGCACAAAAAAAAAAATTTACACACACATGCTAGCACATAAAAATTTTCTTCTTCACAGCGATGTGATCACAAATATTATATAGCCGGCGCCAAACACCAAAAATGTTATCATACCTGGTGACTCACCAAAAATGTTATACATTGGGGTGAGCCAAAAGGTTTGCAGCTAAAATATTAAATTTAGTAATGCCGGCATTCACATTGGGGAACGTAACTCAGAGGCACACGAGAAAGGTACGAAGAACTTGCTGCACAAAACTAAAGCAGGCGTGGAATATTTTTAAATAATTACATTTTAATTCACATTTTGCTCAGGTTTATTATAAATCAAGGCGCTCTTCATGGTACACAAAAAGGTTAAACACAAAACACTGGGGGAGATGCCCCATGCACACACACCCATCACACATACACCCGTTCCCTCCAAAGATTTACATTAGAGTCACACCACTCTGGCTACAACTAGACCCACACTATCTCTCTCTCTCTCTCTCACTCACGCACGCACGCACACATGCACGCACACGCACGCACGCACGCACGCACGCGCGCGCGCGCACCTCTTCCCACAATTGTCTTCATCCCCCAAGTAGGAAATGGAATTGCAGTGCCAGACAATAATTAACACACAATACAACAACACAACAATTAGCTCAATATTATATACAG
Source organism: Deroplatys truncata (assembly GCA_030765065.1). Classification (NCBI taxonomy): domain Eukaryota; kingdom Metazoa; phylum Arthropoda; class Insecta; order Mantodea; family Mantidae; genus Deroplatys; species Deroplatys truncata. The sequence goes on from CM060990.1 coordinate 422,547,048, forward strand.
CAATAATGTGTCCGACGCGACAATACATACACATACATATCAGTATGTTGTTGCTTAAGAATTTTATATCTTACTGTACAATATTTTGCCCATCATAAGGGGATCCTTTTCTGAGACCTTTTATTAAGATTATCTCCATAGTAATTGCTTTGCATCCTGATATTATACACATTTCTAAGACATGCAAACATAATTATATATAATGATACAACAGTTGATACTTCAGCTTCCACAAAGATTTTTTTACAGAATTCTGTACTATTAACGCTATAAATACAGCATATACATTTTTTCTACAATATTAGTACCCTGTTCATATTTGTCATGCCCATGCTGCCCCAGACCTCTCTTCCATATTTAAGTTCTTTCAAATTTCTTAACAGTTTTAAATAAGCACTAATTTTTACCTTCTCTACCACATGCATAGACGGTATTGCATTCCGCTCAAAGATTCGAATACAAGATTTCACTGGAAATAAATGTTTTGAGGCCCCCTGAGTCCAAAGAAAGCATTTTTAGAAAAAAAAGTCTGTGGTGTGTCTGTGAACAGCATGTCTCAAAAACGAAAAGTCTGATAAATAACCAAACATGGTATTTTTTTTTCCAAAGATGCAACACAAAGATTTTCAAGAATTTACCACAGCCCCAAGTACCCTTTACATAGAACATTTTTTGAAATGTTTGATTTTCTCCAAAATGGCTCTAACAATTTTGATTAAAATACTGTATTAATGACATTTACATGGCAATTATAATGTATATCTTGAATTCTCTGGGAATAGCCCTTCCTCTTCATTTGGAAGGAATTTTGTATAATCTTGCATCCGCTAAACGTTAAGCAATAGACAAAAATGCATTACACAATACATTTAGATCTCTTTAAAACATACACTTTGTTTCAAATAACCTTTTTTGTGGCATCAGCCATTTCCGAAATGTCTGTTATTAATGGTTTGAGTTGTTGAATTCTTTATGATTATTTTTAAGTCCTGTCTGTATTAAGCTGTTTCTCATGGTTGTGTGGAATTTTAAGGCCAGTATATAGCACCCAGCTCTTAAACATTTGACTACTGCTGTTCCCTTTGTATTTATAATGAAAAGTGTAATGTAGTTACTTCTGCAAAGGCTTGTCTTGATTAAAATGAAGTAGATAGAAAAATGAGCTTTCGTAAGAACAGTTTTTATACCCATTAACAAGTGATGAGGTAGAGAAAGTCATGTGAATGTAACACATGTTTCTACATGTTCAATATAATATTTAAATGCTATATTCTCATCAATGATTACTCCCAGCAATGATGTTTTCTAGCTGCTCAATACATTCATTATGTATTTTCACATTTAATCTTTCATTATTGTAGCTGTTATTTCAGTGTTGGAACATGATCATATTTGTTTTTTGTAGACTTACTTTTAAGTTGTTATTCTTTAAGTAATCACAGATATATGTTTTTAAGGAGACTAAATTCTCTAGACTGTGTATTTGGAAATATCATAGATGTATCATCCACATATGAAATTATTTTATAATCTCAGGATTTACGAAGGTTGTTTATTTATAATAGAAACAGGAGTGGTCCAAGTATAGATGCTTGTGGAACTCCAACTTTCATTAATTGATAGTTTGATTTTGTGGATTTTATCATGCAGTTTTGTTGGTAATGGATGTCTGTGCATTGTTTACGGTTTTGAAGATAAGATATTTTAAGTTGTAAGAATTTTCCCCTCATGCTTTATTTCTGTGTCTCATTTAATAGTTTATCATGTGATGTGCTATTCAAAGCTTTGCTAAATCCAGGAATATTTCTGCAGTTTTATTTTCATTATCCTAACCCTTTGAGTATCATGGTAAAGTTCAGCCATTGCCATGGTAGTGGATAAGTTGCTCCTGAGACCATGCTGTGAGGAGTTAAGCAGATTAAATTTATTTAGAGAACTTAACAATCTACAGTTTAATATACTTTTAAAGACTTTTGCAAAGACAGAGGTTAGTGAGATTGACCTATAGTTAACAATTTGTTTTTTTTTTTTATCTTGTGTGTGTGTGTGTTTTTTTTTTTTTTTTTTGGTCTGACTATACAGAGTTTTAAAGAACTTGGAGAGGTTTCATTATTTAGCCAAGTATTCATAAAGGTACTACAATAGTAACTAATTCCTCCTTACAGTGTTTTAAGATTTTAGATATATCCCATCCTGACAAAATTTAGTTCTTAATTTATTTGTAATTCTTTCAGTTTCCTCTATTGATGTTTCTTCCAGATGCATAAAATGTATACATTCTGGCACGTCGTATGGGATGTTATCATATTGTCTTCCTCCTTGTTACATTTAAAAAGTATGCATTAAAATTCCTATATACTGCTTGTGGTTTATCTATAGCTTGTCCATTTTCAAATACAGTTTTACTTTCTTACTTATTTTTGTTTAAACCATTTTCTGTTACTATCCTATGTATTGTCGAAACTTTGTTATTTGAGTTCATTATTTCGTTGCCATATTGCTGCTTCTGTAGATTAGTTAATACTACAGTATATTATTTTTTTAAGCTTCTATATTTGCATTTGAATGAGTCTAGATTTGTAGACTTAAAAAAATGTAGTAATCTTTAATTTTTTTTCTCTTATTCTTTTATTTCTAATGGGATTTGAATGTACTGGTTGCCTCTTATATTATCTTTTTTTATTTTGGCTGAGCAATGCTTATCAAGAAGCTTTATTAAAATTTTAAGAATATGTTCCCACTTTAGGTTCCTGTATTGTGTTGCATATACTATTTCCCATTTTTCTTGCATTAGATTTTTTAAAAGATTCAGTTCAATCCTTTTAAAACTGTTTGTCTTATTGTTATAAAGTGTGTGTTTCTAAACTATCTATTATTTAGGCACAATAGAAACACAGTCAGAAATTCAAAATCTCTCAACAAACACTTCATACCTATCATCTCCTTAGCTAGTTACTATATGATCAATAGCAGAAAATGTGTCTTGTGTGATTCTTGTTAGCTCCTAAATAGTATCATACAATTATTTAAGCACTTAGTTTTTTTTTTATAGTCCCCAATGTTTGAAAGAGCATTTATATTTAAATTGCCCACTATAATAATATTTTTCTTATTTTCATGCACACTGGTTAGAAGATTCTCAAGACCGTTTAAAAATGTCATCCACCTTAGTACTTTGGGATCTATATAGACTTATAATCAGATACTTTCCCACTAGTTTGTATTTTTGCCACTGTTGCTTGAAAAAGGATTTAAATTTCATAATCCTTTACCCAATTATGCAATGTGAAATTTATCCCACTCTTTACATATATAGCAATACCAGCATCTGTATAATAGTGTCCACAATAACTTGAAATTAGTTTTTAATTTTCATGTAAAGATACTTAAGCTGCGTATCATCAAGCCGATGTTCAGTCAGCATGAAAATGTCAGGTTTACATTCATTCAGCATAATTTCAATTTCCAGTATTTATTTGATGTTTATTGAACATTCTGATCAATTAAATGAAGGTTTGTATTGTTACATGTATTACTCACCCCATTTTTTATACTCTTTTATTTTACCCATATCTTTTGATATGTGTTAAGCCATTTGTGGAGTTGTACATATTCGTGTTCGAGACCTTGCGGGGAGAGGTCATGTCAGGACGTTCCAAGTACACGCAGGTATAAACAAGTAGCGGCCATGGGGGTGGAGTTGACGGTTTACCGAGCAAGGATCGGAATGCGGACGGGTAGGGGATCGTGGATAGCAGGTAGTCAGGTATTAGGTAGGACGAACGTAACGTCCAAGTGTTATTTTATGGCGTTTGTTTTAGTAATTTTGCTCGTGATAGGAGGTGTTGAATTAAACCCAGGACCTGTGACTGATGAAGGATGTGGGAGCTGCAACAAAGCTTTAAGGACAGGACTACAATGCAGCAGCTGCGCGAAGTGGTACCATTTTGGCTGCCAAAAAATTAAGAGGGACCAGAACATCGAAGAAAACTGGGAATGTAAGGACTGCAGGGGAACTGAAACGGTCATCGCAAATCAGAAGAAACTGGAGAAGCTGCAAGAAGAAGCACGGGTGTTACGCGAGAAGCTCCAACGCGCGGAAGAGAAAATTCGGAAGTTAGAAGAATAGAATAGCCAACTCAGGGAGCTCAGGAAAGAAAATGGACAAGAAAAGGGGAAACCATGTTTGATAGTCGGAGACTCTATTGTGAGAAATGCAGGGAACCCGAATGCAGAGGTAGCTTGCTATCCTGGCATAAGGACTGAAGGTCTGCTGGGGGAAATCGATGCGGAAGTTTTCAGCTCAGATTACAGGGTGTTTAGGAGGGACAGGGACGGAAGGGGAGGGGGGATTTTTATTTGCGCTAAGTTAGAGTTACAAAGCAAAGCGCTATGGGTAGAAGAGGATGTAGAGATTATGGCAATTGAAATTATTGATCAAAAAAACGAAGGTAATAATATAACAATAATAGCTTGCTACAGACCACCTAGCGAAACTAATCACAAAACGTTGCATAAATTAATAGAAAAAATCTCTTCCGTAAAGGGAAACGTTATTGTAGCAGGGGATGTAAATCTGCCAAATGTAAACTGGAAAGGTCAGTTAATAGGAGGCGAAGACCAAAATCTTGTTAATTTTCTGGTTTGGGAACAGGGGTTGTTGCAAGTCGTTAACACAAGTACTCGGCAATCAGCCTTACTAGATGTATTTTTATGCAGGCCTCAGTCTTTGTTTGCTGAATGTGAGGTCTTGCCAGGTATCAGTGACCACCATTGTGTGCAATTAGAAGTAAGCTGGGGGGGACGATTAAACCGGTTTGAATTAGAACAAACATCAATTAGCTGGAATTTCCAGAAAGCGGACGGGGCTGCTATTCAGAATTTTCTACGCGAGCAATGTTGGTCTTTCGTAAAATCTGCCACTAGTGTAAATGAAGCCTGGGCTAGTTTCAAAACACTTACTTCGGAAGCAATTATGAATCATGTACCTTTTAAAGTTATGAAAAATAACGCTGATCCAGAATTTTATACAAAACGTATTAGGTCACTTAAAAGGAAAACAAGGCGCGTGTATCATAAAAGGAGGAAATCAGAATGGCATTTTATTAAATTTAAAGAATTAACCAAGAATTTACAAAACGAAAAGTTGCAGGCGCAGGAGCGGTTCTTAGAACAAATTTTAAATAAGGAAAGTGATGGATGGAAAGCATTTTACAATTATGTGAGGAGACGCAGAGGTAATAAAGAAGGCATACCAGATTTCAAAGTTAACGGGACTGCCGTAATAAATGATAAGGAAAAGGCGAACATATTAAATGCACATTTTGTATCGGTCTTTCATCAAATGGATGATAGTCCTGAACGGGAAAATAGGAGTGGTGGAGAATCGTTATTTCAAATAATGGCGCCAAAATTACGTAAAAGGATCAAGATGCTACAGAATCGAAAATCAAGAGGGCCGGACAACGTACCTACTGAAATATTAAAAATAGGGGGAGAAGCCATGATTCCCTACCTAATGCTCTTGTTTAACATGTCAATTAACAACCGTGCACTACCAGAAGACTGGAAATCCGCTATTGTAGTTCCAATATACAAAGGGGGTAATAAAACAGAAATAAATAATTATCGGCCTGCCAGCCTAACGTCGGTAGTGTGTAAAGTAATGGAGCATCTAATTGCAGAATACATACGGGAGGATTTAGAAAACAAACAGTGGTTCAACAAAGCGCAACATGGGTTTAGATCCGGGTATTCATGTGAAAGTCAAACAACTTCATTAATTCAAGATTTGGCAGATGAGGTGGATGCAGGGGGAAGGACTGATGCAGTGGTGATAGATTTTTCTAAAGCTTTTGACGTAGTGCCACATAGTTTACTCATCCGGAAACTAGCAAATGCGGGACTTGATAATCGCGTTGTGTTGTGGGTAGAACAATTTTTGAAAGGGAGGACGCAAAGAGTAAGAGTAGGTAGAGAACTGTCAGAAGGGGGGACCGTAAGTTCGGGCGTGCCCCAAGGCTCGGTACTGGGCCCGTTACTGTTTCTTATCTTTGTTAATGATATCCATATAAACATTAAATGCCAGATAAGACTGTTCGCAGACGATTGTATTATTTACAATAAGATTAGGAATTCCATGCATGAGACTGCTCTTCAGGACGACCTAAATGAAATCAGGCGGTGGGCCGAAGCAAACAAAATGACAATTAATGCTGGGAAAAGTAAGTCCATTGTTTTTAGCAGAACTAAGGGGAAGATTATACATAACTATCAAATGGGCGGGGAACCAATTCCACAGGTGGACAGCTGCAAATATTTGGGAGTGTGCTTGTCAAGTAATGCTGGATGGGGGGAACAGATAAATAGTACATCTAGGAAAGCGTGGAAAGCATTGCATTTCGTAATGAGAATACTGAAAAAGGGGAGCGCAAAGACCAGGGAACTAGCCTACAAATCTTTAGTGCGGCCGGTTATGGAATATGGAGTAGCATGTTGGGACCCATACAGAGTCAATCAGATTAATTCCTTAGAAAAAGTACAGAGAAGGGCTATAAAATTCATAAGGAGAGGTAAAGATTTTGGGTTTACAAAAGGTGAAGAGAATGAATGGGAACCGCTAAAAGTTAGGCGTAAAAAACATAGATTAGTTGCGTTATTTAAAGCTTATACTGGTTCAAATGCTTGGGCGGATGTTAGAGAAAGGTTAGAGAATCCAGCACACTACGGTCGAAACGATCATCTGTTTAAAATTAGGGGTAGAAAGTGCAGAACCGACGTGGGAAAATTTTCTTTTGTTAATAGAACCATTGAGGAATGGAATGAATTGCCTGTAGCAGCCTTTCAGGGCTGTCCTCTGACCTTAAAGCAGTTCAGAAATAATATTAGCAGAATAAATGTTGGTTAATTAACTAGTGTACTCATTTCACAAACTATACTATTAAAGTTGACACTACCAGGTTGAAAATACTGGTAACTAAATATAAGGACCAATTGTAAATAGTTAAGTACCTCGAAAATAGTTACGTACTTTGTAAATTGTTAAGTACTTTGTAGATATTTAAGTAAATTGAGAATAGTTAAGTAAATTGAGAATAGTTAAGTAAATTGTGAATAGTTAAGTAAATTGTGAATAGTGAAGTAAATGGTGAATAGTTAAGTAATTGTGAATAGTTAAGTAAATTATAAATGGTTCAGTAATTAGGGATTTTAAAAGCTTTGTTAATATTTAAAATTAATCATTTTGTATTGTTAGTCTTGTTTATTATTATTATTATTATTGTAAGCTAGTCATGGTGATGTAAATTTTGTAAGGTTTAATTCTGCCACCGGGAAGTACCCAATTGCAGAATAAATACATACATACATACATACATACATACATACATACATACATACATACATACATACATACATACATACATACATACATACATACATACATACATACATACATACATACATACATACATACATACATACATACATACATACATACATACATACATACATACATACATACATACATACATACATACATACATACATACATACATACATACATACATACATACATACATACATACATACATACATACATACATACATACATACATACATACATACATACATACATACATACATACATACATACATACATACATACATACATACATACATACATACATACATACATACATACATACATACATACATACATACATACATACATACATACATACATACATACATACATACATACATACATACATACATACATACATACATACATACATACATACATACATACATACATACATACATACATACATACATACATACATACATACATACATACATACATACATACATACATACATACATACATACATACATACATACATACATACATACATACATACATACATACATACATACATACATACATACATACATACATACATACATACATACATACATACATACATACATACATACATACATACATACATACATACATACATACATACATACATACATACATACATACATACATACATACATACATACATACATACATACATACATACATACATACATACATACATACATACATACATACATACATACATACATACATACATACATACATACATACATACATACATACATACATACATACATACATACATACATACATACATACATACATACATACATACATACATACATACATACATACATACATACATACATACATACATACATACATACATACATACATACATACATACATACATACATACATACATACATACATACATACATACATACATACATACATACATACATACATACATACATACATACATACATACATACATACATACATACATACATACATACATACATACATACATACATACATACATACATACATACATACATACATACATACATACATACATACATACATACATACATACATACATACATACATACATACATACATACATACATACATACATACATACATACATACATACATACATACATACATACATACATACATACATACATACATACATACATACATACATACATACATACATACATACATACATATGTTGTTTACCCTAGTACCATTCACCTAATTGCCTTTTAGTTTCCCTTTATTGAGGAAGATATTGCACTACACATCAAGTTTCCAATATTGAGGATCCCCTTCAATTTAGGTGAACCCCATCTCTACCAAAACTATTGTCATTTAACCAAAAATTATCTTCTGCCATTAAACACTTTTTTATTCTAACATTCTGTTGCATTAAGTGAAGGTTTGTATTGTTACATGTATTACTTAACCCATTTTCTATAGACTCTTTTTTTATCTGTATCTGTTGATAGGTGTTGAGCCACTTGTGGAGTTATACATATGTTGCATATCTTTAGCTTCCGGATAAGGCTGTGACATCTTGTATAAACTTGCCGACGTTTCATTCAGCATGTCTTGAGCTTCTTCTGGGCTCTTGTCTGATCTTTGCGCTGTTGTACTTGCTTATATATCAGCAGTACCCCAGTGACTCAGCCCCTTTGTTCCTGATTGGCTGACTGTCCACCAATCGATGTCGGTGGCACTATTTCTTGAAAGTCTTGGAGATGGATTCTGTTGCCTTTCTTTTTTGTTAAGAGTTTCTTTAGATCTTTTTTCGTCTTCTTGGTTCTTTGGCCCTTCATGTGGTTAGGTTAGGTTATTTATTATAAAAAATTACCTGGTGCCGGTACAATAGGCCCGGCTTACAGGCTTATATTTACATAAGTGTTACAATTTTCTTGTTTGCATTAGACTATGTTTATATTGTAAGGAAAAACCCATTCGGTGGCCAGCCTTAGGTCACCGAGAACAGTTTTTGTATGTAGTCTTTTCAGTTGTTTTTTTTCAAACTTGTTTTGAAAACACTTTTTTTTTATTATATACATATGTACACACACTCATACACACGCACACACTCGCTCTCACACACATACACACATCTGGCCATGCGAAGCACGTCCCAGGACTAAAACTAAACACTATCACACGAAATATATACACTAATTACACAACACTTCACTATTTACACAATATTTACAGTCCGCGGTTTTGCTGTGCGGCAGCTTGTAGCAGGATGGTTGTTTTGTGGTGACGGCCTCTGCAGTAGTTGGGGTGGCCTACTGCTGCAGTGAGCTGTCGATCCCAAGATGGTCTTGTGGCTCTGCCTCTTGCCTCTCACTGGTTGACCTCTGGCCAATAGCTGTGCCAACATGTGAGCAAGACCTGCCTAATACTATGGAGTTGCTTTCCATTGTCCCTGTTGGTTCTTTTTTTGAAAATTCCTATGCTTTCTCATGTCATCCTCTGGGAGAAGCCTCTGTAGATACATATAATCTCAAACTAGCAATATGGCTAAGATATGTGGATAACACTTTTGTAATGTGGCTGCATGGCAGGGACACCATAGGCAGTTTTCTTGAACATCTTAGAAGCCTCCATCAAAATATACAATTTATGATGGAAATAGAAGAGAATGGAAAACTTCCCTTTCGAGATGCCTTGGTACAACAAGAAGTAGCCGCCAACACCATACATTGTTCCATATACAGAAAACCCTCGCATACTAATGATATTTAGACGCATCCTCTCATCATCCATCTGCCGTAAAATGAGAAATGATAAATATGCTATTCCTATGAGCCAACTGCATATGTGACCCGGAGCTCATCGGAGAAGAGGCACTTAAATACCATTCTAAGGGCAAACGGCTTGTCCTACTGAGAAATGCAGAGAATACAAGAGAACACTAACATGATAAATTCGCAGAGGGACAATAGAGAGGATTCTGGAAAAAAGGACATAAAATGGACACCGTACCCTACATACGAGGCATAACCGACTGGATTTTGAATGTTCTCAGAGGCTACAACATCAGGATATGCTACAATTCAACCAAAAAGCTCAGATCACTTCTCCAACCAGCTAAAAATACCAGTAATCTGCTCTTAAACCCAGACATATACAGGATTAGGTGCGACTGTGGAAAAGTCTACATTGGCCAAACGGGCAGATCAATTGCAACATGTAAGAAAGAGCACATATGCAGCTTAAAACTAAACCAACCTGAAAAATCTGCATTCGTGGAACATGTGATTAAACAGGTCACCACCCGAGGTTGTGGGTTCAAATCCGGCAGAGGGCGATGGATTTTTTTTGGGTGTAACAATCCTTAGCATGGCTTCCTTCAGAAGGGAAGTAAAGCCGGTGGTCCTATGTGGTAGATTTACAGCATGTAAAAGAACCTCAAGCCTGGTAAAGAGGCCTCAGAACAAAATTTCCGGTCTTTCATGCCTGATATAGAATGGGACACTAAGGACCATAGTAGTTAAAGAGTGTCCATGAATAAAACTAAAAGAAAAGAAAGAAAGAAAAAAAAAAAAAAACAACAGGCCACCACATCGATTTTGATAACACAGAGCTTCTAGTTACCTGCAGCAGCTTCTCCCAGAGGGTGACACGAGAAAGCACGGAAATTTTCAAAGAAAAAAACATCAACAGGGACAATGGAAAGCAACTCTATAATACTTGGCAGGCCTTGCTCACAGACACAGCTATTGGCTGGAGATCAACCAATGACAGGCAAGGAGTTGAGCCACGAGACCATCTCGGAATTGACAGCTCACTGCAGCAGTTTTTACCACATGAAGGGCTAAAAAATAATCAAGAAGACCAAAAAAATAACCTAAAGAAACTAATAACAAAGAAAAAGGCAACAGAATCCATCTCCAAGACTTTCAAGAAATGGTGACACTGGCACCGACATTGATTGGTGGACAGGCAGCCAAACAGGAACAAAGGGGCGAGCCACTGGGGACCTGCTGATATAAGCAGAACGGGAGCTCAAGAATTGTACAACAGCTCAGAAGAAGCTCACGACAAGAGGAGCAAAACATCAGCAAGTTTATGCAAGATAATGCGGCCTTATCCAGTAGCTAAAGATATGCATCAAGATACAGGCCGTGGAAGCCTATGCATCCATTTATTGTGTGTATGTTGTTAACTTTAGTATCATCCACCTCATTGCCTTTTAGTTTCCCTTTATCAAGGAAGACATTGCATTACACATAAAGTTTCCAAATATTGAGGATCCCCTTTGATTTAGGTGAACTCCATCTCTACCAAAACCATGTATCATTTAACCAAAAATTATCTTCTACCATGACACTTTTTTATTCTACACAGCCATTCTAGTTCTTGGTTTATTTGCCTGATTCTTCCCACACCTACAATGTGTCTTCGCAATATACTACTTAGTACTATTTTGGTTTCTTGTGCTTCATATCTGGAATTTATCAGGTCTATTGCATTCCCCTTTATTTCTTCAGCTCTCACTCCCCTTCTAATGCTATTTCGCCACATGTGTTAGAACAACCTCAGGATTTTTTCTTTAGGTTCATTTCACACACTTTGTCTTGTGGTTTGCCTGATTTTATTCCCATAAAACATCGTACCTCATACCCCTCTTCCCTGCTTGCTTACCCCGAGAATTTCAATAATGAATCACCAATCATTTGCATTCCTTTAAAATCTTCCACTTGTAGGTTTGTTGCGGGTCCTTAGGGGCTCTGACTGCCACGTGTCCCACCTTCCATTACTGGGTGGCTGGGGCTGCTTCCTCTTGGTCCTGGACCAGCTCTTCCGGGCTGGCACCAGGCCCACCACAGCCTACCTACTTCTAGCTTGTGGAGCTGAAGCTCTAGGTGGGACTGCCAATGTGGCTGTCTGTGATGGGTGCCCACTCGCCTGCTGCCTGGTCTGAACCACACCCTCCCAGAGGTTGTGCACCAGATTACGGTCCCATTTGTGCATGTGATTTCTTGCCGTGCAACAAGTGCAATGCGATATTAAATTGCATTGAGTTAAATGTAAGCATTTATGCAATGCAATGTGTTGCATGAGGTGAAAAACACGCTGCATGGTATTTCAATAAAACAATAAAAAACAACTAGGAAATAAATTCTACAATTCCATAGGAAGTAATAAGAACGTTGATTAGGATGAAAACTTTTATTAAATAAGATAATTTAATAAAACAATAAAAACATCTGATAGATCAAAAAGAAAAGTCACAAAGAAAATGAAAGGGATTACTTATAAATACCCATCTGTGAAATCTTTAAAATCAGTTTCAGCTCAATTCATTTCAAAGTTTAATAGTCATTTACGGTTTTAATGCATATCAAATGTTATGCATCTGTTCAAATTGGTTCCCGAGATACATTTCTACGCTTCTTTTTTTACTATTTTGAAAAAATCCTCCACACAATGCAGTTATATTTTTTAAAAGTTTTATAATTTCACTCTTCAATAGTATATGAATAAGCTATAGAAATTAATGTTTAATTATCCCACTAGTTTGGGAAAAAATGCTAAATATAGTCCTAAATTTTTAACTTAAACATTTACACAACATTGATGTTGTTGTTTAATTACTCCACAACTAAGCAGGTTAACTAAAAACCTTCTAATCATTTTTAATGTTGCTATTTCTGTGGAAGTGTAATAAATTTTACACATGTATACCGAAAACTGCATTATTTGGAATAATTTTAGAATATCTGACATATACAAGCCTGAAAATACAGAGTTTAAAACCATGACACTATGTTGTTTCTGGCCCTTAAGCTGTTTAAAAACATTTAATATAATGTGTGCAGGCCCTCCTTCGTTGTCTGCTCCTCTGCACCTAAGTTAGTCATTTGAAAATTCTTGTGGCTTCTTTGAATGGTTGCATGCTCTTTAATGCATGCCAAACTCATCCTTCTTGACCATAACTTTATAGGAACCTGGGCTTACAGGCATTCAAATATACATTTTCCATGGTTTAAATGACCATATGGCTATAAAAACTGCAGAGAACTAAAGTAAAAGTATGTTCTATTTAATAACACAAATTCAGGTTAATGTTGTGTAGCATTTTTTGACCCTATTTTCATTGATGAGTATCCTTAAGAGCAGTTTGGCAACAAGAAGCACATGGTAAATTTCGTGGTTGCTTCATATGCAACGTTGCTATTTATCTTGTGTTGTACAAAGAAAAATATTATTACTATTGTAAAAAAATCCAATTAATTGTACTGTATTCAGGTATTTGTAGTGTTGTTTTAATTCATTAATATTCTTGTTTATTACAATTACATAGCTATTGCCTATAATGATGTTTTGCATGAATAAATATATTCAAGCATCTCAGAGTAATATGGTAGTCCTGCTCCAGCTTACAATGCAAAGTTAGTTATTTCTTTGTACTTATAAGCTAAACAGTGTTATCTATGTTTTGTGTTGTTTCCATTTGTTCTTTTGTAATTAGATAATGCCACAGTCATCAGCAAACTTGTGTTATTGTGCCTCGAGTTGAAGTCAAGGTGATATCACTGCACAGACTGAATGAAAACAAGTAGTGCTTGTCCCACATTTACTGTGATTCCACTGATTTCCTAACAATACACAGTGCGACAAGTTGCATGCTTAAATTGACAATTTTAAGTTATGCCACATTGCATCATTCCTTGTTATGCAACATGAAATTGCATGCAAAAATGAGGCCTAAGCTCGTGCTGTTACTCCAGACAAACCTGGTAGCAGGCCCCATGGCCTAATCCGTGGCACAGAGTGCACTGCATCGCGGATGGTGGGGATGTTGCAGACAGCCGATTCATGAGGCCCAGTGCACTTTCAGCACACCGGGACCGTCACGGTGCACCTCATCGCTGTATGCCACAGCTGCTGGCACCAGTTGCACTGTAGCAGGATTACAGGACGTCGTTAACGCTCCGCCTTCACACGAAAGTGGAGGATGAACTCTAATCTCTGAAGGCTATCCAGGTTGTCTGCTGTAGCCAGGTTCATCAGATTCATGAGCAGGGTTGCCCTGGTTCGATTGAACCGCCTCAGCTGAACCAAGCGTAGCACTGACAAGTTCACAATCATCAGCATCTCCTTGACAGCATCCTCGGTCCTGTCATAGTGAATGCTCTTTGTCGCCCGCAAAGTCCAGTTCTGAGTCTGCGTAGTCAGCTGGAAGGAAACTCGCTGCTACTGAAGGAAGGCGACCAAGCACCCATAGTCCGCAACTGCCCTAATTCGTACCAGGAAGTCTAGAAGCACCGGAGCCCTCGATATCACGTACTTCTCGTTAGGGCAGTCTGCGTCGAATTCTTCCATCAACCTGCACAGAAGAGAGAGATATTTTAGGCGGTACAGCACGATGTTCAGGGCATCAGCGTAGGACCGAGGGGGTTTAGGAGGTGTTGACTGCGGTCGTGTTCTTCTACGTAGCTAAGCTGTTAGACTATCGGAACCAGTAGATGCATAGCACCGCTGGCTTTTTAACCCTTAGGCAAGAGTCGGGGCCGCTCGCCCTTCTCGGAACGCTTCCGCCGTTACCGCCGCTAGTCTCATTGTCACTGCCGTCCGCTTCCCTCAAATTTTTGGAGTAGAAGGAAAATAGATTTACGTACCCCAGAGAAGCTGGGACTGTAGGACACATTATCTGAGAATGGCTCTATTCACTAAAAGCCCTCCACTGGAGTAGGAAGGAGAAGGTTTTCTGCGGTACCGACGTAGGCAGCCGCGCAGTCCATGGTATAGGTTAGACTGGGTTGCAGTGCAGCAGCCAATGTGTGAAGGAAAATTATCCAGCTTGCAAACTTGATTGATGCTCAACTTGTAACCACAGAGGATTAATGGTGAGTAGGATAGGGTTGGAAGGAATTAAATTTACTTACATTTGTTGACGGCATTGAGATGGTTGAGTGTTGGTGATTTTGTAGCTGCGAAGTGGAATGAATATGTTGTTTTGTTTTTTTTTGGTGTGGTATAATTTCGCGTATCTAGTTCGGAGTTGGGTTGTCAAAGATGTCATGTGTTCATTCTCGAAGGTCGGTAGGCGTTTAGTGAAGACGCCAAGCCGGTTTGACAGTTCTGCATTGGTCTGATGGATGGTGGTATTCTGCGTCTCTGCCTCCTTGTAGGTATGTCTCGATTCTAGAGGCGAGAATCTCCGGGTCGTCTTCTGCTGTTTGCTCACGGATGAGTGTTTGCATTTTGGTGAGGCTGGTGGAGGCGGCTATGGCGAGCTGTCTGTTGGTAGAGCGCTTTTTGGCTCCTAATGCTGAAAGGCGCTTGCTGGCAGTAAACTGCAGTGCCTCGAGGCGTTGGCTAAGTCGGGTAACGGATTGCAGTTTCTCAGTGCGTCACGAAGGCAGAAGTTTCGGCGGCTGTGCTGGGCGGCGAAGGTCCCACAGAATACTGGCCCAGCTGAGGTGGCTGCGATGGCTGAGAATGTCTTGTCCTATTTGGCGGTGTGCGAGATTTCGGGAATACACAGGGCAACAGGCTTGCCCGGTGTAGTGGTCGTACCTGTAACAGATTGCGCGGATTCTCCTTCGGCGCGTGACGTCATGCTGCTGACGCGAAATTGGTTGAACTGCATTAGAGGCAATGCCACGGTTCAATGTAGCGGTTCGCCATGTGGCCTACCAGGCAACACCGGTGGCACGGTGTTGTCCATGACGTCCTGTGGCTTCAATCCTGATGCTGTGGTCGAGAAGGAGCATACTTGTGGATAAAATGGCGTTATAGTTTGTCCCTTCTCAAAACAACGCGCACAAGTGGAGTGGTTCCGCGGAATTTCAGTATTCTGGTCTCCGATACCAGGGGTGACCACCGACGTTGCTCCTGCTCCAATAAAAACTGGCGGCAGGTGTCGATGTACACCCACGGCAACGCGCTGAGACGGCCATGTCGTTTGATGGTGGCGTCGGAATATGGTAGTGAACCGACGGCGATGGAGCCGACTATCAGGTTGTTCCGACAGGGGCTTTTGAGATGACAGTGCGCTCACAAGGACGTTTGTTGCATCGGTGGTGCTCCAGCAGGAGTGCCCATAACCTCTAAGTGACTGATCACTGCGTCTGCGGTTGTGGAGACCCCTTCACCTTTGGCTCCCCAGGGGCTCACCTTATGTGAGTACGGGTTTGGCGTACCCGGATGTCCGAGCCTTTCATCGCCATCATCATCCCCTCACCCTCGTCCGGTCGAGGCGGGTTCGTCCTCGTGACCGGGGGACTCAAGGTAGGCTCTCGTGCGTTCTGTGCATTTCATTCCATGATGCCCCTCGCCATCGTTTCTTACTCCTCTCTATTTACGCACATTTCGCCCCACGTCCATTCATTTACACATCTATTTTCTTTCTTCGCCGGCCTACCTTGCGTGCGAAACGCCCACACAGTTTTATTTATTTTACCTTTTCCTTCTAATCCTCCGTGGACACAGCCTGACGGATACCCGCGCACTGGGTGCGCAGCTGGGTGAGTGGGTAATGGTGTCATCCCCACCACCCGGGGTCGTCATGTAGGGTATGTGTTCATATCCGCTGTTCAACTGCAGTCCCGCGGGGGGGCATTGCATAAGCTGCTGACTTCCGACGGCCATTGGGTCCCTTTGTCTATGTTCTGGGAGGTGTGACCCTGGCGTGAGATAGGTATAGATAGGCCACTCACCCAAGCCGGGGTAACGCCCGGGAAGTCAGAGCCCGAGGTCGGAGACGGTTGCAATGGTGGAGGATTTTTTTTCGCTATGGAGCCCTCTTTCTCCATTATAAATAACAAGCGCCGAAAAGTAATTGTAACAGAAGTAGCACCACCACCATCTGGTTGTTACTTAGTGATTACCCGAAATGAGGAAGGACAGTCTTTCGAGAAGGTGAGCCCTTTTATTATACAGAAGGGCATTGACTCAATTGCTGGTCCGGTTAATTCCTGCACTCGCCTTCGAAATGGTTCATTGTTAGTACAAAGTCCGATCAGCAAAGTTGAGCTTGTTGCGCGCTACGCTTCTCCATGGTTATCCCATCCGTGTTGAGAAGCACCGCTTCCATCTGTGCCTCTCTTAGTCAGCCCTCACACGATGGTACCTGTTCATCAGCTCCCGTCTGCGTCAATTGAAAAGGGTCTCATTCTGCGTCATTTGCCGACTGTCCGCGGTACTTGGACGAGAAGGCGATCCAGGAGATCCGGGTTAAGGAGAAACTCTCCTTCGCTGAAGCCCGGAGGCGTTACCATGCGCGCCAACCTTCGCTCCTGCGATCAGGTACATTCAGTTCTGTTGTTGCCTCGTCAGTACCACGGGGAGATGTTGATACTCAGACCTGGACCATGACTGTATTAACCGCCACTACCACCCGGCCCTCCATTTCTGCTATAGTTACCAAGCCATCTAAAGCTGGTCCTAAGGTTATGAAATCCTAAGGTATTGATAAGAAGTCCAAGCAGAAACTACGTAAAGAACATTTTCTCAAAGACTGCGTGCGCTCGGTAAGAAAAGTTCACCTTGTCCTCGAAGGTCGCAGTCCCAGGATGCTCCTGGGACAAGCCGCGTTCAGCGGACCCCTTCACCCCTTGCCACCCAGAACCGATTCTCGGCGCTTGAATCGGTTTCTGGCTCTGAGTGCGTGGGCCCTCCCTTCGAGGAGCCTATGGGGTCTGACCAACTCCATACAAAAAGCCCGAGCCCCAAGGTTAAGCAAAAAGTTATTTTGAACCGCCCTTCTAAGTAAGAAGTTTATCCCTTTTATTCATGGCTATCCTGACATGGAATTTACGTGGTGTACGATCGCATAGGGCGGAACTGCAACTTATTGCGTTCCCATTCACCTATGGTTGTGTGTTTGCAGGAGACTAAGCTTCGCCCTCACGATCCTTTTGATCTCCGAGGGTATACTCCGGTTCGCTACGATCTTGAACCGGATGAGGGTACTCCTGCTCATGGACTTGTCATGTCATAGTGCGTAACGACGTTTATTTTGAAACTCTCAGTCTCACGTCCGACTTGGAAGCTGTTGCCGTTAGGCTTCAATTATCCGTACTTTTCTTTTCCGTTTGCTCTGTGTATTCACCTCCATTGTCTCCCCTCGCTCCCGCGGGCATTCGCGATCTCCTGTCCGCTCTCCCAACACCATTTCTTGCGTTGGGAGATTTTAATGCCCATCACCACCTGTGGGGTTCGACCAGGGCTTGTGCGAAGGGAACTCTTCTTTCCGACATTTCTGATCAGTTCAATCTCTTCATCCTCAATACAGGTGAGCCTACTTTTGTCTTTTTCTTCTGGTACATTCTTTCACTTGGGCCTAGCCGTTTGCTCACTCCAGCTTGCTATTCGTCTGCAGTGGAACGTCGTCGCTGACACCTGCTCCAACGAGCATTACCCCTGCATCGTATCTCTTTTGTCTCACCACGTCCAGCATTCCAGAGTACCTACCTGGATATTCAGAAAAGCCGACTGGAGATTGTATTCCAGCCTCGTGTGTTTTGTGGACCAGCCTTTCGTTGACGTTAACCAAATGGTGCAGCACCTTACTTCTACGATGCTATCTGCCGCCCAACGCACAATTCCCCGTTCGTTCTCTCACCCTCGGCGTATTCCTGTTCCGTGGTGGAACGAGGACTGTCGGGACGCCGTTCGTGCGCGTAGAACTGCACTTAGGATGTTTTGGCGGCACCCTACACTTGATAATTTGGTTACTTTTAAACAATCGCGCGCCAGGGCTCGTCGCATTATTCAGGATAGCAAGAAGGTGTCCTGGATTGGTTTTGTCGAGTCTTTAATCGCTTCACACGTCTTCCTCTTTTTTGGGATAAACTTCGTCGCTTTTCCGGTAGAGTGCCGCATTGTACTGTGTCTGGCCTTCAGGTTTCCAATGCCACCATAGTGGATTCGGCTGCCATTGCTAACACTCTGGGTGCTGGTTTGAGGCGGTTTCCAGTTCTGCCGAATATTCCGCCGGCTTTCGCATTCTCAAAGACCGGCTGGATTCCGAGACCTATAATTTTCGATTTGCTAATAAGAAGTTTTATAATGAGCTTTTCACAATGAGGGAGCTGGAGCACGCTCTTCATTGCTCTAGACACTCCGCTCCTCGGCCGGACGGCATTCATGTCTTGATGTTAAAGAACCTTTCAGCCGACAATAAACTCTCTCTTACAGGTATATAACCGTATTTGGCAAGACGGCTTTTTTCCTTCCGTTTGGCGCGATGCCCCATTGTCCCTATACTTAAGCCTGGGAAGGATCGCCAACTACCGCCCTATCTCCCTCACCAGTTGCATTTGCAAGGTGATGGAGCGCATGATCAACGGGCGGTTGACATGGTGGCTTGAGTCACAGAAACATCTAGCGAGCGCTCAGTGCGGAGTTCGTCGCCATCGCTCTACCGTCGAGCATCTGGTGTCTGTCGACGCATATTATGAATGGATTTCTGAGAAAGTGTCAAACCGTGGCTGTTTTTTTTTGACCTGGAGAAAGCTTATGACACTTGGAGGGGCCGCATTTTACTTACACTCCCCATTGCGAGAGGTGCATTATAACACTCGGTATTAGCAGACCGAAAATTGTAGGTCTCCGAATCCAGCCGGTCGTTTTTCGATTGCGAAAGCCGGCGGAATAATGGGCAGAATTGGAAACCGCCTCAAAGGCAGCACCCAGAGTGTTAGCAATGGCAGCCGGGTCCACTATGGTGGCATTGGAAACCTGAAGGCCAGACACAGTACAATGTGACACTTTACCGGAGAAGAGACGAAGTTTATCCCAAACAACAGAGGAAGGTGTGAAGCGATTGAAAGGCTCGAAAAAAGGAGTCCAAGATGCCTTCTTGATATCCTGAATAATGCGACGAGCCCTGGCGCGCGATTGTTTAAAAGTAACCAAATTATCAAGTGTAGGGTGTCGCCGAAACATCCTAAGTGCAGTTCTACGGGCACGAACGGCAACCCGACACTCCTCGTTCCACCAAGGAACAGGAATCCGTCGAGGGTGAGAGGACGAACGGGGAATTGAGCGTTCGGCGGCAGATAGAATCGTAGACGCGAGGTGCTGCACCATTTGGTTAACGTTAGTAAAGGGCTGGTCCGCAAAAGACACGAGGCTGGAATACAATCTCCAGTCGGCTTTACTGAATGTCCAGGTAGGTACTCTGGAATGCTGGACGTGGTGAGACAAAAGAGAAACGATGCAGGGGTAATGGTCGCTGGAGTAGGTGTCAGCGACGACGTTCCACTGCTGACGACTAACAAGCTGGATGGAGTAAACGGATAAGTGTAAGTGAGAGAATGAAACAGTAGAATCAGAAATAAAAGTAGGTTCACCTGCATTGAGGATAGAGAGGTTGAACTGATAGAAAATGTCGGAAAAAAGAGTTCCCCTGGCACAAACCCTTGACGAACCCCACAGGGGGTGATGAGCATTAAAATCTCCCAGCAGAAGAAATGGTGTTGGGAGAGAGGACAGGAGATCGCGAATGTCCGCGTGAGAGAGGGGAGACGATGGAGGTGAATACACAAAGCAAACAGAAAAGAAAAAGCTGGGTAAGTGAAGTCTAACGGCAACAGCTTGCAAGTCGGACGTAAGTGTGAGAGTTTGAAAATGAACGTCGTTACGCACTAATATCATGATACCTCCATGAGGAGGAGTACCCTCCTCCGGTTCGAGATCGTAGCGAACTGGAGTATACCCTCGGAGATCAAAAGGGTCGTGAGGGCGAAGCTTAGTCACCTGTAAATACACGACCATAGGTGAATGGGAAGGCAATAAAGGTTGCAATTCCGCCCTATGCTATCGCACACCACGTAAATTTCAGGTCAGGATAGCCATGAAGAAAAGGAATAAACTTCTTACTTAGAAGGGCGGCTCAAAATAACTTTGTGCTTAACCTTGGGACTCTTGCTTTTTGTATGGAGTTGGTCAGACTCGAGGTTCCTCGAGACGAACCCACGCGCTCAGTGCCAGAAACAGATTCTAGCGCCGTGAATCGGTTCTGGGCGGCAATGGGTGAAGGTGGCCGCTGAGCGTAGCTTGTCCCAGGAGCATCTTGGGACTGCGACCTTCAAGGAGGAGAAGGTGAACTTTTCTTACCGCGCGCACGCGGAGGGTCTTTCAAAAAATCTTCCTTGCGTAGTTTCTGCTTGGATTTGTTCTCAAGGGCGTGGGACTTCAGTACCTTAGGACCAGGCTTAGATGGCTTTGTAACTGAGCCAGAAGACGACGACCGGATGGTAGTGGCGATCAACGTAGTCATCGTCCAAGTCTGAGTCTCGGCATCCCTCTGGGGTACTGACGAGGCAAAAACAGAGCTGAATGTTCCCGATCGCAGGAGCGAATGTTGGTGCGCATGGTAACGCCTCCGGGCTTCGGCGAAGAAGAAGTGTTTCTCATTTACCCGGATCTCCTGGATCGCCTTCTCGTCCTAATACCGCGGACAGTTGGCAAATGAAGCAGAATGAGATCCTTTGCAATTTACGCAGACGGGGCGGATAAACAGGTACCATTCGTGTGAGGGCTCATTACAAGAGACACAGATGGAAACGACACTCTTGCAAGAGAATTGCGTATTCCCAAAACGTTGGAATTTAAAACAACGCAGAGGTCTAGGAATATAGGGCCTCACCGCAATGCGTTCGTAGCCTGCTGAAATTCTCGTGAGCAGATCGACGACATCAAATGTTATAAACAGGGTACGAGTGGGTACCAATACTCCGTCGCGTTTGGCCTGCACTCGTTGAACCGCTGCCACCTTCTGGTCTGCAAGATATTCTACCAGGTCCTCGTCCGATATACCATCGAGGCTATGCGTGATGACAACGCCTCGACAGGAATTCAAGGTGCGGTGCTTCTCAACACGGATAGGATAGCCGTGGAGAAGCGTGGCTCGCAACAAGGACTTACTGTGCTGTTTGGATTTGGTTTGAACCAACAATGAAACAATCCGAAGTCGAGTGCAGGACTGAACCGAACCTGCAATAGCGTCAATGCCCCTCTGTACAATAAAAGGGTTCACCTTCTCAAAAGTTTGACCTACCTCAGTTCGCGAAATCACTAAGTAACATCCGGTTGTTGGTGGTGCTACTTCTGTTGCAATGCCTTTACGGCGCTTGTTATTTATAATGGAGAAAGGGTGCTCCATGGCGAAATAAATCCTCCACCATTGCAACCGTCTCCGACCTCGGGCTCTGACTTCCCGGGCGTTACCCCGGCTTAGGTGAGTGGCCTATCTATACCTATCTCACCCCAGGGTCAAACCTCCCAGAACATAGACGGACCCAATCGCCGTCAGAGGTCAGCAGCTCATGCAATGGCACCCCCCGCGGGCCTGCAGTTGAACAGTGGATACGAACACATACCCTACATGACGACCCCGGGTGGTGGGGATGATGCCATTACCCACACACCCAGTGCGCGTGTATCCCTCAGGCTGTGTCCACAGAGGATTAAAATAAAAGGGTAAAATAAACTAAAAGTGTGTGGGCATTTCGCACGCAAGCTAGGCCGGCGAAGAAGGAAAATAGATGTGTAAATGAATGGACGTGGGGCGAAATGTGCGTAAATAGAAGAGAAGAAACGATGGCGAGGCGCGTCATGGAATGAAATGCACAGAACGCACGAGAGCTTACCTTGCGTCCCTCGGTCACAAGGACGAACCCACTTCGACCGGACGAGGGTGGAAGGATGATGATGGCGATGAGTGGATCGGGAATCCCCGGGTGCGCCAAAAGCCGTACTCACATAAGGTGAGACCCTGGGGGAACCCCTGGAGGGAGTAATGCAGAGGAGCTAATCAAATATTGCCGATCAAGCGAATCCTCGTAAAATAACTCAAAGGACGGGTGGTCAGGCAAGCTTGAGAGTCGACAGGCATAGCTGCACAAAAGCATTTCACGCCTGAAAGACAAAGGAGGCTCTGCAGCTTCAGCATATAGACTAGGTACAGGGCTGGTTGGAAAGGACCCAGTAGCGACTCTTATGCCACGATGGTGAATGGCATTCAATCGACGTAACACAGATGGACGTGCTGACGAATACACAACGCACCCGTAATCAAGCTTGGATCGGACCATAGAGCGATAAAGACGAAGGACGGTCGGATCAGCTCCCCAGGATGTGCCACTTAAAACACGTAAAATATTAAGAGAACGGTCACACTTTGGTTTTAAAGGGGAAGTGTGAGAAGTCCAGCTCAGCTTTCGATCGAAGATCAACTCCAAAATTTTCACCCGTCTGCAAGTGGAAGGACCTCCGACCCAAGATGGAGAGAGGGCGGAGGGAAAGCCTTCTGGCGATAGAAATTGATGCAGATGGATTTCTCGGCGGAGAAATTAAAGCCGTTGGCGTTACTCCAGGCTTAGCGACGGTCGATACAGCTCTGGAGACGGCGTTCGAGCAGACAGGTCCGCCGTGAACTGCTATAAATGGCAAAATCGTCGACGAAAACGGACGAGGAAATGCCAGCCGGAATACAATCAACAATGGGGTTGATAGCTAGCGCAAAAAGTGTGACACTTTGTACAGAGCCCTGCGGTACACCGTTCTCTTGAATAAAACTAGATAAAACAGAGCCCACACGTACACGAAAGACGCGGTCCGTCATAAACTCCCGAAGAAATATGGGAGACGCCGCGGAAATTCCATGCGTGAAGTGTACGTAAAATGCCGCCCCTCCAAGTGTCATAAGCTTTCTCCAGGTCAAAAAAAAAACAGCCACGGTTTGACACTTTCTCAGAAATCCATTCATAATATGCATCGACAGACACACCAGATGGTCGACGGTAGAGCGATGGAGACGAAATCCGCACTGAGCGTTCGCTAGATGTTTCTGTGACTCAAGCCACCATGTCAACCGCCCGTTGATCATGCGCTCCATCACCTTGCAAATGCAACTGGTGAGGGAGATAGGGCGGTAGTTGGCGATCCTTCCCAGGCTTAAGTATAGGGACAATGGGGCATCGCGCCAAACGGAAGGAAAAAAGCCGTCTTGCCAAATACCGTTATACACCTGTAAGAGAGAGTTTATTGTCGGCTGAAAGGTTCTTTAACATCAAGACATGAATGCCGTCAGGCCCAGGAGCGGAGTGTCTAGAGCAATGAAGAGCGTGCTCCAGCTCCCTCATTGTGAAAAGTTCATTATAACACTCCTTATTAGCAGATCGAAAATTATAGGTCTCGGAATCCAGCCGGTCTTTGAGAATGCGAAAGCCGGCGGAATATTCGGCAGAACTGGAAACCGCCTCAAACCAGCACCCAGAGTGCTAGCAATGGCAGCCGGATCCACTATGGTGGCATTGGAAACCTGAAGGCCAGACACAGTACAATGCGGCACTCTACCGGAAAAGCGACGAAGTTTATCCCAAAAAAGAGGAAGACGTGTGAAGCGATTAAAAGACTCGACAAAACCAGTCCAAGACGCCTTCTTGCTATCCTGAATAATGAGACGAGCCCTGGCGCGCGATTGTTTAAAAGTAAGCAAATTATCAAGTGTAGGGTGCCGCCAAGACTACCTAAGTGCAGTTCTACGCGCACGAACGGCGTCCCGACAGTCCTCGTTCCACCACGGAACAGGAATACGCCGAGGGTGAGAGGACGAACGGGTTATTGTGCGTTCGGCGGCAGATAGCATCGTAGAAGTAAGGTGCTGCACCATTTGGTTAACGTCAACGAAGGGCTGGTCCACAAAACACACGAGGCTGGAATACAATCTCCAGTCGGCTTTTCTGAATATCCAGGTAGGTACTCAGGAATGCTGGACGTGGTAAGACAAAAGAGATACGATGCAGGGGTAATGGTCGCTGGAGTAGGTGTCAGCGACGACGTTCCACTGCAGACGAATAGCAAGCTGGAGTGAGCAAACGGCTAGGCCCAAGTGAAAGAATGTACCAGAAGAAAAAGACAAAAGTAGGCTCACCTGTATTGAGGATGAAGAGATTGAACTGATCAGAAATGTCTGAAAGAAGAGTTCCCTTCGCACAAGCCCTTGTCGAACCCCACAGGTGGTGATGGGCATTAAAATCTCCCAACAGAAGAAATGGTGTTGGTAGAGCGGACAGGAGATCGCGAATGCCCGCGGGAGCGAGGGGAGACAATGGAGGTGAATACACAGAGCAAACGGAAAACAAAAATACGGATAATTGAAGCCTAACGGCAACAGCTTGCAAGTCGGACGTGAGACTGAGAGTTTCAAAATAAACGTCGTTACGCACTATGACATGACAAGTCCATGAGCAGGAGTACCCTCATCCGGTTCAAGATCGTAGCGAACCGGAGTATACCCTCGGAGATCAAAAGGATCGTGAGGGCGAAGCTTAGTCTCCTGCAAACACACAACCATAGGTGAATGGGAACGCAATAAGTTGCAGTTCCGCCCTATGCGATCGTACACCACGTAAATTCCATGTCAGGATAGCCATGAATAAAAGGGATAAACTTCTTACTTAGAAGGGCGGTTCAAAATAACTTTTTGCTTAACCTTGGGGCTCGGGCTTTTTGTATGGAGTTGGTCAGACCCCATAGGCTCCTCGAAGGGAGGGCCCACGCGCTCAGAGCCAGAAACCGATTCAAGCGCCGAGAATCGGTTCTGGGTGGCAAGGGGTGAAGGGGTCCGCTGAACGCGGCTTGTCCCAGGAGCATCCTGGGACTGCGACCTTCGAGGAGAAGGTGAACTTTTCTTACCGAGCGCACGCAGTCTTTGAGAAAATGTTCTTTACGTAGTTTCTGCTTGGACTTCTTATCAATACCTTAGGATTTCATAACCTTAGGACCAGCTTTAGATGGCTTGGTAACTATAGCAGAAATGGAGGGCCAGGTGGTAGTGGCGGTTAATGCAGTCATGGTCCAGGTCTGAGTATCAACATCTCCCCGTGGTACTGACGAGGCAACAACAGAACTGAATGTACCTGATCGCAGGAGCGAAGGTTGGCGCGCATGGTAACGCCTCCGGGCTTCAGCGAAGGAGAGTTTCTCCTTAACCCGGATCTCCTGGATCGCCTTCTCGTCCAAGTACCGCGGACAGTCGGCAAATGACGCAGAATGAGACCCTTTTCAATTGACGCAGACGGGAGCTGATGAACAGGTACCATCGTGTGAGGGCTGACTACAAGAGGCACAGATGGAAGCGGTGCTTGTCAACACGGATGGGATAACCATGGAGAAGCGTAGCGCGCAACAAGCTCTTACTTTGCTGATCGGACTTTGTACTAACAATGAACCATTTCGAAGGCGAGTGCAGGAATTAACCGGACCAGCAATTGAGTAAATGCCCTTCTGTATAATAAAAGGGTTCACCTTCTCGAAAGACTGTCCTTCCTCATTTCGGGTAATCACTAAGTAACAACCAGATGGTGGTAGTGCTACTTCTGTTACAATTACTTTTCGGCGCTTGTTATTTATAATGGAGAAAGAGGGCTCCATAGCGAAAAAAATCCTCCACCATTGCAACCGTCTCCGACCTCGGCTCTGACTTCCCGGGCGTTACCCAGGCTTGGGTGAGTGGCCTATCTATACCTATCTCACGCCAGGGTCACACCTCCCAGAACATAGACAAAGGGACCCAATGGCCGTCGGAAGTCAGCAGCTCATGCAATGCCCCCCGCGGGACTGCAGTTGAACAGCGGTTATGAACACATACCCTACATGACGACCCCGGGTGGTGGGGATGACACCATTACCCACTCACCCAGCTGCGCACCCAGTGCGCGGGTATCCGTCAGGCTGTGTCCACGGAGGATTAGAAGGAAAAGGCAAAATAAATAAAACTGTGGGCGTTTCGCACGCAAGGTAGGCCGGCGAAGAAAGAAAATAGATGTGCAAATGAATGGACGTGGGGCGAAATGTGCGTAAATAGAGAGGAGTAAGAAACGATGGCGAGGGGCGTCATGGAATGAAATGCACAGAACGCACGAGAGCCTACCTTGAGTCCCCCGGTCACGAGGACGAACCCGCCTCGACCGGACGAGGGTGAGGGGATGATGATGGCGATGAAAGGCTCGGACACCCGGGTACGCCAAACGCGTACTCACATAAGGTGAGCCCCTGGGGAGCCAAAGGTGAAGGGGTCTCCACAACCGCAGACGCAGTGATCAGTCACTTAGAGGTTATGGGCACTCCTGCTGGAGCACCACCGATGCAACAAACGTCCTTGTGAGCGCACTGTCATCTCAACAGCCCCTGTCGGAACAACCTGATAGTCGGCTCCATCGCCGTCGGTTCACTACCATATTCCGACGCCACCATCAAACGACATGGCCGTCTCAGCGCGATGCCGTGGGTGTACATCGACACCTGCCGCCAGTTTTTATTGGAGCAAGAGCAACGTCGGTGGTCACCCCTGGTATCGGAGACCAGAATACTGAAATTCTGCGGAACCACTCCACTTGTGCGCGTTGTTTTGAGACGGGACAAACTATAACGCCATTTTATCCACAAGTATGCTCCTTCTCGACCACAGCATCAGGATTGAAGCCAGAGGACGTCATGGACAACACCGTGCCACCGGTGTTGCCTGGTAGGCCACATGGCGAACCGCTACATTGAACCGTGGCATTGCCTCTAATGCAGTTCAACCAATTTTGCGTCAGCAGCATGACGTCACGCGCCGAAGGAGAATCCGCGCAATCTGTTAAAGGTACGACCACTACACCGGGCAAGCCTGTTGCCCTGTGAATTCCCGAAATCTCTCACACCGCCAAATAGGACAAGACATTCTCAGCCATCGCAGCCACCTCAGCTGGGCCAGTATTCTGTGGGACCTTCGCCGCCCAGCACAGCCGCCGAAACTTCTGCCTTCGTGACGCACTGAGAAACTGCAATCCGTTACCCGACTTAGCCAACGCCTCGAGGCACTGCAGTTTACTGCCAGCAAGCGCCTTTCAGCATTAGGAGCCAAAAAGCGCTCTAACAACAGACAGCTCGCCACAGCCGCCTCCACCAGCCTCACCAAAATGCAAACACTCATCCGTGAGCAAACAGCAGAAGAAGACCCAGAGATCCTCGCCTCTAGAATCGAGACATACCTACAAGGAGGCAGAGACGCAGAATACCACCATCCATCAGACCAATGCAGAACTGTCAAACCGGCTTGGCGTCTTCACTAAACGCCTACCGACCTTCGAGAATGAACACATGACATCTTTGACAACCCAACTCCGAACTAGATACGCGAAATTATACCACACCAAAAAAAAAAAAACAACATATTCATTCCACTTCGCAGCTACAAAATCACCAACACTCAACCATCTCAATGCCATCAACAAATGTAAGTAAATTTAATTCCTTCCAACCCTATCCTACTCACCATTAATCCTCTGTGGTTACAAGTTGAGCATCAATCAAGTTTGCAAGCTGGATAATTTTCCTTCACACATTGGCTGCTGCACTGCAACTCAGTCTAACCTATACCATGGACTGCGCGGCTGCCTATGTCGGTAGCGCAGAAAACCTTCTCCTTCCTACTCCAGTGGAGGGCTTTTAGTGAATAGAGCCATTCTCAGATAATGTGTCCTACAGTCCCAGCTTCTCTGGGGTACGTAAATCTATTTTCCTTCTACTCCAAAAATTTGATGGAAGCGGACGGCAGTGACAATGAGACTAGCGGCCGTAACGGCGGAAGCGTTCCGAGAAGGGCGAGCGGCCCCGACTCTTGCCTAAGGGATAAAAAGCCAGCGGTGCTATGCATCTACTGGTTCCGATAGTCTAACAGCTTAGCTACGTAGAAGAACACGACCACAGTCAACACCTCCTAAACCCCCTCGGTCCTACGCTGATGCCCTGAACATCGTGCTGTACCGCCTAAAATATCTCTCTCTTCTGTGCAGGTTGATGGAAGAATTCGACGCAGACTGCCCTAACGAGAAGTACGTGATATCGAGGGCTCCGGTGCTTCTAGACTTCCTGGTACGAATTAGGGCAGTTGCGGACTATGGGTGCTTGGTCGCCTTCCTTCAGTAGCAGCGAGTTGCCTTCCAGCTGACTACGCAGACTCAGAACTGGACTTTCCGGGCGACAAAGAGCATTCACTATGACAGGACCGAGGATGCTGTCAAGGAGAAGCTGATGATTGTGAACTTGTCAGTGCTACGCTTGGTTCAGCTGAGGCGGTTCAATCGAACCAGGGCAACCCTGCTCATGGATCTGATGAACCTGGCTACAGCAGACAACCTGGATAGCCTTCAGAGATTAGAGTTCATCCTCCACTTTCGCGTGAAGGCGGAGCGTTAACGACGTCCTGTAATGCTGCTACAGTGCAACTGGTGCCAGCAGCTGTGGCATACAGCGATGAGGTGCAGCGTGACGGTCCCGGTGTGCTGAAAGTGCACTGGGCCTCATGAATCGACTGTCTGCAACATCCCCACCATCCGCGAGGCAGTGCACTCTGTGCCACGGATTAGGCCATGGGGCCTGCTACCAGGTTTGTCTGGAGTAACAGCACGAGCTTAGGCCTCATTTTTGCATGCAATTTCATGTTGCATAACAAGGAATGATGCAATGTGGCATAACTTAAAATTGTCAATTTAAGCATGCAACTTGTCGCACTGTGTATTGTTAGGAAATCAGTGGAATCACAGTAAATGTGGGACAAGCACTACTTGTTTTCATTCAGTCTGTGCAGTGATATCACCTTGACTTCAACTCGAGGCACAATAACACAAGTTTGCTGATGACTGTGGCATTATCTAATTACAAAAGAACAAATGGAAACAACACAAAACATAGATAACACTGTTTAGCTTATAAGTACAAAGAAATAACTAACTTTGCATTGTAAGCTGGAGCAGGACTACCATATTACTCTGAGATGCTTGAATATATTTATTCATGCAAAACATCATTATAGGCAATAGCTATGTAATTGTAATAAACAAGAATATTAATGAATTAAAACAACACTACAAATACCTGAATACAGTACAATTAATTGGATTTTTTTACAATAGTAATAATATTTTTCTTTGTACAACACAAGATAAATAGCAACGTTGCATATGAAGCAACCACGAAATTTACCATGTGCTTCTTGTTGCCAAACTGCTCTTAAGGATACTCATCAATGAAAATAGGGTCAAAAAATGCTACACAACATTAACCTGAATTTGTGTTATTAAATAGAACATACTTTTACTTTAGTTCTCTGCAGTTTTTATAGCCATATGGTCATTTAAACCATGGAAAATGTATATTTGAATGCCTGTAAGCCCAGGTTCCTATAAAGTTATGGTCAAAAAGGATGAGTTTGGCATGCATTAAAGAGCATGCAACCATTCAAAGAAGCCACAAGAATTTTCAAATGACTAACTTAGGTGCAGAGGAGCAGACAACGAAGGAGGGCCTGCACACATTATATTAAATGTTTTTAAACAGCTTAAGGGCCAGAAACAACATAGTGTCATGGTTTTAAACTCTGTATTTTCAGGCTTGTATATGTCAGATATTCTAAAATTATTCCAAATAATGCAGTTTTCGGTATACATTTGTAAAATTTATTACACTTCCACACAAATAGCAACATTAAAAATGATTAGAAGGTTTTTAGTTAACCTGCTTAGTTGTGGAGTAATTAAACAATAACATCAATGTTGTGTAAATGTTTAAGTTAAAAATTGAAGACTATATTTAGCATTTTTTCCCAAACTAGTGGGATAATTAAACATTAATTTCTATAGCTTATTCATATACTATTGAAGAGTGAAATTATAAAACTTTTAAAAAATATAACTGCATTGTGTGGAGGATTTTTTCAAAATAGTAAAAAAAGAAGCGTGAAAATGTATCTCGGGAACCAATTTGAACAGATGCATAACATTTGATATGCATTAAAACCGTAAATGACTATTAAACTTTGAAATGAATTGAGCTGAAACTGATTTTAAAGATTTCACAGATGGGTATTTATAAGTAATCCCTTTCATTTTCTTTGTGACTTTTCTTTTTGATCTATCAGATGTTTTTATTGTTTTATTAAATTATCGTATTTAATAAAAGTTTTCATCCTAATCAACGTTCTTATTACTTCCTATGGAATTGTAGAATTTATTTCCTAGTTGTTTTTTATTGTTTTACTGAAATACCATGCAGCGTGTTTTTCACCTCATGCAACACATTGCATTGCATAAATGCTTACATTTAACTCAATGCAATTTAATATCGCATTGCACTTGTTGCACGGCAAGAAATCACATGCACAAATGGGACCGTAATGTGGTGCACAACCTCTGGGAGGGTGTGGTTCAGACCAGGCAGCAGGTGAGTGGGCACCCATCACAGACAGCCACATTGGCAGTCCACCTAGAGCTTCAGCTCCACAAGCTAGAAGTAGGTAGGCTGTGGTGGGCCTGGTGCCAGCCCGGAAGAGCTGGTCCAGGACCAAGAGGAAGCAGCCCCAGCCACCCAGTAATGGAAGGTGGGACACGTGGCAATCAGAGCCCCTAAGGACCCGCAACAAACCTACAAGTGGAAGATTTTAAAGGAATGCAAATGATTGGTGATTCATTATTGAAATTCTCGGGGTAAGCAAGCAGGGAAGAGGGGTATGAGGTACGATGTTTTATGGGAATAAAATCAGGCAAACCACAAGACAAAGTGTGTGAAATGAACCTAAAGAAAAAATCCTGAGGTTGTTCTAACACATGTGGCGAAATAGCATTAGAAGGGGAGTGAGAGCTGAAGAAATAAAGGGGATTGCAATAGACCTGATAAATTCCAGATATGAAGCACAAGAAACCAAAATAGTACTAAGTAGTATATTGCGAAGACACATTGTAGGTGTGGGAAGAATCAGGCAAATAAACCAAGAACTAGAATGGCTGTGTAGAATAAAAAAGTGTCATGGTAGAAGATAATTTTTGGTTAAATGATACATGGTTTTGGTAGAGATGGAGTTCACCTAAATCAAAGGGGATCCTCAATATTTGGAAACTTTATGTGTAATGCAATGTCTTCCTTGATAAAGGGAAACTAAAAGGCAATGAGGTGGATGATACTAAAGTTAACAACATACACACAATAAATGGATGCATAGGCTTCCACGGCCTGTATCTTGATGCATATCTTTAGGTACTGGATAAGGCCACATTATCTTGCATAAACTTGCTGATGTTTTGCTCCTGTTGTCGTGAGCTTCTTCTGAGCTGTTGTACAATTCTTGAGCTCCTGTTCTGCTTATATCAGCAGGTCCCTAGTGGCTCGCCCCTTTGTTCCTGATTGGCTGCCTGTCCACCAATCAATGTCGGTGCCAGTGTCACCATTTCTTGAAAGTCTTGGAGATGGATTCTGTTGCCTTTTTCTTTGTTATTAGTTTCTTTAGGTTATTTTTTTGGTCTTCTTGATTATTTTTTGGCCCTTCATGTGGTAAAAACTGCTGCAGTGAGCTGTCAATTCCGAGATGGTCTCGTGGCTCAACTCCTTGCCTGTCATTGGTTGATCTCCAGCCAATAGCTGTGTCTGTGAGCAAGGCCTGCCAAGTATTATAGAGTTGCTTTCCATTGTCCCTGTTGATGTTTTTTTCTTTGAAAATTTCCGTGCTTTCTCGTGTCACCCTCTGGGAGAAGCTGCTGCAGGTAACTAGAAGCTCTGTGTTATCAAAATCGATGTGGTGACGTGTTGTTTTTTTTTTTTTTTTTTCTTTCTTTCTTTTCTTTTAGTTTTATTCATGGACACTCTTTAACTACTATGTATGGTCCTTAGTGTCCCATTCTATATCAGGCATGAAAGACCGGAAATTTTGTTCTGAGGC
Organism: Deroplatys truncata; assembly: GCA_030765065.1. Lineage (NCBI taxonomy): Eukaryota > Metazoa > Arthropoda > Insecta > Mantodea > Mantidae > Deroplatys > Deroplatys truncata. The sequence goes on from CM060990.1 coordinate 422,580,188, forward strand.
CTCTTTACCAGGCTTGAGGTTCTTTTACATGCTGTAAATCTACCACATAGGACCACCGGCTTTACTTCCCTTCTGAAGGAAGCCATGCTAAGGATTGTTACACCCAAAAAAAATCCATCGCCCTCTGCCGGATTTGAACCCACAACCTCGGGTGGGGACCTGTTTAATCACATGTTCCACGAATGCAGATTTTTCAGGTTGGTTTAGTTTTAAGCTGCATATGTGCTCTTTCTTACATGTTGCAATTGATCTGCCAGTTTGGCCAATGTAGACTTTTCCACAGTCGCACCTAATCCTGTATATGTCTGGGTTTAAGAGCAGATTACTGTATTTTTAGCTGGTTGGAGAAGTGATCTGAGCTTTTTGGTTGAATTGTAGCATATCCTGATGTTGTAGCCTCTGAGAACATTCAAAATCCAGTCGGTTATGCCTCGTATGTAGGGTACGGTGTCCATTTTATGTCCTTTTTTCCAGAATCCTCTGTATTGTCCCTCTGCGAATTTATCATGTTAGTGTTCTCTTGTATTCTCTGCATTTCTCAGTAGGACAAGCCGTTTGCCCTTAGAATGGTATTTAAGTGCCTCTTCTCCGATGAGCTCCGGGTCACATATGCAGTTGGCTCATAGGAATAGCATATTTATCATTTCTCATTTTACGGCAGATGGATGATGAGAGGATGCGTCTAAATATCATTAGTATGTGAGGGTTTTCTGTATATGGAACAATGTATGGTGTTGGCGGCTACTTCTCGTTGTACCAAGGCATCTCGAAAGGGAAGTTTTCCATTCTCTTCTATTTCCATCATAAATTGTATATTTTGATGGAGGCTTTTAAGATGTTCAAGAAAACTGCCTATGGTGTCCCTGCCATGCGGCCACATTACAAAAGTGTTATCCACATATCTTAGCCATATTGCTAGTTTGAGATTATATGTATCTACAGAGGCTTCTCCCAGAGGATGACATGAGAAAGCATAGGAGTTTTCAAAAAAAGAACCAACAGGGACAATGGAAAGCAACTCCATAGTATTAGGCAGGTCTTGCTCACATGTTGGCACAGCTATTGGCCAGAGGTCAACCAGTGAGAGGCAAGAGGCAGAGCCACAAGACCATCTTGGGATCGACAGCTCACTGCAGCAGTCTTTACCACATGAAGGGCCAAAGAACCAAGAAGACGAAAAAAGATCTAAAGAAACCCTTAACAAAAAAGAAAGGCAACAGAATCCATCTCCAAGACTTTCAAGAAATAGTGCCACCGACATCGATTGGTGGACAGTCAGCCAATCAGGAACAAAGGGGCTGAGTCACTGGGGTACTGCTGATATATAAGCAAGTACAACAGCGCAAAGATCAGACAGCCCAGAAGAAGCTCAAGACATGCTGAATGAAACGTCGGCAAGTTTATACAGGATGACACAGCCTTATCCGGAAGCTAAAGATATGTAACATATGTATAACTCCACAAGTGGCTCAACACCTATCAACAGATACAGATAAAAAAAGAGTCTATAGAAAATGGGTTAAGTAATACATGTAACAATACAAACCTTCACTTAATGCAACAGAATGTTAGAATAAAAAAGTGTTTAATGGCAGAAGATAATTTTTGGTTAAATGACAATAGTTTTGGTAGAGATGGGGTTCACCTAAATTGAAGGGGATCCTCAATATTGGAAACTTGATGTGTAGTGCAATATCTTCCTCAATAAAGGGAAACTAAAAGGCAATTAGGTGGATGGTACTAGGGTAAACAACATATGTACAACTCCACAAATGGCTTAACACATATCAAAAGATATGGGTAAAATAAAAGAGTATAAAAAATGGGGTGAGTAATACATGTAACAATACAAACCTTCATTTAATTGATCAGAATGTTCAATAAACATCAAATAAATACTGGAAATTGAAATTATGCTGAATGAATGTAAACCTGACATTTTCATGCTGACTGAACATCGGCTTGATGATACGCAGCTTAAGTATCTTTACATGAAAATTAAAAACTAATTTCAAGTTATTGTGGACACTATTATACAGATGCTGGTATTGCTATATATGTAAAGAGTGGGATAAATTTCACATTGCATAATTGGGTAAAGGATTATGAAATTTAAATCCTTTTTCAAGCAACAGTGGCAAAAATACAAACTAGTGGGAAAGTATCTGATTATAAGTCTATATAGATCCCAAAGTACTAAGGTGGATGACATTTTTAAACGGTCTTGAGAATCTTCTAACCAGTGTGCATGAAAATAAGAAAAATATTATTATAGTGGGCAATTTAAATATAAATGCTCTTTCAAACATTGGGGACTATAAAAAAAAAACTAAGTGCTTAAATAATTGTATGATACTATTTAGGAGCTAACAAGAATCACACAAGACACATTTTCTGCTATTGATCATATAGTAACTAGCTAAGGAGATGATAGGTATGAAGTGTTTGTTGAGAGATTTTGAATTTCTGACTGTGTTTCTATTGTGCCTAAATAATAGATAGTTTAGAAACACACACTTTATAACAATAAGACAAACAGTTTTAAAAGGATTGAACTGAATCTTTTAAAAAATCTAATGCAAGAAAAATGGGAAATAGTATATGCAACACAATACAGGAACCTAAAGTGGGAACATATTCTTAAAATTTTAATAAAGCTTCTTGATAAGCATTGCTCAGCCAAAATAAAAAAAGATAATATAAGAGGCAACCAGTACATTCAAATCCCATTAGAAATAAAAGAATAAGAGAAAAAAAATTAAAGATTACTACATTTTTTTAAGTCTACAAATCTAGACTCATTCAAATGCAAATATAGAAGCTTAAAAAAATAATATACTGTAGTATTAACTAATCTACAGAAGCAGCAATATGGCAACGAAATAATGAACTCAAATAACAAAGTTTCGACAATACATAGGATAGTAACAGAAAATGGTTTAAACAAAAATAAGTAAGAAAGTAAAACTGTATTTGAAAATGGACAAGCTATAGATAAACCACAAGCAGTATATAGGAATTTTAATGCATACTTTTTAAATGTAACAAGGAGGAAGACAATATGATAACATCCCATACGACGTGCCAGAATGTATACATTTTATGCATCTGGAAGAAACATCAATAGAGGAAACTGAAAGAATTACAAATAAATTAAGAACTAAATTTTGTCAGGATGGGATATATCTAAAATCTTAAAACACTGTAAGGAGGAATTAGTTACTATTGTAGTACCTTTATGAATACTTGGCTAAATAATGAAACCTCTCCAAGTTCTTTAAAACTCTGTATAGTCAGACCAAAAAAAAAAAAAAAAAACACACACACACACACAAGATAAAAAAAAAAAACAAATTGTTAACTATAGGTCAATCTCACTAACCTCTGTCTTTGCAAAAGTCTTTAAAAGTATATTAAACTGTAGATTGTTAAGTTCTCTAAATAAATTTAATCTGCTTAACTCCTCACAGCATGGTCTCAGGAGCAACTTATCCACTACCATGGCAATGGCTGAACTTTACCATGATACTCAAAGGGTTAGGATAATGAAAATAAAACTGCAGAAATATTCCTGGATTTAGCAAAGCTTTGAATAGCACATCACATGATAAACTATTAAATGAGACACAGAAATAAAGCATGAGGGGAAAATTCTTACAACTTAAAATATCTTATCTTCAAAACCGTAAACAATGCACAGACATCCATTACCAACAAAACTGCATGATAAAATCCACAAAATCAAACTATCAATTAATGAAAGTTGGAGTTCCACAAGCATCTATACTTGGACCACTCCTGTTTCTATTATAAATAAACAACCTTCGTAAATCCTGAGATTATAAAATAATTTCATATGTGGATGATACATCTATGATATTTCCAAATACACAGTCTAGAGAATTTAGTCTCCTTAAAAACATATATCTGTGATTACTTAAAGAATAACAACTTAAAAGTAAGTCTACAAAAACAAATATGATCATGTTCCAACACTGAAATAACAGCTACAATAATGAAAGATTAAATGTGAAAATACATAATGAATGTATTGAGCAGCTAGAAAACATCATTGCTGGGAGTAATCATTGATGAGAATATAGCATTTAAATATTATATTGAACATGTAGAAACATGTGTTACATTCACATGACTTTCTCTACCTCATCACTTGTTAATGGGTATAAAAACTGTTCTTACGAAAGCTCATTTTTCTATCTACTTCATTTTAATCAAGACAAGCCTTTGCAGAAGTAACTACATTACACTTTTCATTATAAATACAAAGGGAACAGCAGTAGTCAAATGTTTAAGAGCTGGGTGCTATATACTGGCCTTAAAATTCCACACAACCATGAGAAACAGCTTAATACAGACAGGACTTAAAAATAATCATAAAGAATTCAACAACTCAAACCATTAATAACAGACATTTCGGAAATGGCTGATGCCACAAAAAAGGTTATTTGAAACAAAGTGTATGTTTTAAAGAGATCTAAATGTATTGTGTAATGCATTTTTGTCTATTGCTTAACGTTTAGCGGATGCAAGATTATACAAAATTCCTTCCAAATGAAGAGGAAGGGCTATTCCCAGAGAATTCAAGATATACATTATAATTGCCATGTAAATGTCATTAATACACAGTATTTTAATCAAAATTGTTAGAGCCATTTTGGAGAAAATCAAACATTTCAAAAAATGTTCTATGTAAAGGGTACTTGGGGCTGTGGTAATTTTTTTATATTATCGGCATTCCTAACAACGAATATTTTCTCCTTGATAGTTCTAGTGTTGAGGAATTTGGTTTTAGGAATTTTATGGCTTGACCAATGCTGTGGTTCTTAGACAAAAAATGGTGAAATACAGCAGATTTGTATGTTTGTTTCTCTTTGATATTTCTCTGGTATTCTTTAAATCTAATGCTCAAATTTCTTTTGGTGTTGCCTATGTAGTTGATAATCCTCTCATCTGGTAGATTCCAGCTTTAGTGTATCTGGGATTGTGTTTTTGAATGGTTAGTTCAGCAGATTGTTCAGGCTGTATTTGTTTTAAGGAGCTAATTGGATGTTATGTTTATTGAAGATTTTCTTTTGAATATTCTTCACTGCATAAAGAGATGTTATTTAACCAATGAACCAAACTTTTGAAAATTTCAAGTTGTTGTGAGATCAGATTACAACCATTATTTTAATGTTTTTATCCGCATGTGTTGCTTCTTTGTAGATTCCAAATTTAAACTTCTCCTGGTCTCTGATTATTTTAAGATCCAGCAACATTTGCTAAATGGCTGGACAACAAATTAAATTTCTACAACAAATAGGAAAGTTTAGAAACTAGCAGTTCCTTGGAACTGGTTAACAAGATAAATGCCAGAAAATCACATAATGGTCTCTTTCAATGTCAAGGCGCTATTCACAAGTATACCAATAGAGAGAATTTCCACACTACTTAGAAAATTGTTGAAATCATTAACATGTGCTGCAAAATTAGAAGACAAGCTTGACAGTTATGTATCCAACAAAACTACTTCACATTCAATAACAAGTTCTATAAACAAACATAAGGACTAGCTAAGTCACTCATCCTAGTGGATTTATACAGGAGTCAGTTGGAAATACACATAGTTAAAGCCTTTCCTATCATCACATTTTGGCTCAGATATTGTAGATATCTTTGCAATCATACGTTTAAAACTCGAGTAAGATGCTGTGAAATTACAGAATCTACAGGATGGTTGTATATTGTAGATATCTTTGCAATCATACCTTTAAAACTCGAGGAAGATGCTGTGAAATTACTGAATCTATAGGATGGTTGTATAAAATTCGCAATGGAAACAGAAGAAAATAATACCTTACCCTTTTTGGGTCCTAAAATAATCAGACTAGGAGAAACTTAAAAAAAGAATGTACAGATAATTGACACATGTGGATAACTACATCAGAAAGAATGGTTGTAATCTGATCCCATACCAAGTTGCAGTTTTCAAAAGTTTGATGCCTAGATTAAATAATGTCAATCTAAGCAAAGAAGAATATCTAAAAGAATGCCAACGTATACTGGACATAACAGATTTGAATGGTGTCAACCCAGGTTCAATAATTAGAATATTGAAACAGAGTGAAAAACTTTAACATCTGCTCTAAAGACAATCAATGACACAAACTGGAAATAAAAAAAAAAATTCACATATCATCCACGAGCGTTTAAGTAATTTGGGAAAATCATTATAAATATGACATTTGATTAACTCCTTGAACAAATATAGCTGAGCATTCTGTTAAATAAACCACTCAAAAACAGAGTTTCAGATACACTAAAATCCGAAATCTACGAGATCAACTGTGAGAATTGTCAGAAATACTACAACCAAAAGAAATTTGAGCATTAGATTGAAAGAATACCAGAGAAATATAAAACAGAAACAAACAGACAAATCCTCTGTATCACACCATTTTTGATCTGAGAACAACATTGGTCAAGCCACAAAATTGTTGAAACCAGTTTCCTCATCACTAGAAGTGACTATTTGGGAGAAAATACTCATTGTCAAGAATGCTGATATAAATTTTGAAATCCCACCAATTAGTAGTTTGTTAGTGGTAGAGCTTTCTTACCCTACCAAATGATGGTAGCAGGATCAAATTCAGCTGGGAGGAGGAAGAGGGGAGAAGAAAGAACATTCTTGGTCATCTAATTGCTGACGATGAGGATGATTGCCCTGAAAAACGTTCCAGTGTTAAAAATTTAGCAAGTGAAGGTGTGTGTAAAGATAGTGTAACTCTAGGGATGGAACCTCAATACCATCGATTCCTCGATTCTTGGTGGTATTGAAGTGTGCCTAATATTTTGAGATAAACCTTTTATACTTTTAAATTTTTAAGCTTTGCATTATTGAAAGTTGTTGCATTTAACTTTATGCTAGATAAGGAATGAAAAGAGTCGAGACTTCATGTTATTGCCTTGTACATGCCCCAAAGAGTTGCTGGACTATAATTCTTGATAGACATTGACTGGGTTTCCTGTGTGTGAATGAATGCACCATTCTATAGACTCTTGTGTTTAAATGAAAACATGCAAAACTTGGGGGGAATGAGTAGAGTTACTCGTGTAACATGTAGCAATAACTTGAGTTTTGAATGAAGCTGATATAGCTGATGCACTAAATCACATTTCGCAACAGTCTGGCGTGGTGACTCACTCACAGCCATTATTTACTCTGATGACGAAAATCTGTGAATCCAGCAGAAACAAATCAGAACCTAAGACGTGAGATAATGCAGCATATGGAAATATTTCTTTGTTCCACCTGTTTGTGTTTAAAGTCAAACCTTTGTATTAAACATGTACATGCTAATCTATGATGGTGGGTAGTAGAGAGGCTTAATCCACAAACTTATTGTGTTTCCAAATGTTACATGGCTAATTTATTTCTCTTATTTCTTATATTTCATCCTTTGGGAAACAACTTACATTGTTTTTTGGACACATCAGGATTGGATATGTAGAACACATTACAGCAAGTAATACTAAAATGATTACATGTTAGTTTCTTTACAAAAATACTATGTCACAGAATAACAAAATTAAATAATCTATGTACTTTAATTATGTGATTATGGAAAAAATGGTTCATTTAAATAGTCATTTATATGTAAATATTGCCTTTTTAGAACTAGTTTTCTTAGTTTACCTTTAAAAGATTTTTTATTGAAGTATCTAGTTTGTTATACATTAAGATACCCAGATGGAGAATGCTTGCTAGGCATTTGTAAGCCTGTGGCTATCTAAATGTAAGTTATTGAGATTTCTTGTGTTGTAGTTATGATATTCCGAGTTCTTTTGAAATATAGTTATATTATTATGAATGAAGTTTAAGGTTTCAAGAATATATAGGCTTGGGATAGGCAAAACTTTTAAGTTCATTAAATATGTTCTACTTGGTGTACTTATGGGTACCTTCAGAATTACCTTCAAAAGTTCTTTTTTGGATTGTGAGAATATGTGTTGCTTTTGGAGAGGAACCCCAAAAGGGGATGCCATAGCTAATTTGGGACTCAACGCAGCTGTGATATACTATCTTTAGTATTACTTTGGAGCACACATTAGCCAGTTTATGAACAGCATAACATAATTTGTTCAGTTTGACACTTAGTTATAGTATATGCGTTTCCCATGAGAATTCGTTATCAATTCCTAGGAATTTTGTTACACACTTTTTAGCTATGGGAGTTTGATTTATATATAAGTCTAAATTATTGTTTTTTGATTGGTTATGGAAATACAGATACATTGTTTTTTTTATATTCAATAACAGTTTGTTCTCTGTTAGCCAACATTGTAAGCTATTATTTGCTTCATTTACTACATTCTGGAGGGATAATGAGTTTTCACTGCTGAAGACTAGGTTTGTATTGCCTGCAAACATTATTGTATGTGCTTTTAGAATGTTCAATGGAAGATCGTTTATGAAAATAAGGAACAATAATGGTCCAAGGATTGAACCTTGTGGCACTCCATGATTTACTTTTAGTGTTTCTGATTGAACTGTGTCAATTTCTACAATTTGCATTCTATTTTTTAGGTAGGATGCAAACCGATTGTTTATTACCGGATGAAAAAAATACATATGTTATTTGATAGTTGTGAATAGTGGTAGAATGGCGTAGTACACACATTATTTTTAGTTTGAGTTTCATGTTAAATATATATTAGTTTAAATTTTCAAGATTGCAGAATAAAGAAGAATTGCTAATGTTTGTTTTTCTATGGAAAGAAAATTTTCTGCACAAAATATGGTTACATAAAAAGGGAAGCAAATAATTATCATCCTTGACTAACAATAGGGGATACGGCATTAGCAAGCTGAAAAAAATTTCTGCCAATTGGAGAATATCAAATAGGAACAATTCAGAATCAGCATACATACAGTACAAAATTGGTTACATGCATTACACAGAAAACTACTAATAAGAACATAATTCAGTGAACAAGCTAACATGTTTACAGTTTTTTATAAAGTAAGTATTGCATATTAGTGCTCAATAATCAGTATTGGTATTGAGTATCAAGAAATAGCGGTATCGCTCTATCTCTATGTGACTCATTCTAAATTCAGCATGAAGAAAGCTTTGCTGTTTATAGCACTTCTGTTTGTAATATTTACTGTATGATATATTTCTTAGAGACTTGAAAACTGTAAAAAGTAGTCTTCTTTAAATCGGTTACAAATCTAGATTAGTATATCCATGACTACTTTCTGCTAACTGAGGTCATATAATCTAGTTAAATGCCCTGCTGTAAAATGATAGATAAATAAATATCTGAAGCATGCACAAAAATGTGCAGAAAAATCATACTGATTTATAGCAGATTTGGCAAATTTATTATTTGCAAGTTCAGAAGCCATGCTGAACATCAGTCATATGGAAGAGTTCCTTTGTTTTCTTTTGGTTTAAAGGAATTTAGAGATGCACAGAGAGATGCAAAAAATAAATATCCAAAATGACGAGAGTAGAAATACTTCAACATTTTTGGCAAAATCATGTTGCATTGTCAGTGCACTTACTAAGCATGAATTAGTGCCATTATCAATAAATTTCTTAATCATTTTTACAAATCCTCTCTGCTTAGAACTTAGTGTTTGATTAAAAAAAAAAAAGATTGGCTTGCTCTCTGGTTGCTAAAATGAAGGAACTTGTGACAGGGCATTTTAAAAATGTGGCTAATGAGTCCTATATCTGATTATAGCTCTCATCATCAAAAGATATAATGGCTCCCCTCAATTTGCATACTCTTTAATTATTTAAGAGAGCCAAAGCCATGCAGCTTTTCTGGCTGTCTTCTGTTAATTTACCTGTATTTGCGGAGATATTTTTGAATTGATTTTGTTGCTGGAAAATCATTGCAGTTTTAGTGAGCTTCCTTTTGTGTATGTTTTCAAAAGCAATGATGTTTAATTACCAAGTAATGCAGTTTTCAGCAGCAGGCATAAACCTTCATAACACTAAACAAACAAACAAACAAACAAACAATGCTATGAGAAATTCGTGTAAGCTTTGCATGTTGTATTTCAAGATGTGGGTCATTTTGTAGTTTATTCTATACTCTGAAGCTTGCTCTTGATGACTTATCCTAATACTGTTGTTTTCTTCTCTCCCTCAGTATCATTACAAATTATGTGATATGCATACATTGCTTACTGCAATGGAGGAGATTTGGCAGTATTCAAAGGATGGATAGTTTACATGTCATTACAGCAGGAAGAAGCAAATCTTCAAGTTGTAGTACTTCACCTTGTCTACCACTTCTTGGCTCTACAAGCAGTCAGCTCTTGGTGCATAGTCTACAGAATGCTGCCATGTATGTATATTGTGTTGTATGAATTGCATATAATTAGTGTAGCATTGGTTCATACAGCTAGTGAAGAAGGCAATTAGAACAACGAATGCTTAAACTCTCCTTAGAATGTTTTGTTAGAATGCAGTAGAACATGCTGTTTACACATCTGTGAAGCAGGAGCTAGTGGGTTTAGCTCATTTGTACTCTGATTGATGTCCTCTGATCTTGCAGTAAATCTGAATGGGTGGAGAAGGCAGGGCCATTTTTTATTTTAAAGTAAGGAATAATTCAGTCTTTATTTATAAATATCATCATAAAAGAACTTAATTATATCGCAGCACTGTTATACTGTTAATATTTTAATATACTGTTGATATTTAAGGCAAGAAAGATTAGGTGTGGTTTATTTCTTAACAGAACTTTTAAAATCCAACTGCTTATACTTCTGGATGTTGCTATTTTAAGTATGATAAAATTTGCTCAGTTTGCCCTCAGTTTACTACTGCTATTGTCCTAGAAAACTACCCTTACATAATTTACATGTACAATTCCTTTCAAATGTGTTACAGGCAGTGCTGTTTACATTTTTTAACAAAGAAAAATGTGCAGATAGCTAGCAAATGTAGCCTAATGACATAATGTGAACTGTACGTATAATAACATCTAATTGGGTTTACAAGTGGGTAGGTCAGAAAATAACTTTCCATGTTTTATTACTCGGAAACAAAATACCAGAGCATGCTCCAAATTATGTATCTGCTAGACTGCAGTTCTGCTGACATTACGGATAACAGGGGATGTGTCTTTTATATCTATATCCCACTTTTGAGAGTGCCAAGTGAGCATAATAACATGTTTTTGAAAATTTACTAAAGAAGTCTCATACTGGGTATTTTTGGCTGCCCCATCATCACCAACCATGCGTTACCACTGCTTATTAAATTTGCACCCTTCCCATCCAAATCTACAAACAAGATAGTGCACCCAGCAGATCTAGCTACACTCCACCGACAGCATATTTCTGGCCATGAAGTAGAGGTTATCTTACAACAAATAGCAATTCAACTTGTACCATTCAGCTACAATCTCCTGTCCAATATACATTAGATGAGCACTTTGATAAAGGACACCTATGGTCTTTGAGTTCATGGTTGTTTGCAATAGATCAAAATAAAAAATAAACCAGTATGTCACTGATAAAATTTCCCTGAGTTGTTGCTGCTTGCAGGTAATGGTGGCTATCCAAAGCAAAAGAAAAGGTAGCAGAGTGGTAAAATTACAGAGTTCTTAGTTGTGTTCACATTATTGATCGGTCTGAGGCTCGAATTGCTCAGATAAGTTTTTTATTTATCCGTATTTTGATTCTTGTATCATGAGATACTGCATACAATCAATATCGTGTGCTGATCAGTGCTATTAAATATAATAGAAGAAATTAATTTTAAAGGGTATTGTACATCACAAGTTTTGTTTATGCAAACAAAAGTGATACTGGAGAAAGATTAGAGGAGATTAAAGTTATGTTTATGATGGGGAAATCAAATAACAATTGAGGAGCATTTTTACAAAAGTCGACAGATGCAGAAATTAAGATTTTACAAGATACACATTTTTTATTTTAAACACAGAGACATATATTTTATAGCAAAAATTTTTCGCATGAAGCATTCTTTGTTCAGAGACAATAAAGTGGGTTAAACAAAACATGTGCACTTTTTTAATATTGTCTGTTTCACTTGTTAAACATTGAGGTATTTTCAAAACTTGATAGATGCAGTCTTTCTTCATATGAGCCTGATTAGAGTACTAATGAAACTGAACAAAATTAATAATCCTAGCACAAATTGTAATTATCACAAAAGCCTAATAGAACACCTCTGCTAAAACATATGCGTAGAAGTCCTTTGCCTTATCTGTTACTTTGAATTACTGCATGAGTTTCTTAATGACATTCTTTTTTCTTTAGACACCATGTCTTCTGGAAGAAAACAGGAATTTAACATAGTGTCACATGTTTTAACTCTGTGTTTTAGCATACACACTGCCACTGGACACACTGTATATGTGTTCTGCACTTCAACAGATACATTACAATGCATGGTTAAATTTTTTTTGTAAGCGCTCACTCGCTATGGAATCATCTTTTTTTTATTAATCCTTTAACATCAATTCAGTACATAGTACATTGATACAGGATACGTCAATAGTTAAATTTATATATTACATTACAATAAAGTTATATATAATTTGAGTTCAACTATGTTATACAATAGATATATTTATAAATTGAATGACATACTACTAGATAACTTAACGGATTAGTACAATGTCTTATGCAAACAAAGATTTATTAAACTGTAAATATTTCTTTACGGTGTAGAAGCAGTGTTCCTGCAAGAAAGCCTTTGTTCTAGTTTTAAACACATCTTGAAAGGCAGTGTCAATTGTAACATCTTTTGAGCACTCAACTTTAACGTCAAATATTTTCCATTTGTTGAGGATCTTCACCATGCCACGATTCTTCAATACCTTGTAGTAACCACTGGGTATCAAGATGTCTTCCATTCTTCTGTATTCTTTCTCTATCCTTCTGAAAAGACGATTTGGAGACATATAATTATGACCACATATTGGAAAAAATGAAGAATGTGATCAAAACATCTGCTTTGCTCCAAAAACGTCATGACATTGCCATCATAATGCTATTCTTGTTCTGACAGACACAAGAATCAGAAAACAGATGAATGGCATAAAGTGTTACATCCTCTTGGTGACTTAGTTTCCAACCAAGCATAGAAAGAAATGTCTTTCTTTTCGTGTATCTTTGAATGAATCATGGCACATAGGTTGTACAGCCATACTTGTCCTGCATACAACACTTCGACAGATAATTCTGGATTATCATCCTTCATAATTTTTTAAAATTTGTCTGCACAGAGTTTATGTAGTCTATATTGGGCCCTGAGTTCATTTTTCCCCCGACAAGTCTGTTTCCGCCACCACTTCCACCTCTTAAACAGTTTAATATCCAAATTAATGGAGATGAAGTTATCATTTTTAATAGAAAGAATAAATAGTATTACAGCTTACTTGTTTCGGCAGCTTTCAGTATCTTGCATATTGTTAGTTTTACAATTGTTTGAAACAGTTTACCGATTTTAAAACTTTTTGTATGTGGTGTTTACAGAATTATTTTTCATTCACTAAATAGAGCAATGTTTTTTGTATGATACCTGATTTTACGGTGAAAATGGGTTTTCATTTGTAGGAAGAATAAAATGTCAAAGTCAGGAATTTTCAGTGTTTTTCCTGAACTTCCTCATTAATGCCTCAATTTTTTTGACTTCACAAATTTATTTTTGTGCCAGTTTAAATCATTGTCAATTAAAATATGAGGTAGTATACACAAAAAATTGCATTACTAGGTGCATGTAAAATAATATTGTAAATACCGCAGATGAAAAGGTTGAAAATTGGCACAATTTTCAAAACATTATAAAATCAATAAAATGAAAAATTTTGAAATATGCAACAACACGCAAAATGTAATACCATTTGTTCTGTCTGGGTATTAAAAAAGATAATTTTTTCTCCATTAATTTGTCTGCTAGAATTTTTGAAGTGAAGATGAATAATTTTGTTTGCCTCTGTACCCTTGTTCAAAAGGGTATACTGATACATTACCTGTTTGAAGTTACTTACTCCCTTCAACCTGTATATACTTCCTGATGCCTCTGTATAATCATAAATCTTGCCATGTGATAAAACCCTTTTTCTGTGCAAGCTTGAGACACCACAGGTACATCTCAACTTTTTTGAAGAAGATTTTCAAGACCAAGAAAGCAAGCTCTATTTTATTCATATGGAATGTGGGTCAGCTTCAGTGTTTGTTAGATGTGGCATTTTTCATAGATGATTTTTCAACATTTATTTGCTTAACATTTCAGTGCTGGTTCAAGTAAGCTAATCAGATCTACCACTTACTGTATTCAACTACCAGTTTTAATTTCGTCTATTATTTCAACTATATGACGGAAGTGTTTAGGCAACTTTAGTAAATAAATAAATTAATAAAATGCAATAACTAATTTTAACTTTCTTGAGAGAAGATGTATGTTTAACAGGCATTATTTGGTCACATTTGCAAGGCATTACATAAAATTATATTTGACAGGAAATATAGAAGATATTAAACAGCAATTTTGCAGACATTTTAAATACTGTTCAGTGAATGGCTTCTGTGAGTTTCATTATCTTATTTGGATTATTTTAGATGTTATAAATATATTAATATATTGATATTCTATTTCCAGTAAATTTATTTTGTTATTTTCAAATTCATGTTCATATTTAGGAACATGTTTAAGAACAAACAGACCTGGAACCTTGAAGTTTTTCATGAAGCTTAAACTCACACTTATCTTCACCTGGTAGAAGATACATAGATATAAATTCACAATGTCTGTTTGTAGTACATTTTTTTTTAAAAAAAAAACTATTAAAATTTGAATTCTAAGAAATACATCTTTTATCTTAGTTTATAATTGTAAAAGTAAGAAACTTTATCAAAGCATGTTGATGCTAACTTCCTAAATATCATGAACAAATTTGATGAAGCTCCATTGTATATATTCAGTAAAAATTGTTCCTGAATAGAATGGTGCATTTAATTATAATTTATAGAATATTTATAGAATATAGAATATTTATAAAATCTAAAATAATTCAAATATGATAATGAAATGCATGGAAACTATTCACTGAACAGTGTTAAATATGTCTGGGAAGTTGCAAATTGATATCTGCAATAGTTCCTATCAAATATGATTTTATAAGTGTGACCAAATAATGCCTGTTTAATGCACATATTCCCGTAAAGAATTTGAGGAAGTATTTCTGAAGTAGAAGTGAAGATTGCATGTGCAGACTAAATGGTGTGGCAGAAGAAACCATTGATTAGGCTTAGTTATGTTACAGCTTTTAAACATTGTGTTTTTGAAGAATTAATTTCTTGTTGATATAATGAAAAATGTCTGCTCAGTTTCAAGACCAGTTGTGGTCGATTCAGCATGTGTAAAGCTGGAACTACTGGAAACTTAAAGAGGGCAAAGAACTAAAATAGTTGGAACCAATGGATGTTCTGGCACCAAATTTTGGAAGCAAGTACCTGAATAAAAATATCCAGAATTAAAAGAACATGCTAAGAAGTATCTCTGCTTTTTGGGCTACCTGTTCAAGAGTTGCTGAAATGTGCATTTAAATTCATTAGATGAGCATAAAACTGTTTTAAGTGATGGACCTTTAAGAGACTTGTTTGATCTGTCTGAACTAGTCACCAACCAAATTTCGCTAAAAATGTTCCAGTGCATATTTAATCATTGATTGTCTGCAACATAGATGTTTGTTGGTAAAAATATTGTTAATGTGTACTTAAATTTTATTTTCAATAATTGTGACAATTTTAACATTTTGTCCTGAGATTAAAGCTCCCAAGATCAGTTGATTGGCAACTCCTGGTGTAGTACACATGAGTTTTGCAGACTTTTAACGTTTCTAAGATCTGATTTGCAGATAGACTATCTCCCCCACTCCTGGATTCAGTCGCATAAGTTATGGTGATATCTGCCAGACTAAAGTAAAAGGTACATTTAGAGCTGTGCCATTAAATACCCAGATTCAATGGAAATTGGGAAAAGATGAGAGAAACATTAATAAGTAATTAAGGAGCTAACGTGCAATAATGGGCATATTCAAACACAAATTTTGGAAATAAGCACGAAAGAGTACATTCATTCTTTTTAAGTGCCAAAAGGCCATTAACAGATAAAATAAAATGAAATCTACATTGAAAATATTCCTTTAAGGCAATACATGGGTGAAATTTCCAAAATCTGTAATTCTTGTTCAATCTCCCAGATGTTTTTATTGTGGGTCACGCGTACTATAGCTGTAATCCGTGAAAATTTCAGAGCTGTAGCTTAAATGGTTTCAAAAATATAAATATTTAAAGCCTGTTTTGTTGAAAAAAAAAGTTCCACGCATGACAAATTTTAAAATTTTGGATTTTTTAATTTTATCTTTGATGAACAACTAACATGGTTGTAGAATAGTGTAGAGAGTTTGGAGAATCCAAAATATATGAACAAAATATAATTTTTCAGTTTTGCTTTTCTTAATTTTGGTTCAAAAATTGCAATTGAAATATTTTTTAAAAATGCAAAATATTACAAAATAAAATTGAATCCACTAAGTTTTTAATTATTAACTTGTATGCATTTCCTGAAAATTTCTTTACAATCAACCAAAAATTGTCATGTGTGGAACATTTGATTACATAACTATGCAAGAAAAGTTGAAGCTGAGAAAAATGGCTTTAAAGTTTTACCAAGTATAAAAACCGTTCTCTGACCTTCAAAAAATATTAAAAGCTGCCAACTGCATAGGATGGATTGTCTGCTTTCTTCTTCTCCTCTGCAGCTGATTTGGTTAGTCTGAGTCTCTTTCTTTCTTTCTTTCTTTCTTTCTTTCTTTCTTTCTTTCTTTCTTTCTTTCTTTCTTTCTTTCTTTCTTTCTTTCTTTCTTTCTTTCTTTCTTTCTTTCTTTCTTTCTTTCTTTCTTTCTTTCTTTCTTTCTTTCTTTCTTTCTTTCTTTCTTTCTTTCTTTCTTTCTTTCTTTCTTTCTTTCTTTCTTTCTTCCTTCCTTCCTTCCTCTCTCTTTCTCTCTTTCTTTCTTTCTTTCTTTCTTCCTCCCTTCCTTCCTTTCTTTCTTGTTTGAAGTGGCCAGAACCAGAAACAACACTTCCTTTTATTCTACGCCTGTCTCTCTTCTTTGAGAGTTCTAATGCAGATGGGCTTAATTTAACTCCTGTAATGGATTCTTTTAATTTACTTGCAGTTTTACATCCCATGTTAAATTCACTCACTGCTGAGAGCACTAAAAAATGTCCAGTCTCTTCTTTGTAACAAATGCATCCTTTGGACATTTTCCCCAAATCATGCTATGCAGATATTCATTTGCATTATGTGTTTGACCAGTTGTACATTTCTTGAGCAGTTCTTCACCTGCTAATCTGCGATAAATAGAAATAATTTTCTGTAGAACTTAATGTGATAATAAGGTTTTTTCATGACTTGGTGCAATTTCACCTTTTGCCAATGCTTTGTTGTAAAGGTACCATGTGCTTTCTCCATTGGGGCAATTGAAATGTTGCGGTTTAGCATCAGAAGAAGCACAGTGATATAAAGTTGGCATAAATTACAGATTTCATATCTTGTACATTAGGAATCCTTGATTGCATTTTTATAATATCACTGCAACTGAGAATGGTTTCTACATTCAAGTTACCCTGTTTCTTTCCACCAAGTGTCGCACCTTTTAATTTCCATTCTTTCACAGCATATCTGAGACCAGTACCTAATCTTTTGGCCACATGATTCAGACATTCATCTTTCAGAATGGGAACATTAGGGCCTACACAGACAGTGATTCCAGATGTTTTTTGTGTTTTTGAGTCACCATCTGAGAGTAATGCTTAGGTAATAGTGTACCTAAAACTATACTCTAGAGATAGCTTCCAGAGTATCTCTGCTATAGCAGCTTTCATGGCACCAGATGAGCCACAGAAGTTCTGTTCACACTCTCCATTCTGTTTATGAACATGCAGCCAGTTTTTAAAATCACCAGTTGCCTTTTTTTTTATTGAGCACATCCCACAGTATTTGGACAGTATTTCATAATCAATAAAGAGTCCTGTTATCACTTCAATCACAATGCCAAGACTCAACAAAGATGAAAATCCCCTCCGGTACTGTTATGTCCATAACTAAACTGTTATCTACAGAACTATTCATTTCTGCATGTGCCTGCTTAATAATAGAATGCGACATCTCCAGCATCTGTTTTTGTGAACCCTTACTTTCTGTGGAAATGCTTAGCATGTTCTCATTAAATGTTTTTGAATGCACCCTCTTCATACCCATCATCAAACAAAATTTTTGAAACCCTGCATGACCTCTGCCTAATGATAGAAATGTGTCCACCATACTTCTGTTTACTTGAAAAGAGGAGTGAGATGAATGTTCACTTGGTAATCAAGGACTGGTGTAGGTTTGTGAAACTAGTTCTCCACAAAAAGTGCAACTAACAATTTCTTTTTTCTGAAAAGCCCATTGTGCTGCTTAAGTTAGCTGTCAATATTTGTTTTCCACAGTACTTGTATACCATGTTTTTAAATAGTTCATTCCAGACATTGTATGTACTATTGAATATTCAGAATTTGTGGTATGTGTTGCTTCTAGAATGGCAACATGTTGAAAAGCATGCAAGTTTCTTTTACTGGTAGACTCTTTAGGAAGTGAAGAAATTTAAGAACCTGTTTGCGATGTTGTATGTGATGATATAGATGGTTGCTGTAATACTGTATTTGATGTGGGTGGTTCCTGTTGTCCTGTCCTTTCAAAAGTTGTACCATGAAGTTCCCTGTCATGTTGCTACCTCTTTGCTGCAATCACTTGGGAGTATTAAAATTTCTAAAAGCTAATGTTCACACAATGACTAACCTTATTTTGTAGACTATAAATGGTAAACTAAACAGCCCTAGCTTCAATACGGAGTACTACCTACACTATTTACAGCTATAAGAGCAAAACTCACTGTATTTACACTTTTATAAACACCTAAAACCAAGAAATTCTAGACACGTGTTCCCATAACTAAACGAAGCACTTGAACATGTATAAACAAAGCATAACCTTCTATTCCCTCCAGAAGCTTGCACCCAGCTGCCAACTGTTAGTATAGGAAACTATGCACAATTGCACACCAAATATTCCATCAAATACATGAAGCCAGCATGTAAAACTTTACCTCTATTTGTAATGCAGAGTTGACCAACAGGTTGCAGTGACAGACATGCCCCCTTTTGCATGCATCTCTATAAATCTTTAAATGGCAGTGTTTAAATCACCCAATTTACAAAATTCATACTACCATGTAAAAGTTAAATCTACAAGGAATTTAAATATCCAAAGAAACCAAAAATAACGTTTTGGTCATTTTGGGCCAAATTTCACCCATTCCCTTAAAACACATGCCTAAATATGTACACGTTTGTTTTTGCATGAATTGCTTAAACATAATCAGCATATAATACTCTTCATGGTACTATTATACTGTTTCTTCTTAATACTTTACATTTGTTGCTATGTAGGTACTTGCCATTCTTAAACAAATACTGATCAGTGACATTTAACTATATCAAATCTCAACAATAGGAAAAGTATTGCTGAGTGTAACACTGATATTCCTCCTATTTTTCCACAAAAACCTTATATTGTTTTCATCAGTGTTTTATTTTGCGGTTATCACCATCATTGTGCTTGCTATTGTTAAAAGCAAATTGGAAGAGAACCACTGCACTTAAATGCAACATCACCTTAGTTCAGTCAAACAAATTGTTATAGTAATTAAATTTTAGATATGGAAGAATTCATCAATAAATTTTCAAAGTTTCAGCACAGAAACTAAATTAATATTTGAATACTACTTTCTATTAAAGTAGAAATTTTAAGATGTCCTTATAATGAATCAGGGCATTGCATATCATCTTCCAAACCATTAAGATACATCTTCTTCATCAATATCATCTGTGGGGTTTACTGCCAGTAATGCATGCATATCATCTTAATTCCTCTTGATTTGACCATTCTTCTGTGAAAATAATGTTCAGCAAATGAATATGAGTCATTCCACGTCAAGTCGCACAAATTTTCACAAAATCTGACCATCATGTCTCCGATTCACTTCAAATTTTGTCCATGGATTACAAAAACAAAGTGAATTGTATTTTAAATTTTTACTTTTTTTAAATCACAATATTTTTTAAAATATTGCAAAATCCAGCTTGTGAAAAGTGGCACACCTTTCTAACTTTAAATTAGAATATCTCGCAGGCGATAATTGATAAAATTATATTATAAATTGCAATGCAAAGCTTAATTTGTAATCTTTTGCTTAATATTTATTATAATTGATATAAATTAACTATTTACATCAATTTTTAAAATCCAAGGATTTAAAAACTATATATCCCTACTAACCCCAAGTTTAAATTTCTATAAAAATTATAAATAAATCCCTTGTAGTTTTTTATATATATTTACATAAAAAAATGGGATCCTGTATAGTTAATTTTAAATAAAATAACTCAGAAAGCAGTGCATAGCAGGATTATAGCGTGGCGCGGCTGGAGAGTAACAGCAGTAGCAGCAGTCTGTCATTGGATGCCTTGTCAATTGTTCACAGCACTTTAGTTGCACTAGTTTGTTCACATGTAACTTAAGTTTGGCATACAGTTGAATAACATTTCGAACTTAAAATTTTATCCCATGGTAAGCAACTTAACTAAAGTTTAAATGTGCACTTTTTTCCCCTTCAGGCTCAAGTGAATACCATCTGGTTGTTATTGCATTATTGGTTGATGGAATAAATGAATTTAGCTCTAAGGTACCAGGGATCCCTTTCGCATTGCTGTATCTTGCCTTACAATGGTCACTATGTTCAAAACCACTTCTGGATTATTCACCGCATTGGCACTTTGTAGCACACAACCACTGTTATCAGGGGTGGTACTTAGATTTTTTTTTTTTACAACATGCATCGCATAGTTTTAGGTCCAGTGACAAAGTTATGTTCTCCATTTTCAAGTTTATAAGCATATTGTGGGTAACTAACCTTAATGATTTCTGCCTTGTGTTATGCTTGGAAACATTAAATGGACTGAAGCAATAGTTATAGCTACATTTCTTCAGTTCACTCATTATGCACTTTCAGAAATCACAGAGCTAAAAATGAACTTCTAATGCAGAAAGCTGAACACAAAGTAACATTTAAAGTGAAACAGTGGAGAGAGGCCTTATAGAATATCAAATTCCAGTTGCTAAGCTACACCCAACACCGGAAGTGATAGTCTTTCACGTTTGTTCTGCGTAACGTATCGGCTGGCATGGCATACTGCTGCAGTGTCAAGCTCTCAGTCACCAGTTTATGTTCTAAAACCCTACGCGCTAACACAAATAAACTGTTTAAAAGTGTACTTCTAAGGAAAAGCCCATCCTGATATTAACAGATTTAAAACAAAATATATCACAGATTTTAATATTAGGGGGTTAAATATGATATTGTGGTTTAAAATATTCATACTCCAAAAAAGGGGATGTTTTTTTTATTCCAAAAGAATAGTATTTTATATAAGGAAAACCACAATGCTTTTATCTGCAAAATTATGTATTGTTCTTACTTCTGACCATTCTGTATTCCGAGAATAAATTACTTTCATGTAACGTTGTGTGCATATAAGAAAAACGTTAAGTACACTGTGAATCCTGAAATAATTTGATTTTCTGAAAAATATAAAATACGTGTCAATATTTTTTATGTGTGGAACACGTAAACTGAAATTCAGACTAAGTGATGTTTTATGTATTTTCGGTTTGATGTGGAATGACTCGTATGTCTTGCTGACTTCAAGGATTTGGTGGCTGAGGGGTGTGTTGCTTAGGAATGCCTGACCACAGGTGATCATGTGATTTAATATGTGCTTTTGATTGGCCGTAATGACTACTTCTTTGCTGGAAATTTATGGATTTGCTCTTCATAGTGGATTTTGCAGGATTTATCATGAGGATAGTATCTCATCTTGTATTAACCCTCTTGGTACCAAGCGGTATAGCGGCGGCCTTCTGTTAAGTGCTAGATACAAGAAGATCAGCTCTTAAAAACCACCCGCTTTAGTGCCAGCGTCGAGCAGACCGGTTTATGAAAACTTAACATGGTTAACCTACTTTTGTGGCATCCTATACCAACGGAATGCAAACCCTAGGAAGGGTAGATCTTTTGTCGTTTGACAGGAAAGTTTGTAACAGTATATTTGGCTTTCACGACAACAAACAACCCCTCAGTTTGTGATAGTCTGTTGTGTAATCGTGAAAGATGGCAAGTGCTTCTTGTGATTTTTTTCACACCAGGCATAGATGAAGAAAAGTTCTTAGAGAATTTTGAGGAGTGTGAAGTTGATGCAGATGAACTATTATCGTATATGTTAGCAATATCGATTCTTCAAATGGTATCATTTCTGGGCATGCCCCCTGGTTCTTCACCGCAAAAGAAGATGTGATTGAACGTTTCCTTTGGAGAAGACAATGTCTTTGACAATGGAATTCATTCAGAATCCGAAGAGGATTCTATTGATGATGGCAACAATGAGGAAAATGACACTGCAGGAAACCTTCACTGAAGTTTATTCTAATGAAACTGACCACGTCTCCTTGCCCACATTCTCTTTTATGGAATTCCCTGGACCAAAGCATGCCCCTAACCCTGATTCTTCCCCTATATTTTACTACATTCTGTTTTTCACCACTACATTCCTGAACCTCATTGTTGCCACAACAAATTGTTACACAAATCAGGTGCTTGCGGAAAGAGATGTCTCACCGAGTTCAAGATCAAGATTCTGGCTAAGAACAACTGAGCAAGAGATAGGGGCTATCATTGCAGTTATTTTGAACATGGGGCTTGTGAAAAAACCAACCATGTTTTCCTACTGGAGTACCAAAGACACTTTCCATACTCCTTGGTTTGGAAAAATGTATTCCAGGAACAGATTTCAACTTCTTTGAAACTTTTTCATTTGACAGACAACACCAAGCTTTCTCCTCCTGGTTCTCCAAATTATGACCTGTGTGCTAGATTCCAGCCTGTTTTGGAACATGCAAATAGACTATTTTGGCATCATTACACTCCTCATCAACAATTGTCAATTGATGAAAGTTAAGTGGGAACCAGATGTTGCCCTCAGCTCATGCAGTACATGCCAAACAAGCACCATTATAAATGGGGGATAAAATTCTGGATGATATGGGATGCAGTCAGCAAATACTGTTTAGGTTTCTACACCTATAGGGGTGCAAAATCTTCTGAGGACAAAACAGTTATAAAAACCGATGGCTTAGCGCACACAGTGGTTAACAAATTACTTTCGATTGGCAATTGCTTTATGAAAGGACATCATATCTACATAGAGAATTCTTTTACATCCATTCCTCTTGCTAAATATCTATATTCGGCAGGAACCTTTTTAACTGGCACAATTAGGCGCAACAGAAAGGGAATTCTGACTGCTACGAAGAATAAATTTAAAACAATATCAAATATTTCATGCAAGGGCCTTTGTTAATTGTACCATCTAAGCCCAAAAAAAAAATCTCAAGAAAATCAGGTAATCCTTCTGTCAACCTACAGAACTGCAAAAAAAATCTAATGTGACTCCCGCAATTAGAAACACAAGAGCCTCAAATGAAGCCTGACGTGATCTTGCACTACAATCGCTATATGGGAGAATAGAGGTCAATGACATGATACTGTATTTTTATTTAGATGAATGCAGGACTTTGAAATACTGGAAAAAGGTTGCATATTGCATTATTTCAAGACTGGTGCTGAATGCGTATCTGCTATATCATAAAAACTGCAATGGAACGAAAATGACTTGGCTACAGTTTTACGCTTCCATTATAAGCTCAATAAGTGAAGAGTCGTTATCTGCCCAAAGTTACATTTATTCAACATTACTGACCCTTGCAAATGACAACAGACTGATGTGCGGTGTGAAATTGCTACCTGGAAAAAAGGAAAGACAGTGCATTGTGTGTCACACTCCAGAACAAAGATGGCGATCAAGAGCCTGTGTGTGTCAAGTGTGACAAAGGATTGCATACAAAATGTGCAACATTTCACAAGTGTTTAAAATCAATTTGAGCTGCTTTTGTAAATATTTATGTGCATAGACTCATATTTAATTTATATTTGCTGAAGACACATTTGCCCTTAATATTACAAAAATGTTACTATAGCTGATTGGGGACACTTCATAATGCTTACATTTCATCAGAAGACTTAAAGACGACATACCTTGGCTCTAAAAGGATTTTATTCATTTCAAGATTTTGTAAGTATCAGAAAAGTCTGTCATGTTTACAGTTTTACACTTTATTGTTTTATGATCTAAAATGTGAATACAATTTAAACATCGGCTCTCTTTATGCATGCCACCTGTTTACGGGATGACAATCTTTAAATTTGTGTAATTTTATTAATCTTATGTGCATTTTCAACACCGATTTTTTAAACTTAAAGTATAAAAATAATTTTATTCTCATAAAAATATTATATTTGTTACTATATTTTGGAGTTGTTATGAAGTTATCGTGTATATAAATGTTATGAACTTATGTTACTCAACATGGACATTGTTATAAAATAAGTTTCAGGACGTTGTCAGTCATATCTCGTGAGATATATACAGTTTATCGTAAGAGTGATTTTTCGGCCTAAAACTCTTGGCACTTTACACCAGTAAAGAGAGGCAGGCATCTGACTCTCTACAGCCGGTTTCAGAAAGCTAACCAGATCGGCCCTGGCGCTAAGAAGGTTAAATTTTGGATTTGTTAGTGTCTGTATGTCACTTCCTCAGTTACAGTAATATGAGGTAGAAGGTGTATAAATGTCCATTTTTAAAATGCTAAGAGTGCTCTTCAAAAGGAAAAAAAAAAAGTTTTAGCAACCTCTAGTCTCTCTTCAAGCGTTTATCTGAAAGTAAGTGATTTGCAGTGTAAAATTTGACAGCTGCATCAGTGAGTCCACAAGCTGAACATGTGGCAGGGCCCTTGTGGTTGCTCAAGAAATAAACCTATGAAAGCTGGCAGTAATACTTGAGAAATCAAACAAGTATATGGGTCAGCATGGTGTCCCCATTCTAGTCATGATGATGATTATGGTGAAGATGATGATAACTTTGAGTGGCCTCAATGGAAGCCTGCACATAGGCTCTTGGAACCCTTTGTGCCTCTTGACCTGAGCATTTAATCAAGTCCAATAGTCCAGATAAAACTGACCATATCCTTGATATCTGCCCTTCTTATATCTTCAAGTTCCAAGAAAAAGGAGCATAGGGATATATATCTATGCATAGCGAATCCTTCACTTTCGCATAGTATATATTGGTGGGTTTCATTTCCCCTCCCGCATTTCCTACATAAAGGATCTTGAGTAAGTCCCATTATACATAAATGTATATGCAAAGTGTTGTGGTCTGTAAGATAACCGGCAACTCCTCTGAGCTTAGATCTAGTTAAATTCAGGAGAAACTCTTGTGTTTCACCAGGCCCCAAAATGAAATCATGGACTTGCCTGGCGGTAGTTTGTTTACTCCAGATCTCAAGATGAGCCCGCACAGTAGTTGGGATATCTCATTAGCACTTCTGGGAGACACACCACAGAAGGGTTTGGGTCCTATTAAATCAAGCCCCTCTTAACAAGCATGTCCATCATCTCATTTCCTCTAATACCAGCATGCCCGGAAACACAAACAAGAGTAACTGGACAACTGGCACAGTCTATCCAGCATCCTTTGGTATTGCCTTACCACTTTGGATGTAGTTTTGCCACCATAAGGGCTTTCAAAGCTGCCAGGCTATCTGAGCAGATTTTCACCTCTGCCCATCTGCCTGGCAAAGTAAAAATATGCATAACGCAGGCTAAAATTGCACATATCTCAGCATAAAAAATGGTGGAAAAATTTCCAAGGGGAATTGCAAGCCTGGTCTTAGAGCCTCAGGCCTCAGTCCCCATCTGCCCCTGAAGCAGGAGCCATCTGTGAACCATGTCGGGCTCCCAATCTTCAGAGGAGATCCTGTCTCTGCATCCCACTTCTACCTGGAAAGTATCTCCACTGTATAAGTTGGACTTAGATTATACCCAGTCCCCATTAAATCCCCTACCACCAGGGTAATAGGACACATCTCTTAAAGTCTAGTTAGGATCATTGAGTGCCCCTTGTAGGGTAGCTTGAAGCACCACCTCCCTATTGTCCAAAGACCATATGCACTCACCCTTGCAATCTCCTTCACAAACAAGTGCAAAGGAAGAAGGTCCACCAACATCTCTAAGGTAGACTGTGGGTAAGGTGGACTGTGGGGCAGTACACACTGCCCCAGTTATCAAACATGTCAATCTTTGCAGCAAATCTAGTTTGGCAGCTACTGCCTTCAGAAGAGAGGCAGGCCACCAAACCAATGCTGCTTAGGATATTGAGGGCCTTATTACCCAGGTGTATAGTCATTTGACCACCCTTGGTTGTTGGCCCCACCTCAGCCTTTTGGCTCTCCTACAGGCCCACAAAGCATTGTGGGCCTTCCTGATTTTGCACTCCATATGCTTTTTTCAGCTCAGTCCAGCATCCAGGATAACATCTAGATGCTTAACCATTCCAGAAAGCTTCAATTTCTTCCCAAACAGAAGGGGCTCTACTAAGCCAGGAAGCCCCTCCTCCTAGTGAAGATCATTATTTCAGTCTTGTCTAGGTTAATGGACAAGTCTGTTAACTTACACATTTCCTCTAGAGTATGCAGGGAGTTCTGAATGAGCTTCAAAACAGTACCCGGGAAACTTCCACTTGCTACAAGGCATGTGTCATCAGCATAGCCTTGAGCATGTATCCCCTCCTGCTGTTGAGTCTGTTCAGTAGTTCATCCATCACCAGACACCACAGAATGAGTGACAAGAATTCCTCCTTGTGGGTAGCCATGGGGTAATGATGCCCTCATAGTCACACTCCTTAGGGCCACCACAGCATGACAGCCTTCCAAGGAGGTCATAATCCAGTCCGTAACCACTGGATTGACTCCTCTACTCTCCAGACATTTCCTAATGGTGCCTAAAATCACATGATTAAAGGTACCCTTGATGTCCAGGAAAATTGCCATGGCCAGTTTTCCACAGTTCGGTGCCCACTCCAGTTTTACTATAAGCTGTTGGAGCACTGATTCCATGGATTTACCTAGTCAAAAGGTATACTGATGAGGATGTATGGGTCTGTTAACCAACACCCCATCCCTCAAATGTCTGCCAATTAGCCTTTCCAAAGCCTTCAACAAGAAGGATGTCAGATTGATAGGATGGAAATCCTTAGGCCTACAGTAGGATTGTCTACCCAGGTTAGGTATAAACACTAATTTGGCATGCCTCCAGAGGTGTAAAACATGCCCCAAGGTATGACAAGCCCTGAAAATCCTCACCAGATGAGGAGTAATGATCTCCTGGCCCTCCTGAAGAACAGCCAGGAAGACCCCATCCTCACTGGCACTTTTATAGAGCTCAAAGGAAAAGAGAGCCTATATGGCTTAATCTCAGAGGCCACTTACCACCCTTCCTACGAAGGCCTTCATGCCCTAACCAGGATTGGTTCTTGGTTCATTATTTGTATTTATTTGTACTGAGCCACCATACACAGAATATGGCTAACATCGGCCCAGGATGTTATCATAGCCATACTCCAAATCCAGTTTTCCTTGTATCTAGTACAACTACTACTACTACCACTACAAAGATAGTAGTAATAATTATAATATTAACATGATACACTGTTGCTAGGTGGCGCCGTGGCCGAGTGGTTAGACCGCTCGCCTCCCACCGAGGCGGCCCGGGTTCAATCCCAGGGACCTGCATGTGGGATTTGTGGTGGACAAAGCGGCGTCTGGGCGGGTTTTCTCCGGGTTCTCCGGTTTCCCCCGCCATTCATTCCACCAACTGCTCCATCATCACCTTTCCTTTCATCCATTTCACCAACATTTCGTTTCATCTACTTCCTTCATCCCATACCAGGCATCGGGCTGATCACCCATCCTGGATGCTCTGTCTGATCCATGAGTGTCTGCTCCTCGACGGGCCTCTGACCCCAGGCACCCGTTTGTAAGTCCTGGGGGGTGTAAGTCCTACATAAGAGGAGGGTAAACAGATAATGAATGAATGAATACACTGTTGCTAATGTTATTTATATACCAATCTTCATAACATTGCTCATGAATGATTGTAACAATAATGAGGGTTTAAACGTGTGCAATGTTCAAATTAGTGCTACTAAACGTTTATTTTCACTCACATTGCAGTCTTAAGTCTCATTTTCTTCTCTTCTTAAGGACCACAACCATTTCTTCCTAACTTTAGTTAAATACTAACTAAAGGGTGGAAGAAATGGTTGCCAGGCAAAATGAGCAGTACAGGTAGAACATAGCTGGCCAGGAATTTTGTATGTAGGTTAAGTTAGTTCACAAGTGAAATATTGTAGAAAAGGAAGATGCACAAATAAAGTTTTTTTTCCAAGTTTATATTTTATTTTTTTTTTTTATTTTAATCCTTTAACATCAATTCAGTACATAGTACATTGATACAGGATATGTCAATAGTTAAATTTATATATTTACATTACAATAAAGTTATATATAATTTGAGTTCAACTATGATATGATATATACAGGAGTTAATCCAGTTACATAAATATACTAAACAATCTGTAGACCATGTTGTACAAAATCTAAAAACAATGAATAAGGATATTGTAATGACAGGTGATTTTAATGTCAATTTCTTAAATAAACAAAGTTTCGATGTAAAAACAATGTTGTTATCAGATGCATTAAACACTTTAATAAATGAACCAACCAGAAGAGGTCAGCATACTAAAACAATCATAGCTGATACTGCTTGCTTGGAATGTGGTACATCTCCGTTTGATTGTGGTTTTTCTGAAAACATTTTGCTCAGATCTTGCAAATAGTTTTTAAATCAAATAAGAATTTAAGCAGCTACTCTGAAAAAATTAGAAACTGTACAGAAGCAGATGCAATACATGCTCTCACAGGAAAATTAGGACAGTGTCTGCAAAAGTAGTTCAGTAAATGAGGCATTCAATAACTTCTTTAGTTTATTTCATCATTTTTTAGCATTGTAACACCAGTTAAAAAAGCAGGGTTGCATCTGGTATTATAACATTAAGCAGACGCTTAGATTCTTAAAAAGACTAAAAAGGGAAAGTGAAGCTACTGAAAGTTTAAACAAGTATTATCTATATTAATATTATAAAGAGAGAAAATTTGTATTTGTCTGGGTGTGTTTATGTATGTAATCTCAAAACTGCTGAACTGATTTTGATAATTGTTTCGCCATTGAAAAGTCCAATTTATTCTGAATAGACATAAAGTTATAAAGCACCTTGTGATTTCATCTCGGAAATTCCTAAAAGATTTAAAAGTATTTGCAAAGCCCAAAGCAAATGCTGCAGATGTTATATATATATATATATGGTCATGAATTAGCAATTAAGACAAGAAAAACAATCTGTTTATAACTCTATGATATGCATGGGATACCAATGTGGAAATATTTTAATAACTCTCATGTAAGAAAGCTTGGTTTTATTTCTATTGTATGTGTGGTGTAATCAATTTTGTTGGTAGGTCATGCTAAATAATTGTACAAACTGAGAAAATTGTTAAAATTAGAAATCAGTGAACCAACATTTTACAATTAACAAACGAGAAGATATTAGTTTAGTGGCCTGGAAGTGAGGAATCTTCATATTCACCAGCTTCACCTATACTTCGTAGTATATTTTAAGGGTTTATGTATTATGTGAAAACTATGTAGCTTTTATGCTATTAAATAAATATGGGACCAAAGAGAAGGTACAAAGTTTTAAAATGTCACCTATTGTGATTATCTAAATAAATTGCTCGACCATTCTTACTGATAGTTGTTTCACTGCCAAAGAGTACTCACAAGCTGTGCAGCATTCCCAGAACTTGGAAGAGTGTCGAGGGGAGTTTAAGGAAGTCAGATATTCTGTCAATGTTTCACATCCTTTTGCATGAATATTAGAGTATTTTAGGGGCTGTACAAAATTACAATTTTAGAGGGTTGATTCATCATAAAAAATCCTTTGGACCATTGTACAATAATTTCATTAAGAACAGAGGGAAGGTAAATGAAATTAATCAAATCATCATTCGAGTTTGAAAAGCTATCTGTTCAACGTTGGGCAGTCAGCTAGTACAAAAATATAAAACAACATATTATTGGGTAATCAAAGAAGTGAAAAGGAGATAAAATGACTCTTATATCAAGAATACAACCAATAAAACCAAAGCTATATGGCAACTAATAAATACTGAAACCACAATACCAAATTATGCTATGCAAAGCATGAGGATAATAAATGACAAAACGGAACATAATGCAACATTTTATAGCCAATCTATTTAATGAGTATTACAGTAAGATTACCAGAAGCCTAATGAATAAAGATCTGCATAGCAACAGGCAACCTATGAAACAAATATAATCAAATAGTGTTTCTAAATCGTGTCACAGAGAATGAAAGTACTAAAATTATATAAAATTTTTTCACCGAAAAAAGTTTAGGATGGGATGGTATACCAGATGACAGAGTAAAAATGTGCAACAGATAAATAGCTTCTCCAATATGCCACATTGCTAATCTGTCTCTTTCTCTTGGCAGGTTTCCAAACAGCCTAAAAGTAGCAAAAATAATACCAATTTACAAATGAATGAATGAAGGAATAAACTTTATTTGTACATCTTTTATACACAATCCTTTTTTACATATTTCACTTGTAAATTAACTTAACCTATGTACAAATTTTCTAGCCAGCTATGTTCTACCTATACTGCTCGTTTTGCATGGCACCCTAGCCTTATGGCTCAGCTGAGCAGCCCTTGCTACCCTTAATCACTTATGATTCATCCTCTCCCTCCTCTGTTTGCCCTTCTACCTTTCTTATCTCTCTTATTTTTCTAATCTATTTCTCCTTTACTTTCTTTAAAAACACCCCCATGTTCTTATATTCTCTTTTTTCTTGTCTTGTCAACATTTTAATTGCTGCTGTTTTTCCATCCATATTTTTCCCATTTTTCCTCCCATACTTTTTGTATTCATTCCGCTAATTCTCTGCATTCTGTCATATAATGATCTGTGCATTCGCTGCCTTCGCATAGTTCACAAATTCCACTTTTTCTGCATCTTAGCCCTCTCAGGTACATCGATCCTGTTCTCATCCATGCAAATGCTTCTTTTTCCGCTCTATTACAATAATTCACATACCCATCTCTTCCCCATTTCATTTTTACTAACCTATAGAACCTTAGTGATTTTTTACTCTCTAAGCTTTCCCATATCTCTTGTCTTTCTATATCCTCTACTCTTGTTTCTTGCTGTTATCCAGAAGCCATTGCTATTTCTTTCTCCTGCTCTCCAAATCTCTCCCATTCCTATTTTCTCCATAATTTTTTCTACCCCTGTACACCAGATATTTTTATTTTTCTTGCTCCTTTGTTGTTCCATACATATCCTTAAAATTTCCCCTTCATCTTTTTCAAGTATCTAAATCAAAATTTCAACATCCTTTCCAATATCACTCCCTTTCTTCTTGTTCTTCCTAATTCCACTAACTCTACTTCAACCAATGCTGATCTTGGTAACCCCAACAGTTCTTTACAGAACATTCTATAGCTCTGGTCTATTTTTCTGCATAATTCAGATCCCCCCCATCTGCATGTAGCATTCTTGCTTCTACCAATGCCTCATACATTCTTTCTATCCATTTAGTCGGGATTTCTAATTTGTATTTACGCATTCTTACTCCTGTCATTGCCGCCTTTCCTTTAGCCGTAGCTTTCCTGCTATGCACCTCCTATTCACCATTACTGCTCATCCTCACCCCCAAATAATCAACCTCCTTGTCATCTTGTAACTTTAAACCTCCCATCTGCCATGTCTCTTCTTTTTTTAATTTATTTCCTCTTTTAAATACCATAACTTTTGATTTGTTTGTATTTACTTTAATTCCCCATTCTTCGCAGAATTCCTGTATTCCATTGATTGCTTTCTGTAGCCCAATTACTGTTATAACCCAACCATAAGATCATCCGCGTATAGTAAACCTGGTGTCTCTCTATTTGCTATTATGGGACAGTGCAGATTTTTTCTTTCACTTTATCTAATATGCCATCTATGAATAAATTAAATAATATGGGGCTCAATTTGCACCCTTTACTTAATCCTATATTTTGCTTAGTCACTTCTGTAATTCCATTATTTGCACATCTTGCACAAAATTTTATATCTTTGTAAATTTTCCTAATTTCTTTAGTAAAATTCTCGCTTACCCCTTTCCTTCTTAATTTATAAGCTAATGTTTCGTATTTATTGTATCAAATGCTTTTTCAAAATCTGCAAAAAACATGTATATCCTTCCTCTTTTCCTGCTCAGATACTTATCTAGTATAGTCTTTATTATAAATACATTATCTATTGTTTGTTTATCTTTCCTAAGTCCTGCTTGGTATTCGACAGTTTTCCTTCCTCTCCCACCCATTTTCTTAATCTATCGGCCAATATACCTGTGTACCAATTTACAAAATAGGATCAAGACAGGAAGTGTCAAAATACAGACAATATTGCTGCTCTCAATATTCTTGAAAATATTGGTGAAACTTATGCATTTACATCTATATTGTAACACCCCACGGGGATGGTTACCCCCACAGTAGGTGATTACACAGGGGGGTTGGTAGCTCAGAGGTAGGGGGGATGCGTCGGTACTGGGATAGGCAGGCCAGGGTGGCGTTCTAGGATAGGGGGTATTTAAATGATGAACAGGGGATGCATTGGCCCAATAAATTATATTGTTACCTTAAGTGAGTACATTCGGTTTGGGGTGAAGCCCTGGCAAGTCAATAGAACTTCGATGAGACGCATGCTTACCTGGTTAACGGGTGGCGAGTCTGACAAATGATCTGACGACTCTTTGATAACTGCCTGGCAATTCTCTGGCAACTCTCTGATAACTCTCTCGTGGCAACTCTCGCGTAGCAACTCCTGCAACCGAGTCACTACCCTGTAGTATAAATACATACAGAAGCGCTGACTCGGCGTTGTGCAGCGTGGACTTGTTCTGTTAACCTGAATTCCACACTTGCGCTGGTTAACGAAATATGTTGCAATTCTCAATGCTCAACCTGGTCCGCTACATCATTCCTTATTGAATAAGAATATTATCATCTCAGAGAGTCAACATAGCTTCTATAAAGGTTGGTCACCAAATACAGCAATAATTAAAATTCTTAAAGAAGTATGTGATAAGGCAGATAACAGGGAACCATGCATTGGACGATTTCTTGATCAGTCAATGGCTTTTGAACTAGTAGAACATAATTTTTTATTAAAAAAGCTTTATGCAGTAGGCATCCATGGAATAGCACTAACTGTAAGATTGGTTTCGGTCTTACTTGTAAAACAAATGAATGGTAGACATTGTGCATTTAAATAGGTCCAAAAACACAGTAGAAGCTGCTTACTCACAGAAGAAACCAGCTTGAGGAGCATTTTTTCAAAGGTCAATAAATGCAAAAAAGTAAACTTTTCAGGAAATGTATTTTTTAAATACCACACTGAAATACAAGTTATAGGAGGAAATTAAACTTAACATATACATTACATTTTTAAGCATGCATTTGATTATGTGTTTGACGATCTTCAAATTTTTATTCCTAATATCAAAATGCATGAAGAAAATTTTCAAATTTTCTCTGAAGTCGATAAATGCATAGCTTGGAGGTAAAAGTTTTGTTAATATACATATTTAAATTTTCTTTTTTTTTTCTTTTCCTCTACCCTTTTTATAGATGATATAAAAAAGGCATCTTTATTGTTTAGGTTGCATTACAATTAACATAGCATTGTTCCAATTTAACATTGTTCCATAACAGTTGGATGAATGTAAGTGCAAAATAGTAACCTAACATTATAAAAATACAAAACAAAATACAGACCAATACAAAACTAGAAACCTAATGGTGACTTTCAACTATGTCCTTATAAAACTCTTCTGCTCCTTCTGGTATTTCAGAATACTTCATCAGAACTTCCTGACTGCAGTTCCTGGACTTCAGTACCTGAACCTCAACAGGACTTCCAGCATAGACGTCTGATACTGACAACAATATCTTCTTTTTAGACTTCTTAAGCCATCGCCCATTGGTCAGCTATTTTGAAAAGCACCTTGGATCTTAAAACCTTTAGTGTACTGGACTTCAGATCCTTTGTTTCCCAATCTTTATTTACTATCTTGACAGTGCCATGGTGTCCCAGCACTTCATAATTAGTTGGTGACAAAATTTCTTCCCTTTTGCAGTAGGTATTCTCCACTCTTACCAAAAACACTCTGTCTGGAGGCATGTAGCTGTGACTGCAAATTGGTATGTGATGGACTAGCTTATTAAATCTTCTACTCTCATCCATAAAAACTATTATTGTGGATATTACAATGGTATTTTTATTTTGACTTGCACAAGAGTCAGAAAATAAATTAATTTCAGTTGGGCCATTTTCTGGCTGGGATGCCTCAAGGTTTCTAAGAAAATGTAGTACACCAGATGCATCTTGATTGCACCCTTTGAGCCCTTCTGTTTCTAGTCAAGCATAGAAAACAATCCTAAAAGTAATGGAATCACACACAGTGAAGCAATTAATAAAATACACTTGATGAAAGTGGAGTCCACCTAAACACACTTACTAGTTTCACTCGCCCATTTATTTTGCAGAACATGTATCATGAGCATGAGCTCTTATCATCAGCTGCCTGTTGACTGGTGGATCAACTCTCTAGTTGTATTGTTGAAAGCTTGGGGTGTCCTCTGGTGGCCTATGGATGAAAGGGTTGTCTGCTTCTGGCAAATCAAAGTTCATGATGTGGTTTACAAACTTCTTTATGTAAATCTTCTCCCATATTTAAAGCTCTTTGGGTTTTTGGGCTGGTTTCAGCAACTGGATATTGGTGTGTATTTCATGGTTTTGAGTCCGGAAGTGAAAAGCAACTGCTGATTTGTCGATCTGTTTGAACTTTATGCAATTCCAGTGTTCCTTGAAGCGGGTGCCTATGTTCCTTTTTGTTTTTCTGATGTAAACCTTCTGGCAATTTTCACATTGGATCCGGTAGATTCCTGACTTTTTGTCCTGGGGTATGGGATCGGATTTTCTTGCTTTAATGAGATTCTTGATGCTAAATTTGTTGTAATATCCAGGATGATATTGTGATTCTTGAATATTTTCTGCAATTTGTGAAAGAGACCTGGCTGGTATGTGAATTTCCTGAAGTTGATCTTTTCTGCTGCATTAGAGAGTGTGGTGACCTGCTTGATGCGTTTTTGTCTTTTGAATTTACATATTTTCCTATCTACCATTTCCTGGCTAAATCCATTCTCTACTGCAGATTTGACAATGTGTTGATATTCCTTTTAGTATTCAGTTCTGTTGAGGGGGATGTTGATTAATCTATGAGTCATGCTGTTAAATGCTGCTTCTTTGTGTGCTTTGGGGTTGTAACTATGTGCTTTGATGTAATTGTCTGTGTGCGTGGGTTTTCTATGTATTCCAAATTCTATCCTGTCTGAAATCTTTGTTAATTTGAGGACCAGGAAAGCTATAGAGTTGTTGGTAGCTATCTCTATTGTGAATTGAATGGATGGGTCCTGTAAGTTTAAAAGTTTGCGAGTGCCCTCTGTGTATTTGTGTTTTACTATTGCGAATATGTCGTCAACGTATCTGTACCAAACTTTGAACATATAGGGGAATGCTTTGGTTATGTGTGTTTTGAGTTGGCTTATAAATAAATTAGCTAGGAAAGAGAATAGGAGGCTTCCCATAGCCAAACCATTTTCCTGTTGGTAGAAATTCCCTTCAAAAACGAAAAAAGAATGGTTTAGGCACATCTTGGTGAGGTGTAGACTTTCTTCACACTGTTCGGCAGGGATGTTGGTGGAGAGTAACCATTTTCTCAGAAATGTGACCAGCTTGTCTATGGGAATGCTTGGAAATAGGTTTTTGACATCGAATGAGACGAGCGTGTCCTGGGGATCTAATTTGATTGACTGCCGTTTTTCCACCAGCTCAAGAGAGCTTTTGATGCTGTGGCTTTCGAATTGCAGCACTGCTTGAAATTGGTGAAGCAACCAGTTGGCAAGGCGATAAGAGGGAGTGTTTATATAACTGATGATCAGCCTCATGTTGTTGCCGGGCTTATGGATTTTGGGGAGGCTATATATTCTGGCTCACTTGGAGTTGTCCATCTTGATATTATGGTGTCTGTCTTTTTGGGATAATATGGCTGTTATTTATGGTATCTTCTATGGCTTTTATTCATTTTTTCAAGGGATCATTGTTCAAAAGCAGATATTCTTCCCCTTTCAGCAATTCCTACATTCTTTCGGAGTAATCAGATCCACCCAAAATGAGGATTTTATTCCCCTTATGTGCCTTCAAATGTACCACATCCTTATTGTTTAGAGTTTTGGCGATGTTCCTATGGTGTGTGTGCCCAGGCCCTTTTTGTGTGGCATTTTGCTCAATATTTCTGCACATTTGTTGCGAATTGTGCACCTGTCGCTGTTACTCAGATCTGCTGCAGCTATTTTGATGTCGGCCATGTAGGTCGCCAGGATTGTTCGAAAACTGTGGGCAAGTCTTGAGGCCTTTGTTCAGAAAATTTAGCTCCTCTTTGCTGAAGGTTTATTGCGAAAGGTTAACAACATTGTCAGAGTGGTCCATGTTGAATTTGGCCGGTTTGCGTGGGTGCAAGTATTTATTTTTCTGTATCACTACTTTTTGCCTAACTAAAAGTCTGTTGCGTTGGAAAGTGTTTCTTTCCAGATTTTTCCAAATGACAGCACCTAATGCTTTTGATATTTTCATGTGCAGATTATACAGTCCCAGATCCAGTTCCCCCAGCTCTTACAGTAAATAACCTCTTCTGAGTTTAAAATTTTGAGTAGTGCCTTTCTCTGCATTTTGATATCATTCTTAATAGCTCCTGTAACTTCTTTATGCTCAGCAGCCCTCCGATCTCCTCCTTGGTTTTCAGTTAACTTTCCTGTTGCATGATATCTACTGGCCAAATGTGAGATTGTACTTTGGACATCCCTGATATTGCTTCAAATGTTGCAGCACATACAGGCAATGTCTGGCCACCTTTATTCCTTATTCTGTACTTTACTGAAACTGAATTCTTCTTTTTAGTTATTCTTGCATTTTGGTGATATTTGCATGTACTTTAGTAATAATTTATCCTCGTCAGTTTTGTTTAAGCTATTTACATGCTGATGCAAAGCTGTGATGTAATTGAGATCAGCTGCCTGCATTCTTTTCTTCCTAGGGCAGGGCTTTTGGATTCACTGGTATGCCTGGTAGCCCATGTGAACATGCAATAGTTGACATTTGCTTGCTCTTGCTGGGTTTCTTAGGCATCTATACACTTGACTTGAACTTCCTACCACCTGGGCACTCAGTTAAATGTGTGTCATTTTCTGAATTGCTTGTATTAACCTCATAATTATAGTACAAGAGACTACTCTCTTACTGCAATCTTGTCCCTGCAAAAGATTAGCAAAAACTGAGCATTAATCAGGAGTTGCTGTTGTTTGAACCATTAATTTGCATTGTTGCCTCTGGTGGAAAGTGCTTACCAATAGTTTGCTTCCCTACAATGTTATTCTCTCTCAGAAGTGAAACAAATTTTGACTTTTGCTCTGACTTGTAGCAAATATGAATGTATAACCTGTATAACCATGGCAAATATCAGATTTTGACTAAACCAATTCAACAGGTCATGCATGGCAACAAGATTGATATGTAACTACAAAAATCTGAATTTTCAAAATTTAAGCATTTATCGACTTGTGAAAAAATGCTCCTCATTTGCTATAGGTACCACAAGGATCGATTCTCAAGGCTGCTTCTATTTGTAATGTATGAAGAGTACAGCGGAAAAAAGGGGGATGTCCTTTTTTGATCATTATTGGGATTTTCATTTGCTTAAATGATATCCATGGAGTGCTTCCATTCCAAAGTTATTAAAAGGGAAGAAAGTTCTTAGCTACAGAGTAATTGCTGATTAAATATTCCTTGGACAGGTAAGAAGGGGGCATTTCCATGCCAAATTGTTAAAGAAGGGGGCCTTACAATAATCTGATTTACATTCTTCTTTTTTTATAGGGTTCCAGTTCACAATTTATAGCTGGCAGGAAATAAACATAGCTTAAATACAATAATGGGTTGTAATAATTAAATCATGCTAGTTTTACTTGAGCAACTGAAGGGGAAATATGTGTGACAGTGTGTCAGGATCTGCTTGTACCATTTCAAAAAAAGATAAAAGGTTACATGATAGTGGTGCTGCTAAAATGCTAAGAGCTAAAAGTTTTGAAACTGGTAAAGAATATAGCTGTAGGAATAATTGTTTTGAGAATTTACAAATTTCTGGTATTAAAAAAATAATACATGACTTACAATGCATTGAATGGTTGGAATGCGTATACCTGTCACATTGCTGGTCTTATCATTGTTCAGTTATATCAAGAAAAAAGAGCAGGAAGAATGAAGATGGTGCTCAGTGCCATGATGCTTCATTCTCTTAAACAGTAAGGCAAATTGCTGAAGATAGAAGTACTTGTGATGTTATGTGTCTGAAAGCCTTCTTATCTCTCCATGGAATAAAAAGGAGAACTGTAAACAAATCAGCATTCTTTAAAATTTTCTGGCTTAGCACCTAACAATGGGAGAGGAAAACAGATATTGCCCACACAAACTATTTACAAACACACATAATAAGGTCAGTGATCATATTAAATATTTCAAATATCAACCAAGTCATTATTCTATAGAGCAAGCATCTAAAATGTATCTTCCAGAAACACTCAACATAAAGAAAATGTATAAAATGTATTGTGAAATGTATAATGAATAAACATCCCATGAGTTACAAAACTTACAGAACTATATTCTCAACTGGGTTCAACATATTATTCATATATCCTTGATGCAACACATGCTGTACTTGCACTGAATTTGCAGTGAAGTTAAACAATTAAATGCTGAACTTAACTCCTCCTCCTTCTTTTTTGTTGGATTACTCTACTCTTTGGAAGACTTACACCTCCAAGGACTTGCAAGCCAATAAACTTAACAACTTGCCAGCAGAAAGTAGAACCAGGAAGAGTGAGATTGAACAAGGAATGAATCATGTAGCAATTCAAAGGAAAGTATATCCTGCAAAGGAGCAAACATTTTATCAGCATAATACTAAATCTAAAAACAGGTGCAGGAAATCAGTGGGAGTCGAGAGTCTAGTGATAGACTATCAGAAGAATTTGCTGACATTAAGCATCTGATAAACAATGTACATTATAAACATGAATTGTCATTTTATTGATTTAATGTGCACTGATTGTCTTTCTATTTATTTAATGTGCACCAGTTGTCTGATTCAAAATCAGCTTTCTATACAGACACAAAACAACTAAAAAAAAAAAAAGGCTGCCAAAGAAGTAGCTTCATTCTTGGATCACTATTGTCATTTTGAATTATCTTCTGATATTTGCTATCTAGAACTGTTCTGTGACTCATGTAGTGGTCAAAACGAAAACTTAAATTAATGAGATATCTCCACTATATGGTTCATGAGAACAAGAGGTTCACTTCAATTCCAGTCACATTCCCTATTTATGGACACACTTACATGGAGTATAACAATATGGGAGTTGTGAACACAAAATGAAGGACTGAAATTCCTGACAACTAGAATAATGTAGTCAGATATGTCAGAAACAAACCTACACTGTTTCAATTTAATAATTCCATGATTCAAGATTGGACTATGTTTTTAGAAGCACTTTACCTGAAGAAATGCCCTTTTCAATCGAAGCCAATTAGGAAACTGCAAATAGAAAGAAGCATTCAAGAATAGTGGTTCATAGGAGTAGTTAAAACAGTGAATGGTACCCTTCTGTGATTTGCCCACCAATCAGGAAATACCCTGCAAGTGCAGATTTACTGATTGGAGAATTCTTGTCTCCTCACAGAGCTTATGAAGG
Source organism: Deroplatys truncata (assembly GCA_030765065.1). Taxonomy (NCBI): domain Eukaryota; kingdom Metazoa; phylum Arthropoda; class Insecta; order Mantodea; family Mantidae; genus Deroplatys; species Deroplatys truncata. The sequence continues at coordinate 422,620,367 of CM060990.1, forward strand.
CAAGAAGTATATATTTAAAAAATATAATTTTAAATATCTTAAAGACAATTATAATTTTTTGCTTATATATTGTTTTAGGGAACTTGTTGATAGCGCAAGAGAACTGGCAGGATCTACAGGAATTAAAGGTGTTAGGTGGACGAGAAGCTAAAAAATTCTACACACAGCTAACAAGAAAGTGACTATGCTTCTAATGAAATGTACAGAATCTGAACCAATTACACGTGCAATGCTGATTTTAATTCTTATACTCCTTTCATGAAATTGTATGTTAGATATTTAAATTGTGATTTATAGGAGAATGACCAACATAGAAATTGCAATTCTCTACAGAGTTAAACATTTTGCTATTTTGCTGTGGTATTTTTTATTGTAATTATAAGAGTAGGCACCCTTTATTCATATTTTTTGCCAAAGTCCTGTTTTTTCAACTGTACGGGATTATATAAAAATAGTGTTTTATTCCTATAGTTACAACACACTAATGTTGTGCACTGGATGTAGTGTACAAATTTAATATATTACAAATATGTTGTAAAATTTAATGAGGTATCAATCTGTATAATTTAAAGAATTAGAAGTTTAAATTTGAAAATTCACTACCAGAGAAGTACTACAAAATGGATGTCCACCTTTTTTTCCGTGGACTTTTTATATAAAAATGATTTGGCACTGATATCAATGGGGCACATATCACACTACATGCAGATGATACAAGCATACTAATAAAATGAAAATAATATATAGAGCTGAACACTAACAATGAAACTGTTAATCAAATCAGTAATTCCTTTCAGAATAACAATTTATTAATTAACAAGGATAAAACAATTTTTGTTCTTTCAACAATGCCAGAACAAAACTAACGATGTTCCAAAAATCAAACTTGATGGAAAAAGAATTCCTGTACAGAGGCCAAATTCTTTGGCATAACTTTTCATTTCATTTTATTTCATCCTTTAAGTTTACATACAGAGGATACGTCATCTGATAAAAATATACATAAAGATTTATATTTACTTTACTTCGAGGTCGAACATGTCACACATTATTTACATTTTTATACTTGTCGATACTATAAAAAGCTTGCTCTGTTAGGTATCTTTTTATACATTTAATATTGCATTGTTTTATTTCTTTAGGTAGACTATTATACATATCTTTCCCAATATTTTCAATAGTTTTATTATTAAGAGTGCCCCTAGGTGTAGTCCTAAAATAATCTGCTTTGTTTCTTACATCATATAAATGTACATTACAATTTTTTTATATATATATACTTCCTTCTACTATATATTTTATACTTTCATAAATATATATGCATGGAACAGTTAGAATATTCAGATTCTTAAACAAAGATCTACAGCTAGTTGTTTTATTGACGTTTGCAATAATTCTAATGGCCTTTTTCTGTAATCTGAAAATTTTTAAAACATTTTTTGCATTTGTGTTTCCCCATAATGAGATCCCATATTTTATATGAGAATAGACAAGAGCATAATATACATCTTTTAAGACTTCCCTATCCATAATTCTTTTAGCCTGCCTCATTACATATAGGCTTTTGTTTATTTTTTTAGTTGTGTGTTCTATATGTTGCTTCCAGCTAAGATATTTATAAATTTGTTTGAGCTGTCTCAGGAATGTTTTCACCATCAATATCAATTTTCATGTTCTTTGAACACTTTTTCAGCTCAAACCTCATCCAACATGTTTTATTAACATTTATGCTAAAGTCTAAATCCATGAAATATTGCTTTACTATTTTTAGTATTTGATTTGCTTTTTGTTCGTCATTTTCGGAAGATCCTTTAATTAAAATTTTATCATCAGCATATCCTACTGCAGTACCACCATTCCTCTGTATTAACTCAAAATGATCATTTATATAAAGTAGGAATAAAAATGGTCCCAATTTTGATCCTTGTGGTACTCCTTGTCTAACAATTCCCGATTTTCCATTTTTCCACTTATATTTTTATAATTTATTTCAACCATTTGTGTTCGATTTTTTAAATATGATTTGTGCAATTCTGCGTACCCCATATTTATTTAGTTTTTCTATGAGAATATCCAAGTTCACACAATCGAAAGCTTTACTAAGATCAATAAATACTGCAGTTATTGTTTCTCTGTTATTTAATGCATTTATAATTATGCTATTTTTCATATGTATGGCTTGTATTGTGGATTTATGTGATTGAAATCCATACTGTTCTTCCGCCATAATTTTGATTTTTTTAAAATAGTCTTGCAATTGTTTCATATATAAGCCTTCTAATATCTTAGAGTAACTACCACATAGTGAGAAGGTCTATAATTTTCTTTCTGTAACTTATCACCTTTTTGTTTGTATATTGGTCTTAACAATAACTTTTTTTTTAAAATTTTTGGTAAAGTTCCTTGAGACAGTGAAGTGTTTATAATATGAGTTAATACCTCCACCGTTTCTTCCTTTATAAATTTAACTATTTCATTTGATATTTCAACCAGACCACTAGATTTTTTTGACTTTAATTTATCTATTTCTTTTATTACTTCTTCTTTAGTTACCTCAGAAATTACTATTGACTTTAACTGACTTCCTTGTTTGGTTAACTGTTTAATTTGTGAAGACATGTTTTGTCTAATTTTAAGACTACTGACTATATTTAAGTAATAGTTATTTAATATATTACATATCTCAATTGGGTTTTCTATTTCTTTATTGTTTTGCATTATTTTTATATTTCCAATTTGTTCACATTTGTCATTTTTTGGGGGCTTTATTTACTATGTCCCATATTGTTTTTGTTTTATTTATAGAATTTGTAACTAATTTTTTATTGTAACTTTTTTTGCCTTTTCTATAACTCCCGTTGCTATCAAATTATAATCATTAGTGTACTTTAAAGAATTATCTTTCATATTTGGCGTTTTTATTGAGTTTAAGAATTTCAACCTTTTGATAGATGTTTAATACCATCCATGATTCCAATTTTTTATTTTTCCCATATGCACTGATTTTTGTTTTTTTGTTTTTTTGGAATCTGTGTCTAACCCATCCTTTATTATTTTGTTAAAACTATCATACTTTTCATTGACAGTTTTGCTTTCATATATTCTATTCCAGTTTACCTGTTTAAGACAATTTTTTAATTTTGTTAGATTTTCTTTATCAACTTGTCTTTTATAAATAGCAATATTTTGTATTTTTTCTTTCTGTTTGGTAATTCTTAATATCCACCCATAATGATCTCCTATTCCTGATTTTATTACTGTAGTTTCCCATTCTGTTTTTTGTCAGGTTGATAAAGACATTATTGATAAAGGATTGTGAAGTTTTTGTTACTCTGGTGGGTTCGTTAATTCCCACCACTAAATTTTGTCTATCTAAAATTTCCATCATTGTTCGCATATCTTTACTATTTTTTTGCATATCAATATTTGTCACCCATTATTATTAGCTTATTGTTTTTTTGCAATAAATCTATTAATTCTTCCAGGTTTTTAAAAAATATCTCTTTTTCTCCAGTCGGGGATCTATATCCACCTATTACTATTATTTTATTTTCCTTTTGGGTAATCTCAATTGCAGCCACTTCACAGTATTTTTCAGCAACATAATTTCTGCAGCTTATTTCCTTGAATTTTATATTGCTTTCAAAATAAATGCTTACACCCCCCCACTTATGTACTCTTGCCTGCAGTAGTATGCCCCTAATGAATAACCCTGATAATTATTTGCTGATATTTCTTCCATTTTTAGATCATGCTCCGTTAATACCATGATATATGGTTCTACCTCATATATATTGATTTCAATAAATACCTTTTTATTACTAATATATTGAACATTTTGATGAAACAATACTAAATCTTCCCCAACTTTATTCCTTTGTTTCTTCATGTTTTTTCCTGCGTTATGTCCTAATTTACCCCCAAGTTTATTTATTACACTACCTTGTTTCTCAATTGAGTTTACAATATAGTTATTTGTTTCCTGAAAACTATTTTTACTACTTTCACCTTCTATTATCTTAATCAGTTTCCCTGTTTCATGCATATATTTACAACTTTTTCTATTGTCTTACCTAACACAAAGGCTCCTTTTCTATTTAGATGCAATCCATCTCTACCTATGCAACTATCATCTAAGAAAAAATTTACATAAAAAATTGCATGCAATACATTACAGGCCCACTGAATTCCTGCATTGATGTCTTTTATGTGTTTTAGCACCACGTCTCTTCTTCATAAAACACTGTTTACCACAATTTTTGCCACTGGGAAGCACTGTTTTGCAGTCCTAATTACAGAGTACACTTCCTCCACTACTTCATCAACACTCTTGAATCTTGTGATATCGCTTGTTCCAACATGCAGCACCATTGTTTTTGCTCCTTTTTCACCCGTTTCCTTTACCAGTATATTTGGTAAATATTCTGCTTTTATTCCCCTAAGCACTTTTACCTTTATCGTTTCACTATTTATTGCGACATCTTTAATTATGGAATCACCATATGCCATAACCTTATTTGCGTCCTTTTCATTCTTCTTCCCGTTGTTTTTTTCTGTTTTCTTTTGCTGTTTATTTATTATCTTGTATTTTGTTTTGAACAATCTTTGTGGTTCAACAAAACTTTTTTACTTCTGCACTGGTTTCTTTCTCTTGATTTCCCAAAGCCTCAAAACGATTTGAGGTGTCAAAGCTTTGAGTGCCAACACTTTTCCTAGTTTGCGTTCTTTTTGTCACTGTAGAGTACAACTTTTCTTCATTTAGACCCTTTATATTTGCTCTAAGTTCCTGGTTTTCTTGTTTCAGCCTTTGGATTTCCTCCGCGGCCTTTTTTAAGTTGTTTTTTAGTACCTCAATCACCGTATGTAGTGTTGCCACCGCCTCTTCTTCTCAAGATTTCTTTGCCGACAGTTGTTTGGATTTCTCAGCTTCTATGCATCTGGGATTGTCTTCTTTACTTTCTATGTGATATCTTTCCTTATTAATCACTTTATCACAGTCCTTTTCCATATTTTCTGCTTTTTTTTCTATTTTTTTCAATGTATTTTGCAACTTGCTTCTCGTTACTATTGCTACTGCCGCCATTTTGCCCACCAATACTTAAAATGAATTCTCATACTGAGCTCCTAGTGAAAAAACAAAGTAAAATATGTTTCACCCTAAGACAATCAGAGGCAGCCTGCACCTAAGTACATTTTATTATTTAAAATAAAGGGAGTTGAGGGTTGTTACACTACATCACTATAATATTCTTACTTGAACGCGTTTTGGGAGACGGCTTGTTCCCATCGTCAGCATGTCCTCAACTGTAGGACATGCTGACATGTAGTTGAGGACATGCTGACAATGGGAACAAGCCGTCTCCCGAAACGCGTTCAAGTAAGAATATTATAGTGATGTAGTGTAACAACCCTCAACTCTCTTTATTTTAAATTATGACACATCACTGTTACTAGCTTCTAAATCTTCATAATTAGTCAACATTTTATTATGTTAATTTTCAGTCACTCTTGGTCTGTGGTATACTGTTGTGGGGTAACTTTATCTACAGCACTGCCAAAACAATATTTACAGTTAAAAAAAGACCCATTCGTTTAATTGTAAGTATGAACAGGAGAACAAGTTGCAGACAATTAATTCTTCAAGAAACCAAGAATATTACTGTTAGCCTGTGTGTGTGTTTTCAAAGTACTCATGTATGTAAAATTCAACCAAAACTAGTTTAACACTGTATCCCAAGTTCATTCACATGATACATGCAATAAGAGTAATTTTCATAGACAGGTGCAGAATTTTAAACTTTTTGAAGATAACTTTGTACATACAGGACTAATTATTTACAACAAATTATTTCTAGCTGTTAGAAAGTAATGTCCAGCATTTTAAGATTAAACTTAAAAGTTTCAAACTAGCGTAGTTATTACACACTAGATGAATTAATAGACAACTGTAATATGTTGTGATTATTGATTGTATGTATCTTTTATATTCTCCTTGTAGACTAGGTTTTAAATGGTATAAGCATAAATGTAGATTATTTATTGTGTAACTAATGATCTTTAAATACTGTATATAGGGTGGACCATTTAAGTTGAGACTGTTCAATATCTTGAAAACTAAGCGTTGTAGAAAGAAATTTCTTGAATAAAAGTTGCTTGATATTATGGGGGAAAAGTTAAATGCCATTAGTCATGTTTTGTTTGGAGGACATTGTGATGGCCATCATAATGTCCTCCAAACAAAACACGACTAATGGCATTTAACTTTTCCCCCATAATATCAAGCAACTTTTATTCAAGAAATTTCTTTCTACAACGCTTAGTTTGGAGATATTGTACAGTCTCAACTTAAATGGCCCATCCTGTATATTTAATAAGCTGCCATATGCAATAGCAAGCAATAACAAGTGTGCATTGCTCTGAAAGGATGAAAGGATAACTGGCAACAACAATAATGATGATAATATACTGTTTTTATTAACCCCTAACATTTTCAATAACATATTGGAATTTTTCTTTTCTTTTAAAATAATCTACTGCAGCAAATATAATTAAAGGAATTCACATTACCATAGTGTTATCTGAATTATATTGCAAAAATTTCATGGAGTGGACCTAGTGGTTTATGAGAAAATGGGTCACTTATGTTGAAAAATTTAGTTTTGAGTAAATCACATTTAAAGTAAAAGACTGACTCTAAAATGTAAATACACCATTCATTTGTAAAATATATTTAAAGCAGTAAGTATATGAATATTTTAATAAATGAAATTAACATTAATTAGTATGAACTATATTTTCATAAAGCAAAAAAGTGCAGATTAATTTCTCTTTGTTTTGGGCTAATGACTACATGTAATAAGAAATGCTATGCCAAATCTGTGTGACAATACAAAGCAAACATTTAGGCTACTGTGAGAATAAAGTAAACAAAGAAATGCATTGTAATGAAGTTTGTGGTAAGTGATTCTTGAAAAGGAACTTGCTGTTTGACAGTTCTGCTTTCCTCTGCCCACTCATGTTCATTGTTAAAGTGTGAAGATGGTTTTTAGATTACGTAGTTGTTTGGAGGAGTTTGCCCCACAGTTGTACGCCAATTTGAAGTTGATATTGAGCCTCGTATTTGTTGCCAACTTTGAAGAAGTTATTTAGCTGGATGCTGGATGTGAGAAGCCCCACGTATGTGCATCACTTTGAGAAGTTTATAGGTTATGTAATATTATTACGTATATTTGAAAAAGTGTGCTGTTATGTAATTATTTAGCTCCACGTTTGGGACGCCACTTTGAGAATAGTAGTTTTCTCAATCTAAAGTTTGTAACAGTATTTGCCCCATGTAATGAAGATACACTTTGAAGTTGGTTGATGCTTGGGACGCCAAACTTTGTTGTAGTGAAGATGATGCTTGTTTTACGTAATATTATTTTAATCTGCTGCGGCTGCTTCAGTCGAACTATAGAATCAAAAGTTGTTGTTCAGGTTGTGATATGACAAAAATTAAAGACGTCACAGAATTTACTTTTAAATTTCACTTCTTTTTATTTCTTTATACTTGCACATTTATAAAACACAACACTTTATAAAAGAAAACTGTGAGAAAACTTTAAACAATCTTAATGTGTTTACTAGCAGAGAACACAATTTTTGCCATCTGTACACTATCACATCATGTCCGCGACTGACTAATCTTAACGGTAAAAACCTTAAAGCTTCGGTAATGATAGTCTCTTATTGGCTAAATCTAGTCCAATAGAATTTAAGTATTCAAACTAAAATTTTTCTTTACTGTTGATTGGCTAATTCCAAACTGTAAGCGAAACTTATGTCACTACCGATCTTTTCACAACCAGTACTTTTAAAATTCCAGACACATTATTGTCACAAAAATTACATTATTACCTCATTATTAACAACCTAAAACATATTATTCTCACAGTTTTTGCACTATTAGAGTATATAAACATTTACATAACATTAATAAATACGTTTACAATAAAAAATAAGTATTTGCAATGACTTACATACAATATAAATAATAATTATATACATATTGTTTTCAAGGTGGGCTGTTATTGAATTTAATTATAATAAAATACAATTAATATTATTTAGGCATTAAAATACTGCCTCAAGTGGGAGATTACAGGTTTTATAAAACATGCCTGGATTGTCACAACAATATCATGCTAAAATGACGATGTCCAAAATTACTTTAACCGTGATGCTGAGCCAATATAGAATATTTGTTCACAACAAAAGTATAATTTGTAAATTTTTAACTTGGTGAAAAACTTCAATCATTCTATCCATTTTGTTACTTATTGCTTTGCAGTTGTTTTTTCATTGTACAGTTTTGTATAAGGGGTAAACCATAGTATGTAGACAAAAAATGCACTGCAGTAAAAATGTAGAGCTCATTAAAATATGCAGTTTATGTTGTAAAGGCTTTTTTGCAGCATTAATGGTTTTCAAAATATTTGTTGCTACATTTGTTTTCCCAGGTTGAATTGTCTTGTAACATCTATAAACCACCATTGAAGATATGTGATTTTTCTTTTCTCTGCATGGGTTCAATAGTAATAAAAGCTTAAGATATATGAACAGCTGTATTACGTTAACCCTTCAGTGATTGCATGGATGGCCGATGACAATATTAATCCACCGTTAAATTTTCTCTTATAGCGCTCTTCCATTATTGTCAACGATGTGGTGCTTTTTAGTAGCTTAATTTTATGCTTCAATCAAGGTATGTGATTTCCCTCGTTAATGTGTCGTAAGTTGCTCACGTGATATTTAACATTTCTTTACATGGATGACCATTGTCATCTGTGCAGCTACTCGTGTCATCGTTTTGGAAGCCTAGTTTGAGTTCCTGTTGCAACTTTACTGGCGTAAGTGTGGTTGTTTATTCTTGTGTGATGTCTCAGGCATCTAACGTTCCAAATCAGTGGCGGCAATGGCTAAAAACTAGATGAGGAAGAAAACATGGAAGATAGTGATAATGAAGAAGATAACAATGATCCTGAATCTGGCTTGGAACACTGTTCGAGTCAGAACAAGAGCTTTCTGATGACAAGGATGATCATGTTAGTACAGAAACAGCCAATGATTTCTACTGGGGAAAAGATGGAGGTAAGTGGAGTAAAATAAAGCCTAGATCAGCTGTACCGACCAGAGTGCATAGCCTCACCCGAGTAGCTCCAGAGTCTAGAAATGCTGCTATTGAAGCTAAAACATCAATTGAATGCCTGAATTTATCTAGCGATGATGACATGAAACTGATAACCAAATATACTAACATCCATAAATCAAAGAAACAACAAGAGTATCCAAGAGAAAGGGATGCACACCACACAGATGCAATACAGATTAGGGCATTGATAGGGTTCTGTATTTTATTGGTACTCATTGTAGCAGCAGGCTAAATGTGATGCAAATGTGGGATAATTCACAGGGTGGGAGCATTGAAGCTTGCTACTCGTCAGTGAGTGAACACAGATTTAGATTTCTGCTGCATTGCCTCAGGTTTGATGACGTAACAAGTAGAGAAGAGCAAAAGAGCATTGATAAGCTAGTTCGTATAAGAGAAGTTTGAAATCTTTCTAGAGAAATTTCAAAGATATTATGAATTAGGTTCCCATCTAAGTATAGATGAACAGCTTCTGGCCTTCAGGTGAAGTTGCTCATTTAGGCACTATGTACCCAGTAAACCTGCCAAGTATGGCATGGAAGTGTTTGCCTTAGTAGATGCAGAAAACATGTACACAATCAACATGGAAATATACTGTGGTAAGCAGCCGGATGGACTATACCTACAAAACAATTCACCTCGCGATGTAGTTCTTAGACTGTCACAGCCTGTTTTGGAAAGTGGTAACAATATAACTGGTGACAATTGGTTCTCTAGTGTACCATTAGCAAAAGTGTTACTGTAGCACAAAACGACCTATGTTGAAACACTAAAAAAGAACAAGCGTGAAATTCCTAAAGAATTTTTGCCAGCAAAATGTAGAAATATAAACACATCCTTGTTTGCTTATCAGCCATTTGGTACATTAGTATTATACTGCTAGAGAAGTCTACATACTTATCTCAACAATGCATCATGTGACAAAATAGATGCAACCACCAGTGATAAGAAAAAGCCTGAAGTAATAACATGCTATAATAAAGCCAAAGTTGGAGTCAATGTAGTCGATCAGCTTTGCAGTCACTATAATGTAGCTAGGAACACTTGTTGATGATCTATAGTAATTTTTTTGATCTTCTGAATATCTGTGCAATAAATGCAATGCCAATTTATACTGATAACAGTAGTGCATAAATAACAATATGTAAATCTCTAGAAGAAATAAGCTGGGAATTTATTAATCTGCAAGTTGAAAGATGAGCAAGAATTCAAACGGTTCCTGCTAAAATAAGGAAGAGGGCACAAATTCTTCTTGGTCTGCAACTCCACAGAGCAACGTTGTGGGTAAGAAGGTGCCAGGAACTCATGGACAATGCTATCTGTGTGGTAGGAGCTGAAATAAAATGAGTAGAAGAACCTACAATGAATGCAATAAGTGGATTTGCCCAGAATATGCAAGAGGTGTTTGCCTAGAATGTTTGTTTGAGAACAGACTGTGGTTGTGTAGGTCGTTTTTCAACAAGAAAACCATGTGTGTTTGCAATTGGTCTGTTGACATTTAAACTTGTAAGCATATTTTACTCTATTCTTCTAACTAGTCAAAGGACAAATTATTCATGTTATCATCTGGTCCTTATTTCATATAAGAATGTAATGCTGTATATGTATAAATTATCTATATAAAACTATTATTATTATTATTATTATTATTATTATTATTATTATTATTATTTATGTTGGTAGAAATATCCAACAATGTTATATATTTAACAAAACACGCTTTAACAAAGTTAATGATGCTGGATGACTATTGTCATCCATGCAGACACTCATGTTATAATAGGGGTGTGACCACTGGAGGGTTAATTGTACATTAACCAAGTCTATGTTGCCTAATTTGAGATTATTTTAATCAAAAATGTTTCATAATCTAAAATGGTTAGATGAGTCACTTTTGTATGATTATATAAGGTATTATGTGAATTTTAATGGGTAGAGAAAGTTGTGTGAATGTAACACATGAGATAATTTTTTTTAGCTAAAAGAAACAGATGGGGTGCATGCATGAGAAGAGGGAAAGAGATGGTATTTAAGTTGAGCATCTTCCAAGAATGAGACTTAAGATTTTTATAAAATTTCAAATTCCCAAAGTACCTTTTATGTGTAAATTTTTTTGTTATTTTGTATTTTCTCAAAACTGACTCTTCAACAGTTTTAAGGTATCACATGTTTATATATGGACACTGAAAAATAAAATGCATACTATGATTATTCAAGATAAGTGCAGAAGTTAGATACAATGAAGTGTAATTGTAATAATAATAATTATTATAATAATAATAATAATAATCATAATCATCCTGCCAGAGATAACTTAGAAACCGCCAGAAGCTCCAGTTGGTCTTTAGCTGATGATGGGAGCAACAGCTCTTGAAACTAGTCCTAGCAATAAATATTGTGTATATCTTCAATTTTATTTGAACTCCTTTGAAGCTTTCATCATTCTGAGCAAATTTTTTGTAAGTGGTAGACAACTCTTACTACATGAAAAATGTAGAACTCATTAAAACATTCAATTTTTTGGATAACTATTTCTGTATTATTAGCTGTTTTTGAAATACTCATCTTTACATCTTTAATTTTTCTCGCGTTGAATTATCATGCAGCATTTATAAAGCATCTTGTGCAATTCTCCTTGTTGTTATGTTTAACACTTAGCTATTGAGATTTCACCTGGTATACACATTTAGAGATCCCTGGACCCACAAGGAACAATTTTAGAAAAAGGTCCATGTGTGCGTGCATACTTATGAACAGTTCTTTTAACAGTACTTATAAACAGTTAGATTTTTATCTGCGCAGAGCTGATTGAAACATACAATATATGTCAAATAACTTTTTGTGTAGCAGTAGGCATTCTCAAAACACTAATTTTTACACCTCCAATTTTAGTCTTTAGGCCAGTAGTCAATTTTGAGTATATTATTGATGGATGTGCAGTGAAGTTCAGCAGGTCAGGAAGTACCATTCCCTCACAGAGGCAGGTAGACTGATAGATATGACTGAAGGTATAGCTGGAATGCTTGTGGAAACCAGTACTAAACTTTTGTTACAAGAATGATAACAAAAGACATATGGTTGATGTAGAACATAGGTATCATCCTCCTCCTCCTCCTCAACAGCATGTTTCATATATTGATAAAATAGCTTTAATCTGCTATTGTTGAAAGTAAGAACAACTATCTATATTATGCAATAATTAAGTATGCAGAAAAAATGCATACTGAATATTTATTTGGTTTGGTGTTAGGTAAACAATTTATCAATATCTTGAGATTTTTAATAGAAATACCTTGCATAAGAATATGTATGACTCTGATATTGCTTTCCCCTCAATTTGTTTAATGATGACAAAGAAAATATTTTCCTGTTCACAACTACTTGAACAATGCAGCTATTTTGTTTCAATCTATTTAATAAGAATGAAAGCACATTATTAGAAGTATGATGTCTCCATTTTCGCACTGACTTATGCTTTAAAAAACAAAGACAGTATGAACAACATTAATGAAATTTAACCATGAAATAAAAGGTAGCATAACATTAAAAAAATACAGCATGTTTTGGCTGATGGAAAACCATTTTTGAATTAAAACGATGTGTAAAACTTGACAAATTGTATTGTTCAGGGTGCATATTTTAGGTGACAAAGAAAACAAGAGGTTGATTTAAAAAAAAAAAAAAAGAAGCCTTATCTACCCATCTGCTACATGGCTTTATTACCACTATTGCACATAAGGCTGTTGTTAGACTACCATTGTGGAATACGTAAGTGTGCTAGTACATTTTAGTGGTGCAATAGCCATGCTATGAATGTGAGCTAAGTAATAGTAATGATCATGCATACAATATTTGATATTTGTAAATAATTAAGTTTTTTCATATCCCACACACAACACTAGGCAATTAAGTTTGTTAAGTGCTAGAAACACGAAGGACCCTGTCATGGCATATGTAAGGTAAATTTTATTAACTTGGAAAGTTTTCTGCTTTTAACAATTGTATAGCAGCTGTTTAAGAAATAACTTATAGAAACAATTTTAAAGAGTAGTAAAATTTAGGCTTAGTAATTATTTTATAATTGAATGTTTGTTACACAGTTATATAAAAACATGTTCAATTGAATTTTACGCTTTACAACATTAACGTGGCTGTAATTACTACTTTGGTGTACTAGCCCCACTCGACTATTACATCTCTTTTGAAGTCTTTTCAATATGAACGTTAAAACTGTGGGACTCACTTTCAAACAACTTTACCTTATACAACATTCACAACCTTCATTTTAATGTTAAAACTAACTGGCTTGCTTTTTATGAAATTGCGAAAAGAAAATAACTCATAAATATTACCCCATTAAATAAAGCTTCAACTGGCATGTTTCCATTCTCCTAGACAAACATCGACGAGGTCTTGTAACCGAAGCACTTGATGAACAAATCTATTCCTCGACAGAGCTGACATGCATGAAGTTCTTGCATAACATTGCACAGATTGAAGTAGTGGTGAGGTTTAGCAATGTCAAAGTTCAGCCAGTCCAGCAGGTTTCAACATGTAATGTGCTCTTCTCTGTTATTCTACTGACTGTTTTTGCCAGCCATCTCTTGGCTTACATATGCTGGGGAGAGAGCAAAATTCAATTGGCAATTCCTCTTTCCCGAGTTGCTATCTCTCAAGAATTTTCTCTGTGCCTGACCACATGGCATACATGGGGCTATTAAGAAGTGCCAATTATAATTATATATTTGCCGGTTACATTAGGAAGATGTGATTTTCTGCTGCTATTCTGGTTTCGTTACTTTGCTTAATAGATGGTAACTTCTTGTAGACAGAATTTTAATTAATGAAGAACCTTAATTAAGGGTGAAGCAAATCCAGAATTTTTAATAAAAGACTGGGAAGACAAAATCAGAAGCAATGGTGCTTTATCAGGAGGAATTTGAATAATTACAGAAAGTGTATTCAAGAAAATTTAACAGGAAAATATGTGAGAAAGGTTGGGAGTATGGTTGTGAGATTCATAATGCTCTTTTCTTTTTCCCTTGCTTACTTTTTGGAAATGGTGATGCTTGGAGCACGTGGTGTGAAAGTTCTTGAACCTCTCAGTATGTTAAGAATCAAGTCCTTTTTGTGGAACACAATTTCAGAACAGCAACTTAGTCCACTTGTGATATTGTCGTTAGATAAGAGTATAGAAAGTTTCAACTCAGGAATTGATAAATTCTGCAGCAGGAAGCAGAAACACATGCATTCATTTTATCCACTGAGTACTACATTCGTATTTGCTCTATTTATGTACTTTTTCTCAAACATGTTTGCTTATGCAAAAGAGTAGCCCACATCTGACTTTTTGCAGGAGCTACTACTAGTTCTAAGATCTTTACCATGGCAAGTAGTTCCCTCAGGTGGAAGTTTTCCACCCTGGTTAGCATATTATGAAGATCAGCAATAACCTACTGCTGCTTGCCCTAGATTGTAGCTAATGCACGATGAAGTCAATGCCAAGCTGTGGGATTTTGGTGCTCAGAATGCTGCCCTGGCATCCTGTTTATACTGTTGATTATTCTCCATCAGGCGAGTGAGTCACTTTAAATGCAGAAATTCCTGATGAATTGGTGATACTAGAACCTGGCAGGTCCTGATTTTCCTTAGGGTGTGGGTCTGATTCTACAGACAGTTTTCGGACATCTTACCTGAAATGTCAAGATAAACAGGGCATTCCTGTCATTATTGTGGTTGAAATATAAATGTGTTGAGAGTTTTGAACAGCATTACCATAACATTCCAAATCCCAATGTCTGTTAGGTTTATTAATGACTCTGTAAAGATCTCTTGGGATGACGACAGCCCCTTGGGACATAAATTCTACATAAACATGTTTGTTGGTCAAGCACGTGGTTCCTGCACTGCTGCCCTTCCAGTGGTGTCACACCATCACCTTGCTTCTATCCAGCATAACCTCATATTCATTTGGTAACCCTCTTCATATCTGCATTTTCATTGGAGTTCTAGCGTCACTTCATCTTGGTTGTAGAGTCCTAAACATAGTCACCAGCCACCTCACTGTTTATCAGTAGCATAGTGTGCTTTTCAACATTGGGGAGACTTTGCAATTAACATAGGGAGATGACAAAATAATCCAAGGAACAAATAAAAGAAAATAATTAATAATAATAATAATAATAATAATAATAATAAAAATATATGACAATGAATTTTAACATTGAGCTGCTATATCAGTCTACTGTGCACATACTAACCTGCGTAAGAAACTATGACAAATTTGGAGAACCATAAGGAACAAAGCAGTCATATTTTCTTGTATACAACTGCAATGCGCCTGTCTTTTCTTTCCACGAATAAGTCTGTAACTCATTCTACAAACACTTAATCACTGGATAGTTCTCCAAGCATTTTTTTTTCAATTGCTAAACGTGCTCAGACACGACAGTCGAGTGTTGGACATTGAATTCCTTACATAATTCTTCACTCTTTTAAGAGTATTTATGCTTCGTTCACTCCTTGCTGTAGTTACGGGGTTAACAATGTATTTTAGGAGCTTCTGTTGAGATGTTTTTTCTCATAAACGTATAAACGTTACACAGTTCACTTTAAGGTTGTTCTTGGTTAAAAAAGGGCTACTGTTCTAGTAACTTAAGCAATTTCAACTTTGGGAATCCCCTTTGGTAGTCCGGGAAAGACTTTTCATTCTACAATTCGGCAAATTGAATTTGGGGAAAATCTTGAAATCTTCTTTCCATCTGAACAATTTGTGAATCTAGTATCCCGTTAAGTTAATACCCTCAGGCTTGTCTTCTGATTGTCACAGAATGTTAAATTGACATTCAAACTTAAGCTGTATTTAATGCATTTGTCAACAAAGGTTTCTCTTGTTAACCGTTGAATGTTTCTCAACACAGTTCTTATTTCGTTGTGGCAAGCAGTTATGCTGACAATAGCTTTTGACTGGAGAACATTAAATAGATGATCAGCATAAACAAGGCATGTTTGGTATAAGCAAAGCAAGTAGACAAACACAGGATCATCCATCCATCTTTCCAATCCCACAGCACTGTTTAACGACTCTGGGTCCCATTGAGAGTCTACATCATCAATGATATCATTAAAAACACTGTATAGTTCTGAGAAATGGTTTGATATTGTTGAAACTGTCCTGGAACGAAAGTTCCAGCAAGTATTGCTTGCATGTGGCAATTTAAATCCTTTTTAGTTAAAAATAAAATTTGTTTTGATGATTTGCTGAAAAAAGAATGAAATGCAGTAAGATCGCTTACAAATATACGTACTTGTATGGTTTTTGAGGCATCTAATAGTACCAAATTTAATTGGTGTGTGTAACAATGAATAAATAGCGCATATGAACAAAACTGCTTCACCAAATTGTAGTAGTGCTCTTTCTCTGCCAGGCATTACTGAAGCACTGTCATGTTTGACTAACCACCTTGCCTTCCACATTTCATTCTTTCAGTACTGCATGCATAATTTTTGACAAACCTTCAGCAGTTTTAATTTTGGATACGTTGTAAAATCCAATAAAGCTTTCTTCAATTCTGTCTTCAACAGAGTATTATCTGAATATTACACTCATTTGACACGTCTAATGTTTCATCAGCCTGAATCGATGTGAAACTGCAGTCCTGAATTTCAGCTTTTATTTTTTCATTAACTGCCAGTTATCATTTCTATTGGATCATTCTGAATATCTGGAGAAGTTCCTTTAAAAGCTGAAGATGATGATAAATGATCTCAGATTATCTGCTCCCCTTGAGCTAGCAAATCCAACAATTCCAGGTAGTTACCTTTGTTGCTGGAGGATTTGTCTTCTCTATGGCAGCGAAAGGCTAGTACTTGTTTACAAAGAAACACAATTGCTTGAATAAGACAAGCCAATGCGCTCCTGTTGGATGCAACTTATTCATTGTTTCACTGCTGCCAGATGAATGGCTTCAGAAAGGGTGTGCTCAATTCAGCTTTTGACTAATAACTGAAAAGATTCTTTGTACTACAAATGGCATTTTGATATTTAATGCTTTTGCGCTTTCCTGTCGAAGTTTTTTATTCTACAGATGCCCTCGTTGCACCATTCCTTTTCACTACCAAAGGCATATAACAATACAACTTATTATTAACAGCACTTGCAGTCAGCCACTAATACTTCTTGTACCAGCTAGTCTGAAATGTGCGTTTTTATTTTATTTCACTTAAAATTAAACTGAGTATAAGAGTAGGTCTTTTTTCCTTTAATTCGTTTTTGTTTTCATACGTTAATGAGGAAAAAATAGCTTTTATGAAAATTCTATAAGGTTATCGCTTGCTGGCTCATACATGCTGGTGACACAACAAATATATGCACTAAAATGACACATTTAAAGAGTTACTTTGAACACAAACAGCGCTTCACTTCACAGATTTAAAAGGCAGCATAGAAACGGCTGAGACTAGTCTCGACACAAGCTACAAGCACAACATGTTGCTGGAAGAGGGGCGAGAGGGGAGTCGAGTGTTGCGATAAGTATACAGCTAGCCCAGGAGGGGAGGCAGAGACTAAGATCAGGCAAGTTTCAACACACAGCCAACATAAACACACTGGCCGTGGTGTGGGCTACAGCTGATGTGTTTTGGTGCATTTACAGCTTACGTTTAGATTGTTTATATTATAATATATTCATATTGCATTTTTCTAAACGTATATTGACAGGGGAAACTAAGTCTCAAAGACTCACCTCACACTATGCCACTGCTGTTTATGAGGGCATCCAGGGTACCTCACTTATAATGGACAGCCATAACCTAATCTAGAGGTAGCTCTAGTCGAGTAAGGTGTCGGCTAATACCATCTGCACTTAAAAGTTTGGCTCAGCTTAATTGAACCATACCAGGTCTTAGGATGGTCACCAGTCTCACATTACATATTACAATCTCTCAAGTGAAGAACCCAGCTAACCACAGTGAGATTGTCATGTGTCCTATTCATTGTTTGAAACTTCATTTGAGGGTTTAGTCTGATTACATCACATATTTCCCCAGTTGTTCGTGGAAATGACACAACAGTTTCTCCTCAGGTGACTCTGCCACATCTAACACCCAACATACAGTGATTAGTGGTTGTGGTGAAGTTCCTGTGCTAATCTATCTGCCACTCAGTGGATGCTCTTCTTAACTGATTCTATGAGGATGGCATGTAAACTTCACAAATTCTTCCTTCAGTGTGAACTATTGTCTCTTGGGTATTCTATTAGTGACCGTACTTGGTATCGGCATGCATATACCATGAACAAGGGATAGGTAGCTTCTTGAGAGGTTTTGGCAGATTTAGTTCAATGAATTTGCAGCTATTGGTTGCCATTCCAAATATTTTAGGACATGGCTAAATGCTAGGATTATGTTGTGGATCTCAGCCACCCATCCCTAAAGACTGCTAGCCACAAGCTGCACAGTTTCCTTCCACTGTGGATCACTTGTGCCATGCTGCAGTGTTAGAGAACATTGGCAGAAAACTTCACGTGCCATACCACTATTACTTGAAGGATCTATAGGGTCTTTCAACAAGAGTGTCCTATCTTTGAACTTAAATAAAACACGTTCTATAAATGATAGAGGTTTATTTCCTTTTTCATTTTGGAACATAATTAATGTCATTATGTGTGGAAGAGAACAACAGTTAAGTGACCGCCGCGACTTCGTTGGGTTGCGCGTATACAGTTGACCCAATTTTCAATGACAGAAGAATGTAAATTAGGTCCAACTTCACGAATAACACATAACACGCGTGATGCTATTCACAAGATCATTTACTGTTTCTGGCTTGTCGACATAAACTTGAGATGTAACATAACTCCACAAGAAGTAATCCAGCGGCGTTAAATCACATGACCTCGGGGGGCCAGTTAATATCACCACCACGGGAAATGATGAAACCTCTGAACTTCTCCTTCAAAAGATCGATTGTTTCGAGAGCAGTATGACATGTGGCACTATCTTGCTGGAACCAGATGTTTCTGAGATTCATACCATCCAATTGAAGCCTAAAATAGTCCCTTATAAGAGCCCGGTATCTTTCTCCATTGACAGTTAGAGCTTCTCCATCTTCATCTTGGAAAAAATGTGGACCAATGATTCCACCATACCAAAATCCACATCACACAGTAACCTTTTGGGAATGAAGTGATCATTCTTGAATCTGCATTGGATTGTGATTGCTCCAATAGCGGCAATTTTGCTTGTTAACACAACCATCCATCCATCCATCCATCCATCCATCACAAAACTCATCTTCGTCACTGAAGATGAGTTTTTGACAAAAATCCGGGTCAGCTTCCAATTGCTGCATAGTCCAGTCAGCGAATACATGGCGCAACCTATGGTCGTTGGGCTTTAGTTATTGAGTAAACACCATTTTGTAAGCGTGAAACTTCAAGGTCAGATGCAGAATTTGCCAAGTTGTGGTCGGTGAAAGCCCCAATTGATTTGTTTCCGTTCTTGCGTACACTTTCATGAACGGCGCCTATGTTTTCGTTGGAGCGCTTACGTCGATTATGTACAGGCGTTCTTTGATCGCTGACAGAACCACTTGTTTCAAATTTATCACTCAAACGCCGAATCATTCTCTCGCAGAGACGATTATGCACACCATAAACTTCACGCAATACACGGAAGGTTTGGCGAACAGATGATCCATTTTGATAATAAATTTTCACAATTTCTACGCGTTGCTGAATGCTGTAACGTTCCATGGCTGTTTGTCAATAACAACTGTAACCATATGAAAAAAATGATTGCTGTAATTCAATAACAATGGCAGCTATCACATGTTAAAGATAGGACACTCTTGTTGAAAGATCCTTTATTTGGAAACTTCATTTTGCATCTTGGTGTGTTGAGCCCCAAGTCCTGGAGACCACCTGCGGATCACTTCTTTGATGAGTGTACTTTACTGCTTGAAGTTGACATCACACTTTCTGCTCCTTCATGCGAGTGATACTGCGTCCTAGGTGAGCTTATGACTAATATCCTTCATTTCCTTAATTTTGTCTTTCATTTCAGATAGTTTTCATCATCACCCTCAATGCCAGGTGGAATGCCATATGCATCGTTGTGTTGCTTCTGTTTCACTTTCTTTTTTTTTTCTTCTGCAATGGTGGTGGTTAATATACAAGGGCAAATCAAAAAGTCTTTGCCCCTATTTTTTTTTTCTGGTAACATAAGATACATACAACCAACTAAACATGTAAATATTATTCCTTGTACCTTTCACTATTTTTCCACATAGTCCCCGTGCAGGTTCAGACATTTGTCCCATTGCAGGTTCAGACATTTGTCCCATTGCAGCACTAATTTTGCGATGCCGCTGTGGTAGAAGTCGGCTGTCTGACTACGGAACCACTGTCGCACTATTGTCTTGACTTTGTTGTCGCAAATGAATCGCTGTCCTGCCAGGAGGATGATCACGTCAACATCGAGAATCCGGCGGCACTTCTTTCTGATCGCAGCCCGCAGAAGTGACAGTGTGAAATAATATCTGTTGGCATTGATGGTGGCATCTCGCGGCATGAAATGCAGCACAATCGGTCCACGCCAATCTCAGGATGCCATTAACATCACTTTGTGAACAAATGGCGCAGTACAGAATTTCTTTTTCACAGGAAACTGGGGATGTTTCCACACCATACTCTGCTGTTTTGATTCTGGCATGTAATGCAGTACCCACGTTTCATTGCCAGTAACAATGCGATCCAGGAAATTGTCACCCTCCTCAGCATATCGTTGCAGATGATTCAAAGAAGCAATCATTTGCTTGCCTTTCATCACGCCATCCAACTCTTAGGAACCCATCGACATGTAACCTTACTGTACCCTAAGCACTTGTGAATGATGTCGAAAGCACTCCCAAAAGAAATGTCAAGCTCCTGAGCAATGTCTTTGATGTGCACATGCCGCTCTGCTTTCACCATCGCATCCACGCGGGCAATATTGTCATCAGTCACCGATACACATGGTCTCCCCGCACGCTCATTGTCATGCAGATTTGCACGGCCATTTTCGAACTCAGAACGCCATCATCTCACACTTCTCAAAGCAAGACACCTTTCCCCATATGATGGTTGCATTTCCCTGTGGATCTTGATGGGCATTCGTCCTTACTCCATAGAAAACAGATCACACTTCGTTGCTCATAAGCCGTGGACGTGTTAAGCACACCTGCCATTTTGACTGCACTGTCAGCAGCACTGCCGCCGGCAGCAGCTGGAAACTCTATGAGGACCGCGGCCCATGAAAAGTCCACTACTTCGAGTGTATATGTTGGTTTTTGTTTTATATTTGTAATTTGGCGAAAAAAATAGGGGCAAAGACTTTTTGATTTGCCCTCGTACAATACTTGCAAATTACACACTGACTGACTAAACTCAAATCAACTTAGCACCCTGTGCCATCGGCATTCCACATTTACAGGTGGATCAAGTTCTTTCTGGAGCATTCTTCTCCTGAGTTTTTATTTGGTGGTGATTAAAAAGTCTTGTCTGAAACTTTCTATATGCAAATTTCTAACACTCCTGGCTCGCTTAGTTGGAAGTGTTAAGTGACAACATAAGGTATTGCCACACATGTTGTGACAATATTAAATGAACATAGGTAAAATTAGTGTTTACAATATTAAATGATGTAGAATGAGTGATCTTTCTGGATTAAATTGAAAGAAAATAGCCAATGAAATGGAAGTGACTTTTGTACTCTTTTGCAAACATTTCATGAGACTTTTAGCAATTCTGGTCTGCAGAGGCAGTGAATGAAATAGGTGAAATGATGCTCAAATGAGCCATTAGTCCATTTAGTTGAGTTATCCACCATTTGTGTTATGTGGATTAGAAGAAAAAATAGTTTTATGAAGAAAATTTAATGCAACTTTTGTTTCCAGTGCTGACCATTTGATTTAGAAGACAGACATTCCACCTCTGCCACATTAATGTGAGCATATTTAAATGATGAATTTTCAGATGTTGCTGATTTAGATTTTCAATTAAGCTGTAATTTTTACTTGTCCCAAAAGTAAATAAAAATAGTGGTTGCTGTTTTCTTGTACAGAGAATAACCTCTAAAGGCTTGAAAAATAAGGTTAAGATTTTTCTTAAAATTTGCAATTAGCACATAATGTTTATCAGATTTTATGGCGTAAACATAAAAGGTTTTGTTCATATAGATCAAACCGTTTAAAATGGAAATAGAGGATTAATCTTTCAGAGCTGTGGGGCAGTTTTTAAGTTCTCTTGGCATCCTAATGTCTTAAGTGATCAGGATTTTGTCCAGATAGTGTAGGTATGCATTTAGGTGTTAAAACTAAACTACAGTAAAATCCGGTTAATCAAACTGCACTTAACCAGAATGGGGGGGGGTGAGGGAGATACTTGAATTTCCACTGGCAATGTTGCTGCAACAATACCCTTGATGTTGGCCAGTGGGATTCATTGTGTTTAAGATGTCAGTGAAAATAAAGTGTGTTGTAATAAGCATTGGACAGAAAGTGAAGCTATTAGTGACAGTGACAGCAGTTGAGTGATTCAAAGCATTAGAGGTAAATAACACTATAAATGTGTACTCAAATCGTAATGGGAAATATTGAATTATGGTACTATAAATTACGCAAAACCTTTTGTTTTTATGTTGCCTTGGGTTTTATAGAACAGAACATGAATTAATGCCAACATACCCAATTCTTATCAAATGGTGATATGATATAGCTGTTTGCAGGCAGTGCAGGAAGAAAGTTCATAATACAATCACTGATTTTATGGAATAGTCTTTGTAGTTACTGTAATGAAGATTGTAGTACTGTGTACAATATTTTTTATTAAGCATTCTTACACATTTGGAATACAATTACTTTCTATCTTTGCTGCTTAACAGTTTTACCATTGATGATAAAAAAAAATGTGTTATCTAAAATATCTCTGCTTCCTTTAGTCTATAAGTGCCTCATAGGCAAATTATTTGGAATAAAAATTCAAGTCCTTTAGACTGGTTAAGCAAGTTTCTGCTGTAAGTGTTAATTTTGAAAGTTGTAAGATAATTTATAATTCTTACAGGCTCTGAAGTGTTGTATAGATGGGTCACAGGTGGTACAGATTTGTATGTACGTTATTGAAAATATGATTAAGTGGCAGTTTTTGAAGACTGCAAACTAGTCAGTAGTTTCTGCTGGGTTCTTAAATTAAGTATACAAAGGGGTTGCAAATTACGGCAGTATTAGTTTCTGAAAATAGTAGGGATGCCTGTAACTTTGCCAAATTCTGAAGTGTAAGTGTCAAAACTTAGTCTAGATTAATTAAACAATGTAGATTTGTATAATATAAAATTTATTGCTGCTTTTATAATATTAACTAAAGAGGCCACTTAAGTCTTAAGAGAGCATTTGTTTGTTTGTTTGTTTGTTTGTTATAAAATGTATAGTGTACAACTTCTCTAGGAAGCCATCCTCCATGTTCTAGGGGTACCATGCTAGCCTTTAGTTCCTTAGGTCGTGGGTTCAAACCTGGTAGAGGGCAATGGATTTTTTCAGGTGTAAAAATCCTAAGCATGGCTTCCTTCGGAAGGGAAGTAAACCTGATGGTCCCGTGTTGTAGATTTACGGCATGTAAAAGAACCTCAAGCATGATAAAGATGCCTCTGAGCAAAATTTCTGGTCTTTCATGACCAATATAGAATGGGATGCTAAGGACCATAGTAGTTATAGAGCGTCCATAAATAAAGTTCAATTCAATTTAATTTTTTCTGGGAACCAACTTGCAGATGTAAAGGAAAGCCATGGTGCTGCCCAGCTGAAATGGGTACACAATGTGTTAATCACTTGCTGCTTGTTGATTCTGTCTGCAGCAGACAGAACTGTACAGTGGCCAGTATTGCTGGTTACAGCTGCTGGAATAAATGCTTTTTTTATTTTGCAATATTTTAGTTCTATGAAGTACCAATGGTCTGTTTGCTAACTGTGGCAACAGATACAAATCTGTTGGACCAAGTGAATAAATCTATTTCTTTGTCCAAAATGCATTCAAATAGTCCTTCAGTTCATATTCTAAAGAAAGGTGTTGTAATGAGCCAGATAACCAAACTCATAATGAAGAGATAAGTTGTCATACTGGGCATGTATCCCCTCATGATAAGGGCAACCTTTGGCTTTATGGGTGCAAAACTGAATAAAATTTTCTGCTGGCCTGTTCTTTTCAAATGAAAATATAAATAGAGCACAAATTATATTGAAAACATGTACTATTTCAAATGTTTTTACAGTAATTTGCTTTGTTTAAATTGTAACAAAAGTAGCAACGAAATTTATTTAGAAATAAAAATTGGTAAGAGATTCTAATGGTGTACATTAGGCAACTGGTAAGTGTAAAGAGTTTATTATACTTGTTATATGTACCTACTTAAAGATGCTAGCAACTGCCAGGTCATGTGCAAAGTTTAGTCCAAATAAATTAAGGAGACAAGATTTTTAAGTAAGGGGTTGAAAATGTGGGTAGAGGTAACCTTTAAGTTTAAAGGACCCATAATTTTCATTGTGTTCAATTTTATAAGTGTACATGTTAAATAGGCCAAGTAGTGTAGATTTGGTTGTACTGGGCTGTGAATAATTGTGGGCAAGGATTTTGAATCTTAGAGTAGTTTATCACAATGTCAGGCCTTGGCCCACAAGGGGAGAGGGAAAGATTATGCATATGGGCTCAGCTCATATGCAAATTTTAAACAGTGATGAAAGAAATTAAAGGGTTAAATCTTTTAAACATTCATGTAAACTTTTATGTTTTATAGAGAAATACTAGGGCTACCAAAGTCAATTGTAAGACAGGTAGCACAATTATAAATGGGCAGGGTGCCAACTAAGGGGAAGATAATGGAAAGAGCTTTGAAATTTTGGTTCAGAATTTTAAATCTAGGAAAAAGTAATGTGTTAAGACAATGTATTGAATACCAAGAGGATAGCTTAATGAATGATGGATGGGTAAGTAAATTACGGAATATTTTGGAGAAAAATGGGTTAGGAGATATATGGAGAAGGAGAGAAAATAACGTAAAACATTTTTGGAAAAAGGCAAGGAAAAGACTGGAAGATATAGAAATACAAATCATGTTCAGTGAGATTGCCGAAAAGAGCTCATTAGTTTATTATAGGCCAATGAAAAATACATGGGGTAGGGAAAAATATATAGACATAGTAAATAAAGAAGAGAGAGAATCTATTGCATGGTTAAGAACCGGAGCATGGAGGCTAAAAGGGCTAAGACAGGGTATTCCTCAGAACCAATGCCCAATATGTGGTGGTAATGAAGACATTGAACACATAGTATTTAAGTGCCAAGGAACAGAAAATTGGAGAAAAGAATTTTTTAATAAGAAGTGGTTGAAGGGGGATAGAAATGCACTTATAATTGAAATGATATGCAAGGATGCTAGAAGCATTGGACAGTTTTTGTGTAAAGTAAAAAATAAATGGCTTTGGACAGTGGAAAGAGAAACGTAAGAGGTAATTTAGTGGCAAGAATTTGTAAAATGTAAATAAACTGTAGTGATTGTCTACTGAATAAGTGACCAGGGTCTAAATGCAGTAGACAATCAAATTTGTAAAACTCTTAGCACAATACATACATACATACATACATACATACATACATACATACATACATACATACATACATACATACATACATACATACATACATACATACATACATAGATACATAGATACATAGATACATAGATACATAGATACATAGATACATAGATACATAGATACATAGATACATAGATACATAGATACATAGAATAAGAGAATAAAACATTTTGTTGAATAAATCTTGAATGTTCCCAAACTGGTGGAGCTTGTGACCTTTACAAATGTAAGGTTTTTGCATTTTAGGGTGTTTTGGAGCAAGGCAATAGTCAAGTCAGCGCTTAAAGTGATCATTGAAGACAACAAGAAATGTGTAAGGCTGAAACTAAATATGGCATTTGTTTTATAAATTTGCATGCACGCAACATTTTGAGAAGATTTTAATGCTGATGATAAACTATTCTTATAGGTATTCAGGAGATGGCAGCACTGGCAGTGGGAGTAGCATAATGAGTGGATCAGTAAAGAATCGCCGCAAGTCGCCCATCCCTGTGCGCAGGGAGAAGACGGAGAAGGATAGGGGTTCTTCAGATGGAGGTACTCCACACCTACCTCGGCCTGAGATAATGTCCAGCCAAGGATCACAGGAGGAAGGAACACCATATAGTGCTGGAACCGAAGAAGAGGTATTGTACAGTGTTCTCTCTTAAAAGAAAAGCTTTTTTCAGTATCACCATACCAAATTAAAACTGATAGGAAAATGAATTGTATATCTGCTTTTGGGATATGACTTATTAAAACTGCAGAATTAATTACGTAGTCCTTAAAAAAGCTAAAAAACTGCTTTAATCACATCCCAAAGAAATGAGATTATTTGTTTTTACAGATGTTTTCAACCTTCCAGTTATCAGAAACTTAGAGCTTCTTCTGTTCATTGACATGTTTAAGGGCCCATTGTAATCATTGTGTTCCAGAGACACAAGTAGGCACATCTGTGTATTTCTTTCTGGACCTCCAGGTTAGGGGTGTAGAAACGTAGTTTTCTTATGGTCTGTTTCTTCTTTGTGTAATACACATCCAATCCACCAATTACCCTTGTCACTGCAGGCCACAAATCTTGATATATCACAATTGAGTTCATCTTTAACAACAATGTTTTCTTTCTGAAAATTGTTAGCATGTGAATAGATTTTAGTTTTCAATCCTGTTGTGTTGATGGGGATGAAAGCATGAAGACCTTTGATTCCTGATATAGTGTGTGATTTACTGAATCTTTCTTACAGAAATCTTATTTCTTCATTGTATTTTCTTTACATTCTCTTTACATCGTATTCGCTTTACACCAGGTGTACAGTTGCAGGGAAGTCATTATTTGGTCAGGATATGATATCGGTAAACTGGCTTGTTCTGCTAAAGATTTTACTGTTTCAGCAAGATCTTCACATGGTTCTTTTCCTGGAATGTGGCATAAAAATACCATTCAGCATATACTCCAAAATATTTCTCATGTCACTATAGGTTTATGAGCCTCATTTTGTTCTTAAACTGAGTTGTACATCCATCTGAGAAACATTTTATTTGTTTTGGTTTCATTTGAAACTTTTTAGTAATATATGCTATCAAACGTTTCTGGAAAAGATGCACAGCTGCAGTATCAGAAGACAAACAATCTGATGTGAGTATATAACTAATATAATGTAAGATGTCATCTGTACTTCTGAATAGATCACAAAGGTATGAAGTGTAGCTTGTGCATTGGTCCAGTGATATGGCTGAATCTCATCTTGTAGGAGAAATGAGTAGTTCTTTGCAAAATTACATATCACATTATACTCCTATGGTTTAGAAATTAACATTAGTTTATTTTGGAAACCTGTTGCAAAGCTATGAAAGAGTGATACAGTAATATCCTGAGTTTTGAAACTTCTGTGGAGGAAGTGGTAATTGTTTACAATGATCTAACTATTGTTACCCACTGCTTGTTTGTTACTTTATCCACTGCATTTGTTTCAGAAGCATCAGTAAGTATTTCTTTCAGATTTTTCTTAGCAGGGCAGCACTTGCAGGTCCCAAGTGGCATCCTGGAAGTGAGAGATTGCAGATGAGCTGTGAAAGACAGTGCTTGTATAAATTGAACTCATAATGAAAGCCAGCTATACTATATTTTATCTTGTTTCCAGTTAACAGAAATTTTAAATTCTGATGTGTTGCAAATACGTAACAAGGGTGTGTTGTATGCTGCAGCAGTAATAAATTTCTTGGCCTCAATTTACAAAGTTTTGAAATTCCAACCTGTGCAGCTGGTTAACATTTTTTAAATAAATTGTAAGCCATGTTTAAATTACACTGAAATAACCCCTTTTGTTTTTATGCTTTTCTCCTTGTTCTTTTACAATAATGAAATTCCTTATATCTGCCATACATCACTATGACATTGCTGAGCATCTTTCTAGGTTTTGGAGTGGGAGTGCAGATAATTCCTTCGGTATTTACGAGGGCTATTTTTTTTTTTCAAACTCTGATCGCTCTGTTCATGACCAGACAAGCATAAGGAGGCAGATGTGTGCACTTACTGCGCAATGACCCCACCATAACGTCTGTCAAGGCCAAGTTCAATACATCAGTTGGAGCTGAGCTATAGGCACTTCAACATGGCAGGTATCATTGATTATCCCGCCAAGTGCAAGTTGCAGAACGTCATTCATTTTCTACAGGCAGAAGGGAATAGTGCAGCAAAAATTCATTGCAAAATGAGCTGTGTTTATGGTGAAAACTCTATGAGTGAGGGTGTTGTGCGTGAATGGTGTAGGAAATTTAAAGAAGGCTGAACTGATGTTTATGATGAAGGTGGACGAGGACACAAGTCTGTTCTAGTGAAGACCTTGTTTAGCGAGTTGATCAAGTGACTCGAGAGAGACGGTGGTTTACCATAAGTAAAATGTCTGTGGATTTTATGGACATTTCAAGGTTAGCTCTGTACATGATTGTTAAAGAACATTTAGGCTATCTAAAAATTTTGTGCATGCTGGGTTCCCAAAAAGCTGTCTGAGGACAACAAAGTAAGGCGCATGGCATTAGCCTTATCCTTTCTCACATGTTACGCTGATGATAGAGATGAGTTTTGAACTCCATTGTGTCACGGGATGAAACATGGATTATTTATGACAATACAGAATCAAAAGAATAATCCAAACAATGGATGTACACATACTCCCTGTAAAAACCCAAAATGTTCAAACAAACTTGGAGCAACAGGAAGACCATGGCTACTGCTTTCTGGGATCATAAAGGTGTATTGCTCATGGAGTTTATGGAGCCAGGGACTACAATCACTGCAAACATGTACTGTCAGACATTACATTGTCTGCGGAGAGCCATTCAAACAAAAGAAGAGATATGCTGTCATCTGGAATTGTTTTGATTCATGACAACACGAAACCACATACTGTTGCAGTAACCCAACAGCTGTTTACTCAGTTTCATTAGGAAGTTTCATTCCATCACCCGGCATACAGCCCAGAACTAGCGCCGAGTGACTCATCTTCTTTGGCAGCTGAAGAATGGTGTGGGAGCGCAATGTTTCTGCGCCAATGGAGAACTTAGAGATGCCATGAAGACCTATCTCCATATGCTGGTGGCAACCTGAAGAGGGTATTGGAAAGCTCGTCGATATGACAAATGTCATAATCTTCACGTGATTATGTGGAAAAGTAACTGTGACTGTACTTGACTTCTGGTAATAAAACCACTTGGTGACTCACATTTGTCTTTCTGTTATCTCCCATCAGAGGTTGAAGAAAAAAGAAAAATCCCTCATAAAAGTTCTTAGGTCTTCTTGGCCATGCAGTTTCACACTCCAAATTTGTTTTCTACTTTTTTTACGCTCCAGCTTTTGGCAAAATTGTTAAGATTTGTAGCGCTTTACTCATTGTAATAGTATTTTTAAAATTACCCCTCACTTGTGCTATTATTTCTGATGCATGATCTTCAGGAGCCACATCTTCATCACCACTTTGCTAATAATGTGACACTTTAGTTTGCACTACATCTATAACCCTCTTTATTTTTTACTTGGGATAATTTTTCCATCAATCATTTCTTATTTATTGGTGATGCTTCTACAACCTGCAGACTACAATTTAACAGATCAATTGCAATATTTGAAGGATTTGGATCCTCATATTTATCTTATATGATAGCCTTTAGGGATATCTATGAATCACTGCTTGCTTTATTGACTGCACTATCTTTATTTTCTGATTTTGTAAAACTTCATACAGTATTTGGAGCACACTTTTCCTTTCATATTACTCCCTTCATGTAGATCTTCCATCCACTGTTGTGCTGGCTTTAGACTTCTTACAATGTGAGAATGTTCACTTTCATTAAATGGGTTACAGCAGAAATTTCTCTCTTACACTTATTGTTTACAATATTGTACAAGTTACTGTTAATAACATTCAGTTAAACTGCACTTGGTTCTTTGTATTTTTGTTAAGTGAAAATTACTGCAAAAATAGAATAGTGATCATTCAGAACAGCCATCTCTCAGATGCCACTTCCTGAAACAAAAGGAAAAACATGGCAATAGTGCTGCCAACTGTGGTTTAATCACAAAATGAGCTTACTATTTGGCATTTCCAAAGCTACCATTTTTGGGTTTATCTGGAAGGTTTCTGAAGCAAACAGTATTTTAGTTGGGGTCTGCTTGATCCTTAATCAGCGATAACATAGTTTTGTCCATTTTAGTTTCAATGCTGTGTCTATCAGTTTTAAACTGTTATAATGCTTTTCGCACCTGGTGTTTGTGGTGCTGCATTTTATGTTAGCATGAAGTTGCCATAGTCTTTTACTGGACCTGAGAGAAACATGTGGATTGTGATTAAATTCCTTGTGGATTTTCTCTTGGCTGCATCCTCCTCCTTTAATTTGTCAGCCAGTTTGTTGTGTATTTAATAATTCCTTTACTTAGTAACTACTTTTATAATTAACATGCACCTAGATTTTTCAGTTGACATTGTGATTCTCACCTCAAATAAACATGAAAATTGCATGGCAATTGCCTGGGAACACAACTAGTTGTGTGTTACTGAAACAGAAAGCTCTGTGATGCATAGACAAAAGCACATTGGAGCAGTTCAGGAGCCATGTAGCTTGGTCACTACCTTCCTGAAAACTGTTGTTTGCAGTTCTCTTAGACATTGTTAGCTAATAAATTCATGGTAAAAGCTTGATGAGGTGCAAGAGTTTTAACATTATGTTTAAGTTTTTAAATAATGTTTGCAAATATGGTGTTAAGAGTATTTTTAACATTGCTTGGTAAAACTAGTCCTCAGTGAAACACAGAAACTATGAAAAAAAAAAAGAACTATGTAATCCAAAAATAAATTAAAATTACAATATAAAGAAAATGCCAAGATGACAAGCATAAAAAGTCTTATAACTGGACTCATAACTCAGAATGTCCCAGCTTTTTTTATATCCTGTTAAATTAGCACCAAAGCAATGAAACAATAAGGGAAAAGAAAAGTACTAAAAGGAGAGAATAATTAAATATAAGGCGGTAACAGAAAACACATAGGGGGAATCACATTATTGTTTGTTCAGAGTCTATTGAGACATTGGAAGGGGCTGATAGGGATTTGTGAGGTTGGTGCAACAGCTATAACAAAGAGCCACCACACGAAGCCGACCTTTCCACAACTAACTGGTTTTCTACCTTCCCCTCCCCACTGTCTCAAAAAAGACTGAACAAACATCATAGTGTAACCATAGTACCATTGAAGTTTGAAGAAACTGCAGTATGAACATGCTAGGTAGTTCCTGTAGAATTAGCTTCATTTAAGAATGTCACAACTGCTGCTGGTAACAAAACATCCAACAATGAACTTCACTCTCGTGCAGGTCACAACAAAAAGGTCTCTGTTGGAGATGCAGCATATTTCCAATAATGCTGCAGTGGTTTGTAAAAGAGGAGGTTCCAAAATACTATGATAATCCAGGGAATGTGGGTTATGGTGTTGGGAGCTAGAACTGAGGCAATCTGGTGTGTCATTTTGGTGTGTCTGACATTCATTGATATTTGGAAACAAATATAAAGGAATGTGAAAAGAAATGTACAGCTAAAAAGCACATGAGTTCAGTACAAAGGTGATAATATAAAGATTAACAAAAAACTGCTCTATTAAAATATCATCAAAGTAAATATAAAATAAAATACATCCATTGTTGCAAATATTAATTTAAATTGTAAACAACGGATGTGTTGCATTAACATGAGTTTTTCTGCCCTCTATCGTTCGTTAGTGGGTATACAAACTATTCTTACAAAAGTTTATTTTTCAATCTACTTTATTGAGATAAACCTTTGCAGAATTAGCTGCATTATAAATTTCATTATAGATACAAAGGGAACAACAATAGTCAAATGTCAAAGAACTGTGCACTATATAGTGGTCTTAAAATTCCATACTTTTTCCATGCAGTCTTGAGAAACAACTGAATATCGAAAAGACTTTAAAAGAATGACAAAGTATAGAACAATTCAAATCATTAATAATGGATATCTTTGAACTGGCTTATGCCACCACAAAAAAAGTTATTTGGAATAAATAGTGTGTTTTAAAGAATTATACATTTTCGTCCATCGCTTAGCATTTACCAGTTATACAAGATTGTACAAAATTCCTTCTGAATGAAGAGGACTTCATAGGCTATTTCCAGAAAATTCAAGGTATACATTGTATATGTCATGTAAATATCTTCAATATATGGTATTTTAAACAAAATTATTACAGCCATTTTTGAGAAAGTTTTCATGTTAAGGGCAGTTTTGGGTTGGGGGGGGATTTTCTTGGAAATCTTCATGTCACATCCTTGCAAGATGCTGAACTTGAATACCAAGTTTGGAATTTGACGGACTTTTCATTTTTGAGTTAAGCCATACACACACACAATTAAATATTCCAAAGAGAGCTAATCCAGTGGAATGTTTAATGTTATTTTATGTCATATAAGTAAAACAAATAGGTCTTAAGATTACAGTCAATCATAGAATGTTGATAATTGTGCAAATACTTTACTGTAAATAACTTTGTATAATTAATGCATGTAATGTTACTTTCTTTGTAACGGAGCATATTCATATTGACACAGTAATCTGTATCACAAATTATGTAAATGTCAGAGTGATTGTAGTGTGAATATGCATTGTTGTGTGACATTGATTTGAGATGTTTGTTGATTGTAATTATTGTCGAGAAGTGGGTTTATACGGCCTTACTGAAACTGACAATAATAGCGTGCAATAATGTAGCGAGGGGGTGAGCTGTTTATCATTATTAGAGACGAGCAAATGACGTCAGAGTGGCGCATTTTTCTTAGAATTTGCTGGAACATTTTTCCCCAGAGCATATGTTTTCGTAATTTTCATTGGATATAAATATAGACGCTAATGTTGGCGCGTTTTATTAACCAATAGCAGCTCGGTTATAATCTTTAGGCATATTGGGGCAAGGAAGTATAAATTCAGTGTCAGGGTTAAGTTTCATGTAGTTCAACGAAGGCATTCATGGAGTATGCGTCGCACGCAGTTCAAGGTTACGCGTCACAAAGTTATGAAAAATCTCTCGTGTCGTAAAGTTAATTACACAAAAAGTTGAAGTACGCGAATTAATAATGGGCAGTAAAGAAGTTATTATAACAGTTTCAGTTTGGCGAGTGTCAAGATTAATAGGTTAAAGTGAATAATGTGTTACGACAATAAAAGTGTAAAAAAAATTCTTTTATCAAGTGTTATCTTTGGATAAAAACTCCTTTCCGTTTACACACCTGTATAAGATAAGTGCTTGACCGAGAAATCATAGCTAGCCGGAGGACAGTGAACCCAAAATTAAATACAATAACAGGCGCCCAGTAAAAGATAACACGAAGTGACCGTGACAAAATTGTCTTTCATACGTGCGGCAGATAAACAGTAGCATCTTTCGAACACAAACATTAATACCGCCACAAAATGGCTACCACAACGTGGGGCTAACAAATAAATAACATTAAAACTACCACATATTTGGCACCCAGAACGTGGGGCGAATTAACCAGGAAGGAGTGAAATAACCAGGAAGGGGCAGAGGAACCAGGACGTGGAGCGAATGGAGCAGTGAACTGAACTACAAGACGCAGATTCCAGAAACAACTACAGGAACGACAGACGACGTGGATGAGTGGACATCGTAATTCTGAGATTAAAAGGCAACAGGGGAATTCAACTACAGGACACAAAGACACCAAGACAACGTAGATTCATCATAGTACGACACAGAGGCGACATATACATCTAGGAGAGAGGGGCAGGAAGCTGGACATCAAAGCAACATCAACAGACAGCATCACAAAGGTCAGAGTATAGTAATTTTTTTTATCCTAAAAAAAAAAATTGTGAAAATTTATATGTACTTGAGGAGTGGCAGGATTAAGAGAACAATGGCTACTAATAATATTGAAGAAACAATTATGGAAGGGGATAATGTAACAGTTAGCTGTAATTCAATACAGGTTACAGAAAATAGCTCAAACAATGTAGGATTTGAGGGAGGAAATGTTAGTGAAGAAAGTCAGAATAGAATAGCAGGAAATGTTAATTTTGATGCTAGTATGATGATGGAAATGCTGAAAGATATTGTTAAGAGTAATGAGAAATTAGAACAAAAACTAACTCAGAATAATAGGGAATTGAGAGAAGATATGGAAAAGAATAAGAAAGAATTGAGGGAAGATATTAGTAAGAGTATTACAGACCAATTAAGGGAAGATATGCAAAAGAATAATAGGGAATTGAGGGAAGATATTGGTAAGAGCTTAGAACAAAACAGGGAAGAAATTGAAAAGAAATTCATGGAGCTAGATAGTAGTGTGATGAGAATGAGAAATGAAAATCAGGAAAAGATAGCAAATGAGATAGGGGAAATTTCAAAGAAAATGTTAGACATGAGCAGGGAAATATCTAACCAAAAAAGTGAGGTTAATAATAAAATAGAACATGTTGATGTAAAATGTACAGAGTTAGGTAGCCGAAT
Organism: Deroplatys truncata; assembly: GCA_030765065.1. NCBI lineage: Eukaryota > Metazoa > Arthropoda > Insecta > Mantodea > Mantidae > Deroplatys > Deroplatys truncata. The sequence goes on from CM060990.1 coordinate 422,655,249, forward strand.
GAGTGGCATTTCAAGTGAATTAAGAGAGATGATGGAGGCTACAAATGCAGATTTAATTCAGGTGCAAGTTAATTTCAGAGGGGAGATATCTGAAATACAGAAGGAGTCAGAAACACAAAGAAATAAATTGTCCGAAGAAGTTAAAGTTTTGTCTATAAATAATCAAAAGCTAACTTCTGAAATTAACAAACACCAAGCTGTTCAAAATGAAAACTCCAATCCAGTACAGTTTATTAAAGATTTGTCAGAGTACTCTCAAATTAAAAAGATAGCAGAAGAATTGAAAAGACAGTTGTTAAAAGATGTGTTGTTCAGAAAACTTTAGATTGGTTTCAAATGTTATCAGGGGAGGAAATTTCATATGAATCCTTAAAGAGGCTATTCATGAACAAATTTTGGAAGGTTATGATACAGCTACGAGTAATGCTTAGCCATAGACAATTTAATCCAGGATGGGGAATAGAAATGACCGCTTAAAAAAAAAAAAAAGTAATAAAATCCAGGATAGTTAAAGCTGAACTGCAAAACAAAGTATTGGAATGTAAAAGGGTTAACTATTTATATATGTCATAAGAAAGGAGAAATAAATTCAGGACAAAAATAAATGTTTAATAATAATAAAAAAAAAAGGGTAAAGATAATTAAAACAAATACTTATGTAGCACACAGATATGTGAAATTGTGTCTAGATTTAAGTGTTGTAAATATATTTGTGTAGAGGATAAATATTTTGGTAAATGTGTTCAATAATTACAAAATGAACCAGATTAAAAATTCTTGAATGTATAAATTTTTGTCAACAACCTAAGACAGTAAACCAATTTGTAACAGTAACTAAATAATTCAGGGTACAATATTTGCTATAAAAGAATTGTAATGTTAGATGTATATATAAACACATTAGACCAGAGCCAGTAAATAGTGGCAAGATAAAGGTAAAACATATGTCGTGTGTTAAATGCGTGTGAAGTGTTAAGTGAAGGTGATAAATAGCGTGTGTTCCAAGATTCAGGAGACTAAAAACCCAATTAAAAAATTTCCAAACAAGTTGTAAATATTTATAATTATGTTTCTAGTGGGGCATATGACGCAGTAATCTGTATCACAAATTATGTAAATGTCAGAGTGATTGTAGTGTGAATATGCATTGTTGTGTGACATTGATTTGAGATGTTTGTTGATTGTAATTATTGTCGAGAAGTGGGTTTATACGGCCTTACTAAAACTGACAATAATAGCGTGCAATAATGTAGTGAGGGGGTGAGCTGTTTATCATTATTAGAGACGAGCAAATGACGTCAGAGTGGCGCGTTTTTCTTAGAATTTGCTGGAACATTTTTCCCCAGAGCATATGTTTTCGTAATTTTCATTGGATATAAATATACACGCTAATGTTGGCGCGTTTTATTAACCAATAGCAGCTCGGTTATAATCTTTAGGCATATTGGGGCGAGGAAGTATAAATTCAGTGTCAGGGTTAAGTTTCATGTAGTTCAACGAAGGCATTCATGGAGTATGCGTCGCACGCAGTTCAAGGTTACGCGTCACAAAGTTATGAAAAATCTCTCGTGTCGTAAAGTTAATTACACAAAAAGTTGAAGTACGCGAATTAATAATGGGCAGTAAAGAAGTTATTATAACAGTTTCAGTTTGGCGAGTGTCAAGATTAATAGGTTAAAGTGAATAATGTGTTACGACAATAAAAGTGTAAAACAAATTCTTTTATCAAGTGTTATCTTTGGATAAAAACTCCTTTCCGTTTACACACCTGTATAAGATAAGTGCTTGACCGAGAAATCATAGCTAGCCGGAGGACAATGAACCCAAAATTAAATACAATAACAGGCGCCCAGTAAAAGATAACATGAAGTGACCGCGACAAATTGTCTTTCATACGTGCGGCAGATAAATAGTAGCATCTTTCGAACATAAACAAATACCCCCGCAATATTCATTTATTTTCATCCTTTTACATATGTTTAAAGGACACGTCAGTACAATCTATTTACATTATATACAAAGTTTTACATTATTTTTCCATATTTGAACTCCTCTATACTGTAAAATGCATTTTCAATTAAATATGTTTTTATGGTTTTCATCGTTTTTATTGTTTGATTTATATTCTTTATTTCATTTGGTAGTTAATTAAACAATTCACTTCCTATGGTTTCTGTTGAACGATTATTCAAGGTCCCCCTTAGGGTCGTTCTGAAATAATCCATATTATTTCTTAATCCATAGGAATGTATATTACAATTTTTGTCTTGTCTTTTATGTACAATAACTTTTATGCTTTCATAAATATATATATGCATGGAGCAGTTAATATTTTTAAGCTCTTAAACAAACTTCTGCATGTTTCTTTATTTTTCATCCTACCTATTATTCTGATAGTTTTTTTCTGCAATTTTAGCACTTTTTCCATTTCTCTATAAGTAATATTCCCCCACAGCATAATACCATAACTAATATGCGAGTATATTAATGCATAGTAAACCTGTATCATCGTTTTGCTATCTATTGTCTTACTAATCTGTCTCATTACATATATACCTTTATTTATTTCTTTGGTAATGTGGTCCACATGTGCTTTCCAGTTTAAATTTTTGTCAATTATCATTCCAAGGAAGTTTGTACTATTTATTTGATCTATATTTACACCATCTATTGTTAGATTTACATTTTTGAGGTTTCGATTCGTTAATTCGAAATGTATGCATGCTGTCTTTTTTACATTTAATACCATATCTAGACTAGAACGGTATTCTTTTATGAATTTTAGAATTGAGTTTGCCCTATTTTCTACATCTTGTATTTTCTGTCCCCTAATTATAACCGTCATGTCATCCGCGATCCAATTGCTATTTCTCCCTTAGATTCTATTAATTCATATATTTCATTAATGTATATTAAGAACAAAAAGGGTCCTAATAATGAGCCTTGCGGAACTCCCTGTTGAACCTTTTTAAAGTCTGATTTTATCTTTTCTCTCACACCTTTAGCATTTAAATCACTTATTTCCACACACTGTATTCTGTTTTCTAAATATGTTAGTACCCAGTCTAGAGCCAGGCCGCGAATTCCACATTTTTCTAATTTGTATATCAACGTTTTTATATTCATACAATCAAAGGCTTTCGATAAATCTATAAAAATAGCCATCACAGATTCATGTTTATTTATTGCTTTTATTATAACATTGTTTGTCTTTTGTATGGCGTCTATTGTAGACTTATGTTTGTGAAAACCATATTGCCATTTTGATATAATGTTTAGCTTCTCTACATAATTTTGCAATTGTTTTAAATATAATCCTTCCATTAATTTTGAGAAGGCTGAGCACAAGGTGATTGGTCTATAACTTTCTGCCTCTTTCTTATTCCCTTTTGGTTTAACTATTGGTTTGACAACTACTTGTTTTAGTGTATCAGGAAAGACTCCTTGCATTAATGATGCATTTGTAATGTGTGTTACAATGTCAACAATTTCGTTTTTAATCTGTTTTAGTAATTCATTTGAGACTCCATCCAGTCCACTTGATTTCTTAGATTTTAGCTATTTTATCTCGCTTAATATGCTTTCTTCTGTCACTTCGAGACTACCATAGTATTTAATTGACCTGCTCTTTTAGATAAATAATTATTTTTATTTGACTGACTTTTATTTAAGTTTAATCATGCGGCTACATTTACATAGTGCTCATTGAATATTTCCCCGATTTTTCTTGGGTCTTTTATGTCATTGTCATTATTTAGTATCACTATGTTTTCGGCATTTTTATTTTTTCCTTCCTTTTGGATTTTATTTACGATGCCCCATATTGTTTTTGTTTTATTGTCGGCTTTCTGTGTAAGTTCTCTGTTATATTTCATTTTTGCATTTTCTACTACATTTTTAAAAATATTGTTATAATTCTTTATATACTCCACGGATCGGTCATTCATATTTCAGTGTTTTATTGAGTTCAGAAATTTGACACTTTTCCATGAGATCTCTATCCTCTTTGTCATCCACTTCATAGATGTGTCCCCTTTATTATTTTTTATTTTTGATTTTTTTTACAGGTATATAACTATTCATTCCCTTTTCTAAAATTTTGATAAAGCTATTGTACTTTTCGTTTACAGTCTCTGCTATATATACCTCTTTCCAGCTTTGTTGTTGCAGAAAGCTTTGTAGTTTTTTTACATTTTCATAATTTATTTGCCTTTTGTATTCAAATATGTTTGGAATAACAACTTTACTTATATTTACTTTTATAACCTGTCCAAAGTGGTCCCCTATTCCTGCTTTTACCACAGTTGATTTCCATTTGGTTTCCTCTAAGTTTATAAAAACGTTGTCTATACAAGTTCTTGATTGCTTTGTGCCTCTAGTTGGCTCTTCTACCCCTATTTTTAAGTTATGCCTGTCTAGTATTTCCATTAACGCGCGTTTAGCTGTATTTTCCCTTAATAAATTGATATTTAAATGTCCCATTACAATTTTTATCTTGCTTTCCCCTACTGAATACAGTAGCTTTTCTACCTTTTCAAAAAATATATTTAAGTCTCCAGATGGAGCTCTATACACTCCAATAAGTATAATAGTTTTTGTCTTTAAATTGATCTCCACTGCTGCAAATTCGCATCCATTTCTACCGTGAATTCACTACAATCTATTTCTCTAAAATTCAGTTGATTTTCTATATATACCGCTACCCCACCACTAGCATGTTCCTGCCTGCAGTAGTGTGTTCCTAGCGTAAAACCCTGATAATTATTAGCTACTATTTCTTCCTTTTTTAAACCATGTTCTGTAAATATCATTATATTTGGTTCTAGTTCCTTTGTATTTAATTCTATTAGTGCCCTTTTGTTACTTATAGACTGAACATTTTGATGAAAGAAGCTTAATACCCTTGCTGCCCTGCCCCTTTCCACTAATTTTTCACCTGTGTGGGCTGACTCAGATTTAGTTCTTTTTATTTGTAGCTCCATTTTATCACCCTCTGAGTTTATTTTTAGTTGCTCTGCTCCATGCATATATTGATACAGTTTTGCCCTTTTTACTTTTACAACCTACACCTATTTTACTTTTTACTGTATCAGACTTTTGATTACATTTATCAATTTTGTTGTCACCATCTGTACTTAAATCTAGTTTCCCTGCACCATGCACAAATTGACTACCTTGTTTATCATTTTACTTAACTCATACGAACCTTTTCTGTTTAAATGCAATCCATCCCTTCCCAGACAACTTTCATCTATAAAGCTATTTGAATCTATGTAGATAGCTTTAGTGGCTTTGCATGCCCATTTGATTTCAGTATTTATAGCCTTTATGTAGTTTTTGCTGTAATCTCTTCTTATGACTATACTACTTACTACAACTTTTGCACCTATATAACACCGTTTGGTACAAACACTCGAGTTATACACTTCCTCCATTACCTCATTTGGACTTCTTCCTTTTATATCGTTCGTACCTACATGCAATAACACCACTTTAACCTTACCCTTTTCACTATCACTTTTTATAATATTGGGCATATATTCAGCCTTTACACCTCTGAAAACTTTCACATTTGCGTCTTTTCTGTTTAGATTTATATTTTTTAAGATGGAATCCCCGTATATCACAACACACTTTTCTTCTTCGTTCGCCTTCCTTCCCTCACTGTTTTGTTCTTCTTTCTTCGGTTTCTTCATTTTTGCATTTGTCCACTTATATTTGTTGTTTCTTTCCTCTGGATTTGCGTCTGCTTGCATCTCTTCTTCATTTAACACCTGGAACCTATTTGCGGTGTTAATGTTTATGGTTTTAAGGGTTTCCTGCTGTTGTCTTGCTGCTGCTGCATACAATACTTTATCTATTTTATTCTGTATATATGCTTCTAATTCTCCTTTTTGTGTTTTCAGATCTTGAATTTCCTCTTGTGCGTTTTTCAGATCTTTCGATGATCTTCTGTAGCGACGCTATCGTCTCCATTTCCCTCATGCCATGTGCTCTATCATTTTGTGGTTTCTTCTTCCCTTCCATGACTTCATTTTTGCTACCTTCATTTCTGCCGTCTTCTCTGATGTTTATCTTTCGACTTTTATCATTTCCTGTCTTTTCCTCGATGTATTTTCCTGTTTTTTCGTCAAAAATTTGCTGCTTTCTTCTCGTCACCATTCCGCCTATCGCTGCCATCTTAGCTGTAACTAAATTAATTAATATATATATATATATATATATATATATATATATGAGAAAACACATACACAGGTGGATCATTTTGTAAAAATGCTGTTTTGGGGTTTAGGAGCCTCAAAACGTGTATTTCTGGTGAAATCTTGACATGGAATTTTTGGCTGGAATACAATACTTGCCCTACTTACTATATGTAGTAGAAAGTTAAAATTTCATAAATGAATATTTAAAGCATTACATGAATAGGTAATAAAATATTGAATGTTGCCAATTCAAATGTGCTGTTTAAGCAAGAGAATTACAAAACTTTACTCAGGTGATGTAAACTGTATACCCATGCAATTCTAAACCATCACATTGGAACATTCCACTGAGTAGCATTTAGAATTATTAAGTAGTGGAACAGTATCAGTAAATGGCCATGGTAGCACATCATACTTCAAATTTTAATGGGCGAGTGAGCCTTAGAACTGCTTTTTGGAGTATAACATAATGTTCTGCCAATGCATTACATGTACAAGGGGAGCATTATTCGAAATCCTTCTTTATTACCTTGAAGGAACCACTTCTGGTTAAATGAGGTACTCTGTACATATAATAAACATATCTGTGTAATAACAAAAGTAAGGCTGACAAGTGGTTTACAATAGGTTTCTGATTGTCATGTCAAATCACAAGATATATTTTTTTCTGACAAATTTGAAACTGATGTTCTGTGCAAAAGTGTCTTAATGCAGGCAGTTAATAAAGTTGAGAAACCAGCCTACTAAGCAAAGCACAGATTCATAAATATCCCAGTGTTGTAATAAAATGCAGCCATTATTGTAGGTATATAACAAAGCTAAGGCTCACTCATCAAAATCAATTGCACCTTTGGTAAACCAAATAAATAGTTACATAAAAATACATTGAGCACTTTAACAAGAGGATTATATTTATAGACTTCTTAGTACATTTTAGCATCTGAACAAAGATACTATCCATGTGTTGCTTATCAGCAAAACATATCAAAAGCTAAAGTGAGTTATTTTCTCTTGAAAGGTAGTCGGTAAATTGAAACAAAGAGGGATGAATATCCTAAATGTTTTCATGTTGTGATTTCAGCCAATTATAAAAAAGCAGAATACTCATTTAGATGCTAAAAGTCTGAACTTATACCTAAAAGCTTATATCGTGGGCTCAAAAAGCTATTACTGAACAGTATGTTAATAGCAAGTTATAATTGACTAGTTCCAAAATTCAATACCACTGAAAACTAACAGTGGTGTGTCACTCAACGCAATTAGCAGTGCAATTAATATCAGGTTTCCCAAAATAACACTAAAAATAATAATTTAAGACTTACATAATTATATGCTTACTACTCTTTATCAAAGTATCAATTACTTTTCTTCCTTGGAGACTGTCCTCACTGTTATCATTTATAAAAAGGAACAAGAAACATTTCTAGTAGTGAAAAATTGATGTATTTTCAGGTCAGGTGCATACCTAGATCAGCATAGCAAAGGGGATTCACAGCTATTTCTAAGCGACCAACAATCAGAAAAAAACACTAATGGGCATAAGTGGCGTTCCCAATTAAAATTTAAGCCTAAAATTATATTGCATATACAGCACACACAAAAAATTGTACATACTGTGTCATTTAGAATTCTTTCAAGGGATCCAAGGATAACATATTATATTGGGTGATCAGCATATAGCAGAACAGGTTTCATGGCTCTTAGCCGGCTGGCGGTGAGTTTGAGTTTAACGCTTGCAGACATGGCACATATTTGTTAGTTGATGCAATACAGTGTGTATTAAATGAAATGGCTCTATTTGGGTACCAGTATTCTCTTCCCTAAAAAGTATTCATTTATGATTCATACATCCATACAGAATCTGCAAGTGTCATAAGGAGAGTATTTCAAGAGAGATTTCCTGATGTTCAAGTTCCAGGCCGAACCATGATTCATAGATTAGTAAGTAAATTACGTAAATTAAAAATTAATTTGAGTTTAATTTATGAACGCTCTTTAACTGCTGTTGTCCTGAGTGTCCCATTGTATACTGGACATAAAAGGCTGGTAATTATGCTGAGAGGCCTCTATATCAGACTTAAGGTTCTCTTTTTGTGCCATAAATCTATGACATGGGACCATCGGCTTTACTTCCCTTCTGAAGGAAATCATGCTAAGGGTTTTTATGCCTGAAAAAACCTTGTGAAATGGAAATTATTCTTGATGAGAAATGTAAGAAGACGTACCGTACTCACAGAAGAAACTCTAGATATCATTGGACACGGTCTGGAAGGGTCTCCTAGAAAATCACTTTGATGTCTTTCCCAGCAAATAGAAATTTCCTATGGCTCTGTTCAGACAACTACAAAATTACTCAAGTTAATACCCTATAAAATTACTATAATGCAATAACTTAAACCGGGTGACCCTGAATTAAGGATGCAGTTTTGTGAAGGGGTTTTGAATTGGGTACATGAGGGTCAAATGAACCCTAATCTAATTTTGTTTTTCTCGGACGAATTGTGGATCCACCTAAGTGGGTATATTAATACACAAAACAATCGTTATTGGAGTGCTGAAAAGCCTAAACACCTTCACCAGAAACCCCTGCATGATCAAAAAATAGGAGTGTGGTGCACTATTAGCAGCGAGAGAATAATAGGCCCAATTTTTTTTGTGGAAACAATTAATAGTGAGAGGTATGTGCAAAACATTTTGCGGTCATTTGTTGGTGAATTAACTGAGGGAAAGAAGTTACATGATTTTCCAGTAGAACTCTGTGACGGCATATATAGCCAACTTCTTACAGAAAATCCATGAAGTGTTTGAAGATAAGAGTTATCACTAACAACATATGGCTCCGATGTTTCCCTGATTTAACCCCCTGCAACCATTATCTCTGGGGGAATTAAAAGAGAGAGTTTACAAAGCAAATCCACACACTTTAAAGGAACTAAAAAATAACATTCGTCAAATTTCTGCCATTTCTCGGAAGGAACTGCAGCATGTAATGGCCAGAAATACTTGAACAATGAAGGGAGGCACTTCCAACTCTCCTGGCTTGATATATGTGGGACATTTTTTTTTTTAAGTTTTTACTTTTTGTTTCTTTGTTCGCAATAACTTGCGCGACAAACCATAGTATATTTACTGTGGATGCGCTGTCACCTGGTCAGCACACATAGCAAGCAGCACCACCAGCCGGCAAAGAGCCACGAAACCTGTTCTGCTCTATGCTGATCACCCAGTACACAATTATACCTTGCATATTGCTTACACTGAATGAAATTGTGCTATATATTCGAACAGGTATATGAAATATTATAAATATTTTGGAGATCCTATTTCTAAATGTCTTTATAAACACCATGTAATGAAAGTGGAGTCAACCTAAACACTCTGCTAGTTTCACTCGCCTATTTATTTTGCAGAACATGTATTTTGATCATGAGCACACATCATCAGCTGCCTGCTGACTGCCACATCAACTCTCGAGGCATTTTGTTAAAAGCCTGGGGTGTCCTATGGTGGCCTGTGGATGAACGTAAATAAAGGGTTGATCAAAGTTCATGATGCGGCGTTCAAACTTCTTTATGTATCTAGTCTTAACATAAATACTATTGCAAACCTTTGGTACAGCTGTACAACCTGTTTTGAAGGTCACGACCAACCCTTATGTGGGAAGTTAAGAGGATGTCATAGCCCTTCATAAGATGGGTAAATCAGCTTCTGAAATTTAAACTGCCCTTAAGAAGTTGAAAATAAGCAGATAGTTTGTGTACTGGACCATTAATCAATTCCTAGAAACTGGGACTGTTGAAAATCGCCAGAGACCAGGCCATCCATGCAGCATTAAGGACAAGCAGGCGGTTAAAACAATGATGGCTTATATTTTGTGAAATCCTGTGCGAAAGCAGTGTGTGCTGACTCAAGAGCTGAACATTTCAAAAATGTAAATGTCCCGTCTGTTAACTGATGACCTAGGGTTGAAAGCTTACCAGCATAGAACAGGTCACCTTCTAACCCAGTGGCTGAAGGAGCAGAGGGTGATAAAATCAAAATGCCTTCTTCAGCATTACACAAACAATGGCCACAGAAAACTTCTGTTCACAGATTAAAGAATTTCACCATTGAGAAGGCTTTTAACCAGCAAAGTGATCGTGTTTATGCTAAATCATCTCGAAAAGCTTGTGAGAGGTTTCTGAAAATCCAAAGAGGCCATCATCCTGCCTCAGTCATGGTTTGGTGGGGAGTGGCATATGATAGCGCTACCAAACTCCATTTTTGTGAAAAAGGGGTGAAAACCTCTGCCAAAGTTACCAAAACACTGTGTCGGAGACTGTTGTGAAGGATTTAAGCAACACTTTATTCAGGAATGAACAATGGAGCTTCCTGCAGGATTCAGCACCCACTCACAAGGCAAAGTCTACCCAGGGCTGGCTGCGGAAAAATGTTCTGGACTTCATTGCTCTGGTTGATTGGCCTTCCAGCAGCCCTGACCTCAACCCATTGGACTACAAGTTGTGGTCTGTGCTTGAGGGCATGGTCTGTAAGATGAGACATTCCAGTATCGAAAGCCTGAAGTGCTCCCTGGCTAAGGCAGTGGCAGATTTTCCAATGGAGATTGTGCATGGTCACAGAGACTTATGGCCTGTGGGAAGGCCAAAGGTGGCCATTTTGAAAAATGATTGGTGCTCTGTTTATAATACGTGTAACTGACCATTATTAAGAGGATATTAAATTATGTTTAAAACTGTACAAATGGCTCAGGTTGAATGTTGTAACAGTATTTGTGGTAAGACAAGGTAAAATCATCTCATATATTTCAAGCTCTTTGGGTTTCTGGGCTGGTTTCAGCAACTGGATGTTGGTGTCTATTTCATGATTTAGAGTTTAGAAATGAAAAGCAACTGCTGATTTGTCAGTCTGTTTGAACTTTATGCAACACAGGTGTTCTTTGAAGCCAGTGCCTATGTTCCTTTTTGCTCTTCTGATGTAAACCTTCTCGTAATTCTCACATTGGATCTGGTAGATTTCTGACTTTATCTCCTGGGGTATGGGATCAGATTTTCTCACTTTAATGAAATTCTTGATGTTGAACTTGTAAGTTGCCAGGGTGATGATGTGGTTCTTGAAAGTTTTCTGGAATTTGTGAAAGAAACCTGGGTGGTAGGTAAATTTTCTGAAGTGGATCTTTTCTGTGTTAGAAAGTGTGATGACCTACTTGAAGCGCTTTTGGCTTTTTAATTTCCATATTTTCCCATCTACCATTTCCTGTGGATCCATTCTGTAATGCAGATTTGACAATATGTTGATATTCTGAGTAATATTCAGTTCAGCCCAGAAACTCAAAGAGCTTGAAGTATGGGAGAAGATTTTCATAGAGAAGTTTGAAAACTGCATCATCAACTTTGATTTGCCAGAAGCAGACAATCCTTTATATAGGTTCATCCACAGGCCATCAGAGAATACCCCAGACTTTCAACAAAATGACTCGAGATTTGGTCCGGCAGTTAACAGGCTGCTGATGATGTGAGCTCATGCTCATGATACATGTTCTGCAAAATAAATAGGCGAGTGAAGCTAGTAAGAGTGTTTAGGTTGACTCCACTTTCAGTAAGTGTCTTTTATTAACTGCTTCAGTGTGTGTGATTCCACTACATTTTGAATAAAACCCATTATTATTGCCTATCAAAAGACATTTTCTATAACACACCGCTTACATGGAGAAGACAAAAGGAAGTGGCCAGTCTGCTAATAGCTTTCAATGAAAAACAATAAGAGAATACTACACCAGCATACATGAAGTGTTTCGTGAAGTAAGAATCATAGAGAAAAATATAGGGAGAAGAAAATTAAGTGTGACCAGCTAAATAAATGAACCCTCCATTATGGGTTCTAGTTGAGAGGTAATTGCCATGTTACAGCATGTAAATATGGATGGAAGTGCCAGCATGACACCGTTTGTGCCTCACTTCTTGGTCAAATTCTCAATTGGCTATAAGATGCATGGGTAAAACATTTAAATCTGGTATCAGAACTCAAAAGATCTGTATGTCATAGCAACAATAAGCAAAATAATACCTGCAAATAAATAAAAAATAACTTCCAGAACTCTCCACAGCCAGTGCTAGCTAGGACACAAGACCTGTGAATGTTAAAGTAAACTATTTTGTATGATAGGCATATGCGAAAATATATTGAATTACACTGGTCGCCCCCCCCCAAAAAAAAATTAGTTTACCTTATGTATTCGACATCGCTGAATCCAAATATGTTAGCCATATTTTTCTGAAATGTGCCATTTTTGGTGCAGGTACCTCTAAAGTTGGAAACAAGTGCATTTTGGTAAATTTTATTAGTAATTTGTATCTATGATTTTAATTTTAATTTGAAAATGATCAATTGCCACCAGTAATTTAATACTTAGATAGGATTATAAAGGCTTTATAATGGTGCCTGGATGAATATCTTGACATTGCAATGGGAACTTAGAAAGCACGACCCTCCACAGTCTGTCTGATAACAAATAGGAAGTGTATTATTGGTCACATACACCCTCAATACCTCTTGCACATTCAGTTAGCATGAAAGAAATATATACAAATATGCAACATCTTTTACTTAAAATAAACTACGAAGACCATTAATGGAGCATATGTGCTGACCTTAAAGTTGTAGCATTGCTGATGGGGCTACAACAGGGGTATATAAAATTCAACTGCTTCATGTATGAGTGGGACAGTCGCGCACGGGACAAACACTATATTGGGAAAAATGGCCATTCCAAGAAGAAAACATTCCAGGTAAAAATAATGTGATACATGAAGCGTTAGTCAACAGAGCAAAATTTATATTGTTTCCTCTTCACATTAATATTGGCTCAATAAAACAATTTGTGAAGGCAATGGATAAAGAAGGTTCAGGATTCGCTCACAAGGAAAAGTTTCCACGAATTAGCTAGGTCAAAATAAAAGAAGACATTTTCGTTGGACTTCAAACAAAGCAACTATATCAGGATGACATATTCAAAGATAATTTGAATTTAATCAAGAGAAGAGCCTGGAATGCATTTAAAAATGCATGTTGCAACTTTCTGGGAAAAAAGTAATCTTAAAATTATGAAGAAATTGTGGAGAATCTATTTACCTTATTTTGTAACATGGGCTGTAATATGTCTCTGAAGCTGCATTTTTTAAGTTCTCATTTGGACATTTTCCCCACAAATATGGGAGATGTGTTTGATGAACATGGTGAAAGATTTCACCAAAATGTAGTTGAAATGAAAAGGAGATACAGCAGAAAATGGAACAAAAACATGTTAACTGACTACTGTTGGAGTCTTATGTGAGAGACACTTGAACTATTTAAAGGTAAAACTACAACAAAATAAGTTTGTCATTAAAGTGGAAATTTTCTTCAGTTGTAATAGCGTTATTGTTAAGATAGTGATAAATTACAATTAGGGTTTAAAATAAAAACAGACGAAAGTGCAGAGAGTGTTAGGTGTACATGTGTGTTATAAAATTTATGCAGTGGTGTTCAAGTGTACAACATATTAAATTTTAACCAGAACATAAATGAAGTAATTCAACTCAACTGCTATCATTGCTTCCAGTATTGTGAGTGTTATTTAATTATTTCACTTAATTTAGTTGCAACAAATTTGATAGATTTTGCATGACTTCAGTAGAAGTTTCTTTCTGCATGCAAGTAACGTGGTATTATTTTTTAGTGATAAAAGTGAAATAAGCTCTATTTATGCATAATTGGAATGCACATTTATTTCATTATGGTTACATATGATGTTATCGTTCATCATTACCTACCCAGTCTGAGATAAAGGCAAAGTATCAGGCCAAATTTCAAACGTACAGATAAAATCTTAATTTTGTTTATATAAATTTATGGCTCTTAATGGTATGTGGTAGAGCAATTTGGTTTTCAAATTCAGATTCAGCGCCGCAAAAACCATAAGATTGAGCCTTTTTTTTCCCAAGAAGATTTTGGTTCGACCAGTGTTATTAAACTGAAAAAGGTGGTAAAGAAAAAAAATTACTTCCAATCAGGAAATCTCCATCAGTCAATATGTAATGCAGCCTTGCAACTGGCTTGATAAAGTTCTACTCAGAGGCTACCAAAGGATTAAACGGTAAAAATAACAAAATATAAGCTAGTGAGAAAAAGTTGGTAATAATAATGATTTATTGCATGAGTAATCATTATGGGGCTTAGGCTCATTTTTCAATGTGTTATTGGTGCAACATGTAAAATAAAGGTGATGTACAGGTTTTCTAAGTAAGTAACGTGAAAAAAGAAAGGCAATTAAGAGTTGTAGTGAATCGGTGAGGATGAGGAGTGACATACTATTTTGAGAGGCGAATCAGCTAACTAGTAGCACATATTCTTTATAGATCTATGGGTCAACCAGTGGGACTGATGTGGATATCGGTCAACAAACTTTATAAATGAGAAGTCAGATATCCTCAATATAAAGCAAAAACTCCAAGCAATGATTCTGTTCCATTCCAACAGAGTATAAAATAATTATGAATTGTATTCTTTACAAACAGACAAGCTTATTTAAACATAGTAGTGAGACAATCTCTAAGAATGCAGTTTCTTGGCAATAGGAGCTTCCAGTCTCCATTTCTGCAATGCAATGGGAATCTCAAGAGTGTTTTAGATTTAAGTGTTAAGCATAGTGGCTAGAGGTGAGCAAGAAAATGCTGTATAATAAGTGGGGAAAGGAGCAGAATGAAAGGAAAATAATGCTAAGTGATTTCGGGTGTACATAATGAATAATTATAAAAATTCAGGGGAAATTCGGTTTGAAAAGTGATGAAGAATAATTTCCACATTTGTTGCTGTTGATAAATACTGCAAATACTGCATATGTAAACTTACTGTTTCAAACACAAAATAAGAATGTGTGTTAATGAGAACTACAAATGAATATAAGGTATGGTGGCAAATGTGTAAATAAAAAATAATGGTAAAAAGCAGTGGCGTGCAGTGATGTTTTCTAGGGGGACTAGCAGTATTGGAACGTTCACAACACTATTTAACAAATCTACAAGGGGAAAAATATAAAAAATATGTTGTTATAGGTAATACATATTAGAACGAAAATAAAGCTTACTCCTTCATTTTCATCTGAACATCAATGGAATCCTCCTCTCTCCTTTTTGGGCAAATGTTTCTATGACGTGGTCATAAAAATGACTTTGAATTTTGTGCAATAGAGCCTTTTCAATTGATAACAGTGAAAGTTTGGAAAGCCTGTCTTCGTACATAGTGCTCCATACATAACTCTTTGTGCTTTTAACGGGAAAAGCATACTCCACTGTTGATGTGCTCACTGAAATTATAGTTACGAGGCAGCATAATTTGTAAACCTCTGGAAATGCTTCTTCTCCTATCTCAGTGTTTTTCATAAACTTTGCAATCTTGGTCACTGTCATGCCTGAAAAGTCTGACAATCTATAAACAGCCACTAATTCACTTAGCAAATTTTTGAAATGAAACAACTTTTTATAGGCTGATTTGAGAGATGTAAACAAAATTTCAGGAAATCTAGTTTTGAAAAATTCAAACCTTTTCGAATCAAGTAGCTCAATAAATTTTAGTTCTTCTAAATCGTGAAATTAGTTTTCCATTTGGCTAACTATCGTGTCAATTAATCTCCTTGTAAAGACACAAATATTTCATTCTGGGATCATCCAATTCACCTTCCCAATGTCGCTTTCTAGCTTCATTCTCATTTATGTTACTTTCTTCTAGTTTTGCATGCATATTATCAGAGTTGTTTCGAGATTCATGAATGAAAGAAATGGTCCCTTTCACTTTCACAATGCAATAATTTATATCAAAAGTCTTAGTTGGAGAATATTGAATAATGTATCAGTGAGAGCAAAAATATAACTGAAAATTTCCAACAGAAAAGAAAAGGTGAAATCCTTAATGATACTAAATATCCTCTGGCACAAATAAAAGTGTCACTCTCCTAGGAGTCTGGGTCATCAACAATATGCTCAAAAAATGAGAATTTCATGCTTGGTGTTCTTAATCCTAGTGTTGTAATTCCAACGTGTAAATGACACAGATGGGAACCTCTTCTTGACTTCCGATGCATTCAGTACATTTACACGCTTTGTTGAATGAGGAAAAAAAACAAAAAAACAAAAACCACTCAATGTCTTTAAAAATATTTTACATTCCTTTATGAATTGCACTGACTGCAATAAAATTAGGTTAAGTCGATGAGCATAACAGTGGACGAATAGCACATTGGGAAATCTTTTCTTCACTAGTGCTTGCAACCCATTTAAATGACCAGAACATGTTGCAGCCCCGTCATATCCTTGAGCTAGGAGTTTGTTCTCAAACTCACTGAAAGTCTATAAGAATTTCATATACATGCTCATTTTAATGCAACTGCAGTGCAATTAATGCTGACATCTGTAAAGCCTTAAAGTCTCTCCTGAGTTTCACTGTCATTTACATAACAAATGACTCTGGAAAGCTGAGATAATTTTGCAACATCCTTTGGGTGGCGTGCACCAACTTGGAGTAAGCTCTACTTTCGTAGTAAACTACTATTTAAGTCAACACTCGGCGACTTTCATGCGAGAGTAAGCTACTTCGGAAGAATTTTACTCCTTTCAGATACTCCCAGATTAAATTACCGCAGAAGTAAATGTCGGAGAGCACCATCATGTAGTATGTTACTACAGAATTAAATAGAGCACAAATATAGGTTAGAATTTACTCTTGCGACCTGGATGGAGTAACTAAGCTGTCGATTGAACTAGAATACCGTATCGTATTTGGAGGAAGATATCTTTGACGCATTCATGGATTACTTAGATTACATTGATGATCTCGATGTAGAAAACAGCGATTACTTAGGTTACATTGATGATCTCGAGGAAAAAAACAATGGAAATGCGATAGTGCTATGCAAGAACCATATCATACTTATACAGAGAGAGAAAGAAAGTTCAATGAACATTTCGGTATTAGGAAAGAATCTTATACACACCTTTTAAACCTGCTTGGAAAACATTTCAACAAAACTCAGATGCAAATTCAGCGCTATAGTCCAAATTGCAATTATTGTTATGCGTCCTATGAGTGTTTCGTACCAGAATATTTCAGAAGCTTGAGCCGGCATTACGATGAATTTAACGTAATGTACAGTCTTACACTGTATTAAATGGAAATATTTAGAATTGACTTAATGCGATGTAACTTAAAAGTTTGGCATCAAACTTTTCCTTCCTGATACAAGTTTGATTTCACATGGTAATTAGAACCAATCCATACTAGCTCGAAGTAATAAAAAAGAACTATGAATCAAGAGTGATTCCCATTACGTTAAGTGCATGCCAATTATACCTTTAGTTTATCAGCATTTTCATGTCACGTTAAGTAAAGTTCATCGTAATCCTGGTATTACAGGCGATCTTATAAATAAACGTTCACCACGCGTCGGCTGGCCGTGTATTTCACTGCGTTGTTAGAGTGCTTTTGAGGTTAAGAGCAAGGTACCTTCACATATGAATATACACGAGTGTTAAGAAAATAAAAGGCAATTCTTTTTCACTTTCACAGATTTCCCACACATTGTGTGTGGAATTGACTGCACGCATGTAACTATTTTGTACCCATCCGTGAATATGGTGAAATTTTCCGAAATCAGAAAGGGTATTTCTCTATCAACATGCAAGTGATCTGCGATGCAAAAGGAAGATAATAACATGTTTGGCTTTTTGCATTACTTGGGTCTTCATTGAAAACTTTAGTAATAGTAACCTCCCCTAAGTCAGAAATGTAAAAAACTAATAAACCTAAAATAAAAAGTAATTAGGAACGCACGTTGCGAGTGTTGGCGGTATTTCACTGGCTTTGAAGACCAACGTAGTGCAGTTTATTGCATGTGTTTTACACTCATATTGTTTAAATGGATTTTCTTTATTTCTACCAACAAACATCTCTTTCGCTGACGTTTCTTCCCTCTTCCTATCGCACATAACCTTATTCATGCTTGCATCAAGTAAATTGCGCAAACAAAACTATACCTTCGGGAGTAATGAGCTCTTGCTTCCGTAGTCGTAACTAAAAGAGTAAATTGTAATTGAGCTCTCCAGTGTTACTTTCGGAGTAAATTGCTCCCATAGTAACCTACTACCGTTGTGGGGACTTCTTTAGTAAATGTTACTTCTGAAGCAATTTACTCCAACATGGTGCACGCCACCCTTTGTTTCCTCCAGCATTAAAGCAACAAAAGGTGCACATTTTACTTCTTTGCTTATTATGTGTAGCATTACATCACTAATACTTTCAATAATATCATTTTGAATTCAATTTGATGTTCCTTTGAAAGTTTTAGCGCTTTGAAGTGTGTGTCTAATTGGATGTTATCTTGGATAGCATGTGCAGGAACTCAATACAGCTCCTGATTAAGGTATTCATTATGCTTGTTATGACCTCTGAAAGGTAGCTCTTGCTTTGAGTAGGCAAGTTAAATCAATTAATCGCTTCATTATTTCTCTATTAGAGTTAACTTCGGCATTGTGTTTAAAAACATCCGACCTGCACTGTTCATTTAGTTGAAAGTATATCCTTGTTTTACCAAAAGTTTTCAATTTCATTATTGCAGATAAATGTGATTGCATCTTCTCATGTAGAATCTTTGCTTTGCAAACATTACTGATGTCAGAAACCTACACTATTCCATACTCCTCTGTCAGTTTCAAAAACAAATATAAGGCCAGCAAAATAATTTATTTTTCAATTTACATGCAATTAGCGACTTTGAAGAATTGTAGTATTCACTTTTGAAATGATGTACATAGTTTGTCATTTGTGTACTCATAGAAAAGTCTGGAGTAGGCCTACCCTGTACTATAATGCCTTACGTTGCCTGAAATCCCAATGCTCCGAATGAAGTACCGGCACTTAATAAATGATCCAAAAGACAACATTGTGACTGTTGGCAGGCGTGACTGACTGTGCTGCCAGATGACGATTCAGCTGATGTGAGATGCAGAGGACTTGTATCCTGAACCGAGTCCCTCTCTATGAATACCAAACAGCGTAAAACACACAATATTGCTTTAATCCTTGTGACACTTCTCAGGCATACTTTCAGCACTTAGCTCATAATACATAAAAACAATAAACATACTAACATATTCTTTCCAACAAGAATGGATACACAATAGTTGTTTACCAGTAACTGCTCGAGCGTGTGCTACCTTTCATGTGGCACGAGTAACATTTGCAATGCAGCTAGTCCTAGGCGAGCTGATTAGTTGTTGCTGGCAGCAAGGGAGAACTAGAGTGAACGAAATGATGACAGCAGTTTTGTGATTAGTGCATATGATCGACTTGCGTATGACTGGAAAAATCAAAGAAGCAAAGAAAAATTGATTTTTTTTACACAAGTGTAAAGCATCAGTACTCTGAATCCTTGTTTTTAGTTTGATATATAAACAATAAGATTTATATGCATATAAGTACCCTAAACAGTATTGTATGTATTATTTGTGTGTTTTATATATTACTTTCTTATATGAACTAACGCTTAATTAATTTGAGTAATAATGTAATAAAACAGTTTCAGTTCTATAAGAAAATTCTCATGTACGTTTTCTCCTCTTTACATTATTTTAGCTGTCTCCCTTTGAAAACATGTAACTGACATTTTACTGTATTATGTTCACTATTTGTGTTTGGTTCATTTATTGCTTTGTCATATTAAATAATATATAATTAGTTTGAGCTATAATCTAATAAAACAGTTTCAGTTCCATAAGAAAATTCAGTTTTACGTTTTATCATTTATACATTATTTTAGCCATCTCCCTATGAAAATACATTGGTGTGCAAAACCTAAGGATGAAAGTAATCTTCACATGCTGTGACACTGCCAAGTAATATAGCTCAAAACTTGAATCATACATAGAGGGAACTGCTACGGTATGCTACAGTAGGCAACTAAACAAAATATGCAATGAGACGAACAGAAATGCCACTTTTATTCATAGACCATAAGCTACACTAAACTCAATACGACATATGATGGCTCTCTAAATTTACAGAAACAGATGCATGGTGCTTAAAAGGGTGTATGATCACCACGGACAGCAATGCATGCTCTGCATCGTGCTCCCATGCTGGCCACAAGGTTGGTAAGCAGTTCTTGTGGTAGGGTGTTCCATTCCTCCACCAGCGCTGTTGACAACTGCTGGATGGTCATTGGTGCATGTGGATGTGCTGCAGTGCGTCTCCCCAAAGCATCCCACATGTGTTCGATGGGATTTAAATTGGGGGAATGGGCAGACCAGTCCATTCACCGAATATCCTCTTGTTCCAAGAGATCCTCCACCTACACTGTTCTATGCGGTCACGCATTGTCATCCATAAAAATGAAGTCAGGGCTGACTGCACCCCTGAATAGATGCACATGGGGAAGGAGTACAGTATCACAATAACGTTGACCAGTGAGCATACCATGTTCAAAGATTTGGAGGTCGGTGCGCCCATGCAACATTATGCCTCCCCAAACCATAACACCCGGACCACCAAAACGATCATGTTCAAGGATGTTCCTGGGTTCATTATGTGTTCCCACCTCTCGCCAGATGAGGGTATGTCGAGAATCACTACTTAGACTGAATCTGCTCTCATCCAAGAAGAGCATGTGACCCCATTCCTTGTTGGTCCAATTTTGATGCTCTTGGGACCTTCGCAAGCAGTGCCACCAATGTGCGGATGTCAATGGAACACAATGTACTGGCCATTGGGCAAAGAGACCACCTCTATGTAGTTGCTGTGCCACTGTGTATCGTGAGATTGCGTACCTAGCTGTCCTGTTAAATGTGGTTGCAATTGCACTCGCTGTTTGGTGTGGATCCCTTCTTGCCTGTTGCACAATGTAGCGGTCATCTGCTGCTGTAGTTGAGCATGGTCAACCACCACCTCTCCTTGGGACAGCAGTGCCTGTGGTTTGGAAGGTTCCCCATGCACGTGAAACAATGCTGTGAGCAATTCCAAACTCCTGAGCAATACTCGTCACACTTCACCCTTCTTCCAGTTTACTGATGATTCTTCCCCATGTAAAGTCATCCAAATGGTGTCTACGGGCCATGTTGCAATGAAAAACACCACTACAGTGCACCGTAACAGCTCGCTAATTGCCTTGTCCTGTTTTGTCAGCTGCCTTGTGTTGTGGGACCAGACCCATTTGGCACTATAGGCTCGCTACACTCACGCCATGCGACATCCAGCTTTCTGTGTACATGTGAGAGATCTCTGGCAACATGCTCCTGCACCTTTATCTACTTCCACCAAATAGTTCATTCGTTATGTTACTTTATCCATTTCATCCTTAGGTTTTGCACACCAGTGTATATAACTGAGGTTATACTGTATATACCTTTCTTCCATATTGGGTTCAAATTACTTTGAGTTAGAGGTACATAGATTTTATTTGGAGACCTTGCGATCACTTGGATGACTGCTACTTTTGGCTCAGTTCTGTCTCTGACATCTTGAGGAGAATTAGCATAAAATATAATACCCAAATATACCTTCTGCCCTAAGATATGTTCCTCATGATGAATTCATGCCAGTGCATGGGCCACCAGAAGTAAGTACATCTTAATCTAGACTCAGAACCAGAACAAGAGTCAGGAGGAGCATGATCAGTAGGAGGATGTCCAAATTTCCAGGAAGATCAAGAATTTGCCATGCATACCACTTCTATTCTGTACCTACTTATTGCAGTTAAACTGAATGACATAGTTCAAGATTTGGGGCTTTCCAAAGGCAAGGCATATCTCTTAGCTTTCATCTATAGCAATGGAACCGTTTAGAGAAAGATGTCAATGTTTTCTTTTATAGGAATGGACAGTTGAAGTCAAACAACGTTTCAATGGACTGCAATCTGCTCTGTGGCAACAATGTTCACAGGTGAATTGAAGAGCTTGAATCATGCATGAAACTGAGCAGTGCAGACTTCTCATCAATTCATTGAAAACTAATTTGAAGGCTGTTTTGCTTCATATGAGAACTGCATTCAGTTCCTCTTGCACATAGTTCACATGAAGGAAACCTACACAAACCTTAAAAAATCTGTTGGAGAAAGGGTATTATAAGACCAACAGTGAAATATATATGCTGACCTTGAAGTTGTGGCTATGCTAACTGGACTATAAAGTTTTACAAAATTTATCTGCTTGCTTTGTGAATGAGACAGTCGAGCAAGGGATGAGCACTACTGTGTGAAAAAGTGGCTGCTTCAAGGAGAAAATGTTTCAGGACAGAAAAATGTGGTCCATTAGGTTTTAGTAACAAAGCAAAAAATAATATTACCTCCTCTCCACATAAAGCTTGGTTTGATAAAACAGTTTTGAAATCATTGGATAAAGGTGGCCAAGGATTTGCTTATTAAGAAGAAATATTTCAACGCTTTAATAAAGCTAGTATAATAGAAACTGTCTTCTTGGGTCTTCAGGTGAGACAGTTGTTTCAAGATCCCAATTTCAAAAATAAATTGAATGCTGCTGAAAATAGGGCCTAGGATTCATTTGAGAAATGGAAAGTCTGAAAATTATGTGGAATTTGTGGAAGAAGTATCATCTTCATTTAGGGCCTTTGGATGATATGCCAATAAAACCCCATTTCCCACATGCATTCTTGGTATTTTTTTTCCAAGTTTTAGATGAACATGGTGAAAATTTCCATCAAGGTATAGCTAAATTCAGAAAAGAGACAGTGGGAAATAGAATGAAAATATGTTTGCAGACTACAGCTGGAGCCTAGCACGCTAGTATGCTGTAACGAGCGTGGTACTTTATGTATCTCATATGGTGGTGAAGTTTGCAATTTTTGCTGCATGTGTCACCACTTACCCACTGTTTAATAGCAGTGGGCTGTGGTTTGACATTGCTTTACTGAAGTGAGTAATTACACTAATTACTCAAAATAGTAATTACTAATTACATTTTGAAATTTTTCTCTTGCAGCAAGTGATGTGACAGGTAATCTTAACTAATTTTGGATTGCTGAACAAGAATCCATTGTCTGTTTCTACATATGATCTCATTTTCTTGCAGTAGGTACATCAAAATAAGAGATATATTGAATATAATAACAAAAATTACTGAACAAATTAAGATAAATTTGGAAATATTTACAGAGAAAAATGATATTTTGTAAACAGCCCATGACATATGTATTCCACTATCTTTTGTGAGGGGGTGCCAAATAAACAGAAGTTTTCATCGATATAAGTGCCAATACCTGGGATCAAACCAGAATCTCTTAGGTTCACATAATGCTGAAATACATACATTCATGATTTCTGTGCTCTAATGACTATGTGTGAGCAAAGAATTCACGAAGAAGGCAATATGTACATAAAACAACACCAGAACGTGTTATTACAGGAAAAAATTGTAGTCACCTTGAATGCAAACAGTCCTAGATGTCCCCATTGAATGACCGCTTGGCTGCCCAGCATCTGACTGCTGCATGTTTGCCATCTCTTTTCAAACCCAACTGTAGCCGGCCAACATTAGTGCATCCCACATCCCCTGGTATCTTCTTTCTGCCTCCTTAATGTCTTGGTGAAACTTCTCTCCCATCTCTTCACTAACAGCTCCAAGATTTTCCGGAAGGAGATCGAAATGAGAATGAAGGAAGTGCAGTTTCCGGCTCATTCTACATCCCAACTCTTTCATGTGATCCAACATTGTTTTCACTATTGTTTTGTACTGTTCATCCTTTACGTTTTCTAGGAACTTCATCATAATGTCCCTCATTGAAATCCATGCAGCAAGTTCCACAGCATTCGTGTGTTCAAAGCTTTGGTCTTTCAACAGCTTTCAAAAATGTCTTCCTTGACATTTGCATCTGATAAATGTGGAAACATTTTTGCAATATACTGAAAACAGGTGCTGCTTTTATCCAAGACCTTAACAAACTGCTTCATGATTCCCAGTTTGATGTGTAGCAGTGCCAAAATAACCTTCTGTGGGCCAGCTAAGGCAGCATTTGTAACATTTTTTTACTCCCGGTGTCAACACTTATCTTTTGGGCCAGGTAGGTGTAGACCAGTACTTGTCCCTAGCTCTGCTGTCCCATTCACATAAATGACAAGGGAATTTAGTGTAGACTTCTTATTGTCATAATAGAGTACCACACACCTTCAAGTCACTACACACATCCCACCTGTGCTCATTATATTTGATTTTGTCCAAAATAGTTTACATTGTGATGTAATTTTCCTTTAGTGAAATGGAATGTGCTGCAGGTATCGAAGCTAGAATGTTTCCATTATGAAGTAGTACTGCCTTTAAGCTCCTTTTAGAGGAATTCACAAACAGTCTTTAATCTTTGGATTGGTAATCACTCCTCAGCTCCCCCCAGGGGCTCACCTTATGTGAGTACGGGTTTTGGCGCACCCGAGGGTTCCCGATCCATTCATCGCCATCATCCTTCCACCCTCGTCCGGCCGAGGTGGGTTTGTTCTCGTGACCGGGGGACTCAAGGTAGGCTCTCGTGCGTTCTGTGCATTTCATTCCATGTCGCCCCTCGCCATCGTTTCTTCTCTTCTATTTCTGCACATTTCGCCCCACGTCCATTCATTTACGCATCTATTTTCCTTCTTTGCCGGCCTACCTTGCGTGCGAAATGCCCACACACTTTTAGTTTCTTTTACCCTTTTATTTTAATCCTCCGTGGACACAGCCTGACGGATACCCGCGCACTGGGTGTGCAGCTGGGTGAATGGGTAATGGCGTCATCCCCATCACCCGGGGTCGTCATGTAGGGTATGTGTTCGTATCCACTGTTCAACTGCAGTCCCGCGGGGGGGACCATTGCATGAGCTGCTGACTTCTGACGGCGATTGGGTCCCTCTGTCTATGTTCTGGGAGGTGTGACCCTGGAGTGAGATAGGTATAGATAGGCCACTCACCCAAGCCGGGGTAACGCCCGGGAATTCAGAGCCCGAGGTCGGAGACGGTTGCAATGGTGGAGGATTTTTTTCGCTATGGAGCACCCTTTCTCCATTATTAATAACAAGCGCCGAAAAGTCTTTGCAACAGAAGTAGCACCACCAACAGCTGGTTATTACTTAGTGATTACCCGTACAGAGGAAGGACAATCATTCGAAAAGGTGAACCCTTTTATAATCCAGAAGGGCATTGACTCAATTGCTGGTCCTGTTCACTCCTGCATTCGCCTACGAAATGGTTCATTGTTGGTTCAGAGTAAGTCCGATCAACAAAGTAAGACCTTGCTGCGCGCCACGCTTCTCCACGGTTATCCTATCCGTGTTGAGAAGCACCGCACCTTGAATTCCTGTCGAGGCGTCGTCACCACTCACAGCCTCGACGGAATATCAGACGATGAGCTTGTCGAATATCTTTCCGACCGAAAGGTTACAGCGGTTCATCGAGTGCAGGCTAAACGCGACGGTGTGTTGGTACCTACTCGTACCCTGTTTCTCACGTTCGATGGCGTCGATCTGCCCACTAGTATTTCAGCAGGGTACGAACGTGTTGCTGTGAGGCCCTATATTCCTAGACCTCTGCGTTGTTTCAAATGCCAGCGTTTTGGGCATACGCAAGTCTCTTGTAAGAGTGCCGTATCTATCTGTGCCTCATGTAGCCAGCCGTCACACGAAGGTACCTGTTCATCAGGATCCATCTGCGTTAATTGCAAAGGGTCTCATTCTACTTCATTTGCCGACTGTCCGCGGTACTTGGACGAGAAGGCGATCCAGGAGATCCGGGTAAAGGAGAAACTCTCCTTCGCCGAATCCCGGAGGCGTTACCATGCGCGCCAACCTTCGCTTCTGCGATCGGGAACATTCAGTTCTGTTGTTGCCTCGCCAGTACACCGGAAGGATGCAGAGACTCAAACAAGGCACTGAGAAAAAATCGAAGCAGAAACTTCGTAGAGAGGATTTTTTGAAGGACCCTTGGCGTGCACGCGGTAAGAAGAGTTCACCTTCTCCTTCTCGAAGGTCGCAGTCCCAGGATGCACCTGGGACTAGCCGCGCTTAGCGGCCACCTTCACCCATTGCCACCCAGAACCGATTCACGGCGCTTGAATCGGTTTCTAGCACTGAGTGCGTGGGCCCTCCCTTCGAGGAGCCAATGGAGTCTGACCAACTCCATACAAAAAGCCCGAGTCCCAAGGTTAAGTATAAGGTTATTTTAAGCCGCCCTTCTAAGTAGACAGTTTATCCCTTTTCTTGATGGCTATCCTGACCTGGAATGTATGTGGTGTACGATCGCATAGGGCGGAACTGCAACTTTTATTGCGTTCCCATTCACCCATGGTCGTGTGTTTGCAGGAGACCAAGCTTCGCCCTGACGACCCTTTTGATCTCCGAGGGTACACTCCGGTTCGCTACGATCTTGAACCGGATGAGGGTGCTCCTGCTCATGGAGGTGTCATGTTATTAGTGCGTAACGACGTTCATTTTCAAACTCTCACAATTACGTCCGACTTGCAAGCTGTTGCCGTTAGGCTTCAATTACCCGGAACTCTTCTTTCCGGCATTTTTGATCAGTTCAACCTCTATCCTCAATACAGGTGAACCTACTTTTATTTCTGATTCTTATGGTTCGTTCTCTCACTTAGACCTTGCCGTTTGCTCCATCCAGCTTGCTAGTCGTCTGCAGTGGAACGTCGTCGCTGACACCTACGCCAGCGACCATTACCCCTGCATCGTTTCTCTTTTGTCTCACCACGTCCAGCATTCCGGAGTACCTACTTGGATATTCAGAAAAGCCGACTGGAGTTTGTATTCCAGCCTCGTGTGTTTTGCGGAACAGCCCTTCATTGACGTTAACCAAATGGTGCAGCACCTTACGTCTACGATTCTATCTGCCGCCGAACGCACAATTCCCCGATCATCCTCTCACCCTCGGTGTATTCCTGTTCCGTGGTGGAACGAGGATTGTAGTGACGCCGTTCGTGCTCGTAGGACTGCGCTTAGGGTGTTTCGGCGACTCCCTACACTTGATCATTTGATTACTTTTAAACAATCGCGCGCCAGGGCTCGTCGCATTATTCAGGATAGCAAGAAGGCATCTTGGAATCGTTTTGTCGAGTCTTTCAATCGCTTCACACTTCCTCTGTTTGGGATAAACTTCGTCGCTTCTCCGGTAAAGTGTCGCACTGTACTGTGTCTGGCCTTCAGGTTTCCAATGCCACCATAGTGGATCCGGCTGCCATTGCTAACACTCTGGGTGCTGCCTTTGAGGCGGTTTCCAGTTCAGACCATTATTCCGCCGGCTTTCGCACCCTCAAAGATCGGCCGGATACCGAGACCTTTAATTTTCGGTCTGCTAATAAGGAGTGTTATAATGAACTTTTCACAACGAGGGAGCTGGAGCATGCTCTTCATTGCTCTAGGCACTCCGCTCCTGGGCCGGACGGCATTCATGTCCTAATGGTACAGAACCTTTCAGCCGACAGTAAACTCTTCCTCTTACAGGTCTGTAACCGTATTTGGCAAGACGGCATTTTTCCTTCCGTTTGGCGCGAAGCCACCATTGTCCCTATACTTAAGCCTGGGAAGGATCGCCAACTACCTTCCAGCTACCGCCCTATCTCCCTCATCAGTTGCATTTGCAAGGTGATGGAGCGCATGATCAACGGGCGGTTGACATGGTGGCTTGAGTCTCAGAAACTTCTAGCGAACGTTCAGTGCGGGTTTCGTCGCCATCGCTCTACCGTTGACCATCTGGTGTGTGTGTGTCGACGCATATTATGAACGGATTTCGAGAAAGTGTCAAACAGTGGCTGTGTTTTTTGACCTAGAGAAAGCTTACGACACTTGTTGGAGGGGCGGCATTTTACGTACACTTCACGCATGGAATTTACGCGGTCGCCTTCCCATATTTCTTCGGGAATCAATGACGGACCGCGTCTTTCGTGTACGTGTGGGCTCGGTTTTATCTAGTGGTTTTATTCAAGAGAACGGTGTACCGCAGGGCTCTGTACTCAGTGTCACACCTTTTGCGATTGCTATCAACCCCATTGTTGATTTATTCCACCTGGCATTTCATCGTCCCTTCTCGTTGACGATTTTGCCCTTTATTGTAGTTCACGGCGGACCTGTCTACTCGAACGCCGTCGCCAGAGCTGTATCGACCGTCTCTACGCCTGGAGTAACGCCAATGGCTTTAATTTCTACGCCGAGAAATCCGTCTGTATTAATTTCTGGCGCCGGAAGGCTTTCCCTCCGCCCTCTCTCCATCTTGGGCCGGAGGTCCTTCCATTTGCAGACGAGGTGAAATTTTTGGGGTTGATCTTTGATCGAAAGCTGAGCTGGACTTCTCACGTTTCCTTTTTAAAGGCAAAGTGTGACCGTTCTATTAATATTTTACGTGTTTTAAGCGGCACATCCTGGGGAGCTGATCGGACCGTCCTGCGCCTTTATCGCTCTTTGGTCCGATCCAAAATTGATTACGGGTGCATTGTCTATACATCGGCACGTCCATTTGTGTTACGTCGCTTGAATCCCATTCATCGTGGTATCAGAGTCGTTACAGGGGCCTTTCCAACTAGCCCCGTACCCAGTCTTTACGCTGAAGCTGCAGAGCCTCCGCTGTCTTCCAGGCGTGAGATGCTTTTGTGCAGCTATGCCTGTCGACTCTCAAGCTTGCCTGACCACCCGTCCTTCGACTTATTTTTCGCGGAGTCGCTTGATCGGCAATATTTAGTTAGCTCCTCTGCATTGCTCCCTCGAGGGGTACGATTTCGGCAGTTCCTTCGGCATTTGGGCGTTACGCCAGCGCCGGCGCCGGGGGAAAACGCGTTTTCCTCCATGGTTGCGCGCTGAGGCCCACTGTCACCTTGGGCTAACGTCCGATGCCGAAGACTGAGACCCCTTCTTCAGCCTTTAGATCGGCTTTTTTAGAAGTACAGGCGCAATTCGTGGACTTTCATTTTATCTTTACCGATGGATCTAAGACTGATGCTGGAGTTGGGTGTGCCTTTGTTTTTGGCCAATGTAGTTTTACGTTTTGTTTACCTGGGCAATATTCAATTTTTACCGCCGAACTTGGCACGACTTACGGCACTGTGTTATTTGTACGGACTCTCTGAGTGCCCTTCAGAGTATTAATGCGCTGTACCATTACCACCCACTTGTACAGCACATACATGACCTGCTCCACTCGCTTGGTGTCTCTGGCATCAGCGTCTCCTTCATGTGGATTCCAGGTCATGTGGGCATCTCAGGTAATGAGTCTGCCGACGCCGCTGCCAGATCGGCGATTTTATTACCCAGATATTTTACCTCTGTTGTTCCTTCCACAGATTTGTTATTTTACGTAGCCGCATCCTCTCGCTTTGGAGGGATGAGTGGATGGCCCTCCGGGGGAACAAGTTGCGGGAGGTTAAACCTCTCTCGTTAGTCTGGGGTACCTCTTCTCGTTCGTGTCGTCGGGAAGAGGTAATTTTAGCTCGTTTATGGATTGGACATTGCCTTTTTAGTCATAGATATCTGTTCATTGATGACCCCGCTCCACTCTGTGAGCAGTGTGATGTGCCCTTAACGGTGCGTCACATTTTAGAGGAGTGTCAGGTTTTAGCTCCATTGCACATTCGCGTGGTTCTGCCTGTTGGCATAGCCAACGTTTTGGCAGACGACGCGTGTGCTGTAGAATGTGTTTTACGTTTTATTAGTGACAGTGATTTTAATCGGCGCATTTGATGTGCTGAGCATCCTTTAGCTTTGTAATTTTATAATGCCTGTTTTAATGGGGACTCCACACCCCAGTGGACATATGGCGCTCATGTCCCATGCGTTCTACAGCTCTTGACACGTCCTTTTACTCTTTTTGACCATGATTTTAGTGTGGTAGGTTTTAGAATTTGGTCTGTTGTTTTTACTGTTTTCGACCAAGCGGGTTTGTGTGTGATATTTTAATTTTTGGCTTTTAACTTTTAGATTTTGTACATTGTAAGGGCGCTAATAGCCTTAGCTGTTGAGCACCCTTAGACCCCATCTCATCATCATCATCATCACTCCCCAGCTGTTCTCTCAGTCCTGGAATGTCACAGCAGTAGGCCAGATCATCTTCCTTCTTGAAATACTTCCTGAACTCGTTATCTCTATGCCTATACCAAGAAACATAGTTCTAGGGGCAAGAAGATTTTTGTCTTTCAAATTAGTTCACTCTTTTCCTTTCTGAGGTCGAGGTCTCGTATCAGATTATTGAACTCTGACTGGTTAAACTGATTCTGGACTTGTTGTTTCTTTTGCTGGTGAAAAATACATATCAACTTGCTTGTCAGTGGAATCTGAGGAAGCTTCAGAATCAGGTAATTTGCTAGGAAGCGAGAGTATTGGAATTTCTGGCCCATGAGGAATGGGTCTCTTCAACTTTAAATTCAGGTCCACAATACTGTCCTTGTTTTTCTTATTAAATCCAGCCACTTTACAAAGTCAAAAATAACCAGTCACTGCTATGGTCCTGGGGCTCACACCAAACCATCCCTATCCCGAATGGAAGGGCCTTAAGTTTCCCATGGCTCCACTTGTAGGTTTCCAAGCATGTTTTACAAATTATGTGGGGAGCTCATACGTTGTCCAAGTTTCCTAATTTTACTTTAAAATACGCATAGTATAAATGTTCCACCAATGAAGTATTGGCCACCTCTGCCCCTTCATTATGAGCACCCACACACGTAATAGAATGATCTGACTCATTTACACATCTTCTTCTAATTCCTGATACTCACCATTTTCATAGCAGAACACAATATAAATAACAGGTCAGGCTTCCACCATACTTGTGATGTAACTGATTGTTACTGGACTAGGCAGCATTAAGAATTTTGCCGCTACCACAAACTACAAAAATGCAACTCTGCATTTCATCGGTAACAATTCTAAAAATAGACTGATATCAGAGAGTTCAGTGGAGTGGTGTTGGATTGACAAACATGCACAAGAATAGCAAAGCAAACCACAACCACTAACAACAACTGATTTGTTGTTATTGCAAATCAGCACTGAGCCGCAATAACACATTTTCAGACAGTAAATCATGATTAACATGAAAACTAGATGTGATACAGAAAAACCAGTGACATTTCTGAAATCAGGAGACCTTATTTAGTTAAAATCACTTATCAGATGGTTTGCCACAAAAATCATTCTGGGTAGTGTTATTAGTGTCAAAATTACCTGTATTTGTGTAAGTTATGAGTGGTACATGAAATATACACCCCCTCAAGAAAGTATTCCTCTGCACTTTAAAAAATTCTAGTAGCCAAATTAATGGAGGGAAAAGTCTAATTCTTTTTGGACATAAAGATCAAGTGATAATACAGTTTACATGTTTTGGTGGTTTTTCAGATCATTTATTTTATCAGTTATATAAATTTTTTAAATTTTGTATAACTTTTGCAACTTTTTTGTACGTGGTGTTTTCAAAATTATCTTTCATGCATTGGGTAGAGCATTTTTTTGTGCATACATCCATACACCTTCATCGACATGGATTTAAACTGGTGGAGAAATAAATTTGTGAAGTCGTAAAACGTGAGCCGAAAATGAGGAATTGAGGCAAAAAACATTAAAAATTCCCAACATTACATTTCTTCATCAGATAGAAGCCTATTTTCACCCCAAAATCAATGATACACACAAAAAAAAATGCTCTACTCAATGCATGCAAGATGATTTTGAAAACATATATTAAAAGAGTAGCAATTTTGGCATATTTTTCAAAAATTAATAAACCTGATAAAATGAACGATCTGTAAAACTGCCAAAACACGTAAGCTGTATTGCCGTTTGAACTTTATGGGGGAAAGAAAAAAAAAATATCCCTCCATTAATTTGGCTGCTAGAATTTTTTAAAATGGAGACAAATGCTTTCTTGAAAGGGTATATATGAATTCCTACACATTTTTTAAGTTTGAAGATTATTGTCTCACTGCAATCATCATTTAATGAACATAAGCAGTATAAAAAACACATGTTTAAAATATTTATATAGCTTTTGCAGTCATGAATACTGCTGCAAGCATTAAATATTTGGAATCAAAATAAGACAATACAGCATTTTTATGGTGAATTATAATCTCAAAATGCACTCACTATTCCTTACAGATGCCTTACTTTGTGTGCCTTTTTGTAAGAATCAAAAAGAAAAACTGATAGCATAAGTTACAATGAATTTCTGGTTGACAATAAACTAAGAAATAAATGATTACAAGTGATTTCTCGAGGAAACTTCATGGCAAATATGCCATCAAATTCATCAGTAGTTTGCAGTCAATTTTTCACTATGGCACATTACAAATCAGGTTCCAAGAGAAAGATTATGAAAACAGCTAGCAGATTTCCATATTATCATATACAGAAAGTTCCAGTAGCAGCAATATCTATGTGATAGACTAAAAAGCAGTCCCTCAATAAACCAGTGTGTCATAAACATAAAAGTGGAAGTACTATGCAAGAAATGTGCATCAAAGAACCACTAAATGCATTCAGGGAAGCTGGATTTAAAACAAATGCTTTACAAATTGAAACCTTGGAAAAAGAATCAAGGTCACAAAGAACTAACGTAAGGAGACAGGACAACAGGCTAAAAAGCCCAGAGCATAACATTGACTTGCCATCAGAGTGACTTGCACAATGTGAAAACAACACATATAAAAGCCTTGAAGCATTACTATCAAGAGAAGGTAAGACACGTAAAATAGAATTCTTACTGGAGCAATAATTAATGAATTATAATAAAAATTGCTTCACTGGAGTGAGGAACTCATAAAACAGTGTCATATTTGGCAATACTACTTACCCAGATGTTACAAATATGCTAAAAGTGCCCAGTAGCCACACACTTTCTCGGTTTGTTGGAAATATTTCTTAAGAAACAGGACTTATGCCTGGGATAAGGACAAGACTGGCAGCAGAAGTTAGCTGTCTAAATAAGGCAGAGTTGCTATACAGTTAGTAAATGATGAAATGTCTATTAAGCAACAACTCCAATATGATAGAAACTTGGATGCATTCTTTGGAAAATGAGATGCAGTGCGAATGCAACAACTTCAGAATGGTAAAAAGTCGCAAGAATGTGTGCAAAAGAAATTATCAGTTTTAGCCAATCATTTGTTGTGCCTCATGGTTAGCGTGCTTTTGACCAAGTTCAGATTAACGGTACCATATTTCTTACCAAGCAACTCGCAGATGCACAGCTATATAAGCTGACAAAAAACCTGTGATTCATGAAATAGAGCAATGTGGTCTTTTTCTGCCATGCACGGTAATAAGATAATTATAAAAGAAACATTACACTGATGAAAAGCTTATGCGGAAGTAAATTGCTCTCTCCTACACTGTCACATTTAGAAAAAAACAGTGAACAATCGCTCTTTCTAGCTTTCAACTAGTATAACATTTTAAAGAATTTGAGATCTATATTTTTAGAAATAACTATGTTTAATGGGAGGGAATGTTTTTGGGGATTGCATAAAACAGCTACAAGAGCTGCAAGCTTCAGAAATTATAAAACCTTTCAATTTTCTTATTAGGAAGAACATTGATCCTGCTAACTTCCAGAATATGAATGTTAAACATGTTAAGCAGGTATTTTCACAAGAAGTAATTTCAGCCCTTAAGTTTCTTAAAGACAATAGCCACATTCACAGAAAGGCCTTGGATTTTAATTCTTCAGGAGTTAACATTAAACTATAAGAAACTCGTGTTAAAATGTTACTTTTTCATGTGAGCAGTACTTCATAGCATAAATGCAGATGTGAGCAGTAGTTCACAGCATAACTGCCCTTGCAATGATGACAGAATGCAATACCTTTCAGTTGATGAAAGATTGGACTGGCTACAAAATGAGTTTCTGCCATAACTGGACTCCATTAAAAAGAAACGTGCTACATCTAAGAAGCAATTCCTAATGTAACAGTTTAATGGTATAGCTCTACTGCCATTTTGTTACCTTCTCTGTTACAAATTATTAGTATGTTGTGTTGCGAATTCTCTGATATCATATCGTAAATTTGTAGTGTGAAATACGGTGAAGTAATCTTCACGTTACTTTTAAATTGTAACAGCGAATTTAATGTTGACTGTAATAGTGTGTCAACTATAATTACATGCTGGGCCCATTTAACTTTAGGCATGTGAAGGAATAAACAGTTGTAAAAGTAATAAAATAGTAGCGGCTGACTCATATCGAAGGTGAGGAACAATATATCAAAGATTTAGAAACAGCATCTTAAATAAAACGTTACATTCTTGTAACGTTTTATTTGTTACATTCAAATCTACTAACAAAAGAATGTAGTTAAGCAATTTTGAATAGTCCAAAAGACATGTAGGCATGACCGCTTCCCTTAGCCGCGAGCTAAAGGTCCCTCCTCGACGCTCGTAGAATCTCAACTGCTTTCTTCACCTCGTGCTAAATCCGTGCTCATCTTGGACCTGTGGTGGTGGTCACGTAGAATGGCGTTTCTCTTTGGCACCAGTGCATGCGCTAACCCACCATCTGTTGCATCTACCTGGAAGCTCCTTCCGACTGGTAATGCAAGTGAGAAATGCCAGGCTGCGTTCTCCTCCCTTGGCCAGGCGAAAAAGCAGTCTGCTTTGGCTGGTAAGGCAGGTGAAGTGCAGGCTTTTTCAACGCTCAACCTGGAAGAACGAATGCTGCTGCGAGGAGGAGCCATCCAAGGCTCAAACCCCCCCTCTCTCCAGCGAGAAGGTGCGCTACCAGCAATCCATCTTGGTGATGCTCCGCAGGTCCCCGTGCGACGAGCACACAAAAAATATGGTAGGCAACATAAGCTCATGCAAACGGTAAGCAAGTGACAAAATATGGAGAAAAAAAAAGAGTAGAACGAGCAGTATAAGAATAAGATAGGCCCTCAAGGAAATAAAGTTAAGATAATACTGGGCCAAAAGAATTTAAATTATGCATAAATGCAAGAGGAAACGAGAAAAAATTTATAAAGCATGCAGGAACATTTTGTTTACATAAATATTATTAAGGTTACATAATGAAGATACACTTTGATGGTGTTTGATTTTTAGGACGCCAAACTTTATAGTGAAGATGACGCTTGTTTTTACGTAATGCTAAAGTTATTTGCCTCGGCTGCTTTCAGTCGCACTATAGAAACACGAGTTCTTATAGGGTTGTGATAAGACTCAAATTATAAGGCGCCACACAATTTACTTTTCAATTTTTTACTTCTTTTTATTTCATTTTATATTTTTCACATTTTTATAAACACCACACTTTATAAAATAAAACTGTGAGCACGTAATAAATTTTTGGCGGAGAACACAAATTTTTATCATTTATACTTTACAACATTTTTACCCATGACTTTCACGTCTGCTCTGTCTAATATCTTGCCCGAGACTCTTACGTCTGCTGTTTACTACATCTTGCTCGTGACTTTCACGTCTGCTCTGTCTAATATCTTGCCCGAGACTAACTAGATTCAACGGTAAAAACCTTTAGCGTCAGTAATGCTATTCTCTTATTGGCTAATTCTAGTCCAATAGAATTTAAGTATTCAAACTAAAAATCTCTCTTTACTTTTGATTGGTTAATTCCAAACTGTAAGCGAAATTACGTTATTACCGATATTTTTTTTATAACCAGTACTTTTAAAACTCGAAACACATTATTGTCACCAAAATTACATTATTGCTCCATTATTAACATCCTAAAAATAGTATTCTCACAGTTTTTTTCACTATTAGAGTATATAAACATTTACATATTACTAATAAATACATTTACAATAAGAATAATTATTTACAATGACTTTACATACAATATAAATAATAATTATATACATACTGTTTTCAAGGTGGGCTGTTAGTGAATTTAATTAATAAAAAATACAATTAATATCATTTAGGCATTAAAATACTGCCTCAAGCAGCATATCATAATGAAAGATAACAAAACAATGAATGTGAATGGCTGTATAACAATATATAAACAAGAACTATAGCCGAAAATATGAATATAAAATATAAATAATAACTAAACACCTGGTACTAATATTAATGCATACATAGCTTGCGCGCTAATACACTAATTATATTACTTGTGCCAAAGTACAAACACAAAAAGCGAAGAAAAAGGAAAACAAGATGATGCAAGAAAACAAAAGGAACAAAATGAGCAAGGGAAAAAAAAACAAAACATAAGGTGTAAGGAGACACAGAGGTAGGGAGAAAAGGAAGGAATCTTGGCCGAGCAAGACCTAGAAAGAAAAAAATATGGATTTTGGCATGCGCACGCACGCATGCACGCGCACACGCACACACACTCATGCACACACACACAACGAAATGGATTTTGTAAATGCGTTGATGACTACACATAGTCATTTCCCCTAAGTGAATGCTATAAAGCCCTAAATAAAGCTTAAAAATAGACGCTCCATTGCGTGTGTAGCCAGATGGGAACTTAAAGCAAAACTGGTAGACTGGACAGCTAAGCACAAATTGCAAAATATCTTAAACCTGTGTTTCCAAACAAAATATCGACGTATCTATGGCCTGGTCTTGAAAACTTTGAAATTAGCACCAAACTGAGATGAATGAAGATATTTAAGGACTATTGGGACCAAAGCTTGAGGCAACAGAATGCACAGAGAATTGGAGTTTTGCAGTTGCGTTAACAACACATCATTGCGTAAAATATGATTCAGGGGAGGATGACCCCATTTACCTGCTAACCAAAGTGGAGCTAAGATTGGGTCTAAATGCTGATGCTCAGGTAATGAAGTAAAGAATGCAGGAAAGTCGCGAGACAGGATGTTAAGCATAGCAATGCTTGGTAATATAGTTTCAGAATTAGAAAAACATCCTGCTTAAATAAATGCGAAAGGGCATCAGAAATACATTTTTGCACACCCTTGAAATGTCGAACTGTAAACTGAGACGTACTGCCTAGGAGCCAATTTTCCTGTCTGATGGTGATTAGAGAGAACCCATGTAATAGCTAGGTTGTCACACTCCAGCTCGAACCGACGATGTTCAAAAAAGGACCTAAACTTCTCGCATGCGGCTAACACTGCTAAAGCCTCGAGTTCATAAACGGATAAACAGCATTCCTGCTCTGAGAGCGTATGAGAAAAATATGTGACGGGGAGTCGACCTTGACCAGAATCCTGTAACAAAACTACCGAAAGACCAATCTAAGAGGTGTATCAGTTTGCACAATGAATGGCTGCGCGAAATCAGGCTATACCAAAACTGGTGGATTTGTTAACCCTTGCTTGAGATGTTCAAAAGCTTGTTGCTGGCTAAAAGTGCAAATAAATTGAGCACCTTTGCATGGTAAGCCATAAAGAGGTTCCGCAATTGTTGACAAGGGTGGTATTAATTTCACACAAATCAAAACCATTCCCAAAAAAGTAGAGTTTCCTTTGAGTTACAGGGACCGGAAAATTGCATACTGCTAAGGTCCTTGAAGGATCAGTTGACGTGCCTGCTGGTGAAATCAAATGTCCCAAAAAAGTTATCTGAGATACTGTAAAATTCACTTTTGACAGATGAACCTTGAAGACTCACCTTACAAAGCTAGTCAAAAACCACACTAAATGCTGTAAATGTGTTAAGAATCAGGAGAATATATTACCAGCTCATCCGAATAAATTTAAATTTCTGTGGGATGCGGTCCAACAATCGAAATAGCACTTGAGCCCCTGTAAATATTCCAGAGGAAACCATGCAAAATTAGGGCGCTTATGACCCAGTAGTTGAGCGCCCTAAAACTATAATCATTGCTGTACAAAATTGATAAGGTTCCATGATGTCGCAAACACAGTTAATGGGCGTGATGAGGGAGCTAAGGGAATCTGGTAATATGCCTGATTCAAGTTTAAGAGTAGTAAACGCCTTGGCATCCTTGAAATAATGAGTGTCATCATAAAGTTGTGTCAAAGGCATCGAATCAAGATTGAGACTCCTATTTAACTCACAAAAATCAAATACAAAACACGCTTCATTATTCGGTTTGAGAACTAAAAAAAACGGACTGGCATAGCAACTATCTGATGGTTTTGTAAGCCCCTGCTGCAACATATGATCAATTTTGTTACGAAGCATTTTTATCTTGGGAGGCGATAACTTATATATTGGAGTTCGAACAGGTTTTATATCCAGCAATTGAAAGTGATATTGAAACTTCCGAACAAGACCCAAGTTATCTATTAACACATCTGGATATTCTGCGAGAATTTGGGAAATTTGTTGGCGTTGATGTTCTTGTAGATATAACCAATTAACTCCCAACTCCTTAGCTAATTCCTGAGGGGGTTGTAAGCATGCAAGGGTTCATGAAGCAAAAGAAAATTTCTAACTCTGCTGCAAATTAAATGCCAACTTTGCAGTAAGGTTCAAAAAATTAAGTAACATTTATGAATCCTGCATAAATGGACTTCACAAAATTAATTCGTACGGAAGATTAGGCACAATAGAAAATTCAACCGTCCACGAAAATTGAATGTGCAAATGGACTGTTCCAACTATGTCATCCAAAGAATCCGAAACCGCCATAGCTAATTGTATTGTGTGATAAAATATAAGCCGTATGCGGCAATGTACGAAAAAGATGCAAATTGATTAAGTTCAAGGAACTGCCAGAATTTAATAAAGCTTGGGTTGTTAATGTACCACAAAGCACGGAATTACTAGCAACGGAGTAAAAGGTAATCCAGCAATCCGTGGTTGATGTGGAATAGCCGAATAACCTTGTACTAATTGTCATAAGGGGTTGTTTATCTCCTGATGACATCGACAGCGATGATCAAATGTATGTCCGTGTTTTTTTTTTTACAATAGGTACGGTAATCGGAAGAAACTGAATTTCGAAACAAAGTGGAATTACGTGAATCTGACACGGCGATTGAAGAGGGCGTCGTATCTGTAACTTTAGACAAGGTAGCTTGTATTTGCGTTTTAGGAGCGAACTATGTACCTTCAACTTGTAATCACATAATCAAGTTCTCTGAAGGAGGTGGGCCGATTAACAAAGGCACATTTGAGGTGAGTGCCGTCATTTAATCTTGATGGAATAATGTCACACGTTTGGTTTTGTGTGTCCTGAACATGAATATTTTAGTGTATTTACGCATATGCGTAACAAATTCGCTCAATTACACATGTGGCATCTGTGCTGCATAATATTATGTTGCTAAGAAAGATGATGTCAAATATGGCGGAAAGTGGAATTTTAAGACTGAATTACGAAAATCCGTACAAGTGAGAACTGAATGCCTAGCGGTTTCTAATAAGTAAACAGCTATGTCTACAATAATCAACAGCAGCTTATACATATAACACTGTT
Source organism: Deroplatys truncata (assembly GCA_030765065.1). Lineage (NCBI taxonomy): Eukaryota > Metazoa > Arthropoda > Insecta > Mantodea > Mantidae > Deroplatys > Deroplatys truncata. Next base: position 422,694,814 of record CM060990.1, read on the forward strand.
GATAAACTGTGTTGCAAGAACAATTCTAAATGCAAATAAGATCTAAGAAGTTCAAAGCTTGATATGGTATATTAACTGTAAGTTGCATATTAGCAATTAGTTTTTGCACTTGATGTTCTATTTTCAATGCTCATATATTCATTTTCAGCCCTTAACACTTTGTGACGCATAGCATAGTAAAGCGTAGTGAAATGATAAATGCCCTGCTGCGCATAGCGTAGTAGAACGTAGTAAATGTGTTTATCGTTTCATATAGGTTCTGCTTATGCTGACCTCAGCTTTTAGGAGCTGTGTTGATGTAAACGTACTCCTACTGCATTGTTCCAGCGATTTCGCAAGCTAGAATGTAATAGCAAACCATAAATAGCACTGTTTACAGCCCGGTGCAGTTGTGTAAGTAAGTAGTTTCCTGTTGCATTTATAGCCATATTAGTACCATGGAGGTTGTTTCAAGTACATCACGGTCTAGAAAACGCTGTAGTGAAAAGGTATTGATAACAGATGAGGAAATACTTGCAGCAGTTTACGAGGAATTAGATCGCGAAAGTAGCTCCGACGAATCTTGGTTTGGTGAGTTAGTGCAAGACAGTGATAAGGAACAAAGTGACAGTGCGAGTGCTGATATACAGGTAGCAGAACAGGGGGCTAAAGCTAGTGAAAGACAAATTAAAACTAAAGCAGTAGCAGCACTGTGGACCTCCAATTTGACTTTCAATAAGTTAGAAACATTTTCATCCCCTACAAGTGCAAATCATTCTATTCCTACAGGAAGTCCAGAAATAGATTATCTTAAACTTTTTATAGATTCCAATTTTTGCGGAAAAGTCGCGGAGGAAACCAACAGATATGCAGCTCAGATTCAAGCTAAAAAGGTGGATCCAAAATGGGAAGTTACAAATTCAAGGGAGATACAGGCCTATTTAGGTATTTTGATATATATGGGGATGGTGGATTTACCTGAAACCAGAGATTACTTTTTGGGGGATTTTTGCATTTGTCCAATTGTAAGACAGGCAATGACATTGCTCCGCTTTCAAAAGATATCGCAGTACCTTCATTTGAATGACGAATCTGCAAGGCCACAATTAGGGGTAGATTCTTATGATTATCTGTATAAAGTACGACCTGCTTTAGACATAATCAAAAAGTTTGCGAGTGTCTACAAACCCAATCGTGAACTTTCTGTTGACGAAGCGATGATAGGCTTCAAAGGACACTTCTTTTTAAAAAATATATGCCTGCTAAACCAACAAAATGGGGCATAAAGGCACGGGGTATTGCAGATAGTAAAAGTGGGTATTTATTGGAATGTAAAATCTATCTGGGAAAAAAAGAGGCGAGAAACAGCGATCTTCTACTTGGGGAACAGGTTGTTTTAGACATGTGTGAAAAATATACAGGGTTTTGGCATCACATATATTTTGATAACTTTTTTACTTCCACGCGGCTAATGAATTTACTTTTGGACAGGAAAATGTATGCATGTGGTACAACTCGTGCTGGAAGGAAAGACTGGCCAAAACCATTTTCAAAGCCAAAACAACTGAAATTGAAAAGGGGCGAATCTCGCAAACTGCAACATGAAGGTGTAACTGCAGTTGTTTGGCACGATAACAGGGACGTTCTTTTATTATCTACCAACTCCGATCCTAGAACTGATGGGGAAGTAGAAAGGAAGAGTGGCAAGGGAAAAGAACAAATAAAGATACCTTGTCTTAATGCAGTGATAAAGTATACTCGTAATATGGCAGGGATTGATCTGGCAGACCAAAGGAGGGAGTATTACGGTATCGGCCGATCCTCAAAAAAATGGTGGAAATACCTGCTCCATTTCGTAGTGAATGTTGCTATCGTTAATAGTTTTATTATATACGACATTTAGAACAGACCTAGTTCTACAGCTCATGGCAATAAGCTTCTTTACTACAGGCAAAATTTAGTGCAACAGTTAATCGCAGACTTCACGTCATGCAAGCGAGCAGGATTTCAGCGTAGCCTACCTTCTGCTACTCCTGCACCAAGTTCTCTTCACACCCTCGTAAAAATTCAAGGCCGGGTGAAATCGTGTGCTCAGTGCATAGTGAAGAAAAGGAAAACACCATTAGGTCGTGGCATACAGTCACAATACAAGTGCAAACAGTGTGACATTGCGTTGTGTACAATTAGGTGCTTCTTCAATTTCACGAGGCAAAGGGGGTGGAAATTCAAAACTAATACAAGGGTGTACATACGAAACCATTAATAATCTTAAGTGTGTATATAACATTTGTATGGTGCAAGAGAATAGTCTAGCTAACATGTTATGGACATGCTGTAATATCTTCACTGCAATAATGGCAGGGATGTAAACATTTTAAGGGTGAGTACCATAATAATTTTGCATAAATTATTGTATTTATTTTACTTAAGTATAGCAGACTTTATTCCGGTTTTTAATATCCTAAAGTAACGAATTCCATTGCTATTAATATTGCGGAGTTATAAAGACGCATCGCAAAGGGGTGCATGTATATAAGTGTTGTTTGTCTACAAAGGGGTTGATGTTTGCAGTTATAAATTATTGAAATAATATTTATCTTATTTACTTCAACCAATTTTAAATGAGTTATGAATTAATCAATTTAATTTAGCTACTAAAAGATATAATTATGCGTGTATATAGGTCACTTTTAGTTTAAAATCTGTAGTAGCAGCTCAGAATTTAAATGGACACAATTCTGCTTGGAGAACAACTAGCTAATACTCTATGCACAGCAAAGGGTTAATGTGGTGTGTTGTATGTGGCATGTGTGAGATTTAAGAGCCCTCTATTGGAACTTGGAAGAATGAAAGTAGGGATGATTCTAGATGATATCATACATACACTAATGATGGGAAGCAAAAACTTATCTGCTGTGTTTTTTTTTTTTTTTTGTTTATTTTGTGTGCCTATTTCGTTATGTATTCCACTAAAGTTATTTGTCCTTCTAAATATTTGAAAGCACATTACAAAATTCTTTATTGCAAATTGATTGAGTCTTCTATTTATATTTATGTTCCACATTTAACTTGTGAAATCATTTGAACCCATGACTGCACCATGCAGCCATTATCCATTATCTTTTGGTATCAGGTTTTGTGTTTATACATAATTCTAAGACAAAAGTATGCAAGATGTGTGATTTCATTCATTCATTCGTTCATTTTTGAACCTGAGAGCTAAGCAATCGTCAGAGAGCCATTATTGGAATAGTGATTTACTACTGTGAGGAGTCCAGTAAATTTTGCCTCATCTCACTCTGCCCCTTTAATGTAATTTTGTGGAGTTCAAATTTAAGACCATGCCACCTCACTACCAAACTGTCTAAACAGCTGATTGCCTGCTTATCAAAGCATTGTAAAAGCTACTGCTAGTTAACTGTTTCATGTGTTTCCTGGACTACAACTCAACTGACTGGCCACTAGACACTAGAAAGTGGCCACCTTCTTATTATAGGTGCAGACTTCAGGAATTTTTGTAATTGTAGAAATTTTTGACAGAACATTTGGTTCCCACTTGCTATTAGTGATTGTAGAACCTTGTGCTAATTTATACACTTCTTTAGACATGCTAAACATATGAGCACCTTCCGAAGGGAAGATGTTCAGATTAGGTTGGTCTCGATGGGACAGTGGTTCCCGAAATCTATGGGAGATTGGCTAAATCTGGGTAGTGATGCCCAGACAGGATTGAGAGATGCCTCAGTGTCCTCCAGCACCAGCCAGAGAGTTGGGAGATGGTATGCTAGATCACTGTCAACCCTACTGAGGTTCATCGGTAATCTCCCCTTTGGGGATGATGCGCATAAATGGGGTATCCATTTCTCTCCCTGTGCAAGCAAGGGGACATTTTTAGGAAACCGTGTATTTGCCTAATGGAAACACACATGAAGACGAGTGCCACTTGGTTGGCATCTTTCTCTGGTCATAGGAGGGGAGCTTTGGCTCTGTGTAGACCTTTGTTCACAAGCTTCTTTGGACATCTTTCCTCTCCTGCAAAATGACAGCACTAAAGTTTCTTAAAATGCTGCAGTGCTTTATTACAATATCAATATGTAGAAAATAAATATATCATATCGGATGGATAGCACAGGGTCTTACTGTTGAAAGTACCATGCAGAGAAAATTTAGTATTTTGAAACCAAATCCCCCAATTTAGGATATTTAGAAGTTCTTTTTTCCAAGCACCCAGACTTGGAGTTAAAATGCAGAGCACATCTGGGAAATGTAGGATATCTGACAACTCTGGATTGACTTAAGAAAAATTTGCTCAAAACTTAAGACATTTATGTATTTTTCTCAGAAACTCAGATTTTGGACTATAATTGCTTTGGGATGAGGGTGATGTGCATCTGCATCTTAAACTAGCCTGGAACAGTTATGCAAAGATAGTTCTCTGTGAGCTTTGTTTTCAAAGCATGAAGTCAGAGAGAATAGTTGTATTGTTTACAACTCGGCATTATTACTGAATCTAACCCATTACAGGCAAAAATATGACTTTTGAATCATGCTGCTTCTTGATTTCCAAAATTAGCATCAGAATATGTAAGGAGGGAAACTGTTTTAAACAAAATATTTAATTCGGAATGGGTTTTATAAAAGTAATTTATAGATTCTTATTCCTGTCATTTCAGTCCTCCCTTTTGCTTCTGTTTGCTTACTGTGTGCTTCTCATTCCCCTTTGTTATTCAACCTCACTCCTAAGTATTCAAATTCTTTGACCACTTTTAATCCTTTCCCATTTAGTACCCACTTTTCTCAGTTTAGTTCCTTTTTTGAAAGCAATAACTTTTGACTTAATTATATTTATTCTGATTCCTCATTCTTCCCAAAATTTCTGAACTTCATTTATTGCCCTTTGTAACCCAACTACCATTATGGATCCTACCAATAAGTCATTGGCATACAATAATCCAGGAATTTCTTTATTTGCTATTACCTGGCAATGTTGATTTCCTTTTTGGATTTTGTTATTATATCATGTATGAATAAACTAAATAAAAGTGCACTCAATTTACATCCTTGTCTCAATCCTATTTTTTGTTCTGTGATCTCGGCAATTTCATTTCTTTCCCATCTTATACAAAATTTAACCCCTTTATAGATTTTTTCTACTTCTTTTATGTAGTTTTCACTTACCCCTTTTCTCCTTAATTTGCATACTAGAGCTTTTCTGTTTGTCATCAAATGCTTTCTCAAAATCTGCAAAGAACATGTATACCCTTCCTTTCTTTTTACCGAGGTATTTGTCTATTATTTTCTTTATTATGAACACATTATCTATTGTTTGTTTCCCTTTCCTGGAACCTGCTTGAAATTCTAATAGCTTCCCTTTTGTTCTACTCAATTTTTTAACCTTTCTACTAATAGCCCTGTATATATTTTTCCTAAAATGGATAACAGACTTATTCCCCTGTAATTTTCTGGTTTATTAGGTCCTTCATCCCCCCCCCTATATATAGACACTATATATAGACTTATTTTCCAACTTTCTGGGATGTGAATACTTTCTTTTATTCTGATTAATACCTTTGTCATCACTTCTAAGCCCTTTCTTGTTTTGCCATATACTTTCCAAAATTCTCCTGGTATTCTGTCATCCTACTGCCTTTTCTTTTTTTTTTATATACCCTTTAGTTGCTGGTAGACCTCTTGCATTATGAATTACCTGTCTAGTTCATCATTTGTTATTTCTGTTCCTATCTCTCTTATTTATAATTTAGTCTTTTTTCCTTCCCCAATCAGTTCTCTGAAATATTTCTGCATTCATTTGGTGTAATCTCATACCCCCCCTCTTGTTTACTCCTCTTCTACTTCCCAATTTTTTTAACTCTCCTTTCCCTCTATAGCTTCTTTTATCCTTATCCCTGTACTTTAATACCATTTTGTTCCTCTTCATCTCTAGTAGACATTTATATCCATTTCCTAGCCCAGATTTTTTCCTCTCTGTTTCTTCTTCCCTTCTCCTCCATCTAATAAGTTCTTCAAATACTTCTTTTTTCTCTGCTCTACACTCGTCATCAGACCACTCTTTACTTTCCTGTTTCCTACTCTGTCTTGTTTCCATTCCCCTCCCTGCTCTTGTTACTAGAAATTCCGGTACCTCTAATGCCTTTCCTGAGCTTTCTTCCCTAATATTTACCATTATTCCCTTTTCTAACATTTTTCCTAGCATTGAATTTATGTCTTGTAGAAAACCCTCTGTTTGTTCCTTCCTCCATTTGAATGTTTTTATTCTCCTTGTGTGCTTTTTTTTCTCTTTCTACCTGTTGTTCTCCAACTTTTAATTTTAAATTTGTGTCTGTCATTAGTGAAAAATGCCCACTACTAGTACATAAGTTTGTGATTTTAATCTTATGTATCATGCATTTGATATTACTTGACCATAATACATAATCAATTACACTTTGGCCATTTATATTTATCAGGGTATATTCTCCGTTTTCAATATTTCCCATTTAGAATATCAAGTGCATTTAATTCAGAAAAGTCAATAAATTTTTCACTTCCTCTATTCACAACTGTATCTTTACTGTGTCTAAAACTCTTTTTTTATTATAACACATCATTATTATCCCACCCATCCATTAAATTTACATCATTTTCCCCTATTCTTACATTCAGTAGTCTAGCTTCTCCAGCAAATGCTGTAAAGTTCCTGTGAAAATTTTGTTTTTCAAACCTTCACAGTTCCAAAAACCAAATCATCTTACTGTTCTGCCCCTAAAAGATCTAATCTTTTCAAGATTTTGTTTACTTCTCAACTTGCAACTTTCCTATGTTTTTTGTTTCTCTTTCTGCAGCATCAGAATGCTCTCCTGAGAGGGGTTAACATGATACTTTCTTCCCCTTCCTTCTCCACCTCCTCCCCACATCTCTGTTGCTGCTCCCCTCTTATTTTCCCCATCTTTTCTTCCTCACTGGACACTTCACTACACTGTTACCATGCCTCCTTCCCCTTCTGTGCTAAACCACATGCTGCTTCACTCTCCTCCCTCCTAGGTGACACTACCTTCTTTGAAGATGATGTAACTCGTGACATCTTCATTGTCATCATATCTGCTCTCTTCATCATTGCAGCTGTTGAGTCATATGAATGTTGTGACGTTCCTTCACCTGTTGAAATTATGCCATTTTCCTTTCATGCTGGGTTTGATATCTCTCTGTCCCTTGCCTTTGTGCTGGACTTTGTGCATCCTCTGCTTGCTGTGGATGTTAATTCACCTCTTTCGCTCCTGTTGTGCTGACCTGTTTCCTTCCAGTCCATTTCTTTCCTCCATGTGCCCTTCTTGTCCACATATGTTATATTTACTCTGCATATCCAGATATGTAGATTCCATATAAATGCTTGTTTGTCTTCTATCTTGCTTCCATCATCTTAATTAAATTTCTTTTTACATCTCTCTGAGCTCTTGTTAGGTCTTTGTTTATAAATATGTTGCTCCCTTTTAACGTCTTTGCTGCTCTTAAAATTTCATGAATTAGGTTGGATGTTGCAGATTTTGCTATTATTGGCCTTTTCCTACATCGCCTTCCAACTCGATATGTCTCCACAATCTCCCATCCTGTCAGATCCATTTCAAGTTTGTCCAGTAGAATTTCCCTTACTTCTTCCAGTGGCCAAATACCTCTTCTCTCTTCTACACCCATGAGCACCAAATATAATCTTCTCCTCCTCTCATCCATTCTCTCCATTTTCTCCTTTATCCCATCTATGTCTCCCCTTATTCCTAGCATATCTTTTCCAATATCTTTTATTTCTTTGGCTACTTGCTTCAGGTTGTCTTTTATGTGTTCTTCCATTCCATTTATCTTATTCAGTTTTTCTTCAAGCTTCTATAACATTGTATTTCCTCAGGTCTTGGGTTTAGTTCAGTCCCAACTGTCATTAATAGCATAAATATTATGCTTCCCAGTACTAACCAATTCGTCAATGCTCCATTTAAGCTTTCATAAATTTCTTTATCATGAATAGCCCTATTCTAATTCTGTAAACAGTAACTTCTACTACTATTGTCACTTGTTCCGTGTTTCGTATCAGTGATAGCTATCTGCAAGCACAACCTTCTTCCTCCACTGCTCACCTCATAGGCTAGAAATGACAACCAAGTGGCTGGAAAGAATTTACGAGGCTCTAGTGGAATAAAGAATGCTTTATGCAGTAGAGATCTGGGAGGGGCACAGATGTATGCAGAAAGGTAGATCAGATGTGCAGAATGTTCTGTAAAGAACTATTAGGGTTACCAAGATCAGCACCAAGAGAAGTAGCTTTGGTAGAACTAAGAAAAACAAGAAGGAAAGGAATAATAATGGAGATAATAGTAAAATTTTGGTATAGATGTTTGGTTAAAGAAGAGGGAGACAAGAACCATTGCGAGAGCAAATATGTTGTATTATGTGTTAGCCCCACGTTGTGGAAGCCAATTTGCGAGAGCAAATATATGTTTTTACTTCACGCGATGCCATCTTGTGTGACGTCACTCCTTGTTGGTTTGTTTAGCTCCATCTGGCGTAGCAAGTTGCATTAGTTTTGAAATAATTCACTTCAAATGTTCTCCGGCTAGCTATTTGGGGTCGAACATGTTTCTCATGCAGGGTGTGAATCGGAAAGGATTCTTTTATCCAGAAATGATATTGACGAAGAAATTGGTTTTATAATCTTTATTGCAGAACACGTTCACGAACACTTTCACAGATTTATCTGGATACTCGCCATACTGAAACTGTTTGTAATAACTTCTTATCACTTTTAACTCACGTACTTCAACTTTATATATTTAACTGTATAATACTTTATAAGATTTCTCGTAATTCTGCTGCGCGTAACTTGACAAAATAAATGACCTGAGAGATCGACGTGTAGAGTACGGAGAATTTTGTAGAACTGGTGGCTGACGTGTTATGTGTTGAGAATCTTGTTGAACTGGGGACACGCTACCTCGGCCTGGCTTATTTATAGGCTTGCCTCAAGATACGCCTAAGGATTATAAATGAAATGCTATTGGCTAATAAAACGCGCCAACATTAGCGTCTATTTTAGTATCCAATGAAAACCACTAATACATATTTCTTTTAGGGAACATTCTAGAAGCTTTTACCGAAAAGGCGCGAAACATTACGTAACTTCCTGGTTCCCGGTAACGATAAACAACTCACCCCTTCATTGCATTATTACGTTATTGTTGACAGTTTCAGTAAAGCCATATATTATTATTTACCAATAATTATTACAATTAATAAACCTCTGAAATCAATGTTACATAAAAATACATATTCATATTACTATCCTTATTTACATCTAAGTAATTTGTGATACAAATTACCGTCTCACCATATATAGAATACTGTAACAGATAAGAAAAAGAAGTGATAGCTTGGATGAGGACAGGAACAGCATTTCTTAAGAGGGATAAGAGGTAAAGATAAAGGAATATGTGAAATGTGTGGTGAGAAAGAAACTATAGCACATTACATGATGGAATGTAAGGAGTTACCATTGTGAAGAAAAATGGTTTGGGAGGAAAAATGGAAAAAATTAGAGGGGAAAATTGTAGCTATAAAAATGTTAATAGGGAAAGAAGAAATGAAGATTAGAATTATAGAATAGTTTTTGCAGAAAGCAAAAGAAAAATGGGCAAGGAAAGTAAAGAGTACAAGAGAAGAAGACAGAGGGATGGAGGGGGGATAATGAAGATAAAGGGGAAGGGACAAAATGAGCTACCTGGCGGGGAAAATGGCCTGGGTGCCATGCAAGCCAAGGCAGCAACAAGGTCAATTGATAATTTGTACATAGTTTAGGTTAAGTAAATGAAAAATTGTAAATGTTATATAAAGGAAGTTGCAGAAATAAATTCATTCATTCATAAAAGTAATTTTTTATACTAAGTGTCTAAACTATTGTATTCAGTAATTTTAATATACACACCTTCAAGTTCATTGTTGAAAATTTTCCAACCTTGGTTTCTAAGTTAAGTATTTGTCCATAGACAAGAAATGAATGTTATCAAAAGGAATCTGCTAAATGCTAATCTTAAAAGTTAGTTTTTTTGTGTCAAAGTCCAGCGAGTAACATAATGTTAAGGTTTTCTCTCAGGAGTTTTAGAGCATTCAACATTTGTTCATAGTTCTATCGTATGAAAGAAAAAAAGTGCTGAGAGAGCCCCTTAAAATAATTCTGATACAGTTGATCGTAGCTACCATATCTGGCTGATGAGAGAAGAGCTCTAAAACTTGATATGCATGTTGAGAGAGAAAGATGCTACTCTGGTGTCACATCTTTACAATGTCATTAACAATAGGCAGATATCCACATAGAATCATTCAGAGTTAGGTGTACAGCACTTCTGGAATTAACGGTATAATGGCTGTGGCTATATTTTGAAAGAGCAGGCTAGGGTAGGATATCCTGTTTTTCTTGCTTTAAAATACTCGAGTAGTAACTCTTATGTTATAATAGTTATATATTTGAGGTGTGTCCATAAAGTAACTTTCCCTGGAGCTGTTTAAAGAAACAACACGATTTAATGGAAAGATTTATTGGAACAGATATAGGAAGTTTTGAGCTACTTTTCAACATATTCACCATTGGAATTCAGACATTTGTCCTACAGTGGGACCAACTTTTGTATCCCTGTGTCATAGAATTCTGGTGCCTGGGATTGGAACCACTTTGTGACAACCATCTCTGCCTCTCTGTAATTCTGAAAATGTGGATGCTGATCAGACAGGAATTTCTTGAGGTGTAAGAAAAGATGGAAATCATTGGCAGTGAGATCCAGGCTATAGGGTGGATGATTAAACACCTTCCAGCTGATCCAGCTGCAGGAGATCTGTTGTCCGTTGAGCTGTATGTGGCCGAGTGTTATCATGCAGCAAGACAACACTGGCACTAAGCATCCCATACCGCTTGTTCTGAATGGTCCATCGCAATTTCTGTAGTGTTTTGCAGTAATGCTCAGCATTCACAGTCTCATCTGTGGTCAGGAATTTGATGAGAATTCCCTTCTTACCAGAACACTGTGCACAGACACAGTCTGCTTGAATTTTGTCTTGCAGGGAGATCCACTGTGGTGCCAATGTATTGACTGCTGCTTGGTTTGTGGGGTACTGTATGCAACTCACATTTCATCACCTGTGATGATTCGGCCTAGAAACTCATCGCTGTCATCCTGGTACTGCTGCAGAAATGTCAATGCTGACTCCATGTGCTTTGCTTTGTGTTCTGGTGTCAGTTGCTTTGGCACCCACCTGGCACTTAATTTCCTGAACAACAGGTGTTAATTTCATGGAATAAGGAGTGACACATCTGTGGGAAATGACTGCTGAGTTCCGTAATTGTGAAGCGACAATTCTCCATAATGCATTTCTGCCCAAGATCCACAAGGTCGTCTGTAATTATGAATGGCCTCTCACTGTGCTCCTCATCACATTTTATCAACCTGCTAAAAATTGTCTGCACCAGCGATGCACATTATGCTTGCTCATGATGTTAGGCCCATAGACCTGTCACAGCTAACAATGAATTTCAATTGGTGCTTTGATATGTGCATTCAAAAACTTTATCACAGACTGCACTTCACACTTGGCAGGAGCTGGAATAAGAGCCTCCATCTTCAATGCTGCAACAATGCTACTGTGAAAACTTGGGAAGTTCTGCCAGTGCATGTGCCATGCTGTGGCATTACTCTATCATGTACATGTAATTGCTTCAAGTAATATATAGTTTGCTAGTTTTGGGACGAGTGGGAAGATTACTTTAGGACGTGCTTTTTATATCCTTGACAAAATGTAGTACTATCTGTACATTTTAGGAAAATGTGTGTTTAACTCTATCACAGCTTTAAATTTACTTTGGCAAAAGGTAAAGTTTTCATAGAGATATATAATTATAAATTTTAAAAGCTTTATATTCATGGTAGGCAGTTTTATGGGAGAGGTTGAATAATACAGTCCTTGAAGAAACTTGAATCTTTGGAATAGCAGGAATGTCGTCAGTACTGCTGTCCAGATTGTTATCACTGTCTCCCAAGTTTATCAACATCTAAGCTGCTTGTATGATGTTCCAAGTGTGACACACATTTATTGCCACTGTTCACTTGATACATTTTGTATAGATTGTTGTACGAAATTTCTCAGAGATGACTAAATGAAAGAGTTTGCTACATACCACTTTATATTTGCCCAAATTACGAGGGTGGATTGGAAAGTAATGCACAATAACTTTTTTCTGCATTGCTATTGTGGCTGGGATGTTGAAATTTCACTTAGTATAGTTTGAAGCTTTCACTACAGACGCTATTTTGTTCTCGTGAGTAGCTCTAGCGAGAGAAGTGTGAACTATGCAACAAAGATGGCACGCATATTACTGTCATCCACTTGTGAAAAGCAGCGAGGTGTAGTGTGATTTTTGTGGGCTAAAGGTCATAACTTGAGTGAAATTCACAGGGACATTCTGGCATGTATGGGGACGACTGTATGGACTGTAGCAATGTCTCCAGTTGGTGTGCATTCTTCAAAGATGGCCGTGATAACCTTTGTGATTTGCCATGTTCTGGATGGTTGGTAACAGCTGTAACCCTGCAGAATGTCACAGCCATTGAGGCGGCAATTCTGAACGACTGTTGGATCCAACTGCGAACCTTATCTCTGCAGTTCAGCATTTCATACAGTGCGGTGTAAGATATTGTGCATGACACATTGAAGTTTTGTAAAGTTAGTGCTCGCTGGGTGCCTAAGAACCTGACAGACAACCACATGGGCCAGTGAATGATGACAAGCTTGGATCACTTATCGCCTTTGCTGTAGAAGGGTATGTCTTTCTGAAGGGAATCGTCACTGGTGATGAGTCATGGGCATACCACTACATGCCTGAAACAAAGCAGGCCTCTATGGAGTGGAAACATGCTGCTTTCCCAGTAAAGAAAAAATTCAAAGTGACTCCATCTGCTCATAAAGTGCTTGTGATAGTATTCTGGGATGTGAATGGTGTTTTATTAGCAGAATTTGCTGAACACAGGGCCACTGTGAATGCTGCAGCCCACATTAAAGGTTTGTTAAAGTTGCATCATGTCCTTCGTGACAAACACTGTAACATTAATGCTGACGATGTCAAACTTCTTCATGACAATGTTCACCCCCATAATGCTGCTGCTTCTGCTGTTCGTATGAAAATCTAATTTGGCTGGTAGGTGCTCCAGCTTCCACCATACAGTCCAGACTTGGCACCATCGGCCTTTCGTGTGTTTGGTCCCATGAAGAAATTCCTGGCTGTTCAACGCTTTGTATCAGATGCAGAAGTGAAAACAGCAGTCCTCAGATGGCTATACTCCAACCGAACGGACTTCTATGAATAGGGTATTATGAAACTGGTATCATGATGGGAGAAATGTGTTGAGAAAGTTGGCCGCTATGTAGAAAAATAGACAAAAGATGTCAGTTCATTTGTGCATTTGTTTGTAATGGTACCTATTAAACATTTCATAAAAAAAATTGTGCCGTGTGTTACTTTCTGATCCAGCCTCGTGGCACTGTGATGAAAGAAGCCTAATGGTGTGGCCTCTGTTCAAAGTGATTTGTAAGAATGCAGCTGTGGTTTGTGGACTCGAACCAGCTCCACAAGTTCCACTTTAGTCAGAGTTTCAGTGTATGAAATGTTATTTCTGTGTAGCGATGTCATAATTTCTTCTGCAAAAATAGTTACAATCATTGAACTTAGACCAGGAAGACATTAAGGAATATCTAGGATTAACAGAATTGTGCTTTAACGATTCAGACTTTACTTTTAATGGTAAATTTTATAAGCAATTGTGTGATCTTGCTATAGGTAGCCCCCTTTCTCTGTTTTTAGCAAATCTATCTATGATTTACATGGAAGTCCACATTAACAAGGAATCCCCACCATTGTTCAAATGCTGGTTTAGTTATGTTGACATATATACAGTGATACTAGGTAGATTCATCCCAGATGCTCTGAAGTTGTTAAGCTTATAGAACAAGGACATAAATTTTACATTGGAAATAGAAACAGATGGATGCCTTCTATTCCTGAGCTAAAATTATTTAGCTGCAATGGGAAAATTGAATTTGGCATACACTGGAAAGAAACACAGACGGACAACTTCATCAAGGCAAATGGCTACATTCCAACTAAACATAAATATACAATGATCAGTTGTTTAACTTATAGAATTGTAAACGTCATCTTAAATAAACCCTGTGTATAATAAACAGTTCCAAAAATCGTGGAAATCACAATGAACAATGGATTTAAGAGAGACTTGGTTTAAAAGAAAATGGCTAAATTCTGTAGGCAAAAGGAATCCAAGCACTTAAAATAGGACTAAGGAAGATAAGACCTTCAAAACAAACATACCACCTGCGGGCTGACAGGAAATTCCAAAAGATTTTCAATGAATTCATCATAACACTAGCACCATACAATAGAATCTCTATTAAGATGATGCTGAAATCAAACCAAGAAAAAATTCCTCCAGAAAATATATCAGGCATTTATGAAGTGGATTGTGAAGATTGCATTAAGGTTTACATAGGAAAAACAAAACAGAATCTAAAAGCCAGACTAAAAGAGCACCTGAGAAATATTAATTACAAACAAGTAGACGAATCTGCAATAGCGTCACACTTTTGAAACAGTGACCACAGTGTTCAAACTAGTATCACTTTTCTCAAAGCCATAGACCAACCCCAGGAATTAACCATTTGTGAGAATATTGTCATTGTGAAAATAACCACCAGGCAATGAACTTAGAAATGTTGAAGGAGAGGGACCTAATTAGTCATTTCTTCCATCTGCCACCAGAGAGTAGCCCAGCAGCAGGAGAGAATGATGCAGCTATCAGAACCTTGTTGAGGAAGGGGTAACTACCCTAAAAACATGTTTCTATAGCTACACAAGGTAAACTTGTAGTTTTAATGGTTTGTGTATTTAAACATGACTCAATGTATAATTATTACTCATCTTTTCACTTCATTAAGTTTCCACGTATCTATATGCAAACTGGCATATTTATTTAACAATTAGAGAAACACAATAAAGCAAAGTAAATTATTGTATTTAAACATTCTGTAAAATAAAGAAAAACAAATGCAATGTAGTATCAAGAACATTGTCCACAAGTGACACTGCATTTGTCTGCATTGTGTACTAAGTCAAGGAATATGCAACTTGAAGCTTAGTTGCATCACCTGCTTTCAGGAATAAGCTACAACTTATTCAAAACAATGCTGAATTGCAGTGAAAAATAAGCACTTAAGGAAGAAAGGAAGATAATGAAAAATATAGATCTGGTGGTGTTCTCTCTTTCAGTAAATCATGCTAAAATAATTTTGCATTTGAATTATGGTACTGCAAATGGTAGACAACTTTTCTTTTTTACCCTTTTGAAATAAAATGTTCAAGGACTTATATGCTAATATTTTACATTCATCTCTCTCTTATCTTTTATTTACCAATTTCAAAATTAGCAGTGCAGCCTCACTATACTGTGTGTAGTTAAGCATACTCTTGTTTTAGAAAACCCTAGTGTACATTAAATAAAGATCCTGTTCACTACCTATTATTATGCACCACAGGAAGTGGTGCACCTTGCAGAATAATAAAAGGAATGTGGGTGTCAACTAAGCGAACAAGATCTGCTCAACCAATCTTGAAAATTACTTGGTTTTATTCTTGCTCTTTCATTTGTTTGTATCTCCCCCCTCTCTCCCCTTTCCCTCTCTTGCTTTACCTCTCCTTCTCTGATTAGAAGTGTTTAATATCCCTTTTAACAATTCAGATCCGCAGAGATGGTGGGTGAAATGATGCTCAAGTGAGCCAAGGATTCACATAGCTGAGAATTACCTGACATTTGTCTTAAGAAGGTAGGGGAAAATTTCAGAAAGAGAGTTTTATCTGGGCAGCTTGCCTAATCAGGATTCAAACTCGGACCTTCAAGGTTGACACACTAATCTTGCATCATGGAGGTGAACAGTTCTTCCTCAGTAAAAATAATTAATGTTTCAGTGATGTATTGAATATCGGAATGCTTTTATATCAATATTGTGAAGTGCTTGCATTATTAAAACAAGTTAGAAATGCTCCATGGATTCTTCCTTTCCAAATTATCCATTAGAAGAAAGCATTTACTGGAATCTTTTTCCTTAAGCACACCAAAATATGCTGGCCCTCAGTATGAAGAATTTATCGAATTATCAGTATGATGTCTGGTTTGTATCAGGGAGACTAAGGTAGTCCCTGTTAATGTGGGTTCTTTTGGAATGTTCTCACCAGAATGCCATTTAGAAATTTCTATAACTTAGAGTGACTGAATTAAAGAATGGCTGAATTAAATGAGGAATCTTTACAGTATCGCCTAATATACTAAGATGCAAATGGCTGGTTGGAAATACAACCTATATTCTTTCAGATGGTGATGACAATGCTCATAAAATTAAGATTTTCATCTTTGATATGGTACTCAAAATACACTTCCTTCCAGCATCAAGTTTATATCACAGCAAACTTTTAAATCAGGAGCACCCATGTGTTTTATGTTTTAATTATGTTTTGGCGCCCAGCTTGTCCTCCTAAATCAGGTATAGACAAGTGTCAACAATTTATGTGTTGCAAATTTGAAAGATGGTTTACATTAAAAGTTAATGTTTGTAAAATTGAAAAATTCCCTCCATTAATATGTGCATAATGGGCTGGTATTGCCCAGATAACAAGCAGTTGCCCATCCCTATTTTAAGTAGGTGTAAATATCTGCACTTCTCATTGTATGTGTTTAAAATTTATTTTGTCACCATGCATTCTAGCATATTCCATAGGGATAAGATTCATAAGGTTGAGTAATGTGTGGAGAACCTAACTGAATTTTTCATTTTTTGATGGAATGTAACTAAAACATTATGGACCAAAGATATTTTGGAAACTAAATGGTATAATTTATAGAATTATATAGCTTTGAAAATATGTTTATGGATATGGAGATTGGGAAAAGCTGAATTATGTGAAGGAATTTATAAATAACTAAAGATGAAATGAATTGGAAAGGAAGAAAATAATGGTCTGAGCAAGAAGAGTGTTAGTTAATAAGATGTTATTAAGAGATCTCTCTAATTTTGCATAGCTTTCAAGTTGATGTGTTTCGAAATGGGCAATTCAAATCTCTGTATACAAATTTAAAATATTTAATAACCATTGTGTGCATCTTTGCTGATATCTTTGATTCTATTTAGCTGAGAGTCCTCAAGCTACATAGATTTTTCAAGGGTGGCACAGGAAGTCTTGCTGATGTAGTTTTCACTCACATTCCTTTCACTGTCCTGCAAGGTTTCTTCATACGTATTCCTTGTACCTAACACAAAAAGTGCATTTCTATTAGCAGAGACCATTTAGCATTATGAAAAATTGCAAAAGATTTGGGTGGTTTTGTTGCTCTGTAATACTATTATTTCATCAAAGAAAACATTCAGGTGTTATGAAACAAACTGAGAGTTAAAATCTATATGATAAACCCTCTAAGTAATATCTTATTTTCTCATTTTAATAAGTGTAAAAGGGAATTGCATGCATTGTTGTCATTTCAGGAAGTGTACAATGCTGCATATTTGTCAAATGGGTCTACCGAGCAAGTCCACATTGCTGGACCAGGGAGTAATGAGGAACCAGATGGAGGATTCTCAGGGTCATCTGATATTTTAAGAACAAGAGCTGCTATTGAACACATGCAGTCCAAAATTGCTCGCACAAGAGAGCTCATTCGTGGGGAACAAACTACAAGAGATGGTATGTTACATGAAGTAATAGCATGTATAGAATATTCACAGCAGCACATATCTCCATTAGAAAGCATATACATTTAAAAAGATGTACTTTTTACACAAATGAATTAATTTTATAGATAACTAGGCAAGTAATGAGAATTGGTTCACCATATACTTGTATATGGAGTACTTGGAGTCGGTTTTGTAACACTACATCACTTACACTTTAATTTATGAGGAAGCCATTGCTTCCATTTTCAACCTTAGGGGTCTGACTGCCATTGCTGGTGTTTACAAAATTAACTGTATAGGTTGCAAAAAGTGTTACATAGAAAAAAACCAAAAGAAATCCAAAAACCAGAACCAAAGAACACTTCAGAAATGTTAAGTTAAAACAAGAAGACAAGTTAGCAGTACCATCTCACTTTTGCAATGAAAACCATAACCTGGACCCAAAGCCAAAATTACTAAAAAGCATTACAAACCACAATATGCTCATGATGTGGGAAAACATTTTAATATGGAAACAAAAAGACCACCATATAAATTTCGAAATCCTGCCAGTTGACATCTTAATGAAGAAGTTCATTGTTCCATCACCAGAGAGGAGGCTGCAGGCAACTACAACTAGCAATGGTAGTCGGACCTTCAAGGTTGAAAATGGAAGCAATGACACCCAAAACTAGTCTTTCATAAATTAAAGTGTAAGTGACATAGTGTTACAAAACTGACTCCACAAATATATAAGTATAATTTGGACATAACTGTTACTAAATTCCTGTAAACATTAATTAGGTGTACCATATTTGTTAAAATAACTAAAAAAAAAAAAAAGATTCATTTTTAAAACAAATGGAAGAGTGAAATATCAAAACATGCTTTTGTCATAGAACTAAATTTACGTGATACACTAAGTAACACCATTACCCTCTTCTTTGCCTGTATTGTACTCATTTCTCTCTTGTCAGTGTGTGTTTGTAAAATACAGTGTTATATTCTTAAGGTAATATTAATAAAACTAATTTTGAACTTTCTGGGAACAAGAGCAGCCATCAGCAAGAAAGAAAATCCTTTTCCAAGCAACAAAAACTTCAGCTAGAATTCAGAAAAAACATATGAGCATAAAATTGATACATAATGACTTCAGAGTATTTAAATTACAAGTAAGAAAGACAAAATTTATATTACTGTCTTATTGAGTTTATGCATTTCTTAAGTCTGATAAGAAGAGCAAACTTGATTTTTCTTTGTCTAAAACAGCAGATGTCCTTGCTTTGAGAGAGCTTTGAATGAAAGTATATATTTTGATTTACACCAAATACTATGAACATTCAAAGCTGTCTGGATTCCAAGTGTTCATTAGATTTGATTTTAAGTTTTGCATTTGGGATGTATAATATTCACATTGTTACACCATAAACTACTGCACTGATCTTGAACTCCAACTAAAAAAATAAGTGATGTTCTTTGAGACACAACTTGACTCAAGTTCACACAAAGCAATAAAGGAAAACTGATACCTCGGAAACAATTTAATTTCTCTTTAACACAAGAAAAACGAAGTACACTAACAGCTCTTCCAGTAACCTTCATTTCAGATAGTGAATTTTGATATTAAGGGGTGGAGTTAACTAACCACACGAAATAGTGGTCTTTCCACTAGGGATTCTCCAACATCTTTCACCTTTTTCATTATGCATCAACTGCCATATTTTGACATTCAGAAATTACTAAGAGTTTTCCATGGTATTTACCTATGTTCTTGGATGATTTGAGAGGCATAGGAGTAATAGGGATGTTTCCTCTTGTCAAACCAGTCCTGAATTATGTTGATTCCATGGGCAACATGGTTATGCTACAAGACAATGATTCTTATATCAAGATAACTTTCCTCCAGAAAGGCTTGAAACATACTCCAGAATGCAGGAATATGTCCACCTCTCAAGCCCACATCCATGAACATCCTTATTTTGAATGATTGCTAATGTCAGTCTCAGTTACTAGATGGTTGGGAAAGAAATGCCATCATGACTGTCTAAGAGGACAGTGCTATCAATGTTTATAGCATCTTCAAAAACTGCTATGTAGTTCCTACATTATTCGTTTAATTCTGTAAAGAGCTGGCAAGAGAAGAAGCTGCCTTTATTTGAACAGTGGCTGAAAAGGGTTCTCTTTCTACCTTTGTGTGAAGATGTGCATCTTCCTCTTGTGTAGACAGTCCTCTGCAACCATTACATGTCCTTTTCAAACCTTTCAGGGATTCCTGTATTGCTGTGTGCAGTACCTCAGTTTGTTCCATGTAATCATATTCATGAGCATCTGAAGATGCTACTGAAGTTCAAAGCCATTGGTATTTTTAAGCATCTACTGGAATAATTAAAATGGCTATTTCATGCAAATTAAATACCATGCTCCCCCTTGTAATAATGGAAATTTCTGTGGCAGAAGAAAATAGTGTCTACACATACAAACATGTAAGGTTGCCCACAAAGAGGGTTTTTGAATTTAGTGTCTTTTGGTTATGCCCACCTCATGACATTTTCCAAAGACTCTGGTGCAGCACATTGCTATTTTCGTTATTAGTTCACATGCAGCTCATTTTTAGTCATAAATCAGGACACTCTATTAGATACATCCAGATGTATAATTTGTCCATGAAAGCTTACAACCCATTAGGTCATTATTCATCATAATTGTTGCATTATTCTTTCCTTATGGTACTGAAATTATTTAAGTTCAAAGTTAGATAACTCAAAAATGCCAAATCACATGTTTTTGCACTTGACTAGGGTTCTGGTCAAGATGATGATAATGATTAAGTCAGTACAGGTGATACACTCAGTCATATTAAACCATCACTGTCATTTCTGGGCGAGTCTCTTATAGGTAAGAAGAAAGTGAAGATATTGACAAAAGTGTAGCAAAGCACAACTGGAAAAATTGCTCACCCAATATTTATTACTAAATTTTCTGTGAATTCCATTTTCTGAACCCTTGAAAAGAACGTTTATTTCATACCTTAATGTGAATACATGCTCAAGTACTTAACACCTGCTCAGCCACTTAGCTAGGACAGATCAAAATAATTAAAATTTATACCTTAACAATTTCTGACGCTATGATAACGTGAATGTGGCCTAATGGTATTAACAATTCACAGAACTGACATTCTTGTCTAGCTTGAGTAATTCGAGCCTTACTCCTAGTCTCATAGCATCATGAGCTGAACACAGCTAGCTGAGAAATAGAATTCTCCTTTCCTGTTTTCTACTAGATGCACACACTTTCATCCCCATTTGACTCATAATTTAAAGAATACATTCAGTCAGTTAGTTTTCGTAAGTCTTTTGTAACATAGCAATGACTTTGCTTTCTGTATGGATTACAAGTACTTTTGCCAGTGACTTTGCTCCATTGTTATGATTGTCCATAGGCTAAATTCCAAATAATTGCTGTCTTATTTTTTAATGTACAAATGTTTTATACTAACACAGTAAGTCATTTGTAGAAAAGAAAATTACTTCTCATATAACAGTACAGTACAGTACAGTACAAAGCCGTCTGAAAAGTTCTCGGCCTGATAGTGAAAACGACAATTTATGCTTTCAAAGAAGTTTTTATTTTTCAACCTAATCTCCTCTAATATTAATACATTTCATCCAGCAGTGTTCCAATGCCATTATCCCCTCTCAGTAGTGTTCCTCTGGAGGTGCTGCAAAGTACCCATCTACAGCCGCAATGGCTTCTTGATTGGATGAAAAGCACTGATGAGTGAGGAATTTCTTTGGTTTCGAGAATAGATGTAAGTCCGAGGGAGCCAAATCTCGGGAATAGGGTGAATGTTCCAGCACTTCATAATGCAGATCCCTCAATTTCCCCATTGCTAAGACACTCTTGTGGGCAGGTGCATTGTCCTGATAGAAAACAATTTTTTTCTTCTTTAAGTCGGGTCTGTTTTCAGGAATGTTTGCTTCCAGTTTCGTTAGAAATTGAGAGTAGCATTCTTCAGTTATGGATTTACCTTTTTCAAGATAGTCAATCAACAAAATTCCTTTCACATCCCAAAGCACCGGCACCATGATCTTTCCTGCTGGTGGCACCATCCTCGCATTCTTTGGAGCTGAAGAACCGGCTTCTATCCACTTCCTAGACTGCTGTTTGGATTCGGGTGTGTAGTGGTGAATCCATGTTTCATCTGTTGTCACATATCGACGCAAAAAGTCACTTTTTTTTTTCTGATAAAGCACCAAACACTTTTAGGAAAGTGTCATGCAAATGCATTTGTGATCTGCAGTGAGCATACGTTGCACATATTTTGCACAAAGCTTTCTCATGTTCAATTCTGTACAAGATGTAACCAACACATTCTTTTGATATCCCTAGGGCGTTAGTAATTTCACACACCTTTATATGCCAATCTTCCAAAACTATATCATGCACTTTGTCGATTTTCGGTGAGGTTGCAGTTTTTGGACATCCTTCATGTGGATCATCTTGGGCGCTTTCACGGCCACGTTTAAACTCGGCCGCCCATTTCTTCACAGTAGAAAATGAAGGTGAAGAGTCGCATACACATTTACAAGCCGCAAATCAATTTCGATTGGTGTTAAACCTTCTTTTACGAAGAATTTAATCGCTGCACGATACTGGATTTTTTTCCATTTTCAACACCACGCACACCACAACTGCTTCAAACAACTGCCTACAGTCAACTGAAGTCTGGAATGACTTGCAATTTTATGTGGCATCTGCTAACACATGTACCAACGTAAGGGGAAAAAATCATGCGAGTAGTGCTGCGATCTCTGAGCGAGAGCGAGAACTATTCAGACCGCCCTCGTATAGTGTACACTGGAGAAAACAGTTACAAATGAGTTGCAGAGACATCTTCCAAAGACCCTGCTGCAGCACATTGCTATTTGCTATGTAATTCACATGCAGCTCATTTCTTATATTTGTATAATTCATTTGTATTAATGGCTGCTATTATAGCCTATATGCAGTGACATTGAGGGGAATTTGGAGCTAAAAGATAAACTAGTCAAAATAAATGAAAGCAATACCAGATAAAAAATAAAATAGGCAAAGGAATGAAAACACAAAGACACACATCATCCAAATTCTACTCCATAAAGCAACAAAGAAAGACCTTAAAACAACTACCATGGTGATCCTAACACAACAACATTGCATTTGCAATTAATTCGATTAATGAATCTATTCATCAAAGCAGAATAAGGCACTTATGGTCTTATTATAAGTGTAAGAAAATCATATAGCTATATATTTCAATTGGCTAATGTTTCACATTAATGATGCACTGTCCTCTATGGTTAAACCTTATTTTATACATCTCTAGCATTTCAGTAACAACACTGTGGAAAACATGATGCACAGTAAAATGAAGTAAAAGATATTTTAGTGTTTTAGTTATTTCTAGTTGGGTTTAATATAGGATGTACTTTTATTCATTAACATGTGAAAATTTTAAAATTGTTTATACCTGTAGAGGCAAGGATTAATAGCCATTTTTCTTGTAACTAATCATGAACACTACAGTTATTTGAAATTGGAATTTCATTTGGTTTGCAAGGTTTGGCTGAGATGGTCTGCCTATCAGGAATTGAAACAGTTTTGATCCAAATTGATATTTAGGAGCATTTAATTTTAAAATCATTGGGACTTTCACACAGTGAAGCAAATAATTAAATGATGGAAAATGTATTCACATTAAACACTTGTATTGCTCCTCTTGCTAAATTATTGGCAGGGCTTGTTTCGAGAACCTATTGTGTCCATTTTCGGCTGCTGGTTGACTAACCAGTGATTCCTGGATCTCCTCCTCCTTGGGTAACTGTAGCATCATCTAGTATGGGGTTGGTAAATTTAGAGACTAAACTATTGTTCAAGTTCATTAAGATCTATTCATTTTCCATTATTTAATTTAGGACCATTTTTGACCACTGAGGCTAAAGGGAATGAGGAAAATGGGTTGTAAGTGAGCAAAATGGGAAAGCTGCAGTGTCCATGAGCAGGTATAGAGGGTCGGTGCAGCTACTCTTGGCTCTGGGATTTTCAGCTGCACTGTTTATGGCTGATTGCCATGACAACCAACTCAAGCTTGGAGTGTATGAGTGCTGTGTACTCCCACAATCTACCTGCTTCAAGGCTATGGTGAAGCTAAAATCTTGGAATTTTAGGAGTGAAACAACCCCTTGTAGAGGCCATTGGGTGGTCACTGACACTTGTGAAGTCATTTGTAAACCTGAAAACATCCCATCCCTTGGGTAGTGGAATGTTTTCCCTCTCAAATCACTTTTCAAATTCCAAGTTCTCAGACTTGGATCTTGTGTCAGTTCAGTTCATGTGCAAAAACAATCTGTACGTAGAAAATATTGTCATTGTGTGTATGCTCTTGGAAGTTCGTTAGTGTGAATTAAAGCATCAACAATTAGTTTATGTCTTTAAACATTTAAATCATTGGCGATTTGCAGTGAATCTGGAAAATGTCATAGTGTGTTGCATGTTGACAATCTTTTTCCAGGTCAACCTGGAACTGATGATGGGAGCAATTTGCTCCAGAAACATGTCTTCCCTTCTTCAATAAATAAGTGATGTAAGTGTTACAAATTCAACTCAGCTTATCTAAATTATTAGTGCACAACACTGTTGCAAAAACCTACCACACTTAATAATCTGAAAATGCTTGCAACATTTGCCTATGCATCGCATAAGACAGTTTCTTATCTGCAGACATTCCGATATCGAACAGTTGAAGTCCTGGAGTGGGGACAAATGACTCAGACTCAGAAAAATGAACACAGGTGCATCTGCCTCCTAGTTCAAATTATTGTTGTGTCAGTGGTGTAGTGATTAAAATGGTATCGCATTTTGAGCTATTTGCTTCAATATTTTGGGAAAACAGGAATACTAATTACAGGAAAAATTAAAGAGGTGCTCTCCTGTGAATGAATTGTGTATTTCTGAATTTAAAAAGAAGAACAAAAGTTGTGTGATATGTATCACAAACAAATAAAAGTGCAAATAGATGAACTTGAAAGTGGACAAGATTTTGCAGAGAATGAACCTGATGATGAAGAATATGACAACTCCAGTGCAAATGAAAGTGCAATAAATACCAGTATTGTTGATCTAGGTGAGTCCTCTATCAAACAAAAAAGGTTGCAAGAGAAGAAATATAAGAAACAAAAATTAGAAAAATTGAAAAAGTCTTGAAAGAAAAAGTGGTTGAAATTTATGATGGGGAGGAGGAGGCGGAGGAGGAGTGGTAGTGGTAGTCAGGACCTTCATTGAGGCCTGATTTGGATATTTTGACTTAGCTGAAAGAAACATTTCAAAATTACGACGAAAAATGAGAAAATTACAATTTTAACATTGCTACTTAAAAGCTGGGTAATAAATAAAATTAACG
The DNA here is from genome assembly GCA_030765065.1 of Deroplatys truncata. Classification (NCBI taxonomy): domain Eukaryota; kingdom Metazoa; phylum Arthropoda; class Insecta; order Mantodea; family Mantidae; genus Deroplatys; species Deroplatys truncata. The sequence goes on from CM060990.1 coordinate 422,720,030, forward strand.
AGTTTCCTACTTCTGAATACATGATTCGAAAGGCTAGAAAACTAGCAAAAGAAAAGGGTATTTTGTCCTCGCCAAATACAAAACCGGAAAGAACTTTAACCACAGACATTGCCAATAAAGCTAAGGCATTTCATTGCTCTGGTGACAAGTAGGATAATGCCTGGAGAAAGATTATGTCACAACAAAAGAAAGTTGGGGAAAAAAGCCATGAGCAGAAAAGAAGATTAACTTTAGGGAACCTAAATGAGCTACACACAGCATTTAGAGTTTCCTATCCTCATCTAAAAACAGAATTGTCCAAATTCGCAGCTGTAAGACCTTAAAAACTGTATTTTAGCAAGAGCAAGTGGAACACATGCTGTGTGTGTGTCTGTGTTTATCATCAGAATGTGAAACTCATGATAGAAGCTGTTAAAGAAAGTGTACCTGAATTTCTTGAAAATCCTCCTTTTTATCTTCCAAATTATCAACATTTCTTGGCTAACATGGTATGCAATTGTCCTCAGATTGTTTTTTCGGAAAGCGTTAAGAATGTTGAACTTCAAAAATAAGAAAAGCTTTACAGAAATGTTTGAATGAAAATTTCATTGAATCATTGACCTACAAGCAATGGCCCATGACTGACAGATCAATGCTTGAGACCATAGTGAAATCCAGTGAAGAATTTCTTGACTGTTTCTTACAGAATCTTGGTGAATTAGTGAGTCACTCTTTTATATCATCTGAGCAAAGCAAGTCTTCAGTGACAGCAAATCAGCAATTCAGCTAATTTTGTTGTGTAACTTTGCTGAAAGTATTATTTTGTTATTCAAAGCATACATACATTTGTTATTCAGGCATACTATTGGAGTAAGTGCAGGCCACCATTCCTCCATTTGTAATATATTACAGAGAACCATTATGCAACACAGTCTCGATCAAGAATTTAGTAATAATTTCAAACTGTCTGAAGCATAAAACTATTCCAAAGACATCTTATTGAATTTATTAAAACAGAAATACTTAATTCACCACAGAAAATAATTATTTCTGTAATGGCTTTTCAGCACAGTACAAAAACAGGAAAAATTGAACGAATATTACATTGCATGAGGAAGAGTTTGGGTTTCTTGCAGAGTGGCATTTTTTTTTGCCACTTGTCATGGTAAAAGCACATGCAATGGGACAGGTGAGACACTCGAGAAGTTGCAGCTCATGGTAATTTCAGAGACCTTCAGAAAACCAGATAACAGCCCCAATAGAGTTGTATCATTGGTCAAAGGACCATCTTCCAAACTTTAATACTGTTTTTGTGACTAAAGAAGACTATACTGAAGAGGGAAAGCTTTCAACTTCTAGATTTTTAAAATGTATTCCAGTGCCTGGAACACACAACATACATGTCATTCAGCCGTTTGAGGGAAATTTTACTCGTCAAGCAGCTTTCAAGTGCAATTGAAATATCAAAGCAACCTGTATGCAAAGATGATCCAGTAATCTGATTTCAAAGGCAGAGAGTAAGCAAGAAGAACAAAACTTATTAATATTTTAAAAATGTTTATTGATAGCAGCTTAAACAAGAAAATAAATTAGAAAATTCTGATTATTCTTAGGATAAAATTGTGTAGAGATACATATTCAGTAAGCTATCACATATGAGGGAGTGAAGAAGGTAAATGGATACTGGCATGTTGTCTGCCAATAACTGCGATTAGTGCAAACATGCTGTGAAGTAATAATTTTTATTTCTGAAGCCCACTGTCATCCCAACTTGATATTTGCACATTTATATTTATGACTGAGTAAGATGTAATATATATTTCTGTTATTCTGCCCTAAGTAATGCATTTTATTTTACATGCAGGTATTAAAAAAAATTATATTGTTTTGCGATGAAAATGAAATTTTTCGAAATACTTCATAATCAGTTGAAATAGCAACATCTTAAGAATTTATCAAGAAAATGTTGTCAATTTATCTTAAGGCATTTTTGAGATGTGACATATTTTTGTTAAGCAGTGTATTTATAAAAATGCTATTTTTGTTAATGTTTTGACATGCCACTGAAAAAAAAACTAAACTTGGGAGAAATGTAAAATGTGGCAGTTTTACTTAACTAGTCAAGGGCTATCAACTTAACAAATTTTCAGAAAAATCTTGAATAGGTCAGGTTGAGGGCCTTGACATGGAATGACTGTATAAGCAAATTGGGTACTCAAACACAAGGGTTTTGTTTTTATTTCTGAATGCTTGAAAATTATACTGTATTAGTGCGCTTTTCATATTTATTCTTTATTTCCTTAAAGAAGGCATTATACATCACTTAGTAAAAATATATTATTTCTTGAATGGAAGTGCAGCTATATAAAAACTGAAAGAACTTTGCAAACCTCATGCCATAGATTTTTATGGAGTGAAAGCTGAGCTACATTTTAATACCACTGCCCATGGCAAAGGAGTATGTTACACAATAAGTTATTGGAAGTTATAAACAGTGAAACTAACTTAACATATTGAAATAGTGAGTGGACTAATGTCATTTTAGTTTCACTAAGTTTTCACTCAGAACATGTTTCAGAGACATTCATCTTCATGGCTAGCTGTATTTCCACTGGCATCTGGAAGGGGATCCCCTACTTTAGTGTTGGTTGTGCTGTTGTCTAGCTGTTTAGTGGAGAACTTTGGTATGCCATCTACTGGCAGAATTTCGAAATTTGCTACCTTGTATGCATTTTGATGATGTGCATTTTTTCCCATATTGTGAGTTCTGCCTGGTGTTTTGGCAAGTTTTAAAAGCTTTATTTTGCATTTAATGTTCTGTTCTTTGACCAAAAATGCTGAGTTACTGCAGATGTGATGGAGCGGTGTATGTTAAGAAGCTGGTGGCACAGTGAAAAAACTGGCCACCCAAGCTAGCCTCCAGAACCCAAAGACCACATGACGACACCCAAGCAATTTTTTTAATGTAATGTAAAGGATATACCAGCATTGAAGATATTTTGTGTGGAAAATGAGGAATACCATGAAGAAGGAAGGCTGCAAGAGGCAAGATCCAGTAAAGACCTTTGCTATATTGGGGATCCAAAAGTACCATGCCTTCCTTTTTCTCCAGAAAAATTGCAGGCCAAATATTTTTCAGCTTCTGAGAAAAGTGTCATCCATTCAATGAGATTGCTCAATGATAATGTTGACCAGGTTCCATTTAAACATACGAGGGTAATCCCAAAAGTAAGGTCTCCAAAGTGCTGGGATCCCAGGGAAACTGTTTGTGTGGATGTTGGCCATAGTGCTTTTTTCCTTCCTCCCTCCACTCTCTTCAGAAACATTCGCACATCCTTTAGCGCCCTCAGTCTTGGCTTGCAGCCAGTTATAATGGAGCTCCCGTTAGCCACTACCGCCAGGTGCGAAGTTCGCGCAGTTATTCGCTTTTTGAGTGCAAAAGGGGTTAAACCTGTCAAAATTCATTGACAGTTGATGGCAGTGTATGGAGAGTCTTGTATGGATGTCAAAAATGTCCACAAGTGGTATAGAGAATTTGCAAATGGTCGCACGGAAATTCATGACGAGGAAAGAAGCGGGAGACCGTCCATTTCTGACGAAACAATCGCAAAGGTTGAACAAATCATGCTTCAAGATCGGCAGATCACTCTCGATGAACTCTGCATTGTTGTTCCTGAGATTTCTCGAAGCACTATTCATCGGACTTTGATTGAAGAGTTGAAATTTCGGAAGGTGTGCGCAAGATGGGTCCCAAGAATGCTGACAGAAGATCACAAAAGGCAACTCGCTGAAACTTCCCGCCAATTTCTTCAATGCTGTGCAGATGAAAAGGACAACCTTTTGGATTCAATAATCACGGGTGATGAAACCTGGGCTTTTCACTTAACACCTGAGACCACACAGCAATCACATGAGTGGTGGCATTGCGGTTCACCCAAGCCACGAAAATTCAAGCGAATGCAGTCTGCCAGTAAAGTCATGGCAACTGTGTTTTGGGATCGAAAGGGGATATTGTTGGTCGACTTTATGGATCCTGGGACAACAATAAATGCTGACAGGTATTGTCAAACATTAAAAAACTCAAGACGGGCAATTCAGAACCGTAGAAGAGGAATGTTGAGCAATGGCATAAGCCTTCTCCATGACAATGCTCGCCCCCACACCGCCCATCAAACCATGAATCTTCTGCAACAGTTTGGATGGGAAATCATCACCCATCCACCCCATAGTCCGGACTTAGCACCTATTATCTATTCCAAACCAGAGTGCCTTTCACTGAAAACAAACTCTTTGTATTATCCGCGCGAAAGTAGTTCGCAATCCCCGCCCATAATGTCTGCTTGTTCCCCTCCCGCGTGCTTGTTGAACACTATTTAATCTATAAAAAGGCGCCCTGCATGAGAATCATGGTTCAAAATGCAACCTGAGGTAACAATCGATTTTATAAGTATGCAGCAATGAACACTTACGTTAATCACAATCCTCGGGCAAAAGTCCAACACCCAAATCCGAATTCTCCGAAGGTAACTCAGCTGACATATCGGAATCAGAACTACTCTCCTAAATAATGACAAGCTTATCCACAATTCCACAGCACTGTCACACTTAAAACTTTATCCTCTTCTATGTTGTATTATGTCTGTTTGTATTCCGAGTTGAATTATGAAGTATTGTTTGTTTTTAGCCACTTTTTAACAGTTTCCCTTCTGTGTTTGACCAGATTATTCGCACTACACGCACCTTCCTCTGCCATATGAGCTCAAATACCAACTGACTAAATCACAAGATTTGACCTGAGCTGAGCATATGTGTGTTAGTGTATTATGAATGACTATTCGCTTATCATATATCCTGTGTTACGCAAAGTGTTTATTCGGTACTCAGATAGCACCTCTGGGAATTCATTGCTGCATTTCTTGTATATGTAAGAGATTGGCAGTCGTTTATACGGTTGGTATTAACAACCAAGATGCTCTCGGCGTTAGCGCAATAGCAGGCGAAAGTCATATTTTGTAATCTCTTAACAGCTAGTATATATCCATTATATTTAACGACGAGTTCTTATGATAACCGCAATAAAATGTGCAGTTCTATACCTTTCCTGCTCTAATATTTCATAATACAATACATGTATTAAGGAGCTATTTACGTTGGCGTAAGAGTATATTCTTGGGTTCGTGACAAGCCGAAGCACGTGCTTCTGTTTACATCAGAGGGAACTCTGGTTTGGAATGGACAATAGTGACTACCACTTGTTTCCCAAGTTGAAAGAGCACTTTGGCTGGAAGGCACTTCGGTGACGACGATGAAGTGAAAAATGAGGTCCATCACTTTTTCAAGAGCATGGCGGCAAGCTGGTATGACATGGGCATACAAAAACTGCCACAGTGTCTACAAAAATGCATCGACTGAAATGGTGATTATGTGGAAAAATAGACAAATGTTAAAGCTTCAAAACTATGTACCATTTGTTGTCAATAAAAGTTTCTTTGTATTTTAAAAAAAATTGGAAACATTTCTTTTGGGATTACCCTCGTATAACTGGTTTTGTGGCATGCTTACATGATAGTGGTGGGTGGAAGGAAAAGAAATAATTTCCTTCCTACAACCTATTGTCAAAAACTTGATGTCCTGACCATTTCAGCAAACTGCAACACACTTGTACTAGCTGGATCCACAAATACCAACTGGCCATACTTATCTTCTGATCCACAAAGAGATTGACCAGGCAACCAAATATTACTGAAGAATTAAACTTCATTGGAACAGGGAAGCAAATAATTAATGATGGAAAATGAATCAATATATAACTTATATTGCTCCACATACTAAATTATTGGCAGGACATGTTTCGAGGATAGGGTTACCAACCATCCAGTTTTTGCCAGATATGTCCGGCATTTATGTGGTTTTATTTACATCTGGCATTTTTGCATAACAATATATTTTAAACATTCCTACAGTTGTGCTTAAGCCTTGGGAGCAGATTGTTCTCGCGCTATTTGCAGTGCATAGTGGACTATAGTGAAAACATGATTTTGATGCCAATATGAGCGAAGTCATGCACTGTGATGTAGCTAACTAGAGCGCCAATTATTTGGATGGAGAAAAGTTACACAGTTACACAAACTATTGAACCTCAATCTGTGCAATTGGTTCTTCAACAAGATTTGTCTGAGCATGTGCCCTGCAGTTTACAGTTTTGTGGACGTGGATATTTGAGTGTATATCAAAGTTCATCTGATTGAACCATTTTAAGTATGTTGTCTTCTCATAAAGAACCTATCGAAAACCAAAACAGGTGGTGTAAATTTGCAGATAAACTAAAAGTGATGTATCCCTACTTCACTCATTGATAGAAAGGAGGTATGCCCAAAAAGTGTCTGGCTTTTTAAAGAAATGTCCAGCTTTTTTCCAAGTAATGTCCTACATTTGAGAATTTTGAGTTGGCAACCATATTCAAGGACCTATTATTCCTATTTTCAGCTGCTGGTCAACTAGTGGTGATTGCCCGATTTTCTTCTTCTCTGGATAACTGTAGCATCATCTGGTGTGGAGTCGGTGAGTTTGGAGAGTAAGTGATCATGTGCTGGAATTTCAAAGTTCATAATTCACTGTTTCAAACTTTTGATATATGTTGTTTCCCATAATTCCACTTCTATGTGGTTATGTACCGATTTTAGCAGTTTGACTTTTTGTTCTATGTATATTGTGATTTTCTTCCCAGAAGTGATTTGCTATGGCTGATTATCTGTTTATATCTGAGATTTCTGAAGTGTTCTATTCTAAATAGTCCATATTATATATGCCTGGTTTCTTTTCTGATGGCATTCTGTCTATGTGTTCTAATTTCGCATGTTTTTTAAGTTGTATTTATTTTGTGATGCTAGGACTATGTGGAACTATGTGAGCTTAAAGGAATAACTACACTAATCCCCAACAGGCATAAATTCACATCTCACCCAAGGACATTTCACAAATTCCAAAAGCTCTTTAAGAAGTTCAACATAATTTTAGCACCACAAAATAAAGCTTAAAAAAAATATGCTGAAATCAGAACACACAGATAGAATCCTATTAGAAAAGAAACCAGGCATATATAAAGTAGACTGTTCAGATTTCAACAAAATGTACATTGGAAAAACCAAGAGAAATCTGAGTACAAGCCTAAAAGAGCATTTTAGAAATATTGGATACAAACATCAACTGTAGTCATTCACTTCAGAAGAAAATCACAATATACATATAACAAAAAGTCTAACTGCTAAAATTAGTACATAAACACATAGAACTGGGTTTCTGGAAAGAACATATATCAAAAGTTTAAAACATTGAATTATGAACTTTGAAATTCCAGCAGACGATAGTTCAGTCTCTAAATTCACCAACCTCACACCATACAATGCTACAATTATCCAAAGAAGAAGATGGAATCACCAATTAGTCAACTGCAGCCAGAAAGGGGGACAGTAGGTCCACAAAATATGTCCTGCCAATAGTTTGGTAAGAGGAGCAATTGAGTGTTTAATGTCGATTCATTTTCCATAATTAATTACTGGAGAAACTTGAGACTTACAACTTGTAGTTATGTAATTTGAATGTCTACAAATGTAATTAGGTTATTTAGGATAACATACTCCATATGATTACTGCATACTCTATGAGGATTTAAGTTAAGCTTGATTCTACTGAGACCCCACTTTTGAAATTTCCAGTGTACACTAACAAAACATAGATAAATATTCCATACTTTTTGAAAAGCATAGACATTACAGGTTGTTGAGAAACTTAAAATATATATTTTTGAAAATGGTTAATTTTTCTTTTTTATCAAAACATGCATTGCATATCAAATTAAAACTTGGTGTATAACCCTTTCAGGCATTGTGGTTTCATTCCGAACCACTCTAGTATTTATTTTTTCCCTTACTACCTGCACAGTGGTTTCAAACAAAACCATTTGGAATGTCTCGGCAACATGCTGCGATCTGTACCATATTTTTAAACTTCCAGTATCTGCATCTGAAGATGCCATTTTCCCTAGTTATGTTGGCTTGCTTAGAAGTGCTATGCTAGCATCCTTTTGGATATTATTATGATAACAGTTTATTTTTTATGAGGTAAGTACTTAGTTTCTTCTGTGAAATATGTTTATACTTACATATGCAAAATGTTTGTAAGCATTATTTGAAATAGTTTAAATGCAATATAGGTTTTTGTCCATATTCTAATGATGGCATGAAATACAGCACCTTTATTTGACATAGTATATCTAATAAATTCTGTCATTTGTTTAATAACCTTAAAATGTTTAAAAGAGACTTAAAAAATCATGCCAAAGTGCTATCAGATACAAGCAAAGTACAAGACATCACAGTCTGTCAAGTATGCAGTTAGAGTAGAATTTAAAAGTCAATTTGCCTTGAAGCTCATGTTAGCTCAGTGGTATCATAGTCATTCGTTCAGAGTTGTAAAGTGAGGGCATGTGTTCAAATCTTACAGAGAAGTTAACATTTTCAACCCTTTTGTTCTTTCTTTGGGCTGGGGAGTGGATATTTTTACTTAACACAGTGGTATAGCCAGAAACGTTTCTTTGAAGGGCATGGCATCTTGTGAACCACTGGATTTGTGAAGATATAAATTTTGATTTACTGTTTCAGTTTTTCAAAACGACAGATACCATCATTTCATTAACAAGAATAACACAATGCACAGCTAATATAGGATTGTTGCAGTCTTTAGTGCACAAGAAAATTACCACAGTTTGTGTGTGCGTGTGTGCGTGCACGTGCGTACATGCGTGTCCCCTCCTAGTTTATTTAGTCATCAATACAGTTAAAGTAATTTTATAAAAATATAACTGTAAGGAGCTGATGCAATAATTATGAAGGGCAGTTTAGAAACATGGTGTATTGATGTTTATAGATCTAATTTAACAGGCAGTGCCACAGTAGGCACCACTTTAAGTGTTTTGCCTTTTACTTATCTTATTTGTTCCAATACAGTTCTTCAACATTTACTTATTTTTTAACCGTATAAAAATATACATATTCTTCTTTATGTATAATTATAAAAAGCTCACACCAATTTAATATAAATGTGCAACTGTAGTTTTAAAACCTAGTGTGAGAGTTTTCTACAATTATTATAAGAAATGATAAGCGTATAATAATTTAATTTTTTTTAACATGTCTAATTAGAATAGTATTATAGAATTTAAAATTAATGTAATGGAAATGGAGGTCAAACACTTGGTGGTCAAGAATTCCTCAAGTTTTTCTTAAACATCCTATCTGTAACTGAACTAAAGGAATGCTTGAAGCATTTTGAGCTTTACTTTTAAAAAATGTGACAATCACTTTAAAAGAATGAATGAAAACAAGAACAATTTGTGCGCCATCCAAAATTGTGGGCAATGGAACATCCACAATACCAAATTATGGTATTTATATGATGCTGACACTGCATTGGTGATACTGGCTTTATTATAATCACAGCAGCAGTGATAAAGACCATATGTACCATTGGATGCACTTATACACAGCAAGTCATTATAGGTATTGAGGCAGTATTTTAATGCCTAAATGATATTTATTGTATTTTTATTATAATTAAATTCAATAACAGCCCACCTTGAAAACAGTATGTATATAATTATTATTTAAATTGTATGTAAGTCATTGCAAATACTTATTTTTTTATTGTAAACGTATTTATTAATGTTATGTAAATGTTTATATACTCTAATAGTGCAAAAACTGTGAGAATAATATGTTTTACGATGTTAATAATGAGGTAATAATGTAATTTTTGTGACAATAATGTGTCTGGAGTTTTAAGAGTACTGGTCATGAAAAGATCGGTAATGACGTAAGTTGCGCTTACAGTTTGGAATTAGCCAATCAACAGTAAAGAAATATTTTAGTTTGAATACTTAGATTAGATTAGATTAGATTGTATTCTGTGAGTTCACTAGCAGCCATAAAGGCTTGTGAACATAGAACATGTCAAGGAAATGTACAAAAATTATATATAAACATAAATATTACATAGAATATGGAACATTTGAAATAAAATACAAATACTATATGCATGTTAAGGAAATGTACAATAAAGTTACATATATACATAAATATTACATAGTATACAGAACATTTAAAATAAAATAAGGACATATTATATTAAATTCTATTGGACTATAATTAGCCAATAAGAGACTGGCATTACCGAAGCTATAAGGTTTTTACTGTTGGATTTAGTCAGTCGCGGGTAAGATGTAGAGTACGGAGGATAAAACTTGTGTTCTCCGCTAGAATGTATAAAGTGCTCACAGTTTTCTTTTATAAAGTGTTGTGTTTATAAATGTACAAGTATAAAGAAATAAAAAGAAGTGAAATTAAAAAGTAAATTCTGTGACGTCTTTAATTTTTGTCATATCACGACCTGAACAAGAACTTTTGATTCTATAGTCCGACTGAAGCAGCCGAGGCAAGTTTAAATAATATTACGTAAAACAAGCATCATCTTTATTATAAAGTTTGGCATCCCAAGCATTAAACAACATCAAAGTGTATCTTAAAAATGTTGGGTTAAATACTTCTTCAAAGTGACACACATACGTGGGGGATTCTCACATTCAGCATCCAGCTAAATAACTTCTTCAAAGTTGGCAACAAATACAACAAGGCTCAATAACATTCTCAAAGTGGCATACAACTGTGGGGCAAACTCCTCCAAACAACTACCATCATCATAACTACCGCAAATTGGCTCCCAAACGTGGAGCTCATCACAACTCCCGCAAATTGGCGTCCCAAACGTGGAGCTGGCTATAACCATCATCATTACTACCGTAGTATATATGACCAATTCAACTTCATTTCTATTTGTTATTCAAAGACTGCGACCTGCAATAGCTAAGATTAAAAGACATATTAAATTTGGGACCTAACAGTGCCTACTCTGTAGCATATTTGGTGTGGGTGGGGTCTAGCCACTCCTGTACCCCCACCCTCACTGTCTGTGTCCTTGCATAATATATTGTATGAAATTACAAAGAATTTATATTGCCTAGATTTAGAGGTGTATCGAAAGGAATCGTAAGTAATATTTGTAGTAATCTCATCAGTGCACTTGAGAAAGAAATAATATTAAGTTAATAAAATCCATTTTACAGTACCGGATATAGCACAGCAGCTTAACGATTATATAATCATAATTAGCATTGGTTTTAATCACTTCGTTTCAGATGATAAAGCTCTAATATAGAATAAATAGGGGGGAAAAAAGGGCTTACATGACACAAGATGATAACCATTCCTTTTCAAACTCTCCTCCTTTTTTCTGAGTGCTAATCTGCTCAGCCACAACAGACAAGACCATAGCTAAATGACTCAAAATGAGCATTTTTGTATCATCCTGCATTCAAATCTTAAACTATCTTATTGCTTTTTAAGCTTTTTGACTTATTTGCATTTGTGCAACAAATTAATAATTAATCCGAGTTAGGCACAGGAACAAATAAACATGTTGCAAAGCATGTAACTGCAGAAGAATGTAAGGGATAATGTTTTCAGTTAAGATGAGAATCTGTGGGTTGCAAATTATAGAAAACTAGTGGTGGCTGATGCATTGGATATAGTAATGGTAACAGTAGTATCACTGCATGAAACCAAACATACTCTCTGATCAAGGCATATTAACAGAAGATTGTCATAGGCGCTGGAAACTGGTGGCTTAATCCTGTTGTGTTCCTCAATAAACCCTTCTCTCACACTTGTACTTCAAAGCAAACTTGGTTGTTCCGACAAAAGTAATTTTAATGTTATTTCATTTGATCATAACATTTTTAATAAGGAAAAGAATACTAAGCTACAATGAGAATCATCTTGAAGATGAACAGTTTCCATTCCTTGTGTAACTATGTATATACACATTGTTAATAGTAAGTCTCATTAGCAATTTCAAAGTTTCTGCTCTAATGGAGGATAAATTAAATATCCTAAGTAATACATTGATGTTAGATGTCAAGACAGTTGCTTATCAGCTGTACTTCAATATTATTTTAAAATTTGCATAGAAAAAAAAAACTTCTATATTGATTTGTGAGAGCTGTAATAAGTTATGTTAGCAAATATGTTAAAAACACTAATTGTTTTGTCTAGTATCTTAATGCCAATTTCTCTTATTGAGCCACCCCCCTACAAAAATAATTCTTTGGAACTGCGCTCTAGATGTTTATTTGTCATCATGCTAATGATCAGTTGTGAAAATATAGCCATGACGATTCAAACTTTCAGCTTGTGCTGCTGCTACTACTACCAGAGCTGATAATTTCAGAGATGTTGAAGCTGGTAGTTGCAGTGATATTTCCGTACCTTTAGTTATACTGATAGAATGAAAGTGTAGGCCTTCTGGCTTTGGCTGCTTTAATATATATAGAAATGGATATATATGTTATCCTATAATAAGTTTCTAAAAAGGATCGTAAATGTAAATGCAACATTACATTTTAGTGGATTTTTTTTCCCCCAGAAACAGTGCAGAGCATTGGTAATATTTTTATGAGTATTTTGTGAAGCAATGCTTAAAAATTGTATATTTTAGAAGGCTTTCCATATGAACTATCTTTATTCTTATATATTATTATATTATGTTATTATTATTATTATTATTATTATTATTATTATTATTATTATTATTATTATTATTATTATTATTATTAAATTTTAGCTGTGTTTCAAATATCTCAACTAATTTTGTTTAAGATTTTGTTCCAGTTTCAACCAAACACAAAATGAATCAGCAGATGATTCTCAAATTTGAATATATAAATTTCAAATTTATAGGCACAGTGCTTTGTCTAAAAACAGTGAATTTTTAGGGGGTTCTTATAAACCACCCAATACTTTTGTACCAAACTCAGCCAATTTTAGTGTTTCAAGATGTATTCTGTACACTCTTATATACAAAATTTCAACACCATACATGCAATGGTTCACCTAAAAATCACACAATTTGTTAATACTGTCTATACAAAATATCCTTTATTTTTTATAGATTTTAATCAGATTTGAAATGTCTCAAAAATGTTAATTAAACTCTTTAACATTTTGATTACATATGTGCAGTCATTTGTGAATTTTTTCAGGCATATAAATGGACCGATGCATGGGCAAGGTGATGCTAATAGGTGCTCTGCATTTGTAGATGCACCTAAAATTTTTCAAAGCCCCCTCCCAAGAACCAAATTCTGGTTCTGCAACTGTTCTATGTAATATTATTGTGTGTATGGTTGTATTCTTGTGCTAATTAAAGATCTAGATATTGTAATGATGGCACCATCGCCTCTCCATGTACATAAAGTTCGCCCCAGTCTCTGACAGAGCTAACCAGGATGCTGAAGATTCTATACAGCACAGGGGACAATTAACTTTGAGGTAGGTCAGCTTTTGTTGAAAAAGAAAGGTTTTATTTACTTCCGATTTCTGGATGGAGATCATCATTACTAAGTTAGAAATACGGAGAGAGTTACTCTAACAAGGATGGGAGCTGTTAATAATCTTAGGCATAGACTCTGGAAGACAATGTGATGAACAGGGCAATTGATATTAACCTAGTGTGCCTGGTCCTTTTGATCCTACACTTTTGAAATTTACTATGTTAAAGGTTTCAATTTTCCACAACTTTTTCCTTGTTTGTTCAACACCCCTCCCATTGGAATGTTGTGCTATGGACAGCAACCAAACAGAGAAGAAAAACAATACTTGCTGGCTCAGTGATTGCATTACATGGTCAGCTCAAAACAGTTTTGTTTAAAATTACGGGATGCTACAGACACTTGGAATTCTCTTAGTTCAGAATCAAATACTGAAATTTAGTTACCATCCTCATGATCACTGCATTATACAGGGTTAATTGAAATACCTAACAAAGCTAATATGTAGTGTGAAATGGCAGAATGATCATTTTTCAAAGGGGACCCCATGTTTAATGTATTGTTTAGACCTTGATGGGCATCAAAATTTAATAATTTGTGTTTGACATCCTAATAAATATGCAGCTCATTAACCATCATTGCAGGGTGTATCGACTACTGTGTCTGGTAGCTTTACTAGCTCCTTTTATGCATGAACAACATCACTAAATTTGGAGAGTTGAATCAGACTTCAAAAATTCACTGCTATGGCTGATGTTTGGAATGGAAAGCCACAGATCCATGGTACAAGTCCTGGCCATTGTACTGAATTTTTAAATCTGATTCAGGTTTTCAAAATTAGTAGGTTGTAAAGGCTAAGAGAGAAACAGTTGAAAGGAATTTATGGTAGACACTAGTGCATAAATAATTTTGGTAAGAAGTTAATTATATATTGAAGGTAAAAAATGCCATATAAGATATTTACAAAAAGGTTGTAAAATATCTTGAAGCAATTTTTGTGGAAATCAGATTTTATAGATAATCACAAATAAGCAAAAGCATGTGAAATGGTATGAAGAAGATATATCTTTGGCTTTCAGTTTAACGTATCTTGAAAAGAATAATGAATAAGTCAGTCAGTCATAGGTCTCTTGCCTGCTGTTGTAGCTTCCTACATTCTTCCCTCTTTTCTGCTTTCATCTCTGTGCATATCATATGTCCTTGTCTATCATATGGTATCTTTTTTCATTCACCATCCTTATCACTGCATTTCTTAGCAAGAAACTTCTTTTCATCCAGTTTCCCAGTAATTTCTCTTCTTGTTCAGTTTGAGCATTGTTCTTCCTACTCCTAGTCTTTCTAAAGCAGTTTCATTACTTTATATTTTCAATTCACACACCGCATTATAATTAGTATTCACATTTTAAATACTTCCAGTAATTTTTCCTCACTTTGTTTCAATGTCCAAGTTTCCACATTATACAGTATCAACTTCACAAAAAGTACTTCATTAATCTCACTTTAGTTCTTTCCTCAAAGGTCCGCATAAAAGTTTTCCTTTTCTGTCAAAAGCTTCCTTTGGCATTGTATTCTCTGACTTCATGACTGTAATTCAAGTTAGGTACTGCTTCTAGTACCTCCTAAGTATCCAAAACTTTCTTCTTGCTGCACAGCTGCATTTGGGACTCACAAGTGCATCTTATGTGCTTTACTTCCAGTAATCATGGTCTTTTACTTAATTTTCTTTGTAAATATCTTAATTCCATAACTTGCTCTTGTCATTTGCTTCCATATTATCTCCTCTTCTACCAGCAGTTGCAGATCATAAGTAAATAATGATAATGATGATAATGATAATTAGGGATGGGACCTTGATACTGTTGATACGTTGATACTCTCAATATTTGGTGGTATCGAAGTATGTCTAATACTGCGAGATAAGCCTTTGAATACTTTTTTAATGCTTTTAAATTTTTAAGTTTTGTGTTATTGAAAGTTTGCTGCATTTAACTTTATGCTAGATAAGGAATGAAAGGAATTGAGACTTCACATTATTGCTCACATGTGTCCCCATAGTGTTGTTGGAACTATAATTCTTAATAGACCTTGACTGCATTTCCTCTGGGTGAATCAATGTAACATTTCATAGACTTTCATTTTAAATGAAAACATGCAAAACAGTGGATGAAAGAGTAGAGGTACTCATGTAACATGCAGTGTTAACTGAATTGTGAATGAAGCTAATTTAGTTGATACATTAAGTTATGTTTCTGCAATGACCTGGCCTGGTGACTCACTCTGAGTCATTACCTTACTTACTCTGGTAACCAAAATGTATGAATCCAGCAAAAACAAACCAGAACTTATGATATGAGATAATACAGTGCATGGAAATATTCATTATTTCCTACCATCAATTAGTTTGTGTTTACGCAGTCAAACTCGGGGTCAAGAGCATAACTTTCAGGTATGCTGTATGACTAATTTCCATAATATGGATAGAACCTCTTTTAAAAGAAAGATTTCAGCACAATATATAGTTCCATAAAAGCAGAAGCAAAAAATTATTATAATTATAACTTCTATAAATTATATTATCATAATTTGTTATTGTTGTTGTTGTTATTATTATTATTATTATTGTTGTTGTTGTTGTTGTTGTTAGCCTTGACTAACAATATGGAATATATAAGCTGTGGCATGTTCAAGATAAAAAAATTGCCTATTGGAGAATGTCAAACAGGAACAATTTTGAAATCAGCATACAATACAAATTTGTTACAAGTGTTTATACACAGAAGACTATTAACAAGAACGTAATTCAGTGAACAAGCTATCGCTTGACAGTTTTTTTTTTATAGAGTATTGAATATTGCTGCTGAAATAAATCAATCTGTATCGAGTATTGAGAAATAGTGGTGTTGTCCCATCACTAATAATAAAACAATAACATTCATCACCTTCATCTTAATAAGAATCAAGCAAGCAACAAGTTAACTGAGTGTAGTTTGGTTCATCAGATTCGAGGTCTTAAGTTTTGCTGTATAGGTGAATAGGGATAGCTAAGACAACACAGTTTTAGTGTGAACATTAGTGAGAAGTTTGTGGCTCAATTGTAAACATAGTTTGAGGACTTTGAGTGTGGTTAATTTCAAAGAGTTAAAAAAAATTTATTCTATTCATTTGCTTTCATGCCATAGCCTCTTAGATTCATGGTCATGCCATTGTCAGAGATGATTATATGCCACTAGCGCAATGGATGGGGATCCAAGGTGCTTGGAGCTGTGTCTCCAGATCGTGCAATGTGTAACAGAAGAAAGTGGGAAAATGAGGAAACACCTGAAAGAGAAAATACTAAACACATTTTGAAAGCTGAGAGGGATTTTCAATACTATTGCAAAGGTCTCTGAAGAAAAATAAAATAAAATAATGGATCTAAACAACAATTAACAAATGCAGAAAATTCTGCAACACTGTTGACATCTTCAGAGGAAAGAGAAAATATTTTGAAATTGTGAAAAACGTACTTCAAAGCCCTGGAAAACCAAGAATTTTTAAAATAATCATCAAGTCAAAGAAAAATACAGCACGGACAACATGAAATCTTTAATTAAACAGAAGCTGAACTCAACTGAGGTAAAGGCAGGAGTATATATGTCGAAATCACTTAAAAAATGGAAATATACTTATGAAGTTCAAGCAGCTAAGCAGATGTAGAGAAGATATGCAGTAGTATTAATGACAAATGTGGTAATGAAATTAAAGCAAATGAACTGAAACTGAGAAATCCCAGAATGATAATATACAATATTCCAGGAGAAATGGAAACAGATAATATGAAACAAGCAGTATGTGAATAAAACCCCATACTGAATATAAAGGAAGACAACTTTGTACCTAAGTTTATATTCAAAGATAAAAAGGATTGTAATAACTTCGTCATAGAAATCAAGTCAGAAGCACATAAGACAAAATTGTGTAGGAAAATCAAAATTGGATGGAACATGTGCAACTTAGATGATTGCATAAAGATAAATAGGTGTTTCAAATGCAATACAAATATAATCATTAAGCAAAAGAGTGTAGAGGTAAACAAACATGCCCACTCTGTACAGGTAGTCATCATATGCATGACTGTAAAGCAGAAAGAGAGCAGTACAAATGCATAAATTGTGTCAGCCACAACAAATACAATAAAATGGTGCTGGTAAACAAGAACCACTCAACTGATAAAGAATGCATAGTTATAAGGCATTGTTGAATAAGTATATCCTCAACACTGACTACTAATGTGGACATAAGACATAATACAGGTACGAATAAAAACCAGCTAAAACCACTACAATGTCTACAACTAAACCTGCAGCATTCTCAGGCTGCAATGAACAATATAGTTCAAATAATAAGCGAACAAAACACAGACTTAATATTCATGCAGGAGCCATATTTCATCGATAACCAATTGGCGGGGCTGACAAAAAACATTCGCAATATTTACAGGAGGAAACAGCAAGAAACACACAGCAATAATTAGGAATAACAATAAAATGGACATAATAGCTATTAACCATTTATGTAATGAGGACTGTGTAGTATTAGAAGTTATTACAAATAAACATAAATTCTACGCTGGAAGTCTATACTTTAATATTGATAGAGATATAGGAAGATACATTAAACAAATTGAATCCATATTGAATCATGCAGATGGCTATGGACTTATAACCACAGCTGATAATATAAACATGAGAAGCACTACCTGGTTTGATGGTATAAAGAATAAAAGACGTAAAGAACTTCAAGAATTCATAATAATTTATTAATAATTATAGTAATTATAGTAATTTATAGTAATTTATTAATAATTAACAAAGATTGGTGTAATCTCTACATTTGAACCTAGCAGAGCTTGCAGTAATTAACTTGATGATTTCCAGTCCAAATCTCCTTCATTCCATTATGGAGTGGACTAGAGGTGAGGTGGAAATCTGTTCTGATCACAAACTCGTCTTCTTCACAACAGCAGGAAATACCAATCACACAATGCTTGGAACACTAGAACAGGATCATCATCTATGATGCATAATAAAAGAGGAAAACTTATAAAATGTGATGATAGGTGGAAAATATCAGAACCACTTTTAATTGCACTGCAATAGAAATACCAGCTGTTGAGAAAAAACTAATTCAAAAACTGAAGAATGAAAATACCATTGAACAAATAATGGAAGATTTCTTCTCCTGCACTCAAAAAGCATGCAAATCTGCATTCTACTTAAATAATGCAAGTAAGATGAAAAAAAGGTAGATCAGTCCTATGGTGACCAGATGAATTAACCATTTTACATAAAAAGGTAACCGCAATGAAGTGAAGTTACCAAAGAATGCAAAACAACCAAACATAAGAGAAGAGAGAAAAATTTAATACTGAGAGGAAAAACATTGGTATCAGTCAAACCTTCTTGAAGAAAAAGTCATGGAGGAAGTTCTGCACCATAACTCCTGGATCCAATCCATGGAATATAGTATATAAAACTTTATCTGGGAAAATTAGAAACAAAACTTCTTTGTCTACATTCTATATACTAGAAGGATCATACACAAAGGATTTGGAAAGCACAGTAAGTCACATCATCAATTGAGGAGCATTATTTTCAAAAGCTGATAACTGCAGCTTTTGACAAAAATGAGATGTATATTGTTTCATCTAGTTTAAGTAGCTGCCTCTCCAATGGTTATAGTGGTTCTTTCATATTCTGATTTCTGTTGCACTTAGAAAGGGTAGAAAAATGGAAGTTTTTGCAAAACACATAATCTACAATTACAGTGTTCTAACAAAATCTGATATCTCAAAACTGCACATTATGTAGATGTTGGTTTTTGAAAAATGCTCTTCAGTTACT
Source organism: Deroplatys truncata (assembly GCA_030765065.1). Lineage (NCBI taxonomy): Eukaryota > Metazoa > Arthropoda > Insecta > Mantodea > Mantidae > Deroplatys > Deroplatys truncata. The sequence continues at coordinate 422,739,329 of CM060990.1, forward strand.
TTGTACCTGAGGACAATGAAGAAAATGATATGAATATCATTCAGAACTTAGAAAAATAGTAGTGGAACCACCCGAGAAAGAAGATAATAGAGGATTCAGCAAAGAGGAAATCCTAGCCATGCTCAAGAAATTTGGCCCCAAAAAAAAATCACCTGAGAAGATGGAATAATGAGTGACATTCTCCTACAAGTATTTAAACTTATCCTAACTTTGTTACAGAATTACAGAACGCTATACATTTTACACAAAATGACGATGTAATAATAATGGGGAGATCTAATGTTATTTCAATTGGAATTTGTATAAATGTCACAAAGAACCTAAATAGCTGCTTGGTGAATCTATATCACACCAAAGTGGTAGTGGTTAACTTACCAAAAAGGTTTGACTTGAATAATCACTCTCAAGAACATAAAGACATTGTTCAGTGTATTGCATCGATCAAGGATGTTTGTAGTACATGTGAGTGTATTATCTAAGAGCTATCATACCCAGCATGAACTTCACCACAACTGGTCTGGCAAAGAACGGTTGGTAAACAAAATATCAGAAGCTGTTACAAGTCACAATCATCCAGGTAATGCAGTGCCATTGTACTTTGATTCTGTTAACTGTAATCAATCTGAGCTGGAAAGCAGCAGCAGCAGCAGAAACAGAAATTAAACTTTGAATCTAAGTATTGTTCATCTCGGTGTGCAATATATAATGAATAAGGTAGATGTCTGGTTAAATGATGTTCAACCAGATATTGTAATTATTACGGAACATGGGATGAGTGAAACCATATGCAATATATTAAGCTGTCCAACTACTGTAGAAAAATTTTTACAGGATTTGGAGTAGCAATCTTTATGAGCCACAAACTTACAAATTTTGCAATTAGTGAAATACAGATAAATTCTGTTGACAAAATATTGGAAGGAACTGGCATTAAATTAAAAAATATTCATGAAACTTTTAAAATTTTTTGAATTTATTGCTCATGTAGTGTTTCAGTTACAGAATTTCTATTAAACCTAGAAAAACTAATTGGCATCATAATGGTAATAATGTAAAACTAGTACTTGCTGGCAATTTTAATATTAATCTTGACATTGTAAGTAATGGTTACAGAAAAATGCTAGATATTCTTAATGTCAATAATCTAAGACTTGTTATTCAACAGTACACGAGGGTCACAGCAACCTCTTCCACCACTATCGATCATATGAGGTGTGGCAATTAATTAACAAGACTGCACACCTCCCATCGTGTAGGCGCATGGGAGTATATTGGTATTAGAAGGCAGTTGACCTTGAACCTTCAAGAGCAGCAACCGTTTGTTTTGTCCTTCTGTCTGCTTTAGTTTGCCTTTGAGCCTTGGTTGTAGAGGATGTTGTTCTGTAGTAGTGCCGCGAGCATGGTGAACTTAAAAAAAATCTAGCAGTGCATTAACCTCAAATTCCTAGTGAAATTAAAAATGTCGCTGACGAAATATTTTCATGGTATGTTGAAGGAGGTGTTTGGTAATAATGCTATGTCACGTGTGCAAGATTTTGAATGGCACACACGGTTTTCAGAAGCACAAATGACTAAGTCAAAACTGAAGGCAATGCTCATAGTTTTTTTCTATATCAGGGATGTTATCATGACTGAATGGGTGCCTGAGAGTCATACCGTTAATCAGAAATACTAAAAAGAAGTCCTAATCAAGCTGAGGGAAAGAGTAAGGAAGAAAAGACTGGATTTGTGGAAGAACGACGCATGGATCCTGCATCAGGACAATGCACCAGCCCACAATGCCATATCTGTGAAACAGTTTTTAGCGGATAAGCGTATTCCTGTGCTCGAACATCCTCTGTATTCACCAGATCTGGCTCCCTGTGACTTTTATCTGTTCCCAAAAGTGAACAGTGCATTGAAGGGAACACATTTTCAGACTGTTGAAGAGGTAAAAGCAAAAACGGAGAGTTGTTGAGGTGGGTGACAATAGATGACCTACAGCATTGGTTTGAACAATGGAAGACACTTATGCAGTTGTATACGATAGGGGAGGGGAGTATATTCATGGGGATAAAAGTTAGTTGTAACTTTGTTTCCAATAAATCACATTTCTGATACTAGTATCATTATTTACTTGCCACACCTCGTAAAGTCACTAATTTGTTAGAATGTAACATTACTTCAGAAGTCACCAGCAGTTATCTGTCTGATCATTATGCTCAAATACTATGTATTAAAACTAAATAAAGAGTGATGCTATTGACACAACACAGGAAATTAGATACCTTTCGAAACATAATATAGATAAACTCATTCATTACTTAAGTAATGAATTATGGGAGTCTTCAAATCTGCATCCATTGAAGAAAAATGGATTGCATTCTATACTACATTCTTAAATCACTTTGATAAGATTTGCCCATTAATCACAAAAACACAGAAGTCTTAAGAAAATACATCCATTAGCCCTAAACCATGAAACTGTTGCACTACATAATAAAGTCAAGGATGTGTACCTCTTGTATAAGTCTTTCAGCTCTACAAATTACCAAAATAAATATAAAAATGCTGTTAAAGAATATTGCCAAACCCTTATAGATCCATAGTCTTCAAGAATTGGAAATAAATTACTAAGTACTTCCAACAAATCTAAAATGCTTGGGGTGTAATTAATACCTACAGAAAGGATCACAAATTAACAGAAAATTTTGCTCTAGACAGTTTTCTAAATGTAGCTGCAAATCATCTTAAATTGACTAATGACAGTGGTTGGGTTGAAATTAGCCTGTGCATACTAAAAGCATGTGTATCAGTTATTGCTAATCCACTGACATACCTAATCAGTGACTCTATTATAGAAGGTATTTTCTCAAACTGTCTCAAAATTAACGTAATCTGACCCTTAAGAAAAAGGGGGACAAACACCTAAGGAATAATTACAGGCCAATAACACTTGCTTCAGCAGTTGCTAAATTATTTGAGAAGGTAATATTAAAGCTATTAGTCAAATTTTTAAACAAGCATAATATTCTGAGTAACGCTCAACATGGTTTCAGAAAGGGGTATTCCACAGTCTCAGCAGTAATATCATTTATTCATTAAAATTAAATGACAACAAAACAGGTGCATCTCTTTCTCTAGACTTAAGTAAGATGTTTGACTGCATCAATCATCAACTACTTCTAAATAAAATAGAAAGATATGACATTAGAGGTAACTCATTTAGGCTTATTTCCTCTTTCGTAAAACGCAGACTCCAGTGCACAGAAATTATACATAAAACAGACAAGAATATAAAAGAAAGTATAGATTGGATTTCCAACAGGTAACCTTCCAAGTTCAAGGTTCTGTTTTATTCATTCCTGTATTCATTCTGTATATAAACAACTTACCTAAGCAAAATCACTTTAGCACAACTACATATGCTGACAACACCAATATCCTATGCTGGAATAATACATTAAGTTGCTTAGAACAGTCTATTACCAAAATAGTTTCATTATTTGATAAAACTTTTGCTGTCAATAACGTGGCCTTGAATAAAAATATAACCAAAGTTATTATATTTGATTTAAATAATAAATTCAAACTGGGCAACAGTAAAAACTGGGAGCTTGCCTCAATGAACTCTGATGAACACACTTTTCCTTGGAATACAAATTGATAGTAGACTTTGCTGGGACAAACACATAAACAACATATACAATAAACTAAGTAAAACTTTATACTTACTCAGAATTATCAGAAATATGTTAATGACCTGACTATGGAATTAATGTATTATGGGTTGATCTTCCTACACCTTAACTATGGCATAGAAGTCTGGGGTAGTGCTGCTAATATACATCTTAGCAGACTATTCATTATACAAAAGAAAACTATTAGAACAATGTGCAACATGAAGTGCACTGATTTGTGTAGGGTAGTCTTTCAATTAAAAGATTTTTTCACTGTGTATTCTCTTTTTTCATGTAAGGCTGTCTCACTAGTAATAGAAAACCTCCAATATAAACTAAAAAACAGTGAAATACACGCCTATTCCACAAGAAACAGTAATGATATTCACGGAATATCAACTAGTAAAAACAAAATAGATAATGGCCCTTATATTATTGGTTCTGTATTGTATAACAAATTACCCTCAGTAATTAAAATTACTTCAGGCAACATTTCTTAGAAAAAACTTAGGAAACTTTAAATCCCCAAGTGTTCATACAATTTAAATGAATTGTAAATACAATTGTTTGACTATTATTACTTGAAATGATTGTATAATCTGTACAAAGATGTTAAAACCGCATGTAATTGTAGATTTACTTATTTATAAAACTGCATTCCCTAACATTGTAATTACTGTATTATGAAAGATGTGACCACCACCACCATAACCACCACCACCATAACCACCACAACCACGACATCACTTACTTTTACATTTGCATATTTTTGTATTATATATAGTGTGTATTTATACTTTTGTGTGCAATGTGTGTTGACTTTTGTAAACTCTTAATTGTTTAAAATGTTGACCATGTCAGATAGCTGTACCACCTCCATTGACAATAATAAAAGTGATGATGATGATCACATGCTGGAGAAACAATGTTCCCAAAACTACGGAAGGAATCGGTAATAGTTCTAATCACTGAACCGGGCAAGGAGCACACTAAAGACATGTGTAAATATAGGCCAATAAGCTTCCTTAATGTAGCAGGTGAAGTACTGGAGAAGTTACTCATGGACAGAGTTCTCCATCATATGTACACAAACAGATTGCTATATAGCAACCATTTTAGGTTCACTATGCAAGTGGGAACAACAGAGGTAGTAATGGCAGTAAAATATATCATCGAACAGAATCTGAATGAAAAACATAGTGTCGTCCTAGTAAGTTAGATGTAAAAGTGGCATTTGATACTGTTAAAGCTTAACTTCAAACCACATTCAGGTCATTGCATTAGCTGATGACTTAATACTTCTCTCAAGAGTGGATAGTGACATTGGGGCAGAAAATAGTGCCAATAAATGCATCAGGAAAACAGAAGAATGAGCTAAAAGTAACAAACTCACATTCAATGAATTTGAGTCTACAGCTATGTTAGTCTCAAGGAAATGGATGCCTGCAAACAAGAACATCAATATATACATAAACTATGAATGTATCAATTAAGTGAAATACTTAGGAATACATTTCAATAGCAAACTATATTTTGATAAACATATTGAGATTATATGAAACAAGTCCATGAGCTTTATGAACATGCTAAAAAGAGCAGCATGATTGCAGTGAGGAATAGGCTATAGAGCATTAAAAACTATATATAATTGAGAAATCTTGCCTTTGCTAACATATGGCACCCCAATATGGGAGCAGACATTAAGAAAACAAAACCTTAAGCAAGCTAAAGAGGGTACACAGAATGATAACAAAAGCTTATAAAATACTACCTTACAAAGTTTCTTGTGTCATAGCTGGCATTAAACAAACAGCTATTAGCATACCTCTGCAAAACAGTTCAGATATATAGAGCAACACACAATCTCGCTGACAGCCCCACAGAGATTGAGGCTCCACTGAATAAGGCGTGGCCACATCCTGCCGAAAGATTTGTGGACAAGGTTGAAAAATCAAATGACTACAAAATAGAAATATTCACAGATGGTAGTAAAATCCAAGGAAAGGTAAGAGCTCCTGTGGTCGTTAAAAAAAAAAAAAAGAAAAAAGAAAAAATACTGCATACATTGAAGGCCAAACTCGAACAATCATTGCTCAAATAATCAGGCTGAACAAATAGGAAATCTTAAAGCTTTAGAAGCCATAGCATCCATAGGTAAAATAAGCTCTGAAGAAAGACTAGTCACAGTGTACACAGATAGTAAAGTTACTCTTGTTCAACTCAAAAACAGCTGTAATCAGGAATACATAATATCAGAAATGAATACATTGAGAAAATTCAGAGGAAAAATATAGGTAATGCACCTTGGAGGGATTGCCCATGTTGGCAATGAGGGCAATGAAATGGCAGATAGATTGCCAAGGGAGGCTATGATAGAAACCAGTGGAATTACAGTGTACACAAGAAAGAAATCTTCAATTATTACTCAGAGAAAAAGGACCATAGAATGGCAAAACCAGCAAAAGATGTAACCTGTTGCAAAATCTTGCCATCTGACAGAGATAGAACAAAACTTAAAATTAATATAACATCAGAGTTTACAGCAACATAACCAGATACAGCAAAAACAAAGCACATCTTCATAGAATAGGAATCATAAATGGCACAACTTACCAATGTCAGAAAGCAGCGCAGACTGTATACAATTGTGAAACGCAGCAGCAAGCAAGAAATGCTTTGAAGAACGAAATACGCAAAGGAGGAGGAACATGGAACGTGTCTCAGTATCAAGACTATACAAAAGAATATAAAGCATTTTATGAAATACATAGGAGCAATAGAATATTAAATGGTATAAGAAAAACATGAACAAGTTCATTAATATGTATATATGATGTAATAACGTAGATATATATTATGTAAATAGTTAAGTAATGCTTATAATGATATGACATATGTATGTACCATATAAATAGGTTAAGTAATGCATGTAATATTACCACTATAATGGGGCATGTCGAAAATAAATTATATTTAAAACAAATACTACTACCGCCACCGCCACCACCACCACCACCACCACCACCACCACCACCACCACCACCACCACCACCACCACCACCACCACTTTCTTCTTTTTCCATTGTCTAGAACCAGTTGTTCTTCAGATTATTCAGCTTATATTATTTTGAGGCCAAAATTGGATTATCCTCTGCTGGCCTTTAATTGTCATAAGAATGGACTGCTAAAATTTTCTGCAAAAACTAGCATGAGGGGTGGAATGTTTTAAAAAAAACTGCTACCTCTATCTAGTGGCAGCTTGTGGCCTAATCAATAGGCGAAACTCTCTTGACACAAAACAAGACTTTCAACTCTATTTCTAGTATATTAAGTTGATTCTCCTACCCTTTTGGTTGATCAACTTCTTGATAATGTTGTCCTGAAATGGCTGCCTCCCCATTAGGTCATGCGGTAAGTCTTTGTGAATTGAGATATTGGCCAGAATTAGTCTTACTTGCATCATTGAACTGTGGAGGTAAGGCTTTATGCATTTGAGTGTAGAAAACTGAAACACTTGTTGACAACAGTGGTTTTTTTGTAGTTCCCTTGTTTACCTGATTTATCATTACTGTGTTTTTACTGTTTTTTGCATTATTGCCACACACACGCACACGCACATGGTGGGACTCGAACCTGCGATCCTCAGCTTGGTGAAGCGCCAAAGCTACACACCTCAGTGACCATGGCTACGAAGGCCGGCGTGTAAGACTAGTAGAAAGAGTGTGTATGCCCCTTGATGCCTTTATTCTCCTGGACCGTCTTCATTGTTTGTGTAATGGGTACATTTTTTTGGAATTCATTGTTTGCATATAAAATCTCTAGCTCTGTCTTCAGACACTTATTTTGAACATTTTCAGCTAGGTGCTTTGAAGAATTGATAAAACATTTATGGGAAATACTGATGAATGCTGAAGCAATTTGGAAGGAAACAAGGGTACAAAAATTAAGTTTTTCAATTTCTTGAAATTGGACTGTAATCTACATCAAAACTGAATCTACTATTTCAAAATAGAGCAATTTGTATTTCTTGAAAACCTTATCTTGTAATAGTTTGCCATATTTTTGATCTGAAAACTCACCCTGTTAAAGGCCATCTCGAAAAACCCAGAAAATATTTCATCATCTCGTTTTCAATTAATTAGCTGATAAGTGTTTCTTACCTGTTTGTCACAGAAAGCAATGTCATTTCTTTTGGAGAATATCAAAAAGAACACTGGTAATCTGAAATATTTCATTGAAAACAAAAACAAAAAAAGCAAACTCAAAATTGTTCACGAATTTCAAAAAATCATTTGAAAGCCTAGCTGCTGCCTGATCTGATTCAAAATTGTTGCCTATTTTCTCAAACACACTTTTCAAGTTATCCCAGTCTTCTGCGACCACTTTCAGCAACCTTGAATGTGAGGTCTATCTGGAATTTGTCCAATGGGTATACGTCTTCCAATGGTCTTGAGCACATAACATCTCTTAGCAGAATGATGAAAAAATGGAGGGACCCCACTAATGTCAGCAAAAAAGACAAAACATTGGGAAATATATTTTAGTGTGCTTTGTAAGACAAAATTCAATCTATGCACCAAACAGTAAATGAAGATTGCCTGAGATGCAGATTCCTTTACCTCTTCTCAAACCATTTAAATGTCCAGCTATTACACTGCCACCACCATAACATTGCCCCACAAGCTTTGACTTGTAATCAAGCAACCCTAAAACCATGTCCATCAAACTAAACAGTGCATCTGATGTTCTGTAACAACTTGCATAAAAAAAGCCTAGTGTTCAATTCATTTACCATTTGTGTCCACTAGTATTACAATGTGTCTCATCTAGTGCTAGAGGGTAGTTTAAAAACTCATCAAATATTTTGAGTATTGCCTTCATTCTGCAAGTTTTAACACTAGTCTTTACAGTATTAGGAGAAGCATGTGTTTTGAAAAGCATCTTCTTGTTGAGGACATATTGTTATAATGACATCACATAGACAGGATTTTATAAACTCTCCATCTGTAAAGGGTTTTATTGTTTTCTGATTTTCCAAGATTTTAAATTGTAGTCAAAGTTTCTATATTGTCACATCTACCACATTCGCTTGAATATGCTTCCTTTAAGTGTTGTAAAGCTGTTGTCCATTCTTGTCCTAAAACAACAAACGAAATTGCGATAATAATCAATGGATTTATTAAGAACTACAATTATGTATATAGGAAATCAAATAATGACTATTGCATTCTCATAGAAAATTTTTAATATCTTGTATTATGCCACAGTATGAATTACTTTTAACATATCAAGTCAGTATTAAAATTACCTGATAGCATAGCATGACCTTTGTGACATTTCACTTAATGCCGTTGCATATTACTTCTGTTGACACCCATTAATACTTTGGAGCACAGTAACATCTCACATTCTCGTCTTGACAACAGAAAAAATATTTCTCCTCCCATTCAGCCTTAAATGGACATTTTTTTTATTTCAAAAACATTTCTGTCAGTAGAACATACACTACTCGGATAACAGACTGAGCCACTGCTGATATGGCTGCATAAGCTAGGCGATGGGGTTGAGGTTGAGCGAGGAGAGGGTGGAAGTTGCATCACAGGTCAGGTGCTGTCTCACAAGGCCAAAATTTGTGATTCCTGGTATATACTATAACAGTTTTACTGCTCAAGAAAAAGAGAAAGGAGGAGGAGCAGAATAGTGTTTAATGTCTGCTCTTACTTCTTAGAGCACCATAGGCAGTGACACCAGTGATACATGAAATAATTGGGAAAGGAAATTTGAGAAGGAAACATTTCAGGCCTAAGTTCAGGCATTTGTTAGCTGTGAGGACTGAGGAAGACCAGAAGGAGGAGAAGAAGGGAGTTTTGCTGAAAATTTGCACATAGACACTGAATCTGATGATTAAAATCTGTCTGAGGTAACTTGGAGGGTATTTTAATACCCCATCTGGGATGTCTTGTCAAGTGTGTTATAAATTCTATCCTATAAGGTTTAAATGCATTTACAATGATAATTCTTGGAAACAATATCAGAAATGCTAAAAGAAACCCGTGACAGAAGTTAATGAACACCTCATCAAAATTTCTATGGAAGTTAGAAAGCGTAATTAGCTATGATTTTGAAAACAGCTGGCTCTTTTTAATTATTGCAAGTTCAAAGTGGAAATGAAAGCTAAAGGTTGGAAATGCATAACAAGCAAGATAGCTAAACAGTAAGAAAAACTTTAATTTAGGCACAATAGCTACAAAAAGCAGAGGAAAACTTGTGCATATTTAGGCCTGAAAATAGAAAGAGAATAAAAGTAACAATTATTTGGAATCATGGATTCATAATTTATCAAATGTGAAATTGCAGAACTGACACTAGAATGCCTGTGAATTGTTCAAATAAATGAGAAACTATCATGAAAGTGCAGTACAAAGTGGACCAAGATTATGAAAATTTTGAAAAACTAAATAACTGATTCAACCTTGGAGATTGATCTGATAGCTACTTAAGTGAAAAGAGTGTACATAGTATTGTGTATAACTTTTACTAAATGTGGTGAAAAGCAAATCAGAGGGACAAACATAACAATGGAGCTTAAAGGGAAAAATAAAATAAAAGAACTTATCATAGGAGAGAGATCCCCATTATACTACAAAATCTGGCCAGTTTGAGCTTACCATCTTCCACTTCATTTCCTGCCACATTCTCTGTTTTGATAAATGAATTTGTAGTTTTCCAGGTTCATAACTTTTCAAGAAGGTTTGAAAATTTAGTACAGTTTTAGCTACCCAGTTATATGAGATAGTACAAATTCAAAGAATGTATTGCGATTGTCTGGCTTCAAGATACTGAAAGCATTTATACATAATAAGTGAATTTGTGCAAATCATTTGGGCTACCATTGAAACTAGTTTTTAACCAAATTATTGCTATATTCACAGATACTATTCTATAATTTATCTACTGTTCTACAATTGATCTGGGCATTTTGCCATCATCGGAGAATGAATTCTCAACTCCGCTTCAGTATCTAGTCATTGTTTAAATACTGTGAAAATATGAGAGGTATTTGCTGCCCATAAGATACTTGTTGTTTGTAAAATTCAGATGTTTTTAAAATTTATTAACTCAGTATCAGAATAAACAGTATCTGATGTTGACAAAGTCTGACAAACCCCAACAGAGAAAAGCTGCTCCTTGGAGCCATGCCTATTCGGACACAACAGTGCAGTCTTGTTGGGTTACACAGTGTACCCTCAAGGACTCCAACCAGTGCTCGATTATTTTGTCAAAGACTTCTATGTCAGAAGATGGATGGGATGAGTTGGCCTCCAGTTAGGGGGAAGATGAAGATGTCCTAGTCCTCAAGTGGGAAGGACCAGTGAAGTGAAGAAAGTCTAGTCATCTTGATGATGAGCAATAAAAAATTTTAATTTGCAGAAATTATAAGCCAGAAGCTCTCTATCTTGCAGATGCCATCAGATTTTAATATCTTGTAACCAGCTGAATTTCTTGGACTTAGGAGTATTTCCAATGTAGGGGTTTTGCCTTCACAAAGTCAAAGTAGAGGACTCACATGGTGTAGGTGAAGAAATAATAACAAGAAAGCTATGTGAAAGGATTTTTAATAGTCTGCAGCTGATGATGATAAAGGCAACTAAAGATATAAGTAGTAGCTTCTGTGCTACAAAGTAATGTCTGAGTGCACTTGTTATATTTTTATACAATTCCATGATTTTAACATGCGACCTTCTTCTGTGTCTGTGACCATTTGGACACATCACAAAGTGTAGTTTTACTGAAGATATTGAGGGGCAATAATAATTGCTTCTTATGCTATTATTTGGAAGTTTCCAGAGACTTACATAATCCTATACTTGTTTCGTGGCCGCATACATGAGAATTCAGTCTTTCAAAATCTTTCCATTACAAATTTTAATACTTGAGTTATGATTATGCCACACATTTTCTTTATCTTGCCTTAATGCATTTTGATTCATTACACCTTCTGTGTTCTGCATAATTCCCTGTAATTGTTACCTCTGGAGAGCATTTAAACATATTTCATTCAATAAAGATAAATACAATTTTCCAAGGAAAATTAAGGAGGATATTGGATAATGTTATAAGCCAAAACATGTAGAATATGAAGTTTGCAATTCCTAGTGTGGATGGGTTAGGATCTTATTACTTAAGCATACAGGAATTTATCTTAACCCTCAAATGGAGTTGCAACTACTTTGTATCATAAATGGTGTTGTGGGGTTCAAAAGGACACCACTTTGTTTAAGCCATGAAAAGTAATTTATTTTATTTTCATCATACATATCTATTCACAATTTTCATATTTGTATATATTAGAATACATAATATAAGTTTAACACCAATAAACTTGAAATAAAGCACTAAAGGAAAACAAATTAATGTAACCCTGCACAACAGTGAAGTGAAGTTACACAAACAAATTCCAACTCTGTTATTGGAATGGAAATAACATGGAACAGTATCAGAATGCTATAATATGAACATATAGGTAGTGAAACATTTAGCAGCATATAATGAATTGCACATCTGAAGTGATACACAATATTTTACAAATGTTCAATATTCACATCAAGTTGTTAATAAATAAATTTTGAAACACACAAAATACAATGGGGTCAATAATGGCATCACCCAAAATTTGCAGCTGTGCGCTGAGAGAGCGGACCACTCGACAATGCTTCTAGTTTGTCTGTAGGTTGGTTTTCAACTACTGGCAAGGTGTGTAGAACAGTCAACAACAGAATGACCAACAAAGGAAATGGCAGGGGTGTACGGTTTCACTGGTATCAAAAAGGAGCTAACAACTCTGTTTGAAGGTTAATGTTGCTCTTGTGCTTTTCTGCCAATTCTTGTGTTGTCTCAGCTGACTGTAATTGTAATTGTAGTTGTAATTTATTTTATCCTCAAGTCATATTAATACAACATGGGAAACGTCAAACATTATTTACAATGAATTTACAATGCAGTTGTTAAAAATATTAGCAGTTTTTAATTATTACTAAGTGTTAATAACATTCTTTGCATAGATTGAATAATTTTCCATTTTTCTACCACTGGAGACAGGCCTTCTGTCTTCCTGCCCACTGATTTCAGGTCTCACTTCTTGGTCACATGCAACAGCGGACATAAAATTGGCATTAGAATTTTCCTAGTTATAATTTGCACCTGCGATAGTTAAATAAGAGGAAGAGATGACCATGTTCACATCATTTTAAGTTATTCCTATGCAGTGATTACTGAATTCATTGGTTGAATAAAATTGATGAATTAATAAGAAGTGGAGGATTCCTTTTTGGAATCTTAGTTTAGAATTTAAATTTTTCAAGTATATAGAAAGCTGATTGTATAACTTAGTACCAGCATATTTAAATTATTTCTCAAAGAGGCTGGTTTTATGAAAACTAACATGCAAATTATTTTTAATTCTAGTGTTGTGATTATGTACTTCAGCATTGGTTGTTAGACTTGCCATGTTTCTCTTAATGTAAACAAATAATTGTTTCAAATATTCACATGGTAAGTGCCAGAATGTTTAATTTTTTAAAGTGCTCCCTGCAACTTTTGGTGTTTGGTACCCCTAGAATTATTTTGATAGCCTTTTTTTGTAATTTAAATATTATGTTACTATTAACTGAATTACCCCATAGTACAATCCCATAAGATTTTTGATAGTGGCAGCATGCGAAGTAGCATGTTCTGAGTATATCTGTAGAAATCCTTTCTTTAATTGATACAGAAGAAAATTTATTTTACTCAGTTTAATGGTCAATTTTTCAATATGATTATCCCAACTTAGTTATTATCAATCCATAGGCCCAAAAACTTTGTATGGGTTTTATTTTCCAGGAGTTTAGACCCAATTGTGATATCGCAGTTCTTGGAGGTCTTGAATATTTTATGATGGAACTTCAGTGACACAGTTTTGTTTTCATTCACCACTAGCTTATTAGATTTAAGCCAATTAAGTAGCTTCTTTGAGCTGGTTGAGATGCTTTCTTTAAGGCTTTCCCTGCACTTTCCCCTAATGAATATGCTTGTATCATCATTAATGTAAAGTAAAAACGGGAGCGGACCTAGTATTCATCCTTGTGGAACTCCAGATTGAAGGATTCCTTTTCCCGATTGTTTAACTTTTATTTCTGTTCCTCCAGGTTCCATATGGTCTACTTCAACTACCTGTTCCCTTTTGCTGAGGTACGATTGAAACCAATTGAATGTTATACCTTTTATTCTACTTTTGTGCATTTGTTTAGCAGAATATTATGGTCTACCATATCAAATGCTTTGGTAAGATCTAGGAATAGTCCGACCCCGAGTTCGCTTTTGTCTAGTACATCCTAGATGCTATCTACAAAATACATTACTGCCATATTGGTGGACTTATTGTTCTGAAAACCAAATTGACAACTATTGATAACATTATACTTTACCAGAAATTTCATTAACCTATTATTATAGATTACTTCTTCCAAAATTTTTGAGAAGTCCGAGAGTATTGCTATTGGTCTGTAATTATTAGGATTTTGTTGATTGCCCTTTTTAAAGATAGGTTTAAGTTTTGGTAATTTGGTAAAGATAGGTTTAATTTAAATTTTAATCTTCAGTTGATGAGGAAACACTCCACTTTCAATGGAATGGTTTGCTAGATAACACAAAGGTTTGCTTAAGTATTTACTACAGCTTTTAATTATGAAGTTAGAACTTCTAGTACTTCTGATCTTTTTGTTTTTTAGTGATCTAATTATGTTTATTATTTCATATTCGTTTGATGGCTCGAGAAGTAGTGAATTATGTTAAAGTGCTCATGACGAGTTTTCAGTTCCTTTTGCATTATTAGTATTTTGGACATTTTCAGTAATTTTTATAAAGTGTTCATTAAATATATTAGCTACCTCTCCAGGTTTATTTATAATAGCATCACCTTTTGTTAGCTGATATTTCTCATGGAAAAGAATTTGGAGTTGGTTTTTCTTTGATTACATCCCACATTGCTTTATGTTTATTTTCAGATTGATTTATTATTTTTAGAATTATCTAGCTTTTTGGCAGCTTCAATTACTAGTTTATTAGTTTTTTATATTTTTTATAGTAATTTATAGATGCTTGGGAAGCGTTTGTCGTTTTGATTTGTTCACTTAACAGCCTCAGTCTATCGCTAGGGTTTTTTATACCTTTAGTTATTCAATTGGATGTTCTTTGCTTCACTTTTACTCTAACCAGTGGGAAAGCCATATTGTGATAATGTTTGAAAATATTTATAAGTTTAGAGCATATTTCTTCCACCATTGTATCTAAATATACCTCTTCCCAGGTTTCTTTTTCTAGCAAGTATTTAAAGTGCTCTAAATTGCTTTGATTCAGCCAATGTATTCTTTTGTGGAGAGTACTGTGATTACCATAATTTTTCTTTGGTTCCCACCTAATCGTGATTGTTTGTGCAAAATGGTCAGATAAGCCTGTTTCAAATACATTTACTTCACTAGAGATTAGATTGCTGCTAATAGCTATCTGGCCTATTGCAGAACTTGAACTATTAGTTATCCTTGTTGATACATCTATGATTGGTTTAAGACCATAGGTATTTAGTATAGTTAGTAGTGTCAGTTTATTATTACTGTGTCCTAAAAAGTCAGTATTTAAATCTCCCAGTAATGCTGTACTTTTTACTGTTTATTAAGTTGATTTAGCATGTGGTCAAGGTTTTTCATGAAAATTAAATTAAATTGAGTTTTATTTATGGATGCTCTTTAACTGCTGTGGTCCTTAGTGTCCCATTCTATATTGGGCATGAAAGACTGGTAATCTTGCTTAGGGGCCTCTTTATCAGGCTTGAGATTCTTTTACGTGCAGTAAATCTACGACACGGGACCACCAACTTTACTTCCCTTCCGAAGGAAGCCATGCTAAGGATTTTTACGCCTGAAAAAATCCATCGCCCTCTGCCGGATTTGAACCTGCAACCCTGAGAACTAGAGGCTAGCATGGCAACCACTACACCACGGCGGACAACTTCATGAAAATGGTCATGTCACCTGATGGATTCCTGTAAATGCATACAATGATTACCTTGTTTCCTAGTTCAACTGCATTTGATTCAAATTGTCCTTCAGCATTTAGATTTTGAAAGCATGAGATAGGCTTAGCTTTCCATGAATCTTTAACTAGAGTTACTGTTCCACCATTTTTTATCAATTTCCTAGCGTATCCATTAATAGCTTTAAAATTGGGCAATTTAATTTCTTCCAGCTCATGTTTAGTTAACCAATGCTCAGTTAGGCACAATACATGTACGTATTTTAATTTATCCTGTAGTAGCACGTCAAAATCAAATATTTTGTTTCTAATATTTTGGATGTTCTGATGAAACACATTAATTGTGTTTTGTTTGAGTGTTAATCTATTGGTTACTTTAGAACCAATGTTAAGTTTAGGGGATGATTTAAAATTTTGGTTATGTTTTAATAAGATCACTGAGTTTTGCTTCACAATGCTGTTATCAATGGGAGTATTATTAAAATGAGGCTTTGCATCACTAACTTTTATCAGTTTTTTTGTTTCTTGCGTGCAATCAACCTGCTTAACAAACATGCAAATTTAGCAACACCTTTTGTATTTAGGTGAAGGCCATCTCTTCCTAAGTCCATATAATTTATCCATGCATTACTATCAATAAATACATAATCATTAATTTTACATACCAAATCTTGTGAGTCATTGATTGCATTGATGTATCGAAGGTCTTTGTCCCAGTGCCGTATAATGCCACTCATGCACAGGGATCTTCTCCACAAGCTTCTGTTAAAGATGGCGGATTTGCACACCTGGATAACAGTATACTTTTTCGTCATCTGCAAGATATTCCACAGTATGACGAATCATTGAGTCCCCAATTATAATTGCAGAGTTCTTCTCATACATGTTCAAAAGAATATCTTGATCACAGTCCATTTCAATGGAAGTGGATGTCACACATAATTCCCGCACACTTTCCTTGTCTTCACTACTGCTCAAGGTTTTGAAGTGGTTTCCTACCTTAATTCCGGGTAAAGGATGGGTATACTTATTGTCTGAAACATTTCTAGTATTGCTTTTATTTTTCCTTCTTTGTTGCTTCCAAATGTTCACTGCATGTTGTGACCGTTGCTGGGAGTCTTCCCGCCATGTGGTTGCATGTTCTAGTAGTTATTGATCTGCTTTTTCTCTTGACTGATGCTCTACGAAGGCATCTGCTATCTTGTATT
Organism: Deroplatys truncata; assembly: GCA_030765065.1. Taxonomy (NCBI): domain Eukaryota; kingdom Metazoa; phylum Arthropoda; class Insecta; order Mantodea; family Mantidae; genus Deroplatys; species Deroplatys truncata. Next base: position 422,756,265 of record CM060990.1, read on the forward strand.
TATTTGCCTTGATCAGCTCCCTGATTAGCCATTTGTTTTCCTTTTCTCTATTTGCTTTAAATGCTCTATTTTAGCATTTGCTTTCGTCAGATCTTTATGAAGCAGGTCAATTATTAGATGAAGTGAAGCGATGCTTTCTGCCGAACTTTGAGGCTGATTTTGAGAGCACTTCCATTTGTCGCCACTATCAATAGTTTTCATGTTACATTTATTTTTGTCGAAGAAAGAACCTTTGATCTTGACTATCACTAGTATTTACACGTGTTGTGTTATCTGAAGATAAAGTCCCTTCCAGGACTTCATCAGATAAGTGGAGACCATGGTTGGGAAATGGGTCAATCCCATGTTAATTTAAACAAACAGTCCCTTCCAGGACTTGATAGATAAATGGAAGACATGGTTGGGAAATGGATCGATCCCATGTTAATATAAACAAACAAATCCAGATATCAACTAATGCTGAAGTGTAACAGACTCTAAAATAATACATATTCAGTAAATTTGGAGTTGAATTTTGTAACATTACATCACTTATAAAGCATGTTTAAGGAGCTAATTGCTCTCATTATCATTTTCAGGTCAACTCCTGGCAAGTTTCAATTGAAAATTACTAAACTATTCATATCATTGCTACTTAAATGTAATAGTAAGTACATAGTCATTTTGTAGCTTATACTCTGGCAATATTCAATGAGAATTAATGCTACTATTCTTGATGTATCTTCTGCTGTAAAACTTCTTGCATTAAACCTTTTATAAGAAAAGTGTCTTTTTACACATCATGCCTATTATTGCAGTCATATTATGAGGCATCTCAAGATAATTCCCTTTAGTTTATCAAATTCAAGCTTGCCCTCAATGAACCATTCAGTTACATACAAAGGCTGCAACTGAAGAGTATAGGGGAGAAGGCATCTAGTTATTTTAATGCCTAATAATGAGATTCCTTATGGCACCTCCCTTAAAACATCTCGCACAAAAATCATCAAAACGAATCAACTCAACTTCAGTGTCACAATATTAGTAGAAAATCAACTTGTATCCAGGTATATGTTAATCATCATGCCATAATTTTACTCTCCTGGTGCAAGCAAGCCATATCTTGATGTAAATATCAGCTGTTCTTGCACTTCTTAAATATAGGTTGAGAGAGCCACAAAATATTTTCAGTATCAATTACTATTTTCGAAATTAACAGATAAAGTTGTGGTAAGACAATATGTGTGGTTAAAAGTGGTTTCAGTTTTCAAATGCCAAGTTCATGTCTGCAAATATAAAAGGGTTTTGTTACTGTTTGTACTCTATGATCCTTACACATTCATGGCATGGATCCCAGAAGAGCACTGTCTTGGATAGATAGGCATATATTCTCGCTACAGGGAATTTTTATGCTGCAGCCATTCATGATATATTAAATTCTGAAACTTGTGACCCATTTATCTAATTACCAGAAGAAGAAAAAAATGGTAAATGAAATATTGTGATGCATTTACTTTTCATTATTGTATGTCAAAATATTTGATTTTATGGCACCAATGCTTACAGTTTCTGGAAAAAAGGCTTAATAAAGGCAATAAACATGAAATAAAATAGTGGTGGTTTAGACCATTGTAGTAGGGCATTACTAATGAGTAGTATTATTTATAGAAATGTATTGTAAATTCTGGAAAAGTTGATATCAAAGTTATTTTCATTAGGTATAATTAAAGACCTTCAAAATGTGATGTCTTTTTTTCTGAAAAATGGTACTATTTTCATAAAAAAGTGTGGTTATTTTGCAGATTATTGTTAAAAATGATAGTTATATATGTATATATTAAAATTATTCCTCAAATGGCATTGTTGACATTGCAGTGAAGTTGTTTTCCATTAACTGTTTCTTGTCAGCTGAAACATCATTAAAAATAGAGAGAGATCTTTATACAACTACATTACTACTTGGAATCTTAACATTTTTATTTTCTCTACCATGTACATAGTAGGTAGAGAAGGTATTGCATGCCACCCAAAAATTCAATACTGAGATATCACCGGAAATTGAGGCACGTGCGCGCTTGCGTGCATGTGTCTGGGTTTTTTCTTTAAATTTTTTATTTTTGCAAAAATGGCTCTAATAATTTTGATTAGAATACCATATATTAAAGATATTTACATGACAAATAAAATTTATATTTGAATTTTCTGTGAATAGCCTGTGAAGTCCTCTTCATTTGGAAGGAATTTTATATAATCTTGTATAACTGGTAAACCTTAAGTGATAGACAAAAACATACTACACAAAAAACATAGATCTCTTTAAAACACATTATTCCAAATAACATGTTTTGTGGCATAAGCCATTTCCAAGGTATCTGCTATTAATGGTTCAATTTGTTCAATACTTTGTCATTCTGTTTAATTCCTATTGATTTTCAGATGTTACTGCATGGAAGTAGTATGGAATTTTAAGGCCAGCATACAGCATCCAGTTCTTAAACATTTGACTATCACTGTTGCCTTTGTATCTTAATGAAATGTGTAATGTAGCTATTTCTGCAAAGATTTATTTTGATTAAAATGAAGTAGACAGAGAAGTAAACTTTCATAACAATAATTTCTTTGCCCACTAATAAATAATAGAAGGTAGAGAAAGTCATGTGAATGTAACATCAGCTTTTTTGGGGGTCAAACTCTGGGTAAGTCTAACTGCATTCAAACACTAGATGGATGGATGGATGGATGGATGGATGGATGGATGGATGGATGGATGGATGGATGGATGGATGGATGGATGGATGGATGGATGGATGGATGGATGGATGGATGGATGGATGGATGGATGGATGGATGGATGGATGGATGGATGGATGGATGGATGGATGGATGGATGGATGGATGGATGGATGGATGGATGGATGGACGGACGGACGGACGGACGGACGGACGGACGGACGGACGGACGGACGGACGGACGGACGGACGGACGGGCGGGCGGGCGGGCGGGCGGGCGGGCGGGCGGGCGGGCGGGCGGGCGGGCGGGCGGGCGGGCGGGCGGGCGGGCGGGCGGGCGGGCGGGCGGGCGGGCGGGCGGGCGGGCGGGCGGGCGGGCGGGCGGGCGGGCGGGCGGGCGGGCGGGCGGGGTAGGTAAGGCAGGTCGATAATTTCACTTCGATAATTACATTCACAAATACAATTTTAATAATACTTAAATTCTATCCCTACATGCTACCCTTTACATATAATTTTCCTCACTTTGCTAAGTTGCTGCATTTCTAAGGACCCATAGCATCCAACACCATGGTTACCGAGCAATTGGGTCCTATTTACTTCTTTCATTTCTCAGTCTATGTTTTGTTCCTATTCCTTATTTCTAATTTTCTTCAGCCCATCTATTTCTCACTGCACCTAAATATTTTCCTATGTCTATTAAACTTTCCTTTGAATTTAACTCTTAACATCCTTATACCCATAACTTCATTTGGTAAACTGGACCTTTTGATTTTTCTCTCATGGTCATTGTTCCTTCACATTCTAAGATTAAATGCCAATAATTGTTAAAGTTCCTATTACACAATGGGCATTTTCCTTGATTTTCTCCTTCCCATAAGCTTTTAACATCACCACCCTTATCCTTGCCCATGCAAATTTGTTACAAACATCAACATAATTTTCCATTTCCCAAGTCCTTTTAAGCTCTATATATGTACACACAATGAACTTTTGGAGTTGAAGCTACCAATTATTTCCTGTCTTTCCATGTCTTCAATTCTCAATCTAACTCTTTTCCAACACCCTTTCTCCCGTACTTGGCTATCCCTCTAAATATCTCCACATACTATTTCATTTAGAATTCTTTCTAGACGCTTATACCAAGTATTCTCTTTATTAAGCTTTTGCTGAACCTCCAAGCATTGCTTTAAGATATTATTTTCTAAATCCTTAATCCTGAACCAGCACTTCACTACTCTTTCCATAATTTTTGCTTTACTACCAAATCTCCCTAGCTCCATTTGTGCAACCCCATTAGGTGAAGCTCTCGGTAAACCCAAAATTAATTTGCAAAAGCTCCTATGCACCTTATTTACATGTTCCCACCCATCCTCTACACACCAAATCTCCATACCATAGAGCATTTTTGCCTCAACTACTGCTCCATATACTGTTTCTAACCATTTTACTTGCATCCCTGGTATTTTATCTAAACAAGTTCTAATAGCTTTCATTGCCACTTTTCCGTTAGGTAAAACCTGTTTCTTCTGTTCACTCTATCTACCATTACCGCTTAATCTTACTCCTAGGTAATAAAAATTCCTAACAATCTTGATTTCCTTTCCTTTCCAACTCCATTTTTCCTCCTTTCTTAGTTTGTTACACTTTTTAAATACCATTATTTTTGTTTTACTTGTTTTAACTCTAAGGTTCCACTTGTTACAAAACCTCTCTATTGCTCCAATTACTTTTAGTCCCACAATGGTTATTGATCCTGCAACCAAATCATCCGTGAATAATAACCCTGGTATCTCCTCATTCCCAATTATTGGAGGATGGTCATTTTCCAGCTTGATTGACTCTAAAATATCATCAATAAACAAATTAAATAATATAGGACTTAACTTGCAGCCTTGCCTTAAACCTATACAATTTTTAATCTCCTTCGTCATTGCATTATTTTCAAACCTTATACAAAAATAATTATTTTCATATATCCTTTGTACTGTTCTTATAAACGTATTACTCATTCTTTTCATACTCAATTTGGCCCATAAAGCTTCCCTATTTATTGTATCAAAAGCTTTTCCAAAATCCACGAATAGGATGTATAATCTTCCCCTTTTGTTTGTGAGAGATTTATTGACCAATGAGGTTATTATGAAAATATTATCTATTGCTCTCCTATTTTCCCTAAAACCTGCCTGGAGATCAGATATCTTTCCCATCTCCTCTGCCCAACCTTGTACTCTTTCAGCCAAGACCCCTGTATAAACTTTACCTAACACTGATAACAGGCTAATCCCCCTGTAGTTAGCTGGGTTATTCACCTCACCCTTGTTCTTGATTATTGGTACCACTATTGCTGTTTTCCAATTCCTAGGAACCTTACCCCCTTCAAAAATTGCATTTAGTATCCTAACCAGCAATTTTAAACGGTTTTCATTTAGACTCCAAACTTTCCAAAACTCCCCTGGAATGCCGTCAATACCACATGCTTTGTCCCTTTTTAATCTTTTTCAAACATTAAAGAGCATCCACTTTGCTTTCTTTTCCGGAACATACAGCTGATTGGCTCAGTTGGCAGTGGTACTTAGACCACTCTTGCCACTATCGCTTTCTACCAGGTCTGTGCTATCTTAAGTGTTCTTCAGAACCTTAATGACCCACCGTGACTTTTGGAGTCACTGCGTCGAGAGATGGGCAAGAAGAAGGTACGCCGAATCGCTGACTCATCAGCCAGGGAAACCGCCGCGGCTCCCCCAGCATTCGCCGAGGAGGATGGCCGCCGCCCGCCTAACCGGGACCAGCCAGCACTGACTCGACGGCCGCTCCCCCGGCACCTGCCGGGAGCGCAGCCCCTCCAGCGCCGCTAGCAGGAACTAGCAACGTTTCACCTGCTGCTTCGTCCCGACAGCAGGGGCAGCTGCTGTCACAACCGACGGGCAAAGCGGGGAGCGCAACCTGTACACCGCCACTAATAGGGACGAGTTACGCTTCAGCCACCCCTTCGCCCAATCCACTACCAACGACGAGACCAGTCCAGACGGCCGACTCCAGTTCTCCTGCGACTGAACCTCTACCGCAGCCTCCGCTGACGCCGCCTGCGCCGATTTCATCTCCAGAAACTCGGCGCCGTAGTTCCTGAAAACCCGACCAAAAAAAAAAAAGGCTCGCCGTGCCGCCAATGTTACCAATATGGTCACTCGGCGGCCGAATGCAACACAAGGCCACGGTATCACTACTGCGGCGACGCCTCCCTCACGTCCTCCTGCCAGCAGCACGCTTCACACGCAGACGGAGGTTTTGCGCCAGCTGCGGAGGACGGACCAATACACCGGGGAGGCTGACTGCCCGCGCTATCCTCGGCCCTTCACTGCGCTAAGCGGTCCATAGCCGCCACCGAGGCCTACACCTCAGCCAACTCGGCCTGCTCAGCCGCAACCTCTGGAGGCCACTTCACCACAACGCCGAAACTCCGACGCCACTGCTCTCGAAGCCATCGAGGCCCAGCTAGCCGCCCTCACCGAGGATTCTACCAGTGTTCGAGTTGAGGTCTCGACCCTCAACCGGCACCTAGAGATGCGCAAGCGTTGCGCCGACCAACGCCTCTCGTCAACAACTACGACGCAGCGAGACGCCAACAGGAAACTCTCGGCCGCCTCATTCCAGCTAGCCAAACTTCACCGAACCATTCAAGAAACTGCAGCAGAGGTGGACCCAGAAATCGCCACTTCCATCCAGACTGAACTTCAAAACATCGAGACAACCATCGCAAACTCAGTTTTTCCAAATCACCAACCGGCAGACAACAAAGAGATACTTCTGCGACTGAGAACTCTGGAACCCATCATCGCCGCCGTCCTAAAACTAAACTACTAGGCACACACAGACATCAAGAACCAAATAGCACAACTTCAAGCCAGCCAACAGAAGCTCGATGAAGGTTATCACCTGATCAGGAACTCGTCGTCCTCCGTGGACTAGTGGTACCGTGCTAGCCTCTAGTTCCCAAGGTCGCGGGTTCAAACCCGGCGGAGGGCGATGGATTTTTTCGGGCGTAAAAATCCTTAGCATGGCTTCCTTTGGAAGGGAAGTAAAGCCTGTGGTCCCGTGTCGTAGATTTACGGCACGCAAAAGAACCTCAAGCCTGATAGAGAGGCCTCTGAGCAAAATTACTGGTCTTTCACGCCCAATATAGAATGGGACGCTAAGGACCATAGTAGTTAAAGAGCGTCCATAAATAAAACTGAGTTTGAATTTTTGATCAGGAACTTCATCGAACAGCACGTTTCAACGGGTCCTCTTCCCTCCACAACGAGATACCAACACCACAACCGCCGCTGAATCAACATCACCTTCATTCTCCACCACATTTACACCAATTCAGACACCACCACTACATAAAGAAAAGCAATGATTAAAGCAAATAAAGACGTATTCCTTTCTAATCCTTCCTCGCTTACTCCCCGAGTGGCAGCCAGGGCCCTGGCAAGGTCATCTGTCATCCGGACACTTTTCCATTACCCTCTGCCAGCAAAATTAGCTGCTAGTTATCTTTCCCGTACTAACGGAGGTGCTCTGCGGAACTCCGCCATCTACCGCACTCCTCTCCCTTACCTTTTCCGCACTTCTCTCCTATCCCTGAACCCCCCCCCCCCCAAATGGCAAGTGTTCTTTTTTGAGGGAGTCGCCGGAGAGATGGGGAAGAAGACCGCTATCTTGTTGAACCTGCGCTGAAAGGAACCTTCGCTGCTCCCCCGGTCTCCGCCACCGCTAGCCGGACCTTCCTTCGCCGCGACTGCAGCAGCAGCAGCAGCAGCCAATGCACCCAGTTAGCATCACACCACACCTCACCTTGAGCTGCAACTGTCAATTCCGCCAGCCGAACCGCCATCTCCAGGCACAGTCAGCACCACACCGCACCTCGCACTGCATCCACCACCACCGACCTCCCCGGGACATGCCTACGTGCTTCATCCTCTCCGCCACTCAACTTCAGTGGCTTTCAGCTATGAAGGCAACCAGAATCGTCGTGTCCTGGGGCCCAATGATATTCATCCGCCTGGCACTGGCTGACCCGGCCGACCACGAGGCAGCCTTGAGATCGGACCTGCCATTATTAGGTTGGGTTTTACAAATTGAGGCTAGCCGATCGGAAAGCCACCAGCCATGTCGCCGTTGCTGCTTATACGGCCACGACTCAACCACTGCGCCGCACCGCCTAGATGCCATTACTGCGGCTCGCCGAACCTCACTGCTGAATGCAAAGCTCACCTCTGCCGTTGATGCCGGTACTGCGCCACCTGAAATGGCTACGGCCACTGCACAGGATAGACGCATTGCCCGTGGTATCCCCTATGATGCTGACCAACACCTCAACCAGCATCAGCCTCTCCAGCACCTTCACCAGCTCCTTGCATCACAGGACAACCACAGCAACCACCTCCACCAAGGGAGCCCGAACAGCCACCTTTGCCGGAACACCTACACCACCAGGATACACCACAGACGAGCGCCTTTGAGAAGCTTTCCAGGACCTTCATACCGAGATCCTGAGCATAGGCGACCATTTAGGAACCAGCGAGGAAGAAACGAAACACATCACCTCGGTTGCTACCAAAGTCCACTCAGAAGCCCGACTCTGCTATCTCAGCCAGATGGAAACTATCTTAAAGATCTACAGGCTCTCACCACAGCCTCCACCACAAAAACTGTTCAGCTCTCTACACTCCTCCAGTCTCTAGAGAACCGAATCACCCACTACAAGAACATACCTTCCAGTACAACACAGAGGCCATCAAGTCAATACAGCTGAAACTCTCCTGTATTGAGCACAACCAGCCCCTTACTTACCGCACCACCGATCAGTCAATGCAGATGCTCCAGCCACAACACCAACACAATGCCTCTTACTCAGCCACGCCAGTCTAGCATTGCAGCTGCTGGAACAATCCCGCCATACATTCAAGAATTTGCAATGACTGGAACTTGACTTCATCAGCATCAATGAATCCTGTGGCCTCTAAGGAGGATTATATTTACGGAAGTAAGGATGTCCTTTCACTCCTATCCACTCTCCTCTAGTCCCCATGGTGACAGCCAGAGCCAGGATCCTGGCAAGGCCATGGCTGTCACTCAGACAATTCCTGCTTCCACTGCCGGCCAATTGGCTGGCAGTTATCCTATGTAACTAACAGGGGTGCAGCAGCAGAACCTAAATACTTCTCCTCACTTCTCCTAGCTACTCCTCTCCTCTCCTTCACTTCACTCCTAATCCTGATAAAAAAAAAAGGCAGGTGTTCACACTGTGCTAAGCTGAATGCCAGTATCTCTATTGAAGTTATCAGGATGCAGCCTAATAATAATAATTCTGTTTTGATACTTATTAATGTGGTCCAGTACCACAGCCCCATCAAAATGAATCCCATGTTCATTTTCAATACTATATTGAACTACGTCAGTTTTATCTGGTTCCATCAGTCTAATATTATGTCTGTGTTTGTTCATTACATCTCTCTTCAACAGTATGACCTGCTTGTCCTATGTAAACCTTGCCACAATGGCACGGGATACTATAGATGCAAGGTATTACGTATTTCATCCTTTACAGGTCTCAAGGAATGCCTTAACCTTTTAGGTGGCAGAAACACAGTTTTGATATTGTTCTGGAAAGAATCTGGACAATCCTGTTAAAATGGTGCTGTAAAGTTGTAACGGTTGGTGCTTACGTAATATATTTTACGTATTATTATTTAGAACTTGAAGATCTTATAGTTAGCCCCACGTTGTGGTAGCCAATTTGTAGCAGTATTACTTACAAATGTTTATTTACATCAGTGTTGAAGCCATCTTATGACGTCATTCATTTGGTTGGTTTGTGGCTCCATCTGGCGTTAGCAATTTGCGATTTCAAATGTCCTCCGGCTAGCTATTATCCTGTTGGCCTGGGGTCGAACATGTGTCTCAATACAGGTTGTGAAGCGGAAAGGAATCTTTTATTCAAAGTAATTACACTGATGAAGAAATTTGTTTTTTTTTATAATTTTTATTGTCGAACACGTTCACTATCACTTTTACATATTGATCTAGATACTCGCCAAACTGAAACTGTTATAATACTTCTTACTGATCACTTTTAATTCACGTACTTCAACTTTGTGTATAATTAACTTTATAATACTTTAGATTTTGATAACTTGTGAATCTATAGCCGACGTATCTCATATAAATATTTTGACGAACTTAAGACGACGTGTATTGCACAAAGAATTTTGATGAACTGCGTGAAGACGACGTGTAGTGTACACAGATTTTTGATGAACTGCGGTACTGACTGAAGACGACGTGTAGTATATGAATGCTTTCGGCGAACTGAAGGACTGACTGACTTTACCTCTAACTTGGCTTCTATTTATACTCCCACTCCACGATATGCCTAAAGATTATAAATGAACTGCTATTGGCTAATAAAACGCGCCAACATTAGCGTCTATTTTAATATCCAATGAAAACCACGAATACATATTGCTTTTTAGGGAAACATTCCAGAAGGTTCTCAACGGAAAAAACACGCGAACATTACGTAACTTCCTGCATTATTGCGCTATTATTGACAGTTTCAGTAAAGCCTTATAAATTTACTTTCCAACAATATTTACAATCAATAAACATCTGAAATCAATGTCACATAAAAATGCATATTCATATTACAATCATTATTTACATTTAAGTAATTTGTGATACAAATTACTGCATCAAAGTGGAATAAAACCCTGATGTGCTGTTGATCTTGTACACCCCTGCTAATAATGCTGGCAGTATGTTCATTTCTCTTCCTGGTTAACCTCTGATGTGTCTTCTGTATATCCCAACCACTTTAGCCATTCATTCTAAATGTCTGATTAAGAAAATTAACTTCCAGTTCTAAATTGTCCACATCAGTAATGTCATAGGCTCATTGAAAGTACCATTAGTCTACATCTACATCGTGAACTTTATATTCGTATGTATATAATTAAGCCAATTAAAAAATTCCACAGGTTTATCCCTTCCATGAGACCAAATGACACCATTACATCCTATTATGACTGTTATAGGCTCACCTACATACCAGCTTGCCAAATAACTTTCAACTCTTCTTCAGCCTTTTTTTGGGCACTTCTGAACATCATATGCAAAACTCCAGTCAGTTTAAGGTAGTCTCATGTTCGAATTTGGACCCAGATGATATAATGGTCAGCTTTGATATGGAGTCACTTTTCACCAGTGCCTCTGGAAGATACACTGCTATTTATCTCTGAATATTTTTCACAGGATATAGTTAAGCTTTTTAAACATACTCTTACCTCGACTTATTTTATTTATGAAACAGTCATAGAAGGAGTGCAGAAGAAAATAGGGAGGTAGAACCAGCGGTGCGGGAGGGGGAGGAGGAGCTAACATTGGTTGCAGTGGCGAGCGGGGAAGAGATGCAAGGAGGGAGAAGTGGGGAGGAGCCGAGTGGACAGAAGACTACCAGTGCAGTAAAAAATGCATATGTGGAGGAGGGAGGGATGCAAGTGATAGTGGGGAAGCAATAAGAGTGGAAAGTGTTAGCGAAGCGGAAGAAATTGCAAGAAGGAGGGGGTTAAAAATAATAGAGTTGAGGAAAGAGAGGGTAATGCCACAGAGGGAGGAAAGTTTTAATCCAGTACCCAGACTCACTAGACTTAGAAAAGCAATGGAGAAATGTACATATCAGGATAAAACAAATAGGGAAAGGGCATAAATTTGATGTTCTGGAACGTCAAAAGCATAAAGAGTAAGATATACAACAGAGAAATCCAAAATGTAATGAGATATATGGACATTGTAGGAGTGGTGGAGACATGGTTGGGAGAAAGGGAAGAAATAGAGCTAAAGGGCTATAAATATATAAGCAAAAGTGCCAGTAAAAAGCACAAGAAAGGGAGAGCTTCAGGAAGAATTGGTATATTTGTTAAAAAAGACATGAGCATAAGCGTTGAAACAGAACTGATAGAAAACAAGGCTAACAAGGTCATTTGGATGTTAATAAAACAAATAAATAAGATAAATGTAAATATTGGAATCGGTGTGGTATATAACTCCCCAGAATCATCAGACTTTTATGAGAATAACCTGTATAAAACTATAGGTGAGGACATGGATGAAATCAGAAACAAATGGCCAGACATAGAGTTTATTATAATGGGAGACTTTAATGCAAGAATAGGGTGGGGGGAACTGTAGATTACTAGGAAGTGCCATGATAGGGGATGGAGAAAAAAATGAAGTAAGAGAAAGGAAAAGCAGAGATAGTGTAGTAAATAAGGAAGGAAAAAAGCTATTAGAATTCTGTGAAGTAAACAATTTGTTAATATGTAATGGGACAATGGGAGAGGACAAAGAAGGTGAATTTAATTTGCAAATGCAAATGGGCATATGTTATGTAGTGAGGAATCAGAGGAGAAAATTACAAAATTTAAAATTAGAAATGAGATAATAAATAGTAACCATTTCCCGTTAATAATGGAAATAAAGGTAGGAGAACAAGAAGCAGTAGATAAAGGGGTAACAAGGATGAGGAGATTAAAAACCTATAAATGGAAGGAGGAACTAGAAGAAAAATTCACAAAAGATTTAAATTCAGAGGTAAGCCAAATTATAGAATATGGAATAAAGATGAACATATATGAAGGAAAAACAGAGAAAGTGTTAGAGTTAATAGGATTAATAGTAAAAAGAGCAGGGACAGATATGGAAATAAACAGGGAAAGGTACAGTCAAATAAGGGATGGTATGATGAGTGTAAAATTGCAAAAAAGGAGGTTTTCAAAGAACTTATAAAATGGAGGAGATCAGAAAAAGAAGATAGGCAAAATTTGATGAGGTACAAATGGGGATACAGTTGCCTAAAAGAATGGCAAGAAAATATGGAAAATAAACTAAAGGGGGCAATTGAAAAGAAAGATAGTAAAAACATATGGGAAATAGTAAGAAGGGTGAGCAGGAAAGGAGGGGAAAAAAACGAAATCACACCAATTGAATGGGTAGAATATTTTAAAAACCTGATTGGGGAAGGGGTACAGACAAGGTTAGAGCATAGAAATTTTGGACAAGAGATGATGATAAACGAAAAATTAGATAGAGAAATATCAACCCAGGAGGTATATTTACAACTAAGAAATATAAAGAAAGGGAAAGTGGTAGGAATAGATGGAGTACCAGGAGAGTTTTGGAGAAAATATGGTGAAACTCAAAAAGGATTACAATTAATGACAGAATTACTAAACAAAATAAAATTAAAAAACGACATACCAGAAAGCTGGAAAATAATATGATGGTACCTATTTATAAAGGGAAGGGAGGAGTGATAGGCCTGAGAACAGAGGAATAAGTCTACTATTTATATTAGGTGTATACAGGAATTTTGGCTGACAGACTAAGGGAATGGGTAGAAACTGAAAAAAAGATATCATAATTCCAGGTAGGTTTTAGGAAAGGAAGACAGACTGTAGATAACATATTTATAATAAAGACTGTAATAGATAAATATTTGAGTAGAAAAAGAGGAATGGTATATATGTTTTTTGCTGACTTTAAAAAAGCTTTTGATAAAATAAATAGAGAAGCTCTGGAATATAAACTAAGTGAAAAGGGAGTTAGTAACAAGTTTATAGAGTCGTAAGCCAGCAGCGAGAGGGGAAGGTTGTGTAACGGAGCAAGCACGAAAGAACAAGAAAAGAATGGGAGTGGATGTACAAACGTACAGATGCAGAATCGGAAGTTTTGGCAGGAAAAAAATAAGAAAAGACGGAAAAATAAAAATGGAAATTCAGATATGGAGAGCCATCATGATGATAATCATGATTTTGCTGATAACAGGAGGAGTGGAGCAAAATGCAGGACCAACAGAGACCAACAAAATAATGGAAGAAATAAGAGAGATGGGAACGCAACTAGGAAAAAGGATGGATAACAATACAAGAGAGTTGAAAGAAGCAATGAAAATACAAAGAGAAGAAATGGAGAAACAGATATCAGAATGCAAAGAAAGAATAACTGGGATGGAAAAAAGATTCGAAATGGATAAGAGAAGAAAAAACTGCATAATATTTGGAGTGGCAGAGGACAGAAGAAATCTGGAAGACACGGTATATGAAATTATAGTAGATGTGATGGGAATACAGATGTTCGGCTGGGAAATTGAAGATACGTTTAGGATAGGTAGGAAAGGAAGAAAGCTGAAACCTATTATTGTGAAATTGACAACAATGAGAAAAAAGTGGGAGATTTTAAGACACAAGAAGACTAAGGGGGACAAAAATATTCATAGAACAGGACTATACAAAAGAAGAACAAGAACCAAAGGAAGGAAGGAATTAATTAAAAGAATGAATGAAGCAAGAGCAGTAGGAAAAAAAGCATATCTAAGAGGGCTACAATTAATAGTGGAAGGTGAAAATTGGAACATGAGCATCAAAAGAAACGAAGCTAGAGGAACATATGCACTACAGCAAAATATAGACCGACTGGAAAACACAGGACAAAGACCTGAACAGAGAATGAAATCATCAGCAGAATTTCAGCAAAGTCAAACATGGGTGAGAAGTCAACAAAATGAAAGAGCGACAGCTGAGCAAGAGGACAGAAGAAGTGGGAGAAGCAACTTTGAAGAGAGACGAGAGGAGGAGACAAGGGAGACACATCAACAAGAGACAAGGGGAAGGCAGGAAGAAGAGTTGGTAGTGCTGGGAGAAAGCGAAGAGGCAACATTGGTGAACGAAATAACCGAGAGGGAGGAGCCAGAAGAAGGAGGGGCGGCAGCAGGAATTGTGTTGAGTGAGGGAAGGGAGGCAGGGAAAAGCGAGAGTGCAAAGAGGGGTAAAACGCAAAGTGGGGAAGTGTTACTGGTAGGGTCCATAAGTGAAGCAGAAGAAACAAAAAAAAAGAGTGGTTCAAAAATTTTATCCAAGGATTATATTCAGCTTAAGGATGTAAGAGAAGAAAAGGAAATGGAGCCTCGAACTACAAGATACGGGAAAATGTTGGAGAGTTTTAAATTCCAAGAACAGCCAAAGAATAAATAGGGAAAGGGGCTAAAATTAATGTTTTGGAATGTGGAAGGGCTAAGAAATAAGATAGGTAGCGGGGAAATGAAAAACATTATGTGTTCTATGGATTTTGTAGGAGTAGCAGAGACATGGTTGGGAAAGGATGAGGTGGTAGAAATAGCAGGTTTCAAGTTTCTAGAGAAAAAGGCAAGGAAAAGATGCGGTAGGGGAAGAGCATCAGGAGGAGTAGGTCTGTTTATAAAGAATGATACGGAAAAAATTATTGATATAGAAAAAATGGAGAATAGAGGCACCAATGTGCTATGGTCAATAATTAAGCAAAATAGCAGAGTAAGATTAGGAATAGGGGTGGCATATAACCCACCAGAAACATCATTTTTTTATGATAGTAACTTTTATAGTAAATTAGAAGAAGATATGGAAGAAATACAAGAAAAGATGCCAGAGACAGAATTTATTGTGATGGGAGATTTGAATGCGAGATTAGGAGAAGAGAATGGAAGGTTATTAGGTAAAGAGCAGACACAAGAAGATAGGGATGTGATAAGGCCAAGGAAAAGCAGGGACATGGCGATTAATAAGGAGGGAAAAAAATTACTAGAATTTTGCGAGATAAACAACATGCTAATATGTAATGGATCAATGAAAGGAGACGAGGAGGGGGAGTTTACATTTGTAAACGCAAACGGACAAAGTGTAGTAGATTACATGAATTGTAGTGAGGAACGGGAGGATAGAATCACCACATTTAAAATAATAAACGAAGTAGTAGGTAGTAGCCATTTCCCACTAATGATGGAAATAAATGTTCTGGAACAGAGGGTAAAGAATAAGGAAACAGCTAAAATAAAAACAATAAAAGTGTATAAATGGAGAGAAGTACTAAAAACCGCCATCCTGTAACCCCCATATCCCGTCACTACGTGGTAAAGCCCTAATTAGGGAAGGTACACGCCTAAGCACACCATCGGGTTGCCCTCAACCTGCCATCTGACGCACAGCACAGAGGAATTTGTGAAAGAATTAAAGTCAAAGGTAAGTCAGATTGTGGAGTGTGGTATAAAAATGGCTATGGATGAGGGAAATTCAGAAAAAGTGTTACAGTTACTAAAATTATACTAACAAGAGCAGGAGCAGGGATGGAAAGAAGGCACGGAAAAGGCCAAGAAATAAAGGGGTGGTATGATGAAGAATGCAGAATTAAAAAAAGGAGGTATTTAAAGAGCTTATTAGTTGGAGGAGGTCAGAGAAAGAAAGGGATAGACAAAATCTGATGAAACTTAAGGGGGAATATAAAGGTTTGCTTGAGGCTAAGAGGAAAGAATGGCAGAGAAATATAGAAAAGAAACTAAAGGCAGCAATAGAGAGTAAGGATAGTAAAACAATATGGGAAATAGTGAGGATGATGAACAAGAAGAGAGAGGACAAAAACGAAATTACACCGAATGAATGGATAGGGTACTTTAGAAGGCTAATTGGAGAAGGGAAGAGAATAAAGTTAGACATACAAGAGGTAGGACAAGGAAGAATATTTAATGAGAAATTAGACAGCAAAATCACGGAGCTGGAAGTTCACCAGCAAATAAGGATTATAAAAAAAGGCAAGGCAGTAGGAATAGATGGAATACCAGGGGAATTCTGGAAAATATATGGGGAAATGCAAAGTGGGCTAACAGTGATGACAAAATTATTAAATAAAATTAAAGAAAAGAATGATGTACCAGAATGTTGGAAAATAAGTATGGTGGTACCAATTTACAAAGGAAATGGAGGAGCAAATAGATCAGAGAATTATAGGGGAATAAGTTTATTATCAATATTAGGAAAAATATACACAGGTATACTGGCCGACAGATTAAGAAGCTGGGTGGAAGAGGAAGAAATACTGTCAGAATATCAAGCTGGGTTTAGGAAAGGTAAACAAACGATAGACAATATATTTATAATAAAGATTATAATAGATAAATACTTGAGCAGGAAAAGAGGAAGGATATACCTGTTTTTTGAAGATTTTGAAAAAGCATTTGATACAATAAATAGGGAAGCATTAGTGTATAAATTAAGCAAGAAAGGGGTAAGCAAAAACTTTATAAAAGAAATCAAAAAGATTTATAAAGATGTAAGGTTCTATATAAGATGTAAAAATAATGGAGTTACAGAAATGACGGAGCAAAAAATAGGATTAAGACAAGGGTGTAAATTGAGTCCTATACTATTTAATATATTCATAGATGACATATTAGAAAGAGTGAAAGAAAAAAATCTGCACTGCCCCATAATAGCAAATACAGAGATACCAGGTTTACTATATGCGGATGATCTTATGGTCGGGGCTATAACGGTAATTGGGTTACAGAAAGCAGTCAATGGAATACAAGAATTCTGTGAAGAATGGGGAATAAAAGTAAATATAAATAAATCAAAAGTTATGGTATTTAAAAGAGGAAATAAACTAAAAAGAGAAGAGAAATGGCAGATGGGGGGTTTAAAGTTAGAAGTTGTCAAGGAGATGTATTACTTGGGGGTGAGGATGAGCAGTAATGGCGAATGGGGGGTGCATAGCAGGAAGGTTGTGGCTAAAAGAAAGGCAGCAATGACAGGAGTAAGGATGTGCAAATATAAATTGGAAATGCTAACTAAATGGATAGAAAGAATGTATGAAGCATTGGTAGAAACAAGAATGCTATATGCAGTAGAAATTTGGGGAGGATCTGAATTAAGCAGAAAAATAGACCAGAGCTACGGAATGTTCTGTAAAGAGCTATTGGGGTTACCAAGATCAGCACCAGGGGAAGTAGCATTAGTGGAATTAGGAAGAACAAGAAGAAAAGGAGTGATACTGGAAAGGATATTAAAATTTTGGTTTAGGTGCCTGAGAAAAGATAAAGAGGAAATTTTATAGATATGCATGAAACAACAAAAGAGTATGAAAAATAAAAATAGCTGGTGGACAGGGGTAGAAAAAATTATGGAGAAGATAGGAATGGGAGATATCTGGAGAACAGGAGAAAGAAATAGCAGTAGTTTCTGGATAGCAGTAAGAAATGGAGTGGAGGACATAGAAAGACAAGAGATTTGGGGAAGCTTAGAAAATAAAAAGTCACTAGGGTTCTATAGATTAGTAAAAAGGAAATGGGGAACAGAAGGGTACGTGGATTATTGTAATAGAGCAGGAAAAGAAGCGTTTGCATGAATGAGAACAGGAGCAATGTACTTGAGGAGGTTAAGAGGTAAAAAAAAATGGAATTTGTGAATTATGCGATGACAGCGAAAGCACAGAGCATTATATGACAGAATGCAAAGAATTAGCAGAATGGAGACAAGAAGTATGGGAAGAAAAATGGGAAAAAATGGATAGGAAAATAGTAGTAATAAAATGCTAATGAGAAAAGAAGAAAAGCAAATTAAGAATATGGGGGAGTTCTTAAAGAAAGTAAAAGAGAAATGGATTAGAAAAGTAAGAGAGATAAGAAAAGTAGAAAGGCAAACGGAGGAAGGAGAAGATGGGCAAATATGGATAAAAGGTAGTAAGGAATGCTTAGAGGAGCCAGAAGGCCAGGGTGCCAGGCAAAAAGAGCAGCATAGCTGGCAAGGAAATTTGTACATATGTACAATTTGTACATTAGTTTATAAGTGGAACATTGTAAAAAGAATTATGTATAAAAATGTACAAATAAAAGTATCTATCTCTATCTATCTCTATCGCTATCGCTATCTCTATCTCTCGTTTATAAGAGGAATCAAGAAAATATATAAAGATGTAAAGTTCTGTATACGTGGTGAAAAATGCAGTATCACAGAGACAATTCAACAAAAATTAGGATTAAGACAGGGATGTAAGCTGAGTCCAATATTATTTAACCTATTCATAGATGATATATTAGAAGGAGTAAAAATAAGAAATCAGTATTGTCCGGTAATAAGGGACAAGGAGATTTCAGTTTTATTATACGCAGATGATCTTATGGCAGATGTCATATCGATAAATAGAGTTACAAAAAGCAATAATGAAAGTCAAGAATTTTGTGAAAAATTGGGGGAATTAAGGTAAATATAAATAAATCCAAAGTGATAGTGTTTAAAAAAGGAAATAAACTGAGGTAGGAAGAAAAATGGTTTCTGGGTGGTCAAGAAGTGGAGGTAGTCAAAGAATATGACTATTTAGGAGTAAGGTTGAGTAATAGCGGGAAATGGGGAGCATTGGCAGGAAGATGTTAGCTAAAGTGAAGGCAGCTATGACAGGGATAAGAATATGCAAATATAAATTAGAGATGTCAACAAAATGGTTAGAATGTACGAGGCATTGGTAAAATAAAAAATGCTCTATGCGGTCGAAATATGGTGGGGGGGGGGAGAGTTAAGTAAGAAAATTGGCCAAATGTTTAGAATGTTTTGTAAATAATTAATTGGACTACCAAGAGCAGGACCAGGCAAGGTTGCATTAGTAGAACTAAGAAGAATGAGGAGGAAAGGTATGATAGCAGAAAGAATTTTAAAGTTTTGATTTAGATGTATGAAAATGGAGGAAGGTGAAATCTTAAAGATATGCCTGACTCAACAAAAGGTTCTAAGAAACAAGAACAGCTGGTGGAAAGAAACGGAAAAAATAATGGAGTCAGTCAGAATGGGGGATATATGGGGGTTGGAGGAAAGAAATATAGGCAGCTTTTGGAAAGTAGTAAGGAACAGAGTGGAAGATATAGAATGACAAGTGATATGGGGAAGCCTTGAAGATAAAAAATCATTAAGCTTTTATAAATTGATAAAGTAGGAGTGGGGAAGAGAGAGGTACATTGATTGCTGTAATAGACAAGAAAGGGAAGGTTTAGCATGGATGAGAATGGGAGCAATGTATTTAAGAGGGATGAGAGGCAGTGGAAGAGGGATATGCGAGTTGTGTGGAGAAAGAGAAAGTACAGAACACTATATGGCAGAATGTATGGAAATAAGGAGCTGGAGGGAAAAAGTGTAGGAGAAGAAATGGGGAAAATATGGATAGAAAAATAGTAGCTACAAAGATGTTGACAGGGAAAGAAGAAAAGAAAATCAAGGGCATGGGAGAATTTTTAAGGAAGGTAAAGGAAAAATGAATGATCTAGAAAAGTAAGAGAGGCAAGGGCCGCTCAGTGAGCAATAAGGCCTGGGAGCCAAGCAATCTGAGTGGCTGAATAAGAAAACAAGCACCAGACAAATTGTACATAAGATGTAGGGGTACAGTGATATATTAATATACACTGTATATTTGTAAACCAAAATTGTACAATAGATTCATTTATTCATACAAGCCATACCGTCAAGTATTGGCCACAGTTTGTAATCCAAGGGATTGAGGTCAGGGCTGCTAGAGGGCCAGACTTGCGTAGCAATAAAATCTGGAACACTTTCCAGAAACCAAGATTGAGTGGATCTTGTCTTATGGGCTGATGCAGAATCTTGCTGGAAGGTCTAGTGCCCATTCTTGAACAAAGTGATGTTAAAGTCTTTCACTACAACCTCAAGGAGGGTTGTTTCATATACTCTGGATATTGTCTTCAATCCCTTTTGGCAGAAATGTACCTTTGTGACACCATCGTAGCTTACTCTCCACCAAACCATCACTGAGGCAGGATGGTGGCACCTCTGGATCTTTGGGACCTGCTCATGAGCTTCTTCAGAAGTCCTGGCATACACTGTCATTCTGTTGGTTGTAGCTCTTTTCAGTTGTAAAAATGTTTCATCTGTAAAAGGGATTTTTCTATGCCTGTTGGCATAATGCTCAAGTAGGCTTTTGCATTTTGACTCTCTCTGCTGCCTAAGTCTTGGGGTTAAGAAATGTGCAGTACCCCGGCAATAAGCCTTCAGCCCAAGGTCTTGTCTGAGCTATCTGGACATTTATCTCCTGGAGATGTTCATCTCACAAGCCATCAATTGTGTGGATGTCCTGGTCTTGGTCGGTAAGCAATTGTGCCTGTTTCATTAAAGCGCTCAGTGCTGAGGTACACAAACATTCTGATGATTTTCAGCTTTTTAAGTGTCTGAGAAATCTCAGGTGGCAATTTCCCGACTCTATGGAGGGCTATCAGTGCAACATGATTTTCGTAATCTCCCCAATCCATGACTAAACCTTCAACTAGTGTGTTCACTCAGCTGCAGTTGAACTCAACAAAGCATAAGGTAGAGTTCAGCAGCAGGCGCATTATCTGATCTCTCCAACACCTGGCACAGTACCTATCAAAAGTTTGTAACAGAACTTATGACCAGACTGCATACATCTAGTATAAATTTCACCATGGAGATGAAGACTAATGGTACTTTACCTTTTTTTAGATGTTCTTTATAAGAAGATGGACAGGAGTTTGGACCACTAGCTCTACAGGAAACCCACCCATACCAACCACTATTTAAATGCTACTGGTCATCATCATCTGCACAAAATAAAACTCCTTACCATGCTCTTTTGTTGGGCCTATGACATTACCAGTGTAGACAATTTAGAACAGGAAGTTAATAAGTTAATTTGCTTAATGAGACATTCCGAATGAATGGCTATAGTAATTGGAATATAGAGGAGGCACATCAGAGGGTAACCAGGAAGAGAAATTACCATGCTGCTGGCATTATTAGCAGGAAGCGCATTGGTTTGTTATAGGCCAATGAAAAATACATGGGGTAGGGAAAATATATAGACATAGTAAATAAAGAAGAGAGGGAGAATCTATTGCATGGGTAAGAACCTGAGCATGGAGGCTAAGGGGGTTAAGACAGGGTATTCCTCAAAACCAATGTCCAATATGTGGTGGTAATGAAGACATTGAACACATAGTATTACTTAAATACAAGGAACAGAAAATTGGAGAAGAGAATTTATTAAAAAGAAGTGGTTGAAGGGGGATAGAAATACACTTATAATCGAAATGATGTGCAAGGACGCTAGGAGCATTGGACAGTTTTTGTATAAAGTCGAAAATAAATGGCTTTGGATAGTGGATAGAGAAAAGTAAGAGGTAGTGTATCTTACTTTGAATGGAAAACTATGGTGAATGTGTGATGGTAAAGTAATCGTAACTGACAAGTGAAAAACAAGTGGAAATGGGACATGAAAAACTAAGCAAGATAATTTATTGACGGGAAATTGTAAAATGTAGATAAACTGTTGTGATTGTCTACAGAATGAGTGGCCAGGATCAAAGTTCAGTAGACAATCAAATTGTAAATCTCTTAGCACAATAAATAAATACTAAGTAATAATATTAGCAGGAGTGTACAAGAACAACAGCAAACTAGGGCTTTTATCTCACTTTACTGCACTATTTGTAACAGAATTACCTGGATTTTTTCCAGACATAATACCAAAACTGTTTCTGCAACCTAAGCGGTTAAGGCGTTACTTGAGACCCGTAAAGATGAAATATGTAACACCTGGAGTCTATAGTATCCTGTGTCACTGTGGCAAGTTTTACATAGGACAAGCAGGTTGTACTATTGAAAAGAGTTATAAAGAACACATACGTAATATGAGACTAATGGAACCAGAAAAATTTGTAGTAGTTATACATAGTACTGAAAATAAACATGTCATTCATTTTGATGGGGCTGTGGTACTGGACCATACCAATAAGTACCATAACAGAATTATTAATTAGGCTGCATCCTCATAAATTCAATAGGAACACTGGTATGCAGCTTAGCACAGCTTGGACACCTGCCATTAAGGTTCTGAAGAACACAAAAAATAGCATAGACCTGTTAGTAAGTAGAGTGCCTAACACTAAAGATTGCATGGATCTGCTTGAAAACAAGGATGGTGGCAAGATTGGTCTAAAGTGCAGCTGTTTCCTATTGATTTAGGTTTTAATGGACACTGGAACCAATTGTACATCAGTATGTATACAATTGCTTCACATGACATTAAAATTTTTACCTATTTAACCTCCACTTTTTTAAATGTTTTACAGTGTCTCCTGGTGAAGGCTGAAATCTAAAATTTTATTGAATTGATGTGGCTGATAACCTGTAAAGTTTTAATAAATAACATTTGCCATGAAAGTTTTAAATCTTTTATGAGTACAGCTGGTTGTATTGGCAGAATAAAGTGATTGAATGCTCTCAACAAAGATATTGGAGCTGCAGTGGGCACTTCTTTAAAAATAACTATGTAGAGGCATTCACCCATCTTGTCTGTAGTTTCGTTAGACTAGACATCCTCTTTCTTCCTCTCCAGCTTAGTTCACACTTTCTCCATCTGGGCAGCTGCCAGTCCAGGACATATTTCTCCTGGAGTGTTCTGGCATGCAGTAAATTGCTATTACAAAGAATATAAAGCAAGATGCCAGGCTATTAAACCAACTTTACAGCAATAACACATTAATCCATTGATAGTAAATACAGAAAAATCTGTTGTGATGCATTTTCACACTCCTCAGAATAAAACTTTCAAAGAATCCATAGTTAATCTCAATAACACAGAAATCAGAATGGTTAGCAACAAAAAGCTTCTTGGTATTTGGATACAGAATAATGTAAAATGGGACAGACACATCAATACACTAACAAACTTAGCACTATCTGTTACAGTTTTCAAATGCTAGTGAATAATGTAAACCATGAAACAATGAGAAATGTTTATTTTGCCTATGCCCATTCAATCATGTGATGTGGAATTGTGTTCTGGGGGAGTCCACCACAAAATATTGTTTAAAGCCCAAAAAAAGATTGCTAAGAACAATGATGGGATTAAATTGTAGAACCATATGTATGTTCATCTTTAAAGCACTTCACATCTTACCTCTCTCAAGCATATACCTTTATGAATTAATCCGTTTTACAAGACAACACTTAACTTGCGATAATATATTTCCAACAAACCAAGAATTTCATAACCATAATACTAGGCAAAAATCAGATAATACATGTAATGAGAACCAATATAAAACTGTTGCAAAATGGAAAAATCTATGCAGGTACCAAATTATACAATAAACTTCCTTTAGTTTGAAGTATTGTATTACATTATGTATTATACATATATTGTATATGTTAAATGTTTATTTGACGTGTCCTTTATCATCAACACTACCAGTTTACTGTGTGATTTACAGGATTGATAATACCAATATGACCACCGGCCATGTTCAAAGTGGTGGAGAGAAGTGTAGGAAGAAGAATGAGATGACATATGCTGAAGCTACCAAAATGAAAATAAAACTTGGTAGCATAAATTGATGCATACAGGAAAGAAAGGGAAATTTAGAGGAGGAGGAGGAGGAGGAGGAGGAGGAGGAGGAGGAGGAGGAGGAGGAGGAGGGTGCAAAATTCTTACAGAACTCAAAGGGTTAAATATGATTTGAGCATAGCTGATTCACACCTTTTACTTATTTTGCCATGTATGTTGGAACTTCCTCCAGAGGGTTGTTTGCCTTCATGAATGCTTTGGTTGCAACCCTAGTAAGCTTGTGGACAGCATCCTTCTTTTTCTTACACTTGCTGAAAGCGGGTTACAAATGCTTGCTGTTCATTTCCTTCTGAAGTTTGCAGAGAAAAACACGTGTTTTTCAGATTCTACATGCTTAATACAGGAATCCCTTCATTTTTAGCATACGATTACATTGTGTTGGACTTGCTGGCATATAGGCCATGTTTAGGAAATTCTTCTCGTGTTCTTTTGGCATTACAGATGGCAAAATTTTGGGTTAAAGACTGTTCATGAAAACCTTTTTTCATTATTTTTAGCACTAATAGAAGAACAATGCTTCAACCTCCTCTCTGCATTTCTTTCCACTAAACACTGCTAACCACTGATTATACTGCTGCAAAAAAAAAAAAAAAAACCCAATCACTCTGAACCATGGCATTGAACAGAACCCAGAATTACCTATAAACAAGTTGCTCTGCTATGGCAGCAAAGTGTGTTGCAACTTTGCATGAAGGGAAATGATTTATGTCCACAGAGTATGTTTATCTCCCAAGAGCATAAAATACACACCAGAACCCTGCATTGGGGTCAATTCTCTCACTTGAACTCGGTTATGTCTGACAATCTCAAATTCTGTAATACACTCACAAAAAACATGGAATAGCACACGGTTATGACTATGACCAAGGACATATTTAAGCGGGGGTTCTAGGGGTCCAGACCTCCCCTGAAAGATCCTTTCACCTTCTATGAGAAAATCAGTTACAATATTGTGTTGTGAAACATTTCTATAATAGCCTATGGAAATATGATCAATACGTTTTGGATACATCAAATATAAAGCAGCCATATTTTCTTTTCTACCTTACATCACATCACCTCACCTCACCTCTAAGCTTATCTTATCTATCCCCATCCATCTTTCCTTTTCTTTCTTTGAGAACATTTACATTTACCACAGAAGCCTGAAACAGGAATTTAGCCATATCACCCAACTGCAATTGTTGTATCCTGTGAGTGTTTTGTACCAGAACATTTCAGATAATTGCAGGCGATCTTAAAAGCATTCACCATATGATTGCTGGTTTTACCTTTTTTCGCATTGTTAGAGCGCTTTTGAGGTTAAGAGCAAGGTACGTAAATTTTTATGACAAATGATAATGAGTGTTCAGAAAATAAAAGGCAATTCTTCACTTTCACAAGTTCCCCACACATTGTGGGTGCAATTGACTGCATGCATATTCCTATTTTATGCCCATCAGGTGAAAATAGTGAGCTGCTTTGAAATCAAAATGGGTATTTCTCCATCAGCACACAAATGATCAGCAATGCAAATATGAAGATTAGAAACAAGTTTCCAAAGAATTTTAAGCTGTTCTTCAGTGCACTTCCCATCGCTCTAAGCATTAAACTCGTCTGTCACAATTTTCCATCCACTTCCCTTCCAGCATCTTCTTTGCACTCTATATTGTTTACAGGGATTTTCATTCTCTCTATCAACAAACATTTATCTCTTTTGCTGACACTTTTCCCCCTTTTCCTATCACGCATAACTTTATCCATGATCACTTCAAGTAAATTACACAAACAAAACAATACTCTGGGAGTAATGAGCTCTTACTTCTGTAGTAAATAAAACAATAAGTTGTAGTTGAGCTCTCTGTTACTACCAGAGTAAATTACTCCCGTAGTACCTTCTGTAGTATGCAACTTCTTTAATAAATGCTACTTCAGAAGTGATTTACTCCAACATGGTGCAGGTTGCCTGGAGAGGTGAGTTCAAGACTGCAAAGTGTTGAAATCATAAACATCTGTAATAGTAGTATGTATATGGTTCATCTCTCTAGACTTTAAACATTAAATTTCATCAGACTGAAAAATTCAATGTCATAGCCGGGATTTGAACCATGGATCTCCCAGCCTCTGTCCGGTTGCTCTAACCACTGAGCTACAATGGCAACATGCCAGCAGGATATTAAATTCTCCATGTTTTCTGGAAAAGTTCCCAGCTTCTCTTTAGTCTCCTTAATAGTTTTACCAAGGGAGTAGCTGGGCTTTTGCAACCTGGTACACTGACCAGGGGCCCCAAATGAGGATCCCACTGATTCCCAATAAAGGTGCGGTTCCTGTTCAAAAAGATTTTGGGGCTATCTTATGGTAATTCTGTAATAAATTATACATCACACATCAATTGAATACTTAATTAAGGTTATTTCTTATTGTTGCTGCAATTGCATATGAGAGAATTATTTTGAAAAATCAAATAATATACTGGCAGGACAGTGGTTGAGTGAGGAGGGGTATTCACAGTCCATCCTTCGCGTCAGCAGTATATTTACACATTTGGCAGTCAGCTAAGCGGCTTATCTGGCCACAATGTGTATGCTTCATTGCTGGCTCTAGCTTCCATGCTTCTAGTTTCATGATTATTTTCCCATGATTGGTACTATATGCTCACAACTTTATAATTAGTTGGAGGACATGAGGTTAATAGTAGATCCATATAGGGTAATTCAATCCTTCTTTCTGGCTTCTCTTACTGATGATCAAATGGGAAAAGAAAAAGAAAGAAAAAAAACTGAAAGGTTTGCAGAAACATTTTCTGGCAATATAACAACATTCTTAAGATCACAAATACTATCCGTTAGAAGTTCCTTCAGATATGAGATTAGAACTATGACTGATGTGAAGCAGTTTGCAAATATATTGTTGATTGAACATAGTTCTTTGACTTCTGCCTATCCTGATGTATGTAGTGCTGGTAGTATGTACTTGACTGTCTCAGACACGTAACTAAAGGTGAAAGATTGATTGCAAAATTACTGATCAGAAACTACTTTAGAAGTTCTAAACCTAAATGGTTTGACTATATTGTCAATAGAAAATGAAAGGGGTGATGGATTAACGTTGACAAAGTCAGTTTGTTTGCCAATATGCAATCAAGAAAGAAAATCTTCACAACTATGTTTTTACTGTTAAATAATGTATTTAATGGATATCAAGAAAATTTGAACTTTAGGCTTTGTTATAGACTTTGTTGCCTTAGTCTTTGTTTTTATTACTTTAAATTGTCCATTTAAAATTGTCTTATCTTTACTACAATAAAGCCTACTAGTGACATAGTTGAATACTACTTATCTATTTTAATTTTATTAGAGTTCAATTAATTTGCCCATGCAAGAAGTTATTTTTATTTTTAAAACCTTATTGCTATTTTAGTTTGGTAAGGTGTAAGTCCAAAATAACACCTGTACTGATCCTGTTGAACTTTTTAGACAAATACAAAGCTAACATCTCATTATTGGATACCATGGTTCTTCAAATTTGATAAAACCAATTAGATATTTCGTATCCCTAATTGTATATATATGGTTAAATCTAATTTTGTATTATACCTATATAAATAGTTTTAAACCTCCTGGAATCATATTTGACAATTGCTAGGGACCCCATTGGGACCTTTTGCACCAGGGCCTCTGAGAACCTAGCTATGCCACTGAGCCTTACTTTTGTGTGTACTGTGTTGTAGCTAAAACACAATTCCTCACTACTCATTGACCATTATCAATGGAATCGACAGTCATGGTGAGGAAACTTCTATTTTTGTATGTATCAGTCCATAATACTGCAGTACAGACATAACTGGAATTTTCAGCTGCATTAATAATTTGCGGCATCACCTTTTCTCTAATTTCATCTGCTTATACTTGAATGGTCCTGCAGATAGTTGTAGCAGAAGCAAGAACAACATGAAAATTTACATGTCCATAATGTGCATTTACATTATTACATTCTGGAAATAATTTAGAAACCTTGTACCTGCAGCAATATTAAATGGGTGAAGATCACTTCTGCATATTTTGATACATTTCTGTGCAGACTCTGTTTTAAATCATGTGGCACAGAGTCAGACCTTCTTGTTTCTTTTCGTGAATGAAATTTACACACCTCTTCAGATGAATTGCAGCAGAAGAGAATGACAACAAAGTTGAACAATGGTTTCAAGAGTCATAACCCATTCTGATCATCCTGTGTAATCACAAGTAAGAATTTGTTCCACACATCACTCTTCATACCACGTTTGTCATTTAACTTGTATTTCTTATTAAGTAGTTTCAACTTCACCACTTCTTTTGGTTTATGCTCCATTTTTTACAGTGTACTAATAGCTAGTCAAAAGAATGAATGTCTTATGCTTGGCGTATATTGTCACAGGAGTTTTTGCTCATGAGGCTGACATTGATCATGCATGGGCCTTATGTATCAGGAGGAAAAAAAAACCTGTGGTGTAGTGTTTAAAAAAGAAAAATTAATCATATAAATTGTAAAAATATGTCTAAATTCATATTATTCATGTATATGTCCAAAATTTGAATAAAATTTGTTTTATTGCAAATACAAATTTTGCATGTCCATAGATATAATACATGTTAAGTTATGCTTATGGACATCATACATTTTCAAATGTTACCAAAGCCTGATGTTATGAAATGGGGAACAATTTATCATTCTCCTCCTTAGGATACACATGCTATTCAAAACAAATGCATTAAACTTGCATTGGAAATAGTAGAGTGAAAATTTTATTACAGTGTTTGTTGAAAACAGTTTGCTTATTATCTGTAAAAAGGCATTCAAAGTTGTTCATGTTTCCTTAGGGCAAGGGTGGCGAAAATGCCTTTCTCTCTCGAGTCATCAAATATGCAACACGCACTACACCACTCAGTAGCACATGGAAAACAAATTAATAGACGGCTAGGAACGAGTTGCAACTGAAAGTCACAGTGCCTCGCGAGTCGCGCTTTCGCCACCACTGCCTTAGGGTATTATGTAATTACAGTAATGTCAGTCAAGTTAATGTCCAACCACACATTCTTATGTAATACTTAAGGCACTTTTAGTTTTTGGATTAAAAATAGGTAATGCACTTAAGTGTGTATGCATGTAAAATTTTAAAGCAGAATGGCATCTTTGTTAATTAAGACCACCTTAATTACACCTCATTTAAGATTTACATTTACTTACTATTGAGGAGCATGCAAACTTTTAATGCCGTTTTGCCACTCTTAAATTTCCACTACGTTTGTGTGTATTCAAAGCTAACTGGGATATACAAATTAGATGCTTGAAAGCTGAAGGTTTTATTGCATATTTTGTTAATCTGGTATGAAGAAAAGGATGGAATCTTTGACT
The DNA here is from genome assembly GCA_030765065.1 of Deroplatys truncata. NCBI lineage: Eukaryota > Metazoa > Arthropoda > Insecta > Mantodea > Mantidae > Deroplatys > Deroplatys truncata. Next base: position 422,785,614 of record CM060990.1, read on the forward strand.
ATACCAGTAGTTTTTTTTTAAATAAAAAATAACAGGTATATAGACTACGTAAAAAATGTTGAATTTGGTACTTATTAGGTTTTTGTAGTAATATTTTTCTGTATTATGTTATTTGTGAATTTCATTTACAAATATATTTAAGAAAGAAAGAAAAAAAAATACACTTACAGAAATGGAACTCTTCCAGATAATTGCTTGCTATACCTTTGATTGCTTGCTATACCTTAAATGTACACATAAAACTTGAGGCTTTGGCTTTAAAAATGTAGAAAATGGAAATTTCTTAATCATCCCTCCATAACCTAATCTAATATATGTCTCCATTTAGTAATTGCTAGAACCAATTCATACATGAGGACTGGTTGTTTTTTCTTTTGGGAACTTAAGTTTTGTGTTAGAGTGGTCCATTATACAGGGTGAATCATTTAATTTGAGACCATACAACATCTCCAAAACTAAGCGTTGTAGAAAGAAATGTCTTGAATAAAAGTTGCTTAATATTATGGGGGAAAGTAAATGCCATTAGTTGTGTTTTATTTGGAGGATGTGATGGTCATTTTAGGGACAATTTAATTTTTTTAAATGGGAATCTACCTCTTTATGTTGTTTTCTCAATCCTCATAAAAAATAAAAAGCATTTGTATAAAGCACTTTGCAATTGTTCTTACACCAACGTAAATAATAATGGAAATTCTGAATGGCTGTGTACGAAGAGCACAATAAATGGTCGGACGATCCATGGATGGTCATTTGAGGATCAAGTTACGTTTCATAATTAAGAACCAACCTTTATTTATTTTGTTTCCTTATTCCTCATTGCAAAATAAACAGCTTTTATAAACCATTTTCTAATGAGAAAACAGCATACAAAATCTAGGTTCCTGTTTAAAAAAAATTAAATTGACCCTAAAATGGCCATCATAACGTCCCCCAAACAAAACACGACTAATGGCACTTACTTTCCCCCATAATATCAAGCAACTTTTATTAAAGACATTTGTTTCTACAACACTTAGTTTTGGAGATATTATACAGTCTCAACTTAAATGGTCCATCTTGTAACCAGAGGATAGAAATGTTTTGGAAAATTACTTGGTGAAATACAGACTTTATTTCATAGTTTAATGGTATCTGAGATTCAGCTAGCTCTTTGATTGATGTAAAATCTGAAATGGACCTACCATGTAATATGTTTTAAGGTACACATCAGAGCTGGCTTTAGATATGCAAGTTTGTTTTTTTTATTTATTTTTGTGTTTATTTGTTTGGGATGGACAAAGCATATGCATTAAAGTAAATGTTTAGATTTTTAAGTTTTGCACTGGTTTTGTTGACATAGTATGTTTATTACATCATTGGAATACTGAGTGTTCATTTTATTTTGGTCAGTTGTCTAGCATATTGGACAAGTTAAGATGTCAGTGCTGACTGGTGATCCTTTAGTCTTCAAATATTAATGAATCCATCCACCAGATGGCAGCAACTGCTACATGAATAGGTTGTACGATAGAAGGAAAAGAGTTCGAAACTTAGGGTTCATTACATAATATTTTCAGATTTTCTGAAGCATTAATTTTCTGTAATTGCAGAGTGGCAGGTGGAGGAGATAAAATAAATCACTTTATAGGTTTTGGATGGCAAATTTACTTTTTTACGAGAAACATAAAGATACCCTCGATTTCAGAAACATTTTTCAAGCCTTAACATAACTAAAGTTTAAACAAATTATTCAACGTGTCCATTCTGTTGTGTGCATGTTCTCACTCTCTTGGCTAAGTTATGGAAGACAGCCTCAAGCATTGCAGGTGTGATATCTTGTTGTTATCTCCTGGAATATGAAGTTTAACAGCAGGTTCAGATTTTCATGGTGTTTATCAAAGACTCAGTCCTTAGAATCCAGAGAGAGAGGGAGAAGGAGAAGGTGGTGTCAAATCTGGGGATCTTGAAGGCTATTGAGAGTTGATTAATTTTCGCATTATAAGATAATGGTCCACATCACTTGCGAAACACTGTCAGTTACCTTGCTGTCTCACACTTTTTCCATGGCATGGATGCTGTTCACCATAAGTAAACAATGTACCTATTGTAAAGAAAATGGAAAAAATACAATAAGTAGAAATATGACAGATTACTTAATTTAAATTTTGTACAGAATTTTTTTTTTTTTTTTTACATGCACAATGACATACGAGGTATGTTTTTAAAATAAGTACTGATAATTGTTTCAAAAACAACAGAACATTATTTTCCAAATGTGTACTTTATTATCATTCATTACCTTACACTATTTCTCCACATAGCCACCACCATTATTGAAGCACTTGTAATGGGAAACCAGTTTTTGTATGCCTTTGTAAAGAATGATCCTGCCTGTGAAGAAAGCCAAGTCTATGCTTCTTATTTCGCAACATCATTGTTGTTGAAATGTTTTCAACCAAGAAATTTCTTCAGATGAAGAAACAGATGAAAATTGCTTGGTGCTAAATCTGGACTGTTGTGAAATAAGAAGTGCAGACTTGGCTTTCATCACAGGTGGCATCATTCTTTGACAAAGGCATACAAAAACTTCTTTCCCATTACGACAAGTGCCTAAATAGTGGCGGTGACTATGTGGAGAAGTAGTGTAAGGTGAAAGGTAATGAATGATAATAAAGTATTTAGAAAACCATGTTCTGTTATTTTTTAAAAAGTGATCAGTACTTATTTTAAAAACATGCCTCGTAAAAGATATACTAACTCACCTATTAACTATGTTATTGTATTGATGTTCCCCTTCAGTGAGAAGCCCTGTTCTGAAGTAGGATTCAATAATGAAGACTGAGTGTTTTATATTAAGGCTCTGTGGGAACTAGGCAACTTTGACACAAATCTACTCCACTTTTGCAACCTGAAGAGGTTAAACTTGCATCAAAATAGCGACATAATTTAGAGAAAAAGTGAACTACAGCAGGACCAATTTAAAATGAACACCCAGTAGTAATAGCTGAAAGAAGTGTTTGTGTTTGTAGTAGGTACTTCATTCATTCTTTTGCAAATATTTTTAAAATATTCAGTGGTGCAGTTAAGATACGCAGAGCATTATTTTATTTTCGTAAGTTTGTACGTTAATATGGCAGACACAGCGCCTTTGTTTTCAGATAATGTCAATGAGTATTTAAAACTAGCTGCTAATGCTGATAAGCAGCAGCTACAGAGAATCAAAGCAGTATTTGAAAAAAAGAACCAGAAATCTGCGCAGTCTATCTCTCAGCTACAGAAAAAATTAGAAAGTTACAACAAGAAGCTGCGAGACTTAGAGACTTATGGCATACAGAGTAGCCATCGCCAGCCTCGAGAGGTATTACGAGACATGGGTCAAGGCCTGAAGTAAGTGACTTAGCAAAATTACTTACAGCATTTTTTCTGTGTTGTTTTTCTTTTTAACTTGTGTTTGCCTAACAGAATTAATTAAATAGATGCTAACAAGAAATTCACAGTCTTCTTATACTCAAGCATTGTGTGCATTTGTGTAAATAAATGTCCTTTACAGACATCTGTTAATATTTGAACTACAGGATGCCCCTGAATTCAGCTATCACATATTACAAGGTTAGAGAAGTCCTACACATGCATTTTGAGAAAGGCAATCTGCAATCCTTTTTGCCAGACTTCAAACTTATAATGGGTCATTCCATGTCAAATCAACCAACAAAAATTATTTTTTGGGCCTTATCATCTCTAATTTTCATGAAACTTTGGTCATGTGTTATTACCAGGAAGGGAATCATGTTCATACTTTCCAGATTTGTTTAAACATTCTGCTTGTGTTACAGCTTTTGCAAAATGCCAAACATTTTCAGGAACTTCTACGCGGATCAGTCTTAAGACTTGCACAGGTCAGGCTCTAACCATCCTTGAGATGTGGTCGAGGTCTCAGTTTTAAAGTTTATACAGTAAGCTTCAAATTGATATGCAACACAACATGTTTTGATTAAAAGGAAAAGTTAACATTTAAAAAACAAGTATTTTAGGTTTCCTAAAACCCTACAATTCCTATGCTTTTAAAAAAATGATTAAATATTTATCCATGTTTTTGAAATATGCAGTGAAAATTTCAAAGTGAGATATAAATGGAATCATACTTAAATTCCAAAATTTGAAATACTTGATCATAAATAGGTTGAGTATGTTTCAAATGATGAGAAAGAGTGTGTGATGAAGAGCTAGTATATTTCACATCTTTGATCAGGCATACATTAACACATAATTACACAGCATGTTGCAACAAGAACTGCTGAAGCAATTGACTTATCTCATTGAACATGTCTAGCTTATGTAACTCAAGTCTTTCTCCTGGTCTCATTGACTCATTTGTGACTGTATTCTCGTGAATGGTTCAGTTTGCATCTTACTGTATTCTAATGTTATGTGAAAAGTAATTACATTTTCTACAAGTTAGTTATTGTGTTACTATAAAACATTGTGTATCATAAAAACAAGACAATATCTGCAATTTAGCCTATGCACAATGGAGCAAAATCATAGACCAAAGCATTGGTGCAATCCATACAGAAAGCAAAATCATTGCCATATTAAAAAAGACTTAAGAAAAAGTAACTGATTGAATGTGTGCTTTAAATTATGAAATTCAAATTGGGATGAAAGTGTGTACATCTTGTAGAAAACAACTAGGAAATGAAAATACTACTTTTCAACACTTCTTGACCAGTTTATTGGTCAAGATGATAATGGTTAGCATTAAGTCAATACAGGTGAGACACTCAATCATCTTATTCCTTCACTGTCATTTCTAGGTTAGTCTCCTGTAGAAAAGAAGAAAGTGAAGAAATCGACATGATATAGCAAAGAAAAACTGAAAAAAATTAAGTTTACTTTCAGGGATTCATTTTTCAGTGGTGACAGTGCAGATAGCCAGGTAAAGTGCTAGTAGGACAGAATCAGAGGCAATTAGCCAGCTAAAAGACAAGTTCATAAGTGCCAATCATGTTAAAAAGATTCTACCACAAAGTTGGTCAACTAAAGGGTTCGAGAAAGAATTTGGTGTTACTAATTATTTAGCAAGAAAAGTAAAGACTGTTAAAGAAAAAGGTATTTTATTCTCTCCCAGTTCAAAGCCGGGTAAAAGTCTGTCAGAAAAAACAGTTAATATTGTCAGATTTATTTCATTGACGAGGTCAGCAGGTATATGCTAGGAAAGAAATACTGTGTGTCAGTCAAAAACAGAGATGGAACTATAGCTCTGGAACAGAAATGATTGGTTTTCATCTGAAAGAAATTTATGAAACCTTCAAGACTAAATTTCCCAATGAAAAGATAGATGTCTCAAAATTTGCTGAGTTGCATGCATAGAAGTTGTGTAATTGCAGAGAGAAGTGGAACACTTAGTATTTGTGAATGCACTATACATCAAAGTATGGAGCTTATGGTAGCAGGAGCAAATCTTGAGAAAAATTCTTTAGGTAGTGGTAGTGGTGACAACGGCCTACTGAAAAATTGCCAGCATTACCTTCCAAAATTATGTGCAGTTCTCCTGAAACAAAAGTTGGCTAGAGAATGTGATTTATGCACCATTGTACGAGGGCAGTCCCAGAAGTACCCGACCTGATGTATAGATAGTGGTTGTTGTTTCAAACAAATGACTGGTAGAAATTACCAACCTTATAAAGCTTAAGTCTGAAGCTTGATGATGCTACGTCGTTTAGTAATTGTTTGGCAGCCATCAATAGTGAATGCTATCAGCAAATTTGTAAACATGGATAAAACTGGCCATCGTTACATGATACAATACTTTCATTTGAAAGGTCTTAGTCCAACTAATATTAAAGCTGAGCTAGATTCTACTCTGGGGAGTCTGCTCCTTCGTTTACAACAGTAAAATATTGGGTGTTAGAGTTTAAGTGAAAGGAGGAGCTGCCAAGACCAACATCGCAGTGGTCGACCAAATGAAGTGACCACACCAGAAATTGCGAGGAAAATCCACAAAATGGCATTGGATGACCGTTGACTGAGTGCGCGAGCTAGCAGACATCATAGGCATTTCAAAAAGTGCTGTACATCACATACTGACTGAAAACTTAGACATGAAAAAGCTATGCGCAAGATGGGTGCCGTGTTTACTCCCAATGGAACAAAAGCAGCATCGTGAAGATGTTTCATCAAGTGTTTGGCGATGTTTTGCTGCAATTCAATTCATAACCATGGATGAAACATGGGTCCATCACTTCACACCTGAGATGAAGGAACAGTCAAAACAGTGGATTAAAAGGAGAGAATCGGCTCCAAAGAAGGCGAGACAGTTCCATTTGCAGGCAAGGTCATGGCGTCAGTTTTTTGGAGTGTGTGTGGAATAATTTTCATTGATTATCTTCAAAAAGGAAAAGCAATCAATGGCGAGTATTATGCAAACTTATTGCAGCATTTGAATGATGAAATCAAGCAAAAAGTCCGCATTCAGTGGAAAAGAAACTTTAGTTTCATCAACACAATGCACCAGTTCACTCATCCATTATCGCCATGGCCAAAATCAGTGAGTTAAAGTTTGAATTGCTTCCTCATGCACCCTATTCGCCAGATTTAGCCCCCTCTGATTATTTTCTATTTCCAAAGTTGAAGATATAGCTTGGTGGTAAAAGATTTGCCAACAGTGAAGAGCTGGAGTCTGCAGTTGATGGCTATTTTGCAGAACTCGATGTTCTCAGTATAAACAGGGTATCAAAGCTATTGAACACCGCTGGGAAAAGTATATCAAGTTGAAAAGAGACTATGTAGAGAAATAAAGATGTTTTTACCCAAAATTTTGGTGTTTTCTTTGTTAGGTCGGGTACTTCTGGGACAGCCCTCTTAAGTGATTGTGCAGCTACCTAACCTGGGTGTTTAGAAGAAGAACTGATTTACAGTTACAAAGGTTAAGGTATACAAAGAGTGGTTAATTGTGCATTGTTGCAGTTTTGAAACCTTCATCAAATTTACAGGGGATTTGGTCACTATGTTTTAAACGAGTTCAAAGTTTTAAAGTGACATGACTTTATTGCAAAACAGTAATCAACATTTTTCTGGAGAAAAAGAAATAAAATGATTTGCTGCAATGAGGCTGTAATAATATGCAGTTTTTCAGAAAGTTCTTCTCTTGTGCAGGATGAAGCCAAATCTTTTCATTGCAAGAAATCAATAGCAACAGCACATCTATTAGTTGTTTATTATAAAGAAATTAGTTTATCAAAATACAAGAGTTTTGTCTTCATTTGTGAATGCTTGAAAATTATACTTTATTGGTGCATGCTTTTCAGAGATTTCTTCTTCATTTCCTCAAAGAAGACATGATGCCTCACTTAGTAAGAATATATTCCTTCTGGGATGGAGCTGCAACTAGTACACAAACCAGAAGAACTTGGCAAGCCTGTGTAAGCAGGCTATAGATTTTTATGAACTGGAAGCTGAGTGCCACTTTATTCCACTTCCCATGGCAAAGGAATATGCAATGGAATTGATGGCACAGTGAAATGCCTGGCTACTAAAGCAAGCCTCCAGAACACAGTCAAAGATCACATGACAACCAAGCAACTTTTTGATTGGTATATAAAGAATATACCAGCAAACAAGTTCTTTTATTTTGAGAACGAAGAATACTATGAAGAAGAAAGGCTGCTGAAGGAGAGATTCAGCATGATTGCTGCTATATCAGGGACCCAAAAGTATCATGACTTTCTTCCTTTGTCTCCAGAAAAATTGCAGGCCAAACATTTTTCAGTTTCTGAGAAAAGTGTCATGCATTCAATGAGATTGTTATCTGATGAAGGTGACCATGTTCCATTTGAACATATAACTGGTTTTGAGGGATCCTTATATGACAAACAATGGTGGACGGGATGTGTCATTTCTTCTAAAGTTTCAATGGACTTAGCAGTTGAAAATGGTAATGTGTTTATATTTGCTCATGAAGCTAAGATATGCCTATGGGTAAAATATAAAGTTGTATCCATGGCCACTATCAGACTTCAAAGTTTCAAAATCATAACACAAGTTGATTTGCACCAATATCATAGACTAACATGGCTTTGATTCAAATATATAGAGGAAATCAGATTAGTTAGTAAGGAAATGATTTTATTTTTGGCAAAATGTAATACTCTTTATAGGTTCTGAAACAAACTTAAGACTTTGTCAAGCACAACATTGAATCATTTAGTTAATTATTATATTAATTGTACTATTTATTAACATGATATTATTTCAGTGATTCCATAGAGCAAACAAAACTGTTTAGAAGCATGGTTATATAATTATTTTCAATTTCACTGCTTATCTATTCATGGAGGAAGAGTCTGGTTTTGATACAGTCACACTCCTCAAATTCATTATCCTCTTCATGGATATGCAGATCATCTTGAAGAATTAATTAACATGCAAGTTAAGTTTGTAATCATTTATATAGTTTTCACCAAATCTTTGTTGCAGTAACTTATCAGTGTTTTTCTTTTTCTCTTTATATTATTTGTTATTGGCTTTAATGGTGAGTCAAATGTTTCTAATAAAATGCTATGGTCTCTTGTTAGTAAGGATGTAGAATTCCTTACATCATCCACTGAATAGGCATATTCTAGCTTATTTGCGATGAAAATTTTCCTTGTCCAATTTTCCTTTCTTTCTTTCTTTCTTTCTTTTTCTTTTTTCTTTCTTTCTTTTTTTTTTTTTTTTTCTTTTCTTTTTTTTTTTATTTATAAACCTGACATTTTTCATATTACCTATGCCAACAGGATTTTTTAATTGATCACACAGAATTCTGAAGGTTTGAATCTTCCAATCCCTGCTCAGCACATGATCTTTTCACAGCTCAATTGAAGAAAAACTAAGACTGTACATTACTCTTAATAATGCAATTAACAGGGCACCCTCATTTACTTGCCATCCATCAGAGCAGTAATAAACGCAACCACTCCTATGTCTATTTACAGGTCTTTGACTTTGTAAACAAATATATGTTAAAGAAAAGGATTTAGTAATATAATATAATTTTATTTATTTATTTCTGTTAAGCTAATACATACTGGAGTATAACAGGCATTCAGCCCAGGCTCTTTGCCCATCATACCCACCCAACATGATTTCTTCTACAGACATTTTATAATTCTCTTTAACTATCAAAAAAAGGTAATAAAAGCTAACAAAAATTTGTGTTAACTTAAATTCCATTTGTACAGTGCAGTTCTATTTTTTCATAACTTTACTTAAAAACTGACCTAAGCTTCTGCCATCCTTTCTAAAAATCCCCCTTAATGCTGTTTTCATATCCACCTTAGCCCATTTCTGCTCCAGAAATCCCTTCCTCCATAGATCTGTTCCTTGACATTCAAATACTATATGCTCCAGATCTTCCTTCCCTCCACAAATGGGACACTGACTCTGTGGGATGTCCTTTCTTATCCCTCTTAATCTCCAAACACCAATTCTTAAGCATGCTATTCCCTTCCTTTGCTCGTTATTTACCTTATCAACGTATGTCATCCTTCATTGGTATATGGTATACCAGAGACCTTTTTTCCAATATCCCACCAAAAGTTTTTGGATTTCTATATCTTCAAATCTTTTCCTTATTATTTTCCAAAAATAATATGATTATTCTCTCCTCTCCTCTCCTCCAGTATTCTCCATCCCATTCACTTCCAGATTCTTTCAGATGCTACTAGGCCATCCGAAGTTCCTAAAGCTCTTTTCCTGATACTCTACACCAAGGGTGGCGAAAATGATTTCCTTCTGCGAGTCACCAAATATGCAACACGCACTGCATCACTCAGCAGCATGTGAAAAACAACGGACAGTTGCAGAGAGGGAACGGCACTTGCGAGTCAAAATAACTCGTGAGTCTTGTTTTCGCCACCTCTGCTCTACACACTGCCTTAACAAATTATTCTTATCTAAATTTAGGATCGTAAACCAATATTTCAGTGCTCTTTCCATAATCATACCCTTCCAAGATGCACTTTCATCTCCATCTGCACTACTTCTTTTGCCACTGCACTTGGTAAGCCAAATACTTCCCTACAAAACATCCTAGGACCATATCAATGGTTTCCTCCCCATCATTCAGTCCCCATATTTCTATTCCATATAGCATTTTAGGTTCCACCACCATGTTATAAATTTTTTTCAACCACATGACTTCAATGTTTGGCACTCTGTACTTACAACTTCTGATTACTGACATGGCTCCTTTTCCTTTTGTTAGTGCTAGCTTGCTTTGTTTTTCCCACCCCCATCCCATCTATTTTAATGCCTAAGTAAATACATTCATGCATTACTCCATACTCTTTGTTCCCCTTTTTCCACATTTCATGTTTACTCAATTTTGCTACCTTCTTAAATACCACTATTTGGGGTTTTTTCCTGATTCACAGTTAGGTTCCATTCATTACAGTATTTATCTACTTCCTGAAGCGCATGATTCAGACAATCAACTGTAATTGATCCTATACCAGATCATCAGCAAACAGTAGCCCAAGAATCATGATATTATTTATTACAGGTATACAACTATTGTTCATGCTTATCCGTAATAAAATGTCTTCAATAAATAAATTAAAAAAGTATTGGACTTAATTTACATCCTTGCCTTATTTCCCTTATGTTATCTCCCTAGACACTACTCCTTCCCCACCCTCACACAAAGGTGTTCTCCTTGTATAGGGCTATCAATATTTACTGTGTGCTGACTCAATCCTTTATATAATATCGTTAAAAAGTCGACCTTAAAAGCAATACATTATTAACAAGTCAGCAATTGAAGTCTGTTGCAGATGGTGAAAAACTTTGATGTTTCCAGAGTGTACTGGTTTTGTAAATTTGTAGACTTGATGTAGTTTGAACACATCAAGGTGATGGACAAAATTCGTTTTGAACCAGACACTTGATTAGAAACGGTTTTTAAATAGGTTAAAATCATGATTTGATCCAAATCTCATCTGTTGTTCGATGAAGGCCATTTAAAGAAGGGAAATTTGAAACAAAAAGGTTTATGCAAAATGTGGACTAGCACATTTTGATTCAGAGGTCCTCATTTCCTTCCTACACCCTGCTGGACCTATCTTCAAAAATTTGATGTCCTGACCATTTCAGTAAGCTCCATCTTGTGCAAGCTGAATCCATGAACACCAACTGGCCTACTTATCTTCTATCTCAGAAACAGATGGACAAAGTAAATAAAATATTACTGGAAACTTGAGGCTTACAACTTTTAGGTATGTAATCTGTATGTCTGCAAATGTAATTAGGTTATTTAGGATAACATGCCCCATAAGATTACTGCTTACTCTGTATTAGAATTTAATGACTATGATGCCATTGTTACCCCACTATAAAATTTTCCATGTACAATAGCAAAACCTGTATAAATATTCCATAATTTCTTAAAAAGCTTAGATATTGCAGATTTATGAGAAACTCCAAAATGTGCATATTTTGTAAAATGATTACTTCTTTTTTTACCAAAATATCTTGTGTTGCATAGCAAATTAAAGCTTGGTGTAAAAGCTTTAAAATGAATCAAGGACCATTAGAACTTGAGCTGTGGGGGTCTTTAAGATCGATCTGCATGCAAATTTTTTACAATTTTTTAAATTATGCAACAGATTGCTCAAGAATAGAAGGTTGAAAAGTTTTGAAAAAATATTTTATTCATAACTCATGGTGAAGTAAATGTAACCCAAAAATGAGAAAAATCTGTGAAGTTCAGGGTATGATCATTGTATGATTTGACATGCAATGACCTAATGTATTTTAAAAATTGGGCATTGATGCTGGTAAGTCTATATACTGTGAACATGTATACATAATTTGCTTAAAGAATGTTTAAGTCCACTTCCAGAAGTCATTGAAATGCAATATTAGTACATAGGAAACCAGAAATTGAAAGTTATTGATTTTTATATTTTGGTAGAATTGTTCATTCTGTGAGGGTGTGTATACAACTGAATTCATTGATTTCAGATTTGTAGGAGGATAGGGTATGTTCTATTGTACCTTAACTCAGTCAGCACAGGTTTGGTTGGTGAATGTTAGGTTACCAGGTTTATACCTCTCTCTCTCTCTCTCTCTCTCTCTCTCTCTCTCTCTCTAAGCTTTATATTTCTTTTCAATAGTTAAAATTGTTTTTATATAGGTAGATGTACTTAAGTTGTTGATGAGCATTTGCATACTTTAAATTCTGCTTTCAATAAATCTGATAGTTTCAAATAATCAACAGAAATCTAAGTGTATTTCAATAGTAATAGCAAATTATCTGACAACAAATCTCCTTTGATTTTTTCTAAAAGTTAATTGTATGCTTTAACAAGAAATTAAACATGTTCACTGGCATGAGTGTGCTCCAAAGCTGGGTTGTTTTGGTGAAAGTAAATTGTGTTGCCTACTACACTGTCCAAGTCACATGAATACTAGAGTCAAGCTGACAGCTTTTACCTTACATTTCATCTTCAAAGTCAAGTGATAAACTCTTGATATACATACAACTGTTTTGAATGCATACGTTGATTTGTTGTTGTTTTTTTTAAACTGTTTTGTATTAGCAGGTTCTCTATTAAATACTATATTTCTACATTAAACTTTGTAGTGTTTACTAGAGTAAACAATCTGTACTGAAAAACAAACAAAAAATTTAAACATTAACTACAACATGAAAAAATGCAGGTGAGGAGGGTTGAACATCTGAACTCAATCACATGTAACTTATATAATATAAGTGTTGTGCTGAAAGTATTGTTAAGAGGCAGACAGTTTATTTTGCTAAGCAGCCATCTTTATTCCCACATCTGATTAAAATTAAATCATTGGTGTACTAACCATTGCCAGATACTATGCCATTACAATAAATATAGATCTTCAAATGAGAACTGGTTGGTTAAACACTCAGGGTTTCACTCACCACATTTTATTGCAAAACATGTTTTGTAGGCAGTTGCTTACATTGTCACTGTCATTGATTGATGCTTCAGTATCACAATACCTCATGGTAGTTATGGTTGAATGAAGGTCTTCCAGTGCTGCTTTGAAGAATTTCATGTAAGGATGCAGTTTCATTGGAAGTTTGTGGTGTGCATTTCCAATTTTTTCATGAAAATCTTTTCCTACACATCTAATTCCTTTGTGTTTATTGTAATTTTTAGAAATTTAATTTCCTTTTTCATGTCATTATTAGTTTTCAAAAAATGAGCAGTTTGTATTTTATTCTGAAATGTTTTTTCATTCTTATGTTGATGCCCCTTTTTGTCTACCCAATGTAAATCTTGTTGCATTCATAACAGTTGATTAGGTACATCCTGATTTCTCATCTGCTATTTTATCCATTTTATTATAGATTTTTATCAGTTTTTTGGGGGTACCGACATTACATTGTTTTTTATTATAGATTTTTATCATTTTTTTTAAGGTGGATCTATTTTGGAGTATCAACATTACATTGTTTTCTTGAAGATACTTTAGAAAATGTGCATTGCTACTAGATATCAACTTTGTGACATATCATATTAAGTGAATTTATTTTTTATACAATACTCTCATTTTCTTTACCGTCTGATTTAACAAGCTTTATATTGGAAAGGCAAAATGGAGCATAAAAGAAGACTGAAGAAACAATTCAGAAATATAAAGAAGGAACAGACCAACAACTTGGAGATAGCTGCTCATTTTTAGGAAACAAATCTTGACATTAAAAAGGAAGTTAGACTATTAAAAATTACAAGAAATGCAAATGAATTGGATATTTTGCAGAAAATTATCACCAAGAAATGTGAAAAGAAAGCCATGAACTTAGAAATGCCAATGCAAGTGAATCCTTACATGAAATTCTTCTAACCACTACGGAAGAGCTTTGTCCAATCAGATGGATTCAGATGCGAAGCCATCAATCACTAAGTAGCTGCTGACAATGTAGACAATAGCCTACAAAGATTTCCTGCTTTAAGGTGTGGTAAGTGAAACCCCTACTGTGTTTAATCAACTAAGTTCTCATTTGAGTATTATTCCCCGAATAAGCTCCATTTTATTTTAATTTAATTGAATTTAGATTTTATAGCCATAAGTTCTCTTTCTCTGAAGGCTTATCTAGGATCCTACACAATAATTGCAATTTGTTTGGCTGAATTCTGGGATATGCTGTATAACTAGTTATGACTGTATTTGATTTTCTTGTTTTGACTAAGAATAATAGTTTAGGTCTTAGAAGATGAACTAATATGCATATTAGCAAAGGTGGAGTAAATAGTCATCTTTGTGATACCTGTACATGGAACATAAGTTTTGTACAGTGACTGTGTTTGTCAATGAACAGCTCAGGTTCCCATAAGGGCAATCACATCCTACTCATTTTGGGTGATCTGTAATATGTCAATTTGGTGTAGTATCCACTATTTGCATCTCACTCTGAGCTATACTGTTATAAAAGGTGCTAGTGTGTGTTCATTATTCTATACAGGGAATCCCCTCTCTCTTTAATTTATACATCTTATGAGATAGTTACAAAAAGGTGTAAACTGCAATGGCAGAATAATGCAAGCAGTGAAAAAAAAGCTTCAAAATGATCAGTCAATCCAGTGTGAACGAAGCAAGAGCATCTAAGGAAAACCTAATGTTTGTAGGTTACTAATGTGAAAAAAAGTTTAATTAACCCTGAAAACCAATGCTTTATTTTCTTTATAGCAATCATTTCCCAAACATTTTGATAATACAAAAATTTGTTGTACCCAGATTATATATGTACACTACTTATGAATAGACATGGGAGCAGTATGCACAAAGGCTAGAGTAGTAGAGAACAATGCCAAACTAAGCACAAAGGCAGGTTAAAGCATGCTGTTATAAAACTGAATCACAATTTCCTTGAAGCAGCAAGTGGACTCGTCAATCCAATACACGTTTTACTAGAGCTACAATGACATACACACTACAGTGCTATGTTTAATTTCGTCAGGAATCTTGTGTCACTCGTAATGCATGTTCTCTATAACCTTGTTTTGGACTACTGTGCATGATGATCCACAACAAGCTTATTCCATGCTAAAATTGATGTTGTGATTAAACTTTCATGTATATTAGGTTTATGAAACTTGCATTGATTGAACAGTCAAAGCCAGCAATATTATGGTCTGTTATTTAACTGTTCAACCAGCAGGATCAGGAGCAGAAGGAAAGTTTTGCTGTCTGAAAACAGTGAACTCTGTATTAATGCAGGCAAATGGAGGGAGTGAAGGAGAAAAAAAATAAAGTTTCAGGAAGTAAACCCACTTGCATTTTGACATATAGTATATGTGTGTGTCTGCAAGGGCCAGTGAACCACTGATGCCTCCACTTTCACATGGACAATCGGATGTATCAAAGACAAACAACAATTAGCTGTAGTAATAGCATAGTTAGTAGCATGCTTGGCTGTCAAATTAGCGGTGCTGGGTTCAAACCCTGTACAAGCAGTTAAACATTGTTTTTCCAGAGGAATGACATATGTTTGAAGTGAACCCAATTTTAATTTCTCATGTTTCTTTCAAATTTTTGGTACATGTTGTGGAGTAATTCACATGGAATGTTTGAACATATTACATAATTAATGCATTTTTCTTGTATGTACATTGTAACAGATAATAGGCAGGTATCAGCTATGCTGATGTGCACCTAATAGCTGTGTGGGCTTGCTTTCAAGGTCATTTCAGACTTGATAGCATGTATGCTTCACTACTGCTCTTTGTGTTGGAACTGGATTACTCACATCCAGCGTAGAGATGGCTAATGTTTACTCCACTCCTTAGTTAGCAAAATCCACTTTGTTTATGGGAAGGCGGAGGAAGCTCATATGAAGCAGCATGGCTATCTCAGTCTTCAAATGCAACAACTGCATCATTCTACCTTCCAGTCTATCCAACAGTGTATATAGGAAACTGGATTCCTGGGCAGTACATAGGCCTAACACTGTTGCAAGATGAAATTGTTGCACTACAGGTTTCAAGGAAGAGGAACTCCAAAGGATTCAAACCAGTGCTTCAGCTAATATACATGGTATTGCACATACTGTGGGCATAAATCATAGGTACAGGCTTGACATCAGCAGATTACAGTCTTGAAGTACATTTCTGTAATTGTTCTCCTAACATCATGGTGAGCAACTGGGCTTATGTTCCCAAATGCTCTTCATAGAAGGGTTGTTTCACAAGGGAAGAAATGGCATTAATCCAGAGAAACAGCCAAGTCTGGGATCATGTAAATCCACATGCTATTGTTGAGCATCAGCTTATGGGCTGGTATAGTTTCAGATTACATCATCAGCCCATACCTTCTGCTGCAGTTAAATGGGTACATATACCTCCAGTTCCTCATTGATGTGCTACCTGGGTTTCTTGAGAGGCATTCTTCTTAATGTATAATGCCAGTTGTGGTTCCAGCAGGATGGAGCTCCAGCTCACTTCAACAGAGATGTTAGAGACCTTCTGAATAAGTTTTTCCAGGAAGTTGGGTTGAATGCAGTGCTGATACTACTTGGTGACCACATTCCCCTGATCTCATACCTCCAGAATATTTATTGTGGGAACACATCAAGAGCGGTGTACAAAACCCTCGTCAACTCAGATAAAGGTTTGCCAGCAAAGATATTGGCTACCTGTTACATTATTTGTAAACCTCCAGGCATCCTTGCAAGGATACAAGATGGATTTAATTGAGGATGCAGACACTGTGTAGATATTGCAGGACGTCACTATCAACAATTTCTTCAAGTGTGCTTTTGCTGAAAAGTATGGGCATCAAGTTTGAGTTGCTTAATTTTTCCAATTTATTCCCAACTTTCTTGATTTGGAGATTATGAGAAGGTGATTTAGATGATGATGATGACGATGATGATTTACCAATGATTACCACCACTGCCTTTGACTCCAAGATGAACTGTAATCAGCATTTCAAGAAAACAATAAAATGTGCAGAAACAACTTCTGAAGTAGTTAAATACACAGATGGTAAAAGATGGGGCCTAAGACCTGCTTTGATCCATTGGATATATACCAGGATAATCATACCATTGATGACCTATGGAGCACTGATTTGGTGGCCTAACATCCTTCAAACAGACTCTAAAAATCAACTAAATAAAATTCCAGGAACAGTATGTATAGCTGTTACAGGCATTATGAAAACAACTCCTACTGCAGCAATGGAGACACTCTTGAACCTGACTCCATTGCATTTAGTTGTAATGAAGGAGGCAAGAATGGCACTCAATAGATGCAACATGCTAAGCAACTGAGAATTCCTGAAAAAGACTAAGGTTTGCTAGGAATTAGGAAATGCTTAGGAGATGCATCTTTAGAAATGCCTTCAGACTATATAATTCCAATTAAATATTTAATGAAGAACTTCAGGGTCATTATTGATCCTGAATGTTGGACAAACAAAACTCTGAAAACTCCAAAGAAAACTGATGTGGTTTGCAGATGGCTCAAAGGACGGCTCAGGAACAGAATCTGGAGGATATGGCATAAGACCAAGGTGCAAAAAATTCTTTCCCTTGGGTGAATATGCTACTGTTTTTGAAACAGAAATTTATGCTCTTATTCAATGCATACATGAAAACATAAGGAGAGCTTACACTGGTAAACCGATCCTTATCTTCTCAGATAGCCAGGCTGCACTTAAGGCTCTAAGTAGTCATAAGGTAGCATCAGGACTGGTTTTGAACTGGTTAAACATGCTCACAAGCTTCGCAGAACAGAATGAAGTTCAACTCATCCGTGCACCAGGTCCTAGTGACATCGAGGGGAATAAAAAAGCTGATGAACTTGCAAGACAAGGAGCAGCTTCACAATTTATTGGGCCAGAGCCGGCTCTAGGAACATCTCAATGTTAAGTAAGGGAGGCTATTAAATACTGATCCAAAATACATCATCATAATACCTGGCTGAAAACTCCAGGAAACAAATACGGTAAAGTATTTATTAGAAAACCATGTAAGAAAAGAACTGAAGCTTACTTAAATCTAACAGACTTCAGCTGAGAACAATTATTGTATTCTCACAGGACATGCTCCTGTGCAAAAAGTATCTTAACAGAACTTAAGTGTTACAGGGTAACTTAGATTGGAGATTGTGCAGGAAAGAAACTGAAACAGCCCAGCACATTATATGCTCTTGTAAGGCCTTGACTCACAGGAGATATGTTGCTGTTGGGAAAATGTTTTTAGAACCAGAAGAATTTGAAACCATATCTGTTATGAGGCTTTATTCCTTGGTAAAGGGTGCAGGCATAATGAATTGGCTTGAAAACAATACAGATAGCTCAAAAGCCTAAGGCTGAAGTGCATCTGGAGCAATGACGGAAACCTGTATTGCATAAGACAAGACCACTGCCATCGCCCCACCACCACCTTCGCTGCCACCTCCTCCACCACCACCACCACCACCACCACCACCACCACCACCAGTTTGGTCATACATGTCCTTCAATTTGAGGCATGAATAAGTAGTTTGGTTTCCTTTATTCTTTTATATAGATCAGAAATATCCTCCTCTTGTAATGTGGATAATTGTGAAAAAATGTAAGCAAATACGAGGGTTGGAACTTAAATAGTGGCAACACTGCTATAGAGATGCTATGCAACGGAATCTAATATTGTCGTTGATAGCACACGTTAGTTACATACTTATATTACCTCGGAGCAAATGGACTCTCCCTTCCCACTTCACCTGCGTGCGCACAGTCAAGAGAAACAGAGTCACATTTGAGCTAGTGGTCTAAGTAGTGTTGTCACGAAGTTTTCGAAACAGGAAAAACGTAGTTGGATCAAGATTGAATGTGCCAGAGGTCGTACAGTATGACAGTGTCATGAAACTCTTCAAAAGGCTTGCGGGGAATCTGCATTGCCTTACAGAACAGTAGTGCATTGCGTAAAAGCCTTCAATGATGGTTGGCAAACTGTGGCAGACATGCATCGGGCAGGTCATCGTAGCGTCAGTGAAGAAGAAGTGCTGCTCTTGCTGCGTTGCTGGACAGTGATCGACGCCAGATGAGCTCGCCCAAGAAACCGGATTAGTGCATTCAACTGTGCTTCACATCCTGAAGGAACGCCTGGACATGCGAAAAATTGCATCACGATGGGTTCTGCATGATTTGACGGAAATGCAGAAATGGTTGCTTTATGATGCTGCTAGGATGCACTTGGAGCACTATGAGCGTGAAGGAGAGGCTTTCTTATGCCATATCATAACGCTGGATGAGACATGGGCCAAATCGTATGAGTCAAAACTGAAACGTCAATCGAACGAATGGCATCATTATGGGTCGCCACGAAAACCGAAACTTTGTCAATGTGAAAGTTATGGTGATTCTCGTGTACGACTATGCTGTTATCCTAACGCATTACATTCCTTCATGACAGACCGTCAATCCGCTGCATTACTGTTCGTTTTGGGAGCACCACCTGCGACCAGCTGTGAGAAAGAAGCGGCAACACTTTTTGCAGAATCCACCCATCATTTTGCACGACAATGCTCGGGCGCATACAGCGCAAGCTGTGGCTGATTTGTTCGGTCGATGGGACTGAGACTTAAGTCTTGTGACTTTGATTTTATTCCGAATATGAAGGAACCATTTCATGGCATTCGCTTCAGAACTATTCCAGAGATTCGTCAGGCAGTAGACCTCTCCATTCGCATTATCAACAGAACAGGCTCTGCTAAAGCCATACTACGATTTCCACATCGCTGGCAACAGGTTCTACACAATGCTGGTGACTACATTGAAGGGCAGTAAATGTTGCTAACATTAACTCTTTTGTATCGGCTGTAAATAAATAGTTGCCACTATTTAAGTTCCAACCCTCGTATTTTCAACATAAACTTATGTATAAAATATGGATAAGCTAGTAACAGTGATGTGAATTTGAAATTATATAGAAAATTTGAGTCGGACTTGAAACACTTAACATCACTTACATGTTTTACAACTTGACTGGTTTCAGGAGCTAATTGCTCCCATCATTGGAAGTGAAGCTAATTGCTCCTGAAACCAGTCAAGTTGTAAAACATGTAAGTGATGTTAAGTGCTTCAATTCCGACTCAAATTTTGTATATGATTATAAACTTTTTTAATGGGAATCCCATATTATTTTGACACAATTTACAGAATGGAAAATAACATTAACAGTGGCATTTGTTACATTGCAATAGGTCAATTATATCCCGAGAAATTGTAATATGAAGTCGATGCATTAGATACAACGAAAGAGAAAGAAACAAATCCTATGTGACTTGGTATTATTTCCAGCACAGTTGTTAAAAGTGAAAGTAATATTAAGAACAACTTTTACTACAGTATAGTACATCAATGCAATTAACAACAATGTGAAGTTTGTGCTTGAAATTCAATGACTCGGATGAACCTCAGAATGTGTAACTGATGTGCATTTTATTGAATCTCAAGTGTCAACTTAACATTACAGTTTCTTGGAATGTAATTGACCTATTGCGATGCAACAGACACCGTTCGTAATGTTATTTTTTTGTGTTATCCATTGCATCAAAAGTGATGTGGGTTTCCCATTTAAGGAAACATAAGTTTATGTTGAAAATCATATTTGCATACAATTTTGAATGATATATCATTTGCTTTAATGAACCCCTCCCACCGACTTCTTACCTGTGAAAGTCATTCTTCAGTTCCTGTTTTTGTTTAAGAGATATTTTTGCTGCAAGTTTCAAGTGGCTCATCCTGTATATATATTATTTATTAATTTTTTTTATTTCTTTAGTATCAAGATATGTTATTTCATAGGGCAACCACTGTTATAGCATATTAAGTATAGAAGAAAAAATGGGATCAGCAAGAAATTGGTTAAAAAGTTTTTGAAAGCTGAATTGGCAGAAGCATAAAAATGAGGCTTTAATGATATGTACTCCTATAATACAGTGCCTTCATTTTATCCAAGGCCACAGATTGTGTGAATGCTTGCTCTGCACACAGTCTACTACAGTGTATTTACCTATCTGCATGTATTTCCATAGTTTTTATGCTCCCTACCAGTTAAATTATTACCATGTATTTGAAATTTTTATAATTTATTCTAACTCCAACACCTCTTAAGACACACACACTTTTTTCTCCTGTGCTGATCTGGATCGTGATACACCGTAATTAACATGGAAGGACATTAGAAAACCTGATTCCTTCCAATAAATTCAGTATCACAGACATGGTGTAGTCAGCAAAGCTGGCTTCCGCAGCTCCATTTCAGCTACTGCAGCATGCCGCTTAATGTTTCTTATCTTATCTTGGAATTCTGTACTTAATTACATATTTATTTAATTCTCTATTTAAGTTTTATGGAGAGAAACAAGTGTAAGTGCCTTAACAGTTGTTGGAGTGTAAATGAATTATAAACATTTCAAATACATGTTAGTGATTTAACTGATGGGGAGCATAAAAGCTATGGAAATAGATGCTGATATCTAATTATTATACATATTATTAAAGCGTCGTTTTTCTGCTTCTGCCATTTCAGCTTTCAAATAGTTTACACAATTTCATGCCACTTCCATTTTTTCTAATATGTAATATTGTGACGCAGCAGCTATGGCCCAAGGTTATCAGGAGTTCGATGCCGGGCAGTCGGAATAAACGAACACAAGTGGCGCGTGCTATCGGCAGATAAGCAGAAGCTTCTGGAATCTTTTCCCCTCCAGAACGCATGTTGAAATAGTCCTGGAATACTCTGTGGAAGATTGCATTGACTATATAAGCGAGCGTTCTCTCAAGAGTCGAGTTGAGTTACGTTGCGTCAGTCTGTCACTGAGCGAGTGAATTGGCAGGTGTTTCCCATGCGACATCAAGTGCGATTCTCCTGAGTGAGTTTGTGGTGACTGCTGTGGCATGCAATGGGTGCTACTGCGGTGCGAGGGATTGTGGAGGTCTTGTGTTTGAACTACCCAGCAAGTGAACCATCCAAAAGAGGAAGCTCTGTCACGAAGGAAGTGAAGTGATGGAGAATTGAACTAGTTCACCTCGGTGAAGTGACAGAGTAAGTGAACTCCCGGTGAAGTTGAACTAGATAAAAACAGTGAAGCGACAGTTGAAAAACTGGACGAAATTACACACTGGTGCCAGGAGTGGGGTTAAAAAGCCAAGATGGATGAAATATTTAAAAATTATTGGCCGGAATGGAGGAGACACTAACTGAAGTGGAGACGGTGAAATCTGGAATGAACAAGATGGGAACCAAAATGAAAACCAAAATGGAAGAAATGAAATCTGGAATGGAGGAGATGAGAAGTGAAATGAAGAGAGTGAAAACAGAAATTAAAATTGAAATAGAGAACATTAAATTCAAGCTAGGTTTTGTCATTGACCTGTAAGAACTGAGATAAAAGCTTCAGTGAAAGCCCTGAAAGACGACTTTGTAAAGGAGTTAAAAGACTCCAAATCTAACATGGAAGATGACATTGCTGCAGTGGAGGAGTGTCTAGATCAGCAAGGAAAACAGCTAGATGAGCAGATGAAAGAAAACAGAATGATAAGAGGCCACAGTGGACGAATGTCTGGACCAGCAGGTGACGGGGAGTGCTGCAGCCCTACACCCAGTCACGGTGCAACCTGCAGTTGGTTGGCACAAGGAGACCTTGAGGAGGGAGCAGCTGGAGAGTCAAGACTTAGGGCCGATGCTGAAGGATAAAAAATCTGGCTTACAACCCACGTGGACGGATGTTTCTCCTAGAGTCCCGAGCTATGAGAGCTGTTGGACGTGGTGGGACTCCCTGGTGGTCAGAAACAGTCTATCAAAGAGAATGTGGGAGTTCACAGCCAGAAGGACTAGCGTGGAACAGCTGGTGCTCGTGAGGAAAACGGTAAAGTAAGTCCTCAAGGAAACCCTTGCCAGCACTACCAAGGGGCACCTGGAGGCAACAAGACCTTGATGAAGCTACGTTGCCGATTCTGTTGGTTGCATCTTCGAAGCGACGTGGAGAGATGGTGTCAGCAATGCACATCCGTGCCACTGGGCCCCTGTCACGCATTCGGTGTAACCACTAGGGGAGTTTGTTATAGTTGATTGTAATCACCCTATTGCAGATCATGGAGGGAGCTGTGTAATGCAGTGGCTATGGCCCAAGGTTATGGGGAGGACGGCGCCTGGCAATCGGAATAAACAGGGATAAGGGCCGCTCACCAGCGTAAACACCAGGCACGCTATCGGCAGATAACCACAACATTTTAGAAGTTTCTTCCCCACTTCAGAATGTGTGTCAAAATAGTTCTGGAATGTTCTGTGGAAGATAACATTGTGTATATAAACGAGTGTTCTTGTAAGAATCGAGTTGTGGTCAGTCAGTGAGCGAGTAAGTTGGTGGGTAAGCTTCCTGTGCGACATCAAGTGTGGTTCTCTAAGTGAGTTTGTGGCATCTGCTATGGCATGCAAGGATGCTGCTGCAGAGCAAGAGATTGTGGAGTTATTGTGTTCGACTCCCTAGCGAGTGAACTGTCCAAAGAGGAGGCTCCGTCATGAAGGAAATGAAATGATGAAAGAGTTGAACTAATTCACCTTGGTGAAGTAACAGAGTAAGTGAACTCCCAGTGAAGTTGAACTAGATAAAAGCAGTGAAGTGACTTTGATAACTTTGAGAAGTGGCATTTGAAAAACTGGACAAAGTCACAATATACTATATGCAGTAGTCACCTATGAAATTTACTATCATCTTGGCACTAAAGAAATCTGTGTGTAGTATATGCTGATTGGAAGGGAAATTATTACATTAATTTAAACCAGTTACAGATCTCATTATTTGGAACACATTAAGTAACTTCCATTTTCTTCTCTGACCATTTCCTGTCGAGATATTGTAGGATTTTTGATAACATAAAACAGACATGCTGGCAATGTTGCAGGTTTGCTGACCCATGATAGTGGGGATGTCACTTTCACTTCCAAAACCAGTTGGGGAACACCATGTAAGCAGGTCTCACTTTTGCTTTCATAGTGGTGTGTGTCTCATGAGATGGACGGACGGATGGACAGACAGACAGACAGACAGATGAACAGCTTAAGCAAACAAACATTTTGTGTCTGCTATCTCCTATTAATTGCATCTGAATCTTCCATTGATGCATTTTGTAACCTAAACTCAAAATCTATGGACATTTTTATCAACTCGTTCAACATTAAACTTAAATACATTTTGCAATTATTACTGCTGTAATGTAATCAACCAAACCATCTTTCTAACGTGTAAACACAAAACCACTACATTATTAGGCATTTTTTGGATGCTGAAGGCATTCCTCCATTTTGCACTCTTCTAGTGTAGGATAATAGTAGGTCAGTTTGCTTGTTATTTCGCCAAAACACTACACCACCCTTTCGTCATGTTTGTTTGGATTAGGGACGTGTGGAAAACGAAACCACTAGTCACCCCTTGAGATGAAGGAAAAGAGTGTGATAGGTTATATTTTGTTTATGTCTGGAAGGTTCAGATTGCGTGAACTACCTCAACCTGTTTGCAATTTTGCTGAGTTCTACAGCCACATTATGTCTCCAAAAAGATGTTCAGAATATCCTTTTAAATGATAAATTATTTAACAACTCTCTTTGATGTCACATAGTTACTACCAAAACTTTGTTAGAAAGAATTCTCATTGAATTAAACATCTAATTTATAACAAAAGCATTTTTTTTAAAATGTAAGATCAGAGAACTAAATGCCATTATACTTCTATGAAGCACATATTGGAAAGAATGTAATAAGTTCCCTTCCACCCGATATGCATACTATATGACAAAATGCAGGTGGCTTTACTTCCTGCAAGTTTTGTGCTCTGCTAGCACAATGGCTACTATGCTAGATTGCCAAGGTGAAGTGGAATTCAAATCACAGCTCAATGATTTTTTTGTTTTATTTTTTTATTGTGAGAACATTTTAGAACTGTATGTAGTTTGTTTGAATGCAGGTACTTGTGCATTCTAGATATTAAATGCCTTTTGATACATTATGTTGCCTGCTCATGCTCACTGTGGAATAATTTTTGGAATAGAGAATATCTAGACATACTCTTATTGTATGGGGAGGCATAGCAGAATACAACAGGGCATGTCATCTAAACCAATAGAAATTTCTGCAGAAAAATTCTACAGATCACATGTTTATATGTGGGATGGTGGTGGTGGTGTATTGATCCAGTTAATCATAAAATAGATTAAAAATGTAAATGACATTGGACAAGTCAAAATAACTTGCAGATAAGATTTTACAGTTGTGTGTACATAATATCACTGTACTAATGCGTATATATACAAATTGTTAAATTAGTTGGGTTACTTTTCTGGTAATAGTTAACATTTGGTATCCCATGGTTTCCATATCAGATGTGTACATAAGGTTGTACAGATTCATTTAAAAGTTCTTGCATAGAGTAATAGCAGCGATCAATCAAATAGGACAGTGGTTTGGCTCTAAAAGATGCTGTTTACTTTGTAGTTTTATCTGATTTGGTAATCTGTTATAAAATTTAGAACCAAGAATACAGTATTCCATCCTGATACAGTTTAGTATTTGCTTTCATTATGTATGAATTGCGATGTTGTCTGGTGATGTGTTCATGTTGAAAGGGGGATAAAAAAAAACACACACGCACGCGCCAATATTAAACACGAATTGTACATATAATATAATTCACCAAGAAATATGTTACAGTATTTAACAACCAAGAATTGTACAAAAGCAGATTGTAACTTAGATAAGTAAGGAACAGGCAAGCTAGTTAATTCCAGGTAACAGATAATTCTAGGTCGAGCCCACCTTTCACCAAGCTAATGAGCAGGGAACTGGTAGCATTAAGGAGAAATAGAAAGAGACAGAGAAATGAAAAGAGACAGAGATATTGAATCTGCTTCCTGATGCGTGATGGGGACGTGTAGGCACAAAACTTTGGAGCAGAATATTCTCATGCATAATAAGGTAATGCGGTCTGAGGACCAATTAGAAATGTTGTTACATTTTGAGGCGTGGAGGTAAGCGTCACTAGGCTTAGGTATAAAAAGAGGAAGAATGCCCCAGATTTTCACTCTCTCTTATAGAATCTCATCGACACAAATTGCTACTCTCTGGATGACAAATGCATGTGTGTGCATTAGGGTGGGAAGTGTGTGCATTTAGACTAGGCTCCTAATTTATTATAATGGTGGGAATTGCTATAATGGGAAAAGCTAGCCGCCCATAAATATTTATTGGATAATAAACCACATTTTTAAGGGAAATGTAGCGTATTTTAATTTGCCTCACTTACGAAAACCCTGAGACCCGTGAAATTAGCTAGATAGGTAATGATTAGGAATGGAGAATACAGCAGCCGACGAGCAGCAATAGCCAGAGACAAGAACACTGCAGCAGAGAGCGTCAACCAGAGGAACATTTTCCAGCTACAAATGATGTACAACGCTTTCCCGCTACAATGTACATCTGTATTCTTAGTAAATATATTATCATTGCCTAGGATTCTTTTTTTGAAAAGGATCGATTCATATATGTCAATGCTCGGGAGTGATAGGATGTTAAGTTTTCTGAATAATAGTGAACATGAGTATTTATGATTCACTCCTAGCAATATTCTTATAAATCTTTTTTGCATTATGAGGAGTTTTTACAATGCGGAGAACTTCCCCAAAGGGCAATTGTATATCTAAGGATTGAATCGACAAATGCAAAATATATTTATTTATTTACTTCTTCAACATGGCGCTCGTCCCGATTACAGAAGGGTTAGACATACATATACAAAAAACATACAGAGAAAATAAAGAGAGACAAACAAACAAACAAACCAACCAAGTGATCAGTAACACCCATATCTAATTAAGATTGAATTCTTTTAACAATCTTTTTGAATGAAGAGTGCTTGAGAGAAAAATCAACTGCACTTTACGTGATATTTTGTTATATATTAAACACATTCTCAATAAAATACAATTTTTATATGATATAGACCTAGGAATCTGGCAGATAAAAACAAAACATAATCTCAGATCAGATTCCTTACATTAAAATTTAATTGTTCTAAAAGGATGGATTATTTATACAATAGTTAACTAGTTTATAAAATAACATTTGATCAGTTACTGCTTTTCTAATGCTCAGTTTATCAATATTAAATTAACCTAAAAGATCCTGGTAGTGTATACCATCACTATGTAATGATCTGTTATATTTCTTTCAATAAAGAAATCTAAGAAACTTTATCTGAATTATTTCGATTTTATTTATAAGAACTAAGTATAGGTTCCAAATTGGTGAAAGATATTCAACTTTACACCTAATGTTAACATTTTAGAATAAAATCAACAAAAAAACATTTAAGATCTTTAGAATTTCTAAATAAAAATCCCAAATTTTTATGT
The DNA here is from genome assembly GCA_030765065.1 of Deroplatys truncata. Classification (NCBI taxonomy): domain Eukaryota; kingdom Metazoa; phylum Arthropoda; class Insecta; order Mantodea; family Mantidae; genus Deroplatys; species Deroplatys truncata. The sequence goes on from CM060990.1 coordinate 422,813,008, forward strand.
GCATTGTTAACCATTTTATCAATGTGGTAATTAAATGACCAGTTTATCACTTACGTTTAAACCCAGATCTGCATGTGTTGATTCTACTTTCAAGCACTTGCCATTCATGGAGTATAGTGGTTTACATATTTTATTACCTCTAGCTATAGTTCATTCATAGCATTTATCAGTGTTAAAAAGAAGATCATTCCTTTCAAATGCATTATCATCATTCTGAAGTTTAGACTCATCCAAATGGTTCTCAATTCTCATGTATAATTTTAAATCATCAGCAAATAAAATAGATTTTGGGTAATTTATACATGAAGATAGTCGTTTATGAATAAAAGAAAGAAAAGAGGTCCCAGATTCAAACCTTGAGGAACTCTTGAATTTACATAAAATGTATAGGATTGAAAACTATCATAAATAACATACTGCTTTCTGTTCATTAGATATGTAATTAAATTAATCATGGAAATTGAGAATCCATATATAGCAAGTTTCGATAGAAGATGAACGTGATTAATGCTATAAAATGCCTTGGAAAAATCAGTATAAATTGTATCTACACGCGACTGATAATTTAATGAATTATCAACAAATTGAGAAAAATTCATCATATTTGTCAAAGCTGATCTTTTAGGTAGAAATTCATGTTGCTTATCATTTATATACGTTTTAACATGCGTATAGATACAATCATACAAAATTTGTTCAAATATTTTAGCTGGAGCACGCATAATAGAAATAGGTCTTTTCAATTCTATTAACATTTCCAGATTTAAAGAGGGATAAACCTTATTTAATTTCCATTTTTCTGGAAATGAATGATTTACCATAATTAAATTTTATATTATGCATAATGGATCCATCATTACTTCAGCACAACCTTTAATTATTATGTATGGTGGAATACAGTCAGGTCCACTAGACTTTTTAGGCTTAAGGTTTCTTACTGCATGTTTAAATTAATTTTCAGATATTCTTCCTGAATGAAGAATCTGTGATGTACCTATATGGTGCCTATTCCTCAGGGAGCCCATACACAGCCTTGAAAGGTTTATATATGGATTTAAAGAAATCTGCAAATCCATTAGCTATGTTTTCATTGCCTACTAAAGTATCATTAACTAAATACATAGTATGTGACTCACCTGATTGCTTAGATGATTTACTTTTTATAAAACTCCAAAAAGTCTTAGGATCGCGTTTGATTTCTTTTTCCATTGTTAATATATTTCTTACATGTAGAGTTAATCATGAATTTAACTTTCTTTCTTATTCCCTTAAAAGCTAAAGCACTATTAGCACAATATTTCATGTGTCTCCGCTGGTGTTCCTTTAATTTAAGAATGTTAATAATATCATAGTTAAACCAATAAGGATGTTTAGTTTCTTTAAATTTGTATATAGGTACAATTGCATCAGATATATCATAAATTTTATAATACGTTTCAACTGCTTCATTCATATTTCTACACATTTCTAGAGATTCCCAGTTAGTATCATTTGATATATTAAAAAGCATCAAGAGCTGGCCTGTTTAAAACTGTAAGTATAATTATTAGATTTTTCTTGGATACTTCTAATGTATTTACACTTAAAATGAACTATTAAGGAAGGGTGATAGTTATCCTCTTCAATAAGGGGTAACAATTTCCAATCTACAGTTAAGTCCAACACATTGATAGAACCAGATTAAGCGTTTTGCCATGACTGTACATTATATTAAGTAATTTTAAGTTATAATGAGCCATAAAGTTTTGTAAACACTCATAATGAACTCCTGAGTTCTTAAAAGAAAACTCGGTGCTCATAAGTGTAACTTAAAATCACCAACTAAAACTATATTATCAAAGCAAAAGTTGTGCATCTCAAATACATTAAAATTTTTTCATAAAAATGTTAATGGTAAATTAGGAGGAAGGTATACAGTAGCTACATAATAACTGCTATTTGATGAAGTTAATTTGATGCATAGGTTTTCAAAATTAGTACAGTTAAGACTAAGTTTAACTGAATTCAGTACAAACTTTACAGCTATTAAAACATGCCCTCCTGTTTTAAAAACTCTATCATGACGATACCAATATATGATGTATTAAAGAGCTCAGAACTTAAGACTTCATAATTTAGCCAGGTTTCAGTCAAAACAATATCATCATTGTATCACAAAATATGTTGTTAAACAATATATTGGTTTTCAACCCTCTAACATTCTGATAATATAATTTAAATTTAAGTTTGACTTATTTATCTTGGGTTTTGATTTCGCCACCTCCTATGGCACCCTCGTTTTTAGCAAATATTTGACTTGACTAGTTTGCCATAGAAAGGGGCGATTAAAATTCTCTGGGATTAATCGTCAATGTTATTGATTTTACTAAATTGATCCTCAGAAACAAACATGAAATGAAGAGTAATCAGGAAAATTAGTTTTAAGCCTAGTGCAAGTAATGTTCTCAATGCCTGATTGCGATTTAATGAACTCAACAATTTCATTTGATTTAACTTCTGGATGAAACCTAGTTACAAAAATAGCTCTCTCTCTAGGACTTCTTTTCACCACTCTAATGGTGTGTTCATTACACACACCAATCAAAGGAGCTGACTTGAGTTTCCTTCCTTCTTGTGTATCCACTCGGTTGACCTTATTTCTTTTCCTTGTGATAAGGATAAAGTCATCGTTCTCTGAGAGTTGTTAACACTGCAAGCTGACACAGAATTCTTTGCTGCTTCAGCGTAGCTTATAGGCTGTAATGTAACACTTACTTGTTTAACAGGTGTCATAACATTCTTCGCGATTTTCTGCAAATTCTTTTGTAGTATCTGATTTTGTTTTGAGGACTGGTTATCTCTGTTGGTGTACAAATCACTCCTTTTGACAGGGCAGAAGAGAGAACTTGATTCTCCTGTTTCAGCTTCTGGATTTTGGCTGTCAGCTCCTCAACCATTCCATAAAGCTTCTCTACCAATTGCAGTGTGTTGATTGAATTCAGCCTAATGGTCTCCAGTTGGACACTAATTACTAAAGGTTCCCTCAGCACTGGAAGTTCCAAGTCCCTGTTGGTGTGTGAGATCTTACGTGGAGATTGTAGTGCTGCTCCATGTGTCGGAGTTTCATCCCTGTGGAATTGCTTATCCAATTTAGTGCAATTGTCGCCCCTAAATCCCGATTGAAGGAGAATTGAGCATTCCTCATTTCCTAAATTTAAACAAGAGCCATTAAATTTAAAGCTGCATTGACCTGAACACGGCAGAAACATTGCCTGCCACTGATAACTTTACCGTACACACCGCATATAGATGACATGGCTACAGGTGGAGAGCGTACCATAAACATGTCCAGCCGCTTTGAAGGTTGGCCTACTAACTTGCTTCTCACTGTTGCTTTACTAACTGTGTCTGCTAATTTCCTGAAAATATAACACATCGTGCTCAGTCTTTTTACTAAATAGTGAATATTTTTGTCCCATTTTAAATCATTCTGAATCCAGACACCAAGAAACTTGATGGTGTTTACGTTATCGATCATTATATCATTTATTAATATTGTAGACTGCACAAAGTTTTTATTCTGATTGTGTGAAAATGCATTGCTACTGGTTTTGCTATATTAATTTTTAATTTGTTTTTATCAATATCTATGTGTTGCTGCCGTTATTTGGTGGGTTAGTTTCTGATGAATTACTGGATTTGTCCTCATTACTGTTATTGTTGTATCATCAGCAAATTGATTATTATTCTGAGATGGTATTTTTTTCTATAAATCCTTTATGAATAAGAAGAAAAGAATAGGGTTTAACATGGATCCCTAAGGCACGCCAAGTTTAATCTATCTTGCAGTTGATAAATATTGTGTAACCATTCCATTTGTATTATGTAGTATTTCAATTATGTTTCCTCCCTTCTATACATGATTTGATCCATTCTAATGATTTCCCTCTAACACCTAAACTTTCTAGCTTTTGGTACAGTATGTCATGACTTAGGACTTCAAGCGCTTTTAGATAGGTCAAGAAATATTTTCTTCCTTTGTTATCTGGTGTTTTTAGAATGTTTACAAAGTGGAATATTGATGTTTCTCTTGATCTATTTTTCCTTAAGTCATGCTGAGATCTAGAGATAATTTTGTTTTTTTTTTCAATGAAGCTGAGTAGTCTCGCATAAAAATCTTTCTCAATTATTTTTTTAAAATCCAGAGAGCAATGCCATGGGCATATAGTTAAATGCTTTCTCTGATCACCTTTCATATGGAGAAGCTTTACTTTTGCTGTCTTTAAAATTTTGGGGAAAGTTGCATGTTCTAGGGAGCTGTTACATATGTCTGCAAAAAGATATGCAATCAAGTGAGCACATTTCTTTATTACAGAATCCAGAACGTTATTAAATCCGTAAGAATTTTTTTATTTTAATTGTGACAATATGTGCTCATTTCCTTGTAGTCAATTGGGTTGAGGAACATGGTCTGTTGTGTGCAAGATTTATGATCACAGTGTAAATTTGATTCTGTATCTTTTATTCCTAAATTATTTCCAGCATTTACAAAGAATTTGTTAAACATCTCTGCTATTAAGCTTGGGTTCTTAACAAGATATTCCTTGTTTAGTGTTAAGTATTTGTGTGAAATATTTGTTACACCATTTTTAATTATTTTACGTGTAGCTTTCATTTTATTTGATGAATTTTTGATGAATTTTGAATGGATCTGTCATTGCTCATTTGTTTAGCTTGTAGTATAACTTTATTAAGGGTTACTTTATACTTTTTGAAGTAGTTTTGGCAATTTCATACATTAATCTCTTTTTAGTAACAGAAGTATTTTGTTAACCAGCTTTTATTTTTCTGTGTTTGCATTGTATTAATAGTTTTTAGGGAAAAGACAATGTTGAAGTAGTACCTAAAAGTAGATAGAAAACATCTAAATTTATCGTTTGTGACTGCAACTATATACATTCTGCTAAGATTCATTCGAAAGCATGTTCTTGAACATTTCTATGTTGCTACTTCTAAACACTTGTAGTTTATTTTTTATCAGAGTATAGTTTGTATTTATCAGTGGAAATCTTGGCTTCATGGTCGCTGTATCCCATGTTCATATGGTCTATCTTGTAGTGCTGATTGCCATCAATAAAGATTTGGTCCATTACAGAGTGGCAATTTACACCTATTCTAGTTGCAGGCTTTACTATAACTTTTAAATTGTAAGTTAAAGCTAGGTTAGTTAGATCTTTTGACTGCTTTTAGCACTTAGAAACATCTATGTTAAAATCCCCATAAATTGTAACTTTTTGTGTTTGCAACTTTATTTCATTTAAACATAGTTCTAGTTTCTTTAAAAAAGTATTGTAATTTCCATCCAAGGAACTGTACAGAGAAATAATTATAATCCTGTAATCAATTAACTTAGTAGCACATATTTTTGTTCAATGAATGTTTCTGCATTGGTAAGCAGTTATAATTGATTCCCTTCTTTGTAAAAATTCAGCTTCCTCCATGACTATACTTTTAGTGAATCACTTCTAGAGTCAGCTACACTACAGAAGATGTTTCATTCACAGAGAGGTTACCCTGTCTGTGACCAGGAAATTACAGAATATGTGATTGACCATGACATTCATCATCCAAATTACAGTACCAGGGATGTTCACAGACTTTTCAATATCAGTGAATCTTCTGCATGCAGAATACTAACGGGTCATCAAGAACTTCCTCTGCATCATGCTGGTTCCTAATGCTTTAGAGAAGGTTGGTACTCCTACATTATTCTGCATTCCACTCCAACCAGATGTTATGGTTTTCAGCACATTTCTGCCGGCTGCCAGCAGTTGAGTTGTTATTTTGCCGGTTACTTTGGTGTTCTGTGTTGTGCTGTGAGTACTGATGTGTGCATGAGGTGACAGCAATGTATTCTATAAAGGAACATGTGTTTCTCATGGAAAGCATTTTTTCTGAAATGTAAATTACACTGAGAAAGGAAACTAAATTTTGTTGCCAAGTTTCCTAACTCAAAACTACCACACCGAGATACTATGCGTGATTTAATTAATAAATTTCAGGAGACAGGTTCAGTGCAGGATGCTGTGAGGAGTGGTAGACTAAGTGTCTTAACAGAAGAAAAATTGGCAGATATATCAGATAGAATGCTTAAAAGTCCAGAGAAATCAATAAACAAATTGGCCTAACAATATGATATTTCTTACAGTTCTGCATACAAAACAGTCAAAAAAGAACTTGGTTTGTATCCATATAAAGTGTCAGTCATCCACAAATTAAAACCCACAGATAATGGGAAAGGACTGCAATATTGTGAATGGTTTCAGAGGTTTATTGTGCGCCATGGAATTGGCATGTTAGATAGGACATTTTTTACTGATGAAGCACGGTTTCGCTTATCCAGATGCGTAAATTCACAGAATACACGAATATCCTTTCAGACTTCTCTTGTTTGAACCAATAAAAAAGCGCCAATCTTTTGCTTTGTAAGATGTTCTAAGACGACCTATCAAGTTAGGGATATCACAATACACTACTGTCAATTCCAATACAGAGTGCCTTTTACTGAAAACAAACCCTTTGTATTATCCGCGCAAAAGTAGTTCGCAATCCCTGCCCCTAATGGCTGCTTATTCCCCTCTTACGTGCTTGTTGAATACGGTTTAAATCTATAAAAATGCGTCCTGCGTGAGAATCACAGTTCAAAATACAACCTGAGGCAACAATCGATTTTATAAGTATGCGGAAATGAACATTTACTTACGTTAATCACAATCCTCGGGCAAAAGTTCAACACTCAAATCCGAATCCTCCGAAGATGACTCAGCTGCCATATCGGAATCAGAACTACTCTCCAAAATAATGACAAACTTATCCACAATTCCACAGCACTGTCGCACAAAACAAGTTCCCACATTTTATCCTCTTCTATGTTCTATTATGTCTGTTTATATTCCCTGCTCTTTTTGGTTACACTTCTCACTGAAACACCTGTAAAGTTTGATGTTAGTTTCGTAATATGCAATAATGCAAGTGTCGGGTATTTTTGTAATAGTGAGTTGAATATATGAAGTGTTGTTTGTTTTTCGCTACTTTTTAACTGTTTCTCGCTTTTATGTTTGAACAATTTATTCGCACTACACCCACCTTCCTCTTCCACATGAACTCAAATACCAACTGACTAAATCACAAGATTTGACCTGAGCTGAGCATACATGTACTAGTGTATTATGAATGGCTGTTCACTTATCATATTTCCTGTGTTACGCAAAGTGTTTATTCGGTACTCAGATAGCATCTCTAGGAATTCATTGCTGCATTTCTTGTATATGTAAGAGAGTGGCAGTCATGCATACGGTTGGTATTAACAAGCAAGATGCTCTTGGGGTTAGCGCAATAGCAGACAAAAATCATATTTTGTAATCTCTTTTAACAGCTAGTATATATCCATTACCTTTAACAATGCATTCTTATGATAACCGCAATAAAATGTGTAGTTCTAATCCTTTCCTGTTCTAATATTTCGTGATACAATACATGTATTAAGGAACTAATTACGTTGGTGTAAGAATGCGTTCTTGGGTTCGTTACAAGCCGCAGCACGTGCTTCTGTTTACATCAGAGGGAACTCTGGTTTGGAATGGACAGTAGTTCCCCTTCGTTTACAGAATATTTCTTGAACTCTTCTTCTCGATGTCTGTACCAGTAGAAAGTTGTTCTAGGTCCTAAAAGATTGTTTTCTTTCAGTTTTGAACCTAAAAGTTCCGTTTTTTACTTTGCTAAGACCCAAATCATGTACCAAATCATTTAATTCTGACTGACTCAAAGGATTTGAAATGTCATCTTATAAGTCTGGGGATCAATTTAAATCATCATCTACACTCGAAGTATCAGTACTACTCTCTGGTAATACCGTAGGCGCTGATGGAACAGGAACATCAGGTCCATGAGCCACAGGCCTAATTGCTGATGGCAAGTTTGGATATATAATGCCCACCTTGTTTTTCCTATTGAATCCAGATATATTGCACAGAGAAAAATAAGTCATTAAAATGATTTTGTTCTTTGCACCATACCATAGGAACACCAAGGGCATAGATGAACAAACTCTCTTGTACTACTATCTTAGATTTTCTACACAACTTTTACACACAATATGACAGCAAAATTCTTGTCTTGATCTCCTAATTTAATTTTAAAATAGGCCAGATACAAACTCGTGATAAATGCAGTTATGTTTCTTTCCTGCTGTTTTATCGCATAACACCCACAGATATAACAGAAATTGTTAGGATTGTTCACACAGCCCCTCCTAGATATACCACTCAAACTTGCCACTTTTTTCTGCAAATAAAATTCACAACACAATACAGCTTCAAAAGAGATGTTCTGAGAAGTAGTTTAAAACTTTACTGAGAATTCTAAGATAGGTTCCTGTTAATATCTTAGGCAATAAATGTTTGAGATAGGTTCAACATCACCTGTAAACAGAGATAGACAGTGGTACAACATGACGTTATATGATTTAGCATGTTTACATATTCTAATCAACCATGCTGTAAGTTGGATATGCAGTGATGTTAATACTAGCATACTGAACTTTCAGTTTTGTGTTGAAGCAGAACTGTTCAAAATCCGTATGTGATACGCAAAAACTATTATTTTTTAAGAAATCAGAGCATAAAATTTGACCATTATGATGTAAAATATTCCATGCCTCAAAATCTTTGTAGGCCTGTGTTATTAATGAATGTGGTATATTGATGTAAATCCATTATTATTTTCATTTGGTTAGCCTACCTATTCTTTGTTTTCTGTATTTCTAGGATCGTTTATAGTAAATTTCCATTTTTGCCTCTGTTCAACCAGATTATTGATATTTACTATTTACTGGAACATTCTTATTCTTCATAATACAGAACTATTAGTTCTCATACTTCAATTTCACAAATTCATTACATTGTTATGTATTACACTGCATCACTGTCCACAATTTTAAACATTTTAAGTCAATTACTTTGATGTGTACTTATTTTATCTCTTCTTTTACACGGGGCATTTGCAGACTGAAAGAGTACATCACCCTATAGAATTATGTACAAGCAATTTGTGTCTGGAATGTTGCAGCAAACTGTCTTCTTCCAGTGTATTTCTGATGAGACTATAGCATTTTTCACAGTCAATTTTTGTCGATGTACCCTTATTCTGTCTTAAGGTATCTTTGCTCGTACTCTGGGAGATCATTGCTTAGAATGTAGTCTGTTTTATTTTCTTTGCTTACCTTTGTATTTCCTTCCTTTCTTCCTTCCTTCCTTTCTTTATTTGTATTTCTTTCTTTATTCATTGTAGCTTGTCAGCTAAGGGTTTGTTGGGTTCATAAAGTAACAAGTGTGAATTTTCCTGAAGAAAACAATCATTTTAGCTCAAGCTCCTCTGAAAGCTGGATCAATCCTTTAAAAGTTAAAACTGAGTTGATTAATGATGCCAAACAAAACTCTCTTTAAATTTCCTGGAACATGTTTCTGAGGCTACCTTCATACATTATTAGCTAGATCAGTCTTTCTCCTCTTGCAGCTCTTAATGTCCAATTGGAGCTTTTTTCTGTAGTTTGTGTATTGCAATTGAAGTTGCCCACAACTAGGGTAAAACAATTCATTTGTTGCTCTGTATTAAGAGTTCTATACAGGATGAGTTTGAAGTCCACCGACTAACTTCAGGGGGTGATTGTTGACTGGAAATGGAGCATAAAAGTTCATATCACCTTGTGTCCGGAAATGCATAGTTTTCATGGTAGATGGCACTGAAGAACAATATCAAACAAAGAACTGTTCCACATAGTACATGATGTGAATCCTTCCATGTCACAACAGATGTTCAAAGTGGTCTCCATGGGATGCAATGCATGTGTTTACATGTTGCATCATGGATTGCCTCACTCGTTCGAATGTTTCGGGCTGTGTCAGAATATCGTCACAGGATATGTGGACACATTGTTGAAGGGTCTGAATATCAGGTACAAGCTCACTACACATACTTTCAGGTGCCCCCACAAGTGAAAATCCAGGGGGTTTAAGTCCGGTGATCAAGCCGGTCATGCAACAGAGCCTCCACGTCCTATCCAACATCTGGGGAAGATGTTGAGGTGTTGGCAAACATTAATGGGAAAGTGGGCTGGTGCTCCATTGTGCTGCAGCTACATTGCCTGTCATGTTGCAAAAGGCACATTCTGCAATAATGGAGACAGAGTGTTTTGCAGGAAGTCCAGATACGTTTCTCCGTTCAGGCATTGAGGAAGAAGTGGTCCAAGTAGGCGGTCGCCAATAATCTCCTCCCAAACATTGATGCTGAACCGCTGCTGGTAAGATGCTTCAACCATTCCATGAGGATTTTCTGTAGCCCACAGATGACGATTATGCAGGTTAATAATGCCATCTCTACCAAAGGTCACTTCATCAGTGAACATGACTGAAGAAAGAAGTCTCATAATGGTGATAGCCTGTTGCACAAACTAGTGACAGAATCTTTCCCATGGAGGAAAAGCTGCCGGTGATAATCCCTGCACTCGGAGGTGATAGGGATAATAGCAGTTGTCATGTAGGATGCAGATAACCGTCCTTCGGTTTACACCATGTTGGAGGGTCAGTTTCCTGGAGCTTCTACCAGGGTTGTTCTCAATATCATGGATAACATGTTCCTTCACATCTGGTGTATGCACAGTCTGCGGCTGCCCTGAATATTCGTCTATCTCAAAGGACCCATGTTCACATAAATGCCAAAAAATGGCTCCAAATGTTGTGTGTTGTAGATGGCACTGTCTGTCGGGATATGTGGCTCAGTACATCTGTGCTACCTCACAACCCTTTCCACTGCTTGGCCATAAATGAACGCCATCTCAGCTTGTTCCTGGAATGAATACCGGACCATTGTGCTTCTACGTTGCTTAAATCACATTGTCTGCAACACACAAAATGCACACTGCAAGTAATGAGAGGCTATCTGCAACACACAAAATGCTCACTGCAAGTTATGAGAGAACGTCGTCAGTGCCATCTATCATGGAAACTACATTTATGGACACAAGGTGATACAAACTTTTGTGCTCCATTTCCAGTCTGGAATACCCCCTGAAGTTTGTTGGTGGACTTAAAACTCGCTCTGTATTTGAGACCTCCTGCATATATTAGGCAGGCAAATTTGCAAGGATGTCCTCTCTTATGAAAAATGAAGCATGAGGCAGAATAAAGTATGGAGACAAATAATGATACTGCCATCACATAGGGAATGTTATAAAAATGTAACATGCTTAGAAAATTGTCTTTATCCTTGACAGGTTTACATATTCTCAAGCATAATTTTATCTTTGTGATAACTTAATTGTGGATCCCTATCAGTATCTCCCAGATGTTGAATAGGGAAAGCCTCCTAGATACATGTGTTATTGAGGATAATTATTTGCTTTATTTGTTCGCATTTCTTTTGTAATTACCTGCCAAATGGCATTACTTTTATTATGTACATTTAAGACAAACCTGCTGTTATACACTCTTTTGGTCTGATTGATTACTTTTCTGAAATATGGATGAATAAGCTCTGTAGTATTTTTTTAAGTTGCTTATCAACAGTGATTTTGTTTATATGATGAAGTAATCTTTTATTGCTGCAAGATATTAAGATCCCTTTCATCAGCCATCCAGAGTTTTTATTGTTTTTCTGTTTTTCCTTATTTTAACCTGTTTTGTTTTTACCTGAAATGCAAGATTCAAATAATGTTTAAATGCACTAGTACTTAAAAAGGTAAGATTACATGAGTTGAGAATATTTTCGCTGTTCTCTTTAATTAGCAGGAATTTGAAACAGTTGGGATTCAATTCTTTACAGGAGATATTCTCATCAAAACTAATCTTTAAAGAAATAAGATGTGAATGTTTTTAAAAATGAAGAGGTCTGACTTGAATTTAAATCTTCAGCTACTAATATGAATGTGTTGGATAAATGGCCTCCTTAACCATCTACCCTTATTGACAACACCATTAAGCACTCAGTAACTCTGCTGCTCATGTTAGCCATGGTTGAGTATGAGTATGAGTATGATAGGGGGAGCAACACTGTCCTGCACATCCCCAGCAGTATTATTGGTTTAGAAATCTGACGTTAATAATGAACTGAATCTCACTGTGGACCATAATGGCTGAAAGCTCCTCCAGTTTTGGAAATTGACTCCCAAAAATGAGGGCTCTTTGGTGAGCAAGTATTGGGCATTTGCACATAAATGGGCAGTTGTCTCATCGGCCTATTGACACCAGGCAGGATTCACTTGCTGTCCCATTCTGTGCAGGTGCCCTCTAAGGGACCAGTGTAGTGTAAAGAGGTCCGTTGCCAAGAGCTTTTTGTTGCTTAATTTTAGCAGTTCTTGTGACCTGCTTATGTCCAGTCTCCTATATGAGAACTTTGGAGTGACTGAACCCTACAGATGAGTTCCAGTATTTCTCATGTTCTCTGAGCAACCAGTCCCTGATAGCCAGCTTAATCGGTCCTGATGACAGCCCCAGTACTGGTTCAGGTCCAATAAAAGGTTGCTAATTTCCCCTCTTCACAGCTTCATCTTCTCTTTCATTGTCCAGAATCCCCACATACCCCAGCACCCACTTCAACTGATTTGAATTGTGTGTAGCTGGTACCGTGAGGGACTCTCAGCATTCTAAGACTAACCTGAACTTAACCAAGTGGTTATCGATGGCCTTCAGGCCTGTCTGACCATCTGAGAGTATAAGTATCCATCTATTATTATAGCATCATCTTACGCTCTCCCAAGTACTAGCTAAAATAGCAAATATTTCTGCCTGAAAGACTGTGGCATATTCGCCTGAGCTAAAAGATAGCTAGTTATCATTGCCATAGAGTCCATCTTCTGTCCCAAATCTGGTTTTAGAGCCATCAATATATCAGATTGGGCCTTCATTTTCTTTACATTTAACCTGCCCTTCCCATTTACTACATTTAGGTTAAGAAGCAATGAAAGTTTTGTAAAATAAAAACCTTGGTTTCAAAATGTAGGTCCTCATACTGAGTATCCTAAACAATATTTTGTCTCAGGGTAGTTTGAGGTGATCTAGGTGCCCATCATGGGGAACTTCAGTTTGGTGCTTTAGCTGGAATGCACCAAAGACCTCTACCTCGACCCACATGGGTGAAGAGGTGAGTTGCAATATCATTTCCATGGCTGCAGTGGGGGTAGCTCTCAATGCCCCTGTAATGCCAATGCAAAACTTCCTTTGCAACTTGCTAAGTCCAATTTTGCACTGCCTTAATTTAACTCTGGCCACCAATATGAAGCAGCATAAGAGAAAATGGTTCTAACCATTGTGGTGTACATCCAATACATCACTTTGGGTTTTAGTCCCAATGTATTTTCAAATAGGCTTCTACAGGTCCGAAAGACCCTGTAAATTTTGGTAACTAAATTACTTAAATTGCCTTTCCAATTCAATTTCTTGTCTGAAGGAAGACCAAGATATTTGACTTGTGATGAATATGGTATTGTCTTACTAAATAGAGTAAGTTCCTTTAAGGTCCTGTATTTCTCATTTGGTAAAGGCTTACAACTATTTTACTTGGATTGACAAAGTCTGGTTCCGTCACACCATGTTTCAATGTTACTTAGTGCAGATTGAAGCAATGCAAGAGTATTTGGTAATTTCCCTTTGACAATAATAGCAATATTGTCTGCAAATCCAGTGGTAATAAACCTGGCATAATTGAGTTATCACAATTGACCATCCACTGCCAGGTTCCAAATTATGGGTGAGAGGACCCCCTCCCTGTAGGCAGCCCCTGGCAGCAGATAGACCAAGTGTCTCCCCAAAGATGCTCAAGGTCAGCTCCTTATTGTTTTAACATGAAATGTATCCACCTACAAATTATTAGTGGTACATCATGCTCTTGAAGGCCTTTCATAATTACTTCACAGGAAGTCCTATCAAAGGCACCTTATGTATTGAGAAATGCACCAATGGCAATCTCTTTAGATGCGAACAACTTCTTTATAGCAAACACCATGTGATGAAGTACTATTTTCATGGATTTCCCAGATTGATAGGCTAACTGGTATGTGTGTAGTGGGCCATTCCCCAGTACATTGTCCCTAAGTGTCTTATCAACTAATTTCATACTTCTTTAAGAAAAAAGGGAGAAAAGCTTATTGGAAGATACGCCTTTGCCTCAGTGTATCTAGGGCACCTGGGTTTGGATATAAATGTCATTCAAGATTGCCTCCTTGCCAGTGTAATGTAGCCAAAGGCTATACAACCTCTGTAAATTCTACAGGGCAAGGACTGAATGGAATCCATTCACTGTTCAGCAATGCAGGAAACATTAAATCAGGTCATGCTAATTTAAATGGTTGATAAGAATTGATAGCCTGTCTGACTTCAGTTATAGTGACCATCCCTTTGACCAGGTTCCAGCCCTCTCCATCATGACGCATATTGGTTGATACTAATTACCTTTAATCTGGAAAACGGATGTAAGCTAAATGCAATAGCCTTTCCAGTCCAGACTGAGTGTGACTGCCATCAGGCAGTTTAATGTTGTTAATTATCTTATTAGCATTTTTAGCCCTGAATTTCATGGCACTTGAGCTAATGTGAATATCTTCTATACCCTGGCAGTACAGCCTCAATAAATGCCTTTTGGCTTTACAGATGGTTTTATGCAGCTCGATAGCACTTTCTGGTAAGGGACCCATATGCTAGCTCTTCTTGCAAGTTTGAAGTATCTCCTTGCTTTCTTCCTAAGCGCTTAGCTCTCTAAACCACCAAGGGTCAACCTTGGCAAGCAAGTAAACTTTGCCTGATAGTTTTGATAGTAGGATTATAGTTTGGACTGCTGCAGCTGGTCAGTGACCAACTCCACATCCAATATCGAATTAACATCCATGGGTATTCCTGACACTGATGCTGTAGTCATTGGGTTCCTATATGTCATGGGGTTAATAATCTGAGAACTGATCTTAAAGCAGATGTGTGTGTGATCAAATGCCAAAACATCTGAAGATACATGTCAGTTAGAAATTACCTCTTCAGTAAGTGTAGTCCCTAGTGTTATATCAGTGACTTTCCTGCTCTGAGAAGTAACAAAGGTAGGTTCAATGCCTTTATTCATAATATTTAGCTTTGTACTTACCAAACATTCTGTTAGTTGCTCTCCTCTTGGATTGATGTCAGTGCTGCCCCATAAAACATGGCGAGCATTGGCATCAGTCCCTATGATGACTTCCTTATCCATCTGGTCGCAGTGAGTCACAGAGTTCCTCACCACTTCTGATGGCAAATTAGGCTCATCATAAGGTACAGGCTGATTTTTTTCATCCCGATGCACTTATCTGTATGCACAGTAGCTGGACAAGTTCATTTATCTTCTGGGAGTGGTGTTCGGTCAGTGGTGACAGAGCAGCAGACGCATACACATGAGATAAGGTGACATCATTACATGTTCCGAGAGAGTTGTTCCACACTAGAGGAATACTGCCACCCATTCTCCCCCACCCTAGACTACCTTCTCCTCCTTTGCATTTCTGCTGTGTCAGGACAAAAAAAATTGACCTGTAGATATGCTGTAGAGAACACTACTGCTCTCTTTCTGTCCCCTACCATCAGGATGTTTCAACCACTCTCACATCCCTAGAACAGTTTTTTACATGTAACAACGAATTTAACCAATTCCTAGCATAGATACAAGTTCTTGGATTATCAGTATTGGGGGTAAACAGTGTACCCCCAGTACAGTGCACTCCCCTTAACAGTGCCCTTCAGCCAAGGTTCCTATATGAAACAGTATTTTCATTATGATAAGGATATCAAAATACCTTAATCAAACATGTAACCAATATGCATGTATCTAGGTTAATTACAGTGTTTATTTCTTATATATGTATGCTTGTATAGTATTTCATGTAAAATGTTTGCTTAAGTTAAGACGCAAAGCTCCACAAGCTATGAAACTTTCCACTGATGCATATACTTGACACAATAGCACGGGTTAACTTGCTGTAGGGACAATAGCGACTGCCAATCAAAATATGACTACTGAACATGGAGCTGCCAAACTCTAAGGATATATAAACAAACAATTCTGGTGGGAATGCCAGTCTCTTCTGAACTCGCTTGGCGGCAAAATCCACATTACCCAGAGAAATTATTCCGCCAAAACTTTGACAGTGTTTAGAAAGTAAATTAATTAATTGTGCGCGAAGTGAAATATGTGTGATAATAGATCAGTGTTTAACTTACATGGAGAACGTGTTAATTACATGCACAACTTAGGATTAGTGCGACATAAAAATTGAAAGTATGCGGCACCAATATTTAGCCATCCGAACTCAAAGCGCGGTATTGGAGTTGCATGTGCATGAATCCATTAGAACAGTTCACGTACGTAACAATGACTCAGTGGAAACATTAAAGTGTCCTCCAACATAAAGCTATCAGTGGAAGTGCATCACCAATGTCTAAATCATAAATTGTTAAAGATTAAAAACAGAAGCGTTATTAACAGTGAAGTATTCATCATCATGTAGATTGAGTCACACTTTTTTACACTCACCTTCACCTTCACTTCTACATGATCATAAATTGTTACTCATCTTATATAATAAACACCGAGGTATTATATAAAGATGGCCCCACCACTATGTATTTCATATAATATTTTCTATAAATTTTAGCATGAATAAATTCAGTTCTAAAAGTTAAAAATCGGTGTCTTCCTTCTAGCTATCTTCTCATGTCACAGGTCATAAGATCCCCGATAAAGCTCTTGCTCTCATTAAGTATTAGAACCTAAAATTTTAGAACCCTGGAGCAGCCAAGAAAACACAACATTTCAACCACTGCAGATGCAGCTAATCTAGAGAAAGAAGACATGCACTTGGAATCTGCCGACTTTAATTATCCCACTGGATATGATTAGAGTCGAGCAACAACATATGATGTTCTTATCCTTCGACTAGGATGCTGCATCATTAATAAGTAACAAGAAGGAGAAGGTTGCATATAAAATGGCTCCTGCCAACTGGACTGATTTATGAGAACAATGTGCAAGAAAGATGATCAACAATAAGGAACTATGAGACGAGACCGACAATGCAGAAGATGGATACTACAAGACTACAGAACTTCCAGAGCCGGTGACAACTCCAGCAACAGTAATGTAGAACTTCAACTTTGTGGAGTATTTCAGCATAGAGGACCAGAACGGCTATACAACGAGAGCCGACTGTGGAACTTCTAGACAAAGAGGATCATCCTTCAAAAAGGATAAATTTCAGGAAGAACAGAGCATGCAAGGAGCTACAAGGATCCCAGTATTGCTAAATGTGCAAGCAACAAAGGTCAAACAAAATATGAATATTTGTAAATTGTGCACAGCTTTATGAAGTTAAGAAATGGAAAAGTAATTTCAAGAAAAACATCGCAAACAGATATTCAAGTAGACAGGGATGTAGAAAGAGATAATAGTTCTGACACTAATTTTTCTTTAGATCAATATGCCCAACCTCTTGTGTCTGAAATAAGTGAAACAAACCTAGCTGTAAATATGTCTGAAGTAAGGGAGGAAACTAGGTCACTGTATAATGAAAGGGAAAGTTCCCAAGCCAAGGAAATGAGCCCTCTAGTAGAGCATTCTTTGTCCAAAGCAGGTAGTCAAACCTCAAATCATGACATTCTTATGCAAGCCATAGCTCTGTTATCAAATGAAATAGATGAACAAAGTAAGAAAGGTGATGAACAAAGTAAACAAATTATTCTCTTGTCAAGTAAAATAGAGTGACAAAGGCAGAAATCTAGTAGCCTCATGAATACTAAATTTGATGAGCAGAATGCAGTAATATCCCATTTCCAAAGTGAATTTGTCACCCTTCAGGGACAAATGTCGAATTTGAGTATCAAATTGAATAGGGAATTGGATTTAATTAAAAATGATCTAAAGCACAAAGAAAGGGAAATTTTTCAAAAGGTTGATTTTGCATTGATTTCACAATCAAATCAATTCAAAGAAAATTTAGAAAATGTAAATCTCATACATGTCAATATCTCAGGAGATCTTGCTTTGTTAAGAAATTAGAAGAGGTACAGAATAAACAAAACATGATTTGTCCGAGAATTTGAACTTGGTATGTTCCACAATCAAAGAAGAAGTTGATAATGGTAACCAAGAAGTAGCAAGTAAAATGCAAGCAGAAATGCAATTACAAATAAATCAGACTAAGAAAGAACTCTTAAGTAAAACTGACAGGCTAAACAAAACCATGCCAAATGCAAATTCTCAGTCAAATGAAAAGGGTAATAGTGTAAATACTGTGTATTGTAGTCGTAGAATACTGAGTGATAATGCAGATGTTGCATTACCTGAATTTAACACCATGCTTAGAGATGGCAGGGAATCTTTAAATCATTTGTCGACACACACAAGCAAAGCTCAAAGCACACTTAACAGTACACTACAGTATAATGTTCCTCATAACCAGAATTCAAGAGAGAACTTTCCCATTTGTAACACAGAAGTTATGAATGATTTGCTGTTGCCACTCTTTTCTGTAGATAAACATGACTCACCTGTAGAATTTATATAACAATTTAGAAAGTACTTCCATCACAAAAGTATCCTGGAACCACTCAAGATAGAGATCACGCGTAAATGCCTTGATTAAAGAACTTTGGATGGGTAAATATTGCAATGGGCCCTGATGATAACTTTGAATTCTTTCATCATATATTTGTTAGCCGTTACTGGAACGCAACCTCACAGCAAAGGATCAGATCTCAGATATGTTATGGACAATTCAATAGTAGACATGACAATAGTATGACAGATTATCTGTTGCATTATTCATGGTACATCAAACATCTCAGGCCAGTTATCACTGAAAGTACTTTATTACTCTGATGACAAACCAATTTCCTTTGTGGATACAAAATTATATGCTCATTGCAGAGCCTCAAATGGTATTTGAATTTACAGATTTGATCTCGGCATTGGAGAACCAAGGACATGAGTCTCAAAGTCCATTCTACCCTGAGTACTTAAACTATAACCAAGACAGGTCATGTAACCTTAGCAGATCATATGATAGGTGCAGACAAAACTATGATTCAGAGCGTAAACAACAATTTACTAGGAATAGGAACCAGGAGGCTATTCCAAACTTTGGAAGAAAAAAAGAGGATTATGTGAATAGAAATTCCAGAGATCCGAGGGTAGAGAGAATTAATGCTATACAGACTAGGCAAAACGGTAATTACTATGACCATACACAAAGACCAAGGAAGGAAAGGTACACCCGACACTTTAGGCAACTGTATCAACAAAGGTGGATGAGATACGAGAATGAAGATGACATTGTAACTTTCCTGTGATGATAGGAATCTGATGACAAGAAATTCTAGCAAAAGACATGAAATCCATGTTGAACTGATTATAACTGGATGGAATGGCGAAAACCAGGTGTTAAACAAATGAGTGATGTCTTGAATCGAGACATAGATGTCACGGGTAGAGATGTTATACTCCCGACCACAAAGAAATTTCTTCAACCTTTATAAGATTAGGTGAACTAAAATGTGATGGAAAAGAAATAAATGAAAAAGACACTCCATATATAAATATTGAGATAGGAAACAAAAGATATACATGTGCATTGATATGGGGGCATCATGCAGCATTTGTTAGGCAGGCATATATGAACAATTAATTAAGGATGGACACAAATTAATAAGCATACCAACCACAAATTTAATCTGTACTGTAGCTATAGAAAAGGCCACCCAGATAATTAGGAAACAATGTTTACTGAAATTTAAAATCAGCACCGAGGCATTTGAGAGCATTTTCCTGGGTGTAAATAAACTGAATAACAACTTCATCCTCGGATGTGATTTTTTTTTAATGAGTACCAAGTCCACATTAACTTTGAACTTAAAATTGTAAAACTTTGGAAAGAGGAGAAATTTGTTGAAATTAATTTTATTGAAGAAAAGGATGAAGTCATTCAAATTACAACTCATGAAAAGGAACTTATAAACACCGAATTGTTTGTCCACCAAATAGAGGTAAATGGAAATGAGAGCTTGTGTCAATTAAATTTTGACAATGAAGGGAACCTTTGTGATAAAAGGAAACCTGTTTTCCAACCCCCTCACCAGATAGTGGTCTGCACAAGCTGGTCATATGAATGAAACGAAACAAGCTGAAAAGATATTTAACAAATGTAAGGAAGCATATAACTTTACTTCCCAGCAGATTGAAAGTTTAAATGACCTAATGCAACAGTTATCTCCAGTATTTTCTGATGTACCCGGCTGTAGTAGTGTATACACCCATTCTTTTGAAGTCCCAGGAATTCAACCATTCTGTCAGAAATACAACATTCCTCTAGGATTAAAGGAACAGACAACTCGACTGTATTTACTGCAAAAAGTTTCCAAGTGCCACTCCAAAAAAGGAAGATAAAGCATTATTTTTGTTGGCGTTATCACCCACCATGCGAATGCACAATTAAGGAGATTGGGGGTTTTTAAGGATTCTTGTTCACAATAAGCACTTTATCTGGAGCAAATGTGTTCCCATTATTGAAAGGATTTTAAACGAAACAGTTAACTCATGTACAGGATTTAAGCCAATAGAGCTCTCCAAAGAACAACAAATAGATACAATCAAAACCAACCTACCTCCAGCAATTTACATTGAAGACAAATGCCTGGAAACTAAGAAAATGTGGGAACTAGCTAGAGAGTGGATTAAGAAAGCTGCTCGATGAAGGAAAGAGAAATATGAAGCTAAGAATAGAGAAAAACTGTGAAATATTAAGGTAGGTGATCTCGTACTTCTCAGAAACAAAACCCTATCAAGCAAAATAAAAAAGGAGAATCAACATCTTATGTTGCACTACAAGGGACCATACCAAATTTCTAAAGTGCTATCCACAGATACATATGAGCTAGTTGAGCTAGATACTAATCAGTCCACAGGAAGAGTTCATAAGAGGATGCTTCATCCATTCCAGCAACTTGAACCAGATAAAGAATCAACGTGAGTAAGGAGGCAGTGAACATCAAACCGTCTTAAGAGGAAAGAAAGAGAAAGGAGATAATTCTGAAATAAAGACGGCAAAACTTGTATATGTAGTAGAGGCAGAAGAGGGAACATTAGTATTTAAAATGCCTAATTATGCACTTGTGAATCATACATAACACCAGTATGTGGTATGTAACTATTCTTGTAAATAAGAAAAGAGAAACATTTATATTTTGTGTTGTGTGTTCATATGCTCTTACCAAGGGTATACCTACATTAAACATGTGCTGAATGAAAGCAAGAATGAAAGAAACAGTATAAGTGAAAGGGGATATAAATGTTATGATTGAATGAATGAATGAATGAAGTTTAAGTGTTAATTTTCGTATGAGTGTAGTGTAAAGAAGGGTACATATAGTTTAAATGTCATGTCTTGTCAGCTTAAGATAATGATCTGCCAACCCTCATTAGGACATGTGTTGGTTAACTTTACGGTAGAGAGTGAAGATTTCAGGGAACTACCTGACTCTGTAACCTACACATAAATCCATTTAAAAGGAAAGGGTAGTAGCCCTAGGTCTCTATATCCATAAAAGGACAAAACGCCATTCATAAGAGTTGTTTGTAAACAAACAGAAGGGAAATCATACTAAACCTAACGATTTTTCAGGAAGTATGAAGTTTTCAAAAATATTTTATTCAAGTATTTTTTTCAATCTTATTAGGGGCATATGAAGCAGTATTTTCATTATGATAAGGATATCAAAATACTTTAATCAAGCATGTAACCAATATGTATGTATCTAGGTTAATGACAGTGTTTATTTCTTATATATGTATGTTATATAGTATTTCATGTAAAATGTTTACTTAAGTTAAGACGCAAAACTCCACAAGCTATGAAACTTTCCATTGATGCATATGTTTGATACAATAGCAGGGGTGAACTTGTTGTGGTGACAATAGCCTTTGTAAGACATCAGTGCCAAGAGAACACAAGTACATCGATTGGTGGAAATGCCTTCTGAATTCAGAACCATGTGATAGTCCAGGAGCCAATTACAATGAATTACCTCCCACCTAAAATCTTCAAATTTAAGAAGTCACGCCTGGTGACTGCCAATCAGAATATGACAACTGAACATAGAGTCATCAAACTGTAAGGATATATAAACCAAAAATTCTGGTGGGAATGCCAGTCTCTTCTGAACTCACTTGACAGCAAAATCCACATTACCCAGAGAAATTATTCTGCCAAAACTTTGACAGTGTTTAGAAAGTAAATTAATTAATTATGCACAAAGTGAAATGTGTGTGATGATAATAGATCAGTGTATCTTACATGGAGAATGTGTTAATTACATGCACAACTTAGGATTAGTGCAACATAAAAAAAGAAAGTATGCGACACCAATATTTAGCCGTCTGAACTCAAAGTGCGGTATTGGATTGCATGTGCATGAATCCATTAGAACAGTTCACTTACCTAACAATGACTCAGTGGAAACATTAAAGTGTCCTTCAACATAAAGCTTATCAGTGGAAGTGTGTCACCAATGTCTAAATCATAAATTGTTACTCATCTTATATAATAAACACCGAGGCATTATATAAAGATGGCCCCACCACTATGTATTTCTTTTAATATTTTCTATAAATTTTAGCACGAATAAATTCAGTTCTAAAAGTTAAAAATCGGTGTCTTCATTCTAGCTATCTTCTCATGTCACAGTCCTGAGATCTCCAAGCTCTTGCTTTCAATAAGCGTTAGAACCTAAAAGTTTAAAACTCAGGATTAGCCGAGGAACCACAATATCTCAACTATTGCGGATGCAGCAAAGCTAGAGGAAGAAGGCATACACTTGGAATCAGCCTGACTCTAATTATCCCACTGGATATGATTAGAGTCAAGCAACAACATATGAGATTCTATCCTTCAACTAGGACACTGCATCATTAATAAGTAACGAGAAGGGGAAGGCCGCAGCTATATCAATGTTTTCCTTTGCCAGCATTTTGCTTAAAATAGCAGAGGCTGCTTTGCAGTGCTGTAAGTTAATCTGAACTACTTTCATAGCAAGATTAACAATGGCACTTTCCTTACACCTGTACAAGTAGAGGGTCCTGATTGTATATCACCCCCTGTCCTCCTAATTTCTCTGGTCTTTCTTTTTATCCTTCTTGCTACACCACACAAATTTTTGTTCAGATGTAGTGTATGCATAGCTGATGCAGTTTTACCCATCTCTTTATCTGATAATTGGTCTCCTCAACTGGAGGGCCCATATCATTCCTTTCTAATTTTAGTGTTTCCATAAAGGTCCCACAAGTACTGGGGAAATAAAGGTCACCTAGCACAGAGCCCTGATTATGCTGGGAAGGTTAAATACTACAGGGTGTTGCCTGGTGCCCTGTAGAGATCGTTCACAACCTGTTTTCAATACCCCAGTGCCACACATCCATTGGTATGATGCATTTCCGTCTTGGATTGCATAGACCAGAGTCCATGCACAATGAATGGTTCTGCAGCTGGAAGCCCCATCAAGGTATTCCAACTGGGAGCCCCTAGGTTGGATTTTGAGATTGTAAGCTACTTCTTTGTCTGGTACCTCCCCTGTAGCCTCCCTGGCATGAGTAACTCTACTGGTGATATCACCTCCAATACAGTCTACTGGTTCACAGGTACACAGAAGCTCCCCCACCAACTACTGATAGACCACGAGAAGAAGGCAAGCGAGAGGAATGTGTAAAATCAACACTTTCCTGCATCCGTATCATATTTACGCTTGCTGTGTGGATACGATAAGCATGCTAAGGAGGTTATAAACTACTACACAGTGTTGTCAAGTACTCACCCATGGCAAGAGCCAATGCGTTAACACCTATTACGGCGGTTGCTGTTCTACTAGTATCAGATCTGGCAGCATGGGTGGTTCATTTGCACACATAAACACATTTCGTCGTAAACGTAGTAAGCATTCAACAGTACGTGAGCAGATAAACAGTTACAGAACCCCGCTCACCCCTCAGGCCCCGCTCGCCGCCTTCTCGTCCAACAGTACAAGGTCCTCGACTTCTAGAGGAGTAGTTGACTACTTATTTATTTTTTATATTTCTTCAACTTTTCAGAGAACTTCATATGAAGTAGAATCAAAATGATTTTAAGACATATGTCAGGCCCTTGAACAAAATACATTGAGTGAAATTTGTTCTGTTTAATTTTGGACATTTATTTTAAAAACATTAAATAAATTAGAGCAATTTTAACCCTTACTTTGGATTCTAATACATAAATCAAATAAAGTAATTACAGCTTAATTTTTTTGCTAAATGCAAATAAAAACTGATATGTCTAGAGATTCAAACCTAGAAAGTACACACTGCAGGCATGTGTTTGAATCATCTATACTACACTGTTAATCTTAGGTTTGCAAACTTGCAGTTTTACATGCTCAAATTCACTTTAATTAATTTTGTAGTTTATAAATGTTGTTATTTTGTAACACGCTAAAAGTTTTGATGGTTTTAGAATCCACTGCTCATTCAATATCATAATGTATTGCATATCCCTAAACCAAACACATAATAAACTATATAATTTAATTGGGTGTGACTTGGTGAACTAGACTGTAATGTGACTAGTATGGCTAGTACATTAACTAAGACATAATTAGTAGTCATTCTGTCTTTTCTTTTTTGTAAATGTACATATGTAACTCCAAAATATTTATCAGTAGTTTAGCTATAAACTTGGCAACGTTGTGTTTCCTTTTGTTTAAAAGTAGAATGCTTTAAATTAATGCACACAATTTTGATTAGGTGACAGCTGTTTTGCAAGAATAGAAATGGAATCTTATTCTTTGTTGTGCATGCGGGCAAATACAGAGGATCTCTAATCATGTGATTTTTCATGACATTACTTTCTATAACTTCCAAAAGGAGTTAACAGCAATATCATAATTATACCACTTCATTCTGTGGATATTATAATGATTTTAGCCAAATCTAAAAGGGTTAGTGTAACTCTAGGGTGCAAATCAAGAATTACACACATCTGCATTTAATGAAACTGTCCTGTCACACACTTCATAATTACTTTGTTGTAGAATTGGATGTTAAACTTTTTCATATATTTTACATTATCTTAAGAAAACAAAATGAGATATAGGCATTAACTTATATTGTTTACATATAGAATATTTACAAAATGAAATTAATTCATTGGAAAGCAATTAGTAGGCACAATTATTTTTTGATGGCATGATATCCTCCTCTGACTTGACGGTGAGGTTAAGGTTTACTTTTAGTGCAAATCTGAACTTGCTTTTATTAGTATGCAGTCACTATAGGCAATTGAAGTGTATAATAACATACTACATAATATTATAGTAAATCCCCTTGTGTAATGTCTGCAAATTATTACTTGGTCTTTCAAGTCCTACCTCCGTCTAGTATCTTTGCCTCAGATAAAGGGTCTTTCAACAAGAGTGTCCTATCATTAACATGGATAGCTGCCGTTGTTAATTGAGTTACAGCAGTCATTTTTTTCATGTGGTTACAGTTGTTATTGACAACTAGCCATTGAACGTTACAGCATTCAGCAACGCGTAGAAATTGTGAAAATTTATTATCAAAATAGATCATCTGTTTGCCAAATCTACCGTGTATTGCGCAAAGATTACAGTGTGCATAATCGTCCCTGTGAGAGAACGATTCGGCATTTGATCGATAAATTTGAAAGAAGTGGTTCTGTCAGCGGTCAAAGAACGCCTGTACGTAATTGACGTAAGCACTCCAATGAAAACATAGGTGCCGTTCGTGAGAGTGTACGCGAGAACGGAAACAAATCAATTGCTCGTCGAACACAAGAATTGGGGCTTTTGCCGACCACAACTTAGCAAATTCTGCATCTGGACTTGAAGTTTTATGCTTACAAAATGGTGTTAACTCAAGAACTAAAGCCCATTGACCATAGGTTGCGCCTTGTATTCGCTGACTGGGCTATAGAGCAATTGGAAGCTGACCCGGATTTTTGTCGAAAAATCATCTTCAGCAACGAAGCCCACTTTTGGATGTTTGTGTTAAGAAACAAAATTGCTGCTATTGGAGCAATCACAATCCAATGCAGATTCAAGAACGACCACTTCATCCCCAAAAGGTTACTGTGTGGTGTGGATTTTGGTATGGTGGAATCATTGGTCCATATTTTTTCCAAGATGAAGATGCTCTAACTGTCAATGGAGAAAGATACCGGGCTCTTATAAGGGACATTTTTGTCCTCAATTGGATAGTATGGATCTCAGAAGCATCTGGTTCCAGCAAGATGGTGCCACATGTCATACTGCTCTCGAAACAATTGATCTTTTGAAGAAGTTCAGAGGTTTCATCATTTTCCGTGGTGGTGATGTTAACTGGCCCCCAAGGTCATGTGATTTAACGCCGTTGCAATACTTCTTGTGGGGTTATGTTAAATATTGAGTTTATGTCAACAAGCCAGAAACAGTAAATGATCTTATGAATAACATCACGTGTGTTATTCGTGAAGTTGGACTTAATTAACGCTCTTCTGTCATTGAAAATTGGGTCAACTGTATATGCGCAACCCAATGAAGTCACGGCGGTCACTTAACTGATGTTCTCTTCCACACGTAATGACATTAATTATGTTCCAAAATAAAAAATTAAATAAAGCTCTATCATTTATATGACGTGTTTTATTTAAGTTCAAAAATAGGACACTCTTTTTGAAAGACCCTATATATGAACTTTTTATGAACAATTCTGGATTGTCTACCACAAATACAATTGCAGCTAGAATATGCTTGCAAACTAATTGTAAAATTTCAAATGTTTTGAATACCAGCTTACAATGATTGATCAATTGTCTTGCTGAGTTGATTGATTGTTTCACCTCTGCCATTATTTTTATTGCTTTTTCTTCTTTTTGTAATAAATATATTTTTATATTATTGAATTTCCTCAGAACATTATTCCATAAGTCATTAATGAATGAAAGCAAGCATAACATACTGTTTTTAATGCACTCTTATTTTTAAAATGAATTAATTATCTGAACACAAAATATGCAGAGTTCTATTTGGGCAAGATGTAATCAATATGGTCTTTCCAATTCATGTTGTGATCAATAATAAAGGGCCAAAGTACTTTGTTACTAGATTTAGTGATTTTATTGCCTACATATATCCCTAGACTTGCAGTGTTTTAATTTTTTGGGTGAACATTACTGCATTTAGTTTTTTTTTTTTTTCAAAAGTTATCGATTTTGTTACTGCCAAACAAATAATGTGGTGTACTGAAAATA
This sequence comes from Deroplatys truncata, assembly GCA_030765065.1. Classification (NCBI taxonomy): domain Eukaryota; kingdom Metazoa; phylum Arthropoda; class Insecta; order Mantodea; family Mantidae; genus Deroplatys; species Deroplatys truncata. The sequence continues at coordinate 422,840,378 of CM060990.1, forward strand.
TCATCAGGTAAATCTAAGAGTTTTGTTTTCTTTAATGAGAACACTTTTATTATATGCAAAATGAATTGGATGAACAGCTTTGTTTGTTGTAGATCATTGATGTATGAATGAATGAATGGATTTATTGTACAATTTGTTCTACAGTTTGGTTTACAATACATGCAATTTATATTCGTATATCATTATACCCTTACATCTATTTTACAATTTGTCTGGTGCTTGTTTTCTTATTGGGCCACTCAGATTGCTTGGCTCCCTGGCATTTTTGCTCACTGAGCAGCCCTTGCTTCTCTTACTTTTCTATACCATTTTTTTCTTTACCTTCTTTAATATTCTCCCTGTCCTTGATTTTGTTTCTCAGAACCTTTTATTGAGTCAGTCATATCTTTAAGATTTCACCTTCCTTCATTTTAATACATCTAACCAAATTTTTTTTAAACTTCTTTCTACTGTTGCCTTTTTCTCCTCGTTATTCCTAGTTATACTAATGCAACCTCTCCTGGTGCTGCTCTTAGTAGTCCAATTAACTCTTTATAAACCATTCTATACTTTTGGTCAATTTTCCTACTTCATCTCTAATTTCTCTGCTATTGCTCAACCTTGCTCCTAAATAGTCATATTCTTTGACTACCTCCAGTTCTTGACCACCTAGATACCATTTTTCTTCTTTCCTCCATTTATCACTTAGTACTTATTTATATTTACCTTAACTCCCCATTTTTCACACGTTCTTGAATTTCATTTATTGCTTTTGTAACCCTATTATCGATATGGTGCCTACCATAAAATTGTGTGCATATAATGAACCTGAACTTGGAATCACCTTATCTCTTATTACTGGACAATGCTAATTTCTTATTTTTATTCCTTCTAATATATCATCTATGAATAGGTTAATAATATTGAACTCAGTTTACATCCCTGTCTTAATCCAATTTTTTTTATAGTGTGTCAATTTACTCACTTTCCCTATTTGTTCTTTGTTTTATCCTGATACGTAAATTTCTCCATTGCTTTTCTAAGTCTAGTATGTCTGGATACCGGGCTGACACTTTCCTCCCCTTCTTGCAATTTCTTCCGCTTCACTAACCGTTCTCACTTGTATTACTTCCCCACTTCTCACTCGTATCGCTCCCTCCTCCGTATATGCATTTCTTGCTGCACTGTTAATCATCTGTTCTCTCGGCCTCTCCCCACTTCTCCTTCTTTGCATCTCTTCTCGCCCTGCCTCTGCAACCGATGTTAGCTCCTCCTCCCCCTCCCTAGCTGCTGATTCTTCCTCCCTATTTTCTTCTGTACTCCTTTCATGGCTGTTTCCCTCCTCCACATATGCATTTCTTACTGCAGTCATCTGTTCTCTTGGCTTCTCCCCACTTCTCCTTTGCATCTCTTCCTGCCCTGCCGCTGCTACCACTGTTAGCTCCTCTTCCCCCTCCATGGCTGCTGGTTCTTCCTCATTTTCTTCTGTTCTCCTTTCATGACTGTTTCTCGCGTCCGTCAAGTTTGTGTTTTGATCAGCTGTTTTCTGCTCTTTTCTCCAAACTACCGACTCAGCTATTCCCTCGGTTCTTTGACTTGTATGTGTCCTGGGCCATTGCTTCTGCTGATGTTCGCACATTTTTTCCCGTTCATTCCTCCATATACTCATACTCCATTCTTCTCCTTCCACGAATAATATTAAACCTTTCAAAGATGCCTTTTTCCCAGCTGCTCTTGCTTCTTTCATCCTGGCAGTTAGTTCTTTTTTCAAAATTTGTTTCCTCTCTCGTATAGTCCTGCTCTATAAAAATTTTTGAGCCTCTTAACCTCCTGGTGTTTCTTAAAAGTTTCCTCTTTTTTTCCATTATCATTATTATTCTTATAACAATGGGTCTACACTTTCTTCCTCTTTTTCCGATTCGGTACATGTCCTCTATCTCCCAACCAAACATTTTTATATCTAGTCCTTCTTCCATGATCCCGTACACTACTTCTTCTAGGTTTTTGTACTCTTCTGTCACTCCGAAAATTACACAGTTCTTTCTTCTCTGTCCTGCTTCGAATCTTTTCTCTATATCTTCAATTTTTTTCTTGCAATCCATTATCTGCTGTACCATCTTTTCTCTCTGCTTCTTCATATCCTCCTTGATTTGTCTTGAATTTTCCTCGGATTCTATTAGCTGGTTCATTTCTGCCGATCCTGTTTTCACCTCTACTCCACCAATTATTGAGCTCTCGCTCCGCACAACCTTCTCCTACCGCTGTCAGCACCAGACTCGTCATTGATACATAGTAAAAATAATTATGGACACAAAATTTAACTGTGTGGAATATCATTGCTTTACTTCAGACCTCTCTGAGTGCATTGCAATTATATGAAGAATTGTAGCTTTCTGATTATTATATGTGATGCAACCCATTTATAACCTTTACCTGTAACACCATAATTGGACAATTTTAATAGTATGAAGTATTTATTTATTGTGCTAAGAGTTTTACAAATTTGATTGTCTACTGCACTTTGACCCTGGTCACTCATTCAGTAGACAATCACTACAGTTTATTTACATTTTACAATTTCTTGTCAATAAATTATCTTGCTCTTTTTTTTTTCAGTTTTTTTCATGTCCCATTTCCACTTGTTTTTCACTTATCATCACACATTCACTATAGTTTTCCATTCAAAGTAAGATGCACTACCTCTTACTTTTCTCTTTCCACTGTCCAAAGCCATTTATTTTTTACTTTACACAAAAACTGTCCAATGCTTCTAGCGTCCTTACATATCATTTCAATCATAAGTGTATTTCTATCCCCCTTCAATCACTTCTTATTAAAAAATTCTTTTCTCCAATTTTCTGTTCCTTGGCACTTAAATACTATGTGTTCAATGTCTTCATTACCACCACATATTGGGCAATGGTTCTGAGGAATACCCTGTCTTAGCCCTTTTAGCCTCCATGCTCCGGTTCTTAACCATGCAATAGATTCTCTCTCTTCTTTATTTATTATGTCTATATATTTTTCCCTACCCCATGTATTTTTCATTGGCCTATAACAAACTAACGAGCTCTTTTCGGCAATCTCACTGAACATGATTTGTATTTCTATATCTTCCAGTCTTTTCCTTGCCTTTTTCCAAAAATTTTTCACGTTATTTTCTCTCCTTCTCCACATGTCTCCTAACCCATTTTTCTCCAAAATGTTCCGTAATTTACTTACCCATCCATCATTCATTAAGCTATTCTCTTGTATTCAATACATTGTCTTAACACATTACTTTTTCCTAGATTTAAAGTTCTGAACCAAAATTTCAAAGCTCTTTCCATTATCTTCCCCATAGTTGCCACCCTGCCCATTTGTAATTGTGCTACTTGTCTTACAATTGACTTCGGTAGCCCTAGTATTTCTCTACAAAACATCCTATGCACCACAACTATACTTTCCCATCCTCTATCTAATCCCCATATTTCTATACCATACATCATTTTTGCCTCCACAACCATCTCATAAAGTTTTTCCAGCCATTTAACATTTATATTAGGTACTTTATATTTGCAGCTTCTAATTGCTGCCATTGCCCCTTTACCTTTTGCTAATGCAAACTACTTTTGTTTCTCCCATTTATTACCTCTATCTATTTTTACTCCTAAATAGTTACAGTCACGCACTACCCTGTAATCTTTATTCTCTCCCTTCCACTTTTCATATTTGCTTAATTTTCCCCCCTTTTTGAAAACCACAATCTGTGTTTTCTCTTGATTCACTTTTAACCTCCATTCTTTACAATATACATCAATTGCTTGTAATGATTGTTTTAAACCACTTACTGTAATAGATCCTACCACTAGGTCATCTGCAAAAAGAAGACCTGGGATTCAGTTTTAATAAAAGTTGTTACAATTTACACAGTGTCACCTGATTTACGCAGTGACCCAGGAACAATTGCAGCTGCAAGGAAGTTTCACAAGAAGATCCTCACAGAACCTGTGCTGAGACTCTGTGTGGTCTTTATATTGGGTGTCTAGTAATGAAAGTTATTGTACATGAGCATTCCCTGAATATTTTCAAGTAGCAAGACATTATTTTCATTTGGTGCCACATTGAATAATAGAAGAACAGAAAGTAGCTGGTATAATGTGATACTATTTCTTGCAGTAATAATTTAACATTGGGAAAATGCAGGTATACCTAAAAATAGGTAAAGGAGATAGCATGAATATAACACCATAATCATAAAACAAAATGGTAGTGTCAGACTATTTAAGTGAATCACCAACAACAGTGTGAAGAAACAGAAGCATAGGAAAAACAAATGGTGGCTATATAGAAACCAGTCATACTGGTACTACTGCACTCATTGCTCAAAAATCATTTACTGCAGAATGACCTACAAATCAACCTTATTTCAATGCAGTAAAATGCAGTAACATCAAGGACCACTTAACTGCTGCTTCACATCACAACTACAGTGGTATGAATATTCGATTCTTTCGTGAACCAAAATGCTACCTCATATCTTCCTTGTGAGTTTCTGGAAACAAAAACTCAATCTGCACTCTTTCCCATTATATGAAGAGGTCTTTGTGGTTTAATTGGAGGTTTAAACTGTGAATGCCCTTGAAAAAGTTGCTTGGTGAAAGTTATATTGAAAGTGGTTTGAATAATTGCAAAGATGTGTACATCTTAATGAGGATGCTTTGAAAGCTTGGAAACATTTTATGATTACTCCTTAAAGCTTCGGAAATGGCATTTGAGTGGATGTTAATGACAAGACAAGAGATTTTTATTTTAGTGGTATTTCGAAGTTAATTCTCGTAGCTGTTTACAGTTAAGAAATCCACCCCATTTTACAAAAGAGAGAGTTCGCAATATTCTTCTCTCCCCCCCCAAAAGGATCAGGTTGTGAAGTTGGGCTTTATTGGATTAAAAATGTAAAAAGGCATTTCCTGTCTGTACTAGTGGTCTTCACATGGTGGATTGTGCATTTTTTTTCAGGTGTATTGTGGTAGTTTTATTAAAAATAGTTAGTTTACAAAGAAGGATCAGTTATATATCCAGTGAAGGTATCTAACAAAACTATATAAATGGTTACCCTAAAATAATGATGTGGTTTACTACTTTCTTTTTCTTCAAATTTGGTAAGATGTAATTGCTGCTTTTAATATGTACTCCGTTCACATGGTTGGCCATCCTGACTTGCACCACCTAGAGCATTACTTGGTGCAGATTTTCAGCATATTTCTCGAGACAGCTTATGAATGTGGTAGACCATATCGTTGATCCTCTGAGTCCTTGGCAGGGTGGTTGCATCTTGGGCCAATGAGTTTTGGTACTCTTAAGTTAGTAGAGCCACACTGGTCGTTCTCTTGAAAACTCTGGCTTTTGGCCTGTCATGTATATCAGTTCATTATCCGGTCTTTCAAAATTTATGGGATCTAATATGCCATGTTATACATTTGTGAAGAAGTTGTACAATGTCTGATTACTCAAACGGCAGTTTTCCTGCATCAGGCAGAGTTTCAAATGCCAGGTTGCATGGTAGACACAGCTATGCTGAACACCTAAAAATTAAATTAAATTGAGTTTTATTTATGGATGCTCTTTAACTGCTGTGGTCCTTAGCGTCCCATTCTATATTGGATGTGAAAGACTGGTAATATTCCTCAGAGGTCTCTTTATCAGGCTTTAGGTTCTCTTATGTGCTGTAAATCTATGACATGGGACCACCAGCTTTACTCCCCTTCCGAAGGAAACCATGCTAAGGATTTTTATGCCTAAAAAAATCCATTGCCCTCAGCTGGGTTTGAACCCGCGACCTCGGGAACTAGAAGTTAGCATGGTAATCATTACACCACGAAGGGCAACTGCTGAACACCTGGTGCTGTCATGTAGATTAGGTGGAAACGTGACACCCTGGCACCCCTTTAGCATTGATGGCTAGCAGCAACCTTGCACAGATGCTCTAATAACTTAATGTACCGCTCTACCATTGGGTTGGATTTAGGGTTGAGAGGCATACTGGACTTGTGCTACTCAAGCTGTTGCAATATTTTCTTCATTAGGTTTGATTTGAAGTTGGTGCAGTGGCCACTGTGAGTTGTGTGTAGTTTTCGTGATAACTAGAGCAGCAGATCAAATCTTCCACGAGGCAATTGGCAATTGTTTCGGCTTCTTGGTTGGGAATAGTGTACACTTCGGGCCACTTGATAAAGTAGTCCATGGCCTACAACAGGTATGTTTCCCCACTTGATCACAGGAATAGCCCCAATAACACTGATAGCAAAGCAGCTAAACAATGCTTACAAATTGTACTGTTGCATGCAGTTCCAACATATACTCTGAGCCATGACTCAGCACCCACTTCACATTGGAAGCACCACTTGGCATATGATCTTAGCTCCAACCAGTACCATAGTAAGGGCACTGGTTGTGTTTCTGCTTTGGCATCTTAGATTCTAGCATTGGGGTAATTTGACACATTTATTACACTTGTAAGATGCCAGCCAACATGTAGTAGTACTGTTAGTCTTGTTCACATGTTTCTTAAAAACTCCAGATAAATATAGGATAAAGCTTTCATTATAGACAGAGTTAAGATTCCCTTTGTGTGCAGCTGGACAGCCAATGAGTTTTGGAAATTCTTTTTGGTCTGGATCCCAGGTGTCCTTTATATTCTACTGTGTGTATTTCCTGCAGGATATCTTACTTTGCTCCTCTCAGTGCCCAATCCTTGACCAGTAGGTCCAGTAAGCCTTTGCTTCTCGTACAACAACCCTCCAGTTGGCCCAGTTCTCACCTTCACCTCAGTAGTGGCTGTATGTCGACGTCCACCAACGTCTCCCAACTGATGCCTGCGGTTCCCAGCCGTCCATAGGCTCAGCCAAAATCACAGAACAGCTGCTGTATGGTCCTCTTCTGCCATGATGCACTGGCAGCCATCCTCTGGGTATTGTCTTCCAGACAAGGAATCTGTGTTGGATCTATGTTTCAAAATTTTGCATTTATAGTCTCTGGATCCAACCGACTTTCTGCCTAAATTATTGAAGCTCAGGAACCAAATGGAGGGCAGAATGATCAATCCATCAGTTGAATAACTGACCACAAAATATTTAGCAAGTCCACAAGTATCTTCATTCTTGCAAAGACCTGTTGCCATATAACAACAGTTCTTCTCTGAATAATATCTTGCTGAAATAAGCTATCACTCCTTTTCTGTCCTATACCTTGGGCAGCATGCTTCCATTGTCTATATCATTGTCATCAGTGTCCACAATGAAAGTGATGCCAGATTTTTGATAACCAAAACGTAAAGCACTGCAGAGGTCTGATTTCAGTTTCCAGATTGCTGACTTGGCTTCTTCTGTTCAGTACAACCTATTGCCTCTTATTTGTCCTTTGGGTTCAACTTTTTCCAACCTACATACCTTCTCTGGACAGAGTCACTCCTGATGGTGAAATGCCTACCAGTAGTTATCTTTACAGAAGAGGCGGTGGCACTTTTTGGCATCCAACTTCAGGTTGATGCTTGCTCTGTCTGTAATATATTGCTGAGGTTGTTCAGATACACTTGCACAGGATACTTTTGTCCAGGTATAGCAGGCAAAAGCCCTATGTCAGCCCCATCACACTTGATCCCGTAAGTCGTTGAAAAGAGACCGAAGGTCATAGCTATAGTCATGAAGGCCAAGGTGTACCAAATTTACTGTCCTCTTTCCATATTTCAAGTTTTTTATAGCACCATTTGCCAGTTTTGCGACTTCAGGTCTAAAGTTGAAAAATTCTTAGCTCCAACAGGGATGTCCAGCATGCTGTCAATCTGGGGTAAAGGGAAACAATCCTTCCGGGGGCAATGATCAGCTTCTCACAATCCACGCATCAGCAAAGCTCTCCTCTCTTCTTCACTAGGACTACAGGGCAATACCAAGGGCTGTCTTGACTCTTAGATTTCCCTAGATCTTATATCCTCCATGTTCCGCAAGTGTATTTGCTTTGGAGCACGACTCATGTGGGTGGCTGCATAATAGATCCTGCTTCTATGCTATTAGTATGGTGAAGTCATGGTATGTGCACTTTTAATTGCTGTGCCCTCAGCTGAAGACACCTGTGTTGTCTCATTAGTTGTGTAACTTCCTTCAGCTGCAATGCAGACATATTTAGTGGCTCTTCCTATCACTTGTATTCTAAATGGCGTTCCAATTGTTGAGCTCACGCTTGAGGTTGGGGTCAGTCATAGGACGATAAGCTCACAAGAGGTGTACATTTTCCCAGTTCTTATTTGGCCAGGATTTCTTTATAAGTGCCCAGGGAATTCAGCAGATGCACATGACTGTTTCTCATGAGAGTAATTGCATCCTGGAATGCAACTTCTGCTGATTCAATACCTTGTCCCTAGGACAATGGCTTACTAGTCACACCTTTACTACCATTTTGTCTTAATTCTTGGACCATTCTACAAGTTCTCAGATGTTTCTTGGGTCTCCAGGGCATCATCTCGTATCATCCTAGCAGCAGGATCTTCCTAACATTTTCGAGGGTTGCCTTCAAGCTCTTGAGGGTATCCAACCCCAATATCACATCTTCTGTCACCTTTACATAAATTGATGATCCTCCGACTTAGGATTGAAAGGCCTCTCCACAGGCAAGGCTTCGCTAGATGCCAGAAGCTGCTGGCTCACTCAGCATTCCTGGCTGCAGGCCTTTCGCCTTAAGAGGTCTCATGATGGTTACTGCAGGCTGGTGTCTATTAGTACACAGCAGCAGCCTTCCCAAAAACCTAACCGTTCATGAAGATGCTGTCACCTGTTCTACTCGAAGTGCTCAAGATGGTTTGAGGAGACGATGGTGATAGCACCTAAGTGCACCGTGTTATGCCAATCCTTAAAGTTTTAATTACTCATCGTTGCAGCTCACAGTCTCTTGCTAATATACCAGCTCATCATACATCTAGTATACACTCACAGTGGTCAGGGTTCGAAAAAAAGTGGGCAAAAATAGATTTTTGAACTTTATTTTAGAAACACAAATCAACTTTCCTAGTAAAGTACATTTATCAGCATACATTGATATAACTTTTTCTTTGAAAATTGTTTCTGCATTTCTCAGATATAATACTGCTAAAGTGACATATCTCTGCATTTCTGAACTCACTTTTTAATGTAAACTTTGAAATATCTTCCTCACTTCAAAATGAAACTTGTTCTACAATATTGTACCTGTATAGACTTCATGATCTTATCCATTTAGTCAAAGCATGATTTTCAAATTAGTTCACTTACAAGGACTATTATACTGATTTTGATAGTGCATGATTTTCTTAAAGAAACATACATTTCGCTTGACTTATAGAAAAATGTATACATATATGTGGCATGAATCTTATACAAGTTCTAAAATGAAGTCTGAAAATATATCCTTAAAGGTTTCATCACTAGAACACAGCAGATGAATGAATGAGAAGGGAGAGAACATTAATGTATGCACTCTAAGAATAAACACTCACTTGATATAAGGGCCTGTTGAGAGATTTTTTTATGCTACACAAGGGATGTCTCAAGGACAACAAACCAAAATAATCTTCAGTTGTGAGAAGGAATTCATTAGTGGTGGTTGTGTGTGTTGTGAAAAGTGACAAATGAGTTTCATTGTTAGTCGCAGTGAAGTTCACAAGAAGATTCAAGAAAGCAAAGATGCATCTTGCATACAGCAATAAATATACGGTAACATATATCATTAGTAAATTCCAACTAAATGCCAATAATAGTGTCGAGAAAACAATTTATGATGGTATTACAAACTGTTTTCTTCTGCCGTATTTTGACCAAGGTGTCATTTCTTAGAAAATGCTTTTTTGAAGAAATACTCAGACTGGTTGAAAAAAGAAATTGTGATTTCAGTTTTGAACATGCCAGGTTCCTCAAAATTAGAAGATCAAAGACATCCTTCAAAAGAATTTGGAAATGGAGAGAAGCAAAAGAAGAAAAATTAAAGACCTAAGGCTGAGTGCTACTTTGTTAGAGCTTGCCTATGCAACCGTTATGAATTTAAGGGCAGCAGGAGACAATTCATCAGCCAAACTATTGAAGCCACCATGACAACACCAACAAGGGGCAAAATAATATGTGATGCTTGGGGAAAGAGGGGCAAACAAATCTACAAAAATGTCAGTAGAAGAAGCCCTGTCATTCACAATTAAACAAAGTTGTCCAAGCACCAGTATGTGACAATGAGAAGATTAGCTAATAAACACAACCACGACTTACACCCTAGCCACTATGCAATTTTGAATGCTAAAATGCTACTTACCCTAGAATGTAATAATTAAAGACAACAAATGTGAAGTGAAAGTACAGGAGTTGCTTGACCACACTGTCACCAGAATTTTAACAGTGTTACCAGATGAAAGTGATAAAAACTATACTTTACATTGTAAATGGGGTTTTGACGGAGCTCCAGCCATTCCCAATATGAATAAACCAGGCCAGAAGCTGGAAGAAGTGATCAGAACCTATTTATGTCATCTGTGTGTCTCTGTGTCTTGTTGACAATAAAAGAGAAATTATTATATGCAAAAATCCAAGGACCTCATCTACTGGATTCTGCTGGCGTATTTGAATGTAGCGGGTTCATGAAACATTAGAAATTACCCAGGCAGAAGGAGGTTATGTAAATCATCAAATTGAGAATTAATGCAATTTGCTCATAAATAACACTGATGTGCAGTATTCCTTAATACTATTAATGATAAATGGAAAAGTATGCAATGCCTTAGCACAGTCTTCAAGCATGAAGTGCTATATTTGTGGTGCTAAAATTTAAGTGAGCAGTCTAAAACAAATGGCTCAAAAACTTGTACAATTTACAGCTTGAGTTTGGATTTTCAGTTCCGCATGCCCATATCTGATTTTTTTAAAGTCTCCTCCATATTTCATACCATCTCAATTTTAAAAAGCGGAAAATGAGTGTGAAAGATGATAATCAAGGCGTATTCAAAAGAAAGAAGAAAATATTGCAAGACTTATCAGAACCAAATTAGGTCTTCTAGTTGATATTCCAAAACCTGGATATGGAACCACCAGTGATGTCAACACTGCTTGAAGGTTTTTTGAATATCCTCAGTTAGCTTCCAAAATAATGGGGTAAACTGTGAGCTAATAACTTGTTTTGCAATAATTTTAAAAGAAATTTCATCTGGTCATGAAATTAATACTTCAGAGTTCAACTCCTATTGCAGCAAAACAGCAAGTATGTATATATGGCTATATCCCTGGTACTACATGCCACCAACACTGCACAAATTACTTATCTATGGATTCTCCATTATAGAAGCAGCTATTTTGCCATTTGGGGAACTTGCAGAGGAAGCCTTACAGTCGAGGAACAAAGACGTAAGAAAATGTACCATACCAGAAAAATTCCTCAAGAATTTCCAATAATTTTGATTTGTTCTGTAGACCATTACTGAGCTCTGATCCAGTAATTTCCAGCATAGGTGGTCTGCCAAAGGAGAAAAGAAGACGTCTCAGGAACTGTGTAACTTGTTGTCAATACCCAAGGATGAAATGGAGCAGGAAGGGGCAGAAGCCGACAGTGACATGTCCAGAACAGAGGATTAATAAATGTTTATCTGTAAGTAGTTTTATTAACTAAAACAACAAGCTTATGAACTAAAAACAACAAATTAACTTCAGATTAACATTTAATTAAAATTTTTGCACAATTATTTGAATTTTCGAGGAAAAATATTTTTGTCTGCTCTTTTTTTTTTTTTTTTTTTTCCCCCAGATTTAGACCGCTGTGCACCATTCGATATTCTGTGACATTGTCCCTCGTCATGATTTTCTGTTTTGAGTTAGGGTGAATACTGTTCATACTTGAAGAAAACAGTTGACTGTCAGCGTGACCGTGAATGCATCATATATGTCTTATGTTCACTGAGCATCAGATGCACCCAGTCTGCAGTACATGCTCTGTCAATGGAGTACACAGTGTCCCAGGACACAAAAATGGCAGGGAGGTGAATCGAGCTCTCTTTCACTAGTTCTATTGCCATAGTAAATTCTTGGAAAATCTCCCCAGCTGCTGTGACATTGATTTAAATTGACTGCAAAATGCTGCAGCCAGGTTTTGTCTGTCAAAATGTTTCTCAAGCATCTCCCAAATGTACATAGGGACTGCTGTTGTCAGGATCTCTGCCTAACCCTGAAGTTTGGCTGCCAACTTCACAGCTTCTTCTTTGGGTGACCATGTAGACAGCCAGAATGCTGGAAATCTTTCAGTGGAAGTTTGGGTCCCATCATATTTTCGCAGCTGATTGCTTGCTGTTGCAAATATTTTGTGTTTTAGTGCTTTGGACTTCAGATTTATGTCCCCTGTTGACACTTCTCCAGTGAGCACATTGAACCATTTGGTACCTTTTTTCAAAGCAACAAGCGAAAAATTCACAATGACAAGTGAAAGTGCCTGTCAGAATAGGAAAAAGGACTGGAGGTTGTTTCACAAAGTAATCAGTGATGCACAATGGACAGGTAGGCTGATAGGTGAATTTTAGTGATTTGACAAGTGTTTTGTTACTTAAAGATAATGACAGGCCCATTTTATCTTTTGTGTGTGTGAGAATTCTGACTTCGATGGGACCATCAGTTGCACTGTCAGTATTTGAGAGACACTTTATTGAATGAATGAATTTATTTATTTAGTGCTAGGAAATTACAATATATAGGGTTTAATTCAGTAGACAACCACTCTGCATACAAAATTGATTATACTATTACATATGTTTCAATTTTCTTCTTCTCTCTTCACTAATTCCAGTTCTTTTTAACTCTAACCATATATAATTTTTAATTTAATTTAATTGTTGTACTAATCTAATACAAAACATAAAAGAAAATAAGACCAGCATTCAGCCCTAGCTCTTTACCAGTCATATTTCTAAATTGCAGTATTTTCCTTAGTCAACTTCCTTCAATTCTTAATTTCTTAATTTATTTGTCTCTATTCACTGTCCAAACCCATTCATTTTTAACTTTACTTAATCATTTCGTATACCCTTACTTTCTGATATGCTCTTTTCTCCAAATTTCTGTTCCTTTGCACTTGTATTATGTGTTACTGGGTTTATTTATATCTGAACTTCTCATTTTTCGACACTATTCACCACTCAACCAATCACTTTCAACATCCTCAACATATGTTCCATTCAAAATTTCTAAGGCATTGAATTCACAGAAATCTATAAACTTTTCACATCCTTTGTCAACAAACTTATATTTACTCTGCCTGAACTTCTCTCTTTTTGACACCATTTCATCACTTGTCCATTCACTTCCATCAGTCACATCACTTTCCCCAATCCTAATATTAAGGTCTCCCATTCATATTACCTCTAAAATTGCATGCTTCTCCTTTAAGCTGATTAAGCTGATTTTTTGCCACCTGATTAAGGAGATTCGGGTTATGGAACCATGAGGAGACCGGTGGGTTATATATAATTCCTATGCACTTTATTTACCTGTTCCCACCCCTCCTCAATACCTCAAATCTCTGCACCATACAGCATTTTTGCCTCAACTACTGCTCCATATACTCTTTCTATCCATTTTACGTGCATCCCAGGTATTTTATCTAAAAATGCTCTAATAACTTTCATTGCCATTTTTTACAACTGCATTTTCATCTATATACTTAGCCTCCATTATAACTGATAATATTTCTTTTCTTTCGGACCGCATTTCTTTTATTCCTTTCCTTAAAGTGCTCCTTACAAGGAAACCCAGCCCTCCCGAAACCCTCCCCTTCTTTTCTATTATCTCTCCCTTTTCTTCCTATATATTTAAAATCCTTTACTTTTATCTATTCTTCTTTTAGCCACATTTCTACAACCGCTAAGTAATCCAACTTATTCAGCAGCCGCTGTAAACTTCCTGCATATAATTTATTTTTAAGGCCCTCACAGTTCCAGAAGCCCAATCTCCTTATTTGTTCTGTATCTTTCTGTGAACCTGCTGTTTCTAAATCTGTCTAATATTCTCTTACTCCTTAATTCAATTCCCTCTTTCAACATTGCTGGTTTATTTCTACCCAACACCAGAATACTACCATGTTCTGATGAGATGATAATATCTTCTTCCCCTTCTTCCGTATTCTCCTCACTCCCCTGATACCATGTCTTTCTTCTCCCCTTTGCCAATCCACGTGCTGCTGCTGCCTCTTCCCTTCTTTGTGACACAATTGTGCTAGGTGACGTCACTCCACTGCTACAGCTGGCTCTGCCTTCCATCACTGTTGTCATACCTAATTCGGCTGGTTCAGCTGATTGTATCCTCGTTCTACTTGGCGTCATCGCACGCTCATCGGTTCTTTCATCTATGCTGGCTGTTCCTTTTGGACTTCTCCCACCTTTATCTACTTCTTTTGCCATATTCATCACAGTTAACTTGTTCGTGGACTTTGTTCTTCCTGTTTCATTTCTCGAAGTCACCACTAACGTCTGCTGATTCATTTCCGCCCCATCACGTCAATTTACACTTGGATCCATCTTGTCCGTATCTAAAACTCTTTCGTCATTTATCCAAAGCTGGAAATTTCTAACGTATGCCATTTTTCCCAGAGCTCTTGCTTCTTTCATTTTTTGAATAAGATTTCATTGTAATATTCTCTTGTTAGGTGATAGGCCTTTATTGATAAATATATCCATTCCTTTTAGTTTTTTTGGCTCTTCTAAGTACTTCGTATACTAACTGGAAACAGAAGAAGGCTACAGGGTCCGATGGAATTCCGGGGGAATTTTGGAAAAATTTTGGGGAGTTAGGTGAGGGTACAAAGTTGTTGACACAGCTATTTAACAGAATCAAAGAGAAGAAAGTGATACCGGAAAGCTGGAAAGTGAGCATTATTGTACCATTGTATAAAGGAAAGGGAGATACAAATAATCCAAGCAACTACAGAGGAATTAGTTTATTATCTATATTAGGCAAGATATACACTGGTATATTAGCTAGAAGATTATACGAGTGGGTAGAGAGGGAAGATAAGTTATCAGAATACCAAACAGGTTTTAGGAGAGGAAAAAGAACAATAGATAACATAATGATAATTCAAACTATAGTAAACAAATATTTAAGAAATAAAAGGGGTAGGGTATACATATTTTTTGCAGACTTCGAGAAGGCTTTTGATACTATAAACAGAGAGGCTTTGGCATATAAATTGAGGAACAAAGGAGTCAGCACTGCATTCATCGAGGGGGTACAAAAATTGTATGAAGGAATTAAATTTTGTGTAAAATGTGGAAGAAATAGTACTACTGATTATATTCAGCAAAATTTAGGTCTGAGGCAAGGTTGTAAACTTAGTCCAATATTATTTAACTTATTTATAGATGATATTTTAGATAGAATAATGAAAAGTAATAAACACTGCCCAGTCATAGGGAACAAGGAAATACCAGGGTTACTATTTGCAGATGATCTAGTAGCTGGGGCAGTAACAGTGATAGGGTTGCAACATGCTATTAATGAAATTGCAAAATTTAGTATGGAATGGGGGCTAAAGGTGAATATAAAAAAGTCCAAGATAATAGTGTTCAAGAAAGGATCAAAATTGAAAAGAGAGGAAAGATGGTATATAAATGGAGAGCAAATAGAGGTGGTAAAAGAATTTGATTACTTGGGCATTAGATTCTCAAGCAACGGGAAGTGGGAAGCACAAGCTAAATATGCACAATTGAAAGGAAAGCTAGCGATGAAAGCTGTTAGAGTTTGCTTGTGCAAAACACCCACGCTAACAATGAACTGGTTGGAAAGGCTATATGAAGCTGTAGTAGAGTCAAAAATGTTATATGGAATAGAAATATGGGGGGTGGCAAAGGGATGGATTAAGATTGATATAGTCCATAGAATGTTTTGTAAAGAAGTTTTGGGTTTACCCAAGAGTTCACCAAGGGGCGTGGCACTGGCAGAGCTAGGAAGGGTAGGGAGAAAAGGTATAATAGTGGAAAGAATATTGAAGTATTGGTATAGATGTTTAAATTTAGAAGATAATAATATATTAAAAGAATGTATACAGTTTCAAAAAGCTGTCCTAGGAGAAGAGTGCTGGTTAGGGGAGATGGGAAATGTCCTAAAAGAAATTGGCATGAGGAATATTTTCCTATTAGATAAATATAATAATAGTGGGTTTTGGAAAGAAGTGAGATTGAGGGTGGAAGATATCGAGAAACAAGAGATATGGGCTAGTTTTGAGGATAAAAGGTCATTGATTTTGTATAAATCAGTTAAAAGAGATTGGGGAAGGGAGAAGTATGTAGATATATGTAATCAATTTGGTAGAATAGGTCTTGCGTGGATGCGCACAGGAGTAATATTTTTAAAAAGGAATGGATATAATGGCTCGGGGAGATGTATTATGTGTGATGAATCGGGTAGTACTTTTCATTGTCTAATAGAATGTGATAAGGTTAAAAGGTGGAGAGAGGTTATATGGAATAAAAAATGGGACAAGTTAAACAAAGAAGTAGTAGCATTAAGAATGTTGGGAAGCACAAAAGTAGAAATAATTAAAATGATGGGGACATTTTTAGGCAACACAAGGGATAAGTGGATAAGGAGCTTAAGAAAGGTACAGCTGAACGAGCATAGTTTGTAAAGTGGAGAGATGGTATAGTAGCTTTATCCCATATATACAGCCTAGGGGCCAAATATGGGGGAGCTAGAAAACTGGTGCACTAGACATAAGTTTTAGATGTAAGCTTTATTTGTATTATTGTAATAATGATGAAAATAAATATTACTTACTATATTACTACTAACTGGATTGTTGCTAACTTGACTACATTGTCCTCTTTCCCACTTGTCTCCCAACTCTAAAGGTCTCAACAATTTCCTAACCATACATCTCCAATTCAAGTTTCTCCTTCATTATTAATGCTACTTCTTCAGCAAGCCATATCCCTCTTCTCTCTTTTACTCCTACGTAGACCAAATTAAAATCTTCTCTCCCTTTCCTACATTTTTTCCTTCATTACCTTTACTCCCTGTTTAGTCTCTTGTACTTCATCTCTAATATCCTCTTTGATTTCCTTAATCATCATAGTCAATTTGTCACATAGTCATTTTTCCATACCTTCCACTTTATCCATTTTTTCATCGAGAGTCCCCAACAATGTTTGAACATCCTTGGGTCCCGGATTAACTTCTACTCCTCCAATCACCAACAATACTGTTAATACACTTCCAATGAAAAGTTGGTTACTGCAGTTTGTTTTATTAAGCCTGGTTTCATGAACATGAGCATATCTTTAATTATAATCATAGATGCCATTCATTCTTTTGTGATAAATATGTATTCGTTGAGTTCATCAGATGAATTAGTCATCTTCCTTGAGATTCAAACAAAGCTATGCCTTACTTAATCATAACTACATAGCAAGAAGGAAAAGACATCAGTGATGAAAAATAAAATACATTGTATTTAAGTTTTGACATGTGTTAATGAATAAATTCAGTCATTATAATCTTGTCACAGTGTGTTGTTTGTGATGAATTAACCAGTGAACTACATTTTGTATCGAGAGCTATGAATGAGATGATGTTGAAGAATTGAAGACCACTACTTTGTACCAAACATAAATTTAACAATTGTCTTTGTTAAGAACTGTTGCAACAGGCATGTGAGCTCCTGAATGGGAGATTTGTGGAATAAATCCAGTTGGGATTTAAATCCTCTCTGACTGAGGTTCTTCTTCTTCCCCTCTCTCTCTGTCTCTCTCTCTTGTTTTTGTTTTTTCAAAGAGGGAGAGATGAGAGAGAAGATAGAGAGAAAGATAGTTCCCTCTCTCTCTTGTTTTTTCATAGAGAGAGAGAGACGAGAGAGAAGATAGAGAGAAAGATAGTTCCTAACAAATTCTCTTCCTTTCTGTTATGCCAATGTATTTTATTAAGTATACACAGTCAAGTCTGTTGAAAAGACAAACTGATTTGACTGGAAACCCCTCTAGTGTATCTGAATTGACATTGTTCATACAAATGAAGGATTATTAAAATAGAAAGTCCATATGTAAAGGCACCCCAATTTTTCATGTTTTTTTTTAATAACATCTCCTGTTTTATTTCTTTTTGATTTGCATTTCATGGGAATTAAGAAAATGTTATTCTGATGAATTAGTGACTCAGAAACTTACCCATCTAGATTAAAACTTTCTCACTGTGTATATTGACAGTAGAATATACTCATCTGTAAAGGAACGGCCTGTAATAAAATTAAGGTGATTGTAATTAAACAAATTTTTCAATCTAAGCTCAATTCCATTTATTACATGTCAATACAAGGCATGGTTCTTAAGTTACTGTCTGCACAGATACTTGTTATTTCATGGCCAGTGAAATGTTGAAGCCTGTTTACACTATGGTAACAGTAAACTGAATTTTAAAACTGATTGTGACTGAATGAAGTCGTGTTAATCTTTCCAGTCAGTTGTGGAACAGTTATGTTACAGCTTTGTTTTCTAGAAAAGGCACTTTCTTTTTAACTTTCTATGGATTAAACAGAAAAAAGTGCCCATAGATTGCAACATTTCACAATCCAGGAAGGAACAGCAAAGGAATAAAATGGGGAAGGGGGCATCATTTTATATTTTTGTAAATAGAGAAAATTATGAGAAATATTCACAGCTTGGTTGAGGCTGATCAACAGAAAACAATGTACACTATTCAAAACAATTGTTATATTTCCATGGGAATCATTTTGAAGAATGACATTTATTGTAAGATAATATTTCAAACGCTATTTACGAAATTTAAGAATTTGTGTTTGAAATGGGACTCTTCCATAGTTAATAAAATGGATCTTCTGCCAATGAATGAAAGAACATCATTCTAGAAGTAATAATAAATTGTTTTCATGCAATTGTGGCTGAAAATGTGATGTGCATGTATGCAGTCCTTGAACAACTTGAATATTCCAAGCAAGGTAACATAAGGGAAACTGTGCTGTGTAAAATGAGGTGAAAGATATTAGGAAATGTATTGTGAATTACAAAGAAGTAAGATAGAGGCAGATTTATTCAAAGCTGTAAACAAACAAAATAAAAAACTGCTTAGCAATCCTAAAAACAAACTTTAAAGTAGTGTAGCTTACAAGCAGTTTGTATCTTGGATAAATATGGTGACAGCAATGAAAAGAAGGCACATAGTTCATATATGATGTACAGAATTAGAATGGTAATTTTTTTGAGCAGAAAGTTTATAAAAGGGCTTTAAATTTCAATAGAGCCTGTTTAGCATTATAACTACCATATGCAAGTGAGGTCCAATATGTATTATTAGTTGTGATAAGAGTTTAAAAAATAAATATATAACTACTTGTTCTGCACTGAAAGTTGATGACTCAGTAAAATGGAACTACATTGTTGTCTTATGCAGCAATGTAATAAGATGGTTGTGACATCAGTAGCTGGTAGCAAGACCTATAATATTTCAGTGGTGAGATCTGGCAAACACATTTATGGATTACCTTAGCAAAGAATCAAGTAACATAATTAAAATTTCCAATTTAATCACAGACTGCCCTTTGATGCAAGAATTTAGATGACATTATTTATGTATGAGGTGTGTTTTTAAAGTAAGTACCAATACTTTTTAATAAAATAACAGAACATTATTTTCCAAATATTTTATTATCATTCATTACCTTTACACCTTACATTACTTCTCCACATAGTCACCGCCATTGTTCAGGCACTTGTAACAGGAAATAAGTTTTTGTATGCCTTCATCAAAGAATGATGCCGCCTGTAACAAAAGCCAAGTCTGCACTTCTTGTTTCACAAGACCATTGTCATTGAAATATTTTCCACAAAGGAATTTCTTCAGATGAAGAAACAGATGAAAATCGCTTGGTGCTAAATCTGGACTGTAGGTAGGGTGGTCAAATTGTTTCCAACCAAATGATGCGATCAGATCTTTGTTTGGCTGTGTGTGGCTGGGCATTGTCACTCATTGTTTTTTCCCCATAAATCTCGTACAATTGGCAATGAATGGTTGCTGACATGATATTTTACTATTCAAAAAATGAATCACTGAGTTAACTTCACAGTCATTGGATCATTCAATTGTTATGAACATTTTGAAATGTTCTAACAACAGGAAGAGACAAAAAGATGATTACTCACAGCTACATCTGGCTTCCTAATGAATGGAAAAGTGATTGTGCATGCTCAAAATCATAACTGCAACCCTGCAGCGGCAAAATATTAAAATGGTACTTACTTTAAAACACGCCTCGTAATATCTGTGATAAAGTTTAAAAGAATATGTCTACTTTGAAGTTACAAATTCTTTATGGACAATCAGCAATACAACAAACAATATTTCTGTATAACATTTATATTCTGAAATAGTTGTAGATTTCTTCTTCTTCTTCTTCTTCTTCTTCTTCTTCTTCTTCTTCTTCTTCTTCTTCTTCTTCTTGTGTAATTTTAAAGGCTTATTAATTCAAAGAAAAGTAGTCAAATCTATATGCAGTGAAGGTGCAGAATTCAGAATCACTTAATACCAGGGATGGGACCTCAATACCTCAGTACTCTTGATACTTGTTGGTATCAAGTATGTCTACTTTGAGATAAACCTTCAATACTTTTTCAATGCTTTTAAATTATTAAGTTTTGCATTAATGAAAGTTGTTGCATTTAATTTTATGGTAGATAAGGAATGAAAGTAGTCAAGACTTCACATTATTGTCTCGCATGTGTCCCCAAAGAGTCACTGGACTATAGTTCTTGATAGACATGACTGTGTTTTCTGTTGGTGAATCAATGAAACATTCCATAGACTCTTGTGTCTAAATGAAAACATGCAAAACAATGGGTGAAGAAGTAGAGGTACTTGTGTAACATGCAGCATTAACTGAGTTGTAAATGAAGCTGATTTAACTGATGCACTAAATCATGTTTCAACAATAGCCTGGCTAGATGGCATACTCTAAGCCATTACATTTACCTACTCCATTAATCAAAATCTGTGAATCCAGCAGAAAGAAACTAGAACTTAAGATGTGAGATAATACTGGAAACGAAAATATTTGTGCTTTCCTTCCATCTGTTAGTTTGTGGTTTACACAAGTCAAACTCAGGATCATGAGTGTAGCTTACAGGTATACCATGCAATTAATTTCTGTAATATGGATTGAAAATCCTTTAAAAGAAAGTTTTCAGCACAAAGTATACTTACATAAAAAGGGAAGCATGGCAATTATTACCTATTATTATTATTATTATTATTATTATTATTATTATTATTATTATTATTATTATTATTATTATTATTATTATTATTATTATTATTATTATTATTATTATTATTATTGGGGATATACAACCTGTGGCATTATCAAGATTAAAACATTGCTGCCAATTGGAGAATGTCAAACAGGAACAATTTTGGAAGTAGTATACAATACAAAATTGGTTGCATGTTTTTGTACACAGAAGACTACAAATAAGAACATAATTCAATGAACAAGCTATCACCTTTACAGTTTTTTATAAAGTGAGTATTGAGCATTGGTGCTAAAAATCAGTGTCAGTATTGAGGATCAAGAAATAGTGCTATTGTTCATCCCTGCTTAATACAATATCTCGTAAGTATCCTGGAGTTATACACATAATGCAAAGCAAAATATGACATTTTTGTCAGCTTTTGCCATGATGTACAGGGTGGAAAGGGTACAAATGTCCACTTAATTATGAATAGAAGCCATCAAAGGAAGCAAGAAGTTCTACATAACCTTTGATCCATTTTCAACCACTTTGCCAAAAATAAATAATTTACAATGCAATAGCTGCAACTCAGTACTACTGAAGCACATACCATGCTATGTGTTATTATAGACCATATATCGCAGTCAGCTATGGAAATAAACAATACTGCTTTCACTTGAAGTTAGTGCCCATTAAGCATCCACATTATAAATGTATATACAGTGATATGTAGTCATGAAGAACTGAAAAAAAGAATCTATGCAAAACATATACCGTGAAACAAAATAAATGTCCAAATTTTATATTAATGAACACGTTACCTAGGAAAATCAAATGTGAAGCATTGACATAAGTTGTTGGCAAGACATTGTTGAAAATATTCTTTCCTTTAGACATGCATATTATCATCTCTCTACATGAAGATATTCTACATGTTTGTAAAGTTCAGCGATTTGTTTGCATCACATTTATGATATGCTTGTAAAACAACTCCATAAGGAATTTCAATTATGGAAGCTATTATCATTTGCACATGTTACTCTCGCAGAAGCAGAATGCATTTTTCTGCACCATGAATGTTTGGGTGCTATTTGCACCCAAACATTCCTGCTGCAACATTCACTTTTACTGTTTCCACATTTAATATAAAGAGATTATGACATGACCTAGAGAGCCTTCTTCTAAATAATTTAACTTGATAATCTAATGCTGCTCTCAATTCTGTAAACATTAAGATAGCTTTTAGGTATTGCCAATATGCAAAAGACTAGTTTCACCTTGGTGTAAAGTACAACTGCTGTTACTTACAGGAACCCCAAACCTAAACATTGTGACATATCAGTATGCAGTTGCATATGACAGTTACCTCTCTTGGAATTTCATAAATGCAATATACAATGAAAATTATGATTTTGAGGAATTTCCAATAGAAAATTGTTCAAAATATGTTGGTTCTGGGGAAGGGAAAAGGGGGAGAAAAATAAAAGAAAAAGGAAAAGTATAGAAAATATAGATTTAATTTCCTTTGAACTGTCCATAGTCGTAAGTATACTTTTCTTTTGCGGCAAATCTACTGCTCAAAGAAAAAAAAAATTCCAAAACGTATAATTCGGTGCACCATGTACAACCATCAGTTAAGGTATGGGTATCTACACCTACCTCTTGCAATGTGTATGTACAATAAGGGAATAAAAAAGCCACAGTCCAAGTAATTGCCACCTAGATGTAAATTATTCCTGGTTCCTGCTACAATTGCCCTTGCTGGGACTGCTGTTCCAGGCAGATCAACAACTTGCTTGGTTGAGTCATAATGGAGAATTTTCTGTTGGGCATACTAATGATTGTTGTTTGTTTCATTATGTTTAGTGAATTAAATGTTGCATGTGTGTAGCATTTTTCATATTCCTTGTATCTGTAATGAAGTTAATAATTTTAAATGTTATATACCTTACTTTTAATCAAATCAGCCTTAATATCTTCTGGTTATATTTCATGGTACCTAAGCTATAGCTTGCAAAAAATAAATATAATATCCAATTTATTTATCTTTCTGTAGTTCAATTTCCTCTCCCTTTTCTTGGTGATGTACCACTAATATGCGTACCACCAAAATTTGTAATGTAATACCTTTTAGAAGATTGGAAAACATGCAACTATAATGTTCTTGCAAAGTAATGCACTTTTTGTTGTTCTTCTGTTTCCAGAAATGTTGGTGGCAATATTAGAGATGGCATCACAGGTTTCTCAGGGTAGGAATTCCTAAATATCCTTTGTAGTACATTTGTAAATTAAATTTTCTGCATTAAAAGTAATATTTCTGCATAATTTTCAGGACTGTTATGTCAAAACCAAGAGAATTTGCTCATCTAATAAAGAACAAGTTTGGAAGTGCAGATAACATCAATACTTTAACAAGTAAGGCATTACCTCTTTCTTTTTATTTTCATATAATATATCATCTTATATTTCCTACAAGTTCTGTTCTTATGTATTTACCCCTAAACAAAATGATTATTTTTCTATAACAATATACAGGAAAAGTTGAAGGAATCAAAGCTATTGTACGTAAGGTATAGTGATCTATCTTCTCTTCACCACACACGCACACACACCTGAAATCTGCTTTCAATTGACAGATGTAATCAGAGTGTAAAGTAGAAATATTACTTCCATTGATATGTTATGGCCTGCTGAGCGTGATTTGCAAGTGGCTGAGAACCCATAGTGTAGGTAAACTAGTGATTTTGGAGCATAAATGTTAAAATAAAAATGTATGGCACTGCTGCAGTTCTTTCATAATATCCTTTTTTCATTATAAATGTTTTAAATTTATTGGGACATTGCACTACAAGTGAAACACCCTGATTCAATTACAATTATGAGGGTAATCCCAAAAGTAAGGTCTCCAGTTTTTTTTAAAATACAAAGAAACTTTTATTGACAACAAATGGTACATAGTTTTGAAGCTTTAACATTTGTCTATTTTTCCACATAATCGCCATTTCGGTCGATGCATTTTTGTAGACGCTGTGGCAGTTTTTGTATGCCCATGTCAGACCAGCTTGCCGCCATGCTCTTGAAAAAGTGATGGACCTCATTTTTCACTTCATCATCGTCACCGAAGCGCCTTCCAGCCAAGTGTTCTTTCAACTTCGGAAACAAGTGGTAGTCACTGGGTGCTAAGTCCAGACTAATGGGTGATGGTTTCCCATCCAAACCGTTGCAGAAGATTCATGGTTTGACGGGCGGTGTGGGGGCGAGCATTGTCATGGAGAAGGCTTATGCCCTTGCTTAACATTCCTCTTCTGCGGTTCTGAATTGCCCGTCTGAGTTTTTTTAATGTCTGACAATACCTGACGGCATTTATTGTTGTCCCAGGATCCATAAAGTCGACCAACAATATCCCCTTTTGATCCCAAAACACAGTTGCCATGACTTTACCGGCAGACTGTGTTCTCTTGAATTCTTGGGTGAACCGGAATGCCGCCACTCACATGATTGTTGTTTGATCTCAGGTGTGAAGTGGAAAGCCCAGGTTTCATCACCCATGACTATTGAATCCATAAGGTTGTCCTTTTCATCTGCATAGCGTTGAAGAAATTGGTGGGAAGTTTCAGCACGTTGCCTTTTGTGATCTTCTGTCAGCATTCTTGGGACACATCTTGTGCACACCTTCCGAAATTTCAACTCTTCAATCAAAGTCCGATGAATAGTGCTTCGAGAAATCTCAGGAACAACAATGCAGAGTTCATCGAGAGTGATCCGCCGATCTTGAAGCACGATTTGCTCAACCTTTGCGATTGTTTCGTCAGAAATGGATGGTCTCCTGCTTCTTTTCCCATCATGAATTTCCTTGCGACCATTTGCAAATTCTCTACACCACTTGCGGACATTTTTGACATCCATACAAGACTCTCCATACACTTCCATCAACTGTCGATGAATTTTGACAGGTTTAATCCCTTTTGCACTCAAAAAGCGAATAACTGAGCGAACTTCGCACCTGGCAGTAGTGGCTAACGGGCGCTCCATTATAACTGGCTGTCAAGCCAAGACTGAGGGCGCTAAGGGATGTGTGGGGTTTCTGAAGAGAGTGGAGGGAGGAAGGAAAAAAGCAGTATGGCCAACATCCACACATAAGTTTCCCTGCGATCCCAGCGCTTTGGAGACCTTACTTTTGGGATTGCACTCGTATAAGGAACATCAGTTCCTAGTCCATTCTAAATCAGGTTATACACGGCATGACTGCATTTCACTTGTAGATTGACAATGTGTTGATGTAGTGGCATTCACTTTGATTTTAGCACCAGCTGCACAAGGGTTATGTAGACCCTCTGTTTCTTTCTCACTCTTGCTGTCACTTTTAAGAGAAGCTGTGCGGGAGGAGGGACTGCTTAATAATAGAGAAAATTCAATCAACATAGAAAGTGATGTAGTATTGTTACGCACTAGATAAAACAGATGTGAGTTACCCACTCACAGAATAACATTCAATAGAGATGCATTTTGAACAGGTCTCTACTGCAAGATCCTTGCAGTTTGGCTTACAGGGTTTTGCACAATGCTTTGTTGTTTTGTGGTCCTTGGACAAAAGTAGCACCTAGTTCCTTTCCTGATTGATACTGCATCAGTTTGTTGGTAAAAAATTCTGTTCGTTGTCTCGCTTCTGGTGAAGAGGTTTTGGAACAGTAGTGTTAGCTTTTTTCTTCAAATAGTCATCCAGTGGGTCCTATCCAAGGTCTTTCAGGAAATTGGTGAGCAGTTTTTTTTCTTGTATTCTCCTGTAGTTATTTTCAGTGTAAAAGTAGAAAATAGTCTGTGACCAGTTCAATCAATGATTGAGAAGTTTCAGCATATCTGATTTACAACCTCTGCACTAGCCCTTGTTTTATTATAAAAGGTGTTGCTTTCTGGCTTCTTTACAGCACTTTTCTGGAATACTTTGTCTTTTCAGATCTCTCTGAATGTTGGTGTTATTCACTGTTAGATCTATCATCTGATCTGTAAATAGTAAACGACAAGGTTTTTATATTTTGTTGCTGCTTGCTTTACTTCAGTTTGCTTCTTCACTGTGTTTCAAGCAGGTGTTCTTCCCCTAGCATTTAGTAGTTTCTTGTACCAGAGAGTATCCTTATTAGGATTAAGTTGCAATGCCAAAGGAGTTTCTCATCCAGATTGGCTAGCTTGAACTGCTTTATTATTGTTATTATTTATTGATATAACATATTTCCTTTTTATCCTGTGTATTGAAGCAGAATCCTGAACACTGATATCAGTTCAGTCCTCTTTGTAAGATAAAAGAAAATGTAACAAAAGTTACATTGTCTGAAGCCTCTAGCACACCCATTTTCTCATCCTCCATCAAATATCTCTTCATTCCACTCATTTAGATATGAAAACCATGCAAAGTGCACATGGAAATTAGTGTTGATTATCTAATAAAATAGTGCCCTAGCATTTACAAGTCTTCAACACCTGGGCTAAAGACACTTGCACTCTTAAGATGTTACATTTCTTGTATTTCTTTTACATATCATTCAGATTGTATATTTGGGTGTGTTTACACACATGCATGCTTCTTTAAAGGAGTTTGTACCATACGTAACATAAATAAATAAATAAATAAATAATAAATTGAAGTGTTCATAATTAAAACTGTATTATTTACGTTTCAACACTTACAGACATTACAGGCTTCATCATCAGGTATACTTATACATTACTAATTGCAGCAACTTGATGATTAGCTTGCCTGACCAGAGCTGGGGAAGGAGAGGTAGTCAAACCTGTCTGCTGGTGAATGTCCAGCCCAAACGACCCATCCAGATTTTGGATAGGTGCAGTAACATCATAATATGTTGTCGATACATAGGCTTCCCCTCTGTTAATATTATTTGAATTTTTAATTATTTCTGTTTCCCTCTGTAACCTATGCCTGTATTTACAAATTATTCCAAGCATAATTGCATTGCCACAGTATATGTGGTGCCTAAATTCTTTCATATGTACAGCAACAGCGGATTAAAAGTTGTCAGATGTCTCAGCAGGATGTGTTCATTAGTGTCACATTTATGCTATGTTGTTTTTTTTTTAATTTCATTTTTTAATTTTTTTTTTTTATGTATGTATAAATTTTCACGAGAGCATTAAATATAGTATACCTCTGGTTTGATAAGTGGGTCCTATTCTTTTTCAGAGTACATAAACTTACTTATTTTCAGAACGGAAATGCATAACCATCCTATGCTTCCTTAACAGGCATTCCCATCGGTAGTGCTATTTTTGTATGAAAGCAATGCTGTATTTTGCAATCCTTCCTCTTTTTCTTCCTTCTCAGTTTGCATCCCCCATTCTTTCATTCTCTTCTTTTGTTTCTTCTTTTGCCTGGATGCATAATTTCTGGTGTAAAACAGTTTTTATAATTTTTTGTTTTCTACACTCAATAAGGTGAAAATTGAGTAGCTGAAAATTGGAATCCATATCAATACCTAATATACAATAAACAAAATAGCACACTATAAAAATTTGTATAAGTTTTCTCCTCAGAAGTAAAATGCGACCGAATCACTACTGACATTGCAGCTTAGAACAATTGGTTACGCTCTGCTGCCATTTGTAACGAACTGTTTGGAAGCGTGCTGGGCCCATAATCCAGAGGTCCGTGGATCAAAACCACGCTCTGCTACAATTTGTAAAATTCTTTTTGCATTTGTAACGTTCGTTACCAATTGTGACGAGTCGTGGAAAGAAAATTATAAGCACTGCAACCCTTTTTAACGACTCGTGTATTTATTGGAACAACTACCACCTTCCCTACTACCAGAGGATGTGGGTTTTGACTTATGAAGAGAAACTCATGACGCATTTAATTTTAACCATTTTATATATATTGCTATCTTGACCTTTAAACATTATTAAAACTTCATTATGACCTTCCAACATAAAATTATGACTTTTAATTTAAATTTTCTTGCATGCTATAGTTTGTTGTTTAATAGAGTTTAAAGCTTATAATTTCCCTAACTTCACTCACTTCTTACTGTGTCTTATAATGTCCACAAGTTCCTCCTTTACTGTACACACTTTTAATAACCGAGTATATAAAGAGTATCTTTCAGATTTTAATAAACAATTCCTTAGCATGCTTTACTTTTTTGACTACCAAAATAATTCACAATAAAGGCTACCGACCATTTTATACACCAGTTAAACTGAAGTAGCCTAACAGCTGAAAACTAACATAAATAAAAGAAATGGAACTTTTTACTGGATGATTTGCAGTGTCAGGTGTCTAGGTGGTGTGCCTTGTAGAGCCAGCTGGTTGACCTTCACTATCGATGTTCTGGAAATGTCGTCGTTTCTCAATGCAATACAGGAACATTTGACTAGTCTTGCAGCCATCCTATACTTCTACAAGACGTGTTCAGTGCTGCTTGTATGATGAAATTCTTGCTTTTAAATATTATCCTGGAAATCTTTGAAGTAGTGAAGAGAGGTTACATTGATGATCATAACTCACAGTTGTGTCTAATATACAGCAGGCAAATAATATTCTCTTCGTAATTTAATACATTGAAGCATGCAGACAAAGACTGAACTTTACTGTATTGAAGTAAAGACACCACTGTATAACATGCAATCCAAGACTCCACTTTACTGCATGCGTACAAAGACTCGGCTGGACTGATTGTGTGCGATGACTGTTCTTTACTGCTACTAATGGTGGTGTCAGCTATATTCTACTGAATATGACACATGTCGCTAGACAATATGGCAGCAGTCAAAGGCTGAGAGCAATGAATTTTACAGTTCCAAGCAAAAAGACAAGAGGAACGTAAAAATAAAAAACTAAGTTAATTTAAAATAATAGCAACTAGACACCACTAGAACACAAAGATAACATTAAAGAAATAATGATAATTCATTGTATTTTATAAAAACAATCCTGACTTTTAAGCATTTGTGCATGTATTGGATTTGAAAAACTAAAATAGTGCTATAAGTAATAAACACAGTAGAATGTGTAGCTGTAGTCATTATGAGCCTATCAAATAATGTAACTGGAGCAGTATTATGGGTACTTTGTTTTAACAGTGATAATAATTGAAGAAATTAAAACAGAACATAATTACTATGCAGCTAAGTTAAACAGTATTAAGTTATACAGGCGCACATAAATGCCAATTCACCTTATTACAAAGAAAGTGGGTCAAAATATGACAATTTTAAATTTAATTATGCTCTGAACATCTGTGTTATGTTTTGGGACAAAATATACTTTTCCTAAACTCCCTACCTTTATATATATAATCATATGTTTACAAGCTCAGCTTCAAATGGAATGAAAATAAAACAGCTAGATAACACAAATATCAAACATTTCAGTTTATTAGGACTTACCTGCCTGTTGAACACTATTGTAAGAACTTATTCTCATGCTTTATATATTTCATTACAACAGGAATAGCAAAATTAAGGATTCCAAAATTGTACAAAGAAGCATTTTTGGGATATGATTATATTCCACTCAAAAGCTGTGAATATACTATAAAAATTAAAATATTCTGCACTAATTTAATACATTGGAGCAATTTTTCTCATTTACCACTGTACAAGCCAATACACACTGATAAACTTGTATAAGATCTCTTTTGTATTTACTGAAAATTAAAGTCAACACAAAAGCTAACAGTCCATCCACTAAATCTGCTAAAGTTACTACTGGTAATATACTAAAGCTTGCCACATACTTATTAGTTTAATAAAAAGAATAAAATTACTGAAATATATGATGTGAAGCCAAAGTCAGATAGCCTCAGTGTGTTCATTATAAAATACATACAATAATTCATATTACAGAAAAAAGTGGCTTTTAATACGCACATTATTCCATGTAAATATCATAGAAATACTGAAAGTATTGTTTCCTTCCTCATGGCAAGCACAAAATACTCTAATGAAATCACTCGCTGGTCAGTTTCTTTATTTTTCTTTTATCGCAAGACTTTTGTTTCTTATCCTCTGTCACATTTTGGATTAATTATTTACAATAATTTTGCAAACAATTGAGCATACATCATGAAAATAGTCTTCAAATTTATGATTGCATTGATTGATGATCGTTTCCCTGGTTTCATCTATAATGTTTGCTATATAGGGACTGCACAAATTCTTCAACAAGGCAAGATGGTTACTGCTTTTAATAAAAATCATCGTAATACTATTTAACTAAGCCTTGAAATAGTTGGATACACAACCATGTTACTTTTACGCAATATATTGTGGGTTTCTTTAGAGAACCTCTACTTAAGGAATCAACCAGCCTTGCTGCACCTTCAAATTCATACTCTAAAGTGTAATTTAAAATCAATAACTCAATGCATTTGGTACATATTATGCCATTTGCTACCTTGAAAGCAGCATAACCTGCAATGTAAAACACGATAGGCATTACATCATTATTCACCGGTTTTGCAATTTCAATTTCTGTCACAAAAAGGCAGCAATGATGGAACATGTTTTAAGCTTCTTACTGGAATGTTACCATGTTTTGATGAAAATAAAAGCAAATTTTTAATTCTGATCTCTTTCTTACTCTCGTATAGCTGTTGGAGAAAGATAAAATAATTACTGCCAGGCAACTGGCGGTAAAGACTGAATCGCTCTTCAAGAGGATGTGTTTGAAACTTGCCAAACAGAACATAGTTTACTTTTAATTCTGTTAGAGTATAAGTTGCTAAACCATAAAGGCTTGAGCATATCTGCATTATTGCATCAAATAATGCAATGTCAGCCCTTGGTATACATTCCCCCTACAGAGCTGTCCCCAATTGCACAACCATGCTGAAATTTTATTCAGGAAAATTAACTCTTCTTGCTCGATGGCAAAGACTGCTTTGTAATCAGCATTTTTATACCTTACATCCTTATATAGAAGCTTAACATTCACAATATTCCACCATTTTAGGATAATATTTAAAAACTCTGCTGTTTCTCCATAATCATCATTGCATTCTAAGAGGGTATTAATATTTTCATAATTGAAAATTGTACACACCAGACTCAGTTTTTGTCTTTCAATATTTGATGCATAAACAGCTTTTGCATTTAACTTATGACAAAATTTCAGCAATTCATTCTTTTCTTTGTGATAAAGTGATCTGAGGTAACCAAAATTAGCACTCTTAATTATATCTGGATATTCAAAATCAGGAAAATTAAATATAAGATCTTTCCGGTTTATCCAATTATTCCTTATATTTTTTAAAATATGCATAGTATCATAGAGCAAAAACAGAGGCTGTGATTGGCTAAAGCGATTTACTACTGAATAATAACCAAATGTATGTGGTGTGAATTTTGAAACAAAGATTTGTTGATCTGATTATTATCAGCTATAAGACTGATTATTTTTACATCAAGTTTGCCAAGTTCGCAGAGAACGTTACTCACAGTAGCATGTAAGAAGTCCCCAGAATTTCTACTGACTGGCAAAATGGCAATGACATCTGAATAATTACCAAATGCAGCATTTACTGAAAACACTTGAGCTGTTTTAGCAAGCTCATGTGTATTTGTTGCACTAGTTCCTACCAATTCACCACCTTTAAAAGTTAACTCTGGTGAAATATAAACTTCATCCATCAAAAGATTAACAACTCTTTCCTCAGGTTTCAAGGAACAAATGCGACCAATAATGTAGGAATTGCTAATATTAAAATTGCTGTCACTTACATTTATACTGGCAGCCAGTTTTCTTAAGTTACTTGAATGTGGAAGAGTTAGTACCTGTGACTGATGTGTGGTTCTGTAACATGCAGGAGATATCAGGAACATTCTCAGAGCCAACCTAAGAAGATCTGATGAAAATCTGTACCTTTCCTTCTTAAAGGAGAATAATTCTATCTCGTCTGTAAGGACACTTAACCTCACTTTTTTACCAGCATCTAGCACATCATGTTCTTTTAACAATTTCACTGCTGCAGCAAGTTTACTTTAAGTTTGACAAAGGCACACTACACAATTCAAATAATGCATCCACCTGAGATTTCTCCAAGATAACACTAAATTCGAGATTCAGTTCATTAGGATTCAATTCTTTGTCAATTATGCTGTAAAGCACTATTACTAGAAACCACAAAACTACTAACAACATAAGGCACTGATACTGTATTTATTTTTAGCACTGTAATAGCACCAACACTAATTGAAAGTGCCCAATCTTTTCTCTTGTTCACACATTTTTTTATATAAATGGTTACGTCTTCATGTGTGAGTAACTTGTTATTTTCTAATTCCTTATCATATGAAGCTAAACTTTGATCCAGCGCTGTTTGAAGTGCTTCATCTTCCCTTTCCTCTCTTGTTCTTCTTTTCTTTGGAAGTGAAAAGCTTAAGTGGGGTATACTTTCATTAACAACTGTAGGAAAAGCATTATCACTAAGGCAAGGATTAGCACATGGAATGAAATGCACTCTTCCATCTTTCCTGCCATTTATTCTAGACAGTGTCTAATGCAGACTCTAGCATTTTCAATGAACTCAAAATTGTGCCTGCGTATACTGCTTAGTCATAATTTTTGTCGTTCCTCATCTCTGGGAAACCTAAAGCAGGTTACATACGGAGGCTCATAATTCGATCTGCAACCTGGTACTGAACACTTGAAAGGCATTGCAGCTCTGAAAATACAAAGAAAACACTGTTGTTTTATACATTTACAATATAATTCTGTGATAAAAGCAAACAAATAGTTATTAGTTACTTTCAGAGTTGTGCCAGACATAACCAAGTATACTTCTGCAACATACTATAATAACAGATATAATAACTATAATAACAGATATTACTACTTACCCCAATGTGGTTTGCAATCCGTAGAAGTGGGGGTAAAACTCGAATTTTTTCACACATGAAATAATTCAAAATATGCACTGGAGAACTGCTTTATTCATTGATAGAAAATTTGCAACACAAACATGCCTTTCCAACGTTCGCCGCCTGCACTAGGTCACGTGACCATGCACTGACGGCAGAGCGCGCAGGCCAGATATGTAGTAGGCTGTGATCAGCATGTCCACAGAAGTGTAATCGCAGGCTTTCTGTATAGCTGGCTAATAAAAAAATGGAGCTGTCTTTTTTTTTCTTTGTTTCTTCTTTTATTTTCCTTTCCATTCTTCTTTTATTTTTTTTTAAGTGGTGATTGCGATTTCACTTTAGAAGAACTTCACCACTGTTCTCCTTCAGGTATTGTGTATAATTCAATGAAATCTTTTTGTGTGTGATGTTTGGTACTTCTTTAAATTCTAATTGGTCCTTTACAACATGCTGCCAGATAGTGCTTTGTTGGATGAACGACAAGCTTACATTTTCTAACAGTTTGATCCCAAATTCCACAGTACCTCTGGCTTGCACAATTTTCCATTTGCAGGCATTATCTCATGACAGCGGAAAGTGTTACCTATGAATAAAGTAGTTGACAGGTTGAATTTTTCTCTTTTAGGGAAAATACAGTGACGTTTTCTGACATTTACATACACATACTGAATATTTAATTGAATTTCAATTACCCTAGCTTCAGTGAGTCTAGGCTGATGATTGGAGATAACAGTTTCCAAAACATGTTCCAGTAAGTTTTGGTTTAGAAAGTGAAGCTAGAATAATTAAAAATTCAATTTGTTTTACCAGGTGTTTGGATTCTTTGAATAGTAGATCTTTCCAAAATCAATGGCAGTCAATCTGTAACCTTCTTTCCATGACCCCAGCACCTGATAAGATTGCTCCTTGGCAGTTTCCTCATAAGCTTCCTCTGTTCCTCAATAGCAGCTACAAGCCTTTCAGCTTTTGAAGAACAACAGTCAACACCATAATAATGGACATGAATTACGTTCAAAGCACTTAATTTTTGTTTTTGTATTGTACTAACATTTCTGCATAGTGTTGATACCCTGTATTGTTGATACCAGATGATACAATCTCGTTACATGGTACCTGTGAAACTGTCTTAGAGGCAAATTCTTCGCTTCTTGCATGGAATTAATTGCTGCAAGAAGGTTGATGGAAACTTTGCAGGCTCAATATGTGGTTTAATAATTCACCATTTTTAGGAAACTGGTTCAGAGCATAGTGTACTGCTGCAATTTGTTTACAACTAGCTCTAGGGCCTCTTCCAGCAATACACTTGCCTTGGGTACAATTAATGTTTCTGTGTGCACCTAAAATTATAAGGGGCAGTTACAAAGTAATGCCTCCAACTTTTTTTTTCTCTTTTAGTTTATAAGAAAACTAAATTAGCTATACATTTCATGATAGCCACAACATTCATGTTTAATTTGTCAGTTTTCAATATAATCTCCTTTTTTTTTTCCACAGTTTTTATTCACCTTGAAACAAGAACATGTATTCCAGCACTGTAAAAATCACAGCCCTTTTCCTCAGGCACTGACATACAGAATTTTTCAGTGTCTTCTTTTCTTCAAAGTGATACCCATGATGAGCTCCCATTAGTGGCACAAACAGATGGAAGAATAAATGTTAAAACACTGGTCAGCAGATTAAAAACACTTGTTGCTCCACTTACTTAAAAATTCTATTCGAACATGTTTCGAAGAGAGTGCTCTTCATCCTCAGCGAGCCGGCCGACTGATGTACACATCAAATAACTTCTTCCACTTTCTTGTTGCCCGGTGTGCCTCTCTTTCTATTGGTCAGTCGTAAGACGTCGTCCATCACTGGAGTTTCAGAATTCATGGTTCGATTTATGTTTTTAATGATATGTATATTTTCCCATACCATTAATTCACTATGGTTCTTGGCTGATTTTAAAAGTTTAATTTCGTGACTAATATTATGATTATGTGATAAAAACTGATGGGTTACGGCTGATTTATCTGTCTGTTTATATTTTATATTTCTGAAATGTACTTTTAATCTGGTTTCCAAATTTTTCTTTGTCTTCCCAATTTTATGACAATCTTCCAATTGATGCAGTAAATTCCTGATAATTTATTACTCGGAGTAGTATTTTTTAAAGGAAGGTTGAATGATTTTCTCACACTATATTTATTTTGTGGAGCCAGTTTTATGTTATAATCTTTAAAAATCTTGCTGAATTTGTTGAACACTTTTGGGTGGTATGTAAATTTGCAGAATCTTCCCTGTGTGTCTCCTGTATTTAATATGCTAACGTTCTTAATAGTTTTTTGTGTCCTATGTTTTTTGATGATTTTTGTAATAAGGCTGGCTTTAAAACCATTCAGATTTGAAACATGTTTAATGTGCTCCAGTTCTTTGTTATATTCCTTTACAGTTAACAGGATATATCAGGCTGTGAAAAATGGCATGTTGATGTGCTTTTGGGTTGAAATTGTTGTTTTTAATATAATCATCCACGTGTGTTGGTTTCCTGTAAATTCCATATTCTAATCTGTCCATATTTCTCATAATTTTTAAATCAAGAAAAGGTAGCCATCCATCTTGCTCTATTTTGATCATAAATTTTATATATTTGTCCTGCAGATTTAATAGTTTTAAGGCATCCTGGGTTAGTTTTTTTAGGAACGATAGCAAAGATGTCATCAACATATCTAAACCATGTTTTAAATATGTATGGGAAAGCTTTAGTAACATGCATTTCTAATTTGCTCATGTATTAATCAGCCAACAGTGGTGATATGGGATTGCCCATAGCCAAGCCTGAAGTTTGTTGAAAAAAACTTGTTATTGAACATGAAACTATTTTATGTGATGCATAAATCTATGAATAGTATATATTCTTTAATTTGTGCTCGTGAAAAACCGTGTTCCGAAAGCCAAAGATTTATAAGTTTTGGTATCTTTTCTGTAGGAATACTAGTAAATAGAGAGCTGACGTCAAATGATACTAAATGATACACTGTTGGCTGATTTATACATGAGCAAATTAGAAATGCGTGTTACTAAAGCATTCCCATACATATTTAAAACATGGTTTAGATATGTTGATGACATCTTTGCTATTGTTCCTAAAAAACTAACCCAGGATGCCTTAAAACTATTAAATCTGCAGGACAAATCTATAACATTTACGATTGAAATAGAGCAAGATGGATGGCTATCTTTTCTTGATTTAAAAATTATGAGAAATATGGACAGATTAGAATATGGAATTTACAGGAAACCAAAACACGTGGATAATTATATTAAAAACAACAATTTCAACCCAAAAGCACATCAACATGCCATTTTTCACAGCCTGATATATAGATTGATTATTATCCCGTTAACTGTAAAGGAATATAACAAAGAACTGGAACACATTAAACATGTTGCAAATCTGAATGGTTTTAAAGCCAGCCTTGTTACAAAAATCGTCAAAAAACATAGGACACAAAAAACTATTAAGAACATTAGCACATTAAATACAGGAGACACACAGGGAAGATTCTGCAAATTTACATACCACCCAAAGTGTTCAACAAATTCAGCAAGATTTTTAAAGATTATAACGTAAAACTGGCTCCACAAAATAAATATAGTGTGAGAAATTTGCTCAACCATCCTTTAAAAAATACTACTCTGAGTAATAAATTGTCAGGAATTATTGCATCAATTGGAAGATTGTCATAAAATATATATTGGGAAGACAAAGAGAAATTTGGAAACCAGATTAAAAGAACATTTCAGAAATATAAAGTATAAACAGACAGATAAATTAGCCATAGCCCATCATTTTTGGACACATAATAATAATAATATTAGTCACGAAATTAAACTTTTAAAATCAGCCAAGAACCATAGTGAATTAACGGTACAGGAAAATATACATATCATTAAAAACATAAATAAAGCCATGAATTTTGAAACACCAGTGATGGACAATGTCTTACGACTGACCAATAGAAAGAGAGGCACACCGGACAACAAGGAAGTGGAAGAAGTTACTTGACGTGTACATCAGTCGGCTGGCTCGCTGAGAATGAAGAGCACGTCTCTTTGAAACATGTTCAAATAGAATTTTTAAGTAAGTGGAGCAACAAGTGTTTTTAATCTGCTGGCCAGTGTTTTAACATTTTATTGACATGCTCCACTGTTTTAAACACTTCATTTTAATTATTATTTTTATATAGTTGGAAGAATGGTGCAATATGAGGACTGTATGGTGGATGAGGCAAAACTTCCCAGCATCCCAGCAGGTTTTTTGTTTCTTGCCATGATGCAAGATGGTGTGCTCTTACATTGTTGTACAAAAGAACATCATATGCTCTAGCTTTTGATGAGCCAAAATGGCAAAGACATGCTTTAAACTTCTTGAGCATGTTGACATATTGGATAGAATTTATTGTGCATCTCTACTCCAAAAACTCAATCAGAATCACATCCTCCACGTACCAAAGCTTGACACTATAATTTTCCCAGAGTTTTGAATTACTACTTCCCCAGCAATGCTTTGTGATGTAATTCCAATGACTGCCTCTTAGATTCACGATAAAAAAAAAAAAGAACCCAAATTTAATCTCTGGTAACAGTAACAGTCATTTTCTAAACACATCAGTGCTTGTCATCAGTTGACTTAGGAAACTGTTCATTTAGGTTTGCCATATCCATGGATTCTGTGGACTATCCACAATTTTATGGTAAATGAAAACGTCCAGGCTGAAAAGACAGATGTCTGCAGTTTTTACTATATTTGAATTTGACTTCAATGTTTTTTGTTGTAGGCTAAAGATGATAGTTTTGAGAATTGGTTGTCACATAAGACATGGGTTGCCTTTATTCATAATTACGTTTCTAGTAAGCAGTATTCAGAGTTGCTAAAAGCTATGGGATATTATTTCTCCATTCCTGGTCATAACACCAATGTAAAGAGTTTTTTCTCTCATGAGTGCTCAGTGGACAGAAGAAAGGAATAGGTTAACAATAAAATCAGTTAATGCAGTGCTGCAAATATGATGCAATATGAAAAATATAAGTTGTAGTGAGTTTCATAAACTTATTGTGAACAGTACCAAGTTCCTTTCTTCTGTTCCAATTCCTGAGAAATATGATTCATAGAGAAAAAGTTAAATGTTGAAGTTGTACTGAATACATTTTATACAGTTTTTATAATATATGCTTACTTAAGGTAAAACACAATTAAGCAATCCTTCCAAATCTCTGGATTATTAATTAACTATACATTTCTCCTACATTAAGACTCCTTATTCCTCAAAATTTAATTTCCTTAAATTGATTAAACTAACAAAATGTCCTGGTTTTGGATTGTGAGATTATGGCAACGCTATGTTCACAGCAGTGGACCATAGAAGAAGGTTTGAGGAATTGTTCCACAAATTTCAGTATAAAAAATCTGGAAGCATTATTTTCTGACTGTACCTCATAATTTTATCCTGCAAATCTTGTGTTTTGTCTACTCAGACTTCGCCTACTACTTACAAATACACCATTTACAGTAGAATCTCATTAGTACATTCTTGCTGGGACCAAAGGATTTGGATGTTAACATGTTTGGAAAAATATGTTAACAAAAGAACAAAATCTCCAATTTGAGAACCTTATAATTCTGTAATAAGAATCTAATAATACGTCTTATCTCACAAGTGAATATGAAGTGCATATCTGTGGTTGATTGCTTTGTTGGTTTTAATGCCAAATTGTTACTGACCATCTTGATTAGTAAAATCATTACATTGCCAATAACTTCAAAACTACACACATATTGCTTCTTTGTGTTCATAGCCTCCATTGCTTCTGATACTAGGAATTGGCTCAGCATCACTTTCATCCCACTTTGATGCTTGTTCTGTTATCTTGCTCTTCAAGTATTTCAACTATCATCACTGTTGCACACGTTGGAATTTCATTGTTAATGTTTACGTATGTTTACTACATTATCTGCTATTTGGCACCATTCTTCATACTCAGAAAAATCATTTTCTAGGTGATATCACCAAGAACTTGACAAAAGCCAGCTTTATTGAAGTTCTGATTTGTATCTTGCGACACAGAATCCCAGGCAGCCTAAATGAAATGCATGGCATCTAAGACTGATGTTTCTTGTCGATTCCAGTGCAGCCAACCTTCTGTGTACCAGCCTCTTATGATATGTTTGCTTTATGCACTGTATTATACCTTGATCTTAAGAATGTAGCTTACTCTTGTAGTTTGCTGGGAAGAAAATTATCTTTGTATCTTAATTTTGAAACAGTTGGTGGATAAGTGGCACACTGATAAATGGAGAGTGCAATTTTCTGGTTTCTTATGCCCAGTCTTGCATCTCATGTGCATAAGGAATTTTCAAATACCACAGAAGTTGCTCAGGCTTTTGTGTTGGAAGTGTGCTTACATGGTAAAGATCACACATTCTTGAAGCATTGCAGATTGCATGCTTTTGAATAACCATATCAACTTCTATGTTCCACTTTTGTTACAGCACAACATAACTGTAAGCCTCTCCTGGTTAAGTTTCCCACCGTGACACTTAGTGCCCTTAAAATCTAGTGTTTTATCTGGCAGAAGATGTAAAAATAGTCCCATTTCATCTGCATTATAAACATCGTCAGGGCTATAGTTTTTCAAAATGAATGGGAGCATTTTTTTGTTTTTTTTGTTTTTGCTTTTTGAGTTTCAATATTTTCACATAGTGTAGCATCATTATTTAGCATAGCAGCCTCATCTCGCACACACCTGTAAACTAAGTCATGTCAGTTCTTGAATCTTTCAATTCAGCCATTGGTGCTGCTTTAAAATCATCTAATCCCATCTTTTGTGCTAAATGTGTTAACTGAGCTTGAACCACAGTACAACCTATTGGCATGTTTGAAACTTGTGCTTGTGTAAACCACTTTAGTAGATCGTCTTGTAAATCTTGAAACTGATCCGGGTGATTATGTTTTCTTTTAGCATTTTTCCCTTCTTCAAAAGCAGTTTCAATCAGTTTATACTTGCTAAAAATGGTGTTTAAGGTTGACGGTAGAATGTTTAACTTCCATGCCAAACCCATGCATTTCATATTTGGATTACGATCTACTTCTTGAAGGATTTTCAGTTTTTCACTGTTTATTTGCCACACTTTCTTTTCCTCCATTGTAAATGTAAATAGTATGGAGTTAAAGTGTGATGCATGTATGGTTAGTCAACACTACCAACTATCATCGGCATTTACCATGCCAAGCTAAAGCATCTATCCAACCCACACTAATTGCATCACACAAATGCATGCATGCCATTGGCTCCCGGTTCCCATGCCAATTGGACTGAACAAAGATTGATCAAAATAGTGAATGAGGTCGAACTTTGAACTTAGTAAGTGCGAGCAGGAAAATGTGCTAAACAAAGGGTTTTTATAGCATTTGGGTCTGGGGCTTTTATAATTTGACATCATATATGGGAAAAGTATTACTGGAGAACACACTAACAAGATTCCCCTGTACTTCAAATGTTTGCTTTATGAACGTTGCCTGTAGCTCACATTACACACAAATTTATAGTTCATTTAAGGTGTACCATCTATTTTGGACTTTTGAAAGTTAAAATAATCCAGCAGGTGAACATTTGTGGTTGCAATTTTGTACTTGTACCTGGTTGTTAAGTCCAGAAACCTGGCATTACTTGGAAACTGTAACACTTGTGTTTCAGTTGCAGATGGCTGAGTTGGCAGTTTCTTGTATGCATTTAACCATAGAAGGATTGAAACAAAACCTGTTAATGAAATGTTAAGAGGCTATACATAACACATTGTAATTATCAACTATTTGCACAGAGATTTCAAATATAGAGATAATTATATGGTAGAGTTTAAAACTATACCTTTTCAATAATTCTTTGCTTCCATTAGTTTTAGCATCGCTCATCTTAAATTCCTGATTCAGCTCTTTTACTCTGAAATACTGTAAATTGTCCATTATAACCTTCAGCTCACAATAGGATGAATTAATACTTTTATATTAAAAAAAAAGAAAATAGTGATAGAATTTAGAGTTTATAATGGGTTGAAGCAGTTTGAATTACGCCTTTAACAGCATGTCACTGCAGCTATAAATTGGGCTTAAAAAGTATGAACAGTGAGCACATATCCACTGGCACACTAGGGCTATATGCAAGCAAATCTTTCAGCATATGCCTGTATATGTAAGCTTACTTTTAAGAACAATTGTTTTTATGTAATGTTGTTTTCTAATATGCTGCATTTGACACTAAAGCCATTAGCAGTCTTGCTCTCCAGTACTTCGCTGTCCTGCAATATTTATTTTGTAATGCAATGCAGTTGTCCAGATTGTTTTCGTCCATGTCTTCTTCTGTATTGTTGCATAAGATGCATTTAGATGTGCATAAAAACAATGGGAGTAATACTCCCATTGTTTTTGTGTTGAAAGTTAGACTTCCCAATTTGTGTACTGGAAAAACATTGATTCACTTTTACATGTGAATATTGGAAAGTAGCTATAGCAACATAAAGGCACTGAGTTACAGTTTTATTATATTTTCTAAATTTCACATTTTGTTGCTTTTGATACAGTGTAACTTTTGAGGGTTTGATGGTATTATACATTGTCAAAACAGTTGAAATAGAAATGCTCAAGTAAACAGGCCTTGAATCCAAAACTAATAATTTCATAGCACAGTGAAACTTGTGTAATTTCAATATGAAGGCCCTAAGAAAATATTTGAATTATCCAAGAATTCAAGTTTAAAAAAGTCATATAAGCAATTTGTTTAACATGTTTTCTGAAGTCAGCAGAAAAACAACAATATGAAAAAATACAGTGAAGTAGTGACAACAGCATACAATGATAGGCTTAATGATATCATTAATCATTGTAGCACAGGTTCGCCATGGGTACATATGTATAGAGCGTTGCAGGCAAAGAGCATATGTTTTCTAAGAGATGTGTAATCCTTGTTGATACGTCAGAATGTGAGCCATACTCAAGCTGTTAAATTGTTGTAGCACAGTGCAGTCGTTTTATGGTGAGGCCACAGATTGTGAATATGCGTGCTCTGCACACTGTCTATTATGCTGGGGGTTTCTCATTTCGTAACTCCCACATTACTTACTCACAGTGATAGTAATATGCACTATAATGAGTACTAACCTTGCTATAAGTGGCATTGGAAGTGGTGTCCATCTGCATGAAGACGTTCCTGCTATCTTCTGATGAAATTTCCATTCACACACTTAAGTTCTTCTTGCATAATGTTCGTAATTTCTGTTTATATATTTTCCTTAAGTTCATCTAAGATGTGAGGATTGTTCTTATAAACTTTACTTTTTAGGATTCCCTTCAAATGGATGCGCCAATTTCATCTATCTTTTCCTCCGTTAGAACATCTGGTTTTCACTTGTTAGGTTTAGTGTTTAGCAATCCTGTTGTCCTAAACTTATTATCCTAGACATCTAACAGTTTCTCTACCTGGAACTGGAATACCAGGAAATTTCTCCTGAAATTGTCTACACACCTATCTACATGATTAGGTTTTTACATAAGTATTGTACATAAAATTTGTTGTTCAAGCATTAATACATTAACACTCCTAAGCAAATCACACACAACACAGATGTTTTGAATAAACTCATCTTTGAGATGCACATGTACAACTCTCTTTACAGCCAAATACAAATCAGTGACTAAACACAGCTGGCAAAAAAAACCTTGAATACGTTATGCATTGCCAGTTGCGCATCAGA
The DNA here is from genome assembly GCA_030765065.1 of Deroplatys truncata. Classification (NCBI taxonomy): domain Eukaryota; kingdom Metazoa; phylum Arthropoda; class Insecta; order Mantodea; family Mantidae; genus Deroplatys; species Deroplatys truncata. Next base: position 422,883,274 of record CM060990.1, read on the forward strand.
AAAGTACCATGTTCTTATGCATGCTACACATACAGCTGGTCTGAGGCCTTACCTTAAAACGACCATACTGTAGTTGCTGATTCTACAAATTCCTCTCCAAGACGTTCTCATGAGTGGGGCATAGTAGCAGTCACCCTGTGAGGTAGTCCATTGTCATGTCTCTTGCTTCTTGAAAGCAGAAAAAGTACTAATTGTACAACATTTCAATTTTGGAATTAGAAGTTTGCCCATTCTCATAGTAGAGTCCCCTCCTACCATGTCCATTCCATAACTCAGAGTCATTCTGGAGATTTTTTCTTCGAATTAAATAAAATTTGTTCAAATAAAAGACTACATTTATGCACTGTTTACATAGCAGATTCAAGGGAGCAAAGGAAAAGTTTGAATTAAAGAATAATTCAAATGAAAAACATTTGAATCACACAAGTTTCACTACAGTAGAGAAGTAAATAAGCTTGGTTCACTAATTTTCATACTGTTTTTGCATATTCACTTCAAGATTCCTGATTCATCGGGTTTAATGATATCCAAAAGTGCTACTTTCAGTAGTAAGTAGGAATGGGCAGAAAATAATGTGATTGTTGCATTGTAATGGTTACCTTAATGTAACAGTTACTGAAGTATGGAGACAGGCTAGTTACCCACTAACAGTTACAAAAGTAATGAATAAAAAGTAACTAGTTACCCATTAATGGTTACCAAAGTAATGAAGACAGTAAATCAGGAACTAGTTACCTCAACTCATTGCACATTATTAAGCTCCTCTGCAAGATATCATGAGTGGCATTGTGGATCTAATATACCATCTGGCTGGTGCGAGGTGAGCAGCAGAAGAAGAAGGTTGTGTCTGCAGGAAGCTCTGCCAATGAGAAGAAAAGTGAAATAAGTGACAACAATGGGGGTAGATCTCACCGTCTACAGAATGAGAATAGGACTGTTTAGGATAATGAAACTAAGGAAAGGCAAAATGGAACTAAATATAATGATGAACTGGTTAGTATTAGGAAGCATAATATTTATATTACTATTGATCCGAGGGATTGAATTAAATCCAAAACCTGAAGGAATTGAAAGAATGTTAGAGAAACTAGAAGAAAAACTAAGTAAAATGGATGGAATGGAAGAATGCATAAGAAACAACCTGAAGCAAGTAACCAATGAAATAAAAGAGGATATTGGAAAAGAGGTGCATGAAATAAGGAGGGAAGTAGATGGAATCAAGGAAGAAATGGAGAGAATGGATGAGAGGAGGAGAAGACTGAATTTGGTTTTCACAGGGGTAGAGGAAAGAAGAGGTATCTGGCCAGCAGAAGATGTAAGAAAAATCCTTACGGTCAAGCTAGAAATGGAACTGGCTGGATGGGATATTGTGGAGGCATATTGAGTTGGAAGACAAACAGGAAAAGGCCAATTATTAGTAAAATTTGCAACTACCAACATAATTTATGAAATTTTAAGGAGAGCAAAGTGGTTAAAAGGGAGCAACATATTCATCAACAAGGACCTGACAATAGCACAGACAGATCTGAAAAGGGGCTTAGTTAAGAAGATGAAGGAACCAAGATCACAAGGCAAATGAGCATTTATACAAAATCTACATCTCTGGATAGACGGAATGGATGTAACGTATGTGAGTAAGAGCGGCGTATGGATGAAAGGAACGGATTGGAAGGAAATGAGTTAGCACAAAAGAAGTGAACGAAGCGAATCAACACCTTTGGCAGGCAGAGGAAGTGCAAAGTCCAGCATGGAGGTAATGGATAAAGAGGTATCAAGACCAGTGAGAAAGGAAAATGATGTAATTCCAACAGGTGAAGAAACATCTCAGCAATTGAGGGAGCCAACAACTGTAAGGAAAGAAAAAGAAGATATGACAACGGAAACATCATGAGATACATCACTTCCAAAGAAGGTAGTGTCACCAAGGAGGGAGGAGAGCGTTGCAGCACGTGCTTCAGCAGAGAAGGGGAAGAAGGCGTGGTGCCAGTACAGTGAAGTGTCTAGTGAGGAAGATGAGGCAGGGAAAGAAAGAGGGGAGCAGCTGCAGAGTGTCGGCTCGGACGGAGAGGGAACTATTATGTCATCACTGCACGGAAGCGCTTTGGTGTTACAGAAAGAAAGCCAAAAATCAATGGAAGGTTACAGACTGAGAAGTAAACAAAACTTAGAAAGGTTTAGAGTATTCAGGGGCAAAACGGGTCCAGAGCAAAAGAAGTACTATGGGTTATAATCCAAGATAAACATATGTGTAGGTATAATTGATAACCCGTCAGTTACCTCACAGTTTCACAATCCAGATTTGTATAATCTTTTAAAAAAAGATATAGAGAGGCTAAGGGATAAGTATATACACATATTGAGATAGTAATAATGGGTGATTTCAATGTAAGAATTGGGGAAAATGATATAAAGAGTTGAATAGGGCAAGAAGCAGCTCACATTAGGGAAGTAAATGATGTAAGTGGCGTGATGGCCATAGGAATAGCAAGGAGAGAGTGATTATAGTTCTTAAAGGGGTTAAAGGGGTGAGGTCGAGAAAAAAGGAAATTTATAAGTAAATTGGACACAAGGTTGAAGTATTGGAATATAGCAAAGTGGACATGGCCTAGTGAGAATGTTAATATAAAGGAACGGAAAGTTGAGGCAGAATCGTTACATTTAATGAATACATTCAACAATACAGTAAGTAGCAAGATGGTAAGGCGGACAATGATAGAATCTGTTAGCAAAAAGCAAAACCAATGCTAATGATTGTTAAATACTTTAAGCTTGGGTATGATTAGCAAAAGGAGCCAGGGCTCGATGCCAATCATGCCCAAATGAATTGTAAAACCTCAACACTCAATAAAGAATTATTTGATTTTGAATCAAATAAAAATTAAATTTTATTTGATTACCATCTGGCTTAAAAAATGCCTATTAATTATCCACTTTACTACATATATGTAACCAACTGAGATTACCTGCATATTTTGTGATGTTAGACAATGTGTGTTTGGGCATTAATATTTCTCTTCTCTAGCAACATTGCCTTTCAATATGTCATTACTACCTTTTATCTAACGTCCTATGAGAATATTTAAGTTACTGTATGCTTTACCTCAGTCATGTTTATCTTGGCAGTAGTGATGTATTTTAGTTTGCTATTTCTGCAGCACATAACATTTATATTTAGTTTCCCATATAGCATAGTTCACCTGTACAAACCATGTATATGTGCAGGAATGTAAAAGTAAGTGGAAATACATTTTGCGATTATAAACAACCCAATGGTAGTAATTAAAGTGTCGACACTGCTAGAAAAACTTCTTTTTGGATTTCATAAATAACAAAGTAAGTCTGTATATACATTATTATTGAAATGTAGTTACAGCTAATCGTTACTGTTAACCATTAATGGAATGTAACTGTGAATGTGATATCCATGAAAACAAGTAACTTAAACATTACTAGTAACTATTACATGTAACCGTCAACACATTGTATCCCTGACAGTTGGAATAACTGTTTGTTACATCCCTAGTTAGACATCAAACTATATGTTTTCTGCAACCTTTTAAACTTTCCCCTTTCTTAGGATATGTAGCTAACATATTCAGTGCTACCAACTGGTGAATAGGAGCCATTTGTTGACTTGATTGCTTTGTACCCAATCAAAGTGTGAACATTTATCTTAAAGTATCAGTATTCAACACATGCAACAAATGATTGTTATATAAAACCTGTATGAGTGAAAGATATCACTGCATCCAAGTGATTGAACATAATTCTTTGAGAGCGAGCACACCAATAAATAATCTTATGATAGATTTGAATAGAGGGAAAATTTATATAAAGATAATATAGTGCCCTAGCAGAACTATGGCTTGAAGGAAAGTAATCGTAGTCTCCTTGGGACCACTAGCTAGAAATGTGCTACTGATAAACAATGTTAACAAGAATAAATTTGTTAGTGGACATTAGAGAAGCACAGGTTCCACAGAGTTCAACATTACTTTAAATGTTTAACATACAGGGAAGTGGAGTATACAAGAGAAAATGCCAGATTAGTTCACTGGGAAGTGATAGCAAATCTAAGGGTGTGTATTTTTAGTGTTAAATCTTTCATTTCTTCATTACTACCTCTAGGATTAATACAAAAGTTTGTATAAGTTCAGTTTGAAGTGAATAAGAACCAAGAGAAAACACAGATTGTTGTATTCAAGAAAGGAGAAAAATTGAGTAAATGTGAAAAATGAAGGGGAGAAAATAAAGAATATAGGGTAGTGCAAGAGGTATTTATCTAGGAGTTAAAATAGATGGAGGTGTTAAATGGCAGGAACATAAGTTTGCTCTAGCAATAGGAAAACGGGCTGTGTCAGCTATCAGAAGTAGTAAACATACAGTACCTGATATATATTAAGTGGTTAGAGAAAGTATACAGTATGGTGGTGGAGGCAAAAATGATGTATGGCACAGAAATATATGGATTAGAGGGAGGATGGAGGAGTATTGATGAGGTGCATAGGATGTTCTGCAGAGAAATGCTAGGGTTACCAAATGCAGCTGTAAGATAGGTAGCTCAAATTGAAATGAGCAGGGTACCAAGTGAGGGAAAGATAATGGAAAGAGCTTTGAAATATTGGTTTAGAATCTTGAACTTAGGCAAAAGAAAGGTGTTAAGACAATGTTTAGAATACCGAGAGAAAAAGCTTAAAGAATAGTGGATGGATAAACAGTGTACGGAGCAATTTGGAGAATAATGGGCTAGGAGAGATATGCAGAAGAAGGGAAAATAATGTGAATAACTTCTGGAAATGGCAAGGGAGAGATTTGAAGATATAGAAGTACAAAACCTATTTAGTGAGTTAGCTGAAAGGAGATCTCTGATGTTCTATACAGCAATGAAAAACACATGGGGAAGGGAAAAATATATAGACATAGTAAATAAAGAAGAGCAAGAGAGCATTGCATGGGTAAGAACTGGTGTGTGGAGTTTGAAAGGTTTAAGGAAGGGTATTCTACAAAATTAATGCCCCATATGTGGAAGAGAAGAGGATGATGATGATGATGATGATATAATATAATATTTTAAGTGCAAAGGAACAGAAATTTGGAGAAAAAAAGTTTATGAGAAAGAAAAGGGTTTAAGACAGATAGAAATTTTGCTACAACTAAAATGTTTTACAAGGACATTAGGAGCTTAGGGCAATATGTAAAATATAAGTTAAAATTAAATGGATTTGGACAGTGAATAGAGAAAGATAAAGTAAGAAATTAAGGATAAAGGAAGTAGATTAAGGAAAACATTGTAAATTTATGAATATGACTGGTAAAGAGCCAGGGCTGAATACTGGTCATATTTTCTTTGTTTTTGTACATGGCATACAATAAATAAATATATAAAATATTAAGCACCTTAAATTCATTTCTCATCATTTAAAAAATACCACCATAACAAATATAATGCTGTTTCATTATATAGGTAAATCAGAGTGCAGTTCACATTTTGAAAACCAACCTACATGTGTGGGGTTTTACAGTTACATTGTGTGATAAGATGTTCAGTAATCAATGAGATTCCCCAGGGGTTTATTTACCTTCAGTGTAATTTCAATTTACAATGCAATGCCATTTATGGTTGCATGTGAATGTGCCTGAGATGTTTTAGAAAAAATATCAATTTATAACAGTAAAAAAAAAGGGTAGTTATTTCTTTCAGCCAGGTTGCAAATGATCAAAACTGTGTCCACCTGCTTTAAGGTGAATAAGGATATGTATAACTCCAGTGAGTAACTGAATTCCAGTCTCCACAGGTATGCACGTGCACAAACCATTATACCGTGAAAATACTGACTGAAAAGCAAATACATAAATTTATAAACCCCATTTTGGCTACTGAACTGGATTGCATAATGGTCATATTGCACTTCTAACATACCATAAAATATTTTTTTTTCATTCATTATCTGTTTACCCTCCTCTTATGTAGGACTTACACCCCCCAGGACTTACAAGCGGGTGCCTGGGGTCAGAGGCCCGTCGAGGAGCAGACACTCATGGATCAGACAGAGCATCCAGGATGGGTGATCAGCCCGATGCCTGGTATGGGATGAAGGAAGTAGATGAAACGAAATGTTGGTGAAATGGATGAAAGGAAAGGTGATGATGGAGCAGTTGGTGGAATGAATGGCGGGGGAAACCGGAGAACCCGGAGAAAACCCGCCCAGACGCCGCTTCGTCCACCACAAATCCCACATGCAGGTCCCTGGGATTGAACCCGGGCCGCCTAGATGGGAGGCGAGCGGTCTAACCGCTCGGCCACGGCGCCGCCCATACCATAAAATAAATAAATAAATAAAGGGACATATTTATTTTCTCCTGCCAAGTTTCAATCAATTATGTATGTACTTGATTGCAGCATTTCTTTTAGTTAGCAAAATAATCTGTAGTCTCAGTTCAGAAAACTTAGCCTCAATCTCAATCTTTTCAGAATCATTCAGCTCTGTAATTGATAAATCATGACAGATTTTTGGAGGCTCTTTGTTTAAACTTATATTTGTTAAGTTAAATAAACTTATATTTAAACTTAATATTGTACACAGTAAACTAAATTTGAAATGTGTTGACCAAGTTTGTTCAAACTCTGGTGCTTAAAATTTCATCTGCATACATGCAGTGGTTCACTGGACAACTGAATACTTTTAGGAGTGTCTCCATGTAAACTATTCTTAATTTTGTACAGTTTTCAACGAGATTTGAAATTTATTGATAAATTTTCTTCAATCTGCTATATATAAAATCTCAGCTCCATACTTGCAACACTTGACGACTAGTTTTATACATGCTTACAGACAGATGAAATGACACACTAGCAAATGCATCTAAAAGACATTCGTGTAAAAAATATTACTTCCCCATTGTCCATACAAATAGAGTACCTAGTCTCCTCAGAAAAGTGGTCATTATAAGTTCCTTGGGGCTTGACGCTTCAATAGTGCAACATCTGCAACAGACACAAGGAGACTTGTACATAATCTTTCCAATTTTGCATCCATAGTATGCACAATATAATATTTGTAGATTTAGCCTATAGCAGTAATGAAAACATCAAACATGATGGAATATAGTGATAAGAAGAAGACTTTATCTTGGAATTTGGAAAATTTTAATATATTATGGTGGTATGGTGGAGATTTCATGCAGAATAGCACACTGCAGCACTTGCAGACACAACAATTCATCTACGGTTCAAGAAATTCCAGATGGTCATTGGCCAATGCAATGTTTAACAAAACCGACCAGTATGAACCAGTGACTAAGACCATTTGGCATGTGAGAGATGCATTTGCCACCAACCCTTAGAAATCAACAAATCAAGTGTTGCAGATGTCACAGTCAACCACTTTCCTTTTATTTTGTGATTTAGCATAGCAGAAATTATAGAAAAATCACCCATGCATTAGTTGGTATTGAGTATTGACTATATGATTTTGGGACATTAGTGGCAGGGCTGATGCCTTTCACGTCATTAAGGGAGGCCCTACACAGCATACATCAAGTCAAATCAAGAGTGATGCATTCTTGACTGATAAGCGATTCAGACTTGGGTCTAACACCAGAGAAACATGTGTTTTGTGCCATTACCTAATTTTATCCAGTCAATGGTATGATCTCTTTGTGTTTAGACAATATTTTAATGTATATGTGGCTGAAAATGTGCTACAAGGTAAAAGGAAGCACACTTAGAATTTGAATTTGTTTTGGGTCTTAATGAACTGACTTTTGAACAGTACAAGTGTGATAGGGACAGTTCATTAATTATACTGCAGAGGTTGCAGCCCTGCAACAGACCTACTACCAGCGCCTCATGTCTGAGAAACCGGTATCCTCACTGGAATTAATTGTTCTTTCACACAAGCTGTGTGTTGGACAGGGTTGGAGAGGTAGAATCAGATGACTGAAAAATTCAATGCCATAGCCGGGATTTGAACCACGGATCTCCCTTTATGAAACCAAATGTGACACTTTCTTGGCAGAGTGAGTTCAGTGTTGTGTAATTTTGTTTGATACTGGTGCTGAATTAAATTGTCAAGAAGTGTTTATATTCTATGGAGTACAAGTTTTTTTCATTAATTGTAATGAATAGTGTAGGCTGTTTTTCATTTAAATTTAATGACTTTGGAATTCCTAACGCAAGTTCTGTCATTCTTGTCAACTTCCTTGTGAGGTATCTGCATGTACTGAGATCCTCAGGCATGGCCCCATTTCAAATGAATCTGAGCCTGATAACATATTCTGGTTTACATCATGGCCCAGGCCAGTTTGTACATAATGTTACATACAGCAATGGAAACTATGATATGCTGTTATTTTGAGTATATTAAATGTGTTTCTAAAATAAACCATAATTCATAGCTCAGAACAAATTTTTTGGCTTTTTATTAAGCAGGAGCTTTACAGATGTTTCGTTAACTTAAGCAACAGCCTGAGAGCTTAACATCCAAGCCTGTGCATACCTTCAGACTCCTTGCTTAAGTGGCCTGGTAATGACTAATCCTATATTATTTAGAATTTCTCAACTAAGTGCATTGAATTAATATTGATTTAATCTTCATTCATGGATACTGGGAAAGAGTATCGAACTAGCTTTCAGTAATGATGTAATATTTGCAGGAAGCTGATGTCCCAGTAAACAGGAGTGAGATTTGATGTGTAGAATATAGCATGCTTAATCTCATAGAACATGTTTGCAAGATGATACGAATGTCACAGTCAAGCCATAGAATTGTATGCATTGAATCATATCTCCCATATCTTTCCATTGTGTTTGTCATTTCATCTTTATGTAGACATGACTCCTTGACTGTTGCATGGCTTAATACATCCAGGTGCTGCCACAAGGATACACATATTGGGCATCTGTAAGGTGCATATTAAATTTGGAAAAATTTATTTTTCTGTTATGAGTGGTTTTGCTGTGTCTGCCATAGTGTTACTGTATTAATATTTAGTACTATAGAGGTATTTGCAAGTAATTCTATATAACCAATATAAATTAACCCTCTGTTGCTTGCACGATAAAACCTGATGTAGTTAACCACACAGATGACAGGTGTCATCCACAACAAACAGTGCATTTGTATACTTCAAATGGTGTAAGTGAATCATTTTGGAATACTTTATTTAAATCTAAGTATAATACATTTAATACACACATATGATATAATATATTTTAAAGTTTTAAATATTTATGCAAGAATTAAGTTTCTATTTGAAAGCAATTTTCCATATAAACATTCAGATATGTCTAACCATGCATATACATATAAAATAAGCATAAGAATGTTCATTTCAAAACAAGGACTGAAATGATAGGCATATACAAATATTAATTTAGATGATTAGGTGGAAAAATTTGAAATATAGAAACTATTATTTGGCTCTACAACTTACATATATGTCTTTCAGATGATCTACGCAGGTCCAGTTGTTGCATGTGGAACATTATCTATGGATTGCCTTATTGCATGCTCTTCCACATATTTAACACTGCCACATGATCCAGTTTCTTTTTCTGGCTGCTTGACAATTTCTTGAGTGCCTAACAATAATTTAGACCTTCTTTGAATCTTGCATGGAAGTGTTTCAATACGGAAACATTACTCTATTTGAGGTTTTATTTCTTCTCAACTATTTTTTTCTATAAAATCAGCCCTCTTTACAATCTGATCTGAAGCCATGCAGTGGTATTTATATGTTCAAAGTATTGCAATACAGTACCATGGGCCACCTTCAAGTATTATGTGAGACATTGTTCTTCTACATAGCTGATCCAAAATATCTACCCCCACTTTTGTCATATTGTAGAACGTAATCATTTCAGGTTTCTGTTCTCCTGTTGAAATGTCCCCAGCATTATTGAAGTTCATGCTTGACAGCAGCAACACTGTCCTGTTTCTTTGGACAGTATGATACCAATGTACGATCTTGTTGAAATCATAAGATGGATGATTCCGCCTCCCTTTCTTGTTTTGGTAGAAATTCTTTTGACACTTCTCATGTTTTTTCACACTCTTCCAACATATGTCAGTTTCTTGGCCTGGAGTTTCTTGACTAAAGACAAACTATTAAACCAGTTGTTTCCAGTGATACACTACATGATCAAAACTATCCGGACACCTGGCTGAAAATGACGTACAAGTCCGTGGCACCCTCCATCGGTAATGCTGGAAGTCAATATGGTGTTGGCCCACCCTTAGCCTTGATGACAGTGTTCACTCTCGCAGGCATACTTTCAATCAGGTGCTGGAAGGTTTCTTGTGGAATGGCAGCCCATTCTTCATGGAGTGCGGAACTGAGGAGAGGTATCGATGTAGGTTGGTGAGGCCTGGCACGAAGTCGGCATTTCAAAGCATCCCAAAGGTGTTCTATAGGATTCAAGTCAGGACTCTGTGCAGGCCAGTCCATTACAGGGATGTTATTGTCGTGTAACCACTCTGCCACAGCCTGTGCAGTATGAACAGGTGCTCAATCGTGTTGAAAGATGCAATCGCCATCCCTGAATTGCTCTTCAACAGTGGGAAGCAAGAAGGTGCTTAAAATATCAATGTAGGCCTGCGCTGTGATATTGGCACACAAAACAACAAGGGGTGCAAGCCCCCTCCAGGAAAAACATGACCACACCATAACACCACCACCTCCGAATTTAACTGTTGGCACTACACACGCTGGCAGATGACGTTCAGCAGGCATTCGCCATACCCACACCCTGCCATTGGATTGCCACATTGTGTACTGTGATTTGTCACTCCACACAACGTTTTGCCACTGTTCAATAGTGTAATGTTGACGCTCCTTACACCAAGCGAGGCGTTGTTTGGCATTTTCCTGCATGGCTTATGAGCAGCCGCTCGACCATGGAATCCAAGGTTTCTCACCTCACGCCTAACTGTCATAGTACTTGGAGTGGATCCTAATGCAGTTTGCAATTCCTGTGTGATGGTCTGGATAGATGTCTGCCTATTACTCTTTACAACCCTCTTCAAAAGTCGGTGGTCTCTGACAGTCAACAGATGAGGTCAGCCTGTACGCTTTTGTGCTGTACATCTCCCTTCACGTGTTCACTTCACTATCACATCAGAAACAGTGGACCTAGGGATGTTTAGGAGTGTGGAAATCTTGCGTACAGACTTCTGACACAAGTGACACCCAATCACCTGACCACGTTCAAAGTCCATTAGTTCCACAGAGCGTCCCATTCTGCTGTTTCACGATGCGTAATGACTACTGAGGTTGCTGATAATGAGTACCAGGCAGTAGGTGGCAACACAATGCACCTAAGATGAAAAACATATGTTTGTGGGGGTGTCCAGATACTTTTGATCACATAGTGTATTTCTATTTGTACCTTGTACTGGTTCCACCACTTGAAGAACAATGTTTTCAGCTCAATTACTGGCATTGTGTGGCCTATCTGGTTGCTTAGTGATGTACAGTTATAAATTGGGAGTGTAGCTTGTTTTTACATCAAGACAAACACCTTTAACACATGCTTTGCCGGTTTGCTGGAAATATACTGCATGGATGGTCAGTTTCCTCTGAATGGTAAAAGCTGTTCAACATTGTGGCATTCACTGGGTGGGAAATATTTTGGAAATTGTATGTAAAGAGCTGCAGTACCCCTCTGATAGCAGCAAATCTTTCAATTTCTCTGTAAACACCTCAATTGAGGATATTATCAACCCTCGGACGTCTCAAGAGAAACCTGAATCGGTTTTCACTCATGCATAAGTAACATGATTCCAGTCCATTGCCCTTTGATTGTATCCCACAACTTCAATAAGTTCTTTGTAGAACATCTCAGAAATCCACATAGATATAATAAACCAATGAAAGCTCTGATCTCTATACCATCTGTTTCTTTAGCATCCCTTTCCCTGGAAAAGTTACCACAAATTTCATTGTAAATTTTTGTACATGTTATAATACTGCGTAATAAATGTTCACCCTAGAATAACCTCAGAATATGTGTTTCTCTCTTTGTTACACAAGCTTCATTTTTGGATCCAGATAAATGTGTAATAATATTACAAAATCTTGTAATATTGGTAGGAAAACAGAGCAAGTGTGTTACCACACAGAGTATAGGTGATGTTAGGTTGTGACGGACACTCTCCTCCCCAACCCAATAAATGGTTTCATTGTGATTGTTCCATTTATTCATTGCATACATAGACCAGTGGAGAACTGTGGCAATAAGTCTAAAGTAAATAAGAGTTCATATATCATCACAGTAAATATCGTTTGTAGTGGAATTTGGCTCAGAACACTCTAACACATGGTGAAACCATCAGCTGTAACATTGGAGCTCAAATGACATTTAAAACACCAGGTTAAACAACCTTAATTCAATAAAACACAAGGAAATGTGACATCATTAGAAAGAAACAACAAGGAAAGTGGACTTTCAACCTCCTCAGCCCCAAACTATGGATCACAATTTCTTGAGGATTTGTGTCATGTGCTAATAAGAGTGGATATTGCTTTAAAAATTTAAAGCATTTTGTATAAAAGAAAAGGCAATGTAACTCAGATTTCTGTACATTGATGCCTTGATTAAATCATGAGATAAATTTATTGCAAACTATCATTAGCTAAACTACATTTTGTTTCCCTTCTAATATTCCTTAATTCTGTTCTACCTGCTATCTAAGTAGAGTGTACTGTACAGCCTTCAAACTGTACATCATATTTGTTTATAGAGAACATTGCAAGGTCATAAGCGCTTCCACCTCCTCTCGCAGAGGCCCCTGAGCAAAATTGCCGGTCTTTAATGCCCAATATAGAATGGGACACTAAGGACCATAGTAGTTAGAGTGTGTCCATAAATAAAACTCAATATAATTTAATTTAACCTCCTCTCACTACCAACCCTTGGTGTGTTCATAATTTGGTTTCCTTAATAAAACCTCTCTGCCTGGCGATAAGGAGGTAATTATTTGTGTATAATAAAAAGAGTAGAAGACCCAGAACTGATCCTTGAGGTATACCAGATTGAAGAATACCATGTACTGAATGAACAAGTGAATTGGTTTTTTGGAAAAGGCCATATATCCAGATTTTTCATAATTTCACTTTTTCACAGAAATGAGCTCTGAACAGAGGTGCACTTGCACTGTGAAAGAGCCATTTTTCCATGCCTCCTATATGCATTAAAATGGTGGGGAAATATGCTTGCTTATTTGGAAAGGGCCATATCCCTGGATATATGGCTTTTCCCAGCTACCTGTGTAAAGTTCCTCCCAGCAATTTCGTGTACCTACTCATTATTGTCGTCATATTGTTAACAGTTACTGTTTAAATGTGAATTGGTATTGGCGTTGTGTTGAAAATGAATGATTCAGATGATACTTTGGTTATTAGTTCAAAAAATAAATGGAAGAAATGTGTCAGAAATGTACATCTCTACAAAAACTAAACAATAAAATGAGCAAGAGTCTAAGGCGATAGTTACACAAGCCACAGTGGAAAACATGTTGATGCTAGAAAAAGTGGGCAAGAATGCATGTAAGTGTGAGGTTATTAATATTCTAATAATTCCTGCACTTTATTAATTATTAAAATTCAATAATATTAAAATATGCTACTATCCCATTTGCCGGTACAAGAGGCATTTTATTACAGGCAATAAAATGAATTTTGTGTGCACAGCATAAAGACTAGCCATGCTTCATTATATTTATATCATAAAGGGGAGGCATTTAAAGGTCCAAATAAGGTTTGTTCATTCTTCAATCATTTCTTTCAACATGAAATTTCTCCACGTATTAAGGAAATGCACATCTTTTCTGACGGTTGTGGTGATCAAAACCACAACCACACTGTTGTTCATTTTCTGTTAGTGGAATGTGCAAATGCAAAATTTAATAAGAAATTTCACTTGCTGGTGACAGGGCCTCCATTTTTGCCTTATGACCAGTACTTTGATGTTGCAAAAAGAGTTATTAGAAGACACAATGGAATTTATAGCCCTGAAGAATAATATGGATTAATCAGTTCATCCACTTCAAAATTTAAAATAATAAACATAACAAATGAAGTTATTTTGGACTACAAAGACTGGTGGCCAAATCATTACAAAAGTAATTCATTTTCAATTTCCTCACAAGCAGAACTACCAAAAGAAGAGAAAGTCCAGTTCCAAACTTTTAAGTATGTACATTTTGAATACATTATAAGCAAATCTGGTACTGTCATTTGCCTCAAACAGAATCGATGGTCTTATCAAATAATCACTTTTCTATACCAGTTTTGTGTTATTCAGTTTTTATTGTCTCCTGTAGAATTTAGGAATTTGAATGCATGGCCTTTTCCAAATAACTGATTCAAGTATACTACTACTTTTCCAAAACATCTCAAATTGAATAGGATTTTCTAAATATGTTGCAAGTATTTTACCCATTTCTCACATAAGTCTGTTTAAAAGGAGATACAAGCATTGTCAGATGCCTTGTGGGGGGGGGGGGAAATATCTGCTGCTTTATGATTTTTATCTAAATTATTTAGTACCTCATGAACAAATTCACAAAATTGCTGTAATAGTAGAATCACCTTTTTGGAATCCATGTTGAGATTTAATTGAGATATTGCTTAATAGTAGAAAAATGTATTTAGTTTATACTATCTTTCTATCTTTGTTTCTTTTGAAACAATTTTCTGAACACAGGCATTAATGTTATTGGTCTATAATGGTTATCTGCTGCATTATGTTTCATATAAATAGTGTAATAACACTAATTTTTAGTATATTTGAGAAAATGCTTTCACTAATTGCACAGTTTATTAAATATACAACTATATCTATTAATGAAGAACTGCATTTTTTTTAATGCTAGAGGAGGAAAGTATCCCAACCTGAAATACCCTGATTTTTAAATCTGCCAATAAGCTTATCTAATTCTTCAACTTAAAGTGTTACAAATATTAATGGATTGTGTGTGGAACATGTACATCATTATCAGTAATCAATATAACATTCTCAGTATTTGTATTTAGATGTGAGCCTGTGCTTAAAAACATTTGTATAAAATGTGTTACATATTTATATCAACAGGATGTGTAATTTCCAACCAATTCTGCTGTATGTGTATACTAGAGTGTTTATTTAAAACAGATTTTTTATGTTGATTGACTAGGTCCAAGCTATCTTAGTAGGATTCTATGTACTAGCTATCTTAATGTTATCATATTGAATTTTAGTATTCATTAATGCATGCATATATATACTTATTTTTTCTGACTTGTTTATTGTACTATTGTACAGTTCTTTTATACATTCAGTTTAGTTGTATGGAAGAATTCATACATGCTTTTCAACTTTTTCTAATAAATACAACTTCATATGCTAACTTAATATTCTCTGTAACAGATTTTTTTGTGCTTTCTTAATCATACATAGTATAATGATATTCAAAGGTTCTAAAGATATCATTCCATTTATCTTTATCATTATCATTATCAGCACTGTCTGTACACATCAAACCAGTCTACAAGAAATAAGCTTGTTTACTAAATGTTTTAATTTGCTCTCTTGGTGTTTTTTACATACCTAAACAGAATTTCCTTCTTTAGTTGCTTGGCAGTTAAATATATAATTTATTTGGGCTGTATGATTAGATATGCAAAGCGTCTATTAAACATAAAAAATATGTTATTTAGGTTAATATAATATGCTGTATAGCCGAATTTGAGAATCTTGTGATCCTAGTTGGTCCCATATTGACATCTTTTCAATTAAAACTATTTAACATATAAGAAGCATCGGAACAAAACCCACTAACTCCACCCATGAATAAAATGTTTTTTGATACGGATTCCCCCTGTTTTGATAGCACTGAATGGATCTATGCAATCCGTTTCTTTCAAATAGCACTCTTTCCTATTGTAAAATGGCTTCAAAATACAGTGTTTAAGAAAATGCTTAGTTCCCTGAGATTAATGGAACAAAACACACCATTTTACAGAAGCAAAGAATTGTGTACGCAACACTGTGTACATATATGCCTTTGACTGCTGTATATGCATTCTGTAGAACTAGAAATGCAGATGTTGCTGCCGAACAATATCAGATATCGCTTCCTTGGGTGCTAGCAATATTACATTATGCTGAATGAATGAAAACGAATCTGCTTACTTGAAAGTCTGAAATAGGTAGCTGTGACAAGGAAGCACAAATAGTAGATTTGCTAAAGTATGGAAAAAGAAATAATTGTTGCAGGCAATTATAGTGGTACCAGAAAGAGAGTGAACATGCAGTAAACGAAGAGAAGCAAAGAAGTAAAAATGAGGTAAATTGTTTGTGCCATGTCATTGAAACGTATTTATTGTATTACTCTCGTGCAAATAAATGCATTGGAATGCCTGCAAAGGATATTGAGGTGACTTTCTGTGTTGCTTTTATCTTTCATGTTTTAAAAAAATAGCAAAGTATTAAGTTCTCTTTATTTATTTGTTTGTTTGTTGTTTGTTTGTTTTTTTCATTATCCTTCAGATACAGAGATAAAGATCCAAACCTAATGAAATTTATGCTATCTTGCCAACATAAAGAGGAAAGGTTCACATATGGCAGCATACTAGTTTTCTATCTTCAAGTGAGAAAATGAATTTACAATAAACCAAATAACATGGAGCAAGATAGACAGTTGTCATCTCTCGTGGTCATCTTGACACCAAAGAGACAACAGAGATCTGACAAAAGTGGAAAAAGGCTGAATGAATATTCAGTTAAATGCTTTGTAAGTTTTAACTACTTTGTATTATGATAACGATGACAATGATTTTCTGTAGGGTGGAATAATTCTTTGTATATTTGCAAACATTATCATCAGTAACTCATTTAGATTTAATGGTGTCTTATTTGTTTTATATTATTTTCAGGTCAGGAAGGAAAATTGAATAGTGCCAGTTTGTGCAAAATTCTTCTCTGAATTGTTCAATGTGCCAAGAAAGAGACTGAATACCATTGCTTCTTACTTAAAAGAAGGTAAAGGCATTAGTGAAAGAAGAGGAGGAGATGATAAAAATTTGAAAATTCTACTTCTAAGAAAAGGTCAGTTACGGCTCTTTCACTGGCTCTTTGCAAGCAAGAGAAAGCCATTAATCTAGGCAAAAAAGTAAGAGAATGTATCTTTCATCTGATCTTTCTATAAATTTATAATTCCAAAGTTTTGGAAAGGTTAAAAATGAAAAAAAAATGTTTATTTCAAAAAAGTGTTTACCACAGAATTCTATTTGGAGCTTGGAGAGCCTGCTACAGATACTTGTAGCTATTGCATGGATGTGTCTCATCTTGTGAAATCAGCTACCAATGAGATACAAAAAAAAATTAAATGTTGAACTTTGTGTTCACAAAGAAAGAGCATGCACCTTTCATAAACTTGTGAAGAAAGATGTGCCTAAACAATTTCATTTTCCTTGGACCTTCAGCAAGTACAGTGTGTTTGAAATTATGATTCGGAGAAATATATTATTTATGACAGATTTCGTACTATGCATTCTGTACAACAGATATATCCAACAGGTCTCCTGTGTTCTACATCTGGACTGAAAACCAGGCAGGTAGAGGTTCTGTAAAAGTGGCATCTGCCCTTCCATATTTCTTAGAGAAATACCAGTTTGATGCCTCCACACATTCCATTAGATTATTTTCTAATGGATGTCGGAGACAATAAAAACTCTCCTATTGTACATAGCCTATTCTTATGGCTGCTTCGAAGGTCACCTTCTGAGATGAACATTACAATGCTGTTTACCATGAGAGGACATTCTTATCTCCCTGTGGATAGAACATTTGGGTTACTTGAAAAACTTTTTGGAAACATTCCAAAATTATAAATCCCGAAAGCTACAATGAAATGTACAGTAAAGCTGGTGATGTGAGAATTCTAAGAGTTAACTAGCATCTAAGAGACATCAAACATATGAATCATTATTTTAAGAAAGTTATAGATAGAAGTGATAGGAGAAATATCTTTTTGAAGAAAAACTTGAAAGCTGGAAAACCTGTTGCCAGTATAAAGATGGAACTCAGATACAATTTTGATGATTCCTCTAAACCATTCATATCTCCACTGAAATGAGGATTTATGTTTGAGTGTATACCACAGGCCCAGGATCTAACACTCCAAAGCAGAGTCAATGAAGCAAAGAAGGATATTGACACACTCTTACAGAAGAGGTTTGTGTGTGAGTGGAGAAATGAGGATGAGCTGCAGTTTTATATGAAGATTGTGGTTGAAGAGCCTTCATTCTGTAACAAAAACCACTTAATATGATTTGTGTACAGAAGTTACAAACTGTAATGTGTTTTGAATTAGGTACTTGTTTCCGAGTTGGAATTTGTAACAATAAAACATCACTAAAAGGTAGACATGTTTTGAGGCATGTTTATCTCATCATCAGCATGCGTACTCCAATTGGTGTATTTTTCCCAGTGGTTTTGGAAGGGATTGGCTTTGATGTGATTGGTGCTTGTGTTATGAAATTCCATAGGGTACTTGTGGCAGCAAATCAAAATTTAGGATGTTGTTTTGGTATTTTAAGATGTGGATTTTTGTCCCACACATCTAATTCTGCTGCCTAATTTGCAGGTTTTGCGAGCATTATATTTTGTAATGTTTCATGGCTGGTTGACCAGAAGTGGTGAGCAATGGGATTTGTCTATATGTAATTGCTCTTAGATGTTCTTTCAATGTTGTTTCCAGAATTCTCCAATCTAAAGTTTTGCAGTCTGCACCATCTATTTTGTAAATGCTGGGTTTTTGGTGTTCTGGTATGGGATCCATTACGAGGGTGGTCTGAAAAGTTTCCGACCTAATAAAGATACAAGACATATTTTCAGAATTTTGTTTTTTATTTTTCAACATAGTCTCCTTGTAACTCTACACACTTCTCCAAGCGATGCTCCCATCTCTGTAACCCATCCAAATAGTACTCGGTGTTTTCGTCGGTAGTTGCAGTTTTTGGATGTCCCGAACGTTCATTATCTCCCAAGCTCTTACGGCCACGTTTAAATTCAGCTGCCCAAAATTTCACTGTGGTAAATGATGGTGCAGAGTCCCCATACACAGAATCCAACTCTTCTTTGATTTGCGTAGGTGTATTGCCTTTCAAAAACAAATATTTAATGAGAGCTTGATACTCGATTTTGTCCAATTTCATAAAAACACTCATCACCTCACTCAAACGACTGTTACATAACTGAGCGTCCAAAATGGCTGAAACTTTGGCGAGTAACTGTCAACAGATGAACAACGAAATTCACTAGCTTTTATTTACGAGTGCTGCATCTTCATGTTGAGGTCGGAAACTTTTCAGACCACCCTCGTAGTTTGGTGCACAGTATTTTTTGTTGATGGTGGGCTGAAGTTGTTTTGGGGAGCTAATGTGATCTTAAATTTTTTGAAGATGTTTTTGAATTTGTTATGTAGTCCATCCAGGACTACATTTCTTGAAATTGGGTTTGTCTTTTGTTTGGCTTAGTTTTCTGCTGTCTGTGATTTGCTTCTCTTGTTTGAACTTTTTGATTTTCTTTTCTTTTCATTGTGGGCTGAAGCCATTGTTTAGTGCTGCAATATTATTGTGTTTATATTCAATTTTTTACTCCTTTTTCCTTTAATGGTGTGAAAACCAATCTGGGGTTAGGCTGTTTAATGCTGCATGTTTGTGCATTACAGGGTTGTAACTGTTGTTTTCGTTGCATTTATCAATTTGGGTTGGTTTATTGTAAATTCCAAAGGTCAGGTGATTGTGTTCTCTGGTTATCTTCAAATTTTGGAAAGGTAAAATGTTGTTTATTTCTATTTCCATGGTGAATTGAATTGATTTCTGTTGAATATATAGTAGTTTCAAAGCATCTGGTATGAAACTTTCAGTTACTATGGCTAAGATGTTATCTACGTATCTATGCCAAGTTTTGAACCTGTGTGGGAATGCTGGCTGTATGTTTTCAGAGAATGCAATTGCCAAGCCTTCAGAATTTACCACAAACCAACCCAAATTGACAACTACATCAAAAACAGTGGTTACAACCACATAATGCCCAAACATGCAGCATTGAACAGCCGAACCCACAGATTGGTTTTCATACCATTAAAGGAAGAAGAATGTAAAATTGAATATGAAAACATAACGTTCTGCAGCACTAAACAATGACTTCAGCCCACAACTAATAACAAGAGAATCAAAAAGTTCAAGCAACAGAAGCAAATCACAGACGGCTTAAAACTAAGTCAAACAAAAGACAAACCCAATTTCAAGAAATTTATATACTGTCCAGGAGTACATCACAAATTCAAAAACATCTTCAAAAAATTCAAGATCACATTAGCTCCCCAGAACAACTTCAGCCCCCCCTCCGGAGAGGGGACAAAAAAAAAACCGTACACTAGCCTAAAGGATTCCATCCCAGAACACCAAAATTCCAGCATTTACAAAATATAGACTGCAACAAACTTTACATAGGAAAAAACCAAGAGAAATCTGGAAACAACAGTGAAAGAACATCTAAGAGCAGTGTAATACAGACAAATTCCCATTATTCACCACTTTTGGTCAACCAACCATGAAACAATACAAAATATAATGCTTGTAAAACTCTCAAGCCATGCAGCAGAATTAGATGTGTGCGAAATGATCCACATCTTAAAATACCAAAACAACATCCTAAATTTTGATCTGCCGCCACAAGCGCCCTCTGGAAATCCATAGCACAAGCACCAATCATATCAAAGCCAACCCCTTCCAAAACCACTGGGAAACATACTGCACCAGTTGGAGAATGCTGACGATGAGGTAAACAAGTCTAAAAAAATATACAGGTAAAATTACCTTTTTGCGATGATTTAGTGTTACAAATTCCAACACAGAACAATTATCTAAGAGTGTGACTGTTTGGAGGAAAAAATGGGCATTGTTTAAATACAGAATATATACAGTTGCATTTGTTGAAAGAAACATTGACATAAAAGTGCTTACAGAAACAGTGGCAAATGAGATTTGAAGGCTCACCCCCCCCCCAAAAAAATGCACAAACCAAAGTATAAAACTGCTTTTGTAAGTGGAATTGGAATTGTTTATTAAAATATCAATATGCAGGGTGGAAGGTGACTTAAGATGATCCTTTAAACTATGAAAGAGCACGTTGTTTTGAGTGTTTCTCCTTAATACATTTTTTCCATAAAGCTTTCTGCTCTTGAGATAATTATACATTTTATTTTGCACAATACTGCAACACAGCAAATTCAACAGGTGCACTTTACATTCAACAGGTTAACTTTTAATTCTTCAGCTTCTGTTGCTATGGCAACAAACAAACAAACAAACACTTCTGGCATACAAATAAACAGAAAACTACACATGGTTGTAACAACCTAAATATCATACTGAATATGGAACTGAGGAAGCATTTACAATATTACACAAATTATTAATAGGAACGTTTATTTATAAAGGTAAATAAAAGCTTGAGAAACCCAAGTTACAAGATTATGCTTCCTTTCTTTGTGACTTATAAAACTATATGAATAATTAAAGCAAGACAATAGCAGATGTTCAATGAGAACTTCTTTTTAATGTTTAAAGAAGTTCAAAATGTGCGCCCTTCGCCAACACACATGCTTCACAATGTTTTCTCCAATTCTGCTGCACTCTACAAAGTACGTCCAGGTTGATTTTTATTTCTTGTGCTGCTCAAAGTATTCAAAGTGCAACATTTCCACATCACTCACTTCTGTATGTTATATGGAGTTTTCATATTGCCCCAAAGAAAAAATTGATTGCATTTAGATCTGGTGATCTTGGTGGCCATCTTATTGGTCCATTCCAAGCAATCCAGCATTCTACATAGGTGTTACATAGATGGCCACACATGGCTCTACTTATGTATGAAGGTGCACCATCACGTAATGGCTACATGTCATTTCTTACTGCCAGGGGAATATCATCAAGCAGAACTGATAACGTTTCTTGAAGAAACTGGAGATATATAGAATCCATGGACCGATTAATGTGTTCCTATGAGTCCTGACCAAACATTTA
The DNA here is from genome assembly GCA_030765065.1 of Deroplatys truncata. Lineage (NCBI taxonomy): Eukaryota > Metazoa > Arthropoda > Insecta > Mantodea > Mantidae > Deroplatys > Deroplatys truncata. Next base: position 422,905,351 of record CM060990.1, read on the forward strand.
CAGAAAATCTGTGCTGAAAGCTGTCTTGCATTATTGTGTATGGATTGTTGTAAGCCAAAGTGTGTGCAATATGATAATTAGTTACACCAATTCTGGTAAACATTGCTTCATCCATTGCAAGAATTTTAAGGGGAAAGTCCCGTCTTTGTTGAAGAAACCTTTCAGAAAATGCTACCTTTGGTGCATAATCTGCTTCAGAAAGATACTGGACGCACTGAGTATGAGGGAATAACAATTCTTCTTTTAATGTTTTCAAAATAAGCCAGTGGGATATGCCAATATTCAAGCTATACCACGGCTGCTGTTTCCAGGATCTTCTTCCACCAAGTGAAGGATTTCTTCTTCTTCTTGTGCAACATTTCTTTGACCAAGTCCTTCAACATGAGGAGATACGCTTCCTTTATCTAGAACACTTTGACAGATAAAAAACAAATGAATGTGGCACTTGTCTATTTGGAAACCTTTCTCAATAAATTCTTGCTGCAGCTGCTGCATTATGATGTATTTCACCATAAATGAGTAACATTTCAAGATACTCGGCATTAGTAAAGTGATTCATTTTGTAACTGATGATCTACTGTTTCGAAAACAAGCCATAAGCGCAGTAAACAACAGCTGAAGTGTGTTTCTTTTGGTCCTACAGTCTTGCCATGTTGTGTAATCTTGTGGCTAGCAATGTAGATTCAACTGAGACAAATTTTGAAGGCTTTTGATAATAGTAAAAGTGCAAATTATTTAAATTCAAAATGTATTTAAACATGCAGAAGATATTTATCTTTCAATCACCTCTAAAAAATATTTGAAAAAGGATTTAAGTTTTGTAAACTCTTTATTTCAAATAGAGTTAGTATTAAGCAATTTTCACTTCTTTTTCAAAAATTACTTAAAAACAGCAAAACTGTATTAAGGTTTTTTTGTTCCATTCATTACAAAGAATCATCCTGTTCAAGGATGATCATAGGTCACATTCCACTGTGTATATAATTTTTTGCCATTTTTTCTTAATGTACATGAAGCATTTTCAGTATAATTGGTTCAAAATACATTAAGTGCAAAACAGTTTTCATTATAAATGTGGTATTAAACAGAAAATGATTTTGATGATGGCTGTATGTAGAAAAGTGGCAGTTGCACTACAGTTAGGTATGAAGAAGTTTAAAAAGCACCAGTAAGTTTAGGAGATATTTGTTTTTACCTCTCTGAAAACCTTTTTATTATGGATTAAGTGTGCTTTTTGATTGAATGCTCCTATCTGTAGGTTCATTTTTATTATTACTAATATTTAAATCTCCAATCAATATAATTTCATGATCAGCTTTTACTATACGATCTAAAACCTTTTTGAGGTGTATTAGAAAGTCAAATATTTCAGAATCTGAAAATCTGTAAATGCAATAATTAATATATTACCTTGATTTGTATCAAATTTGGCACATATTCTGATTTATGTATTAAAAGTAATATCTAGCATATGTCCACAATGACTTGCTCTGCAGCTAGTTACTGTGTGTATGAAATTTGTAAAGACTTCTGCACATTGTTGCTCCTCGATTTGACTGATAACACATTGAACTTCCTGCTTCAGTTCTGGTATGGTTCAGGGATTGTTTTCATAAGCTTGCTATTTCAGAAACCTAGAAGGAAGAAGTCACATGGTATAAGGTCACATGACCTTGCTGGCCAGTTTTGGTCACCTCTGCATGAGAGGACTGTGCTTGAAAATTTTTCATGAGCAAAACAATCGTATCATTGGAGGTATTGCAGGTAGCACCATCCTGCTGGAATCAGAAATGTTGAATATCAGTATTGTCCAAATAAGGCCATAAGAAATTGGTAACCATTTTATGGTAATGTTCTCTATTCACTGTCGTAGCATTTTCATCCTCATTCTCCAAAAAGTAAGGTGCTATCACTCCACTAGTCCAAAGTCCACACCAATGGTAACGCACGTGTAATTCTTTTTCCATAATTGTGTAAGGTTTTCTGTTCCCCAGATGTGGCAGTTCTGCTGGTTCATAATGTCGCTCATGAAAATTCACTTTGTTAGTAAAGATAATTTTGTTTCTAAAGTTGTGGTCCACACATCGCTTCTTAAAAATCCATTGAACAAATTCGTTATACATGCTCTGTTGGCTTCACTTGCTGGGTTAATTGTAGGCATGCATTTGCAGATCTTTGGCGAGAATGTGCTGCAAGGTGCTTCTTGAAATGCCCAACTGCTGCAAATGACAATGAATGGATTTTCTTGGACTCAATTGAACACTCTCTCTCTCTCTCACACAATGTCAGTGTTCTTAAAGAGATCTCGGGTGTTAGAATCTTTGCAGTGGACCCTATTGCATCAAATTTCCTCACTAGCCTATAAGCATTTTGCTCATTAGGAGCATTATTACATCTAAGATTATCACAAGTTTTTGAAGAGTCTCAGCATAATACTTGCTATTCTTGTAATGGGTTTTGACAGTCAAAAGTCATTGTTCAACAATGAACTGCTCCATAACAACTAATTGCTATGAAAACAGAAAACATAAGAGTGCCACCAATCCCACAGCAAGATAATGGCAGGCAATTCAAATCCGGCATTCTTATTGGGATACTCTATACATTGCCACACCTCCAATTCTATGTACTGAACTACATTAGGAAGAGATTGGCTTATAGTTGGCAAAATTTGTTGCTAATAATTCATGTTCCTTAAGTCTGTGTTCTATTAATACCATAACCTTTGGTTTAGTTTCTGCAGTAGTATATCCTAAGACATTTTACTGTGTTTGAAATGTATTTCATATTTTGATGTAAGTTCCTAAATATTTTCAATGAATTGTCACACAAACACTAGGATGACAAGTTATGGTAACCTAGTTTTCAGTTCTCATCCTCAATGTACCCTGAGTGGTGCAATGTTATACAATTTGAGCAAAGTTTTAGCAGACGTTTTCAATCTCATTTTTCATGATGCTTGCTAAATACCTTAGTGTTTCCTTTCGAATTTAGGTTAATCCAAGAGTGGCATACAGATCTCTCCTTAATTTACTCACATCAACTAAAATTAGATTAGAATACAGTGCACACATTTGCTTAAAGTATCTATTTACTTATGTCACCTCAGCATTTACACAGGAGGTATGTTGTAGGTCATATCTGTGGGAGTTGTTTACAGCTAAGGGTATTGGTGTGTTTGTATTCTTCTTTTTGTAATTTCCTCTAAGTACACTTACTGCATTACATGTCTCATTATGATATACATTATTAACACCTGTGATTATCATATTTATTGGTTTGACCTCTGTACTAGTTTTAAAAATGGTTGATGTGGCATTTCTAAATTTTGCACTCAATTTTACATAACTTACAATTTCACAATCAGTTAAATTCTCTTTCACTTTAACAGCAAGTCTTCGAGCACAACTATCACTATGTATCACTAAGTCTGTCGTTTTCTGTTTCTTTTTGCTATCTCCGACTAATAAGATTTCTTTGGCATTTCATTTTTTGCTAGTTGATCTTCAGTTTTCACCTCTCCAGTATCATTTAGAGTCCTACTTCATAGATGTTCATTTTTTTTTCAGGATTCCTAACCTAATTTACAGATTTCTGCTTTTGTACTTTTGTTATTTTGCTGCTCCCATTTTACATTTGTTGTTCCATATACTTGTCAAGCTGTTCCTTTAAGTCCTTATTCTCAATTTTTATTGTCTGATTTCCTTTGTCACTTTTCCCAAATCCTTTTGGAGTATTTCAATAATTGCATTTAGGGAGGCAATGCTTTCCTTTTCAGACTTTGCTCTTGTTTGATGGATAGTTGTAGCCGAGCTGCTACATTTTTTGCAGTAGTCTGTTTCCATTTACCATTTTAGTATAACTATGTGGTTTCTGCAGTACTTCCTAGCTGCCTTGCTCCTTGTTTATCAACTGATAAAGTTCCACATTTCAGAATATATAGCACCCAAAATTTATTTGCAGACACTGTATGTATTGGAGAGAGGCACTTGTTTCCATAAAGTTTACACAGTTTAACAGCTGGAATTTAAAAAAAGTCATTCTTGAGTTATTTTTCATTGAAATAACTGATGCACATTTTAGGTTGTCCTGGGCAGTAATTGCAGAAGGTTGTAACTGCTGAGCGAAAATTCCTTTGTAGCACAGTGTGCAGTAGGGTGGAGTGAAAAGCATGGGGAAAATGTTTTTTTGTTGAATTTCAAATTAGCAGGGTGTGCAAAAGCTGTACATTGATATAGATAATATTCATATAAAATATCAAGTTTCTATCTCAGTTCTTTGATGCGCCCCAAGCGCTGTGAAGTATAAAACAAATATCAGAATATCAAACATTTTTTTATATTTTTTAAACATTTTATTGTACTCTACAAATTACTCTTTCAAAGCATATTCCAAGTAATTTTAATATCTGATACATACACTTCACTTACAAGTACTTATTTAGTTAATTGCTACTAAAATAACCACTATTAAATAATTTTATTTTCTTATGACAGCTCTTGGACAAACATAATGTTAGAAATGAGTAAGTGAATATATGATACCATATTTAGTTATTGATACAAACAATTTGTTTAATGTTTATAACTTATTTTCCAAAGTTCAAGGAGTATATTCAGACTTTATATTGAATGATTTCGTTAGTGACCTTGATTGTATTCCTGAAAGAACAAAACCATGTCGACTGTCTTCCCCACAAACACTTTTGGATGCTTCTGTCATAAGGTGAACATATCTCCCAGTTGCTTGAGTATGACATGGAAATTTGGGTATGTCAATGTTCATCTCCTTTCGTGAATGAATTGCACCTAATATTTCTTCTTCTTCTACATCCTTTGTTACTGGTGGTTCATGTCTCTATGTTTCTTGCCAGTGAATGAGTTCAGTGTAATCCTTTTCTTCAAAATTCACTTCTAGAACATGGAACATTCTTACACTTGAAGAACAATGCCTTGCTACTATAATCCTTCGGAGAGCTAGCTCCTGAATGCATGTTCTCTCATGGGTTATCACTGATAAAAGAATGTTTTCAGAATGAGCAAAGAAACTATTATTTTGAATAACTGGATCAATGATGGCCTTTATTTCTGTAGGTAAATATCAAGACAGATTTATCAATTTCCAGGGATGATGTGAACCTTCTGTTGACTTTGGTTTCATTTTAGTGGAAAACCAGACTGGTGCATATACTTTAATAACATAATTATGTTGCAAGTAGTATAATTTTCTCAGAAGGGTTTTCTGTATTGATATGGAGTCTTAATATCCTGCTTGCTATAATCAACTATCTGGAATGAATGACTGGTCCTGGCTTCCATAGTGACAGGTCTAAGGAACAAACACCAGTTGATACAGCTTGACATATATCATGCAAGTATTTCTGATCTGTACGTAAATCGGATATTACTTCATCTATGAGAAGTTCTCTACTTTTATAGGAGTATATTTTACAAGGGGAAGATCTTCACATTTCTTTATTGCTTTTACTATTGGCCCAGACAGAGACGTTGGGCTTCAGTGTTACCATTCAGTCTGTGAAATAAATGTCTTAAAGGCAGCTCATTAGTATGAAGAGGACAAAAAACCTTTGCAAATGCCAATGACATATGACTGCACCATGGGCCCTAGTGTTTACATTTGTTCCATCACATCCTATTACTTTGAGGTTTTTTAAGGAAATGCTCTGTTTATGAAAAAATTACAATATCTCTTGTAAGATAGTTTTTGATTCCCCACTTGGAACTGTAATGTAACCTATGTATCTGGATTCTGATTCTTGAACAAGTGTGCAATGCTCTTCCAATTGAGTAGATGCATGGAACTTGTAACCCTTCTTAACTTGAACTGTTGTGAGGTCTTTTCTCCCATCAAAGTACAACCCATTTAGAGGACAGGAATTTTCAGCAAATCTTTCTTTAACTTCCTGTCTAAACTTCTTCCTTTCTCTGCATACTTTACTATGATCAATGGCATTACTTGTCTCACCATCATATACAACACCAATATCTTGCAAAAGACAACTAGCTATAGAGGCGCCTGCTCGATCTGAAAGACCATGTCAATCACATTCCCTTGCCATGTTTGGAAGATGCAATCTCATTTGATTTTCCTTTATTCTTGTTGTTGGTTTCACTACAATTTTATTTCCTTCCCCCTCTTGTAATTCTGAATTAGTTTCAGATGCAGTACTTATTGGATACTCAGTTGACACATCGCAATTGCTCGTACTCAGACACACTTCCAGTCTCCTTTGTTCCTTCACTTTTTGTTCCTCATTTTTCTTAATACACTGTGTTGTTTTAATGTTAATACCATCAATTGCCATTTTCCTCATGGCTCCCTGATCAGCAATGAACTCTCGCTCATCACTTGGAAACTTCTTGTTTTTTTGACACTTGCATTTTGAAAAGTCTTTACATCTGCAAAAGGCAGTATTGAATAATTGCAAATCAGCAGTTTTGCAGTAGTTTTCAATTTTAGTTTTGTAAATGGTATCACTTTCTCTACCTTTGAATAGTTTCAATATGTTTCTGTATTTACTGTGTAATTGAATGATCTTTTCAACTACATGCTTATGAGAAATGTGAGGAATAGATGCTTTCCCCTACACCTTCTCAACATCTACAGAAACTGTTTCTGCAATATTAGATGTTTGGTTCTTTCGAATGAATATCAAGTTTCATGTTCCATCTCACAATATGATAGTTCCTCAGTACGTCAGCAATGGTGGGAAGAACATTTTCTGATATTTTTGCTGGAGTGCCAAATGTTGTGCTTCTTATACTTGGGGTACCTTTACCCTTTCCAGTATCTCACTAGGACTGTGATCCATTTCTTTTCTCAAACTGAAAAGAAGAGATAATAATCAGTTAATTACTAAGAATAAAACGAAAAGTCATTTTTCTTAATTTTAACTATAAGGAAATTTTCAAAGCCTCTGAGGCACATCTAAATATTAAAATAAATCCAAAATATTTTGTACATAATCATTTAACATTGAATGACAACTTTTGAAAGCCCTGCTGAATTGAAATTCTGAAACTCATTGTTTCACTCCACCCTAGTGTGCAGTGTTACCGAAATTTCTAGCTGGTCCCTCCATTTTTGGACCTGTGTTTGTTCCATTCATAGATTTCCTTCTCCACTGGTAAACACTGTTTCACATGTATAGTTTTTTAAATTACTGTGTAGTTTACTATTAAAATATCATAAATTTGTGCACATGCAACATGGTTGCAACAACATGGGTTGTAGATGGGTTAAAGGCAGCAACAGGCATAAAACAGACACAGTTAAATTCAAATTTAGCTCTGTAATCAATGCAGACTTAGATTTTTAACTCTGAGCTTGCAATAATAATTGGCAGAGCACAGTTACTGAAGTGTTCATAGTGACGTCCACCACCAGTGGCCTAGCCCCACCACCAATACTTAGCATAATCTTAATTTCATTCAGCAGATTTGCTTTTTGGTATGTGGCTGTGTTATATGTGGTACCTGTAACACACTTTGTCTTCTTACATTTTCTTGTAGCTTTTTGTTTTAGATAGTTGGTACCACTAATATTCTTTGAATGTTTCTAGATACCAGAAGCAGATTTGGTTTTCAAAGCCTGTGCCTTTATACGCCTTCAAAGAAAATAAGGTTTTGTTTTAATTTTCAGTGTGTACAGTCTGTTATTTCTGATTAAGCATGTTATTGGATCAAGAAAAATCTGTTGTCTTTCAATATGAGTTGAACTAGTAATGCATTAGTCGCTCCACTCCTTAAAAAAATTGTAATTTTATGGAAGAGTGAAAAAACTGTTTGCAAAGTAGTGAGTGTACATTTACCTAGTTGTATTACATATTAAACAAAGTTTATATAATATTTTAGTATAAATTAACATTTCTTCATTTATCTTCTATTTCTTGGTGCTGTACTCAGAACATCAGTAGAAAAGGCATGTAGGATATTTCCCATTATTGTTAAGTTGCACAAAGGAGGTTTTGTATGAGAAAAAATACAAATTAAGCTGAACATCAGTCGCATTATTTGATTTTTCTATAAACTTCATACGTTCTACAAATTTTATAATTTTGTTTGAATTTTATATTTTGTAATTTATATTTTATAATGTTATATCTGTTCATAATTACATAACAGTGAACATGTGAACAAAAGCATTATAATGCAATAATTTTCCAATTTATTAAAGCAGTATGTAAAGCAAAAACAGATCAAAAATTTATTTTATATTTTCTCTTCTGTGATTTGAAACACAGGATTCAAAATTATTATGAGTTTATTAATAAAGTGCTAGTAATAGGCAGTAATATGAATATCACTAACCTATTTTGTTACAACATATAGCGAACATGAGAACAGAAGCAAAATGCAATATGTTTCCGTTAGTTTTTTTTAGTAAATACCAAAGAAACACAACTTTCAGAAAATTAGTTCTGTTTTCTCTTATCGGTTTAAGATGAAGGTGTCATAAAAAGTATTCCTGAGCTTTATCAAACACCTTGTATTGTATGTATAAATTTAGATTCAGAAATTGGAATTTGAAATTTATATATCTGCTTAGAAATTAAAGTACTATCCTTGTCCCTGTGTGTTCTAGTCTGTGATAATTCAGTAGTTTTCCAGGAGGCCAATTTTAAGTCATTCACTATGGGGGAAGAATTTGATGTCTTACTTGTACTGCATATTTGCCCACCGGTGAACTGACAAAAACTTCGTGAAATGCGGCTCAGTTCAGTAGTGTCCCAAGCACTGCAAGTATAAACCTAGTCTCTGGCAACGTTTCACCACAGAGATGCTTGTGGACTGTCTATAGGAAAGTGGACATACCACTGTACATACATACTACTGCAGTACTGACCAGTTATGACCTTGAAATAAACTTTATTTTTGTTGAACATTTTTACACTACTATTTTATTTGCAAACCACGCATTTTATGGGATGTAGTACAAAAATCATATTTATTTACATAAACGTTACATAGTTTAACAACTGGAATTTTAAAAAATAATTCTTGAGTGTGTTTTTCATTGAAACACCTGATGCACATTTTAGGTTGTCCGAGGCAGTCATTATAGAAGGTTATATCTTTCTTGGTTTTGTTGTCTGTTGCGTTTTTTGCCTTGCTGAGCGAAAATCCTTTGGTAGCACAGTGTGCGGTGTTGCTGAAATGTTCTAGCCATTCCCTCCATGTTTCCCAAAGTATGGGCTTGCTTTCTTGGAGGAGTGTTTCACGGAGCATATCTACAAAAATGCCAGGCAATTGACTCTTTAAAAATCCAAAATAACATTCTTTTCCCCAAAGTGCTCTTTTTACAATGCAAAACCCAGGCATTTACAACAGAGGTCCCCAGTAGAAGTTCCATTGCATTTTTGCTCCTTTTCTCAGTGCTGAATGGTATGGAGACCTCTGGTCAATGAGATAAACACCTTTTCTTTATCTTCTTGTACTCTGGTACAGTCTTTGGTTTCACTATAGCTTCTACTTTTCTGTTGTTTTTTCCGATATCCTTTAAAACCTAAGTGTGATCAGGAACCGCTGAAATCCTCAAAGCTCCCCTTTTATCCATCAAGCTAATAATTTTGTTGTAAGTTTTGTTCTCTGCTCCACATATTCCCTGCTTTTTATGCTTTTTCCCCAGAATATCCTTGGGAAGCTCTTCTTCTATTTAGCCAAATTGTTCCACAGAGAAGGTTCTTTTTATCTAACAATCCATAAGTTGGTGTATAGAAATTTATAGCATAAAGAATGCAACCTTTTTTCAAACCTAGGCTCACACATTTTCATAGTGATGGCCTCTGCGTCGCTTGCACCTTCTAGTTTATGGTTCCCTTGATAGCCTCATAAGGCATAAGTGTGGACTTCCTGTGTACAAATTTTGTACAGTTTCACACCATACTTGTGAGACTTGTTCAGGATATACTGCCTGAAAAGCAGTCTTCCTCTCCAAGGATTTATAGATTCATCAATGACCACATCACTCTCAGGGTTTACAGTGTTTTTAAAGCTGCTTTGCAGATTTCCTACTAACATATGTACTTTGTAAGTCCTGTCATTTACATTTTTAGGGGCAGCATTACCAACAAAATGCCAGAAAGACAACAATGCTAGGAGTAGGTCATGAACCATAGTAGCATTAACATTAACATTATACCAATAAACTTACCCATTTCTTCCTCAGAAGTTTGAACCCAATTAGCTAGATGAGATCTTTTTTTGCCTGGCTTTTTGGACAGCTTTTGTGCTGCATATCTGTTTGTCTTCATAACCATATTATTAAATGTGTCTTGTGTTACCAATATTTTGTAAATATCAGAATGAATGTCAAAATTGGTGGAAATATTAACTTCTGAATTCTTACTAAAAATTGCTGTTGCTTTATTGTTTTTTTCCAATTGGATTCCAAATTGGAATATAATGTTAATTAATGCCATTACCGCTATCAGAGTTTTATGTATGTTATAGTGAACCTCATCGTTGGTGTAGGAATCATCATCTCTTATGTTTGAGTCAGAGGAGGATCTTGAATCTCAGGGGTTTTAAGCTGGATCATTGTCAGATGCAGGAGAAAAGTCAGTCACTGGAATCTCTTCGATTTAGGTAGTAGGATAATAGTGCATTCCCTCTTCATCTACTGATGTACTACATCTTTGTTTCCTTGTAAGATGCAGTTCAGATTTAAATGGGTCCATTTCTAGCTGTAAATGCAATGAAACATTGTTAGGATAGGCACTGAGCATAATTATTATAATGTGTAAGGAAACGGCTGACAACCAGCTTGCTACTTATCTTAGAGCAGTCTATTCTTGCCTGTTACCACAAACAAATGACTGTGTATATTTTTTGTCCAACAATAAATTATGTTTTCTGCAGCTTTTGAATGCTAGAAGATTGTAGCACAACAATCAGAACTTGTGGTGACCTGAACCATTAAAAAGCAGCACTTAAAACTGTGATCAGTTCACCAGTGAGCCGAACGGAAGTAATAACATATTTGAATTTTATGTCTCATGCTGAAAAATATATACATTTGAGTCTTTTATAGCTTAGAACTTAATATAATAATCATTTTCGCAGTTCTGGAAAGTCACTGAAAATGATGTCAACAGGGAGGAAAGAGTTGCATCAGGACACATGATGGGTTGACAGGGAATGTGTTAACAGAATTCTTCCATGTTGAACATAGTTAAATGCTCAAATATTGGTCACAATGTGGCCTGCAGTGCTCTTCCAGGCCTCAGAGAGGAAATATTTGTGGCTACATCTTAAAATTAAGGAAGAAAGAATAGTTTAAAATTTTGACTTTGTATGTATTGTATGGTCTGGCTGTTCTCATTTGTGCAAAATAGTTTGCAGGTGAATTAATGGAAGGTTTGGAAAAGCTTTCCAGTATTGCATGTATACTATCAGCCTCTATTGCTGTATTAACCCTTCTACAAGTACTCAATGATTATTGATTTGGTCTTACGGTATATCCTTAAGTGCTAGCAAGGACCTTATTTCTGTTTTGGTAATTACAGCTATCGGAAAACAAGACAACACTTTGAGTTTCAGGCATGTTTGCTATTAAATATGAAATACAGGTAGTGAATCCTTTTGCTGTAACATATTCATCAATCTAAAAATAGGCTATTAAGTTGTTAAGTTCATGTGTGGTGAAATTGTGGTACTGTAATTTTTTGTTTGTAGTATAATTTATATGCCAAAGTTTTGGAACACAGAAACACACTGTATAGGTCCATTTGTGACTACTAAAGCTTTATCACTGACTTTCTCTAGCATCATTCCTTGCAACTTGAGCAAAATCCTTTTTTTTTCTCCTCCATGTGTTGGCTATACTCCCATTTACTAGACTACATAGAAAACAAAAATGTTAAATAACACCCAGCATGGATTTAAGAAAAAAAATTCAACCAATACTGCTCTAATTGACTTGGTAAACTTGGAAACAAAAAATCCTTGATAAAAAAAAGTGTGTCAGCAGCAGTGATATGTGACATCTCTAAAACTTGTAACAATGTTCAACATAAAATTTTAATAAATTTAATTATTATGGCATATGCTCAAACCTAGATTGGTTCACATCATATCTTGGGGGATGGAAGTAAAAATACTTCTGGAAAACAGAACCAGTATTGTTCATTCCAGCTGGAAATTCATAAAAAATGGAGTGCCACAAGGCTCAGTGTTAGGACCTTTGTTGTACATTATATATACAAATGATTTTCCCTGCAATATGCATGGGTATCCAATCCTGTATGTAGATGTCACAACTAATCTTAAATAGCACTAACATAGAAAGATTACAAATAAACCTACAGCAAGCTATAAAGCAGTTAGATGATTGAATCACAACCAGTGGACTAAAATTAAATAAAAATAAAACAAATATAATACACATATAATGCTTGCAATGGAAATAATAGTGGTGCAAACTCTTTAATACACATGTGTACAAACAGTGCAAACATTTTGAGGATATGCGTGGATGAACTGCTCAAATGGAATAACCAGCTAGAACACAGAAAAAAGGCTTAATACTGCCTTCTACAATGTTCTGTTTAATACACGTAGCAACTGTACAAGCTATAGGTAGAAAAATCAAATGTTACAGTTATTTTCACACCATAATGTCAAACAGAATAATTATATGGTGCAATGCAATTGGATGGGTAGGAATCTTTTTTTTTTTTTATTATTATTATTATTATTATTATTATTATTATTATTATAATAATAATTATAATAATAATAATAAAAATAAATAAGAAGAATAACAATAACAATAAAACTCCTAAAAAAACCAGTTTTAAAACATTACAAATTACGAGTCAGCCGTCCCTGTACATATACATTTTAATTATATAAATGCACTGAAATTTTGAAAAATTCCTTGATAATCATCGGAGACTGGAACTTAGGTAGAATGCCTTTTCAAATGTGTCAAATCTATCTTCAATTTGAAAGCGAGTCTGTACGAATTATACTTTTGTGATTGAGATGCCACAGGTTTATGTTACCTTTTTCTGCCTTTTTAAATATAAAGGCCTATTTTACGAAATAAGTGCTTTTTGTTGCCTTTATTTCATTATTTATCTATTATTTATTAATTATTAAACATTTCCTTCAGGTACATTTTATTTCAATAACCGTTAGTCCGTGATAATGAAAGTTAGTTCGACGAATGTATATTATTGTCTTTAAGTTGCAGACAACATAGGCGTGCTTCATTCAGTTCATTATTTTCTTTGCAATAATGAGTGCTGCCATGCAAATAAATGTATAGATAACAGAAAGTGTTTGAATTACCGCTTGTGTTTATTTTAAAAGGCAATAATGAGTGCGGGTCTAACTTAGTTTTTCTTTCAGTTTTCATTGCGAGGTTGTTGTAGGTAACAGCAAGATGCCGAAATTCAGTGTTTCTTTGCGTAGTAAATTATAAATGTACGTTAATACTTTTGGATCCGACGTATTTTGTACCGACGGTAAAGTACTCACATGCAAAATATGCGACCAGTCAGTGAACTACGAAAAGAAGTATTTAATATCGCAGCATATCAGCACAATCAAACACAAAAATGCACTTTCCAAGGCTATTGGGAAGAAGATTTCTTTGCTTCCAACAGTAATTGCAACTTTGAGTCGAAAATCCCAGTTTGCATTCGATTTATGTCAAGCTTTCCTCAGCGCCGGAATCCCTTTGTGGAAATTACAGAATCCTACATTATCACAGTTTTTGAAGAAGTATACTAACCAAACTGTACCTAGCGAGTCAAGTTTGCGAAAATGTTACTTAACTGAATGTTTCAATGACAATGAAAATCATTAAAGATAAAATGAAAAATAAGAAGCTCTGGATTTCTATCGACGAGTCAACTGATATGAGTCGTTTCATTGCCAATGTTGTTATTGGACCATTAGATCCTATAGAAGAGAATCAATGAAACCATTCCTGCTTACAATAGAGTGTCTTGAGAAAGTTAACAATTCAACTATCGCGCAGTTATTCACCAGTTCATTAAAGTTGCTGTGGCCTGAAGAGATTCAATGCGTCTTACTTTTCATCAGTGACACTGCACCATACATGAAAAAAGCTGGAATAGCGTTAAAAGTGCTATTTCCAAACATGCTTCACGTACCTGCATAGCACATGGTTTTCACAGGGTGTCAGAAGAGATACGATGCTTGTTTCCAGATACTAACAAATTGATTTCCAGTATTAAGAAGATCTTTTTGAAAGCCCCATCAAGAATTCTGACATTTAAATCCATTGCACCAGATGTACCTCTGACCCCCCAACCTATCATAACGAGATGGAGGACATGGATCTCAGCAGCACTTTACTACATTTCAAATTTCCAGAGTATAACTGAGGTGGTGAACGCTCTGGAGGATGAAGCATCTTCAATTGTAGCAACAAAGAAACTTCTCAACTCTTCGGAAGTGAAAAATGACTTAACTTTCATTGCGGCCAAGCTTGGGTTCCTGCCACAAGTGATCTGCCAGCTTCAAGAAAGAGGACAACCTTTAACGAAGTCAGTGAAAATTGTGGATGATGCAGTGCAAAGACTGGACAGTGTACCAGGGAAACGGGGTTCATTAGTTAGCGAAAATTGTAAAAAAGTGTTATCGAAAAATTTTAATCTGGATAAACTTAGAAACATTTAAAAAATTCTACAAGGTGACAATTCTGTTGCAGTTGAAATGGATCCTACAATAATGCTATGTTTTAGATTTGCTCCAATAACCTCTTGTCGATGTTGAGAGGTCATTTTCTCATATGAAAAATGTGTTATCTGACAGGAGACTCAACATGACACCAGAGAACTTAAAAAAGCATTTGGTTGTCATATGCAATGAATAAGGCATTGCAATACACAGGCCTTTTTAAAAAATATTTCATTTTTGTGTCAATTACAACACTAGCATTTTGTTTAAAACTTTGAAGTCCTTTAAAATATGACGATCAAGTTATTGAATAGTGTAATCTATTAAATAAATGGGTTTTTCTAATTGCCTTTTATTGCCTGTTTTAGTATTTATAATGCCTTTTTTCCTGCTTATTTTAGCTATTTATAATGCCTTTTTGCCTGCCTATTTTAATGATTTATAATGCCTAAACTTCCGGTCTCTGATAATCATCATCATAGTTTTGAAACATGAGGCAAAAACAGCATTACATATGCAACCCATAGGCTGACTATCCTCAAAAGAAACCCCCAGTATCTGGCAATAAAAATGGGAGGTAAAAATACCAATAATTCCAAAGGAAGGTGAAAAATGTGCTCGCTGAAAAAGCATATTTCTCAATAAGAAGAATATATGGAAGACATATTCTGAAATAGTTTTATGGCCCTACATTGTATCAGTATTGTATATATAATTATACAAAATGTGCGCATTGTTTTAGCATCTATCTAGCAAATGACAGGATGCCTCATATTTTTTATAATAGTATTTAAGCAACTTTCTGTAAATATAATTCTCTAATATTTTAACCCTAACCTGATGAGTTACATGTTTATGAACATTTGCTCCTTATTGTAAATGTAATGTGACAATAAAGCTTCTATTCTATTCTTTTTCATTGAATATTCCAGTGTTAAAGCTGTAACATGTATGACACTGATTTTTGCACAGAGAGAGAGAGAGAGAGAGAGAGAGAGAGAGAGAGAGAGAGTGTGTGTGTGTGTGTGTGTGTGTGTGTGTGTGTGTGTGTGTGTGTGTGTGTGTGTGTGTGTGTGTGTGTGTGTGTGTGTGTGTGTGTGTGTGTGTGTGTGTGTGTGTGTGTGTGTGTGTGTGTGTGTGTGTGTGTGTGTGTGTGTGTGTGTGTGTGTGTGTGTGTGTGTGTGTGTGTGTGTGTGTGTGTGTGTGTGTGTGTGTGTGTGTGTGTGTGTGTGTGTGTGTGTGTGTGTGTGTGTGTGTGCGTGCGTGCGTGCGTGCGTGCGTGCGTGCGTGCGTGCGTGCGTGCGTGCGTGCGTGCGTGCGTGCGTGCGTGCGTGCGTGCGTGCGTGCGTGCGTGCGTGCGTGCGTGCGTGCGTGCGTGCGTGCGTGCGTGCGTGCGTGCGTGCGTGCGTGCGTGCGTGCGTGCGTGCGTGCGTGCGTGCGTGCGTGCGTGCGTGCGTGCGTGCGTGCGTGCGTGCGTGCGTGCGTGCGTGCGTGCGTGCGTGCGTGCGTGCGTGCGTGCGTGCGTGCGTGCGTGCGTGCGTGCGTGCGTGCGTGCGTGCGTGCGTGCGTGCGTGCGTGCGTGCGTGCGTGCGTGCGTGCGTGCGTGCGTGCGTGCGTGCGTGCGTGCGTGCGTGCGTGCGTGCGTGCGTGCGTGCGTGCGTGCGTGCGTGCGTGCGTGCGTGCGTGCGTGCGTGCGTGCGTGCGTGCGTGCGTGCGTGCGTGCGTGCGTGCGTGCGTGCGTGCGTGCGTGCGTGCGTGCGTGCGTGCGTGCGTGCGTGCGTGCGTGCGTGCGTGTGTTTATTCTCTCCCCTTAAAATTTCTTTGAACAGCTACCTTGAAAATTATTTAAATTCATTATTATGACACCATTCTTTGTATACCCCCGCCATTGAATCTTCGCACTTGACAGTTTGTGTGGCTTTGTGTAATGTAACGTTGGCTTTATTGTGGTTGCGACGTTGCCAGAGTGGCTAGTAAAAAACAGCTGATTGTTCTCCTTTCTATCGCCTAAGTCACATACAAAAAGTGTATATAAGTAATGAACATCAATGAATAACAACTATGTTGTATTATGATTGTTAATTGAAAATAACTTAGCATAAACATTACAATGTATGTAGAATAAATTATACCCTTTTGACAATATAAAAACAGAATAATGCAAACTTGCCTGTTACAATGAGAAATAAAACAAATTATAAGCATGCGATAACAAAGTTATTTTCACTCACCGATTTAAAACTGCAATGGCTTAATTCATCCAAATCTCCATCATCATCATCAATATCATCATTATCATCATCATCATCCTCTTTCTCTTGGAGTTTCACTCCCTTGTAAATAACAGTTCTCGTGCTTAGTCCAAGAGCTGCTGCAATTCGTTGTAGGGCTTTATCAGCAGGAATAGAGGGATGCCCATGAACCTTCACATACTCCTCCTCCTGCTCAAAGAATTCCTGGGTCCTTCTTAACAGTTCAGGTGCCTGACTATTAAGTGGCACACGTCAATGCAAAGGATTTTCACTTCATGAATCATCACTCTGTGATTGGTGTCGTTTTTGAGACATTGTTGCACTTCAAATCTTGTATAAATAATATGAATGAAATATATATAAAATAGATAAATAATATATATAAACGAACACCAACAATAACTAACAAAACTATCTAAACAATAACCATAAATATAAATAACAATGAACACTAAGTAGCTTGCGAAGAACAACTTGACGCACGTGGTTGGAAATAGCTACATCCAGCAACAGAGCTGCTTCCAGTTACGCTTTCACTTTGTCATTGACCACCCAGAATGCTGCCTTGTGATTGGTTTAAGAAGTCTAACAGTTAAAGCTTTTCATCTGTTTTTTTGCGTGTGTATCAACTTAATCGCTAGCTGTCAAGCGCAACATTTCAACACTGGGAGTATAAGTTCATGCATGTGTGAAAAAGGTAAAAAGATCAATTCAGCACAGATCTTGTTTGTTAAAGACCTGCGGTAATGGCTAGGAACCTTTGAAAGGCATGCTAGCCTTCTTTAAATTAAAATCATCATTCTTCCACTTATTTGACTTTTTTGTCATCCAGCTCTTGAGTTTTCTTTTCTTTGCTGGTGCTTGTTTTATCATTTCTTTTTTCATATCATCATCCTAAACTATAAAAAATTACTTTCTCTTATCCATAGTTTAAAACTGTATTCGCCAATGCATAAAGTATTTAAGAAAAATGTCCTATATGCCTTTAATCTGTCACCAATCACCTTTCTGTGATTGAAAAATGTCATGCCATACTATTTTCTTACTCTGTTTCCCCTCTATTTCATCTTTTCCTTATACGTCTGGTCACCAAACCTCTGACAAAAGCTGCTTTTTCATTCCATGTTTCTACATCCCAAAATCTTCTGAATACCATGTCTCTCCCTTGATTTATAGATGAAACATACACCTCTTTATGTAAATAGCAGTTCTTCACCATTCATGTTTCTTTTGAGAATTTTTTTTTTCGCCATTTGTCTTGTATTCAGTGTAAGACATTCCTAATATTCTTCAACAGCGAGGCGTTGAAGAGCATTAGGAGGGTGTCATCATGGCATTCAAATTGGAGCTATATTGTTTGTTACATCTCTTGTCTGGATAACTAATCTCTTGGTGCCTGGGTTTATAACTTTCTGACTTTTCATTATTTTTTGTGAAAGGACTTTCTTATTTCAGGTACATTATACATCAGAAGTTCTATTTTATTTGTTTTGCCAATTCCATTTTTAAGTATAGAACATAACTCATCTTCAGGTTGGACCACAAGTACCAAAAGTGAGCTTTTCATTTATGCTTGAATCAATTTCACAACAGGATGATGAATACTGTAAACTGAAATCCTGAGCACTCACAGTACCCCATGAGGTTTTTTCATTGATTATAATGCAGAACTGTGATAGAAAGGTGTAGAATTCCACGAAAATAGGTTACAGACATTTTCTGTCATGATTTCCCGTTTCCTTCAAGTTGCAATGCCTTTATACCAAGCTAGTAAGTAATTTTCCACAAGAAATAATTTAAAAAACCTGCACTATGCAACATTCTATAATTGCCAATTAATTATATTTTTCAATATAATAATATTAACCCATTTGATGTTAGCCATTTCATAAGTTGTATACTACTCACTCATGCAGTTTTCATTTAGGAGTGATTAAAGTGAAAGAGCATAATTTTGGAAAATATGCATACAATTTGTTTCTGATCTCACTATCATACTAAGTTATTATACACAGCGTTTGCTTTATTGCAGTGCTGCGGGGTGCGCATATGTATGCTCAGCACACTGTATTACATGGGAGAGTTCTCTGTTCTAAATCTCGCACATTACTTACCCACAAGTGATAGTAACATGCACTATAATGAGTACTAATCTTGTTATTAGTGGTGTTGAAGGTGAAGTCTATCTACATTCCTGGGATCTTCAGATGAAATTTCTATTCACACGCATAAGTTCTTGCTTAATCATTGTAATTTCTGTTCTTATATTGTCCTTAAGTTTGTCTATGGTGTAGGAATTGTTCCTATAAACTTTATTTTTTAGAGTTGGAGTGACGCGCCAATTTTGTCAGTTTGTTCATATGTTAGAACTTTTTTTTTTTCTTCTTCTTGGGTTTAGTGTTTAGTGATCCCATTTTCCTAAACATATTAACCAGACATCTAACAGTTTCTCTACCTGAAACTGGAATACCAGAAAATTTCTCCTACATGATTTGATTTTTGACATATGTAGTATATATACAAATTTGTTGCTCAAGTGTGAATTTGTCAGTAGGCATTTCAGTGCTAATAACAAGACAAAAACAGCAACAATAACAAGAACACACTCAAGTAAATCACACACAACACGTCTTGAATAAACGCTCACCTTTGAGATGCACAATGCACAAACCCTAGTGCTTATTTTTATGCCTGTAAAGACATATTTTGATGTACTAAAAATACAAAGAGGAGATGTAAAGTGCAGGTGAAAATTAGATGTCTTACTTTAGCCTTAAACACCAATGCAAGTATTTCACTATTTGGTGATGTATCATTTACAAGATGACATTAAATTGGTAAACCAATCATAGCTGGGCACTAAAGTTGCGAGCATATGTATAGTACATGTGACAGCAGTGCACCCCATGTAACCTGTACTGTCTTTTAAGTGTGAAACGTGATATAAATGGACAATTTTTATCTCCTGTTTTTATTAACAGGACGACCCTAAGTTTCAGTACATTTGGGAAGATTTCTTTTACAAGGCATTGGTTTAGGCAAAACTCAATTGGATACATTACATAAT
Source organism: Deroplatys truncata (assembly GCA_030765065.1). Lineage (NCBI taxonomy): Eukaryota > Metazoa > Arthropoda > Insecta > Mantodea > Mantidae > Deroplatys > Deroplatys truncata. Next base: position 422,925,345 of record CM060990.1, read on the forward strand.
CAATTACATTTTTAAGAAGATTATTAGATATTCCATAAATGTTATCACTATTTGATGATTTAAGTTCATTAACAATATTTAATACATGCTGTGGAGCCATTTCTTGGAAAACAAAACTCCCTTGATAATTATCTTGTTTCACAATGTTCAGTTAGTTCAGAGACATTTCCCTTTGGTTTTAACTATGTTATGAAATAAAAAAAAAATGTTAAAAAAAATTCAGTCATTTGTGACTAATGTCTGCTTAGTTTGTTTCAGTCACAGAATTTAACTGTCAGGCTTTCTTTCATTTATTACATGCAGTTTCAATGCTGTTTAGGTTACAAAGCTTCTGGATTGACTCATTGTTTTACATTCCTTTCTGATTTTAATGTACAGGGTGTGGTAAAAATAATAAGTGAGTTTGAATTACTAGCTATGAGGACAAATCAAAAAGTCCTTGCTCCTATTTTTTTCGGAAATTATGAATGTAAAACAAAAACCAACATATACATTCGAAGTAGTGGATTTTTTGTGGGCCAGTCCTCATAGAGTTTCCAGCTGCTGTCAGTGCATTCAAAATGGCAGGTGTGCTTAACACGTCCACGGCTTACGAGCAATGAAGTATGATCCGTTTTCTATGGAGCAAGGGACGAACGCCCATCGAGATCCACAGGGAAATACAGCCATCATATGGGGAAAGGTGTCTTGCTTTGAGAAGTGTGAGATGGTGGTGTTCTGTGTTCAAAAATGGCCATGCAAATCTGCATGACAATGAGCGTGCGGGGAGACCACATGTATCGGTGACTGATGACAATATTGCTCGCGTGGATACGATGGTGAAAGCAGAGCGGCACGTGCGCATCAAAGACATTGCTCAGGAGCTTGACATTTCTTTTGGGAGTGCTTTCGACATCATTCACGAGTGCTTAGGGTACAGGAAGGTTTCATGTCGATGGGTTCTTAAGCAGTTGGATGACATGATAAAAAGCAAGCGAATGATTGCTTCTTTGAATCATATGCAACGATATGCCGAGGAGGGTGACAATTCCCTGGATTGCATTGTTACTGGCGATGAAACATGGGTACTGCATTACACGCTGGAATCAAAACAGCAGAGTATGGTGTGGAAATATCTGCAGTCTCCTGTGAAAAAGAAATTCTGTATTGCGCCATCTGTTCACAAAGTCATGTTAAATGGCATTCTGGTATTGCCGTGGACCGCTCGTGCTGGATTTCATGCCGCGAGGTGTCATCATCAATGCTGACAGATATTGTTCCACACTGCCACTTCTGCGGGCTGCGATCAGAAAGAAGCGCTGCAGGATTCTCGATGTTGACAAGGTGATCATCCTCCACGACAATGCGAGACCACATGTGGTAAACAAGACCGTCGGCAAGCTAAGGAACTTTCACTGGGAATTTCTAGAGCATCCACCATACAGCCCGGATCTTGCCCCCTAGTGATTTTCATCTTTTCATCTGCTGAAGAAGTTCCTGGCAGGTAAGCAATTCACTTGTGACGACGAAGTCAAGACAACAGTGCAATAGTGGTTCCATAGTCAGACAGCCAACTTCTACTGCAGTGGCATCGCAAAATTAGTGCTGCGATGGGACAAATGTCTGAACCAGCACGGGGACTATGTGGAAAAATAGTGAAAGGTACAAGGAATAATATCTATATGTTTAATTGGATGTATGTATCTTATGTTACCAGAAAAAAAATAGGGGCAAAGACTTTTTGATTTGCCCTCATATTTTGTATCTGGTATGTTTTTGTTGCGAATATATGGCAGGATTGTAGAGTCTACCTTGGAAATGAGTTTGCCAATTTGTATTCTTTCACTGCTGTGTTAGTCATGGAGCACTGGATAGTGAGGGGACTTGTTTGTGCCATACATCAGAACCAGTTCCATTACAGAAACCTGGCAGAAGATTTTGATGGGAACTGAATCAAAACATGATGCACCGTCTAAGAATGCTTTGGCTGCAACAATGGAATTAAGAAGTTAACATGACAAACAAACTCACTGCCTGGGCGACCTTGTTCTGTACACATGGAACAAAACATTGTGCAAGTACAGGCATCTGTGCAGTGGAGTGCACACTGGTCAGCAAGGAAGTATGTCATTGGTTTACCCATATCAGATTGAAGTGTTAAATGAATCTTCAAAAAATGAAAAGTGTTCTTCAATTTCCAAGAACTGCACTTTAAAATAATTTAGTAGAAATATGAATAATTATTAGGTATTGAAGAATTTGTTTATTTTAAAACCTGTTTATTTTTCTGCCCTAATCTATGGGAAAGCTTGGTATTATCTGATCTGTCTGTTCTATATAGGTCTGAGTCAGTACTTTTTTTTTAATTTTGCTAAACAGGAGTATACCAATTCTTATAATTTTTCGGAACATAATTGTTATTCATAGTGTTGTTAAACTTGCATTTTCCTTGGGAGATACACATCTCAAAAGTATTTGAGAAAATAGTAAAGAACTTTTCAAAACTTTCATTAACAGTTAATGAACGGCAAATTTGGGTGTTGCACAGCAAGTCGTCATACATTCAATATCACACAGTAAACTCTTCCAGTAAGATATGTTGTCATTGGTTATTGGTCTTGGAAATTATGGCCTTAGCGTTCTTTGGCGTATAACCACTTGCTTTTAAATCTTTTATCTTCAGCCAGACTGAGTCATGATTAGAGAAAGGAAAGGTTAAGTTAAGTTAAATAAGCTTGGTTAATGTTTGTGAAAGTGTATCTCAATAGGCGATAATCTAACTGGTTTATAATTTGTCCAATTAAAGCTGAACTTCCTGAGGGTATTTTTAAATTCTATTACAGAATGTTTGTCTTCTCTTATATCAAAATGTGAATTTGCATCTCTTCCAGTATGAAAATGTTTCCACTTAAGCTTGTAAAAACAGTTAATAAATCCTCAAGCTTTTCAATAAAAATATTCAAAACTCCCTTTGGTGCTCTGTAAAGTGCTATTATTGTTGTTTTAAGCTCTTGAATGATCACCCCTGTAACATCAAAGACTATTCCTGTATACAGAGGTATAATGTTCAACTTTTCTACAGTAAACTGAAAAATATTCTGTTATACAGCCTCCCATGTTTTGAAGCTGTTAGCTAAATGACAGTCTTCTTATATATTAAATGTCATTTTTCTGGCTCCAAAGCGGATATAAACAAATAACATCAAACATTTTCATTAGGAGATTCAGTAATTACCTCTTTTTTGCCAATAGTCTGAAAACTTTTTTATTGTCATTGTCATTTAATGCTGGGTTTTGGGAATGACGCTCTTTGCGCTTCTGCTTTACAATATCTCTCTGTGGTGGAACAGGGTAGTGCTGGGTATAGTCAAAAACAGTAGAGGGGGAGACAGCCATCTTCTCTAGATTCGTGTGTTTCTTGTTGAGTAGACATGTTGCACACAGCGCTCCTTGCGGCCAGACCTGGAGAAGAAGTGGGAATTCAAGATAGGAAAGCTTTTGGGGTAGCACAAAATCAATAAAGTAGGCATCATTAGTGTTTGCACATTCTTTAATTTCAAATTAGTACAGACTTAAATGTAAAGAACTTTTATTAGCCTTCATTAAAGTAGGTTTAGGTATAAGTTAACCTATTAACATAGAAATGGTAAACCTACTAGTAATTAATCAGGATTTTAATCATTAGGAAAGAGAAAGGCAAAGGATTCTATCATAATAAAATAAAAACTCAACTCACGTCTAGATTTTTGCTTCAGGATTATGGCTAATATGTTTCAGTTGGTTCTTTCACAAAATAAATGAATAAATCTCTACTTATGCTTGGATATTTCTTTGGCTTTAGAATTATGTCAAACATGTTTCTGTTACTTCTAAAACAAACAAATAAAATAAAACCCTATTCAGGCATGATTTTTTTTTCTTTTTAGGATTATGGCTAACTTGTTGCTGTTTCTGTTCATTTTGTTGTTGTAAGAAACACTTTCACAGCACATTGAGACACTTGTCAATAAATATATTGATACATTCATTACTCACATCCATTATAGGTGGTAACTGTATATATTGCTTAAGTTTTCCCTTCACTTGCTTTCTGATGTGAGACAAATATTGTAAGAAATTGGATTTAAATTCATGGGCAAGTGTTTCATACATACACATGGCATTTGCATTAGGAAATTTCATATTACATGCTCCTTAAACAAAATATCTGTATTATAAACATTACTCATCTCATCTTCACTTGCCAAAGCATTACCGCATTTATTACGAGGTAAAGTTTTGCATAAGCATCCTGCAACATATGCACTTGAACACTGCTCAGTTTCATCAATAACAGCATCTTGTTCCTTACTTACAGTGCATACCTGTATTTATACTCAAAGGAGGAATAGTAATAAAATCTGATCTCGTTAGCAAGAATTTACATGCATCAAGAGCGCAATTACTCTCTTCATGTGGATCTAGTAACTGATTAGTCATTACTAATCTTATTGTAGACTTAAAATCAGAACAATCAGGAGTCACATTATTCCCACCTTTACCCTTTAATACTGAAAAAACATTCTCCACACAATCTTGTGTTAATCTCCTAGTTAAGAGATATTCAAACCCAAATTCTTTTTTCAGACCATTCCAAAGCATTTGCAGGGAACAAATATTCTCAATCCAATCCGTAACACAATGTGGCTGAATCAATCCCTCTTAGAAAGTAGGTAATCCATTTGCTTTCACTCATCTTGAATTCACAAGAAAGTTCATTGGCATTATAATTTTTACCTGAATTGAAAATGTCAAAGAACTCGTTAATCTTATCTAAAAAAAGGGGGGGCAGTAGGTAGAGCGTCTAATGACATAGCATTTCTCAACACACTTGTCATGGTTCCACTGCTGACAAAAGTGCTAAATACATAAGCAGCTAGACAAACATAATAAGGGAGAAAGGTGGCAGTTCAATACACTTCCGTTTCAGCTAAGGAGCTAACTTAGGTACCCTAAATTTATATTGATTGTAGAAATCAACTATGTGTGTCCATGAACAATGACCATCATCAGCAACAATATCGTATTTCTTAAAATTATTGCTTAGTGACTTGAGCAGAGTGGAACATCATGGAAAAAGTACATATTATTATTTTATTTAAAGGTGAGTCGGAATTGTTACACTAACATCACTTAAGTTTACTCACTTAACATGTTTCGGGAAACGGTTGTTCCCATCCTCAGAAGTTAATTCGACTGGCCCGTGTTGTTGGTGTTTCCGTTTTTTGGACTGGATCCTGTGGTGGCATCTTGTGGTGGAGAAATGTACTTACAGAGAGGATTTGGTGGCGGCAAATCAAAATTCATTAGATGTGTGTTGTGTTTTAGAATGGTGATCTTCTCCCATGCATCTAATTCGGCTGCAAATTTGGCTGGTTTGACTAATGTAATATTGGGTTTGATGTTGTGATTAGTGATCCAAAAATGGTGTGAAACTGCAGATTTGTCCATTTGCTTGTATTTAATACATCTCATGTGCTCCTTTAGCCTAGTTTCTAAGTTTCTTTTTGTCTTACCTATGTATACTTTATTGCAATCTGAACAATTGATTTTATAGATTCCAGCTTTTTTATCTTGTGGAATGGGGTCTTTTAACTTGTTACAAAGTAATTTCTCTATGTTAAATTTGTTCTGTGGAGCTAGGCTGATGTTATGTTTCATGAAAATCTTCTTAAATTTGTGAAATGTTCCTGGGTGGTATGTGAATTTCTTGAACTTTAGCTCTTTATCTTGCTGGCTGAGATTTGTTGTGTTTCTGATGTGCATCTGTCGTTTGAATTTTGCAATTTTTTTGTCAATAGTTGCTTTGTTGTACCCATTATGTATTGCTGTGTCTACTATATGCTGGTATTCTTTTTTATTTAAGGGGATATACCAGTCTATGTGTTAGGCTGTTTAGTACTGCATGTTTGTGTGTGGTTGGATTGAAACTCTTATTTTTTATGTAATTAGTAGAGTGTGTTGGCTTCCTGTATATGCCAAAGGTTAGGTTCTTTTGTTCTCTGATGATTTTTAGGTCTAAAAATGGTAGCATGCCTTCTTTTTCTATTTCTATGGTGAATTTTATTGATTGGTTCTGTAGGTTTAGTAAGGCTAAGGATAAGGAGTCTTGTATGAACCTATTAGGGACAACAGCGAAGATGTCGTCAACATATCTGTGCCAAACTTTAAACATGTATGGAAAGGAAGTTGTTATGTGTGTTTCTAAGTAGCTCATAAATAAATCTGCCAAGAAGGGTGAAAGTGGGTTGCCCATGGTTAGACCAGTTGGTTGTTGATAGAACTTCTTATTGAAACTAAAACAATTTTGTGCAATGCATAAATTGGTAAGTTGTATGAGGTCTTCTATTTCTTCTTCAAGTAGGTTAGTTAGTCTGCTGTAGCCATTTCTTTAATTGACGCAGGAGTTGATCTGTAGGGACACTTGGAAATAGTGCAGTGACATCAAAGGAAACTAATCTGTCTTCTGGTTCGAGTTCCAGGGATTTTATCTTCTGTATTAAATCTTCCGAATTCATTATGTTTTTGCTATTGAATTTTGGTAGTGAAGAGAATCTCTGTACTAACCATTTTGCCAGTTTGTAGGTAGGAGAATCAATATTGCTGACGATTGGTCTCATCTTATTACCCGGTTTGAGACCAATCGTCAGCAATATTGATTCTCCTACCTACAAACTGGCAAAATGGTTAGTACAGAGATTCTCTTCACTACCAAAATTCAATAGCAAAAACATAATGAATTCGGAAGATTTAATACAGAAGATAAAATCCCTGGAACTCGAACCAGAAGACAGATTAGTTTCCTTTGATGTCACTGCACTATTTCCAAGTGTCCCTACAGATCAACTCCTGCGTCAATTAAAGAAATGGCTACAGCAGACTAACTAACCTACTTGAAGAAGAAATAGAAGACCTCATACAACTTACCAATTTATGCATTGCACAAAATTGTTTTAGTTTCAATAAGAAGTTCTATCAACAACCAACTGGTCTAACCATGGGCAACCCACTTTCACCCTTCTTGGCAGATTTATTTATGAGCTACTTAGAAACACACATAACAACTTCCTTTCCATACATGTTTAAAGTTTGGCACAGATATGTTGACGACATCTTCGCTGTTGTCCCTAATAGGTTCATACAAGACTCCTTATCCTTAGCCTTACTAAACCTACAGAACCAATCAATAAAATTCACCATAGAAATAGAAAAAGAAGGCATGCTACCATTTTTAGACCTAAAAATCATCAGAGAACAAAAGAACCTAACCTTTGGCATATACAGGAAGCCAACACACTCTACTAATTACATAAAAAATAAGAGTTTCAATCCAACCACACACAAACATGCAGTACTAAACAGCCTAACACATAGACTGGTATATCCCCTTAAATAAAAAAGAATACCAGCATATAGTAGACACAGCAATACATAATGGGTACAACAAAGCAACTATTGACAAAAAAATTGCAAAATTCAAACGACAGATGCACATCAGAAACACAACAAATCTCAGCCAGCAAGATAAAGAGCTAAAGTTCAAGAAATTCACATACCACCCAGGAACATTTCACAAATTTAAGAAGATTTTCATGAAACATAACATCAGCCTAGCTCCACAGAACAAATTTAACATAGAGAAATTACTTTGTAACAAGTTAAAAGACCCCATTCCACAAGATAAAAAAGCTGGAATCTATAAAATCAATTGTTCAGATTGCAATAAAGTATACATAGGTAAGACAAAAAGAAACTTAGAAACTAGGCTAAAGGAGCACATGAGATGTATTAAATACAAGCAAATGGACAAATCTGCAGTTTCACACCATTTTTGGATCACTAATCACAACATCAAACCCAATATTACATTAGTCAAACCAGCCAAATTTGCAGCCGAATTAGATGCATGGGAGAAGATCACCATTCTAAAACACAACACACATCTAATGAATTTTGATTTGCCGCCACCAAATCCTCTCTGTAAGTACATTTCTCCACCACAAGATGCCACCACAGGATCCAGTCCAAAAAACGGAAACACCAACAACACGGGCCAGTCGAATTAACTTCTGAGGATGGGAACAAACGTTTCCCGAAACATGTTAAGTGAGTAAACTTAAGTGATGTTAGTGTAACAATTCCGACTCACCTTTAAATAAATTCAATACACATCACTGTTTCTAGCTTCTTTTCATTACAATACATATTATTATATTTACTTGAATGAATGGACACTGCTCATGTATACCCAGCAATGGCCTCATTTTTAGGTGATTTGATCCCTGATCACATACGAAAACTTTTGGAATAAACCCAGCTGCTATTATTTGATTAATAGTATCTAAAACAATGTGCATCAAGATGTCACCTGACATTTCCATATAAAACAATAAAAAATTGACAGATGAATGTAAGGAAAAAATGGATTACCAAAGGAATTACAAACTCTAGCAATAGAAAACTTTTTCTCCTAGAATTAAGTAAAACCAACAAAACTGAACAGTTCCAAAAATATTTCAAACAATATAGGCAAATTTATGATAAAGTAATAAAGGCTGCATAAATGCAGTATATTGATGCATACATTAGTAACTCATCGAATAAAAACAAAACATTATGGGATATAGTAAAAAGAGAAACCTCCAGTTCTAAAGTACGCTATGATAAAATCTCGTTAAAAATTGATAATACCATTGTTAAGAATCCAAAGGAAGTTGCTAACATCTTTAATGACCATTTTTATAATGGTTGCTGATAGAGTATCACTACCACAACAAAATAATAGTAATAGTCCATGTGCTAAACTAAACAGAAATGAAAAAATCATTTTTCTTAGGCCAGTTATGCATGATGAAATAATTAAAATAATTAACTCAAAAAAGAATAACTACTCTGCAGGATTTGACGAGGTACCTGAGTGTGTAATTAAATTATGTAAGGACAGTATTGTTAATCCCATACAGGATATATGCGATACCTCCCTCTCAACTGGGCTATTTCCTAATAAATTGAAGCTGGCAAAAATTGTCCCTGTATATAAAAAAGATGATGTAAATATTGTTGATAATTATAGGCCTATTGCTATCCAGTCTGGGTTTTATAAAATTCTGGAAACAGTTATGTACAACAGAATTGCTCCCTTCTTGGAAAAATATGTGCTTAGTGATAAACAAAATGGCTTCAGAAAAAACAAATCCATACTAAATGCCTTCTATGCATTCATAAAGGGGACACTGGAAGGAATTGATGCTCAAAACACCACAGTTGGTATATTTATGGACTTAAGCAAGGCATTTGATTTAGTTGACCATGCTATATTACTGTCGAAATTAGAAGCCTATGGAATACGTGGGGTAGCTTATAATTGGTTTGAATCTTACTTAACTAACAGATGACAGGTTACAGTAATAAATGGTGGTATCAGCCATGTAAATTCTGAGACAAAGATAGATAGATGTGGAGTTCCCCTAGGCTCTAATCTCGGACCTTTACTCTTTCTAGTATACATTAATGATCTGCCTGTCAATATATCACATGCTGAGACTATATTATATGCTGATGATACCAATCTTATTCTCCAGGGTAATACATGCACCAACCTGCAAAATCAAGCTGATAATGTAATGACTAGTATGGCAAAATGGCTAACTGCAAATAAATTAATATTAAATGGGAAAAATCTCACTGTATGTGCATTACACAATCCAATAGAGGTAGTAAATCAGTAGGACCAAAAATTGTATACAATAATGAAACCATACAGTATGTCTCTGAAACAAAATTCTTGGGAATCACCATTGATAAACTCCTAAATTGGAAAAGCCATATTAAAAATGTTACAACAAGAATAAAAAGAGCACACTATGTAATATCTGTTTTAAAAGGCATTTGTAACCAAAAAAGATTAAAAATGATACACTACTCTTATGTACAATCTGCACTTGCCTATGGTATATTTATTTGGGGATCTGGCAGTGATATAAGCACTCTTTTCATACTACAGAAAAAAGAAATAATCAGGCTAATGCTAAACCTAAGTAGGATGACATCATGTAAACCACACCTCTGTCAACATAATATTCTTACTCTACCGAGTCTGTATATATTAGAAACTGTATGCTTTATAAGGAACAACATTCATCTATTCAATATGAAAAACACTGTACATGAACATTCCACTAGAAACAGTAATAAAATACACTTATAGACAGCCAGAACAACGAAAAAGGTCAACTCAATACTGCATAAGGGCATACAAATGTACAACCTCATTACAAATAAGGTAAATGTTTGTAATCAAATTAAGTTTAGACACAATGTTAAACATTTTTTAATTAAGCAAACTTTTTATAGTACGGAAGAGTTTTTTGAATACTTCAAAAACTAATAAGTTAACTTATTATTATTATTATTATTATTATTCATTAATTAATTAATTAATATGTATTCTCTGTATATAATACTGTAAAATGTATATTTCCTGTATATATTCCTCACTTATATTACTTAAATCTTGACGAAGCCATGAATTTGTAAGAAAATTCTCTTGGTGAATAAAAAAAACGCGCACACACACACACACACACACACACACACACACACACACACCTCCACGCACGCACGCACCAAAAAAAAAAATCACTTGCTTGAAATTATCTTTAAGCCTCTAGCTAAAATTGCAAGAGCTTGATTTGCATGTTCCAGTGGGTATTTAGGAACAAGGCTTTCACTGATCTCACCAAAATCTACAAAGCCATAAAAAATATCACTCCTAGCATTGTATGTTACATTTTCTTTAAGTGACATTTCATCTAAAAGAATGGACACCACATGTTCTGAGGACTCTTAACTTTCCCGCTTTGATTTTCATCAGTGAAAGTACATTGTCAATAAACCCAGGACTGACATGTCAATTTTGCAGCTGTTTTGAAGAGATGACACAGATGTTAGACACAGTTTGGTATGCAATAGTTTATAGCACTTTGAAGAACAATAATACAATGCCAATGCTACTATTTTATAATGCTCTGTGTATCACCTCCTTTAGTTTTACAAGTGATATTTTTTAGCTGACAAGTCATAAAACTATCTTTGTCACATTCATGGAAATATTTAACTAAATCACTCTTTGTCTCAACTTGTCTTTCCTTTAGCATGCTTATTTCTTGCCTCAACTTCCTTATCATTTTCTTGTTGTAGGAAATCACTTTGTGAGCTTTGATGAACTTTGTTAAAATCTTAACCTGCTCTTCTGCACTAGCTTTACTATGAATAGCATTCACTATCTGGCAAATCTCATTTTCTGGGAGATTATCCCCAATAATGCTGTTGTCATTAACACTGTCTTCTGTCTTCCTCTTATGTGGACTAGCCCTCGTATGTGGTTCCAGTGTGCTACTGCTTTCAGGCAAATTGTAAGATGTAACAGTACCAGGTTTCAACCTGAAATAATTAACAGTAATTTAGTCTCACAATAAATTACTTTGGAGATAAATCTATAAGATGTCAATAAAATGTACTGGATCACAGCTTTACTTACCCTTGGCTGAAGAGCTTTGGATTTCTGAAGTAATTTTTAACAAAATGATCAGAACAAATTTTATAGACCTTGTACATCTTTAATGGGCCTTCCTTTTTATATAAAGCATCCAGATCACTTCTCCTGAATCTGAGCACCCAAGAATCACATCTGCAAATACAAAGGAATGCTTGCTTTATTAACTTTTATTTCTGATTCACATAACCTCATTTAAGCTTTCACTAGTATGTTGATATTCAAAGATGTTGTAAGAACAATCACGCTCAAGCTACATTTTTACCATACTTATGTAAAGTAAATACAAAACTGAGCAACAACACATTACAGGTTTTTGTAGTTTTTTTATCCTTCGGGAAAGGAAAGAAAGACTATGAATTCTTTTCTACTTTGTAGTTACTGTAACCAAAAACTGTACAGACTTTTCCAGACATGTTTTATGCATCATTAAGTAAACACATTATTACCTTCTCAAGAATATGAATCGGAGAAATTAACTTAAAATACATTCATCAAACATTAAACACCACAAACGAATACAATGAACTGGGTCTCGCCACCAGAGAGCGCTGCTGCTGTTGTTGCAAAATATATTGAGCAGATGACTGTCTTCCCCTCTACTGTTTTTGGTATAGTGCTGTATGAATTCATAATTTTTACAAATGTTTTGCTAAATAATCATGCTGTGTAAGGAGTGAGCATTTTGCTACTGTAGTTTCACATGGAGCTTGTAGAATAATTTCTGGTTTCCGTATCAAAGTATTACACTTTTTATTTTTGGCTTTGTTGTGCAATTCTTGGGTTTATTTGACATTACATTTTTTTGTAATTTACCTTTTTATGATTGTGAAAAGTAAGCTTTCAGTTGTACTTTGAATTAAAATGGGACTCTTTATGCAAGGAGGTCAGCAGTTTCATTTCCAACAATTCCACAATGTGCAGATACCCCTTGCAGTTGAATTATCTGTAGTTTTTTCAAGTAATTGAATCATTTTGCGACACTTCAATTTGGATTGACATCATTTTACATGAATTTATGGTATAAATTGCTACTTTAGAATCTGAGAATATGACCATTTTGAAATTTATCCATTCTGTATAGCAGTTATTGCAGTGAAATAGTGAATAGCTCTTATTTCCACATCAAAATTTGTTCCATGTTATCCAATTGGTTTATAAAATGATTTCTGCAGGACAGTGCCATTTATATATTAAACAGAAAGAACCCTGAAAATTAATATAGCCTATTTTAAATTCAAATGTAGTGATGAATTGAGGAAATCTAACCTAGCCATGCTTATGTACAGTTAATTGTGCTTTATTATGTGAATATAATTAGGTAATGGAATAGCAAAATAGTGCTGTGTGTATGTTTGTAAAATATGCATTTAGAAAATGAAATTCAGCTGGCATAAGGCAGAAAATTTTCCATCCATTGGTAGTGAATGCGAAAGTGAGTGAAAGATTCCAAGGATTTTTTATTGAGGCTTGGTGGTTTGGTGCCGGCTCTTGGGGCCGGCTTGCAAACAAGTATTGGCATTATATACAGGTTTGCACTTTTGTACAAACATAATTGAAGATTTTCAAACAGCCCATACAAAGTCCGCTTCTTGGGGCCAGCGAGAACAGCTCGTTTTTGTTGTCTTGTTCTTTAATTTGTGTAATTGGATATGTGTACTTGACATCCTTTTTTTCCCTGTTAAATACATATACAGTAGAGCCCCTGTAATTTGGGCTGAGGCTACCTCGAATTACAAAAAAATTGGATTATAAGGAAATATTACAAAATCAATGGGTAAATCATGAATAAATGTTAAATGAGAACAATAATGGTTGAAAAATAAATAAAAAAACAATTTAATACATATCTGTATAGGTACATATATGGGCACACATTTCCAAGTTGCAAAAATATGTTACATTTTAAAGAAATTGTCCAGAGTCCTTTGTTTTAAAATAGAACCTCGTTTTTAGCAGCAATGTCACACCATCTTCTAAGAAGCATAGTGTCAGTTGGAGTAGCTTCCGCTTGCTGCTCGATATAATGCAATGCCACATCCAGCGCTGTCAAACCCTCAGTGTGGGTGATCACTGGTACAGTTTCTTCAGGCAATTCCTCATCGCCACTTCTTCAGCAGGCTCACTAACCATTTCAACAATTGCAAGATCGGCCACTTCAAATTGTTCATCACTGTTCATCCATTCTGAAACCTCACTCGCATTCACATTTTCACATCCAGCAAGCTTTTTCATCAGTTCTACCAATGGTAGATCATCGTCTGTACTGTTGGTATCCATTTCATTCCGTAAAATCTGGTTCCAAGATTTTTAGTGTCTCCACCTTTATTTCAGACCATGAATTGGCTATCCAGTAAACTACGTCTTTTATCGTAGTTTTTTTCAAAAATTTTTTGATGGTTCCTTCACCTTCTGTTTTCTGTAGAAGCGACTGAAGCAAATGACGACGATACTTTTTTTTCAAGCATTGTAAAACACCTTGGTCCATAGGCTGTATTAAACTCGTCACGTTTGGAGGTAAAAACAATGCACGAATACCGTCACATTGAAATTCTTCCTCATCAGGATGTGAACCAGCATTATCAAGCGTTAAGATTGCTTTGGAAGGCAAGCACTTTTTCTTTAAGTATCTTTTGGTCCCTGGAACACAATCTTCAAAAAATCACTTCACTTCACTTTTTGTCCATCCAAGCAGATTTTTGGTGGACATAAGTAACAGGCAGTGATATTTTTTTAAAGCTCTGTGCTTAGCAGACTTCCCTATTACCAGTAGTTTCAGTTTATGGTCTCCACTTGCATTTGATGCAGCAAGAACTTTTAACCTCTCTTTACGTTTTTTGTAGTACGGGTGCAGCCTTTTCTTCTTTTGAGATTACAGTTTTAGATGGAAGCATTTTATAATTTAGTCCTGTTTCATCACAATTATACAGTTGATCAGGAGTAAGATTTTCTTCTCGTATAATTTTTCTTAATTTCTCACAAAATTGTGTAACAGTTTGAGAATTCGCAGAAAGTTTTTCACTGCAAATTTCAAGCTGCTTTGTGCCATATGGCTTCTTCAACCTATCCAACCATCCTGAACTTGCAGTAAAATCGTCCTCACTTTCCTTTAACTCATTTCTAAAAAATGCAGCTTTTTCTTGCAGAATAGGCCCTGAACTTTGAGGCAGTATTTGTAATACCTGAATAATTTTGATTGTATTATATAATAAGTAAATTCAATAACATCCTGCCTTGAAACAATATGTATGTAATAATTATTTTTAAATGTATGTAACAGTCATTGAATATGTTCATTATTATTGTAAACACGTTTAATAATGTTATGTGAATACATTACATACTCTAATAATGCAAGAGCGGTGAGAATAATAAGTTTTAAGTTGCTAACAATGAGGTAACCTTGTGGCAATAATGAGTTAGAGAGTTTGAAAGTTACTAGTCATGATTAGAAAACGATAATGTCAATTCTGTGACAGTTTAAAATTAGCCAATCAATAGCAAGGAAAACGTTTCAAGCAAAATGCAGATATTCTATTGGACTAGAATTAGCCAATCAGAGACTTGAAATACTGAAGCTTACGGGTTTAACGGTTGAAATAATGTTCAGTTGCTGGCAAACCTTGGTAGTGACCAGATGGAAGATGTGTTCTCTACAGAAGTATTACGTGTGAATCGTAAAATATGTATACGCGCTAAGTGAAAGTATTAAAGAATCTCACAGCTCTTAAAAAGTGTAGTGCTTTATTAAAATAAAAAGAAGTGAATTTTAAAAACTTAAAATTTGTGTATGTCTACAATTATTGGTGTACTGCACCCTGCCTAATAGAAACGTGACTCTACAAACATTACTGAAGCAGCCTAACAAATTTAAATATTATAGTGTAAAACTTGGAATGTAAAAACAAAAATACACCTTTAAATCAGCTTCTCATATGTAGCAGCATATTATGTAACAACAAAAACTATTACATAATCAACAATTTCAAACCGACGCCCAAAGCGTGCTGTAAACTTCTTAAAGTAAACTCCAAGAACAATACTTCTTCAAGTTAACTTCCAAAGTGAGAAGTTTATAACTTACGTAAAATATAATACATAACTTAAAACCCTCTCAAGCTGGTGCCCAACATGGGGCAAGAATAGACAAGAATTTGTGACAACATCTAAGAAGAAAAGATTGACAAAACAATGCAGAACAACCAGAATCAACGAAACCACAAGACTACATATAAGAATTTCAAGATCATCACCAACAACATACAAGGACAGCAACAATTCTTCAGGAGGAAGGGGCACATGGCTAACAACTCAACAACAATGTGCGTGGGAACACTGAGTATAAAATTAATTGTTCTTTCACACAAGCCGTGTGTTGGACAGGGTTGGAAAGGTAGAATCAGATGACTGAAAACTTCAATGCCATAGCCGGGATTTTTCAGTCATCTGATTCTACCTTTCCAACCCTGTCCAACACACGGCTTGTGTGAAAGAACAATTAATTCCATTAATTGACCTAATAGTGGTTGAAACTAAAAGTCCGGGACTTAAGTACTTACAAAGAATGTAAGTCGCCATTGGAGTATGACATCTCAATACAATTTGAGATCTCCTTGTGGTTTACCTGGAAAAATGCTAGTCAGCTGGAGAATTTAATGGCATGCCGGCATGTTGCCATGGTAGCTCAGTGGTTAGAGCAACTGGACGGAGACCGGGAGATCCGTGGTTCAAATCCCGGCTATGGCATTGAATTTTTCAGTCATCTGATTCTACCTTTCCAACTGAGTAAAAAGTTTAATAGCAGCCAGAACAAAAGGTCAGGAAATTCCATTGTATATTATAATAATTGTCAAGTTTAGAAATATAGTTGTTATTGAGCAAAATTCATGTTATTAAGAAGTGGAAAAGTAAAATTAAGCAATTCAAAGGCAAATATACAAAGTAAGATGGAAACTGAAAACAATGAAAATATGGAAGTAGGAGAGGTTAGGTCAGCCATTACAGATTGCAATGTAGATTTACAATCAGAGCTAGAGAAAACAGATAGGTTAGATGTAGAAGAGCAGTTATCTGAAAATTCAGAGATGCACGTAGAAGGAGATAGCAGTAGTATGCAAGGTCAATCACCTTTACACATATTAGTGCAAGGAACAACACAAAGAGATGCAATCCCTCAAACATCTAGCCAAAAAATGCAAGAAAACTTATCACAACAAAATATTATGTGGCTTCTAAAAACAATAACTGATAAGATAAAAGAAAGTAATACAGAACTGAGAAAAGAGTTAAAAGAAGATAATACAGAGCTGAGAGTAGAGTTAAGTAATAAGATAACTGAAACTAATAAGTTAACTGAAACTAATACAGAGCTATTCTAATATCAAAAAATGATCTAGCTAAGCAAATAGAAAATTGTATGAAAGAAAGCAAAGCTGAAAGCAAGAGGTTAGAAATAAAGCTAGAACAATCTTCCAAAACACTTCAAAAAGACATAGATTTAAAAGTAAACAAAGGTTGTAAGCAGCTAGAACAAAAATTGTCAAGTCATATTGACAAAAATGTAACTGAAATGGAGTTAAAACTCACTGATACTAAACAGGATATTTGTTACAAGTTAGATAAATAGGGTGAAGAATTAAAAACAATGGTAGAAAATACAAATGCAGATCTTGTATAGGTACAAATAGATTTAACAGGGGAAATCAATAAAATGCATGAAATGGTAAAAACAAATGCAGATGGAGTAAAAGAAGCAAATACAGGACAAGGACAAGGACAAGTAAAATCAATGATAGATGAAATCAAAGATAAAGTACAGGAAAGTAGTAAAGAAATTGATAAACTTAGAAATAGTTTTGAAAATTTAAGTACAAGTGTACCAAGAGTAAATTCAAATGTAACTGGTTCTGTAAATGCTAACCAAATGCATGTCAATAATGCAAGTACAGAAAGAAGTGTATCACCATTGTTAACTAACAACACAAGAGACGCTATTGCTTTTTCCATAGCATCAGCCTCTCAAACACACAACAATAATGATGACACACACATGCATGTACCAAACCAAATGTCAAACTATTATTCTGTGCTTAATGAGTTATCATTACCTAATTTTAATGCTTCTTCAAGTCCAGTACAGTTTATAAATGATCTTATAGAATATTTTAAATTGAAAAATGTGCCTGAAGCATTAAAAATGATCCTTGTTAGAAAATGCTTAGACAACAAAGCTTTAGAATGGTTACATATCGTAGCAGACAGTGAAATGAATTTTGAAACATTCAGAATTTTATTCATGAATAAGTTTTGGAATACCACTGTGCAACATAAGATTAGGGCAAGCCTAAGCTACTCACAGTACAGTAGAGATGATAACTTATCAATGACAGATTATCTTATTAAATATGCAGGATATGTCAGATATTTAATTCCAGCCATGCATGAGGAGGATTTTATTAGTTTAATTACTAGACACTACCCTCTACACATACAAAACTACATCTTAATTGCAAGACCCAAAACTATTTATGAGATGACAGAGCTAATATCATCATTAGAACAGCAGGGAAATAGTAATGGTAATGAAATGTGGAGTCCACACAGACGAGACAGACAAATCAGGCGCGAAAGGCGTAATGATATGCCTTACAACGTGCGCTATCACAATGAAAACAGGAGAAATAATGAATTTCAGGGTCAAAACAGATTCAATTACAACACACAAAATATCAGAGATTCAAGACAACAAGGGAGACAGGAACACATGAATTATGTGAGAATGGAAAGAATGAATCAGCAGAATTCTGCTTCACCTAGGGGTAATAATAGATTCCAGCATAGAGGAAGTATCCAAAACGGGAAACTTCCACAACTATAATGAAACAAGCAACAATCATCCAGAAGAATATACACGTGGAGTACATAGCAATTTTAAAGGGAGAACTAGACCTAGGGGGCATGGCTCATACACAAATATCAATGATAATGAAATAATAGTAACTGCGGTACAACATGGCAATCCTGTAAATACTGAACATAATCACCAGGAAAATTAAGTTATGTATTGCCTGGCGTAGATTCTGGTAATACAGTACCTTCTGCTCTAAGCGGCAAGAATAAAATATCTACACACTTTGATTGTTATCATCTAAGTACAAACACAGGGAATTGTGAAAACAAATATGATTCACCGTACATACAAACGATTATAGCAGGAAGAGAAGTAAATGTTACAGTAGATTCAGGATCATCAAGCTCTATCTGCTCAAAGAAATTTTTTGAACAACTGTTAAATGAAGGGATACAATTCATGATTGCCCCAATAAGTAATGTAATATGCAGGATAGCCATAGGTACAATGACCCAAACTATCAAATCACAAGCATTGATACCTATACAGATAGCAGATATTACATTGGAGGTCATGTTTTTAATTGTTCCAAACTTGATATGCGAAATTATAATTGGGTGTGATGTTTTAATAGAGTTCTCTGCAATAGTTGATTTTAAGGAGACCAGACTTTTATTAAATAAAGAAGAAAAGAAGATATACGTGCCTTTTATAAAAGATAAAGTATGTAAAGTACAAAGAATGGAACAAGAAAATGCAGTATATGAAGAAGAGTGCTTCATACAAAGAGTAAATGTCCAAGCAAGCAGGGAAAACAATGAAAGGTTATTGACCCTTAACTTCGAAGAACAGAACACTGACCTTACCAAATGGAACCCTTATACAAAGAAATCTATGGCAGAAGAAAATATACTAGAGCAGGTAGAAGATAGTTATGCAATAGAGATAGAAGATAGGAAAATACTCACAGATACACTGATGACAAATACAATACTGACTGACAATGAAAAGTTAATAATGGAAAAGGTATTAGAAGACAGTAAACATATTTTCAGTGAAATTCCAGGATGGTGTACATCGTATATTCACACATTCACAGTAGAAAATGTACTAGCATTTAGAAGAAAATATAATAACCTACCAGTGAATCTAAGAAACAAAGCTAAAAAATTAATAGCTAGTATGCTAGAAAATAACATCATTGAGCTTAGCAATTCACAGTATATAAATAGTGTTTGTTGGACAGTAAAGAAAGATAATAGTTTAAGAATCACCATAGATGGAAGATATTTAAATAAATTCATGCTAGCAGACCACTTTCAAAATGAAAGTATAGAACAAACAATTGCAAAGTTATCACGTGGCAAATATATATCTTCTATAGGTCTTACAGCTTCATTTTGGCAAGTCGAGCTAGATCCTAAAGTACGTGATTACACAGCCTTTCAAGTTTTTGGATTACAATATAGATATTGTGTAGATCCGTATGGATTGAAGAATAGTGCTAGTGGATTCCTGAGAGCAATACATAGTATCTTTGGTAACACAGCAGATGATTTCTTAATCAGATACACTGATGATTTTCTAATCATAAGTCAAACCTTTGAGGAACATTTAGAAAATGTAATTTATGTATTAAAAAAGTCAAAATTCTGTATACCTGAAATCAAATTCTTGGGATATATAATAAATGAAGTATGCATTCGACCAGATGAAGAAAGAATAGAAGCCATATTAAGAATACCACCACCTAAGAATATTCGACAGCTACGACGTTTATTTTGAATTTGGAATTATGAAAGTAAATTCTTACCAAGATATGCTATAGAAGTAGAACCTTTAAGACAACTTCTACAGAAAACAAATAAATGGAAGTGGACAGCAGAGCTACAAAAATGTTTTGAAAATGTCAGAAAGCTGTTTGCAAATGCAATATTGTTGGTACGTCCAAGAGATGAGTTAGATTATGAGTTGTATGTAGATGCATCTTGTCAGGGATATGCAGGAATACTAGGGCAAAGAGAACATGACAACACATTTCATGTAATAAGTACTGCATCACGAGGCTTAACCAATATTGAAAGAAATGCATCAGTAACAATGTTGGAAATTGGAGCACTATATTTTTCACTACTGAAATTTAAGACATATATATTTCAGAAGAAAGTGAAAATATATACAGATCATATTAGCTTGACTTTCATGCAGAAATGTAAGTTATATAGTGGCAAGTTAGCTAGAATGATTCTTGCTATAATGGAATTTGATGTTGAAATTATACATATTCCAGGCAAACAAAATACATTCAGTGATTTAATATCAAGAATCAGTCATAACAAACAATTTCCTGAAAGCTGTTCAAGACAACAATATGAAATTAAAGTACTTATGATAGACATTCCAATGAAGAAGGAATTGAAGAACCAATTTAAAAATATTAAAGAAGAGCAAGACAAAGATATTAAACTAACAAGTTTAAAAGAAAAAGCTCCAAAGTTAAAAGAGGCAAAGAACAGTACAATCGCTGTTAAAGATGGTGTATTATATAAGAAACATGGAAAGGAAATAAAGAGATGGAAAACATATATTCCAACAAGCATGGATTTGGAAATAATAGATCAATTTCATTTAGGATTAATACATGCAGGTACAGAGAAGACAACCCTAACCATTTTGGAAAATTTATACATCTCTAAACTAGGACATAAAGTAAGAAAATATATATCATGTTGTGATCTTTGTCAGAAAGCAAAACAAATTAATGTTGCTTATGAATATACAACAAACTCAGTACTTAGAGATAAACCAAGATGTTTATTGAGTTTAGATTTGCATGGTCCAATGCCTATAAGTACATTTGGGTACAAATTTTTATTTGTATGCTATGACGTATTTAGCAAATATGTAAGAATATATGCACTCAAGAATGCAACAAGCATAGCATGCTTAAACAAATTAACAAAATCATATTTCCCAGAGGAAGGAATAGTTAAGGCCATACTTTGTGATAATGCATCAGTGTTTACCAGTTCTAAATTTATGAATGGAATTAAAGATTTGGGAGTCAAACATTATTTCTCATCAAGATACAGATGAAATGCCAATCCAGTAGAAAGAGAGAGAAAATAAATTGCAAATTATCTACGTGTAGTGTGTCATAACAAGCAGAGCAGTTGGTACTCGTACATCAGTATTATTCAAAATCTACTAAATCCATCCATAAATGAAGTTACAGGATTTAAACCAATAAAACTTCATCATGGAAAATTGTACAATACTTTGAGCCATAATATACCAGAAGGTATTGAAGACCAAGCAGTTAAATTACCAGAAAAGGAGGAAATCTTCAAATTAGCATTTTCGAAAATACAAGCAAAAGCCATAAAGAGAAAACAAAAACATGAAGAAAGAAAAAGAAGAGTTTGGTAAATAAAGATAGGAGATCAAGTGTTAGTGAAGAACAGGAGATTATCAAATAAGCTTCGTAAAGAATATTGGAGATTATTTCTGAGCTACCATGGTCCTTATGAAATAATAAATATATTTGGAACAGATACATATGAACTTACAACAAAACAAATAAATTAATTGGAAGATTCCACAAACAAATGTTAAAGCCATATAAAAGTAAACAATTTGAGACACAAGAGAAAGAAAATAATGTATCTGGAACATAAAAGGGAAAATCAATGTAATTTAAAATTGTAAAGTACTATTTAAAAATATTTTACTAAATGTAGAAAATTTTCGATAACAAAGGAGAATTTAGATAAAGAGAAGTAATAAAAAAATTCATGTTATTAAGAAAAACTTAATAGCAACTACATTTATATTGTATAAGTTAGAAATTGTAAGAATTATATAAAAAAAAATGTTTAAGAAATAAATTGTAAAGAAAGGGTAACAAGTGTTAATATGTCTAATTTTATGTAAAATGTATAGCATATAAAATGCTTAATAGAGAATGTGATGGTGAATGAGCAAACTTCGCTCAGATCATTGATTCTTATACCAGGTCATTGACCTTGGAAAGTGTCAAACAAGTGTATATGAAATATTCTGCTATACACGAGTGTAGTGAAAAACCAGTGAGTGTTAAAGGTAAAAAAGTGAGAAAGTGATAGTGAAAGATAGGAAGTGCAATAATAATAAAAGTTAAGTTTCTTTCTTTCAGGAGACTTTTAGAAAATATATAAAAATTTAAAAGAACAAAACAAAAAGGAATAAATTTTAAATATTTGTAAAAGGGGGCAATTTGAGGCAGTATTTGAATACCTGAATAATTTTAATTGTATTATATAATAAGTAAATTCAATAACAGCCTGCCTTGAAACAATATGTATGTAATAATTATTTTTAAATGTATGTAACAGTCATTGCATATGCTGCTTATTATTATTATTATTATTATTATTATTATTATTATTATTATTATTATTATTATTATTGTAAACATGTTTAATACTGTTATGTGAATACATTACACACTTTAATAATGCAAGAGCTGTGAGAATAATAAGTTTTAAGTTCTAACAATGAGGTAATAATGAGGTAACCTTGTGGCAATAATGAGTTAGAGAGTTTGAAAGTTACTAGTCATGATTAGAAAACGATAATGTCAATTCTGTGACAGTTTAAAATTAGCCAATCAATAGCAAGGAAAACGTTTCAAGCAAAATGCAGATATTCTATTGGACTAGAATTAGCCAATCAGAGACTTGAAATACTGAAGCTTACGGGTTTAACGGTTGATGAAATAATGTTCAGTTGCTGGCAAACCTTGGTAGTGACCAGATGGAAGATGTGTTCTCTACAGAAGTATTACGTGTGAATCGTAAAATATGTATACGCGCTAAGTGAAAGTATTAAAGAATCTCACAGCTCTTAAAAAGTGTAGTGCTTTATTAAAATGTGCAAAGGATAAAATAAAAAGAAGTGAATTTTAATAACTTAAAATTTGTGTATGTCTACAATTATTGTCGTACCGCACCTGCCTAAGAGAAACGTGACTTTACAAACATTACTGAAGCAGCCGAGGCAAATTCAAACATAAATAATATATATACAAACAGTTTTAATAACAAGGTTAAATATTATAGTGTAAAACTTGGAGTGTAACAACAAAAATACACCTTTAAATCAACTTCTCATACTTAGCAGCATATTGCATAAAAACAGTAACTATTACGTAATCAACAATTTCAAACCAATGCCCAAAGCGTGGTGTTAACTTCTTAAACAAAGTAAACTCCAAGAACAATACTTCAAGTTAGCTTCCAAAGCGAGAAGTTAATAACTTACGTAAAATACAATACATAACTTAAAACGCTCTCAAATTGGATTTCATTTTTGTCTTTGTTGAGTAAACCAAATGAACAAAGCTTCACTCATTTTTTCATACTCATATTTCTTCATTGACTTCCGTCCAAATGACGAAATAGAACAATTGTTAGATGAAAGCTTCTCAATTATGTCTCTGTTTCTACGCCAATCTCCAACTGTCACTTCACCGACTCCATACTCAAGCAGCAAGTTTTTATTTATGTTGCTCCTTTGTCTCGTCTTTTCAAAGCCCCCAGTTTCACATTCAACAGCACAAACTTTCTCTTACTTCTACCACTCATTGTAATGTATGAATTAAAACGTTAAGAAACCCACAGTTAAATTTGTACATATGTACAACACTTTAAAATTAACGTGACACAGGTGGGCTCACTATAGTACAGATGTTACTACACAACCATCTACATACAACAACAGTCACCCTATGTTAAAAAATGTGTATTTTTACTTAAGCGTACATACTTGAATGACCACTGTCTGAGTAGGGACAACAATAGGGGTAACAATAAGGGTAACAATAAGGATGGTATGCACTGTACAACTGATTATCAGGCGGTCCCAATTAGTGAAGGATCGATAAGAAAGAGAAGGCACACTCCTCAAAACCTAATGGTACCTGTCCATCTGTAATAGAAATCCATTAGCAGTCTGAGCCCAAGGTTTTTTCCGCGCATTATGAACGAAAATCCTAAGTGTGACAGCTTTACCTGTGTTGTAAGAAAGTTCCAAATATAACACATTCGGAAGTGTGTCAAAGGTACATGCTGAAAACGTATAAAAATGGGATTTTACTCTAGTTTTATGTACAATTTTAATTTTCTTAAGATCAGCTCGAATTACACGGATCCTCGAAATACCGGGGCTCTACTGTATGTACACATATGTACAAATCACACTCACACACTATGCACACACATGCCTCATTGCACATAAATACACACACACTAACACACACATGGGAAGATGCACTATGTACATATGTACAAGACACGAAAAATTAAACATTGAAAAGCACTACACTGTTACACACTTGTATGCAAGGGCCCCTGCCAGGATGCATGTGGTGGGTTAGCTCCGGGATGGGTGCATGGTGAGCAGCGGCGAGTTGGTCTAAAAGACCTTCACTATACGATGTTTATGGTGCTTGGGCTCAATGCTGCCGATGTTGCGTATCAGCATATTTGTGTGATGTCTGATTTGTGCCCACATCGTTATAGCTTTGTGTGCAATTGCCTCCTTCAGAGTTGGCATATTAAGTTCAGTTCATGTGGTGAGGTTGGATGTAAAAATGGTATGTGCAGAATTTTCCAAAGTGAGATGTTATTTAATGTATTTATTTTGAGCATCGCTGATTTGGAGGCATTGGCACAGACCACAAACGAGTCCAGGACCGCTGACAAGATAAAGAACTTATATAACACAAGCTTAGTTTTTAGTTTGACTTGATTGCTGTGGAAGATGGGGGCGCATAACTTTAGTTGCTGCCGCCCTTTGTTGGCAATGTCGTGTGGATGGTTGTTCCACAGTAGCTTTCTATCCATAGTGACGCCTAAGTATGTGACATGCTAACAACAGTGCAACCATTGTCCTTCACCGTTAGGTTCATAGCCGGAAGGCGCAGCTGTTTTGAAAAATACACATTTTGTAGGGTTTACTTTAATTTTGCAGTTGTGTTGCCATGAAAGGAAGTGGTCAACATACCTTTGCATTTCAAGTAAGCCAAAAAGTGGATTTTTACTGTGGTTGTAGATTTCAGTGCCGTCAGCATACATAGCTTGCAGCACCTGGCGCCCACAGGAAAGTCATTGGAGAAAAGGATATAAAGGAAAGGTTAGAGGGTGGCACCTTGAGATACGCCAGCTTGCACAGGCTACTCAGTTGAATGACCCACCTGGACGTAGAAGTGTCTGTTTTCCAGAAAACTTTGCAGCAGGTACATGAAATTTTGAAGACCGGGGAAACGGTGATGCAGCTTGTAAATTAATCCAGCGTGCCAACACCGGTCAAATGCAGCTTCTACGTCCCAAAAATAGTGTCAGTGTTGAAGCCCCATTGTTAAATTGTACGGTAATGTCGTCTGTTGGTCTAAGTAATTGTAATTCAGTTAAATGTTCTTTTCGAAAGCCAAACTGTGATTTTGAAAGTACCTTGATTTCCGAAACTTGTTTTTGCATTCGAAATAAAATGAGTTTCTCGAACAATTTTCCAATAGTGGACAAGAGACTAATGGGGCGATAATTCTGAGGTTGCGTGGTATTGTTTCCTTGCTTCGCGAGCATGATGACCTTGGCTAATTTCCAAGTTGGTGAGAAGTGATTGAAGCGTAAACGTGTGTTGCAAATCTTTTGACAGCTGCACCAGGGCTTTTCTCAGAAGATGTTTTAGGTGCTCATTAGTCACCCTATCTGGGCCAGCGGCTTTTCCATTAGAAAGCTTTCTAATGGACTTTAAGTTCCTGAGGTGTGATTGGTTTTAGCTGTTGCTATCGGTTCTGTGCCATCTAAGTTTGAAACCATTCTTAAACTTCCCGCTCTATGGCAGGGTTTACCATTGGGTTTTGCAGACAACCGGCTAACACGTCAACTTTCTCCTCGGGGGGAGAAGTGCAGGCCGCGTGGAGTATGGAGCGCCTCAGTGCCGGTATTGACACTAGCCAAAGCTTTGAATGCCCTTAAACAGTTTCCACAAATAATGGTCTGAATATGTGGTACGCAAAATTGTGTTCTCCCACTGTTCGATTTTGTTTGTCCTGATTTTATGCCGAATGGTTCTGCATAGCCAATGCGCAGCAATTTTATATTCCAGTTGGCGTGTTTGTCTCCAAAGCTTCGTCAGGCGCTCCCGGCGAGGAATGAGCTGCTCCACCTCTGGGAACGTGCAATAACTGCCCGAACTTGTGGTATGTGTTGTGGCGCTTCTTTTAGCCATAAGCAGCGAGGTAGTGAAGTTGTTAATGGCGGCATCAATGTCTGTCACGATGTAGTATGACAGCCCGGGCTGTGCCATCCTGTGTATTTCAAGTGTGAACCTCTTCCAGTCTGTTGAAGCCAGATTCCTAGTCCAGCAAAACCGGAAGCAATAGTTCCACATATTTCAAAGTGCATAGGAAGGTAATCTGAATCCAGGCTTAGACTTTGTGAAATGGCCGCATTTTTTGTAAGAATGATGTCCAAAACCTCGGGGTCAAATAACCCCATTTTATGCCAAAAGGTGGGATCTTGAGGGGCATGTACCTCTAAGTCGTTGTCGTCGTTCTGTTATAAATTCGACTAGGAGGTCTGCTTCCGCGTTTGCCTGATGTGAATTCCACATGGGGTGCCGGGCATTGAAATCTCTTGCAATAATAACATGTTCCTCCATAGCGAGGATTTTCTTGAGGTCATGTATGTAATAAGGTGAACGAGGGGCCTATAAAGCGCCACCATCATAACCAGTTTACCATTGACTTGAGTTTTAATTGCTGTACATTCCAGTGCTTCCAAAGCCGGAAGCATAACAAGAGTAAGCAACACCTCTTGTCTCAGCAAAATAGCTGTCCTTTCCCCTAGTCTGCCAATTCTGTCGTTCCAAAATACGTGGTACTCCTTAAGCTTAAAATTCTGCGCTGGTTGTATTTTTGTTTCGCAAATAAATGCGATATCAGTTTTGTTACGCCTCAGGTAATTTTCAATTTCGTGCTGCTGGCTATGGACGCCTTCGCCATTCCACAGAAGCGTGCGCTTTAAAGTTTTACCTCCCTGTCGAGTAGCCATTTACTCGAATAAAACAGTGAACAAATTCATGACATCTTCTAAGTTCTCCCAGGCTCTTGTGCAACTTTTAAAGGTGGTCAGGAAAGGATGCACCTTGGCAATTTTTGCCGGTAAATTTAATTCTCTAAAGAAGTTGAAAATTTCTTTTATTCCTCCCATGTCACCAGCGGAAGGGACCCTGGGAGGGGGAGCTGTTGGTGTTGCAGAGTCAATCAATGGTGGCATACTAGGAACCGTTAAACCAGTGTGGCGCCTTTGTTGAATAGTTTCTCCTAGCGTAAAGCCGGGTAAAGGATGGGGTTCGGCGTTGCTGCTGAAGCACCTGGGAGTGCCCTGGCTTAAGTTACTTGTTGGCGGCGGTGTCTTTTGTTTTGGAATAGTTCACAGCCCAGGTAACTAGCAGGATGTGCCTCAGCACAGTTAGCGCAGCAGGTGTAGTGTCCTACTTGTTCCCCTTAGGACAGTCATCGAGACGGTGGGTTTTGCTGCAGAGGATGCACCGTGTTGTCACATTACTGAAGCGGTACGTATGGCCCAACTGCTGGCAGTTAAAGCACTGCATGATATTTTGACTAGTTTTCAGGATCTGCACAGTGACCATCATATGGCACACTGCTTTAATCTTTATGAGTTCCTGGTTCGCGGTGGTCCTATCCGGAGTCATTGGAAGTTTGGCAGGGGCATACCTTGTGAGTACAGGTGTGGCGAACCTGGACTCCCGTTAAACCATGCAATGTGAGGTCTTCCTTGAAGTAGCCATCCTCGATATCTGTGTGCAGGCGCTTTAACACGAAGCAGAGGGGCTGCTCTCCGCGCAGCGTAAAGCTGTAATATTCAATTCCAGTGGTTTTCAGCATATCCATGATTGGCGCAGCATCAGCCATGTTATCAAGAAACAGCTTTGCACAGTCGCGTGTCACCTGTATTTTTAATGTGTTGGGCGGCAGTTTTGTTCTTAGGACAGCAAGTAGTTTGGTAGCCTGTTTTGGGTCAGGGATAATTCTGGGAGATCTTTTGGGGTTGTCTGTTTGACTGGAGTTGGAGGTGGAGGTCGTAGAGGGAGTTGTGGTGGGGGTAGCCTTTGATGCAGGTGTGTTGTTTGTGTTGCATGGATTTGTTGGGTGAGTTTGTTGGGTTTTTGTCTTATTTGGTTTGGATAGTCTTTGCTTTTTAGGCCTTGCCCCAATGGATTTCTTGGAAGTCTCCTCCTCCGCCTTCTCCTCTAACGTCTCTTCCTCCTCCCTGTTTGCTTCGGCATCTTTGTCGATGGATAGTGCCGCAAAGCGATTGCTGGCAGTTGTTGCAGTTTCTGTGTGAGCTTTCTGCTTCTTCTTGTCTTGTGTTTCGTACTCTCATTGTTATAGCCTCCCTGTCAGAGGACTGACCGCTGCTATGGCAATGTCTGCATTTACACTGTGAGGGACGCCAGTTATATATTAAGAGCACTAGCTCGCACTTCTTTTTAGTTTGTTGCACATAATATTCGACGATTTCATAGGCATACTTCCGAAGTTTGTGGAGTCTAATGGGAGGAGTTGGAGTTGTTGATTTAATTTCTTGATTTTTTTTTAATCGTATCTAGTTCTTTTTCTCGCATTGAAAATTTTAATAGCACTTTGTAATCCGCAGCATCTGATATTTTCACGTCAACTGTGAAGCTGTTTTTATGGCTGACCAATGGTTGTCCAGAAAGATCCTCTGAGTTCGGTTTGTTGCCAATGCATGTCAAGTTAATATTGCTCCTCTCTTCCTCCTACAGAGCACAAGCCATGTCAGAGGGGGTGGCACCAGGGATGCTGTGTGGCAGGAGAGTGGCGTGGGGTCCGCCCTTCGTGCGCAATAATGGCACACGGTCAGCAGCATGGCTTAGTTTTTAGCTGTTTTACAGTTTTTGTTTTTAAAGAATAATTCACCACATTGAGCACTTCTTCCCACACTGCACCTTACTTATATATAATATACACACCATTTACAGAAAGTACTGACCTGATTTTCCCAGTTTGTCTTCAGGTTTAATTTACACTAAACAAAGAATACTCGCACAATCTTCCTTTCACATGTATAATTGTTTATGTACATATATACAAGGTATCTTATCTACATCTTGGATGGTGGTTTAGTACCGTATCGATAAAGCCTTTCAGGATTTTTGCAGACTTCCACATTTTTTTGAGTTTGCTTTGGAGTGTTGCAGGGCATGTATGTATGCTAGCTCAGCTTACTTGGTAGTCTAGTGAAAGATATCATATAGCCTCAACAATATAATGTTCTAAACATAAAGAAAGGCTTATCCGCTATTTCTAAAGGAAATGTGGCTATTTATGTCTGAAAAAGTGATGGTAACTGACAACATTTGATCAACAATATTAAAGTGACAGCGAAAGAACACAGCACACTGTTAAGAATCTTGTTCTACCTATACCCCCGCCGCTGTAACATTGCACTTGACAGCTAGCGTTTAAGTTGGTACATATATATATATATATATTTCATTCATATTATTTATTTAAACAACACTTAAGTGCGACAATGTCTGAAAAACGACGCTGATCGCCGAGTGATGATTCACAAAGTGAAAATCCTTTGCGTCGAGGTGTGCCACTTAATAGTAGGCATTGGAACTATTAAGGAGAACCCGGGAATTCTTTGAACAGGAAAAGGAGTACGTGAAGCTTCATGGCAATCCCTCTATTCCTGCTGATAAAGCCGTACAACGAACTGCAGCAGCTGTTGGACTAAGAACGAGAACTGTTATTCACAAGGGAGTGAAACTCCAAGAGAAAGAGGACAAAATTCCTGAACCATCTGGTATTTCTATCAACTCCAGGGAAGAAAAGAAATCAGCCTCGTCACAAATCTTGATACTTTCCAATTAGACGCCATACGTAGACACATTTATGCCTATTATCATAGAAAGGAGTATCCGACCATACCAAAGCTGCTTATATCGCTTATTTTCAATTAACATTAATAATAATACAAAATAGTTATTATTCATTGACGTTCGCTACTTATGTACACTTTTTGTATGCGGCTTAGACACGATAGAAAGGAGAACAATCAGCTGTTATTGTTTACTAACCACTCTGGCAATGTTGCAACCACAATGTAGCCAACCTTACGTGAAGCCACACGAACTGTCAAGTGCAAAGATACAGCGGCGGGGGTATATTCAGTAAGATTCTCATCAACTGGTATATCTCTTATGCAGCAGTCTATTAGTTTTGGGACCTCATATTGCCCTTGCAAGAACCTCCTGTGTGGAAACAAGCACATTGGAGATATTTGGCATTAAGAAAATAAAATACACATAGGAGTAATTTTCTTTTCAAACCGTTATGACCTGTGTAAATTTTTCACATAGGACCTATTCTCTATCCTATAAATATGTGAATTCTGGAAACATTGCTATCAGTAAGTCAAAAACAAATGTTTGGTCACATAGGAGGCTTTCTATTCTGAATGAAGCAATGCCATGAAGAATTCATGGAAAATGTCTTGCATGTTTTCTTCCTTCAGTGTAGCATTCACATAATAGCTCTGCATTAAATCTCACTGTATAGGCAGTTTCCTTTTTATGTAGCTTTATTTCCATATTTGAAACCTATGAAATATGCAGTTTTGAAACAAAATATTTTGGGTTTTGATGGTGGAAACTTACAAGAAGTTTCTCAAATCTGTTGTGGATAATTTTTATAAAGAATTTTACTTTTAACAGTTTACAACTGCTAAGTAGTTTTCATTTCCTTTTAATAAAAGCCTTAAATAATTATTTTAGCAAGTTGACCAAGGAATGCTCAATAAATTATACATGAGTAATGTTACATATCTTTGTGATCTTTTCAGAACCTTAAAAATTGGCTCATTCCAGAAAGAATGTTGTTTGTGTTAGGACATAACATAACTAGAAAGTCATAATTCTTGTGTTATAAAAGTACAGTATTGTTTACTCTTGTTTACTTCAATTTTGTTCACTTGCTAGTGCATAGAACTTAAGTCTGGAATTAGTCATGTTCTATTGATGCAATTATTTTATACATGTTGCTGAAAACTGTTACTTCCATAGCACTGTTATGTCTCTTTGTTACTCTCTTTATCTACCTATTTTAACTTAAAATGGCATTCTTTATTAGCTTCTTTTAAAAAACATGCACTGAACTAAGAGTGAATTAAATTAGAACAATGCAGTCACTTTCATGTGTAATATTAGCGGAGAAATTCATTGTCTGCTTCTCTTGAACTAGTGTATTGTCATGTAACTATTAAGGTGGTGACTATCACCTGATTACTTTAAGATTTATAATATTGGAATATTACATAACAGGTGTTTACATACTCCATGGAAGCAAAGTTTGTGAACTATAAAAAGTAGACCAACAATTAAAAGCTGGAAAATGAAAGGGGTGATGAATCTCTAGTGATTGTTTTAAAATCAAAGATGTTTAAATAAACATTAATGCTGGTAACAGGTACACAAATGAGAGTAGTCTATGGCATGTTTAAATTACGGGGTTGTCAGGCTTTTGATTTTGTTTAAGATTCCTTTCCCTTTGTGCCTATAAACATTCAAGAGCAAAAAAGGTGCTGACATGGTTAGTCAAGTTTCTTAAAGCATGGACTCATAAACAAGAGGTCTCTGACTTAAATCCTGCCTGTATTGTCCTCCCTGACTGAGGTTTTTTCTGATTTTTCCTCAGTCTTCATAACTGGCAAATGCCGGGAAGATACCCTAAGCTTAGGCCTGAATATGTATAGCTGTGTTATTTGTATCTGGAAACCAAAAAGCATCCTGTAAAGCTTGATTTATCACATAGATTTTATTAATGTAATGAACTCAAATATCACTTAGTATGAAACACAACTAATTCATTATAATAAGAAAACTCACCATATGTATGTCTGAGAAATGGTAAGACCTTTGAAATCTGTCAGTACTGTATTTGATATTCCAGTTTCACAATATTTAAACTATGTACACAAACCTGCTATTCAATTCTACAGTACTAAATTGATGCTCATGCATCTGGCTATAATGTTTATCACCCCAGGATATTTCGATCCCAGTAGATAGGCAACAAAGGTAGACAACTTAAACATTCATCACGGGTTGTGTTTCTGAAATCAGTCTCCACTCATTTCATAGTTGAGAACCATCTCTCAGTTCTGTCGGTTGAGACAGGAAGGGTAGCTCAAGAACTACTGTGATTTTCAAATGGGATGATGTTTGTCCTTGAGTGCGGCCAAAGCGGCAACCAATCTGAGTTCCGCTGTGTTGTCATATTGCATTCGCCGTAAGCTAAGCGTGACGCGTACTAAGCGATCTGTTTCTAATAAATATAATTTGTGCTAAGACAAAAATTCAAATTTTGCAAAAAGTAACCCGCTAGAAGGTAGGTAGTAATTTTCGTAACACAACTGTAAAAACCACATATTTTTAGCTCAAATAGTTTTCATAATACAAACAAATAAACATACCCATATGTTGTATCATAACCACGTAAGCACTGTAATGGTCACATTATTTGTATGTATGCATTATTGTATACATTATGATATATATTTGTAATTGTACAGAACTACTGACTTAATGGTGATAAAGAATTATGTTGAAAAACCAAGGCATTTGTTAAAGCTGAGAGAGAGCAAACAGCCCACCCAGCTCACTTGTGTTACTTGTAGAATGCTGAATCTGCAGAATGTGAGCCGTCACATGTTTATTATTGTGTGTTGTTTCTAAATTTGGGTTGGAGTTTATTTACCCTACACAGTTAATATCAGTATGCAGTTGTTCAGAGAGCAAGCAGCAAGAGTAAAATAGTGCAATGGCTTATTGTGGTGAATTTAGTGGCGAGTCAAAGAGGCAGGTATTGCGAAGTCAGGCTCGAAGTATTATATTTAGGGTCTACTCATTTTTTAAAAAATGCAACAATGAGGAACACAGAAATCAACTTGATTTCAAAAATCCTCAACAGCTTACTGCTAAAGCGTGTGGTGTCGGTAAAGCAAGTGTGTCTCGCATTTGCGGAGAGGCAAGGTTAAAAGCAAGGTAATTCATAACCTATAATTATATAACACTTAAAAAATATGTACGTAACATGCGAGTATATTCCCAATTATGAATTTAAACACCAGGAGAATTATAAAAGTTTAGAAAATTCAGTTTGGGTTGCTTTACGTCGACCATTCTAGCGCCAGGCCAATGTGTGAGTGTGAGGGAAATATGAAAAGAGTGGGGGTAACGAGGCGGCAACGCTGTGCACGCAAATGCACCTCATTCACTGCAGAGCAGAACTCTTCCCATTTGAAACTAGTAATAAGGACATCGTTTGGGGTTAAAAACTTTTTTAATCAGACTTCCATTTGGGCATCACATCCAGTATTCTGCTTCTATTTCTGTACCATTGTTTTAACTTCTAGATACAAAGAAAGGTCATTTAACCAGTCAGCTGCAGTTTCTTGGATCTTTTTTGGCAACAAAATATCAATAGAACTTAACATCTTTTGGTTTGTTCAAACAGAAATTTGAAGTTTAAAATCAATTCATCAGTACATGGCAGAAACGTCATAAAGTACTGTTCTGATGTTTGCTGGGTGGTTCTCCTTTGTGTTTGTTTTCCTCCTAAGCTTGGAATTTGTAGTTCAGAATTGAAAAGGGTTTTTGTTGTTGCTGAACACCAATTAAAGATCTTAGGAAATTTATTATTCTCAAACTTTCTAGTATCTTATATAGGATCATGTATATCCCAAAGCATAACTAAGATTATGTTCAGAGTTTTAAAAATATATTAACAAAAATCTAGTGGCAACACACCCTAACTTCACTCTTTCAAGATAATTACCTTGTACGCGTTTCAAAGACAACTTGTCTTCATCATCAGCTAAGAGCCACTAACGAGTCTGTCGGTTCCGGTGTAGAGGTCGCCATTGGGCTTCCTGACGTTGATGTCATTTTTGGCTTAATGTATTTAAAAATGAGATCCTTTTCCAGAGGGAAATTGAAATTCATTTGCTGGCTTTTGTTCTTTTGTATGAGGAGTTTTTCCCATGTTGTCAATTCTATTGGATTTTGGATTGACTTGATTAAATTGATTTCATTATGGATGTTGTGGTTTGAATTCCAGAAACGATATGCGATGGCAGATTTTTCAGTTTCTTTGTGTCTTATATTTGTAAAACGTTCTTTCAATCTCACCCCCTATGCTCCGTTTTGTTTTGCCTATATATTTAAGTTTGCAATCACTACAATTTATCTGGTAAATGCCTGGCATTTTAGTTCTAGGAATTTTTCTTTTGTGATGGTCCTTAATATGTTATTTAAACTATGTTTATTGATGGGTGCTAGTTTGATGTTCTACTGCTTGAATATGTTTTGGAATTTTTATGCCCAAAGATGAAATGTGAACTTTTTAAAACTATTGTCTTCTGTTATTCTTTGTAGTGGTAATTTCCTTTCTTTCTTTATCTTTTTTGAATTTTTGGATTTTCTTGTATACTAATTCTTTTTCAAAGCTGTTTTTGTGGGCTACTTCTATTATGTTTTGGAGCTCTTTCTTATATTCCTCATCTTTCAAAGGTATGTTTACCAATCTAAAGACCAAACTGTTAAAAATTGCATGTTTATGTGATCTTGGGTTATATCCTTTATTCTTTATGTAATTATCCGTATGTGTAGGTTTTCTAAAAATTCCAAATTCTAATTTATTGTTAGTTCTGATGACTATTATATCCTAGGGAATTTGTTGTCTGATTCTATTTCCATTGTGAATTTTACCGAGCTGTCTAACAAATTAAGTAGCTTCAAGGTATCTTTGGCAAATTTCTTATTAACTACTGCAAAGATGTTGTCAACATATCTGAACCATCTTTTAAATAAAAATGGGAATGCATTTGTTATGTGGGTCTCCAGAAAACTGATGAACAAATTGGCTAGAAATGGGGACAATGGATTTCCCATTGCTAGTCCATCAATTTGGCAATAGTATTCATCTGTAAATGTAAAATGGTTCTCATTGATACATAACTTTATCAGATCAAGATATTCCTCTATTTTTCATTACCCATGTCTATTGACTCTAACCACTGCCTGGTATATGTAAGGAGTTTTTCTCTTGGTATGCTAGGGAACAAAGAAATAACATCAAATGATACCAGAAGGTCAAATAGTCTGTGAGTTCTGGGTTTTGGATATTTTCTATCAAATCAAATGTATTCTTATAACTTAGGCTGTGGAACTGTGGAAGTTTCTGAAATTCTTTAGCTAACCATGTTGATCTATTGTATGTGCATGAGTTTATAGTGTTTATAATTGGTCTCAATTTTTGACCTGGTTTATGTATTTTTGGTAATCCATATATCCTGGGTGTAATAGGGTTGCTCGGTATGAGGAACTTTTTGTCTTTTTCATTCAAAATATATTTCATGTTGTTTAGCACCTTTATTGTAATGTTCTAACTTTTTTTCTGGGGTCTTCTGTAAGTTTTTGTAATCATTGCCCTGAAGAAGTGCTATCATATGGGTTTCATATTCAGATTTGTCCAAAATTACTACTTTATTGCCATTGTCGGCTTTAGTATAAATAAGATCTTCCTCTTTCAACGTTTTTAACGCGGATCAATAAGGGTTACTTTTTGGATTATGTTCCCTCACTACTAATTCATTCAAAATATCCTCGCATTTTGCTCTTAAGATGCATTTTTCATCTTCTGATTTGTCAAAAATAGCTATTTCGATATCCGTTACGTATTCATCTATATTGTGTGCATAGTCAATACAGGTTTTAAACCCCTGATTTAACAATTGCGTTTCCCTTTGGTTAAGCAAAATCTGGGGCAAGTTGACTACAAGTTTTACAAGTATGTTGAAAGAGAAAACTTTCTCACCTGTCAACTTGATTAAAACAAATGCTTCTCCACAACTGCCAGAAATTGTTCTACAGTACAAAAAGCAGAGTATTGACTATGTGAAAGAAGTGGCAAACTCATTACAATTAGCTCCAAGAGCTCAACAAAACAATTATACAACTGTGTTTTTCCATGAATCTTGCATTGCATAGACCAATCAGTTTAGATTTCTTGCTAGAAGGCAACAGCTTATTTATAGTATTCCTCAATGTGAGACTGGCAAAAGTATGGCTGTGGAACAAATCACAAACACCACCTATCATGGCTAAACAACTACACATGTAAGTCACAGTCATGGTAGAAGTCAAAGCTAATGACTTGCACAGTGAACAAATTTAAGCTTTAGGATATAGTTCCTTCAGCTTAGCTTGAACCCCATTGAATTTTCCAGCCATTGGCGATGCAACATCCTACTCTTGCCCCACCAGATTGCTCAAGTCTATATCTGTGCGCCCTTCATGGAGCTCTCAACCATGCTTGGTTGGTAGCACAAAATATTAACTCAGCTTAAATCTATGAATTGTCATAGAAATTTGAATTTTTAATTCAGAATTATTTCACATGCATAAAGGTTCAGCTGACATTGTGGTTCTACAGTTATCTAAAATGTAACGAGGGTGCCACCAGGGATCGACTTGCAGCCCAGTTTTGTGGATAGTTCTTTATGATGTGTTAAAAGTAGAAACTACCAAATAATTGTTCCCTAATAACTTTGCAGATGATCTTCTCCTTGTTTGATCAAAATCTGCAGACACACTAAAAGCTGGTGCAAATGCAGCTCTTAAAATTCTATATCATTAGGGTTGTGACAATAAACTTTTAATCCTGCTAACCACAGCTTTACTGGAATTGAAGAAAAGACAAATTGAAATTCATAAAATTGTGATGAATGGACAAGATATAATTTTTAAAGACCAATTGGCATAACTGGGAGTCATATCAGATAAAAAGCTCTCCTTTTTAGCACACTTTAGCTCTCTCCAAAATGAAGATATCTGTTGGACTTTCAGTTGCAATAAAACCCACTTGGGGCTTGGGTTCTATAGCTTTAAGAATTATTTACCAAGGTGCAGCTATATCCATGCTTTTGTATTGCACTTCAGTTTATCAAGATGCTCTCAGTAAAAAGTGGGTTCTAAAGAAAATGCCCAAATTCAATGTGGATATGCTCTCAGAATTATATTGTACCATCGCCTCAGATGCAGCTTTAATTTTGGCTGGCATAAAACCTCTTCACCTTGCAGGTATTTTTTTGGCTAAAATAATCAACATCAAAAGTGATGTTTTATTCCAGAATTTCTTACTCGGAAGAAAACTGAACACCTGGCACATATTTTGCCAGTAGGACATTCTGCTATTCAATTTAAGCTGTTGCAACCAAATTGTTCTATCTGATCACAATTACTTGGAGGGCTCACGAACATCATCTACAGATCAAATATCCATAGCTGTTGGTAGTGCTCTGGTTGTATACTCGTCTAATAGAAGTAACCAAGCGAAAATTTAAACTTCCAGCTTCATG
Source organism: Deroplatys truncata (assembly GCA_030765065.1). NCBI lineage: Eukaryota > Metazoa > Arthropoda > Insecta > Mantodea > Mantidae > Deroplatys > Deroplatys truncata. Next base: position 422,963,284 of record CM060990.1, read on the forward strand.
TACAGATTTCCAAGCAGAGCTCTTGGCATTAAAAAGGCCATGCAGTGGACTGTTGATAATAAGTATAATGTGCTTATTTTCTGCAACTCACAATTGGCACTTATAGCAGTAAATAAGCTTAATATAAACCCCTACCTCTAGAAGTTAGGCGGATTATATAAAACTGTGACAAGCCTATATGCCTGGTATGGGCTCATGGACATATAGGAAATGAGGAGCATCGTTTCAAAACATATCAAGTGCACTCTTGGTCAAAATACAGTTTGATACGATTTCCCTGTATTTTGTAAGCGCTCTTTAATGCTGTCAACTCAGATTGGAACATTTTGTAATATATCCCTTATTATCAAATCATATTATGTGCACAGGAATGATCAGTTCAAAGCATATTATGTGCAACTTTCATATTGTTAAGTTTTACACTCTGCATTCCATGTGCGTTTCTGCTGATATTTCCCACTAACTGTTACGCTGACGTGGCTGTAAGCTTAGAAGTTATATGTCGGTTCATTGTGATCATCATGGAGGGAAGTGAACATGTCGTAGAACGATCAAAAGGAAGTAGGAAGTGAATCAAGAATGCAAAAACCAAATGACAGCGTGAAGTGGAGCCTAGGTAAGTGCTGTTTTTATTTATTATGTTTTATGACTTTTTAATCAACACTGTAGCATTTTTTGTATTATAGTTTTTAATTTGCTTACTTTTTTCAGAACTAATGAGAAATATGGTTATAACTAGCAAGAAATTACATAGCAAAAGCCATAATATGCTTATTGTTCAAAACATTTGATATTAACTGATATATAGCCTAATTGTTGTTAGGTTTTTATATAACTCATTGCATACATTGCATTTCTCTAGATACACAAACCGTGATCCAGGTCTGCAGGACTTTGAACCTCCATGTTCTCACAAAGAAGGAAGATTTAAGTGTTGCAGCATTTCTATGTACTTTCTAGCGAAAGCAAAGAATCTGGTATACTCAATACCTAACAAGCTAGATCAAGATCGCCAATTAAGCCACATGCTAAAAGTTACATCTCCTAAGCCCCAGAGAACATCAAAGCATTATGGAGGCAACCAGAGTCATACTTCTATTGTTGTATCTTACGAGGCAAGTTCTAGAATTAATGCATTCTATCTGAGATTTTTGTGAGGCTTGACTACTTGTATAAACTTCAAGTGAAAATTTGATCAGTGTGGGGGCATGTTGACAACTCTTGCTCATGTGTTAGCTGTTAGTTGGTACTTCCTCAAATGATTAAACTATAAACAATGCAGCGCTTTTGTATACATAGTACAACTTACTGTGAAAACAAAAAAATATACATCAAACTTACAGTATTCCTTGTTCTGTTCAGCTTTAAATTTTATCATTGTAATCATCCATCTATTTATTTATTTAACATATTCTTTAACAACTCGAGAATGTTTCCTTACTTTGGCTATTATCTCCTTTCAGTTGAAAACAGGTGATCAAACACAACCAATCTGCTCAAAATTTTTCCGTTTATTTGGGATTAGTCAAAACAGGCTTAATAGCATAGGCTGTGAAGGGTGGCCAGGCATTAAAGAAAGGAGAAGAGGTAATCGGAAAAATACTCTGTTTACTGCCAAGAAAAGAAGTGTATGTGAGTTTATCTCAGATCTAAGGGCAAGATTATTTACATTATAGTAAAAACAAAAGTCAAAGGCTTTATTTATCAGCTGACTTAAGCATCAATAAATTATTCAAGATGTACAATGTGAGAGTTTTTGCCCAGCTTATGGTCAAAAAGTGGTTTTTCAGAACATTTTTCGCACAAAATTTAACATTAAAATTTTTAAGTAAATCTTTCAAATTCAAGAGAGAAAAAACATTAATGATTAATTTAAATACACTAGATGTTAATTTATACGAATAATGTAAATAAATCTTCCTTGATAAGATCTTATATATTTAAAAGGTTATACTTATTATTAGGTTCTTTCGGTTTTGGGTCACCTGCCACTGACACTTGCAGTTACTGTGCTCATATGGCATTTCAAATTAAGTGTGAAACAGATATTCAAAGAAAGAATTACTTGCTGGCTAATCTGGAAGCACACAAACTTCATTGTAAAATGCTCCACAAATTAATGAGAGAGCATTCTGTTGACACAAGAAGTTTCTGCTTGGATTTACAACAGGTACAGCCCCTTCCAAAATTATCAATTGGCGAAGCATACTACTCCTGTCAAATATCGTTTTATGCGCTATGTGTCATTGACATCAGCAACAAGAATGCAACATTCTTTACATGGAATGAGACTGAAGGTGGCAGAGGGGCAAATGAGGTGGCATCGGGTGTAATTTCTTATTTGGAAGAAGTCCATTTTGAGGGTTCAGTGAGCGCAATTAGGCTTTTCGCTGATGGCTGCGGAGGCGAAAATAAAAACACGCCTATAATTCATACTCTTGTTTTATGGCTCCAAAAGAAAGCACCAACCCACCTCAGAAATATTATAGTAATCTTTCCCGTAAGAGGGCATTCTTATTTACCCACAGATCGCTTGTTTGGAGTTGAGGATAAGGCTCTCTGGAAATCCTCTGACATCCTCACTCCTGGAGAATATAGAGAAGTTTGCAAGTCTACGGGAAAAGTAAATCACTTAGAAACGATTGGTCCATTAGGGATTACAAAATACTCAGAAAACAATTCAGGAAATTGGATGGAATAAAGGACATGAAGAGGGTAATTTTGAAGAAAAGTGCGATAAATGAGAAGACCCTCATCAGAGCAAAGATGGAACCAATGTAAAGGTGTGATGACCCATCAAAAATGTTTACAACATTACTAAAATGAGGGACAAACATGTAGCAGATGTTTGAACCTCCTGTGGTTGACAAAATGAGAGCTTATTAGATGCAAAGAAAACAGACTTAGATAATCTTCTGAAAGCAAAATTTGGTGTTAACTGGAGAGAGGTTGATAGTTTACAGATGTATAAAGTAGCTTAAATTTCGATGCAGCACCTGACAATTTTGATCCTGAGGACTGTGACTGTTTGCATGAGGAAATGCAACTTGAAAGATTGTGATTGTTGTCCTAGCTCTGCTGTAAAATTCAAGTTTTTGCTTCTATGTGCATTTAAATAGCAGAATTTGTAACCTCAAAATATGTGTACCTATTATGACCTATTATGTTAATAAAAGATAAATCTTATCAGTGCCATTAACACTAATTTATTCTACTTACTCTGAAGTGTACATATAGTTGAGACAATGGTTTAAAAACATTTCTTTGGAATGTTATTAGTGTTTTACCTCCTCTCTATTTTTTACTGAATAAGTGGTTCAAAATGTATTAAGTGCCAAATTTAAATTAAAATATAGTGCTAGTTAATGAAAAACCATTTTTAGTTTTTGGCGATTCTCAAACCTTACTTCAGTATCTAAACCTGATGTCTCAATTTAGCAGATAGCTTTCCTTGTTAAGGAGTAAAATGGTTTTCCTCATTTCTGAAAAATGTTCTGCTGTGCACTTAATACATTTTGAAACAATGCTCCGTAAATGAGAGAGCTGATGAACTTGCTAAAATATCTGCATTATCTGAAATTAAATTTGAAAATATTAACTGCCTTATTTCTTATGTAAAAAAGGAGCTGAGAGTTGAAATGTTAAAGAAATTGTCTTCATTTTGGAGAAGAAGTGTCGATAGAGCAGTTACAAGAAAGATGTACTTTCCTCACTTCATGATAAGCTGTCATTGAAACATTATGAACCCTCTTTTGTATTTACACAATTTATGACTGGACATAGATAATTTAAACATTATTTTAAAAGGTTTCATACTACTCCTCTAAATGGGGTATATCTGTTCAAGTGGGCATATGAACAGATTGCCAAATGCCTTGTTTTAGACTCCCATCTCATGGATATAAACAGTATGTTGTTAATGCCATTTAATTAATTATAATCAAGTTTTGAGTTATCCAATAATTGGTATCTTAAAAAAAGCAATGTTGTGTTACAGAACTTAAGCATTTGTAAATAACATATTTAAAACATTGTGATAAATTTCTTAGTTTTATAAGTTGTATGTTTGTACAGTTTCATTTATTACGTTTGTTTATTTCTGAATTTTGAGATTTTGTATTTTTATGTAACACATAATATGCTTACTAAAAAGGTTACTTGTATTTGCATATTTTTGAATTTTGAAATATCCTGTTCTCTAATGTATTTATATTTTAACTACAGCCCCTACATATTTTTGTAAAATAGGGCTTTTATTCATGGAGGTTTAATAATAATAATAATAATGATATCACTATCTCGCAATGATTTGCCTGGTTAGATTATATATGGGCATGAAACCTAAGAAGTCTTCTTAGAAAAAAATTATTTACGTATCATACACAAAGAAAGAGCTGATTGTTTCCTGAAATATCCAAGTTTTATTCACAATGGTACTGAAGTATGTTACTTTGTTTATATCATAACAAGCTTTCTGTGTATTTCCCCACCTATACTCAAAACCTTATTTTGGATTAAAGGACTAATTAAGTGGCACTTTTTATTTACTTTTTGCGGCATTGACCAAATGCTTTTCCAAGGCTTTGTCACCAGCATCATGATGTAAATGTAATTGAGCACAAAATGTTCCATCTTTCTTTTCGGGTTTGGACAACAGTAAGGGAATATTGTCCACATCACCTCTCAAAGTAAGCCCTTGCTGTCTGCAAAATTCTGTGGTTTAAGCTGTCAGAAGGAGTGCTTCTCTTATGCCTTTGGTTATTGACTTGAGGTGCCATATCTTCCTCTTTGCCATTCTCAGTTGCCAGGACTCAGTCTTTGTGATAAGCAGTTGCCTGATGATTGTTAAAAGGGAACAAATCATGTTGCTTCCTAAATGAAGGATATGCCCTGTAAAATACACTGATAAGATCATTTCTGCGCACCACTGCACTGTTATTGCTGCATAAGCTAAATAAAATCTATGTCACAAATTATCAGTGCACGCCATACTTTGGAGGGAGCAATGGGTTTACGGGGTAATCACTTCCACACATGCAATCACAACTTGTGTAAAATGTTGTGACAGTCTCCCACTCTTGAAGCATAGATGCACAATAGCACTGACCAGCCCACTTGCATAATAAGAGAGGTGGGGGTCAGTGTCCCACCTGTTGAGAATTCAAATGCAAGGTAACCTTATACATTTGTTTATAAATGCATTTTGTATGTGGCTGCCTCTGAGTTCTGATATCACTTGTAGATCTTGGCTCCTCCACCACTCTCATCACTTCTCATTTCTCCTCTCTTGTGCCTATGGAGTGTTACAACATTTTACACAAGCTGTAATATGGTTTAATAATTGTTCTTGGTAGTATTTGAAGTTCAAGAATAGTGTATTTTGTGGTAGTGCTTTTGGTAATAGTGTTACTGAGTCACTTTGTTACTATATAAACAACATAATGTTGTGAAAAAGAAAATGCTGCTGTGCATATGGCTGTAAAGTGAAAAGTAAAACACAGAGGGAAACCCATTGTCATAATTTTCCAAATAGAGACAAATCTCCTGAAAGGTGTATGAGATGGGTATAATATGGATAGAATTTTCCCTGGTCATGAAAGAAAAGGAACCCTGATTCATTAAAAGGTAGTAGTAAACCTAGGCATATGGTTGGTGGGGGATGGTCAGTACGACTTCCCAGGAATTTCAGCCAAATATTTAGTGTATTCTGTTATGGATTTAAATTCCTGCAAAATTACTCATTTTGAACTTGATCAAATAGGTGTGGTGAAAGGGAATTTGGAAAAGGTTGTTTGTGACAACACAATGCCTTGGTTTGCAAAATATGAAATGCTTGAAATTAAATTTTTTCTCTCTGACATATATAAAATAGTAAGATATCAGTTAAAAGCTTGTTGTCGAGAAGTATGGCATTTGTCTTAAAGTCTTATGAAAAAAAATTAAAACTGCAGCTGATGGCATAGAAAACCAATATAACTAACCATTTATAGTGGCCTACACAAAGTTAAATGAGAACAACAGCATTTTAATTGCAAAATTCACATCTATCCTTCATATAAGAATGAACATAAATGGTTAGAAAATGGTGCATGGAAATCTTTTGAACATGATGAATTATTGGATGAAGATAAAAGAAATAAATTATGGATTAAGGGACAATCAAATGCCTATAATAGTCTGAAGAAAAGTATTTTGTAAAGTACCTTTTTTAAAATATTTGACTCATATTCAACATTATATATAAATACTGGCAGCTTCAGTCTTAGTCTTGGATATGCTTAAAAAAGAATACCTTTTTTCACATAGTCACCTTCAATTTAGGTCCATGAATGAAGCGCTAGATCACAATTTCAATGTAAATAAAATATTGGTGTCAAAAGTCAGTACTCAAAGCATCTGAGTCTTGGATAATGTAAAATAAATATGAGGAATCTAATAAAGAATGGAAACTCGTGATAATGAGCGAAAAAAGAAAAATCTTTGTACTCACAATTCATTACAGGATACAGAAATTGATCTGTTACTACCAAAGGATATTAGTGAAGTTTAAAGCCTACATATTCTCTACTGGGTCCTGTAAATGCAATTGTAATATTAAGCACTACACATAATGTTATGACCACTCTTCTTCTGTGTCCAATACAGCCTATGTATTAATCTATGGTGTAAAGTGTTTGTAGCAGGAATATTGCCAGGTATTAGCAGGATTATTGGCATTGAGTAATTTCTTTTTAGCTCTGCTTTTTGTTTTTAATTCTAAATTATGCCTCACAATGTTCAGAGCATTACAATCTATAATTAATGAGTGAAAATTAACAAATAAAATTACCCTTCAACAATTTTGTGTTTTTGTAGCTCAAGCAACAAACTTTTCTTCATTATTCATAGGTATACATTCATTGCACATAAACCAATGGATAGTGTGAGCACGTTTACCAGTGTTCACACTAAGTTTCTTGGAATCACAGCCAGAATAATACAATTATTTGAAATTGCACCTTTTTGGTTCAAATAGTTAAGATTGGAAAACACATTCATGCATTTTAAAAACAGGTGCTGGACTGATCCCTATCACTTAGTATCAACTGGATTAAGAGAAATTGTTGCTTAGTTTTTAACTCTGCTCTCACTTTATAGAGATACATGATGACTTCCTCATTAAAATTACATGGGTAACTAGGCATTTAAAGTACCTGTAAGGCTGCATACCCATTTATCTTGTTTCTCAGCAGCTGGGTGATCTGATGTCTTGTGTGTGTATAGAAAGATGATGTAACATGAGAAACATTTGCCTAAAGTTAAGCAATAGCGGCAATAGGTACTACTTGAGCTTTTAAATTTGTTAGCCACCCTAACCTAACCAGACACACACTTTAAAATGCAAGACTCTTAGAAGTTTATAGGAAACATGTAGGATTTGTCAGGCTAAACTAAGTTATCTCATAGCAGATGACTCTCATTTTATTTCCTGCACCAAAAGATTGACAGCATGAGTATTCTGTATAGAACTATGCACTTGTTTATTAACCATGTCACTACAAGGTTGGTACTCATCACCAGCAAGATTAATCAGTGGTGATGTTATCTTATTCTTAGGTACCTATTTTGTTTTTAGCTTTAAAGAAACTATGATACATTTTTTTTTCCCCAGCGCAGCTTTTAATCATACAGCAGGAAAGCACAAAGCAGCCTTACGGTATAAGAAATCTGTTCTGTTTATTAACAGGTGCTGGTATATTATTGTGTATGGTCTAGATGTCAGCCTTCTATGTAGTGCTGCTGCTATGGCTTTAAAAGGAAGTGCCATCTACCTAGAAATTTTCTCTTCTATTGCTGCTTTGTTCCACACACAGCCCTTAAAACTGCTTGCAAGACTTTAGTGACAATTATGAACCACACTCCATTTAAAGAAATAACATGATTTAAACATACCATTAAATAGGTTTAAGTTGACTGATTTTTAATTTCAAATGTTGATATATTTTAAACAGAGATAGGAGTATAGCTTTTGTTGACATCGGTCTGCATCTCTAGTATTTAAATCCTGCTTTTAAGTTTACCTCTAACAGACAGTAAAAAATTATAATACCCCATTTGAGTGAAGTTGACCAGTTTAATAATTTAATAACATTTAGGTTGTTTATGAGGCTGGGGTGAATTTGACTGATGAACAGCAATGATCAGCACCAGCTCTAGCTGTCTTTATATGATTGCTTAGTCAAACACTAATCTTTTCTCTATGCTGAGTCAAGAATGACTAAGTATTGTAGATCATTTGAATGGAGAAGGAAATCCCTTGCTATATTTATTTGACTCATCTCTTTTACTTTTATAAACATCTGGTATTTTAACTATAAAAACGATCTGAACTGCATCAAGCAACAGCAAGAACTGGTGCTTAACAAATGTAAACACCTGCAACATGAGTTCTTAGTATTACCTCATTGTAACTGACCATTCTTGCCACATTAACAAGTAATTGAATCAGATTATGAATAATAAAGCTTTAAAAATACAAATTGCTTAGGATGTAATCAGCATATTATGGCATTATTTAATGGTCAACACTACCCCAATTTGCTTTATATTGTGCACAATTTGTTTGTCTTTATGTTTACATGGAAACAAGGTATTTAATTAGTTTCTTGCATTGGCTGTCGTTGCAATTAATTCAAGACATAATATACACAAATCTGAGACATGTGCAGTGTTTTATCATAGTTGCCCATGTAAAGGTTATGAACATTTCAAAAATCGAGAAATTAATAATTTAAAAACGAATATTTAAAATTTCAATAATGGATCAAACTTCTTATAGCTAGTAGAATCATTACTGTAAGTTACAGAGGCTTTGGAAAACTAATAACCTGCTTTGGAAAGATGAAATTTCAACAGTAGTGTTCACATAAATAATGTGAAAAACATTTTTCTGCTTATCAGTCAACTACACCCAGTGGTCAAACTTGCCCCATTTTATGGTATTGTAGTTGTTGCCAAGTTCATGTATGTTAACCCATTTGCATCATATGATGAGCTGTGCTCACATAGGTTAATAATGATGTTGAAATCACATGACAAGCACTCGAAAATGTGTGTTGACCAATAAAACTATATAATAATGTATTTGCATTTTTAACTATCTGGTGGCATTTTAAGGACCTCCATATCTTCTTAGAAGACTAATAAACAGAAAAGCAATGCAGTTGGTACCGTGAGAACAAATAATGATATGTTGTCTGATATATCTCAAAGTGAAACTTGGAGAGTAGCATGAATCAGTGTGAAGTGCAGGGATAACAAAGATCTTTATTTCTTATCAATGAAACACAAAGCTGTTGACATTACAGCAACAGGTAAGGTGGGAAGGTGAGGTCACATGCCAGAGAGGAGAAGAGAGGAGATAGAGAGACCAAAGTCTGCCCTTGAGTAAAGGAGCAAATGGGATGTGTCAAATTTTAACATCAGGTTTGTTTCCTATAATGCAATACACAGCTAAAGATTAGAAAAATATTTTTCTGTCTGCTAGACATGTGCATATTCAACTGTTCCATTGTGTTTCACAAGATGATTGCCAAAGCAATACAGACATTAGAACCAATGTTGTCATCACATGCTTCAAAGTTTAACACTGCTAGAGTTTAATATTAGAGGTTGAACTTTTCCCCCATAAGACTATAATAATAATAATAATAATAATAATAATAATAATAATAATAATAATAATAATAATAATAATAATAATAATAATATAAAATATGTAATAAAATGTGTAATAAAAATAAAATAAAAATTTAAAGAATCTGTAATATATCATCCTGGCATCTGGATATCTAAGCCAGGATCTATATTCCAAGTTCCTCATATATTACTTAATTCTTTATACTTAATTTCTTTTCACTCATTATTGTAAAAATTAAATCTTAACCTAATTAGCTAACTACAAAGAAAAATGTAATATATACCTTTTCTAATGTTCCTACTAGAAACCAGCATATATTTTCCTTTCACTTACATTAACTTAACTCCTAACTACTGGCAGTCAGCAATATTGAATGCTAGTAGCCAGCATCCTACCTAACCTATAAGTTTAATTCCAGTTTTTAAATATAACTGAAGGTTATTTCCGGGCTGTTGCTGGAGATAGGTGTTCCAGATGTTTCGTCTACAACTATGGTAGACATCTTCAGTGGCGTTGTCGCAGTCTTCTAGGAGAAGGTTGCGCTGTGTCTGAAATGCCGGATTTTTTTTTTCTCTCGAGTGGAGGAGAAAATGATTTAGTCGCTACCCCAGCCCCAATGGGAGTCGGGACTGAGAGTGTGGGACTCACCAATAGACTGCATACCCACTAAAAACTCCTCCACCGGAAGGAAAATGGAAGAAGGAAAAAGAGGAATTCAGTAGTGACATTGCGGCTGTACCGCTGTTACACCAGTGTATTCAAGGTAGGGATATATTGGCTGGCCACGAGGGCCTAAGCCTGGTGAAAGTATGGGGCCAGGACGCAAGCATGACTGAGGCCCTACTTGCGCCCTTGGGAATTCAGGGTGAGATGGTATTGGAAGTGTTGTGTGGTTATCTGTGCTTCCGACGTCCTCGATGGTGAGTAGGCGGAGCTTCCTATGTGGGACCCTATAGAGGCTCATCTTGATGCTGTAGGGCAGAACGTCATCTGTAGGGCTGCTATCTCCTCACTGATGAGCCTTTTGACGTTCTGGTAATGCTCGTAGAAGTAGGTTGGTAGTGTTAGCCGGTCAGGAAGTTTTGGTATTAACTTTGCAGCGAAGAGTATGGTTTCGTGGTCCTCTTGAAATTCGGTCAGTACCTCCTCCACGAGAGCCAGTTTGGTGGTGATGTTCAATAGCTCCGCATGCACATCCTCCAGCTTCCGCAGGATCTCAGGCGAGGGTTCTGTTGTGATATTGTTGCTTGCGACGGTTTCAGGCGCGTCTTCTACTGCAGGAGGTCCGTTCTGCTCCACGCGGTCATGCTGCAGTGATAACTGTTGCTGCCATGCAGGCATGTTGGCCTTCTGCTGCGTCGGTGTGGAGCAGCTGCGTGGATGTAGCGGACAACAAGCTTGTCCGGTGAAGTGGTCGTGTCTCCAGCAGGTTGCGCAGAAGCGGCGACGACGTGTTAAATCGTGCTGCTGGCAGACAGACGTCAAGTTAGGTGCCCCACAGTAGTGGCACCGTGGCTAAGCAGTGCATCCTACCTCAGTGTGTTCGTAAAGGCAGCAGTGTGGGCAGGGCAGCATCCAGGTTGAGCGGCTTGGTTCAACATTAGGTATTTGCCCAAAAACTGCAGGCAGTTGGCAAGAGCAGCGTCATAGTGAGCCTTGTCCCTAAAGACTAGGCGCACTAGAGGTGTAGGGCCCTTCCGTGACTGGATTCCGGTAGTCTTCAGAACTGAAGGCCAGAGCTGTTGGACGGAACTCGGAAGAATCTGCGTCGGCAGCTGCTGGTGAACGCCCACAACCACATCGTTGGGTTTGGTTTTCTCCAGGCGAAGCGGTGTCGAGAGGTGCTCTGTTACCCCGAAGAGAAGTATTCTCCGGTGCCGGAGAATCAGGCGTTGGCGGCGGGCTGGCTGTACCAGCTGCAACGGTGCGCTTGGGTGTTGCCGGTTCGGCTTCGGCGGCGGAAGTCTCTGCTACTGCTGCTGCTGCTACAGCTCTGCGTTGCTTTCTTCTAGCCATGGTGAGAAGAGCTCCTATCTGCTAGAAGGTTCGAGGTGAAGTGGGGATGCCGGTTTTTGTTTTTTTTTTATTTTGGTGTGGCCACGCCTCCGTCACACCAGGTGACGACCATCTGAAAGGGATCTACATCGTCTCCCCTGCCATGCACTAAGCTACATTACAGTGGTGGATGGAAAAATGAAGGTAAAGTGGTGTCCGGTACCGCCGAAGCAAGCCGAATGTTAGTGGGTGATTCCTAAATAGGCGCCTACATACAAGAGAGTATGCAGATAGAGTGGGAATTAGGTACTGGTCTTGGCAGAGCCCAGGCCAGGGACCTATGATTAATAGTGGAATTCATGCTCATGCAAAGATGATTTTGTGGTTTCTGGGTATCGTGTTAAGATGGACTGAGGTACAGTACCTTTTCTCCTGGCTTCAGCTGGAGAGGGAGCTGATTGACTTCTGTTCTTCTTCAGCGTGCTGCTGTCCGTCCTAATAAACATAGTGTGGCGAGAGGTTTATTTACAATAAATAAATATCTGCTTTATTTCAACTCTATTATACCTAGAAAACTATTTATTTATAATATTTTTTAGGACTTCTGGGGTGTTTGCGCTGCCGTAAACCTTGAAAAAGGCTGCAGCGGGCAAGTAGGAGCCACTGTCCTCGTGACTGCCTAACAAGGCAGTTTCCCCCCCCCCCCTTTATTTTTCTCTCTCCTGTTCATTCCACTCTTGTCCTGTTGTTCGCCGTGGTCGTCTTAAGTAGGGGCTGCCCAGTGACCCCGTTCCGCTCTAGGATGGGAAGATCATCCGCCCGGGCACTAGTGGGCACATCTGTGATCTCTGGTGGTATGAGCCTGTCGAGGTACATCATGATGGCTGCTTGGTCGTATGTACTGTGGCGGTTCAGTGGGATGGTACGGTCAAACAGCGATAGTGGCCGATTGTGTTTGTCCATGATGACGTCATATCGTCCTAGGTCACGAATGGTTGGGTTATGGCTAGTATGGGTCTGCTTATACATTTGATGTGCAAGTTTCTTGATGAACTCCTCAATCGTGTGCATTTTTGTGTCCTCATGTAGCAAGTCCAATGGGACTGTTTTTGTAATTATTCGGAGGACCTTGTTTTGCAGCAGCTGTAGCTTCTTTATGTGTGTTTTGGCGCAGTGGCCCCACTTTGGAGCCGCGTAGATCATGACTGACCTAATTAGGCTTTTGTACAACGTTAGACCTATCTGCTTACTCAGTGCACTCTTGCGATTTATGATCGGGTAGATGACTCAAAGTTGCTGATTTGCTTTTTGTCTATTGTCAGATACGTGTTCAGCGAAGGTAAGCTTGGAGTCGAGAGTTACGCCTAGTATTTGGTCTTGTTTGCCCAGCTAACTGCATTGCCAAAAAGCGCTAGGGCTGAGTTTTGTTAAAGTGCTTGGTCCGTTTGGAGAAAACGACAGCCTGGGATTTGGCTGCATTGACCTTTATCCGCCATTTCGTCAGCTAGGGTCTAATTCTAAGAGCGCTCTCTGTAGCCTGCGGCCGATCATTTCAGGATTCCAGGATTGTGCGGCTATTACCGTATCGTCGGCGTATATGGAAAGTCGAGTGCCGTCTGTTTTAGGTAAATCATTTATATATCTGTTGAAGATCACGGTTTCCAACAGACTACCTTGTGGGACACCGGCCTCTATTTTCCACGTTTCAGTGCTCTGTTGTAAGCTTACTGTAAATTATCGGTCCGTGAGGTAGTGAGCTATGAGCTTCACCATTGCGTCATTGAACTTTAGTTCCCTGATGTTGCGTATAAGGCCGGCGTGATATACTGTATCGAACGCGTGCTGTACATCCAGGAAAACAACTCCAGTGGAATTCTTTTCGTTGAATCCCCTGGTTATGTGCTCTACAATTCGCGTTAACTGTAGGGTGGTTGAATGGTGCGCACGGAAGCCATATTGTTCGTTGATTATTATATTGTGCTTTTTGATATGGGAAGTTAGGCTCTTTTGAATTACTTTCTCTGCTACCTTACTAACGGTTTTTAGTAGGCTAATTGGCCTATAGTTGCCGGGATCTGCTCTGTCCTTTTCAGGTTTTCGGAACATTAGTACATTCACTTGTTTCCAACAGTTTGGATAGTAACCGTGTTGCAGGCAGTAGTTAGATATCGCTTAGGTGCTGAAGCGCCTTTTTGGTAAGATGTTTCAGTACCAAATTTGGTATTTGATCCGGACCCGAGGCCTTGTATTCTTTCAGGTGCCTAATTATCTAGCGCAGTTCTGCCGAGCTGGTCTTCCTGCATTTGTTGTGCACTGTGGATGTGAGGATGTTTTGTTCCATGATTTCGCACAGCTGATGGTCAAAGTGGCCGCCATTGGGTGTGCCCGCTTTCTGTAGTGCGTCTGCCAATACGTTGGCTTTGTCCCTGTCACTCTCCGCGTAAAGGTTGTCTGGGATTTTGAGTGGGGGAATGTTTATTGGCTGCTTTTTGAGTGCCCTGACTAGCTGCCATACCTTATGGTTTCCCGGTTGCAGATTCGCGAGTGTTTGATCACACTGCTGTTGGGCTTGCGAGTTTAATCTTTTTTTAACAGCACTGTTTAAGGTCGCCATGTTGACTCTATGCACCATATTTTGCGTGCACTGCCATCTCCTTTCGTGGTCTCTTTCGTGTATGGGGGCCAACAAGTTCGGTGGGTATGTGCTCACATGCTTGGCTGGTGTCTTGAGCGGGACTGCGGCTTGTATCGCCTTTTCTAGTGTTTGTGCGGCTAGGTCCGCCTGTTGGTGATCTTCCAGTGTTGGGAACGGTGCCAGTGATCTGTCCAAGTGGGTGGCGAATGCATCCCAGTTCGCTCTGTTGTAGCTTCTGCGCGGTAGTGGGGGCAGTAGATAGGAAGGGCTTCTATGTCAATTTGAACAGCAAGGTGATCTGAGGCTAGGGCATCTACTATTCGCATGTGATAGTTAAACATAATGTTTCTGAACAGTGTGATATTTGGCATGTAGGGCGCATGTTTGGTCTGTTGTGGAATGTGTGTCTCCTCTCCGGGATGATCTATGATGTAATCATTGCTTAGCATGTGTGCATACAATGCGTTGCCTTCGGTGTTTGGTATACTGCAACCCCAAGCTTGACGCTTTGCGTTAAGGTCACTGGTTGCTATTACTACATGGTCAAGGTTTAATATGGTATCTACATCTTGCACTATGAAGTGCTTTGGTGAGGAGTATAGACATACTAGTGTTATGGAACTATTTTGTATGTTAATCGAGATAGCTGTGGCCTCCATTTTTGTTAGCAGGGGGGGAGGTGTTCCTGTACCACTACTGCTGTACCACCATGTGGTTTTCTGTCTGGTCTGTCGTATCTGTAGATTTTGTATCCTGGGATGTTAAACTTCGCTTTTGTGAATAGAGTTTCGTTGAGCAGTGCTCCTGCTATGTGGTGGTTATATAGGTAATGTTTGAGGTCTCTGAGTTTGCTTCTAGCTCCCTGAATGTTCCAGTAGATGATCTTGTGCGTGTCTGGTGGTTTGATGGTGTTGTTCTTCCATGTGTGGTTGGCCATTTCTGTCGCTTGCATTTTTTTTTTTTTTTCTTGTTCTACCCCCTGAAGTAGGGACGGGGTCTGTGGCATCTTGGTTGTAGGAAGTCACCCTGCCATGATTTGTAGCCGTACTTCTTCTGTAGCTTGAGCGAATATTTCCAGGAAGTGCAGGGTGTGCCTCTGTCGTTCATGTTAGTAAATCGCAGGTCTTCGAATAACAGTTCTTAGATTTTCAGCATTTTTTCATATCCTCTCATTAAGTTTTGCTTCCCGATTAGGAACAAGGGAAATCTGGCGCTTGTCGCTATTTTTAGTGTCGGGTTTCCTTCTTTGTCCTCCCAAGGTGTTGTGGGTGTTTGATGATTGTGGCGGCTTCGGGCTAGTACATCTGCCTTCAGTTCTTCTGGTGATGGCTGCGGGCTCCCAGGTGGGGTAGCTGCTGCTTTCTGTGCTGGCGATGACGATGGCACTGGTGTTGACGGAGGTTCCACTTGCATCTGCACTGTGTTATGGTCCATCGTGCTCTGTTGTCTGCGTGGGGGCTTCGTGCTGTTACATCGGCCTCTTACTACTGCTGCATATGATCCCACCTCTTGTGTGACCAACCTCCATTGGCGGGGAGGGGCGGGGCGTGCTTGTGGTTGGCTGCCGGGAAATGCAAGCTTTTGGTAGTCTGGGCACCCCTTCCAGCATGCACCATGCTGGGACAAGCCGCAGAGAGCACATCTTCTCATTTGGCTCGCTCTGACATTGTCCTTTAGGATGTGGTCCGGCGCATATAGAACACACCTGAGGGGCCTCACAGTTCTTGGTGAGGTGTCGGAACCGAGGCATTTTCCACATTGCTGTGGGCCGTTTGGTGCTCTGTACGGTTCCACCTTAATCCTGCAATGAAACAGGTCTCGGAGGCTTCTTATGGCCATGGATGCCTTGATGTTTGCTTGCTCGACTAGGTAAATTGGGACATTCTTTCTCAACCTCCTTGAGAACAGCTTGCTCACCTTCACCAGTTCCAGGCCCACTTTCTGTAGTTCTTGGTGCAGTTCGGTTGGGTTCAGGTTTGCATAAAGTCCCTTAATCATGACCTTGTAGTTATGGTCGCTCACTGGAGTAGTAACATGAAAGGGCACCTTGTTTGTATTGCAGTAGTACACAAAGTTGTTGTAATCTTTAAGGGTTTTGAACTGAAACCCGTGAAAATGGTCCCTGTAGACTGCTGTGTAGTTGGTAGACCTGTATAGCCTGTCAAATTCTCCAATCAGGGCCGCATGGCTTTTCATGTAGTAGTCTGCTACAAACACCTTGGCGATATTGTGCCTCACCTGGTTGAGGTAGTCGGTGGTGGCGGCGGTTCCTGTGCCACGGCCGTTTGCTGTGTTGCTTGTGTTAGCCGTTGCTTCAGGCGCTGTGCCAGCGTTAGATGCTGGTGTATCGGGCTGTCTGCTGCAAGCTGGTTGTGGTTCTGGTGTGGTTGCAGTAGTGCTTCTCTGGATTGGCTCTTTCCCGGAGGCAACATCTTTTGGTGCTGTTGCCTCTTTTAATTCCCTTCTTGTTGTGTCACTTGGCTACTTTCTGATTGGACATCATTAAGTTCCAGGACACCAACATTCTTTCATCCATGACACATTACCATGCCCGACTACAGCATGAAGCCATTGAAATATATAAGCATCCTAACAATTTTAATAAGAAAGAAGAGGCTCTAAAGCTCAACAATAACTAGCATCCAGTCATTCAAGGCAAGAAACGTCATATAACATGAGAAAACAAAGCGAGCCAATCAGAAGGTAGCAACACTTTAAGGCAACTGGACCCCTGCCACCAGTCGACCGACTCCCGGACCAATCAATGGAGAGTCCTCTTGGTATAAATATAGCAGCACGAACAGCCGGCATTTCAGATGCAGCGCAACTTTCTCCTAGAAGACTTCGACAGCGCCACTGAAGATGCCTACCGTAGTTGTAGACGAAATGTCTGGAACATCTATCTCCAGCAGACACAGCAAAACAGCCCGGGAATAACTTCCAGTTATACTGACTGTGGCCGTGAAAGCCTACGTTCTCCCTGTTTTTAAACCTTATTAACTTTCCAAATAATAAACTATTTCTTTCTTCCTATATACTTAATAAGGTGTTATTATATAATCAAATAACTTGAATTTAATTTATCCTCATATTTATTTAATTATTAAAATATCAGTATCTTAAATATATTGTTTACTTACATTACTAACAAACTATAAAAGTCTTCTCTTCCACCCTTAAAGTTTCCCAGTTTATTGTATTGTAACTTTCCACTTTAACCAGTTTTTATCATTTTAAAGATCTTCACAGTTTATCACATAATACCTTTTCACTTTTGTCACTTATTATGAACTGCAGTTTTATCACTTCACTTTTCATTATCACTTTAATTAACAATTACTTTGCTCCCTCTTTACTAACATTTATCACTTATCATTAAATACTCTTCTTCCTCTTTTCTCTCCACTTCCACTATAACTCCTAATCCAATATGCTTTCTTCTTCTTGACCTTGCACCCCTCATCTTCCAACTCCTCCTCTTTTATGCTGCCAACAATACTCCCATATCCCCTGGCTCCACTGCCTCTTCCTCACCTCAATGCTCTGTCTGATCCCTCCTCTCTCATGCTGCTATCCTACAGCTCCTTCCCCCTCAACTCCTCTGTTTCATCCTTCTTGCTCTCCATCTCCTCTCATGACTCGTGACTCCCTCCTCTTTTCTTCATCAGTCTCATTAATTATATTATCTCCCAAACTTCAATAATATTCAGAGAGAGGGAGAGTGAGTGTGTGTATGTCTTTTTATTAGTATTTTCTATTGGTGGTTCTATTATCAGCCTTTCTTCCCATGCCAGTTTAATCATCTTATTTGCTAGTTTGTGTAACTATTTGTATAATGTACCCCATTGAGACTGCAAACAAAAACATGTACCCCTTTTCCAATGCACATTCCACCTACAGACGAAAAAGAAAGAAAGGGGAAAAAAAAGAAAAAAAAAAGATGTGTTGCATGCTACAACAGGGGAGGAAATAGCAAAAGGTTCTTGGTTATGCAAAAAGGGTTTTATCGTCCTTCATTTGGAGAACTTGGAGGACTGTTTTGAGATCTACGACATCCAGTAATGATATTATGCCATTCGGTAAGTCGGTGAGCTTCCAGCATCATTCATGTGAATGTCAGGAAAGGAATTGTATTGCTTGATGTTTATATGAATTTTTAAACTTTACAACACACCCGCACAGCTGTACAGGTATTTAAATAAGATGCCAATGGGTTAAACATAAATTCAAAAAAAATTTATATTAGTGAATCCTGAAGCACCTATATAATCTGTTTTATGTTGTGTTTGTATAGTTTTCAGTTTTTCATTTATTATTTCAATTATTAAGGTGCAAATATACTTTGGGGGTTGTGTCCAGACCCCCCAGATATTTCCTTCCCCTCAATCATTCTAGCTGGTGACTGTGTTAGAGGTAACCAGTTCTACCTCAACTCTACTACTGAGTAATTAGGGGCAGCTATTGGAAAATCACTGTATTTGTTCAGTTTTTACTTTCTCTACCACATACCTAGTAGGTAGAGAAGGTATGTCATTCCACCCAAAAATTTGATACCAAGATTTCACCAGAAATACATGTTTTGAGGCTTGTCAGAGAGAGAGAGAGAGAGAGAGAGAGAGAGAGAGAGAGAGAGACAGAACAAACATCATAACTCAAAAACGAGAAGTTGGATAAATACTAAACTTAGTATTTAGTTTTAGTACCTTCCAAAGATGCAGCATGAAGATTTGCAAGAAATCCCCCCACCTCAAACTACCCTTTACATGAAAATTTTTTTCGAAATTTTCGATTTTCTAAACACTGGCTCTTACCATTTTGATTAAAATAAAAATATTAAGATATTTACACGATAAATAAAATGTATACCTTGAGTTTTCTGGCAATAGCATTTGAAGTCCTCTTTATTTGGAAGGAATTTTGTATAATATTGTACAACTGGTGAACGTTAAGCAACAGACAAAAATGTACATCTCTTTAAAACACACAATTTATTTCAAATTACTTTTTTGTGGCATCAAACCTTTCTGAGATATTCATTATTAATGGTTCGATTTGTTCAATGCTTTGTCATTCTTTTTAAGTGCTGTCAATTTTCAGCTGTTTCTCATGATTGAATGGAAAGAGTATGGGATTTAAGGCCAGCATATAGTGCCCAGTTCTTAAATATTTGACTGTCACTGTTCTCTTGCATTTATAAAGAAATATATACTCTAGCTATTTCTGCAAAGGCTTATCTCGATTAAAAGAAGTAGAATAAAAATAAACTCTGTAAAAACAATTTGTATACACATAATAAGCAATAAAGCATAGAGAAAGTTGTGTGAATGTAACACATCAGGCTGTTATATAGGAAGAGCGCAGTGGCTTGACTTAAGAAAGAAATTGTGTTGTTCATTACTCATTTACACTGGATTAAATATATACTGTTTTGATATTTTAAACACCGAAACGCACTTTAATCACTCTCACATTTGTACTTTCAGATTGTGTGGACATTAGGGAATAATCTTAATTAAAGAAAATTTCCATCCTGCCAGCTGGGAATCAAGCCCATTAACTAATGGATGAAAAATGACATGGAACAATCAACCATAGGGGCAATTGCTACTGGTGTTAGTTTATCCATTATGCACATAATGAACTGCCAGAATTCAAACACTTTTTCTTTCACACCTACATGTAAAGGAAAACCA
This sequence comes from Deroplatys truncata, assembly GCA_030765065.1. Taxonomy (NCBI): domain Eukaryota; kingdom Metazoa; phylum Arthropoda; class Insecta; order Mantodea; family Mantidae; genus Deroplatys; species Deroplatys truncata. The sequence continues at coordinate 422,983,286 of CM060990.1, forward strand.
TTTAAAAGAGAGTGACAGATGTAGTCTAATATAAATGTGCATTGAAACAGAAAATTCACCTTATGTATACAATTTCAAAACAGTCTCAAACTACTCATAGATTTCTTTCAACATTATGTATTTACTCCACATTAAAACTTTCTTTCCCTTAGTGGCCACAAACATACAAGAGCAAAAAGTAGGCCTATGGTGCCTGTGTCCATGAGCTAACCAGGTCTACCCCCCCTCCACCACAACAAAGGCAGCACTGGGAAAATCATTACAAATGCTATTTGGTTCCTCATTTGAGAAAAATCTAGTTGAAAGCCATTCATTGCAATAAAACAAGCCTCATTGCATGATGCTGTGGTGTCTATTGTAAATTAATCCATTATACACATAAATAAGTGTCAAAAGTACAATTACTGCTGCTTTCACACTTACATTAAATGAGAACTATTAAAAAGAAGTGACAAATATAGTATGATATGGGTAAATGTGTGTTGCAAAAGAAACTTCAAATAAGTATACACCATTTCAAGTTATGTTCCAATTTACAATGGACTTGCTTCAGTATGCAAAGTATGAATTAAGCTTCCAAGCAGTAAGTTAACTCATTGTTATCTAAATAATTTTTACACTTAAAATATGGAGATGAAAGGTGAATGTCATTTGGCAGTTTCAATTATGTAATGGTTAATCAGTATAACCTGACCATTTTTTGTAATGCTGAAATGCTTAACCCTTTGCAACGCATAGCATAGTAAAGCGTAGTGAAATGATAAACGCCCTACTGCACAGAGTGTAGTAAATGTGTTTATCGTTTCATATCGGTTCTGCTTATACTGACCTCAGCTTTTAGGAACTGTGTTGATGTAAACGTACTCCTGCTGCATTGTTCCAGCGATTTCATAAGCCAGAATGTAATAGTAAACCATAAATAGCACTGTTTACAGCTGGGTGCAGTTGTGTGAGTAAGCAGTTTTCTGTCGCATTTATAGCCATATCAGTACCATGGAGGCTGTTCCAAGTACATCACGGTTTAGAAAACGTTGTAGTGAAAAGATATTGGTAACAAACGAGGAAATACTTGCAGCAGTTTACGAGGAATTAGATCGCGAAAGTAGCTCCGACAAATCTTGGTTTGGTGAGTTAGTGGAAGACAGTGATAAGGAACAAAGTGACAGTGAGAGTGCTGAGATACAGGTAGCAGAAGACGGGGCTAAAGCTAGTGAAACACAAATTAAAACTAAAGCAGTACCGTCACAGTGGACCTCCTATTTGACTTTCAATAAGTTAGAAGCATTTTCATCCCCTACAGGTGCAAATCATTCTATTCCTACAGGAAGTCGAGAAATAGATTATCTTAAACTTTTTATAGATTCCAATTTTTGTGGAAAAGTCGCGGAGGAAACCAACAGATATGCAGCTCAGATTCAAGCTAAAAAGGCGGATCCAAAATGGGAAGTTACAAATTCAAGGGAGATACAGGCCTATTTAGGTATTTTGATATATATGGGGATGATGGATTTACCTGAAACCAGAGATTACTTTTTGGGGGATTTTAGCATTTGTCCAATTGTAAGACAAGCAATGACGTTGCTCCGCTTTCAAAAGATATCGCAATACCTTCACCTGAATGACGAATCTGCAAGGCCACGATTAGGGGTAGATTCTTACGATTATCTGTATAAAATACGACCTGCTTTAGACATAATCAAAAAGTTTGCGAGTGTCTACAAACCAAATCGTGAACTTTCTGTTGACGAAGTGATGATAGGTTTCAAAGGACGTTCTTTCTAAAAGAATATATGCCTGCTAAACCAACAAAATGGGGGATAAAGGCATCGGATATTGCAGATAGTAAAAGTGGGTATTTATTGGAATGTAAAATCTATCTGGGAAAAAAAAGAGGTGAGAAACAGCGATCTTCTACTTGGGGAACAGGTTGTTTTAGACATGTGTGAAAAATATACAGAGTTTTGGCACCACGTATATTTTGATAATTTTTTCACTTCCACGCGGCTAATGAATTTACTTTTGGACAGGAAAATGTATGCGTGTGGTACAACTCGTGCTGGAAGGAAAGACTGGCCAAAACCATTTTCAAAGCCAAAACAACTGAAATTGAAAAGGGGCGAATCTCACAAACTGCAACATGAAGGTGTAACTGCGGTTGTTTGGCATGATAACAGGGACGTTCTTTTATTATCTACAAACTCCGATCCTAGAACTGATGGAGAAGTAGAAAGGAAGAGTGGTAAGGGAAAAGAACAAATAAAGATACCTTGTCCTAATGCAGTGATAAACTATACTCGTAATATGGCAGGGATTGATCTGGCAGACCAAAGGAGGGAGTATTACAGTGTCGGCCGACCCTCAAAAAAATGGTGGAAATACCTGTTCCATTTCGTAGTGAATGTTGCTATCGTTAATAGTTTTATTATATACGACATTACAAACAGACCTACTTCTACAGCTCATGGCAATAGGCTTCTTTCTACAGGCAAAATTTAGCGCAACAGTTAATCGCAGACTTCATGTCACATAAGCGAGCGGGATTTCAGCGTAGCCTACCTTCTGCTACTCCTGCACCAAGTTCTCTTCACACCCTCGTAAAAATTCAAGGCCGGGTGAAATCGTGTGGTCAGTGCTTAGTGAAGAAAAGGAAAACAGCATCAGGTCGTGTCATACAGTCACAATACAAGTGCAAACAGTGTGACATTGCGTTGTGTAGAATTGGGTGCTTCCTCAATTATCATGAGGCAAAGGGGGTGGAAATTCAAAACTAATACAAGGGTGTAAATACGAAACCATTTATAATCTTAAGTGTATATATAACATTTGTATGGTGCAAGAAAATAGTCTAGCTAACATTTTATGGACATGCTGCACTATCTTTGCTGCAATAATGGCAGGGATGTAAACATTTTAAGGGTGAGTACCATAATAATTTTGCAGAAATTATTGTATTTATTTTACTTAAGTATAGCAGATTTTATTCCGGTTTTTAATAGCCTAAAGTAACGAATTCCATTGCCTTTAATATTGCGGACTTATAAAGATGCATTACAAAGGGGTGCATGTATATAAGTGTTGTTTGTCTACAAAGGGGTTGATGTTTGCAGTTATAAATTATTGAAATAATATTTAATCTTATTTGCTTCAAACCAATTTTAAATGAGTTATTAATTAATCAATTTAATTTAGCTACTAAAAGATATAATTATGCGTATATATAGGTCACTTTTAGTTTAACATCTGTAGTAGCAGCTCAGAATTTAAATGTACACAATTCTACTTGGAGAACAACTAGCTAATACTCTATGCGCAGCAAAGGGTTAAAATATGTTATATACATTTAAATTTCTCTGTATTTCTCCTTGTAATGAATACCTGAACCTAGCAGTGGATTGCAATGCAATGTTATGTGTAAGCATATGTTTGGCTCCAAAGCAAAGGTATTGAGATTTTAAGCACAGAAGTACTTGGTCTGCCACTAATAGATACATGGGCCATGCGTGTAACAGTCATGGTTATAAAACAGTATTAATAATTTATTTACATGCACTTTATCCCACAGCCTGTGCTTTGCATTACTAACTTGAATTTGGAGTAAATGTGAGAGTTTAAGGAGTTAATCTTGATATTCTAGTTAAACAGAAATTTCTAGAAACAATGCAGAAGCAGTTTTACTATCTATACACTTATAAAATAGTTATATATTGTTGTGCATTAGAAGGCATGTTATTCTTACCTGTAATGGCTCTAGTAATAGTTTCCAAAACATACTATAATTAAGAAGAATTGCGAAGTCCTTAGCTTGAATTCCATTAAGATACTAAGTAGTAAGTGTTACATTTGCATTCATTGTTACTTCAAAAGGGTTGAAGCATATATATATTTTAACCTTTTTTTTTAATGTTCCTAATATATTTAATTCAGTAGTAGATTTCATTGCTGTATTCTAATAGAATGCTAAGTTTTAGACCAGAGTTTCCCAATCTGTGCTTTAGGGCTCTGTATGAAATTAAAGATTAAGAAACAAAATTTAGAATCTCTGTAATTTACATTTCCCCATTTCCTCCTCCCCAGTAAGGACTAAGGATCTGCTCCATAGGAATTGACTCCAAGAAGGGCTCCACAGGTTCAAATGGTTGAAGGTGCCTGTTTTAGACTATTAATGAAAATTTTTTGACAGTTTCATTTGTATACTATAGATTTTAACAAAATTAAGAAAGAAAACCTGTAATCAATGTGTACTGTTGTAGTTATTCCTGTAAACAATAAATGCCCGATTCTTGTTCAATTATTTAATTAATTTATTTGTTTAGTGTCAAGATAATACATTGTTTCAGGGTGACCACTGCTTTGGCTTTGGCCTTGGCCATTATATAGTGGTCTACCCTCATTACATAATTATATATAGAATGCATAATATTACAAAAACATCCTGCTACATTTTTGTTCCAAATATTGAAAATTCTAGTTATATGCATAATGTATTCTAGCAATTTCCTTGAGTCTTATTTTCAGCTGACCAACAATATTTATTTTTAACATTGTACAAAAGCTTTAATAGTTTTATTTTCTGCTTGTTATCAAACATTTTCTTTACAGCTACCACATTTCTAATGCTGGTCCATTTTCCCAAAATAAATTATTTTCTCCAATTCTCTATTTCTGGCATTCAAATAAAATATGATTTGCATCTTCTGTTAGTTTATAAATGGGACAGATTCTCTGCTCAACTGTCTTCCTAAAACCTTTTATCCTCCAAACTCCTGGTCTGAACTAAGCTCTCTCCAAATTACTTCAAACATCTATGTACATTTCTCTCCAATAGTCTTGTCTTTAGTTCTGATTCTTGTTTATACATTCTGTTGATTTCAGTGTTGCCCCCTATAGAAAAAGGAAGTAATAGTTCCTCTCAGAAAGGTAAGTTGTTTTAGGTATTTCTATTGGGTTTGGCTGACAACACTGAGCATATTATCATTTACTTCAAACTCGTTTCTTCTCCAGCTGTATTTTTTTAGAAATTCTTGCTTTGTTGTAAAACACATTTTGACTTTCAGAGTAATGTTTTATTTACTGAAAATATAAAATATTGCTTTTCCTTCAGGAAATGGTGATAATAGCTCTGCAGATGAAGAAAAGACGCATCATGGAAGTGCCACCCTTCCTGGTGGTTGCAGTCTTGGTTCTGCTCTTACATCCTCTAGTGCTGGAGTCATCAAGTTTGCTTCTGAAGAGGGATCAGAATGTAGTTCAGTGACCAGTGAAAGCATTCCTGCAGGCAACGCAACTCACCAATCCTCACCTCATCACCACGCAGGCATGCATCTTGCTTCAGCAACATATAGTCTTGAACCAATCTTCACTGAACTTCAGGAAGTTAGAGAATCATTAGACAGAATGAGAGAAGATGTGGAACGATGCAAGGTAAGTTTGTGAGCAGGCCTTAAAATTAGGGAACAGGAAGTTTTAAATGGCAAAGATTCTACATGATGTATAAAATTAACTGATGCCAGTAACAATAAACCTGGAATAAGTCCCTACTTAAAGCTGCATTTACAGTCAACTGATCAACTGCCTGGATAGTGGCGAAGGACTCTCTCTGCCAAGGTTACATTAAATAATAAGACAAAGCAAACTTAGATTGTTTCACCATCACATGGAACAATGAAATCAATCTTATATAGCCACCCACTTTTAGAGTGTAAGCGGTAGCATATCTGTATACTAATTCAGACAGCCTAGGTTCAAATATCAGTCAGTTACAATCAGTTGGTTGTATACTATCTTTCTGGAGTTTTCCCTTGAGCTGAAAATATAAATGTAGGATAACTGTCAGCTCTTTGTACCGTGGCTTTATTTGGATACCCATTAATCACCAACACATCACCCTGCATCTCTCCAAGGTCAGTTATAAAGGACATAACAGAAAAAGTAAAAGAAGCAAAGAAGGAAGTTTGTATAGCTAAGGATACATAATCTATGTCACATTTGTGTTTTATAAATATGTTATGTTGCACGTGCACCAGAGCTTTTGCCTAAGTGCAGAGTTTCAGTTGTGTTATATGTGAGAATGCACTTACAGGAGTGTAAAATGCATTAAAAAGGAATAATAGGAGATTATTTGGTTCTGAATCGGCTCATATATGCATAATTTTTCCCATCATGTAAATTGCAATAAAAGAAAGTGTATTATGTGTGTCAGAATTAGTTAATGTTATCGAAGTTTTAATATGCTCATCTACATTTATTTTCATTATAATATGCAGCCTTCAAGTCATTAATTGACATGCTGTGTTACATCATGTCTACAAACTGACATTGTTTTCCTGCATCACTATGCCTTTTTAGCTTCGGCAAATATTTAAATTTTAAAAGTATATAAATATACAAAGCTTAAAATAATAATTAATGTGTTTAGGATGACTGAATAAAGAAGCACAACTTCACTAATTTATGTAAGAAATTGCCCCACTAGAAACATAATTATAAATATTTACAACTTGTTTGGAAATTTTATAATTGGGTTTTTAGTCTCCTTAATCTTGGAACACACGCTATTTATCACTTTCACTTAACACTGCACACATATTTAACACACGACATATGTTTTGCCTTTATCTCACCACTATTTACTGGCTTTGGTTTAATGTGTTTAGACATTAATCTGACATTACAATTTTTTTTTTATAGCAAATACTGTACCCTGAATTATTTAGTTACTGTTACAAAATTGGTCTACTTTCTTAGATTGTGGACAAAAATTTATGCATTCAAGAACTTTTGTAATTATTAAACATATTTACCAAAAATATTCACCCTCTACACAAATATATTTACATCTCTTAAATCTAGACACTATTTCACATTATCTGTTTGCTACATAAGTATTTGTTTTAATTATTTTTACCCCATTTTTGTTGTTTTGTACTTTATATTCACAATACTCTTGGAATTATATCTACGTACTTTAATATAACATTAAGTTTTTAATTATTACATTCTTCATTTCAAATACTGTTACAGTTTACTTAGAAAATGCTCTTTTTCCCATTTAAACATTTAGTTATGTCCAGAATTTTATTTCTCCTTTCTCATGACGTACATACTTAGTTAACCCTCTTACATTCCAATACATTGCTCTGCAGTTCATCTTTAAATATCTGGATTTACTTTTCATCTCATTTGTATTCCCCCTCCTGGATCAAATTGTCTGTGGCTAAACATTACTCGTAGCTGTATCCTAACCTTCCAAAATTTGTTCATGAATAGCCTCTTAAAGTATTCATATGAAATTTCGTCCCCTGATAACATTTGAAACCAATCTAAAGTTTTCTGAACCACACATCTTTTAACAACTGTCATTTTCAATTCTTCTGCTATCTTTTTAACTTGAGAATACTCTGACAAATCTGTACTAAACTGTACTGGATTGGAGTTTTCATTTTGAACAACTTGGTACTTGTTAATTTCAGAAGTTAGTTTTTGATTCAAATCTATAGACAAAACTTTAACTTCTTCAGACAATTTATTTTTTTGTGTTTCTGACTCCTTCTGTATTTCTGATATCTCCCCTCTGAAATTAACTTGCACCTGAATTAAATCTGCATTCATAGCCTCCATCATTTCTCTAAGCTCACTTGAAATGCTACTCATTCGACTTCCTAACTCTGTACATTTTACATCAACATGTTCTATTTTATTATTAACCTCACTTTTTTGGTTAGATATTTCCCTGCTCATGTCTAACATTTTCTTTGAAACTTCCCCTATCTCATTTGCTATCATTTCCTGATTTTCATTTCTCATTCTCATCATACTACTATCTAGCTCCATGAATTTCTTTTCAATTTCTTCCCTGTTTTGATCTATTTTCTTTTCTAATTTCTCATTACTTTTACCAATATCTTGAGTTAGTTTTTCTAATTTCTCATTAGTCTTACCAATATCTTCCCTAAATTCTTTCTTATTCTGATCTAGTTTTTGTTGTAAACTCTTACTAATATCTTCCCTCAATTCCCTATTATTCTTTTGCATATCTTCCCTGTTTTGATCTAATTTCTCATTCATATTTCTCAGCATTTCCATCATCATACTAGCATCAAAATTTACATTTCCTGCTGTTCTATTCTCACTTTCTGCACTAACATTTCCTCCCTCAAATCCTACATTGTTTGAGCTATTTTCTGTAACCTGTATTGAATTACAGCTAACTGTTACACTATCCCCTTCCATAATTGTTTCTTCAGTATTATTAGTAGACATTGTTTTCTTAATCCTACCACTCCTCAAGTACATTTAAAATTTTACCCCCTTTTTTTTTTAGAATAAAAAAAAATCACACTTTTCTAACCTTTCTGATGCTATCTGCTGATGTTGCTTTTATGTCCAGCTTCCTGCCCCTCTCTCCTAGATTATATGTCGCTGCTGCGTTGTATTATGATGAATCTGCGTCGTCTCGATGTTTTTGTGTCCACTCATCCGTGTCGTCTGTCGTTCCTGTAGTTGTTTCTGGAATCTGCGTCTTGTAGTTCAGTTCACTGCTCCATTCGCTCCACGTCCTGGTTCCTTCGCCCCTTCCTGGTTATTACGCTCCTTCCTGGTTATTCTGCCCCATGTTGGGCGCCATTTTGCGGTAGTATATTTGTTTATAGTATGAAGATGCTTCATGTTTATATGCCCCACGTATGGAAGCCAATTTGTGACGTTATTCTTTGTTAAGTTTGTTAGCTCCACGTTGTGGTAGCCAATTTGTGAGGGTATTATTATTCGCCCCACGTTTGGGGAAACAATTTGCGATGGTATTAGTGTTTGTTTGAAAGAATGCTACTGTTTATCTGCCGCACGTATAAAAGACAATTTGTCGCGGTCACTTCGTGTTATCTTTTACTGAGTGCCTATTATTGTATTTAATATTTTTTTGTTCACTGTCCTCCGGCTAGCTATGATCTCTCTGTCAAGCACTTATCTTATACAGGTGTGTAAACGGAAAGGAGTTTTTATCCAAAGATAACACTGATGAAAGAATTTGTTTTACACTTTTTATTGTCTTAACACATTATTCACTTTCACATATTAATCTTGACACACTCGCCAAACTGAAACTGTTATAATAACTTCTTTACTGCCCATTATTAATTCGCATACTTCAACTTTTTATGTAATTAACTTTACGACACTTGAGATTTTTCATAACTTTGCTACGCGTAACCTGCGAATCGATAACCTATGCTATGTATTCACCATGACTGCTTCTGTTGAATTCAGCGACGTGTAATGCACAAATGTTTCCGATGGACTGGAGCCGACGTGTAATATACAAATGTTTTCAATGGACTGGAGGAATCTACCTCTGACTTAGCCCTTTTTATACTCCCACACCCCGATATACCTAAGGTTTATAACCGAGCTGCTATTGGTTAATAAAACGCGCCAACATTAGCGTCTATTTTTATATCCAATGAAAATTACGAAAACATATGCTCTAGGGAAAATGTTCCCGCAAATTCCTAAGAAAAACGCACCAATATTACGTCATTTGCTCGTCTCTAATAATGATAAACAGCTCACCCCCTCGCTACATTATTGCACGCTATTATTGTCAGTTTCAGTAAGGCCGTATAAACCCACTTCTCAACAATGCTTACAATCAACAAACATCTCAAATCAATGTCACACAATTATGCATATTCACACTATAATCACTCTTTACATTTACATAATTTGTGATACAAATTACTGCGTCAAAATACATAATATTCAGGATGTGTTTCAAAAACAACTTGCCTTCATCCTTAGCTGAGATATATTTCAATATTAGGCTTTCTTTATATAAATTAGCGAAGTTATGAGTGTTTATTTATTCATTTGCTATGAATTGGCTCTACTGTGCTTCTCAAAAACCTGTTTATGTAACAGACTTTTTTTTTGGTGGGGGTGAAGTTCAAAGACTAACCGAAGCGAAATAAATTGTGGGTGTTCTTTCATTCTTCATTCGCACTGTTAGTTGTACCATTATCACTGCTGTCTCACCTACTTTGTACAACATGCCTAGGACATACAGTACGCCAATCTGCAATGAATAATTATTGCAGTGAATATTTACATTGTCAGTTTTGGATTATAAGTCATTTTTATCTTACTAAATTTGTGTGTCTATAGCCAGTGTATAAACCAGCATTACTTTATGCAGAACGCTATACGCTGAAGTATTGTAGTTTGGGTACATCACTTCCACACTGTGTACCTTTCAAATATTTCTGGTTTGTGCATCAACTTTAGATCATAGGTGGATGGTGATTTTTTGCAAATGCTAATAATGGTTTGTACTCTTGAATTTTCATTTTTTACCACCTGTAACTCACTTTGTAATGTGTTTTGAAAATGCAATAAAATTGGCTCAAAATGCAAAAATTGTACCAAAATGCAATATAAATGTGAAGTCCATGGTTTTTGTTTTTTCAAATAAAACACTTTTTTTCTTTCTTTCTTCTGGAAACTTCAACTGCAGACTTTGTACACTCTTGGAATGTTTGACACACTTGGCACCCGTTCTGGAAGAAGGAATAGTAATGTGAAAAAGGGAGCAGTTTCCTTTATTCAGTGAAATTAGTATAATTAACAAATTTTACTTATTCCATTATGACATTTAAAATAAATTAAGTCCATTTAAAATCTTAATTTTTGGGCACAGGAAAAACAATCACAGTTGTGGTCATGACAATGTAATTGCTTTTAAGTATAGTGTCAGGCTGAATTTGTTTCTCAGGTCTCAGTCACAGTAAATTGATTACCCAGTTGGAGGGCCCTTTCTACCGTTTTGCACATAAGTTGTGGGATGAGTTGCTAACTTTAGGCACAGTGCTAAAAGATGTGCTAGAGGATGGTTACCAACATATCTGTTGCAATTCATGGACTCTTTAATATGAAAATGAGGAAGGAAAAAAAAAAGTGTTTGCTGAAGTTGCTTAAGTGCAACAAAAAGTTGTGCAGTTACATGGAAGAAAATTTGACAGGAGGTTGCTAAGCATTTTAATCCTGACACTGCTGTCAATAGATTTGAAAGATTAAGTGTAGGTAATGAGAAGGATTGCGTTTTTTGGGTTGTTAAAACAAGTAGTTTAGTGAAGGATATAAATATTTTCATTTTCAGCTTTTACAAATTAAGCAGACTTCCATTAAGTTCAAATACCCAGAGTTTGTGCAAGCAGTTCTGCATAGGTTGAAATGTATTTCAGTAATCACAATTTAATTATAAGTGACAGGAGAACATGAATGGCAGAACAAAATGTTGAGGTATGCTCTGTGACTTTGTTCAACAATGCTACTGATTCATGAACTTGAATTACTTAAGTTAATTTTCGGAGTCTGGTGCTGACAGTGGTAGGAGAAGGTAGTGCGGAGTGAGAGCTGAATAATTGATGGAGTGAAGGTGAAAACAGCACTGGCAGAAATGAACCAGGTAATGGAATCTGAGGAAAATTCAAGACGACTCAAGGTTATGAAGAAACAGAAGAGATGGTACAGCAGATAATGGATTGCAAGAAAAAAATTGAAGATATAGAGAAAAGATTCGAAGCAAGACAGAGAAGAAAGAACTGTGTAATTTTTGGAGTGACAGAAGAGTACAGAAACCTAGAAGAAGTAGTGTATGGTATCATGGAAGAAGGACTAGGTATAAAAACGTTTGGTTGGGAGATAAGAGGACATGTACCGAATTGGAAAAAGAGGAAGAAAGTGTAGACCCATTGTTATAAAAATAACGACAATGGAAAAAAAGAGGGAAATTTTAAGGAATGCCAGGAGGTTAAGAGGCACAAGAATTTTTATAGAGCAGGACTATACAGAGAGGAACAAATTTTGAAAAAAGAACTAATAGCCAGTATGAAAGAAGTAAGAGCAGCTGGGAAAAAGGCATTTTTGAAAGGTTTAAAATTATTTGTGGAAGGCAAAGAATGGAGTACAGAGGAATGAACGAGAAAAAATGTGTGAACGTCAGCAGAAGCAATGACCCAGGACACATACAAGTCAAAGAACTGAGAGAATAGCTGAGTCGTTAGCTTGGAGAAGGGAGCAGAAAAGAGCTGATCAAATCACAAACTCGACAGGCGCGGGAAACAGTCATGAAAGGAGCACAGAAGAAAATAGGGAGGACGAACCAGCAGCCATGGAGGGGGAGGAGGAGCTAACATTGGTTGCAGTGGCAGGGCAGGAAGAAACGCAAAGAAGGAGAAGTGGGGAGAAGCCGAGAGAACAGATGACTGCAGTAAGAAATGTGTATGCAGAGGAGGGAAACAGCCATGAAAGGAGTACAGAAGAAAATAGGGAGGAAGAAGCAGCAGCTAGGGAGGGGGAGGAGGAGGAGGAGCTAACATTGGTTGCAGTGGCAGGGCAGGAAGAGATGCAAAGAAGGAGAAGTGGGGAGAAGCCAAGAGAACAGATGATTAACAGTGCAGTAAGAAATCCGTATGCGGAGGAGGGAGTGATACGAGTGAGAAGGGTTAGTGAAGCAGAAGAAATTGCAAGAAGGGGGGAGGGTATAAAATAATAGATTTGAGGGAAGGGAGGGTAATGCCACTCGGGGAGGAAAGTGCCGACCCGGTATCCAGACGTACTAGACTTAGAAAAGCATTGGAGAAATTTACGTATCAAGATAAAACGAAGAACAAATAGGGAAAGGGAGTAAATTTTACACCCAATAAAAATAGGATTAAGACAGGGATGTAAACTGAGTTCAATATTATTAACCTATTCATAGATGATATATTAGAAGGAGTAAAAATAAGAAATTAGCATTGTCCAGTAATAGGAGATAAGGAGATTCCAGGTTCAAGTTCATTATATGCAGATGATGTTATGGTAGGCGCCATATCGACAATAGGGTTACAAAAAGCAATAAATGAAATTCAAGAATGTGTGAAAAATGGGGACTTAGGGTAAATATAAATAAATACTAAGTGATAAATGGAGGAAGGAAGAAAAATTGTATCTAGGTGGTCAAGAACTGGAGGTAGTCAAAGAATATGACAATTTAGGAGTAAGGTTGAGTAATGGCGAGGAAATTAGAGATGAAGTAGGAAAATTGGCCAAATGTATAGAATGTTTTATAAAGAATTAAACGAGGAGAAAAGGCAATAGTAGAAAGAAGCTTAAAATTTTGGTTAGATGTATGAAAATGAAGGAAGGTGAAATCTTAACGATATGACTGACTCAATAAAAGGTTCTAAGAATATTAAGGAAGGTAAAGGAAAAACTGGTCTAGAAAAGTAAGAGAAGCAAGGGCCACTCAGTGGGCGAAAAGGCCAGGGAGCCAAGCAATCTGAGTGGCCCAATAAGAAAACAAGCACCAGACAAATTGTACAATAGATGTAGGGGTATAGTGATATACGAATATACATTGTACACATTGGAAACCAAACTGTAGAACAAATTGTACAATAAATTCATTCATTCATTCAAGTTAATTTTCTGTTTTTTCCGTTTATTATTCTGGTTTTGCATCAGTAAAAATTTCTCTTTTTGCTGTGTTATGCTTTAGCGTGTATCAATTTGTCCTATTTTATTCTCTGTGTAGCTTTAACCTATTTTAGTTCAAAATAAATTCAAAGTTTCATTTATGCATTTTTACCTCGCTGCTAACCTTTTACAATGTGATTTTAATTTCACATTAATGTTATGTATTTCAAAAGACAATGTATTTATTGCAATAACTCAAATTATGTGATTTTTCTTCAAAATGCTATAACATGTTAAATTTTAAATTCATAAACTCTACAAATGCTAAATGTACGAATCAAAATGTGAAATTTCTGATTTCAGAATGCTAAAAATCATCACCCCTAGCCATAGGTCATGAACAGCTCACTAACTTCCTATGATGGTTAACTGTATATGCATGTAGTTGATGCAGTATTAAAGACAAACCAGTTTTTTAATTTCTATTATTCTGCATCCGATACACAGGGATTTTCATACAGTCTTCTACACCTTAAGAATTAGCCTGTCACCTGCCAATTTAATTAGCCTGTCACATGACAAATTAATTAGCCTAATAAGTGGTTAGAGTGAATATTCTTCCACAGACTTGTGGTTCAGAGGGGTAATTAAAACAAAACCAGAACCACATTAAACCATTCTTTTTTATTAAGACCAAAAATTATCCCATTTTAAAGTAAAATAAATAGGAGTTTCTTGAGAAGTTATGAGTATATTTAAGTTCGTTTCCCACAAAAGTGTTTGTTTTAAAAAATTGCTAAAGCTACAATTAAGATAATCATTACAATGATACAGTTTACCTACACACTGCTCTTAATCATACTAAATATTCAGCATCATCATCAACCATGAGAGAGCCCATTCTACCCTTCAGAATCCTTAGCATTTGTCAGTCCATCTCTTCATTGGTGTTCCTTGCTCTTGGTGTCCGTTTGGTTTATATTTTAAAGCAATTTTAACTATATTGTTATGTGGTTGTCTCATTGCATGCTCTTTCCATTTTTTGTTGTTGTATATATTCTTATCTTTTCATTCAGTTAAAATATTTTTAGCTCTGCCCTTATATCTTCTTTCTTTTTTTATCATTTAGAGCAGGCATGTGCTAGTTTGGCTTGCTAGAACAGCCTGTGAGCAGCCACTGCCAGTGTGCTAAAAGTGACCTTTGGACTGGCAATAACAACCTATACAGTCATGGAAGGTTACTCTATTAAGCATTGCTTTTTATTCTACTGTTCTACCACTACGATAAATAAATTGTTGTTATCTGAAATAATATTACTGTCAGTTTAATCTAATTACAATAAAATGTTACTTTTTTAATTTTATAACTTCCCCTAATAAGGAGCAGCCATATACACAAATTATATTTTAAGACAGATAATAGATACAAAACATAAGGAAAAACTTGGCAAAAGAGAAATTATATATGATACACATGAATTACATTTTCTATAGGGTAACTAATGTAACCTACAGTCACACAGTGCATTACAGACAGTAGACTGATATGCAATGTGCCTGTTATCTGTCTAACTGCTCACTGCCAGCTTTCCAGCATTGGCACATTGCTGATTTAGAATTTATCATGCCATTGACCTTAAAAGCTTCAATTCTGCTGCTTGTGTTCTTAATTTGTCTTTCTTTGTTAATGTCCAATTCTCATTATCATATACCAATGCGGAAACTGGCATAACCTTAGAGAACTTCAATTGGGTATCTTTAGATGTTTCCTTTTTGTTTGTATTATCATTGTGTACATTTGTTGGAAATAAGATATCCTTTTATCAGTAGTGTATTTTAGATGCTAAGATATAAGACCACCTTGATAATTGAAATCATTTACAATTATGACTTGTCTATTATTCTACATAACTTGTCTTTTTTTATAGTTTGATCTGTAGTTGATAAATCTTTCCAGCTGTATCCTGAAGGCTTATGAGTAACTAATTTTTTACTTTAACATTTAAAATGCAACAAAATCAAGTATTACACCAAATATCCATAAGCTTCAATGTGAAACATCCACCCATAAAGTGATATGAAAGCTGCATGTTGGCCTGATACTTTGATCACAAAAACAGCACCTCTGTGGTTCTGTCCACATGCTGTTTAACTTTGCAGTCACAAAGCATTGTGTACTTTGCCTGATTCTTGAATTCACAGATCGATATTCATTTTAAGCGTATCCATATCTGTCTGCCATATAGTTGAGTTTTGTGAAAGAGCAGAAAGATGCACAGTAAGTAATTTGAATTTAACTTCCTTAATTTGAATGTTGCCACAGACATCTGCTTATCCTTCAGTTTAAGCTGCATGATCAGAATCCATAGCATTTGGAAGATTCTTAATTTACGTTTTCAGCATATAATCCATAAATTTTAGGCTAAGCAACCTCAATGCACAGAAAAAGGCAATAGGCAAGATCAGCATATTCTATGCTAGCAAATGGGCATTGTGTCACAGTTGTTTATTTGGGTGCAGCAGCAGAAGCATGTAACTAATGTGTAAAGTCGGCTTGTAGGTTATAGGAATGGCAACTTCTCAAAATGTGGCTACCTCCTCTAACCCTTGCCCACCATCCCCATATACTCTCCCTGTTTGGGAAGAATGGTATCTGTTTATAGACATAGGTGGTTCATTAATATGTTTAGTGTGTGGCAAGGTTGTTCAAACAATTAAAAGGTATAACTTAAAATGACACTATGCTGCTTATAGCAGTGAATATGATGGTTATAACGAAGTGGAACATGATAATATGGTAGAGAAGCTCAAAGGCACCATGACTACTGAAAATGATGATCATAAACTCTGTGAGTCGGCTGTATGTCTTAGCTTTAAAATATCACTTGAATTGCTAGACAACTAAGGCAGTTTAAAGTTGGCGAATTTGCTAAAGTTTGTTTACATATGATGGATGATGAAGTTTCCCTAAACATAAACCAGAATGTGAAGCTATTAGTTTTATCTTTTATCCACTGTTATGCGATATATAGCAGATCTTGCCAACAATGTTGAAGAGGAGTTATCTAAGGCATTTGTTACCCTTTGGTATTAGATGAAAGCCAAGATATTTGTGATATGGCTCAAGTAGTACTTTTTGTGAGGTGGAGATATAAATCTTCAGATCATGGAAGAAGTGTTGGATTTGGTACCAGTGACCATACAACATTTGGTTCAGATATTTTCAGATGTATTGAAGCTTTAAATCAGGTTCAGCTTCCTTGGAATAAACTTATACATATGGCCACAGATGGTGCTCCTGCTATGATAGGTGGTAGGAATTGGCCTAATAGGCCATGTTAGAGATAAAATAAAGTATCTTGGTATTAATTGAAACATCATATCTATTCACTGCATAATTCACTAGGAGAATTTATGTGCAAAACGTATCGAACTGAACAATGTGACGAGTGAGTATTGTTGTTAAAACCGCTGATTTCATTAGGTCAAAAGGACTACATAATCACCAGTTTAAAACATTTCTCGATTAATGTAAACCATAATATTGTGAAGTGAGGTGGTTAAGTTGTGGTGCATTACTGGAAAGGCATTTTGATTTAAGAGAGGAAAAAGGTATACCTGTTCCCGAACTCCATGATTCAAAGTAGATTTGTGATTTGACATTTCTTACAGATCTAACAGGATACCTCAGTGTTCTTAATCATTCTCTCCAAGGCAAAGGAAAATCATTACACAACTATATGAGTCTGTACTGGTATTCAAATGCAAATTTGCATATGGGATCAACAATTAAGCAACAAAAACACATCTCGGTTTCAGAAACTGTCATCTGCTTCTCAGCATTTGGAATTTTGCAGAGCTAGAGCAATACATAAAAGTATTAAGTGATCTACACAGCAAACTCAGAGTGAGATTCCAAGAGCTGGAAAATTTGGAATTAACATATTTTCCATTATTTGCCGCTCCTGTTACTGTGGATGTTGAGAATGTTTTTAAAGGGTTTCATTTGGAACTTATTAACCTACAATATGATCGGGAAATGAACCAGTCCTTTCTTCACTAAATAGGCCTGACTGATTTCTACTTAAAATTTCCTCAGTCCAAATTTCCACTTCTACATAGACATGCTGCTTATATTAAGCATGTTTGGATCTACTTACCTGCGTGAGCAGTTTGTTTCATTAATGAGATATTTTAAACCCAGTTCTTAGAGCAATTTAAAATGTAGTGTTGGCCTTTGTACATGAAATACAATTACTCCAAATATTGTAAAGATATTTATGGAGAAAAGGGTACAAAAAGCTCAACGTTGAATCAGGAATGAATACAATTGTAAATATTAAATGTAGTACTGGTATATACGTAGCAGAGGAGCTAAGAAATGGAATGTTAATTTGCTCTATTAACTATCCAGTTGGATGTAATATGAAGTATTATTTATACATAGTCATTACTGTCAGAAGTTCAAAGCTTCTGATATTGCAATTCATACAATTATGCCGCTACTGCCTTTCTTTTTGCTTTGTTGACCTTCCTTTTTGCCCGCTTCCAGAAGCATGCATCACTGCTAAAGGGTATGACATCACAGCAGATTGAGTTGGGGCTGTCTGCTTTAGGCAAATGCTGAAAATTGCAACTGAGGTTAGGTATAAATAAGATACACTTCATTCCATTTAAACTAATTTGTCTTTGCAGGTGATACTGATGTATTGACAGCTTATCAGGTGCTTTAATCCCTTTGCCATCACCTGTTTAAATGCTTGCACTACAGCAATGCATCACCAAATACCAGTTTGTCACATTCTGTGATATAAGTTTATCTATATTCAATAGAATCTACTGTCTTATTTTTCAAGATATTTGGTTGAAACTAAAAGCACATAATAGTTGAATCTATTAGGTTTAAGGAAACATATTTACAATGTAAGTATAGATTACTATTATGTTTTTTATTCTACTCTGATTTTGATTTACTTTTGTTACAAAATATTGGCACTTATATTACTGTACAACATAAATAAATAAATAAGCTGTTGGTTGCTTAAGTTCACAGGGACAATACTCGGTAGAAATTAGAAGAATGTAAAAAACACAGTCCTCATGTCTTACGATCCAGTAGTGATTATAGAACAAAGGTTCACACAAAACAAATTTCTGAGATTTGCTCATATTCACCTACTTGAATTGAATTGAATTGAATTCTTTATTGAGTATTGAGGTTTTGCAATTCCTTTGGGCATCATTGGCATCAAGCCCTGGTTCATTTTGCTGATCATACCCACGCTTATAGTATTTAACAATCATTAACATTAGTGTTTTTGCTTTCTGCTAACAGATTCTATCATTGTCTGCCTAACCTCTTGCTACTTAAATGTCTTTAAACTTTCCGTTGATATTCTTACTAGGTTATGTCCGCTTTACTATATTCCACTACTTCAGTCCTAGTGTCCAATTTACAAACTATAATCACTCTCTCCTTGCTATTCCCACTTCTATCACAACATGACGATACTTACATCATTTACTGCCCCCTACCCTAATCAGCTCTTTACATCATTTTCTCCTATTCTTCATTAAAATCACCCATTATTTCTATCTCAATATGTGTATGCTTATCCCTTAGCCTCTCTATTTTCTCTGAAATTTTTTTAAATCTGAGTTGTGGTATTGTAAGGTAACTGGCTGGTTATAACTATACCTATATGTATGTTTCTGTCATCTAGTTATTTATCTTGGATTGTAACTCATAGTACTACTTTAACTCTGGACCCCTGTTCTGTCTCTGAAAGCTCTACAGTTATCTAGGTTTTGTTTACTTCCCCTCCTTTCCCCGCCTCATCTTCCTCACTGGATGATTCACTGCACTGGCGCCACACCTCCTTCCCCTTTTCTGCTAAAGCACGTGCTGCTACACTCTCTTCCCTCCTTGGCGACACCACCTACTTTGGAGATGACGTATCTTGTGATGTTTCCCTTATCGTCATATCTTCTTTCTCTCTCTCATTACACCTGTTGGCTCCCTCAATTTCTGTGACGTTTCTTCATCTGCTCGGATTACATCATTTTCCTTTCTCACTGGTCTTGATACCTCTTTATCCTTTGCCTCCATGCTGGACTTTACACTTCCTCTGCCTGCCACGGTTGTTGATTCGCTTCGTTTGCTTCTGTTTTGCTGACTTATTTCCTTCCAATCCATTCCTTTCATCCATATGTCACTCTTCCTCGCATACGTTACATCTATTCCGTCTATCCAGAGATGTAGATTTCATATATATGCTTGTTTGCCTTGTGATCTTGCTTCCTTCATCTTCTTAACTAAGCCCCTTTTTAGGTCTCTCTGTGCTATTGTCAGGTCCTTGTTGATAAATACGTTACTCCCTTTTAACTGCTTTGCTCTTCTTAAAATTTCATAAATTAGATTGGTGGTTGCAAATTTTACTACAATTGGCCTTTTCCTGCTTTGTCTTCCAATTTGATATGCCTCCACAATCTCCCATCCAGCCAATCCCATTTCTAGGTTTGTCCATAAGAATTTTTCTTACTTCATCTGATGGCCAGATACCTCTTCTTTCCTCTACCCCTGTGAAAACCAAATTCAGTCTTCCCCTCCTCTCATCCATTCTCTCCATTTCTTCCTTGATTTCATCTATTTCCCTCTTTATTATTCACCTACTTAAAATATAACAAAAGGATTCCTTTATACTAATATAAGTAAAGAAAAAATAAATAACTTCGCTGTGTAACCTTTGCTTCTTCGCTAACTCATTGAGGTTTTCATTATCATTTTGAGTCTTGAGCATGCATTCTCCAAAGCCACAGTTTATATGGTGTAGAACCTGTTGTGAGCTGTGACATCCAGGACTGAAGAAAATTAAATTTGGCAAACTATAATACATTGATATTATGTCTTCATGTGCACTAATTGTGAAAATGCATTTCTTTATCACCTAAGGTTTTGACAATACAACACACACTGTTTTTTCCATAAAAATTTCACAGGGGAAGTCAGGCTGCACAGTGGGTTGGTTCAGAAGTTGCTTTATAAAGATAGATAAAATGTTTATGCAAGTGCATATGTTTATGATGCATCTCTGGTTTTGGTGGTGTAATAAATGTTTTTGTCCATCTGCTTTTGATACATATTGATGTAAACTCAGTCATTATAACCTCTTCTTTGTGTTGTGTGAAACAGTTATGCTAGTGGAATTAATTGTTCTTCCACACAAGCCGTGTGTTGGACAAGGCTGTAAAGGTAGAATCAAACAACTGAAAAATTCAGTGCCATTGCCAGGATTTGAACCACGGATCTCCTGGTTTTTGTCCAGTTGCTCTAACCACTGAGCCACCATGGCAACATGCTGGTGTGACATTGAATTCCCCAACTGATTTGCATCTTTTCCGGTAAACCATAAGGAGATATCAGTTATATTAATTGACGTAATAGTTGTCGAAACTATGAAGCCCAGGACTTAAAGTACTTACAGCATTGTAAATCACCATTGGGGTATGTCATTTCAATATAATTGAGATCTCCTTGTGGTTTACTGGGAAAAATGCAAATCAGTTGGGTAATTTAATGTCATATCGGCATGTTGCCATGGTAGTTCAGTAGTTACAGCAACCAGATGAAAACCGGGAGATCCTTGGTTCAAATCCTGGCGATGGCATTGAATTTTTCAGCTATCAGTTATGCTAATGTTTTGTGACTGCATATAGGAAGTTCAAGCATTAAGAATAATTAAATTAATTGTGAATGATGGTGAGTTTAACAGTTAGGATCACTTTATAATTATTATTTTTATTGATTAATTAATTAATTTATTTGTTTATTTACTTGTGCTAAGTAAGTTAAAAAGAATATGCCTAAGCATTAGCTTGCCGTATTCATACAACAGATTTCCTTACTATTTAAACATACATTTTAACTATGCTTAAAATTATTTATGATTTACTTCCCTCCTTCATATCCAATTCCATTTATTTTTAACTTAAGTACTCCCTTACATTCCTGGTATCTCGACTGAAGATTTTAATTAAAGCTATTTTTCTATCTACTTTAAACCATTTCTCATGTTAATACTCTTCTCCAGAGTTCCATCCCTTTGGACTCAAATATTGCATGCTCCATGTCTTTCTTTCCTGCACATATTGGTTAGTGATTCTGTGGAAAACCTTTTCTTATATCTTTTAAATTCCACACACCTGCCCTTGCCAATGCAATACTCTCTCTTTGTTCTTTACTTGATTTATCAATGCATGTTTTTCCTGTTACCTCTTCACATGTTTCACGTCAAAAAGATGTAATTTTAGCTAGATTAAGAATTGGACACTTTTATTTTAGCTACTGTCTTTTACTGTGTGCGAACCTCATGCCCATTTGCGCTCACTGTGACGGGCCTTTAATGGTGTGACATGTTTTAGTCCAGTGTCAGTATTTAGCGATGCTTTATGTGAATTTGCAGTTGCCAGCCAATGTTTCTGACCTTCTGGCAGATGACTTGTTGTGCAACACAGCAGCTTGGGCACCAGCTTTAACATTCGTTCTGGGCATTCAGTGTTTTATGGTAATTTTTCTACTTTTCAAGTTTTATTTCTCTTTTGTTCATTTTTAGGATGTAATGTTTGTGTTTTAACATTTGTATTCTGCTACTGCTGACACTGCTCATTATTTAAACCACTGTTTACTCTTTTAGTTTCTTTACCTTTAAAGCCTTGTTTTCCTTCAATCTGAAAACTGAACTGTACTACAATTAGAACTTAAAACTGAAAGGCTAGTTCTTTTCAGTTCAACTTTCAGTTATGCTTTCCTAGAAAACTTGAAATTGAAAATTGAACTGAAAGTGCCATACCATTGAGTAAAATAGCTGGAGTGGTTGATAAAGCTGCATGGCAGTGAAGAAAGCGAGTTGGATTTGGCTACTTAGATGGTGTTTTTGGCGATGATATAACAGATAATGCTGATAATGGGTAAAATTATGGGAAATACTATGAGGTACATCCCGTGTCTGCTAATTGTAGTTAAGAAGGTGCTTATGAAGTTTTGGTTTGAAAGCTAATTGTAGTTAAGTTTATGGAGTACTTCAGGTTAGCACCAATGCTGTTGTACTGCATTTTGGAGGGAATTAAACCAGACATACAACAGAATAAGAAACCTATTACAACCAAAGAAGAGCTGTGTGTTACCCTGAGGTGAGTGAAATAACAATTAAAGAAGACTGTATTAAATGTTGATTGAAATCACACAATATCATATTTCTTACTATGACCAGAAAATCTGTTTGGCAGTCTGAGTTTCCTCACAGTTATCCAGTTGTACATACAAAATTTCATAAGAATACAGCTCTGCTGATTTGTGTGCCTCTCTGTCTGCCTCTTTTTGGTCATTCAACATTCAACTTCTCCAACAAGTTGAGATATTTAAACTTTTAAATTTACTATTTTTATTTTAGGAAATGATCTTACTATGTAACAAATTGAGGCAAAATGTTTATCCAAATTGTCTGACTTTGGAAGAGGCTGCTTGTACCGAGAACAAAATCTTGCGAAACAAATCTAGCTTTTCGGTTGCATCGTCCTCTGATTGTGAGGATGGTCATCCTTTTTTGAATGATGCTTTTCTACCCAACACTGACACAAAGAATTTTCTTTTCTGACATAGAGACAAACAATTGTGTCAGGTACTGAGAGTGTCTGGAAGAAAGAAAAACTCAAGTGAGTTGTCCTCAGCATAAGGACTCTGCACAAATTCATATTTTCATGCAAGGAAGAACTTGAAGTTGTGTTGTAAAATAAAAATATACTTAGTAAATAAAAATTAAATGTATAAGAATAGAAGCACAGCAAAGTTACATGAAAAGATTATTTAATTCATATTATAGTTTGGCATATTAAAATATTACTTAAATTTTCAGATGAGAGATTTATTGTTCAGGAAACTTAGTCTGTGGACTTTTTTCACTTATATGCACTCCTGGTGCTCCAGAACAATACTTGTTCTTCTTAGAGATATAATAATCTGTGATATTTTGCCATTTCTAGTAGACTTGAAAAAGCCTAATGCAAAGTATGTTATCTACAGTTAACATAAAACCAAAATTGAGTGCACTATAACCATGCATATTTCAGATTAGATGTATATCCATAAGTAAAAAATGTGGTCAGTATTCCAATTATTCTATTTGTTTATTTTAGGTATCTAGCAACAGGTGAATCTTTAGATGCTTGGCATTTCAATTAAAAATATACAACTCTTAAATTTAAAAAATTACATCTCAATACCTGGAGAGCATCAAGAATAACTCCTTGGAAAAAGGGATTTCAGAGCAAACTGAAACACAGTTCAAGATAATTGCTAAAGATTACTTCATTCGCTGGCATTATCCCATATGCTGTGTAGCTATTGATGGTAAACACATGCAAATTAAATTCCTAAGAGCAGTGGATCCTTGCTTTTCAACTATATCCCCCCAGGGGCTCACTTTATGTGAGTACAGTTTGGCATACCAGGGATCCCGAGCCACTCGCCACCATATCACCCCCTCCACCCTCATCTACTGTGCCACGTCTCTTTATTTCTTCCTTGTTTATTGTTCAAGATCCTCTTCCTCCTCTAAGTTTATTCTCATTCTTAGTTTTTACGATCTTAGGCTTACTAACTCCTGTCTCACCAGCAGGGATCTTTTCTGTCCCCATGGTTCTTTCCCACAGTTTCAGCGTGGTTTCCAACATGTGTTCTCTACGGAGGTCTCGGGCACGAAGGTCAGGCAGAACCCTTGCACTACCCCTGTGTGTAACCTTAGGTGCAGAGCCCATCCACGCCATCATGTACACCCACTTAGCTCTCTGGGGGCCCGGCTTGTGTTAATTCTCCGGCAACCGAGTGTCACTGGATTAGTATCACGGGCCGGACGTGTTACCGCTGACAGAACTCTGGTGTAATCTACCACAAGTCCCCTGAACCTGTGTCTCTGTCTTGCTCGCAGCGTGGCCTAGAGTGGGGAACCATGGGCAGTTATTCCCATGTTATGGGCTTAAAGCCGGGGTGTGTGTGGTGAACGGCTTACACATATGAACCAGCAGTTGAAATTGGGGGGTAGCCCTTCTGAAGCACGCCTTGAGATCGGTCTTGGGAGGGTTCCCACAACGGCGTGGACCGTGAAGATATGGTGTCTTTTTTCTTTAACCCCGGATGGCAGGCTGACGGCTCCGGATGGGGGTCTATTTCATCATGTATCCACGCAAAGCCCCTTTTACTGACTCTTTTTTGGATATGACCTTGGCTAGTGAAGGTAAAACATTTAAGGACCCTAGCCCATTTTACATCAAGCATGAGGTGGATAGAATCTGTAGCCAGGTAAAGAACGCGACGCAATTTAGAGATGGCACGTTATTAATCGAGACCAACAATGTGGAGCAGTCCCAGAAACTGTTGAAAGCGAGTTTGTTGGACTCCTATCCCAGTCGGATAGCTCCACACGAATCGTTTAACTCGTGTAGGGGAATTGTCACCACCTCCAGTCTGGACGATCTTTCCAACGGGGAAATAGTCACTTGCCTCTCCGATCAACGTGTACGTCAGGCATACCGGTTATCTTGCATGCAGGATGGTCAAGAATACCCGTTACACACCGTGTTTCTCACCTTTAAAGGTACCGTGTTACCGGAGTACATGTTTTGTGGCTACAAACGTGCCGCCGTGCGCTCATATATCCCGAATCCCATGCGCTGTATTTTTT
This sequence comes from Deroplatys truncata, assembly GCA_030765065.1. NCBI lineage: Eukaryota > Metazoa > Arthropoda > Insecta > Mantodea > Mantidae > Deroplatys > Deroplatys truncata. The sequence goes on from CM060990.1 coordinate 423,008,470, forward strand.
GATGCCAGAGGTTCGGGCATACTACCCGCTCGTGTACCCATCCTGCTATATGTGAGCGATGTGGCCTACCTGCCCATGACGGCGCAGCCTGTGATCGAGACCCTAGTTGTATTAACTGTGGAGGATGCCATCCGTCTAGCTCGCGACAGTGTTCGAAACTTTTGGACGAAAAGTGTATACAGGAGCTGCGCGTTAACCTTCCTGAAGCTCGGCGGCGCTTTGAGCAACTTCAACCTACAGCCACCATTGGATATTCGTCCGTCGTCCGCCGCTCTCCTGTTGCCACTGTTGGCATGCCACTCATGCCCGTTGTCCATGCTTCGAAACAAACTGAGTTGCCAGCGAGTACATCTCCATCGTCTCGCGTGAACGCTAAGCCACAGTCTTCGTCTTCAGCCGTGTCGCCACCAGCCTCAAGCCGTCTACCAGTGCTCGTCCATTTGATTCATCTGCTGAGTGTGTTCGTTCTCGACCTCAACATAGACCGAGTAGTCGCACTCCCTCTGTGAAGTCCTGGTCCCGCTCCACGAGCCGCAGGGGCTCTTCCGGTTCCCGGGCATCAGAGGGTTCGCCAGAGAATGGGGATTTTACTGTCGGTCCGAAATCCGTCAAGGTGAGGAAGAAACTCAAGCGGACCCCTTAGCCTTTTCTTCCCATGGAAATAATCCAGTGGAACGTTAATGGGTTCCGGGCACGTCTTCCGGACATACAGTGTTTAGTTTCCCAACGTTCTCCCTCAATTGTCTGTCTTCAGGAAACTCATTTACAGCGTACTCACGCTTTACGTCTTCGGAGCTTTTCCTGCTTTAGGCACGATTCTGTTGTTGAACAGCGTGCCAACGGTGTTGTTGCTATTTTGATGGCGTATAATATTTGTGCCACTACCATACCGCTGCGCACAACATTGTCGGTTGTGGCTGTGCGTGTCCAAGTGGAGGGCGTCTGCTTCTCTATTTGTAATGTCTATCTGCCAGAGTCGTTCAAGCGCACGACCTTCGGGCCCTTTGGCTCAGATTCCGCCACCGCAACTTTTCATTGGTGATTTGAATGCCAAACATTCTCTCTGGGGTTCCGACATAGACGATACTCGTGGATGCATTGTAGCAGATGTTTGTGATATGTCCGGCTTACTTTTATTAAATACTGGTGTCCGTACCTTCTTATACTCTGCCTATGGCACCCATTCAGTCTTGAATCTGTCTTTCTGCAGCCCGGCATTACTTCCCCTCCTTGATTGGGCGGTGCCTTCGGACCTTCTCAGCAGTGATCATTATCCCATTGCCATTTGCTTATCCGGCCACCATCCTCTACCCTCACGACATCCTCCCTGGATTATTTCGAAGGCTGAGAGTATTTTACTTGTTCGTCTTACTCGCAGCTGATTCCAGCATTCCTCGAGGTTCTTGCGCCCCACGTCACGTTCCAGTTCCTTGGTGGACCTCGGAATGCCGTATGGCGCGCAGGCATGCCCTGCGTGTCTTTCAGTTACATCCTACTGAGGAGAACTTCGTTGCTTTTAATCGTTCTCGGGCTAGAGCACGTTTTGTACTTCTCAATGCCAAACGCAAGTCTTGGGAATCCTATGTCTCTTCTCTATCCTGTCGTAGTTCTGCATAGCAAATGTGGACTGCAGTTCGGCGTATATATGGCAGGTGTCGTCGGGCAATCATTCCGGTCTTGCTGTAAACGGCACCACTTATACGAGCGTACCGGATATAGCCGAAGCCCTTGCAGCTCCTTCGCTACTTTTAGTCAAACGGCTAGTTATGATAGCTCCTTTTTGCCCATCAAAGCCTCTGCGGGGCGGTTGGTCCTTGATTTTAACAGTGTGTGTAGTGAGTCATACAACGCACCTTTTACTGTTGCCGAGCTGGCGCATTCTCTGTCTGTCGCCAAGGATTCTTCCCCTGGTCCCGATGACATCCACCGACAAATGCTTCTTCATCTTCCGCCTAAGGGGATTTCATTCTTACTCGGTTCATACAACCGCATCCGGCGTCGGCAGGAATTCCCATCCTCGTGGCGGGCGGGTATTGTCATTCCTATCCTCGACCCGGTAAAGACCTGTCGCTTCCCTCTAGCTACCGGCCTATTTGCCTGACGAGTGTAAGACCTTTGAACGCATGATTAACGTTCGTGTGGTGTGGTGGCTCGAGAGGAATAACCTCCTCTACAATGTTCATTGCGGATTTCGTCGTCATCGCTCTAGTGTGGACAACCTGACACGCCTGGAGGCTTATGTGCAAGATGCATTTCTCCTGAAGCAGCAAACTTTCTACACCTTCGCCGTTTTCGTGTTCCGCTTTGGAAACACGCTGTCCCAAGAGCGGATCCAGGAGAATGGTGTACCCCAGGGGTCGATTCTTAGCGTCACTTCTTTGCCGTAGCCATTAACGGCATCCCTAGTGTTATTTGTAAGGATCTTCCGATGTCTCTGTATGTTAACGACTTTGCTATATATTATCGTTCTTATAGTCTTGATCACATCGAGCGTTAACTGCAGCTGGCCATAACCTTGCTTGCAAACTGGGCGCTTCGCAACGGCTTTCGCTTTTCACATATGTAAACACAGTGTCTTCACTTTCATCGCCTTCGTGGTGTACATCCTCCTGATCTTTACTTGCTCGGCACGCCCCTCCGTTTGTGCCGCACGTCAAGTTCTTGGGTCTTTACCTTGACAGCAAACTAAACTGGGAGTACCATATTCGCCGGCTTCGTGCGATCGCTCTCTTCGAGTACTAAGGGTTTTATCTGGAGCATCTTGGGCGGCGATCGCACCGTGATGTTGCGATTGTACCGCTCCTTGGTTCGGTCCAAACTGGATTATGGCACTCTTATATACGGCGCTGCGTCCGCCTATAAACTCCGCCTTTTAGACACTGTTCATCATGCTGGTATCCGTCTTGATACTGGGGCTTTCCGCACTAGTCGTGTCGAATGTCTATACGCTGACTGGCAAACTCCCATTGTCTATTCGACGCTCGTTTTTACTCTGTTCCTATGTTGCAAGGTTGGCGGCTCATCCAGGTCACCCTTGTTTTAACTCTGTTTTACATCCGGATCTCGCTCTTCGTTATCTGCGGAATAGTACTTCTTCCCGCCCCAGCGGTATCCGGTTTCGCGACCTTCTGGTTGCACGTCACCTCCGACTGCCTCCTGTGGAGCGGTTCTCTTTCAGACGTTGTCCTCCGTGGCAACTGCAGGTGCCCGGTTTGACCTAGCACTTTCAGACAATGCGCACTCCTCTACCCCACCGTCGGTGTTTCGTGAACTTTTCGCCGAGCTTTTGGGAAGTTACCGGAACTACACCTGGTGTTTCCTGATGGTTCCCAGGAGGGTGGTGCTACAGGTTACGGTTTCGTTCTTAATGGTGCGACTCACCAGTATCTCCTCTTGGACGTCAGTTCCGTTTTTACCGCCGAGCTCTCTGCCATATTTTATTTCCTACATTTTATTTCCACTTTAGATCCAGGGTTTTTTCTTATCTTCTCCGACTCTTTGAGCGCCCTTCAAGCCTTGCAACAGTTTCTCGACTCCTCCACCCTCGTGAAAATTCAGAAGCTTGTCTCCCAGCTGCTTTGTCACGGATACCAGTTAGTTTTTACATGGACCCCTGGTCATGTGGGAATTGCCGGCAATGAGGAGGCAGATGCGGCTGCAAAGTCTGCCTGCTATTTGCTGGAGAATTCTACAGCGGCTGTGCCTTACAGAGATGTCCTGTGATACTTCTGGCGTAATATGCTTCTGGCCTGGCAAGAGTCATGGGAGGTGTTGAGTGGCACACAACTGCGAACTATAAGGGATACCATCCAACCCTGGCCCACTTCTTGCAGGGAATCACAGTGATCCAAAGTTATTCTGACTCGTCTATATCTGGGTCATACTCGTGCCACTCATGGACATCTTTTGCGAGGTGACCCGGCCCCTGTTTGCCCAACATGCAACGTGCTCCTCTCCATCTCTCATATTTTACTTGATTGTCCGCAATTCGCTCGTGAGTGCCGGTCCTTTAGTCTAGGTCCGACCCTGCATTTTGGTTTAGGCGACGATCCCGTGGCTGTCTATCAGGCACTTCAGTTTTTGTTTTAACTATTGGATTTCATACACAGGTGTAAGTTGTTTTTATCTTTTTTATCTTCTGTTTTTAAACATATATACCTGTGCCTGTATACTTTTTTTTACCTTTTAAACATATTACTTTTAGGTTTTTATGGTTTTAAGTTTTGACCTCAGGCCTGTATTGTATTTAGCTTCCTATATGACTTTTAGGTTTTAATGGTTTTAAGTTTTGACTTTGGGCCCTAATGACCTCCCACTCACTCACTTTTCAACTGTAATGGACACTTTTCAACAGTGCTACTTACCCTTGTTGATACTCAAAATAAATTCATGGCGGTTGGCATTATATCGTATGGGTGAAAAGGTGAGACTGGAATATTTTTAAGAGCAATTGAAGAAAATAATTTTTGTCTGAACAGTATAACAAATTCTTGGACCAACAACGATCCCAGAAACTGACCTAGTACAACGGCATGTCATTCTTGGTGATGGAGTCATAGTATAAATATATAATTGTATGTCAAGAAATATGCTGTCTATAATAAGAGACGCAACAGAACACACAGGACTGAAAATTGATTTGGAATTATGTCATCATACTTCAGAATTTTCTTCTCACCTATTGCAATGAAACCAGAAGCTATAGATTTGATTGTAACAGCAGCATGTATACTGCAAACATGATGATAGATTCAAAACTCAAAGGACCTCATCAAGCTCACTTTAGTGATGTAGATACTCCATTTCCAAGTAAAAACCTTATTCCTCTGAAAAGTGCAAACCATGGGCGCAATAATGAAAGGTTTGTATATACACTTAAAATATATTTTAGTTAATAGTGTGTAAAATTTGTTATGTAGTTATACTATAATTTGGCCATACTACATATGCTGCTCTTTTAGTTCCTAAGCCAGCCTTCAATTTCCCTTTCACAGGCACTGCAAACAAAGCAATTTGAATATCTGTGATTGTTAAAGTGAGGCAAATGAGACAAAATGAACTGATCATCCATTCAAAGTCAAATATCCCGAGTTTGAATCCTGGTGACTGCTGTCAAATTTGCTTGTGGTAAAGGACAGGGAGGGCCCAAGTAAAATAACCAGTGTGATGGCATGCTTGGATGCTGACAGGGTTAGACTTGACTGCTGTTGCATAGATTTTGTTTCTTATTGTTTAAAACAGAACATTAAAGTTTTATTGAAAAGTTTAATGTTTTCACAATGTAAAACAGCTACAAATACTTTTATTTTATTGTTGAAGGTTAGTATAATATGAAATTAGAAGAAAGAAGAAAAAAAAAAGGTGTTGTTCCTTTTCAGAGGTGCTTGTGTAAGAAACATGTTCAGGGACTATTTCAATGGAGTTGGAACTGTATCCTTGCAAAACCAGTTTCTGAGTTTTGAAGTATCAAATGCAACTACATATAGATGAAAGAGCCTTCAATCGATTCCAGAATCCACTGATGTAATTTAGTGTTTCTTTTTATGGCAACAGATCTCTGGTGTTAGTGGAAGCTAACTAAAGTTACAAAGCAATCAAGTGTGCCTAAATTGCATGATGAAGTTACAAGTAATACCCACCGTAATACCATTCTGGTGTAGTGCACTTATTCCAGAATCTTTGAACTCCTTTTTCAGAACTGGAACTCACTGAAAATGATTAAATGTTAATGCCAAAAGAGCAAATCTTATTTACTTACTTAATTTTTCTAATTCCTCTCAAAACTCCTTCCAATGTCTCTCTTTTTGTTCTTCTTCTTCTTCTTTTTCATATTTCTATTTTTTGCATGCTGCAGATTGTATAAAAATTTACTCTGATGAACAAAATCAATTATTTATTCTTCTTAAACATGTGAAAACCTTTGTGTTCTAATTATTATGTGGAATGCCAAACACTAAAATTGTAAAGGAAACAAACTAATACTGCAACTATTATCTCACTTCAGACTTATCTTGCCAACCAAAGCTCAACTGAACTGAACTGAAAAAAAAAAAGTGATGCACCGTAATTTTTGCCACCAAGATTTATGGTGGAAAATTGAAAAATTCTAGTGACCAATGAAAAAGCAGAGATTCAGTAGTTGCCAGTTCTATTCAATTTAGTTAATTTATCAGTCATAGAAAAGCACTTCCATGATAAACAATGGCCAATTCATCTTAACACTTCTCAGTTCAGTTCATTTAAGTGGTATTTTCAGATTGGAGGAAAGCTGGGCTTAAGGGGTGTCACGTCCATTGCTTTCTTTTGGATATCTCTATATCATACATGAATTTTAGCCTTATTTTTGTTTTTCCTTTATTTGCTCCAAGTTTGTACTCTGTAGGGCACTTATGACTGCTGGAGTTGTGTATCCACTGCCACTACCACCCCCTTACCCTCCCTCCCACTTGACTACTCCTCCTCTACATTTCCCTTTCCCATGTATTTATAGTGGTGTATGAAATACTAAAGATATTTTTCTAGCTATCCCACTAAACAGTTTTTGTGTTTCTATATTTTAAAATCCACTCCTTGCTGCTTTCTAACAACCATTCACATTATTTTCCCTCCAAATTTTACCCAATCCATTGTTCTCTTAATTAATTCTAAGACGTTACTCCACCCTTTGTTCCTTAAACTCTGTTTTTGAAATTCTAAGCATTGTCTTAATGGGTTTCTTTCATCTAAATTTAGAATTGTAAACCAATATTTAAGAGCAGTCTTGAAAATCACACCTTTCCTTGCCACTCTTACCATTTAAACTTAAGTAAATTTCTTGGCTGTTAACTTTGTAGGCCTAAAATTTCCCCACAAAACACCCTATGCACAACATCCACAATTGTATCCAATGCCATTCAACAGATTAGCTTCAACCATATTATTTATTTTTTCTAGCCGCTTGACGTTTATGTCTGATGCTCTAGATCAGAGGTGGCGAAAACGTGACTCGCAAGTTATTTTGACTCGCAGGCACACGTTCCCTCTCTGCAACCGTCCATTTGATTTTCACATGCTGTTGAGTGTTGCAGTGCGTGTTGCATATTTGGTGACTCGTGGAAGGAAGTCGTTTTCGCCACCCTTGCTCTAGATTTACAAACTCTAACAGCTGACAATTGCTCCTTTGCCTTATGCCAGTGCTAATTCCTTCTGCTTCTCCCATCCTCCACCCCATAATTTTAACTACTAGATAAGTAAAATTCCTTAACTGCCTCATATTCTTTGTCTTCTTTTCCCCACTTTTCATGTTTACTCAGGTTTTTTCCTCTTTGTTGAATACTATAATTTGAACCTTCTCCTGATTCGCCTTTAAGCTCCAATCATTACAGTATTTGTCTATTTGCTGCAAGGATTACTTAGACCAATAGTTTAGGCGGATCTAATGACCAAGTCATCTGTAAATAACCCAGGAGTTGTAACATTATTGATAACTAGCAAACAATTATTACTTTTCCCTATCTCTGTTAATGTAATATCAGTAAACAAATTAAATAATACTAGGCTTAACTTGCACTCTTGCCTTAACCCCCTTCTTTTGATTTATTTCTCTTGTTACCATTCCTTCCCTACTCTCACAAAGAAAGTATTTTTTCCTTGTAAAAGGCTTTAAGAATATTCACCATATGACGACTTATTCCCTTGCTCAATAGTTTATACCATAATAATTGCAAGTCTGAGTAGTCATTCCCTTTCTCTAGGTCAACAAATGCCATGTATAGTTTTCCTTCTTTGTCTTTTAGGTATTTATCCACTAATATTGTGGCTTTGTCCAGGTTTTCTACTGTTACTCTTCACTGTTTTTATTCTTATTGTTTTGTTTTTATCTAGTTCAACTTCACTGGGAGTTCACTTCATTCACACTATTACTTCACTAAGGTGAACTGTTCAGTTCTCTGTCCCTTCGCTTCCTTTGTGATGTAGCCTCTTCACATTGGACGGCTCACTTCACTCTGGAGTTGAATACAAGAGCTCCACAATCCATCACTCTGCAGTAGCACTCACTGCACATCACAACAGCTGTCACCAACTCACTCAGAGAATTGCTCGTGATGTCACACGAGCAACTCACTTGCTAACTTGCTTGCTTTCTCCCTCGCTCACTGACTGACTCAACAACTCTTCTCTCTCACCAACGACACAACTCGCACTGGCTGCTCTTTCAAGAATGCTCACTTATATAGATAGTGGAGTCTTTCCACAAGGTTTTTGAACATTCTAGAGCTATTTTGACACACTTCCTGGAGGAGGGGAAGAGAAGAAGCTTCCAGGAAGTTCTAGTTATCTCCCAATAATGCGCCCGGTGTTTAAGCTGGCAAGTGCAGTTATCATTGTTTAGTGACCTCCCAACAACCTTGGGCCATAGCCACTGCATCACAATATTTTTATAATTTATATAGTACTGACAGTTGCTCTTCCCCAAGTTAACCCATTTGAAAATCTGATAGAATGTTATTCCTCAACCCAATATTGTAACTTCACTGCTGCGGACAGAACAGAAGGATCATATATTTTCATATTGTTATTTCTGTTTAACTGAAATACCTGGCTGTGCTTCAAAAAGCAAACATTCCATACCTTCTGCTAAAGAATCTGTACAACATTGTGACTCCCAATTCCAAAGCCCCAGAAAAATGGACTCCGCATGAGTAAGCCTTTTTTCTTCTCGTGCTGTATACTTCCTTTGCTCCTGGCTATGACAATAAATTTTTAGTCAAGAAAACCTTGTTCCATTTCACAGTCAGTGCTAGATGAACTAGTTAGAGACTTAACTCTTGCATAATCTCGGGTTGTTAGGATCTTGTTGGGTCACTACAGTGTAGCACAAAACATCAATATATAGTCTCTGCATTTTTGTCCCTAAACATTTTGGCTTTTCTGCACTGGTGTGAATGCACTTATGTGTCAGGTAGAAAAAATATTCTGAATTTAGCTCTTCAGAGTCAAGTCTGAAGGACATATTGTCGCACAATGGAAATGTTTATTCTTCAATACCAGGACGTGTGCTGTGAACATGAGGACATCAAATGAAAACTTTGGTATTCCTTTGAAAACTCATAGTTATAACCACCACAGTGGTAGGTAAGTTGGAACTAGTTCTGATAATCACAAGTGGCAGATATGTTTGACGTGAAAGTCATTGTGCTTTTACTGGAATGCTACTAGGATTTAACAAAGTAGTTGTGTCTGATGTGAGTGGTACACTCAGGACAGATCATTGGGAGTGAAAGAGTAGCATTGGAGACTAAGTTTGGTACCTGCTTTCATTCACTTTTAGATTCTCATAGAATTTTATTACCACCACTCCATATAAAGCTAGGTTTAATGCTAAACTGTTGAACAGAAATGGGGCTGATAATGATAAAGCTTTTTAAGTTGAATGACAGGAAATTATATAGGTCATCTTTATTGGCCTCAAATCTGCATAATCATGGAAGACTTTTGTTCAAGAACAAAACTTACTGAATTGAAAATGGGGGCTTGGCATACCTTCAAAGAAGTTTTCACAAAATGGCTAGAAAATGTAATAGAGGATGATATCTTGAAGTGGGGAAAACTAAGTGCAAATGAGGCAGCAGGGTGCAAAATATTCCTTAAAATCCACTTTTTGCCTTTCCATTTTGATTACTTTGTGGGAAAACTTAGAGCAGTGAGTGACCAACATGCTTGTTGACTATTCTTGTTTCTTATGAGTGAGAGTTCTGCATCTGGGGGTGAGGAGATTTTTGTGTATTTTACGATTAAATATGTCCATGATAGTAATATATGCTAGATTTGAAGCTCTGTTATATTTGCTTTCTGCACATTCTTTTCAAGTGAAATGAACTTTTTTGAGTGCAACATTTAGTGAGAGTTTAATTTCTGAAAATTAATTTACAAAAGTACACGCTATTTTATGGGTGGGATATTAAATGCAATGGTCAAAGAAAATGCTAGGTGACAGAAAATTTTGGATTTCAAATTACAGTTCATTGCACAATAATTAATAAATGTCACCTACTATTGCATTGTGGCAATAAATAAAATAAAAAAAAAAAAAGTGAAATTTTGCAGTTCAGAACAACTAATATATTTATAAGCAACAGGGACAATTTGTCTATGTATTAAATTGGTTTAAGTGGTTCAGTATTGCAAGCACACCTAGAAAGGTTTATGTATAATTAAACCATAAAATTACATAAAGTATTAACCATGGGCTGGTTGTGACATACAGGCCATGTGCACCATTGGAACTATTTGACATACAATTATCTAAATACATTAATCAGAAATAAAAGAATATAACAAATTACCCCCCAATATAAGACAAATAAAAGACACAAAATTATTCAGCAAAACTATCAAAAATATTCTTATAAGTAAATCTTATTACTTGGTAAAGGGATATGTGGATGATAGTACATAAATGTAGATAAATTGTAAACGAACTAGTATAATTTTCTTCCCTATTTGTAAATATTTAGTTTTAAGGCCCCTGGCCCAAAGTAGTAAACTTCACATGTATAAATTTATTGTATATAATTCATATTGGATGTGTCACCTGTTTACAAAGCTTTTGCTCAACTTGTAAATGTGAGAGATAAATAAAGTTATTTGTTTGTTTACTTATTTTCTTATTTATTTATAAGTTAGTAAATGTCTTTATGTTTCAACTGTGTGTGGAACTTGAAAGAACGGTTCCATCAATAACATACGTAAGATTGCACAAATTATAGTAAATGGAGTTAAAGACAATCCCTGCTTTAAGTTATCTCTGGAATCCCTGCTTTAAATTGTTATTTCTGGAGCTCATCAGTTTAATCATGTAACTTTTAAGCTGTTGCAAACTTGCTACCAATATACCTATTTTACTTCATACCACTCCATCACTGCATTTATTTTTATATAAAATAACTTGGTAATACATTTTAAATAATTTATTATTGCACATAATTTAACTTGAAGGTGTAGTAGTATCAAAAATACAATATTTTATCTGAATAATATTTATTCTCTTCTTGGAGACAAAAGAAAAGCTGGCTGGTGAAGAAGGATAAAAACCACTATGGAAGTTTAATGGAGGTGGTGGTGATGTATCATACTCTTCCTCAGATGAAGAAAAGGAGTACATCAAGTTAAAATAATTTATAATTCTGAATTTAAGCAGGATACTGTGAATATGATCTGTGAAATATTCATACACTTTATATAGGGAAATATGGTATTGCTCTTTAGAATAACATTGCATTGAAATAAATAAATAAATAAATAAACCTTTCATGGTGTGAAGAGAAGTGTCATATGAGTGAAACAGAATAACCTTACTCTTTTATGCTTGCTTGATAATAACACCCTACTTCTATTATTACAGTAGTTCAGAAAAGTATTAAATTAGTGTTTTGTGTGCACATTTTACCAATTTGAATTTGTTTCTCCCCATTAAGTAACAAATGTAATGCAGACATAGATTGGTGGCAAAGTTGCACTGTGCTGCTGCTAAGCGTATAATAATCGGCATTGCTGCTCCAGGGTTAACCTGTTCCATGCTGAGCTTCTGGTACCAGTGTTTTCACTGTGTACTGAATTTCTTTTTTTCATTTGTGGTTATTATTTTAGAAAAACATGAAAATCTTACATAACAGGACATCATTTACTTGAAATAATTAACTGTTCTTTTATGCTCTGCTATGGTTACTTGGGTTAGGAAGTATCTGAATTTTGTACACATTTTTGGATAAAGGCATGTTTTTACAAATGCTTTTTATTACCAGGTGTGAACAAAGAATATTTAAAATAACTTAAAAGTTAATAGATTTATTTAATATATACTGTGCCAATGGCAGTTCAATACGATAAAAGAGAAAAATCAACAAGCTTTACAAATGTATATCTGGAATATTTATGAAGTACTTATCCATTACATATGTGATACTTTGTCTTTGGAACAGAACCTGTTATCATGGATGTGATTGTGGCCATTCTGTGAAGTGTGACTGTGTATTATTATCAGATCCATGAATTTCTGTTTCCTCTTAATCTAAAACAGACGAGACTGTGTTACCATATGTAAGAAGCTCCTATGTAGAATTTTTGTACTACACTAAATAAAATGTGCTAATAGTAGAAACAGTGAAGTTAAATAAACAAAATATTTACTAACAACTAGTTATAAACTATAATCTGAATTTCAAAATTAATAGCTTTTTCTTTTCTTTCCTTCTTGTCCTCAGTGAGTATGTGAGCTTCACTTTGAGCTCTGAGTCTAGGTAATTTGTAGCAATTGTAATTCATTCTTTTGTGGTCAGTGTCACATTTTTGTTTTGAGTTGCTTCCACGTTTTGTTTTATAAACAAATCATCGTGGCCAAATGAGTTGTAAACTTTTCTGTTAAAGAAATTTCATGCTTTTCAACATCATAAAGTGATAGTGGAGAGTAAGGTTTATAATAGTGGGTTCTGAGGAAAATTGCGGTTAGAAGCATCCCTTCTGGTTTATGTAAACAACAGTCCTATCGCTCAGAGGATAGGCTAGTATGATATGGATGTAATTAATGGCACCCATTTACTCCTGGAAAATTATCCCTGAAAAGGAAGAATAATATAAATAAACAAAATACAATTGTCTCATTCCATTTCCAAAGTATATAATGAGTAGGCAGAATAATGTGTAAACTGAACTAAATTCCATGGCGCTACAGCTCATGCAGGGCCTTGGCCTGCCAACTGAACTGCCGACCTCATGCCCACATATGCGTGGGCATGAGGTTGGCAAGCCCTTTGATCTTATAATATTTCGGGCTCTTACAACCGTGTTCATTGCATTGTGTCTAAGCTATATTACGTCTTCTTTTTTTGCCATTAACAGCCCAACCACCCCAGCATTACATCCTACCATTGAATGAGCCTCATGTGTTTGCAAATGGGAATAGGTTTTTCTATGACAAGTAAACAGTTTTCGTAACATTATAAGTTTCACTAATTGATGTAAATGAGATCAACTAGGTGTTGAATTCTTCTTGAATTGTCTGTGGAGACAAACTGTCTTTCAGTATCTTTTGTATTATCTGGTCAAAACTTAGTATAATTAAACATTCCTTTAAAAATTTACCTTCACAAAATAGCTCGAGTTTTCTAGCAATTAGGTTTGGAGACCTCAGCCAAATGCTGACTCAGCTATGGAATGATCAACAGGGTTTTCACTTCTCTTTCGGTTCCATAATTAGAAGTGCCCATTCCTCCCCTTTATGCTGCTGATATTCTGCAGTATAACACAAAATACAAATTGAAAAATGTAGTATGGAAAAGGGTAAGGTCCCATAAAGCTGATATAAGCCTTCCAAGAGGTTGCACTTGTATGCCTAATTTAAAGTCATAAAAGGTCACACACTGAAAAGTCTCTCCGACCATCTCCATTTTGTTGGCTCATTTGGCTTGCACAAAGTTTCTCTCTCCATACTACAGATTGCGTAGGCTGCCATGATTGTTTTGATCAAATCTGAATGAACCTCATATATGTACTTATATTATAAGACAGCTGAAATTAATTTTTCTTTTAGCTCAGGTTATTAACTTATTAGTCTATAGTTTTATGTTAGGAAAATTAAAATTCTGAAGACTTACCTCTTTTCTGAGTTCAGGTATCTTATTCTTTTGCTCATAAATGAGAACTTGTATTGAACATGCTGTGCATGGGTACTGTATTCACTTACTTTTATAGCTTCATGAGGAGTTACCTTCAATCTTCCATTGAGAGTGCTATATTCTGTTTGCATTTTTATGTATCCTGAATCATCTTGAGATTAGGTTTTAAGGTATCCATTCTTCTGTAATTTTTAAATTATTTTATTTACTTTTTTTCCTCCCAGGTTTTGTTTATATGCAAAACATAACTCCAATTCAGAAGCTAAAACAAGCTAAATTCTGTATTCATATCTTTCAGGGGGTGCAGCAAGCTATGCAACAAGAGGTTTCATTTCTGAATCAATCATTGCAAGAAGAAAGATTTCGAAGTGAACGTTTAGAAGAACAGGTTAATGATTTAACTGAGCTTCATCAGAATGAAATTGAGAACCTGAAGCAAACTATTAGTGATATGGAGGAGAAAGTGCAATACCAAAGTGAAGAACGACTGCGTGATATTCATGAAATGCTGGAATGTTGTCAAACCAAGGTAAGAACTACCATGATGGTAATAAGATAATTTTGTGCTTCACTTAAGTCCAAATTAATGTTTTTCTTCATTAATGCTGCTCCTCCATAATTTATTTTTTGTTTTTGTTTACTTTCTTGCCAAATGCCCAAGTTTCTGACATGGGAATGAAGTGAATGAAAAGGCAATTCATGTGAATATGGAGTGTTTTAAGGAACAGTTTAGAACAAATCTTCTCCAAACAGTAGGTGGGCTCACTACCACAAAATATCCTAATTGCCATGTTGAAAGTTTGAGCCTGGAATTGTAACACTTACACTTCACTTAATCTTTTTCAACTCAAAGCCATTTTCAAAAGCTTTTACTTCTGTCATACATTAAAGTTCAACCTCTGATTAAAGATTTGGCTCATATTCCACAGGTGCAGAGACTCTCCATGTCCGTAAGGGCACTGTATAGTCAATCACACTCATTACACGTGAGCAAATATTAGTGTTGTAATGTGAATATTACCTAAACTATTAAAGCTAAAACAAATTTCTTTCACTGCACATTCTATGCTACTTGGGGTAGAAAATATGTTAAAATCAATACATTAAGTCCAAAGAGAGCCATATGGCAACCATGTAAATTACTACATGGAAAAAATTATTTTGCATTCTGATGTCCATTTAGGTACCAACAAATAAAGAACCCTCTTTTCTAATGAGTCTAAACTTAAGTTGAATCTAGAAATTATATTTACGATAAAATGAGTGGATTTATTTTCCAACATTCTAATTTTGTAGTAAATTTTGAAGTAATATTTATTAAGGATGTGGGTTTGGGTGTGGTTTGATGGGGTATCACTGCTGGATCCTGGTGGATGCTCTGGAAGTTCTTGAAGATATGGATGCTGTGTACTCTGAAATGCTCGGCATGAATTTAACACGCCTTTCACACAGTTGGTATGGCAAGTTTATGTGTAGTGTGGTAGAATTGACTTCTTGGCGGATAATTTTTTATTCAGTAATTGTTGTGGATTCTAGCATATGTAATGTTTTGCAAAATATTTGAATCTTTATTTTTGTCCATTATATTTGAAGATAAACTTACAATTCTACTAGTTCCAAGTCATGACGATACTGAATCTTATCTCAGATTGTCTGTGTTTTGGAAGGTAAGATATTTATTATATAAATAAATAAGCCAGGGCTGAACACCAGTCATACTAACCTGTATACAGCTTAGCAAATAAATAAAAGGATAAAAGATATACATAAATAAATAAATTCAATAAGTGAATTTTCACTATAATGTGTTTTATTCTTTTGCTCAATGTAAAATCCTTTATGATGAACAATATACACTATGTAATCAAAAGTATCCAGACACATGGCTGAAAATGACATACAATTCGTGGCGCCCTCCATCGGTAATGCTGGAAGTCAATATGGTGTTGGCCCACCCTTAGCCTTGATGACAGCGTTCACTGTCGCAGGCATATCTTCAATCAGGTGCTGGAAGGTTTCTTGGGGAATGACAGCCCATTCTTCACGGAGTGCGGAACTGAGGAGAGGTATTGGTGTAGGTTGGTGAGGCCTGGCATGAAGTCGGTGTTCCAAAACATCCCAAAGGTGTTCTATAGGATTCAAGTCAGGACTCTGTGCAGGCCAGTTCATTACAGGGATGTTGTTGTTGTGTAACCACTCTGCCACAGCCTGTGTAGTATGAACAGGTGCTCGATTGTGTTGAAAGATGTAATCGCCATCCCTGAATGGCTCTTCAACAGTGGGAAGCAAGAAGGTGCTTAAAATGTCAATGCACGTCTGCGCTATGATCGTGCCATGCAAAACAACAAGGGGTGCAAGCCCCCTCCAGGAAAAACATGACCACACCATAACACCACCACCTCTGAATTTCACTGTTGGCACTACACACGCTGGCAGATGACGTTCACCAGGCATTCGCCATACCCACACCCTGCCATCGGATCGCCTACATTGTGTACCGTGATTTGTCACTCCACTCAACATTTTGCCACTGTTCAATCGTGTAATGTTGATGCTCCTTACACCAAGCGAGGTGTTGTTTGGCATTTTCCTGCATGATGTGTGGCTTATGAGCAGCCACTCGACCATGGAATCCGAGGTTTCTCACCTCACGCCTAACTGTCATAGTACTTGGAGTGGATCCTGATGCAGTTTGGAATTCCTGTGTGATGGTCTGGATAGATGTCTGCCTATTACTCTTTACGACCCTCTTCAAATGTCGGTGGTCTCTGTCAGTCAACAGACGAGGTTGGCCTGTACACTTTTGTGCTGTACATGTCCCTTCACGTTTCCACTTCACTATCACATCAGAAACAGTGGACCTAGGGATGTTTAGGAGTGTGGAAATCTCGCATGCAGACTTCTGACACAAGTGACACCCAATCACCTGACTACATTCAAAGTCCGTAAGTTCCACGGAGCATCCCATTCTGCTGTTTCACGATGTCTAATGACTACTAAGATCGCGGATAATGAGTACCAGGTAGTAGGTGGCAGCACAATGCACCTAAGATGAAAAACATATGTTTGTGGGGGTGTCCGGATACTTTTGATCACATAGTGTATGACAATTGAATCAAAGGTTTACTTACATATTTGCTTTAAGTGCTTGTAGAAATTCTTGAAAGGGGTATAGCACAAATTGTATATATGCTTCACTTTAACTGCCCCACGTATGGGAGCCAATTTGAAGTAGTATAGTGTGTATTTGTGTATTTGTGTCCCCACGTGGTGGATAATGTTTCTCACGTAATGTTGTTTACCTCACTAGTGCAGCCATCTCGTGTGACGTCATTCGTTGGTCTGGCTCGTAGTTCCCTCTGACGTAGCAATCTATATGAATTAGTTTTAAGGTTATGTATATTGTCTTCCGGCCAGCTATTTAGGTAGGCATTTAATTCTTGCAGGGTGTGAAGCGGAAAAGGAATCTTTTATCCAAAAATTACTAGTGAAGAAATGTGTTTTATAATGTTTTATTGTCGAACACGTGCACTAACACTTTCACAAATTTATCTTGATAATCGCCATACTGAAACTGTTTCTAATAACTTCTCACTTTTAACTCACGTACTTCAATTTTTTTTATATAAGTAACTTTGTAATATTTTAGATCTTTAATTATTTTCACTGCGTGTAATTTGACGAACTGAAGGACCGATAGGCGACATGTAGTCACGTATTGTACACGAATCTTTGATGAACTGAGCGGGAGACGATGTGTAATGCTTCGTGAATCTTGACGAACTGGGGGACGCTTGACTTCGAGCATGGCTATTTATAGGCTTGCCCCAAGATACACCTAAAGATTATAAATGAATTACCATTGGCTAATAAAACGCGCCAACATTAGCGTCTATTTTACTATCCAATGAAAACCACTAATACAAATTACTTTTATAGAACATTCTGGAAGCTTTTTTTACTGAAAAGGCGCGAAACATTACGTAACTTCCTGGTTCCCGGTAACGATAAACAACTCAAACCCTTCATTGCAGTATTGTTATTGTTAACAGTTTCAGTAGAGCCCAAAAATTATTATTTACCATTAATAATTACAATTATTAAACCTCTGAAATCAATGTTACATAAAAATACATATTCATAATAAAATAATTATTTATATTAACGTAATTTGTGATACAAATTACCGTCTCATATGCCCCACTAGAAACATAATTATAAACATTTATAACCTGTTTGGAAATTTTATAATTTTGTTTTTAGTCTCCTAAATCTTGTAACACACGCTATTCACTTTCACTTAACACTTCACACGCGTTTAACACACGACATATGTTTTATCTTGCCACTACTTACTGGCTTTGGTTTAATTAATTTTAGATATTAATCTGATATCACAAATTTTTTTTATAGCAAATACTATACCCTAAACTATTTATTTACTATTACCAAATTGTTTACTTTAAGCTGTTGACAAAATTTATACATTTAAGATTTTTGTAATTATTATACATATGTACCAAAATATTCACCCTCAACACAAATATTTACATCTCTTAAATCTAGGCATTGTTTCACATGTTCTAGTTACTACATAAGTATTGGTTTTAATTATGTTTACCATTTTTTTTTTTTTTTTTTTTTATCTTAACAATACTCTTGGAATAGTATTTATGTACTTTACTTTAATATAACATCATGCTTTATTTCACATGTTCTCTTACTAGTAAAATGTTATTTTCCTCTCAAACATTTAATCATGTCCAAAATTTATTTCTCCTTTCCTATGACGTACATATTTATTTAACCCTCTTACGTTCCAATACATTGCTCTGCATTTCGTCTTTAACTATTCAGCATTTATTATTTATCATCTTTGTCTTTTGTTTCACCATGATCCTCATGGTTATATGGTTTAAGCATCTCAATATGGAACTTTCCTATGCTTTTTCGATTTGTTGGATTGCATAACTCATATGTATTAGTTCCATATACTTTAACAACTTCATATGGTCCATGGTATTTGAGAAACATTCGCCAATAAAGTTTATTTTCTTTGTCGGACAATTTCTTGGTTTTAACCAAAACTAAATCTCCTATTTTGATCCTCCATTCCTTTCTCTTCTTTTCTTCATGTTTCATTTTTCTTTTTATGGCTTTTTTCTTCATCCTCTCAAATGCTTTTCGGAACATCTCTTCTTCTGTTGGTGGTATCGAATGCGCATCTGGAATGGCTCCTGGGATTGTTTTACACATTGTATTGATCTTCTTTCCCAACTTAAGTTCACATGGTTTATATCCTGTCACATTGTTTATGGTTTCATTTAGTAGGTTCTGAACAAAGTTCACGTATCCATACCATTGGGTGTGTTTTCGATGACATAACACCCTTAAGTAATTTGAAATTTCCTTAATTTCCCTCTCCACTGGGTTAGAGTTCGGTCTGTATCTTGACGAAAAATATTGTTTAATGCCATTTTCTTTAAGTCCATCCATAAATTGTTTTCCTGTGAAGTACGAAGCATTATCGCTCAATACAGATTGAATAGGTCCTTCTTCTATCACATATGACTTAAGTAGTCTATTCAAACATGCTAAACCTGTAGGTTTTCTCAAAGGGTAGATTCTTACATATTTGCTGAATATATCATAGCAGACAAATATATATTTATTTCCAAATTGACTTGGAGGCATCGGACCATGAATATCAATACTAATTACACATCTCGGCTTATCCCTTATAACCGAATTAGTTTCAAATGCATATGCTGCGTTTATTTGCTTTGCCTTCTGACACAGGTTGCAGCACGATATAAATTTGCGAACCTTTTGACGCAATTTGGATATGTATAAATTCTCTAAAATCATAGAAGTTGTTCGGTCCGTCCCTGAGTGTGCTAACCCTTCATGAAAATTCTTAATTAGTTCCTTTTCCATGCTTTTCGGAACCATTACCTTCCAACTAGGCATTTCTTTTCCATGCTTTTTGTATAATGTCCCATCTCGAATTGCTATAATTTCTTTCTTTGCCTCCTCAATCAATGGTGCATTTTCTTTAAGTTCAAATAATTTTGCATCCTCATTTTGAATTTCCCCCATATTTTTCAATTTTCTAATCATTTCTTTACTTAAAGGAATTTCAATTGTCAATATTTTGACTTCATTTCTAGGCCTTTCAATATTTTCGGGAATTTGTGGGTTGTAGTTCAATCTTGATAGTAAATCACTGAAGGTATTGTTTTTGCCAGGAATGTGGATAATCTCAATATCGAATGCAGATATTGCATGAATATATCTAGCAAGTTTTCCACTACATAATCTACACCGTTGTATGAAAGTTAAGCTTATGTGGTCTGAATATACTTTCACCTTTTTCTGATAAATATAGGTTTTAAAACGAATTAATGAGAAATATAGTGCTCCAATTTCTAACTGAGTCACTGAAGAATTCCTCTCAATATTTGTAAGTCCTCTTGAAGCTGTACTAATGACGTGAAAGTCATTGTTGATGTCTCGCTGTCCTAAAATTCCGGCGTATCCTTGCATTGATGCGTCGACATAAATCTCATATTCCAAATCTTCTCTGGGCCTCTCAAGTAATATGGACTTAGCAAATAGTTCCTTTACTCTCTCAAAACATTTTTGATGCTCCTCTGTCCATCTCCACTTATTGTTCTTTCGGAGTAGCTGCCGCAGTGGTTCTATCTCCGCCGAATATCTTGGTACGAACTTACTCTGAAAGTTCAATACCCCTAAGAGACGTCTAATTTGTTTTACGTTCCTGGGTGGCGGAATTCTCATTATTGCTTCTATTCTTTTCTGATCAGGTCTTATACCTCGTTCATCCACTACATAACCCAGAAAATTTATTTCCTTAACACAAAATTTTGATTTTAGTATGTTCACAGTCATACCATGTTGTTGTAGTTTATTTAACACATAATGGACATTATTCATGTGTTCTTCAAATGTTTGACTAATGATTAAGAAGTCGTCAATATACTTTATTAAAAAGTCATCTGCAGAATTTCCAAAGATATTGTGAATGGCTCTCAAAAATCCACTTCCTGAGTTTTTTTAAACCAAAAGGATTTACACAAAAACGATACTGGATCCCTGAGTACTGAAATGAAGTGTAATCACGCACTTGCGGATCTAATTCCACTTGCCAATATGATGCAGTGAGGTCGATGGATGTCAAAAATCTTCCTCTTGAAAGTTTTGTAATTAGTTGTTCAATTCCCTCACTTTGAAAATGATCTGGTTTCATATATTTGTTGACATATCTACCGTCTAAAGTTAATCTCAAACTACCATCTCGTTTAATACTCCAGCAGATTGAATTTATGTATTGAGAATTACTTTGCTCAATAATCCCATTTTCTAACATGCTATTTATTAATTGTCTAGCCTTGTCTCGAAGACTTATAGGTAAATTGTCATACTTGTGCCTATATGGTGGTACGTCTTCTACTTGAAATGTATGCTGATATACATTACATCTGCCTGGGATATTACTAAATACTGAACTATTGTTCATCAAAACATCATGAAGGATTTGTTTTTGCATTATCGTAAGATTATAAGCTTCTTCACACTTGTATATTATTTCCTCATTTCTCTTCTCCTTCCAGCTGTTATCTGTCTCGCTCACATGGTCGTCTTTTATTTGGATTACACATTTCTCTACTTCTTCTGGCATTTCTGCTAGCTGTTGAAAATATGGCGTGGTATTTCCTTCATCTTCTGTGACTACCTGCTTAATCTGACTATTTCTATCAGTTTCTGTTATTTGCACAAAAAATTCTTGGTCACAAATATTTTTCTCATCCTTTGTCATTTCGATTACAGAAATTTCTTCTTTTATAAATGGTACCCTTATTTCTCTACCTTCTTTTGTTATTTTTAACTCTTCATGTTTAAAATCTATACATGCTTCATATTCATGTAGGAAGTCACATCCTATAATTATGTCACAAATCAGATGGTTTACAATTAGAAACATAACCTCAAAATTCTCTCCGCCAATAAGTATGCTAAGTAGAGCTTGTGTTTTTATGACCTGTGCAGTTCTTCCAATTGCAACACGACAAACTAAATTACTAGTGGGAAGAGCCATAATTTTGTTACCTTCATTAATCAAATTTATGTAAAATTTCTGTGAGCAAATTGAAGCTGATGAACCAGAATCTATAGTTGCAATGATTTCTTTCTTCGCAATTTCCATTCTAACATGAGGTGACTCAAAATTTTCTCCCTTATCTTTTGTTGTTGTAATCTTATTACAGGGTGTATGTGTAGGCGTATGATTTGTATTGGTAATGGATACTGAATTATTAAAGACGTCCTGAGAACCTACTACACAGGAGTCTGCTAACAGTTTTCCTGGTTATTTCCATGTTCACGTACGGGACTGCCATTCCTAACAGGCGCTAAATCTATCTCAGTGTCATCACCATTGTTTTGAGTTCCCCTTCCTCGAGTTCGAAATCCTCGATTTCTGACATTTTGTCCCCTTGGCACGTAATTTTCTTGCCGTTCCTCAGATCTTTCACGGTTATTATTTTCCCTCCAGTGAGTGAAATTTCCCCTCTGTCTAGTGTACCTCCTTCCATAATTTTGCCCTCTTTCAGGCAATCTTTCTGTCCGGACATAATTTATTTGTTCCTGCCGGCCTGGTCTCCTATCTATCCTTGATCTTTCAAATTGTGGAACGTATGTTTGATACCGTTGTCTGGTATTAATTTCATGATGTCTGTCTTGTCCTCTTATTTGTTGATAACTACCTTGGTAATTTCTTCTATCTTGTACATCTAAAAATCTATGTTCCCACTCCCGAGACATATCTTCTTCCTGTTGTTCCAAAGCTGTTATTAATTCTGTCATCTCATAGATGTTCCGTGGTTTTGCAATCAATAAGTAATTTTGTATCCTGATAGGATAATGCCTTGCGAGCAAACTCACAAAATCTTCCTCACTGATTGGAGGTGACAAGTTTCTAACCTGACTTGCATGTTTTAGTAAGTAATCAGTCATCGATATTCCCTCTCGTGGATTAAATTGACCATGACTAAGCATTGCTCGTATTCTTTGCTGTACCGTTACATTCCAAAATCTGTTCATGAATAATCTCTTAAAGGATTCATATGAAATTTCGCCCCCTGATACCATTTGTAACCAATCTAAGGTTTTCTGGTCCAAACATCTTTTGACAACTATCATTTTCAATGCTTCAGGTATCTTTTTAATTTGAAAATACTCTGATAATTCTGCAATGAATTGTACTGGACTGGAGTTTTCATTAAATTTTGGAAGTGGAAAATCACTTAAGATATGATTGTAATTTTGCAAATTCCCTATTCCCATATTTAAATTCTCTAGTGTAACTTGTGCACTCTGAGTTTCAGCATTAGCTATAGATGAAGCTGCCGCATCACTCACATTATTTGTCATACCTGAGGAACTACCTCTATCATTATTTTGTACATCTGACACATGCACATCACATATATTTGCCCTTGAATTCAATTCTAACCTATTTACAGTACACTGCAGATTTTCTATTGTTTGTTCCAATTTTTTATTATTCTCATTTTGAACAGTTTGGTGTTTGTTAATTTCAGAAGTTAGCTTTTGATTCAAATCTTTAGACAAATCTTTAACTTCATCAGACAATTTATTTCTCTGTTTTTCTGACTCCTTCTGAACTTCAGATATATCCCCTCTGAAATTAACTTGCACCTGTATTAAATCTGCATTTGTAGCCTCCATCATCCCTTTTAACTCACTTGAAATGCTACTCATTCGGCTACCTAGCTCTGTACATTTTACATTAACCTCATTTTTTTGGTTAGATATTTCCCTGCTCATGTCTAACATTTTCTTTGAAACCTCGCCTATCTCATTTGCTATCATCTCCTGATTTTCATTTTTCATTTTAATCATACTACTATCTAGCTCCATGAATTTCTTTTCAATCTCTTCCCTGTTTTGCTCTAAGCTTTTACCAATATCTTCCCTCAATTCTCTATTATTCTTTTGCATATCTTCCCTTAATTTCTCATTACTCTGAGTTAATTTTTCTAATTTCTCATTATTCTTTTGCATATCTTCCCTTAATTTCTCATTATCTTCCCTTATATTTCTCAGCATTTCCATAATCATCATATTAGTATCAAGATTAACATTTCCTGCTATTCTATTCTCACTTTCTACACTAACATTTTCATCTTCAAACCCCAAAAAGTCTGGGCTATTCCCTGTACTTTGTATTGGATCACAGCTAACTGTTACTCTATCTCCCTCCATAATTATTTCTTCTGTATTATTGGTAGCCATTGTTTTTATTATCCTACCACTTCTCAGTCTCATTTAATTACCTTTTTGATGCTGTCTGATGCTGCAGTTTTGATGTCCAGCGTTCTGCCCCATTCTCCTAGATTTGTATGTCGCTTCTGCGTTGTATTGTGATGAATCTACGTCGTTTCGATGTTTTTTGTATCCACTTATCCGCGCCGTTTGTCGCTCCTCTTGTTCCTGGAATTTGTGTCTTGTAGGTCATTTTACTGCTGCTTTCGTTCCACGTTCTGATTATTCTTGTTCCTTTCCTAGTCGTCTAGCCTTCCTTTCCTAGTTGTCGCTCCACGTTGATGCGCCAATTTGAGAGAGGTATTACTTACGTAATATGTTTTTACGTAATTTGTTGAGCCCCACGTTGTGGAACCAATTTGAAAGGGGTATAGCACAAATTGTATATATGCTTCACTTTAACTGCCCCACGTATGGGAGCCAATTTGAAGTAGTATAGTGTGTATTTGTGTATTTGTGTCCCCACGTGGTGGATAATGTTTCTCACGTAATGTTGTTTACCTCACTAGTGCAGCCATCTCGTGTGACGTCATTCGTTGGTCTGGCTCGTAGTTCCCTCTGACGTAGCAATCTATATGAATTAGTTTTAAGGTTATGTATATTGTCTTCCGGCCAGCTATTTAGGTAGGCATTTAATTCTTGCAGGGTGTGAAGCGGAAAAGGAATCTTTTATCCAAAAATTACTAGTGAAGAAATGTGTTTTATAATGTTTTATTGTCGAACACGTGCACTAACACTTTCACAAATTTATCTTGATAATCGCCATACTGAAACTGTTTCTAATAACTTCTCACTTTTAACTCACGTACTTCAATTTTTTTATATAAGTAACTTTGTAATATTTTAGATCTTTAATTATTTTCACTGCGTGTAATTTGACGAACTGAAGGACCGATAGGCGACATGTAGTCACGTATTGTACACGAATCTTTGATGAACTGAGCGGGAGACGATGTGTAATGCTTCGTGAATCTTGACGAACTGGGGGACGCTTGACTTCGAGCATGGCTATTTATAGGCTTGCCCCAAGATACACCTAAAGATTATAAATGAATTACCATTGGCTAATAAAACGCGCCAACATTAGCGTCTATTTTACTATCCAATGAAAACCACTAATACAAATTACTTTTATAGAACATTCTGGAAGCTTTTTTTACTGAAAAGGCGCGAAACATTACGTAACTTCCTGGTTCCCGGTAACGATAAACAACTCAAACCCTTCATTGCAGTATTGTTATTGTTAACAGTTTCAGTAGAGCCCAAAAATTATTATTTACCATTAATAATTACAATTATTAAACCTCTGAAATCAATGTTACATAAAAATACATATTCATAATAAAATAATTATTTATATTAACGTAATTTGTGATACAAATTACCGTCTCATTCTTTATACTATAATAATCAATTCTTTGTTACTTCTCATTAAAAATATTTGATAAATGGCATAATGAATTAATTCACTTCTTCCATTTTCCCTGTAAGCATCTCCTTCCTCGGTGAAACGTTTCTTAACAATCACAATAGTTGAATCTTGTTTGAGCTATTGTCTGGTTGCTATCGATCATAAAACAAATTCACATAGTTTAAAAATTCTTGCATGGAATAAATAACATATTCATAAGAATAACATATTTACAATCAAATTATATATAAAACATATTACTACTTAAATTCTCACTTTTTATTACATACTTTGTATTATCACAGTATTTTTATATTGTGAAGTTAATCTCTTTCGATTACTTCATTTAACATATTTTCAATGCTGTTGAATTTTTTTACCTCATTATGGCAATAAAGCTGCAACCTTTATTATCATTTACATTGTTTAATGGGTTGACAGGAATGTTAAATATAATACTTAAAATCTACTTAAATAAGTTAATGTTCTTATTAGCAATATAAATTTGTGAAAACATAGTGAACATCCCAACTTTAGATAAACTTAGAAACAAAATTTTCTACCCTAACATTTGGTAAAAAATTGGCAGTTATTAGGATAGACAAACATGTCCTGAACTGCTATATTTAACAGTAATCCACAAGTCCAAGTCCGAAGTATACATAGTGCAATTCTCACTTGCACACTATAATACTGTTGAGTAATTAGCTGAGTGTGAAAAGAAAATAAGATTGTTCTGTTAGCTTGTTTCTTATTTTATTCCAAGGGTAGGAGTTGAGGATTTTAACCATTTAAACACAGCAACACAGTGACATGAAAAAACTGTCTCACCTTCAGTGTTTCTTACAACTATCGATATTTGGAAATCTGAGAGTAGACATCATGCTTAGTGACCAACTGAATACAAGTATCAGCAAGCACAAGAAATGCTGAAGAGAAACAGGGAAATCATGAAAAGCAAGCAGTTCTTTTGGATGACTTGGAGTTTGAAAAAAAATTATTCTGCATTGCTTATTGCAAGTTGGGCTTTGTTGCAAGACAAGATTCAATGAATGGGCATAACAATGGGTATAAAGTGCTTTAGGCAAAAGTTAAGTTCTTCAATTTTATTTATTTATATTTAGTATCTTGTACATACTTCCTACTAAAACCCCTGTGTCATAATTCTTGCAGCAATAATAATAATATTTATTTATTTATTTATTTATTTTAAGTCAACATCCTAAAATCCAGCAGATATACTTCAATAAATTAACCAGATTAAACGGGGCAATATAGTGTGAGTGCGTATATAAAGCAGCACACTCACTACACTGTACCACCATATGCCATTGTTTAGTTCTTTTTCATATACTCATAAGTTATTGTTCCTTTAAATTATATTTGAAACTTCAAAATGATTTACCATCTAGCTAATACTAATTCACCATAATAGTAATTGATTAGACATTGGCCATTTTTGTTTATGAAGGTATACTCTCCACATCCATCCTCTTCATGTTTCCCATTTAGAATATCAGGTGTTTTAATTCGCAGAAGTCAATAAATTTTTCATTACCTTAATCCACAACTTTGTTTTATATGCCTGAGATTGTCTCTTTTTTATATTACATTATTATTCTACCAATCATCCATGAAATTTACATCACTTTCTCCTATATTAACACTGAAATCATGCATTACTATAACCTCTATATTCAGATATTTATCCCGTAAACTTTGTCTTTATGTAGATGATACACTTCTGGATTATAGAACTGTAGTGTATACTATTCCTCTGCAAGTTTTACTGTCATCTAGCTGTTAATCTTCCATTATGTTCCATAATATTTCCTTGCACCTGGACCACTCATTTTTAATTGTTTTACTCACTGTCTTCTTAACAAAAAATTCTAGCACTCTTGATGGTCTCCCTTTTTTTGCTGCCATTTCTCCCTTTCTTCCTACATAGTCAAAATCTTTAAGCACAAACTGCCAAATAGTCTACTGTCCCAGTGAGTGCTGTAAAGTTCCCATAAAAATGTTATTCTTTAAAGCTTCACAGTTCCAAAGCCTTAATCTCCAAACTGTCTGCTATTGTGATCCCATTCTCCCTCTGAAAGGCCTTAACTTTTTATAGGGCTCTTTTACTTCTCAGCTGGATACCCTCCATTAAGCTTTGTTTATGTTTTTGTAACATCAAAATGCTTCCATGTGGAGAATACTCTCTTCCTCTCTTCTTCTGTAGCCATCCCACTTCTCTGTCGACACTCCCTGCTTTCTTTGTCCACCTTTTCTTTTTCTTCATGTTCACCTCAGTACACTATCGCCATGCCCCCTTCCCCTTTGTTGTCAGAACATAGCTGCTTCTCTCTCCTTCCTCCTCGGTAAGACAATCTTTTCTTTTATGGTGATGACACATCTTGTGACATCTCCATTTCTGTTATATCTTTCTTCTCCCTCCAAGAGCATGCTTCTACCATCAAGGCTGACTCATATGAAAGCTGTGACACACCATCATCTGTTACATTCATGTAATTTTTCTTTCATGTTGAATTTGCCATCGCCTGCATCAGTGCTGGACTTTGTACTTCTTCTCCCTGCCGTGGATGTTTGAAAATCACTTTGCTCAGCACTCTTTTGCTGACTTATTTTCCTTCTATTCTGTTTCTTTCCTGCATACATCCTTCTTGCCTGTACATGTTACATCTCTGTCTGTCCAGAGATGCAGATTTCACATTAATGCTCTCTTGCTTAATGATCTTGCTTCCATCATCTTCTTAATTAAATTTATTTCAAATACCTCTGAGCTGGTGTCAAATCTTTGTTTATAAATATATTGGTACCTTTTAGCATCTTTATTCTATACGATTTCATAGAATAGACTGGATGTTGAGAATGGTACTGTTATTGGTATTTTTTTGCTTGGCCTTCCTACATAGTATGCTTCCACAATCTCCCAAACTTTTAAATCAATTTCCACTTTATCTGTTAAAATGTTCATTACTTCAACCACTGGCCAAATATCTCTTCTCTCTTTTATTTCTATGAACATCAAATTGAACCTTTTTTTTAAGCCTTTCT
The DNA here is from genome assembly GCA_030765065.1 of Deroplatys truncata. Lineage (NCBI taxonomy): Eukaryota > Metazoa > Arthropoda > Insecta > Mantodea > Mantidae > Deroplatys > Deroplatys truncata. The sequence continues at coordinate 423,036,964 of CM060990.1, forward strand.
TTCCATTCTCTCTTTATTTCCATCTACTTCCCTTTTTATTACTTGCACATCTTTCCTGATATCTCTCTTATTTCTTCAGCTATTTCATTCAGGTTTTCTTTTGTGTGATGTTCCATTCCATCAGTTTTGTTCATCTTTTCTACCAGGTTCTTGAACATTGTTTGAATATCCATAGGACCGGGTTTAGTTCAATCCTACGTATCACTAACAGCATGAATATTACACTTCCTAATACTTCCTCTGTCCCAAAATAATAATGACGTTTCTTTAGCAAGTAATTTATTGACAATAAACAATACAGAAAGGAATATACTTAGACCACTAATAAACCAAAACAAACCGATGCTATTGACAGTACTCACAACTGCACCTGGTCACTCAACACTATCTAAGGCAGCATGAGCTGAAATGACAATATTGGAGTTACACTGTTGAACTAGTGGCAGACACCCCTGTCATTATCTTCTCTGTTTCCCCATGTGAGGCAATTTGCAGCAGTTCTTTCTATGCACCTTCATACATTCAATCATGACTTCCTAACTTCAGGGTCAGCAAAACATGTTCAGTGTCTCAGCAGGAAGGTCCTTGAAGGCTTTTACAACAACAGCAACAAGTTCATCTACTGTGGATGGGGCCTCTTGATAATGGAGAGACTGTATGGCATTGAAGAAGCCGGGATTGAGGACTCATATCTAGGCTATTTGGAGGCTGACATTACAAACGTATGATTAGACCAGTATTAGTGATGCCAGCTATAAACTGAGGATCAGAAGGATCATTGTGTGGTTATGCGTGATTGTTGTATGTAGATGGGTTTTGATGATGTCCATGAAGGCCATTTTGACTTTTTAGCAGGAAGAACTTTCTCAATGAGCATTTGTCTGTATTCATCTTGTGTAACAGATTGGATAGTTTTTGTAACATTGTCCCCCTAGGCCTATTTTTGCTACTCCATTTTGTTGGCTCCTGGAAAATGAATGGCAATAGCCCAATTTTGCCCTCAAAATACTGGTTATGTATTGAATCAAGACGGGGACATGCTACTGCTGCTAGAAACACCACTTTCATAATGAAGCGTTATTTTGACAAGTTCAATGTGGATCAGGTTCCTCTGCTTCAAGGTAAAACTTGCCTGTTTCTTCAGTCATGTAAAACCATATGGATCTGATTGAACATGTCTTGAAATCTTGCTTTACATATTGAAACTGCTGGATCCAGCATCGACAAGTAAAATTGCAAACATTTCTGTTCTCCTGTTCAGTTCAGTGTTGGTTTTAATCTTGATGAATGTAATTGTGCATCTTTTTCTTGGATTCTGTGGTGCACTGTTGATTTTGCCATACCCAAAGTGACAGCCACAGATCTTTCTTTATCTTACTTTGATGCAATGGAATTTCTTGAAGTCTATCCTGATCTATGGATTTTTTCTTTCTGCTGACTCTCCCTTTCATTCTAGAGGAGACATCAGCAACAATGTTGTCATTCATTATGGAGTTCTCACCTTGTTTCCATATGCGCTCTATGATCTGCCTATGAACGGTAAATTTCAGGGCACTTTCCTTTATTACACCTCTTTGCAAGATGCATTATTGCTTACACAAAGTAAATGCTCAGAAATGGCCCACTGCTGATTATCTCCAATATTTTTCACTCTTCCCATTGCTTCAGTGTTATCTAGTCACAAAAACTACACTATGTAAGCAGTAGTTACTTCTATTATGTGAAAAAATTGTCAGACTCAAGTAATAACCACTGCATTCATCGATAGCTTGCTTTGAACTGAATGCCCCAGTTTATGAGACAGCCTGAAAAGGTCATGCGTATTGCCCAGAATGTTAAACCATTTTCATATGCTCTGTGACAGATCAAACGTCAATGCTCTTTGCTTAAATGACTATTATTTTGGGACAGAGGAAGTGCTTACTAATTCATCAACACATTATGCTCAGTTTTGCTTTTGATAAATTTCTTTATCATGAATAGTCCTATCCTAATTCTATATACTGAAAATTTCACTCTTATTGCTACTTGTTTCACTTTTTTCCTCGCTAGCAGAGCTCCCTTCAGACTCAACCTTTCTCCTCTACTGCTCTTTTTAAAGAATAGAAAACATGTTTCCAGTGTACTTCTGAGAGTATTTAATGTACCCCATGTATTAGAAAATAAACTATCACTTTTTTAATAGCAAGGCAAGTTATATGCCTTCAAATATGTAAGATTATGTCATATTTGTTTTCCACAGAAATATAAACTTTACTCTTACTCTCACCAGCAGAACATGCAGACACATGGGCGGGCAGTTTGCCCTGAAACCCATTCAGTATTTTGGGAAAACACTGGTTTAAAGTTTCGTGACAATTTGACTCTCATTTAAGTTTGCATGCGTGAAAAAGCTCAAGGATTGACCTGAATTCTTACTTTGTTAGAAAGGGCCTCTTTGCCTCTTTGGGGATGGCATACTTGGAGGGGCACTCCATGGCCACCAGCAGACATTAGGTCATTCTCACTCACAGGAAAAGTTTTGGCAATGTCAGTGGCATTGTGTTCCTTGCTTCTTGTCATCCTGTGTATGTGTGTCAATGCTGGCACTACCTTTCAGCATTGCTCTTAGCTGCAGCCAGCAGGATCTTTGCTGAAACTTGTCAGGTCCCAGATGTTCCCACATGCTCTTCCTCCAGGACTTCCACATAACCTTCTTCTAAGGAAGGATCCCCCCTAATCTTCCAGTTGGTGGATTTGCACACTCCTAGCAGCACTCCTTTGACGTTCAGCAAGGCCCATTAGGCCCAATAGCACATGTAGACATTGCTCCCTTGATACAACATTCCCCCAGCATAACCTCATTCCTGACTTCACTTCCAGTCAAGATTAGTCCCACCTTGGCATCCACCAGCTTTTCTCTCCTCAGGCTTGCTCTATCCCAGCCTTGTGCAGCCATAGCCAAAATCACATGGACTGCTGCAGCAGCTTGCTCCTTCTTTTCTACCTTTCTGCAGTGGCTGCATTCCTTTGGGCTGGGTCTTTTCGGCAAAGACACATGCGTTGGATTGACCTTTCTTAGTGATGTTCAGATATAACATTCCTAGAGTCTTTGGACCCAAAGAACTGTCTGGCCTACCAGGTTGCTGAAGTTCAGGAGCCAAGTGAGAGCAGAATGTGCAGTCCATAAATGGAATGGCAGATCATTGAGGTACTTACGGAACTGCTTGAATGTTTTCACCACTCCATTAGGTCTTTTCTGCCGTGGACAGTGTCCTGCTGAAATAAGGAAGCACACGGTCCTGCCATCATGAACATAAAACAGCATACCACCTATGCTGATATTGCTGGTGTCAATGTCTACAGTAAATCTGACACCTGGCTTTGGAAGCCTGAAATATGCCACTGCAGAGTGCTGATTTCAATGATGAATACTCTTCAGCCTGCTCCATCCACTGGTATGTTTGGTGTTCCATCTTCAGCTGGGTGAGTGGCTCTGTGATGTTTGTGAAGCTCTTGTTGAAATGGCAATAATAATTTCACAGTGCCAGCAAGCTATATACCTCCAACTTGTCCTTTGAGCATGCCATTTGCTCAGTGGCTTGCTTTCTCCAGGTTATATGGTTTAGCTAATTGACTTTTCTGAAGATGAACTGGCACTTCTTGGCTTTCACCTTCAGGTTGACTGCCTGCAGTCTCTGAAACACATCGTTCAAGTTTTTCAGATGGGCCTAAAAGTTTTTCCAGCTGATGATGATGATGATGATGATGATGATGATGATGAAATTAACAGGCAGATATCATTACTCATTAGTAGGCAGCAGATTTTGCATATTTGCATGCTCTTTTTTTTTAAACTTGATTATAAGAAGACAAACGCATTTCTTGTTGTTTGGAATTAGTTTTCAGAATCTTATTGTGCATATTTGAGCATAACTGTAAAACAATACGGCATGCTTATACTTTTAGAGCATATATTTGCACATTTATACTAACTTAAAATAGAAATAATTTTATTCTGTAAAAGTATAAACTGCAATATAACAATACTCTCTTTCCCCACCTCAGCTGGCAATGTCTACAGTAAATACAGCCTGCATTGTTAAGAATGTGCGCACTCTTTCTTCCACCTCTATTGCATGCCAACAGTATTCCATTTCAACAATAGAATTTAAAGCCAGTGCTAGCTTCCCATGCATTTATTCAGTTAGTGTGTTTCATCCATGGTGATTTGTTGTAATATTCGTTATGCCCAAAGTCAAAAGCCCAAGTTGTACTCTTCTGAAAAGCTGGGTTGATGGAGAGAAGAACTTTAATATATGATGGAAAATGTATATTTTGTCAAGTTTGTTCGAAGAAGGTAAGTTTTGCACTTTTTAAAAAGATTGATTCACAAATAATTTAATTTATTTATGCATAAAGACTCATTATATTATCTATTTATGTATTTTAAAGTTCAATAGTGTTTTAATTAATAGGCGAACTGCACAAAAAAAAATTCCAAGTGGATTAGCATTTGCAGATTACATCTCACATAAAAAATGTAACAAAAAGTAATTATCAGCATTTGCGTAATTTGAATCCAAAAAGAAAAGGAAGGTGATACATTTAGTGCGAACCTCTGTGAAGCCCTAGTAACAGCTAATATAATTGGAGGAAACTGGATAATCTAATATTTCGCGGATTTTTGCAGAAATACACAAAGGCAAATTCCTGGCGAATCCATGATATGAAAAATGTATTTGGTTCCACTGTATCGAAAAGTAAGTTTAGTTATTTAATAATGTTTATTAAAGTTAATTTTTTAAAACATTTATATAATTTATATTATTTTAAAATAGTTGTTTTTATCACTATTAAAACAATAAAATGTTTGTAGGTCCTCCAAGAAATTACAAATGACATAATAGATTCAATTATTTGGGTTTCGGCGGATGAAACTACAGACCCCTATGGGAAATATGTAGCTAATGTAGTTGTGGGGAAAATGGATTCCATAGATGTTGGATCTCCGGATCTGATTATGTGCCCTGCCTTAGAAGAAAAAAAACCATGCTACCATTGCAAGGGTAGTGAGAAATGCATTGGGTAAGTATTATCCTGAAAATGAATGAAAAAATATATACATTACAGAATGACTTGTCTTTCTTATTTTCAGACTTCTGTGGCCAAACAAAGAACATGAAGAGAGATTCTTGGCATTCTTAACTGACTGTGCAGCATATATGCTAAAAGCAGCAGAGGCACTTCAAGTTTTCTACCCCAAAATGATCCACATTACCTGTATTGTCCATGTCCTAGATCATGCCACTGAAGAAATTTGTTCACAGCATCCTAAGACTAACAATTTGATTTCTTCAGTTAAAAAAGTGTTTGTAAAGGCTCCAGCAAGGACTCCACTATTCAGAGAAGAACTACCAGAAACTTTCCTTCCACTAGACCCTTTATGGGTAACCTGGATCACTGCTGCGCACTTTATTACTGTGTGCACATTGAAGATATTAAGAAGGTTGGTATTCTGAGTTAACTAACTTAAGTTTAAATATTTGCACTTTCCATTGATGCATAGATCCGAGTTCCACTGTAAATACATCTCTATAACATTTAAATAGATAAATTTTATAAATAGACAAAATAATAAGGGTTTTTATGGACTGCGCAGTATTAAGTATACATTTTAATTGTTTACAAAATAAACAGCAATTTTGTTTTTTCATTAACAGTAAAGTTCTTGAACAAATTGCATTATTTGACTTTAATACTAGGAGGCAGGCCTAGAATTGCCCTTATTTTCTTTGTAATTAATTCATGATATTATTATGCTTGTCCTTAGGTGTTTCATTTACTGAATCCAGAAGATGTGGCCTGTATTAATTCAGCAATATTGGCAGCAGATGATGTAGAAATTCAAAGTGAAGTTTTGTACATAGGCGCACACTTCAAGACACTTCCTGAAATAATGATGCGACTTCAGTAACACGGTCTCCAGCCGACTACTGCAGTAAATTTGTTGAACATTGACACAACCTCTTTCAGCAAATTGACAGGACCAGTGGGGAGAATTCTAACAGAGAAGATGAAGAAAATCAAGTAATGAAATCCAGGTTTGGAAACGGTGAAAAAAGATAAGTGGAATTCTACAAGGTGAGTCCCATATTGTTGAGAATTACACACCTAAAGAAATAGCAACTTTTAAGTATTGTCCTCTAAATTCATGTGAAGTTGAAAGAGGATTTTCTGTTTATAAAAACATACTTGCTGATAACTGAAAAAGATTTACATCTGAAAATTTGGAGAAATACATTGTAATTTGTTGTAATACCAGTAAGAATAAAATTTAATGTGAATGTAGGTACATGTATATCCTTCAATATATGGACGAAACTTAGAGTTATTGCCCTATTTGTGTAAACAAAATACGTTAAATTGTGCATATTTTCAAGTTTTATTTCTTTATTTTGAGCATATTTGCATGAATTTAGGTGCATATAAATCTGCAGCCTACTCATTAGTCAACCCTATGACTATGAGCAGTTGACGGAGGGGACACCAAGCACCTCGAACCCCAAAAGATCTTTTTATTTTTTGCATACAACCCTGGGAGAAACAGATGAGGTGAGGGAACCATAGGAGACATGGGCTACATAGCAGGCTGGTGCAAGTCGACAGAGATGTGCAGAGTTCCCTAATAGTTCCAGGCTTGACCATCCAGCCACAGGAGGGTCGCTCAGAAACAGTAAGGAGGTATTCAACTCTGTAAAAAATTACACTTGTTTTGCTTCATTTTGTATATAATATGTCTTTATTTTATTTTAAATGTTCTGTATACTATGTAATATTTATGCATATATGAACTTTATTGTACATTTCCTTGATACGCATATAGTATGTGTCTATTTTATTTCAAATGTTCCATATTCTGTGTAATATTTATGTTTATATGTAATTTTTGTACATTTCCTTGACATGTTCTATGTTCACAAGCCTTTACGGCTGCTAGTTAACTGTCTGAGGCAGACAAAATTTGGAAACATTTTATAGAACAGTGATTTACTGTCTTGTGCATCAATTTCAGATAAATATCATAATACCTTAGAACATGAACTTCTCTGACAAGTCTAGTGGGTTTTTTTATCCCAGCTTGTATAGCATAGCTAAATGCTGTGTTAAATCCAGGAAATGCAGTATTTGTTGGGTATTCCATTTTTTGAGGTGCTCACATTACTCGCCTGTTGCCCATACGTATAATTCTGCACGACTTGTACTAAAGGCCATATTTCCTCCAGTGGCATAGCTTGACATTGTGTTATGTGTAAACTAGATTTTTAAAACTGAATTTATAATTGTTTAAACGATCCATGAATTCTCGTATATTAGTGTTTTAAATATTAAACTACATATTTGAAACGCTAATATATTTAGGTCATTCAAGGAAATGGATTGAAAATTCAATTGAAAGATTGTCATAGGGCCTAATACTTGAGAGGAGGAGGAGGAGGAGGGGAAGGGGGAGGGGGGGAGGAGGAGGAGGATATTTGCCTGTGCAGTCAGTTTTGTATATAGGCATGTATATAAATGGTGGTTGTGGTCTGCACTTATATTTTAAGCTAAACTTCATAGATTAGAAGATTATAAAATAAAGTGTAAGGTTCAACTTAACAAAATTCTGATAAACCATTATAAATCATGAGAATATAGCATTCACTTAGATTTTCTTGTGTACAAGGTCCAGTCGCCAATTTCTCTTCTCTGTGAAGATGTCAATCACACATTCTTTAAAAATATGATCACCACACACGTCACATGATAACTGCTGTTCAATTGCCAACATCGCTAGACATGACACACTATTTGGTTTGTCATAGAGTTCAAGTAAGTCTTAATTCTTTTAAGCATGGTCATACTACATTCACTGCTGGTGGTGAGCAGTGGGATGAATCTAGAATCTGGCTGGAAAAAAGTGAAATAACTTTGTTCTTATATTTTATTTTCATTACCGCTTAATACGTAGATAGTTGGGACATGTTTTAGTGCCTATCTTATCTCTTTTCAGAAATGCTCATCTCTAGTGCACAGCCAAAGTTGGCAGATGAGTTAATCAAGATGTTGCAGCTGGATAAGGGCTACAGTTCCATTCTAGTTTTAGAGTGATGTTCACATATGCAGGGTGTGTCTTTATTAGTGTCATATATTTGGGGGACATGTTCCTGACAACAAAACAGTAAAAAAAATTCATATGAACATGTGAACGAAAGTCATTTATTTCAGAGTTACAACACAAAATCGAAAGTTGCAAAAATTGCTCAAAGTGGCTTCCTCTTGCTTCGATGCATGCAGTAAGCCTGCATTCCATGCTCTGGCATACTCTGTTGAAAATTCCTGGTGTGTTTTGTATTTGGTCAAATCCAGTTTGGATATGTCCTCTCAAAGTGTCAACATCAGGTACAGGAGTTGCATAAACCAAGGACTTCAAATGTCCCCAGACGAAGAAACCCATTGGATTCAAATCAGGCGATCGAGCAGGCCATGCAATGGCTCCCCCTCAACCAATCCATCTTTGCGGAAATCCATCATTCAAAAACTTACGAACTATCATACTGAAATGAGCTGGAGCACCGTGTAAAAACCACATTTGTTGGATGATATCCAGAGGCACGTTATCAGTTAAGCGATGCAACTCATTTCTGAGAAACTGGAGATAGGTTTGTCCATTCAGATGCAGAGGGAAGAAGTAGGGACTGATAAGGTGATCATGAATTATTCCACCACAAACGTTGAGAGAGAACCTCTGTTGATGGGTGTCCTGTCATACTTCATTAGATTTTCAAATGCCCAGTTATAAGTATTATGAAAATTGAAGATGCCGTTGTGAGTAAAACCGGCCTCATCTGTGAATAAGATACAGGCTAGGAAATTGATGAACAGGGTGCACTGCTGTAACATGCGTTGACCGAAACGTCGTCTTCTCCCAACATCCCTAGTACTCCTCTCAAATGTGCCATTCTCTCTCAAGCGTTGGTGAATTTGTGCAAATGTTCTTGCACACAGTAACGGCCTATCAGGCTACCTTTCTGCATGAAGTTCACATGCTCGTGCTGCATTGCCGTCTTCACGGCCATATGTGTAATGCATTTCGTCTGTTCACTCATGGAATACATCTTCTTTAACCTATAACAATGAAATGGTTCTCTCTCTCTCTCATCCTCTCTCTCCCTCTCCCCCTTGCTCTCCCTCCCCGTCTCCCTCTCCTTTGCTATTCAAAGCCCTGAGGATACAGTGAAGTGTACCGAGTGTGTATTAAGCACATGTGTGTCAAAATACAGTAAATGTTAGAAGCATTGCCTCAGAATTAAAGAAAGGCTTTTAAAGCGTTCTAATTGGCTATGCTAATCTGTGAAGTTCCTTGATTTGGTTTATAAATATACAGAGCCCCTAAAGCAGGTGAGAGAGGAATTAAAACCATCAACATAAAAATTCTGGGACACCAGGGAAGTGGGAAGTGGTACAAATGCAGTAAACGTCAGTAAAATGAGATGCTGCTGGTATAATGAGGGAAGTAACCCAGACCAGTCCTACAAGAGCAACAAAAATAAAAAAGGGCTTATAAATATCTAGTACTGATACCAAAGCCTTATACCAGAGAAGAGGCACCGGCTCTGTTGGTAGAAAATAAATAATATAAACAGCAGTGCATAAACATTCAGAAAGACTCCAAATATAGATACAGTGACATCTGTAGCATAAACAAAAGAACATAGATTCTTGCTGGCCAATTTTGATAAAAATTAAAACAATTACGTATCTTTTGAAAATTATTTTTGAGAAACCACTGTGAAGTTTTGTGTATCTATTTAAGAACTACATTATACAGGATGAACCAGAACTCCACCAACAAACTTTCAGAGGTTCTTCAGGGATACCTTCCGAGTATTTTGGTATAAGGAGCCACAGTCTCTGGTGCCTCGTTACAGAGTAATTGCATTTCATTTGGTTTCATGGTCCAGTTAGCTTTGTATCTGTACTGCACTGAAAATACTGCACAGCAGTGCAAATGTTGACAGTATATGCTGCGAGTCTTGTTAGTAAACAAATTGTTTGCATTTGATCACGGTACCTGTTCTTGACAATGGTAATGCCCTCTGTAACTTGTTGCCCTCAAGTTAGCATTCAGTACTGTTCGGTTCTGTCTAGGGTTTTGTTTTTCTTGTAGTGTTAGTTGTGCGTTAACAGTGATACACAGCACTGTGGATTGGTTTACTGATGAGTTGGCCAATATGCACCTCGTGTATGGATTCACGGAATGCAATGGAAGAGCGACACAATGACGCTATGCTGAGCTGTTCGTGCACTGGCAGCAACCATATTGCAGTACTTTTGCATTTGTACATAGGCGCCTACAAGAAATCCTTCCATGTTAGAGTGGAAGATACTGGCCATGCAAGGTATGCCAGAACACCCAATCTGGAAGAGTATGTGTTATATGCAATTGGTGACAATCCTGCCGCTAGTAGTTGGCGCGTTGCACGAGCTCTGACTACAAGCCAATCAACTGTTTTGAGAGGTGTACATGAGCAATAATTGCATCCATATCATTCTCAACAGGTGCAGTCATTGCAGCCAGCGGACTTCCCATTGAGTGGAGTTTGCAAATTGGTTCCTACAGCAATGTGCAGAAAACCACAATTTTCCTGCTTTAGTGTTGTTTACAGACAAGGCCAAGTTAACAAGAGAGGGCACGTTCAACACTAGGAATAGCCATGTATGGAATTATGAAAATCCACAAACACTGGAGTGTCAATTCTATCAACAGCAGTTTGCTGTGAATGTATGGGCTGGTATGGTTAACGATTTTGTGATTGGACCTTACATACTTCCTGATACACTGTACGGCATGACGGAGCACTGGCACACTTATGTTAGGAACCACATTGATGTACAGTTTGGATGACAGTGGATTGGGTGCATCACTGTACACTCTGCCATGATCATTGTGGTCGACATTTTGAACAATACCTATAAGGCTACAGTTCATTTGCTTTGTACTGTACTGTGCACTGACAGATCAGATTGAACACACTTAGATACAAGTGTACGTGTTTTGTCTGCGGGATGTTGCATTACTCTGCATTGTGTGTTATACGTTTTGGTTATTGCATATTATACAGACTTCTTCATTGTTGTGAAGGTATTTGCATAGAAAAAAGGTTGATTCAGGTAGCAAACGGAATAAATCATTATTACTCTGTAACAATCTGCTGGAGAGCATCGGGGGTAGTGATACCATGCTAGCCTCTAGTTCCTGAGGTTGTGGGTTCAAACCCGGCATAGATCGATGGATTTTTTCAGCCATAAAAATCCTTAGTATGGCTTCCTTTGGAAGGGAAGTAAAGCTGGTGGTCCCATGTCATAGATTTACAGCATGTAAAATAGCCTCAAGCCTCATAAAGAGACATGTGAGCAAAATTTCCAGTCTTTCACGCCCAAAATAGAATGGGACGCTAAGAACCATAGCAGTTAAAAAGCATCCATAAATAAATCTCAATTTGATTTGGAAAGCATGGGTAAGTTACACCAAAATACTCAGAAGATATTCCGGAACAACCTCTGAAAATTTGTTGGTACAGTTCTAATTCACTCTGAATATAATTGCACACTGTATTTTTTACATAATGTTCTATGACAAACTATTAAATAGGAAAGAAGTTACCAGTTTAGTCTTGAATTCACTCTTATAAAGTGGTAGTTTCTTTTATACAAATGTAGTCAGGGTTTGTAGGTAACAATAGAATGCTACTTTTAACTCCTATACAGGGTTTCATTTCAATCGAGTAAGTAGGAAAGCAGTTACTAATTTTGTCTGAATTCACACCCTATAATCGAGTAGTTTCTCACCACCAAATGTAGTCAGGATCTGTACGTAATAGTAGAATGCTATTTATAACTCCTATACAAAGTTTCCTTTAAATCTGATAAGTAGGAAATAAGTTACTATTTTATCAAATTCACCCCTATAAAGGGGTTGTTCCTCTTATCTGAATATAGCCAGGTTTTGTACATAATACCAGAATGTTATTTTTAACTCATATATAAAATTTTGTGGAAATCTATTTAGAATGGGAGAAGTTATTAATTTTGTCTGAATTCTCGCCTTGGATTCACTAGATTTTGTAAGCCAACTGTAGTGAGGACCTGTACATAATAGTAGAATGCTACTTGTAAGTGCTATAAAAAGTTTAATTCAAATCTGGTAAATAGGAAAGAAGTTGCTAATTTTTTCCAACTAGATTAGCATTCTATCGCAATGTGCAGTGCTGACAGGCAGTGTTAACAATAGTCACAATAATTTAGTCATCTCTATATACTCATCATCCAAATTATTGTTTACCAAGTAATGTGAAAGCAGAGGTGGTGAAAAGTGGTTTGCTGTATCCCCGTAAACACTTAAATGTGCACCTTCAAGTTTTTTCCAAATTGAAAATCGGATACTGATCAATGGATTTAATTAATTTTGGTTTAGGAAATTGAGCACTATACTTTCGATACAATGGTTCATTTACTAGTTCAATGAATTTAAGCTTGGGTAAATCCTCAAATTTTGTTCCTAATTGAATCACTAGAGAGTCAAGTATTTCATAGGATAGCAGTTTCAAATGTAATCTTTTGTATTCATTAAAGTGTTTTTCGTTGAGCATCTTACTTTTATATATGCAGTCAGTGATGGTGTCTTCTTCCTTGAGGTAGAGATCTAGCAGTGGAAGCTCCAGTAGGGTTTCCATTGCAGCAGTTGGGGTGCTTTTGAAGGCGCCAGTTATTGCTATTAGTTTGATTGCCACCGTTGACTAGTGTGCCTTCCCCCACCAGAACCAGGCAATCATAAGTTACCTGTGGCCTGATGACTGACACATACAACTAATGACAGATTTGGCTTTAAGCCCCAACAAGATCCTACAAAGCCCACAAGTTACCATTGATCCTTTGGCTCTGCGAATAATATTATTAATGTAAGGATTCCATGTCCATCTTCTAACTAGGGTTATCCCTAGATATTAGAACGAGTCAGAAATCTGTACTTGAGTACATACATCCAACCTTTAATCCTTTAAAGGATTCACGATTCCTTTTGCTTGTGAAGGGAAGTATGATGGTTTTTGAGGGATTGATCCTAAGACCTTCCCTCTGACTCCATTCATTAATTAATTTTAAGCCTACATTCATGATTTCTCTTATAGTATTTGCAAATTTCCCTTTAACCAGCAGAGCTAAGTCATCCTTCTTTGTTTAAATCCACCAGGAGACTGCCCACCACAAGACTCCACAATAGAGGAGATAGAATTCCTCCCTGCAGACAGCTTTGGGAAGCAATTATCTCCGGTGTTCTCCCAAGAAGGTTAGCTTGAATAATTCTGTACTTCAACATGGTGCTGATCCATCTAGTGATGGTTTTCTCTTCACCTCTGTTGTGAACAGCCTTAACCAATATGGGGTGTTATCAAAAACTCCCTGAATATTGAGGAGTGCAACCAGTGCAGTGTCCTTAACAATCAGGGAGTCCTCAATTCTAACCACCAAGCTATGTAGAGCCGAATCACAAGATTTGCCTGACTGATAAGCATATGGATTATAATGAAGTGTCTTACTCGTATGACCCTTCTTCGTATATATGTTTCTATCAGTCTTTCCATTGTCTTAAGCAGAAAGAGTACAAATTGATTGCTCTATATGCCTTAGCATTGAAATGGTCTGAACAACCCTACTTAGGAATAAAGACCACTCTGCTCATTCTCCAGTGCTGAGGTAGATAGCCGAAAGCTAGACTCTCCCTGAAAAGATAACTGAGTATGTTAAAGAGGGAATTTGGACCTCTCTGTAAAAAATACAGGAAGCATTCCATCCCCTCCTGTGGATTTAAATGGGCTAAATTTATTAATTGCCCATTTTATTTTAGGATCAGTGATGAGGCCAGTCTTCGCTCTCTTTGTATCTGAATATGCAACTGGGTAAGTGTGTCCTTAGAAGTACTTCAAGAGTTTCCTCTGCGATGTTAGTATATATGCCCATAGATTTCTTTACAGAGCTTACGGATTGAGTAGGACCGCAAGCCATTATCCTTTGAATCCTGGTGACTTCCCTCAGGCTATTTATTTCCTGACAGAAGTTCTTCCAGGAGGATCTTTTGGCTTCATGGAATGCTATATTGTATGCAGTTAAGGGCTCATAGTAGCAGTCCCAGTTGCCATTTCTCTTTGCTTTATTAAAGAGTTTACGTACCTTCCTCTTGTTTAACTCCAGTTCATAGGACCACCATGTCACCTTCTTTGGTCCTGACTGGGCGTTAAGGGGCAGTTATCATTGTAAAAATCAAGGATCATTTCTTGTAATAGAAACACTGTCCTGTCAATGTCACTAAATGATTCAATTTTCTTCAGTTGTCCAAGTCTTGCCTCTAGGTCTTCCTTATAGGAGATCCAGTCGGTTTTTCGCAGATTTCTGTAGGAATTGAATTCTCCATTTCCCTTCAAATTGTATTGGATGTAATTATGGTCAGAAAGAGAGGGTTCATTTAAGACTTTCCATTCTTTGACTATTTCTCTAATATGTTCTGTACACACTGTAATGTTGATTTCCCACCTTAGCCTATTGGAAAAGGTAGGCTTGTCACCAACATTCAGATTATGCAGATTATTGGCAAGCAGAAAATTTAGAAGAGATTTACCTCTATTGTATTTGTGCTACTCCCAAAGCATCATCATAAGTTTGACTTACTGAAGTAATGTCCCAGTCTTTCAAAGTATTGCGGTTTGTTTCAGACAGACACTTTTATCTTACAGGTACATAGAAAACCTCACAAATCTCTCCTCAACTCCATCACCTATGCTGCTATGCAGTACCAGAAGATGATATTGAGCTGTCTCTTGCATGAGACATCTCATGATTAATTTGCTTGCACAGATACAAAATCAGCTTTCCTATTTCCAGCTGAATCTGTTTATTTAGAACTGACATTATAGTTTTAATCAGGAGGATGAAGAAAACAGATGGTCCTTTTAAATTTGTTCATGCTGTGCAGTATAGTCTTATAACTCTAAAAGATTACCTCTGTTGCTGGACTCTGCCCCTTCTCTGTTACTCCTGAAAGCTAAGAAAATTCTGGTTTGGCTTAAGAGCTACAGCCTGAATGGTGCAACTAATACTTTGCGGTTTGCTGACACTTTTTCATTATGTTTAATAGCCGACAATGTAACAGCTTCAGACAAAACATGTTCAATTTATGTTCCCCTAATAGTGGTTCTTCATCATCATCATCATCATCATCACCATCGCCATCGTCAGCACCACCACCACCACCACCTGTTATGAATGTGCCTTTTAGAGGCTTCATGTTTGCATACTTTGCTTTCTGTGTGTTTTTACACTTAACATTCCTTCAGTACTCCATTATTTTTCCCATGAAACAGCAAACATGAGAAGCAATAACTACAGTTTGTTATGAGCACAACTACCAGTTAACCAATTAAGTTTAATGCACCAAAATGCTTGAAATGTCTGCTTTTGGTTCTTTTCCTGCAAGACAATGTCAAGGTTAGTAGTTGAACTTTTACCTCCTAGTTCACACTGTTTTTCATAAGACAGGGTTGAAAACCGTGTTTTTAATAACTAATCAACTGCATTGGTGGAATTGCCCATATTTCTAAAATGATTAAAGCATGCAACATTAAACAGAATCATACAGTTGAAAGCAAACTTAATACTTCACTGCACTCAATGTTGGGACAGCAATGAATGAGGAATGTATTATTTATCATTATGTTACCCTATCTTGCCTTTTAGATCATTTCTCTTGAGATATTAAAACCTGATATTAATATTACAACAGAAATCATGCACCTAGCTATTGAACAAATATGGGAGAAAGAGACACTACCAATCGACTGGAATAAAGGACTAATTGTCAAAATATCAAAAAAAAGAAAATACATCAGAGGGGAATAATAATATTATGAATTCCCTGTAAAATCCTGTCAAGAATCATATTTAATAGAATTGTGCAAGAAGTAAATAAATTGATAAAGAAAAAACAAGCAAGATTCCAAACAAATAGAATCTTCTGTTTATTGATTTTGAAAAAGCGTTTTATTCACTAAATCGAGCTTATGTATTGAGAACAATAACAAAATTTGGCATACCGGAGAAAATCTGTTGATTAACTTAAACTTATGTTTGAGAATTTGGCTTTAATGTTATGCACAAAGGTGTTGACAGAAAATATTGCAACTATATGTAGAGTGAAACAGTGTTGTATTCTCTCTCTAATTATATTTTTTATTATAATGAATGACATTATGGAAAAGTCAGTAGAAGTGTTAGAAGAGGCTTAAGATGGGGACTGAATGATCCTCTAGAAGACTTGGACTTTGCAGATGATGTTTATCTACTCTCTCATAATTTTGATGATATGCAAAGTAAAGTGAATACTCTATTAGAAGTAATAAAGAAGACTCACATGAAAATTAATATAAAGAAAACTAAAGAAATGAGACTAAATAGTAAGAAAACAAATAAATTGCAGTAGATGATAAAAATATTGATGCTGTTCATGAATTCAAATATCTAGCTAGTATAATTGATAAGAATATTGGAGCCCTAGAAAATGTTAAGAATAGAATAAAGAAAGTAAATGGTGTTTTCGTCCTATTATATTCAATCTGGAACTCTAATATTATATCAAGACTACTAAAATTAAAATGTCCAAAATTACAAACATTTGTCAATAGATATTTAAGAAGAATTATAAGAATAAGATGGCCAGGTACAATTTAAAATTTAGAATTATGGAAAATAACAAATCAAAAAGAAATTAATAGAAATTAAAAAACAAAAGTGGAATTAGATAGGGCACACACTAAGAAAAGAAGATAAAGCAGTGAAAAAAAATGGATTTGGATTGGAATCCCCAGGGCAGTGGAGGAAGAGGAAGACCAAAAAAACATCATGGAAGAGGAATAGTTATCGAAGAAATTGCTAAAGAAGGAAAAACATGGAATGAAGTAAAGAGGTTGGCAAGAAATAGGGTTTGATGGAAATAGTTTGTGAATGCCCTATGCTCCTCATAAGGAGACTCAGGAGATTGATTGACTCTGCCTCTGTTTTTCGGCTTCCGGCTTTCCAAGCGAGCAGGGAGTGTCTAGAGCAGGCAGCCCCAACTCAATGCACTGTGATGTCACATCTTTTAGCCCTGTTGCCCGTGCATCTGACCTTCTTTTCTGCACGGGCAGAAAAGAAGGTCAACACAGGTGGAAAGACAGGCAGTGACAGCACAATTGCTCGATTTGCAATATCAGGTGGTTTGGATTTTTATTGATAGTATTGACTGTGTATACAAAGAGAAATAGAAATAATATTTCATATTACATCCAACTGGGTGTTTAATAGAGCAGATTAACATTTTTATCTTACCTCCTCTGCCACTTATACTGGTACTACATTTAATATTTAAAATTGTATTCGTTTCTGATTCAGTTTAACTTTGTGTACCCTTTTCCCCCTAATTAACTTTGCAGCATGTGGTGGAACTGTCTGTGTTGTACAAAGCCAAAGACTACATTTCAAATTACTGTTGTGAGATAATTGGCTTTTGTGACCAGGTTTACAGTGTTTCATTACTGAAAAAAACTCCTCACACAGGTAAGCAGATCCAAATGTGCTTAATATGTGAGTAGTGTGTCTGTGTAGCCGTGGAAATTTGGACTGAGGTTATTTTAGATAAAGGTTGTTTTGTGAAGAAAGGACTCCTTCATTTTTGGATCATCAGCCGACTGACTGGTTTTATGGTGCTGATCATTTTCACTAGTCGTGGTGGACCTCTCTATCATCATATAATGTTCCACTCCTTTATAGCCATTGTATTCACTGCTATGAGTAAGGTAGTGTCCTTGTAAGTTATACTTTTTAATTGTTTGAACACCCTCACCACACATTAAATGTTTTTGCTGCACTACCTATGTCTATAAACAGATACTGTTTTTCCCCAAACTGAGAGAAAAGTATATGGGGATGATGGGCGAGGGTTAGATGAGGTAGCCACACTTTGAGAAGTTGCCATTCCTGTAACCCACAAGCTGACACTGCTTATTAGGCTGCAGCTGCACTCAAACAAACAAACAACTGTGACACAATGTCCGCTTGCTAGCACAGAATATGCTGACCTTGCCTGCTGCCTATTTTTACATGAATTGAGGCTGCCTGATCTAGAGACTAGAGTTTGATTAAATTCTTCAAATCTCTATGGTATTATGCAGCTTATGCACAATGAGTTAGTTGCTGTTTTCAACTGCAGGTACCCTAAAATGAGTTGAGAATATCTTGAAACATAAGGAACATAACATAGTAGTGTAGAGAAAGGACACAACCCTAATGGGTGACAGTCTTTCAATCGTACATGCATAGCAGATAAGAGGATTGCATAGGCTCTGTTTGTGGGCTCTTTCTACTGCAGATTTATGTGATACTAGCCTAGGTTCTATTGCTTTGTGTTTCTTTTAAGAATCAGACATGAATCCTCTTAATGTGCTAGAGTTTGTATAGTGTCATTTTCAAGAAATTGGTTTTTCCTCAGATGTAATAAGTTAGGAAGAAATGGCAATTAGCCAGCATATTATTAATTTGAAGCAAATCCTGGTGATGGTGTTACTTTGGAAACAACTCTAGAGGAAGAAGAAGATGAAAGTGGTAATAGTTCATTAATCTCCATGTAAACATTCATCCTCCAAGCACAAGCAGTAAAACAGAACCAGGTTCTAGCCCTATGTTGGAATCTATTCATTCATTCATTATCTGTTTACTCTCCCCTTATGTAGGACTTACACCCCCCAGGACTTACAAGCGGGTGCCTGGGGTCAGAGGCCCGTCGAGGAGCAGACACTCATGGATCAGACAGAGCATCCAGGATGGGTGATCAGCCCGATGCCTGGTATGGGATGAAGGAAGTAGATGAAACGAAATGTTGGTTAAATGGATGAAAGGAAAGGTGAGGATGGAGCAGTTGGTGGAATGAATGGCGGGGGAAACCGGAGAACCCGGAGAAAACCCGCCCAGATGCCGCTTCGTCCACCACAAATCCCACATGCAGGTCCCTGGGATTGAACCCGGGCCGCCTCGGTGGGAGGCGAGCGATCTAACCTCTCGGCCATGGTGCCGCCCCTATGTTGAAATCTAGTGACTAAAAATATAGACCCGTCTCCAATGAAGTCCACTAGTTCTAGTTATGTTTGCAGTCCACAGAAAAAGAGAATGAAAATATTAGCAACGATATAAGAAAAATGTTGTATCCTTTTGGTTAAACGAAGGTGGGAAGAGGCATCTTCCATTGTCTAATGTTCACAGCAGATTCTGTTTGGTGATGTAAGTGAAAAATTATATAGCTTGAAAAACAGCTGAAACCTGCACTCTTACAGCCCACTGAGCATAACAAATGTATGTATGATAAAGTAACTGCTTGCTCCATAGAAGCAAGCAGATCAAAGAGAAATCTAACTGAAGAAGATTTGAAGCTCTGGCCATTGGAAACTTTTAAAAATTTTTATTTGGAAGAGCAGATTTTAGTGCATCCTCTACTTGGGTCTGTAATTTGAAAAGGATTCACAAAATTAAAAACATGTGATAAAATTTGTTTCATGGGCATTTGTGGAGGTTGATGATGATGATGACGATGATGATGATGATTCATACACTATTAGTATGGATGGGTCTGTTTGTTATAAAGTATTTATTGTACTACAGGAGAATACAGGCAGTTTTGGGCCTAAAGTTTTAAGGCAGAAGTTTAAGATGGAATATTAATTATGAAGGCAACAGAATCAGAAAAATGGTGAGAAAAATAGTTTAGCTCCATTTTAATAAGGCCTTTTATCCCTGCTTTGCAAACAATTGAGCTCTACTTTGGATTCATGGACAAGTTACAATGACACTACATGTCTTCATGATGTTCTCAGGAAAACCAATAAACTTCTGCAGATTCCTCCTGGCACCATGGGGAAAATTCAACCTTTGGATATGCTTTTCTTCCAGAAATAGAAATCTCTTCATTGTGTAACCGATATTTTAACAGCCAGCGACAACATTCATTTCAAGCTTTTTTTTAGTGAGACAGTATTTTGAAAATGCAGTTTCTTATTTATTACCAAATTTTCTTCTCCCCTGATTCCGAGACATGATAAAAAATAATCATGGTCTGCAACCAAACATACAACAGAGCAACCCCTCCCCCAACTTCATTGTACTGATTAAATTCTGCCTATAAACAAATGTGAGAATACACGAAGAGGAATATGAAAATTATGCAATTATTTTTGTGCATGGTATTGAAAGAACTTGTGTTATAATCAATGCATCAATAGCAGTCACTTTTGTTTTGTTTTTATCCCTGCAAGACCTAACAAGGATGGTCAATTGTCTCCTTGCATCTGCCTGCAGATAATCTACTCCTTTCCTTCCTCTGTTTCAACTCAACATTTTCCAGATTCAGTTGAAAACAGCAGCTCAATTTTGGAACATGGACTTCATACAGCACATAGATGACAGGAACAATTTTGAGATATATTTTAATATGAGTGTAGTGAACTTCCTTGTACTCGCCATACTCACCAATGTTGGTATATTCTGACATTACGTTAGTTTCTAAATCTTGGATAAATTCAATATCTCAAATACACCTATTTCTATATTAATCACTGTATTTATTATGCCAGGTTTGCAAACCATAGGTTTCACTACAAATGCAGTTGATTCTTGAATTTTTAATAGTGAAGTACAGAAAACAGTTGACTAGTGCCAAACCAAATGGCAATGCATTAAAAAGAGCAAATGAATATATAATCATATACAAACAGTTCAGAGAAATTAGACCAGTACTATCTTGTAGTTTGAGTATTGCAGATGTTTATTTGATGTGAGTATTGGCAACTGTTCACAAAAATGAAAGAACAGATGCAATGTAACACCTCCAGAAAACAAACTGCTTTTATATTTGTGGTAGACGTGTCAGAGAAAAAAAGAATTTATTAACCTCCATACCTAATCAATATGTTACCCAATATTATCAACTAATGAATAACCTAAGCGTACCGAGTATGCTCTGCTGCAGCTGCTTTCATGGTCTACTATCTGTCCTCAGGAAACTCATCAATCTATGCTGAAGAAACAGTTGCAGTGTTATAATCAAGAACCTAACACCCATATGACAACCATACGGGAGGTGAAAAGCTTATCTGTAAAATCCATGTATCACAAAATATCAGAACACATTTTAATGTTTACAAGTAAAACATCCCTTCACAGGCAAAAGAGCCTTATGATGCTTTGGTACACACTTTCTGTGTAACAAATTGCAGTCCCTCTGAAACAAAATAACCTAGATACATAACTTATACTTATAGAAGTGACAAGAACCATTCTCATGGTAAATAATTATTGGGAATTAAAAGAAATTGTAAATAATGTGGGATGCAGATATTAACTGCCAGAAAGAAACTAAATCATTCTAGTGTTGCTGCAGACTACCATTATAATTTTTATCATAATATATTGTGTTTTATATGGTTCTATAAAAATATTGTTAATCAAGTTTCTATAAATAATTGTTTGAATTTTAGTTTTATGTTAATTGCTTATGAAAATTAGAAAACAAAATTTTATTAAAGTTTGTTGAAGTAATATAAACATAAGATAATGCAGCAGTAATAGGTTTCACTGATTATTTACAGTTTATCCATTTTTTCTCATTTTTGTTTGGAACTCCTGAGACCTTCAGAATTTAGGGCTAACTTGAGTCTAATCCTAGGAGTTGAAGGGGAGAAAGGAGATAGAGGCAAGAGAAAGGCACTCATTCTCACTATAAGCGATACATTCTTCTGCCCATATTGATATTTTTTCATTACTTTCATTAATTCTATATTGCAGTCAAGGTGCCATGTTTTACATAATTACCATGGTTTCCCTTGTTTACTGGACTATCATTTTTGGGTAAATTTTATTCCAGACTAAGCTCAGATATTCAAGATAATCTTCGTGAACCATAACATTACAGTTACAAGATTTTTCCCCCTAAAATCAGGCATAATTGAATTACTGACATTGGTGGACATGTTTCCAAGTTGAAGAAAAATGTTGAACTTGGTTTATTAAGAGACTGTGTATGATGTTACTGTGCAAGAATCATCTAATTTACCCTTGATTCCCCATAAAAGAGTAAGCAGAATGCTGATAGTTATGAGTAGAGCAAAAACATTGATGATAACAGGTTGTATTCAAATTTGATAATAGGGAAAATACTTTTACTTCAGTAGTTGCATTCACTCTGCAACCTAATCAGAAAAAAAACTTTTGGGAAAGTAATACAGGAATGATGTAAGTGTAGTGAATCAAGAGCAGGTCTCCAGCTTTGCTGCATGCTGTATCTTGTAATAATGTGATTGTCTAATAATTAGTCACTCATATTGGCCACTTCCAGGCTAATGTTGTAAAGCTGAATTAGATTTGAAAAGTTCAGTTCCACCACAGGGACTTTGACCATGGATCTTCAGCTGATGCTGTACCTCTGAGCTACTATAATGACATAGTCGAGCATTCACCAATCTCCCATTAACCATGGATCTTCAGCTGAGCTACTATGACACATTCAAATATTCACCAATCTCCCATCTAATTTCATATAATCTGGGGTCCTTCGAGGCTTTCTCAATAAATCTGGGGTGTTGTACCTAGTTGACTTTCAATATTGCATGTATTCTTTAATGTTCAAGCTTCTGTCATCCACACTTTTAAGGTTGATTTTTATTGCTCTGGCTATGTGTAGGCTAGCTTTAAAAGTTAAACAAGATTGAAACAATGTTTGCTGACAGTCAGGAATGAAACTATGGATTTTTGGCTTTCTGTGCTGATGCCCTACTGCAGCTGTACATCATGAGACTCCTTTATGAACTTTAAACTCCTGTTGGCTGATTTCATATATCCTGAAGTACATTCAAGATCGTCTCATTAACTATGAAATGTCATATATTAAAGGTGACTTGCATTGTTGTAAGTCCTTGTTCAATTTCTGGATCTTTTAGTAAACATCACTGTTAAGGTAATTAATGTCCAATAGTTGTTCTTTCACACTAGCTGGCTTAGGTTAAAGTTGGATATTTGAATCTGATTTGAAAACTTAATGCTACAGTTGGGTTTGAACTCTAGATCTTTGGCTTTCCCTGTCAGTGCTCTGCCACAGACGTACCATGTCCAAACACCAAAACCCATACTGAACTCATCTTGTCAGCAGATTTCATAACTTATTTGTTTGTTACCCCAATTGTAAGTTAGACTGAGAGTTATGGAAAGGAGCATGGTGTTAGAATGGAATGTAATGGAATGAGACGGGGTGGGTAAATGAATGGATGGGTATGTGAAGCAACAGTAAATACATAACCAAGGATGGAAACAGTGTGAAACAACAGAAACCATGCAAATAAATTAATTAAAAGAACATATTCATGTACTTATCAGCTGCACAAAACATACAATTTAAAGGTAGATCTTTAACCATTTTTCTTAAACAGTTTACATTTACAAACTTCAACAAGCTTAGGAAGTTTATTATATAGAGTTATACTTTTATGGGAAATGAATGTATGCTTTTAGTAAGCCTACATAGTAATGTACTGCTATGGGTGTGTTCTAGTGTTATATAAGTGATAATCTTTGTTAAGATTAAAAATACATATTGTAACAAATGAGAGCATTAGTTGCTGTGAAATGCACTTTCTCACTTGGACACTCAGTGTAACACAACATGTTACACTTGAGTCACTGTTGACACAGACTCAGAACAAAATGCAACTGATCCATCGAATCACAACACACAACTGAACAGTTAAATTACAACTCTCAACTGAACTGCACTCAGCACTGTCCACTTTCAACTTTATAACTTCGTAACTAACTTTTCCCGGCGCTAGTCAGCCTCTTATATAGGTCTTGCATACAAAGAGGAAAGTTCTCAAACTTGAAACTGCCGATAGGAATCTTCTGGAGCAGTAATTGCCCAAACACATATTGGGTTTGTTGCGCATGCTATTGTTTTGAAGGGTAACTCGTAGGTAACTTTGCACTGCGGTCACACTACTCCCTCCTCAGGGCTGGTAGTTCTGACCAGCAGTAACATAGTGGGCTAGACGATCTTAGGTGTACACGGGCATCTTCCCTTGGGGCAGCCTCTGGATGCAGTAGACTATATCATTCATCCTCTTCACCAAGTGGTGGTCCTTCATGGTTGTTGAAGCTTGGGGCAATGCCCCTTGGTCCTGTCAGGGTGATACCACCACACAGAATTACTTTGCTGGAAACCTTGGCTGTTGGCTTGCCGGTGTAATGGGTCTTCATCCGGTCGCTCGCTACCTGGATGTGTTGATGGCCCATATCGTGAAGACTGTCCACGGGGTTCTCCATGTAGTTGATTGCTGGCTATTCTCCTCCACAGGGGCTCCCAAACATTAAGTCGCATGGAAACACAACTCCCTGCCTAACACCAAGCTGGTTGGTGTCAACCCGGTGGTGTCGTACGTGACGAGTGGCAGGCCAGGAAGAAAAGCAGCACCCAGACATTCCAGTCCCTCTAGTGATTACCTTCCTCAGATGTTCTTCAAATGTCTTGATATACCGCTCAACCATGCCATCTGACTTCGGATGGAGAGGCGTTGTGCGATTCTTGTGCACTCCCAAGTTGTTCCAGTCCTTCCCTCATCAGGTTCGACTTGAAGTCGGTCCCCTTATCGCTGTGTAGCTCTTAACGGTACCCCAAAGTGGCAGAGCGGTTCTTCCACGATGCAGTTCGTGATCGTCATGGCCGCCTGGTTAGAACTGGCATACACCTCCGGCCACTTGGTGAAGTAAACCATGACCACCACCAGATACGTATTACCCCTGTCAGACACAGAGAACTGTCCCACTATTTCAATGACGATGCGTTCGAAGAGTGCTGCTATGTTACACTGTTGCATGCAAACCCGGATCCCGCGATTCGCCTTGTACAAATATTGACGGCACCACCTCTCAGCGTCTGCCCCCAGCCTCAACCAGTATTATTGTTGGAGCTTGTCAATTGTTCGGTTGGGTCCAAGATGTCCTCCCAAAGTCTCCATATGTACTTCCTTCAGGATCAAATGCTCTCTCTGGGACTTCCCGTCAGGTGACTCCCAAATTCTGAACACACCTCCCTTGCTCTTTAGTGAGTTCCTTATGGCCCAGTAGAACTTATACACACTACATGTGGGTGTATAAATTCTCCCCCTATTTCTGAACTCGGTCTAGTTTCTGCCTCCACTTCTCTCAGAAACGTCCCCAAGTCTGCGTCCGACAGCTGCTCCCTCTGTCCTACGCTATTTCACCCATCTGTAGGTACCGCCAAAATCACATGGACAGCTGCGGCACGTTTATTCTCCACCTTAGTGCAGTGGCCGCACTGCTTTGGCCAGGGTCTTCTTGATATGGAATCCACATTAGAGTACTCCTTCCTCTCCGATGTTCTGATGTGAAGTTCTGTTCTTGGAGCCTCTGCACCCAACGAGTTTTCTGGTCCTGAGTTCTTAAAGCTCAACAGCAAATGAGGGCGTAGTAATCATTCCTCAGGTGGAATGGCTGACCGTACAGGTGCTAATGGAAGTGTTCCAGTGCCTTCACTACTGCTGGAGCTTCTGCAGGAAAATGCAGTAGTTCTTTATTTTTTTAAAATAGAGAGTTGAGGGTTGTTACACTACATCACTATGATATTCTTACTTGAACGCGTTTCGGGAGACGGCTTGTTCCCATCGTCAGCATGGGAACAAGCCGTCTCCCGAAACGCGTTCAAGTAAGAATATCATAGTTATGTAGTGTAACAACCCTCAACTCTCTATTTTAAATTATGACACATCACTGTTACAAGCTTCTAAATCTTCAAAAATTGAGCAGTAGTTCTTTTCCGCGTTGGAGTGCGTCTTGTTGTAGTGCGCTTTTACTCGCTCCTGCCAGTCCTGGACCTGGATAGTATGCTTCCAATACTGCTGTTGCTGGTGTCGGTGCCCACGACAAAATCGCCGCCCGATTGTGGAAAACCTAAAACAGGTTCACTGTAGAGTGCTAACTTAAGCGCCTGGAACGCGCCCTCGGCCCCTTCTCTTCAAATGTGAAGCCGGTGTTCTTCCGTCAGACGAGTGAGGGGCTTTGCGATGCTGGTGAAGCCTCTGACAAACTGGTGTTAGTAGCTGCATAGGCCCAGAAAACTGCGCAACCCTCCTTTATCTTTTGGGTGGGGCCAATCTCTTTCAGCCCAAGCCTTCTCCGGGTGCATGGCCACCCCAGTTGATGAGATTATGTGACGCAAGTAATTAACCTTCTTGTAGAAGAGTTGGCACTTTTTTGCGTTCAGCTTCAGGCTGGTTTGCCTGCAGTCTCTCTAATACCTTGGTGAGGTTCTTATGATGGTCTTCGAAGGTGTGCTGCAAATGACGATGTCCAGGTATAGCAGGCAGACGATGTAAGTCAACCCACTTATCACTGACTGCATGAGGCGCTGAAGATGGCTGGCACGTTGCAGAGGCCGAAGGGCATAATCGCAAACTACCAAAGCCCTTGGTCTGTCGAGAATGCGGTCTTATCTCTGGGATCTAGAGCCACTTAACATATCTTGTGTATCTTTATTGATAGTCAATTATCTTGGGAAACACACACAAAGTACATGACCGGTAAACTGTCCAGGGTTATTTACTTAATAAGGATAACTATATAAGATGTGCATATTTTGCGTATTTCCAAAGCATAATTGCATGTGGTATTTTACTTTGGGGAAACAGTACCTATGTTAAGTATCTTCTACTACTACAGAAGGAAGTTATAAGAATCATAACAAACTCACCTAAAGCGGCTATATATATACATACTATTTCTTGATATACTTTAAAGATAAGTTCCTGATATGCAGCATAGATATAATGTACAATACAAGAAACAAACAGCACCTTGATATACCATATCATAGATTAGCTAAAGTATCAAACAGTTATGATGTTTTAGGTATCAAACTTTTCAATAACATCCCCCTTGAAATATCTAACAAGCCACTTAACATTTTTAAACACAAACTGTATGACTACTTAATAAAAAATCCTATTTATGATTTAAGTGAATTCTTTGTCAATCATATTGACTAAATAAGCTAACTAGTAAAATAGATAAAGTATATATATACTATGTGATCAAAAGTATCCGGACACCCCACAAACATACGTTTTTCATCTTAGGTGCATTGTGCTGCCTGGTACTCATCCGCGACGTCATTAGACATCGTGAAACAGCAGAATGGGACGCTCCGTGGAACTCAAGGACTTCGAACGTGGTCAGGTGATTGGGTGTCACTTGTGTCAGAACTCTGTACGTGAGATTTCCACACTCCTAAACATCCCTAGGTCCACTGTTTCTGATGTGATAGTGAAGTGGAAATGTGAAGGGACATGTACAGCACAAAAGTGTACAGGCCGACCTCGTCTGTTGACTGACAAAGACCGCCGACATTTGAAGAGGGTCGTAAAGAGTAATAGGCAGACATCTATCCAGACCATCACACAGGAATTCCAAACTGCATCAGGATCTACTCCAAGTACTATGACAGTTAGGCATGAGGTGAGAAACCTTGGATTCCATGGTCGAGCGGCTGCTCATAAGCCACACATCACGCAGGAAAATGCCAAACGACGCCTCGCTTGGTGTAAGGAGCGTCAACATTACACGATTGAACAGTGGCAAAACGTTGTGTGGAGTGACGAATCACGGTACACAATGTGGCGATCCGATGGCAGAGTGTGGGTATGGCGAATGCCCTGTGAACGTCATCTGCCAGCGTGCGTAGTGCCAACAGTGAAATACGGAGGTAGTGGTATTATGGTTTGGTCGTGTTTTTCCTGGAGGGGGCTTGCACCCCTTGTTATTTTGCGTGGCACGATCACAGTGCAGACCTACATTGATATGTTAAGCACCTTCTTGCTTCCCACTGTTGAAGAGCAATTCGGGGATGGCGATTGCATCTTTCAACGCGATCGAGCACCTGTTCATACTGCACGGGCTGTGGCGGAGTGGTTACACGACAATAACATCCCCGTAATGGACTGGCCTGCACAGAGTCCTGACTTGAATGCTATAGAACACCTTTGGGATGTTTTGGAACGCCGACTTCGTGCCAGGCCTCACCGAACTACATCGATACGTCCTCAGTTCCGCACTCCGTGAAGAATGGGCTGCCATTCCCCAAGAAGCCTTCCAGCACCTGATTGAAAGTATGCCTGCGAGAGTGAATGCTGTCATCAAGGCTAATGGTGGGCCAACACCATATTGACTTCCAGCATTACCGATGGAGGGCGCCACGAACTTATACGTCATTTTTAGCCAGGTGTCCGGATACTTTTGATCACGTAGTGTATATACACTGTAACTGTGTAAATAATGACAAAGTAATCATCAATTGTAAATGTGGAACTGACTTTGTCTATTGCTTACAAGCTTAATGGCAATAAAATAATAATAATAATTATTATTATTATCATCATCATCATCATCCCGATTCAGGTCCAATGTTGAGAACCACTGGACACAAGCAAGAGTTTCTAGGGTGTCAATCTGTGGTAAAGGGAAACAGTCTTTTCGGGTGACAGAATTCAGCTTCCTGTCGTCCACGCAGAAGCGTAACTCGTCTTTTCTTCTTCACTAGGACTAGAAGAATACAAGGACTTTCGCACTTTTCGATGTTCCCTCTGGATCTCATGTCCTCCAGCATGTCCCGTACCTCCGCTTGCTTCGTCAGAGGAATTGTCTTAGTGATTGCCAGATAGGTCGGGCGTCTCCGATGTCGACATAGTGGCGTGCTCGGTCGGTGCGACCGTAATCGCCGTCCCCTTGGCTGAAGACAGACTGATATTGCCTAAGTAGATGCCGGACCCTCTCCAGTTGTGCCGCGGTCAGATGGTTGGCCGCCCTCTTCACCAAATCTTGCAGCAGGGGCCCCAGATCTTGCGACGATCCCCTCGGATCCGCCTCATGGCGATACTCTCGCAGCTGCTCTCATTTCCCCAGTTCCTTCCGGCCTGTATGTCCTGGTAGGTGTCCGATAGATTCCGCCACTTCAACCCCAAAAGGGCCTCCTCCACAGGCAAGGTATCGTCCTATGCCTTCAGTAGCTGGCAGGGCCGAATCGGCTTCCTTGACGGTAAGCCCTTCGTCACGTCAGGTCTAATTACGGACACGGCTACACCCGTATCCACTAGTATCCGGCACCGCTTCCCTTTTATCCAGCCGTCCGCGGCGTGGTTGTTATCCATTCTTCTGCCCAAAGCACGCAGCGTCACTAAACGGGGTGGTGATGACGGCCCCGAAGTGTCCCTCGCCACGCCGGTACTTATTCATTTCCCGCCCGCCCTTCGGCGGTGTGGAAGTCCTTCACTAGGTGTTCTGGCTGGCCACACACGCCACTTGAAGATCTTTGTTGACTCCTGGTCTTCGATGTATGGGCAACTGTTAACTTGGCCATCTCCATCCTCAACGCGGCCGTTAGCGCCTTGTGGATGCTCTTGTAATCGCCGAGTATCAGACACTGTCATATCTCGGCGTCACGCATCCCGTCGACAAAGGCATAGCCAGCTTCCCGGGGTACACAGCTGGGCGGGAGGTTCACCAGCTGTTCAATTGCCAGGGCAAACTTCTGCAGCGTCTCCCCTGGATGTTGCAGCCTTGACTTGAATTGGCTACGATAGGATGCGGACGGCCTATGGTTCTCGAACACCGCCATCAGAATTCACATTCTAGACTTCTGTCGCTCGTCCCCGGAGGCTATTACCTGTACGGCTTCCTCCTGTGCTGACCATCGGTCGTGGGTAACGAAGGCGGCGAATTGTCGGTGGAAGGCTTCGAAAGCTGATGTTCCGTCAAATCGGATGTATTGACGCTCGCAGATGTTGTGTCGCATCCTGTTGTCTTGACCTTCAAGTCTTAAGTCTTCTGTCAAGCATTTCTTCCATCATGGCGTTCATTTCCTTGGTGCTGCCATTGACTCTTCCTTCCAAGATGCTAAGCCATTCCTTGAAGTCTTCTAGGGCGTTGATGTAATGGCCAAGATCTCTTACCTTTTCGCCAAGCTCTTCCACATTTTTCTTCATGCCGACCAGTTGTTTGTCAATTTTGCTTGACAATTCCATATTCATCTTGGACACTTCTGTCTGCATCTTCTCCTGGTAGATGTTATTTCATTTCCCATCTTATCCATTCTGGATTCCTTTTCCATTTCGGATTCCATATTTGCCTCTTCTCCATTCCTGATTTCATGATTTTCACTTCACTTAATAATTCTTTAAATATTTGCTCCCTCATTGTGTTTATATCCCACTCCTGGCACCATGTAACAAACGAGAACACCAATTGTTGCAAAACACATTTTATAACTTAGACACTCAGCATATCACAACCCATTACACTTGAGTTATTGTTGACACACACTCAGGACAAAACATAACTGATCCATTGAATCACAACTCACAACTGAACTGCTCTCAGCACTGTCTACTTTTAACTTTGTAACTTCTTAACTAACTCCTCCAGGTGCTAGTCAGCCCCTGATATAGGCTCTGCATACAAAGTGGAATGTTCTTGAAGGGGAAGTTACTAGAAACTACCCAACGGAATCTTCTGGAGCAGTAATTGCTCCATCTAAGGGGAAGTGGCGCATAATGGGTTTGTTGTGAAGGCTATTGTTTTGAAGGGCCTTCCATTAGCCTTACCCAGCCAGTCAGCGAGGTAAAATGGGCTGGGATGGGCCCACACGGGTGGTTCATACCTAACTTCACTGTTATCACAATATGTTTCCATGCATAACTGCTATAAACATGTTACTAAAGCAGGCACGGAATTTGTTGGTGACTGATCTCTGACCACTACTGGAGCTGAACAGCATTACCACATGTTAAAGGGCAGAGCCAAGTTAAAAGTATAAACAAGGATGAAGACCGTAGGACTTAAGTAAATACAACTTGGAATGCATTCCTAAATCAATAACAAGCATAACCTGAAAGTCTCACATTGATAACAATAACAAAACTGGTGCAGGCCAATCAGAAAAGTCCTTATGACAAAGCAGTTGCATTGTATCAAATGTTAAAATAAATAAATAAACAAATAATACACATTGTCAATTATATTCCTGCTCTGGTAATGCAACACTTCCAATTTAGATATTGTGGCCGTTGCTCACTGTTTGTACATTGCTCATTAAACAACATTTTGGCTGAAAACCAATGAAATAGAACAAACACAATCACTGTAACTGATCTATGAGTGCTCACTGAACTTATTACTGCTAACATAAAAGTTACAACCTCTACTGAAGATAAAACATAACATCAACTAAAGATTTCGTTCATATCACTTAGCTGAACATGATGTCTGTTTTGTACCACATGGTAACATGATAAACAAAAGAGGAAGGAAGAGATTTGGACAGGCAACTTGAAAGCTTTGGTTCATAGCAGCACCCATTGCTAAAAGATGAGTACAAATGTACATTATTATTTTTGCAAGTAATTAACTTAGGAATCTGGTTTTTTGACTGCAGACTTCAAAACAAAATGCCCTTCTAGAACAGATTCTTTCCTTTTCTAGATTGCCAGTAAATTTTGTGGGTGCAGATGTTATTTATATCAGCAGTTTTAGAGCCTAAATTCAGTGTCTTAACTGTACAATGCTGCAAGGCAGAGCATGCTTCTTATTGGGTTTTGCACTGACCAGTTCCACCCACCTCTCACCGTAAAATTTTGTTTCCTGTAGTTATATATTTCTCTGAGCAATGGCTCTGGAACTATCCTCACTCTAGTCCTATTTACTCTACATTTCCATTTTCCCTATACAAAACTTTTAGGGTGCAAATCATTTGTTTACTAACTCCTCTAAATGATAGGTGATGCTGAAGTTCTTGAGTCTCAATCATATGTGCTTTTACTAAATTAACAAATGTCATGTATAACTTTGCCCTTTATCCTTTAGGCATTTGTTTTCTGTAGTATTTATAGTAAAGATGTTGTCAACAGCTTTCCCTCGTTTATGAAAGCCCATCTGAAACTCGGAGAGAATTTTGGATTTCTCCACCCACCTCTGCAGTCTGCTGGCCAGGATTCTTGTGATATTCTTCTTACCTACCTTGGATAATATTACTATACTCCTTTAGTAGTTTAATTTATCAATAATTTGCTTATGTTTATAAATGGGATGTATGATTGCCTTTATTCAGATTTCTGGGATATACCCGTTTTCTTGAATAAAATTAATTATGCTTAGCTATGCTTATACTATTGTATAATTCGTATTCTGACTTATATAATCAATTCCTGCATTTTTATTACATTAAATTATTTTGTCTTAATTTACAATTTCCTTGGCTGTTATGCTACATTACCTGGGGATATTATTAGCTGCACCTGGTCTATTTTAGAGTTCACTGAATTCTGAGGACTAGCTTAATAACAATGCTCATCTATCACTTTGAACCTCATTAAACAATGTTAGGGAACATTGCTGTGTACAATGAATGTGTGTTATGCTGTTTCCTGTGTTGTAAGAGTAAAAATTGTTGCTTCACAGACATCCGTTGCACTAGTGCTAACAAGAAGGGAAGACACAGGTTAACCTTGTGCTATCAATACTTAAATTTGTCAGTTTATTTATGGTTTGAAAGGTGAACTTTATGATTTTGTGTTTTCTATTCTCAACATAATGGGTAAATCATGTGATTTTACACCTCAAAAAGGTAAAAATGCTGATTACAACTGATTTGTGTTCAAATCGGAGAGATTTCTCAAACAGTGGGGGTATCTGAATCATCTACGAGACAAAAAGAAAATCGAATTTGTTATGGACCTAGCCCCTTAAAGAAAGAATAAATGTAGGCAGAAACAGATTCTCATACCTAGAATAGAGCGTTGATTGAAAAATATTTGTGAAAGAAGTAGGTTTGCTAGTGCAGAAGAAATTAAATTCAAGCTGAAAGATAGTGGCATCGCTTCATCTGAAAGAACTATTAGGTGCAAACCTTCAGAAATCAATTTAAAAGCCACAGACTTGCCAAGAAACCAAAATGAACTGCTGCTATGGCTGCAAAACAACTCAGCTGGGCAAAGGAGCAAAGGATAAAGACTTAAAATTCTGGAAATCGGTAAATACAAAAATCTTCATTGTAAAAATTCTTATCAAGTTAAACTTCACATTTGAAATGCATTATCATTAACCAAAGTTCAGATTTGAAACAATTCACATAGACTTCTTTTACTTCAGGTTTGTTTTAGTGATGAAAGCACCTCTGAAATTCTGGCAAACAGAGCTCAGTTTGTGCAAAGACATCCTGTTGAAATGTATCATCCAGATTATGTTGTGCAGAGTGTAAAACATCCCACCAAAGTCATGATATGGTCAGTCATCAGTGGCAAAGGTACTGGACGTCTATATGTTGTTCAAGGAACAATGCAGCAGGATCAATATAGGGAAGCATTGCAGAGTAGGCTGCTGCCTCAAATAAGAGACTGGTTCCCAAATGAAGAACCATTCATATTTATGCAAGATGGGGCAAGATGTCACACTGCAAAATCAGTGATAGCTTTTCTGAGAGAGTAGGACTATCCTTTGTTACTGTGGCCAGGGAATTCACCATATATGAATCCCATTGAAAATGCCTGGAAGCTTGTGAAAAAAGAAGTGGCAAAAGAAGTGATTACTACAAAAACTAGGCTTATTGAAAAGATCATAGAAGCCTGGAATCATCATCCACATCTACAAGAGACAATTCAGGCACATATAGATAGCATGCCAAGGCGAACTAAAGTATTAATAGCTGCCAAAGGTGGCTTGACTAAGTAGTAAAAGTTTCACATAATTGTAAGCATCTGACAACAGTTCAGAAACATATACAATTATCACCATAAGCATGTATATTATACTTCAAATTCATCAGTGTTTAAGGATATGCAGTGTCTTGATGTAGGCTAGTAAAAATAAAAACAAAAACAAAATTAGTTGCATGTTTTGTCTCCTAACCTCATATTATAGTGAAAAATAATAATATGGCCAGATACTGTACTATATATAACTTCAAAGTGTTATTCCGGATTTCCACGAAGAATGACTATCACTTTCCATACATCTTTAGCATCATATTCCTTTATAATCTTTATTACTTTTTTCTGTATTTCTGCATTTCCAGATGATATTCTTGTTTCAACCGTTCATCTCCTGTTTTCCTCTATCTTACTATGAATTGCACTTTCTCTATCTTTTCATTTTTTTTATGCTCCTCATTGAACCTGTCTTCAGTTTACTTCAGTTACCCCTTTCGTAATTATCATTCACTGTCTTGCCCAAAGCATCACATAACTCAGAGCCCCTGTAGCATTTTCCTATATTATGTACTTTTGACATGTAATTTTGTATACTGGCAAATTTGTTCACTACTATCTTTTTTATCTTTTTATTTATTTGCTAAGCTGTATACAGATTAGTATGACTGGTGTTCAGCCCTGGCTCTTTGCCAGTCATACTCATATTTTACAGTAATTTCTTATTTGTAATTTATTACATCATTTATAAATTGTTGTTTAACTCTATTTACTGTCCATACTTTTCAACTTTATATAAAAATTGCTCAATCTTCTTACTATGTTTATGAAACATTTCCACTACTGCTATACTTCTATCTATGTTGAACCATTTCTCATTTTTTTTATTTATGTATTTATTTATTTATTTATTGTGCTAAGAGATTTACAATTTGATTGTCTACTGAACTTTGGCCCTGGCCACTCATTCTGTAGACAATCACTACAGTTTATCTACATTTTACAATTTCCCATCAATAAATTATCTTGCTTCAGTTTTTCACGTCCCATTTCCACTTGTTTTTCACTTATCACTTATTGATTACTTTACCATCACACATTCACCATAGTTTTCCATTCAAAGTAAGATACACTACCTCTTACTTTTCTCTATCCACTGTCCAAAGCCATTTATTTTTGACTTTACACAAAAACTGTCCAATGCTCCAAGCATCCTTGCACATAATTTCGATTATAAGGTTCACTACTAGTATTCATTGTTTCTCTAAATATTTTGTCTATTCCCTTCTTTCCACTTATACTAAGAATATTCTCTTACCCTCCCATTTTCTTTCTCCACCTTTTTATACTTAAGTTTTCCATTAATATCAACAGCTAACAGAAAGTAACCACTTAAGAGCATAGCTTCATTACCTTAAAGTTATTTAGCATATAACCCATTACACGTTAATGTCTTTTCATGTTTTCTATCAAGAATGTTAAAGCATTTAGCTGGAAAAATGGAACAAATTTATTGCTTTCCTTATCTTTACTTTGCCTACCAACTTTTTTGTTCCTATTTTGACGTCGCTTTCCCACAGACTTTAAATTTCTGCATCGCTATCCCTTACTTTAATGTTGAAAAATCCCATCATAATATCCTCTGAAATTTACATGTAGTTCTCAACTTTTCTATACTTTTGCTCAGCAAGCTAAGTAAGTTAGGATTATGAAATAATTACACTAGGGAGTAATAAATTATCCCTATATATATATATAGAGCAACACCTTAACATATTGATTATCTGCTATCACCCATATTATTTCCATACATGTAGATCAACTTCCTTTATTAAGTTATTCAGTGATTTTCATACAAAGATCCCGAATCCACCTGATACTCTTACTTTTCTTGTTACTGTTTCTCCATTTCTCCCTATAAAGGTAAAACTACTCAGTATCCTCTTTTAACCAAGTTTCAACCACTGCTAAATAGTCTGCCTTTGTTATGAATGGACTCAAACTTTGTCAGACTCTTGACAATTGCCTTTTCTTCCACCTGGTATGTTGTCACCTGTGGACACCTTTGCACCATTCACCTAGAGTTCTAAATTACACCATTTCTATGGTCGTTTTTGCAACAACTTTAATTTTGTTGTTTCATTTTGTTTCTCAATATTCAGTTTTCTGTTTTGCTTTAGCACCTCTCTCACCACTAGTATAGTAATTTCTCTAGTATTGAACTCTCCATACCTTTTGCCAATTCAAAAGACTTCCTTTATTTCCCAACCACCTAAGATCATTTTTGATCTGTCTTTAATCACTTCTTGTATAAGCTGCAGAGGTCTGAATCCTCCTGTTTCTGGAACTCCAATAAATATGAAGTTGAATTTTCTCATACTGTCTTGTATCTTGCTAATTCTTGCATTCAGCACTCCTTTCTTATTTGTTCTTTTCATTTTTTCACCACTCTTGCTGCAGGATTCCAACATCTTGCTGTAATGTTCTTATGTCTTCACCCAAATTATTTCCAGAATCTTTAATAAGTGATTTCACTTCCCTTTCATCTTCCAATGTCATACTAGATGTGGGTCCTGGGTACAATTCCCATCAATAGAATCATAATAATAACTGCAACTTTCAGTACCACTTGCTATATTTCTCTTCTTCATTACCTTCATCTTTACCTTAAGAGATTGAAACAGCCAAAAATGCTTCTGATACTGTTCTGTATCAATCACATTCCTTATGCAGCTTTTTCTTTTCCCTCTTGTTCTTTAAATCCAACTGCTTCCTATGATTGCTGACTAGCAACTCCATTTCCATGCACATATTATACTGTCTCTAGAAAGTCTTCCTCCGTGGTCTAGTGGTACCATGCTAGCCTCTAGTTTCTGCCGTTGCGGGTCAAACCCGGTGGAGGGCGATGGATTTTTTCGGGTGCAAAAATTACAAACTTTCAGCTGTGGATTGACAATGAAAGGGTACGTGATATGGACAATATAGATTCAAGAGAAAATTGACATGAAAGGGTGGAAATGAATCAAAAGATGTCAGCAATAACTTTAAGAAATGAAACAGGAAGATCAAAGTTTACAACTCAGCAATTTGCAGCAAACATGAGAAAGAAGTACATAATGGCGAGGCTAGTCCAAACAGCATAGCTAACAGCAGAGAGCAGAAAATTGATGACCGTGTGATGACGGAGGGCCCAAACAGTTGAATCAGCTGAGCGCGGTAGGACTGCAATGGTGGCGACAACAGTGGCGGAGGGAGGAGCCATAGGAGTGACGTCACCCAAGAGAATTGCTGAGCGCGGTAGGACTGCAATGGTGGTGACAACAGTGCCGGAGGGAGGAGCCAGAGGAGTGATGCCACCCAAGAGAATTGTTTCACCAAGGAGGGGAGAGGCAGAAGTTGCACGCGTGCTAACGGAGGGGAGAAAGAAGATATGGTATCAAGGAAGTGCGGAGAATACAGAAGAGGGGGAAGAAGATAGTATTGTTTCATCTGAACATGGGAGCATTGCGGTATCAGATAAAAATAAAATGTTAATGCCGAAAGAAGGAATTGAATTAAGAAGTACGAAAAGATTAGATGGATTTAGATACAGAGCAGGCTCACAATAGGAAAAAGGGACAACAAGGAGAATGGGCTTCTGGAACTGTGAGGGTTTAAAAAACAAGTTAAATGTGGGAGTTTTGAAACAGCTGTTGGCGAAAGTGGATTATTTAGAGGTAGTAGAAACATGGTTAAAAGAGGAACAGATAAATATAAAGGACTTTGAATACATTGGTAGGAAAGGAGAGGTGATAGCTAGAAAGGGAAGAGTATCTGGAGGTATAGGTTTCTTTATAAGAAACAGCTTAAGTAAGGAAATTAAAGAAACATGGTCTAGTAGTAAAGAAATACTGTGGGTTATAATGGATGTTAAGTACATAGATGGGAATATACTCTGTGTAGGAATAATATAAAACCCCCTGCATCCTCGCGGTTTCATAATCCAGATCTCCTTAATCAAATCAAAAAATATATAGATAGGCTGAACGAGAAATTTGTAACTGCAGAGGTAATACTAATGGGAGACTTTAATATCAGGATTGCGGAAAGTGATACATATGTTGGAAATGATTAGATGAGTGATGAAATTGTGTTTGAAAGTGACAAACTTAGGCAAAGCAAGGACAAATTTGTTGATAAAGAGTGAAAAATTTATTGATTTTTGTGAGTTGAATGCTTTAGAAATTTTGAATGGAAAATGTGGGGAAGATGAACAAGGAGAATTTACCTTTGTTAGCAATAATGGGCAGAGTGTAATAGATTTTGTGTTGTGGCCTCCGAATTTAGGACATATTTTAAATAATTTTAAGGTATTAAATTTAAGCTTGACTAGCGGGCATTATCCACTGATTGTGGATTTTATGATGCACACTGCACAAGTAAAACACAATATAAGAGTGGAAAGCTATTGTAAAAAAGAGTATATTAGCTATAAATGGAAAGAAGAATTTTGTGACACATTTAAACAGACTCAAGATTTGAATTATGGAAAGATATGTCTATGTGGAGTAACATTCATGCTTAAGAATAATCAAATTGAGAATGCAATAGATATCATTAATACAGTTATGCAAAGGGCGGGAGAGGAAATGAAAACAAAAAAGAGGGTTTACATATATGATAAGGACTGGTTTGATGAAGAATGTAGGGTATCAAAAAGACAAGTTAAACAACTGTTGGTTAGGTGGAGGGAATTAGGTGATAGAAAATCTAGGGACGATTATATGCAAGGGAGGAACTCACATAATTTATTGTTAGAGCAAAAGAAAAAGGACTGGTGAGAATGTAATGAAAGGAATTTGATAAAATGTCTAAATGAAAATAATGTTAATAAGGTATGGCAGGTTCTTAAGTCAACCTATAATAAATGTGTAACTAAACCCAATGTTGAGCCAGGACAATGGATGGAGTATTTTAAAACATTATATGGGGAAGAAAGGAGTATAGGAAGTACGGGATTTTTGGAAATAAGGAATGTTTTTGTAGAGATATTGGATGGTGAAATTAGGAGTGAGGAAATAATAAAACAAGTTAAGTTACTGAAGAAAAATAAAGCTACTGGAATTGATGGCATCCCAACAGAGTTTCTTAAGGAGTGGTGTAATGAAACAGGAAGAGTGAACATTTTATTAGATTTATTTAATGTAATTATTAGAAAGGGTTATGTACCTAAACGATGGAGGGAAGTTATCATCCATCCTATATATAAACGCAAGGGCAATGTCAATAAACCTAATAACTACAGAGGTATTGCATTATTATCGAATATAGGAAAACTTTTTGCGGGCATTTTGGCAGCGAGACTACAATTTTGGATTGAAGAATATAATATCCTTTCGGAATTCCAGATGGGCTTTCGCAAGGAAAGGAGAGCAATTGATTATTTATTATAAAGACATTAGCAGACAAATATTTAAAAGAAAAAAGGGGTAAATTGTATATGGCCTTTGTAGACTTACAGAAAGCCTATGACCGAATTGAGCTACAACTTCTGTGGAATAAATTAGTGTGTAAGGGAGTAAGTCAGCAATTGGTGAATATTCTTAAAGCACTGTATTTTGAGAACACCTTCTGTGTAAGGGTGGAGACAGGCTGTGTAACAAAAGAAATTCCACAAAGGAAAGGCCTTAGGCAAGGATGTAAGTTAAGCCCAGTTTTATTTAATTTATACATATACGATGTCTTACTAGAAATTGGAAGGAATAATAACGTGCACCAGTAATTAACAACATCCAAATCCCAGGACTTCTTTTTGCAGATGACCTAGTGGTAGGATCTATTACAGTAAGTGGTTTAAAACAATCATTACAAGCAATTGATGTATATTGTAAAGAATGGAGATTAAAAGTGAATCAAGAGAAAACACAGATTGTGGATTTCAAAAAGGGGGGAAAATTAAGCAAATATGAAAAGTGGAAGGGAGAGAATAAAGATTACAGGGTGGTGTGTGACTGTATCTATTTAGGAGTAAAAATAGATGGAGGTAATAAATGGGAGAAACAAAAGAAGTTTGCATTAGCAAAAGGTAAAGGGGCGATGGCAGCAATTAGAAGCTGCAAATATAAAGTACCTAATATAAATGTTAAATGGCTGGAAAAAGTTTATGAGATGGTTGTGGAGGCAAAAATGATGTATGGTATAGAAATATGGGGATTAGATAGAGGATGGGAAAGTATAGATGTGGTGCACAGGATGTTTTGTAGAGAAATACTAGGGCTACCGAAGTCAATTGTAAGACAGGTAGCACAATTACAAATGGGCAGGGTGGCAACTAAGGGGAAGATAATGGAAAGAGCTTTGAAATTTTGGTTCAGAACTTTAAATCTAGGAAAAAGTAATGTGTTAAGACAATGTATTGAATACCAAGAGAATAGCTTAATGAATGATGGATGGGTAAGTAAATTACGGAACATTTTGGAGAAAAATGGGTTAGGAGATATGTGGAGAAGGAGAGAAAATAGCGTGAAAAATGTTTGGAAAAAGGCGAGGAAAAGACTGGAAGATATAGAAATACAAATCATGTTCAGTGAGATTGCCGAAAAGAGCTCATTAGTTTGCTATAGGCCAATGAAAAATACATGGGGTAGGGAAAAATATATAGACATAGTAAATAAAGGAGAGAATCTATTCCATGGGTAAGAACCCGAGCATAGAGGCTAAAAGGGCTAAGACAGGGTATTCCTCAGAATCAATGTCCGATATGTGGTGGTAATGAAGACATTGAACACATAGTATTTAAGTGCCAAGGAACAGAAAATTGGAGAAAAGAATTTTTTAATAAGAAGTGGTTGAAGGGGGATAGAAATACGCTTATGATTGAAATGATATGCAAGGACGCTAGAAGCATTGGACAGTTTTTGTGTAAAGTAAAAAATAAATGGCTTTGGACAGTGGAAAGAGAAAAGTAAGAGGTAGCACATCTTACTTTGAATGGATAACGATAGTGAATGTGTGATGGTTAAGTAATCAATAAATGAAAAGTGAAAAACAAGTGGAAATGGGACATGAAAAAAAAAAAAAAACTGAAAAAACAAAGAGCAAGATAATTTATTGACAAGAAATTGTAAAATGTAAATAAACTGTAGTGATTGTCTACTGAATGAGTGACCAGGGTCAAAGTGCAGTAGACAATCAAATTTGTAAAACTCTTAGCACAATATAACAAAAATCCATAGTGCAAACCTCTTCCACTAATCTTACTGCACAACATTTGTGGCTTAATTAGTCAGGCAGAAAGTCAATGTTCTCTGTCTAGCTAAGCTGAGAATTGATTGATTTCTGCTCCTAAAAGTTTAGTTGAATAACTGTAACTAAATGTATTAATAATTAAAATCTATATAGGGCTAAAAGCTCTCAATTGCTTATTAAAATAATAATAAAAAAAATAAATAAAACAGTGTTGTTAATGTTTAATTTATCATCATTCATCCACATCTGCAATTCTGAAATTGTGCTGCTGGTGTATGACTACTTTTGAAAATGAGATTTGCATTCTTGCAAAGAGAACAGTTTATAGGAACTGTACAGGATGGAGATCATCGACATAAATAAAAAGTAGAATAGGTTCTAAGATGAATGCATGGGATTCACCTGATCTTAAAGCAGCAGGGTCTGAATGAAAACCATCAGTTTAAATAGTGGTATCTATTTTCAGCATAGGAAGTAAACCGCTTGTTGACTAATCTTTTAATACCAAGGATAACTAATTTTTTTTAATCATTATATTAGGATCCACAGTATCTAAAGCCATATTTTAGAACCAATCCTGTTGCATGTTCTTTAGTATCTCTTGATTCAAAAATGTTTTCTGTGAAAGACATAAATGCACTATTAATTGATTTACCTTTCCTGAAATGAAATAGAAATTCTGTAATAACGTTACTTTTTGCTAAGAAGGCAACTATTCTCTTTTGCATGATTTTTCTCTAAAGTTTTCAAAAAGGTAGACAACAAGGAAATTGGTCTATAGTTTTCTCTTTGTTCTTTTCTCCCTGTTTTTAAATAATGTTTTGACTGTAGCTACTTTAAATGTTGTTTGATAAGCATTTTGTTGTAGGAGGGGCATTGCAAATATCCATTAATAGTTTTAAAATATAGCCTGTACAATGCTTTGCCAAAGAATCAGGAACTTTCATCATTGCCACCTAAGCTTTTATTTTTAATACCTCTGACTACACATTTAAGCTGTATTGAAAGGCTTAGTTTGAAGGTTACCTATAATCATAATTGCTTGGTGTTATGCATCAATTGACCAAATGCCAAAATCAATTTTTATATTACTTCTCCATCTGGTAGCTAAATATTTAAACTCTTTATAAAAAAATTATTCCTGCATGTTTTCTCTGTATTCCTCCTTGGAAAATGCATTTTGACCAAATGTTAATCATTATGACATTAAAATCAAGTTTTGCAACAACTGACCAGCTGCCTTTTCTGTAGTATGAATTACTCATTAAAGGACCATGCGACAAGGTGTAGTCACTTTGTTGATTTTGACGATCATAGATTCCTGCACAGAGCATTCCCACTTTATTATTATGCAACATTAGCACTTTATTGTCTCTGGAACATGATGATGTAGTTTGCATTTAACCTACTCCTGTTTTCTGTGTACCAAGATACTCCATACTGACTGAGCGCATTTAAGCCTAGGAGATAGCAATGGAGCTATATATACCTTGGTGTGAATGAATAATTCTGCTAGCAGAGAAACAACTGCGAATGGTTAGTAAACCTCAATGCTGCTTTTTATTAGAAAACCAATACTTAAAGATATTCCTTTGAGAAAGGAGTATTTTAGGAGGAGTTGTATCGTATTTCAACTGTTGGGGAGCTGAACTTGTAGTAGTTGCAATCACACGTGTGGTACCCGCTTTCCGGTAGTCTTCGCCCCAAATGTACTTTCAGGTGGCCTTTGCCCCAAGTTTAAAAAAAGTATTAACATTGTAATTTAACTGTTTCTTTAAATGACACGTATCTCTTAGCAGGGTTGTGGAGCGACTAAGAATGTAGGCTTACACAAATTATAATTTTACTTCACTCCTTTTATTAATACTTGGTACGATTTAAATAACGCTTCACTGATATAGA
The DNA here is from genome assembly GCA_030765065.1 of Deroplatys truncata. Taxonomy (NCBI): domain Eukaryota; kingdom Metazoa; phylum Arthropoda; class Insecta; order Mantodea; family Mantidae; genus Deroplatys; species Deroplatys truncata. The sequence continues at coordinate 423,079,995 of CM060990.1, forward strand.
GAGCTGTGAGATTCTTTAATTAATTACTTGCACTTTTTAACACGTAAAACTATTTTCGTCTCACACGAATACGTATTAAATCTCTCGAGGATGTGTCTCGCATCTGGTTAGGAACACTGTTTGCAGGCAGCTGAACTGATTTCAACCCCCTAAACTTGTAAATTTCTGTATTTCAAGTATCTGATTGGCTAATCCTACTCCAATAGAATACCTTCTTTTAACTAAAGCTTTTTCTGGTTGTTGATTGGTTGTTTTAAACTGTCTCAAAGATTTACATTATTGTTGCTCCAATAATGACTAGTAGCATTATTAAACTTTCTAATTCATTTTTGCCTCAAGGTTACCTCATTGTTACCTCATTGTTAGCAACTTTTAACCTATTATTCTCACAGCTCGTACGTTATTAAATTATGCAATATATTCACATAACATTATTACACATGGATACAATAATATAAACATATACAATGATTGTAATATACACTTTTTATATATTGTTACATACACATATTGCTTTAAGACGGGCTATTATTGTTTCATATTATATAATTACACTGAAATTATTTAAGTGTTAAAAATACTGCCTCAGCTTGCTATCACATTTTGGAAATTCTTTTTAAATTAATGCTTTCCTATCTTAGAAAACTGAAGATATAACTGAGGGGCCATTCATACTTGCAGTTGCTACCCCCAGTTCAACTCAGGCAGATAACTGGCAATCAACAGACCTCAAAACACTGAGTCTGGTGAAAAGTGACCGAAATGTCCTGGTCATATTGATTGCTGAGACAGTCACTGAAGGTTTCTGAATTGTATATATTGACCAAATAGTGTTTTTAGCCGGTTAGTCGCAATACACAAAGCTAAAATAACAGCAATAAAGCTTCAAATGACCAAACAACATTTTAATGGATTAGAATAATATTTTAAGAATAAAAATAATTTTGATATCACAACAAGAAAACTGCTGTTTTTCTCTTCAATTTGGTATATGACACCTTACATTTGTTTAAAAAGATGAATTAATACACTAGTTTTGTGTATGAGTGATTATCTCAAAATTGATTATTAGCATTTGGTCAAGAGATGCATAAAACCATCCAGTTAACACAGAGAGCTGGAGAAAGGTTTTCATGGCTATGAACATACCCTGATCCAGGCCTCTGCAGTAGGAAACCCAGTTTTGGACATGAGACCAGATTTAATGACAACGGAATACTGCTTTGACCACTATTTCAAGATCCACATAGGAACTTGGCAAGAATGGTCTAATAAACAAGTACAGAAAGATTTCAGAAGCATCTGATCCAGTATGCAGATGATTTTAGCAGTGGTATTCGCTCTGGTGCAGGAATATTCAATGCATCTCTGAAAACTGAACTAATTTTCACACTTGGGAGGTATTGCATTGTGTTCCACGCAGATATTTATGCAATCCTTGTCTGTACTCAAAGAGGATTAGAAAAGGGCTAGAGATGTAAGCACATATTGATCCTTTCTGATAGTCAAGCTGCCCTTAAACACTTAACTCAAGTAAAGTAATAGCTACAAGATTAAATTGTGTTTTAAGATATCTGTATCCACTTTGTAAGCGCATTGAGTTACAACTTCTGTGGCATAAATTAGTGTGTAAGGGAGTAAGTCAGCAATTGGTGAAAATTCTTAAAGCATTGTATTTTGAGAACACCTTCTGTGTAAGGGTGGAGACAGGCTGTGTAACAAGAGAAATTCAACAAAAGAAAGGCCTCAGGCAAGGATGTAAGTTAAGCCCAGTTTTATTTAATTTATACATAGATGATGTCTTAATAGAAATTGGAAGGAATAATAACTGTGCACCAGTAATTAACAACATCCAAATCCCAGGACTTCTTTTTGCAGATGACCTAGTGGTAGGATCTATTACAGTAAGTGGTTTAAAACAATCATTACAAGCAATTGATGTATATTATAAAGAATGGAGGTTAAAAGTAAATCAAGAGAAAACACAGATTGTGGTATTCAAAAAGGGGGGAAAATTAAGCAAATATGAAAAGTGGAAGGGAGAGAATAAAGATTACAGGGTGGTGTGTGACTGTGTTTATTTAGGGGTAAAAATAGATGGAGGTAATAAATGGGAGAAACGAAAGAAGTTTGCATTGGCAAAAGGTAAAGGGGCGATGGCAGCAATCAGAAGCTGCAAATATAGAGTACCTAATATAAATGTTAAATAGCTGGAAAAAGTTTATGAGATGGTTGTGGAGGCAAAAATGATGTATGGTATAGAAATATGGGGATTAGATAGAGAATGGGAAAGTATAGATGAGGTGCACAGATGTTTTGTAGAGAAATACTAGGGTTACCGAAGGCAATTGTAAGACAGGTAAGACAATTAGAGATGGGCAGGGTAGCGACTAAGGGGAAGATAATGGAAAGAGCTTTGAAATTTTGGTTCAGAACTTTAAATTTAGGAAAAAGTAATGTGTTAAGACAATGTATAGAATACCAAGAGAATAGTTTAATGAATGATGGATGGGTAAGTAATTTACGGAACATTTTGGAGAAGAATGGGTTAGGAGACATGTGGAGAAGGAGAAAAAATAATGTGAAAAATTTTTGGAAAAAGGCAAGGAAAAGGCTGGAAGATATAGAAATACAAAACATGTTCAGTGAGATTGCCGAAAAGAGTTCATTGGTTTGTTATAGGCCAATGAAACATACATGGAGTAGGGAAAAATATATAGACATAGTAAATAAAGAAGAGAGAGAATCTATTGCATGGTTAAGAACCGGAACATGGAGGCTAAAAGGGTTAAGACAGGGTATTCCTCAAAACCAATGTCTGATATGTGGTGGTAATGAAGACATTGAACACATAGTATTTAAGTGCCAAGGAACAGCAAATTGGAGAAGAGAATTTATTAAAAAGAAGTGGTTGAAGGGGGATAGAAATGCACTTATAATCGAAATGATGTGCAAGGACGCTAGGAGCATTGGACAGTTTTTGTGTAAAGTCAAAAATAAATGACTTTGGACAGTGGATAGAGAAAAAGTAAGAGGTAGTGTGTCTTACCTTGAATGGAAAACTATGGTGAATGTGTGATGGTATAGAAATCAACAAGTGACAAGTGAAAAACAAGTGTAAATGGGACATGAAAAACTGAAGCAAGATAATTTATTGACGGGAAATTGTAAAATGTAGATAAAATGTAGTAGTTGTCTACAGAATGAGTGGCCAGGCTCAAAGTTCAGTAGACAATCAAATTGTAAATCTCTTAGCACAATAATGTTTCTGCAAAACATTGTAAAACATATTTATATGATAAATAAATCTGAATCTGAAGCATATCAATAAATACAACTTACCTTTCTTAAAACATCTGTACAATTTTTGTACACGATTTTTTGGTATGTGGTTTTCCATTTCCTATTCTGAGCCTTTTTTTAAATATTTGTTTGACCACTGTCCATTTTAGCTGTTTGGAAAACTTCTCTGTAATATTAGGGGCATTTTAAAAGTTCTTCAGCTGACTGACAAAACACAAGATTTAACAGAATTTTTTTTCTGTTTCGTTTTTCAAACTAGTCACCTTGTAAATCAATACTTTTAGTCTAAAAGACTTTCCAACTTTTCAATACCCTCAGTAAAATAAGATATGCCCAACTGTGTAAAATAATCGTCTTTCTCAGCTTCAGCCTTATTATTTGATGTGAATCTTCATCCATACAGCTATTACTTAAGGTGTGGAAACAAAAGGTAATCATTGGGAATAAAATCTGGTGAATATGGAGAATGTGGAAGTACTTCGAAGTGAAGATCATGCAGATTTGCAGCAACAGTCCCAGATGTGTGTGAAAGTGCATTATTGTGATGAAAGGAAACTTCATTTTTTGCAAGGTGTGGATGTTTAGCCTGAATAATACCCTTTGTTTGGTCCAGTAGTGAAGTAAGTACTTCTTGGTGGTGATTCTACCCTTATGTAGGTAATCTATGAGCACTATAACATGAGAATCTCAGAAAACCGATGTCATGACTTTTCTTGCAGAAGGAACAGTTTTTGCTTTCTTTGGTTCTCTTTCTCTTGTTGTCCACTCACTGTTTGGACTATTTCTTCATATCTGGAATGTAGTGATGAATCCATGTTTCATCTACTGTTTGGAAACTTAAGAGAAACTCACTGGAATTGTGTTTAATCCTTTTGCTGCTAAGTACAAGTTAACTCGATCACAACATTTTGTGCTGTCTTGCTGAAATTGAGTATACTCAATTATGCATCACTGCATTCTTCTATTGCACATAACTTCCAAACCACTTGCATTAAAGTGGAGCATCAAGCACTGTCTTCTTCTGCCATCTCTTGGCGGTACGCTGAGACTAGTTTCAATGCGATCTCTAGTGTTGTACGACATCCCCTGGCTTTTATAATAAAGTCTGCACCAAGTCACATGTTAACTGCAGGGAATTACAGCATGCTACTGCCAGTTGAGCTAAGATGGCATCATTCTGTGCCAGGCATGTGTATTCTGACCAGGAACTTTTAGACATTTTTATGACTTTGGATTCAGAAGAGGAGTTTAATTTCTCTTCTAGCGAATCCAAAAGTAAAAGTGAACAAGAAATACTAGCGATATTGCAGGTACGTCACATTTGCGTAAAAGGCCATTAGTGGAAGCCCCTTTATTTTGCTGGAATGATGACAAGTTTGTTCTGCAAATCCATCCATTTGACGATAGTATTGCAGGAATTACAGTGGGACTTTCAGTAGTGCTTTGCAGGCAGCAGACTATCATTTTTTTAAGTGTGGGTATAATGCAGAAAATAGTGGAGCAGACTAACATGAATGCTAAGAAGTATTCAGAAGTGGTAACAGAGTTCATTATACCCATGATGAACAAGTGGTTTCTATCATGTAATAGAGTGTTCATGTAGGATGGTATTCCATTCTACATAGTGAAATGTGTAATGAATACCTTTAATGAATATGGCATACCTGTATTGGATGAAACAGTTTTTATTCATTTATGACCAACACGGTTTCACCTTCCCCTTCCTCTCAACTTCAAAACTGGCATGGCACTGACATGGATAAAATGTATGTGTTTTTAGCACTCGCCATGCTCATACCAAGAGGCAAAAAGCTTTCAAGGGAATAATATTGGTCCACCGACCCTCTCATTGAAACATCCTGGTTCTGGAATCACATGTCATGGGACAAGCATTTGTTGTTACTTCGCACCCTCCATTTCTGCGACAATACACAATCATCAGGGACCCATTATACAAACTACAAGTGATTATAGATCTCCTTTGGCATAAATTCAGCTTAACATTCAGCCCATTTTCAAATATTTGCATTGATGAAAGTATGGTACTATTCAAGGGTAGGCTCATCTTCCAACAGTTCACTCCTTCTAAGAGGATCAGATTTGGCATCAAATTTTTCATAATTTGCGATTGTGAGGTACATTTTAGATTTCATAGTGTACACTGGCAAGCAAACAGTAACAGTTCCTATTCGGAATTTTGGTATGTCTGGAGCTGTAGTTCATACCCTGATAAAAAGATATTCTGGGAAGGGTCACAGTTTATGGCTTGATAACTGGTATTCTAGTCCTCTACTGTTTGATAGTCTTTACGAACAAAATTTCGGTATTTGTGGAACTGTCAAGAGGAACCGCAAAGGAATGACTTTGTTGACAAAAATTAAAATAGGGTGAAACTGAAGCCAAATTCACACACAGTATGATGGCACTAAGATGGTTGGACAGATGTGAAGTGTTCATGCTTTCAACCCTTCGCAGCAATCAGAAGAAGCCAATTAACAAGTTAGACAAATAAAAGAATCCCATTCACAAGCCTGAGTGCGTCACTGACTACAACCAAAGTAAGGTAGCAGTTGGCAAATCTGATATGTTGCTTTCTTTTCTTTCATTCATTCATTCAATCATTCATTCGTTCTGTTCATTCCATCAGAATCTTCTATTCAATCCATCAAGTGAAATAAAAAGTTATTTTTTCACTTTCTAGATTTATCCATTTTAAATTCCCACATCTTATATAATGTAAAAACTGGTGCAAACATAACTCTCACAGATTTCCATCTAGAAGTAATTCGAGAGCTGCTAAGAAAGCATGCGAGTGCTAAGTCAGCAGTGAAAGAGGAAGGTTGTGTTTATGAGGAGCTCGTTAATGTGAGGGAAGAAGGGGTTAAGTGACAATGGGTGTGGATGTTGCAGTATATAGAATGAGAATTGGAAAGTACATGAGAATGAAATTTCTTGGGGGTAAGAGAAAGCAACTTTGGAAAGGAAATGACTAATATATTGATCATTGGGAGTGTATTTACAATATTGTTGGTGATTGCAGAAGTAGAAGTTAATTCAGGACCCAAGGATATTCAAACATTTTTGGGGAATCTCAATGGAAAGATGGATAAATTGGAAGGTATGGAAAAATGACTGTGTGGCAAATTGACTATGATGGTTAAGGAAATCAAAGAGGATATTAGAAATGAAGAGCAAGAAGCTAAACAGGAAGTGAAGGTAATGAAGGAAAAAATGGAGGAAAGGGAGAGAAGATTTAATTTGGTCTTTGTAGGAGTAAAAGAGAGAAGAGGGATATGCCTGTTGAAGAAGTAGCACAAATAATGAAGGAGAAACTTGAATTGGAGATGTATGGTTGGGAAATTGTTGAGGTCTTTAGAGTTGGGAGACAAGTGGAAAAGAGGACAATAGTGGTCAAGTTAGCAACAATTCAGTTAGTATAGGAAGTACTTAGAAGAGCCAAAAAACTAAAAGGAACGGATACCTATAAACGGATCAATAAAGACCTACCACCTAACAAGAGAATATTACAACAAAATCTTATCCAAAAAATGAAAGAAGCAAGAGCTCTGGGAAAAATGGCATACGTTAGAAATTTCCAGCTTTTGATAGACGACAAAAGAGTTTTGTATACGGACAAGATGGATCCAAGTGTAAATTGGCATGATGGGGTGGAAATGAATCAGCAGACATTAGTGGTGACTTCAAGAAATGAAACAGGAAGAACTAAATCCACGAACAATTCAACTGTGATGAATAAGGCAAAAGAAGTAGATAAAGGCAGGAGAAGTCCAAAGGGAACAGCCAGCACAGATGAGAGAACTGATGAGCATGCGATGATGCCAAGTAGAACAAGGGAACAATCAGCTGAACCAGCTAAATTAGGTATGATGACAACAGTGGTGGAAGGTGGAGCCAGCTGTAGCAGTGGAGTGACGTCATCTAGGAAAATTGTGTCACAAAGAAGGGGAGAGGCAGAAGCATAATGTGGATTGGCGAAGGAGAGAAGAAAGACATGGTATCAGGGGAGTGAGGAGAATACGGAAGAGGGGAAGAAGATAGTATCATCTCATCAGAACATGATAGTATTCTGGTGTTGGATAGAAATAAACCAGCAATGTCGAAAGAGGGAACTGAATTAAGGAGTAAGAGAATATTAGACAGGTTTAGAAACAGAGCAGGTTCACAGAAAGATGCATACAAATAAGGAGATTGGGCTTCTGGAACTGTGAGGGCCTTAAAAATAAATTATATGCAGGAAGTTTGAAGTGGCTGCTGAATAAGTTGGATTACTTAGCAGTTGTAGAAATATGGCTAAAAGAAGAATAGATAAAAGTAAAGGATTTTAAATATATAGGAAGAAAAGAAGAGATAATAGAAAAGAAGCGGAGGGTTTCTGGAGGACTAGGTTTCCTTGTAAGGAGCACTTTAAGGAAAGGAATAAAATAAATATGTTCCAAAAGAAAAGAAATATAATGGGTTATATTTGAGACTAAGTATATAGATGAAAATGCAGTTGTATAGGAATTATATATAACCCACCGGCCTCCTCGTGGTTCCATAACCCGGATTTCCTTAATCAGGTGGTAAAAGATATGGACAGCTTAAAGGAGAAGCTTGCGATTTTAGAGGTAATATGAATGGGAGACCTTAATATTAGGATTGGGGAAAGTTATGTGACTGATGGAAGTGAATGGACAAGTGATGAAATGGTGTCAAAAAGAGAGAAGTTCAGGCAGAGTAAGGATAATTTTGACTAGTTTTGAAGATTTAGAAGCTAGTAACAGTGATGTGTCATAATTTAAAATAAAGAGAGTTGAAGGTTGTTACATGCAATGAATTGGACATATGGGAAAAAATGCATATTGTCAAACACAGGAATCACCTAATGAATTTCGAACTGCCGCCACCCAGCAGCCTTTGGAGGTTCATCAGCCCAGCACCAGAGAACACCACTAACCACACACATCCCCCAGACAATGACCGGAAAAATCAGTTGAGGACATGCTGATGATGGGAACAAACCGTCTCCCGAAACGCGTTCAAGTAAGAATATTTTAGTGATGTAGTGTAACAACCTTCAACTCTCTTTATTTTAAAATAAAAAAAGATAAGTTTGTTGACAAAGGATGTGAAAAGTTTATAGATTTCTGTGAATTGAATACCTTAGAAATTTTGAATGGACATATGGCGGGGATGTTGAAAGTGATTGGTTGAGTGGTGAATAGTGTCGAAAAATGGGAAGTTTAGATATAAATAAACCCAGTAACACATAATACTTAAGTGCAAAGGAACAGAAATTTAGAGAAAAGAGCATATCAGAAAGTAATGGTATAAGAAATAGTTAAGTAAAGTTAAAAATGAATGGGTTTGGACAGTAAATAGAGATAAATAAAGTAAGAAATTAAAAATTAAAGGAACGTGGCTAAGGAAAATATTGCAATTTAGAAATATGACCGGTAAAGAGGCTGAATGCTGGTCTTATTTTCTTTTATGTTTTGTATTGGATTAGTACAACAATTAAATTAAAAATTAAATATGGTTAGAATTAAAAAGAATTGGAATTAGTGAAGAGAAAAGAAGAAAATTGATACATATGTAATAGTATAATAAATTTTGCATGCTGAGTGAGTGTCTACTGAATTAGAGTGGCCAGGGCCAAATTTTCAGTAGGCAACCCTATGTATTGTAATTTCTTAGCACTAAATAAATTCATCATTCATGAAAGCATGCCACTCCAAAACAATCAAGTAAATCAGGATGCCTTTCCACGTCAGCTGATTGTCCTCTTCATTTGAAAGAGAGGCATTTTCCATCCCTTGTACCCCCCATAGAAAAGAAAAAGAACTCAAGACATTGTACAGTCTGTTCTAATACAAAACCAGCTGAGTGAAAGAGGAGGGAATCCAGGTATATGTGCTCCCAGTGTAATGTGGCATTGTGTGTTTTGCCTTGTTTTGAGATGTACTCCACCCTCCTTCAGTATTAGGATTTAGGATGAAAATCGAAACATTAGTTTTGTATGTTTTATGATATACTTCTGCAAGAAACTGTGGTAGTTCATTTGAAGTTCAATTATAAGTAATAAGTAATTCTATTGTTAACCCAGTTAATTGTATAAATTTACAACCATTTTACAAATTTATTCTTAACCCAGTTTCTAAAAATAACTATAAAATAAAATATAAAGAAAACTAACCTCTTAACTACTGGTATCCAGCAGTATGCATTACTGGTAGCCAGCATTCCTCCTTATCTAAAAGTACAATTATCAATTTATTTAATCTCGAATACTAACTCTAACTCTACCTTGAGTTGCTTTACCTTGGACCCCAACAAACTCAAACCTTGAGGTTGTCGAGTTGTTGGGTCCTACTTGCAACATATCCAATAAAAACTACTGTAATTTAATACTCATTTACCTCTTCCTTGCCAATTTTCCTCATCCATTTTGCTCTTACTCTGCCCAAAAAGTTTCCTACTTCTATTATATTTTTCCTAGATTTTACATTTACTAACTTTTTATCTTGAATTTCTATTGGTAAATTTAACATTCTCTCTTCTCTATCCTCTTTCTAAGCAACTTTGTTTCTTCACACTCTAAAACTATATGTCACTCTTTAACTTTCCGGTGGCTTAGTGGACATTTCTCCAAATCAATCTCTTTTCTCAAACCTTTCAAATTCACCACCCCTGTCCTAGCCCATGCAAATCCTGCTCTTGCTGTTTTATCACATATATCAACATACTGTTCCCTGCTCCACACTATTTTCATTTCTCTGTATAATCTCAGTGAGCTCTTAAAAGTAAAACTCGCTAATAAATCTTGTTTTTCCATATCCTCCATTCTTGTCATAATTTCATTCCAGAAACCTATTTGTAGTAATTCTTTAGCTCTCCAAATCTCCCCAAAACCTATCTTCATCAAGGTTTCCTTTATCTTACCTAGCCAAGACTCCTTATGATTAAGTCTTTCCTGCACTATCAAACATTGATGTAAAATGTTCTGATCATAAAAATTTCTAATTCTAATCAAATATTTTAGCACTCTTTCCACAATTTTTCCTTTTAATTCCCATTCTCCCTAATTCCGCTTGAGCTACTCCGTTGGGTGATGATCTTGGTAAGCCTAATATTTGTTTACAAAAGCTCCTATGGATCATGTCTATATTTACCCACCCTTCTTCCAGGCCCCAAATCTCTGCTCCATGTAACATTTTTGCTTCTACTACAGTAGTATAAATTCTCTCTAACCATTTTAATTGCATTTCTGGTAATTTGTCTATACAAGTTTTGATGACTTTCATTGCCATTTTTCCTTTAGCTAATACTATTCTCTTTTGTTCGCTCCACCCACCATTGCTGCTTAGTCATATCCCTAAATAATCAAATTTTTGGACTACCTCAATTTCTCTTTCATTCCAATACCATTTCTCATCTTTCTGTAATTTATTGCCCTTTTTAAATACCATAATTTTTGTTTTATTTACATTAATTCTTACACTCCATTTTTTGCAAAATTTATCTATCGCTTCAGTTGTTCTCGCCAATCCCACATTTCTTATAGATCCCACAACTAAATCATCTGCAAATAACAAACCAGGTATTTCCTTATTATTAATTATTGGCACATGTCTGTTCTCTACTCTAATTGATTCCAAAATATTGTCTATGAACAGATTAAATAATACAGGACTCAATTTACCACCTTGTCTTAGACCAATATTATTCGGAATGCTTCTCGTTAATTTATTTTAATACAAAACTGATTGTCCGTATATATTCTTTGAAGTACTCTTATAAAGGTGGTACTCATCCCTTTTTTGCTCAGTTTAAACCACAGTGCTTCTCTATTTATTGTGTCAAAGACCTTTTCAAAATCTACAAGTAACATGTATAATCTCCATCTCTTGTTGGTTAAATATTTCTTTACCATTGTGTTTATAACAAAAATGTTATCTAGTGTACTCTTATTACATCTAAAACCTGCTTGAAGGACCGATAATTTTTTCTCATCTTCCGCCCACTTTTGAACCCTTTCTGCCAAAACCCCCCATATATCTTGCCTAAAACAGATAGTAGACTAATTCCCCTAAAATTTGCTGTGTTGTTTATTTCCCCCTTATTTTTAAATATCGTTGCTACTATTTATAATCTCCAACTAGTTGGTACCTTTCCTCCATCAAATATATTGTTTAAAAGTCTAACAAATAATCCATAATCTAGTTTCGTTCACACTCCAAGCCTTTCAAAATTCCCCAGGAATTCCATCTATGCCACTCGCTTTATTTCTTTTTAATCTATTTATTTGTTCTCTTACTTCATTTTCATCTGTCTATCTAATTGCTCTATTTCTCTAATTGTTGGGCACTCCCCTTGTTCTGCTCCCAAAAGATTTCCAAAATATCTGCACAAGGTTTCAGAACTAATATTATTTTCTCTAACTCCGGCCTTATAAGTTCTTTTTATTAATGTCCAAATTGTTTTTGTATTATTTATTCTTGTCTCATAAATTTTCTGGCTCATTTTTTCCTCCCATTCCTTCTTAACTCCCATAAGAAATTTGTATCCCCATCTTTCAATCATGAAGTTCTCTTTTTCCTGATCATCCCCTGTTTGCCTCCATTTCCTTAATTCCCTTAATACTTTCTGTTTCACCATCTTACATTCCTCATCATACCACCCTCTCCTTATATATATTTCCTTTTTCCATCTCATTTTTGATCCTGCCTGTTTCTGTAATTCCTCTAGATTTACAACTGCATCCTCAGTTTTATTTTCTTTAAGCATTTCCTCTATATCTATTAGCTTTAACATATTTGATTGCTTTTTCAGCTCTCCCAAAAAGCTTTCTGCCTCCATATCTCTCCATTTATAATTTTGAATTTGAATTCCTTCTTGATCTAAATAATTAACATTTAATTTTTCCACCATTGGACCTCTAAATACAGCTCTTATTGGAAAATGGTTACCAGAGGTAACTATATTCAGCACCTCAAAATCCATACAATATTCATCTAATTCTAATGAATATAAAATGTAATCTATCACACTCGGCCCATTTCTGTTCATAAATGTAAACTCGCCTGCGTCATCTTTTCCCTTAACTCCATTGGACAATACCAAATTACATTCTTCACAAAACTCAATTAATTTCTTTCCCTCATTATTAATACATTTGTCTTTGCTCCTTCTTCTATCCCTCTCTCTTGCTATCCCAGTAAACTCCCCTTCAAGATCTATTAACTGTATTTGACTTTCCCCCACTATTTCGTTGAAATCTCCCAGTATTATAAAACCTTTGTATACCTCCCTAATTGATATTTCCTCCAAATTTTGTATTAACTTGTTAAGTAAATGTGGTTCATAAAATTCCGAGGAACTTGGGTTATATATTACTGCAACACATACACTTTCTTTTTCCCAAAAAAACCACTTAAAACACACCACAGTACCAAATCCTCACCTAAATCTTCATATACTTTCACTTTAATTTTAAGGCTTTATCCCACTTAAAGCTAAGCCTCCTGATCCTCTCCCCTTATCTTTCCTTTTAATACCACATTTCCCATAAAAATAAAAATCACTCACATCCACATCATTATTTCTTAACAACCAAGTTTCCACCACACCTATCACATCCGCTAAATTTAAAATTTGAGATATTTCTCCACTCTTCACTTTATCCACCACCCTTCAATATTCCAGAATATAACCCCCAATATAACCTTTTCTCTCAAATCTAAATTCCTGTAATTTAGCCCCACTCCTAGTCATCCTTTCCGTTTCTGCCTTTTGCCACACATAATCTTCTACTTGCATAATGCTCCCTCCAGGTGGCAAAATAATATTGAGACCGGATTCTCTCCACACATCCAGTCCCGCAGTTGCTCCCAAGGCGTGTCCTCTATCAGCTGTTTCTCCGGTATAATCTGTTTGCTCGGTGACGTATGCCTTACGCTTCCCTTCTTCTCCTCCTCCATCCTCTTCATTGTGCTAACTTCACCTCGTGACATTTCATTTAATCTATCTGTCTCCGAATCCAATATTTCTACTCGTGTTCGTTGACCCTCTTCCGACACATGCCTCATATTTTGCTGATGCATATCGCACTTCCTTCCATTTATCCACAAATCCAGCCCTCTAACAAAAGCTTTCTCTCATTTAGCCCTCACATTCTTCATTTCTTGAAGTAAAATGTTGCTTATTTCTCTCTCTTTGTTCCCAAAATCCTGTTCTATAAATATTGTTGTTCGTTTTAGCTTTTTGGCGTTTGATAAAATTGCCCATTTTATTTTCATTGAAGCACATCTGATGATTACCGGTCTTGGATTTCGTCCTTTTTCCCGACTCTAAAAACATCTCTCATTTCCCATCCTCCAAGTTTTAATTCCAGTTTATCTTGTAAGATTCTTTCAATTTGATCCCAAACTCGTATCTCTCTTGCGTTCATTTGCCTTCTTCTGTCTTCTGTGTTTTCCAAGTATAAAATTTTTCTCTTGAATTCAGCTAATTCCTTATTCACTTCTCCTTCAAATTTTCCCCACATATGTTTCGCTCCTCAAATTTTCCATCGATCTTCTCATCAATTTTCTTCTCCATTCCTTTTATATTTCATATACCTTCTGCAGTTCCTTTAAGCATACTCTTGATATCTTGTTCCGTCTCCTGGCCCGGATTTTTCTCTATTCTGCCAATTACTAGCAGTACCAGCATGACAAACACAAACCATGACATTATTGTAGGTTGATTTTTTTAAATTTCCAGCTTGTCTATAAATCCTGTAGCCATTAAATATTCCAATTCTAACTCTATACACCTCATTTGGATTCCCATTCTTTCCTTTGCGCGAGCACGTGTTTAACACGTCCGACTCCGTCCGCCTTTCGTCAGCAATTCAAGTTCACTTATAAGAAAAACTATTAAAGGAAGACTACTATAATCATATTAATATATTATAGATTGTAATCAGTGGCATGCAACAAATAATTTCAAAAGAAAGGATAAATTATTCATAACATTTTCTGCAGAATGGTGTGTTTATAAAACTAAAAAAGGTAAAATTACAGCATAAGGTATTATTACCTTGCTCTTAAATAATGAAATTATTTAGAAATATGACATTTAAAATAATGGCAAAAGACTCAGCACAGGAAGTGTGCATACATCAGTAATGCAGTAGGGTGAAAGGGTTAAACAAGTATAAACACTCTTGAGAAATGTGTATTCAAATTTCTTTTTGGTTTATTGTTAACAAACATGGCACCCATTGAGTGGAAAATTTTCTCATATCCAAAAATTCACATAAATGTACTGGCCATGGTCTATTGAGGTATTTGCAATCTCAGGCAACTCCTGTACCTTCAATTAGCAACCACTGAGTCTGATATAGTAAATTTTGTCACAGTCTCATTGATCTAGAGGTTTTGGGATGCCCTGAGTGCCCATCTTGAATGGATGTACAACCATGCTTAAATTCAACAGTCCACTTTTTAACCATCAAAAGCAAAGGGGAAGAATACTTTAATATTGAATCTTAATTCCTTTATATTTCATTGGGGTTCCTTCAAAACGAAGTTGTTTACCACAGCTCATATTTCAGATTTATCCATATTTAAGAAAATGTTAGCACTAGTATTACTTTACGTGATGATCATAAACCAGTGACTACACTTATGTGTCTGAAACTTTACAGTGTGTCACTAACAAGTGCCATAGTAATCTGGCCAGCTTCACAACATCTCTAAGTCAGGCAATGAACTTTTACAATGCCTCTCGTAAAAGATGGTAATTGCATGGCATAGTGGCTGCAAGAGATGATAGCATTCTTTCAGTATCTGACATACTTTTTTTGAGTGGAAAAATGTGGACAATAACGTATTATCCAATTTAACAACTTTACTTATTTGAACTTAATTAAGGACATCTTCCAAAAGCAGTTTTGCTTTATTCCTCAAAGCAGTTTTTGACCGTTGGTGGAACTTGATCTTGCTCCATTGTTGGCCACTGTACTACTGTGGTTTTCTGGTGACTGCTCTAGAAAATTATGCTCAGGTTGTCACTAGCTAATTCAAATTTAAACATGCAGTCCTTGTTCTTCAGGATGTGTATGTTTTCCCAAATGGTTAACACTCGTTATCTGTGACTTATTTAAGGAATAAATGGTTCTGGGCGTATTTCATGGTTCTCCTGCCAAAGTGTGATGGAATTATCACCCAAGGATGGATTGCATTTATTTGATATGAATTTATTGTTTCCAAGCATTCCAGAAGCCAAACTAATGCAGTATTTCAAAAAGTGGCTTGAATTGTTAAATTTGCAAACACAAGACATAGACAAGTGCATAAAGGTGAATAAATGTGATTATGGGAATCCCTTTATGATCATTTTTAATGGACATGTTTATGAGCATTTCTGAGAAACCAAATCTCTAGACCCTTCCCACAAATGTTTAAAAACATGGCGTAGTAAATCAATGATACATCTGTAGTAGTAAGTTAAAATCACTTAAGATGCTTTGAAAAATTTAATTATCCAGGCATCAGAAGTTAAGTTCACTATGGAAATGCGAAAGAATGCAAGAATGCTTTCCTAGATCTCAGAGAGAGAGAGAGAGAGAGAGAGAGAGAGAGAGAGAGAGAGAGAGAGAGAGACAGAGACAGAGAGACAGAGAGCTTCAATCCAATTAGCTACACAATCATCAATAACCTATTGCACAGACTATTAAACATACCATTAAACAGAATCAGATATGAGTGAATATGCACAGATGGCTAAAATTGCAGAGACAATGGCTTCATTGGAATAGTAGTTAACAACAAATTAAATGGAATAAAAGCTAAAAGCAGAATTTGCCAACACAACCACATATATAACAGAGGAAAAAATTAAAAGTGTTTAAATGCAGTTTACTTAAATGGGCAGAGAAAAATGTTCGAAAGATTTATTTATTACAAAACAAACACAACATTAAAAAAAAACATCAAATCAAACTGTTAAGGATAAATATCCACCTGCAAAAAATTTGGAATATATAAAATTAATGTGAAGAATGTCATAGAATCTATTTAGGGAAGACAAAGAAGCATAGTAACCTCTATAAAGAACATCTCACACTTACCAAATACAAACATATTGAAAAATCAACATTAACAGCTAATGTTTGAAACAAAACTCACAATGGAAAACAGTGTCTACCTTCAAAACCACATACACTGTTCAGATTGATGTCCAACAAACAAACCTCAAAAATCCATCAAGACACACTCACCACTTCTGGCCATCAGAAATAGCCGAGGTTGTAAGCAACATGCTTACAAAATGTATCCTATACAAGTAATTGCTTTAATTGTGATGTTTGACTCTGCAGAATGAGCTTAAATATTTTCTTTCTTTTTACCGTACATATATCAGTATTTATAATAATAGTTCTTAAAAGTTTTTTGATTGAAAGATAAGGCTTATTTTAAATGTAACTGTAATAACGTAACACTGATTTGTTGGGAAAGTGCCAAAAGAAAGTGATCGTGGAGACAGATGCATTTATATATTAATCCGATATATTTAATTAATTTAGTGTGCTCTGTGAAATTAACAATCGGAAAAGCTTCAGAGCAATACACTGTGCCCTACATCACTATCCTTAACATAACAAAATAAATTATAATTATAAATTAAAGCTAGGAGGCTAAACTATATATGTGAAATTTTGACAAAATTTTTCACCTTATATTTTTGGGCATAGAAAATTATCTTGAGTTTTCTAGTTCAATAATCTGTGTTGTATTTATTTGTCAAAACTTTTTTAAATATCTCCTTGCACACAATAGAATATATCAAATGCACTTTCAAATGCATGTTTTCTGGCTTTGAAATTTCTGTCTTCTATACAAATAGACCTTTTATTTAATTTTCTTTGAAAAAATTTAAGAAACATGGAAACAATGAAAAAAATATTTCTCATGCTTTTTGTAATTCTTTTGTAATATTCCAAATAATGTGTAAATTAGAAAGATGAATTTTGGAAAAACTGTGAAAAATGCAATATTGGAAGTGGATTTTTTTTTTTTATGTGTAAGAGCAGTTCTAGATTTCTATACAGCAGTTTTTGTTTTTTCTCTTTTCATAGTCATCAATGTGTTTTTATTTTACCAAAACTTCAATGTATATTATATGGAGAATTTTAATCAGTTCCTTCCAAAAATATAATTCAAATTCATTTTCCCCCTCATTGAATATAAATTATATCAAAACCAAAGATTCACATTGTGTGTTATGCTGGTAGAGCAGTTAAAGATATAATTTTGAGCATCATTTAATTTTCTGCTTGGGGGGGGGGGAGATTATCTGAAGCTCTTGCCAGAATTTTCATGTGAATTTTAACGACACATTTAGTCTAAAAGAAAACTATCTTATATTTCTTAAATGTGAAATATTTGTATTGAAAGTACAGTTTTTGTAATTCTTCTTTAGGTAGAGCAATAATAACCAATAGCCTAGTTATTTCTCATAATGTAGGGGAGGCAATTGACCCCCCTGCCCCCCCCTTAAATGATACCCTTGATTTTGAGCAAGTCTTGGTAAAAAATAGCAAGATTTAGAAACCTGACATTACTTGAGTAGAGAGAGGAGAAAGTTTTGGTAGAAGGCCTATTAATATTTGCCAAATGAGGTTTATCTGTGGAAGATAAGGACATTAGACATGGAATTACAGCATCTCCTGAACAAGAGAAGAACAATTGAAAAGAAAATTTTAGCCAATAAGTATGGGAAAGACTGACTACATGAATTTCTTTAATGCAATAAGGAGGAGTTGTCATAATGGTCAAAAATCATAAAAAAGGACAGCTGTCACACATGCTACTATGTGCAATTACTTCTCTGATTTGTAGAAATCATTGGAAGAGATCCCACCAGGTAGTAAGGTTAACATGAGTATAAATCAGGTATAAATAGAATTTACTTTTTGTTATTATTATTTATAAATTAATTATACTTTTTATAGACCTTAGCCGGTCTTGGCGAGTTTTTAATATATTATAAACTGTATATTATAAACTAGAATGTTCAGAAAATAATTTGAGCCAATAAAAAGCAACATATTAATTTACTACATACTCTAAATCTTTCTACATGGTCCCTGGATTTCCAGTGAATTAGCGGTTTTCCAAATGGGTTATTTTCTGGCTTGTTGCACATATTTTTGGTCTTAAGCATCGGCCACACAGCAGCGACTTATTTGTAGGTATAGTTTGCACAAACAAGATGGAACAGCGTACTGTGTCCATATGTTGCAAGTAAGTTTGTGCAAACATCAGTATGAATTTGGTCTTCAAAAGAGAAGGTTGTTGAGATCGAAAAAATATGGCCCGAAGATTTATTTTTGTTATAAAATTTCTATAGATGTAAGGGTGAAAAGGAAGGGTGCCAAATGCTCCTGGTCAAAATGGTGTAAAAAGCGGCTTCTGAGAAGAAAGGTACACTCGCATATATATATATATATATATATATATATTTAACGAAAGGCTTAAGGGGAGATCCAGATGATTGGTGTAATTATTTGATAATGGACGAAAGTGCATATAACAAATTACTATGTTTGGTGACACGTGTAATTGAATGACAGAACACTGTGATGCATGAATCTATCTCTCCTCATGAAAGATTGAGTAGTACTTTAAGGTTTTTAGCTACTGGAAGATCGTACAGAGATTTAAGATTTAATTTCTGCGTCTTTTGGTAAGACACATTCTTGTTATTCCTATCACAGTATTCTTCCAAAGGCATGGCAGTAATTTATATAATTCTATAAACTCGCTAATAAATTGCTTAGAATGGGTGCATGCATCACACATTTTGCACAAAACTTCCATTCCGGCTGAAGGTATGGCTTGTACACTGTCCACATGCACACGCTTAAGAGGTTGTGCAAACCACATCTTCAGCACTGCAAAGTTTACTCAGACTGAGCTTATTGGTTTGTGTAAGCTACCATCTTGCCATTCACATGCACGTTGTTCCTAATACAAACTGATTTATAGAGAAAAGTAAGAGGTAGTGCATCTTACTTTGAATGGAAAACTATAGTGAATGTGTGATGGTTAAGTAATCAATAAATGAAAAGTGAAAAACAAGTGGAAATGGGACATGAAAAAAAAAAAACTGAAAAAAAAGAGCAAGATAATTTATTGACAAGAAATTGTAAAATGTAAATAAACTGTAGTGATTGTCTACTGAATGAGTGGCCAGGGTCACGGTGCAGTAGACAATCAAATTTGTAAAACTCTTAGCACAAATATGGTTAATATGGTAAGTAAGCCCACGGCAAATCTTGCACATGTGGCTGCTGCATTAGGGTATTCTTACCTCTTGCTTATTCACTGTGCTACTGATTAGGTATTTGAATTGATTAATGTGGTGAGAAGAAGAATAGACTTGAGGAATTTCCACCACTCAAGGTTCAAAATCAGTTTATTTAGTTTGAGAGTTACAAAAGAAAAATTTCAAGTTAAATTTGATTTTCTCTCATAATAATTATGAGCCCATTTTTCAGACAACCTAAATAAAGCAGAAGGCATCACTGGACAGTCACCCAGAATCACACATCCAGAAGTGGTAATTGATTTTTTAAACTACAGCACTAGTATAGTGGTTGCTTTCATCATTAACAGTATTTACAGGACTCATATTCCTCCTACTTTTCCATGACAAATATATAGTTTCAGAGGAAACCAAACCATTTGTTAAGCACTACTTTTGCAGTTTTGCACATTGAACGTTTTGCTTCTGATATCAGCTTATGCTGGGAGTTTTAATATATTAGATACTGTAATCTAAATTAGTCCTGATGCGTATTAAAATAAGGTATGAATTCTGAGGGCATGTAATGCTTTAACCCAATTTTTTGTAGTGTTTTATTTCTGGAAAATGCAAAAATGTATTCTCACCTCCTAAACAACAACATATTTAATGTAAAGCACATGTTTCTTTTCTTTTTCCCCCTTTCTCTCTTTTTTTGTCTTTTTTCTTTTTTTCTTTTTTGGTGCAAATAGGTATCAACCAATTTTTCCATTTTCAGGCTTTTGCGCTTCAGCAAAAGTTGAATATCACCACTAAGACAAAACTGCCCAGCATCCATTATGCCAAAACATAGTTTTTCTTTCAAGGAGAATTGATAAAAACAAGAAGACTGCAATGGAAACTTGTTAGGGGAATGGTGTGGAAATCGTGGATCAAAATAATAATTAATTTACAAATTTTATAAAAGGACAATAAAGTGTGATAATTGTGCGCTTAGTCAATAATTAAATCATTTGAAAACTTCCAGCCATGTTTCTGTTATTTGGGGTGTTATGAATGGGATTCAGTACATTTTTAAAATGGAAACACATGTGGCATGTGGAAAAGTCTCAAATTAAAGTGTACTTGTGGCATTTCTCATTCAAACTATGTGATTGGCACTTCTGCCAGAGAAAGTAAAGTTTAATCAGAGCTTCTGTGGGTGATTAAAGTTGTTAAAAGCAACTTTTCTTATAATTTGTCAGGTGATGTAAATGAGCACTATTTACAGCAATGTTACCAGAAAACAAAATTGTCTCTCATTTTGCAATTAATTAATAATTCAAAGTCACAGCTTACTGTATCCCATAAGCAGCTTACAAACAAAGAAGTTAAATATCAACTGGGCTTTAAAATCAGATATTGGTAAAATAAAAACAATTTAGTGTTCATAATCTTAATTCCTATTTAGCTTTATGGGTAGAATTACAGGGAAAGACATTGCAGGTAAAATCATGAAATCAGTGGATGATGGTAAATTCATAAAGTTCTTATTAACTCTGGAAGTAATGGGCTCAATGTCAACAAAGCAGTATTTCAAAGAGTTAGTGAAGATAAGAACTAAGATCTTCCAGCACTTCCGGATGTTGGAACATACACATTGCATATAGTACAATGAACTGTGTGAAAGGAGTGAATAGGTTTGGAGGTGATGTGATGTGGAATTAGTTATAGATCGGCATCATGTTTTCAAACTTTCACTAGTGAGAATGGAGGAATTCCAAAATTTGCAAAATGAACTTGGGGTCTCTGAGTTTAAACTCTTAAGGCATGTGGAGTTCAGATGGCTTACATTGTCTCCAGTATTGTAAGATTCAAATAACAGTTTCCAGTAATAAAAGAATATTTCTTAAAGGAACTGTCTAAGAGGGACAATAAAATATCAGAGAGTGCTGGGTACAACAGGTGTCTGAGAACACTTTTTACAACCCTTGTTCAGTTGAACTTTCGGTTACATCAAATCTATTTGAAGGATCCATGAAATTGTTCCAGCAAGGAAAAACCTTTTATGCATGTTCTTTGTAACTGTATGTCCTTGTTGATTCATAATGTGTATGACCAATTTTTGAAAACAGAAGAGATGGGGGGGGGGGGAATAAATCTCTTGATGAATTCAGATTACTGAAATTCCCCTGCGCAGACATTGAATTTAACAATGACAGTTTAGAAATAGGGACAGACCAGAAAAGTGTTGCAAACTAAATGAGTTTAAATTTAAATTGAGTTTTATTTATGGATGCTCTTTAACTACTATGGTTCTTAGCGTCCCATTCCATATTGGGCGTGAAAGACCGGTAATTTTGCTCAGAGACCTCTTTATCAGGCTTGAGGTAACACGGGACCACCGGCTTTACTTTTCTTCCGAAGGAAGCCATGCTAAGGAGTTTTACGCCCGAAAAAATCCATTGCCCTCCGCCGGGTTTGAACCCACGACCTTGGGAACTAGAGGCTAGCACGGTACCACTAGTCCACAGAGGACGACTCTAAATGAGTTCATGGTATGTGAAAGTAGTACCACACATTAGCAGAACATTCCATAAACACCTGATATATTACATTCACATGACTTCCCTACCCATTATAGTTTATTTTTATGTAACTTCTACACATTATTCTTATGAAAGCCCATTTCTCTATCTACTTCAAGTTAATCTAGATAAACCTTAGCAGAAATAATTAAATTGCACATTCTGTTGTAAGGTCAAGGGGAGTACAGGTAACTGAATTGATATTTAGATGTTAAAAAGTGGGCCACTATATGCTGACCTTGAAATTGCATACCCCTTCCATGACTACATGAGAAACAAATAAATATTGACAGCATTTAAAAGAAATGACAAACTGTTGACAAATTCAAACCAATAATAGCAGATATCTTGGAAATGGCTGATGCCACATAAAATTTGTTGAAAATAAATTGTGTGTTTAAAAGAGTTCTACGTTTTTGGTGTATATCTTTGTCTGTCTCTTAAGGTTTACAGTTAAACAAAGTTATACAAAATTCCTTACAAATGAAGAGGACTTACAACCTCTTCCCATAAAATTCAAGATGTATATTATATCTGTCATCTAAATATCTTAAATATATGGTATTTTAATTAAAATCATTGCAGCCATTTTATAGAAAATAAAAAGTTTAAAAAAATGTTCCATGTAAAGGGTAGTTCAGGGTGGAAAGATTGTCTTGAAAATCATATCTTTGTAAGTGGCATCTTTGGAAAATGTACTGAACTTAAATAACTTAAATACCAACTTTCATATTTATCCAACATTTCATTTTTGAGTTATGCTGTTCAGGCACACATATGCATGTGCACACATTCCACATGCATGCACGCACGCACGCGCGCGCACCTCTTCTAAAATGCTTTTTTTTTTTTTTTTTTTTTTTTTTTTTTTTTTTTTTTTTTTTTTTTTTTTTTTTTTATTCATGGAGCCTGAAAACATGTATTTCTGATGAAATCTTGACATTTAATTTTTTGGTGGAATACAACACTTCATGTACCTACCAGGTATGTGGTAGAGAAAGTATAAAGCTATCTTTAGAGATATTGGTATTAAAAAGTAGATATCTTAAACCTGAACACATGTGAATTTTGGGCTGTAAAATCAATACAGCAGTTTGCAATTGCTGTTCAGATTATCCCATTGCTGAGTGTCAAACTCATTGTACGTGAGAGTAAAGCACTTCAATATGAGGATATTCCAGCTGACTGGTATTGTACCAAAGTGGAAGGAAGAGTAGTGAAGTAAAGGATTACCACTATTGGAGTAAGATCTTTGCTTTGGAAGATTCTCTTGGTCATCACAAGCCTGGTAAAAGCAATCCCAATGATTCAGCATGGAAATGCTGATGTTAAATGAGGTTTTACACAAACTTCCAACTTTCTTACGGACTTCAGAACGTGTCTTTCTGGAGAATCAGTTAATGCACTGCAGACCACTAAAGACAATTTAAAACAGTATGTATGTCAATGCCACAGAGTACTCATAACTAGAGTTTATAAAATGGTTTTATTTTTTTACATTTGTGTTGATTTGAAATACAAAATTTCTTGTTTTGTGTTTTTATAATTTCTGTATCTCAACAAATCTACTCTATGATTTTAATGGTGAGCAACCGAATCATATATTTGCTCAAAAGTTTTACCTTATTTCTTTGCTGCTCATAACTTCAATAAGTAGATGTCTCTCAGGCTGTGTGAATGGACAGTGCCACGAATAATAAGGCTAAAGAATGTTATATTTTTTAAAAATTCCAAAGAAATGTGGCTTTGCTGTCATGACGAATATTAATTCAGTGTTATGAAAATCTTGCTGCAGTCAATTATATTCTACTTCTTTACTTAAATATAAAGGAAAAGGCACTATTGTGTAGCATAAATAAAGTAACTTAGGAATGGAGTGTTTATTATAATCTTTTACAATGGAAGTCGAAGATCAACATTATTCAGGAGATTCAGTCAGATATGGAATAAAAAGCAAAACAATTACAGATGTGAATATCAATAAATTTCAGCCAATTAGAGTTCTCACACCTTGCAGTTACCTCTTGAATTATCTGGAATCGAGAAAAAAACTATTTTAAAGAAAAGAAAACCAAAATTTATTTATTACTAACATCCCAAGTATCAAGAGGGACATTACCATATTCAAACCATAACATAGTGAGCGCCTCTGCATTTGCTGGTGTCAGTCTCCACCATCTGTTGTTCACCACCAAGCTGTATTTAGAGAAAGATCTGAGTCAACGTTGGAACATGGAAACCACATATTCTTCAGTGTTGCAATGGCATAATCTGGATGAGATGGTTTCAGGCTGCAAAATACCTCCACCACCTTTACTTGCACATGGTCCCCCTTGCTAACATGTTCTTTGAAGGTACGAGGTAAACACTGTGAGATTCTACAAATACTTGTTTTCCCAGTAACCCATGAATGATATACATTCCTTAAGCTTAAGCAATTCTGTATGGGAATGAGCTTCGAGGCATTTCTTGGATCAAATAGGGAGCCTATGGCTTGAATAATCTTCTGACCTGGATTAGTCATCTTCAACTGTTTTAATTTTCACCAAAATTGCTTGTGAAGTGCAAGTTATCTTGGTTTCAACAGCCATTCTTACTTTTGTTGGTAGGTGTTTAACTTCTTCTAGTGCATCTGACTAAATACCCCTTCACTGAACAAATTTGAGTGTTACTTCCACATCACTGATTTTTCCACTAAGTAGATGTATGGTGGGATATGATGACCCTTCCAAGAAAGTAATCAGTTCCATAATCGAGTGGCCAACTGCTGACACATAAACAGCTTGCAGTTTTATTATCTTGGTGTTAGTTGCATCAGCTTCTATGAAGAAGTGTATCCCTGCATTCACATCTTCAAGGGTCTTGAAGAAATTTGCTATATCCACAATATGGGTTGCTAAGTACATTGCAGATTTAAACCAAGAGTTCCATCTGGAACACACTGACATAGGAAAAGCACATATTTTATGCTTTTCAGCACAGTCCTCGTACTTCGACTTTATAAATTATATGTAACTATTTTTGCATTTCCTAGTGTTCAGAAATGCATTTTTCACTTTCACAACTGCAAGGTTAAGTTTGTTGAGTTCGTCTTCATAAACTTTTCCAACAAAGTTTATTTTGTGGGCCCAGTACTGGATGTGATTCAGCTCTTCCATTAAACCTATCAGAGTATTCACACACGACATCATATAACTCACAGAATCCATTATTAGTGCTATAACACAATCATTTTCAATTTCATATGACCGCAGGGTGTCCAAAATAGCATTTGAACAGTTTGGTCTATTGGCTGTATCCAGCAGTACCAACGAAGCCAGATGTCTCCATTGTTCTGTTGCTGGCACAGTAAAACTACCATTTTTATCTGTTGTTTTGTCGCATATTGTGAACATGTTTTTGTTTTTCACGTCCTTCTTTATTTTCTCTTGCTTGCTTTTTCTGTCCCAACTTTGGAATGTACAAGGGTTGGAACTTAAATAGTGGCAACACTGCTGTAGAGATGCTATGCAACGGAATCTAATATTGTCGCTGATAGCACACGTTAGTTACATATCTACTTTTCTTGCTTCCCCTTTAACAGCACGGACACTGGTTTGTCCCCTCATGCTCCTAGAATGATCAGCTGTGGTATTGTATATATTATTATTAAATTCTTTTTAGGTTCATTGTCGCTTATTAATTCATTTTCAGCTTCTAGATTATCACTAGTATGTGTCACTTCACCATGTCTAGTATCATCTCCCTAGTCACTGGAACTTCTCTTTCAACATTTTCAGTAGGTAGAACATCACTTGTAGTAGTTTCATGTTGTGTTGCATAGTATTCTTCCACTACACTATTGGAATAATTGGATGCCCCATCACCAAGCAATTTAAATATTTTCCTTGGAGGAGTACCCTCAAATTCTGGAATGTAGTCTGGATACTGAATGCTGTCATCTGAATTTAATACTACTTCCTTTGATTCATCCAACAGTGACAGTGACAGTGCTTCATTTGAATCTAAGAAAGGTGAAATGAAAAAAAAAAATTATTGCACCCCTGTTGTAATTTGTATGCTGTAATAAATTATACATTTTTTTTTGCCCATCAAATAGTTGTTTTTATTACAATATTTATATAATTGACATTAATGTCATTGTTATTATCGTTTTGTTATAGTTTTAACCTTGACTTCATTTTTTTTACACAGTAAAATTAACATTATTACACCTTTAATATTAGAAACAAGTGTTACTGGTTTGTGTAAGACATGACTGAGCCTTGAAATAAATGGAGTAGTGAAAGCGGCAAGAATTAGCATAAGCACAGTCCTACAAGATGAAAATATTTGCATTTACTCGCTCAGAGATACATAAATGTGCTTATATTCATCTTGGCATTTATTTGCTAACATTACCATCCTCTTCCCAACTGAAAACATTCTTATTATTTGTGTTTATTGCAAGTCTAAAACCACATCTGATCGTGTCAAATGTATTTTAAAAAGTAACATTAGCAGGAGGCAATAATGTGGCAACAGTATATTCCCAGCAAAATTTTTTACTGGCACGCACACCCAATAGCCCAAATTTTATTGGATAAACAGACATTCAGCATGCAAAGAGAGGTAAATTGAATGCAAATATGCATATCATTCATAGAAAGAGAGAGCTAAGCATTTACTTTAGTTATCTCTCTTTACACATTGGCAAAAATGACAAACTTATAAATAGAGGTATATGTTACTTATAGGTTGACATAAATCTCTTTACCTACCTGTTTTAGTGAAATTGTGAAATACCTCAATATTCATGATGCCATTTCTAAGTAAGTAATACAGATATGAGTTACCTCTCTTTACCCACATATGCAGAAAAAATATCTTCATTTGATGATACAGTTACCTCAAAAAATCACAATTTTTTACATACCTCCGTTTTCCCACCCACCTGAGATATGTTTGATAGTTTGCAATAGTGTTTTATAAATTCAAAATTGTAACAAATGCTTTGTATGTTTACAGTTGTAAAGAAAATTTTAGTGTACTGGTTAAAACCACTGAATTATTTTCATATTATATGCTTACATTCTGTTGCAACTTTAACTGGCCATTTGTTGGGGCTTTTCATTATATATATAAAAAAATGATGTAACTTATTATCTTAAGTGATACAGTACACATCATTATAATACACCTAAATGTCAACAAAAGAAGTTTTTTTTAAATAAAATAAATGTATACGGATGATTTACTCTTGTTGAGTTTTTGTATCATTGTATTGTCATGAAGAAATAAATATCCTTTTGTGTTCTACTTTTCTTTAAAATCTCCTGCTTTTCCAGACCTAAATGTTCTATGAGCACTGGTATAAAATTATGACATTGACTATACTGGAGGTATTGCTGTTTCAGGGTGTAACAAGAATGCGAGCAGATTGTTTGACATAGGTATTTTTGAAGCAAGGTTTACTGCAGAAGTGGTGAAAACAGGACTCATGGGTCATTTGGACTTTATCTCTGGCTGGTTGTCCATTTGTTTTCCATATGCTACAGAATGATGTGTATTTGGTGACTGTGGAAGGAAGACATTTTCACCATCTGTGGTTTATTGTAATCTTATTTCCCATCCTGAGTTGATTAAAAGGACCAAATCTATTAATTGGCAATAGTTCTTCTGGGCATTTCCTTCCATATGATCAAGCTGTGTGAAATGCATAATTTGTACTTCATTCATATACCACCCAATTCAGTTCACTGTGTCAACAGCTCAACCTGAAGTGCTTTTCCCATTTAAACTTGGTGGTGGTGATCTTGGATTGTGGATCATGGTGGTGGTATTTGATACCAAAGGACAGATTAAACTTTAATTTGGCCCAGAGGGTCTCAACTTTACTTTAACTTCAGCATAATAATTTTCCCACTCACAATTAGGCCATATGCAGTAATTCTGCAGAAATCATTGTATTTCATATACACATATTCTTCATATTTAATAAATATTGACCATCTCTTGTTTGTATATATATTCCACCATCCAAATGTTTATGTATCTATACAATGGGGACTGTTCTGCTTTAATGGGTCTGTTCTTTTTCTTTTCATGGTCTGTCCCAATGTCCGGAGAATGTTTAATGGAATACATTATTTCCTGTTTTTCCTTTTTTTTTTTTTTTGGGGGTTTTTTTTTTTTTGTGTTTTTGTTTGTGTCAAACTTGAAGTTTCAGAGTACTTATTTTAAAATAAATTATGGGCAAGAATTTAATCCCCTACTAGGTTTTAGTCCTCCATCACAGTGTGCATTTGTATAGGACTTGCATTATCTTCAAAACTCTTGATGACAAAAGTTTGAAATAATACTTGTTATTCTCAAAGAAGACCACATTTTCTTAGCTTGTCACTTCATATTTTGGAGTAAAAATGATATAAAATATATTTAAATACTGATCACTATTTACAAGACTATTACAGTCTCCATTAGTATTTCAAATAAAGGTATCAATCATCTTAACATTTAGTATAGACCATTTCAAATCTGCTGGTGTTCTAATGGCCATACAGCGCACGTTTACTGGAGAGATGTGAGCACGCTCTCACAAGGTACAAAACACCATGTGCTGTGAATGGTGGAGATTGGGCCAACCTCCATATAAATACTGTATTTTGCGGACTATAAGATGCACCTTAATTTTTAAGCTATTTTTCTGCAAAATAATATTTTTGAGATTTATCATTAGATTGCAAAGCCAGACTAAAAAAAGTAATTTATTGGTTTATAAAACTGAACTGACCTTTAAAATCCCAGAAAATTGTCATCTGAACTTTCTTCTTCTCCCTCTTCATTGTCATCGTTGCCTCCTCTTCATATATAAGATGGTCTTCATTGCCATCGAGAGCATTACTTATGCTACACTTTCAGTTTATAGCTCACATCATATGAATGCCTTTTATTTTTTCCCTGGCAAAACTAGGTACTAGCAAAAATATTGTACTGCTACCAACAACACAAATTGCTTTCAATTCAAGTTCACTGGCGCTGCAGGCTACTTGATGCATTATAGACTAGACAGTTGCGGCAGTTTAGCTTACGTAATATGTTTTTACGTAATTTGTTGTTGAGCCCCACGTTGTGGAAGCCAATTTGCGGCTGTTTTAATGTTACTTTGTGTTTAACATTAATATGGCACCACGTTTGGAGCCAATTTGCAAGAGAGCAAATTATTTGTGTTTACTTCACGTGTGTTCCCATCTTGTGTGACGTCATTCGTTGGTCTGGCTCGTAGTTCCCTCTGACGTAGCAGTTTGCATGAATTAGTTTCTAAAAGAAATTAAGGTTATGTATTTTGTCCTCCGGCTAGCTATTTAGGTAGACATTTAACTCTTGCAGGGTGTGAAGCGGAAAGGAATCTTTTGTCTATAAATGATATTGACGAAGAAATTGGTTTTATAATCTTTATTGCAGAACACGTTCACGAACACTTTCACAGATTTATCTTGATAATCACCATACTGAAACTGTTTATAATAACTTCTTATCACTTTTAACTCACGTACTTCAACTTTATATATTTAACTGTAGAATACTTTATAAGATTTCTCGTACTTCTGCTGCGCGTAACTTTACGAATTAAGAGACCGACATGAGAATCTTGTTGAACTTGGAGCTGACGTGTTATGTGTTGAGAATCTTGTTGAACACTGGGGCTGACGTGTTATGTGTTGAGAATCTTGTTGAACACTGGGGGACCCGCTACCTCGACCTGGCTTATTTATAGGCTTGCCTTAAGATACGCCTAAAGATTATAAATGAAATGCTATTGGCTAATAAAACGCGCCAACATTAGCGTCTATTTTACTATCCAATGAAAACCACTAATACATATTTCTTTTAGAGAACATTCTGGAAGCTTTTTTTACCGAAAAGGCGCGAAACATTACGTAACTTCCTGGTTCCCGGTAACGATAAATAACTCACTCCACCGTTGCATTCTTGCGTTATTGTTAACAGTTTCAGTAAAGCCATATATTATTATTTACCAATAATAATTACAATTATTAAACCTCTGAAATCAATGTTAAATAAAAATACATATTTATATTACAATCCTTATTTACCTTTGAGTAATTTGTGATACAAATTACCGTCTCACAGTGTACATGGCTTGTGATGGCGGGGTATATATTGTTGTGAATCCCTGCAACTCTTGTTTGTCGCATCAATGCACTGCTGCTGTTGCCAGTTGAATCCAGTGTTGCCAAATAGCGATAGGTTTCCCATGGCATTGAATATATGCCATTTTTAAGACTGGTAGGAATTTTAAATCAAACACTGGACATTTTAATATCAGCTTCGAGTATAAGATGCACCTGAATTTCAGAGGCAATTTCTCAAAGAAAAATGTGCATCTTATAGTCTGTAAAATATGCACCAGTAGGAGGTAATAAGAAAATGCAATGTTGATCTTTATGTTGAAAATGATGTCCATCATTCTGGATGCAAAGATCGCAATAGCTTAGAACAATCTGAAACATCTTCTGCAACTCTCTATATGGAATTTCACTTAGCTCTCCAGTAATAACCCTTGCTGTTGAGCTCCCTTAACCCCACCACATAGCTCTCATCTGATTTAATTCTCAAGCTCTTGAAGAGTGTGTAGATTGTTTACATACACTTTCTGTTTTAAATCCCCCTACAGATAAAAATCAATGCTTGACAGTGTACCACACCATTGTAAAAGGGATTTACTGTAATTCGCATGTTTTCAGCTAGACATTAGAGTGACACTTGGTGGTCAGCCAGTGCAATGTGTATGGCAATTGATTTTCTTCCCATGACGAAGCAGTCTGTTCTCCCCAGTAAATGCTTGCCATACAGCCAACTAAAATTCCAGTAGATTTGGAGCGGTTTGCACTATATTACTATGAGGAGCTGAAAATGCATCTGTCAAATGGGTTAAAACAGTTTAGTTTGCACTCTTGGCTCTTACACAAGAGAAATGCACTGTACAAAATGTTTCATCAAGTCATCAGCTCTCTGTAATACAGGGAATCAGACTTCAGCATGATTGAGTTCCTGGTAATGCATACAATTAATTTTGAATTTCAGAAAAAAATCTTTCTGTACATTTTATACATAGAAGAAAATGTTAAAGAGATTTTATGCCAGGACTGATTCAATGATTCAAATGATGCAGTAATTAGCAAGTTTGATGATGGGGATGAGGAGTAACAGGAAGTGGTATTGAACTGAGAGCAGCAACGCTCTACGAAAATATAAGTACATAAATTTACTGCCCCCTATCCCAAAAAGGATACCTCAGATTGAGGCACAAGACTTAAAAAGCTCTTTGTTCCCATTGATAGCATTTATCTTGTATTTCAGACATATTACTGATCTACTTGTAACCGAGACAGATCATTAGTATTCATTGTCATGACAGACAGGAAGTAGGATCATCTTCACAGGTGTGACTTACTCTAAAATACATATACCTCTTCTGGGCTATTATCATTCACATGATACATGATGCAAAGGACAGACTAAACAATTGGTGGTCCTAAACTGAATTACTTTCATTCCTTTTTTTCCAGTACCATGAAGCATGTCACATTTCTCCACATACTGAGATTCTTACATTTGAGTCATTCCACTGGACAAACTTCTGACCTATGTTTAATTGAATTTTGAGTCAGTGGATACAATTAAATTATTGTTTTGCTTCACTGTCTCTAACTTTTCTAAATAACACTTTCTTTTATTCTGACCTAATATTTCAGACTTTGTTGTAACGTTTTGCATGGCTTTTATAGGTAAATAAAAGATACACCTGTATTTTGCTTTTGGTCAAACTTTGTTATTTTGAAATTTTCACAACATTAAAATTATGGAAAGAGTATGCACATTAATATGTACAAATGTTCATTTCTTACAGCATATATGTCATATGAAGTTGAAACAAATTGCATTTAAAGCTTAAAAACCTTGCTTTCGGGCTATATATTCACTTTTATTAGAACATTTATTCACCATGTTTTACATTACAATTATCAAATAAACAACCACTTTCATGGGACATACACAATGTCTTTCGCTGAACTGTGCTTAAATCCTACAATACCAATTCTAGATGCGGAAATAACTGACGGGGAAATTGTTGGGCAATAAAAAGCCTAAACAATCACAAAGCACCGGGAATAGAAGGAATTCCGAGCGAATTTGTTAAATGCTCCATAGAAGTTCCTGAAATATTACACCTTCTGCAGATGGCCTTTAACAAATTATTTAACGGAGAGAAGTATCCTGAAGCTTGGGCAACAGCAATTATTCAGCCAATATTTAAGGGTAAGGGCAGCACTCAGCAACCAGAAAATTATAGAGGAATTGCACTGTTATCTATACTGGGTAAGGTATATTGCAAAATTATCTATGACCAGTTAAGGGGTTGAGTAAAAGGGTTCGATATAATTTCTGAATTTTAGGCTGGTTTCAGGGAAGGGTTTTCTACTGCAGACAATATTTTCGTATTAAAAACATTAATTGATTCAAATTTGAATAGAAAGGTGTGGAAACTTTATTGTGCTTTTGTTGATTTCAAAATGGCTTTTGATAGCGTGCGGAGGAATGCCCTTTGGGTGAAACTTCACCACAAAGCACTGTCTGGTAAAATGATGAAAGCTCTGATGCCAATTTACAACAGTGTGAATTTCAGCATCAAAATAGACCAAAACACAATAACTGAATCTAAATTGGCCAGTAGAAGAGTTCGTCAAGGATGTATTTTATCGCCCCTATTGTTCAATTTATTCATAGGCGATATAGCAGACGTGTTAATTTTGTGTATTTATTGTGCTAAGAGTTTTACAAATTTGATTGTCTACTGCACTTTGACCCTGGTCACTCATTCAGTAGACAATCACTACAGTTTATTTACATTTTACAATTTCTTGTCAATAAATTATCTTGCTCTTTGTTTTTTCAGTTTTTTTTTTTTCATGTCCCATTTCCACTTGTTTTTCACTTTTCATTTATTGATTACTTAACCATCACACATTCACTATCGTTATCCATTCAAAGTAAGATGTGCTACCTCTTACTTTTCTCTTTCCACTGTCCAAAGCCATTTATTTTTTACTTTACACAAAAACTGTCCAATGCTTCTAGCGTCCTTGCATATCATTTCAATCATAAGTGTATTTCTATCCCCCTTCAACCACTTCTTATTAAAAAATTCTTTTCTCCAATTTTCTGTTCCTTGGCACTTAAATACTATGTGTTCAATGTCTTCATTACCACCACATATCGGACATTGATTCTGAGGAATACCCTGTCTTAGCCCTTTTAGCCTCTATGCTCGGGTTCTTACCCATGGAATAGATTCTCTCCTTTATTTACTATGTCTATATATTTTTCCCTACCCCATGTATTTTTCATTGGCCTATAGCAAACTAATGAGCTCTTTTCGGCAATCTCACTGAACATGATTTGTATTTCTATATCTTCCAGTCTTTTCCTCGCCTTTTTCCAAACATTTTTCACGCTATTTTCTCTCCTTCTCCACATATCTCCTAACCCATTTTTCTCCAAAATGTTCCGTAATTTACTTACCCATCCATCATTCATTAAGCTATTCTCTTGGTATTCAATACATTGTCTTAACACATTACTTTTTCCTAGATTTAAAGTTCTGAACCAAAATTTCAAAGCTCTTTCCATTATCTTCCCCTTAGTTGCCACCCTGCCCATTTGTAATTGTGCTACCTGTCTTACAATTGACTTCGGTAGCCCTAGTATTTCTCTACAAAACATCCTGTGCACCACATCTATACTTTCCCATCCTCTATCTAATCCCCATATTTCTATACCATACATCATTTTTGCCTCCACAACCATCTCATAAACTTTTTCCAGCCATTTAACATTTATATTAGGTACTTTATATTTGCAGCTTCTAATTGCTGCCATCGCCCCTTTACCTTTTGCTAATGCAAACTTCTTTTGTTTCTCCCATTTATTACCTCCATCTATTTTTACTCCTAAATAGATACAGTCACACACCACCCTGTAATCTTTATTCTCTCCCTTCCACTTTTCATATTTGCTTAATTTTCCCCCCTTTTTGAAAACCACAATCTGTGTTTTCTCTTGATTCACTTTTAATCTCCATTCTTTACAATATACATCAATTGCTTGTAATGATTGTTTTAAACCACTTACTGTAATAGATCCTACCACTAGGTCATCTGCAAAAAGAAGTCCTGGGATTTGGATGTTGTTAATTACTGGTGCACGTTATTATTCCTTCCAATTTCTAGTAAGACATCGTATATGTATAAATTAAATAAAACTGGGCTTAACTTACATCCTTGCCTAAGGCCTTTCCTTTGTGGAATTTCTTTTGTTACACAGCCTGTCTCCACCCTTACACAGAAGGTGTTCTCAAAATACAGTGCTTTAAGAATATTCACCAATTGCTGACTTACTCCCTTACACACTAATTTATTCCACAGAAGTTGTAGCTCAATTCGGTCATAGGCTTTCTGTAAGTCTACAAAGGCCATATACAATTTACCCCTTTTTTCTTTTAAATATTTGTCTGCTAATGTCTTTATAATAAATAATCAATTGTTCTCCTTTCCTTGCGAAAGCCCATCTGGAATTCCGAAAGGATATTATATTCTTCAATCCAAAATTGTAGTCTCGCTGCCAAAATGCCCGCAAAAAGTTTTCCTATATTCGATAATAATGCAATACCTCTGTAGTTATTAGGTTTATTGACATTGCCCTTGCGTTTATATATAGGATGGATGATAACTTCCCTCCATCGTTTAGGTACATAACCCTTTCTAATAATTACATTAAATAAATCTAATAAAATGTTCACTCTTCCTGTTTCATTACACCACTCCTTAAGAAACTCTGTTGGGATGCCATCAATTCCAGTAGCTTTATTTTTCTTCAGTAACTTAACTTGTTTTATTATTTCCTCACTCCTAATTTCACCATCCAATATCTCTACAAAAACATTCCTTATTTCCAAAAATCCCGTACTTCCTATACTCCTTTCTTCCCCATATAATGTTTTAAAATACTCCATCCATTGTCCTGGCTCAACATTGGGTTTAGTTACACATTTATTATAGGTTGACTTAAGAACCTGCCATACCTTATTAACATTATTTTCATTTAGACATTTTATCAAATTCCTTTCATTACATTCTCTCCAGTCCTTTTTCTTTTGCTCTAACAATAAATTATGTGAGTTCCTCCCTTGCATATAATCATCCCTAGATTTTCTATCACCTAATTCCCTCCACCTAACCAACAGTTGTTTAACTTGTCTTTTTGATACCCTACATTCCTCATCAAACCAGTCCTTATCATATATGTAAACCCTCTTTTTTGTTTTCATTTCCTCTCCCGCCCTTTGCATAACTGTATTAAGGATATCTATTGCATTCTCAATTTGATTATTCTTAACCATGAATGTTACTCCACATAGACATATCTTTCCATAATTTGAATCTAGAGTCTGTTTCAATGTGTCACAAAATTCTTCTTTCCATTTATAGCTGATATACTCTTTTTTACAATAGCTTTTCACTCTTATATTGTGTTTTACTTGTGCAGTGTGCATCATAAAATCCACAATCAGTGGATAATGCCCGCTAGTTGAGCTTAAATTTAATACCTTAAAATTACTTAAAATATGTCCTAAATTCGGAGGCCACAACACAAAATCTATTACACTCTGCCCATTATTGCTAACAAAGGTAAATTCTCCTTGTTCATCTTCCCCACATTTTCCATTCAAAATTTCTAAAGCATTCAACTCACAAAAATCAATAAATTTTTCACTCTTTATCAACAAATTTGTCCTTGCTTTGCCTAAGTTTGTCACTTTTAAACACAATTTCATCTCATCCAATCATTTCCAACATATGTATCACTTTCCCCAATCCTGATATTAAAGTCTCCCATTAGTATTACCTCTGCAGTTACAAATTTCTCCTTCAGCCTATCTATATCTTTTTTGATTTGATTAAGGAGATCAGGATTATGAAACCTCGAGGATTCAGGGGGGTTATATATTATTCCTACACAGAGTATATTCCCATCTATGTACTTAACATCCATTATAACCCACAGTATTTCTTTACTACTAGACCATGTTTCTTTAATTTCCTTACTTAAGCTGTTCCTTATAAAGAAACCTATACCTCCAGATACTCTTCCCTTTCTAGCTATGAAAAATGGTATTACAAGGGGCTAGAAGTACAAAACGTTAAACATTTCTCCTATTTAGGAGTAATGTTTAATATGAGAGGAAAATGGAACAAACACCTATCAGTAACTAACTATAAAGCACGAGGGCAGTTAAATGAATTATTACGTACCCTGTCGCGGATGCCAGATGTACCTGTAGATACATTAGAAAAGATGTATAACTCTATGATAAGGCCGATTTTGTTATACGTAAGTGAAATCTGGGGATGGGAGAGAGCAGAGCATGTAAATAAAACACAGGTAGCATTTTGGAAAAGAGTTCTTGGAGATTCACAAGGCAATTCAATTCGGGGGTATTGAGGGAGGTGGTATGTTATGAAGACACAATACACTGCAAAATAAGAGCAGTGAAGTACTGGCTGAGGCTGATACAGGGGGATAACTGCACACTACGATCCAAATGTTATAAAACCAGGCAAGAAAACCTGTCTCCTAAGTTTTGGGCAGCTGATTTGGAAAGGGGTTTGAGGAGAATAGGAATGGGGCCAGTATGGCAAAGAGCTGAAACAAATGACAAAAACATATGGAAAGGTGTCAAAAGAAGACTAAGAGACATCAACCAACAGGAAATAGAATTGGATTGTAAAATTAAACCTTCTTTAAGTCTAGCAAATGAAATAAAATTGAACTGGGGTAAAGCGGCATATATACTTAATTTAGGAAGAAAGGAAAGATCAGGATTGGCATGGTTTAGACTGGGGGGCTGGAGGGCACAGAAAATGACTGACGATTCTGGCAGGAGAATCTGCCCATTCTGCGATTTGGATGAGGACTGGGTACATATTTTGGCGGAATGTGCACAGTGGGAGAACCAGCAAGCGATTAAACTCAAAGAAAAATTCTTAAGTCCCTCAAGAAAGAGATTGGCATGTTGGGATCTACTGGCTGACCAGAGGAACTGGCAAAATATGGGCAATTTTTTGGCTAAAGTGCGTGAAGCTAGGTCAAATTTGTTCAGTTGGACAAAGGTAATTTATCTCCATTTTCCTTTTTCTTGTTCTTTTTTGTTTTCTTTTCTTTTTCTGTTGTTTATTTTGTCACCCTACTTGTATCTTACATATGCATGTACGGTCAATGACCCATGCACTAAATACTTGTGTAATAACTTTAATGATTTGAAACCCATAAAGATAGCTTATCCATCCATCCATCCATCCATCCCTCCCTCCCTCCCTCCTTCTCTCCCTCTATGATGATTTTCAAATTAATGATAATAAACACCATGACAGTACAAGAAATAGGGGTCAATTGAGCCTAATTACTCACAGTGTTGCAGTTTTGGTAGGAAGTTAATGTATCACAGGATTAAGCTACGTAACAGATTACCCAACATGTATAAAACCACAGCTCAGAAGCAAAATTTAAACATAAAATCAAAACTACACTACTAGAACACTATTTTTACTCAGAAGATGAATTCATGAAGCATTGTGGTTACTATATTTTTCAATTATTAAAATTTCTTACTTTTTTCTTTTCTTTGTTTTGCAATGTTATCTTTTATGTTAATATCACTGCGTGTGTGCGTGCGTGTGTTTATAAGAACATGGCATGTCCCATACTCAATGCAAGTAAAAGAGAATGAAATATAGATTGAAAAGGTAGAATCAGAGGACTGAAAAATTCAATGCAATAGCCGGGTTTTGAACCATGGATCTCCCGGTTTCCATCCAGTTGCTCTAACCACTGAGCTACCATGGCAACATGCCAGTAGGACATTAAATTCTCCAGCTGACTCGTATTTTTCCCGGTAAACCACAAGATCTCAAATTGTTTTGAGGTGACAACCTCCAATGGTGACTTACAATGTCGGAAGTGCTTTAAGTCCCAGGCTTCATTAGTTGAGCATCTATCAGGTCAATTAATGAATTAATTGCTCTTCCACACTCACATGTGTGTAGGTGGTTAGAGCAACCAGACGGAAACCGGGAGATCCATGGTTCAGATCCTGGCTATGGCATTGAATTTTTCAGTCCTCTGAATCTACCTTTTCAACCTTGTCCTACACACATTTCAGTGTTGAAGAACAATTAATTCAGAATGAAGTATACTTATATTTATACTAATTTAATTATTTTAAAATACCAGAAGGATCTCATTTAATTTTCTTTATGGATAAAGAATTTCAAGTTGGGACAGTAACAAGTGATGCAGCAAGAAATTTCTAAATAAATGCACATATAGCTATCACGTGAGTTCAGCGTAACTTGGCACTGGACACAGTATGGTTCTATTTACAAGTATTAATCAATGCCAGCTGACATAACACTTCTGTGACACTAATATCTTCCTGGAACATGCATTGTATGCTACCCCTCATTCTATTATTTTTAAAATGGAATGGAGAGCACTCAAGTACCTGGGGAATAGATACTACACCACCACGACCTCTGCCTCCACTGTCCCCTCCCCTCCCCTCCTGCCCCTCATCCTAGGAAGAAGGTATAGTTATCTTTCTCAGTTTCCTACCATTTTGTCTATATATATTTATATACCAGGTGAGTCAGCTGCGCCTATTTATTTTTGAATTTATGCAATGTGCTAAGCGACATGTGATTTACGCCTTTCTTGAATGCCTTCTAATGGCTGTTTTACATAACACTTTATAGAGGAGGGATACATAACTCAGTGCATAAGTGTTTTATGGGACAGAATGCAATCGTTATGTATGTTGATGCAAAAAACATTCTACCCTGACACTGAGAGCTGTAGGAGCACTTTTAGCCAATTTTACAAACTTTTATTCTTTAGCATACATCCATGCATCCCTTTGAAAACGCCCCTGAAGGAACAACCTATCACATGCATTGGTTGACAAAACCATTTGAAAACAAAATGGCAGATCTACGCAGTGTGACCAATTGGATTTAAGCTGTTAGTCAATGTACAGCCTTGTCAAAAAATGCTAAGTATTAGGTAGATAATTTCTCCTATTTCACAAACTATGGCATATTTCAGATCAAACAGTAATTGTAATGACTGATGCAGTTTATTTGTTTGAATTAAAACCACCAAACCGAGCTCAAAACACTATATGACGCTGCAAAAAGCGTGTAAAGATTCGATGTGGGGTCTAGTTCTGCGATTACTAATTTGTATTGGAACCTCAGCTCGCAAGGTAGCATTGGCCGAATGGTATTATCATGGTTGCATTAACACTGTGCCACTTAAATTCAGGTTCAAATTCTTCGGGTTAAGTTTAAACTTTTTATTACCTTTTGTTTTATCTCTTTGATATTATGATATAAATAACATTTTTAATAAGATTATAAGTGTGTACAAAATAGAATAATCACTACATTTTCCACTGACAGGTGGATAATTTTTACTTCATAGTAGGTGTTTTATTGTGGTCAGTATTAGCTTGATCCATTCAACCAAGTGTTTAAAAACGCTTCCCACATGCAAAGTGGCTTTAGCTATTTGTGCCTGCATCAATGCTTGGCGTGAATAAATAAGTCTCTCTCCATTGTCTCCTGACTACGTTGATTTTCAAATTTTGGACATGTTATTATAATATGTAGAACTGTTAATGCTGTTTTACATGTTTCATAAATTGGTGGAGAGCTTCTATTTAACAAATAAGATTGTGTCAGTTTGGTATATCCAATTCGTATCTGAAACCTTTCTACGAGAAACAGCTGCTGTCATAATGTATACAAATGACGAGTATGTTGACATGCTGTTAATGTATGGAGAAACAAGGTGTAATGCACTGTCAGCAAAGCACCTGTATGAAGAACGGTTTCCAGGAAGGAGGGCACCTACTGCAGACACTTTTCGAAGGGTTGAAAGACACCTTCGTGAAACAGGATCATTTGGAAGAGCACTGGCTGCTCGCGATGCTCCAGTAACATCTGGAGGCAATGAAGAAGCTGTGTGAAACACAATAGAAAACAATCCACATACCAGTTCAAGAGCCATAGCAGAAGATCTGCACATATGTCAGTCCTCAGTGATGCGCATATTGCATCGTAATAAATATCATCCATACCATCTACAACTACACCAGGCTCTCCACGGACGTGACTTTCAAGCGTGAGTGATATATGCACAATGGCTACAGCAGCGAGCGCAAATGGATGCAGAGTTTTTAGGAAGTGTTCTCTTCAGTGATGAAGCCACATTCCACAATAACGGAACTGTTAACCGTCATAATATGCACGGAGTATAGGCAATCCTCACTGGATGAGAGAAGCTGCATTCCAGGTACAATGGAGCATCAATGTCTGGTGCAGAATATTAGGAGACCAGCTAATTGGACTTTACCTTATTGAAGGCAACTTCACAGGACCACGGTACCTTGCATTTCTGCAAGAAGAATTGCCATTGCTCCTACAAGATGTGCCACTAGTGAAACGGACAGGAATGTGGTTCCAGCAGGATGGAGCTCCATCACACTGGTCACTGATTGTAAGGAATCACTTACACAGAACATATCTGCAAAAATGGATTGGCCGAGGAGGCCCAATTGCATGGCCACCTAGATCACCTGATCTCACCCACTGGATTTCTTTCTGTGGGGTCATTTAAAGGAACGGGTCTATGCTCAAGAGCCGCAAGACCCAAATCATCTATGGGAAGTCATATGTGAAGAATCCAGGCAGATTACACCGCTCATGTTACAGCATACAAGAAGCTCTCCCCGGCAACGTACACAAATGTGCATTGATGAAGGAGGTCGTCATTTTGAACACTTACTTCCTTGATGATATCCACAATAACAATTTATTATTCTGTTTACCCGTGAACTTAGCACTTTTACAACTCCCTTGTCAATAGAAGAAGTGAAACATAGTGTTTAAACATGAAACAAAAACTGTTAGATTTAATATCGTCGATATCCCAAAAGAATGAAAGCTAACTATGTAACACAGTTTACAACACCAGATACAGTACAGATTATTAGGGTAAACATGATACACAAGTATCTGATTGTAATTCTTATGTCTTTGGCTCACAGGAGAGCCAATAACAAAAATAAATAAATTAGTACACTAAAATACAGAAAATAAGCAGAAGAAGGGAAGAAAAAAAAAACAAAACAACTTTGTATCAGATTCGAACCTCCAAAGCTAACCTTTGCTTCACCACATTGCGGCAGCTAAACCACTCGGCCAGAACCCACTTAGTCTACCCCGTTCTTCGGGAGAACATTCCTCTATCTCCTTGCAAGCATTATATCCATGAAATGCCACCTTTTTTAAGGCTTTCACAGCTCTTTGGTTCGCATTCAGGCCTTTAATTGTTAATGCGTAATGCATATAGTACCAAATAGAAGGGCAGAGCTACAATAACAGTTTGTTTGCTAAAAGGGTCAATGTTTTCACACTAGACTATAAACTGCAGGTTGCATAGATACGAATACCTAGGGGCAGCTGACTCACCTGGTATATATATACAGATGTCATGAAAATGTCATTATTACCACATGTTGAATCCAGTGTCATCCAGGTGAACAGTAGTAATATAATTCCCAGTTGTTCTAGTGATCAGAATTTAGTTGAAGAAAAAAAATCAGCCAAACCTCATAAACTGATATTTCAAGATTCTCAGCTATAGACTTACATAAGCATAATGAAAGTTAAGCAGCAATGATAGAAATAACAATTAAGAAGAAAAAATTATCACAGAAATGTACATGCAGCAGAAATGTCAGAAGAT
The DNA here is from genome assembly GCA_030765065.1 of Deroplatys truncata. Classification (NCBI taxonomy): domain Eukaryota; kingdom Metazoa; phylum Arthropoda; class Insecta; order Mantodea; family Mantidae; genus Deroplatys; species Deroplatys truncata. Next base: position 423,122,090 of record CM060990.1, read on the forward strand.
AAATAGACCCTTGGAGAAAAGATTATTGGTGTTGAAAAAGAAGCTAAAACATCCCCTGAGAAGCAGAGTAAATGCTTCATTATAATTAATAAACTACAGAAGTGTTAAAATTCAGATTTTAACTTTCTTTGAGGATCGACCATACAGTAAAATATGGCAACACATCAAAGCATAAAAGCTCATGATTAGTGTTCCAAAGAACCTAGCTCCTGAAAGGGAAATTTCTCTATGCCAGAAAGCAAACCTGGAAAAACTTCAGATGCAACTACAGCACAGAGAGTGCTTGATTATTACACAAGTTTTGAAATAAGTTGCATCAGGGCAAAAAAGAAAAATTTTGTTTCAGTAAAATAAGACATAATAGATTGCTGCTATAAAATTTGAAGGAGACATTTAGAGCTTTTAGAGAAAATACCCAATAGAAAAGTTAATTTCTCAAATATTTGTAAACTGAGATCAAAGCATTATGTGCTTCCTGGAGCCAGTGAAGCACATTCAGTATGTGTATCTGTTTACCATGAAAACATAAACATAAAGTTGCTAACTGATGTCACAAGCATTTTGAAGTTGATAGCTGATCTAGATTGCCCACTGCAAAATTACGAAGATATTCTTTCACAAATTATGTGTAACCACAGATCTCATTGTTATTTCAGAATCTCATAATTGCCCATTAACAGAAGATTTAATGCAATGTTTACAACAGGCATTTGAAAACAAAATGATATATATATATATCAATGGATAACTGTTGACAGAAGAAACTTGGAAACTCTTTAGTCTTTAATTGATGAATGTTTGGATAAACTAAATACCAAGATAGAAGCTCTAGCTGCTCACACATTTATTGCTCAGCAACAAGCTGCTTTTCTGGCAGAGAAGAAATAAGGTCTCCAAGGTGATGAATGCCTTGTAATTTGTGAATTATGCCTGAGTGATTCAAAATTCATTACATGGTGTCCATTGGAATAAACTTTAGCCACACTTCATCAATTTGTCATTTATTACACAAAGAATAACAAAATACAACTTAAAAGTTTAGTAGAAATTTCAGAGTATCTTAAACATGATACAATTCCTTCCATCTTCTCCAATGACAATTAATACATTTTTTTGAAAACTGAAATAGGAAATGTGAAAAGAGTTACATATTTTTTCTGATGGAGCAAGTTCTTGGTACAAACATAAAAATAAAATAATAATAATAATAATAATAATAATAATAATAATAATAATAATAATAATAAAAATTGTGCTAATCTGTGTTTTCATTATGAAGATTTTGAAATAGCAGCAGAATGACACTTTCTTGGGACTTCTCACAAAAGGGACCCTTGTGATGGAATTGATGGATCTATCAAAAGACTGGCAACAAGAGCAAGCTTTCAACCTAATCGGGTTGCCATTATGACAGCCAGACATTTGTTTGAATGGGCAAAAACAATATCAGTGCAATTGAGTTTTTCTTTGTGACAAATGAGGATTATAAAGTTGAATGTGGCCTACTACAATCTTGATATGAGAAGATAAAACTGATAAGTAGCATGAGAATATTACATTCTTTCATACCAGTGTCAGAATATGAATCACTAGTTAAAGACTCTTTCCTATAAAAGTAAAAACATCACTCTTTGAATTGCTTCAGTAGCTTGCTAGCTTTAGCTGACCTGTGTTACAAACATTAAGTGAATTTCATTTAAAATAAGTGCATATATAATTTAGTAAGTTGATGTGTATTTACCTAATGCTTAAACTCACACCATATGCACCTGTACATCCATAGTACAGCACGAGAAGGTCCTGCAGCTCCAGCCTACAGTCTGACACAAAATCCAGTATCCAGCTGGGTAAATTAATTTATTTTTAATTATTCATTTGTGTGTGTCCCATTGAAATTAGGCAGATGTATAGTTTAAACCACAATAAATACTGTGATCTTTCATAAAACTAAAAAATGAATATGAAATAGCATAAAAATTGCATTTTAAAAATACTTTATTGAAAAAAACTGCATTCAATATTTGTGTTATGATAAAACAAACATTATAAAATGTTGTTAACCTTACAACTTAACTGAAGTTTAATTGCATCCTGTAGTTAGGAGCAGAGATAAATGCATTTATATATATATATATATATATCTATAAATAGATATATATAAGTGCACATGCAAATATGTAAATTTGATTTTGAATAACTGCAAAAGTAATTACATTTTTAAAAAATAAAAGCATGCATGTATAATATTTTCAAACTTTCAGTGGAATAAAAAGGTTTAATAAAAATTGTACACTTTATAGTTAAATTTTCTTTGAATGTGTCTGGTTTGACGTGGAATGACTCATTTTTCAAGTAAAGTTGGATAACTGACACATACTTGATGAAAATGATGGCATATTGTAGAAAGCATACACACGTTTTCTTTGTGTTAAATATACATTAAATAGTGGGTGGAAAGGGAATAAATTATTTATATCTTATGTTTTTAAGGTATTTAAGCTTATAAATATTCACCCGTGGTACACTATCACTGTCATATAATCTTAAAATGTCTAATTAAGGATTAAAATATCACATGTTCAATAGAATAAAACTGTCAAAGCCCTCTTCAGCTGTATATCTATTGGTCAGATATGTCAACTAAGGCTTTCAGAGGTCATCTGTCATTACAATTAAAAACCTAGTCATGATGAAATGTTAAAATGTATTGAAAATTTGATCATAATTGTCCACTTTTAACGTACCACACTTGTGCAGCTGTTTTATGATTAAGGAAATTGGTATGCTGGATCTACTGGCTGACTACTGTAACTGACAAAACATGGCAATTTCTTGACTAAAGTACGTGAAACCAGATCAGATTTGTTTGATTAAGCAGAGACAATTTATCTTTTGTTCTTTTTGTTTTTTCTTTCTTCACATTTAACTTGTAACTTAAAATAAGCATGTATGGTCTAATGACACATGTACTAAGTGTTTATATAACAACTTTAATAATTGGACACCAATAAAGATTATCTATCTACATATCTGGCTGCCTGTCTTTTTTTTTTTTAAGTTTAATGTCCTTTAACCTAGAGCGCTGTGTGATACAAGCAGACCAGACCGCCATTTTGATTCCCATAGTCAAGGCGCCAGTTTAAATAGGAGAGATTCTCGGCCAGGAAAAGATTTGTGTATGCACGTTTAAGGTAGCGAGACATACACTTTTCATTTCACTTATACAAAATATCTTTAATATACAAAAGAATTATGAGAATTACTTTGTCTAAGGTTGTACAAAACAGAAACTGTAAAGTCAAAAAATAACACTGCAATCATGGTGCCAATGCATACCTGATGTCCTTATTTTGGTTAATTTGACGTAAGTTGAAAACTACAGGAAGTATTTCAAATCTGATTACAGATTCTGAAAGCTGGTTAAAATTTACATATTTCTTACACAGCATGTCCAGATCTATCTATCGTAGATTAGGAGTAACAGCTGTATTAATCTGACATTAATTGATGCCCACGTCAATTTCTTAGGGTTACAATAAATGCAAAAAGGAAATAGCTTTGGATTCTTAAACGTCTTTAATTACCGATTATTTTAATAATAATAATAATAATAATAATAATAATAATAATAATAATAATAATAATAATAATAATAATTAATAATAATAGATTTAATAACACTTTTGCATGCGCTGCATTACGCTTAGTCAGCTAAATAAAACATAAATTACATCAAATCGTTATCTAAGTATTTTTGTATCAAATAAGGATTCCTAACAACCAAATTTTTAATTTATTCTTGAAAGCACTGTTAATATTTAACATCCTTGTAATATCATATAATTTATTATAAAACTTAATTATCACATATACATGGCTATCCATATTTCTTTGTGATCTAAATTTTGGAACAGCAAGTTTATTGCAGTTTCTGGTTTCATAAGGGTGTGTATCTGTAAAACCAAATCGGTATGTTACATTCACATGACTTTTTCCATCACTAATTAGTGGGTATACAAATTATTCTTCCAAAGCTTATTTCCCTATCTACTTCATTTTAATTAAGGTAAACCTATCCTGAAATAGCCACATGATACATTTCGTTAAAGATACAAAGGGAATAGCAATAGTCAAACGTTTGAGAACTGGACGCTATACACTGCCTTAAAATTCCACACTCTTTCCATGACATCGCTAGAAACAACTGAAAATGGACAGGACTTAAAAGAATGGCTAAGTATTGAACAATTAGAACCATTAATGATGAATAACTCGAAATAGCTGATGCCATAAAAGGTTATTTTAATAAATTGTGTGTTTTAAAGAGATCTGTACTTTTTGTGTAGAGCATTTTCATCTATCACTTGACATTTATCAGTTTCACAAGATTATACAAAATTTCTTTGTAATGAAGAGTAATTCACAGATTTTTAACTGTAATTGCAGTTGTTAAAATAATTAATATGGCTATTCCCAAAAAATTCAAGATATAGATTTTATTTATCATTAAAATATGACATTTTAATCAAAATCGTTACAGCCATTTTTAAAAACTAAAAAATTTTGAAAAATATTCCAGTGAAAGAAACTTTTGGGTGGACTTTTTCTTAAAAATCTTTGTGCCGCATCTTTGGAAGGTGCTGAACCTAAATATCAAGTTTGGTATTTATCGACTTTTAGTTTTTGAGTTATGCTGTTCACAGACACACATGAACCTTTTCCTAAAAAACATATGTCCAGTGAAATCTCGACATCAGATTTTTGGGTGGAATACAATACTTCCCCTATTTATCTACGATACATGGTAGAGAAAATAATAACATGAAAGATATGGATGCTAACACAAAGATAGGTGCGTGAATAGCAACATTTGTAAAAAATTGGCTCACAATATTGATGTGATTCATAATTCTTTAATAAAACTATAGGTATTTCTGCAGTATGAAGAACTTCTGGGACTGACACCTCATAATAAAATAATGCACACATTGTGGAAAATATCTATATAAGAGTTTAATAAAGCATCCAGAGAAGAAGAATTTTTAAATCTTCTTAATAGAAAATTGTATTGATGTAGCCCCTGCTGTTTTGATTTACCACGTGTTAAAGATCATCCCAAGATTTGCCTAATCACGCGCAAACTAGACATTATGTAAAAAATCAAAATAATTTAAATGTTTCTGATACACACAGACATGTATAGAACATTAAGTATAGGTTTGTTATAAGTATATATTTTAAGACATTTGACTTACAGCATTTGTTGGCAAATATACACATAACCACTTTTAAGCTTTGTTTATTCTTTAATTATATTTTGAGGATTCAGAATTATAACATACCAATTCCATAATCTTAAGCTATCGATGTGCATACATGGGAAAAACAAATCTGTAATGCTTAAACAATAATTCCAATAATATTAAGAGTGAACAGTATCCTAGCTTAAGTATTTACTTCTAAAATGCAGCAGCCCCAAGTTCACACATACATCTGCAAAACAGGTTTTATGCCTCTGTTCGCTTTAACTATGAACCCTCTAATTAATTATTCTTCTGACATACCTTTATTTATGTTTAGCATTAAATGTAAATGTAAAGGAAAAATATTAAATAATGGAATGAAATCAACATTTGGAATACTAATGCAGTAGTTATGTGGCAAAAAGGGATATGTTTTACCTTCTGTCAATATTTTTTGTACCTTATAAGCTATACTTGCCAGCAGATAGTAGCAATGGTGCACATGCTTACAGCAATAATTATGATATATACCATAAAGTACAAGGAAAGTTTAACATAAACAAGCACATAGAAATGTGTAAATTAATACTTATAGCAAATACTTTTTTAATTTAAATATAAGTAATAGAGCAACAGATTTTGCTTTATATTGATGTTAATGAAGCATTTAAAATGTGAAATTAAATTAAAAATCCAAATACATTAAATTTAAACACCATTTTTGCAATAATGATCTATCACTAATGAATATGGTATGTACATATGAAGCAAATGAGCATTAAGTTCTTGACAAAATCTAATTTTAAATTTTTTGAAAAGAAAGAACTTTTAAATGCTTAATACGATATTGCTATATAATCAAAATTGCATATAACAAAATACTAAGTTTTTCTTTGTTTCTTTCTCTGTGTTCTGTTGCCATATATTGATGGCAATTTTCTTTTTGTTTCCAAAAAATTGCACAGTCCTAAACCACGCACTTTGGTATAATGTGTGAGCAACTTCTCGAGCACATCACAGCAAGATGGCACTTCTCTATGCAAGCTACAAACATCATTGATTATACTTTGCATACTCATTGCTGATGACAGTAACTCCTCCTTATGTTTCTGAATGATATGCTCTGTAGTTGTTACAATATCATATGCAGCCTTAGAAATGTACTTTAAACCTCCAAAATCTGAGAATTCAGTAAGTTTCAGATATTCCTTTGGAATACCTTCTCCATTACTTTTCAAAAAAGCAGTACATATGATACACACCCTTTTTTTTAACACTGCATTCACAGTGGCACCAGCTATATAGAGACTGTTATTATGGTCAAGAACATTTAGCTCCTATGTGGTCTGTGTGCAACTCATTTTTGGCAGGTCTGTACAAGCTACTGCCCTATCTTTGATGTTTTTCATATCAGAGAAATGTAAAAGTACCTTGTCACTATCAAAACAGTAATTTGTTTTTTCACAAGGGGTCATAAATTGTGAAATTGAAATTAGTTTCAGTGCTCTTTTTGCTGCTACAGCTGAAGGATTTGATCCTGCTTGCTTTCGTACCTGAGCAAAAATATTCTCCAAAGCATCTTGAGTGAATCTGCTTCCCATTATATATCTGTAATTCTTACTGAATAGCAGTTTTGCCAACTGTATGAAAGATAATGTGCTCATAATTGAGCCTGTGTTTAATGGTTTCCAGGCACCAGATCCTATCTGAGTTTCTTGGATAATATCTACAAACCCTTCAAGAAACTGTACCTTCCTTTTAAAGTTTTTCTTTGAAATTGATTTCACGATGGTTCTAGACATTAGCAAAGAAAACCATTCATTCAAAAATCTAATGAACCATGCTGTGGTAAGTGCTGCTGGAGGCAAAAGTTTTAAACTTACAGCTGCTTCTAAGGCACTGGCAGTTTTTAAAGACAAATATCTCAAAGCAAGGCCAACATTCATTTTTTGAAAATGAGATGGACTTATAGAGGCTTTTGAGAGATGATGGAGAGATCATAGTCCATTTTCCTTAGATAACTCTAGATCCCAGAGTTTTGAAATATATTTGGAAGAAACTATAGTGGAAGATAGCCCTTCCTTATATGCAATATTCTGTGGAATAACAATGTCAGATTTCTGCATGGCTGACCGCCAGTTTTTTACTAAGTGAAGAACATCAGCTAAAACACACATGTCCATGTTGTTTTGTTGAAAGGTTACTTTTCTTTCTGAGCGTGTGATAGAAATTCCTAATGCACACCAGAGTCTTTTGTTCATACCTTCCATGTCTGAGACAACGGCACATACATGCAACCCTATATCTGTTGCCATATTAATAAGCTTAAGAATTAAAGCTTTAGTTTCATTTCCTGCTGTGCTGGGTCCAGTAATATGAGCTGCCACTATTTGCTTCCACTTTGTAGTTACACCTCTAAGAATAACCACTGTGAGATGATTACCTGTTACAGAAACGGTTCCCAAAGTAACTGCTCCAATAAATGTTTTATCAGGATTATCATATTCAATACTCCCAGATATTTCCATCTCATCAATCATGAGAACACAGTCCCTTTCAAAATCTGACATAACACCTACTTTTGTTTTCAACAAAGGAAAAATGAAATTAAAAATTCCAAATTCTAATTTAAAACCTCTTATATGATTATTCAGGGTGCTATAAGAAGGTGCAGGGTAACCAGATTTCCGAAGAAAATTATAACCTTCCTTGCCCAAAACAAATCTTAACTTCAGACCTTTTATGATCCCATCTTCTGACCAACATTGGGTTGTGCTATGCCCTAGCCTACTAATTTGTTCAGAAGTTAGGAAATTACTTAATGCCTCATTTGTTTTTGCTATTTGCTCTTCCAGTCTCTTATTCTTATTTTCCAAAAATGCAACTCTGTTTTGTAGTTCTTGGATCATAACCTCTGGAGTTTTCTCTTGCCTTGTAGCTCCCACAGATGCTATCTCTTCAGAAGTGATTGCCAAGTGGGTTTCAATGCAAGTATTTTGAACCTATGAGATAAAATATCATTTAGTGTCATTTCATAATATTCTCACTTTATTGTCTAAATATGATTAACTTATATATGATATTACTATGCAAATTTAATGTTTTAATGTGCAGAATGTACCATATGTTGTATCCTTAATTCAATCCAATTAATTTTACATAAATACTGATTTGTGTATGTAATAGCTTTTATCTTGGTAAAGCCATTAATGAAATAACAATATCAGAAATTATTTTAAATGAGTAAACCAGGAAGAAATTCCTGTGATATTTACATTCATTACTTTAAACAAATTCTTTAAAATATAATAAAGCTTAATATCTATAGGCCTATGTACCTCTCTTTTGTAAATGCTTTTTCTCTGGACTGCAATTCTAGGTGGTGGGTTAGACACACTAAAAATTGTTGGTATGGCATTAGGCTTGAGTTTCCTTTTTCCATCAGCACGGTTTTGTTCAAATTGGCTCTCTTTGAAATGCACCTGTGAAAATATTTGTTTAAGTTTTCTTATGCATTAATAATAAGGGCTATAAACGTTTAACGGTAATTTATAAAGTAAATACTAGGCGACTTCATATTAGAAGTAACAAAAAAAAATATAGGAACATTAATAAGTTTCGATCTCACGCCCTAACAGTCATCAGATAAACACTTAACCAGTTGAGCTAAACATTCACTTACGAAGATGGTGCTTCAAAACCAACTTAAGCAGCTCTGCCGTCATTGGCTTTGGCTTTTAAATACTAATGATAAGTAGTTAGGTGGTAATGGCTATTGAATGAAAGCAATAGAGCCTTTTTATTCCTCCAAATCATTAATTATTCATTTATACTTACGTTACACAGGTAATTATTTGTTGTAGGTGTCCAATCCTTATGCCTGGAATTTACAAGCCATTTCTTTCTTCTTTCGTTAGCAGCAGGAAAATGATAGAACTTATATAACCCATGCCTACTGTTATTTGTACAATTTGGAGCCACACAACCAACCATTGCATAAATTAAGGTGTTAAAAATTAAAGAATATTCCACGCGAGAGATCTTCTGCCCAGTACGTATCATAGAGCTTGGGATTCACAATGGCGGATTGGTCTGCTCATATGATACAGTGCTTTACTTTAACCTGTTAGGTCATATCGAATGAATGCATGAATGAAATGAATGGGTGAAATGATACTCAAATGAGCCTGGGTTCATAGAGCTTAAGGCTAACCAACATTTGTCTTTTCAGGATAAAGGAAAACCCCAGCAAAAGTAACTCCCCCAAGCAAGATTTGAACTCTGGAATTCTTGAATGTGAGGCAGACATACCACCCCCAAACCACAGAGGTGGGCACTGATGTTTTGTTTGTATAAATGTTATATAAACCTTTTAATTTTTTCTTTCATGTTACTTCAAGAAGGATCTTGTACAATGAGAATACAGTCTTTAAGTCTGATATTTAGTTCCTTTTTACTATTCTGATACCCACTGTTCCCTGATTCAGGTTTTGAGAACTGTTGCAGACATGCCAGCTCTCCCAATGTAGGTTGGAAGTACATGTTGTTTTATCCTTCCTTCCTCTCCATTGATTTGTGTGACCAATCTCTGGATTTTGAGAAATTTGCATATTCATAGTTGACCATGCTATATATGATTTTAATCTAATAAATGTTGAGTCTTAGGTATGGAACAAACATGTGTCTTGCATATTTCAAATAGTGCCATTATTTTAATCAAGTCTACATCAGACAAATGAGGAGAAAACTCAATATCAAAGAGAAAGAATACTTAAATTACAGAAAATATAAACAAAACAGAAAAGTCTCCAGTATCAGACCATTTTTATAATGAAAGCCACAAAACAAAAACAAACAAAAAAAAAAAAAAAAAAAGCAAGCATAACTATTACAATCGCTTAGGAAACTACTGGCTGTAATTGCTTGGGAAAAGATTTTTTACTCAAAAGGTAAAAGCTTTCTTTGAATTTTGACATCTTACCTTGAGGTTTCAAGCCCTGCCTTAAGGACACTGGGGGTCTCTGCATTCATGAAATTGTCAAAAATATTTCTGGCTGGCTGTTCTACTTAGGATGTAAATGATGCTTTTATTAAGTGGTGCTGTATTCCTCAAACTGTTATTACACTGTCACTTCACTTTCTTCAGTTTATGACTCTAATATCTAATTATGCTCAAGTTTTCTTATTTGGTTGGATAAGTACAATAACTGTTAGCAGCAAATTACACCACTCAGATCTCAGTCTTTTCTGTTTGCTTTTGTGTTCCTCTATTCAGGTAGATGTAATCTTCAAATTCAAGGTTTTAAATCTCTTTGCCTTTTATTCGTGCTGCAGTTTACCAACAACAAATAAAAGGGTCAGCATTTATACATAGGAAGTTAACTACCTTCTGTCTTCTGGTTAACAGCAAAAGCTTGTTCCTTTGGATAATGCAGCAATTTACAATGCCTCCAATTCCTAGTGTTTAAAGAATGGAAGTTGCCAGTGCTATGTAAAAGTTCTGTGAGAGTCTCAAGTTTCAGGCATGCATGTATTTGTGCATGCGTGGGTGTGTGTGTGCACACGCGTGGGTGTGTGCATGTGTGTCCCCCTTATGATGCTGTATTATTTATGAAGCAGAATGACAAATATTATACAGTATTCAGAAGCATTTACAAGCTCCAGTGATTAAGTGACAGTTTTCATATTCTGAGAAGAGTGCAAGTCAGAATTTTCTGAGGTGCAGGTAACATATCAACATTATGTGGAACAAAATAAAATATTTATTTTGAGTTATTAATGATATATAGAGGATAATGCAATCAGTACTGAAGCTTTATTTCTGATGTAGAATGGAACAAATCTTTTACATAGATCATGCTGATCATATTACACAAAAGCTTATAGTTTCATAAATCATAAATAAATATGATTGTGATACCCTTCACTTGCAATTTTACAAATTCAGCTTGAAGCTGTAATCAGTTTGAAAGAAGTAAATTGATGTTTAGCATTCCCGAGAAAACTGAAATGAAATCAGCTGATTATGTTTTAAATACATAAACTGTCTAAGTGATGCTTGCTATTTTATTGTTCCACATTACAGTGCAGAGTGTGAAAGGTGTTTTTTAGTGCATTGTCAAAAAGAAGAATGCAGATTGAATTAATGTGTGCAGCAAGGCAAGCACATGGAGCAAAATTTAATACAGAGCTTTCTTCAGCACTAAAGTTTCCTGTTTCTCAGAAACTGAAAGATGAGGAACCCTTCATTCCTAAAGCTCAGCCATATATTGCAGCTTGTGTAATTAAACTTGTTTGTATTGATACAAATTTTATGAACAGGTTGAATTTATATAAGTATGTTGTAATGCAACAATGGGCCTCCATTATTGGTAGAAGGTGCGGCCTGACTGATTGGCCAGGGAAGAAACAACCTAGCATAAACACCCGAAGCATTACTGAGAGATAAGTTTTTTTTTTAAATTTTCTCCTCCCCCTGCCTCCAGAGCATTCTAGAATGCTCTGTGGAAAATTCCAGTGGCTATGTAAGCCAGCGTGTTTGCAAGTTAGTGCTTGTGTTTCTGATGCAATTTAAAGTGCTGTTCTCCAAGCCAGTTTGTGGAAATTGTTGCGACGTGCAGTGAGTGCTGCTACTGCAAGAGATTAGAGAGGTTTTGTGTTAGACTCCCCAGCAGGTGAACCATCCAGAAAAAGAGGCTACATCATATGTATTTCATTATGCTGCTACATTACTGAAGGAAGTGAAGTGAAAATGAAAATTTGAACTAGTCACATTAGTAAAGTGACGGTGAGAACTTAATGAGGTGACAGTGAAAATTGGACTAAGTCACAATATATGACTTATGGCTATATAGTGATTTTCTTTTGATGCCTGCTATTAAACTGGAAGCTTAATTTTGCAATAGCCACTTTTCTGCCAAACATTACATTGCTTTTATATTGATAACCCAGAGTTACATTGTCCTCGTGATTTTTATTTTGTTTTAGGATTTTTATAGCTGCATAATTACAATCACTTCATGGTCATTCCATGTAACTAGGGACATGACATGATAAAAAGATAAAAAAATCAATTTTGTAAGAAGTTTATTGTCATGTTTGATAAATAGAGAAGTCGCACTTTACTGGTAACACTCCTGTAGTTTCTCTAGGTGCCATTTTGTTTTTTTCTGATGACTGAAGGCACATGTGAGGAAAAAAATCAACTTGAGAAATTAGACAGTCTTTAAGGTAAGAGTTGCATAGACAAAGCTCATTATTTTGCATTGTTTTCAACAGTTGACTAGTTAGAACAATCCACAGGTTATGCATATTCTAGAATGTTAATCTTTCTAAGTACTGTACAGAATGTAATGTAAGTTACCAAAACCATAATTTTTCTGAACTGTGCTACTTCTTTTAGGGGAAAAACGTGTTGAAACATATACTCCTTCTCGAACACATAGGACAGGAAATATATAATTTAAATTTCTTTTAATTTTCTGTTTGAGTAATGGCAATGTTATTCAGCCATTTTTAGATAGTTTGCCCATTTCAGCTCCCAAAAAATGAAGAAAAAAAAACAAACAAATGACCTTTAAAAATAATTTTCTGCATTTCCCAAAATCAGTTTGTAATTTGTTCAAACACATAGAGCATTGCCCATACATGCAAACCTGTTTTGTAACTTCACATGATCCATTTTCAATGAATTTTCTGATTTCGCCAGAATCCATTGTACCTAAAAGGTGTGCTTTCTTGATAAGAAACTCAACATTTGCATGCATCAGCAAGTGTCTTGTCTTTGAGCCATCCAGCTTTTAACCAATTTAGTTTCATTCTTAAAATGCTGCTGTAGGACAAATTTACTGTTTGATATATCATGTCTATTAAGGCTTGTGGAAAGTAAAACCCCTTAAGAAGTTAAAATTAATTTCATATCAATGTCTTTTCTTAATATTTTAATTGAAATAACAAAGATTAATCAGGGTTATGGATTTTGTTAGAATAAATCATGAACACTATCAGAAGATAACAAATCATCACCCCCATCCCTATAAACATTGGGATGGAGTGGGACGGAGGTAAGAATTGTAGGGAAATTAATATTTTTGGCTTTTCCTTTGGCAACATTGTTCAGCTTGGTTATGCCATTACAAACATTGATGTTAGGAAAAAAATGTTTCAAATTCACATTGTGTTTTCTTAGTAATAGCCAAACTAAGATAGAGTTGATAATGTAAGATCAAACAGAATACCAAGTAATGTTAAAAGGTTGCAGAACATCCACAATTATTTATGAATTAATGATATCAAAGTCAATACACAAGCTTACGTTCCTGATAAGTCTATGCCATTCAGTTGCAGACTTCAAGCTGTACTCTACTGGTGGCAAGAGAAAGGGATATTTCTTGGGTTGGAGGTGAGAGAAAAAGAAGCACCAAGAAAAAACAAACATCCTTTCTCTGTTGCAGGGACAAAAAATATTGTTAATATAGAGTATTATACTCTATATATTTCTACTCATCATAGGCTTATCAAAACATGAATAATTAAACAAAATTCCTGATCACAAGTGCTTAACTGTTGTCACTCCGAGTGGAACCAAGAGACAGAGTGTGAGATTTACGCATAAAAATTAGAGTAATAAACAAAATTAAGTTTTCATTGGTTCATAACATAAAGGAGTGTTTATGATTTACTCTTATTATAACATAAATGCTGCTATAAGAAAAACAGGGAAGGGAAACTCTGGAACACGTCGAGGGTGATCTATTTGAAAATGCCTCTATTACATGTAATGTAAGTTACTGAAAATAAAGATGAACAAACATACTGCCATACCAAGTCTCTACTTTATTTTATTATCAGTATATAAACAAATAGAAAGCATGTTTGACATGTTTCTTTTATTTTAAATTAGATCTATTTTGCTCTCTTGGTGTTAGATAGGTATATTAGGATGTAATACGTCAATTTATATAGGTTTTAGGCAGTTTGGACGAAGTCATGAGATCATGATTTTTTTGCTCCCATTAGCTGGGAGTGGCTGTAGTAATACCCTTATCCAGAGGGTTCTAGTACTCCAAAAGAAATGTATGAGAACAATGTTCAAAATGGGAAAACGTGAGTCCTGTAAGGAAGTCTTCAAAAGAGAAAAACTGTTTACTGTAGCGTCTTTGTACATATATAGAGTAATCTGTCTGACTGAACTGCACAAACCTAAAACAAATAGTGAAATACATGGTCACGACACAAGGTGTAAATTGGACTTGCACCAAAATAGTTATAATTCAAAATCTATAAACAAAGATCCTTTTATAATTGGTTTATATATACACAACGGACTACCAACTGAAGTAAAAAGTGAAAGCAACAGCATTAGATCCAAATAGAGTGTAAAAAAAATCTTTTAAACAATCCTGTATACAAAATTAACGATTTTCTTCTTGGTACTTAACAATGCTTGAAAGAGCCTGTATATAATAGTAATGATTTTCTTTAATGTACTGTAGCAATCCTGTACATAATATTCATACTGTAACCTTTCAACAAAGCGTAAACAGTGTAAACAATCATGTATATATTCTAAACTGAATTTTAACTTTTTATCTTTGTACTTGACAATGCTTGAAACTTGTAATTGAGTCTATGGCCAATAAATTATTATTATTATTATTATTATTATTATTATTATTAATAATAATAATAATGAAAATATGACTTTTGCTTATTTAGAATACCCTTAACTGCTGCTGAGAAGATGAAGAGGTGGAGTTTTAAAAATTAAGGAAAATAGATATGAAGAATATAATAAAACTGCCGGAGAAACAGTTAGAAAACATAGAAAAAAGAGGAAGGAAATGGCACTTGCCTTAACAAAACAAGAAGAAAGGCGAAAGAAGGTAAGACATATGATTGCAAAGTTTAGGAAACAAAAGAAAGAAGGGTCAATCAAGAATGATACTCCTGGACTATCTAATTCTGGGTCATCATCATTCAAAAATTCTTCTAGTCTTGGGAAGGCTACAGCCAGGGCAAGCTGCAGACTTCCAGAATCATCTAGAAAGGCGACTGCTGTCATAGGAAAATTATTTGATGCATACATTAATCATTTGCAATGAGTAAATCTTCAAGATCCTCAGAATTGAGTCCAGATATTAATAATACAGTAACCAAATTCTACAATTAGGATGACATCACTCACCAAGCATCTGGACGGAAGCACACTTCCCAGTGAAAGAAGGTAACACTAAAGACAAAATGGAGATTCAACATTTAATGTTTTCTTTAGAAAAGGTGCATGCACTTTTTTGCAGCAAACATGGTCCTGTCATTGGTAAGATGGCCAAAACATGTTCTATTAAGCAGTCAACTCACCCATTATGTTATTGTTGCCAGTACCATGAAAACTTTATTAATGCAATCAATGCAGGTAAAACAAGAATTTTCATAGTACTCAAATAGTTTACAGATGTTTTTCTTGGTAGAAATGCCACAAAAGCCTGCTGGTTTTCAAAATGTGAATCATGCAAGAACATTTTGTCCACAAAGCTGCATAAAGATTATCAAGAGTATATGAAGCGGATAGTGTGGAAAGAATGTGAAGGAAGTTCAGTAAAAATAATAAGAAGAAAGAAGTATGCAGGAGTTAATTGAGCATATCCTAGCCATCGGCCCCCATTTTTTGAACATTGTTACATTAAGAGAGAGCAGTCTAAAGCCTATCAAATGGAAAGAGCATCCTTAGAATCAACTCCAGATATAGCTCTGATGTAAGTTGATTTCTTGGAAAATTACACATGTGTAGCACAGGATGAAATTCAAAGTGCCCATTGGCGGCAGAATCAAGTAAATTATTTATTGCTGCCATTTGGCACTCAGGATCTTTTCATCCATATGCCATGGTCTCTGATGTTATAGACCATTCAAAAACCACTGTAATTGGCTACTTTGATAGACTTCTAGAAGAACAGTCACCACTAGTTACAAAGGTTAACATTTGATCAGATGGACCTTGTTCTCAGTTCAAGAACAGGTTCACTGCAGAGGCAATAAGATTTCTTGCAAGAGGCTATGGAAAGCAGATAACAGGAACTATTTTCTACTTCCCATGGGAAGGGCCCCATTAATAGAATTGGTGTAGCTATGGAGCGTCAAGTTTGGATGAGTGTAAAAAATAGAAAGTGCATTGTAAATGATGCTTCCTTCAGACTTTGTCAGTGCTGTAGACTCTGCATCAAAAGTTTCAATAATTATGATGACAGATCAAGAATTTTTCAAGAGAAGCAATATAGTTCAGCTTGTACAAGATTGTAAACCATTCCCTAATATTGCAAAAGTGCATCACGTACAATTTCACCATAATCATACTGTGGGATACACAGCAACTTTGGAAGCAAAGTCAGGGCTGAAAAGTAATGATAAAGGAAATGCAATTTAAACAGATGATTATAATGGTAATATTCAATTACGAAGGATTATTATTCCCAAGTGTTGTTACTGAAGTGGTTGATAAAGAATATAAGGTTAATGTGATGGAAAAGAAAGGAAAACTATGGAATTGGTCTGAACAAAGGATGAAATTTTTTTTACTAAAGACAAAATAGTAAAAAAAAAAAAAGTAAATCCTCCAACTGTTGTCAATTCTTGGAATCACTTTAAATTTGATGAAGTAATGTAAGTTACTGTTTCCTGAAATGTAAATTACCAGAACTTCATTTTTTCATGTATTCATTATGTAGTCACTGATGTATATTATTATGGTAAAGTGTTGCCTTATGTTTTGTGTATGTCCTACAAAAATTTGAGGCTCATATCACTATTAGCAGAGCAAAACTTTCCATTTTTATAGCAGACAGTTAAAAGCTTGTCTAAAATTACAAGTGACGTCTTTGTTTCTCTACATATTACTAATAGCGATACTTCAAATATTTTATGTCCTTCTCTTCTGTAAGCATCAGTGATGTTCTGTAGTAAAATAAAAGTTTGTGCATATATAATTTTGCAAGTTAATTGTTTTCATGTTTATTTAAAGTGTCAATTCGTAATGAAGTGTCAATTCTGTGTGTGTGCGTGCATACATTTTTTATTTTTTTTTCTTCAGTATGATAACAGAATCTTTTTTGTAGATTGAGAATTAATGAAGTTGCTAGTTTCAATTGAATGCTAGTGTATTTTTATAATTTTCCCAAAATAGTTTGAAAATGAATACATCTTCACAAAGAATACTTGAGAGAAGTATTTTTATGATGTATTGTATGCTCTATGATTTTATGATGTGTGTGTTGTTAAAGGAGACCGATATTTCCTGTTTAACTAAAAACGGTGTAGGCATATCTGTTACTCTTTTATCATCAAGCTATTGAAGTTATTATGATGTACATAAACAGGTTTTTCACTCAAAAGAAATAATGACTGTTGAATAATGAATCGACAAAGCACATTGCTCCACATGCTAAAAGTATTGTAATATGATTGCTTAACAATGATTCATTTTCCATAATTTAATTACAAGGGTGGTCTGAAAAGTTTCCGACCTTAACATGAAGATGGCAGCACTCGTAAATAAAAGCTAGTGAATTTCATTGTTCATCTGTTGACAGTTACTCACCAAAGTTTCAGCCATTTTGGACGCTCAGTTGTTATGTAACAGTCGTTTGAGTGAGGTGATGTGAATGTTTTTATGAAAGTGGACAAAATCGAGTATCGAGCTGTCATTAAATATTTGTTTTTGAAAGGCAATATGTCTGCGCAAATCAAAGATGAGTTGGATTCTGTGTATGGGGACTCTGCACCATCATTTACCACTGTGAAATTTTGGGCAGCTGAATTTAAACATGGCTGTAAGAGCTTGGGAGACGATGAACGTTTGGGATGTCCAAAAACTGCAACTACCGACGAAAACATCGTCAAAGTTCACCAAATGGTGCTAGACGACCGCCGAATTAAAGTGAGAAAGAGATAGCAGAGGCTATGAACATGTCAAAAGAACGTGTTTGTCACATATTAAACCAAAACATTTAGACATGAGAACGCTGTGTGCGCTTTGGGTGCCGCATTTGCTCATGTTTGACCAAAAACGTGTTCGAATGAACATTTCCAATGCTCTGTTGGCGCAGTTTAGGTGCAATAAATCCGAGTTTTGGCGCCGATTAATTACTGTAGATGAAACTTGGATACTTGGATATGCCCGAAACAAAAATACAGTCCAAACAGTGGACTGCAAAGGGGGAACCGGCTCTAAAAAAAAAAGCAAAAACTTTTTTCTGCTGAAAAAGTGATGGCAACTGTTTTTTGGGATAGTCATGGAGTTATTTTAATTGATTATCTTCAAAAAGGAAAAACCATTACAGGAGCATACTATGCATCATTACTTGACAAGCTGAAGGCAGAACTTGTGGAAAAACGGCCACATTTGCAGAAAATGAAAATCCTGTTTCACCAAGACAACGCACCATCTCACCTCAGCGGTTGCAATGGCGAAAATCCACGAATTACGGTTTGAACTGCTTGACCATCCGCCTTACTCAGTAGATCTAGCCCCAAGCGACTTCTTTTTGTTCCCTCATCTGAAAATTGCGCTTGGAGGACAGAGATTTTCATCAAATGAAGAGGCAATCACCTTCGTGAACAATTATTTTGCAGAGAAAAACGCCGAGTACTATTTGGACAGGTTACAGAGATGGGAGCATCGCTGGGAGAAGTGTGTAGAGTTACAAGGAGACTATGTTGAAAAATAAAAAAAAAAATTCTGAAAAAATGTCTTGTATCTTTATTAGGTCGGAAACTTTTCAGACCACCCTCGTATAGCTTCATTGTGTAGAAGTTCCAATGATTTTAAATTATAAAATGAATGTATTTGCCCAAAAATAAAAGCATGCCAAATAATTCCATTAATTACAACATTTAAAATTTATCCCAAAGAAACCCAAATAAAACATCTAGTCTGTCATGGTCTGTGTTTGTTTCAGGCACAACAGTAAATATCTAGCTTCAGAGAAAGAATGGTAATTGTCAAAAATTCTTTCAAATACTCATTTCTTTTATTATTGTTGTTATTTGGCAGTGTAGCTGTTACAAGGGGGAACATTTTGCACCCATGGTTTGAACCAGGTTTACCTTCGCTTTTTTGTGTTTAATGCCCCTTCTTAATGCATATGGCATCACAGGCAGTGGACACTGATAATGCATGAAATAAAATGATAATTGGAGAAGGAAATGTTCTGGGCTCAACTTTAGAGTACCTCCTCGCCATTTGCCAGTTATGAGGACTCAGGAAAACCTGAAAAACACCTCAGTGAGGGAGGACCATCCTGGGATTTGAACTGCAGACCGCCCATTCATAAGACCTTGCCTTAACAACCTCACTTACCTGTCTCATTTTGTCTGTTCGTGTTATAAAGTACTAAAAAATACTAATGATTTGAAAAAGTTTAGAAGTGCTAATCTATTATTCATGGAAAACTAAATAAATTGTTCTGTATGAATTGTTTCTGAAATCAGTGCACTATAAAATATAGCAGCTAAAGCTTTGAATATTATCTATAGTTTGTACTTGGAGACCATTTTCTTTAAACACTCACTTGGGAAATTCACCACTGTTTTGTATTTAACTTCAATTAATATTTCTCATACAGCTCAGAATTTCAGCACAAAATTGTAACAGATTTCCTTTGTCTTTGAGGTCTATCAGTATGCCATTTGTTTATGAAATGTTGAGATAGTGGATGTCATGCTCAGATGAATGACATTGAATGACTCCAATATCTCCACTGTTTGGGATGGAGCAGAGCCATAGACAACTGTAATTTTCATTTTTGCATGATGCAACTAATTTGGGTACTTACCAATATTGTTGCTATGGATTGGAAGTTGACATTCTCACAAGCAATGTGGTTGCTATGAAAATAAAAGAAATCTCAATGCAGAAAGAAATGACAAAAGCACTAGTGCTGGAAGTAAAACCGTCACAATACAAACACTAACTTATTGAAAGTTCCAATATCAGTTCCATCATTTATTTTATCATAGTTTTCAACACGGAAAATTCTGACCAAAAACTCCCTGGACTTGTCAATTTACTATTCTTAGAACAAAATATGCCAATACATTCTTCTCATTAATATCTTCACCTTTTGCTTTTAACCATTTGTAGAATGAAGTGTATGCCAACTCATACCTCTGTTTTGATTTATTCACTATTAACTTGTCGCATCCACTTTTCCAAGCCTCTTTGATTTCCACATCATTGTAAATGTCATCTGTTATGTTTTCCATAATGAAGCAAAAATAAATCAAATTGCTAACATAATTATAAAACTACAATACAATATGGTGACATGGACAACAACACTTATTTTCAAACATTCTGTACTCATAGCAACACATATAGGTGAATCACCTTCTAAAATGTAACATCTATCTTCAATTTTATATATTATATATTTTTCTTTTTCAGCTGATGATCTCAATTAATATAATTCAATTGGTATAAATGCCCATCGTGCAAAAAATAGTATGCGGTAGACATTTGTATGGTCCAATTTCCTTACGCTACTTAGCAAGAAAATGAACGCCAAAACAATGAAACTAAAAAAGAAACTAAACAACCTAATATTCAAACAAAAAAACTCCCTGGAACACCGGAAATAATCCCCCTAGACATAACCAAAAACGGAAAGCAACATATAAACATAACCTAAACAATGAACCTACAACAGGCCAATATGTAGTTAACCTCTCAAAAGAATCATTCACTAGCACTGAGTTATCTGTCTTGAACAATAGCCTAAAAACTTGTATAAACTTCACCAAAAATACAGAAAACTTTGTTGCTGATATCGAAATAGCCTCCAATCACCTAACAGATAATGATAAAAGAATAATAAAATCACAGTGTGAACCAATATTGGACCAGATACAAGCCCAAAAATATCACTACATACCACATCAAAAAATTATCAAATCTCTGAAGTCAAAGACTGTAGTATACACCAAAGCAGACAAAGGAAACACATTAGTGATATTAGACCAAGAAGATTATGAATCTAGGGTTATGCAATTACTACATAGCCCAGAGTACATAGAAATCAACAAAAATCCATTAAAAGAATGTACCAAGTCACTCCAAAACACATTAATAGAAACCAAAACATTAACAAAAGCCAAAAAATCCAGAATTAAACCAGATTTTTCCACCATACCTAGGTTATATGCACTACCAAAAATACACAAACTCGGCAACAAATGAGGCCCATAGTGAATAACATAAACTCTCCCACATATAAACTAGCAAAATGGCTTTCAAATACCTTCAACTCCATGCCTATGTTCAAAAGTCTAAGTATAAAAAATTCATTAGAATTAACCAGTCACCTTTCAGATATAAATATATCACCCACAGACATGATGGTATCATTTGATGTCACCGCACCCTTCCCAAGCATACCAAAAGAAGAATTATTACCACTCCTAGAAACTTGGATATTAAACAATGGCACACCTAGAGCACAAACAGAAGATTACTTGAAACTAACAAAATTATGTCTGGACCAGAATTTCTTTTCATTCCATAACAAAATCTTTAAACAAACCACAGGCCTAACTATGGGAAACCCCCTTTCACCATTTTTAGCAGAACTATATATGAGCCATTTTGAATGCCATATTACTAAATCTTTTCTACATCTGTTCAAAACCTGATATAGGTACGTAGATGATATTTTTGCTATTGTTCCAAAAAAAACTTTCAGAAGATGCTTTGAAATTATTGAATTTACAAAAAAGATCTATTAAATTCACAATAGAAAAAGAAGAAAATGGCCAATTACCTTGCCTAGACATCAGGATCATCAGAAATATTACACACAACAAACTAACGTTCGGCATTTACAGAAAACCAACTCACACAGAAAATTATATTAAAAACAATAGCTACAATCCTACAAGCCACAAACATGCAATTTTAAATAGTATTACAAACAGGTTAGTACATATACCATTGGAGAAAGAGGAATACCAGAAAGAATACCAACACATTATCCACATAGCCACTATGAATGGATACCAGAAAAAAACAATAGATTAGAAGATAAAAAAGTTTGAAAGACAGAAATACATCCAACAAACGACTATTTTACTCAGACAACAAAACCCACAAGCATATAGGAAATTCACTTACCACACTTGGACACATCATAGATTTCAAAGGATTTTCAAGAAATACAACATCACCCTGTCTCCACAGAAAAACCACAGTATACAGAAGCTACTATGCAACAGAACAAAAGATCCTATCCCCAACGATAAATCAGCTGGTATATATCATATTGTTTGTAATGACTGTAACCTGGTATACATAGGAAGAACCAAAAGAAATCTTGAAATAAGACTTAAAGAGCATATGAGATGCATTTACTAAAAGCAGCCAGATAAATCAGCAGTAGCACAACATTTCTGGTCTTCAAACCATGATATCACTCTGTACATAGAACTCTTAAAACCAATCAACAGCAGCAATGAATTGAACATATGAGAAAAAATACATATCGTCAAACACAGGAATCACCTAATGAATTTCGAACTGCTGCTATCCAGCAGCCTTTGGAGGTTCATCAGCCCAGCACCAGAGAACACCACTAGCCACACACATTCCACAGACAATAACCAACAAAATCAGTTGAAAACATGCTGATGATGGGAGCAAACCGTCTCCCGAAACGCGTTCAAGTAAGAACACTTTAGTGATGTAGTGTAACAACCTTCAACTCTCTTTATTTTAAATCATGATACATCACTGTTACTAGCTTCTAAATCTTCAAAATTAATTAATAATTTGTAAACTCTTTTCTTGATCTGTATCAAGCACTTATCAAACTAGTATCACAGTATACTATTAAATGCTTTACTTTTTAATTCCTGGACTGTTTAGATCTACCTGTTGTTTGACAGATGGATCACCAGTTGCAATATTTATCTTCTTAAGCAAAAACGTCAGTAAAGAAAGATTTGAATAGTGCCTTGTCATTTTGCAGCTCCTTCACCAAAAATGAAATTGAAAATTCTATTTCTGCTGCTTATTAGACTCAAGCTTTCTATCTGTTTTATCAGTATCGCAAAAGAGCAAGAATTTTTAATTGCACTTGCTATAATTCTAGATCTGATGTGTGCCTTTGAAGAAGTGAAAACTCACATATCATCTGTAACTGCTTGTCTCTCTATGTTTCCAGTTTTTGTTTGCCAATCTTTAACCAACACTGCTTGTGATAGATTGCTAAATTATATGTAAGTGATTTAGGAACACCTTTGCCAACATCAAGTTGGGAAAGGAAACGGTCTAGACAGTATGTGCAATTGATTTAAAGCAATCAAGTATTCAAAAGTTGTTAATCCATTCTCTTAAATATTGATAAGTATAAACATCTTCCTCACAAATAATGACTCTATCCCATCTAATGATTGGAGGATGTGGAAGCAGAACATCATATTCAGTCAGTTTTAACTTTCATCCTTTGAGTTCCTGCATTTTTTTATACTATAATATAAAAGCAAAGGCAGTACAAGAAATGAATGCATTTTTATAATTACTGAAAATAATAATAAATAGAAATTATAACGGTGAATATTATAATCAGAATAACATTGAATAGTTTTATAACAAAACTGAATTAGATAATAAATTTTGTACAGCTTTATTGCTTTTCTTATTTAAAACAGGAAAGCTGGTTGGAATTTTACAATTAGCTTTCTGTTGCATTCACCAAGAAATAAGTATAGCATATAAGTGATGAAACTACTTGTGTGAAACATTTTGGTGAAACTGTAACCATTTTCATATTCTTTTGAGAGGAAAAAATATGCTGGCATATATATATATATATATATATATATATATATATATATATATATATTTATAAATTGGAATAGGTACTTCAGTTTAGTAGTTATTAGAAAACAGAAACAAAAAATGTTTCTGGACATTGTTTTTCAAGAACTGCTGAAAAGCTTTGGATACATTTAATGTCCTCTTTTATTTTATATATTGCATATTTTGTTTACGGTACATTAAATTCATACTTAAGCAATAATATATTCTTCTGCTATAACACTGCACTATACTGCATGTAATGAAGTTTCTTGATGTCAGAACCTTTCAATAGCCTATATTTATGTAATATGTTTATGTAGTATAATCAAGTCCACTATTGATAGATTACTTCTGTAACAAATATATGAAGGAGGGAAAGTGGGTTCAGGATGTTCTTGGAAACTACTAGATCAATATTCATAATTCTCAACAGAAAGGACTATTATTTTTTTCTTGGTAATTATTATAGGCAGTGTGCCATGTCTTGAGACCTGGAAAATTTGTATTTTGCAAATTTCCAAGGTAAAAAAGGAAGAAAGGAATACTGTAGAAATGGCAATGGCAGATGTGTAATGTTTTTCTCTTGAAAACTGCTTACAAATGTTCAAAAAATTGTCTTCATAATTTTTTTTTTTTTTTTTTTTTTTTTTTTTTTTTTTTTTTTTTTTTTTTTTGTTCACAAAGGCATTGTAGATTTTATTATTTCCTGATAGAGTACAGACCATTTACAACAAAATATTTGAGTAGTTCTTTGCTAGATGAATGACTTCTCTTGTCCACATATGCATAATAAGTTCATTTTGTATTTGGTTACTATCAAAGAATTACAACTGCTTTATTAAACTGTTTATTTTATCCTGGAGAAACATCGTACCATAGCCTTTAAATTTACTGTCATGCAGTAATTCAAGGAAATTTAGATCAAGGAGATCTTCAAATATGTATTTCATTTGTGTAGATTAGAATCAATTGTTGCAAAAGCCAGTATTATCAAAGAATTTTGTCTTAGCATTCTAAGTCAGACTTTCATTTAGTAGCATGATGTTTTCCAATGCAGCTATCAGTAAAATTGTAGTTTCTTAAGTTTTCTATATATCTGATGGGAGTATGTGTTTCTTTGTGACATGTGGCTACATGTACTGTTAATAACCGCAGGAGTTTGAAAAGAGACCAATAGAAATGAAACAGGCTTCAACAATGAAGAGCAAATGTAAACATTTGGCTCAACCATGTTTCTTTTGACTCTTTCTACCAGTTCTTAGAGTCATTCTTTCATCCACTGTCTTCATCAACAATTTCATTGAAAGTTGAGTGTAAGTCTGTGAAATGCTTACTGATTGTGAAAAATGCTCTCCAATGAAAGTTCTACCTTGTACTGATGACTTGTGGAAATTTTATTCCCTTTTCAATCAACAATACTGTTCCTTTTTGAAGACTTACCAAAGAAGGTGTAAAAAGTAGTCATGTTAGAGACAAGCAAGAGTACCAAATATAAATTATGGGTATAGCAGTAAATGAGAAGAGCATTGTATAAAATTCCTTCATATATTTTTGAACTCCTCATGTTCCAGCCATTCTTAAGGTGCCATCATAAGTCTGATGTATGTCTTCTTTCTTATCTACAGTCCATCTTCTTTCCTATCTACATTCCAGTTATTCAAACCTTGCTGTATTACTTCAAATAATCCAGCAACAGTTTTTAATAGAGAAATTTAGCATTGGTCTTTTAGTTTTCAATGCATAACACTGTTCGTATGATAAATTATGTACAGAAGTTGTCATTAGAAGGTTCAGAATATTTGGATCTGCCAAAATTAACTGGAATCATGTTAAGAATTGTAGAACTACACATAAAAAGAAAAGAAACACCACTAAAACATTATAGCCTCACAATATACTGCCTCATACACTGACATTAAGTGAGACATACTAATACCACGGAACACAGAACATCAAATCAGTGCATTGTGATACACACCATGCCTCAGTACTCTTGGTCTCTATGCCAAACTTTGTTGTGTGTGTTTGGGAAAGGCAATGGAAATGTCCTGCAGATATAGAACAATCACTGGAACTTTATAGGTAGAAGGAACGATAAGGCTCTTTTTAGTGATGTATTGTTATTTCTTTAAATTTTAAATCGGGCAACCCTAGGCATATGGGTGATGGTTGACATTACACCACTGGCATTACTGCACACATCATGAGACTTCATAAAATTACAGTTCTAAAGATTTGGGGCAATATTCAATATGAAACAAATTTTCTAGATTAATCTTCGGGATCCTTAAACACACAGCACATGGATTTAAATGAAATTAATAAAAATGTTATTCAAAATGTATAAATTTACAAATCCAAGCATGCAATACTGGATAAGACAGCTAATATTAGGTTTAAAGTATATTTAACTTCTGTATAAGTTTTATGTATTCTGATGTCTTAAATATGGTTGATGTTTCTTGTATATAGATATAAATATTTTGCTACTTGGCCTTTCAGTTCTTTTACAAGGCAATTATGTGCATCCTACATAGGTAGATCTACACTTTGTTATATGCGGTGCTTGAAATGGAATAAATAATTCACAGGATGGTTCAATCTCTTTCCCAGCAGGGAGAGAGCCCCCTCTCTCCCCCTTTCCCCCTCTATTCCACTCCCAGCCCCCTTGCTCTTAATAACATTAATTTCAGAATAAAAATATGCACAGGTAACACACTTAAAACTATTATTCATATTATTTCCTTGTCATGGATATGAGATCTGTTTGCAGGTGCTGGACATCATTGATAACAGCCTTGTTTTAATCAAGGGTGACTATTTAAGGGTAGTAGTTGAAGTGGCACTTCACCAAAATTTGTATCTTGCCACACTTATTTTTAAACCTCATTTATCTTACCACTTATGTGGGGTTTTATTACAAACCTATTTCCCTATTTTTGTACTGCACGGTATGCTGTTGTAGAAGCAAATGCACAATTCTAACCACACAGACTTGTGGAAAGTGAAGTAGCCTTCCTTTCTCGTTGATCAACCTCTGGGGCCGAGCTTACTCTATGGTTGCTATAGCAACCATGATGTCACCTGCTGGAGTTTGTCTGTGGAGGGGGCATGCAGTGAGATAGATGGAATTGTTATTCCCCACTTCTTCCTGCATGTGAAGCACATGGAATAGTCTAACTGTGTTCTGTGCATGGAGCATGCTTCCTTCTGTAGTGCGTTTAGTGTTGTGATGTTTTAAATATGAATCCTGCTTATGATAGTGTGTGTTTTATTAGAAACTCCATTTTCACGTTGGAAAGACAAAGATAAGATGGAAGTTTCAAATTGTGGGCACCCTACTTAATCTCTACAAATATGTGGTACAAAAGAAGTGAAGCATTCAGGTAAATACCACACTCTTAGCTTCAAATGATCATGGTTTATGGAATTTCTGTGGTTGTGCTCCTCTCCCAACTCTGCAGAAATTGTTTTGTTGGACATGCTTGCTTTTTAATAATAAAAGCAACATTTGGAATAGGGAAGGATTTGCTGCTGTGTTAAATATAACACGATCATTACACAAACACTCAGATTCGGCAGAGCATTTAAAGTGCCAGGTTAATTTGAAAACTTTAGAAATAATTCAAAATAAAGTTTCAGAAGCCCTAAAGGAAAATGCTAGACTATATACTGTGCAGTTCAATGAAAACGTACATTTGAATAGGCATTTCCTGCATTAGTGATTGATGCAATACTCTATTTAAGTAAGCAAGAATTAGCATTTGGCAGTCATGATGAAACAATAGACTCAATAAATCATGAGATTTAAGTAACTGTTGACATTACTAGTATCAAGGAGTCCTGTAGAAATACAGAACCAATATTCCAAGATAAAAAGTGTGTTTAGTGGTGAATCAAAAAGTATACAAAATGAACTGATTGCATTCAGACTAAATCAATGCATTTGAAAACTTAATTGGAAACTGCTGGATTTTTTCTGTCCAGGTAGATGATACAACAGATATTACACAGGTACCTCAGTGTTCTGTAATAGTGAGGTTTGTTAATGCTGAAGGATCTGTAGTGGAGCATTTCTTAAGTTTCTATGATGTAACAGAACATCAGAAACTTTGTTTGCTTTATTGGAAAACACCTTGGGACCATTTGGCTACAAGCACAAATTAGTAGGGTAGTATTATGATGGTGCAAGCATGATGTCTGGCCATTTAAATGGACTCCAGTAAAAATTAAGGAAAAAGCTCCTTTTGCAACATTTTTACACTGTTAGGCACATTGCCTAAATCTAGTCTTATAACAGAGTTGCAGAAAAGTAGAAAAGTGTCATATTTTTTTCCCCTCTACTACTGGAATTCCTACCTTTTTCCATCACTCAGCAGTCCACTGGAGCTCCAACTTGAAATTATTGGGTGTAACTGTGGATGACTGGGAAAAGTTGAAAGAGATTTTCGAAGCCACAGTTTGCTGTGAACAGTCTGACGATAATTCCACTGAACTTGCCAGAGATTTTCTTAATGGCATCAACAATTTGGAATTTACATTTATCTATTTATTTATTTTATTTCAGTCAAACAGTATACACGTTATACAGTGTTACAATTGATCATGTCCAAAAATATACAACGGTAGAACAATATGTATCAATTAGTAATATGTAACAATCAAAAAGTAATATGTATCAATTATAAAAAAAATGGGGAGAGTATAGAATTATAAATAGTGCATAAGAGTACAAGTGTCACATTTGTGTAAATCTATGATAATTATACAATTTTGAAAATAAACGAGTTAAATAAAACTGAAAAATGGATAACATATGACCACAGTGTATACAAAAACCTAGTTTAGAAGACCATGTATATACAAAGCTTTACAGATTTAACAGTAAATGCATATTGTAATAACTATACAACTTTACATTGTATGGGTTAAAAACTCTTCTGAATTATAAAAACAGTGAGTTAATAAATACTTTTTGAGCTCTCTTTTGAATATGTTTATATCTGATACTGTCTTAAGACCTGTTGGCAATAAATTAACATACTTTGACCCTGCATGAATGATATTTTTATTCCTGAACCTGCCCCTGTATGATTTAAGAAAAAAGTAATTTTGTTTAAGAGTGGAGTATTTGTGTATTGCATTATTTAGGTGAGGGGATTCTGCAGATTGCTTTTTGACATACAAAATAATGTAGTTTACATATATACAAAATAAGTGTAAACTTTTGAGTTATTTAAAACACTATCTACATGTCTCTAATTGCTGCAGTTTAGCTAAACTCTTATTGTCCTTTTCTGAACTGAGAATAACTGTGTGAAATAGGTTTCTGCTGCAATTCCCAAATCATGGCCCCCTATTCCAAATGTGAATGAAATAAATTAAAATATACTGTATGAATTGTTCGGGGTGACAAAATATTGACTAACTGATGTAACAGAAACACAGTCTTTTTAAGTTTGGAGTACACAGCTGAGATATGATTTAGCCAAGAGGGATTATCATCAATGTTTACACCTAAAACTTTTGTTTTTTGGACTCTAGATATCATTTCATTGTTGTAGGCCAAGATCATATCTTCATTACTCTGATTATTTCTACTTATTGAAAAAAGTAAATAATTTGTTTTACTAATGTTTGGGGCAAGATTATGAATATGAAAATAGTTTTCTAGATGTTGTAGCACCTCTGAACATTTACTGTTCAGCTGTTCCATATTTTCTGCTGAAACGATTATAGTAGTGCCATCCACATATAGTGTGGCATCGGTATCCTTTGTCATAAGATGATCAGGCAAATCATTTGTATACAGTGAACATAAAATGGGACCAAGGATTGATCCTTGCAGGACTCCATATTTAATGGGCTGTAACGATGATGTGTGACATGCTATATTGCCATTACTATCTACCAACCTGATTTCTGTACCTTGTTTTCTATTTACAAAGTATGATTTTATCCAATTTCCAGCTATTCCTCTGATGCCATATCCCTGTAACTTATTTATTAATAACTCATGATCCATGCAGTCAAAGGCTTTTGAGAGGTTGAGAAAGAGTCCTGTAACCTTCTCCCTATTGTTCAATTTATTGATGATGCTATTGTTTTAGATATTGCATCTTTTTTGGACATATTTTATTGAAAAACATATTGCTTGTCAGTTAGTAATTTGCACTTGCTAATGAAGCTTAATAATCTGTTTAGAAATACCTTTTCTATAACCTTTGATAATGCAGATGTGATTGTGATTCGGCTATAATTACTAATATCTTTGGGATTATCCTGTTTTAATAATGGTATTATTCTACATTTCTTCAAACAGGAGGGGAACATTCCTTGTGTCATAGAGGCAGCAACTATATCAATTAGTGGCTCTACTACAAAATTTGTACATATTTTCAATGTTACTTGTTTTACTGTCAATGCTTGGGTTTAGCGAGTCAATTATTTTAATTAATTCACTTTTGTCAGTTTGTCTTAAAAAAGTGTGTTAGTATTATAAAAATTAACTTTATAATCCCCTGTGTATCTTTGATTTTTATTAACTGTATTACTGATCATATTTGTATAATAATAATTAAAAGCTTCAGGTATTTCTTTTGGGTCCTTCAGTAGCTTCCCTTCTAAGTTTATTTGTATGCTATCTACAGAACTTAAAGATCTCTTAGCTTATTAACTACACCTCATGCTGCTTTTGCTTTATTTTTTGAACATGCAATAAGTTTGTTATTGTACAGCAATATTGCTTTTTTAATTCATTATGTACTTGTCTGTACCTTTTTACATAATCTTAAATTTTTTAGGTTCTTTCCACTTTAGTTAACAATCTAAGCCTAGTTTTGGAAGTACATATCCTTTAGTGATCCAGCCAAATTTCTGAATTTGTTGACAGGAGACTTTAACATTTTTTGTATGGGAAAACAACATCAATATAATAATTTAATATCTTTTGGAAATTCGCGGAGTTGTCATTTATGGATTCTGGTTTTAGTACTTCATCTCACATTTAATTATTTAAATGTATACTTAAAGCAGCATACCATGATTCATTATAAATCCTATGACATATGAACGAATTACTGCAAAAAGGCAATATGTCCACCTTTTCTAATATAACAGTAGAGACAAAGAACTAAATAAAACCTCTATCTGCAGTAAACAGAAAATTAAAAGTGTTGCCAGGTCCATGCTATCGTACAGAAAAGTTTCCTTGCTGTGGTAAACAATCCATCAACCTAATTAAAATCATAATTGTCAAAAAACGAAAATGTGTAAATGTTGGACTAGTCTGTCTACAGTAAGTGGTTCATGCATACTTTCCAGCTTCACATGACTTTCTTTTAAAAATGTGTAATAGCTGACCCTTATGGTCTGAGATGTTTGACTCAATAACTTTTGCTTTTATTAGAGTAACAATTGCTGTTATTATATTATCAATACATGTGTCTGAGGTCCTTGTAATCCTTGTAGGAACATGAATGGTGGGGGCAAGATTGAAATTGCTCAGTAGTGAAGTAGAAGTACAAATTGTCTATTTTCATTTTCATTAAAATCCCCAGCTGTAATAGTACTTTTATTTAATGTAGTTATTTGATCAAGCATGCTTTGTAATTTGCCTATAAAAATGTTAAAGTCTGCACCAGAGGACGGTAAATACCTATAACATTGTATAACAGTTTATTAAATGTCACTTGCACCGCAGCAATTTCTATACGTCTCAATACAGAGAGCCTGTATGTGCTTTAGTACTTTATATTTGTTGTTGGCTAGTTTACTAAGGGTACAAACCCTGCCACCTTTGTTTAATTTTCTCAAAAAAATGATCTTTGCACTTACAACCTGCATAGTTAGTAATTTATACAAAGTCCATTTTTATGCTATGTTTAGTTAATATTAAAGGGCCTGGGTCATGCAAGTGGATAATTAATGCTATTTGAGATCTTTTGTTTGCAGCAAACTGGACATTATGATGAAAGATTTTATAGAAATTGCCATGGTGCATACAATGTGCTTTGCTAATTCCACACTTTTTATAACTATCTGAAGACCCCATTACACCTTTTCATTTTTACCAGGACTAGGGCATGCATTTAAAGAGTTATGAATAGAGTTATATTAATGGTACATCACTAGACCCTGGGGTGGTGAGTGTTTGTGATATGGTTAACTTACTTTAGCATTACTTGCCAATGGTCCATTACTAACACTTGATACATTTGCCCATCTCTGCATCCACTACTGCTCTTAGCCGTTTCCCAACAGACAGCTTGATATGGCATTACATAAAAGTTTTCCAAATTTGTGGGATCCTCTTCTGTTTAAATGAATGCCATCCCATGCCATGTCTTCATAACATAGCCATGCATTTCTGCCAACCATAGACATGAACATACTGAACACAACCAGTCTAACTCACTATTTATTCTCTGCACTTTTTTTTTCACTTACGTCGTGTCTAAAGAGAATTCCGCATACTATTATTTTTGCTGCCGGCACCTTTCCCTTTATCAAATCTGCAAGCTCCATAGTATCTCCCATAATTTCTTCTGTGAGAATATCCCTTTGTATATTGTTAGTGCCCACATAAATGGCAATTACGTCCGGCTCTTGTAGCAGTGTTTCATGACATGTTTTGCTTGAATATACTGTTCAATGTTTTGCAGAAGAGGTCACTGGATGTTAACTACAGCATATCAAAAACAAGGACTACTTGTGATATGCTAAGAAACAAGAGGAACAAACAGTATTTTTCAGTTATCTTTGAAAAGACCAGCAAAATGACGGTTATGTGCCTCTCACAAGAGTGCAGTTCCTTTTCTCAGGATGAATGCGTTAGATATATCAAGCCTTGTATTACAAAATTTTGGATGACATTTTAATGGAAATGAACAAGAGATTTCACGATTGTGAAAAAATTCAATTTATTTGCCTTGCTGATACCACAAAATTTGAAGAATATCACACATGTTTTCCTTTTAGTGCACTTGAAAACCTGCAAAATTTCTTTGGACCTGTATTCCCCAAGACACAGCACTTAAGAAATGAACTCTCTGTTTTGTATGCCGATGAGAAGTACAAAAAGATTTCCACGACAAGATGTTAGAAATGTTTAATGAGGATAAGGACATTTTTACGGATACTTATAAACTGTTCTCCCTTATTCTGTCCATCTCTTCTACTACAGTATCTGTGAAATGGAGCTTTTCTGGCCTGAAGCATATAAAAACATACCTGAGGAATGCAATTTCAGAAGAGAGATTTTCTTCTTTAGTGAATATTTCAATTTGTAAAAAACTTCTAATACAGTTAATAAAAAGACCGCATTCTGTGAAGACATCACCAACAAGTTTGCAGCCTTAAAGAACCAAAGGATTGATTTGGTGTACAAGAAATGGCTCAGTTCAGTTATTAAGATAAGCTTGTGTAAATATAGGTATATTTTTCTTTCCTACTAGCTCTTCACGTAACTTCCTAGCCACAAGCCGCCACTGGTTTTAATCATTCCTTCATGCAATATTCAGCATCAAAACCACAAATTTGAAGGTCCAGCTAATGATATAAGGCAGCGAGCTGCTGTTTCAGAGGCAACAAATTTATGAGATTAAGTTATGATGTTAATTGCATTAAATGGTTGCCCACCTCTGTGGTTGATGTTACTCAAGTGTTTGTAACTAATGTTAGTGGCTTCATGTCATGAGGAAAATCATCATTCTCTCCCCACCCTCATAGTACTTGCATAATCCATGAAACGATGTTGTACTGCATACGTTTTCAACAAGTTATCCAATTTCCAAATTTATTTTTTGGCAAAACATGACTCTTGAGTACTGATTCATTTGGACATACCCATTAATATTTAGATTTTCCAATAACTTAATGTGCTTTTCTCTGTTCTTCATAACAGCACCACATACAATGGACATTTGTGAAGCTATAGTGCTGATCTTGCCATTACTTTAGTTTTCCATTAGCATTTTAAAGAACCTATTTGGGAAAACTGTGGTCACTTCCCCCTTTTCATAGTAGCTCCCTTAAATTCTGAGTTACTAACTGCACTCAGGCATTCTGTAAAGAATTCTCCTGATTTATAGTTACTGTTTGAAACTTGTGATAGGTATGTGCTGCACAATGAAAGTAGCATACAGTGAAGTGAATAAATCATATGGGTAAATAACTAGTTGCTGTCTGTGATGCTGTATGCTTCACTTACAAGCTCCTTTCCTCAGCCTTGATCCAACTGAGTGATCCAGAAAGATGTTTCCATGTTGTGGAGGCATCTGGTGTTGAAGTAGGTGTACCAAGCAAAGGTGGAGGAATGAATTTACTGCTAAGCTGAACTGGGAGAGGGATATAAAAATCATATGGTCTTCATTCTTCAGGATATGCATCTTCTATGTTGTCAGTTCAGCTGTGTTATTAATGCACCTGAGAAGTTTGGCGACTGGATTAGCTTCATAGTTGTGGGACCAAAAGTCAGCTGCTACTGCTAGTTTTTCTGTTTCTATGACTTTTATGGTTTTTAAATGTTCCTTGTCTGGTTTACTGGTTCCATTTCACTCTCCCTATAATTAAATACTGTATATCATGACAAAATTATATTGGAATTCAAATCAAAATGGTAAATTGTCAACTAAATTTTTCTGTTTCAATGTTAATGCATCCTTGTTGAGGTATTGAAAAAGAATGTTCCTTTGTGAAAGAACAAAGGATGGGAATCTAAGCTGCAGCTATACCTGCTTCAGTACATCATACAGATGGTCAGTCTGTTTTTATGTACACTTGCTGTTCAGGTATTGCTCTCACTGTAGTCTTCTGTTAAAATAGTGTACTGTATTGTTGTTAATAGTCATATCAGGAACTAAACGAGAAAGAGTTGTGTTAATTATGGAGAAGAGGGGAAAAACAAATCCTGAGGGCTTTGAAAAGCTTGATGAAGAAATTTTCAGTGATTGGTTTAAAAGTGACGAGTGTGAACCAGGCTTAAAACAACTGACTGGCCAGCATATTGTTGATACCATTAGTAAGGAGGGTTGTGAAGAAGATGGAGAAATTGAAAGTGAAGTGGAGGTAGTAAAAGATTATGAATACACTTCTTACACTAAGTCTATGCAATTTTTTGAAACTTTGTTCGATTATTTCATACAACTGGGTTTTGAATATTGTGACATTACAGCAGCATGCAAAATATGAATTGGAATAAATAAAACAATTGAATGCTCAGAAGTGGAAAAGTATCAGGGCGTAATTTTGTATGTAGGTACTGTGAACAACAAATAAATAGTTGAACCTCACTTATGTGTTTTTCTCAATACATGTTTGCTAATATTTTGAGGCAACAAACCTTGTGCATTCATGTTTAGCTCAATTATACATTTCCTCCTCAATATTTTCTGGTCCCAATGCACAAAATATATTAATTTACTTATTCATTTGTAGGTTTGCGTATGCTATTTTAAGATATATTATGTCTGGATTCTGTATGCTGTATTCTTGTCACAGCACAAACAGTAGGCATGTTGGGCATAAGCATCACTATTTTCGGGATGCATTATTGCTACACACATGTTAAAAATACGATCAGGCATGGTCATTCTTCCCCAGATTGTATCTGTTGATACTGATGAAGTAGGCCTAAATATTGAAAGTGTTCCCAGTGTGCACAGGGGCTTCCTTCGGAAGGGAAGTAAAGCTGGTGGTCCTTTGGCGTGGATTTATGACACGTAAAAGAACCTCAAGCCTGATAAAGAAGCCTCTGAGCAAAATTTCTGGTCTTTCACACCCAGTATAGAATGGGACACTAAGAAACATAGTTAAAGAGCGTCCATAAATAAAACTCAGTTTAATTTTTCAAGCTCTAGGAATTGCATGATGATTTCAATTACTGATGAGCCTAAATGATGACAACATATCTGTATATAATCGACTAGTGTATAACTGTGTGAAAAGAGGCAATACTCAGATTTGATTTTTAATATTATGAATAACAGTGCTGGTATGCATGTAAGAACTGTAAATAGTGTAGGATATTTATTGTTTATTGTTTTTTTATTCATTGCTTTCTTATATTAAATAATACATAATCAGTTTACGTAAAAATCTAATAAAACCGTTTCAGTTCCATAAGAAAATTCTTTTTTTGACTCATACATTATTTTAGCCATCTCCCTTGAAAAACAAAAATGAGGTTATACTATATGTACTTTATTTTCTATAACATTAAGTTGTAAATTAATTTTAATCTTGTGTATAAAATCATACTGCATATTCTATACACCTACTGTGTGTATCACAGTAAATAAATATGAAATTGAATGTAGCTTTATAAGTAGGCCTATATACTATATTATACATGCAAAATAATGAACATTTGTACTATCCATTCTTTCACATTATCTGGGCATCTTAACCTGTTGATTAGCCCAAATAATTGGCGGTTTAGTATATATATACACACACTTGGTGGACCATTTAATTTGAGACTGTACAATATCTCCAAAACTAAGCATTGTAGAAGGAAATGTCTTTACAAAAGTTGCTTGATATTATAAGGGAATGTAAATGCCATTAGCCTTGTTTTGTTTGGAGGACATTATGATGGTCATTTTAGGGTCAATTTAATTTTTTTTAAATGGGAACCTACATTTTGTATGTTTTCTCACTATAAAATGGTTTATAAAAAACTGTTTGTTTTATGATGAATAAGGAAACAAAATAAAAAATATTGGTTCCCAATTATGAAACATAATTTGACCCTCAAATGACCATCCATGGGTGGTCCAACCATTCATTGTGCTCTTCTTGCACAGCCATTCAGAATTTTCATTGTTATTTACATTGGTGTAAGAAGAATTGCAAAGTGCTTTATACAAATGTTGTTTAGCTTTTTATGAGGAGTGAGAAAGCAACATAAAAAGGTAGGTTTCCATATAAAAAAATTAAACCTACCCTAAAATGACCATCACAACGTCCTCCAAATAAAACACAACTAATGGCATTTACTTTCCCCCATAATACCAAGCAGCTTTTATTCAAGACATTTCTTTCTACAACACTTAATTTTGGAGATATTGTATAGTCTCAGCTTAAATGGTCCACTCTATATAGTGGCCATCTGAGCAATTGAGGAGCATTTTTTCAAAAGCCAATAACTACAAAAGACAGTATGAAGATGTATATTGTTTTGTGTAGTTTAAGTAGCTGCCTTTCCAATGGTTATAGTGCTTTTATCATATTCCAATGCCTATTGCACTCAGAGGTGGTATAAAAACAGGAGTTTTCACAAAACATAATAGCTATAATTATGGTGTTTTAACAAAATCAGATATCTGTGGTGAATGAAAGATTGGCACATTTTTTTCATATGGCAGAACTAATCATTGTACTAAACATTGGCGCCAAGTAAAGTTTGTTGCTGACACATGTTAGTAGGACACAGTGAATGAAGCTGGCGAGTGTTCTGCCCCAGTTGAGGAGGTTACATGAGGTAGAAGAAGAACAGCAAGAAAAAGTGATGATTCTGTAAAGAGAGTAGGCAAGATAAAGATCCCACAATTTTTGAGGGGAAGAGAAGTAAGATCTGATATAGGATGCGAACATGGTGTGCACGAAGTAACCATTTCAAGCATGAGAATTGTAAGATGGAAGCAGGGAGACTGGCACATAATCACCTTAAAGGTTAGTGATATAATAATTGTATTATTCAGATGATGTTGTAGCTTCCACCCATTGTTGTTACACATTATAAGAAGATAAAGCATTGCTTCACTTCCAAAGGGAGGGGGAGGCAGGCATCTGTCTGTTAAACAAACCTCCTAAGAACGTGATCATAACTAATTGTTGTTGTTATTATTGTTATTAAACACTTTAATATAATAATGCTTTCAATAATACATTGCATTTAAAATAGCTGGCAATTCCTTTATAAAATTTTATGCATGTTTACATTATCCATCATTCTCAATAGTGTATCTGTGGTGTAGCGGTTACCATGCTAGCCTCTAGTTCCTGAGGTCACGGGTTCAAACCCGGCAGAGGGCAATGGGTTTTTACGGGTGTAAAAATCCTTAGCATGGCTTCCTTCAGAATGGAAGTAAAGCCTGTGGTCCCATGTCGTAGATTTATAACACATAAAAGAACCTCAAGCCTGATAAAGAGGCCTCTGAGCAAAATTTTCGGTCTTTCACTCCCATTATAGAGTGGGAAGCTAAGGACTACAGCAGTTAAAGAGTGTCCATAAATGGAACTCAATTTAATTTATACTCAATAGTAGATAGAATTGACAAAATTTCATTTGCAGGTTTTCATGCAATAGTTTACACACACAAAACAAAGACTGAGGAAGTTGGTTTCTTGTTACATCACATAAATGTCAACTCCAGCAAGAACTGTAGAAGCTAATGATACTCAAAAAGACAGGAATGTTTCTCTTCACTACAGATTAAAGCCAGTACAGGAGACGTGGTTCCTGTTTGTGCAACAACTTTCACCAGAATCACAGGTAATTATTGTGTTTTATTGTTTAATAAAGCAGAAGGTTTTTGAGCTTTAGACACGTTATATATTTTAAATCTCCCATTGCCCTTAATGCATTAACTTCTCCTGTCTTTATTCTGTTCCAGGAATAGCGAAAGATAGGATTGGGATACTGGTAATTCATGTAAGAATATCATCTAGCTTCCCTGGAGAACAAAGAGGAGGTGATAGGAGTACCACAACCAACAAATCTGTGATTGAGGATTTTATTAAACACATTACAAGTTTTAAGTGTATGGAAAGTCACTATAGCAGGGAGAAGTCATCCAGACTCTACTTGCCACCAGAACTGAATTTAGGGAAAATGTGGAGAATATTTTGTGCAGAACTAAAGAAAGGTTTACCAACTTAATCCATATCTAAATATAAAAGAATTTTCTATTCCAAGTTCAACATTGGCTGTGGTAGTCTGCATGAAGATGTATGCTCTACCTGTAAAAGGTTGTATGTGAAGCTGATATGTCCATTACTGACTGAGTAAGAGAAAATCCCTTTTCATGGTGAGAAATGGCTTCATAAAAAAGAGCTAACAAATTTTATGAGCTCCTAAACACCGAGAACGCAGTACCATAAAAGTCTGTTGATATTCAGCAATCAACCCATACTGAAACTTTCTGTCACAGATGTGTTCTACAGCAGGCAAGTTTGGCTGTACAATCTAATGGTCATGATACATAGGAGTACTCAAAATCTGAAAGACATCGTTAGCTATATCTGACAAAAGACACAGTCAGATAGAGGAGCAAATGAAGCATCCTCTGGCGTTCTTAATTTTTTGGAACACCTTGAACATGATTTGATAGAGAAGGTGTTGAAGAAGCAAAAGCTTCTGCTATTTGCTATAACTGTGCAGCTCAGAACAAAGATGCTTTCAAATAAGTATTTTGACTTATTCTGTGTGTTTCATCTGCAAGTGCTTGTTTTTAAGTATCACAACATTGTAGCTGGTAGAGACTGGGCACTAACATTTATGAAACTACACAAACTATCACTCTGTGTTCCCACCAAAACAAGTCTTGTTCAAGTTATGGGCTTTAATAAAGCTCAAGTTTCCTTGGTTTTTGACAATCTTGAGCAAATGATGGATCAAAGCAAGTTCTGTCCATCAAGAAAGTATTCTGAGTTTCCTATGTTCCTATTTGAAAGTATTTCTGTTCTTAAGTAGTGTTGCTGCCCTGTTATGGGTATTCATTTGAATATTAAATGTTTCTTGATATTTAATTTTTTGCACTGCTAAAGAGAAACTGCTGTGTAAGGACTACATGCCTAAATGGAGTAACATAAACATTGAGTAATTGCCTAAAAATATGCCCAGATATGTATAAATTGTAACAACTGTGCAAAATGCTCTTTAGTAATAAACAATTAGAAGTTTAATCAACAGTTCCAGTACATTGTGCCGTGTAGATATCACATTTTGCAAAAACCTTTGAATATTCTGAGCTGAAATAAACTATGTTGTGCTCTTTTCTTCTAAATCAAGCTATTGGTGTCTTAAAGATGTTAGTATGCACATTTTTATGACAAAGACACGAATAAAAATTCTTCAAAAGTTCAAAGAGTATGCAGAAAAATGTGAACATCTCAAAACTACACTTTATTTAGATATCCGCTTTTGAAAACATGCTCTCCAATTAGTTTGGTATATACTTGGGTTCTTTTGTGCTTTTTTACTTTATTGAGCTGCCTATTAGCTTCTTTTTGTTGTATCTGTTCTGTATCACCAGGTTTATAGTATTATCTTTGAATGTTTTTCTTTAATAAACTATTGTTCAAGAGTGGTGTGTGAACTTTTATAAACTGGTTGTTTTCTTTTACTTTTTTAATTTGGTTATTTGATTTATTACCTTTTGTACCTTGAAGATTGCTGTTGTGTTATCTAAGAAATTTGTTTTCAGGGTATTGGGTGTTGTGTTCAAGATCTGCTGTTATTCCTTCTGATGTTCTTCTTCACTTAGGAGAATACTGATTAATCTATTTGTTAGAGTAGCAACATATATAGTGTGTTCAAAGCAGTTCACACCAGATTATTTCAATAATAGGGTAGTGTGGGGCAAAAGTATGCGGTGGGTAAGAGTACGCACAAGGGATATTTCTAAGAAGACCACTGTGCAATTGGCAGCACTGTATGGTGTTTGAAGAATCACATGGTCGATAGGCTCTCTATAGTTTCATTATGCTGGTGTGTTTCGTCTTTAAACTATGAGGTAAGATTGAAAATCATTCATTTTTATGTTATTTTTCATAGTTTCGGAAATGTGATTGCAGTATTAGAAATGTGAGATTCGTATTCTAGCATTATGTCATTTCTTAGACAAATTTCTGTGGCAGCTTGGTGATTGTGTGAAACTGGCCACAGGTGGCAGCACGATCTCAGAAATGTTTCAGATGACAACGGAGCAAGAGTACGAACTGTGGAGTGGGGCAAAAGTATGCACGCGTACTTTTGCCCCACTCTTGCATTTGTACAATAAATTTAATTTAAATGCTTTACATGTATTTATAATGTTGCTAATGAGTATTTCTTTGATAATTCTTATCTTAATTTGTATGCAAATTTCAGGGTATATAAAAGAAAAATGACCGAAAACCATGTGACAAAGATATGCTTGTCATTGCAAAGCAGAAGCTAGGGGAAGGCTTTTTGAAATGAAATGTTGCACAGCATCTTGGTATATCCAAAGGAGCACTAAGAAAATGACTTAAACTGGTACATGATCTTTTACTTTATTGTATATAATCTATACTATAGACAAATATTTTAAAAATTTTCTAATACAGTAGCTAAAAAATTAAAATGCAATGCAAAGCAATTATAGTTAATTTTCCAAGTTAAAAATGTAACTACAATATGTATGTTACATCTTCTGTGTGTTTCTATTCTTGCAGGGTTTTGGTGTGTCAAAGTTGGGGTGTTTTGCTGCAGTGTTTACTGAACAGCAAGAGAACATTGGCAGAGCATTGCAGACTCCTTGACTCTGGTTTTTATGGTTTAACATTAAAGGATTTACGTAGACTGGCATTTCAGTTTGCTGACATTAACAAGGTAATCCATCCATTTAACAAGGACAGAAAATTAGCTGGTATAGACTGGGCACTAACATTTATGAAACTACACAAACTATCACTCTGTGTTCCCACCAAAACAAGTCTTGCTCAAGTTATGGGCTTTAATAAAGCTCAAGTTTCCTTGGTTTTTGACAATCTTGAGCAAATGATGGAT
This sequence comes from Deroplatys truncata, assembly GCA_030765065.1. NCBI lineage: Eukaryota > Metazoa > Arthropoda > Insecta > Mantodea > Mantidae > Deroplatys > Deroplatys truncata. Next base: position 423,163,935 of record CM060990.1, read on the forward strand.
CAAAGCAAGTTCTGTCCATCAAGAAAGTATAATATGGATGAATCAGGAATAAGCACTGTCCCTAATAAGACTCCTAAGATTGTATCACCTACTGGTAAGAAAGCAGTTGGAAGAATTGTTTCTGCATAAAGAGGAAATTTAACAACTGTTGTTTGTGCAGTCAGCGCCAGTGGAAATTATATTCCCCCATCCATAATATTTGCAAGAAAAAGAGCTAAGCAAGAACTTGTGCATGGAGCTCCACCAGGTTCAATCCTGATGTGCTCAGACAATGGATACATCAACAGTGAGCTATTTTCTGAGTGGCTGAAGCATTTTCAGAAGCATGTAAGAGGAAGCATGGAGAATTCAATGCTTCTGGTGCTAGATAACCACACATCCCATATAAATTTGGAAGCAATTGTCTACTGCAGACAGAATGGGGTTCATCTATTATCGATTCCTCCCCATACTTCACATAGGTTGCAGCCCCTTGACAGACCATTTTTCAAGCCTTTAAAATATCTATATTCTGCAATGTGTGACAAATGATTACTAAATAACCCAGGACGTGTAATAACACAATTTCAAATTGCAGAGCTGTTAGGTGAAGCCTATGAAAAATGTACAATGATTGGTAAAGGAATTTAAGGAATGTGGGATATATCTAGTTAATAAACATGTATTTTCAGAGGAAGATTTTCTGCCCAGTTCTGTCACAGATCGAGCCCTCAGCTGATGTCACAGAAGAGGCTACAGACAATGAAGTGTATATTCCAAACATCAGGGATGATATCCCCTATGAGGCTACAGAACATTCTGCTCAGGCAAATGACTGTTCACCTAACGCAGATATTAAGGCCAAGGAACTTATTCCTCTACCAAAGAGGAAAGATGAACAACAAAGAAGGAAGAGAAGTCAAAAATCAGAAGTACTGACTAGCTCACCCTTTAAAAGAAAGTTGGAAATGAATCAAGCAGTTAAATCATCCAGTCTTCAAAACACGTCAAGTGTGACGTAACAAAATCTGCACAAAACGATATGAGGTCCAAGATGACCGAATGCCATTCAGTCCTACCCAAAGCATCAACTTCAGCTTCAAATGAGAAAATCTGCTGTCCAGGATGAGATGAGGAGTATGTAGAACCACCGGAAGAGGACTGGATTCAGTGCCAAAAGTGTGCAGAATGGTGGCATGTAACTTGTTCCAACCATGAGGGAGGTAGCAAATTTATCTACGACTATTGTTAAAAATGACTTAGACAGTGAGAAAATTTCAATCTATTCTTTATTCAAATATTTTTATATTTAGGTTATCATCTTATTCTTAGATAAATGATATTCATTATTAGTCAGACTAAGTCCTTGGTGTATTCTTATATTGTAATTAAAGTTGCAGCACTAAGCATTAAAATTAAACATTTGTGTTTTCTGCATACTTTTACCCCACCTTATGCATACCCTTACCCCCATCTATGGGGCGAAAGCTCGCATGGATCACATTTTAATTAAACATATATAAAACTATTTTTGACATGTAAAAACAGGTTTTAACCACTATTTGTGCTAAACGATAGAATACAGATTGCATAATAAAATTTTGAAATATACTGATTAAATAGATATCATTGCGGAGGTCTTGAAAGCTTAAGTGCGTACACTTGCCCCATGCTACTCTAAATCAACATACAATCAAAGACTGTAATGTTAAGGCCTCATTGAAAAGAACAATGTTGTCCATTCTTCTCAAAGACAAATCTTCCAACTTACCAAAATCTAAACACAATACCGGGCTTAAATGAGAAAAAAGATCATGTCCAAGGCAGTGGTCAGTATAAGTAAAGCTAATCATGAATTGTATGTAGATACTGCAGAAGTTTCTGATTGTATGGAAAACAACAGTTTGACCTAATTTGAAATGGTTGGGGAGAACTTGTAGCCTATCGCTTCAATTATAAATACCATTGTACTATTTACCGTAATACTTACCATATGTTTTCTTTTCTCTACATAAGTATTTCTGCTACCAACTTAGATGAAACTGTCATCCTCCGCAGCCTAGTAGTATAGTACCTATAACCATACTAGCCTCTAGTTCCCAAGGTCATGGGTTGAAACCCAGCAGAGGGCAATGGATGTTTTTAGGCATAAAAATCCTTAACATGGCTTCCTTTGGAAGGGAAGCAAAGCTGGTAGTCCCATGTTGTAGATTTATGGCACGTAAAAGAACCTCAAGCCTGATAAAGTGGCCTATGAGCATAATTTCCATTCTTTCACACCCAATATAGAATGGGATGCTAAGAACCATAGTAGTTAAAGAGCTCCATAAATAAAACTCAGTTTTTTTTTTAACATGAAACTGAGTATGAATGTCAGTGAATTAAAGCTATATTTTAATAGTAGTTCTTTCATACTAGCCATTTTAGGCATGAAATTGGTAATTTGAATCAGATGTGAAATTTAAAGCCATGGTTGGCCCTCAAACTTAAGATCTTCGGCTCTCTATGTTGGCGCTCTCACCGCATTAGTTACTATGGTGAGATATCTGTATGCACATCAAACCCTTTCATCTGATTCAAATATCCTGGTAAATCTGCAAGGTGATTTCAAGTGTTAAAAACATACCTCAGAGTCAGCATGTAATGTTGCTGCTACTTTACATTTCTGGACTGTAGTTAACTACTTTTAGGGTTAATTTATGTTTTGATAATTCTTCTTTCACACTAGTAGGTGCTAAGTTGGTCTTTTAAGAATGTTACGTGTAATATTTGAGATTCTCTTGAAAATTTCCAGCATATTTGAATTGGATGAGACAGATTAATGCATTTATGGGTGTGTTGCCATGGTAGCTCAAGCAGTAAGAGCATCAACATGGGGAGCCAAAGATTTATAGTTCAAGTTGTGGCTGTGGCATTGAACTTTTCTTAAAACCATAATGTTTAGAACCTGATGAACATAGTCATGTAATGACAAAGAATTCTAATTCTTCTTTAACTGATTATCCTCCTCTTTGTAGGACTTAAACACCCAAGGACTTACAACCCAATACCTTGTCAGTAGCTTGTCGAGGAGCAAGGAATTAGAGTATAGCATATCCAGGATGGGTGATCAGCCCATACCTGCTATAGCGATGAAGAAGCAGGAAATGAAATGTAGTGATGAAAGAGATGATAAGAAAATTTGCAGATCAAATTATCCATTTGCCTAGTGACTGAGGAAAACTGTGAAAAAACTCTCAGATTGGTAGGTCCAAGGGCTTGAACCCAGGACCTCCTGAATGCGAGTCACAGATGTTACCACCTAAGTCACCCTGCTTGGTAGTGACAAATAATTTCTGGTCTATAAACTACGTAAGTAGAAGTAATGGCATTCTGTGAAGGCAACTGTGTTTTATTACCTACTGATAAAGATAGTGTATGCTGTCAGGAGTTACAAAATAAAGTGAGAGTGCAAATTGTGTAACTATTGTTAATTCATGCTTCATTCAATAAATTGATCTTTATACAAAGGTCCTGCATACAACATAACAGAGCTTAACAATAGAAACCAACAAATATAAAAATAAGCATGAGTTAATGGGACATCCCAAATTCTGAAATATGAGGACTCGTGGTATAGGAGCAGTTTGTGAATTGAATTCATTCATGGATGGCAGGTGGTTATAAAATTTGTTGTTATACCATCTTGTGTAGTTATTAGAGTAGGAAACAGCTTCCCTGAGCCTGGTGCACTTGAAACAGATATAGGACACCAAGGGTGATCTACTGGCTTAAGTTGGTGTTTCTTTAGAAGCATAAGTAAATGATAGTACTTTATGCATATGTTAGCACAATGTTTAACCGATTATTTTTATCACACTGTTTTAACCCTCAAGCACGCATTTAAGTGTGTCTACTATGTACACAGACAGACAAGAGTTTTATTACTAAAGACATTAATATGTGTATCAGTGTCGGAAACAATAATAAATATTATGTCCAAATCAATATAATTAAAATATTGGACTTTGTAGAGAGGACTATAGATTTTAACACTTTGTATCTTTGTTTTAAAGTATCTAACACAGGATTTTTTCAAATAATTAAGTAAGCTATTAAATAATATAAGAGATACAATTTCATAACTATTTTGTGTCTTAATGTATTCGCACCTATTCAGGTATGTATGACTTGAGGCTCTAGTAGAATAGTTATGAATAGAATTACAGTGTATATAATTGTGCATGTTTTTCTTCACATGTAAAAGACCGTTTAAAACATATATATAGGGAGGTGTAAGCCAAGTGATATTTATAGTGGGTAAATTGGTGGAGCTATACAAATAATCCTCACAACCTTCTTTTGTAATAATTGGCATAAGTATGGTTGCCCCAAAGCAAGACTCCATAGTTAAGATGACTGAAAATGTGACACTTTTATTAAAGATTTTTTGTCCACATTTTATGTTGGTGACAGCGATTGGAGAAAGTGACATCACATAAAGTCTGTGTTTTCATTTCATGTAATGACAGTGAGTTTGGAAAAATTGGCATCCTTATATTCACCTCTCCATTTTTCTAGATAATAATCCTTGATAAGTAATTCTAGACTGAACTGTTGCTTTAAGCTGGAAAACTGTGTGCTGATAGGATTGAAAGTATGATTTTTATGTAATCATATATGCCGTCCTTTAAAGTTGACAGAGAAGTAGCAGGATACAATCACACCTTATCATGCTACACCTCAAGCACTGGTTATGTGTCTGAATAGCAATAATCTAGAAATTATATAAGATTTTTTAAATTTGAGAAAGTGTTTGATCAGAAGGAATGCTATCAAACTGGGCAGGTTTTATTCAAGCCAAATACATGTGTTTTCTGCTGATTTGCAGATTTCAAAGATGGAGCACCAGCAGCAACAGCATCAGCAGTATGTAACTATAGAGGGCATTGACAACTCCAATGCTCGTGCTTTGGCAGTAAAACTCATAAATGTGGTGCTTACTGTTCTTCAAGTTGTATTACTGTTGGTTGCCACAGCTGCAGGTATAGTGATGCCTTTCCTGAGAACACGGTAAGTAACAAGCAATCTGCAAAACCAGGAGAGCTGCTGTTAATTGCACTAATACCTAAATCTTATCTTAACATGAATTATAAGACTACATATTTAATAATCTGCTTTATTAATTGTGTAATCTATCTTCATACTTTTTTTCTCAGTCACTGTAATACTAATTCATTTTGTTGTGTGTTTTTTCCTCTGTTTTGTCTAAAATAATCATATCACTGGTACTACAATTTAATGAAATGTAAACTCTATAATCTTTAATTTAAATCCTTATCATCTTTGTATATGTTACATGACCTCTGCTATGTTGCTACATATGGTTTCTGTAATCTTTATTATTCTCTTTCTCTGTCTTCTGTCGGTTGCTGAACAATTATTGCTCTTTTTTCTCTCTTAATTTTTTTTTCTCTGTTAAGTTCTTTGTTCTTTTTCATTTTTGTTTTAATTAATTATTATTATTATTATTATTATTATTTTCTTTTTTTTTTCTTTTTGTTTTCTCTCAGTAACACACATGATAAAAAAAATCTATGAATGATAAAATACTGTTACAGAATCATACTGTTTGCAAGTTTCAATTGAGTCAACACACAATAAAAAGGGAAATCTTATTTAAAATATCTAAAGTCTTTAAATGTAACTCATAAAAGAAAAACTTCATCAAAACGAACTTCCTGTTGACAGTCATGTAGTAGGAGTAAAACAAAAGTAGTTAAAGGATCTACTTGTTCAGGTTGTAAATTTCTGAGTAAGAGCTAACAGGATGTTGGAGACTACCAATAAAAATTTATGTATTTCAGGGTTAACATCATGGTTGCCATTCAAAACCACTTCAAAAAACTTTGTGTTAAGTAAAACTTTAATCAGTAATGTTGAAATATTTTAACATATAATCAAATATTTTTATTGCTTAAAATAAATTTAAAATAAATGAAAAGCTTCAAAATCCCTAAAGTTTATGACAGAACATAATACTTATAGCCACACAAATGAAATACACATCAGTATTTCAGAGAATAAGGAAGGAAAGCTAGGAAGAACAGAGCAGCTGCAACCTGCCTCATATTATTCAAAAGTTATCAAATTATTACACCCAACTTGAGTTGTGTCTGATGTACTGCAGAACTAAATAATGTGCCAAGTCTCAAGGTAATTGTTTAGGAGGACAATAAATAGTTCACTGAATTATTGATGCTATTTTTGTTAGAGTGCTTTCACAGTCATAGCGAAAATGTATGGTCAAGTCAAATTAAATCTAGAAAAGAAATGGCATGGGGTAGCATGTCTCCCTTCTAATCCCAAGGTCCCAAGTGCAGGTCTTGTTTGGAATGAGGTGTCTGGATAAGGTTTCTTTTCTGTAATTCCCTTATGCTTAGAAGCAAATGTTTGGCAAATCTCAGCTCTATGGACCTTGGGCTCATTTAAGAATTTATTTCTCCCATTTCATTCATTGCTTCTATAGAACATAGTTGTTTTAGAGGTTAAAATAAAAAGAGAAAGATAATACAATAAAAAAAAACTATCACTTCTGTGCATGCTCTGGCAGAGGTCTTAAGAAAGTAACTGTAGCATTTCTTGCCCCAACACCTTAGACTGCTTGCAAAATTTGAATCAAATGTACATGAATATCTGCTAAAACAACAGCTAAGGATGTGAATGATTGCATGTCATATACAGAGAGAGCCAAAAGATTACGAACCAGCTGTGCAATGTTTTTCTTGTCTGCATCCTCGGCCAATTTTTTTTGAGTCAATAGTTGAAGCCCATACATACTGAATACAATTTTGCCCGCTGTTTTTAGAGAATTAACAGACAGGGAGCGTGATTTTGCCTTTTTTCAATGAGACTCTGCAACAGCTCATACAGCCAATATTTCGATGAGAACAATTGAAAGAGTGTTTGAGGACAGAATTATTAGTAGAGATTTGTGGGTCCCTTGGTCCACCGACCTAACCCCCTGCGATTTCTACCTCTGGGGTAACTTAAAACATAAAGTGTACAAGACAAACTCACACACCCTAGAAGAATTAAAATAAAATATCCGCCAGGAAATTGCCAGCATTTCTCAACGTGAGCTATGGCGAGTGATGAATAGTTTCCAAAAGAGGTGCCAAAAATGTATGGACAATGACGGTGGTCAGTTTCAGCATCTCCTTTCATAAGGTTGGTAAGTAAAGCCTTTAAAAGTATTTTTAAAATGTTGTGTGGTTTCACCTGTGCTTTTCTATGATAGCGGCAGACGGCAACGAGCTTCGAGGACACGGTCAGGGAAAACACTGCGCAGCTGGTTCGTAGTCTTTTGGCTCACTCTGTACTACCAGTACAAAACTGAATATGCTGTTGAAAACTTCAAAAATTCCTAGAAAAAAATGTGTTATGAATTTGCTGTAAACAGGAGTACCTGGTAACAAGCCAACAGTATACAGTGCAAAAAGCTTTGGCTATATACACACTGGAGTGCTACCAAGAGTTGGCCCATTATTGATTTTGTTGATAGTACATACACACTGGAGGAGACATGACTTAAGCTGATCTCTATAAATGACAAACATGAAGGTTTTAATCTAAGGAAATGAAACTTTACATTTTGGATTGGTAGGTGTACTTCCAGTATATCCAAAAGTAACTCAGTAAGCTACATTCCACAAAGATGAATGACAGCATAACACTGGAACTAATCTCAGAATCTTTAAAGGTCTCTTTCAGATATTCATTGACAAATCAAAATAAATCAGCATTCTGATTAATTAGGTATATGTATATGTCTATACTTACCATTATTAAAGACATTTAAGTACTTTTGAGTCTTCAATGAACCAATGCATAGGTATAAGTTGAGGTGGACAGTTGCCCCTCCCCCTCAATATACCCAACTTTACAACATATTGTTTTGGGTTATCTTAAGTAAAAACATAAAATTGTATTTTGTATTTAAATTAAAGGAGTAGCCTTCACTAAAATATCTGTACATTATAAACTGTTTGCTACAATTACTCTCTTATGGCAAAGTGATTAGGAGCACTGACCTTGGAGATTCAGTGCTAGCGTGTGTTTATATTTTCCTATAAATCAAAATTTGGCAGGCTATTAAAATTTCAAATTCCATTTGGTTTTAAATTCATCAAACTGATCACTGATGTATTGTAGCAATGATTACTCTGATGGTGTCTCAAGGTTCAGATGACTCAGTGTTATGTGGTGAATTAAAGAACACTGCAGTGGTTCAACTGATGCTTTGGCAATATGACCAACATAACTTAAATGAAGTCTCAGATGTTCTTTGAATGGCTTGCTCTTTCTTTTAGTATCAATAGATCCCTAATATCACTTTTCTCCTGTAAAGAAGTGGGAAAATAACTAATTTAAAACTAATAATTAAAATTAAGTGTATAAAACAGTGGAGCATGTCAATAAGATGTTAAAACACTGGTCGGCAGATTAAAAACACTTGTTGCTCCACTTACTTAAAATTCTTATTCAAACATGTTTAGAAGAGACGTGCTCTTCATCCTCAGCGAGCCAGCCAACTGATGTACACGTCAGGTAACTTCTTCCACTTCCTTGTTGCCCGGTGTGCCTCTCTTTCTATTGGTCAGCCGTAAGACTGTCAATTTAAAAATTATGAGAAGTATGGACAGATTAGAATATGGAATTTACAGGAAACCAACACACGTGGATAATTATATTAAAAACAACAATTTCAATCCAAAAGCACATCAACATACCATTTTTCACAGCCTGATATATAGATTGATTAACATCCCGTTAACTGTAAATGAATATAACAAAGAACTGGAGCACATTAAATATATCCCAGATTTGAATGGTTTTAAGGCCAGCATTGTTACAAAAATCATCAAAAAACAAGAACATGAAAAACTATTAAGGACATTAGCACATTAAATACAGGAGACACACAGGGAAGATTCTGCAAATTCACATACCACCCAAAAGTGTTCAACAAATTCAGCAAGATTTTCAAAGATTATAACATAAAACTGGCTCCACAAAATAAATATAGTGTGAGAAAATTGTTCAACCTTCCTTTAAAAAATACTACTCCGAGTAATAAATTATCAGGAATTTACTCCATCAATTGTGAAGATTATCTTAAAATATATAATGGAAAGACAAAGAGAAATTTGGAAACCAGATTAAAAGAACATTTCAGAAATATAAAATATAAACAGACAGATAAATCAGCCATAACCCATCATTTTTGGTCACATAATTATAATATTAGTCACGAAATCACACTTTTAAAACCAGCCAAGAACCATAGTGAATTAACAGTATGGGAAAATATACACATCATTAAAAACATAAATCGAACCATGAATTTTGAAACATCAGTGATGGACGACATCTTACAACTGACCAATAGAAAGAGAGGCACACTGGGCAACAAGGAAGTGGAAGAAGTTGCCTGATGTGTACATTAGTCGGTCAGCTCGCTGAGGATGAAGAGCACATCTCTTCGAAACATGTTTGAATAAGAATTTTAAGTAAGTAGAGCAACAAGTGCTTTTAATCTGCTAACCAGTGTTTTAACATCTTAAATAACTAATTGTTACTTGAGCCAGTTTGTACTTGTTCCTGTATATTTATAACCTAACTTGAATGGATTATAACGACTGTGACTACCAACTCATCTATCACACCTTCCAAAATCGTTGCACTTATGCTACTTCAGTATGTTTGGGCATATACAAGATACTAGAGGTTGCAGTAATTTGGACTTTTAGCACAATGGATGAAAAGCATTAGACATCCATCGGGGAGTAAACACATGGACTGATGAACATCAATGGATTCCATATTTGTTTAAAGAATGCTGTGATGGAAGTCTGATGGCACTGAATTTAAAATCTTGCCCATGGGTTTCAGAGAAGAACACAGCCACACAGAAGCTGTGTTTATTTTTAAATACATTAAGAACAAGGCAAATGTTAATTAAAAGAGGATGGCTGCATTGCATTTTTGTAGATTATAAGAAGGCTTTTGACTCTGTCAGTTGGGATGCATTATGGCATAAACCATGTGCAAAGAGAATGTTAATGTAATTACAGCATTAGGCCTTATACCAAAACGTGGAATTCTGTTTAAAGTACAACAGTAACAGAGTGTAAGAGCATCTTAAGCTATAGGGGTGAGACAAGGCTGAATTTTATCATTTTTACTATTTAATCTGTTTATAGATGTTACTGACGTAACGTTGGCAGAAAATTTGGACACAATTACAATGAATGGAAAATGGACAGCAAAATGAGCAGGAGTGAAAGCAGCAGAGGCTCTCCAGATGATTGCAGAATTCCTGATATGTATATCTGTAAGCTTATTGGAGATTTTAAATGGAACAACAGTTAAATCCATGATTATATATGGGGTAGAAATGTGGGGGTGTGATCAAACAGGGAATCTGGTCCAAGTGAGGATTTGATTTTTTTAAAGGAATTCTGAGGGAAGAGAGGGGTATGGCTAACTGCAGATCAATGGGGGAATTCAGGGCGCATATTGAGATGATGGAGTGCAAAATCAGAGCAGTTAAATATTGTCACATCCATGACTGGATGGACATAGGGGGAATAGCGGTATCAGGGTAGAACATCTCAAACTTGGCTTAATCTTACTTGCTTGGTTTATTAAATTCAGATACCTGCAATGTTGAGTTTACATTGACGGGGGAACAAAGCTATAGTACATGTAAGAGCTTACCTGAAAGTACTTGTCGCGCGGGATGTGGACGGACCTGTGAACCCATCGTTGTAGATAGCAGATTAAGATGCTGATGGGCAGCGATTCGACCCTGTCTAACATGTGTCGGTCTCCCCGGAGCAGCGCTCAGGCGCTTGCTTAAATAGGCAAGAATCGACTCAATCCTAATGACGTCTATATCCTGTTTGTGGTAAGCCGACGCCATACATAAGTATGATTGAGCGGAAACACGTGATCGGTTCTATGTTGCAAAAGGCAACATTATTCTAAGAATTTCCATGGGAAATGACGCAAATGAGGTAGCCCACATACATCCTGTCACGTACACATCTTAAGAAAGTTGCTTAAGGCAGAAAATGTAAAATATGATTCTATTAGAATTTAGAAGAATGAGCCATATTAATGTTAAGATCCAAATTAATGTAAAATAAACGAGTCCGTCTAACATCACATGCGACAATACTCCCCTGCTCTAAGATGACACCACCTGGTGGCGTTAAAAACTATAAAAACAAATAGAGCAGAAATGAAGTTCAAAGGGGTACCCAACATTGCAAAACAAACGAATACAAAAGCGAAGTACAATTAGATATAAAGAAATACAAAGTTACATTAGGGCACTTAGGCAGCCCAGCACACTGGCTAGGTGCTAAATCAGATAAAAATTACAAAAAGAAGTGTAGCCCTGCCTGCATGGAGGTAATAAACACTATACATTACGTGGCTGCAGAAAAAAAAGAAAACGTTAGGATTATATAGGGGGAAATGGAAAAGGAAGGAGGGTTACAAGGTGAGTCGCAGATCCAGCTCGAGCGAGGACAAGTCCCATCACGGCACAATATCACTGCATTGTCTGGTAAGTCTAGGACACACTGTAGCACAACGTCCAACGGCGGACCAAAAAGTACAAGTTTATGCTTGTCGAACGCGCCTGCAAGGAATGTTTATAGAATTTCCGCACTGCCAGGAGAAGAGGAACACGAGTCCATGTGTCCTCACAGAAGGTCAGCAGCGGCAGGCAAATCCGGCGGAAACCACGTAGATAGTGCGCGCTCGTAATCAGTTAAATACTGAAGAATGCATCTGAAGAGTCATTTTAGCAGCGATGAGAACTGTTCATATGAATTCCATTGTTTTCTTATAGTTGAATATCATTGTGCATCCCGTACGCCATTAAGTGTCCAGTGCGTCTCATGATGAAAATGGAGCAGTGAATTTCCTTGTTGTAGTCCTCGCGTCGAAGTGGCGACCATGCCGTAGCCATAAAACCAAAGAAAGAAATAAGGGTTAGGGATGGAACATAAACTAATCACAAGGGTACGTTAAATAACATTAGGGAAAAACAATCGGTGGGAAACAACGGAGGGGGGAATGAAAGAAAGGAAATATACAATGTGCCACTTAAATTATCAAACAAAAATATTAATCGAATTCACAGCTAAACATGTGAGAGGCAGGAGCAGGGTGAAACATCCATATAGCCAAGCCAGACAACATAAATGTCTGGAGGAGGGTAGACAAAAGTGTACAAAGTATTTCTAAGGCAACAGAGGCCAAAAGTTTCGTTAAAAGCTACTGTCACAAGACAGAGACGGGTAGGTACACGCATGTTTCACCTCACACAGAATACATAAAGTGTAACTTCTTTGTAATGAACATAACATAACAAAAGTTTAACATAAATGGAAAATTCCAGTTTCCTGTGTATAATAATAAATTATGAAAACAATTAATTCGTTAGTGAAACTATAAGGTTGCTTAATTTTCTAATATCAAGAACCAGGTGAACACATTGTTGTAAAGCTTAAAGTTGCCGAGGAGAACGAGGGAGAAAAAAAAGACATTTTCATTCAAAAATGCGTATAAAGGGGAGGAAGAGAAAAAAATTAATCTCTACCAACCCACGCCGACCATAAATGGACGGAAATAATGTGTAGAACAATTGACTCAAGGTAGCGCCCAACCACAAGAATAACTCAAAAATGTGCACAGAGTTACATTGTGAGGGGGTGTGCCTCAAAGTGAATGTCTAATGTATACACGGGTATTCAATGGGAAACGGTGGGTAGAAGTTCCGTAGTAAAAAGGAGGCAGGCCTGCCAAAGTCGTAGGGAATAACAATGATCAAAAAATTATTAGCATACAGAATAAAATACACCTGGCATTTCTCAAGCTTACAACCTGTGTTCAATTGGAGGTAAATAGTATAAGGAAACAGTCTACCTTTTACTAGGAGATCATACAACACAACAAAAATATGCAATGGCTTCCTAAGTGAAACCATGCAGAGAACAGATAAAGTGCTCAGGAGAGCTAATTGCAATTTATACAATATTGCGTATTAAAACAATATTAAATAGATTACATCATACATTACATAACTGTTATTTTAATATCTGGCACTCTGGGAGAAAAATAAGCAATACTGTCATATCCTAGAGGTTATCAATATGAGGTATTTAGAAAATCAGCCCTTCGTGGAACCTATGCCACGTAAAAGAAAAATTATTGCCATGCATATGTAACTCATAGCCAAACACTCTATATCTCAATCATTTACTTCAGCATAAATAAAATAACTCAGTACCAATATCCTGATACTAATCATGTGTGTCTCTAAACACACACAAAATGAAATTCACTGTAATATCAGATTCGCAAGAAAGACTGATATCAATCAGAAAAATCGTAATTGCTGAATATTTGTAATCATATCCGTGCGCACGGGAAAAAACATAGATATCAAAATCTACCCATGAAATCATTAATAAGTACATAAGAGCTCCAAAAAAATAAAAATGCTAACGGAACCTGGCGGTAAACCCGAGAGCGTAACGAGTTGGTAAAATCATCCCTATACTCTCATCATATGTTCGTACCATTAAACTAGGGGGATCTTATGATTCACCCTTAGTGAATGTTGAAATTTAAAATTCGGCTGTAAAACGTGTAATAAAATCACTGATAATCTCTAGGTATCTTTAAGGTTAATAATAGAACTCTCATATACATTTCTCAAACCATGACCAAGATAAGTTAAGCGGAAGTCGCTTCCGTATAAATTTCCCAAGAGGCACTCTCTGGGAGAGATGCTTCTCTCTATGAACAGAAATAAAACAGAATTATGCGTACCTTTAATTGTGAAATAAGTCCAAGGTGTGCTTCCAAAACTGTCGTCGCAACTGACGATATATGGAAGAGTGTCCAATAACAGTGTTCGAAGAGCTTGTGTATAATTCAACCGTACTGGCATAGCAGTTGGCACATAAAACATTTCTGTAATCATAACTTGACAAAAATATTAAAACATATTCCATAAATAAAATATATGTACATGAATATAAGCGATGTTGCGTAAGAAACTTATGTTTCCTAAATATCGCAATTAACAGGATGCTTTCCAAGCACTGTTTCCTGCATATAATTACGTGCGTATACCAGCCTGGTATAGCAATTATGTATTTACAGATTAGAATGATATATCCTCCTAAGCTGAGGTTGAAGTTAAGAACTAACCGAATAAAGTTCTCGCAACGCGGAACATAATGCAGGCAATATTTACGTATTAAGTAAATACATGTAGTGAAGTATTTAAGGTAACTAGGACGTATGCACAACATTATATGGAATTCTCAAAATAGGAGAAGAAATGTGTATTTATTTATTTTATAGGAGTTAAAGAATCCTTCTTTCTCCATAACACCAACATACTTAAAATGAAAAGGAAAAACATACTAGCATTACATCGGTTAGGTTGTGTATTAAACATAAACAAAAGTTAGGTATAGTAGGAGAATTCGTCGTAATTGTTATTCTATCGTCCTTACTTTTATTAGGAATCAAATTATCGTAAATTTGACATGAGCTGAGCAGAAAAATTCCACATTTCTTAGTTGTTATTTATAAGACTTAAGTAGGAAAAATCCACGGATGTGGTTGTAACCACGGAGAAACTCCAGCAGCACCGCAGAATAGTTTTAGCACGTCATAGCGGCCGGAAATCTAACTCAAGGTGTCTGTATGCGCGAAGTTTTTCACGCAGACATTAAAGAAAGCAACATGAGTGGTGTGCAACGTGTGTTGGCTGATTATGATGATGCAGTTGACATCTTATGGCATTCCTCAAGAACCAGAGCGTCGCATCAAAATCATGTAAAAACTGTGTGTCCATCACGTAAGTAAAATAGAATGTTGTAATTCAAAATTGTAAGAGCCAGTCTCGAAGAACAGAGAAAAGTAAAAAGAATTTGAAAATATGTAAACCTATGTATCGCAGCTCTGAAAAATAGACATTCCATTACTGGGGGTAACATTTCAAAAGAATAAGTCCGTTTTGGAGTTAACGGTATTCCTCGACATAAGCACCGTTTGCAAAAAAAAAGTTTAGAGAAATGATTATGTTGGTCCAAGGTGACTTCACACCGTGCATTTCCAGTGAAATCTCGGAATCGAAATTTTGATGGAATGCAATAGTTCACTTTAAGTGCTGCGTACCTAAGCAGAGAATGTAAGAATTGTAACCTCAAGCTGTTTCTTACTATATTAGGGAAGTGTAAGTAACCATACCTAATGATAATCACAGATTATTAATAAGGACAGAGCTTATGGATCTGAGGTATAGCGTAAAGCTAATTAGTGTTCATATGCATAATATTGTGAGTTAGTGGCAGGAAGTAAGCAAAACAAATTATTGTCGCTGATGTGCAAGGAAGCAACAAAAGAGGCAGTGGAATACCACTTGCTGAATTTCGGAACCGAAATAATTATGAACATAAAGTAAACTACAGATAAAATCTACGAGTAACATCCGTAGTCTCGTAACAAAAAAATTGAAGGACTATTTAGTTTATGAGAGAGGGCAAGTATATCTGTACCTAGTGGTTGTTATCTATCATTAATAACTTCCGGTGGATAGACATTCCGCCGAATAGGAAATGCCGAGTGATCTTGTTCAGTGGCGTGCAATGTTGGCCAAAACAGATGTGTTGTTTACTTATATTTAATGCGTAATTGATAATGCGGTCTTTGTCTCGTTAGGTTTATGGGGTAGAAGAGTGAAGTGCAAGTATATAGAACTTTCTAGACGTCTGATCCTTCGATTTAATCGATATTGTATCAAAATTAACATGAGTAATCGTTAAAATTTTGTGCTATTGGTTATTGATTCAAGGACTTACAATCATGGACTAGATATTTGGTGACTATATATGCATATGCGCATGGTATGGGAATAAATCATCGTTTGCATCATTGAATACTAAGAGCAATCGGTCTTAATTAAAAGTAATTTGGACGTAATGAATACAACAACCTTTAACATAATAAAAAAATTAAGGAAAATCATTTTCGCTGTCAATTTGTGCTATCAGTGATTTCCGTTTCAGTAGTCTTCTCTATATACTGAAGGTAATTTCAGGGGCGTGCAGCCATGAAAAAAAATTTAACAAAGATTTAAGGAAAATCATTTTCGCTGTAGCTATGGTTTCAAAGTTATAGAGGTAGTTTCCAACGTCCTGACCGGGTTTGCCTTCGAATTTTCCAGGGTCAATGAAAGGTCGTGCAAAAGGCACATTTGCGGTAATGACTGTTTTGCACTGGGTCCCTTCGGGGACCGAGGGTGCGGCCGACGTAGAGGCCGTATTCATTGCCATAATGTCTTCCGTCGAGCTTGAACCTGAAGACGTTAACGTTTCAAAATAATCTTGTGACAAAACTGTGTTGTTCAGGTCACCCACGCTTAAACTACGTTCCTTTGGTGCAAAATACTGAATGGGAGTCAAACCTCGGAGTCGTCTACTAGATCTAACATGAATATGGGACATATGCGCTTGATTCTAAGTCTGAGCATTAGTATCCAAAATAATCTGATATTCACGGATTAACTTTCTGATTTCGGCACTAATAGGGCTATCGGTAAGATACTTTTGTAATAATTCCATGCAAAGGAGAAAAGAACACTTATAACACTCAAATAATACTTAGATAGTAAGCTGGATATTTAAAAAGAAGAACTTAATAACTAGAAAAATTTAAAAGTAGGTTTTCGGCATTAGGAGCCGCGAAAAAAAAAACTGTAAACTTTTAAAATTGAGAGGCCAAAGATCGGACCCCACTTTTCAATTAAAATAATTTCGAAAAGCTGGCACCTTCGCCATATTGTCAACTCACTAATTAGAGAGGCCGGTGCCTGTACCATAAACATCTTATAATGAATAAGAAACAGAGGTACGGGGTCGAACCATACTTCTCAAAAATAATTTTCAGAAGCCGGCGCTCCACCATATTGTCACATCCATGACTGGATGGACATAGGGGGAATAGCGGTATCAGGGTAGAACATCTCAAACTTGGCTTAATCTTACTTGCTTGGTTTATTAAATTCAGATACCTGCAATGTTGAGTTTACATTGACGGGGGAACAAAGCTATAGTACATGTAAGAGCTTACCTGAAAGTACTTGTCGCGCGGGATGTGGACGGACCTGTGAACCCATCGTTGTAGATAGCAGATTAAGATGCTGACGGGCAGCGATTCGACCCTGTCTAACATGTGTCGGTCTCCCCGGAGCAGCGCTCAGGCGCTTGCTTAAATAGGCAAGAATCGACTCAATCCTAATGACGTCTATATCCTGTTTGTGGTAAGCCGACGCCATACATAAGTATGATTGAGCGGAAACACGTGATCGGTTCTATGTTGCAAAAGGCAACATTATTCTAAGAATTTCCATGGGAAATGACGCAAATGAGGTAGCCCACATACATCCTGTCACGTACACATCTTAAGAAAGTTGCTTAAGGCAGAAAATGTAAAATATGATTCTATTAGAATTTAGAAGAATGAGCCATATTAATGTTAAGATCCAAATTAATGTAAAATAAACGAGTCCGTCTAACATCACATGCGACAATATTGGATGAGAATTGTTCGAGACCAATCTCTAATTAAGGCGGTTTCCTACTGTGAACAGCTGAGAATGGAGGGAAATTTGACATGGACATAAAAATTAAAGAAAGGTTTGGCAACCATTGGGATATGCTACATTTCGGTCGTGGATCAGAGAAATGGATGGAGCGTGTTCAGAAAGTTTAAGAACTGCCTTTGTGATACTGGCAGGCAACAAGCAGTTGTACAATGCACATAGGTTTCATTGTAAGTTCAGTCTGGGCTAAAATTTGATTGGAGTGTGGAGCAATAAATCAAAACAGGGACCAAACACATTAGATACTGGCTCATGTGGCTAACACTTAGTGCATGACAGATGATAAAAGTTACTGATGAAAATGGACAAGAATCTGCCACACATGTGAGGAGGAGGAGTCCTGGGAGCTTACCTTGCAAAGCTGTGTGGATATGGAGGAATGGAGGGAAAAACATTTACCATGATCCTTTAACACCTTGAATAGAGGGTTAAAGGCATGTTGGATGGGGGGATAAATAAAGTTCTGCATAAGGCAAGACAGTGGAGATAGGATGTAAATAGAGCTAAATGTAAGCTGTTGAGTGCCATTGCTTCATTTTTTATGCTATTTTATGTAATTTTCAGTATTTTTAGTGTATTTATCTTTCTTAACTGTTCTCTGGAATACAATAGGACCTAACAATGCATTATAATATGGTTTACTGTTTTGGAGTTTTTATTTTCGCAGTTATATTTGATTATGTTCATCTAACTTTTTTTTCTTGCAGTGGCATTTTCTTATGAGTTCTTTTTTATTTTTGTTGTTTTTGTCTTACTTTGTTTCTCTGTGTATTAAAACATCATGTACAGTCTGTTGGACCCATGCATTTGGTAGGGATCAATTTGTGTATACTTTAGTGTAATTTAAATAAATATGTGCATTCATTTTTTCCTGTAAGCTGGTAGTTATGTAAGCATCACTGTTTGTTATTCTTTTTGATAAGCCTGGTGCTTTGCTGCATAATAATATATTTTAATACGTTCTGGAGTGCCAATGCATGGTTATAGACCAGCTTGAGAGTTTACATTAAATAAGTATGTTTACATTTTCAGTTAAATGATATGTATGTTTGTATTTATATGTTTATTGACATTAATGAACTTCTCTCTCTCCCCCGTCTCTCTCTTTCTTAAATTCATCCTAAATTTATATTTGTTCCTTTAACCAGGATAAGTAACAAATGCCTGTAACCTTAGTACTGATTGTTTTGTATAGGTATACATATGTCTCAGTTTATATGTATCCCCATTACCTGATATAGCAGAATTCTACTTCAAATAAATATCTGATGTTGAAACTATGTGAACCCAGCCCAGCACCTCATATAACTGAGCAGTTATTCTTGGCAGTCCCAGGTTCACAGTGATTAGTTTGCTTCTGCAAAATATAACTGTCCCTAAGTTGCACATGTTGGTTGGTATTCTGAAATGGTTGTTCATTGTACTTGATGCTTGTTAAAGTGAGCTTGCACAGGGTTAGCTTACCAGATGTTAATTATATGTAATTAATAAATGTCAATGAACTAATTACTATATTTCATAGCGGTAGCATTATATAGCTTCTTTAAGAAGAAACCAAGAGTAGATTTGATTGTTGATGGGGCATCTTCCAATTCTCATCATTAACAGAAGAAGAAGAAGAAGCACTGTTAGCAGCATAATTATTACTATTATCAAAAGCAGCAGCAGAAGAAATAGTATCATTACCTCCAACAGCAGCAGCAAACAAGCATCATTATCACCATTGTCCCCAACATTAAACAGTTGCCTCGTCGGAAACATCACACCACCAAGTGACAGCAATGAAATAAGGTGGACCAGAAGACTGGGTGTGTAATGCTTGGAGTTAGTTTGTTAGCCGTTCCTAGTACTTCCTCTAAAATCAAAATATTTTGGAAGAGTGTGATGTCAAACAGTGGTAAGAAAGCAAGGGGATTTATTTCTATAGGACTGGGGCCCTATCAGGTGGAAGTAACTCTCACTGCATATTACTGCTGAGCATTTAGTGAAAATATTTTGAAAACAGAAGAAATAGTCTAAAACTGGGCTCAACAATTGGAAGAACACAATAGCAAAGTTCAAAAGCCACCAGAGTGGCAATGTTCACATGTGGAAAAACATAATTCCACAGCACTAAGACACACGGTTCAATTGTAAGCAAATTAGATACTCAAAGAAGTCAAATCATATCTGAAAATGTAAACATTTTCAGGCAATTATTATCAATATTCTATATTACGCCTGTCAAAGCATTGGACTTCATGGTCATAGAGAGGATGAAACATCTGAAAACAAAGGGAAGTTACTAAAACTGCTCTCACTATGATCACAAGGTAATGCTTTATTTAATTGTTACTATCTTCAGAAACAAAAACATTCAGGTGCATCAGTCCCACATATTAAAATCACTACCTGGAGCTGATGTCAAAACATGCCAAACCATACAATAAATTATGTGAAATCTGCAGGTATATAGTGTGTGATGATGGATGAAATGCAGAATTTAAAGAGACATTGTGGTTTTCATTGTGTTGCAATACTGCACTGGTGGTTTAAACATTCATGGAAGCCTTCTGGGATTTTATGGAACTGAAAATTGCTGATGTTGAATCACACTATCATTTGTTAAAAAGTGTATTAACATCTTCAAGTATTCAAGACTTGAGAGGTCAGTGGTAAGGCAAAGCAGTAGCTATGCATGGAGTGGCAAAAAGAGTGAGAGATAAAAATAATCTGACAGTGTATGTCCACTGTTATGCACTAAATCTGCATATTGTTGATGTGAGTAGTGCAGTTACAGCTGTTATGAATATGTTGGGGGTGTTTAATAAACTTAATACCTTTATCAAAGCTTCTTGAAAGGAGCATTTTGTGTTTGAAAATATTCAAAAGAATCAGACAAACTTGGAAAGCATGTCTCCTTTAACACTCGGACCACTATCTTACACTAGATGGAATTGCAATTTAGAAACAGTAGTTGTCTGCAGAAGTCAATATCCTCGGGGCCAGTGTGACCCAAATCCAAGCCCAAAAAAAGCTTATTATTTGCGATTAAATCAAGCTCCCTTTGTGCACAACTATATATACAGAAATGCTCTTCTGATTATACCTACATGTTTGTAATCCTTCTGTAAAAGTAATTATAGTTTACAGATTAAAATGAGTGCCATAAACATACATTTTTATAAAGCCTAAACCCAACAAACATCCGTCAATTTAAACTGTAGTGCTGCAGACCTCCGCCTTGTAGTCTGCCAAAGGTTCAGCCCATATAAAGGAGAATCACTGTGTTAATGGGAACCTTGTCAACAATTCGGGAAATGAACAGGCATTATGGGATGTATATGATAAATACCAGCATAACTTAGCTGCATTTTTTGCAATCAATCTGGAAGATGTCACTAAGTTTTAAACTTATTTAAAAGTGCAGATATATAGTCATTGTTATAACTCAAAACCAGAAGAATATGCTCCCTTTGCAAGGAAGGCAACAGTAATAAAAAAATATTAATCTAAGTGTCAGAGAACTAATTTGCAGACTAGCAGTACAGAATGACCACACACAGGTACTCTAATAGCTGGATACCTTTCTACTTTATCTACCACCTGGTGAGACAAAGTACTGTATTCCATACAAAAATTTTATATTGATATTTTACTGGAAATGTTTTGAGGCCCGCTGAACAAAAGAAATCATTTTTAGAAAAAGGTCTGTGTGCATGCATGTATACAGGGTTGTTTTCTTTCTTTAAGAAAATTCACCCAATTCAAACATTAAATGAAAATTTTTTTCCAAATTTTTTATTTTCTCAAAAATCATTCTAATGATTTTGATGAAAATACCAAATTAAGCTATTTACTTGGAAAATAAAATATACATCTCGAATTTTCTGGAAATTGCTTGAGAAGCCCTCTTCATTCAGAAGAAATTTTGTAGACTACAAGATATTGACAAGAACATATAAGACAACCAACAAAATCAGCCATTAAATGCCGATAATAAAGAAATATACGAGGATAACCTTATAGCAGAAAAATTAGCAACATACTATAAAACTAGTACTACATTAAAAACTAAAAACAAAAAACAGAATAAATACTTAAGAAATAGCAACCTCGAAGATACGTGTAACTTTCAAGACATCTTCAATGAGCCATTCACACTCCCAGAAATAAAGCAAGTAATAAGGACACTAAAAAATAAAAGGAACCCAGGTCCTGATAACAGGATCTGCTCAAGAATTTAAGACTTATAGCACTCCATAGTTTATTAAAAATTTTCAATAAAATCTGGACAACCAGAAATAACATACCAACACTGTGAAAAAAAGCAAAAATTATACCCATTAAGAAGAAAGGAAAACCAACTCAAATGATAGATAGCTATAGACTGATATCCTTAACATCAAACATAGCAAAACTCTTAGAAAGAATGGTAGCAACAAGACTAACATACTCTCTAGAAACAGAAAATCTATTAGTCCCTCAACAAGCTGGATTTAGGAACGACAGCTCAGCAATACACCAGGTTGTAAGACTCACACAGGACATTAAAGAAAATTTCAATAATAATAATAATAATAATAATAATAATAATAATAAGACTACTCTAGCACTGTTTGCCAACTTCAAAGATGCATTTAACACAGTATGGCGAGAAATGCTACTATACAAGATGAAGACATATGGCATAACAGGCCACATGCTAAACTGGTTTTAAACCCTTCTATCCCAAAGAGGGTTTACAGTACAATACAAAACAGCCACACCTAAATGGAAACAAACGAGAGTTGGACTACCTCAAGGGTCTGTTACAAGTGCTATTCTGTTCAATGTATATATATATAAACGACCTAGTAGATGTACTAAAGAAAATGGGTAACATACAAGTAGGAATATTTGCTGACGATGTGGTAATATGGACTTCAGAAAAGAACATAAGATCTGGGAAATATTACAAAAAACTACAAACAACAATGGAGAATACAATCATAACCCTAGAACAGTGGACTAATAATAACAATATGGAAATAAATGCAGGAAAAACTCAATATCAACTATTCACAATGCAGCATAAAACAGAAAATATATGCCTGCAAATCAACAACAAAAAACTGCAAGAAGCAACTACAACAACCTATCTAGGGATAGAATTAGATAAAAAGCTATCAATGAAAGAACATGTAAACAATGTAATGAATAAAATCAACAAAAAGAACAACATTTTAAAACATTTAGCAGGAATAAAATGGGGTGGAAACATGGACCACCTTAATAATATATATAAAGCATACATAAAACTTAACCTATTGTATGGAGGAGGGCTACTAGCAACAGTAAACAAGAGACTTAAAAGTAAACTAGAAATTTCACAAAAAATTCACTAAGAATAATAACAGGAGCTGTAAAAACAATACCAATTACAGTACTACAAAGCTTCACAAAAAACATGGCTATAGAATTGGAACATGAGTTGAAAGCAATTACTCTAGCACAAAAACAGCAAGCCAATAGAAACAGATACAAGTGGTACCACACAGCAGATACTTTAAATAATTTAAAAACTCAAATAAGCTTCAGAACATGCATTAATGACTTAAAATACAAGAATATAATTACAACAAATATAATTGCAACAGAGATAACAGAGAATATATTGACATACAATATCAGAATGATCTGATATATACAATACACAAACAAAACAATATACCAGATGAAATGAGAGCCATAGCAGTAGCTATGGAAAATGAAAGATACTCAGAAAAATAATGGCTCCGAATATATACAGATGGATCCCTCATCAATAAAAAAATGCTGGTGCAGGAGTATACTGTAAACATTTTGCACAGTATCTAACATTAGATGAAACGCCAAACCACAATGATGAAGAATTAACAGCTATAAAAGCAGCATTACAGAACATTTTATATAGACCATGCATAAAACAAAAAATAGTCATCTTAACAGACTCAAAATCAGCCATAGATGGAATAGTAAATTACAATAATAAAACAACAAGAAATATTAAAGAAATAAGAAGCCTAATTAAAGCAGTTGAAACTAGAAATCATGTCACTCTACAATGGATCCCAGCTCATGTTGGACTTTTGTGCAATGAACATGCAGATCAATTAGCAAAGAAAGGTGCAATACAACAAATAAAACCTGTAGGACAAATAGAAATAAATAAACAATTAAATAACATTAAACAACATTTCAAAAGACAGCAGAGACTTGATGAAGATAAATTAAAAGATAAGGATTATAAGAATATTAAAGATAGAGTTGATGTACAAAAAATGCCAAGGAAGACTGCAGTGGCCTTATTTAAGATGGCAACTGGCCACGATTGCCTTGCAGAACATCTCTACAAGATACAATGCCTACCTACACCCAAGTGCACTCTCTGTGAAGATGATGTCATCCTGAACAAACATCATCTCGCCAAATGTAAAGCCCTTAAAAGTGATAACTTACGGACTTTATATTGGGAAGCCAGAGGGAAAATGATGCAGATCAATTAATCCCCAGTGCTATTGGTGAACAACAACAACAACATACAACACAAAAAATGTAAATCTGTTTAAAGCAACAATGTTATTTCTAATAACATATGTGGCATCATATCAGCCATCTCTGAGATAGCCATTGTTATTGGTTTGAATTTTTCAATACTTTGTCATTTTTTGCAATTCTGCTAACACTCAGTTGTTTTTTGTGAAATCATGGAAAGAGTATGGAATTTCAAGACCAGTTTATAAATGTTTGGCTATCATTATTCCCTTTGTACCTATAACAAAATGCCTAGTGAAGCTATTTGTGCAAACATGTATCACAATTAACTTGAAGTAGGTAGAAGAATAAGCTTTTGCAAGAATTTGTAGAATATTTATAAAATTAATGATACTGGGTACATAAAGTCATGTGAATGTAACACATCAATTTTTTCAAGTGGTGTTGCTATTCATTTGTTTCCCATGATGTCGTGGAAAGAGTATCAAATTTAAAGACCAACAAATAGTGACCCACTTTTAAATATTTGAGTATCACTTTGTTTTCTGCTATCCCCTTGTACATAATATGAAATGTGTAATTAAGCTAATTCTGCAAAAATGTAATTCAGTCAGGAGCATCATTTTGGACTACGGAGGGGGGGGGGGAACTGCCCCCCCCCAAGTTAATAGAAATAATTAGGCTACTGGGTATTATTGCTATTATTGTTCTACCGAAAGAAAAATTATGAGAACTGTACTTGTAATATATTTCACATTTAAGAAATAAAAGATAACTTTTAAATGTGTCCTTAAAATTCACATGAAAATTCAGACAACTGCTTCAGGCAATCTTACCCCCTCCCAAGCAGAAACGAAATGACCTCCTGAATTCAGTTAACATGAAGTAGATTGAAAAAATAAACTTCATAGCAATAGTTGGTAGAAGGTGTTTAAAAATAAATAATAGTGGATAGAGAAGTTATGTAAATATAACACATTAATTTGTTACCTTTTCTAACTCCTACTTATGGTAGCCAGAGGAAGTATTGCATTTTACTTAAAAATTATACACCAAGATTTTGCCATAAATACATGTATTGAACCCTGTTGAATCCAAAAAAGATGCATTTTTAGATAAAAGTCTGAGGGAGAGAGAGAGAGAGGGAGGGAGGGAGAGGGAGAGAGAGCAAATGCCAGATAAATATCAAATTTGGATTTAAGTTCAAAATCTCCCAAAGATGCGACATGAAGGGTTCAGGGCATTCTCCTCACCTTAACTACCCTTTACATGGGAAATTTTTCCTTAGTTTTGATTTTCTTGCTCTTAACAATTATGATGAAAATAACATATATTTAAGATATTTGCAGGACAAATAAAATGTATATGTTAATTTTATGGGAATAGCTTGTAAAGTCCTCTTCATTTGGAATGCATTTTATGAACTTGCATAACTTGTAAATCATAAGAGATAGACAAAAATTTACTCCACAAAAACACAGAAATTATTTCAGATACTATTTTTGTGGCGTCAACCATTTCTGAGATATCTGTTGTTATTGGTTTGAATTTTTCAATAGTCATTTTTGAAGTGCTGTCACCACTCATTTGTTTCTCATGAGGTCATGGAAAGGGTATGGAATTTCTAGCCCAGCTCATAGCGACCCACTTTTAAATGTTTGACTCACTTTGGTTTGCTCTACCCATCTTGTAGCTACAACAAAATGTGTAATGAAATTATTTCTGCAAACATTTATCTCAATTAAAATGAAGTAGATGGAAAAATAAGCTTTTGTAAGAATAGTTTGTAAAAGCAGTATAAAAATAAATGGTAGTGGTTAGAGAAAGTTATATGAATGTTGCACAACAGATATTTTCTATTTCTTTTTTATGGAATGGCATGTTTGGTGCTCAGTGATGTTTGTTATTATTAAGTGGTGTGATCTATTCTGTGTTTTATAAGCCTTGCTGTGATTTTTTGTTTTAGCCTATTGTAACTATATTTTATTCTGTTAATGCTAATAAGATACCTCATATATGACCCAGTAATGATCACTTGCAGTATATTACAGGTACCATGTCTAATGCTAATCAGTTATTTCATAGTCCAGAATAATTTATGGATATATTCAGAGCTCTTTTTCTGGGAAATGCATGCCTCTGAACCTTAAGGGTTCCAAAGAAGGAAGCATTCTATTTATTTCTCTTCTTTTAGAGACATTTAAAATGTTATTTGTGATATAGTCTGTACTCTGTCTACCAGCAGCTGTGAGCCAGTCTCTGCTATTTGTTGTTTTTAAGGAGTTTTGTAATGTAACTTGAGCTTGACCTTGTCGTGTGGAAGCATCCAGTGATACCTGTCAGTTTTTGTCCATTGCATCAGAGGTTGCTTGCAGTCAGGTTCTAGTAGAGCAGATGTACTTTCATAAACTTCCTAGTAACACTAGCAGGTGAAGCGACTGAGCCTCTTCAACTGCCACCCAACAGACCTGCCATTAGCATCTGCTAGTTCCTCCCCACTTCTTTGATTTCTGCATCAGCCTGTATGCAGCCCATGCCTTCAGCAAAAGACAGTATGATTCCTCTTCTAGATGAGTGAACTTCAATTACCACGGCTTTATCCAAGAATAAAAATTATCAATGTGTAAGTTGTGCACTGCAGTTAAGCAGGAGTATTATGGCACTCAGTCACTCTTAAGTTTATCGCAGAACTATTAAAGGCCAAGCTAGAGAAATAATATCAAACGTGTTGAAATTTATGCAACAGGAAGCCAATGAATAGAATTTTGTAATCCCCATGAATAACATTCATGAGTGTGTTCAGATGCAAGGTCATTTCAACATTCAGGAGTAAGAAAATAAAGATGTTTGATGAGCAGAGTGACTCAGTTTCTCCTTTCAGTATTCCAAAACTGAACAAAAATAGATTCAAATCTTGTACCAATCTGAATGATTTTGATATTAGATATTTCATAGGACTATTAATGAATTCTGCATTTATGAAAAGAGAGTGCCTACAGCTAAAGCTATGTTAAATAAATTAAGAGATACAGTTGACTATAAAAGCAAATAATCAAGTTTGCTCAAAGTGTTCACGTGTCTCTGGTTTCTATAGCAAAACATGCATAAAAACAGATGCACTCTTATTGAAAAGCTTGGCATAAGAAGTGCTTGTGTTTCATTTCTGTATGCTATTACAAAATACCATCAGGAAGGTAGTCTACTGCAACAAGACATAATGTACATTCACGGTTCATACACAAAATTGGTGACAGTTCACAGGGTATATGGCACTTCTAAGGGACAAAGATTAATCATTGTACATGCAAGAAGAGAAAAAAATGCTTTAAATTGAACACAAAAATGGTGACCATCAATGGGAAATGAACAGTGAAAATTACTCAAAATGTGTGAAAGAAAAACTAAAATGCAGCCTTCCAAAAAAATATATTCTTGTAATTGACAATGTTTTATATCTCAATGTGACATACCACAGTGAGTGTGTCCCATATCATAACAAAAAAATTAGAATGTGCAAGATTGGCTGCTTAAGAACAGGATTCTAATCAGAAGCGAGATGCTGAAAACATAACTATATGATCCAATAAAACTGAATAAGCCTAGACATAAGTGTATTCTGGATGAAATTTTAGAAGATGGACATGTCCATTTACTACCATACTATTCTGATTTCAGTGCAATAAAAAAAAACTTGGGCTGATTTAAAAGAATTGGTCACATTTCACAATGTGTATTTCAAAATGGAAGATGTATGAACAGTGATTTTGTCAAATAGGAGAAGCAGATTGGGGATCAGTAAGCAGGCATTTTCAGAAAAGTGGAAGAGTGGTGTACTAAGACTGAAGGACTCTAGAAACAGAAGTGGAAAAATTAATTGTTTAATGTTAATAGTAGTAGCAATATAGAAAGTAACAGCTGAATTTGAGTGCAGCAGGAGGACTGAGATGGCATTGAGAAACTCCACTTCAATGCTACATCTCTGTCACATTCATCAGTAGTGAGAGTCACTCCTAAGCTAAACTATAAGTAATGTCAGGAACTTTATGAAAAGCAATCTTAATCCACTTTTAAGAGTGTCTAGATGCTGAGTAATGATTTTGTGATCAATGTGGTCATGTGAAGTTTCATAAACAGCTCATGGAACTGATGACTGCTAGATATAACTGGCCTAGCAACATACAGTGTGTCCGTAAAGTCATGGTGCACTTTTGGCTGGTCACAGAAAATCAAGGAAACAAGATAGAAATGTGAAATTTGCACCAAATTAAAGGAAAACTCTCCAAGTTTCATACCTATTCAGTGCAGTTCGATGTGGCTTCCATTTGTTGCTCTACACACATCCAAACGATATTCAAGTTCTGCCCACACATGCTTAAGGACGTCTGGTGTAACAGAGTGAATAACGTCTGTGATTCTCTGTTTTAAATGATTAATGCTGTTGCTACGTTCACTGTACACTTGCTGCTTCACTTAACTCCACAAGTAAAAGTCTAAGGGCATCAGATCCGGGGATCGTGGTGGCCATGGCTTGACAGAACCCCTGCCTATCCACCACTGGGGGAATGTTGTATCCAGAAACTCATGAACAATGCTGGCATAGTGTGGAGGAGGGATGTCTTGTTGAAAGATGACACCTTCTGGAAATTGTGGCACTGCATACAATTCCAACATGACAAGGTAGTTTTTTGCCACCACAGTCTGCTCCGCAAAGAAAAATGGGCCTATTACTGTGTTATGCATCAGGCTAAACCACATGTTCACTTTAGGGGTGCTACGTTTGTACTCAATGTAGGCACGAGGATTTTCAGCAGCCCATATGCGGACGTTATGGCGATGAACATGTCCACAGACATAGAATGTTGCCTCATCTCTAAACACAATCTTCTGCAGAAATTGTTTGTCATTGTCGTTCTCATGAAGCATATCTGTAGCAAACGCGCTGATCCGCTGCTGCGCAGCCCTTGGTGTTGCATCATCACCTGTGTGCAGACATGCTTGCACATCATACTACGGAAACTTGGAGAGCTTTCCTTTTATTTGGTGAAGGTTTCATATTTATATTTTGTTTCTTTGCTTTTCAGTGACTTGTCAAAACTGCACAATGACTTTATGGACGCACTGTTCTAGTTTTGAATGAGCAGTAAGTGAGAGACACTTCTACATATTCCCTTCCATGCTACATCAGCTCAAAAGTGTTATGAGTTGGTGGACAAACTGCATGATGCAATATGTTTTTAGTCATGATTTTAAATCAAGGAATACATCTTTAATCATGTTCTTGAATTGTAACAAATAATGGTGTTAATGATTTATGCTAGTAAGTCTACTCACATTGTGATTTCCTGGCATTTTTTGAGTAGCAGCAACTCAAGATGTATAGTTACACTTTGAGTGTACACTATGATCTTTAACTTAAAACAACATGATGAACCACAAAATAACTATTTAACGAATTATATGTTCTTCCAGACTTAAGAAATTAAAACTGGAAAATATGAAACCCATTTCAGTTAAGAATATGGAAGCAACAATGGAATTTGTAGATAATATTAGAAATAAAGCCTTAAGCTGTAAAACCATGTGTAGGCCTTTGAAAATAGTTTGTGAAACTCTATGTGTTGAAAATTACGATAACTTGCCTGATTGTTGGACTTAAGTTAAAAACGGAAGTGCATTTTGTGAAAAAAATGAGAGGCTAATTGTAAGGCATAAAAGTTAGAAAACTCGGGCTGAAAACCAATATTAATGAATACTGAAGTTCTTTGGGTTGCAGGCACCATATTTTTTTCTGGCTGATTCAAAAAAGGAGCAGATTGTTTCTTTACAGAAAAAGAAATATTTAAACAGAAAGAAAGTTCTCTTTTTATTACAGTGAACATTTTGAGTCGATTTGTAACTCTTATACAATCACGTACTTCACATTCATTTAAAGCATGTTTTGAAAGCCATTGCTTTCATTGTCAGCTTTTTGTTGACTGTTGGTATTGCACAAAATGGACACACTTCTTCCTGGTGGTGAATGGCTGAATCTTCTTAGTAGGAGTAACCAGTCAGAATTTCAAAACTCATAACCCTGTCTCTGTTCTTCCAGATGTGTGTATTTTCCCATGTTGCTAGTTCTATTGCATCTGTTGTATGTTTTAGTAGATCAGATTTTTTTGGATGTCATGGTGTTCCTGTCAAAAATGTCATGCTATTGCCTATTTGTCTTCCTGTTTCATTCTTATATCTTTGAAATGTTCTTTTATTCTGGTTTGTAATGTTTGTTTTTGTCTTTCCTATGTAAATCTTGTTGTAGTTCTTACATTCAATCTAGTAAATTCCTGTTCTGTTTACTGGTGCCATTTCATATTTTAGTTTTCAGTTTATTAGATCTTTTATGGAATGGTTGTTCTTTGGTGCCAGATTGATGTAATGTTCTTTGAAAATTCTCTTGACTTTGTTGAAAGCTGTGGGGTGGTATGTGAATTTTTTAATGTCTTATTTTCTTCTTTGATTGTGGAGACTATGTTGATCTCTTTGATTAGTTTATTTATTTTGACCTGTGGACGTTTTTGTGGACTAGTTGATGGTTGAAACCATTTATTTTTGGAATCTCTATGATTGTTTTTAGTTCTTTGTTGTATTCCTGTTTGCTTGATGTATGTTTTTTAATCTGAGTGTGACTATTTATTACTGCATATTGATGTGCTACCCGGTTATAACTGCTTTGTTTTATATAATTGTTGGAGTTAGTTGGTTTTCTGTGTACAACAAATTGTAATATTTTGTCCTTTATGATAATTTTTAAATCTAGGAAAGTTAACTACAGTTGTGTTCTTTCTGTATTATAAATCTGATGGTCTTCTCCTGTAGGTTTAAAATTTATAATGCATCCTCTGTGTGTCTGCCTGGAACTATAATGAAGATGTCATCAACATACCAGTACCACGTTTTAAAGATCCAGATATGCTTTGGTAATCCTGGTTTCAATTCACTCATGAAGTAGTATTTTCTATTGAAAGTAAAGAAGTTCTGTTATTTATGTTGGTTATCCTGGTTGGTAATCCTGGTTTAAATTCGCTCATGAAAGTAGTATTTTCTGTTGAAAGTAAAGAAGTTCTGTTATTCATGTTGGTTAATTTAATGTATTACTCTTATGTCTACTTGTTTTTTTTTTCCTGTGGATGTAAGCCATTACCTGATGAGGTTATGTAGCTTGTGTGTTGGAATACTTGGAAAAAGTACTGTCACATCAAAGGATAGTAGTGTGTCACTTTCTTCAATTTCTACATCTTTTATTTTTTGCACTAAGTCAAAAGAGTTTTTTATATTCAGGCTATTGATCTTTGTAAGGAAGTGTATCTGTTTACTAACCATTTAGATAGTCTATATGTTGCAGCATGTATGTTATTTGTGATTGGTCTCATGGATTTATCCAGTTTATGGAC
This sequence comes from Deroplatys truncata, assembly GCA_030765065.1. Taxonomy (NCBI): domain Eukaryota; kingdom Metazoa; phylum Arthropoda; class Insecta; order Mantodea; family Mantidae; genus Deroplatys; species Deroplatys truncata. The sequence goes on from CM060990.1 coordinate 423,195,579, forward strand.
TTTTGGTAGACTGTATATCCTAGGTAATGTTGATTGTCAACTTTTATTTGGGCCATCCTTTTTTGTCTATGATTTTGCTTTCTTTGGCTAATTTCTGTAGTTCAGTCCTACAGGAATTTAAGGGATTTTTTTCCACCAAAAATGTACTAGTCATTTTTCAGCAAATTCTCCATCCTCTGTATATAGTCATCCCTATCTAAACTTACTGTATTATTACCCTTGTCTACCTTGGTGCAATTAACAGGTTTGTACAACAATAGAAAAACTCAACATACCACCTCACAGCTTTCAACAAATTCAAGAGAATTTTCAAAGAACATATCCTCGCACCAAAGAACAACCATTCCATAAAAAGATGAAATGGCACCAGTTAACAGATCAGGAATCTACCAGATTCAATACAAGGACTGTAACAAGATTTACATAGGAAAGACAAAAAGAAACCTACAAACCAGAACAAAGGAACATTTCAAAGCTATAAGAGTGAAACAGGAGGACAGACAATAGCATGGCATTTTTGGCAGGAATGCCATGACATCCAAAAAAATCTGAAGCTACTAAAACATACAACAGGTGCAACAGAACTAGTAACATGGGAAATTACACACATCTGGAAGAACAGAAAAGGATTATGAACTTTGAAATTCTAACTCGTACATCATACTAAGAAATTCATCCAACCACCACCAGACTACTTCTTGAGTATTCAAGCATACCAGCAGTCAACAAAAAGCTGATGATGAAAGCCATGGCTTTCGAAACCTAAATGAATGTGAAGTAAGTGATGTTACAAATCAACTCAAAATGTTAATTCCTTTATTAATAATATCACTGTAACTAATTCCTCTACACAATCTAATCCGCTTTTGAAGTTGCAACAAGGTTTTCACCACTGCTAAAGGAATAACTTTGGAAAGTGCATATATCAAATCATTTGAAAACGAAACAGAAGTGACTGATTTTTGTTCCATACAGCATAATATAAAGAGCAACGTTTTTAATCAGTTTGAATCTCCTGAAACTAAGTGAAGTTAACATGGGATGTATTTTAAATTGGGGAAATGTATGTACCAGCATTCTTACTCATATTGCATCAGATTTCAAAAAAGCAGTGATCAGTAATACAACTGAAGCATGAACAGAAGTGTTCTTTGGCAATGCTGGATGTACAACAGTAAACCAGTACACACACGCACATGCACACTCGCACACAGAGAGAGAGAGAGATTAGAATATCTTCAAAGCTAAGCATTGTAGAAAGAAATGTCTTAAATAAAAGTTGCTTGGTATTATGGGGGAAAGTAAATGCCATTAGTCGTGTTTTGTTTGGAGGATGTTATGATAGTCATTTTAGGGTCAATTTAATTTTTTTAAATGGGAACCTACAATTAGGGTCAAATTAATTTGACCCTAAAATGACCATCACAACATCCTCCAAATAAATCATGACTAATGGCATTTACTTTCCCCCTTAATATCAAGCAACTTTTATTCAAGACATTTCTTTCTACAATGCTTAGTTTTGGAGATAGTGTACAGTCTCAACTTAAATGATCCATCCTGTATATACTACAGAAGTGGATTTCATCTCAAATCTCCCTTTAATGTGTGATGGTCTCCAAGAAATGTTGCAACTTTTCTCAAGCTACAGTCTCTTGACATTTGTATTCTGCTCACCAGAAGATTATAAACCAGATCTTGGTGATTGAGGATAGAAAACTAAAAAGTGCAATGTAGGTACTGCAAAAAAGCTCTGAAAACAAAGGCAACAACTAAACCTCAAAGGAATAACACTTTGTAAAGGTGTAAAAGTCACTGTATTGACACACAGTGATTTTATTGTTATCTGAAACAAACAATGGAGAGTTGCCTTCAGAGAGCACATTTATTTTGCAGAATGTGCTAAAACAGAGGTGGTGAAAATGGGACTCATGAATCATTTGGACTCGCAGGGGCCGCTTGCTCTCTGGCTTTCTGTCCATTTGTTTCTCACACGCTGTTGAGCAATGTAGTTTATGTAACATATTTGGTGACTTGCAGGAGTAAGGCATTTTCGCCATCCCTGTGCTAAAGCATGAATTTTTCAACTTGGTCATAATTGTGAGACACAAAATAAAATAGCTATGTAGTAAATTTGGATTTCCCGACAGACAGATCATTAAAGGTGTTTAGGTTACCTTAAGGACAAGAAAATCTTGTTAACACAATCAAGTTTGTCCCCATATCTAACAGTAAGAGTGAAGATTGATTTTTGAAAATGCATCTGAATATTACAGCAACAACAGTTTCATTTCACTTTTTCTGCTGCAGCCAGACTCCTGTTTATCAAGTTATTTGGTCCTCCATTACATCATTTCAAACCTATGGTTTATGTAAGACCCTAGTTTTTAAAAGGAAAATGCTGGCACCAAGAGTAAAGAGAGACGCCATGGTTACTACACCTCTGACCAAATGTCATTGGAAGTTGCTGTGGTGTAATGTAATATCTATTATTTAGGCTTACTGAAGATGTTACTATTGTTGTCACCACTTCCTCTATCTAAGGAGGGTAGTTTTAAAATTACAGCCACTGATTTACAGGGTGAGCCAAAAGACTCTGAACTGTCTGCGCAGTGTTTTTCCTGTCCGCGTCCTCGGCTCTCGTTGCCATCTGCTGCTATCATAGAAAGGCGCAGATGAAACCATACAACATTTTTAAAACTACTTTTAAAGGCTTCACTTACCAACTTTATGAAAGGAAATACTGAAACTGGCCGCCGTCATTGTCCATACATTTTTGGCACCTCTTTAGGAAACTATCCATCATGGAATTTTTGGGGGGAATTTTTCAAATGATGACCGATGTCGTCTAATGTTTCTTCGGAAAGAACTGAATGCCGTCTTTTAGATTTCTTAGCCTGAACACTTCCTGTGGCCTGAAATTTACTGTAAAGTTCATGGATTGTTGTACGGCCTGGAACTTTTACACTTGGAAATCTTTCTGCAAATCACTTGGCGAGCTGACCGAGTTAACACATACGAATCATAAATAAATACACGCTGAGCCATAATATACCTTGTGACTAAGCACAGGGCAAAACAATAAATAACTCGTAATAACTGAACTACATCACATCACCATCAACTCAAAACTGCACTTCACACTGCACAGCAAAACCACAAAAGCGTGACTTTGCTTATAGCATCAGTGGGTTATCATGTTTTTATCATATCTCCAACACCATGCAGCCGGTAATATTGTTCATAAAATGCCCCTCCAGAATAACTTAAACCATAAAGTGTACAAGACAAACCCACACACTCTGGAAGAATTAAAACAAAAATCCGCCAGGAAATTTCTCAACGTGAACTATGGCAAGTGATGGATAGTTTCCTAAAGAGGTGCCAAAAATGTATGGCCAGTTTCAGCATCTCCTTTCATAAAGTTGGTAAGTAAAACCTTTAAAAGTAGTTTTAAAAATGTGTAAGGTTTCATCCACGCCTTTCTATGATAGCGGCAGATGGCAACTAGCGCCGAGGACGCAGACAGGAAAAACATCGCGCAGCCGGATCAGAATCTTTTGGCTCACTCCGTAATTGAATCTCAGATGTTAGTACACCTACATGTTATATACATACAAGGTGTTATACAATAAGGGTGACAGAGGTGTATTAGGAGAGCATTTTGATATAGGGCACTTTAGGTCTTCAGAGTTCATGGTTTTGTGCAATAGATCAAAATGAATAATGAGCCAGTATACAAATGATAAAACTTCTCTGATTTTCTGCTACTTGCAGGTAATTGTGGCCATGCAAAGTGAAGGACAAGGTTACAGAGAGGTAAGATTACAAAGTTCATAGTTGCATTAACATGGTTGATCACATCTGAGGTTCAAGACACAACAGGAGCCTTTTGTAAATCTATAGTTAAATTTGTGTATCATGAGACACCACCCACAATCAATTTCATGTGCTGATCAGTGCTGTTAAGTTTAATAGAGGAAACTAATTTTAAAGGTCAGTGTACACAACAAGCTTTGTTTATGGATGCAAAGAAGTGATGCTAGAGAAAGAATAGAAGAAATTAAAGTACAACATTAAGAAACAAAAAAATAACAAAATGAGAGGAAACCAAACCTATTGTTCATACCTCAGAATGGAGGAAACTTTGGCACAACAAAGAAGGGGAAACCAAATGCACAACTATTCACATTTCAAGCGGAGGACATTTCTGATTCACACGAAAGAATAAAGAAAACCAAACTACTTCTTCATGCCTCAAATTGGAGGTCATATATAACCAAATAATAATAATAGTAATAATAATAATAAGAAGAAGAAGCTAAATCTCCTATTCATTATCTCCAAATTAAGGAAGTTGGGAATAAAATGGAAACATTCAGGAAATAAAACTTGATGCCCATGCTTTTGAGCAAAAGTGTACTAAATAAATTGTTAAAAGTGCTGTCGAGTCTGCATCTTCGAATAAAGCCATCTCATATCAATTTGAAGATGCCTGGAGTATTAAAATAATGTCACAGGCAGCCAGCATCCTTGTCAGCAAATCCTCATCTGAGTTGACGGAAAGTCTTGAACAGAGGCTCTTGATGTGTCCCCACAAAAAATAATCTGGAGGTATCAGGGGTATGCACTGGTCAGTGCCATGTCCAATATGACATCCTAGAAGCATGTTATTCAGATGGTCTCTTAACTTCCCTGTCAAAGTGAGCAGGAGTGCTATGATTTTGGAACCATACCTGGCATTGTACATCAAGAGGGATGTCCTGCAGGAACCTAGGTAGCACATTGATGAGGAACAAGCAGTGTACGTACCCATTTAACTGCGGTGGAAGAAGGTATGGGCCAATTATGTAATTTGAAATTATGGCAGCCCATATTTTGATGGCTGAACATGTGTTGATAGTTCCTCTTAACAATTGCTTCCAGATTTACACGATCCCAGACATGGCTGTTTCTCTGGTTTAATGCCATTCCTTCCTTTGTAAAACAACACTTGTCAATGAAGAGCGCTTGGAAAAGAAGTCTGGTTGTTCAGCATGGCAATTGGAGACCCAATTACAGAACTGCACTTGGGGATCGTAATCTCTTGTGTCGAGGCCTGAACCTTCAGAAGATGGAAGGAATGGAGTTTATCTTCCTATGTCACTTGCTATACACTAGCATGATTTGTGTTCATAGTACATGCAATAGCACTAGCTGAAGGACTGTTTTGAATTCTTTGGAGCACCTTTTCCAGGAAATTTGGTTTATAACAATTTCGTTTTGCACTTTCGTTAGGCCTATGCACCACCAGGGATCCAGTTTCCCATAGACAGTGGTGGATAGACTGGAAGGTAGAATGAACTGGTTGTTGCCTTTGAGGATAGCTGACTGCATTTAGTTGTGCTGCTCCATGTGAGTTTCCCCCTGCCTTCCCATAAACAAAATGCTTTTCAGCTAACTCCAAAAAGGAGTAAACATTAGCCATGGCTACACTGAATGTGAGTAACCAAGTTCCAGTAATGCAAAGAGCAGTAGTGAAACACTTATGCTGCTATCTAAAATAATTTGAAAGTATGCATGTGCAGCTATTAGGTGCATAGTCGCATACCTGCCCATTATCTGTTACAACATACATACAAGAAAAATGCAGTTCTTCCTATGCAATATGTTCAAACATTCCATGTGAATATCTCCATCACATGCATTTAAACTTTGAAAGAAATGTGAGAAATTAAAATTGGGTTTGAGCCAAATGTACGCCATTCATCTGTTTGGGGAAAATAAAAGTTTAACCTATTGTACAGGGTTTGAACCCAGTACCACCAAATTGGCAGCTGAGCACAGTAATGATTGTGCTATTACTAGCTAACTGTTTATTGTCTCTGATACATGTGATTCTCCATCAGAAACTGAAGGTATCAGTGGTGCACTAGCTCTTGCTGACAGAATATTTTTCCAGAAAAAGCAAAGCTCATAACTTTGAAAATACTGCAATGTAAGCTATTTTCACTTGAGGAAGAGAAATTAACTATTTTAGAGTAGAAATCAGTACCACATTTATATTAAGTCTTCATTGCATTTATCAATAAGAATGTTCAATTGAAAAATCATTGCTTAACTTCAAAATTTGTCGTCTCAGACCATAGGTATCCTGTATCAAGGTGTTCCTATACCATCCCATTGAACCATTCTTTAACAGTTTCCTTGTGTGTGTCTGTGAGAGAGAGAGAGAAAGAGAGAGAGAGGGGGGAGAGGGAGAGGGAGTGCTCTGGATATACTCCTGATTGTTAGTCTTGTTCATCACAGAAAATTGTGTGTATTTCATTCCGTTGGTGAAAATTTTCTTCTCATTTGGAGAAGACATGTATGCTTTTTGTAATTTATTCCAAAAGTATTCTGCCTGGTTCTAAAATTCATACCTGTTTTGTAGGAATATAATTAAGTCTATAACTGTGATTATTAATTTATTTAAAACAATGAATACTATTGAAAGGCTTTTCTTGCAGTTTGCGTGTTCTGACTACAACCTTGCTAGTAGCTGGCATTGTATTTGTACTGAAGCAGTGGCCAGAGGTGAGGGATCTTGGGAGCCATTTGCTTCGTCACTTAAAAGAAGCTTTATCTGTGAAGTAGCTGTTGTTACAACTGTGTATTTACAAACTTATATTGTGAAAGGATATACATCATTGCATGAACTTACCAGCTCACTGTGAAAGTGTTGAGGATATTAAGGAAGTGGAGATAGTTTAATTGCAAAAATTCATACATCAATAATTTTGTGTCCATGTTATTATATAATAAGTTTCCATCTCATAAAGTTTAGCAAAACTTATGAAAAATTATTAGCGAGGTTTTATTAAATACATCTTTGAAACAAACAAAACTAAGAAGGTAAAGGGAATACAAACTTGTGTTCATGTGTGCTCCATGCAATTATGACTTGTATTTCTTGCTGTTACTCATGGAAACATATCCTTGGATGAATATATAGCCTAAGTGTGACTACCTTCTTGTTTTCCAGGGAAAGAAGTGTTACAAAATGTGAGATATAAAATTAAAAATGATGAAGCATTTAAAACAGTGGAGCATGGCAATCAAATTTGTTAAAAGCATGGTAGTCAGCCTTTAAAAAACACTTTTTGCTCCATTTGTCAAACTATGGCAGAACATGTTTCGAAGAGACCTCCTCATAATCAGCAGATCAGTCAACTGTGAGATGTTTGTGAACATCTTGTTTGTAAACGAGATCTTGAATCTATTAAGACTCAGTTGTTGAAGTCAGCAATGTTCCATAAAACATTTGCAAGGAACACTGAATGAAGATCATATGAAGTTCTTGCATTCATTTATATGAGAGTAAATTCCCATTATTTCAGAATTGTATCTAAAGATCCCATTCTAATTTTATCATTACTAGAACCCAAATTGTTATGTAATACTAACTGGCTGCCCAATGTCGCCAATGTAGCTTTTTAACTCAAATAGCACTTTAATTTACGTTATCTACATCCCCCAGTTCTTTATGAAATTATTGTACAATGATCAACAAGATTTTAATGGTGAATCCTCTTCTTTACCCCTTACAATAATTGTTATTTCATACAGACCGAGCTACTCCCAATAATGAATGAAAAATCCCCTGATATTCACGCAAAAGGATGTAAAACATCGGCAGAAAGTCTGATTTCTTTAACCTCCACTCGACAGTCTTCCAAGTTCTGGAAATGCTTCATAGCCTGTAAGAACCCTTTGTAGGTGGAGCAATCATCAGTCAGAATGATTGAGTAATTTTTTTAGACAACTACAGTAGGTAATATTTTAAACCTTTTACCTTCTCTTTGGTCCCATAGCTATTTAATAACATCAAAGGTACACAGTTTTCACATAATACTTACACCCTTAAAGTATACAAGGAAATAGAGGTGAAGTTAGCAAATATGTAGATTCTGCACCCCCAGGCCACCAAGTTAACTGCCTTGGAAAACACATATAGTCTGCGACCATTGAGAAAACCACCCTTCTCAGTTGTTAATTTAAAAATATTGATACACTGATTTCTAATTTAGCAATTTTCTCTCTTTGTGCAGCTATTTAACATACTCTGCTAATGAAGTTGATTACTCAATAAGTAAAAAGGAAATAAAACAGAAATTCCTTACATGAGGGTTATTAAAATATGTTGACATTGGTATTGCATGGGTACTGTGGCATTATAAACAGATTTGATTCTCTTTTGTCTTGTGTGTCTTAGTTGCTAAATCATCATCTACACATATATTGCTTGGAATGAAATAACTGCAGCATTTGTCTTATTTTATATGCACATTTTGTGGAATAACAACAACTATTTTCAATCCATGGCATTCTCAAAAAAAGTCAAGGCCTTCTTTGCAAACATGTTCTTTTATAACTCTAGTGTGTTTATATTAAAGTACAAGAGCTTTGTAAATCCTTTTTAATCTTTTAGTAATTTATGAAATGAAATTAGAAGGTGTTTTATAGCCCCATGTCTGTCAGAAAAGCATGGGCTTTTCAATGGTGAAAGGATTATCAAAATTGTTTGGGTGGTTTTTCAGATTACCCTACATATGCACAACCTCACACAAATGTTCTTTCTTTATAATATTAATATAAATTTGGGGCTCAGAATATGCATATGAACCTCTCACAGAATTTCTAAACAAGCATGTGATAGTAGCACATACATAATTGTCTAAGTTTACTGTATTATTGCTTATTTATATTACCAAATTCTATAATTAATTTTTAAGATAATAGCTTATACTCTTGACAGAGGCTGGGGGCACAATTATAACTCAAATATTCACTTTTGGAACTGCTTAACTTTTTAGAAGCACAGTTAATGATGAGATATTTTTCAAACTCTCTAAGCTCATTGACTGTCTTCCATCTAATAAATGTTCTTAAAAGAAGGCTTTTCGTGTTTCTGATGCATTTGTATACAAAAGTAACCCTAATTGGAGCAATCTGCTCAGAGAAAATGTAAATACAATCTATGGTAGCCAGGATTCTTTTTAATTCCGCTTTACATTCAATAGTAACAGATTCACTTATTTCTCTTGGTAGGTACATTACTTTCAGCTGCACCTATTGATTTAAAAAGAAATAGTTTTGAAAAGTTTGATTTTGGCTGCTTTTGAGGATCCAATTTAGGCTGTTTTTAACGAAGACAACTGAAATAAAATCTAATGAGGTAGTAAACTGATCATGAACCAGAGGGTTCTGTTACAATCTAGTAAAAACATAGATAAAACGCACACAGTGTATACTGTGGTTTGGGTGTGAGTGACTGCCGTTTTTCAGGAGCAAAAAAGGGACTTTTCAGTGAAGAAAGACAATCATTGGCCTAAGTATAAGTATATATTTTTGTTTTTGTTATTCCTCAAATGTAATATTATGGGAATTTTAAAGAAAGCAAAACTGGGCTTCAAATTATCTCTTCAATGAGATTTACGTACAAACTCTGTGTTATCTGAAGGCAAAATGTGTTAATTGCAGAAGTTTACAGCTTATAGCTACATTCCCCATCTAGTGAGTACAATCTCTGGAAAAACTCACATTGAACATTTGTGTTTCTTAGAGTCAGGTTTTTGAAGAGATTTCAGATTTTTGGGAATGATATTATAATTGCCTTTTTCAGTGCAATGTGCCAGGCATATAAAGTGAATGTCCACTTTAAGCATATTATATTGTAACATAGGTGTGCAGTACCAGTAATTCCCTTAAGAGAAATCTTCTTTAATCCACAATATTATATGTCTCTCATTGACACAGGCTGCTATAGGTGAATAATTTGCTTGCTCAGGAGCTTCGTAACAACTCATTTGCATTTTGGAAATTATTTTCTATGTAAAATTTACATATTGTTAGACGAAAGGTCTAACTATAAAGCATAAATGGCTAGTATTTGAATGCTGCTCTGATTCATCTGAGGGAAAAGTGCATATAATGAGTTGGCATTGCATTCCTGTGAAAGAAATAAACTATAATATCAAGATACATAGAAGTACCATTGGCATACTTATATGTTGCAGAAAACACTGCCTTTCATTACTCAGCACAATTTTTTTTTTCTTCACATGGATTCTTTAGGAACTTAAATGACCTTTCACCCTGCATGCTTCCATATTGGCTGAAGTGATATATTTTGTAGCAGTACTTTACTGTATTTCTTTACTTATAATGTTTTATCAAATCAAGACATTCTTCTTCAGTTGAAAGTGAAGGAGTAATCATGCTCTTAAATGGGTTGAACTGCATAAGAAATTTACATCACTGTTACAAGCTTATTCAAATATCATACAAATGCATATGAAATGTTGTCTTACACCAGTTTATTATCTTGACCATAAAGCACACACTGTGTATCTATATTTTGCAAACAAATGTATCTGAAAACTTGCTTTGTCATTTTAGTATTGCACCAGCAAAACAAAAGTCAGCTCATCCATGTAGATCAAGGAGTTTAAGTTCATTGTTGACCCAGTGCATCTAGTGCAACTCACAAGGCAATGTCACTGCTACTGAATCACTCATTTCACTCATACTTTGGAAGGGTGGTCTAGGTAAAACATAGGGAGATGTGTGTCCAAGAGTTTTTGCCATAGTCTCTTCTGTAATGAAAAAGTGTTGCTTAGAAGTTAAAGGCCACTTTAACATTTTATAGTTGCTTAATATGGAAGCAATATGTGGTCAATGTTCATATAGAAAAGACAATTTATATGTGTGCCTTAGAACTGCATTGCTACAGCAGGCAGTACATGTTATCCTCAAAACCAGAAACTTGAAGCACCTTCACAATATTTGCTCCTTAGTCAGTTACAAATGCTACATTTGAAAGTAGTTCTATAGAAATTACAAACTCCTACTGTCCATTCTAAACCATAGTTCCCTCTAATGTAAACAAAAACATGTGCTTCTGCTTGTCACGAACCTAAGAATACACTCTTATGCCAATGTAAATAGTTCCTTAAAAAATATATTGTACCATGAAACATTGGGACAGAAAAGGTATAGAACTGCACATTTAATTGTGGTTATCATAAGAACTCATTGCTAAAGGTAATGGATATATGCTAACTGTTAAGAGATTACAAAATATGATTTTCGTCTGCTATTGCGCTAACGCTGAGAGCATCTTGCTTGTTAATACTAACTGTATGCATGACTGCCATTCTCTTACATATACGAGAAATGCACCAATGAATTCTCAGAGGTGCTATCTGAGTACCGAATAAACACTTTGCGTAACACAGAAAATATAAGTGAACAGTAATTCATATATGCTAGCACACGTATGCTCAGCTCAGGTCAAATCTTGTGATTTAGTTAGTTGGTATTTAAGTTCTCATGGCAGAAGAAGGTGTGTGTAGTGCAAATAAACTGTTCAAACACAAAAGTGGGAAACCGTTAAAAAGTGGTGAAAACAAAGAATACTTAATGTGTTCAACTCACTATTAGAAAAATACCCGACATTTGCATTAGTGGATATTATGAAACTAATATCCAACTTTACAGGCGTTTCAGTGAGAAGTGTAACCAAAGCACACAGGGAATATAAACAGACATAATAGAACATAATAGAAGAGGAGAATCAAATGTGGGAACTTGTGTGCGACAGTGCTATGGATAAGCTTGTCATTAACTTGGAGAATAGTTCTGGTTCCAATATGGCAGCTGAGTCATCTTTGGAGGATTCAGATTTGGGTGTTGCGCTTTTGCCTGAGGATTGCGATTAACGTAAGTAAAATGTTCATTTCCGCATGCTTATAAAATTGATTGTTACTTCAGGTTGCATTTTGAACTATGATGCAGGGCGCCTTTTTATAGATTAAAGCAGTGTTCAACTTTAAGTGATATGTAGCAAGCACGTGAGAGAGGAACAAGCAGCCATTAGGGGTGGAAATTGCAAACTACTTTCGCGTAGATAATACAAAGAGTTTGTTTACAGTGAGGGGCACTCTGGTTTGGAATGGACAGTATCTTGTTTGCATTCTGAATGATTTCAGTAGCAATATTCGCACCAGTTTTGGACTCTTCTAAAAACAGTTCAGTAATTTATGGTCCTATTCTTCAGCACCCAGTCTGAAGTAATATAGTGTACAGTAAGAGTCATGCAAGAGTTCTGAAGATACTTGAACATGTTGGTGGTGAAGTGCAAGCATTGTTTACCAGAACATTGTGTATCTCTAGCATTACTTCATTGCAAATCTGATCAGCTAGCTCACTAGTTTAACTAGTTTCTTTCTAGACAGTTACCTGGCTTGAAATAACTCTGGAAATAACTCTTATATTTTTCACCAATATTGAACGAAGTCTAGCTATAATTTAAAAACCCTCACCCCTTTCACATTAGAGAAGGGTTGCATGTCTCAACAACACATTTCAACAGAAACTCTTGCAACTTGTCAATCTTCCTAAGATGATTCCCCTGAAGTACTGAAACCCTGATCTGTACACTGGTGCATTGACTGGTGTCTAAGCATTCAGGATGTACTTTTGTTCTCCTGAGATAAAAAGCATTTGACAGCTTTCCACTACACATAACTTATTTCTTGTGCTATTTTCATCCAATATAATCATAACTCTTTTCCGCACATCACTTTTCCCCTTTAAATTTCTTTCACTGTGTAAAATATTCTTCTTTGGTTTCTCTACCACTTCTTTTGGGTCCTCTGATTGCATAGTTACTAATATAAACATAAGACATGGTCGCCTGCTAAGGATAGATAAACATGAATATATACACCACTTTTAGTCTTGTTTATACACTGAGTCGTGCCACTCTCCACAGCAGTGTTTGTCATCATTGGGGCAATTGCTGTGTGAGTTGCAAGTCTTACAGGCATTACAAGTTTCATTCACACTCATTCAACTCTTGCAGATGAGAGTCAAATAAACATACCTGAAAGAATAAAACTGCAAGAATAGCATCAGAATATATGTCGTCAGCTTGGGCACCCTATTAAATGATTTTGAGTTTTCAGAGTTTATAAAGCTAATATGTGCCCGTGCATGCAAAGTTTGAATGTCCAAGTGTATAATAGTTCTTGATGGAAGAATGCAAGAAACTTTTGGATCTGTATGTCACCTTTAAGCGTTAGTTTCCGAAAGTTTTATTGTTTTACTGTTGACACAGTGTTTAACAACTCTTGCAGTTAGGTCAGATTGTGAAAATGTATGTTTACATGGATGAATATAACCTCCCATTAGGCATGCAGTTTTGCAGATCACCATTGATCATACCAAGTCTGTTAGACCTATACTATACTGTTTTGTTTCTTGATTTATTTATTTCCATTTATTTTCCTCTCTTGTGTGTTTAGGTTTATATTTAGGTGAAATAAATTGTTTTACTATATCTAACAATATAATATAGGTATACAGCATATTATAAAGTTTCAAATACAAGTAAATGAAAACTAGCTATGAAAGGAGTGAGAGCGTGTATACAGAAGATACCAGAAATGTATGTAAATTAGTTGGAAAGGCTGTATGAAGCAATGGTAGAATCAGAGATTTTTTTTTTTTTTATTGCCAGCTATGCTGCTCTTTTTGCCTGGCACCCTGGCCTTCTGGCTCCTCTAAACATTCCTTACTACCTTTTATCCCTATTTACCCATCTTCTCCTTCCTCCATTTGCCTTTCTACCTTTCTTATCTCTCTTACTTTTCTACTCCATTTCTCTTTTACTTTCTTTAAGAACTCCCCCATATTCTTAATTTGCTTTTCTTCTTTTCTCGTTAGCATTTTAATTGCTACTATTTTCCTATCCATTTTTTCCCATTTTTCTTCCCATACTTCTTGTCTCCATTCTGCTAATTCTTTGCATTCTGACATATAATGCTCTGTGCTTTCGCTATCGTCGCATAATTCACAAATTCCATTTTTTTTACCTCTTAACCCTCTCAAGTACATTGCTCCTGTTCTCATCCATGCAAACACTTCTTTTCCTGCTCTATTACAATAATCTACATATCCTTCTCTTCCCCATTTCCTTTTTACTAATCTATAGAACCCTAGTGACATTTTATTTTCTAAGCTTCCCCAAATCTCTTGTCTTTCTATATCCTCCACTCTGTTTCTTACTGCTATCCAGAAACCATCGCTATTTCTTTCTCCTATTCTCCAGATATCTCCCATTCCTATCTTCTCCATAATAGAATCAGAGATGCTATTTGGAGTGCAATAAATAAAATTGATGAAATACATAGGATGTTTTGTAAAGAATTATTACGCTCGCCAAAATCATCACCAAGAGGAGTAGCATTGGCAACACTAGGTAGAACAGGAATAAAACGGATAGTGATGGAAAGAGTTTTGAAATACTGGTGATTGATACTGAAATTAGATGACAGTGATGTAATTGAAACATGCATGAAGTACCAAAATGTATTAGGGCACAATAATTGGGGAAATAAATTGAAAGAAAGTTTGGAAGAGATTGGTATGTGGGATGTATGGGAGAGGAGTGAAAATAATTCTGTTGGTTTTTGGAAGAAAGTAAGGAAGATATTAGAAGAGAGGCAGGAGACATGGGCAAGTCTTTGAGGTTGTACAAGATATTAAAGACAGAATGAGGAAGGGAGAAGTATGCTGATAGTTGTGACAAGCAAGGAAGAGTGGGATTTGCATGGATGAGATCAGGGATATTGTATACCAAAGGTTTGAGGAATAATAACTTGGAAGTATGTGTTATGTGTGGAGAAGCAAAGGATATGCTCCTATGTTTGATGCAGTGTAAAGAACAAGTAAGTGGAAGGAGGGCTTTTGGGGTAAAAATGGGATAAATTGGAAAATACTACAGTGGCAATAAAAATGTTGACAGAGAATACGAAAGAAGTAGGAGCTTGGGTGAATATTTAGGAAGAGTAAGGAGTAAATGGTTTAAAAAAGTAAAAATAGAAAAAGATGGGAGGGAGTTAAATTAGCACTCAAATTGCAAGAAATGTATATAATTGTAAGAAATGTATGTAATTCTTGATAAATAAATACTCTATTCTGTTCTATTCTGCTACAAGTAAATGAAATACATTGATATTTAAAAGCATGTTGCATGTACTCTAACAAAATGAGAATTTAAATTATTGCTGTATTATAGGTATAATATGAATCATTTACTACCACTTCTATGTTTTCCCTGACTGTTCTTTTATTATTTCTATTACTTATTTATTACTATAATCTATTGCTTATAATTTTGGCATGTTCAAGCAGAGGGTGAACAGTATTTGTTACATGCATATTTATTTGCAGTTCATCTTTCTTTGTTGCAAGGCTCACATCTTTGCCTTTGAATTGTAGATTTTGTAGCTTTTGCGATTCATGTGCTGAAGGCTCTTTAGCTTTATATTTTGTCAGAAGTTTCAAGTCATCTACTATGTTTGATACCAGAGTCCTTCTTTCTAGCTGTTCTGACTATAAAGCAAATGTGTTCAAATACTCCTATTTTGTGGAATATTTATTTTTGTTTTGTAGTCGGATCATTTCAGAATTAACACCTGCAATGTTTAATCTTAAAAAAATTACCATTGGCTCCTTTTTTGTGTTCTGGGCATGTTTATGTAGCACACAAATTACCTTTTTCATCTATTCTTGATTTAGCGTCATAATGCGGGAGCATTTCAGGTTTTTCTCAAAGCTGTCTTGACAGTTGGCTGGATGAAATATATAGAGTTGAAAGGAGTACTACTACAGTTTTGTCCTCTTATGAGTATGTGAAACAAATATTCAATATTTTTTTAAGCCAAATTTGCTATTGTTCTGATTGAAACCTTTTGGAAAAGTGAAATAAGTGGGTATTTCTGTTTTTCTTTTTTCCCTTTCCTTTTTTACAATGCCAACAAAAGCAAACTTTATTTTTTTGCAGTTAATTCACCAGTGATAATACACTAGTGGACCAATTATCTGCTGTAGCAATTTGGCCAGTGCCATAATTGGTTCATTTAGTCTCTGTACTATAGTCTCAGTAGAATTATTTGGCAAATATGATTTATCTGGTTGCTCTTTACAATATATCTGCATATTAGCAATATAAAACAGTTTTGCAATGCTCAAAATATTTTATGGCATACCTACTCATTTGACTTAGATGATTTTATATATATAGTCTAAATGAAATCATGGCAACTGTTTGTTGACGATGGCATTTCATCCAAAAGAAGAATTTCTCCTACAGCACTTCTCTAACTGCAGCCAATTTATCAATGTTCTTTGTTCCTATCTTAAGCCTTCATTGTCAAAGTAAATGCAGCATATTAGAAGCCTAAGTCACTTTCTGACAGACAATCAAATTCCAAGATCTTCGGTTCTGTAGAAATCGGGAATATTCTGGATTCCACCATGAAATATTCCCGCCAGGTACAATAAGTGCAGGAAGGCCTTTGAATCCATCTTTTCCTATATATAAAACTGAAATCCATAATTAACAACCATGATGATGATGATGGTGATTTATTTGATAATGATATGCTCTCACTTATAAAATACATTTCATTATCAAATTCATTACCTTCATTGTCTACTTCTGCTTCAACTTCAGGAGAAGTTTCTGAATTTCAAGATCTTGATTCAAGTTTATCCTGAAGTTTATCTATTTTTGTTTCATAGAAATTTTCATCCATGGGAAAGGCATTATTGTTGTAAAGTAAACCATGCCCCTCTTCTAGATACTCAGCTTTTGTTGATCATAGCTCATACTCTTTACTCATGATGAAAGAATTAACAGGTGCTTGTAATGGCAGTGTTGTACAAGTTAACTAGGCATAATAATCCTGTGGTGACATCAACTTTTATGAGAGTTGGCACACTGGGTTTGATTCACCTGGGGAAATGTGATTCTTGATGATAGTCATTCTTGCAACTCGGCAAATAAACAGATAAGGTTATTGCTGCAGTAAAACATTGATAAAAGTGTGGTATTAACTGTCCTAGTAAGCCAATCATGTAGGTGCATTCATTTCAAAATGATGGTACACAAGTGATGGTATGGATATCTCTGACCCCTTAGTGACTAATGGAAGGTTAAGATGCTTCTACCTAATACAGCTTTTGTGTAGGTAATACTTTTAAGCAATGTTTTGGGTTTTAAAGTAAAAAAGGTCATAATAGATTAATTTATAATAATGGTAGAGTATAACTTAGTAGACATATAAGAAATTAATATGTAGATACGTTTCAGAATTATCCTTCAGGAACCGTGTTTTAAACTAATTACATATGTAGTTTTATAATTAACTCATTTATTTGCATTTTCTGAAACACTGTGTATGAAAGTCTGAACCCCCTGAAAAGAGTCCCAAGTTAGTTTTTCAAAATATTTAGTTTGAATAATGGCCTCATTCATTTAACTCCCCTTCCAAAAAAAGAAAAACTGTAGCTGAAAAAATGTAGAGAATGGAAATTATACTCTCCTCTTACCATAAACTGGACTTAAATGCTTAAAAGCCAATTTCTCATTAAATAAGAGCCAGTGGTGATGTTCCTCAAAAACATATCTGCTCATTTTGGTGATTTGATAACTCTAATCTCCCCTTGTCAGATTTAATGATAGACCTTATTTTCCATGGCATTTTCATGATAGAATAGGTGTGACTCACTTAAAACATTACTCTTATGATACTTCACTGGAATTATGCATTAATGCTTGGGCTGTACCTGATACAGTCCACCAGAAAATGAACAAAGGGCCTGTGTTAGGAATAGGGATGCCAGATAGGCTGAAGACAAACCCAGAGACCCCAGAGGCAAGCCCAAACATTCTTGATCAATTGATTTGCATTTTTCCCGGCAAACCACAAGGAGATTTCAAATTGTATTGAGATGACATATCCCAATGGCGGCTTACAATGTCATAAGTATTTTAAGACCCGGGCTTCATAGTTTTGGCCACTGTTAGGTCAATTAATGGAATTATTTGTTCTTCCACACAAGCCATGTGTTGGACAATTTTGGAAAGGTAGAATCAGACGACTGAAAAATTCAATGCTATCATTGGGATTTGAACCACGGATCTCCCAGTTTCCATCCAGTTGCTCTAACCATTGAGCTACCATGGCAACTAGTCATATTAGTCATACCAGCATGTTGCCATGGTAGCTCAGTGGTTAGAGCAACAGTGGCTAGTACTTACAACATTGTAAGTCAGCATTGGGGTATGTCATCTCAATACAATTCGAGATCTCCTTGTGGTTTACCAGGAAAAATGTGAATCAGTTGAGTAATTTAATGTTGTATCGGTATGTTGCCATGGTACCTCAGTTGTTAGAGCAACCGGATGGAAACTGGGAGATCCATGGTTCCAATCCCAGCGATGGCATTGAATTTTTCAATTGTCTGATTCTACCTTTCCAACCTTGTCCAACACATGGCTTATGTGGAAGAACATTTAATTCCATTCTTGATCAATGTATCATCATCATCATCATTATTATTATTATTATTATTATTATTATTATTTCAATTACAACACAATTTCTCCGGGCCAAAGGTTTTCTGTCAGCTAGAGAGTGCATTCAAACCTGGGCACTCCGGGCACCACCAGAGGTTTGGCAACCCTAGTTAGAAACCTCTTTGAAACCTCTTTCTGCTGGGAAGGTAATAGTTTCTCATATATGTTTGGATTCATTAATATTGTGCCAACTTTAGATTTCATAAACTAGCCAATGTACGTATTAATATTGGCAGCAGTCATTAGTAGTAAATGCCTAAATCACAGTCTTAGTTTTTTTATTTAGTTGCCAGATGTGTCATATAAGGTATACCAAACTCAAAACTGCCTTTTAGGTGATTGAATGTATTTGCAGATCCTAAGACCAGAATTTTAAACTTGTTAGTGTATACTTTTAACACTTAAATTCAGTGCATTTCATCCACCTTAGAAGGATAACATAGCATAATGCAGCATCTTCATGAAATCAAGATGTAATGTAGGTCCTCTAATTAGGAGCATTTTTTTAAGAACTCTCTAAATGCAGAATATTGAATTTTCAGAAAATGCATTGTTTTATTTTCACCTATAGAGACACATTAGAAGAATTTAATGTTTTCTCCAGTATTAGATCTTACTGTTTTAAATAAAATGTCTTAGTAAGATATATTGAAACAAATTTTGCACTAGGTGGGATTATAGGATAATTTATTCAGGTTTTTTCAAAAGTTGATAAATGCATGTACATGTAAGAGAAAAAATCATTCTGATTATGTGTTACATTTTTGTTTGTTCTTTATTTGTATGCAGTTATTTATTTATTATTATACTAATTCCTATACATAAAGGAACAGTTTATTAGTGCCTGCATTATTACGTACTATGCACTAAATATTTAACATTGGTTTTTTAATTTAACTTTGTTAACTTTATTGAGAATAAACATAACAAAGGCGTAACACAGAATTAATATGATGTTAACATGCAGTGATTTAATTAAACTTGATAGTGGAAATAGTACAATGATCTAAGATACTAAAGGGATTTTATCATTTATACAATATTAAACATTCCTAGCCTGATGGCTAAACATGATCAGATTTGTTGTGGTCTCCTAGAACATCTTTGTAGAATGCATTTGCATTATTTGGTACTTCAAAACACTTTAATAATGCAGAAAAGTCTTTCTTCTTTTCTTTGCTACCCATATTTTGCTTTGATAGAATAATAAACAATAATAGTGCTGAATGGCATGGTTTACTCCTGAGAACTTGAACTTTAACAGAATCTCTGAAGAGTATGTGCCTTTCACTGATGCATTAACATTGTACTTTAGTTTCTTGCATGCAATGACACACTAACTAATTATTTTTAATGTTAACATAGGTTTCAGTACTTTTTGTGCACTATCCATTAAATTTTTAATTTCACAGTCTTTGTTGAGTATTTTCAGTGGCCTGTGTTTTTTTCAACATTCATAATATTCTTAGGAGACAAGATGCTTTCTTTTTTTCTGTATGATTTCTCAATTCTACCCAGGACTTGATCTGTAGCCATTTATCTATGTTCATGGATTGGAAAGAAATTAATATTCTTGAATCTTGAACTCTTTTCCAAGAAAGCTATAATTGCTGCCATTATGCAACTATTTGTTTTTTACTGCTGCAGAGTCTGAGAATAGATGTATAGTGGTGGGTCCATCACTTGGTAGTTTCTTCTCTAGGTCAAAAAGAAAGTCCAGCAAAACTTATGCAACCTAGTGAGGTCTCTGTTTCCAGCCGTATATAGAAAGTAATATTTTTCTTTTTTTGCTCATTAGCATGGCTCATGATGCATAGCTTGTATAACCATACTTGCCTAGCATAGAAAACTTAGCTCAGTGACAGTTTAGGAAGTAGCTGATTTTTCTGCATATCATAGGCAAATTTAATGACACCTGGATTTTCTTCTTTCATTATTCTATAAAACTGCTTTGCATAAAGCTTGTGCAATCTTTGATTAGGTCTTAATTCATTTTTCTTCTCCAAACACTTCTGTGATGTATTTTCATGACACCAACCAAGTGGAGCATGTATCAGTGCGGGGTGTCTGAAATGATGGATTGAAATATTTATAAAATACATTCTGTATTTTGATAAAGACCATTGTGAGTCCAAAATTTCCCCTTTCTTCACAGAATCCTTTCCACATTTTATTGACTGAGTTCTGAAGCTAAATAACCCCTCTTAGACTTAACCCTGCCGTGATGACTCTCGCTACATTTGTATTTCTTTATGTTGTTCTTAACGGCAATAATTAACTCCTTATGATCCTTTTCTATCCTTCTCCATCTCTCTCTTCCTTTGGCAATTTTCCTTCTTCCTGAAACCTGCTTGCTAAATAGAATAATCTATTTTTTGACATACCAGAAACTCCTTACGAAGTAGCAGCAACTACCTCACCATTTTTCTTCCTAATGATATATTTTACTGAAACTGTTGACTTCCTTTTTTGCTTTCTCAGTGTTCACTACTCTGCATTTAGGTGGAGTAATAGTCATATACTTTAAGATAAATTTAACTACTGTCAGTGACTCAGGAGATTGACTTTGTCCTTAAACTGCAAGCGTGAAGTGGACTGGGAGCTTCTTGCGTAAGCTGTAGATAGTGCAACACCAACAGTTCAAAAATATTGTCAACAAGTGCAGTCTTACTGCAGGCAGTGTCAGTGGATGCTACAGTGTTAAAACGCGTTGTATCGCGAGTGTCAAATTAATATAATCCATTAGTGAAATGGCTAACTTTCGGAAAAAGGGGAAAACCGTTCATAGCGAGGCTCGTGAAATAATAAACCATGTAAACGAGCAATGCAAAAAGGAAGCAGAGCAGAAACAACTAATTCTGCCATTTCGCGAGCGGATGAGAGAACAGCAAATTACTGCGGTGTGTCTGTGGGAACAATTAAGAATATAAGACAAGAAATTGCGAAGAGAGCAGAAGGAAGCCCTTTACGCACTGCAGGCAAGACAAGACCTCCAAATCCAGAACGAAATATAAATATAGGCGATTTCGACATGTGCGTCACTAAGCGGACAATAATGGACTTCTACGTCAATAAAAGGATAGTTCCGACATGCAGAAAGTTACTCCTGTAGTTAGAAGTAAGATACAATTTCCTTGGGAGAGAGTTAAGGAGAGTTATTCGGAAATTGGCATTTAGATGGCGCAAGTGCCGAGGAAAGCGAACAATCTTAATCGAAAAGCCAAGAATTGTTGAATGGAGATGCAAATACTTGGCTGAGCTAGGGGAATACCGAAGTCAAGGCAGGGATATCGTTTATTTGGATGAAATGTGGATGGACAATAATTCAACATTCAAGAAATGTTGGCAAGCTGATGGTACCACAGGGGTGCTTACTGATGGTAGTGCAGGAAACACTCATTGACCAAGAGAAAAGGTATTTAAGATTGACCGCATCCTTAATGCACATGGACACTCCACTCTGTATCCGCCGCCTTACAATTGCGATCTTAATCCCATTGAGATTGCATGGGCGTCAGCAAAGCACTTCATAAGGGAGCGCAACGTTACTGGGGAATTTTCGTTATTTCGTTTATTGAGTTTAACCAACGAAGGAATCTCTGCGGTACCTGCAGAACACTGGGTAGGATATCACCGGCATGTTAGAAAATTAGAAGATGGTTACTCTCCATGGATCGTGTGGTTTCTGATGTGATCGATCAGATTATTATTTCAAATGCAAACGACAGTTCTTCTGATGAGCAAGAAGGGATATCATCCGATGACTCGGACTCCGAATCATCTGCATCGATCTTGCATACCCTTCGGATTAATGAGGTTAGTAAAATAATATTCCACATGTATGGTGTCGTAAATATACTGTTTTACATGTATACACGCTTTACAACTTCACTTATTGAAATTATGATCATAATTGTTTTGTTTGATGTGGTAATAATGTAATATTGATTTTACTTCGCCTAATATTTGTTGTCGCGGAAAGAAAGGATAAGTACCTTTGGAACAGGGTGTAAACAATAAAGCGATAGGAAAGAATAACACAACCCTCTCTCAGGTTCGCTTACGTCAACCTCAAGGACAAAGCTAAACTCCTGAGTCACAGACAGTAGGTCTGTCTTGTTTAAAGATATCACATGATGATGAAACTGGGTGATATCTTCATAGCATAGTTTGGCAGCTTTGCCTTCTTTCTTCCCTTTAGCTTTTGCATTTGAAGGTAAAACTGCAACTTTGTGATTGCATTTAATGTTAGGATTGTTTATACCTCTGTTGTTTTGCTTTTCAAGAAGACTTGTACACTTCTTGTCTCTAGATCCTCTGCCAACCAAAGATTCTTTTACTTGTACACCATATTCGGAGTCACTAGAATCGCCATCCATTCTTATTTAACTGCAAATATTGCTGTTTTCTCAAACATGACTGCACAGTTGATAACTTCTTTAAAAGTAACCCAGAAATAAGCTGATGACAATGAAGTCTGGTCGGGATTATAAGCATCCAATGTAGAACAAACATTGTTACAATAGTGAGTAATATACACTCGTATTACTGCCAATTGCTCAGTTTAAATGAAAGTAAAGAAAAATTTATTGCATTTGTCGATTCTTTATTTAACTCTCAGAGTGCATATATTGGTTTTTGCTAAAACCCCATGAATTGGCCTGGTTCTGCACATAATATTTGTCAACTTTTGCTAAAACCCAATTCAAGGATTGTAGAAGGTCAAAATTATGTTATGATGTATAACTCAAATTAAAAAAAAAATTGCACTTACCAAGTTTAGAAATTGCCCCTCAATTACCACTAAGAATTAATTCTGATAAATTGTCGACTTTTTCGTGAAAAGGATGAAAGTGATGATGGTTTAAATGTTCAACATACAGCCAAAACATACTGAAAAAATCTGCATTGCTTCAGAATTTAATTCATATGTCAATGTTTCTCAAAGTATATAGAAACAGCTATCAAGACACACGTATTGAACATAAAAATGTCATAAAAAAACAATATATATATATATATATATATATCCAAAACAACTTTAAAGTTGGATATATGTATATAGTTTGTGGCATATCTGTATTTTTTTTTTATGTCAGCTAGCTATTGTGGTCATTCTAGATCTATATTTGTTATATAAGTACTGCTTTTCTTCTCTACATTTTAAAATTTTCTGCACCCAATATATGCACACACACTGAAAAGTTGTATTTCAGGTGAGACTTTTAAGGTAACATCAAATAATTCTACTTTTTGTTTCACTAGTAGAAAACATTACCATAGCATTACCTCGCCCACTAACCACAAAATGGCAGGAACCTTTGGGTTGAACATTCCTGGTTCTTGCCACTTTTGCGGTAAAGCTGTTCCTTGCTCATTCTCTTCCTCTATCTTCGAGTGCCAGCAATTGTTCACAAAAATGAAAACTGTAAACTCTGATTATTGAGGATCATTTTGGTCTTCCTTGGTCAGTGCTTTGCCTAAATGAGGTTAAATGTCAGTTAGATTTATGGCCACTTTTTCAGCAGGATTTTATGGTAGAGAAATTGAGAATATGAGTATGTATGTAAGTAATTATTATAGTAAATCTTGACATTAAATGGCAAGAATTTTAGTTCTCATGAAGTTCTGCTATGAAAGAAAGTAATGACTGTAGTCACCATATGCCCTTTGCAGATATCACCGTATAGTATCTCATCCATTCTTAAAGGATCAGTCCTGTCTAAAGTTTCTTGTACTTATCTAGCAAAATGATGCAGAAACATATACAAGCTGTTTTTTGTTTGAACTCAATGCAGTTATATGAGGTGAAAATCAAAGCTTAACAAAACAATTGTGACTAGCAGAGAGACTTAAATGTACATTTGAGCGTAAAGTATACAATAGCAAAAACAGTTGGTTTATGAGATGGTGCTAACATATGCATAAATTGCAATTTTTGCCTACTTTTCTACATAAAATCTTGATTTAAACTCCTGACATGATGCCTTAGTGGGCCAGGGCATGTCATTAGCATGTCATAGCATGTGGGCTATGGTCATTTCTATCTCCATCCACAAAGGATGTCAGGAGGAAGGCAGAATTGGAGTGTAATGTGGTGAGCATGCAGATTACCCCTTGCCATTATTGAGATTGGAGTCACTACCTTTGGATCAAGTCCCTCAATTGGTACCCAATGACTTAACAAGGCTGAGCATATTCCATACCACATCTCCCAGCCTGGGATAAAATCTCTATGCTGGTACTGGAAAATAAATCTGTATAACTTTCTACCCAGGTAATGGTGTATCCCATTATGGGTACAGGAAATAGTTACTTAGGCTAGTAGAATATTCTTGGTAGCACCAAAATTCATACACTTCATTAGCATCAGTGAAATGGTTTCTGCTCCTTATATACAGGATGACATAGTAGGATGACCAGATTTTCAAAACAAAAAGGGACTACCTTGAATACTTCAGTGCCTAAAAAAAGTGAAAAAACAGGATGCTTCTGGTATGATATACATGACATTTAAATAGCATACATTTATGCATAATATTTTTGAACCAATGTTAAATTCAGGAATGAAGCGTTTATGATTACAGTAACACAGGATCAAAATTATCACATTTATCCGAAGATGTAATGTCCTCCAAAAGTTTTCTTTTTCAGTATTACTTACAAAGGTCAGTAGATGAAATATCATAGTACATCTTGATCATAATTACGGCTTTCACAGTCTTGGTGTTCAAACTGTTGTTTCCTTCTGTGCTTAAACAACTTGTGAGAAAAACAAGTTCTCTCTACAGCTGCATTTGTTCTTTAGATTACCATAACAAATTCAACAACTGACAATACATTTTTGTAGTGATTATGTTTTCTTGGAGCATCTTGAACATATTAAATCTATTTTTGTCCACTTCAGCATTTGTGTCTTTGTATTCTTTTATTTTGGGATTCAAAATAATATTTATATGATTAACTTAAAGTAATTCATCTTCATCAATGATACTGAGCATATTGTTATTAACAGCACTGTTTGTCATATGGTTACTTTGAACTTCAAACCAAGTTGGTGGAGTTTGCAACTTAAACCAGTGAAATGCTTTCAGTGGCTAGAAATGGCAAGTCCATTACTTAAATATTGAAGGAAAATATAAAATAAATTTGGTTAAAAATATTTTTCATCAAAGACATGCTCATCTTTTGGTTCTGAAATAATGATATTTTAAATGTTGGAAAGCTCTCAGCTTTCATGCCTGTAGTTTAATACATTAACATTTCAGTTCTTCTACCATTCACATGGCAAAAGATTTTCATTATTACTGCTGAGAATACTTCAGCTAGCTTTGAATGAGTAGAGCCAAGGTGGTGATTGTTGATTTTTAAAGGAGGATTTCATCAATGTCATTTTGTCTAGCGACAAAAACTAAGTTCTAAGTTTATCATGCACATCAATTGACAACTGGGGCCTATTTCATGAAGCAACAGATGTGACAGGTAAGAGAGGACAATCAATAGGTAGGCACAGGTTTCACAAAAAAAATTTTGTAGCACTTCTCCATCTGTCACAGACCAAGCTACAGGTAAAAACCTGCCTAAGAAGTGAAAAAAGTTGCTATTATAATAATTACTGCACATAATGTTTTATAAAAAGGGAAGGATATATATGGTATTTATTGATCTTGAGAAGGGATTTGATACCATAAACACAGAAGCATTATGGATAAAATTAAAAAGTAATGGGGTAAGTAATATATTGATAGAAATACTATGTAGGATATACCAGGAGAATGAGTTTTGTATAAAACTATCAGACAATAAAATAACTGAATGTGTTCAGAGTAAGGCAGGGGCAAGACAGGGATGTAAACTTAGTCCAGTGCTATTTAACCTTTATATTGATGACATCCTAGAGGAGATCGAGATAAAAGGTCCACTCGCCAGTCATTAATAATAAAGAAATTCCAGGGCTATTGTATGCAGATGACTTAGTAATTGGGTTCATATCTTGCAGAAGGCAATCGAGGCAGTAAGGAATTTCTGTAGAAAATGGGGACAAAGTAAATGAAAAAAAACAAAGATCATTGTTTTTAAAAAAGGTTATCAACTATGTAAGGATGAGAAATGGCAGATAAATGGAAGAGAAATATAAGTTCTAAGGAGATTTGATTACACTAAGTTCAAACGGAAGTTAGAGTGCACAAAAAAAGGTGTCTCTAGCAAAAGTTAAATTGGCCATGAATGTTATAAGATCATGTTTAAAAAATGCCAGACATAAATGTCAAATGACTTGAAATAATTTACAGTGCCAGAGTAGAAAGCAAGAAGTTGCATGGGGCGGAGGTATGGGTAGTAGATGATGCTGGGAGAGAGGTCGACAAAATCAACAGATCTTTTTGCAAATATGTTTTAGATCTACCGATAGCATCACCAAATGGGGCAGCACAGTTTGAACTTGGTAGGTACTCCAACAAGATCAAAATTTTCACAGGGGCTATGAAATATATACAGAATTTCCAATCTGGAAGTTTATCAACCTGGAAGATGTTATCAATAAAAAGTTTTTATATACAAAAGAAAATTAAGTGGAAAGGGTCATGGTTATTAAAAATGCAGGAAATTATGGAACAGATAGGTATGGGAGATGTGTGGACAAATGAGAATATCGCATTAGAGGCTTTTGAAAATAAGTAGAAATAAGGCTGGAAGATATTTTTGGCACTGCAAGAGAGAAAAACTCCTTGAGGATATATAGGGATATAAAAACAGTATGGGAGAGGGAAAAGCACATAGAGATATGTAATAAATTAGGACAAGAAGGATTTGCATGGGTGAGAACAGGAGTTACAAACTTGAAAGGCATAAGGCATGACAAGGATGTAGTAAATGTCCAATGTGTGGAGAAGTGAACATGGATTTCCACTGTTTATTATACTGTAATCAAACAAAACGTGGAGAGAACAATTTTGGCAACAGAAATGGAAAAACTTGGTTGGAGAAGTATTAATAAGGAAGATTCTGACTGTAAAAGGGGATAAAAATATAAAAACTATGGGTAACTATTTGGGTAAGGTCAAAGAGAAATGGTTAAGAATGACTACAAAGAAGATGGGGAAAAAGGCAAACGAAATAGATGAATAATGTAAGCAAGCAGACAGTGGGTCATCAGTACACGGAAAACCAAGTAGTGAATTTATAGTGTAAATAGCCTACCTAATATTTTCAAATATTATTATAGTCTAAAATGTATGTAATTTAATTATATAATTTTGAGTATTGAGGAATAAATATTATTCATTATTCATTCCTTATTTATATCTTTTATGTAAACATATGTCATTATATTAATTTGTGGAGTGCTAAGCAAGCAGTGGAAGAGAGTGGATGTGTGAGAAGGAAGCTCCTGGAGTGGAAGAAAGAAGGGCTTAAGTAACCATGGGAATTGGTATTGAGGTGTACAGAGCAAGAATCGGAGCATTTAATAAGTTAAAATGGAAGGATTTTAAAACAAACAAAGGTGTAGAAGAGATGGTAAACATGTTTCTTCTCACATGTGTAATAGGTATACTATTGGTAATTGGTGGAGTTGAAATTAACCTTGTGCCAAATGGGAATCGAAACGTCATGGAGCAAACATTGGCATACATTAAAGATATGTATGAGAGATTAGCAAATAAACTCAATGGAATGGAAAAGGAACTAATAGATATCAAGGGAGAGATCAGAAATGAAATGCAAGATATACGAAATGAGGTACAGAAAGTTAAAAGAAGAGTTGAGCTGCTGGAAGAGAGACACTGCAAATTTAATTTGGTTATAGCAGGAGTGAAAGAAAGGAATGGAGTATGGCCTGTAGATGAGGTAAGAGAGATTATAGAAGGAAAGCTTGGTTTGAAGCTTCAGGGCTGGGAGATTAGAGAAGCATTTAGAGTGGGGAGATCAAGAGGAGCCAGAATGATAGTTGCAAGATTTATGTCAGTGCAGTTTGTTTATGAAGTATTGAAGAAATCAAAGCTACTAAAAGGAACAGATATCTTTATAAACAGAGATTTATTGGTGAAACAATGGGCCTTGAAGAAGGATTTAATACAACAAATGATGCTGGCAAGAATGGAAGGGAAACGGGCCTTCATAAAGAATCTAAGATATAGAGATACAAAATTTATTTAGTAACATTGGGAAGAAAAGTTCCTTGGAATCATATATATTAATAAAAAATGTATGGGCTAGAGAACAGTATGTGGATAACTCAAATAAGGAACAAAGAGAAAGTATAGCCTGGATACGAGCAGGTGTATGGAGACTAATAGGAATAAGAAATGGGTTCCCACAGAACCAGTGTCCAATATGTGGGGAAAGAGAAGATTTAGAACATATCGTTTTTGATTGTAAAGGTACACAGCATTGGAGAAAGCAAGCTATAAATGGGAAATGGTTAAAACTGGACAGGAAAGTAGCCTTAAGCAAGATTTTTAACAAAGACAGTAAAAAGGTAGGAGAGTACCTGTCCAAAGTAAAAAAGAAATGGTAATGGACAATAAAAAGAGATGTGAATTAGTTTCATCATGTGATGTTAAGTTATGTAATTATATTATCATTATTATAATATTAGTATTATTAGATTATTATTTTGGTATTATTATTATTATTATTATTATTATTATTATTATTATTATGTTATAATTAAAGAATGTAATATGGGTAGAATATGGCAAGATAACAGCTTGGGCTGATGTATAGCCATATTAAAAGGAAGATTGCTAGCATAAATAAATAAATCAATAAAATATTAATTTGTATCTGAGTGAAAAATTGCAGTCCATATTGTGCTCCAGCTTGTTGCAATCTCTTTGAAATATGTTTACACAGTTTTTTACTTTCATCCATTCATTTTACATGAAATGTACTCTTTATATGTTTTCACACAGATTATGATGTGTTCGCTCAATTCTAGCACCACAAAATATTTTTGAACAAATAGTTACTAAAATAAAACCCATTTGCTTCCGAAAGCAGTTTCCAAGGGGATGCACATATTTTAATTTTTCTGCCTATGCTGGTACTACCAATTTATTTGGAAATAAAGTAGATAACACAAGAAAATATAAACTGTTAAAAGCATGCATCATTAGAGCCCACCTCCATGTTGAAACAATCGGACATCTCATCCTCGGAAGTTGTTAACAGTAATGGCTACTCAATGAGAATAATATACTTATGGTCCATTTATGATAAAATAATTAAGTGAAAAATAATTTTGAAGAGCTTTTCATGCATGGTCGTGGTAGAAAATATAAATGATTACTTTTAAGGGAACTTATTACTGAAATTTTAAGAATTTGAACCAAAAATTGCATTCTAATATTCTAAGTTAAAACATGTTAAATTCTTCTTCTATCAGAAAATTGTATTACAAGGGCGTTCCATATTGATTTACACTTCATTTATTTTACACTCACTAAGAACCTCTATGCCTCAGCAAATACATTCACTTTCTCAACGTAGTCTCCATTAAGCTGCACACACTTGCACCATCAATGTGGTAACTTCTGTAGGCCCTCCTTGAACCACTTTTTGGAGTCTGTTGCACCCACTGCAGGACAACTGCTCACAGTTCCTGAAAGTCTGCAAAATGACGTCTATACAGAGGTTTCTTCACATCTCTGAATCAGTGATAATCAGAAGGGGCCAAGTGAGGAGAATATGCTGGATGTGGCAGTACCTGGAACCCCATTTTAGTGATGGCAGCCGTGGTATTCTGACTAGTATGAGGATGAGTGTTGTGGTGTTGCAAGAGCAATCCTTCCACCCATTTTCCTGGCCATTTCTTTTGAATTGCATGGCGCAACCTCCAAAGGGCCTCCACATATGCCGTGTTGGTAATGGTGATCCTTGATTCCAGCCAGTCAATGAGGAGGGTTCCATCCTTGTTCCAAAAGACTGTGGGCATGTGTTTTCCTACTGAAGGCACTGTACAAAACTTCTTCGTGGGGAACTGTCTTTATGCTTCCACTGCGTTGATTGGGCTTTGGTCTCCAGCTCATGGTAGTAGAGTCAAGTCTCATCTCTAGTCACGAGTTTAGACATGAAACCTTCTGGATCCTGGCTGTGGCATTGAAGGAATCACTGCATATGTCCGTATGCTGTTGTGTTTGTGCTGCAGAGATTTGGGAACCCACCTGGTGGACACCTTCCCAAGCTTAAGGTGTTCATGCACTATGCAGTGCAGAATGATTTTGGCAAGTCTTGTGGCTGCCTCCAATTCTGTGAGAATGATGCACCTATTCTCCTGAATGTGTTTTTCCACTCTTCAAATGTTGACTGGTGTTATCACAGTCACTTTCCTTCCAGAACTGGCTCCTTTCTCTGTTGATGTTCAGCCAATTTTCCAGCTATCCACCCAGCTGTACACGGTTTTTCATGACGGTACGCACTCTCCACACACTGACACCAATTGCCTGTGAATATTCAGTATTTACACCCTCCTTCCACAGAAACCATGTCATCCAGCACTGTCCTTGATGATCACATTCTATGTTGTCCGCCACGTAATGAGAGTAGCTGGGATAATGGGCTGTACTGTGCGCTTCTAGTGATTGTCCTGCCATCTACGGTTAGACCAAAGTACTACATACTTTGAAGCGGTATAAATGTTACAATATTTAACTTTAATATAGCACCACGTTTGGGAGCCAATTTGATGCGGTATAGCTTACGTAATATGTTTTTACGTTGGGGAAGCCAATTTGCGATGGAATTAGTTATCATGTTTGTTTACCTCAGTGTTGGTGGAAGCCATTCTTGTGTGACGTCACTCCTGGTTGGTTCATTTGTTTGTTCTGTTTTTAGTTCCCTCTGGCGTAGCAATTGGTATCAGTTTTAAATGTCCACCGGCTAGCTATTTAGGGTCGAACATGTTTCTCTTGAAGGGTGTGAAGCGGAAAGGAATCTTTTATCCAAAAATTCCTAGTAAAGAAATGTGTTTTATAATGTTTTATTGTCGAACACGTGCACTAACACTTTCACAGATTTATCTAGATAATCGCCATACTGAAACTGTTTGTAATAACTGCTTATCACTTTTAACTCACGTACTTCAACTTTATATATTCAACTGTATAATACTTTATAAGATTTCTCGTACTTCTGCTGCGCGGAACTTTACTTATTGAGAGACCGACATGAGAATCTTGTTGGACTAGGAGCTGACGTGTTATGTGTTGAGAATCTTGTTGCACACTGGGGGACGCTCTCTTTGAATCTACACTATTTATAGGCTTACCTCAAGATACGCCTAATGATTATAAATGAAATGCTATTGGCTAATAAAACGCGCCAACATTAGCGTCTATTTTACTATCCAATGAAAACCACTAATACATATTACTTTTATAGAACATTCTGGAAGCTTTTACCGAAAAGGCGCAAAACATTACGTAACTTCCTGGTTCCCGGTAACGATAAACAACTCATCCCTTGCTGCAGTATTGCGTTATTGTTAACAGTTTCAGTAGAGCCGTATATTATTATTTACCAATAATATTTACAATTATTAAACCTCTGAAATCAATGTTACATAAAAATACATATTCATATTATAATCCTTATTTACATCTGAGTAATTTGTGATACAAATTACCGTCTCATATGCCCCACTAGAAACATAATTATGAACATTTATAACCCGTTTGGAAATTTTAAAATTGTGTTTTTAGTCTCCTAAATCTTGGAACACACATTATCACTTTCACTTAACACTTCACACGCATTTAACACGCGACATATGTTTTATCTCGCCACTACTTACTGGCTTTGGTTTAATTTGTTTACTGTGTTTTTCAAATGGGATGATGTTTGTCCTTGAGCGCGGCCAGAGCGGCAACCAATCGGAGTTCCGCTGTGTTGTCATATTGCATTCGCCGTAAGCTAAGCATGACGTGCGCTAGGCGAATCTGTTTCTAATAAATATAATTTGCGCTAAGACAAAAATTCAAATTTTGCAAAAAGCAACCCACTAGAAGGTAGGGAGTAATTTTCGTAACACAACCGTAAAAGCCACATATTTTTAGCTCAAATAGTTTTCATAATACAAACGAATAAACATACCCATATGTTATATCATAACCACGTAAGCACTGTAATGGTTACATTATTTGTATGTATGGATTATTGTATACATTATGTATGTATATTTGTAATTATATAGCACTACTGACTTGATGGTGATAAAGAATTATGTTGAAATACCAAGGCGTTTGTTAAAGCTGAGAGAGAGCAAACAGCCCACCCAGCTCACTTGTGTTACTTGTAGAATGCTGAATCTGCAGAACGTGAGCCGTCACATGTTTATTATTGTGTGTTGTTTCTAAATCTGGGTTGGAGTTTATTTACCCTACACAGTTAATATCAGTATGCAGTTGTTCAGAGAGCAAGCAGCAAGAGTAAAATAGTGCAGTGGCTTATTGTGGTGAATTTAGTGGCGAGTCAGAGAGGCAGGTATTGCGAAGTCAAGCTCGAAATATTATATTTAGGGTCTACTCGTTTTTTAAAAAATACAACAATGAGGAACACAGAAATCAACTTGATTTCAAAAATCCTCAACACTACTAAAGCGTGTGGTGTCGGTAAAGCAAGTGTGTCTAGCATTTGCGGAGAGGCAAGATTAAAAGCACAGGTAATTCATAACCTATAATTATATAACACTTAAAAAATATGTACGTAACATGCGAGTATATTCCCAATTATGAATTTAAACACCAGGAGAATTATAAAAGTTTAGAAAATTCAGTTTGGGTTGCTGTACTTCGACCATTCTAGCGCCAGGCCGATGTGTGAGTGAGAGGAAAATATGAAAAGAGTGGGGGTAACGAGGCGGCAACGCTGTGCACGCAAATGCACCTCATTCGCTGCAGCTCAGAACTCTTCCCATTTGAAACTAATAGTAGATATTAATCTGACATTACAAACTTTTTTATAGCAAATACTTTACCCTAAATTATTTAATCACTGTTTCAAAATTGTTTACTTTAAGTTGTTGACAAAAATTTATACATTTAAGATTTTTGTAATTATTATACATATTTACCAAAATATTCACCCTCTACATATATTTACATCTCTTAAATCTAGACAATGTTTCACCTGTTCTGTTTTCTACATAAGTATTTGTTTCAATTATTTTTAATTATATTCACCAATTTTTTTGTGATTTTGTACTTTACAAATATATTTACATCTCTTAAATCTTGACAATGTTTCACCTTTTCTGTTTGCTACATAAGTATTTGTTTTATTTATTTTTACCAATTTTTGTTATTCTGAATTTTATTTTAACAATACTCTTTGAATTGTATTTACGTACTTTTAATTTAATATCATATTAAGTTTCAATCTTTGCATTCTTAATTTTTAAATCTTGGAATTGTATTTACGTACTTTTAATTTAATATCATCTTAAGTTTCAATCTTTGCATTCTTAATTTTTAAATCTTGTTACTGTTACTAAAAATTTATTTATTTATTTAATTTTTTTTTTTTTTTTATTTTTTTTATAATTTATTTCTCTTTTCAAATGACATATATATTTAGTTAACCCTCTTACGTTCCAATACATTTCTCTGCAAGTCATCTTTAACTATCCAGCATTTACTTTACATCACATTACTATTTACCCTCCTGGATCAAATTGTGTGTGGCTAAACATTACTCGTAGCCGTAACCTAACCTTCAAATTTTTCTTCATGAATAACCTCTTGTATTCATTTGAAATTTCATCACATGATAACATTTGAAAACAATCTACAGTTTCTTGAATTACACATCCTTTAACAACTTTCATTTTCAATTCATCTGCTATCTTTATAACTTGAGAATACTCTGACAAATCTGTACCAAACTGTACTGGACTGGAGTTTTCATTTTGAACATCTTGGTACAATTTATTTCCTTGCATTTCTGATTCTTTCTGTATTTCTGATATTTCCCCACTGAAATTAACTTGCGCCTCATTTACATCTACATTCCTAACCTCTTTTATCTCTCTTATCTCCCTTGAAATACTACTCATTTGACTTCCTAACTCTGTGCATTCTACATTAACCTCACTTTTAGTATTAACCTCACTTTCTTTGTTACCTATTTCCATGCTCATGTCTAGCATTTTCTTTGAAATTTCTCCTATCTCACTTGCTATTACTTCTTCATTTTCATCTCTCATTTCTGGCATACTACCATCTAGCTTCGTAACTTTCTTTTCACTTTCTTCACTGCTTTGATCTACTTTTTGCTCTAATATATCATTACTCCTACCAATATTTTCAATTGATTTCCTGTTTTGTTCAAAGCTTTTACCAATATCTCCCCTCAATTTCTCATTATTCTGAGTTAGTTTTTGTTCTAAACTCCTATCAATATCTTCCCTATTTTGATCTATTTTCTTTTCTAATTTCTCATTATTCTTACAAATTTCTTCCCTTATACTCTGAGTTAATTTTTGTTCTAATTTCTCACTAGTCTTACTACTATCTTCCCTTAATTCTTCCCTCAATTCCCTCTTCATATTTCTCAGCATTTCCATCATCACAATAGTATCAAGATTAACATTTCCTGCTATTCTATTCTTACTTACTGCACTAACATTTCCTCCCTCCAATATTACATTGTTTGAGCTTTTTTTTGTAACCTGTATTGACTTACAGCTAACTGTTACACTATCTCCCTCCATCATTATTTCTTCTGTATTACTTGCAGCCATTGTTTTTCGTTTTCTAAAAAAATATTACTATATTCTGACCTTTTGTGACGCTGTCTGCTGATGTAGCCTTGATGTCCAGCGTTCTGCCCCACTCTCCTAGATTTGTATGTCGCTTCTGCGTTGTATTGTGATGAATCTACGTCGTTTCGATGTTTTTTTGTATCCACTTATCCGCGCCGTTTGTCGCTCCTCTTGTTTCTGGAATCTGCGTCTTGTAGATCATTTTACTGCTGCTTTCGTTCCACGTCCTGATTATGCTGATCCTTTCCTGGTCACTTCGCCCCACGTTATGGGTGCCAATTTGAAGCGGTATAAATGTTACAATATTTAACTTTAATATAGCACCACGTTTGGGAGCCAATTTGATGCGGTATAGCTTACGTAATATGTTTTTACGTTGGGGAAGCCAATTTGCGATGGAATTAGTTACCATGTTTGTTTACCTCAGTGTTGGAAGCCATTCTTGTGTGACGTCACTCCTGGTTGGTTCATTTGTTTGTTCTGTTTTTAGTTCCCTCTGGCGTAGCAATTGGTATCAGTTTTAAATGTCCACCGGCTAGCTATTTAGGGTCGAACATGTTTCTCTTGAAGGGTGTGAAGCGGAAAGGAATCTTTTATCCAAAAATTACTAGTAAAGAAATGTGTTTTATAATGTTTTATTGTCGAACACGTGCACTAACACTTTCACAGATTTATCTAGATAATCGCCATACTGAAACTGTTTGTAATAACTGCTTATCACTTTTAACTCACGTACTTCAACTTTATATATTCAACTGTATAATACTTTATAAGATTTCTCGTACTTCTGCTGCGCGGAACTTTACTTATTGAGAGACCGACATGAGAATCTTGTTGGACTAGGAGCTGACGTGTTATGTGTTGAGAATCTTGTTGCACACTGGGGGACGCTCTCTTTGAATCTACACTATTTATAGGCTTACCTCAAGATACGCCTAATGATTATAAATGAAATGCTATTGGCTAATAAAACGCGCCAACATTAGCGTCTATTTTACTATCCAATGAAAACCACTAATACATATTACTTTTATAGAACATTCTGGAAGCTTTTACCGAAAAGGCGCGAAACATTACGTAACTTCCTGGTTCCCGGTAACGATAAACAACTCATCCCTTGCTGCAGTATTGCGTTATTGTTAACAGTTTCAGTAGAGCCGTATATTATTATTTACCAATAATATTTACAATTATTAAACCTCTGAAATCAATGTTACATAAAAATACATATTCATATTATAATCCTTATTTACATCTGAGTAATTTGTGATACAAATTACCGTCTCAACTTGCAATGTAATGATGAGTCAAATGGCGCACCATGAATGGTGGGTAAAAATAAACTATAAATCAATATGGAATGCCCCTCATACTTTATATTTACCACCTTTTTTAAAACCCAGGAAGTGCATTTTTAAGGCTTGTGATGGGATAATTCTAAGTGAGAGGATTTCCATTTGCTTTTTTCTCAATTTCTTCTTTTCTAACATTTTGCTGCCTATAAAATGCTCTTTGTGATGCAGCTTTTGTCCAGATAAGTTAACACTTTTAGAGAGTGTAGTAGAAAGTGCAACAACTAAAAGTGATTCTGGGGTTTTATGTGTAATGGATTTTTTATATGTTTTGATGATTCAAATTCAGTTGTATTTCTTTTAGGAATTGATATCAAAATAAAGCCTTTTTTGGGAGGGCCACTATTCAGAGGAAATTCAAACCCAGAACAAGCACTCTTTGTGTATAACTGAGAAATATTGCTGCCCATCAGATTAAAACACTTACCTAATGGACTTTACATACCAAGTAATAAAGTTAAATGTTAACAACTTCATAACTAATAGGTCTACTTGGTATTGTAGTTTTGTTCCTGTTAAGCATGCTAACATGTTATTAAGTTTTCATAATAATAGCTTTAAAACTGTAGAAGTTAAAAATTTAAGCCATAAATCCCCTTAACATAGAGATTGTGTAAAATCTCCCAGTTTCCAACGCACTTTACTTTAAATGATAACATTATCAAGAAGTTTTAAATTTTCTTTTAAAAAACTGCATTGATCACTTAGGATTCTCATGAAGCCTGCACTTTATCTGGAGCTTAAAACCCTTTTGGACATTTATCAACAACAGTAGTGGTAGTAGTTATTGTTGTTTTCCCATTAAGTATTTATACACACTTGTATCTGCTGCTTTAAAAGGTTTTTTTCCATTTATTACTATTGAACAAATAATGATTATTCAAATAATATGCTTTGTGTAAGGTAGGTATGGATATGTACTAACTGCATTCTCATCTTCCGAATCACTAGACCACATGTTTTTTTATGAGCAAGTATCCATGCTAATAGTGCCTTGCATAATACTGAGAAGTGTAAGGAATATTGCTACCTGGATTGGAATTCTCACATGGACCATAAGTAAAATGGACCTCTCATAATCTTCATGAAACGAAACACTTAGTAGCCAGAATTCACCCGTCACCCTGCTTGGGTTTACTTGTCGCTCATTGTTTGTCACTAATTGCTTCATGAAACACACTCCAGGCACTTTCACTTTTCATACTGGCACTTGCCGCTTTGTGAAACAGGCCCCTGGTCGTAATGATAACCATATTGTTTGTACACTACCTAGAACAGGCTTATATTCAGTTTCTACAAATTTACAGAGTTTCATCAATTCTTATACTTTCACAGCATATACATAGAAATACTGAAAATGTTATGTAAAGCAATTTCAATTTCAGTTGTCAGAATATCAGCACTTGCATGGACACTGTTATGAACAATATAAGTAACACAGTGAATATTCATTTTTAACTCTTTACCTGGTCTTGAAAATGCATTATTGGTACCACCTGTTTGCAACCACTGAAATTGATGTTGCATTTACCTGCAGAAAATGCAATAATTTTATCAGTCAGATGGTGTGTGTGCAAAATATCTAAGATTGGTTTGCAAGCAGTTGTGCTGTTTCTCCTACTATTCTATAACTCAATGAATTTGACTGAATAGCTATATTTGAGATAAAGTAAGGTGGACATCAAGTTCAGAACTCTGTGGTTTGTGTCCACCATAACTAAAATATATTTGGCTTCTCGTGATTCAGCTGCTATTTCTTGCATTATTAAAGGAGGACTGAACTAAAAATTCATAAGTGCATTTTATTTAATATTTTACAAGATCTTGGATTGTGCATAATAATGTTGAAAACCAGAACAGGATCCGCAGGGTAATTTCCACACCGGCAGTGCACTATGGTGACGTCATGCAGCAAGCCAGCATTCTAGAAATAAGTATCTCCTGCAGGAGCAGCTGATCAGTCATAGCGTTAAGTTTCATTGGGAATGTGTAGTCACTGTAGTGCCTTGAATATTTTCATAAGTGATTTAGCAAGATGCCACACATCAAATTCATGATGTATATGGGACATTCCATATGAAATCAAACAGCAAAAAAACTTGCATTTTTTGTTTCCATTGTAATTTTTCCTATTAATAAAGGATGCTAAGGAAAGCATATTTAACAAATATTAGTATCTAAAATCCAATGATTTTCATGATATTGAATGATACATTTATTGTATTCATCTATTTTGTCGCATTTTAGGTGCACATAGCTCCGGAACCCTTTATTTCAGAGTATTGTAAGAAATCTCATTTTGTAGATAAAAGTCTGTGTTTCTTTACAGCATATAATAATATTTTTATAGTATTCACAACAATCTATATACAGTTTTTACTTATTTTAAGCGTCTTTGGATTTTATAAAACTAAAATATTAGATTGAGAATATTCCATAATGTCATTTTCAGAAGCTGACAATGTTGGTAAAGTAGTAATATTAGGGTGTTTGTAGTTCTAACACAGAAAGTTAATAAACACAGTGATTTATGTCGTTAATGCATGATGTTCACCAGGCACTCCGCAGCAGCACAGCATGCGTGATGCAAGGAAGGAAGGTTATTCAGCAATGTGACTATACAAACTTACATTTCATGTTTATCTCCATTCTCTTCAGTCTTTCCAAATGCTAGCAATGTTATAATTAAAGTGTTTTGAGCACAAGTGGTTATTAATTATATCTGCGTTAGTGGTACATTCTTGTGAGTCTTTCTTCAAGGTAAGAAAATTAAAATCAAAAGAAGGTTTATTCATGTTAAGGTACATCATAATATGCATATACATTTTCTGCATTACAGTACACCTTGTTTCATAGGTTGCATAAAGTTGAATGCAAAGCATAGATGGTTCACCATTGCTTCAACCCCTTCAAGTTGTAGTTCACAAAAATGTTACCGCCAAAGCACTCCGTGAAGTGCCCCATTCTAGGGCAGACAAATATGGTATTCCAAAATGATATTGAAATACATAATATACAATTTGTATATTTGCCTCATGCAGAGTTCATTAAAGGATACAGTAGCTCAGGCAAGGTCATAAGAAAACGCACAATCAGTTCTAGTATTCAAGCGGAAATTAGTCATAGTAATAGTGATACAGATTAGTAGCAAAGCGCAATCCATTGAGGCTAGTCTCTATACATCTGCCTAAAATGAAATGCTTACTGATTGATTTGAGTCCAATAATAAAAAAAAAAAATTAACTGAAATAAAATAGAAAGTAAAGTTACAACCATAAAGAAGGTTCTAAAAGAGAAGCATTTTCTTCAGGCAATGAATCTATAGATGAAACAGAAAATAAAATCTTGGAGAACCTTAAATAGGCATTCGAATTGGCACAGGACAGCAAAACGAAAGTCATTTTCTCACCATTTTTACCTTGTCATGGTCCATTAAGAAGATTCAGGTTAATTTTGTAGCCACTAGGCATATGATTTGCATAGCAGCAGAAGTAAAAAAGGAAAGGTGTAATTATGTCTGCTTTGGACAGAAAGATAGGCCATGAGTTTTTAGAGGAAACAACTAAATTGGGTAAATACTTATATGATTCAGAAGAATATGGCAGAACTATGCCAAGAGAAAGTATTTTGTTGCAGTTAGAGGACATGGCAAAAAGGGGCAGATCTGAGGTGACTGTCTGCAAGAAGTAGCAAAATTGGTAAGTTAATGCTGTTCTCAGTGTTTTATCAGTATCATGGTATGTATCTACCTCTAGCAATGTGAATCTGTGAGGAAATACTCAGTACCGCAGGCTGTGTAGTAAGCGTTCTCATTTAACCTTATGCATAGCAGCTTGCTTGACCTTCAGTTCAAAACAAACATGCAGGAGCAACCATGGGCATTGTTTTACTACCTCCCACGCATAAAATTATTTATTTATTTATTTATTTATTTATTTATGTAATTAATTACATTAGACAAATCCTTATGTCATCATTACAATAAAATATATGTTTGATTGTGTTTAAATTATGGTATCTTACCATATTTAATACAATTATGTTTCTTAATCCAATACAGTCTACACTTGAAAAATTTTAAATTTCTTCACTTAAATAAAAATAAAAAGAACATATTTATATATCGGTATGAAACTAAAGTTTAGGGAATCAAAATGGCGTCCAATTCAAATAACTAGATTTAAAGGTTTTAGAGTTATAACAGGTTGAAATTGGGAATTTTAGGAAGATACAATAAATTTGAACAATTTTAATTGCAAAATTAGAAGTTCTGAATTGTAAGAGTTTGCATAAAGTGATATATCAGACTTGTCTCTGAATACAAAAAGTTTTGTTTCATTTAAAAAATGCAAGATTGATTTTCCTTCTATTTCGGATGATTTGAGATGGAATAGCCCATGTGCGGAAGCTTTTTTTCATTAAAGCTGTAATACCCATATGTCTGTGTGTCAGGAACAATGTTTTGGGCAGGTTTTCATTCATAGAAGTCAGTATATTTTTGCAAGCAGCTTTCTCAATATCACCACTTCTGCTCCTCTCTGCACAATTATGAAGTCTAATATTTTATTTGTATCCAGCTTCATTATGGAATATACTTAGCAGAAAACCCTTGGGAGTCATACTGTCCATTCCCACATAAACATAAATTTGAATCATTCATGGCAGTTGCAAAATTACTTTTTTTTTTTTTTAACCAGCCTTTGTTACAGAAGGGAAAACAATTGGTTTTAACAAGTCTATAAAATTATGATTCAGAAAAAATAATAGTTTTATTGCTTTTCAGAATGCCAAGAAACAGTTAAATGTCATTATGCAAAGATACATGTTGAAGCTATGCACATGTTACTTTTCAGACTTCCACTTTTGCCTCCAGAGCACCACTCATAAGTGTGCCTGTTCACACAATGAGTTATAATTCACATTAATGCCCCTTGTGTGTTAGATTTTCTTTCAGTGACAGGCACATGTGTGACAAATTTTGAATAGCTCATGGAGAGCATTTACACATATGAACAAATTATTTTCTGAACATACCTACATCATCTTCTCCATCTTTACTGGACTCCCTGGATATTTCAGCATCATCCTCAATTCCATCTGTAAAGACTCAGAAATTAGTGTAGCTTCACTTTCTTGCTGAGCTGTAGCACTTGCTTTCTTTTAAGATTTGAGTTTCTTTTTTTGGGAAGTTTTTCTTCTAGCTAAAAACTTCAAAGGCACCACATTATCTTTCAGTCTAGAGCTTTTGAATTTCTTGTTCTTCATTCTTATTTTTATAACACGCAACTCATTAAAGTCACTTTCTTTGAAATGAATTCCACATATTCTAACACTTTTTGTTGGTACAAAGTTTTTGTGTTTCATAGCAGCAACCCATTTGTTGTGTACACATGTCAAGTCTTATCTCTATCTGGGAATGAGTAAATAACCAACATTTCT
Source organism: Deroplatys truncata (assembly GCA_030765065.1). Classification (NCBI taxonomy): domain Eukaryota; kingdom Metazoa; phylum Arthropoda; class Insecta; order Mantodea; family Mantidae; genus Deroplatys; species Deroplatys truncata. The sequence goes on from CM060990.1 coordinate 423,237,580, forward strand.
GTTTATGCCGCAATTATTTACACAACCATAAGCACTGCACGCAGGCATTCTTGACCTAACACTTCACAGAACACTAGGAAAGAAAACCTGTCCTGCAATCACAACATAACAGGAATTAAATCTAACACAAGGCTAATTAATGCAAGTGACATTCAACAGTGTGGCAAGATCCTAGCCTCATGACATCACAGCGAGGTGAGCATTAAACATAAAAGTGCTTCCTAAATGAAAACGAGAGGTCATAGAACGACGCAGTTTTCAACAACATGCTCAGAAGTGTGTATATTTTATTGTTAGAAGTTTTTAAAACTTTAGTTAAGCCATCCTTTAAGGTGCACGGTCATTCCCTAAAATTGATTTGCACTTTGTTCTTCCACATGTGAATTTTTCCAAAAGAAATTTCTCTCAGTTGCAGAAGTGAATTCATTGACCTCAAACAGAGGTAATGTTTTGCAAAGAATGTAAACAAACCTTGAGCTGCAAGCCATTTACTTTCATCACGTAATTTTCCACTTGATTTTTTGTGAAAAATGATTCAAAATTTTGGCTAGAGGTGGAAGCAGTGGCTGCCAATTCATATTTTTGCTGCATCAAATGCTGTTTTATATCAGAATGACATTCATGTTCAATTGAAAATACTTAAGGTCAAATAGTACTTAAAAATGTTGTTGTTGATGTAGCATCTTCTTTCAAGAAGCGTTATTCTTCCTTCAAATCCCAAATGATCTTACACTTCCTTTTCAACATAGCAAAAATATGAATGAAATATCACTCTCACGATATAAATGGCTTTAACTTCAGTTTATCATCATCAGATGATGATAAACTGAATCTATTCAGATGATGATGATGATGATAACAGTAATAATGAGTTTGGCATTAGATATGCACAAACAAAGGTAGGTAGACATAACTGTGTTACGGCTTGATTAATGTAGCAGGATACCACACATTGCAGCATTTTTGACATTACAGAGAGAGTGCTTTCATATAGGTGGGTAATAGTCATATTAGGTGATTTTTTTTTTTTCTCAGTATATAACCATAACATAAGGTTGTCGCAGTCTATGGATCCCCAAGCGGCGGGCTTTGTACAGTAGCCAAACACTTGTCCCCTACCTCCCCTAACCGCAAGCACTCATAAACATTAGTGACAACCATATACACATGTGCGTTGTTGCCAAAGTTTAAAATAGTATTTGAAAGCAAAACTTTGCCGCTGATTTCCACATGTACAAAATACAATCATGCAGTTTGTCTTGCTTACTTTACACACAAATGCAGTAAATAACTATGCATCGCATAATAATTACATTTCTGTTAGGAATGCTTTAGAATATGACTCAGGAAGAGCTGAACTTACATTATGCTACAAGAATGGAAATGCATGTTAACATATCCGAGAGACACTTAGAAACGCATCCCAAATAAACTCTAGGTTGTTGGACTACCATTAAACAATTAAAACGCATTAATACAAATTTATTTTGAAAGGAACGTTTACTCCCAAACAAAATTATCATTTTTATTGTTATTTACCCTAATAGCTCGTTTACTCCCAAACAAGATTATCATTTTTTTTTTTTTTTTTGTTATTTACCCTAATAGCTAATTTTTATAAGTACGGGCTGTATATTTGCAGTTCGGCTTATTGTAATTATTACTGTGCTATGGTAAAAGTATTCTTTATTTTGTCTGTCCTACAACCACAGAATGTAGAAAAACCAAGTTCCAGAAGATGTAAACAAAAACACTATATATGTAAAAGTTAAAAAAAAAAGAAACAGGTGAAAAAAGCAAAGCGAACGCAAGTTTTTTGTGGCACTCTGGGGAGATAGGTGCTTTTTTCGTACTTTTGAAGTTTATAATAAATTTGCTTCACAGCGATGTTTTATTAATATAAACTTAAATAAAAAGAAACTGGGTATTGTTTAAGATCCGTGAGATTTATTAGCATAGCAGCTTGTGTTTAATTAAATAAATAACTTTATTATCAAATGCAGGACAAGTAAGAATACGGAAGACAAAAGAAAGAAAATAAAAAATCTTATGTGTTATATTCACATGATTATCTCTACTCACTCTTCTATAACTACTTTTACGAAAGCTTATTCTTCTATCTACTGCTTCTTAAACGAGATAAACTTTCATTGCATATTTGTAATTATAAGGGCACACAGGCTAAAGCGATAGTCAGATTTTTAAAAACAGATGAGTATACCATGACTTTGAAATTCCATGCTCTTAGCATGACCACGAGAAAAATACAAATAGGGAATTGCCATTTGTGAAAAGTACAAGTATTTCAAAATTCAAACCAGTAACAAACACTTTCTCGGAAACGATTAACACAATTTGACATAAACAGATTGCATTTTACTCACAGTAAGATTTTGTATATCTCTTACGGTTTACCAGTTATACAGAAAGTTGAGAATGAGAAAGAGTTTACAGGTTATTCCCAGAAAATAAAATTCAAAATACACATTTTATTTTTCATGCAAATAACTTAAACATGTAGTAAACCACTGCTAAATTTACAAAACTGCACTAAGTAAAACACTATATAGCTTCACTGAAGATACAGATACAAATTTAACTAAAAGACGGCAGAAAAGCACGCGAACAGTCACAGCTGCTAAAACGTACTGCAATCGAAGAAACAACACAAATGACATTGCAACAACGCTTTGCTTTGGTGGAGCTAAAGAAAGGACCACGTATTATATAGTTGGGGCATGGAAAGACCCTACTAATCGTTTACAGATGGGTTTGTGGTCAGGCCACAAAGCTTTCCATTCGCTTTGTAGCCGGTTGGGGAAAGGATGCCCGCGACTGCGGTAACAACATGTCTTAGCACACAATAATGAAATCATTCAATTCAATTTAATTCAAATTTTATTCACCATTTGATTTCAATACAGAAATATTGGCTTCGTCAACAATACAATTAATAGTACAAAAAGAACAGGTCTAATTAGATGTAATACACATATACAGAAATCCTAATTTATTACATGAATAGGTACCTGAACTACATTTTGGAATTGTAAACATAGTATTTTCCTTAAGAAAGCTTATAAACTAATTCATTTCTAGATATTCGTCCACTGAATTAAAACAACCCTGTATTAGGAATTTTTTCAAAGCTTTTTTGAAGACTGTTAGGGTTTTAACTTTTTTTAAATATGTGAAATTGAATGCCATTATAATATAAGCTTTTTTCATATAGGGTTCTTTTATGACGTGTTATGTGCAGCTTAGATTTATTTCTTGTATTATGGTCATGAATATCAGCATTTGAGTTAAAACTATTTTGCTGCTTATACAGTATTACCAGAGTTTAAAAAAATGTAGCGAAGGAAGAGTCAAGATATTTAACAGTATGAAGTAAGATTTGCAGCTTATGTTGCTGCAAAGGTTTAACGTTATTCTGATTGCCCTTTTTTGTATTATAAAGATTCTATTTTTATAACTGGACTTTCCCCAAAATATTATACCATATGATAAATGAGTATGGAAATATGCAAAGTAGGCCATTTTAAGTACGTCAAGATTAACTGAAGTTTTAAGAGTATATAATGCAAAGTATGTTTGGGATAATTTTTTAGATAGTACATCAATGTGGATTCCACAGTTACAGTTACTATCAACCCAGATTCCAAGAAATTTAATTTTATTAGACATTGTTACCAATTCATTTTCTAAATAAACTTCGGCAAAATTTAAGTTTTTGTTAACTTTATGATAGAATCCTAAGGCAACACTTTTATTTTTATTAATGACAAGTCTGTTACTAAACCAATTTACTACATGTTGCCATATTGATGTTTACTTTAAGCTCTTGTTTATCTTTCCCAGAAATTAAAAGGTTTATGTCATCTGCAAAAAGAGCAAATTTAGCATTAGGGAAGTCATTGTTTGTAGCCAAGTCATTAACCCTTTGTGACGCATAGTGTAGTAAAGCGTAGTGAAATGATAAACGCCCTGCTGCGCATAGCATTGTAGAACGTAGTAAATGTGTTTATCGTTTCATATAGGTTCTGCTTATGCTGACCTCAGCTTTTAGGAGCTGTGTCGATGTAAACGTACTCTTGCTGCATTGTTCCAGCGATTTTGCAAGCCAGAATGTAATAGCAAACCATAAATAGCACTGTTTACAGCAGGGTGCAGTTGTGTAAGTAAGCAGTTTCCTGTCGCATTTATAGCCATATCAGTACCATGTAGGCTGTTCCAAGTTCATCACGGTCTAGAAAACGCTGTAGTGAAAAGGTATTGGTAATAGACGAGCAAATACTTGCAGCAGTTTACGAGGAATTAGATCGCGAAGGTAGCTCCGACAAATCTTGGTTTGGTGAGTTAGTGCAAGACAGTGATAAGGAAAAAAGTGACAGTGAGAGTGCTGAGAGACAGGCAGCAGAACAGGGGGCTAAATCTAGTGAAAGACAAATTAAAACTAAAGCAGTACCGGCACAGTGGACCTCTAATTTGACTTTCAATAAGTTAGAAACATTTTCATCCCATACAGGTGCAAATCATTCTATTCCTACAGGAAGTCCAGAAATAGATTATCTTGAACTTTTTATAGATTCCAACTTTTGGGGAAAAATCGCAGAGGAAACCAACAGATATGCAGCTCAGATTCAAGCTAAAAAGGTGGATCTAAAATGGGAAGTTACAAATTCAAGGGAGATACAGGTTTATTTAGGTATTTTGATATATATGGGGGATGATGTATTTACCTGAAACCAGAGATTACTTTTTGGGGGATTTTTGCATTTGTTCAATTGTAAGACAAGCAATGACGTTGCTCCGCTTTCAAAAGATATCGCAGTACCTTCACCTGAATGACGAATCTGCAAGGCCACGATTAGGGGTAGATTCTTGCGATTATCTGTATAAAGTACGACCTGCTTTAGACATAATCAAAAAGTTTGCGAGTGTCTACAAACCAAATTGTGAACTTTCTGTTGACGAAGCGATGATAGGCTTCAAACGACGCGTCTTTCTAAAACAATATATGCCTGCTAAATGTACAGAATGGGGGATAAAGCATGAGGTATTGCAGACAGTAAAAGTGGGTATTTATTGAAATGTAAAATCTATCTGGGAAAAAAGGAGGCGAGAAACAGTGATCTTCTACTTGGGGAACAGGTTGTTTTAGACATGTGTTAAAAATATACAGGGTTTTGGCATCACGTATATTTTGATAATTTTTTTACTTCGACGCAGCTAATGAAATTACTTTTGGACAGTAAAATGTATGCGTGTGGTACAACTCGTGCTGGAAGGAAAGACTGGCCAAAACAATTTTCAAAGCCAAAACAACTGAAATTGAAAAGGGGCTAATCTCGTAAACTGCAACATGAAGGCGTAACTGCAGTTGTTTGGCATGATAACAGGGACGTTCTTTTATTATCTACAAACTCGTAATATGGCAGGGATTGATCTGGCAAACCAAAGGAGGGAGTATTACGGTGTCAGCCGACTCTAAAAAAAGGGTGGAAATATCCGTTCAATTTTGTAGTGAATGTTGCTATCGTTAATAGTTTTATTATATACGACATTTCGAACAGACCTACTTCTACGGCTCATGGCAATAGGCTTTTTACTACAGGCAAAACTTAGTGCAACAGTTAATCGCAGACTTCACGTCGCGTAAGCGAGTGGGATTTCAGCGTAGCCTACCTTCTGCTACTTCTGCACCAAGTTCTCTTCACACCCTCGTAAAAACTCAAGGCCGGGTGAAATTGTGTGCTCAGGGCATAGTGAAGAAAAGGAAAACACCATCAGATCGTGGCATACAGTCACAACACAAGTGCAAACAGTGTGACATTGCGTTGTGTTGAATTGGGTGCTTCCTCAATTATCATGAGGCAAAGGGGGTGGAAATTCAAAACTAATACAAGGGTGTACGTACGCAACCATTAATAATCTTAAGTGTATATATAACATTTGTATGGTGCAAGAGAATAGTCTAGCTAACATGTTATGGATATGCTGCAATATCTTCGCTGCAATGGTGGCAGGGATGTAAACATTTTAACAGAAATTATTGTATTTATTTTACTTAAGTATAGCAGATTTTATTCTGGTTTTTAATACCCTAAAGTAACGAATTCTATTGCCATTAATATTGCGGAGTTATAAAGATGCATTGCAAAGGGGTGCATGTATATAAGTGTTGTTTGTCTACAAAGGGGTTGATGTTTGCAGTTTTAAGTTATTGAAATAATATTTAATCTTATTTACTTCAAACCAATTTTAAATGAGTTATTAATTAATCAATTTCATTAAGCTACTAAAACATATAATTAGGCATGTATATAGGCCACTTTTAGTTTAACATGTGTAGTAGCAGCTCAGAATTTAAATGGACACAATTCTGCTTGGAGAACAACTAGCTAATACTATATGCGCAGCAAAGGGTCAATATACAGTGAAATAGTAAGGGGCCCAGAATTGAGCTCTGAGGTACTCCATATTTAACATTTTTCAAACCAGAACGAGAAGCTTTAATTTCTTTTGAATTTCTTGTTTCAGATTCAATTTCAGTTAGGTGTTTTCTATTGCTAAGATATGATTCAAACAACTTTAACGGAATTCCCCCTATACTATAATTGCACAATTTGTAAATTAATATATCATGTTCAACCAGATCAAAAGCTTTAGATTGGTCAGTCAAGAAATAATCCCAAGCACTGGTTTCCTGCATCTAGAATTTTATACACTTTTTCAATAATGTTCTGCATTGCAGAATTTGTAGATTTCCCTTGCTGAAACCCATATTGGGCTTTTGATATAACATTATACTTGCTTAAAAATGATGCTATCCTATTGTACACTACCCTTTCAATTACTTTGGAAAATACTGAAGAAATAGAAATAGGGCTATAGTTTCCTTGGTCGGATTTTGAACCTTTTTTGGTGTAGTGGTTTAATTTTAGAGACCTTCAAACTCTGAGGGAAGTACCCTTCTTTTAGAGATAAGCTGATTATGTGGCACAAAGGTTTTAACAGATGCAAGAAACATTTTTTGATTAACAAATTTGAAAACTCGTCAAGATCTGGAGACATTTTTGGTTTCATGCTTTTAATTATAGTGAGCAATTCATCTTCAGTTGTTGGTAAATAAAAAATATAGATTCATGAATAACATTTCTTTGGTCACTTGATAGAGGATTATTAGTAACATTTCCCATTTTTTCAATATTACTGGCAACAGTTGAAAAATATTGATTGAACTCATGAGCTACTAATTGAGGATGTGACACCAATCTACCATTTATATTTATGCTAAAGTTGCTATCTTTCCTTTTATGATCCTTGGATTCATGCTTAATAATGTTCCATATAGTTTTAGATTTATTTAGAGTTGCTCACTAGAATCCCATTATAAAGCTGTTTTGCCATTTGCGTTACTCTTATATATATATTTTTTGTAATTTATGTAATATTGTTTTAAGTTATCAGAGACATAATTTTCTTTAGTTAATTTACTTAGGAAACATAACCGGTCACTTGATACCCGAATACCCTTAGTAATCCATTTAGCCATTTTATTTGTATTTTCTTTCATTATTTTAATAGGTATGAAGTCATGCTATGAAGTTAAGAAAAAAGAACAAAAAGTGACATCAATCCATAAAAAGGGACAATAAGCATCCTGGGTTTCACAGGGACAATTGAACCTGAAAAAGGGACAGTATGGTAACCCTATGATATAAATGTTGTTTACAACCAGTTGCTATTCATTGATTATTCTGACTCATAACTATTGATATACCCATGAATATCCACATTTTGGTATTTGATATATCCTCAATAAGCCATGCTTCATTTTAAAACTGTTAGTTATTGACTAATGGTTAGTTTAACAAGTTGATGGTTAGGGTTTTCCATTCCGCTTTCCATTGAAGTGACTTAATTAATAAAATTAATGTTGAGTCAGTTGGGACACGTTGACTTCACTTAGGTCTTACTTTTATTTTTATAAGGACATGTTAAGCCTTGGCAAGTGCTAATACTTCCATCTCATTGTCTTAATTTTTTTGTTACACCCTTGTCAATGGTTTACTACCCTAAATGCAGTGTTGTGTGCTATTCAGAGAAATGGGCTGGCTTCACCAGAAATAGAATCAACAGAACAAGAATGCAGAGAAAAAAAAATCTAAGCTAACATAAATATGGGAAATGTAGACTCTAAACATAGAGTTTTTGTAATTGTCATTGTGAAAGATAATTATCCTGTTTGTTAATTATGTATACATAAATCTTGTCACATCATTGTTAATTATGTCTACATAAATCTTGTCCCATCATTGTTAATTATGTTTATGTGTATACATAAATCTTGTTCCACCATACAGCAAAAAGGTAGTGTTATGAATGTAGCCAAGAATGAATTAAAATTGTAGTCATAAGAGAGCAAGTGATCGTAAGTGCATGAAGAATATTTTATATTACTTGCTGAAGGACTCTGCACAAATAAGAAAGAAACACATAGTGATATGAATGAACTTCAGTTATGATGGAGCTCAGCTTATGAAACTTGGGTCTCTAATTTGTGTTTTACACTATAAAAAGGGGCAAGAAAAGGGAAAGAGCTTCATTTCCATAAGCCACTTATAACTGTTGATTTTGTTTTACTTTGATAGAAAACAGTATGTTTCCCACATAGTAGAAACTATGTGGCTTGGGAGTAATAACATTTTTTATATTATAAAGTCCAAATATCTACTAGTCAGACATCATATGATACCAGAAAGGAAATGAATGAAAGTTGATGAACACAAATACAGAAAGGCAGGTTGACAACTCATTGCAGTGCAGATTCAGTGACTATATTTGAATATGTCAATTAAGTATTATTCAGAAGAGGGAAATGTACAGAAGTATTTTAATGTGTTTCCATCATGTATACAGAAATAATCAATGCTTATTTCATCACAGATTCCTATTTTAATAGTGTTGTGTGTAATTTCATTCAGCAAGGAAACGTGACAATAGCGAAAATCACAATACATAAGGCGCATAAATTGTCATGCTAAATGAGCTTCAGATGAAAGAAGCAGAGAAAGAACTGAAAGATCACCATATTGTCATTGAAGAACCAATCTGTGCAACTTACATTTTAATGGTTTTTTTATGTTTTTGTTACATTGATAACTTCAGAATTACAAACACAAGTTACAGTAAGAAATGTACTGAATTTTTATTTAAACCATTGAAATACCATATAGAGCCACAATGTGCAACTCAATGTAATCCCTACCTGTGTTAATAACAGCTAAGGCTAATTTGGCTTAATTTGCAACTTTCTTCTGAAATGGCAGCAAAATATCAGGTGAGCAATCTTTGGTGGGACCGGTTTCATGGCATGCAGCTGGCCAGTGAGGCTGGTTGTTGTGTTAGCATGTGGGTGAACAGGAAGTTAGCAGTAAATTTAGTACGGTTTGTCACATAAGTTATTTTTAACCACATAACATAAACACTTAATAAGAAAAGTAAAGCACTCACGTATATCAAGCAAGGAGATGTGGAACCGCCTCCCTTCACTGTTCAAGTATTTCTGGTACTTCTTTGGAAATTGCCCATTATACTCTGCTGTTCCCTCTGAGAAATGGCAGCAATTCCTTGGCAAATATTATTTTTAAGTTCATCTAAAGTGTATGGATTTGTTTTGTAAACTTTCTCGTTTAATGCCTCCTCATTCCCTGATTTAATCCCCTTGATTTTTATCTATGGGGAGCCAAAGAGAAAGTTTACAAAACAAATCCATACACTTTAGATAAGCTTAAAAATAGCATTCATTAAGAAATTGCTGCCATTTCTCAGAGGGAACTGCAGAGTGTAATGGGCAATTTCCTAAGCAGTTGCAAAAGTGCTTGAACAACTAAGGGAGGTAGTTCCAACATTTCCTTCATCTCCTTACTTGATATACGTAAGTAACTTACTTTTCTTTTTAAGTGGTTATGTTATGTGTGTTTGAAATAACATATACGACAAACTGTACTATATTTACTCTAGACTTCCTGTCACCCACACCCCCAACACAGCAACCAACCTCACTGGCTAGCCACATGCTGCAAAATATCTTCTTCTTTTCTTCATCTTCTCCTCCTGTATAATTCACCTTTCATCAGTTAAGTGGTCTTGTTTGTTCAACAATAGTGTGAAATCAAGAACAAGTGCAGGAAACAAAGTTATCTGTTTTAGCCATTGCAGAAATGTTACCTGACTTAACAGCAGTGATGTGCCTTACAAGAAACAACCTTCAACTGTTTGCTGTGTGGAAGAGTATATTGTACTTTATCCTGAAATTGTAGGTAGTGATGAAGTATATTCCATTTTACAGTATATAGCTAATTTTATGTGAAAATGGACTTGAGTTGAGAATAGGGGTACCTTTTATTTTGGTTCTCCCCCATTGCAAATGCAAGCCTATTGTCATCCTTTGTTTTATGAACACACAGTACAGACTGATTGGTACTGATTTCAATAAGTAAGCATTGGGAGTGTTATAAAGTTGTAGAGCTCATGCTGAAAATCCTGAAGGCTGCACAGTTTTTCAGAATGCTACAAAAGTCAGTAAAAAATAACCATTGTGAATAGAGTATTGTAAAAAAGGAGGAAAATAGAATGAATTGGACTCTTGAGAATGCAGTATATGTCCATTAATCCATTTACAAACAAGCGTGTAAGAAAATATTAGATATCAAATTTTCATAAACCTGGAAAGAAAACCTACAGAGAAATTATGGGCCCATTGAAGTTGCTGGCCATTGGAGAATTAAAATGAATACAGAAACAAGTAATGAGTTAAATCACCTGATACTGTAGTTGAAATTAATGTATAAAGTTTGAAATCAGGAGCTTGATTCCAAAAGCTCTCTTGTCTGTCTAAGACAGATGTTGGCAAATTGAGAAGACCATTCAAGTGTTGAACAGATGCATAAAATCTGGATGATGATGTTATAATTATAATAATAATAATAATAATAATAATAATAATTATTATTATTATTATTATTATTATTATTATTATTATTATTATTATTATTAACAACCTTTAGCATTCTGAGTCATGTAAACCCTAGTAATACTTATGGATTGAAAAGGATTGATTACATAAATTAGGACGAGTCATTTTGGAACTAAAGACATGGCAAGAGATTTTTGGAAATAAAGCATTGGACAACAGCCAGTATGATTCTAAAATGTGAAATAATTTAGAATGAAGGTTTTCATTTTTAAATTTAACATTCATTTGAAAATATTAATTTTTCAACTTTGCATAGTACATAATGATTATTTGGAAATTAAAGTGTTATTTCATCCATTTAGTTAAAGAACTTTCAAAGCTATAACTGAAAATGTTTTTAACCCTGAAGAACTCAATCATACCATTGAAATACTAAAATAATTACTTAAATATAATCCAAATTTTTTAACATAAGAAAGAAATCCTTAATGTTTTAGATTTTTTCGGCTTTTTCCATCATTCCACCTTCAAGCTCATCCTCTGTTGGTGTCTACAAACAATTTTACAATAGTAGTGAAGATCTTGAAAATTCTCCCAGCCTTTGCCAAAGTGCAATGTTAAAACTTCCTTATGCCATCAATCTTCAGTTTCTTTACATGAGAGCAAGGCTCATTCATTATCTTGCAGGTTGAAGTTGGTCATTACTTTTGGCTTCAGCTTTTATTTTGGCACAGAAGCATCCATATTATACCATGGTTCACCCTTCAAAAGAACTGACATATTTGGTGTCTGTCCATGGATTATGATGAATGTCTTGGATTGTGTTTCTTAGTGTTTGCTGTGATAACATTTAAAATCATAAACAGGACACTCAAGACACAAACTCAGTACTGTTCCATGATTAGCAAAAACTTCCAAGTATTCTTCTAGTTTCATAATGGTATCTCTGTGTTTAAATTCTATTTCTATCCTTCTGAACACAAAAGTGGAAGTAAGAAATAGTGTCCTGATATAGGGAATATGAGGATAATATTCTTCTTAATGGATTGAGTATACTGTGCATCAGCATACAGATTAGGGTGGAATTTTTATTCTGCCCTAAATATACATCTTAACAGAGGAAACATCTGTTTAGTTGGTATTCTGCAAGCAATGGAATACTGCTGATGCAATTTCTAGTGAACCTTTTGCTCATTGGCTTCAGCCCAAATGTATATAAAAACCTTGTATTTTTATTGACCATCCATTGAGATCCCTTCACAAATGATAAAGTTGTGAATTTAGAAATATTATAATATGCACCTCGGTTTAAGTATTCTTGTTAGTACTTGATTCTTCAAAGGAAAGTATAATTACTCCCTCTCTCTTCTCCTTTAATAAGTGCTTGAAAACATCGGTTCTCTTCCTGTGTAGAATGGACTCATCTTTGCAGTATTTGTCTCCTGCTTTCAGTTTTAGTTCATACTCTATACATTTAGAACATTTGGTAGTACCTGGGAACCAAAGCTAATATTGTATTCAGACTTAAATATCTTATTGAAGTAAGAATAAAGATCTTCTCCTACTTTCTTGTTGTAAATGTCATGTAGCTTAGCTACAGAAAAATAACAGGGTAAGTACTGCTCAAAGCATACTAGATCTACAATAGTGTTTTTTAGAGGAACAGGGCTCTCAGTGTTATTTAAAATCATTGGAACTTCCACACAGTGAAGCAAATAATTAAATAATGGAAAATGAGTTGACAGTAAACACTCCTATTGCTCTACTTACCAAATTATTGGCAGAACATGTTTCGAAGACCTATTGTCCTGTCAATAATTTGGTAAGTGAAGCAATATGAGTGTTTAACATTGATTCTTTTTCCATTCTTTAAGGCTGTCTTAAGTTTTAACAGCCTGCCTTTGCTTTGAGGCTTGTACAGGTGTGACCTATGATCACCATCTCTATTTTCTGGTGCCAACTCCTGAGGTAAAATGTTACTTGCAAATCCTCTGTACCCTTCCTCATCTATACCCAGTATAGTAAAAACTGCTTTCTTGCAAGTCTGATCTAAAATGGTAAACCCATCCCTAGATTTTGGAATCGTGTAACGTGTCCAAAGTTCTGTTATGTTTCCACTCACCTCTTGATCTACTCCTTTTTATCGTTTCATTGAGTGTGTACATATGGAAAAATCTTGTGCACTTATCTTGTACACCCTTTTTTGGAATAAAATGCCTGATGAAATTTACGAACACCCTGCATTTTAATGAAACATCATATTAACATTTAGGAATTCATGATAAAGTTGTTGATAAATCACACTCTCTCTTCTTCACTGTCTTTTCACACATTTCAGTCTTTTTCTTCCCTTTTCTACCTCTTTCTTCTGGACATAGAACAATAGTTTTTGTAGCAAGAGTTCTTTCTGCATGCTCTGATTTGGAATGATAATCATCCATTATTGCGTCAGTTTTATTAAATACGTGACAGGGTATGTTAAGCTGAAACAATGAGAAGTGTTTTAAAATTTGAATTACTGGAAAGATTCATAATTTAAGGACTCAATACAATAGCGAACTTAAAATGACTATAACAAAATTGTGAATAACCTCCGACTTATATTGATCAAAGTGGCCATATTTTCATTACCAATTCTATAAAATGCAGATTTACTCATTGAAGTTATTAAATAATAAATTTTAATAAATTCTCCAACTCTCGGTGAGTATTTATTTTTCACAAAAAATAAACCTCAAAATAGACCACAATTTGCATGACTATTATCAACCTAAGCTACTATTGAAGGTTAAAATATTTCCAGTTGTTCAGCTGGGCTGCCATTTCACTCTTTTTACAGATATTATGAATTAAAATGAGTTATTCTTTTTATATTTTCTGTTAGCTGTTTCTATGTACTGTAGAAGTTCCTCAAGGACCAGAGACAGTTTGAAAACAACTCTCTTCAACTGAAGCAAATGGGACGAGACATTTTATGTCTAGTAATCTCTACTATTAGGTATCTCCCCCTCTTAACATTATGAATCATGGACAAGAAACTTTCTCAAAATAATCACCAACTTTCAGTATGTTCTTGCTTGGTATAACAGATATTTTGAAATGAAGTGTATTCCTCTAGAGACACAAAAATGTATGATGGTTATGGAGAACTTATAACCTCATTTTTTAAATTTTTGGATAAGAGACATTTTGGAATTAAAGTCCTCAAATGCAATTAGGAGAGGTGAAGAAAGAGCAGTTAGGAGAATATATGAAGGAAAGTTGGAAGGAGCAGAAGAATTAGCATGAAAACTTGTGGCAGTTGGAATGGTGCTTAGGTAGTGTTGCCAACTGTCTGGTTTTCGACCAGACAGTCTTGTTTTTAAATAAAACTGTGGTGTTTGGTCGGACGTCCTGAAAGGACATTAACAATCCGGTTTTCGGATCCCCTTAAATTAGGCTAAATTCATATTTATTAATTTCATTTTTTAAAAATTTCGTTCTTATTGGAGTGGCCTTCAAATTGCTTGACGACAATGGACACTGTGGTGTAATAAAAATACAAAGCCTCTTTGACCTCTTGTCGAACAAATGAACGTGCCAAGTATGCCCATTGTTGCACGGGGCTGATTGATGTAGTGAAGTATTTTGTCGCAGCTGTATTCTATTAGGGTACACGGACATGACATGAGTTTAGTTTAAAATTTAAGTGTTTAAGAACGGCATTGTAGTGACTGAGTGATACGTGTACATATAACATCGTATTATAGTGAGCTTCTCAAATGCAGCAGGCTAAAAAACACTGCCGTGAGTGTCATTTCAATGACAAATGGCTACAAGAAACAGACTTTTCGGGGTTGCTTTCAAAACAAGATGAATATACCGGATATTGTAAAACATACTGTATAAGTTTTACAGTGAAATACAACTCGGTGAAAGCGGTAAAGCATCATGCCAGTACCAAGACTCATATTGATAAGGTGTGAGATATGTTAAGAAACTCCAATGTTCAAAGGTATTTCGTGCCAGCGGGAACTAGTCAGGAAGACGAAGTGTCAGCAACAGATCTAATATTAACATACTATGGAGTGAAACATCATCACTGTTACCTTTCACAAGACTGTGGAGATATTCTCCTATCTCACTTTTTGTTTCAAGATTCGAAACTATCATCCAAAATTCACTGTGGATGGACTAAAGCTGAAGCTATAGTAGAGAATGTATTAGCTCCACATTCTCTGCAACAAATTCTGAAAAACGTTAGTACAACTCCATTCTCAATTGCATGTGATGCTTCAAATAAAGGAAATATGAAATTATTTCCAGTTGCTATCTGGTACTTCGACCAAGAAATGGGAATGACTTCAGCTGTTATAGATTTTTACAAAGCTGCTAATGAAACATCAACTTCTATAGCCAAGAAGCTTAAAGAGAGCATCATTAAGACTGGTCTTTCAAGATCGCAACTAATTGCTTATGGTGTGGACAACTGTTCTATCAATTACAGGAAAAACCAATCTGTTTTTGTGGAGTTGCAGGACATTGTCACATGCATCTACTGCACAATACTGTGAAATATGGACTAAAACTACTGTCATACGATGTTGAATTAGTAGTGGTTAAGGTATTTAATGAGTTTTCTTCAAGCGCGATAAAGGTGAGTGAGCTGAACTTTTTTTGAGTTCTTGCAGTCAAGAGTACTCCATCCTAATCCGCTATGTTCCTACACACTTTTTGACTCTTTTTTCTGCTGTAAATAGATTGTTCCAGAACTGGCCATTGTTGAAGTCCTATTTTCTAACCCAGGGTGAAGACAATACTGCCAAACTTATTTGGATATTCGTAGCCCATGAAAACCACAGTGAAGTGGACGATGAAGTAACATTCCCAGAGATTTAATTTATTTTGTCCACAATGTTATGCATTTATTTAATACAACCATAAAACACGTGGAAAGTGATTATATACAGATAATGAAATATATTCTGTATTCCTGAAGTTGCATACAGAAATTATTAATAGACAAAGAAATAATTTCTTCAGATCAAGGTATTATAAGAACTGGAAAATGTCCGCAACATGAACAAGCAAAATTTGTCAGAGCAGCTCAGCAAGTCTAGGATTCTGGAATATCTAGAAAAATGGTTTGACTTCAGTGCAGATTCAATTTTCAAGCTTAGCTCTGAGCTAAATCTTGAAGAGCCCCTTAAAATGGAGAACATAATGAAACTTATAGATTATTTCAACGTAAATATAAATGGTGACAAACTATTTTCTGAAATATGTGCACTGAATGACGTCTTGCCATTCATTAAGGACTTACCATACTCAAACATTTCAAACAAATGGGTGACATTTTTTTAAAAGCACATAATTTGCTGAAAGTTGTTCAACATGTGCTAGCAGTGCCACCATCCAATGCATTTGTAGAGCGGATTTTCAGTGCGATGCTAAATATCTGGAGTAATGAAAGAAACAGACTGAAAGTGGAAATGGTGAAAGCCAAACTATTTGTGAAGTTTAACTACCATATGAAATGTGCTGAATTTGCTAAATTTATCAAATCCGACAATGGGAAAGAACTTGTTAAATCTGTGAAGTCAGAAAAGAAGTATAACTTCAAAATATAACTAGCAAAGAGACTAGTGCGAGCAGTATTAGCAGTGAGTATCGTGTTAAATAAATGCATGCTTCCTGTTGTAGCAGCTATAATGTATTTATTGTGTAATTTGTTGTGAATAATAATAATACATTTTCGAGCTCTCCAGTTTTGGCTCCAGTTAAAGTTGGCAACCCTTTGCTTAGGAAAAGGCAATGATCCAAGTTCATGAAAGAAGTTTCCCATACCAGATATGGCTTACACAGATTAAAGCTTTATTACAATGAACTTTGTAGTATTGTTGCCAGAATAATTTGCACATCATGAAACTAATGAACGTACACAATATTTTTATTCTCAATAAGCTATTTGCCAATAATTAAGTCAGGTATCCAGTTACACTGGCATGATAATACATTTGCAACACAGTAATGTGCTGTCAGTGGCTGGAGTGGACAAAAATCTGTTTGCTTGGGTGTAAGCAAGCAAGAGAGAGAGAGAGAGAGAGAGAGAGAGAGAGAGAGAGAGAGAGAGAGAGAGAGAGAGAGAGAGAGAGGGAGGGTGGGGAGGATTAATTATTAGAGGTATCCTTTGTAAATCAGAGCACTGAAGCATAGTAGATACAAAATAAATTTTGCTGTATCATGAAAGTCTTTCTGGAGCTTGAAAATGCAAGCATGCGCTGCTGAAAAGTTAAGAAAAGTAACTTCTTTCCATGAATACCTTATATGCTCTGATATATAATGGATTGTGTAGAGAAAATAAAAACAAACCAAATTGAAAGCAATAGAATGGCTATGAATTTTGCAGCAATGGATTTTTTCTCTTACTGAGAGCTGTAGCAAGAGTTCTGCTGCCTAGACAAACATTTGTGTGTTGCTACTTGATGAATAATTATAGTTGAAGTGTCACCACCCAATATACCGCCAGTACCTATAATATTCTGCATGAACACAAAATAGTGGGCTCCTGTTTGGCATTAACTTAAGTCATCTACTGGTTAATCATGCAACCGAGGCATCATTATTTTTGTAGCAGGGATAGTCATTTTGTAGTTCACTGTGGAATCTTGTAGTGTGCAAGTACAAGGTAGTTTATCAAGCAGAATGTACACTACTACCCACCAGTTTATAGCTTTTTGGGCACTTAAATATAAAATGTTGGAGCCTTTTAGCATTTATACGGGCATCTACAAACAGTGCTGAAATTTTGCTATCATAGTAATATTGTACTGCTGTAGTATATTCAGATTTTCCTTTTCATGAGTTTATTTAACTCTTCCATCTATGCACGACAAAATCTGATTCCTGTTTAAATGGTTATGCATGTAATAGCTACTATCAATTTCGACATGAGCTCCAGGATGGATAAGATATTCATTTATATATTAAATAACATAACATTAATGTGGTGCAAATAATAGTAGTTAATTAACTTAAGTTCTACAGAAATAACTTATAAGCCTTAAGAGGACTGAAACTGAAATACACATATTTGGGCACTGAAATCATTGACTAACATTGAATAATATCATCAGGTAAGAAACCTGGTCTCTATTCATAATACTGAAATGTTTAATCTTAAAAATGCAAAGTATATTATCACTTAAGCCAAGGGTGGTGAAAATGCCTTCCTTCCGCAAGTCACCATATGCAACACGCACTGCATCACTCAGTAGCATGTGAAAAACAAAGGGATGGTGGCAGAGAGGCAATGGCGCCTACGAGTCAAAATGGCTCGCAAGTCGCATTTTCACCACCTCTGACTTAAGCATTGTATAAAAATCATACAGCACTTGTTCATCCTTTTATTCCTGAAAAGCGCACATTTTGAATGCGTTTTTGTTGAATTATTTTAATCGACCTTGAAAGGTGCGTGCACATGCACGTGTGTGTTCCCCCCCCCTCTTTTTTTCTCTAAATATACACCTTCTTTAGGTGCATGTATAGGAACCAAATATCAGAATTATCATTATGTATAGAATGTAGGAAATTACAGTAAAATACTTTCATTTAGATGAAAATGGCTAAAACACCACTTAGCTTATATCATATGATTTAGAAAATGTTTCAGGAACTATCATTCATAAAAATTGACTGTTAATTCACTATTGTAATTTGAAATGTGTAATACTTCTCTGAACTTGATAGTTCAGTATTTAAATACAGACATCAGCTTAAAATACCTTGCTGTTGCATGGAAAACTTTCATGATTAAACACAGCTTGCATGACAAAAACAGTTGGAACACATAAAGATCTTGCTGTATTGCGAGTAAGCCATGGTCTTCAGAACAAAGTATTTGCTGCAACTTTTCAAAACAGGTTCCACATGTTCTGTGCGATAAAAAATTTGAGAAATACCTTTCTGAGGTTGGTCTACCTAAGAGATGCAGGAGCATTCTATTGTCATGTATGGGACATTTTGGACCCAAGATTGGGAGTAATAAACTTTGTATATAGGAATTATGTTTAAAGTGAAAGAGTGTATTTTGCAGCATGTGAATATAATGGTCATTAGTTGCAGTTAACAGGATTAGAAACTTTCAATTAATCAAGTAACAATTATTTGAGATACAATAATACTCTGTAACATATGGGACACCAACATTTCCACCATAGTACACATGGTAAACTACAATCAAACATTTCTGTGAACTAATTCAAATGTTTTCTAATAATTCTTGAAGAGTTATTACCTCACATTTATATCCAAGTCAAACACTATTTTCACATTGTAAGTAATTTTAAAAAATTAATATAACTATAGTTATGTTTATTTCCATAAATTTTACAAATTAGTATACATTTCTTTACTTTCTTATCACTACACTGAGTTTGTGTACCCTGGGACCCAACGGACTCAAACCCTGTTGTTGCCAAGCTATTGGGTCCTGCTTATATCTTAAATCTAATACCTACTATTGTTTAATTTTCTTCTTCATCTTGCTTGCTAATTTTTCTCAACCATTTGGCTCCTACTCTGCCCAGAAAGTAGATTTTGCATTCATTAGCCTTTTTGCTTAGTTTTCTTTTGGTGAATTTGCCCATTCCTTTTTACATATCCTCTCCCTAAACATCTTAGTTTCTTCACATTCTAAAACTATATGCCATTCTTTATCTTTCAGGTAACACAAGGCATTTCTCCAAATCACTCCTCTTCTCAAACCTTTAAATATCACCACCCCTGTTCTAGCTCATGCAAAGCCTTCTCTTGCTGCTTTATCACATATGTCAACATAATTTTCCTGTTCCAGACCACATTTATTTCTCTATATATTCCCAGTGAGCTTTTCAAATTGAAACTCGCTAATATCTCTTGTCTTTCAGTATCTTCCAGTCTTAACCTAATTTCTTTCCAAAAACCATTTTGTAACGATTCCCTAGCTCTCCACATTTCCTCAAAACCAATTTTCATCATAATTTTTTTTATCTTACTGAGCCAAGTATATGATATTTATCTATATCTACATATACATCTACACTACTAAATGAAAGCTTTGACTTCAGGTCATATGGATAATCTTTACCTTTTCCTACTATTACAAAAGCGAAAGCTTCTAGCAACCTGCTTTGTTGGCATTATCAGCAACCTGCATACAGTAAGCATGGGGCATCTGATTTCATTGTTGTTGGTCTTGACAGTTCCTATCGGTTTATTTATTGTAAATGAACCTGCGTGAACTGTCTATTGAAACTGTCATAATTTGATTCAGATGAAAGTACAATAGTGTTTTTAGCTGCGGCTTTGGACATGTATCCTGACATACTAGAGAAATCCCAACTTCCAGGAGCAAGGAGGGGACCACTCAAAGTCATACATTTATTTGACGATAATTTTGACACACTGATTGAAACAAAATGGCTCCTAAAAAAAAGTTAGTAATATGAAAACCAGGCTAAAAAGGAAAATGGAGGTAAACACAAGCTGACTACACACTGCTCCTTAGGCAGTGATACACCTAAATCCTATTTCTCATAATCTTGCCCCGCAGACATGCATTCTTCCACGCTGCATTTTCTTCCCCTTTCCCCTAACTAATGTACACCTTCGAATGGTAACAAACAAGCCATGTGCAGTCCAAGAGGAGGCGATAAAAGTGTATAAACACATTGTCATGATAGATGCACATGCTTTCATCATTCTGAGAGGCAGATTTAAACCCAAGGATCCTTAGTCTATTTTTACCTTTTTTACCATGTACATAGTAGGCAAAGGTTTTGCATTCCGCCCAAAAACTTGATACCAAGATTTCAATGGAAATGCATGTTTTGTGGTCCTCTGAATCAAAAAAATCGTTTTTAGAAAAAAGTGTGTGAGAGAGAGATAGAGAGAGAAGCATAACTCAAAAATGAAAAGTAGATAAGTATCAAACTTGGTATTTAGGTTCAATACCTTCCAAAGATGCGACACAAAGATTTTCAAGAAAATTCCCCCACCCCAAACTACCCTTTACACGGAACATTTTTCGAAATTTTTTAGCAATTTTGATTAAAGCACCATATATTACAGACATTTACATGACAAATAAAATGTATATCTTGAATTTTCTGGGAATATCCTGTGAAGTCCTCTTCATTCGGAGCATATTTGTATAATCTTATATAACTGATAAACGTTAAGCGATAGTTAAAAGTGTACTACACAAAAAATGTAGATCTGTTTAAAACACCAATTTATTTCAAATAAGTTTTTGTCGGCATAAGGCATTTCTGAGATATCCATTATTAAAGATTTGAATTGTTCATTACTTGGTCGTTCTTTTGAAGTCCTATCAACATTCAGTTGTTTCTCACGATTGTATGGAAACAGTATGGAATTTTAAGGCCAGCATATAGCGACCAGTTCTTAAACATTTGACTATTGCTATTCTCTTTGTATCCTAACGAAATGTGTAATGTAGTTATTTCTGCGAAGGTTTATTTGGATTAAAATGTAGTAGATAGAAAAATAAGCTTTAGTAAGAATAGCTTGTATGCCCACTAATAAACGACAGAGGGTAAAGAAAGCCATGTGAATATATCACATAAGAATTTTTTGATAAGAATTTACATGCATTCCAGATGCCTTAACTCTATTACGTAATATATTTAATTCATACGGTTATGGAAATGTATATTTGGCAATTATCTTTGAATATATTAAGGTAAATCAGCATGTTAAATAAGGAACTATCTTGTATCGCGTAACAATTTATTCCACGACAACAGCTAAGGAGAGGTGACTAGTGCACGTGACTGCTAAGAGATATGGGGCAAAGTTATATAGAGCAGACCTTAGCATAGAGTTTCTGGTAGCTTGTTCTAGATATAACTCTTATGATTAGAAGTTTTGCATGTGATAATTGTTTTGTATTCATACACAAATAAAGCAATTCAGAATCTTTCATTTTGTATTACAGTTGCAATTTGTTGTTTTCTTTTTCATGTTCTCTCTTAAGAATTTCTCTCTCAATTATAGGCTCCTCTTCATTATCTCCATTTCATTGAAATCCTGTGCAGTGTCTTTGAAATCTTCTTTTTGCAGATGTGTCACAACATTGTGTAATACAAAGCAGCATTTTTGGAATGTTTGATAAGCCAACTCTAAAGACACATTGCAAAATAGGAAACCACCTCTTTAGTTGACCAAAACAACACTTTATTGCAACCTTCTACTATTTTAAATGCTTGTTAAATGGCTTTTGACTATCCTGTGTTGAATTACAATGGGGGTAATTAGCCAGGGCTCTAGGTCATACCTTCATCAACCAAAATGACATTGTTCTCAGATCCACCAAGTACACCCCTAAGATTTGGATTTTTGCATATTGGATTGTCATACACTGACCCAGGCCAGCTAACCTCAACACCTGTGAACTGTTGCTTTGCATGTAACCTGCACATTGATACTTGCGTAACCATTTCTATTAACATATTTGTTGCCATACTGCATAAGGTTTGAGATTTACAGATACGTACAATTTGCATTTTTTGCCACAGTCACATCATGGCAGAAATTTGATCCACAAGTCAGTTTTTATTTATTTATTTTTATTATTTTTAAAGAAATCCTAACCACTATTTTACTTACTGTAATTTGATGAAAGCCATATCTTCCGCTATGACAGACTGCAATCCTGGATCAACCAAATACCAAAGGAAAATCTTCTTTCTCTGTTCTGATGGCAGCGCTTCACCTCTTCTTTCCTCTGTGTCTGGCAGAAAATGATTTGCAGTCCACTTAATATTTTCTTCATTGAAATGATATAGAGGTTTATAATGCTCTCCAGGTGAACATCGGTGTAGTTTGCAGCACTTTCATGTCATATACACACTGCTAATTGGAGCCATATTTGCAAGCTGCAAAGGTGAGTCTACAGCTGACCAGACTTCTTATTTTAGAAATAATTGGTTCTGAAGTGAAGCCAAAGTTCACTTTATTCATATAATTTATCTAATGCTGAGGCCAGAACTTCAAGGCAAAGGAATAGCTTCTTCCTTCATTTCATCATCACAAGCTAAAGCTTTTGCTTCACATCTTATTCATCAATTCCAAATTATAAGCTTCAAAATTCGAAGGAAAAGCTTTTGCTTTGCTTTATTCATGTAGCTCCATGGGTCATATGAATAAAACTGATGCACAAGCTAGGAAGAAAAAGCTGGAAGTCAGAGAATTTGCTTGCAAACAAAAGGTAGAAGCAAAACTTTGACTTCAGATTGTATGAATAATCTTTACCTTTTCCTCTTACGTTTTCCTTCTATGACAAAAGGTAAAGCTTCGAGTAATCTGCTGCGCTGTCATTATCAGCAATCTGTGTCAAGTAAACCCGGGCATCGGATTTCATTGTTGTTGGTCTTGATAGTTCATATCGGTTTATTTATTGTAAATGAGCCTGCATGAATAGTCTATTAAAACTGTCATCATTCGATTCAGCTGAAAGTTTGGTTTATGCAGAAAGTACAATGGTGTTTTTAGCTGCGACTTTAGGCATGTATCCTGACATACTAGAGAAATGTCAACTTCCGGGAGGAAAGAAGAGGCAACTCAAAGCCATACATTTATTTGAGGCTAAGTTTGGCACACCGATTGAAACAAAATAGGTGCTAAAAAGTTAGCAACATGAAAGCCAGGCTAAAATAGAAAATGGATAGGAACACAAACTGACATACACACTGATCATTAGACAGTGATACACCTAAGGGTTTCTAGTAGCTTGTTGTAGATCCAAATCTTATGATTAGCAGTTTTGTACGTGATAATTGTTCTGCATTCATATACACATAAAGCAATTCGAAATCTTCCATTTTGTATTATAGCTGCAATATGTTGTCTGTTTTCATGTCCTCACCAAAGAATTCCCCTCTCAGTTACAGGCTCCTCTTCGTTATCACCATCTCATTGAAATCCTGTGCAGTGTCTTCAAAATCTTCATCTTGCAGATGTTTCGCAACATTGTGCAGCACAAAGTGGCACTTTTGGAATGTTTGATGAGCCATCTCTAAAGACACTGCAAAATAGGAAACCACCTCTTCAGTTAACCAAAACAAGGCTGTAGTACCACCTTCTCTTTTCTTAAATGCTTGATAAATGACTTTTGACTGTCCTTTATTGGATTACGATGGGGGGTAACCAGCTCTGTAGGCCATACCCTTCATCAACCAAAATGACAGTGTTCTCAGATCCACTAAGCACACCTCTAACATTTGAAGTTTTGCATATTCGATTGTCATTGCACTGACCCAGGCCAGCTGACCTCAACAATTGTGAACTGTTCTGTTGCTTGTAGCCTGCACATTGATACTTGTGTAAACATTCCTATTGATACATATATTCGTCCCATATTGCATAAGGTTTGGGATTTGCAAATATGTATGATCTGCATTTTTCTAGCCACTCATTTTTTTGCCACAGTCACATCATGGAAATTTGATCCACAAGTCATTTTTTTAATTTACCTTTTTACTCGGTGTAGTTTTTTATGAATTGTATTTCTTTCGCTATGCTGGACTGCAATCCTCGATCAGCCAAATACCGAAGAAAAATCTTCCTCTGCTCTGACGGCAGTGATCAACCTTTTCTTTCCTCTGTGTCTGGCAGAAAATGATTTGCAGTCCACTTAACATTTTCTTTGTTGAAAAGATATTGAGCTTTTTAATGCTCCCCAGGTGGACATTGGTGTGGTCTGTAACACTTTTCATGGCATACACATGCTGCTAATTGAGCCATATTTGCAGTCTGCAAAGATGAGTCTACAGCTGACCAGACTTCACATTTTAGAACTAATAACTTCTGGAATGAAGCCAGAGCTTCGCTGTATTCATACAATTTATCTAACACTGAAGCCAGAGCTTCAAGGTGAAGGAAAAGCTTGTTCCTTTGTTTCGTCATCACAAACTAAAGCTTTACCTTCACATCTTATTCATAAATTCCAAAGCGTAAGGCTTCAGAATTGGAAGGAGAAGCTTTTACTTTGCTTTATTCATATGACCCAAAGCTCTTAAGAGTATTTAAACATTAATGATATATAAAATGTTTCATTACATTAGAAGAATTTTGAAAATTTGTATATGTGCAGCGATGAGACTTCTAAGCCACATTGGTGGGTCAATGTTTCTAATCGCATCCTTGAAATCATATGTGATACAATCAGGAGTGTGATGCTACTTATAATGATATTTCCTGGCAGGAACCATTACACTCACTTTAACTCCATCCATGCCACAGACTTCTATAACATTGCCTGGGTATGCCACCTCCTTATAACTGACCAAGCACTAATCACCTTTAGTGAGTTTCACATTTGAAATGGACCTAGTACTGGTAATAGGTTCTTCACTCTCCAGGGCATTGTGTTTGAAGGAAACCACATTATTTGGTCCAGCACGTATAATATGTTATGCCTTTATCCTGGACAGAGCAGCAGTTCCTTCCCAAGGCTTGTTTTTTTCAACAAGGGATTGTATTTCATTCTGGGAAATGTACAGAGTGCATATTGATGGGACAAGTTCATTTGCTAACTTTGCAAACTCTCCTGTATTCTGTACAGTATTGATATTGCCTTGGCTCATGGTCTTTAGTAGTACAAGCCTTTTAATATTGCCTCCCACACCATAACTATTCCTTTGCCAAGGGAGGTGGCAAAATATTTCCAACTGAAGTTTCTTTGATACTTTTTGCTAAAAGTTTCAGTATATGCACCATGTATTTATTCTTGAACTCGGATGAAGGTCCATCACTTCATATGATGTCCTGAGTAACACCAATTTCTTCACTCATTATCTCATAGTGTGTCATTAGCATTACATACACAATGTCTTTGTCTTTATGTAAAATATCAGGATACAAGAGGAAGGTTCTGCAAGACCCATTTAAGAACATAGCTGCAGTAAAAAATGTAACACTTAATCAAGATCAAAGGGCACTCTAAATCTTGTTTTAATACTCACAGCTGTATGAGATAGCAAAATCAGTTTGCACAATCATACATTTTCTAGTTTTTGATCAGTTAAGAAAGCATTTGCTTGTATTTTTTTTATGTGAGCATGATGAAGAAAGTTTTCATAACTTGAAGCAATATGTTCATGTAATTCACCAGCACAGTCATCTTTCATGCTTCCATGAGCATCCTTTTCCCACTGCTTCTATGTGACATGCTTTGCAGGCTCTTCAGGAACTGAAATATAATTTCCATTGCAACATTTTTCACATGTATTTTTCTAACAGTTAGAATTTAGAGTGTCATTACATAAAACAAAATTTAAAAATTTGTTCTGTCCAATTCTAAGACCATTTAACTTGAGTATAAAACCTTCATGGATTCTACAGCAACTCTGATCCACAAGAGTATCCTTGAGCAGGAGAACATTTTTTGGATGCAGACGACAAAATTGTGCCAAACACTTTTGAACTTCGGATGGTCATTTTTAAACAAATAAAATGCCTCTCTTAAAAACATAATGAGAGAAGGTTTTTCAAGTTTTTTTCTTTCCTTCTTCCCATTTAGTTTTGCAGTCTCTCAATCTAGGAGCTGTATACACTATATCACTGAAAACAAAAGGAGCTTTTAACAGTGAGGTGCTTATTTTTAACATGCTGCGCTCTTGTGAGAAGGAATTATACACTTTTGTAATTAGTTGAATACTTACTTTGGTTTTGCTATACCACAGACTACAGCTTTCTGTTTTGTTGGAGATTTTGGCAATGCCTTCATAGTTTTATTCACAGCTTTTCCATAGCTCTGTTCTGGTAAGGACAAATTAATTTTTTTTCCGTATCATCATCATGAGCACATTTATAAGCTAAATTCTTGCATGCTCTCTGTGCCCTGTTTCTGTCTCTCTAATTTTTGCTCCTCTGCAACTTATCTATGCTACTCATAGACATATTTTTCTTTTTTCTCAGTTATTTTAACCTTTTATATTCTTTTCTGTGAAATTCTGGATCTTCCATCTTTTTCTTTAGTCTCAGTTTCTTCATTCTTTCAGCACAAGTGCTCTTTTTATTTATAGTTGAGACATTCATTGTACATAACCTGTAAAAATAAGTGTCAAGTATGGGACAACAATAAAGAGCTCATAAATCCTTAAAATACAGATCTTAAAATAATTAAAATATTTTGTGGACAGCATTATATCTTTGCTTTACAGCTGCTGTATTAAGATTTAAATGCTACAAATAACATGTATAATCTAAAAAATTTACTTTTTCATGTCTTGTATGGTACAGCAAAAGTATATGCATAATTAGCTAAATAAATCTTTTAATATTTTAACATGTAGTCAGTTGGTTAGGACTTTTCCTTTGATATCAGAACTAAAGCATCACTTACTCCTTTGACACAATTAACTGGTATGACGTAATCAAATGTAACCACTAAAATACAATACATGTTGACAATGACAGTCATTTTGAAAACCAGGTTGTGCAATACTGCAGCTAAAAATTCATTTGTAAACATAAAAATTACCCCATTTCCACTATGTATTACAATTACAATACAAAATATTAGCAAATTTTTCATTTTTAAATTTCATGTGTCTTGTCCCTGTTTCTGTGGAATGCTCCTGCACAGTTTATAAAATAGTGAACAAATGTGAAAACATAGGATTGGTAGTGGACTGGTAAAGAAAAAAACTGAAGTTTTCACATTTTAACAGGAAAAGCATGGTAATTGAAACAGTTCCTTTGAAATTTCCTAAAATAATGCAGCAAACAGGAATCAGAAAGCAGCAAATTCACTAAATTTTGGACCTTACAACACAGTGCAAATTCAAAACGTTCGTTGTAATTAGTAAACTATTTGTCACTAATGTAATTTAACCTAGTCCTTTCATTTAATTTATCTGTATGCATTGCATTCTGTGCACCGGACTGACTATACAAGGACTAAAGCACCTGCAGGTGAGTGATGTGTGCTGCAGCTACAGTCTCGCATTAGCAAACACTTTTAATCTAGTGGCACTGAATATTGTCTCTCTAGAGCTTGAATATTTTATATGAATGAATGATTGGTTGTCTACATGCAATTTATACAATGCTTACAATACAGTAGAGTTGCTTATTATTTCTCTTCCCCTTATATTTAACATTCTGTTGTATATATAATGGGGAAGTATAATTTACCACTATTTACTTTTTTGCCTTGTTACCCTTTTTCCGTATCTTCTCCAATCTGCTTTGCATCTCTTCTAACCACGTTAACCTAAGTTTTCCTAAATATTTCCTGCTTTCTCCATATATTCATTTGATGTTGTATTAAAAATCTTCCTAACTCTTAGCCCTACTGGTAAATTTTTCCATTTCTCTAGTATTAAATTCTCTCTTCCTTTATCTGGTCCTCGCATTCCAGAATATAATGCCAGTTGTCATGTAATCCATTACATTTAGTACACCTCTCCTCCCTTCTTCTCCCTATTAGGCCACTTAAATTCATTACACCTGTCCTTGCCCATGCATACCCCATTTTGGCCTCTTTGTGGCATACTTCAATGTATCTTTCTTTTCTTCATTCTGTTTTAAAATGTTTATAATCTATTAATGGACTTTTTCCTTGAAACTACTTATAATTTCTTGCTTTTCAATATCCTCCACTCTTTTTCTAATTTCTTTCCAGAAACCCTTACTTTTGTTGTTTCTTTCTGCCCATGTTTCCCCCATTCCTATTTCTTCCAATGTTGTCTATCTTCTGCATCCAAGTTTCTTTTTTCCCCATTTTCTCCTGTACAGCCAGACATTGCTTTAGTATCTCATTTTCCTCTAGTAGCTTTATTCTCAACCAGTATTTGATTGCCCTTTCTACCATTTTGCCTTTAGCTCCCACCCTCCCTAGTTCTCCTTGTGCTATTCCATTCGGTGAACTCCTTGGTAATCCCAGACTTATTCTGCAAAAATTCCTATGTATAGCATGTACATTTTCCCATCCTTTTTCCAGCCCCCATATCTCTGCTGCGTATAACATCTCTGCTTCCACCATTGTGCTATATATCCTTTCTAGCCACACAATTTGCATTTCTGGTATTTTGTTCATTCACATATGCTCTGATTACCTGTATTGCTTGTTTCCCCTTTGCTAGTACTTTTTTCTTCTCTTCTCCCCAATCCCCTTCACTATTGAGCCTTACTGCTAGATAGTCGCTACTTCCAGCTCTGCTCCTTCCCAATACCATTTTTCGGTCTTTCTTAGTTTATATCCTTTCTTAAAAATCATGATTTTCGATTTCTTTTTGTTTATTCTTAACCCGCAATCTTTACAGTATTTGCCAATTGCTTCAATAGCTTTACTTAGCCCCACAACTGAGATGGAACTTGCCACTAGATCATCTGCAAACAATAATCCTGGTATTATTATTAATAACTGGTGAGTCCTTATTCAAATTTTTATCTGTTCTATAATATCATCTATAAATAGGTTAAATAGCACTGGACTAAGTTTGCACCCTTGTCTAAGTCTTGAATTATTTGCGTTCTCTTCATTAATTCTTCCCTTGGCTATTTTCTCACAGCACTCATTATTTGCATATAAATGCTTTATATTCTTTATAAATGATTTGCTCACTCCTTTCTTAACTAGTTTTAACCGTAGTGCATTCCTGTTGATAGTGCAAATGCTTTTTCTAAATGAATAAAAATCATGTATACCCTGCCCTTTTTATACCTCAGTATTTATCCACCATTGTCTTTATAATTAATATGTTATCTGTTGTTCTCTTTCCTTTTGTAAATCCTCTTTGGAATTCTGATAGCTTCCCACCTTTCTCCGTCCATCTCTGCATTCTGTCAGCTAGTATCTCTGTGTATACTTTACTTATCACTGCTAGGAGGATAATACTCCTGTAATTTATAGGATCCTCTATTTCTGCTTTGCCGTTATGTATTGGTATTACAATTCCCGTTTTCCAGTTCTCTGGGGGCAATACCCCTTTCACGCATTGAGTTAAACAATTTCACTATTAACCTCAGCCTATCATCATTTTCGCACCATGCTTTCCAGAATTGACCTGGTAACCCATCGATCCCACAGGCCTGGTTATTTTTTAACTTTAATATTTGTGTTTTTACTTCATTTATTTTAATTTCTTTGTCTAAATCCTCTATATACTGTATTCGTTTTTTTAAACTCTCTTGACCTTTGACTAATGTTTGCACCCCGTATAAACCTTTAAAGTAATTGCACCATGTTTCCACCTGTATGTTGTCCCCCCCCCCCCACTTGTGTTCTTATATATCCTTTTCGCCATCTTCCATATCGCCTTCATATCCTGATTTTTTGCTACTTCATTTTACGACTTAATTTTTCCCCTCATTCTTTCTTTTTCGCCTCCATTAGATATTTATAGCCCCATCTTTGTATTAAAAACTTTTCTTTATCTTTTTGTTCTCCTGTCTGCCCCCATTTCTTTAGTTCTCTTTCCACTTTTTTCTTTGTCTCGTAACATTCGTGATCATACCATCCTTCTCCATTTTGTGAATAAGTATTATTCTCCTTCATTTTCCATTCTGCCTTTTTTATTACCTGCTCCATTCTCAACATAGCTTCCTCTATTTCACCCTTTTGTATCAATCTTTCCAGATATGATAGCCCTACTATTTCCACCCCCTTCTCTAGCTCTTTGCAGAATATTTCCCTATCTTTATCCCCCCATCTGTATGCTCAGAGTTGTATGCTCTGAATTCCTTAGTGCTTTTATCTGATTCTATTCTTTTCACCTCGCTTTTAATGTTAAAACTTACTTTTAATGGGAAGTGACAACTAGTAAAAACACTGTTCATGACTTCAAAGTTGCACAGTATGTATCCAACTCTGTTGAGTATAGTATATAATCTATCACACTTTATCCATTCTTATTTGTAAACGTGAACTCCCCTTCTTTATCCCTCCCTGTTAATCCATTGCATATACCTAATCATATTCATTTCATAAAAGTCGATCAGCTTCATTCCCTCACAATTGCATATTTTGTTTCTATTCTCCTAGTTTCTATATCTGCTGTATTCTTTATATTGTTTTGTACTTCACATATTCTGATTTGCTCTTCCCTTATCCTTGCATTGAAATCTCCTACAATTATTATATTTATTTCTACATATTTACCCTGTATTTCTTCTTAATCTTGCTGCACTTTCTTGAACATATTTTGATCATAGAATTTTGAAACACTTGGTGGGTTGTACACAACTCCTAAGCACAGCTTTCTTTTGCTCACCTCTCCTACTTCCATTATGCATCACAATACCATCCCCTTTCCTATTCCATTTAGTGCTTTCTCTTTTATTTTCTTATTCTTCTTCACGAGTATACCTGTTCCCCCTGACATCTGCCCTTTCTCTTTCTTCCTTACTCCTTCTTTACCATAGAAATTATAATTGCTAATAACCACTTTTGTCTCTTTATTTAACCAAGTTCCCACTACTGCCAACACATCAATCACTTTTAACACTCGGAATATTTCACCGTTACCAATTTTGTTCCACAGTCCCTCCACGTTCCATACACCCACTGAGAACACTGATCCCTATACAGCCCCTCTTTTGTCATATCTTAGTTGTTCTGTCCTTCCTCTCTGCCTTGTCCTCTGTGAGTCCCTGTCTTCTCTCAGCTGATCTTCTAGTTGTAATATACTTCCACTTGGTGATGACATACTTAATCCAGCTGCCTCGTTATGAACTCTTAGACCTGCTGATGCTGCTACGGCCAACTTCTTTTCATCATCCTTTAGCTCATCGCTAGGAATGATGTCCTTCCTTGGTGATGTCACATGTCGTCTCTCCTCTTTTTGATGTATCTCCTCTTCTGCTGCCCTGCTCGAATCTCGTTCTGCCAAGTGTAAAATTCTTCGCCCGTCAATGTCCTCTCCTTGCTGAGTCATGACATTTTTCTTCCATTGATCCAAAGCGTTAGCCCTCTAACATATGCTATTTTCCCTTCTTCTTTGGCCTTCCTCATTTCCTTTAACAAAATCTCTCTCTGTTCTCTTTCTTTTTTCCCAAAGCCTTGTTCTATAAATATTTTGGTACCCTTAAGTTTTCTTGCATTTGATAGGATTAACATTTTAAACTTCATGGTGCTAGGTTTTTCCAGTATCTGTTTGTTGTTTGAATTTTTTCTCCCTAATCAAAATGAATAGATTATTTCAAAACCATGTATCTGCAACTCTAGTTTGTTTTCTATATTTCTTCTACTTGCTGCCATGTTCTTTTTCCTTGTTCTTCCACTACTCCAAAAATTATGATATTTAACTTCCTATGTCTTTCCTTTTCTCTCTCCATATTTGTTACTTTCTGTTCTGGTATTCACAGCTCTATCTTGTATTCTTCTTCAAATCCTTTTATTCTTCCTTTTAGTCCATCTATTTTCTCTGTCAGCTTGGAGTCCAGTCTTTTCTCCATTTTTCTAATCTCTATCAGTTCCTCGATCTTTTTTTTTTGTGTTAGTAGGCCCATTACATTCTGTTCTGAAGATCCAGGCCTTGGGTTCATTTCTATTCCTCCAATCATTAATAGTATGGTCACTACTATTAAAAGCAATGCCACTGATGTAACTCATTCCATTTTCTTCTTCTGGTAGTTTATACTTCTAGCATTAAATGCTTCAATTCTCGCTCAGTAAATTTCTGTCGATATCCCCATACTTCCTTCTTGTCATGTATATGGAGCTATTCGCTGACACGTCCGTTTGCTACACTTGCTCAATTGCAACTCCATATTTTATATCACACTAGCAGGTGTTAATTTTGTTTTCACAAGTGATACAGCTTCTTAATCACACTTATCTAGGGCTCTTTTTTTTAAAAAAAAAAGGTTTCAAAGTACTCTTATCTGAGGCTTAATTGGAAACCACAAATTCAAGAATTTCCCACCTGAGAGAGAGAGAGAGAGAGAGAGAGAGGAGGGAGAGCACGCACACATTACTCATTAAAATTGTCTATGAATAGAGCATTCAGAAGCCTGGCATTATTAGTTTTTGTCATGCCAGCTTTAACTGTCCCAAGCCCAGTAAATATTTCATCACAGTTTAAAAGGTATTCTTGAGCATTCATTTGCATCATGTAATGTTTCTATCTATTTCTAAGAGGGTTAAGACAGGGTATTCCTCAAAACCAATGTCTGATATGTGGTGGTAATGAAGACATTGAACACACAGTATTTAAGTGCCAAGGAACAGAAAATTGGAGAAGAGAATTTATTAAAAAGAAGTGGTTGAAGGGGAATAGAAATACACTTATAATCGAAATGATGTGCAAGGATGCTAGGAGCATTGGACAGTTTTTGTGTATGGTCACTGGCTTTGGACAGTGGATAGAAAAAAGTAAGAGGTACTGTATCTTACTTTGAATGGAAAACTATGGTGAATGTGTGATGGTAAAGTAATCAATAAGTGACAAGTGAAAAACAAGTGGAAATGGGACATGAAAAACTGAAGCAAGATAATTTATTGATGGGAAATTGTAAAATGTAGATAAACTGTAGTGATTGTCTACAGAATGAGTGGCCAGGGTCAAAGTTCAGTAGACAATCAAATGTAAATCTCTTAGCACAATAAATAAATAAATCAATCAATCCTTTCAGCAGCTGTCTTTTAGGCTCCGTGACTTTGATGCATACCATGGCCATAACAACGAAAAACAAAGAAAATAAAATACACTTGATGCAAGTGGAGTCAACCTAAACACTCTTACTAGCTTCACTCACCTATTTATTTTGTAGAACATGTATCGTGAGCATGAGGTCACATCATCTGCTGCCTGTTGACTGTCGGATCAACTCTCAAGTCGTATTGTTGAAAGCCTGGCGTGTCCTCTGGTGGCCTATGGATGAAACTAAATAGAGGGTTATCTGTTTCTGGCAAATCTAAGTTCATGATGCGGTTTTTAAACTTCTTTATGTAAATCTTCTCGCATATTTCAAGCTCTTTGGGTTTTTGGGTTGGTTTCAGCAACTGGATATTGGTGTCTATTTCATGGTTTTGAGTCCAGAAGTGAAAAGTAACTGCTGATTTGTCGGTCTGTTTGAACTTTATGCAATGCCGGTGTTCCTTGAAGTGGGTGTCTATGTTCCTTTTCGTTTTTCCAATGCAAACCTTTTCGCAATTTTCACATTGGATCCTGTAGTTTCCTGACTTTTTATCCTGGGGTATGGGATCAGATTTTCTTGCTTTAATGAGATTCTTGATGCCAAATTTGTTGTAAGGTGTCAGGGTGGTGATGTGATTCTTGAATATTTTCTGAAATTTGTGAAAGAGACCTGGTTGGTATGTGAATTTCCTGAAGTTGATGTTTTCTGCTGCATTAGAAAGTGTGTTGACCAGTTTGATGCATTATTGTCTTTTGAATTTACGTATTTACAGGCAGCTGATGATGTTAGCTCATGCTCACGATACATGTTCTGCAAAATAAATAGGTGAGTGAAGTTAGTATTTGTATTTGTTTATTGTGCTAAGAGTTTTACAATTTGATTGTCTACTGCACTTTGACCCTGGCCACTCATTCAGTAGACAATCACTACAGATTATTTACATTTTACAATTTGTCGTCAATAAATTATCTTGTTTTTTCAGTTTTTTCATGTTCCATTTCCAATTGTTTTTCACTTTTCACTTATTGATTACTTAACCATCACACATTCACTATAGTCTTCCATTCAAAGTAAGATACGCTACCTCTTACTTTTCTCTATCCACTGTCCAAAGCCATTTATTTTTTACTTTACACAAAAACTGTCCAATGCTTCTAGCGTCCTTGCACATCACTTCGATCATAAGCGTATTTCTATCCCCCTTCAACCACTTCTTATTAAAAAAATTCTTTTTTCCAATTTTCTGTTCCTTGGCACTTAAATACTATGTGTTCAATGTCTTCATTACCACCACATATTGGACATTGCTTCTGAGGAATACACTCTTAACCCTCTTAGCCTCCATGCTCCGGTTCTTACCCATGCAATAGATCTCTCTCTTCTTTATTTACTATGTCTATATATTTTTGCCTACCCCATGTATCTTTCATTGGTCTATAACAAACTAATGAGCTCTTTTTGGCAATCTCACTGAACATGATTTGTATTTCTATATCTTCCAGTCTTTTCCTTGCCTTTTTCCAAAAATTTTTCACATTATTTTCTCTCCTTCTCCACATGTCTCCTAACCCATTTTTCTCCAAAATGTTCCATAAATTACTTACCCATCCATCATTCATTAAGCTATTCTCTTGGTATTCTATACATTGTCTTAACACATTACTTTTTCCTAGATTTAAAGTTCTGAACCAAAATTTCAAAGCTCTTTCCATTATCTTCCCCTTAGTTGCCACCCTGCCCATCTCTAATTGTGCTACTGACTTACAATTGCCTTCGGTAATCCTAGTATTTCTGTACAAAACATCCTGTGCACCTCATCTATACTTTCCCATCCTCTATCTAATCCCCATATTTCTATACCATACATCATTTTTGCCTCCACAACCATCTCATAAACTTTTTCCAGCCATTTAACATTTATATTAGGTACTTTATATTTGCAGCTTCTAATTGCTGCCATCACCCCTTTACCTTTTGCCAATGCAAACTTCTTTTGTTTCTCCCATTTATTACCTCCATCTATTTTTACTCCTAAATAAATACAGTCATGCGCCACCCTGTAATCTGTATCCTCTCCCTTTCACTTTTCATATTTGCTTAATTTCCCTCCCCCCCTTTTTGAATACCACAATCTGTGTTTTCTCTTGATTCACTTTTAACCTCCATTCTTTACAATATACATCAATTGCTTGTAATGATTGTTTTAAATCACTTACTGTAATAGATCCTACCACTAGGTCATCTGCAAAAAGAAGTCCTGGGATTTGGATGTTGTTAATTACTGGTGCACAGTTATTATTCCTTCCAATTTCTAGTAAGACATCATCTATGTGTAAATTAAATAAAACTGGGCTTAACTTACATCCTTGCCTGAGGCCTTTCTTTTGTTGAATTTCTCTTGTTACACAGCCTGTCTCCACCCTTACACAGAAGGTGTTCTCAAAATACAGTACTTTAAGAATATTCACCAATTGCTGACTTACTCCCTTACACACTAATTTATGCCACAGAAGTTGTAGCTCAATTCGGTCATAAACTTTTTCTAAGTCTACAAAAGTATACAAACATATACAATTTACCCCTTTTTTCTTTTAAATATTTGTCTGCTAATGTCTTTATAATAAATAAATTATCAATTGTTCTCCTTCCCTTGCGAAAGCCCATCTGGAATTCCGAAAGGATATTATATTCTTCAACCCAAAATTGTAGTCTAGCTGCCAAAATGGCCGCAAAAAGCTTTCCTATATTAGATAATATGTATATGTAATATTTATTGAGTGCCAAAATAATTACAATCATATTGGGAGTGACTGCTTCTGGCCCTGGCCATTTTATAGTCATCTCCCCTCCTTTGGTTATAATAATAATAATAATAATAATAATAATAATAATAATAATATATTAATCTATTGAGCATTAAGTTATTACATATTAGATGCCTTCTCGGATTACTATTACATGTTAATGCAATTAGTAATTCTTATATTTATTTGTATTTACATTATTTTCTTCTTTTAACCATCCATATCCATTTATTTCTATTCATTCTATACCATGAACTTTCTTTTCTCTAATAATTTTAGTTACTTTCTCTGCTTGTCTCTTTCCCCTATTCTTACGTTAGGTCCCCATTATTATAATTTCTATGTTCGTATATTTGTCCTTTAACATTTATATATCTTTCTCTAAAAGATGGTACAGTCCAAGATTGTGAAATTGTGAAGCAGCCGGTTTAGCTTTCACAATTCCAAAATCCCAATCTCCTTGTTGGCCACTATTGCGATCCCATTCTGTTACAGAAAGGTGTAAATCTCTCTAAAGTTTTTTTTACTTCTCAGTTTAATTCCCTTCACTGATTTTTGCATTTCTTTCTGGAGCACCAATATACTTCCATGCGGAGATGATATACTGTTTTCTTCCCCTTCTTCCTCCAAATACTCCCCACTTTTCCAATAATTCCCTCCCCTTCCCCACTATATGCTGTTTTACACTGCTCACTGCACTCTGTTGCCATGCCTCTTTCCTGTTCTCTGCAAGGACGCGTACGGCTTCCCTCTCCTCTCTCCCCAGTGACACAATAATGTTTTCTTCCCCTTCTTCCTCCGAATACTCCACGCTTTTCCGGCGATTCACACCACTTCCCTTCCCCGCCACATGCTGTTTTACATTACTCACTACACACTGTGGCCACACCTCTTTCCCCTTCTCTGCAAGGACATGTGCGGCTTCCCTCTCCTCTCTCCCCAGTGACACTATCTTCTTTGGCGATAACGTATGCCGTGATGTTTCTGGGCTTCTCCTTCCCCTCTGGCTCCGTGTTATTGCTTCATACATATGTTGTGACATACCTTCACCTGTTACATTTACGTCATTTTCCTTTCGTATTGGATCTATCTTCTTTCCTTTTCTCAGCTCTGTTCTGGACTTTGTACTTCAGCTGCCTGCCACTGGTGTTAAGTCAGCAAAATAGTGGCGAACGAAGTGAATTGTTTCCTTCCATTCTGGTTCTCTCCACCATAGATCCTTTTTGCCGGTATATGTTACATCCTCATCATTATTACATAATAATGCAATATCTCTGTAGTTATTAGGTGTATCGACATTACCCTTGCCCTTATATATAGGATGGATGATAGCGCTTCCCTCCATCATTTAGGTACATAATCCTTTCTAATAATTACATTAAATAAATCTAATAAAATTTTCACTCTTCCTGTTTCAGTACACCACTCCTTAAGAAACTCTGTTGGAATGCCATCAATTCCAGTAGCTTTATTTTTCTTCAGTAACTTAACTTGTTTTATTATTTCCTCACTCCTAATTTCACCATCCAATATCTCTACAAAAACATTCCCTATTTCCAGAAATCCTGTAATTCCTATACCCCTGTCTTCCCCATATAATGTTTTAAAATACTCCATCCATTGTCCTGGCTCGATATTGGGTTTAGTTACACATTTATTATAGGTCGACTTAAGAACCTGCCATACCTTATTAACATTATTTTCATTTAGACATTTTATCAAATTCCTTTCATTACTTTCTCTCCAGTCCTTTTTCGTTTGCTCTAACAATAAATTATGTGAGTTCCTCCCTTGCATATAATCGTCCCTAAATTTTCTATCACCTAATTCCCTCCACCTAATCAACAGTTGTTTTACTTGTCTTTTTGATACCCTACATTCTTCATCAAACCAGTCCTTATCATATATGCAAACCCTCTTTTTTGTTTTCATTTCCTCTCCCGCCCTTTACATAACTGTATTAAGGATATCTATTGCATTCTCTATTTGTTTATTCTTAACCATGAATGTTACTCAACATAGACATATCTTTCCATAATTTGAATCTAGAGTCTGTTTAAATGTGTCACAAAATTCTTCTTTCCATTTATAGCTAATATACTCTTTTTTACAATAGCTTTCCACTCTTATATTGTGTTTTACTTGTGCTGTGTGCATCATGAAATCCACAATCAGTGGATAATGCCGGCTAGTTGAGCTCAAATTTAATACCTTAAAATTCCTTAAAATATGCCTTAAATTTGGAGGCCACAACACAAAATCTATTACACTCTGCCCATTATTGCTAACAAAGGTAAATTCTTCTTGTTCATCTTCCCCATATTTTCCATTCAAAATTTCTGAAGCATTCAACTCACAAAAATCAATAACTTTTTCATACTCTTTATCAACAAATTTGTCCTTGCTTTGCCTAATTTTCTCACTTTTAAACACAATTTTATCACTCATCCAATCATTTCCAACATATGTATCACTTTCCCCAATCCTGATATTAAAGCCTCCCATTAGTATTTCCTCTGCAGTTACAAATTTCTCCTTCAGCCTACCTTTCTATATCTTTTTTTATTTGATTAAGGAGATCAGGTTATGAAACCGCCGCGAGGATGCGGGGGGGGGGGGGGTATATATTATTCCTACACAGAGTATATTCCCATCTATGTACTTAACATCCATTATAACCCACAGTATTTCTTTACTACTAGACCATGTTTCTTTAATTTCCTTACTTAAGCTGTTCCTTATAAAGAAACCTACACCTCCAGATACCCTTCCCTTTCTAGCTATCACCTCTCCTTTCCTACCAATGCATTCAAAGTCCTTTATATTTATCTGTTCCTCTTTTAACCACGTTTCTACTACCATTAAATAATCCACTTTAGCCAACAGCTGTTTCAAAACTCCCACATATAACTTGTTTTTTAAACCCTCACAGTTCCAGAAGCCCATTCTCCTTGTTGTCCCTTTTTCCTATTGTGAGCCTGCTCTGTATCTAAATCCATCTAATCTTTTCCTACTTCTTAATTCAATTCCTTCTTTCGGCATTAACATTTTATTTTTATCTGATACCGCAATGCTCCCATGTTCGGATGAAACAATACTATCTTCTTCCCCCTCTTCCGTATTCTCCTCACTTCCTTGATACCATATCTTCTTTCTCCCCTCCGCCAACGCACACGCAACTTCTGCCTCTCCCCTCCTTGGTGAAACAATTCTCTTGAGTGACGTCACTCCTCTGGCTCCTCCCTCCGCCACTGTTGTTGCCACCATTGCAGTCCTACCTTGCTCAGCTGATCCAACTATTTGGGCCCTCCTTCTTCCGCTTGACGTCATCACGTTGACTCCACTTTCATCAAGTGTATTTTATTATTTGCTTCACTGTGTGCGATTCCAGCACTTTTTGGATAAAGAAAATAAAGTTCAGTTACAGCAACTAGTACACGGACAAATAAATACAGCCTGTGTATTTTTCCAGTAATTGAGGAGTGAATGTTAGAGGGATCTATGTCATCTGTAGAGGGAACAGAGATATTGGGTGTTTTAATTTAGAGATTCAAAATTTATAAGGTTAACATACATTTTCTTCTTATTGTATTTGAAAGCACATACTTTGAAAGCATTATTTTAAGTAGATACCAACTAAGTGTAATGATAATAGGCTTGTAAACTAGTTAATATGAAAAATAATAATAGGAAGAAAGTTTGCAATGAAATAATTTATTTCTTGTATAATAACCTATTATTTATAACAACATTGCAGTGAAATGCAATCTTATGGTTTATAGTACTTTCAATTCTGACATGGAAACAGATTATGCAGGTATGAATACTTAATTGAGGGATAATTAATTGTTATTAATAATATCATTTCATAGTAATTCTGTTAGCAATATCATAGAAATAATGCTTATAATGCCACAGTTATAAAATTATGTAACTGGGTTAAAAATTATAATATAAACAATTATGGTATTCCTCAAATCTTCCTCTCTTTAGTTATCTGGATCTTCTTCAGTCATGTCAGCTGCTGACACATTATCAGGCTGGAGAGCAAGGTATAGGTCATCTTTGCAGTATTTATGGTAAAGGTGACATCAAATTCTTGCACTGCTTTTCTTCTGGGGTCTTGCGGCTACCTTCTGGAACACTTTAACTTCTTCCAAAAGACAGTTTAGAATATTTAATATTTTATGTTGTATTATACCAGTTTATCTGTCTCAATCTTCAAAGCAGTTATCTTAGCTGTATTTTCATGCCCAAAATTCTTTTTTTCAGTTCTCATGATCTGTACTGCTGCACCATGGAAATTCAAGAAATCTTCTGTGATCGAAATTGTTGTTGGAATCAAACATAGTGAAGCAATTAATAAAATCACTTAACAGAAAAGGGAGTCAACTTAAACACTCATAGCTTTGCTCATCTATTTATTTTGCAGAACATGTATTGTGAACATGAGCTCACATTGTTCTTGCTCCAAGGCTTTATTAGTATTTTCTTGGAAATACTGAAAATATCACAAAGTGCTTTACTGCAGACTATAATAAGCTGTCTCAGCAGGTTTTTAACACTGTGTAAAAGAAACTTTATTTCTGCTCAATAAACTAGTAATTCCCTTCTTCAGATATATTTTATTGATCATTGGTAGCTTATGAGTCCAAATAGATGCATTTTGTGCATTGTAGTTACTTCTATAATTCACAAAATATGTCTTGTTTCTCAGAAAACTCAGTGCATGATAGTTGCACCATGTAAGGGTAGCTATTGCTGCTCTAACACTACAGTCACAACCACTTCCCTACAGCTTTCCAGTTATGTATTTGTTTTGTCAGTAATGTAATCTAATCCTAAGTTCCTGCTAACTTTGGCTCTCTTCCTCTTTTAATTTTGTCATTTCTCACTTGCTTTCTCGAGTTCACACAGTTGCTTACAGGTAACTTGCCATTACCATTCATCATGATCAAAACAACTGACACGTGATTGTAAACAGGCCCACAATTGGTGGATTTCTAACCACAGGCTTCTGCTATGAACAGGAGCTAAGTTTTGACTGGAATAAACAAATGTTAAGAATCCTTCAAAACTATAAGGAAAGAAACTGTGAAAGTTAATAATACTATCCACATAAAGAGATACTGAAGTTTGGTAAAATGTTGCCATAGATCCCTCTCTAATTCGCCTCCTCAATTACTATTTTTTGGATGTACAAAAAATTTATTTTTAAAGTGTTGTACCAGACAATTTTGGTGAACTATGTATATTTATCACAACAATTTCCAGGTAACGATTTGCCAATGCTTTTACTTTTTACAATTAGCTATTCATTTTGTTCATGAAACATGTGTTTTTTTTAACAAAACTTGAACAATTGAGGCAGTTTTTCATTATTATATACATTAATTTAATGTTTCTATTAGGCTAAATGTGGTTTCACAGTTGTAATTTCTCAATAATTTACTATGTTATTTGCAAATTATATTTTTTTCCATTTCCATTTGATTAGCTGGACTCCAATTCTCTAGTGTTAATTTCTTGGATGTTGGATTGCATGCAAAATAGTTATTTTCCAATGCATCACATCTTGACTTTTAAAAAACTAACAAAAAAAAAAAAAAGACATTGTGTATTACAATATAATCAAAGCACATTCATATAGCTGGCTGCCTGCAAACAGAGTTGCGAACACAGCACATACAGCTAGGAAGAGAAAATCAGAAGATCACAGCATAATCAGAAGATTATTTAGGCATCAGTAATCTGACAAATAATTTTAGTAACACAGGGTAACTGGTAGCAAACACTACTATTCACTATGATGTGAAAAGATGACTAAAGGCATATGGCAACATTTAAGCAATATATAAACAGGAAGTAAGTTTTGAAGGGAATAATTATTACGCTTTCCGTCCTTTGATCATACAATTTTAAGGTTATACTTCCCCTTCCCTCAGAAAAAAAAACCCTGCATTTGTGTTATAAGCAAAGATACAAGTTTAGAGCTTTGGTTGTCACTTTGAACATTTTTAATGAAGGTTACTTTGGTCTCTATTATACTGTCTTATCAAAAGTGGTAATTATCCATTTTAGATTCATAGTTTAGGGAATGTTTTTCTTCATAACAGAGAGTAGTGATTTATTATTAGTGTTAAATAACTGGCAAGATACTTTCTGTTCCAAAATAAAAATTCCCTTTACCTTTTTATTTGCATTTAAAATATTCTAATTTCTGTGAGCAGAAAAATTGGAAGGAATAAAGCTATTGTGTTACAGGGTAAAAATATGATGGATCTCATTTAATTTACAGAAACCTAAGTGCACCCACTCACAAGTTTGTCTTCAAGTGCATGCCTGTATATGTACCTACATGTGAGTACATTTGTGTGTGTGTGTGTGTGTGTGTGTGTGTGTGTGCGCGCGCATGCATGCGCACACGCATGTTTGTGCTTGTGCCAAGAACAAAGAAAGGGAGTCCATGACAAAATTATATCAAAGACTGAATTCTCCTCCTCCCCATCCAGTTTTTCATTCCTGAGTGACTTGCATATGCAGTACCATACTGTGCAGTAATGGTGCTTTAATAAGTAGACTGTGATTCTAAGAACATGTATAAGTTGTTCACTGTATTAAAAGGATTTTCTGAAAAACATTAAAACAGAAGAAATTATTTGTATATTTGGCAAAGATGCTGGTTTTTGTGTTATGTGATACTGCTAGTGTGTTTAGAAGCAACAGAGTTGTCACACATTAACTGTTTATTCTCAGTTTATAGTAATAATCACACAAATTGGGTTAAACTAACATATAAGGAAGATTTGCTGTTGCAATGTATAGACAAAGAGCTTTATCCCGTTACATGCCTGTACCATTTCAATGAAAGTGCTGTATAAGTTGTAATGCACTGAATGGTAGCTGTCACAGAACGTTGTGCTATGTTTTGTA
This sequence comes from Deroplatys truncata, assembly GCA_030765065.1. NCBI lineage: Eukaryota > Metazoa > Arthropoda > Insecta > Mantodea > Mantidae > Deroplatys > Deroplatys truncata. The sequence goes on from CM060990.1 coordinate 423,280,930, forward strand.
AACAAGCTAATGTTGAAAAATATAAGTTCACTTTTGACCAACTTGCCCATTGTTATGCATGAAAAAATAATGCTGGATGACATAAAAATAATTCATTTAGAATAGAATGTGCAAAAAGGGATTACTCAAAACTTAAGGCTAGCACCCATTTCAGAATGTTTTCTTTATTGTGACTTTAGTGTTGTGTGAGAGACTGATGGTTACACTAAAAGAATAAAATCTTGCTATGCTTTAACATGATGTAAATCTTTAGCATATTTTTTTTAATAAGCTCTTATGCAAAATCATTTTTTAATGCTGCAAAAGTTCTTTTGGGATAATATCACAATTTATCACTATCTAAAGCACTGATGTACTGTGACAGAGGAAGGTTTACTTTTCTCAGTATTATAATTATTGCTAACTAAATTTTCTGAATGGTTGAACTGATATTCATAGTAAGTATAACAAGGATTTTTTTCCTCTGTATATGTGTGGAAGGATTTTATTTTAAATGTTAATACCATGCAACTTGCTTTGAGTGTGCATAAAACATGCTTATAAGGTGGAATGGAAAATAAAATATTTGCAGATAATAAACAGTAGTAACAAAGTATACAAAAGCGAGGCCTCTTTAGTATTGAGATTGTATTAAAATAGAGGTTACTTATGCTCTGTTGCATTTTTGTAATATTTTATATGTATATGGTAAAATAGAGTAAACATTACTTTGATAAATTAAAGACTATTTTTATTAATGATATTTTGTGAAACACACAGATTACAGACATTCGAATTTGCTTAGTAAGCTAAAAATTCTGTTTTTTTTACTATCTAGGACAGTTATAATGAACACATGGCATTTAATGTGGTCACCTTACTCTCTATGTAAGTGTAGATATTACTGCATTTAAATCAAATATGTTTTGCAATTATCTGGTGACGTTCTTGAGTTGTCACTCTTATGTAATGTTGTAAGGTTCTTAATATACAGGATGGACCATTTAAGTTGAAACTCTACAATATCTCCAAAACCAAGCATTGTAGAAAGAAATGTCTTGAATAAAAGTTGCTTGACATTATGTGGGAAAGTAAATGGTATTAGTCGTGTTTTATTTGGAGGACATCGTGATGGTCATTTTAGGGTCCTAATTGTAGTTTCCCATTTTAAAAAATTAAATTGACCCTAAAATGACCATCTTTTATCCTTTAAACGAAACAAATTAATGGCATTTACTTTCCCCCATAATATCAAGCAACTTTTATTAAAGACATTTCTTTCTACAAGTTTTGGAGATATTGCACAGTCTCAACTTAAATGATTGTATAATGATTGTTGTCAATATTTCTGTTACAGACAAAGGAGCAGACATAGTATAAAGAGAGAGACCTTAGTATTGTATATTTGATTTATAAATTCTGAAGTTGTAAATTTCTGAATTAAAAAAAAAAAGGTATCATTTTTAATAATGGAGAAAAGAGCAGTGATTGGGTTTTATACTTCTTTCTGAGTTACTACAGATAATGCCATTTGGCTGAAGTTTAACAGATTTTATACTGATACTCTCTTCTACTTATTTTTCCTTTTCCTTTCTCTCCCCTTACTTTCTTCCTTCTATTATTACTGACTAAAAAGCTTGCATATTTTTATATGCCAAGGGAGACTAAGGCTGTCAACATGATGGCAAAGTGTCTAAAAGAAATCTTTTGTTTTTTTAGTGTTTTGTATTTCATCAAACACGAGAGTCTTTTAAGACAGTTCACTATCTTCAAAGGCCTTTGTGGTTCTATTCACATGAATAAAATGAATGCAACTATGATGGAAATGAGCTTGGAGTTCCTCACAGAAGCTAAAGTTGCATGCTAAATGGGGAAGCTCTGAAAGAAGCTTTGTGCATAAAATGAATTACTTATTGGCAGCCAAAATAATATGGTTATTTTCCAAAGCACTTTGAAAGTATTTGCACTTATAACATTTCAGAAGAATTATTGTATGCTAGCACCAATAAGTTGTAAAATTACAGAGATTGCCTTTCAATTATGTATATAAATGCTTATATATTATGGAGAAAGCTTATGAAAAATTGCTAGATAGCAGAATTGTAAAACTTGCCTTTGCTCTTCTGCAGTAACATGAATTCAGCTTACCTAAAAGCTATGTAAGCATAGTGTTATAGAAATGATGTGGGTCACTGAACAATTAGAACTTCTATGGAATATTTGAGTGCACTTGCCCTATCTCAATATTGGATATTCAGAAGCTATCAGAAGTTCATTGGATTCTTCTTCTCCCTTGAATAACTTTTATCCTGAGATGAGAAGTATAGTATGTATCACACATACCATCTTAGACTAAGATGCTAATGGTGGTGAGTATGTTTAGCATAGTAAGAGAGAACATGTCCTACTTTTGCTGGCTCTTTAGCTATTTCTTTTAATGAAAAATAATTTGTAATGTACCTATAGTCGATCCAGACTTGATGTAAACAAAACATTTTGTATCCTTCCACTTTAGCCTTGTGTTTGTATCAGCTGCAAGCTTGCAGAAGAGGGATAAATGACATCGCACAGAATTAAACGGAAGCTACAAGCTTCTTTAGTTTTACTATTCATATTATTTACTATTTCATATTCATCAAAAGTTTCAAAGTATGTTTGATGAACATATTTCTTGAGAAACCATGGATAATCACGCATATTTTAAATGCTATATGTTAAGGTATCACAGGCTAGTTAATGAAAATGTATTTACATCAAGTTGGCTTCTAAGAGTGGAGCGATTATAGTGATTTATTATTTAAATAAAAATAGCTAAAGATTGGCAAGCTCTTTTATTTTCAAAGGAGCAAATGGAGTCCGCTCTACTTAGATGACTCCATTTTGGTATGGTGCAGATTTTGGGATTGTGACCATAAAGGATTTGAAGGACAATATTTTTATTTTTCATTAAAAGATAGGAACTTTGTGATTGATTATATAATAGTATTAAGCGTTAATTGCAAAATGTTTTATGAATGTCACAAAAGGCACAAGATACAATTCAGAACTTTATATTTCCAATGAGTTAGGGAAAAAAGCTGTGAAGTGTGAAGATGTTGGAGAGCAACATTGCTGTTATTCTTTATTTTAGTGTATTTAAAGTGTTATGAGTAAACAAACTTATAAAGATGATAGAAATAAAAAAAATTGAATCCAGAAAGTATGTTTGTTAGTATTTAAACTTTCTTTTACTCATCCTGTGTTGTACGTTTCACATCATAGTGTAAAAAAGTAGCAGCATTGGATTGTAGTTATTCATAATTCGTGGAATAACTAATTGTAGCTTCAGAGGTGAATAGCTGTGCTGGGTAATTAACATCAAGCTTTTGGCCAATTGTAGCTGTGTAAATCACAACACAAATTGCTAATTTTGATGGGTGATCAGCAGTATCAAAGGTTATTAACATCCAGCTACATTTTGCCAAAAGCAGGACATTAATAAGCCTGATACAACCTATCAACCATGAAGGCATAATTAGTAATCAGCACTGTGAAAGGCTTCATATATTATAACTGAATGGAAATAATAGGAACATTCTGCCAGACATATTCTACTACCTGCTTGCCAAAAGAAAACACTGTACTAGCTGCATATATAATCATTTTTTTTCTACCCTTCAATTTTACAAAAAGATGTCCCTAAACAGAACATTTTCTATTCAGTATGGACTGATACATGCATCTCCTTCCACATGTGTACACAACAAGAAGTTTGAGGGATGGGTAAGTTCTCGTTATATTCTAATCACAGTATTATTGTAGTTTTGCAATCGTATTCACAATCTAGATGTGCAATACTTGAGTCAGAAAGCTTCAAACACTGACAGAAGCATTAGAATGAAGTTATACCTAAGTTAATCTTTGGCTTATAGACCAATATGGTACTAGAGGCCAAAAGAGAAAGAAAGAAAAAAGAACTAATATTTACATTCTGATATTGTCAGCAGCTCTACTCCTTTAAAATCAGATTCAGAAACTTAAGTGATATCAGTCACATTAATGACCCTCTCTAGCATTTCATTCTGTGCTACACACAGCACAGATATCTCGTCAGTAATACTCCTTTTAACCTTGGCAATGGATTTGGTAATAAAATTCAGAATCAAAATAGAATTTTCTATATAGAATTAATAATTTATTTTTACAACTAGTGTGTTTTCTCACTACTTTTCCAAAACCTTAAAATTTCATGGTTCACACAACTTGTACCGCCACCATCATTATCCATATTGCAACTAAGCAACAGGTAACTTGATATGCAAAATAATGGCCAGAAATGTAAAGCTGTGATGCACAATGAGTGGAGAGAAGTGGAAAAGTAGGCCATATTACATTGCAGTGAACATTTCTCCACTTCCACATCAAACATAGTAAACATCCTTAGAAACAGAAACTTGTGTGAAATAAGAGTTGAAGCTTTCCTGGCGACAAATATGCCCTTAGACGTTCTCAGGGTTCATCTGGCTTGAAGCCCGAGAACGTCTAGAGCAGAAATTTGTGTGTCAAAAAAAGTAACATATGTTGACCTCTTTCTAATACTACCTTTACAAACTACCATTTCCTAGACAGACAAATGACATTAACTGTATAACAAAAGTTTAAACATAGTGAATATTTTAAGATAATTACAATAGAGTAGGAATGCTAGGAGTATTACATCTGTGCCATATTTATCAGTCAGATATATTTGTTTATACTGCTACTCAACTTCTACTAAATAAGATAGGGCAGCTTCCACTGGTGTAGCATGAACTGTTGAGAGCTGTTACAAATTTGTATTATATGTAACTTTATAACCATCACCACTGCCACCACCATTCACATATTTACTGAGGGATTCCAAATCATTTTAAAATCATATGTTTTCCATAGTTTTTGATCCAAAAACAATAGGCCAATAGAAATGCTTATTAAGTTTTGTGCAGCTGCATACCTAAGGACTATCTCTGTATAGCAAGGTATTATAATACACATTATAACTTCAGGTTATGACATTTGTTCAACCAAGATGTGGTCATTTTTAATAGTGGTGTCTTTCTTTTCTCCAAATCAATGTGAACTGAAAAATTTGTTTCTAAGCACTTTTAAAAATGGAAATGTGTGCATTTACATGGTACTGTAAATTAGATTAAATTGTGTTTTATTTATGGACGCTCCTCAGCTGCTATGGTTCTTAGTGTTCCACTCTATATTGGGTGTGAAATACCAGAAATTTTGCTCAGAGGCTCTTTATCCGGCTTAAGGTTCTTTTACATGCCATAAATCTACAACACGGTACCACTGGCTTTACTTCCCTTCTGAAGGAAGCCATGCTAAGGATCTTTATGCCCAAAAAACTCCATCACCCTCTGCCAGGTTTGAACTCACAACCTCGGGAACTAGAGGCTAGCATGGTACCACTAGACCATGGAGGATGACACATGGGACTGTGGATTTGCATCCATCAAAGAGGATACCATCATTAACACACAAAATTATCTGTGCTTCACAGATACCAAATAAAGCCAGAATATTGTATAATAAGCAAGAAAAAGGCACTGTTCTGTTGTATACTGCTGCTAACAAAACATCGATGTGCAGCAGGCAATTGGTGCACATTGTGTTCTTGGTTGAGCTGGATGTTAATTCAATTCCATCCAAATTCATTTGTGAATCGCTTCCCAGATTGGCTCTCTATTGTATAACATTTTAAAAGAAATACAGTTCTCAGACTTTTAAGGTTTCATTAGTTAAAACTACAGGATAATTTAAGCTTTATATCATTCTGTTTTTCAGTGTTACCATCAGTAATTTTGATGTGAATTGTATGCCCGTGGTTGTTACTTATTGCTGTAAGAAATTCAGTTATAACCATAAAAAGCATTTTATGCAGAATTATACATTGAACCATATCAATTTGTTTTCCAAATATTTCTGTAACATTAGTTTTATGGAAACTTTTTTCATTCCTTTAACATTCAGAGAGATTATACCATACCAAAACCAAGGAAAGAAAAAAATTAAAACATAATTATACAAAAACTCTAGTTTCTAGAGAACATTCTTTTAACAACCTTCACCAAAAATTTAGAAAGGGCTAAATTTCTATTACCTACTACATAGCTGGTCAGCAGAATTTATATTACTGTTAATTTTAAGATAGAAAATCTTGCCATTACTGCGCTCTCGCCACCCCCCCCCCAAACTGTAGGGTTCTTTTTTTTGGGTCTCTGGCCTAATTAAGGTCACATGGTGGTTAGATTTACGGTCTCATCTTCAGCAGGTTTTTCTGCTTAGAAACCAATTATAGGAGATTTTGTCTTGCCCTCCCATCGACATTCTCCTGTTTTTGCCTCTACTTCTGCCTTGCCTTGCCTAGGTATAATATTCTTAATCCTGCAGCTATTATTGGTGGTGCAATAAGATTGTCTTGCTCTGCTGTATTGAAACTGGCTAATAGTGCTTTCATTTTCCTAATGCAGGTACTTATTAACATAGTGTGCAAAATAGGGTAAGTAAAATAAATAAAATTAAAAATTTTGTTTATTAAAGCTGGGCTTGTGTGTACAGTTCTTTCTGACAATCTGAAGAATACAGAATATTTAAAATAACATTCAGTACCCCATGTTGATTTATGTGTTACCAATTTTTGTAGGTTCTAAAAACATTAATAGCTGTCATCAGAACATAAGAGATTACAAAATTTGCATCTTTCAGTTATTTGTTCTTTTCTTTCTGTATAAAACACCTTTTCCTCTTTAATGTGGTGGGAATAATGTTGAAATGTCTCCATTGCTGCAAAAATGTGCCTGTAATTATCCATGTCTGTCTCATGTTGCAGGCCCAGCTGTCAAATATATTTTTGTTTGCTTTCCTTAACTTAATTTTTACACTCTTTTTATCACTATTTCAAAACTATTGAAGATTTTGCATGGCATTTTTCATGTTATTGTACTGCTTGAGTAAACAGCAGGCACTAAATTCTTTTTGTGATACAAGAAGTTAAATTTTAAAAAAATTGCTGCTCATTGGGGAGCAACAGACCTACACAGGGCTGGAGTGGTGGCTGGCAATGGAGGACTCTAGGGCAGCACCCTCCCTGTAAACAAATACATAGCATCAGATGTCATTACAGTATTAATTTCTGCACTCACTGATTTAGTTTATCGATTTAGTTTTATTTGAAATATTTTTGCAATGCTTATACAGTGAGTAGTGCAAATGTTTTCATTACAGAGTGTATTTTGGACTACAGCAAGCCTGGCTGCAAATCCTTGCATTTGTGTATACTACCCAAATCTGCCATAAATTCAGTGCTGTATGTTGGTGGCACTAAAACAATACAGAAACAATAATTTGTTGTTATACGTTACTACGAAATCTGAATTATTTCTTTAAACATATGTGCTTTGTGTAATTTCCTACATCAACCAACAAATTAATATGAAATGAGGTACAAAAAAAACTGAATTACAGTGATTGCTCCTTATAAGTGTGATAAGAAACCTTATGACATTTTCAAGTTGTTAAAACAGTTAATTATTTCATTAAAATTTGTTTACTGAGCTATCAAGAGATTCAGTGAATCTTTTTTTACAAAGACTAGCCAAGATCTGACAGGTCTTATACCAATAAGACTAGGTGGTTAAAGCAGAAAGAACAAATTCGCCAAAATCCACTCCAAAAGCAAAACATAATGGCTAAATTTATCCACCAGATCCTTTTCTCAGTTTAGCATAGAAGACTTCATACGAGAGCTTATCTACATTAGTGGTGCATTTGTTAACCTAAAGCTAAAGAGGATCAAGTAAAGAAGATCAAAGAGGCTCTTACAGTGACATGTTCAGAATGGTCATGAAAATATACTCTTCATAGTTGAAAATTTTTCACAGTGGAGGAGGAATACAATAAACAAAATGATAAAATATATATGCACGGAGCTCAGAGGGAGCTAAAGCATTAGTCACCCGCATTCACAGAGGGCACCGCCCACCAGTAATGATTTGGTGGGGTGTGTCACATCGGGGAACAACATCTCTCCATTTCTGCAAACAAGGAAAAAACAGGAGCCAATCAGTATCAACAGAACATCTTAAAGGCATTTGTGAGGCTCTTGAACACCTCATTTGTCAGTGGCACGCACTGGGTCTTTCAATAAGACTCCACCCTGGCTCACAAGGCTGGAACAACCCAAGCATGGCTAAGTGACGTGTTCCAAAATTCATTGCAGCAGAAGATTGGCCTTCTGGTAACCCAGACCTGAATCCGCTGGAATATAGGATTCAGAATATCTTGGAGAGTAAGGTCTGTACCAATTTGGATAATCTAAAGCGAGATCTTGTAAAGGCAGCACAGGAAATACCTCTAGATGTCGGTGCTAATGACCTTGCAGTTGAGTGCCCTTAACTCCAAATCATCATCATCAATCATCACCACCACTTTAGATGTCATTCGTGCTGCAATAGAAGACTGGTCTAACAGATTAAGGTCCTGTGTAAAGGCCAGAGGCGATCATTCTAAATGACTTGTGAACTAAAAAATATATATTAGTCTCTGGATTAAATAATACATATTATAGATTTTTGCGCCTTTAAATATATATCACATCTTAATTATAGGACAGAATTTACTGCAACACCTAGAGAAGTAAGACGTGCAAAGGAAATGCTTCAATTATGACCGAGGGGTGTAGAGAGGTAACAACAGCTTGTCAGTTCAAGATGGTTTAGCTATTGATTCTTTATTTATGCTGTCTTTTCCATGTGGAGAGATTCAATTTTTCTGCCACCACCTTATGAAGCAAAATATACTCAGTCCTGTATAAAAATTTTTATATGAATTGATTTTACATTTAATTAAATTCTTAAGTTATAGTGTGATTTAAAGTATAACATTCTAGAGTCGAAACAATTCAGAGCAGAAAATAAATAATCCCCCTATACTACAATCTGTGTTGGTCACTTTTATTTAAGCATCATATAATCACAGTGCATGCACCCGCACACAATGCTGTGATTCACACATCTACATGTTAGTTGCTTGCAGGGTTAGGAAACACGTGTTGTGTAAAGTACCTAACTTAACCAGTGAATCCAGTGTAAGTGGTATGCTCTTAGTGGAGACTGTTAAATAACTGTAAGTGTGCATTTAAAGTTAAATTAATTAGTTAAGGAATCATAATGAATAGTGTAAATTGTAACCACATCATTTGCATGTTTCACATGAGCACATCAGAGAGTGAGGGTGTTTTTCAAACAGCAAATAGAATAAAAAGTTCGCTAGGAACACAATTAAGATAGACTTAATGCTTTAGCCATATGTTAGGTATATTGAGAAGGCCCTTCTCTCCACACTTGATTTCAACCATTTTGCTCAATAAATGGAGAGGAGAATGGATTTCATCCACAAGAATATTAATTAGGTTAATTTAGGGTCAAGCATTATTTATTATTATTATTATTATTATTATTATTATTATTATTATTATTATTTGAGAAGCATGTGGATGTATAATCATTTCCTAGAGTTCATTTTATACTCTCGAACATTTTCCAATGTGCGTTGTTGATTGTGGATGATATGTACACATTTAGACACGAGATAAGATTGGGCAACGAGCAAAACTTAACTCCATGCATTTCCGCTTAAGATAGTTCCTACTCTGATGTCCGAATAAATTTATTATAGAAGGCATGAACCAAAACAAAGGAAGTATGTTCACGAAACAGACTTATCGATGCGTAAGCAGTTGTGATTTTGTGAAAACAAAGCACAAAATATCCATTTGTTAAAAACCGTGTGTTCACTCAAATTTTAACGGATATTCATTAAAGGCTGGTTCACAACCAACGAGAACGGGAAAGTTGAAATACATGTATTCAAATGGGAGTGTCCACAACCGACGGGAAGCCTTCCCGGGCCCCGGGAACGGGAAGAAGAGTTGCCCAACTTTTAACTTTCTCGTTCTCGTTCCCGGGCACGGCATATTAGATCCCTATTGTGCATATTAGACTCTTCACTCTAGAGGTTATTCTAAGCGGCCGTTACATGAAACAGCCACTAGTGCTCTCTATAGCCGCAAGCTGGAAACATGAAACTGGAAGGAATTAGTAGTAAATGTGCTTCCTAACCTCATCCCGACACCCGCAAATCTAATCAACGTTGGTTCCTCTGGTGTAGGGATCATTTGTAGTTTGTTTATATGCAACTCAAAACTGGCTATTACCTAAAAAACAATGGCAAAAGCTACAAAGAACAGCTAAATCCGGTGGAAATGAAAAAAAAGAATAAACAATTTTAATGTATGCCATTAAATAAAGGAATGAAAGTTTGGCATAAGTAGAGGGATCGGAAATGTAATGAATATGCATTTAGATAATGTTTACTCTATCGAATTTTGACGTTGGCTTGGCTAAATTGGAAGTAGGTGAAAAAATGTCATTGGTCAGTTAAAAACAAAGGAAACCCCAATCGACTTTCACTTTGTGATCGATATTCATTCCCGTTCTCGTTACCGGGCTGTTGTGAATCAAAATTTCTTGCTTCCCATTCTCGTTTCCGTTCTGGTTACCGTTACCGGGTGGTTGTGAACCAGCCTTAACGCACGGGTGCACCGTATAATATAAATGGCAAAAGGCTTCCTGCTACTGAAAGTAATAATACAGTAATTATTAATATAGTTTAATTTTCGCTTGCTTTGATGCGTTTCATTGTAGGTTTTATATCTAAATTTCATTAATGCATAGGATTTTGAACGTGCTGAAAAATACTTGCAGTAATCTGAACAAACGAGATATATGCAGAGTATTTTGGGCATATGGTTCTTTTTGTTTACATATATTTCCAGGTAAACTAGAAATAATACCTGCCGTGTAAAGCGTGCTTAGTACGAAAACATCACCTGCCGCCCTCCCAAACTTGAAAATCGCTAGCCGCTACTGCAAGGCTGGCTTTTCAGGTACAGTAGGTACACGCAGCACGTGTCCATTCCAAACCAGAGTTCCCTCTGATGTAAACAGAAGCACGTGCTTCGGCTTGTCACGAACCCAAGAATATACTCTTACGCCAACGTAAATAGCTCCTTAATACATGTATTGTATTATGAAATATTAGAGCAGAAAAGGTATAGAACTGCACATTTTATTGCGGTTATCATAAGAACTCGTTAAATATAATGGATATATACTAGCTGTTAAGAGATTACAAAATATGACTTTCGCCTGCTATTGCGCTAACGCCGAGAGCATCTTGGTTGTTAATACCAACCGTATAAACGACTGCCAATCTCTTAGATATACTAGAAATGCAGCAATGAATTCCCAGAGGTGCTATCTGAGTACCGAATAAACACTTTGCGTAACACAGGATATATGATAAGCGAATAGTCATTCATAATACACTAACACACATATGCTCAGCTCAGGTCAAATCTTGTGATTCAGTCAGTTGGTATTTGAGCTCATATGGCAGAGGAAGGTGCGTGTAGTGCGAATAATCTGGTCAAACACAGAAGGGAAACTGTTAAAAAGTGGCTAAAAACAAACAATACTTCATAACTCAACTCGGAATACAAACAAACATAATAAAACATAGAAGAGGATAAAGTTTTAAGTGCGACAGTGCTGTGGAATTGTGGATAAGCTTGTCATTATTTTGGAGAGTAGTTCTGATTCCGATATGTCAGCTGAGTTACCTTCGGAGAATTCGGATTTGGGTGTTGCACTTTTGCCCGAGGATTGTGATTAACGTAAGTGTTCATTGCCGCATACTTATAAAATCGATTGTTACCTCAGGTTGCATTTTGAACCATGATTCTCACGCAGGGCGCCTTTTTATAGATTAAATAGTGTTCAACAAGCACGCGGGAGGGGAACAAGCAGACATTATGGGCGGGGATTGCGAACTACTTTCGCGCGGATAATACAAAGAGTTTGTTTTCAGTGAAAGGCACTCTGGTTTGGAATAGATAATAGAGGACAAGTGCCTTCTACAAACTACTGAATCAGCCAGCTAAACTCGGTGACCGACGCTAGCGCCATCAACATCAAGAAAAAGAAACCCAAGCCGTACCTGCACCTAAAATGTTCTGTCACTATCCGCGGGAGAAACAAAACTTACGAACCGCCGTAACAAAATGGGTACAAGGGCCCCCATCACCAGGCCCTCTCTTTTCTCCAGTGGGTAGGAAGGTGGAGGAAAGGAAAGTGAAGTTAGGAACACTGTACATCCGCAGGGGCACCGGGTACGCCCAGCATACATCAGCGTACTGCGAGGAACACATCAGTCACAATTTCCACAATATGGAACCATTCATACTGTAATACATAGAGGTGTACATAACCAACTGGCGAAGGAGAAGCACACTGTTGTATTGTGGAGAGCTATAAGTTGAAGTCTATCGCTCCTACAGACGGCTCCAAATGTTTTCGGTGTCACCTGTCTGTAGCCCTGGGGAGAAGCGGGGACTTAGCACATACTTGCTCTACAAGGTTAGGAGATGTAATAGTGCTAAAGAAAATATTCCAACACATTTTCCTTACACTTGGCTGTAAGAAAGTAATACTGTGGGTGGAGGGGGACAGCAGTAACATTACAGCACAGCAACATAAGCAGTATACAAACTAATTTTTTGGAATTAGAGGCATCACCTCATTGTATAATAAGCAAGTGTTAAAACAAAATGGTTTGGTTTACAGTATCCACTATTTTCTATACCCATTATCAACTAACATGGTCTTTGTTTATCATAATAAATAGTGAAATCGGACCTAAATGCAGTCGTACAAATGAAGGTAATGTAATCCAGCATAATACTGAAAAGTTGTACTCTAGTGTATTATGTGGGAACAGAACATGCAATACTCGTGAAAGTACAGCGTCCCTACAAATGGCGCCCTGTAACGAGCAAGACTTGTACAGCGGTATGAATAATGGTCGATTTAGTGAAAATACCAATTGTGAAGGAAATAATACAGTGATAAATAGTGAAATCGATCCTAAATGTAATAGTACAAATGAAGGTAATGTAACCCAGCACAATAATGGAAAACTGTACTCAAGTAAATTAGGTGGGAGGAGAATATGTGATACTTGTGAAAGTACCTCGTCCCTACAAATGATAATTGGAATCCTGAAAAAGGATCTTGATGTGGCCAATGAAGAGAGATATAGGTTAAGAGATGAGAATCATAGTTTAAAATACGAGATAAATAAATTGAAAAATACGCAGGAAAATCGAGACCAGAAACTCGAAACTGAGCTTATTGAAAGTAGCAACGTAAACGGAACAAATCACTCCATGGCTGTACTGAACAATAAAAGAAAGGGACATATTGCAAATAAAATAAGTCAAGTTAGACACACAAGCGACTAGTAATACGCAGTCTAGGAACGGATATTTATCGTTGCAACAGTGTTCGTCAGAACCTAACCTCCAACTTGAAAGGAAAGATGAAAGAGTATTGGAAGAAACTGTAGACCTCATAGAAGGTGAAGCAGTTCCTCCTTCAGAGTTGTATGAGAGAAAAACAGCGATCATCATGGGGGATTCCATGGTGCGACATGTTGGAAAATATATAGATGCAGATGCCATGGTATACTGCTATCCTGGATCCAGAATTCAACATCTTGAACGGAAGGTACAAGAAAACAGAGACGACCCGGACATCGTAATACTACACTCAGGCACAAACAACTTAGCTTCATCCAGTTCCCCAGAGGAAATAATGGACAAAATGATGCGCATTGTGACGGTGACAAAGGATAGTAGTAATAGTCCCGGATGAGCCAATTGTTTTAACGATAATCCTGCCGCTAGGGGCGCTAGTGTCGCTGCGTGCGACGGCGGCGGCGGTAAGTTTGAAAAGCGCCCTGAGCGGTAGGATTATCGTTATTGCAATTGGCTCATCCGGGACTGTTTTCTTTATTTATACTTTGAATACAGTACATTGGATAAAGATATGTATACATAGTTTTGATTAACATGATGTATTATTTGCTTAACATATGAATACATTGTTTGAGAATAACATAATGGATTATTTGATTACAGGAGATTAACATATGAATACAATAAATGGACAATATAAGAAATATTAGGAGAAAAAAAGCACATTAAAATTCATAGTTTGTTGAGGCACTAGGACACACAGATTTCGCGCACAACAATGATTTTAAAGTACGTGGTGCACTTTGAGTCCTCGTCATCGCTGCTGCTGCTATCGGCGGTAAATTGGTGGATAGGTTTGGTGATGCAGGTGACGAGCAGGTGAGAGAAACTTTCGTTGAACTCGGTGAAGGTTGGTATATAGATGGGGATGGTAAATTCGTTGTAATGGCTGGTTGAGAAGCATCCTGTGGATGTGACTTTGTTGGTTAGAGCAGGAATGTTGCTGTTGCCGAGGTATATGATGCATAGTGCGTCTTGTTTATGCTGGTGCACTTTGGTAGGTACGCATTTGACGTGGACGGCGTGAGCCCCTTGGACGTCGAGTGTGATGGTGACAACTCTGCTGTTGCGGAAATAGGAGTTGGAGATGCAGAGGATACGGATAGGTGAAGCTGCGTTGAGAATGAGTTGTAGGTTAAGATTGTTCCCCACGGGGACGGGATAGGTTTCGTCGGACATTATTTAGGGTTATATGGGGAGAACGTGACGATGTGGCGTTTGAAACCGCTGCGTAGTTTTTCCTCGCCTGCGTATATGATGCAGAATGAGGTAGAGTTGAGTTTGTTGATGAGTTCTGGAGAGGCTTTTGCAAATCTTGTTGGTAGGAAAACTTCTGTGTCGTCGAGTTTGGCGACGAGCTTTGTACCGTGAACGGTGTCGATTGTTTTGACGCCGACGACGCGATATGGTACGTGCTGTTGAAGCGTAGATACGCTGAGAGTGTGGGCGCTGCTGGAAAGTTCTTCTAGCTCTTTAAGGACGTCCTGTGACATTCTGACGGCACAGATGGCAGTTTTTGATAAACGGGGGAGGACCGTCTATATGAGTGGTTTGATGAGGAAGGTTGTAGTGTTGTTTACACCTGCGATAAGGTGCGCAAACTACCTGTGCGTCTGTGGGAAGTTGGTTCCACACAAGGTCGACGTCGCTTGGGGGATAACGTTCGAAGATGTATATGCCGTTCTGCAGCAGCACTTGGCGTTCCCTGGGCAGTAGCAGGTGGATTCTTCGTCCGTTATCGAGATACCGAAAGAGCACGATGAAGCAGTTCATGTGGTGTTTCTAGCGGAGTACCTTCGAAGGAATTGCTGAATTTGCTTGTTGAGATGATCGAGGTCTTCGTAGAAACCGAGCTGACACTGCGTGCACAGGCGGGTGAGACGGTGCTTAAGTTCGCAGCTGCACGTTTGGTGAAAGCAAAACGAGCAGTGGAAGTCTTTACACGACGGTCCTGGCATTCCCCACGGCTGGCTAGCACCGAATGAAGGGGTAAAGAATGCGCGTGCATAAATATAACCCAACTGCCGGAAGCAGGAAATCACTGGTGGGGGAAAAGTTCGTTGGAGATTTACCACATCAGGGGAAGCACTGGTGGGGGAAAAGTTCGTTGGAGAAACACCACATCAGGGGAAGCAGTGGTGGGGGAAACGGTCGTTGGAGGTTGGCTACATACGCCGGAAGCGCTTAGCGATTATTGCACAACATCCGCAGGAAAACACTGTGTCCGTTGATTTAACGGTTTTCGTCTTGGAGGAGAACTCTGTTTTGAACGGTGCTGAACATGCAAACGACCACATCAGGGGGAAGCACTGGTGGGGGAAAAGTTGGTTGGAGAATTACCACATCACGGAAGCACTGGTGGGGAAACGTTCGTTGGAGGTTTTCTACATCCGCCGGAAGCGCTTAGCGATTATTGCACAACATCCGCAGGAAAAACACTGTGTCCGTTGATTTAACGGTTTTCGACTTGGAGGAGAACTCTGTTTTGAACGGTGCTGAACATGCAAACGCCGTGAATGTGATCGGGTACGATATAGGATGCTTCGCGACCCAAATGCGGGAGCGAAGGGCGCGAGATGTTTGGGTGAGGTGCGGTTGGAACGCTGGTAGAAATACATGCGCACTAAGGACTATTTTGTGAGATGCGCAGTGCGAAATGGGTGTTGAGGAAATGATGAACCTCGAGGAATGTTCTAAAATTGGCGCACCGTATGTACTTAGTGAACTGCGTGAAATTCATGTCATGTAAGGGAACGTTGGAGGCATGGTTGTGAAGCATGTACTTGTGGTATGCCATGATTTGATTTTGCACGTCCGTCTCTTCCTTCTTTTTGTGATACATGATGTCGGTAATGATGCGCTGCAGGGTATGCAACACGTGCCATTCTTGTTGGTTGAGCGTAACGGATGCGCCTTGCGGTTCTTTGAAAACGAGCTTTAGCTTTCCGAACACAAACTTAAACACGATGGTGACGCTGTCGCTGAACTGAAATTGCTGTAGACGTCCCTGCGGGTCATTCAAGCGTTTGTGAATGATGGGGATGGCTTCGACGAGTTTGTGCCACTGCGAGGAACTCATGACGACTGCGTTGTGCTGTCCACATTTGGCAATGGTGACGACGAGATGGTGCGGCGGCTGGGGGGAGAATCCCACACTGACGAATTTAGTTTGTTGCGGGTTGAGGAAGTAGATATCCGCCAGAGGACCCACAACTGCACTGTGTTGGAACTGTGCTGGCGGAGCAGGGCTGTCGGGATGCTGTTGGAGGTCGAAGATGGGTAGTTTCCTTTTTTCCCCGGGTTTTGAGGTGGTCGGGGTTTGACATCCGGTTATACTGGAACACACAAAACAATAATAATAATGTGAGGGATAGAGAGATAAACGGGATAGAAAAAAGCAAGCTAATACATAGGTGCGGACCTACCTGGTCGGCGTGCTGCATGGCAGCAGGACTGTATCCGCGTGCTGCATGGTACACTCTGAATGAGGCGAGCGGCACCGTGACGTTGCTTTTTATATGAGCAGGAGCGTCTTCTGAAAGCACGTGCAAGACGATGGATTAGCTTAGATGTGCTGAATAGTGACACACACACACACACACGTACTCACCTTCAAGGGTTGACAAGTTTGCTGAGCGTCAGAGCACTTTGCGCGGCATGCGTTTTTGAACGTTTTGCGAATGACGACATCATTATGCGCGTGATTGCTGACGTGAAATTTTGAGAAGAATGTATGCTTAGGCAAGCCGGAGCAGCGGTGGGTGAGGTAGGCGATGACGTAATGACCGCAAGTGGTGCTGTCGAAACCTTGCAGCCTTCTGGCGTTGGTGGACCAACGCGTCCCGCAGACCGAATTTAAGAACCGGAGAAAATGGGGCGAAAGCGGTCCTATGCCGTAACTGTCAAAATATTCTGCATGCGAGTTTTTGTCCACAAAGATGCAAACCCAGTGTTGCCCGGATTTGGTGCTGGGGTCGGTGTTAGCCACTAGCGCCAAGGGAGCCGTTCGAATGCCGTGAAGTACGGGTAGGTTATCGCAGGTGTAGACGCCTAAAAAGTGAGAGCGCGTAGAGGGGCATGTCGATAGAAACCGTTGAATTTGAAAGGTGTTCATGATACCAAAACGGATCGGTTGGCGTCGATTTCGACCGTGCGATGTATTTCCGCTAGCAGCAGAAGTATGACCGGTTCTTGTCAATTTATCGGCAAAACCGATGCTTATAGAGACGGTTCCGTGGCGCTGATCCGAGATGTGAGACTCGTTAGCGCTCATGTCTGCAGTGAGATCGAAAACCATTATCGTATACCCTTGCGGGTAGGTTTCTCTGGAGATGGAGTGTCCCTCGTCCTTGAAATGAATGCCTAGGCCGTCCTGCAGGGTTTGAAAGCATTGCAAATAGTGTCTCTTTGTAAAGTCGGATTGCAGAGGTTGGGAGGGAACGGGTTGCCCGTTCACGTAGAGCTGAAACAAGTTCATTTTAAAATGTTTCAAGTTGTACGGATTTGAGTTAAAATGGCCGGAATAGGCCTTGTCGGTGACCATGGCTACTACCACTCTCCTTGGAACTTGCCCTACGCACACGTCGCTAAACGTCATTGCCCTGGACTCCTTGGGGATGCTGAGAGCGTGAAAGCTGACGTCTTTGAGATGGTACTTTGCGTTGCCCTTTGCGAGCACGGCCTGGTGCGCGAGCTTTATGGTCGGCGAGGGTCGCACCGATTTTAAGCGCAGCGTGGCAGACACGATGTCGGCGTACCCCTTAAAGGTATCTACGTCGGAAAACAGATAAAACTGGGGAGAGGCGGGAGTGAGCTTGACGGTCATGCTAACGTTGTTCAAAAGCAGCTTATCCTGTCTAAAAGGAGCGTTGGACAGAGGACCGATGAGCTGTACGACGTTGCTCCCTTTGGTAAACCCCTGACGCCACTGAAAACCCGCATTGGCGATAAAAGTGTCCATGATGCCTGCCGTGTCCTTTCTCCAGAGGGTAGATTCTAGTTTGGTGTTCATGGCATCTTCGGAGTAATTGAGAAGCGTCTCGAGGTAGGTTCTATAGGGGTAACCGGCTTGCGGCATGGAGACGATGACGTTATTGAGGGTTACCTCCATCTGTTGAAACAGGGAATTTAAGGCGTTGTTGACCAGAGTGGCGTTAGCGTCAGAGTTTAAGGCCTCTCCTTTGTCATCTACAATGCGCACCATGAGTTCGAGTACGACGTAGGTCAAGTCTAGGTAATCGTCCGCATTTCCGGAATAATGAAAGGTGATGGGGGCATTTTTCATTAAAGTGTTTTGAGGGTTTAGGTATAGGAACCGTGACTCCTCGATGCTCATCTGAACCGGCACCTCTGTAAAGAGGTCCAGTTCGGAACTCATGTGGACGGTCGCGTCTGCCATTACGAAAATACGTCTTGCACCTTGCGCCTACCGCGTTTCAGCTTGGACTGCTTGCTCTTTCTGGATTTGCTCGGTTTTATTCTCTTGAGACGCCTGGCGCCGGAACCGAGCATGGCATCGAGCTTTTCGTCGGCTTTTCGCTTTAAATTGTATCCGGACTCCTTGAGCCTCCGCTGGAGCGCTTGCTTCGGCGCTGCTCCCGCCACAGTCACATCGGACAGAACGTGGGCGCCCGCCTTTAAGGCCTCCTTTCCGACTGCTTTTGCTCCGCTCTTTAAAAACGGTAGCAACCTTCTGAAGAGTCCTCCGAGGGCTGAAAAGAGACCGCTGCCTCTTTGGTAGCGCTTGCCCCTGTAGAGAGTGAAATCGCGATGGTGGAACGCGCCGCCGGTCTGATTGAGGTAGTACCGCGTTATGGCGTGCACGTCCATTACGCCTGTTTCGGACGAAAAGCGAGAACTACAGTAGAGGAAAATCCGTCGGC
Organism: Deroplatys truncata; assembly: GCA_030765065.1. Classification (NCBI taxonomy): domain Eukaryota; kingdom Metazoa; phylum Arthropoda; class Insecta; order Mantodea; family Mantidae; genus Deroplatys; species Deroplatys truncata. The sequence continues at coordinate 423,300,256 of CM060990.1, forward strand.
GAATGGCAAGAGATCGCCGTAACCGTTCCTTAAATCTATGTTGACCGTCTTGAAGTCTTGCTGAATCAAGGGTACCCAATTTTGGGGAAAAAACGTCTTTTCGTCGCTCATGTAAGTGTTGTTGCTTCTTTCGTATTCCACGGCCGCGCTCTCTATGACTTGGGCGAAGGTGTCGCCCACGACTTGCGGGGACACTAGATTACAATAGACGAATATTTCGTAAGGAAACCCCATATAAGGATCTACGGGGTGTGTAGCAGCTTTTTCGAGAATGACGTTGACGTAGGGCTCGAAACCCAACATTTTTGCCATAGCGGGCGTTAAGAGCAAACTGTGGATGCGGTGTAGAGGTCCCGGAGGGTCCTCCGATTTTGAAACGTCTCGTTTGGGTCTGACGGAACGAGCCGCCGCGGGTTTCTGCTGCCCCGAAGCCCGGGGCTTCGGTTTCGGTTTTGGCTTGGGTCTCTGGTGGGGCGCATCGTTGAGAGCTTCGTATTCGCCGACCGCGTACGGTACGACCGTGCGCGCGACATTTTCCACAAACCCGTCGAACGGAATGTCGGGTAGTGGTTCGGGATGGGCGACGGCGGCATTCACGCCCACCGTCTGCTTGCGCTCGTCGAAGAGGAAGAAGTTTTCCACGTGCAAGTGTTCGAGTAGAACGGCGTTGACGAGGTTCACCAAGTCTTTGGAATTGTGCACGATGCCTTGCGGCATTTGCAAACTGAATTTGGAATGCGTGGGGAGGAGCGTCATGGTGTACTTGGTGCCCGCCAGACGGGCATCGTCTGGCGAAAGGTTATAAAATTTCACCGGATACCTGACCTTTTGCAGGGCGACCTCCCATTCTCCCTGCAGAACGATTCTCTCGGGCAAGATGTTAGAAAATCTGGCCGTGGTGTTGTCGGTAAAGTGTTCCATGGAAGCGTTGCTCACGAGAGTGATGGAGAAGGGCTCGGTCTTAATCATGTCGAATCGACGGTCGAAGCCAGAACCTACGAGTTAAACTTTGCCGGATACCCCTTCCACTTTACCAAGACCTGCTTGCGGCGCCCTCGGCCCTTGGTCTGTAAAACGCGCTCGATCTTAAACGTCCGAGGTAGCGGGACCTTTTGTAGCTCCTGGGTGTAAAATGTGCCGTCTATGGCTTCTCCGGCCAGATCCTTCAACTTATATACCACCGGCCGACCGCGCACCACCTCGGCTATCCGAAATATTTCGTCCGTCCAATTCTGCTCGTAGCCCTTGTCCAATTTCATTTTTTCTTTAGAGATGCGCACGTGATCGCCGACGGAAAATGTGGGTTTCCCTGCGCGAGGTAGGGTCCTATTTCCGTAGAGATTGCGGTACACTCGTAAAATGTTAGAATTGTTCACGTCCTTCGGAGCCATTTTTATGGACCTGTGATGCGAACTATTGTACGACTCGAGTAAGGCCGGAAGGACTTCCAGGTATCTGTAACTGTTCTTGTGCGTGAAATACCTCCACATCTTGGTTTTTAAGGTGCGGTTGAAGCGCTCCACGACGCTGGCTTTAACGTTATTTTTGGTTGTGTAATGTTTCACGTCGTGTTTCTTCAGAAAGTCGCGAAAAGTCTTGTTGGTAAACTCGGTTCCCTTGTCCGTCTGGAGGACCCTGGGGACGCGTTGGGAGAATATGGAGCGAAACGCTTGCGCGACCTCGGTACCCAGCTTCGATTTCAGGGGTACCGCCCAAGCATATTTGGAAAATACGTCGATAACGGTCAGAATGTACACGTAAGGTTTGTTATGTTCCCTCACGCTGTTCATGACGTTTAGATCGGCCTCCCAAAGATCGTCCATATTCGTCACGTGATAACATCTGGTGGGGAACCGCTTTCTGACCGGTTTGTGCAGAGTGTAACTGTCCCGGGTTCGAAGGAAGGACTCGATGTTCGCCTTAGACGCACCCGTGGCCTTTCGAAGGGGCTTGACCGTGCCCAAACCGGCATAGTGTTCCGGTCTGGCATAGTATCGCCTTAGCGCCTTCCATTCCTTCATGCTTTACTTGTACAGGGGTTGCCAGACGCGCTTGCGAAAATGGTACGACGCGGAAGGCGATTTCGATTTCTTTTTCGGAGTGGCAGGGTTCGCCCTCTTCTTTTTGCGAGGCGAGAGGAGGTTGACCTTTATGGTTCGGGGTTCGACCTCCTGCTTCACCGGCACGCGCTCGTGCACGTCTTCGTAATCGTCGTCGCCGAGGAAGGGCTTTCTGACTTGTGCCACGAGATCGAGGTAGTTGTCCAATTTATGTTTTACGAGCCGCCACTTTTCGTCGGCAGAGAGCTTTGCGCTCTGCAGGTTCTGAATTTCTTTAGCCAATCTGGATATGGTGCGGTCTACAGCGTGAAGCCTGTCGACGGTCTTCGGTTGCGGTGCAACAGGATCTGCCTGCCGTACTTCATCCTGTTAATTTCGACACTAGCGCGCCGCCGAGCGAAGCCAAGACGGGTAGGAGGAATGCCGGCAAAAAACCTCCTTTTTGAACCAAGATGCTCTTCTTCTTCTTCAGAGGAACCCGTTTATCCGTCAACTTCCTCCAAGAAGCCTTGTGCTTCTTTAGGCGACCCAAGCACTTTGCGGGAAGTTGCACGTGACCTCTGCACACGTTGAGCATGCATTCGCTAATGGCCTTGATCAGATCGCCGTCGGCATTTTTTAAAAACTTTTTGCGCAGAGGGGCCTTCACCTTGGCCAGAGCCGCCAAATTACCGTGCTGTCTCGCTATGCGAGGACTGGTCAGCGTCGCGAGCCTTAACCTACCTCTAGCCATGCTTGCGCGATAATGACGTTCGCTCCGAAAGCGGTACTTTTTATTTAGACTCGACGGCCTCAGTCGGGCAAGACCCTGCCGGGATAATATAGAACGAAACGAACCCGAGTCCTCTCGGCGGTCTCAGTTGGGTACGAAATAAGAGAGGTTTTCCCCCGGCAGCACGCCGGTTCGATACCTGTGTCGGGCGGGCGTGTACTTAGTGCAGTCCAACACGAGATACCCGTGAGGGCGTTCGGTGGCCTTCTCGAAGGCCTCCAAGAGAAACCTAGAGTTCCTGGGTTCGATCTGCTGGCACAGTCTCTCGATCTGCATCTTGTCCCGGTTGTTCTTGAAGACCACGACGTAGTTCGCATTCAGAGAGATGTTGCGATATTTCTGACCCTGCGAAAACACGTTCTGCAGGATGTAGACGATGCCGAAGCGCTTGTGATGGGAGTCTCTGGTGAAAAAATTGGACACGTCCTTCCCGCCACCCTCCAGCATCAGATCGTCGAGGACGACGAGGTCGTTCTCGCCCACCGAAGCAAGTTCGGGTATGCCCGCGTGGGTCTCGCAACGCAGAGCCGAGGGTTCGAGTCTCGGCGAATACTCCGGAGGGTGGCACCACAGCACCCTCCTGGGGCGCACGTCGAACATCCGGTGCGCGTGGCGTAACAGGTTTTTCACGAAGGTCGACTTGCCGCAGCGCCACGGCCCCGCCACGAGCATCGTGCTGGGAAACTCGAATCGCCCCAGGTCTCGGGGACCGGGCATCGTCTCCTCAGGGCGCCCGGTTCGAAATGACTTTGGCGCGGCTTCGGACGTCTCATTTATGCGTTCCTCTTGAACCCGTAGGGATAGGAATCGTGATCGCCGGCGACCACGCGCTTGTTGACCACCATCCTAAACGTCTTCGAGCTGGGTTCGGTGACGACCGTCCAAGACGGTTTCCGCGAAATCTGCGTGCCCGCCAGCTTCACCGCGCGGTCGTTGTCCCTGAGCACCACGTCGCGAATCACCTCCGCGTTCACCAGCTCCAGGTTGCCCGAATTGAGCGTGATCCCCTTCACCTTGCACACCGAGAAGGTCTTGCCCGTCTCGGGGCAAACGATCTCCATGCAGTAGCTCTTGGGCCCCGTGGAGGCGAACCGGGCGATGTAAGAGCCCCTCCCGTACTTCTCCAGCTCGTCCGTCATGTCCCCCAGGAGGCGTCCGACGGACGGCGTCCAGTCGCCCGGAGCGGCGGCGACGACGACGGAATCGGTGTCGAAGTAGCAGACCCGTTCTCCCAGCCTCTTGAGGTAGGAGTAGAGCACCAGGCGCGCGTGAGCCGTGGTGTAGGCCGCCAGGACGGCGTTGGCGGCGGTGTTGACCTTGCGGCACTGCTCGCAGTACCTCCACACCGCGTACACGATCCGGTCGGTGACGGGCACGTAGGTCTGCACTTCCACGCCCGGGTCGTTGAGCAGCTCCAGGAGGCGGTCGTACCGGTCCACCAGCTCGCACGTGGGGAGGTTTTCCCTCTGCCCCAGTTTGCCCCAGAAGCTGTTGAGCATCAGCTTGGCCAGCTCCCGCCTGCCGGGGTTGGTGGCGACGGCCTGGGGATCCAGGGCTACGCCTTCGTGTTCGAAGAATTGCTCCACGTACTGCTGCTTGGCGGCAGGGTCGTCGCAATCCGAGGGCCAGCCGGAGGCTTCGGTCTTGATCTTCAGGAACTGATTCACGTAGTCCTCTAAGAGACCCTTGGCTCCGGTGGTCGGTTCGTGCCGCACCACGTCGTACTCCCAGATCTCGTGGACCCGGAGGAGGCGGTACCCCTCCTCCAGGGCGACCTTCATCTCGTCGACCACCCAGGTACCCAACAACGCCCTCTCGCGCTCTCCGTGGTGGCACTCGTCTTGGTTCTCCGCCTCCGCGCAAGCGCGGCATAGCGGGAACATGAGCTTGCCGCCGATGCGCGCCGGTAGCACCGGGTGGTACAGGTGTTGCGGCGGTAGAACCTCGCACTTCACCAACCCGCCCCCCCACGTCTTCCAAGCGCGGGAATCGATCCACGTGGATCTTGGGGTGGCCCGCGGGGTAGGGTTTCGTCTTGTTCACGTACGGGTACAGGCTGCATACGTCGTAGTAGTAGATCTTGCTATTCCCCTTCGCCTCGCAGTACGTCTTGGTGCAGTTGGTGCGACCTCCGTAGAAGGCGTCTCTGGGGTTCAGGGGTTCGGGTACCGGAAAGTCCCTTGCGTGGCGCGCGAGGTCCTGGTCGGCCTTCATCGCGGCGTCGAACTCGCACTCCCACATTTCCACCATGGCGTAGCCGGCGGCCTTGATCTTGGCCGTGACCTCGGTGCTCTCTAACCTGGAGGCCATGGTTTCGTGTCCCGAGTTGTATATCGCCGCATGGCGATTGTGAAAGCACCGCCTGCAGCCGTGGTAAAAGCAGCCGTGGAAAAAGTACGCGGTTTTTTCGGCCTCTGTGTGCCCGTCCACCTTGTGCCCCGCGATTTTGACTTCGCGTCCTCGCATGGCGTGCTGGATGACGATGCGGTTTTGCGTCTCTAGCCAAGTTAGCCATATGCATGCGGCGCGAGACTGACGGTCCGCTAGTCGATACCCGCCCGCTGGCAAGAGGGCAATTTTTTTAAGCGGCATGAAGCGCTTTCTATACACGCACATGCACGCCTGCGCGATGGTGACGCATTCTCTGAACGGGTCTATTCCGTTCTCGTCCAAGAATTCCCTTCTGAATTTGGAAACTCCCTGACTGAGTAGAAATACGTCCATCTTGCAATACGCCACCATTTCCGCCCTCATGTCGAAGACGTACCCGGAGGACGCCTTTTCTTCGTGCCACTGCTCGAAGGCTTTCCGACCCTCCGCCGACATGCCCTCCGGACAGTAATGCCTTTTGTCGGGAATCGAACCCACGTACCGCTCGTTTTCCTTCGTGTTAAACAGGTACGGGAAATATCCTTTGCATTCGTTCAATCCGAAGGTCTTGGAAAAGCGGGAGAGTGGCATGGGTATGAAGTTGAGCGAGTCTAGAAATGTGACGTCGCCGTACCTCATCCTGTAGATCTTGCTCCCGTTCATGATGAGCTCCGGCACCCAGTCTAAGTGCGCCACCATGTACTTTAATAAAAACTGCCCGTCGTAAGCTCTGAGGTTATGCGCCACGACTTAGACGTCCCAGGCTTCGAACCTCGCCTGCGCGATGTGTTCGAAAAGCTGCTTCACGGGTTCGTCCATGAACACCCATTCTTTGCAACCGCATTCGGTGCAGTATGCCGTCTTGCGGCGTTCGTCGATGCAGAGCGGGCAGGCTTGGTACAATACGCACAAGTTAGGTACATGCTCGTATGTGTCCTTTTTGCCGGTATATGGAATGTTTTGCGTGCATTCGAAGTCGATGAACATAAACACGTACCGGTTTCTTTTGTTCTTTGCGGCATACGGCTGCATATAGCACATGTGACTAGAATTCACGTGTAACTTGCAATGATAGCAGTACTTTTCCCCGCACTCGTGCGCGGTTTTTCTGTACCTCGCATTCACGAGCTTATTGCAAGACGTGCACACCTTTTCTACATCGCACACCGACAGCGCCTTTGGGTAAAAAACGCCTTTCTTTGCGTGGTTTGCAAAGCATGCCGGTCCCTTAAAATCTCTGTTGCACCCGGCGCAGCGTATGTAGGCGTCAAATCGCGCATCGCACTGCTGATGGCATTTAGCACACCTGGCGTCGCACCTGTGAAATTCTTTTTTGTGTGCCGAGGGATGATGACACCGGAGCAATACCATTTGCATTTAAAGCACTTGTGAACGTTCACGATAGCGTTAAAGTGCCCGGCGTGGAGCATGACGTCGATATATTTATCGCATTTCTTATCCGACGCGTACAGCACGTGCTTCCCCGTATGATCGCCAAACACCGTCACAGCGTAGCCCTTTAACGCAGCGTCAAAGCGTTTGACGTAATCTATCGTGCAGCTGTCGTGGCCTTGACCGATGCTCGCGCACAAGGCTACGGCCTTCGATTTTTGCAGATAGTCGGAGCGCGTCATCGTTCTATAGTTGACGTCGCGATCCACTTTGGCTTTGACTACAACAATGGCTCTTGCTAAACACAAGTTGTCTTTGTTGGCTATTTCGACAATGCCTTTATTGCCCCTACAGGCATCGCAAGGTTGGTGGCACGAACCCGAGACCTCCTTGGTCCACACAAACGTCACGTGAAGAGGCCCGCTTAGCAAGAATTGTTGGTTACTTTGCATTACTTTTTCGATGCTTCCAACAATGACATCCGCATTCAATTGGTCTACGCGCCTAACGCTCATTTTGAAGTCTTTGGACGTCTCCTTTTCGTCTGTTATGGATATGCCTAAATATCCGGGTTCGTTTTCTAACAGGTTCTCTTTCGCAAAGTTTAGAATATCGTTAAACAAATGCGATACCCATTGCTCAGGGTTAACATCTCTGGGGACCGGTTTTACGGTAATTTGAGACTCTGTAAAGCCGGAAAAAAGCTTTGGCAGCCTTCTCTGCTTGTGTCCTATAATTTCGAACGTAGGCTGCAAGGTGCCATCGCGACTTCCCCCGGATTGCAGCTCCATCTTATCGTCCGAATGCACCGTTCGCTCTTTCCCTGCAAAGTGCTGCTGCTATTTTGTTTTTATTTTAAACTATTTTTCGTCAAATAGAACGATTTTGTAGAAAAATCCGCTATCGCTCCCGTTTCTCACTACGGGCGTTTGCTCTTGGCACCGGGTTTTTATAAGCTCGCTTATCGCAACTGCTGTTTTCAACATGCGCGTCGAGTTAAATGCCTCATTTCGCCACAAAATTGTCAAGTTGTAAAAAACGCGGTCATCCTGTCACGATCCGCCACTGCGCGAACGCTACCATCGGCAATAAGACTGCATAAACGCTGACGAACATCCTTTCTCACGCTCGATTTACACTTACATCAGCACACGTTCTTTGCGCAGTGCTGTGCGTGGGAAATGACAAGCGAGCAGCGTTTTAACGTTTGCACACCCGCATCAGTGCAATATTTAAAACTACGAGTGCCGTGTGTAGTGTTTTTGTGTTGTGCAGTGCATACGTGTTATGTAAAATGTGAGAATTAAATAGAAGCAGCAGATACTTCCTTTCTAAGGAGTAACACCAACTGTTGAATAAAAATTCTCAAGTGTTACGTTCGTATGACCTCTACCCTCTATCTCTTACAGGTGAGTACGAAAGTTTATTTTCATATCCACTTAATTTTAATCCGAATAAACTTTTCGGGAAATGATTGCATTGCACATCCGTTATACATCCGAAGGGACGCTATACACTGGCCTTAAAATTCTAAATTCTTTCCATCAACATGGCGAGCAAGAACTGAAAAGCGACATGCCTTTAAAAAAGAATGGCTAAGCATTGTACAATTCGAACCATTTATAACAGATATCTCGGAAATGGCTGACGTCACAAAAAAGTTATTTCAAATAAATTGTGTGTGTTTTTTAAAGAGATCTAAATTTTTTGTATTGTATGTTTTTTCTCAAACCTTAGCAGTTATACAAGATCATAGAAAATTTCTTCCGAATCAAGAGGACTTCACAGGCTATTTCCACAAAATTCAAGATATACATTTTATTTTTCATATAAATGTCTTTAATATATGATGTTGTAATTAAAATCGTCAGAGACAGTTTTAGAAAATAAAACATTTCGGAAAATAGTTCATGTAAAGGGTAGTTTTGGGTGGAGGGACTTTCTTGAAAATCTCTGTGTCGTAACTTTGGAAGGTACTCAACCTAAATACCAAGTTTTAGTATTTATCCGACTTCTCATTTTTGAGTTATGCTGCTCTGACACATACACACAGAATTTTCTAAAATGTTTTTTTATTCAGGGGTCCTCAAAACAAGTATTTAGTTTTCCGGTGAAATCTCAATATTGAATATTTGGATGCAATGCATACCTCCTCTACCTACTATTTTACGTGGTAGAGAAAGCCCCTAAATCAATATTATTACATGCAGTTGTGAAAAATATTACAGCTATGATTAATAAATTCTGGGATTACGAGAAATTTGTTAATATTAGTTTAAACGTATATAGTTGCAAGAAAAGTGAGTATAGCTAGCTCGAAACTTAGCGTTGTCACAAATAAACGATATAGAGAAAACTCTGATTTTCATAAAAGTAAGATTAAATCTACTTGCTTAAGGTAAAATGCTTGTCTCATATTAAGAATATTCTCAGATATTCGGAGAATGGCGCGAAAGTTGAGTCTGACGCCTTGTTATTTTTATTCCGTTTTTTCTTCAAGTGGGTTTCTCTATTGTTACATCTGTATAGTCACTGTAACTATTTTTACTTTCTCTACCACGTACATAGCAGATACAGGAGAAATTGCATTGCACTCAAAAATTCCATACCGGGATTTCGCCAGAAATACATCTATAGATTTGCACATTTCAACTTATTACATAATTGGCTTATATTGTGCATGATGTTTCATTTAAATACCCACAAACTGGGTCTGTGATTATTACTTATTGTTTTTTATGTGTTTCAGTGGGTGAATAATAATTAGTTTGTTGGTATCGTTATCACAGTACTGTTTCACTTGTGAAATTCCGTTCTCTTTGTATGAAAATGAAAAAAGAAAAGTTAAAAGAATGACGAGTTTTAGTGAGAAAGGTCTAAAGCTTTTAAACATTAAAATCAACATGGAAACTTTGTAAATAGACAACGCCACAAAGTAATAATAATAATAATAATAATACACATAAATTATGTGCTTTAACGTTCTTGTACAGTAAGGCTTCGTTTCCTACGGTTTAACAGTTGTACAAAAGACATTCACAATGAGACTACTTCACAGCTATTCCCAGAAAATTGAAGTTATACATTTTATTTGTCATGCAGATATCTTAAACATACCGTACCGTAATCAAAAGGGGTTAGAGCCATTTTTAAGACAATAAAAATAACGAACTTTCTCCCGCTAAACGGGTAGTTTGCGGTGTGGGAATTTTCTTGAAAATCTACGGTTTGTTAAATTTTTTTTATACGCTACTATTTTAGTGTGTGTGTGTGCGCGCGAGTATGTGCCTAGTATCCGTGCGCCACAAGCCAAAACGACGACATTATAGAAAAACTTTATCATTTGCCTACCGGACAGGGACAACCGCGAAAAACCTGAAAAAAAAGCTCTAAGAGTATTCTAACGCTTACCGATCTGGAAAACCCATGAAAACAAGATAGTACACTTTTTTGCCGCTTTCGACCGGCAATGAGAACCCTGCTCCTACGTACGCTAGCGACCAGGTTTTTGGTATAGTTAAATTACGTCTGTGCAAAGGGCGTCTGTACCGCTTTAAAAAACCTAGGTATATCAGTGCGTAGTGATGTTGGTTGATCTTAAAGCTGGTTAAGCATTTTTCAAAAACAGTTTGCTACACGCTACTATTAAATGTGTGTGTGTGTGTGTGCGCGCGAGTATGTGCCTAGTATCCGTGCGCCACAAGCCAAAACGACGACATTATAGAAAAACTTTATCATTTGCCTACCGGACAGGGACAACCGCGAAAAACCTGAAAAAAGCTCTAAGAGTATTCTAACGCTTACCGATCTGGAAAACCCATGAAAACAAGATAGTACACTTTTTTTAATTTTCTCAAAAATGGCTATAACGATTTTGATGAAAATATCATATGTTTAAGATAATGTCATGAGAAATGAAATGTATATCTCAAATTTTCTGGGAATGTCTCCAAAAGTATTCTTCATTGTGAACGCCTTTTGCATAACTGGTAAACCATAAGAGATAGACAAAATTTTACTACCCAAAAAATGTAGATCGCGTTAAAATACACAACTTATGCCATATACATTTCTTTTGTTGAGTGAACCGCTTTCGAGATATTGCTTGTTATTTCCTTAAACTTTCCACTACTTATACTTTTTTACTTTCTCTACTACGTATAGTAAGTAGGGGAAGTATTGCATTCCACCCAAAAATTCGATACCGAGATTTCACCGGAAATACACCTTTTGAGACCTCCTGAATCCAATAAAAAGCTCTAAGAGTATTCTAACGCTTACCGATCTGGAAAACCCATGAAAACAAGATAGTACACTTTTTTTTAATTTTATCAAAAACGGCTATAACGATTTTGATGAAAATATCATATGTTTAAGATAATGTCATGAGAAATAAAATGTATATCTCAAATTTTCTGGAAATGTCTCCAAAAGTATTCTTCATTGTGAACGCCTTTTGCATAACTGGTAAACCATAAGAGATAGACAAAATTTTACTACACAAAAAATGTAGATCGCGTTAAAATACACAACTTATGCCATATACATTTCTTTTGTTGAGTGAACCGTTTTCGAGATATTGCTTGTTATTTCCTTAAATTTTCCAATACTTTTACTTTTTTACTTTCTCTACTACGTATAGTAAGTAGGGGGAAGTATTGCATTCCACCCAAAAATTCGATACCGAGATTTCACCGGAAATACACGTTTTGAAACCTCCTGAATCCAAAAAAAGCATTTTTGGAAACATGTCCGTGTGTGTGTGTCTGTCTGTGTGTGTGTGCGAGCGAGTATGTGCCTAGTATCCGTGCGCGACAAGCCAAAACGACGACATTATAGAAAAACTTTATCATTTGCCTACCGGACAGGGACAACCACTAAAAAACCTGAGAAAACCTCGAAAATTAGAAACGGCTTCGTCAACCACTACAGAAAACGCCTACCAACCAGGGAAAACCTATGAAAAAGCAGAAAGAGTTTGCATTCGTTTACCAACCGCAGAAAACTCCCAAAAACTAGTTATTTTAAAAAAAAACGAAAAAACAAAAAGGAAAAGACGAATAATATAAGTATGGCAACTGCAACGTTTGTGTGTGTGTGTGCGCGCGAGTATGTGCCTAGTATCCGTGCGCCGACATGGTAAAACTTCAGCATTTGCCTACCGGGCAGGGACAACCGCTAAAAAACCTGAGAAAACCTCGAAAATTAGAAACGCCTTCGTCAACCAGTACAGAAAACGCCTACCAACCAGGGAAAACCTATGAAAAAGTAGAAAGAGCTTGCATTCGTTTACCATCCGCAGAAAACCCCCAAAAAACTAGTTATTTTTTTAAAAAAAACGAAAAAACAAAAAGAAAAAAAAGAAAAAAAGGAAAAGACGAATAATATAAGTATGGCAGAAACAGCTTGCATTCGTCTACCAACCAGAGAAAACCCCGAAACACTAGTTATTTAAAATTGCTGATGAGTTCTGGATAGGCTTTTGCAAATGTTGTTGGTAGCAAAACTTACCTTTTCCATCACCTCCAACATACCCCACTCCCACACCTTTTTTCTTTCCACCAATCAGAATCTCTCTTATTCTCACCAATCAACAACTTTCATTTGTTCCTTTCCACCAATAACATCACTTCTTATTCCCACCAATCACAACTTCACAGTCACTTTCTGTTATACTTTTTATCCCTCGTTCGCCATCTTTCCCCTCTTTCAGCCCCAACCTCCGCACAGACAACACCTCATCGCTCCTTAACCTCAACTTCATGCCTCCGCCATCTTATTTAGTTCCCATTTTTACCACCGCGCCTCTCATCTCCCAACCAGATTGCCGGCAAGAACACATCTCGTTCATTCGCACCTCGACGGTTGACTCGGCAGCAGCTACTGCGAACACCTACGTCGTACACGTTTTTGACCGCTTTCGATCGGCTATGAGAACCCTGCTCCTACGTACGCTAGCGACCATCACGATGGTCCAGTACCAGGTTTTTGGTATAGTTAAATTACGCCTCTGCAAAGGGTGTCTGTACCGCTTTAAAAACCTAGGTATATCAGTGCGTAGTGATGTTGGTTGATCTTAAAGCTGGTTAAGCATTTTCAAAAACAGTTTGCTTTTATTTTTTCGCGTCGCGTGCCGCGCTTTTGGTGACGCATCCACACCGGTAACAGGTAAGTACCACACGCATAATTATTTTTCGGACCTGCTTGGCGTAGGAATATATCCTTTCGTGTTTTGGTACTGTAACCTCAAACCTCCTTACCCACGTCTTGCGTCCGCCATCTTGTTTAGTTCTCACCGCATCTCCTTGTCGCAGACCCTCCGCCATTTTTAGTTCCCACTATTTTAACCTCAAAATCTACTCTTCTAAGCTCTTGCTACCGCCATCTTCTTTTAGTTCCCATTCTCACCACCGCGTCTCCTTACCCCCACCTCTTGCGACCGCCATGTTCACCACTAACCTCCAAATTTCCTCGTCCTTAAACCTCTTGTCTCAACCACCTTGTTTAGTTCCCATTTTCGCCACCGCATCTCATATCGCCCCATCTCTCTATCCACTCAAGAAAACTACCATCCAACGTTCAAAAAATTGCTGATCAGTTCACGACAGGCTTTTGCAAATCTTGCTGCTAGCAAAACTTACCTTTCCCATCACCTCCAACATACCCCACTCCCACACCTTTTTCTTTCAACCAATCATAATCTCTCTTATTCTTACCAATCAACAACTCTCATTTGTTCCTTTCCACCCATAACATCACTTCTTATTCCCACCAATCACAACTTCACACGTCACTTTCTGTTACACTTTTTATCCCTCGCTCCCCATCTTTTCCCTCTTTCAGTACCGACCTCCGCACAGACAACACATCGCCACCCAGCTCCTCTCCATCACGCGACCTCCATACTCTTCCATCTTCCTTCCTTCATCTTCCACCCGAATTAACGAACCAATCAAAACACTCCACGTCACTTCCTCAATTCTTTCAACTCGTCCCGGATGAGCCAATCGGTTTAACGATAATCCTACCGCTCAGGGCGCTTTTCAAACTTACCGCCGCCGCCGTCGCATGCAGCGACACGAGCGCCCCTAGCGGCAGGATTATCGTTAAAACAATTGGCTCATCCGGGACTATTACTACTAAGGATTTATATCCGAAGGCAAAAGTGTGTGTTAGTGGAGTGTTGCGCCGAAGAGACCAGGACATAAGATATGTGGACGCTGTGAACTCAACACTAGATTGGGTATGTCAACAAAATAATTGTATATTTGTAGATGGAAATGTGTGGATCAGAGATCATGATATTGGGGTGGATGGTTTGCATTTAAACAGGAAGGGAACTGTGAAATTTGGTAGACTACTAAATAGGGTGATACACCACATTGAATCAAAAAACTAAATTCAAGCTGTGGCGGTAGAACAATATCAGATGTGCAAACAGTAAATAGAATACCTACCATCTTAAATGGTCCGTTTGAAAAAACACAGTTTAATGTGTTACCAGATATAAATAATGGGATAAAAATATTTCATCAATATGTGCAATACATCAGTAATAAAGTGCATAGTGTTGAATTAGTTCTGAATGAGGTAAATCCACATGTAGTAGTCCTAACCAAACATAGTCTCAAGGAAAATAATGTAAATATGAATAAAATTTTGAATTATAATATAGTAAGTAGATTTTGCAGAAAAAATCACAAGGGAGGGGGGTGATTATATATGTAAAAAATGGGATCATATACAAGGATATGCCTAACATTTGTAATATGAGCATTGAGATGATCATGGATCTGGCTGCTATAAAAAATATGTAGTGATGATTGTGTTTACGTGATTCTAGGAGTATATAGATCACCAAGTACCTCAGTGACTCAGTTTATAGAATTGTTCGATGGGGTATTGCATACAGTATTGCAAACCAATGTAAATTTGATAGTTTTAGGCGATATAAACATCAACTCTGCTACAGATAATGGGGATTATACACATTTAATGGATTGTTTAAAATCATATGATCTAAAAGATGTGATAGGTACCCCAACTAGGGTCACAGACCACTCGTCTACTATTATCGATCATATATTTACCAACATAAAAACTGGGTATTCATCAGAAGTTAATAATTACCATCTGTCAGATCATTTTGCACAAATCATTCAAATAGATAATATTACAGTTAACAAAGTTGTAGATAATATGTATGTTAGCTACCGTAATATGAATGACTACAATGTCATTAAATTTAAACATGCACTTGAACAAGAAACATGGAATAAACTGTATACAGTGGAAGGCGTTAATTCTAAGTGGGAATGTTTTTATGATACCCTCAATATACACCTAAATGAAGCATGCCCATTTATTATAAAAAAAGGAAAATCTTTGCAAAAATAAAAAGGTAAAGTTAGATGCTGAAGGAGTACGAATGAGAAATAAAATAAAGGATACATATGAATGGTACAAATCAACCAGATGGGAATATTACAAAAACAAATACAAAAAAGTGAAACAGGACTTTCATAAATATCTTGTGGCAATGCAAACATTGCAATATAAAAATAAATTGGACACTTGCAACAATATATCTAAGGGTGCCTGGAGTATTATTAATAAGGTAAATTCCAAAACACGGAAACATTGTTATAAAAAACATGGAAAAACTGTAGAAAATCCAGATGTTATAAGCAATATTTTTAATAATCACTTTCTAAATGTTACAGCAACAAAAACTGGCAAATCTAATAATGTTGTTTTCCCAAATATTAACATAGTACAGAGCACAAATGATAGCATATATCTACAACCAACTCATGAAAAGGAAATGTTAGAAATTATTAATTCATTTGATAATAAACAAACCAGTGGCTGGGATAACATAACTCCCATTTGTCTAAAAAAATGTAAACAAGAGTTAATGATGCCACTGGTCCACTTGATAAATTACTCCATAGTAAATGGGGAATTTCCAAACTGTCTGAAAACAAGTATAGTTCGACCCATATTTAAAAAGGGAGATAAATTTCAAGTATCTAATTATCGTCCAATTACGTTAACGTCCACGTTAGCCAAACTTTTTGAAAAAAATTTATTAGTTCGCCTAAACAAGTTTCTAACTGCTAATAAGATCATTAGGCCTACACAACATGGCTTTCGTAAGAACCACTCAACTGTAACTGCAACAACTGAATTTCTTAGATATATTATAACCAATTTAGAGGATAGAAATAAAGTAGCTGGTATTTTTTTGGACCTTACAAAAGCCTTCGATTGTGTTGATCATAAAATCTTAATCTAGAAGCTGAACAATTATGGAATAAGGGGATTGGCAGAACGATTAATTACATCATATTTAACAAATCGAAGGCAGTGTACTGAAATTCTAGGTTATAGTGGTAATTATAAACGTATGTACAGGTCAAAAGAGGGAATAGTGCAATTTGGGGTTCCGCAGGGTTCAGTACTTGGGCCCTTGCTGTTTATATTATTTATTAATGACATTCCTTGCATTCCAAATTCTAAACTACTGTCCTATGCTGATGACACAACTATGTTATGTTGGCACACATCCATTGACGAGCTTGTAGGGAAAATAAAACAGGATGCAGCTCAGTTGCTGAGTTATTTCAGTTCCAATAACCTAGAATGTAATATAAGTAAGACCAAAATATTAAACTTTACAATATCCCATAGGCAAGGTGAACAGCTTATATCTAAAGTAGGTGATGAGGATATTGTTGAAAGCGACCAGACTTCTTTTCTGGGCATAATATTTGATAAACATTTAACATGGGATAGGCATATTGATTTGGTCTGTGATAAAATTAGCAAAGGAGGATACCTGATAAGATATTTTTCTAAATTTAAAAATCTAAACATTTTACGCACAATTTATTATGGAGTGATATAGCCTCACTTGCTCTATGGCATAGAACTCTGGGGTGGAGCTGCAAATGTACACATAAATAGAGTTTTGACATTGCAGAAAATGTGTGTAAGGATGGTATCAAATGCAAGATATGACCATCCATGCAGAGAGTTATTTATTAAGAATGAAATTCTCACAGTTGTATCATTGTATGTATATCGAATATTACTTTTAATACATGGATCGAAGGACATCTTAAAACACTGCGATATGCACAAATACAATACTAGAAGCCAAACTAATGTATATAGATCTGTACATACAAAAAAATTCTCTGATAAAGATCCCTTAAACATAGACGCAACGTTGTATAATAAACTCCCAATGGAACTTAAATCTCTACATATTAATTCCTTTAAATCTAAGTTAAAGAAGCATCTTATAAATAAACCTTTGTACAGACTTGAAGAATTTGAGTAAAGAGGTGTGTGTGTGTGTGTGTGTGTGTGTGTGTGAGTGAGAGAGAGAGAGAGAGATTGATAATATAAAGAGTTCAAAATTAATATCCAGCCTTTTTAAAAATAGAGTAAAACATTACCTTCTAAATATAATATTGTTCAGACTGGATGAATACTGTAGTATAGAGTAAGCACTTATGTATGGATGTGAGTGTTTGCGTATGCCTGCTTGTGAGTTACTGTATTGTGAGAATGTGAAGGAAATTTTGTAAGCCGTAGTGTTAATGTTGTCTTGACTATGCGTTTAACCTGTATCTACAAGTACACAAGCAATAAAGAATTATTATTATTATTATTATTATTATTATTATATCCTTATAAACTATGATTTTTCCGTGCACTTTACCTTTATCGTGATAACAATTTAGGCCGGAAATTATTTCAAGTTACTGTCTGTTACATTTTTACCTATTTGGCTGCATGTAAGATGCCGTAACGATAAACAGCCGCTTATCTATACCACAACTCTACTTTTTACTGTCTACTACTTACCTATAATATGTAGGGAAGGTACTGTATTCCACCCAAAAATGGAATAACGAGATGTACATGAAACACACGCTTTGAGACCCCCTGAATCCAAAGAAAGCGCTTCTACCTTCCCTACAACGCACGTACAGGAAGTATTGTATTCCACCCAAAAATTCAATAACGAGATTCACCGGAAATACACGTTTTGAGACCCCCTAAACCCAAAGAAAGCATTTTTACGTTCTCTAGCACGCACTTAAAGTAGACGAAGTGTTTTATTTCACCCAAAAATTCAATAACGTGATTCACTGGCAATATATGTTTGTAGATCCTCTGAATCAAAAGAAAGCATTTTACTTTATCTACTACGTAGTTACAGTAAGTAGACGTAGTATTGTATTCCACCTAAAAATTCAATAAACGTGATTCACTGGAAATGCACGTTTTGAGACCCCCTGAATGCAAAGAAAGCATTTTTACTTTACTGCGTAGTTACAGTAAGTAGGGGAAGTATTGTATTCCACCCAAAAATTCAATAACGAGATTCACTGGAAATACATTGAATTACAGGAAAGGAAAGTGAAGTTAGGAACACTTTACACCCGCCAATCCCCTGAATCAAAAGAAAACATTTTTATTTTCCCTACTATGTAGTTACAGTAAGTAGGGGAAGTATTGTATTCCACCCAAAAATTCAATAACATGATTCACTGGAAATACACGTTTTGAGACACTTGAATCCAAATAAAGCATTTTTACTTTCTCTACTACGTGGTTACAGTAAGTAGGGGAAGCATTGTATTTCACCAAAAAATTCATTAACGAGATTCACTGGAAATACACGTTTTGAAAACCCCTGAATCCAAAGAAGAAATTTCTACTTTCCCTACTACGCACTTACAGTAAGTAGAGGGATAATGTATTCCACCCAAAAATTCAATAACGAGATTCACCGGAAATACACGTTTTGAGATTCCTGAATCCAAAGAAAGCATTTTTACTTTATCTCAGCGTAATTAAGTAAATAGAGGAAGTATAGTATTCCACCCAATCATTTGATAACGATATTCACCAGAAATACACATTTTGAAACTCCCTGAATTCAATGTAATGTCACCAAAAATTACGTTTGAGACTCCCTGAATGCAAGGAATGCATTTTTAGAAAAAGGCCCAAGTGTGTGTGCGTGTGTGTGTGAGAACAACATAACTCAAAAACGAAAAATCGGTTAAATACCAAACTTGATATTAAGTTCAGCATCTTTCAAAGATCTGACACAAAGATTTTCAAGAAAATCTCCCCCAGCCCGAACTACTCTTTACATGGAACATTTTTCGAAATTTGTTATTTTCTCAAAAATGGATTTAACGATTTCGATTAAAATACTCGTTAAACGGTAAAAGATGGACAATGTTTTACTGGACAAGAAATGCAGGCTGTTAAAGCACACAGTTTGTCATACATATATTTTATAAAATTAACTATTTCTCAGATATTTTTTGTTATTGGTTCGAACACTTTTTGTAACTGGGAAGTCGCTATTCGTTTTGTTTTTGTCGCGGTCATACAAACAACATGGAATTTCAAAGTATCAGGTAGTGACACGCTTTTTGAAAATATGACCATCGTTTTACCTACGTATCCTATAACGAAGTGTGTAAATGTGAAATTTTTCTTTTGGTATTTAGTTAACGTCCTTTAACCGAGTAGGCCATTACGGACAGTGAATGAACGAAATGGTTAAAATGATGCTCAAATGGGCCCGAGGTCCCTAGAGCTTAGGTTTACCTGATATTCATCTTCTCAGAATAAGGGAAAACCCCGGAAAAAACTTTATCCAGGTAATTCACTCTAACCGAGATTAGCACTCGGGATCTCTTGAATGTGAGGCAGAACCCCACACCATAGAGATGGGTTAAATGTGAATTGAAAGTTTATCTGGATTATCAAGAAATTGATAGAAAAATAAGATTTAGTAAAAATACTTCGTAGAATGGTGAGAAGAGAAAGTTACGTGAATGCAACACATTAGATTTTTCTCGTGGTATTGCAAAGAACCTGGAATTTCAAAGGCACAGCATAAAATATTGACTATCGTTTTAGCATTCTTCTTATACTTACAACGAAGTTTGTAAGAGTGTAATGATAGTTTATCTCAATTAACAAGAAGTAACTAATTGTTCATTCACACTAGTCGTGTGTAAGACAAGGTTGGAAAGGTAGAATCAGACTGAAAAACTGAATGCCATAGCTGGGATTTGAACTACGTATATTTCAGATTCCGTCCAGGTG
Organism: Deroplatys truncata; assembly: GCA_030765065.1. Taxonomy (NCBI): domain Eukaryota; kingdom Metazoa; phylum Arthropoda; class Insecta; order Mantodea; family Mantidae; genus Deroplatys; species Deroplatys truncata. The sequence goes on from CM060990.1 coordinate 423,319,999, forward strand.
TCGCCGCGGTAAGTGTGGGACTCCATTCGGGAGGTCCCTGGTTTGCATCCCCGCGACCGCCCACTCTGACCCATGGGTTTTTTCGGGGATTTTCCCGGGTCGTCAGGCGAATGTGTTGGAGTGGTTTCTCTCAGCCCCCGAATTTCCTGTCCCTCCATATCGTTCCATTGCTCATTTCATTCATCATTAACCCCGTTAGGTCTGTTTCAGGAAGGAAGGTTGGCGATGGTGTTCCGGTGCGGCATTAGTAGGGAGAAAGGATGCTCTCCGTGGAACCTTATCCATGCTCGATCTTCAGCTGGTTGCCGGGGTATACAGACCGCCCCTTGGGGCCGTTGGACTCTCTTTTTTGGACGGGGTCCCCGGTTTGCCTGCCCGTCCCAATCTGGAAACTGTAGGGACCTTGTTTTTGCTGTGCCGTCACTCCTGGTTCGGCCGCCCGTTGTCTCTCATCTCGTCCCTCCCTCGGGCGCAATATCCTCATTCACTGGATCTGTGCCGAGTCCCCCTCCGTTATACATTTCGTTCCATTCCAGACCAGGGAAGAGAAGCATTTTAAGAATTCAGAACGTGAATCGTAATACAAAGTATCTAAGTCTAACACCGTATGTTATTTTCGAAGCTTTGTTTTTTGCTTTTCTTTCTTCAGATTTTTAATTTGAAAGCAAGTTTACCTTTGAAAGCAATTGAATTTTCAGAATAAAGTGCTTTCAAATGAGGAACCAATTGCAACAAAAGCACATTTACCGTTTTGCATGAACACTTCATTGTCACTATTTTGAAAATTTAGCTTAAATGTTATCCAAACCGGATAAAGCAGCTATATAGAACCTGCAAATTTTGCGCTAAACGTTGTTTCCTCGTATCTATTAACATTTTCTCCATTTAGATACAATAGCTGTTTTTACTCTACGTCCACTATACTGTTGGCACGATTTTTCTTCCTTTATCTGGTGAGTGTGTGTAAGGGGGAATTATGTGTCAAATAAAAGCATCTATATTCGTTTTTCAGTTACAAACTCAAAATAGGTATATCACATTTTGAAGAAAATTGAATGTTGCACTTAATTGTGCGCAGACTGCTTCAACAGTTTGATATTAATATTGCTTTTCCTTCCGTATTTTTAAAACGTTACTTGAATATTATCAGAATTGAATGAGCCAACTGTATGGAACTACACACTTAGCGTTAAACCGTGTGATCAATCGCTATGAAGATTAAAAAGCAAAACAAACTTACATTCAATATAATAAATACCCTCTGCTGTCGGAATGTTACATAGAGCATCCTTTTCCCCTGCCATGCAACGCCGAGACTCCAGCCGACACTTGCAACCCTGAAACAGCCAAGCAGATGAAAGCTGAAGTGTAATGAGAATATAGGTGAAATGGAGGGACAGGAACTTCGGGAGATGTAATGAACCTTCCCAGCATTCGCCTAGCGACCGAGGAAACCCATGAGTCACGAAGGTCGGCCGCGGGAATCGAACCCATGACCTCCCGAATGCGGACCACACACGATGCCGCCTGAGCCATCCCGCTCTGTTTTGCACTGCTAATGTATTGTTATTCGTACCAGAGTGTATGCTTGGTTTTGAATTATGTGTTTAAACATTTTTCCCCGTATTAGTGGTTAGTGAAGTTGTGTAGAATAATTGAGGCTTCATTCCAGAATTCAGTTTCGGTACATGTGTTTATTATATATTGTGAATGCTGTGACAAAATTGGTAGGTAAATCATAAGTAGAAACGGAGACTTCTTTTAACTTAGTTTGCATGTTAAAGGAAAGTCCATTTTCTAATTGGAGGGATGCGGAACAAAAAATAAATGTTAGCAATCAATCATAACAAATTTTGACTTAACACAGAAAACTGGTAGTATTTTTGGAAAAATGCATACTAGAAATTTTCAGAAATCCTAGTATGCTACTCTACCTTGGTTATTCATAGGTTATTATTTGCAAAACCTTTTATCTTGCGTTTCCTTTCGGAAAGGGGCTTCTGTTGTCTAAAAAGGATTAAATCTGACTCAAGGAACTCGCCATCTCAGGGGAGACTAACTGCATTGCGACTATTTCCTAGAGAAATGTGCGCTCATCTCATGAACATAATGCATATGTGTGAAAACATCATTGGTAAGTTTGCTGCCCTGAAGGAGGGAAATAATAAGTAGAAGTGTTTGTGTTTTTAGCCTCAAACTGTATGGTGGATATTGAACATTGTTTTCGAAGTACACTCCTTTCATGAAGGGGCTGCACCAAATTTTTATCACACGAGTCGCCACTGGGCCTGCAGCCAACCAAGGAACTTTGGGAACACTGTTGATACTGCAAGTACACCTTTAGGGTGAGTTCCCCTTGCTTTTCTTAAATTTTGAAAAGTACAGTGTCTAGTGGTAATGTTTACTACATGTCGCTTCAAGAAGCTTTAATGTTTATTCTGCTATTTAGTGATGACAAAAAAAATCGCATTATACCAGGTGAGTCAGCTGCCCCTAGGTATTCGTATCTATGCAACCCGTAGTTTATATTCTAATGTTAAAACATTGACCCTCTTAGCAAAAAAAACTGTTATTGTAGCTCTGCCCTTCTATTCGGTACTATACGCAACTAACATTAATGATTACAGGCCTGAATGAGAACCAAAGAGCTGCAAAAGCGTTAAAACAGACGGCGTTTCATAGATGTAATGCTTGCAAGGAGATAGAGGAATGTTTTCCCGAAGAGCGTGATAGACTACGTGGGTTCTGTCCGAGTGGGTTAGCTGCCGGAACTCAGTAAAACAAAGGTTAGCTTCGGAGGTTCGAATCTGCTACAAACATCAAATTGTTTTGGTTCTTTTTTCATATTCTCCTTGTGTTTATTTTCTGTATTTTAGTGTACTAATTTATTCATTTTTGTTATTAGCTCTCCTGTGCGCCAAAGACATAAGAATTACAATCAGATAATTGTGTATCATGTTTACGCTAATAATCTGTACCGTACCTGGTGTTGTAAAGCGTGTTACGTAGTTAGCTTTCATTGTTTTAGGCGCATATCGACGATATTATTTCTAACAGCTTTTGTTTCATGTTTAAACCTTATGTTTCACTTCTTCTATTGACAAAGGATTGTAAATGTGCGAAGTTCACAGTTAAACAGAATAATAAATTGTTAAAGAGCGTGGATTTCATCAGCGAAGTAAATGTTCAAAATGACAACCCCCTTCATCAACGCACATTTGTTTATGTTACCGGAGAGACCGTCTTGCATGCTGTAACATGCGCGGTGTAATCTGCCTGTATTCTTCACGTATGAGTGTGTCCGTAGATGATTTGGGCTTTGCGGTGGAAAACATAGCGATTATTCTATTTTGTACACACTTATAATGTTATCAAAATATTATTTATATCATAATGTCAAATTATAGTCCCAAAGAGGTGATACAAAAGGTAATAAAAAGTTTGAACTTAACCCGAAGGATTTGAACAAGAAGTGACCCAGTGTTAAAGCAACCATGATAGTACCATTCGGCCAATGATACCTTGCGAGCTGAGGTTCCTATACGAATTAGTAATCGCAGAACTAGACCCCACCTCGAATGTTTACACGCTTTTTGCAACGTCATACAGTGTTTTGGGCTCGGTTTGGCAGCTTTAATTCAAACAAATAAAGTGCATCAGTCATTGCAGTTACTGTGTGATCTGAAATGCGGCATAGTTTGGATATACGAGAAATTATCTAATACTTAGCATTTTTTGACAAGGCTATACAACGTTGACTGACGGTTAAATCTAATTGGTCGCACTGCGTAGATATGCCATTTTGTTTTCAAATGGTTTTGTCAACCGATGCATGTGATAGGTTGTTCCTTCAGGGGCGTTTTCAAAGGTGTGCATGGATGTATGCTAAATAATAAAAGTTTGTAAAATTGGCTAAAGGTGCTACTACAGCTCCCAGTGTCCGAGTGGGATGTTTGTTGTATCGACATACATAGCGATTGCACTCTGTCCTGTAAAACACTCATGCACTGAGTTATATATCCCTACTCTATAAAGTGTTATGCAAACCAGCCACTAGAAGGCATTCAAGAAAGGCCTAAGTCAAATATGTCGCTTAGCACGTTGCATAAATTAAAAAATAAATAGGGGCCGTTGACTCACCTGGTATAATTACTGCCAATGTTGATACTGCATACGAAATGTTAAGTTAACAAAGACAATGGGAGAACCTGGGGCAGCTGTTACGTACAGAAAACTTGAAATATAAGAAGGGAATGGGTAATACTGAAACGTCTGTGGAGAAAAATGAACCCTTGATTGTGATGACACCCAATTGTTTGCAGTTAGGTAGGAGAAGTCAGGCAATAAGTGCATGGATTAATAGTTAACCATGCGATTTTGGGAAGCAGTACTAGAAGCTGTAAAGAAATGGACAGAAGGAATATTCGCTCTCTGTCAAGGCATTTATAGGTTGTGAGATACAATAGGATACAGACAATAGTTTGCAGCCGGTTGTTAAAACAGGGTTTTCAAGAGACTTGCAAGACTCCTTTAAATGAGGAATGTACAACATGTAAAAAACAAAAGATATGAAATTACACAACTTAAGTATCGTAGTTACAGAAACACAGAGCACTTAGCTAACAAGTGTTTCTCGGGAATAAAAAGCAATTTTAAGAAAGCAATCAACAGCGAGACCACATGAAAGCAACGGAAGTAGTAAGGCAGCTATATGTATTATTGTAATAAGGAATGGCATTTGCCAAAACTTATGGCTCTGGGAAAAACAATATGCTGGGAGAAAATTGTCTGAATGTTGGGTTAAAAATTACGCAGACTCGATTGCAAAGACAAGCTTAGTGACATAATTTTAGTATGTATTGGTTTAAGTAGGTTTGCTAGACTGTAAGAGCAGGGAATTTCCAATGCTTGTAGATTTAGGCTCAGGTGTCTCTGCTGAAAACTTCAATTATTAGGAAGTCTAATTTATCATCCCTCAAAGAAATGGTGGCTAGAAGTGGTAGGAGATAATTTAGAGACTTTTGGTTCATAAGATATAGAAGTGAAACTAGGAAATATAGCTGTAGGACATACATTTCAGCTAATAAAGAGCCAGGCTGGTGTTCCTGTGATAAAATTTTGGGAAGGGATTTCCTTTGGGCCAAAGAAATGAACTAGTAATGAAAATCAAAATCTTAGAGCTTGAAGCGGGTTAGGGAAAATTGATTGTTTTTAAGTGAATCAGGGGTTAGTACTAAGCACAGAATTATTATGCTCTCATCTAGAAGTGAGGTTGTGGCAGAGCTCTAAGTGATGGATAAGCACTATGAGAGGGATCCTGGTAGAAAAGAGAGAAGTAATGCAGGGGTATACTTCTAAACAGTAGCAACGGTAAGGGATGGTTAAGTAACAACTATGATGCTGAATACTAATAAAGAAATTGAGTTGGAGAAAATGAAGTTGGAATATTTTCCTCGGAGGCATGGAGGAATAAATGTTTGACTAGAGCTGAACTCAATCTTTCAGATAGGGAAACAGGTGATTTCAAAGCTAAAGTTTGATGATTTAAATGAAAGGAAAAGGGAAACCATCAGAGATACGCATAGTAAATACTAAAACAGTTTTTAGTTACCAGGAGACTAACTTAGCTGTACCCCAGTGGTGCAACATACACTACGTGATCAAAAGTATCCGGACACCTGGCTGAAAATGACGTACAACTTCGTGGCGCCCTCCATCGGTAATGCTGGAAATTGGTGTTGGCCCACCCTTAGCCTTGATAGCAGCGTTTAATTTCGCAGGCATACTTTCAATCAGGTGCTAGAAGGTTTCTTGGGGAATGGCAGCCCATTCTTCACGGAGTGCGGAACTGAGGAGAAGTATCGATGTAGGTCGGTGAGGCCTGGCACGAAGTCGGCATTCCAAAACATTCCAAAGGTGTTCTATAGGATTCAAGTCAGGACTCCGTGCAGGCCAGTCCATTACAGGGAAGTTATTGTTGTGTAACCACTCCGCCACAGCCCGTGCAGTATGAACAGGTGCTCGATCGTGTTGAAGGATGCAATCGCCATCCCCGAATTGCTCTTCAACAGTGGGAAGCAAGAAGGTGCTTAAAATATCAATGTAGGTCTGCGCTGTGATCGTGCCACGCAAAACAACAAGGGGTGCAAGCCCCCTCCAGGAAAAACACGACCAAACCATAACACCACCACCTCCGAATTTCACCGTTGGCACTACGCACGCTGGCAGATGACGTTCACCGGGCATTCGCCATACCCACACCATGCCATCGGATCGCCAAATTGTGTACCGTGATTCGTCACTCCACACAACGTTTTGCCACTGTTCAATCGTGTAATGTTGACGCTCCTTACACCAAGCGAGGCGTTTGGCATTTTCCTGCGTGATATGTGGCTCATGAGCAGCCGCTCGACCATGGAATCCAAGGTTTCTCACCTCACGCCTAACTGTCATAGTACTTGGAGTGGATCCTGATGCAGTTTGGAATTCCTGTGTGATGGTCTGGATAGATGTCTGCCTATTACTCTTTACAATCCTCTTCAAATGTGGGCGGTCTCTGTCAGTCAACAGACGAGGTCGGCCTGTACGCTTTTGTGCTGTACATGTCCCTTCACGTTTCCGCTTCACTATCACATCAGAAACAGTGGACCTAGGGATGTTTACGAGTGTGGAAATCTCGCGTACAGACTTCTGACACAAGTAACACCCAATCACCTGACCACGTTCGAAGTCCGTGAGTTCCACGGAGCGTTCCATTCTGCTGTTTCACGATGTCCAATGACTACTGAAGTCGCGGATAATGAGTACCAGGCAGCACAATGCACTTAAGGTGAAAAACGTACGTTTGTGGGGTGTCCGGATACTTTTGATCACATAGTGTATCATCATGCTGGAAACAAATACAGAGACACAGGCCCTAATAATTGCCAGAGGCTCAGAAAGTGGTGATGGATAAAGATATCACAGAACTCTGGGAGGAAAGGATAATTGAAGAAAGTAATTTCCTATGAAACCGTCCTCTTATGTTAGTAAAGAAAAAATTACATGTTTGTGGGGTAAAAAATTCTGGTCAATATAGTTTAGAAGGTAAAATGAGAAATGCATATCCCTTGCCAGACATTGCAGAACTACCGTGCAGCCATTTTAAGGTAAGAACACAGGCCTGCTGTATGTGTTATATACACTTATAATAAGGTCAGTACTTATAGTGCATGTTACTATCACTCGGGAGTAAGTAATGCCGAAGTTAGGAACAAAAAAGAACCCCAGTGCAATTAGTGTGCGGAGCACGTACACATGCGATCCTAGACCTCACCATAAAACGACCGCATTGTATTACATTATTTAGGAAGCCCAAACCGTTTTACATTTAGAGATACGGCAATGAGGTATCGTCATATAGCAATGAACCCCCAGGATAAGAAAAGATAGTCGTAACGACGAAGATTGGTAATTGGTAGTACATGATGCCGGTTAGTTTGAAACATCACCAGCTACTTTAAGGATAAAAAAACAGTAGTAAGTTTATTTTTAGGTGCTTTGTTTTGTGGGATGGTTGGTATATGCATAACGGCCATGATAAGAAACAGAGGGGTTGTAAATAGGCTCACACTTTACATCTGACAATCAATGTGGATGTTTATGCAAAGAAGTAATATATTTAGCGCTTATAATTTTAGAGGATATAGTGACGCCAAACACCAGAAAAGTAAAATCCGTAGTAGTCTTTAGTCTTGCCAGCACCAAGTAGTCCTCAAGAGCTGAAAGCCATCTTTGGATTGGCTGGATACCATAGGCACTTTATTCTAAAGATCAGCAAGATAACAACCCCATTGTATAATTTGTTAAAAAAAATTATGCCACACTTAGTTGTAATAATAAACAAAATCTAGCTTCTGAAAACTTCAAACAAAAACTGGTATCTCAATCCATTTCTAATGTTGAGAAAGAATTAATTTTATTAACTGTTGCAAGCCAGTAAGGATTGGGGCTGATACTTTCTCAAGGAGAAATTGGCAGTGATCTGCCAGTTGCTTAAGCGAACAGAAACTTGAATAAAGCCGAACAGAAATTTAGTACAATTGAAAAAGCATTATTAACCATAGTATGGATAACAGAATACTTTCGGTCATATTTGCTAGGAAAGAAGCCTACATTGGTTACTGACTACGACAGCACCACCTTTGAAGTGTTTAATGAGCAATAAAGATCCAGGTTCACGGTTATTTAAATGGCGAATGAAATTCGAGGTACATGAATGCAAGCATAAAACAGATACTTTGAATGAAAACATATGCGCTTTCAAGGATACTTGCGATAGAGCACAAGGAAGACGAAAATACTTTCGGAGGAAAAGAAATGAGAATTCTTTAACGAAGTACATGACTTGCACATGATTGGCCACCTGGGAATGACTAAGACATATCGGACTAAAGGAGAAATGTAAGTTCAAAATATGAAAAGGACGAGGAATATATTAAGAAGTGCGAACGTTTTCAGAATTAGAAAAAAGAAAAAACTTTGCATCCGAAAAGACGCGCTCCTACGGAGAATAGCACTACTGCAAAGACACACTTTTAAAAATAGCTCTATACAGTGTAGATGAAAGGATGAACAAACAGATGTTGACATGTCTGGACGAGCCAACAAAAATGTGATAACAGAACCTCCTAGAGAAACATGATGCAGAAACAGCAGCCAAGGTGTGTGATATGTGGTATTAAAATATGAAATTCCTCAAAAGATCCTAACGGAATAAGGTTCAGAAACTTCTTAGTGAGGTATTCCAGAATAGCGATTTAAAGCTTTCTCGGCGCTGTTTGTTAATTATGGCTTCACGGGATTACAGCAGTTTGATGTACAGTTCCATTAACAAGTTTTCGGCCCTCTATACTAGATGCCTTTCTTAAGGGTAATGAAATATAGAGGGCCGAAAGCTTGGTCATGCAACCTTACATCACTCAGCTGCGACCCCATGAAGTCCAAATTAGTAATCAAGAATGTTTGCAAACTCTTGAATATTTCAGAGTTGTAAACAGCATTGCATCAGCAAGCAAACGGACAGAAAGAAATGAATGGATGAAATTTACGGTGTTTGTGTATGACACTTCAGTGCCGTCAGCTACGGAATACGCATGCTTTGAGACACTATTTGCATATGAGTGCTGATTCTTTTAAGGGACCAATCTATGAGAATAGTCGAACGCTCTTGGAAACATAAATTTTAGGATTTTTGCACATTAATAAACCTTGGTTCTTGTAGATTAATATGCCGAAGTTATTTGTAGCTAGTTGTGCTTTAAACGCTTGTCACTACAGGGTTATTCAAAAAGAAGGAACAGACTTTAAGTATTTATTTCCAATGAGAATAGATGGCGACACATTCGATACATCACTGAATAGAGAAAAGTTCAAAATTTTATTTCATGTGTTCAAAATGAGCACCGTTTGTTATGCGAGGACGAACAGTGCTATTCCGTTTGCATACGCAACCATCTACGAATTTATTGTATCAATTGTAAATTTTTTATGACGAGGTTATGTTGCAGTTACAACGAAATGCATGCTGCAATGACAAATAATGGATTCACTCTTTGCATAATGCAGCACACAAAACGACTTTTACTGTGGCGTCGCCATTTTCACGTAAACAAATACAACGCCTCTGTAGACACTGAATGGAACTAATAGATGGGGCTTAATACTTTGAACTTTCATCTATTGAATGATATGTCATATGTGTCACTATCTATTGTCGTGCATTAAAAATTAATATTTAAAATCTGATTTTTTAATAACCCTGTATTTAAATCATAGTTTTAAAAGTAAAAAGTCATATCTCAAATATTAAAGGTCATTTTTCTCATAATGCATTTTCCCTACGCATGTGAATGTTCAAAATGCTCTTTGCGGTGCAAATGTCAACCAAGCGGTTACATTTTTGCAGCAGAGATTCTTATCATAATAAATAAAGGTTATATGCCCTATCTTTTGAGCAATTAAAATTGATTGTGTGCATACACACAACCGACAGACTTTTAGGCGTTACAGAGGGATCGTGTAGGAACACCTTGATATAGGATTATAAGTGTATATGACGACAAACTCTGAAGTTACATAATGATTTTTCATTTGAATATTCGCACCTACTTATAAATGTAAATAAATACTTAATACGAATTTGCTACTGAATTCCACCTTAAAATAATTAAAATAATTTCGCTTCCACAAGTGCGAAAATAGCTAACATTGCGGTATGTTCAAAATTAGGGGCTTTACGTTTTCCGGAAATATGTTCCGTTAGCAAGGGCCAGTGCACCACCAACAACTCCACATTCACATCGAAGTCATACGTATCAGAGAGTCAGGCAATAATTAGCTGTAGTAATAACGCGGCCATTATGTGCTCAGCTGTCAATCTGATGCTGTTGGTTTCAAATCCCGTCAAGCGGTTGAACATTTTTTCCCAAGCAGATGCATGGTGTACGTTTGGAGTGAACTCAGTTTTAATTTCTCGTATTTCTTTCAAAGTTTTTTGTACATGTGACGAGGTATTCACATGGAATGTTTGCGCATATTGTACAGGAAGAATTGTATTTTTCTTTACATACGTTATAATAGGCAGGTATCATTTGCAGATGTGCATATAATAGCTGTGCGTACGTACTTTCGGGTTCATTTCAGAATAATTGCCTATGTGTTTCATTACTGCTCTTTGTGTTTCTGGAACATGGTTACTCACATTGAGCGCAGCCATGGTTAATGTTTACACCTCTTCCGAGTTAGCTGAAATGCGTTTTGTTTATGGGGAGGCAGGAGGAAAATCACACGAAGCAGCACGGCTCTATGTAGTTAGATATCCTCAGACGCAAAAAATGACTCATTCTACCTTAGTCATTTCACCACCGTCTACGGAAAACTAAATCCCTGTTGGTGCATGGACCTAACTTCGGTGCAAGATGAAACCGTCGTACACCAGTTTCGAGGAAGGGGTGCTCCAAAGCATTAAAAACAGTCTTTTAAGCATGTCTGCGTGCTGTTGCACGTACTACTGCACAAATCATGTCGTAGTATGCCGAGTGATGTAGGAAGACATTTCAATCCTTTTATCTAATGACAGTACAGGCCTTGACACCAACGGACTACAGTCCTCGAGTACAGTTCTGTAATTGAGTTTCTGAGCATCATGACGAACAACTGAACTTATTTTCTCAAGTGCTTTTCACCGACAAGTGTTGTTTCACAAGGGAAGGAATAAACCACATAACAGCCCCGTCTGTGATCATAAAAATCCGCATGCGATTGTTGAGAGCAGCTATCAACACACGTTCGGGTCAACATATGGGCTGGTATAGTTTCAGATTACATAATCAGCCTATACCTTTTTCCGCCGCGGTTAAATGGGTACGTATACGCCAGTTCCTCGTCGATATGCTACCTGGGTTTCTGAAAGATGTCCCTTTTAATGTACGATGTTGGATGTGGTTCCAGCATGATGGAGCTGCTGCTCTTTTCAACAGGGATGTTAGAGACGATCTGAATAACGTGCTTCCAGGACGTTGGATTGGACATGCCGCTGATATTACTTGGCCACCGCCTTCCCCTGATCTCGCACTTTCAAATTATTTCCTGTGGGGACAGATCAAGAGCCTCGTGTACGAGACCCTCGTCAACTCAGATGAGGATTTGCCGGTGTGGATATTGGCTACCTGTGACGTTATTTGTAACACCCGGCATCTTCAAAAGAATACGGGATGGATTTATTCGAAGATACAGCTGTGTGGATGTTGAATTACGTCAAACTTAATTTCTTTAGTGTGCTTTTGCTCGAAAGCACGGTCATCAAGTTTGATTTCCTTAATTTTCCAATTTATCCCCAACTTCCTTCTTTTGGAGATTATGAATAGGAGTTTAATTTATTATTATGTTTTTATTATTATTGTTGTGGAATATGGGGTTTATTAGTTTATTTTATACTAATTTAATAGGAGCTCCCAAGTTTAGTGGAGTAAGGACTTAGCATTGTCGGTAGATCCGTTGACTTGCAACGGATTGCGCTGTGGAAACTTCGAGAGGGAAGTTCATAGCATCTTTAGAATGTTCTGGAGTAATCGAGAAGCATTCATTTCGTGAAGCCACTCCCTGCGCATGCGCGAGGCGCGTCTCATCCTTGGCGCGTGGCTTCTATTAGTTAAGTCGTGCTTAAGTACTGTCAGGGAGAACATGACTTTGCCAAGCTTCCTCCAGGCCGCCATGAAGAAGTTGCCGAGAACAATGTAAGTATTGCAATCTGATAATAGGCGTAATTTAGATGTGAACTTAGCATTTATACTTTAACTTGCCCTGATCCAACTTTGCATTTCCATAATTTTAAAATATGTGAACTCCAGTAATAGCAAATTTAAATGATAGCTTTTGGATGTGATAAAGTTTAAGTGAAGATTCAATAATGTAAAGTATTAATGTAGATGGCGGAACCTTCTGCTGCTGCTGCTCTTACATGTCCTTCACCTCGAGGCACGAATAAGAAATTTGGTTTTCCTTATTCCTTCGTGTGGTTCAGAAATCTCCACTTACAGTGTGAATAATTGTGCATTTAGTTTCCCCTATTTGTTGTGCCGTAGGTACTTAGGTATAACTTCCTCTCCTTTTTTCCTTCTTTATTGTTTGCAACCCTATCAACTTAGGGTAGTGAATGGCAAAATCAATTTCCTATACATAAGTATTATTCTTTCTTCATTTTCAATGTAATGTGCAAATAAGCGAAGCACTTGCCTTATCATCTATTCCATATCCGTTTCGTGTCCGTCTTTCATTAAAGAGTAATGAATTTGTTTTTCTATTACTTTCCTCGTCCCGAAGTGAACGAGAACATGGCTGTAATTTCCTATATTCTTTCTCCAGTATCAGTCTTTTGCATCCATAAACGAAGCTTGTGTTATACATAACATATACGAACCCTTTAAAATTAATTTCCTGTAGTAAATTTGAGAGCACTATCATCACATGAAATTCATTGTGTGCGGTGTCTCATACATGAATGGAACTACGAAATAAATAAACAACTTGTCCTTTTGCGACTTGAACCTCGGACCTGATCAACCGTGCGAACGCAACTGTGAGCTTTGTAATCTTGCCAGTGGGCTACCTTGTCCTTCGCAGTGCATGGCTACGATTACTTACAAGTAGTGGCAAGTTAGGGAATCGTTATCAGTGCCGCACTGGCTCGTTATTGATTTTTATATATTGCAAACAACGATGAACTCAAAGAGTGTCCGGTATCAAAGTGCTCGCCTAACATTCCTCTGTAATCCCGAAATTGTGTCAGTTATCGGGAGGTCGGAGCTAAAGATAAGTCGCGCTCTCATCCGGTGTAAACACCAGTAGCACTATCGGCAAACAACCAGAATATTCTGGAAGTTTCTTTCCTCCTCCTCCAGAACGTGTATCCAGATAGGTCTAAAATGTTATGTGGGAGATTCCAGATTGCATTGGCTATATAAACGAGGGTTCTCACGAGAGCAGTCAGTCAATTGAGTCGGTCAGTGAGTGAGTAACCGAGTTGATGAGCGCGTTTGTGCTGTGACAACAAGTACGGTTCTCCGAGCGACTTGGTGACGGCTAGTGTGACGTGCAGCGAGTGCTACTGCGCAGCGGGAGATTGTAGAATTCTTGTGTTCGACTCCCAAGCGAGCGAGCCGTCCGGAAGAAAGGGCTACGCCACGTAGGGAGCGAATGACGGGGAAATGGAACTAGTTCACATTGGTGAAGTGAGAGTCGCCCTCTGTGGTGTAGTGGTTACCATGCTAGCGCGGGTTCAAACCCGGCGGAGGGCGATGGAATTTTTCGGGCGTAAAACTCCTTAGCATGGCTTCCTTCGGAAGGGAATTAAACCCGGTGATCCCGTGTCGTAGATTTACGGCATGTAATAGAACCTCAAGCCTGATAAAGAGGTCCCGGAGCAAAATTACCGGTCTTTCACTCCCAATATAGAATGGGACGCTAAGGACCACAGCAATTAAAGAGCGTCTATAAATAACACTCAATTTAATGTTTTGTGAAGTGGGAGTCTGAACTAAGTGAAGTCCCATTGAAATTTTAACCAGATCAAGACAGTGATGGTTAAAACTAAGAGAAGTGACTGTTGAAAAACTGGACAATTACTATATATATATATATATATATATATATATATATATTAACGGTCTTGTTTTGCCTCCACAATAGAGAAAAAGTATAAATAAGTAATTTGTCCTTTTTTCTACAGTAATACTTATTTCATTCGAAAATCACCCCATAAGATTTTACGGTGATATTACCCGAGGTTTTGTTACAAATTTTTGAAAACCGCACCGCAAGGAACTTTTTGGTCATGCAGCGTAAAAAGAAACTTATTTCATGGAATAGTCTAAAATTTTGAAATTAACTACATATATGTTAGTAGTGTGTGGTGAAAACGAAGCTGTTTGCTTAGGAAACAGAAATACTGTTTCAGTGTTGAATACTGGCAAATAAACCTTTTGTCTGAGTGCTCTGATACACTTTGTACTTGGCCTTCTGTTCCACACATTTTACGTCGCGTTTACAGTAGAACGTCGTCCCTGACTACTCCAGTGATCATTTTCCGTGAGCAATTTCTTTGCTCTGTCAGGATGTACCCCATTCTCGCTTCTTGCGGTGTATGATGATCGTCCCTCTGAAGATGTTAACCAACAGGTGACACACATTACTACCACAATTCTGTCTGCTGTCGAGCGTTCTGTTCCATGAACGTCTCCCCCAAGAAGTTTGCCAGTCTTTTGGTGGTTTGCCATAGGAATCTGTAGCCACCATTCGTGTGTAGAGAAGTGACCTTCAAGTGTTTCAACGTCATCCACAAGCGAAAATTTGGTCCATTTTAAATAAATGCGTGCCGGAGACGCTGTATAATCTATCAGAGTAAACAGGCCGCATGGTTCCGTTTTGTTAACACTTTTAATCGTTTTACCTCTTTCTCTGTTTTTCTGGATAATCTACGAATGTGGTTGGTAGTGTGACCTCTTCCTCCATACCCAGTCCTCAAATAGGAAATACCAGCATTGTTGACGGCTAGCTGATGATGCCGTCCTGGGTATACACTTCGCGGAGGTCTCTAGCTTCGCTAATAAACACCCGACGGATAGTGGGGTATTTGCACCAAAAGCTGGCCAAAATTCCAATTTCTGAAAGTCATTTCTGGCATAAATGGAAAGCTTCATTTCGTAACTAGATAGATAATTATGTGCCATAGTTTTTATTTATCAACATAGACACTTGACTGTAATGAGTGTCTGTATTTAGAAATGCTGACAGTGAAAGTCTAACAATTTACTCATTACACTTGTAGCTACACTCGTCTGCTGAACACGAGTATTGTTGAGAGGTGCTACTGTAGAATGGATTAATTTCCGGCAGATATACACTAATTATCTGTGTTGTGCTCTAATGGTTATGTGTGCAACTAATACGGGTGTATCTTTATTGGTGTGATATATTTGGGGGACGTGTTCCTGACATCAAAACAATAAAAAAAGTTCATATGAATATGAGTCTGAAAATCATTTATTACAGAGTTACAACACAAAATCGAAAGTTACAAAAATTGCTCGAAGTGGCTTCCTCTTGCTTCTATGCATGCAGTGCGTTCCATGCTCTGGAGTACTCTGTTGAAAATTCCTGGTATGTTTCGTATTTGGTCAAATCCAGTTTGGATACGTCCTCTCAAAATGTCAACATCAGGTACAGGAGTCGCATAAACCAAGGACTTCAAATGTTCCCAGACTAAGAAATCCATTGGATTCAAATCAGGCGATTGAGCAGGTCATGTAATGGGTCCTCCTCGACCAATCCATTTTTGCGGAAATCGATTATTCAAAAACTTATGAACTATCATACTGGAATGAGCGGGAGTACCATCGTGTAAAAACCACAATCGTTGGATAATGTCCAGAGGCACATTATCAGTTAAGTGATGCAACATATTTCTGAGAAACTGCAGATAGGTTTGTCCATTCAGACGCGGAGGGAACAAGTAGGGACCAATAAGGTGATCATAAATGATTCCACCCTAAACGTTGAGAGAGAACCTCTGTTGATGATTGTTCTGTCGTACTTCATTAGGGTTTTCAAATGCCCAGTTATGAGTGTTATGTAAATTGAAGGTGCCGTCGCGAGTAAAACCGCCTCATCCGTGAATAAGATACAGACTAGGAAATTGATGTACACAGCGCACTGCTGTAACATGCATTGACAGAAATGTCTTCTTGGCTCCAAGTCCGCCTCATTTAATCCTTGCACACGTTGAAGGTGATATGGGTACAGAAGATTTTCATGCAGAATTCTCCAAATAGTCATATGACTAACTCTTTTCCTTATACCATATGTCTAGTGATGGGTCTGCATCCACAGCACGAAGAACTCGTTCTTCAAGCTCAATACCTCGTACCGCTCTTGGTCTCCCAACATCCCTAGTGCTGCTCTCAAATGCGTCAGTTTCTCTCAAGCGTTGGTGAATTCTTGCGAATGTTCTTGCATACGGTAACGGCCTGTCATGGCACCTTTCTGCATAAAGTTCACGTGCTCGTGCTGCATTGCCGTCTGCACGGCCATGCGTATAGTGCATATCCGTCTGTTCACTCATGGAATACATCTTCCTTGACCTATAGCAACGAAACGGTTGATTTTCAGACCCATGTACATATGGACATTTTTTTTACTGTTTTGATGTCAGGAACACGTCCCCCCAAATATATGACACCAATAAAGATACACCTGTATTTGCGCTTGAAAGAATATTCGGTAGAAGCTGCTACTTTTTAGCATTATGTTTAAATTCGAATGGATTAGCTACACTTCAGGATGTGTCCGGGTATTTTTATTGATAATTTTGGAAAGAATAAGGGGTTATTATATAAATTGAAGTTAGCCGCCACTTCACGCCTTTTTCCCCTCCCATATAGTACGTGTTTTTACATCGTTACGTAAGGTTGTAATTTTTAAGTTACTCGTACAGTAAATTTCGTTATTGTCTTCCTGAATAACAATCTTTTTATTTAAGGGCCATCTGGCATCTGGTTAATAACACGCAATCCTATTGTTTGACATGTTGGAGGGCTACAGTGATTATCAGATCAGGAGAAAATTATAATATGTTGGAAAGACTATAATTAACGGGAAAATATCCCGCAGTCAATCTTATTGATTTTAACGCCAGTCTTCATATATTTAGTATGGGATTAAAGATAGATGGCTAGTTGCTCACACATTAAAATTAGATTCTAATAGCTTCCTTTAAGGTACTCTGGAAATGCCTAGTATAGATTATCTTATTATGCAGATAGACCAACTAAGACGTTCATCGAGTCAAGCGACCGAAGTGAAAGCCGAAAGACTCAACAGCTTCGTGATGATGTGGATTCAGAAGCACTACGCTACCCAAATGAAATCACGAGCTACAGGGAAAGTAAATACTGCCAGAGTTGTAAAGGGTTTTGTAAAATCTGGTTAAGGAGCCACTACATATCTCTTTAACGAGCCACTAAATTTAGAAAGGTTTATTCCACTAGCCGAGACAGAAACTGAGGAAGCAAATGTCACCAATAGAAGCTTTATTGATGTTTGTTGACGCCGATCTCTCAAGACGATAGTACAATATTGCAAGAGCAAGCGAAGAAACGTATCCGCGTTACAGTTATTTCCAGAAGGCTGATAGAAATGTCATCCTCTTCCAGGGTCCTATACATGGCACCAGACTGCGCCGAAGTAGACTTGCTACATTTCTCAAATGATACTGCTACGATTAATGTTTTATTTAGAAGCGACAATCAAAACTCTTAGTGATGAAGAAATATGCTGGGTGAGCCTCTTGCCCTTAGTTGCTCTTTAATTTATGCATCATGCTAAGCGACACAATAGCCTTAAACCTAACTTGAACGTCTTTTAAGGACTCATTTGGGTAACACTTTATAGAGGAAGGGTAGATAACCCAGCGCATAAATGTTTTACGGGACAGAAAGCAATCGCAAAGTAAGTTGTTTCCAAAAAAAACTTACCCTGACACTGGGAGCTGCAGCGGCATTTTTAACCGATTTTACAAACTCTTTCTCATTAGCATACATTTGCACACTACTATGAAAACTCCTACTAAAGAAATAACCTATTACCTGCATATTTTGATGAAAATATTTGAAAACAAATACCATTTTTATGCATTGCGGAAAGTGATAGACTTAGACCAATTCGAGCCATACATTCGTACACACCTATGAAAACTTTCACTGAAAGAACAACCTAGCACGCGTATCTGTTGATGAAAGTATATGCAACGAAAATGGCAGATCTACGCAATGCGACCAATTAGAAGTAAGTCTTCAGCCAAGAAATGAGCGTTGTACAGCCACGTCAAAAAATGCTGAGTATTAGGTAGGTAAATTCCATTCTGACACAAACTACGGCATATAATAGCTTGTAAAGTAGGCATAATGGCTGATGCAGCTTAATTATTTGAGTTATGACTACCAAAACAAGCTTAAAATGTCCTACGGAACCGCAAAACGCATGTAAAGATTCTAGGTGAGATCTAAGTTCTTACGTTATTTATCCTGGATAGGAGCATTAGCTTAAAATGTTACACTGACCCACTGGTATTCTGGTGGTTCCTTCACCATTGTCCGCTTCAGTTCGGGTTAAAATCCTTCGTGTTAAGCTCAGTTTTTTATTACGTTTTGCTTTACTGCTTTGGGCCTGTAATTTGATATTATGAAACAAAACACGATTATGAAAGTGTTATAAATTAAAATCGTACGCAGAATTGAATAACGCTCAATGTTTTCTGCTGGCAGCTGGGTATACATTTATACTCAGTATCCAAAACCTTTCTACAAGACATAGTTATGTTAAGACAGAACTATGTGTTCAAACGACAAGTATGTTGACCCATGGAGAATCAAGGCGTAGGACACTCTCAGCAAGGCGCCTGTATGAATGGTGATTTCCAGGAAGGAGGGCATCGAATGCAGGCACATCTCCAAGGTTTGAAAGACGCCTTCGTGAAACAGGATCAGCTAAAAGAGCACACCCTGCCCGCGATGTTCCAGTAACTTCTAGATACAATGAAAAAGCTGTGCGCAACGCAGAAGAAAAAATCTACATACCAGTATCAGGGCCAGTGCACAAGATCTCAACATCCATCAGACCTATGTGATGCATATATTGCACCGTAATAAATTTCATCCCTACCATCTATAACTACACAGGCTCTCTCTTGAATATCAAGCGCGAGTAATATTTGCACAGCGGCTACATCAACTAATGCAAATGGATGCAGATTTTTTTTAGCAAATGTTCTCTTTAGCGATGAAGCCACATTCCACAACAGCGAACTGTTAACCGTCATAATATGCATAACTGGATTATAGGCATGCTCATGAATAAGAGAAGCTGCATTTCGGGTACAGTGGCGCATCGATGTCTGTAGCGTAATATTAGTTGACTAGCGAATTGGGCCACACTTTTTAAGGCAACCTCACAGAACCACGATACTTTGAATTTCTGCAAGAAGAGTTGTTATTGCTACTAGAAGAAGTGCCACTAGTGGAAAGGTCGAGGGTGTGGTTCCAGCAGGTTGGAGCTCGACTACACTGGTCAGTGATTTTAAGGAATCACGTGCATAGGACATATCCCAAAAATGAATTAGTCAAGGGGGCCCCATCGCACGGCCTGCTAGATCACCTGACCACAGTTCACTTTGCTTTCTGTGGCGCTGTTTAAAGGAAGGGGTATACGCGCAGGATCCACAAGTCCAAATGATCTACGGGCGCTCATAAATTAAGAATGCAGGCAAGTTACACCACACATGTTACGCCGTGCAAGAATGTCTCTCCGCCAGCGTACCCAAATGTGCATTGTTTTGTGCATTTACTTCGTTGATGAAGTCAGTGCCTTAGAACCATTGCGTTTTCATTTTTGCCCTTTAACTTAAAGACATTTACAACTTACTGTGTCAGTAGAATAAGCTAAACATGCAGCAAATATGAAACGTAGCTGGCTGCAAAGAAATGTAAGACTTAAGATCTTCCGCATACGCCTAAAAATGAAAGCTACATAAGCAACACAGTTTACAACACCGGCTACGGTGCAGTACAATAAAGCTCATCAAGGTAAACATTGTACGCAATTATCTCATTGTAATTCTTGAATGTTTAGCTCACAGGAAAGAAAACACATAATAAATAAAAAATAAAAATAAACTTAAGGAGAATGCAAAATATTAACCAAAATCGCAACATAAGCATCAGATTCGAAACTCTGAACCTAACGTTTGTCTCATCACGTTCCGGTAGCTAGTGCACTCGGCCAGATGCCGCGTTTTTAAGTCACTCTTGAATAAAGTATTCTTCTACCACCTCTATAACGGTATGTAATGTACGGTTTTCAGAACAGAGATTTTCTGTGATTAAAAATTAAATTGATTTTTATTTATGGACTCTCTTTAACTGCTATGGTTCTTAGAGTTCCATTCTATATCGGACGTGAAAGACCGTAAATTTTGCTCAGAGGCCGATTTATCAGGCTTGAGGTTCTTCTATATGCCGTAAATCTACGACACAGGATCACCGGCTTTACTTCGCTTCCGAAGAAAGCCATGTTAAGGATTTTTACGCCCGAAAAATTTCATCACCCCCTGCCGGGTTTGACCTCGGGAATAGAAGCTAGCATGGTACCACTAGACCACGGAGGACGACTATTCTGTGATTTATAGAGTAACATAGACTGTTATATATATTTCTCAAAATGTATATAATTTAGTGCTTTGTATTATATATAACATATTTTAAGTTCATATACCAAAAAGAATAATTGGGGTCAACATTTTGGTGCAAATACCCAACTGTGATGCGTTTCATTCCGTCAAGGCCGACGTTGAAAAAAGGGGCCTTTGATTTCGCTGTGGCAGCTATAAATTTTATAATGTCTCTTTCACCATGCGAGAGCTGTAGCATACTCTTAACGTCATCATCGCACTCCACTTCCCGTCTCGATTGTGTTCACGTGTAAGTTCTCCAAAACCTCTCTCTGGATGGTAAGTGTTTCCTCTTACAAGTTTATAACCGTATATAGAACGAGGGCAATTTTCGTACATTACGGCACGAAGTCATTGTCCCAGTCCTCAAGCCTGATGAAGATCGTCAACAGCCTAACAGCGACCACCCGATGCCCTTCACCAGCTGTATCTGTAAGGTAATGGGGCGGATGATCAATGGGCGGTTAACATGGTGGCTTGAGTTCCACAATCTCCTTTCGAACGCTCAATGTGGTTTCGTCGGCACCCTTCCACTCGACAATTTAGTTTCGCTTTTGACGCACATTATGGCGTGTTTTTTTGGAAGTGTCAAACTGTGGACTTATTTTGTTTTATCTGGAGAAGATCTTTGACACCTGCTGGAGGGCTGGCATTTTCCAAAACCTCCATAAGTGGGGCTTCCGGGATCGCCTGCTTACTTTCCTTCGGGAGCTTTGAAGTAAACTTAATTGAGTTTTATTTATGGACGCTCTTTAACTGCGATGTTTCTTAGTGTTCCATTCTATATTGGGTATGAATGACCGGAAAGTTTGCTCAGAGACCTCCTTATCAAGCTTGAAGTTCTATTACGTGCCGTAAATCTACAACGTGGGACCAGTGGCTATACTTCCCTTCCGAAGGAAGCAATGCTAAGGATTTTTACTCCTGAAAAAAATCCATCGCCCTCCACCGGTTTGAACCCGCGACCTCAGGAACTGTAGGCTAGCATGGTACCACTAGACCGGAGTTACGAAAGACTGGATATTCCGAATACGTGTGGGCTCGGCATTGTCGCATGCCTTCTACCAAGAGAACGGTGTACCTCAGGACTTTGTACTCTAATGGGATATTTGAACCAGCTCATGTCAAAACATACCTTATATATTTCCCACACTGATACATTTGCCACACAAATAAAAATGCAAAAACTTACCTGCTGAGAAAAATGAGAAGATAGTTTAAATTTACTTGAAATGTGTTGATGAAATGCATTGTGCGTATATGGGATATGCTATTGTGTACCCTTTTAACCGACCGGCAGACTAATACTGTACTCCAACCCTTTCTACACCCCTGCAATGGCCTATGACCCAAATGCATGCACGCTGACAGTGTTTGATACACAGTTTATCTTCTCGTTCTCTCAGTATTTGACAGTAAGGAACGCTTAATGCACAGATAATTATTTATTTACTCTGTGGCCATGTAATACAGGTGACTACGTTCTATACGGTGTTTGAAACACAAGTGTCTTACATTATGCTCACCGAACTAATGCATCTAATTCGCAGTCATTTCGTTCACATATCTTATTTTTATGACCCAGGTGAAACTGTTTCAGTGTCAGGAGCTCCGGCGATTGCTCTGACATGTAGTTCGTAGCAAAGTATCAATATTTTATCATATTGTGAAACATTTGAAAAAAAAAACCTGAAAACGGACGAAGGATTGCAGTTTTAGAATATTATTTCTCTGAAAAAAAAGTTCAAAATTTATTTCATCACTCGCAGATAACATTTCTGATAAGCCGCAGTATAACGAATTCCACGGACGAAAAAATAACTTATCCAGTGGTTGAAGCCTGACTAGTTCCGGCAGGAATCTGCAAAAGTTCGATTGCTTTGCCAGGTGTGATACTTTGTAGGAAGTCCAGGAATCCAATATCAGGGCAAACTTACTCCCCGCGTATGGAAAAAAATGCTTCTTCATACCACTCTTTTAGCTCCTTTTTCTCAATTTCCCCTGATTTTGAAGGTTTCACAATTACGTTTTCGGTCTTAAACATTCTTTTACTGACTAGGGGTCCAAAATTTCCTCTCCGTTCTTGAAGAATAATGAATAAGTTAGGGAGCAGAACTCCTATCATACTTATAGTAAGCATGATTGTGTAGAAGTGGGTGGATGTGCTAATAGACGGTGCCATTCTTCCGGTATGCTTTTCCCCAACAAAGGGGAGAATGGAGGTCTGCATGTCGGAGTCCATAGATGAGGCATCGGTGTTACTTTCTTCGCCTTGAGACTGTTCACATTTGGAATTGTCTTGTATGTCCAAAGTCACTTTTGTAGAGAGGTTTGCCCCTAAAGGATGGTCTTCTAAAGTTTTACTATATGTTTTGCCATTTGTTTCTCCTGCGTACATAAATGACTAGTTTCGCAAATATTACGCTGCTCGCGAAAACAGTTTGCAAGTGAAGGTACATTTACAGGATTCAACAGTGTTATAGAGCACATCAGTACATACCTTGTTTTTTCTGAAGCGCTGGTGCCTTGGAAGGAAGAAGCGCCTGATATAACTGACTGGATTTCGAATGGAAGTGACGTAATCCAACAGCGCGCTACCATCTCCCTCTACCATGTGACTCATGTGACACAAGCAGCAAGGCTACTCATTTCCAAAAAATTCTCACATTCAGCTTAAAATTTAAAGTTGTAATTGAGCTTCAGCAGATAATTTTTATGCATTCATTTAACATGTCATAGGTTAACAAATTTGCGAAATTTAAAGGAATGTTTCGACTGAGCTGGTTGAAACATCCTTTATCAGTGTTACACTGTTCGCTATTGACATCAATCCTAGAGCCGTTTGATGCGATTTCTTCCTTGTAGTGACCCTGGGACTCAGGGAAGTATCTTGTGCGCTTTGTACCATTTGGCTTCATATACCACCTCTCCCCTTTCAAGCTCTTTATTGTCTAGTACTTTCCTGAACATATCATTCATACGTACCCTCACGCCGGCATTTTTATACTTCTCTTGCCGGCCTTTCTTGCGTGCGGAACGACCACACATTCGTCCAAATGATGTGTTAGACGGTTTTTAGTTTTGTTTGTTCTTTTTCTTTTGTTTTAAAACTCAATTGTGTGCAGTACGAGGGACCCGCACATCTTTGTATGCAGCTGGTGACTGAGTAGAGGCGTCATTTCCATTATCTAGTTCGTCATGTAGGGCTGCGTACGTATTTGCTGTTCAACTGCAGTACCGCGGAGGGATATTACATGGGCTGCTAACTCCCGATGACGATTGGGTCCCTCTCTCATTACACCGGGACGTGTGACCCTGGATGACGTTAACATAGATAGGCTATTCATTCAAGCAAGGGTAACGCCACGGGAGTTAGAGCCTGAGATCATAGTAGGATACAGTGGTGTGAATATTGCCCGTCACGGAGACTGCTTATTTCAACACCTCAGCAAAGCGTTGTAGTTATTTTTTTTAAAAGAGAAGTAGCTCAACTGATGTTAAATAGTAATCCCACGTACTAAAGAGGGCCAGTCTTTTATGAAGGTGAACCCATTCGTCATACAAAAGGGCATACACGAAGTAGTTGGAACAGTTAAGTCCTAAATGCAGCTAAGGAACGGTGTCCATTATTGGAGAATGTCTGTGGAAGGCAAATAAGGCATTACTGCACACCACCGTTCTCCGAGGCTACGCATCTGTATAGAGCAGACCTGCAGAATAGTACTGCGATTATGCGAAAAGAGTTAGTCCTTCCCCTCCTTATCTGTAGTAGCTACTAGCACACATATATACACACTCACTAGGTGGAAAAGGTTTTCTCCAGCAGTGGTGGGCTGAGTATAGTCATGTTGTTTGGATGCATTTTCTTAATTTTATATAACAATGATTTTATTGCTATCTTAATTTTGTTATCACTTCTTTGACAACAAATTAGGACGGCTTTAGCTTTAACCTAACAAACAGTTTTACTAAACATTATAACTGCATTGTAATTACATGTAATGAAGATGTAACACAAATTGTTCTGATCTTTTTGGCGGTTGTTCCTACACCTTCGTATGCTTTCTTTTGCTGGTTGACATCTTTTATTTTTCACAGGTTTGCCAATGTCGGATTTCATATTTTTAAGGTTCACAAACTAACACAGACACCAGGTTCTTATTAGTAATGCTGGCACGTTCGGCTGTTTTGATATTATTTAGTGTGGGAAGGAACTGTTCACAGACACACGTTGATCCGAATGTTGTTATGAGATGGCATGCAAACCGACGAAGATTCTGTAACAAAGTTTCTGGCACTGACTTATATAACTCCAGACTCAAAATGCCAAATGTTGTAGAGGAGTGTTGTTTTTACAATTTTTAAATTATAATTGCAGGACAATATTTGCTTCTAATGGCTGAACAGAAAAGAGGTTTCTAAAACGTCGCCAATCATAATCTATGGGCTTTAGATTCACAAATCTCATATAAAATTCTTTGCGAAGTTCTTCTGTTAATGATTTGTATTTTCTGTTTAGAATACTATCACTGTCCAGTAGTACTGACTACAGATTTTCAAAGTGACACTCATCCCTGTGTTCAGTGTGATAACTCCACAGTGTAAGTTTAGCAATGAACGCGTACGCATTATCTAATAGATTAACAACCAAGTTTTCCTTTCCTTGTAAACTGAGGTTCAGATCATTAAAATGTAAAGTCAAGTCTACCAAGAACACTAGATTACATATCCATTCATAATTAGACATTTCTGTAATTTTTAATTCTTGCATTATCATGAAATCGTAATTTCTTTACACGCTTTAGCATATTGTTACATGCTGAGTAGATAGCCTAAACGTTCACATGAAAATTAAATTAATTTTGAGTACAGAGCACGTACATTGAGGGTACGTATACTTACATGGCTGCGGAGGACGAAACGTGGTGTGGATGTTAAGAAGAAGGCGTAGTATTTTACTGAACGAAATCCATAACAAATATACTCACACATTCCTAGATTTATTTGCCAACCGTTTGGGGTTCTTACATTATTAAAAATGGAAGGTGGGAGATGTCCGCTGATCCAAAGCTCGGCTTACACACGCGGTCCGTTTCTCACGGAATCCTAACTGAGAAGAATGCTATCCCCCTACTCGTGGCTAGCAAAGCTACCAGCCAAGAGTGACTTAAACAATAATGTGTCTGATAATGACAATGTAGAACAATAATGTAACCCACAAATTATTAATACGCCACATCTTCCCCACTTACAAAAATGAGGCGTCCCCACCGAAGAGAAAAGAAAAGAAAGTGCAAAAATACAAGGGAAATTGACATATGCATTATTTGTAGACCACCAGAGACCCCCCCGGCGCACAAAATCTCTTCTAAACACTGGAAGTCCGGTATACAAGGAATATAATATATCAAAGAATGGCGAAGAAGATGTCTCATTGTTTGTAGCAGATCGATATACAGGATGAATCACCTAAAACTTGCACAGCAAATATTTCGGAAATGGAAAGTGCTATTGGTGTGTATTTTTCATAGCATTGATTGGTAGTCAGGGGCCCGGAATTTGGCCTAAAAACAGATTTTAATCATACTGAGAAAGTGCACTTTTTGAACAAACATACAATTTTTAAATGGAAGAATGCCTAGTTACATCAACAGAATAAAGGTAGGGTAAATTAGAATGTCAGTGGCGTTTGTTGCAAGATTCTAGTGCAAGTGGTTTACGAGAAATCTTATTTTGAAACTTTTTCGCACCGACACTTGTACAACCTGTGAAAAAGAAAAACAAAAGGGAATTACAATACTTTTGTGGATTCTTACAAGTAAAGAGAACATAGCCCTTCAAAGGTTGTGTTCAAAATGATCACCGGCAGCTTCAATACACGCTTCCAGTCTGCTATGGAAAGACTGCTGCACACGTTCTAGCATTTCAGCGCAAATTTCAGAGCAGGCAGCAGTAATACGTCGTTTCATATCATCTGGTGTAGTTGGAACATCATTGTAGACAGTGTCTTTCAGCCTTCCCCACAGAAAAAAGGATAAAGGGGTCAGATTCGGTGAACGGGCCGGCCAAGGTACAGGCCCTCTTCGTCCAATCGGAAACAATCCGTTAAGACAAGCTGTAGTACTTCGTGCACTATGGGCTGCACATCCATCATGTTGGTACCACAGGTTCCTCCTAGTCTGCAAAGGAACGTCTTTGGCATCTGTGGCAGATGGTTTGTCAGGAGGCTGCGATACTTGTGCGAGTTCATTGTTCCTTCTATGAACAAAGGGCCTATGAGTTGATGGTTCACTATCTCACACCACACGTTTAAACTCCATGGACGCTGATGTTCCACCTGACGAAGCCAACGGGGATTGTCAATAGAGCAATAGTGCATGTTTCTGCGGTTTACCTGGCCATGATTAGTAAATGTTGCCATATCACTAAACAAGATACATGATGAATCTGGAGTATCATGTCTTAATACCCATGTACAAAAGTTAGCACGATTCTCAAAATCGTTTCCATGCAGCTCTTGATGGAGAGAGATGTGATAGGGATGGAACCTATGTCGATGGAGAATGCGCAGTACACTTGCCTGACTTATGCCGCTTCCACGTGCGATTGTGCGGGAACTAATTTGCGGATCTACTGCAACGGCAGCCAAAACATTAATTTCTGCCTCTTCTCCAGTCACTTGTTTGTTTCTGTTACGTTTTCTAGGTGTTACAGTACCACTTTCACGTAACTGGTTGAAGAGGTTGATAAATAATTGCCGAGATGGTTGACGTCTATTGGGATACGTTTCCGCATACACCGTACAGAAACGAACTGCATTCTTCCTACACTCTCCATACACCAGGAGCATGTCGGCGTTTTCTGCATTGGTAAACCCCATCTTCCAGTCACGACTTACTGCTTGAACTGTCACAAACTAACTGACCAGAAAGTCGCAATGCAATCAATGAACAGAAAACACAACGCAAACAAACATAACAACATCGTACCTAGCAACTAAGCAGGTTGAATGGGACAAACAATTGTCGGGGTGGAAACTTTTCAAAATACGATTTCTCTTGCACTAGAATCCTGCAACAAAGACCATTGACATTCTAATTTATCCTAACTTTATTCTGTTGATGTAACTAGGCATTGTTCCATTTAAAAATTGTATTTTTGCTCAAAAATACTCTTTCTCAGTATTTCTAAAACTGTTTATAGGATAAATGTACGAGCCCGTGACTACCAATCAATGCTGTGAAAACTGCACATCAATAGCACTTTCCATTTCCGAAATATTTGCGGTGCAAGTTTTAGTTGATTCACCCTGTGTGTATGTATATATATATATCACAACCGCCGAAGAAGTAATGCAGGTCCATGCAGAACTGAATGGATAATGTGACATACCACTATTTGTAGCACTAAAATTAGAAGGCAACGTCACGACGAAACACAGAGGAACCTGCTGCGCAATCTCATGGTACCTGTTCCGTGTTTACGGGTCCTGTCGACACAGATGAAGAAGGAATAAGAGTCTCCTGGTGTCGGTAGGGTGCCAAACAACAGTCAGGCACTGATGGTGTGCTACGAACTGCTATGCGGGAATGGTTGGTCTGCTACTTCCATTCTTATCATGAACTGTAGGTCTTCTCTTCTGTGGAGGGTGCACTGGTGTCTAACAGGATTAAGTCTGAAACAATATTCAGGGAAGCGTCAGGGCTTACGAAATATATAAAGAGAAATACATAAGCTACAGAAAAAGTCAGTGGACACACAAAAACAAGTTAAACTTAAACCTAAACCCAGGCTTTGCAAAAAAAAAAAAACATTGAGCGCGCTGTTATTTAATTCAATTAAGTAAAATACTGATGAGTATATTTAAAAAGAAATGCTAATAACCAAAACAGAATTAGCTGCTAAAATCTTTGAGCATTTTTGTTTTCAAAGATGAAATTAAGTTTCTTGAAGTTTTACAATTGAAACTGTACATAAAGAAAGAGGTAGTAATTTTATTATCCAGTCACGATCAACACAAGTAAAGACCAAAGCACATTTACAAATTTGTATCGGAAATATCACCATAAAAATTGTCAGGTTAATATACCAGAAAACTACAACATAGCTACAGGAATACAAAAAAAAACTGCAGGGCCTACTATAGGTAGAGGAACCATCGCCAAACAACTATACTAAGGAGCTACTCCCAAACAACGTACTACGCGCAGTTAGCAAGCGACTAGTTCGAACTCTTTTTATACCCATTTGCTTTCGTGGTGGAAATGTTGACCAAACCCCTGTCAAAATGATTCTGTAAAATATGTCTGTAAAAACAAAAAGTATAATAAAAACATTTCGAACCGACCAAAAGAAAGAAATGATCAGAAATAATCATTGTGACACAACAAATTGAAAGATCATCTTAAAATTTGGAGAGACACGTACCCACCTGAACAATAAACTATAGAATTTTTATATCCCTGCCGCTGCCGAACAGAAGGATGACACTCCAACCATTTCCGTCATTTCGGAAGCTGATAGGCTTACTGTGAACAGAGGGTACAATACATCCAGCACAGTGGACACGAACCGCGTCGTCACTGCAACCAAGCTCATATGTTCTATAAACATCAATGCTACATCACTGTGGACATATAACAAGCACAGCGAGTGCACCAAAACTTCAAGCATTAACTTGCTAATCATACAACAGCAATTCAGCATGTGAGCAAAAAACACATCTCTCTTTTATATCATAACAGTAAAATACCCTCACAGACCTGAAATATCACATGAAAGCATCATGGTAAGTAGAAATCACATTTATTACCCAAAACAAAATGTAGTGTTACAACAAAGTACATGGAGGAAATAGTGTAAAAAGCTTATTACCTGCAAAATAGAGGAAGCAAAAGTTTAAACTCTATATGGTCCTACGGGATCGTAGTAGGGAAGGATGCGAGACACATGCAATCGCTGGGTTTTGGTCATGGGAGCGTTAGGGCGACGGATTGCATAGGTGATAGGTGTGGTTTGCTTAACAATTTCAAAAGGACCAAAGTATCGATGGAGAAGTTTAGTATATTTGCCTTTTTTCGCAAAGGGAGTAAAAATCTTAACTATTTGTCCGATTTGAAATTTTACGTCCCGATGTTTCACACCATATCTCATCTTCTACTTCTGCTGTGATTGATTAGTGTTGGTGATAGCAGCTTCCCTGGCCTTCTGTATATCCTGCAGAGTATTACCGATAAACAAATTGTTGGAAGAGGACTGGAGTTGTACCTGGTGAGGTAAAGTGGGTTCTTTACCATAAATAAAAAAGAAAGGTGAAAACATTGTGGTTTCCTGGACAGCAGAGCTATAAGAAAAAACTGACGTAAGGCAAGATCGTATACCAGTTTCTTTTATTGGTGTCGACAAAATGCCTCAACATGTTAGCGAAAGTTTGATTAAAGCGTTCAGTTAGGCCGTTGGTAGCTTGATGATAGCAGCTAGTGAACTGTGGCGAAAATGACAGCGATTTGAGCAGTTCCTGCATAACCTCACTGATAAGGACAAACCCATGATCATTTAGTAACATCGCTGGGGCACTATGGCGACACATGATACGATGTAAAATAAAGTTAGCCACATGAGGAATACTGGCAACGGGTAAAGCTCCTGCTTCCACCCGCGAGAGGCATATTCCGTACAAACAATAACATGGCGATTGCCGGAATTCGACCGAGGCAAAGTGCCTAAAAGGTCAATTCCCCAATGTTCACCAATGACGGTCACGGGGATTAGTTGTAGAAGACCAGTTGAAGTTGATTGTTGGGAGCCTTTTTAGACTGACAACTAGGACAAGTACGGACGTAGCGTTCAATATCTGTCTTCATGCCTACCCAATAGTAGCGGTAATTGATCTTAGAGAAGGTGTTAGAGAAACCTAGATGACCAGACAGATGATCGTCATGATACGAAGACAAAATCTCGTGCTTCAGAGACACAGGAATCACTAATAAGTGAAGAGGCCCTGTCGACCCAGAATTCTTCCTATAAAGGATATTAGATTTAAGAGTATATGCAGACGCTCCACGCTGCAATTTTGGAAAAAAAGATTAAATTGAATTTTATTTATGGACGCTCTTTAACTTCTATGGTCATTAGTGTCCCATTGTATATTGGGCGTGAAAGATCGGTAATTATGCACATAAAGGCCACTTTATCAGGCTTGAGGTTCTTTTACGTGCCGTAAATCTACGACACGAGACCACCGGCTTTACTTCCCTTCCGAAGGAAGCTATGCTAAGGATTTTTACGCCCGAAAATTCCATCGTCCTCCGCCGGGTTTCACCCCGCGACCTCGGGAACTAGAAGCTAGCATGGTAACCACTACATCACGGAGGACGACTGCAATTTTGGAGAAGTGGTTGAACCAGACTCCAAAGTATCAATGAGAGGTCGAAGAGAAGGACCGGCTTTCTGCTTATCAGAAACCTCAAGCGGATACAACAAACATGTAATGAGGTCGTCGAGCTTTTCTATTTTGTGTTCTTCAGGCTGCCAAACAGAGAAACGAGATAATTTCAGCATCATTATGAAGTTTACCACATTTATAACAGATGGTGTAATCAAACTCCTGCAACTTGAGACTCTAGCGAGCTAGCCTTGCTGTTAATTCTTCAAGGTTATTGAGATAACAAGGAATGTTGATCAGAAACAATATGAACTTTATACTCAAACAAAACATCTGAAGTGTGTCAAACCAAAAACAATGGCCAACAATTCCAATTCTGAAACACTAATTTTTCTCACACTTGGAGACTGTCCGAGACGCATACGCCACAGGTAGAAGATGACCATTCTGAGGTTGGAGGAGAATGCTAGGAACCTCAAGACCACTGGCATCAGTATGGAGTTCAGTGTAAGAACCAGGGGTACAATAAGCTAATACTGGGGCTGAAGACAAGGCATCTTTCAACTGCTGAAAAGTCTGTTGCTGTTCGGGTCCCCAACAAAAGTCTTGATCTTTTATAGTGAGCTGGGTTAAAGAATGAGCAATTTTAGCGTAATCTTTAACAAACTTCCTATAAAAGTTAAACAACCCAAACATCTTGCGAACATCCCGCACATTCTTGGGTTTGGGTAAATTTTGTATGACAGTAGTGTTGTGCTGATCTGGGGAAAGGACACTTCAAAACCTAACAATGTGACCTTATTGATTGCAAAAACATTTTTCAGGCTTGAGCTTAAAATTATGTCGCTTCAGCCTTTGAAAAACAGCCTCCAGATTGTCGAGCAGCTCCTGAAATGATTTGGCGAAAACCAAAATGTCGTCAAGATATGCTAGGGCTTTATTGAAGTTTAAATCACCTAATAATTTATCAGCAATGTAACTGAAAAAGCGTGGAGCATTAGATAAACCAAAGTAAGTCTGTCAAAATGTTACCGCCCCTGATGAATAACAAAACTTGTGAACTGTTTAGAACTTTCCTCTAAGGCCAGCTGAAAATATGCCGACAACAGATCAAGGGAGCAAAACCCAGATGCTTCATTAAGGTAATTAAGCAAGTAATCAATAAGTGGTAAAGTAAAAAAGGATGTGACTGTTACACTATTCAGCTTTCTATAATCAACACAAAACCTAATCGATCCGTTCATTTTCTTAACAAGCACCATAGGAGAAGTCTAAATGGACTGAGACTCAGTGGTAATGCCGGTATCCTTATTTCTTGGACTTGCTGAGCGATGATTTCTTTTTGCTTGTGAGGAATCCTATAGGGTCGTTGCTTGATAGAGTGGGGTCAGTGACCTCTATGGAAAATTCAGCAACATCAGTCGTCCCCAATTCTTGCAACGAGGTAGCAAAGACAGAGTACTTGAGCAAATGCTGGTGACGCTGATTAGACTGGCTACTAGACAAATTACTGTTAACATTAAAGCTGAAATTAGGAGCTTAAAGGTAGAGACATCCCTAGGAGAGATGGAATTACTATGTACAAACGCAACATCCTGCACTATAGCTAGGACAGTATTAGTAAACAATGTTTGGGGATGTGCTGAAGTTGTGCACAGGAAGAAAAAGTTCACCTTTAGGTTAAAAACAATGGACAGAATAACAATGGGTTTTTTAAGCATAATGCTTTGTGAAGGCTGCGACATAACAGCGTGAGAGGGACACTCAGAAAACTGTACCGAGATATTAAAAACTGAAAAAGGAGGTATTCTGACATCATCTTTGACACAGACCTTAGCTGTAGGCTTTTCACAGGGATCATCCACTAGTGGAATTAAAGCTACGTCAGACAAAGGTAAAGCATCCTCTTGCAAAAGGTCAACCTTACAAATATCACCTCCTACTGCAATA
This sequence comes from Deroplatys truncata, assembly GCA_030765065.1. Lineage (NCBI taxonomy): Eukaryota > Metazoa > Arthropoda > Insecta > Mantodea > Mantidae > Deroplatys > Deroplatys truncata. The sequence goes on from CM060990.1 coordinate 423,353,151, forward strand.
GCAACTCTGTTATGTGCATAATCAATCACAACTTTATGTTCACTTAAGAAAGTATTACCCAGAATAAAATCATGTGCTAAATCTTTAACTACCAAAATATCCTCCTGGAAAGAAGAATCATTAATGTAGAAAGACAAAACAGTGTGGTAAGGAGCATCCAATAACTTGTAGAACATCTACAGGCTCCAGCTTGGTGACATCAGAGACATAGCGGACATGCACGATATTAACAGCACTACCTGTATCTAAAGAATGTTAATTGTTTGACCATCAATAATTCCAGGAGCTTGTAGAATATGGTCCAGAGGAAGGGACGCGGTGGCAACGCTAGGCTGGTACCCATCACTGCGACGAGGTACGACTGCCTGTGGGGCGGTGAGGCTAGGTGCTGCTCGTTTTTTTGGCTGTGGAACCTGTTGCCAACAAGATCTTGCTGTGTGTCCTGGTTTGCCACACCTGAAACAGACTATAAGTGGGTGCCAGTGTTGAGGTTGTGAACGTGGTCGTCGTAGTCCTCCCTGATTAGAATATGGTGATCTATTCCCATCATGGCTAGAGGGTGCCTTCAACGAGTACAACTGGCTGGCCAAACGGTCCACTTTAACAGCTAGTTCAGTGACTTCACTGTGAGGAGGAACTGGAAGAGAAGGCAAAGGTGAATGCCCTGAAAGAAAAGAATTAGTAGTCAGCTGATAAAGATAAAGACGGAGAAGCCGAAACATGAACAGTGGACTGTGGCTGTGCAGAAGCTAAGTGTCCTCTTTGGTTCATGTAAAAGCGAGCCTTGTCCACCGCTTTAGAGCCTGTTAGAGATCATCAATAGTAACAGGAATCGTTGGAAGTATTATATTAACATATTCCGGTTTGAGACCATTCAATAGATTTCTTATCTGCTCAGTTTGAGACATATGTGGATTAACTTGATCACACAAGGAGAGAACATTATAGACGTAGTGCAATACAGGTTCAGAATCCAACTGAATCCTTTTGTCGGAGTTTAATTTTTAGTAACTCATTCTGTTGAGCAACCTGAAAAGCTGTAAGAAAATAAGTTTTTAAGAGTGGTCAAACATGAGAAGGATTTCTATGACTAAATGTCTCAAACTAATGAATAGCAGTATCCTTAATATAGCAAGGTAAATACTTCAACTTGTTTTTAATCTGACCAGCTATCAGCAAAGGCTACCATTTCAAAATTATTCATAAAATCAGAAGGATTATCTACTGCACCATTAAAAAAAGAAGGTTCGATAGAAGGTCGAGCAAGTAGGTGGTTGCATAGTGGCCAGAGTATTCTGAACAGCTGACTGCACAACTGTTACCAACTCAGTGTTGTTGACCAACGAGGTCGTTGATCCAGCACTAGTAGAAGGAGAGGGGGAGCCTCGACGACAGGCATGTCTGAAGATTGTCTGGTACCTTTTTGGCATAGTGAAGCTATATATATATATATATATATATATATATATATATATATATATATATATATATATATATATTACAATACCAGCACAAATGCAAGCAGAAAAAACAGTGAAAAGCTGCAGAATAAATCGCTAATGGTTAAGATGGAGCACAATCAAAATGCTAACTAATGCATATGAAATCTGTAATACAAGGCAATTGATAATGCAAGAGAGAACGCAACAATGCTTCAATAAGGTCAGTTAACAGACATAGACAATGTAAAAGTATTATCAATGCTGTAAAAGAAGCACAGTGTACATACTAAAGAACAGCACAGTTAAAAATGAATATCCATAAACAATGCAAAAATAAGCAGTAAAGCATGTATATAATTCAACAGTTCACACAGATAATAATCACCCAATATGAAGCAAAATAGGCAAAAATGTGTGTCAGTAGTATTGACAGAAACATATGACAGTGACAAATGATTATATAATCACATCATAATTGAATAAGAGCAGAATAATTATATCAAACTGAATTACATATAATGCATAATAATCTTATTATTATTATTATTATTATTATTATTATTATTATGAGGCAGAGAACAAACTTGCAGGATTACTGTAGTCGTATCAGGCATACAAAATCTAGAAACTACACAGAAAATACTGAGACACTCCACAGACATATTATCATCATTATAACCATCATATTAGAAGTCGCTAACTCGCTGTCACGAAAGCTTAATGCTGCAATACCAAATGTAATAGTTAAAAGAATGAAAAATAAAGCACGCAAGACTGAAAAATACTATAGCTGTAATGAGACACATAGGACTAAATATTAAACTCACACTGGGCTGCGAGCGTTGTCCTCAGACCTAAATGAAAGCAGTAATTGAATTATTAGCAAAAATATCCAATAAAGATACACATGTTAGAACATGGAAAAAGCACAGAAAACAAAGTGGCAGAAGGGAATGCAGAAGAAAAGAGAAAGAGAGGGTGGGAGTGGGGAATGGAAGATGGAGAGAGAGACAGAGAGGAGAGGTTAGGAAAATAAAGCAGAAACGCCAAAGGTTTACGTAGCCATCACATTAACAAATGCGAAACGTACTAAAACGTTAAGAATTTTCAGGGCCGAAATGGAGAATAAAAAAAATTTTTTTTTGCTGCGCCAAAGAAAGAAAACCAACACACCGACCTCTTGGGAACAATTTTGAATTTCTACGTAACGGTTACGTTACGAAGCGAAACACGCTGCAGAAGCTAGCATACAATCCCCCAAAAATTTATATCACTGAAATCTTAAAAGAAACTCACAACACACACCACTTTTATTCCCATCTCACAAACTTACCTCAAAATGCAACACTTTGTTTCACACGCCATGTGGACACATAGTCAACAACTATTACTTCACATACGCACTCACACACCAAAAACACGGCGGCGTTCACCAGAAATGTTACATGCTCGGTAGATGTCCTAAAAGTTCACATTAAAAATTAAATTAATTTTGAGTACCCAGCACGTACATTGAGGGTGTGTATACTTACTTGGCTGCGGAGGACCGAAACGTGGTGTGGAGGTTAAGAAGAAGGTGTGGGTTTTTACTGTACAAAATCCATAACACAAATCTACTCACGCATTCCTAGATTTATTTCCCAACCGTTTGGGATTCCTATATTATTAAAAATGGAACGTGGGAGGAGATGTCCACCGATCCAAAGCCCGGCTTACACACGCGGTCCGTTTCTCACAGAATCCTGAGACAGACGCTATCCCCCCTACTCGTGGCTAACAAAGCTACTAGCCAAGAGTGACGTAAACAACAATGTGTCTGGTAATGACAATGTAGAACAGTAATGTAACCCCCCAAATTATTAATACGCCACAATATTGCTTCGACTAAGTTATCTTACATGACTGTAGTAAATCAAGTCAGGATTAGAGACAATATTCTGAAGACATCCTTGGAATTGCCTGTGATAAATTCCTCGTGAACGGATCATATTAGTTATGTGAACAACTATTGACATTACCTTTTTATGGTGACAGATTACATACATAATGCCTCGCAGTGAATGGTACACTGGATCGTTAAAACATCCTCTGGAGGCAGTTCTTTGTCTATTAGGTGCTTTCTTAATTTACCGACAAATAATTTACCTGCCCTAAAATCTGTCCATCTGTCACAAGAGAGACCAAATTTTCCAATGGAAGCTCAAATTTGTTAGTTATTTTTAGACATCCTTAAAAAGATTTCTTCCGCTCGTGCGATCATGTAAAGATGCCATATCTAGGAAGTCTTCAAAGATATTAAACCAGAATCAATTCCTTTAATGAAAACGGCCAATTGCAACGTGTCTTTTCGGTCTGTGGTTCCATCCAGAGCTAATGAATAACATTTTAAAGTTTTAAGTTTGCATGATAATTGCTCCTTTAGGTTATTAGTAGACCTCAGATTTTAAGCTAAATGCCTATTCCTTAGGTGAATAAATAAAATAAAACTAGTTAAATGTATCCACATTTCATACGAAATATAGATATATGTAAGGTGTTTTGTGGTGCCTAAAATGCGTATTTTGACCACTGAAACCTGCTTTAAGCTTTCACAGCCTAAAAGTGCATATTTTAGCTTTTGTGCGGTTTCATTATTATTATTATTATTATTATTATTATTATTATTGTTGTTTTTTCATATAACACTCAAAGGTAAAGTATTCATATAATGGGATTGGTTTGTTTCAAATACTTTGTAATATTTGGTTATAGGAATGGGACATTCCGCGAAAAAGACTGATTTATTCTAGCACTTTAGCAGGCATATTCATTCGTTTTGTAGAAAGGGAAACGGAATACTTCCTCTAGATATCTTTGTCATCCTTTGGTAATGGTTTGTGACTGCAGTACATCGGAAATCCCTTTCAAATAGCGTATTTTAACTATTCATATGCACACATTCGCAAGAGTTCACCACGTTTTCTCTGTTGCTTTTAGAATGTGTTTCAAACACTTCTTTAATATTCCTATCCTTAGCAACGTATTGTGATTTGAAAACAACATTGTGGGGATGGCTTTATGTCAGCTCTAGAGCATTTAGAACACAATGGTATAATTATAGCGTATGGTGCATTTCCACTGTGATCTATTCAGTTAGTTTTGAGGTCTTCAACTTTATAAGCTCATATCACGTATTAGCAAAAATAAGTTCGTAATTTAAGACATAATAAAATGTTTCTAGCCATTATAATTTGGAAAATTTACTGTTTTTTGTTATTGTATAATTATAATGCTCACTGATTAATTGCATTTTTAAACTTTTAGAAAGTGGAAATATATTTAGTTACATAAAATGTAATTTTAGCTAGTGAAAACTGTATTGTTTGGTGCCTAATACTGTGTACTCAGTGCCTAGTTTTATAATTTAAAAGGCTATTTTAGATGCCTAAAATTTGGTTTTTAAGCACCTGAAATTCCGAGCCAGTAAGACTCGCCGTCACAACAGGGGGGTCACAGGACTGATCATCTCTGACAAGAACGCAGCCTACGTCAGCGGCTCCGACTTCACCTGCTCACGACACCTGACACCGATTTCGCAAATTCCATCATAGCTGACCTACAGGCTCTCACGCACCATTTATACACCCCAATGTCCTCTACAGCTCCGCGGCTCAGTGCCTTGGAGCGCAAACTCCACGCCAATACAAGGATCATTAGACTCGCATCTCGTCAATTCCAGCTTATTAGAGCCGCCGTCTCCCAACTTACTTCACTAGACACTGCGGAATCCATCGAATCTACAGAATGAAACTCCGGAGAATCGAAGACAAGCAGGTGCCACCCCACACTACCAGCACCGACATGGCAACACAGACTGAGCCAACTTCCTGCCACAACGACATCGGCCACACCACCTCTGCCGGCGGAGATCAGCCATCTCATCTCAAACGCCGCCTCAACAGCCGTACGCCGCAATCACACACCTCTCCTCAGCTGTAGGAGCTTCACGCCATCGCCCACCAACGCGCGGCCGAAAGGGCCGAGCGCCTACAGTTTGCTCGCCAGCAAATCTGTCCCTCATGGCGCGCTCATCAGCCACCATGGGGGCCACGACACTAACCATTGGCCTCTGTAGAGGCCACACCAGGCACCGCGGTGCACAGTACTCTCACGAATTTTTCAATAAAGAATACTCTCAAGCCCCTGTATTCACCAGGTCCCTGCCAGGGCTTCGGCCGCGGCAGTTACCTCATGATTCCATCATTCCGCTCCTGCCTATGAGCAGCAGCACTTACCCCCGCATGGGTGCGTATTATCGAGGCTGCTCATGCGGAACCTCGCCCAGCTCTCCCGAACTTCTCTCGTCTTTCGCCCTAGAACCTTAGATTTAAAAAAGTCTAGTTATTAGCCATTTCCGTTATTCTCTCTGACACTGGAGCATGATATAAACTAATAGCTTTGAATGCATTTATCAGTAAAGGACACAGGTCTTCTGCAGCTGTTAGTAGAATTTTCTTCACAAATTTGCCTTGTCAGGGAATGAAGCTGATCAACTTTTGTGAAATGAATAATATGATTGTATGTAATGCATTAAAAGGGAGGGATAAAGAAGGAGAGTTCACATTTACAAATAAGAATGGACAAAGTGTGATAGATTATATACTGTACTCAACAGAGTTGGATGCATACTGTGGGGACTTTGAAGTCATGAACGATGCTTTTACTATTTGTCGCTTCCCATTAAAAGTAAGTGTTAACATTAAAAGCGAGATGAAAAGATTAGAATCAGATAAAAGCACTAAGGAATTCAGAGCATATAGATGGAGGGATAAACATAGGAAAATACTCTGCAGAGCTAGAGAACAGGGTGAAAGTAGTAGGGTTATCATATCTGGATACAAAAGGGTGAAATAGAGGGAGCTTTGTTGAGAATGGAGTAGGTAATAAAATAAGCAGGATGGAAAATGAAAGAGGATAATACTTATTCGCAAAATGGAGAAGAATTGTATGATCACGATTGTTACGAGACAAAGAAAAACGTGGAGAGAGAACTAAAGAAATGGGGGCAGACAGGAGAATAAAAAGATAAAGAAAAGATGGAGCTATAAATATCTAATGGACACGTAATAAAATAAAGAATGGGAAAATATTAAGTCGTAAATTGAACGAAACAGCAAAAAATCAGGATACGAAGGCAATATGGAAGATGGTGAAAGAGATATATATAATAACAAAAGTGGGGTGACAACATACAGGCGAAAACATGGTGCAATTACTTTAAATGTTTATACGGGGTGCAAACATTAGCCAAAGGTCAAGACAGTTTAAAGAAACGAATACAGTATATTGAGGATTTAGACAAAGAAATTAAAATAAATTAAGTAAAAAAAACAAACATTAAAGTTAAAAAATAACCAGGCCTGTGGAATCGATGGGTTACCAGGTCAATTCTGGAAAGCATGGTGCGAAAATGATGATGGGCTGAGGTTAATAGCGAAATTGTTTAACTCAATGCGTGAAAGGAGTATTGCCCCAGAGAACTGGAAAAGGGGAATTGTAATACAATACATAAGGGCAAAGTAGATATAGAGGATCCTATAAATTACAGGAGTATAATCCTCCTAGCAGTGATAAGTAAAGTATACACAGAGATACTAGCTGACAGAATGCAGAGATGGGCGTAGAAAGACGGGAAGCTATCAGAATTCCAAAGAGGATTTAGAAGAGGAAAGAGAACAACAGATAACATATTAATTATAAAGACAATGGTGGATAAATACTTAGGTATAAAAAGGGCAGGGTATACATGATTTTTATTCATTTAGAAAAAGCATTCGACAATATCAACAGGGATGCACTATGGTTAAAACTAATTAAGAAAGGAGTGAGAAAATCATTTATAAAGAATATAAAGCATTTATATGCAAATAATGAGTGCTGTGTGAAAATAGCCAAGGGAAGAATTAATGAAGAGAACGCAAATAATTCAAGACTTAGACAAGGGTGCAAACTTAGTCCAGTGCTATTTAACCTATTTATAGATGATATTATAGAAGAGATAAAAATTGAATAAGGATTCACCAGTTATTAATAATAAGGAAATACCAAGATTATTGTTTGCAGATGCTATAGTGGCAGGTTCCATCTCAGTTGTGGGGCTAAGTAAAGCTATTGAAGCAATTGGCAAATACTGTAAAGATTGCGGGTTAAGAATAAACAAAAAGATATCGAAAATCATGATTTTTAAGAAAGGATATAAACTAAGAAAGACCGAAAAGTGGTATTGGGAAGGGACGGTGCTGGAAGTAGTGAGATCAATTGACTGTCTAGGAGTAAGGCTCAATAGTGAAGGGGATTGAGGAGAACAGAAGAAAAATGTACTAGCAAAGGGAAACAAGCAATACAGGTAATCAGAGCATATGTGAATGAACAAAATACCAGGAATGCAAATTGCGTGGCTAGAAAGGATATATAGCACAATGGTGGAAGCAAGGATGTTATACGCAGCACAGATATGGGGGTTGGAAAAAGGATGGGAAAATGTAGATGCTATACAAAGGAATATTTGCAAAATAAGCCTGGGATTACCAAGGGGCTCACCGATTGGAGTAGCACAAGCAGAACTAGGGAGGGTGGAACTAAATGCAAAATGGTAAAAAGGACAATCAAATGTTGGTTGAGAATAAAGCTACTAGAAGAAAATGAGATACTAAAGCAATGTTTGGTTGTACAGGAGAAAATGGGAAAAAAAAACTTGAATGCACAAGATAGTACAACATTGGATAAAATCGGAATGGGGGAAACATGGGCGGAAAGAAACAACAAAAGTAAGGGTTTCTGGAAATAAACTAGACCAAGAGTGGAGGATATTGAAAAGCAAGAAATTGTATGTGGTTTCAAGGAAAAAGGTCATTAATAGATTTTAAATATTTAAAACGGAATGGGAAGAAAGAAAGATACATCGAAATATGCCACAAAGAGTCCAGAATGGGGTATGAATGGGCGAGGATATGTGAAATGAATTTAAGTGGTCTAACAGGGTGAAGAGGTGGGAGAAATGTACTAAATGTAATGGCTTACATGACAATTGGCATTATATTCTGGAATGCGAAGAAACGGATAATTAAAGAGAGAATTTAACCAGAGAAATGGAAAAATTTACGAATAGAACTATAAGTTAGGAAGATTTTTCATACAAGATCAAATGAATATTTGGAGAAATATGTAGGAAAAAATGGGTTAAAGTGGTTGAAAGAGACGTGGAGTAAATTGGAGAAGATGCGGAAAGACGTTAACAAGGCAAAAAATTTAATAATGGAAAACTATACTTCCCCATTATATATACAACAGAAAGTTAAATATAAGGGGAAGAGAAATAATAAGCAACTCTATTGTATTGTAAAAAATGCATAACTTTTATGTAAGTTCAAAGTAGACAACAAATGATTCATTCATTCACAAATTTGCCTTCTGAAAAACGTTTCATTATCCCTGCAATGTCCCTTGCAATTTGGTAGCACACAGCCCCAGTGATATTTACAACAGAGGAACAAGCATCACCTTGGCTACGTTTTACTATTGCCTTCAGTTCGTCGAGAGCTTTCTGCTTTTCTATCCCCGATAGTTTATCATCTTCATATGGTAATTTATGCCTGGATACGAAGTGTCTTCTGGTATTAAAGTGTGTAACAAACTGCAATTGTTGTTAACATATCAACCATACAACCTTGTCTTTCAGAGTAAAAATGTACTTGCTTCCCGCTTACTGTTGAAGATTCGTTTTGCAGTCCTAGTTGAAGTTGAAGTCAACATTGCTTGTTTTGAGAAACACGCCGGCATATGCTACTGCAACTCCGTAACTGGAACGGTCACTACGCTTTGGTGGTCACGAAAGGATGGAAGGAGAATGGCATCACATCTTGGGAGTACTGTTCCTCAGGACTGGTATAGATAAACATCGCATCCTATTAGTGATGACAGCCATCTTCGAACCGTCCAAGGTGTTACCTAAGTACACCTTGTTATGGTGAAATGTGATGGCATATTTGTCCCCACGCGTACCCTGTTACTCACATTTGAGGATGTCGATCTACCAAAGCGTATTAAGGCGGGATATGACTGTGTAAATGTGTGGCCTTTTATTCCATGCTCGTTGCACTGCTTTAAATCACAACGGTTCGGACACACGCAGGTGTCTTGCAGGAGCACTATTTCCATCTGTGGCTCATGCGGCAAGCCCTGCCATAATAGTGACTGTAGGTCCGCACCAGTTCGGTGTGAATTGCAAGGAAGATCTTTCAACTTCATTCCTCAAATGTCCGCGGTAGTTGTGAATTTTCTGTGGATGAAAAGGCCTACCAGGAGCTCCGGGTGAAGGAGAAGCACTCCATTACGGAATCCCAATAACGGCATCTTGCCCGTCAGCCGTTCCTCCTGCGATTCGGCACGTAGTCCCATTACCGCTTCGTCGGCACTACGAAGGCATGTCAGCATGCAGACATTGACCACGCCTACCGTTTCTGAAGCATTCTCATCTCTGGAATCTGTTCGAACATCTAAAGGCGAAGTATTTACTCCGAGGAGTCCATGGATTACGACCAGATCCAACGCAAATCTCTGTGCTCAACAAGGAAGCAATAGGTACGTTGAACAAGCCTAATAAATAAGATGCTATTCGTTTCCCAAATGGCCATACTGACGAGGAATATGGCGACAGCCTCATATCAGTAGGTTTACTAGCATGTAAAGGAACTCCTGCGGGACAAATTTCCAGCTCACCGGTGGCTGATATGATCCTGGCAATTAACGGCGTCGTTGACAGAGAAAATATTTATTTATTTGTTTACTGGCGTGGGGTGTACGTGGTGTATGTACACATGATGCGAAACTTCAGCTCTTGTTGCGTTCTTGTTCTCCTGTGATTGTTTGCAGGAGTGTAAGCTGTGCCCTCAGGCTAACTAATATCCGTCACTACATCCCTGTGCGCTATGATCTAGCACCAGAGCACAATGTACAATTTTTTCAATCTAGCGGGACAAGAATACAAGAGGCTTCCCTGTGAAATTAGGAGGCTTCTCTTATAGTGTTGGTTAATATATATATATATATATATATATATATATATATATATATACTCAGCTGACATGCAGCAGGTCTACTAGAATAAATGAAATGGAGCTGTTTATGCTTACGATAGACAAGCCAGCTGCTAGCAGATGTTTAGATATTCGAGGACAAGATTTATACTAGAGTTTTAAAGGACGAGCAATGCTTACAATGGCAGACATTTGAAAACCGCACATTTGACAGTCATGACCTACCTAGCAATATGATTATGTTCAAACTGTTAAAATAAGGATTCTTGGCATTGAATTTTTCAGTCGTCTGATTCTACCTTTCCAACCCTGTCCAACACACGGCTTGTGTGAAAGAACAATTAATTCCATTAAGGATTCTCATTCACTTTCTGGGTTTTATGGCTGGATAAAAGCAACTACACAAGACTTACAGTTGTAGAGAGTTCTAAATTACACAGCAGTTTAAAAATATTTTGAGATAAGCTCCCTTTTTTCTTGGCGCGAGGGTTCCTGCATAAGAAATAGCAGGATCTGAAGTAACCAGCATCATTTTTAATAAGTCCTGGTCTGTACAACTTCTGAAGGTTTTTGTTGTATCATCTTCTCTGAACCGAGTAAGGCGTTTGTTTGTTGTTTTTGTGTCTCCGGAGAGCTGTCTTGTTGGTAGAATAACTAATGTAGCTATGTCGGACCGTGTGCTAAAATTTTATGAACTGTTGCGGGCATGATGTGCCAGGAATGAATTTTTAAATACAATGCTCTTCTTTCTTTGGTATATTATTGGAAGGCATCCTTGTGGATTTCGTAACCACGTGATATTGCTTCCACGACACTCCAAAATCGTCGTATGAGGTCTTCATTGATGCCATGTATTTTAGTGGAAGTTCTTGTATCACTAAAAATAAAGCTTCTGATCGTGTGCTCATCATTGATCGTTCCACTTCCAAATTTTGGACATAAATCCAGAAGTCTCATTTGTTTCCCCGGACATAATTTTAAGTGTCTGGTTTCGAAAGTCACATTTCATTTTATTGCCTTCCCCCTGATTTCCAATTTGCATATTTACACCCTGTAAGCTATGTGGATAATGCATTTGAATGTTCGAATCCATGCATGTGAATGAGATACCGGACGAGTATGCAGATATATTTACTGGAGTACTTCCCCAAATCTCTGGATTTTTATTCATGTCCTTGGGAAGAACATCACATATAATTTAACACTTTGTGAATTATTTTTTCTCTGCCAGCGGATTACACATTTTTCCATCAACCGTAGTTGATAGCAACTGGTGATGAAATTGCTACTGCACAGATCCGTGGGGTTCAATGTGTCAATTTTCCCCTTGAAATTTGTGGTTTCTTGGCTCATTGCGTCCATGTACTCTTTCACAAAGATGAGTTTAATAGGTCTACAGTATCTTGTAGAAGAAGTGCTTGGATTCTTCCAAATTATTTCTTGAATATCTTTATAAGTACGGAGTTGCAGAGGGATTACTGAAACTATGAACACATTTGCATCATCACGGTCTTTTTTTCAAGCTGTGAAAACTTCTGTTCAAGGTCCTGATGATCTGTAGTAAGATACGAAGATTGCAGAAAGTTCGAAGTTGGATTTAGCGTGGAAGTTCTAGTACCTTCTGTTCCCTATTTAAGCGCTGCAATCAGTGCGAGTGTGTAATTTGAGTTGACGCTAGTTCAGAACATACTGCGAGTGAGGTTTACTTGAAATCCCGTTGCATCCACGTGCAGTACTGGATTTCTTAGAGAGCAATAGATATCTAAAAAGGATATTAAAAGCTGTTTTATCACGAAAAGGTATATGTCTATATTATTTTCTTTTGATTCGATGAGTTTGCAAAACAATCCAATTAAAGCAACCCAGTGACGGCTCGTGAGTAAATAAGTTGTGCTGCCCTCATCAAGAATGAACCCCATGTATTAAAATCCGATAAAATGCCATACCCCTTGTTTTGCAGCAACAATGAGGTATGGCCAACAAAACAGTTTATGCATTTATTTATTTTGCAAATAATGTTTCTGGAACAGTGCTGGTTTTCTGGTGATAGAAAAAACCGGTTGGGGCTGAGTGCCAGCTAAAATTTCATTTTTATCCTAATCTTTCCCCTTAGAGGAAGGAGTTTCACTCAAAATATATACGAAGTTCACAGGCGGGTCCATTTTCAAGCACAATTACCGGTTTTACACTCAAATTACATAACTACACATGAATACAGTAAAACACAGCATTTATCGTTACACAATAGGCACAAAATCATGACACGTGGAAAAGGTTTGAATATTAAACTGACGGGCAATCTTGAATGGAGAGTTAAACAAGTAATCTCGCGGGAGAAAAAAAAATTAAATTTAACCTGTAAACTGTGTGCAAGTTTGAGCGTTTTTTTGGCGAAATGATTGGCACCATTGGTAATGGATTGATACTTGTGCCAACCTAATAACACCTGCCATGACCTGAGGAACGGGAAAAGAAATCAAGCACATGCTCTATGAATGTGCTTGCATGTTTGTTGGAAGTACATCCAGCAAGCGTCCTTGGGCCTCGGGCAGCAGTTGGAGCATGATATTTGTTTGCAACATTAGGTAAACTAACTCCGTTGCTTGGCGATTACACGAAATACTTCACAACTGCTGCCCGGACGTAGAGCGATTGATTGCAGTCTTCGCAGTTAAGTGCAGAAAGGGATAACGCACACCACGTTGCGTTGACTGTGGTGTCTCAAAGCGACCGTATCGCATGCAAATAATAATTTATTTCTTAACGTTTAGGAAAAAGCGAACTAAGGAAAGAAACAAAAGGCTTAACAGCAGTTATTAATATTATAAAATACACATCACATTCAATGGAAAACACAGGTGCATCCGGGCTGCACCTGAAGAGTCGTCCCTGAAGAAACCTAAAATGTTCAGGAAATGCGCAATTATTGTTTGTTTGTAATAGTGATTTTGATGTCTTTATTACTGAAATGTTTAGAAAAGGCATGCAACAATAACAAGTATATGGACAATAATAAGTATGCCACACGACAATAATTTGAAACAAGGTTGAAAATTGCTTCTGCAGCAGTTTTCTTTGATTAGTTGGTTTCGAAATGGTTGATTTTGAAACTAGCTACTTTTGTTAGTTGCATATAATAAAACAAATTTGTACAAAGTATTGAAGGTTTATTAAAAATGTCACCATTCAGCAATAAAAATCATTAAATGTTCGATAGCAAATAAATAGTAAATGGTGCAAAATTCATAATACTCCAATTTTTTTGTGTTCAACTGTTCAAGTTTAATCACTACAAAAGCTATGTTGTTACATTTTTAAGCTTGCAGGTTCTAGTAGAGAGCACGTTCAGAAGCTTAAATTGTTAGTTCCTGTGATTTTGTTGCGAAGTGCAGTAGTAATTTATTTTCTTTTAGGGAGACAGAAGAGGAACCAACCAGATAAAAGTAGTAGCGAAAGTGATTGCGGCGGAGAAGAGAAGTCGAAGCAGGATTTTGGCGCTTCCACAACTGCATCTACATCTTCACTATTGCTGTTTGAGGCAGCATTTTTAACACATAAATGATTTCAGTCTTATTATATAATATATAAATTCAATAACAGCCCGCCTTAAAGCAATATGTGTATGTAACAATATATAAAAGTGTATATTACAGTCATTGTGTATGTTTACAGTCATTGTATATGTTTATATTATTGTATACATGTTCAATAATGTTATGTGAATGTATTGCGTAATTTAATAATCTAGGAGCTGTGAGAATAATAGGTTAAAAGTTGCTAACAAGGAGGTAACAATGAGGTAGCCTTGAGGCAATAATGAATTTGAAAGTTTAATGCTACCAGTCATTATTGGAGTAACAATAATGTAAATTTTGAGACAGTTTATAAAATAGCCAATCAACAACCAGAAAAAGCTTAAGTTAAATAAAAGTATTCTATTGGAATATTAGCCAATCAGAGACGTGAAATACAGAAATTTACAACTTTTGGCGCTAGAAATCAAGTCATTTTCTTGTAGACAGCGCTCATGACTGGATGCGTTGTTTGTAGACAGTGTTTCTAACCGGACACGAGATGTTTCCTCGAGAAATTTAATACGTATTAGTGTGAGACAAAAATAGTTTGTGTTAAAAAGTGCAAGTAATTAACAAAAGAATCTCACAGCTCTCTATATCAGTGAAGTGTTATTAAAATCGTGTCAAGAATTAATAAAAAGGAGTGAAATAAAAATTATAATCTGTATGCCTACATTCTTCAGCCGCATCACGTCCTGTTAAGAAATCCATGTCTCTAAAAAAAAATATAATACTGACGCAGCCGAGGCAAACATAAATATGTAATATTTAAAGAAACAGTCAAAATTACATTTTGGGACGAAGGCTACCGGTTACCATACGTGCGGTTACAACTACTTCAAGTTCGGCTCCCCAACAGTTGAACTACAATACAACTCCTACTTCAAACTGACTTTCCATACGTAGCAGCAACAAACCTTCTTCAAATTGCCTCCCAAAGCGTGGGGCAAATAACAAAACGAAGCAACTATCTTTTTCAAATGGCCCAAAACGTGGGGCAAATAAAAACGTAAAAATAACAATAGCTGCAAAAATAAAACTTCATGTTTTAAATGCATCAAATGGATCTTCGCTAGCATGTGGTTCTGGTGCACAGAATCAAACTTATTTTAATAATGATGTAGGTCACTGGCTGGCCGTTCGTTTAATATGACCTCATCTAATAAAATGAAAGTTTTAAAACATTGTTGGTCCCCAATACCAAGTTGTGACTGCTAAGGATGCTGTTCAATTACAAAGAGAATTCAAATACAGCTGGTTGGCGGTTTATTCTCCTTGACTGGCGTATTCCAAGATATTAAAGGGTACGTTATGCATTTACTGTGTGTTGTTTCCAGCAACTAATGTGCATAGTGTTTTGGGATCTTTCATAGTGAACTTCTTTACCCGCTATAAAGACAAGCACGAATTTGCGAAATCTCACACGTCATCTCAATTGCACAAATCGGCGGCCACAGCAGCAGAATGTTTTGTTGAAGATATACCCGTTAATATACAACTATTTCTTCCACCAAGAGGAAACAGAAGCCGCCAAGAAATTCTATGCATCAATAATTGCGACGTGATGTTTTGTGGTACACATGAACCCCCTTTGTGGGGCAAAGAAAATCATGAAGATGTTTTTGAAGACTTGAGCAAAGTCAAAACTGACGATGGTGACCACATTTTAAAAGAGCACATAGAAAAAAGCTCAAAAGTGCGACTTACATGTCACCACAGATTCAAAATGAAATATTGGGCATCTGTAGCGACGTCTTTAGAGACATCACTACTGATATAAAGAAAGCACGCGTTTACAATATCCTGGCAGACAAGAGCAGTGACATATCAGGGAAAGAGCAACTTTCCATTGGCGTTAGAATTTTTTTACGAAAAAAAGATGATAGCTCGTGCAGTATTTCTAGGTTTTGTAGAGTTAACTGACATGGACGTAACATATGCGGAATCTGCAGTTAAAAAATTAGTAGAAAAGGTAGGCCTTGATCCAGAAAAGTGCGTTGGGCAAGGATATGATAGGTGTTCCACTATGGCAGGAAAGGAGGTGGTGTCCAGAAAATTCTTCGAGAAAAATGTACGAGAATTTTATACTTTCACTGCGCTAGTCACAAGCTGGGCTTTGTTGTAAACGACTTAAACTAAATAGCATTGATGCGGCATACGTCTCCACAATAAAAGAAATAATAAGATTCTTCCGAGAATTGGTCTTTTGTCGAAAATGCCTATTGAATATACCACTGCTCTGTGAAACCCGTTGGTCTCCAAATTATAAAAGTATCGCCAGGTTTAAAGAACACCATGTGCAAACCGTTATGGCGCTTGGAAAACTATCAACAGACGGTAAAATTCCGAGGAGAATTCCGAAATTCAGATGCATTGCGCTGCTACAAAATCAGAATTCATTGTTAGTGTTTGTCTGATAGCAAAATATTCTGCGCTCCTGCAACCGGTGGTAAATTCTCTTTGGTCAAAAAGTGTAGAGTTACTTCAGTGCGCAAATCATATAAAACAAATCACAGACAACATGAGAAAACACCGCGGAAATGCGGTTGTTGAAAACCTAAGTGTTGTAGCAGAGGCTGAAACAATCACCGAGCATCTTGGAACAGATTTTAATATGCCGCAGGTCATAAACCATCAGAAACATCGTATGAATCTACCAGTACAGATTCCTAGCGTGTTTTGAAGATAATTAATTATTCCGTGCATAGATTCATTAATAATGCCTCTGGAACAGCGTTTTTCTGAGGAGAACTTGCCCGCATTCTCATTGCTTACGTTGACTCCCATAGTCATATAATGCTTGATATGGCGCATGAGGTTTTAAAAAAATTACAAGTCTTTGTAGTTACTGCAATTTGAATAATTTCCTCGGTGAAGTTGAACTTCGTACAACCAATGGAAAGGGGAAAAAATGTGCCAAATGCCGAACTAAAGAAACGCAATTGTTTTACCCATCCATAAAACGGGTGCTTCTTACCTCATTTGCACAGCCCTACACAACATGCACTATCGAAAGATCCTTCAGTACCTTACGCAGAGCTTGGATACGGTCAAAAATGGCAGAAAATAGACTTGTTTGTCTTTGTATGATGAGTTGCACAAGAAGAGGGTTCTGGAAGCTAAAAATAAATTTGAAAAAATATTCTCAGGATTTAGCCAGGACTCTCCTAGGCTAGTGCTGAATAATATTCAGATGGGTTCGAATAACATTGCACCCAATACTTTAGCGTTTTCAGGTGTTACATAAAACATTTTTTTAATAAAAAACGTTATTTTGCTCCTCCACCTGGAGAAAATCCCGTCTACGCTCTTGTTTGTAGCTATAGTTCAATTCTGATTGTAACAATCTCTACATTCTTAGGTGGGATGTTAGATTTTAGGAAGGTGCCGTATGGGGTTCGTTCCTCTCTTTGCGGCATGACAATCCAATGGTATCTTAGGGTGGGTATGCTGTTAGGAATTAAACAATGTGTTATCTTAATAGTTTGTCTTATTTCGCGTGTATTTCTACTGATCTTCATCTGTATTCCTTCTCACCTTCACGTTTAGCGGACCACATTCTACCGAGTACAAAAAAAAACAACAAAAACGCGTCTTCATCCCATGGCTTGCAAACAGACAGTTCCCGTTTACCTTGCTCCAGCAGAGCCCCAATCTGAGTGCCGACACAAAAAATATCCACAAAGGTCGTTACGAAAATTTATTGAAGCAATTTCGGCCAACGTTTATCACGATTAATAGGAAGTAGGCAGAAAAACAAGATCTCTTTATGAATACAGTACTGTAAACAACAATGTTAGCGGTAGAAAATTTGTGTGACTTTTATTTTCATACTTTCTCTTCTAAGATAAAGCGTGTGTTCAGTCCAACAATTAAAATTGTGATTTAATTGGAATTAGATATTTTGCGTTCCAGTGAATCCATAATACATCTTTAGAGAAAGACCTACAAACACGGCTATCTATCTGTGAATGGAATGGTTTGAAGAGAAAAGCTCAAGATATATAAACCATTATGTGCTTAAGAAATGCAGCTTTTAAACATATAGTGTGAAATTTCTTTCCTTCCTTCCAAACGATCCTTTACAAAGAAACAATTTCTTATTTTCTCAAAGTTGCAATGATTTCAATTTGAGATACTCGAATGATCAATCAAATCCACATGTTGGACTTTGTTAAACACCCTTTGAAATCCTCTGCATTCTTACTGCATGTTATATAACTGCAAAGACATAAGAGAAAGGCAAAAAGACAAATATTGGCCACTAAAGGATGCAGAATTTATGTGAAATCATTTTTATGGAATTAATTATTTCTGAAGTATTTTTATTTCAGTTCTTCAATTTTCAAGAACTAAACCTGGAAACGGGAAGTAGTCATTATTTTGTTTCTCATTCAAAGAAAAAATATGTTATACGCAGCTGTATTCACTTAATTGAAACCATTTCGGTCAAAGATCTATAATGAGTAGCAGGTAGTAGGTACATAGACAAATCGGTTTCATACGAACAATTTGTAGAATGCACGTGCAAATAAATTATATGTTGCAGAAGTACATGTAAGTGTTCCATAGAAATCTATTTAATATTTGCTTTTGTATATAGAGAAAGATGTTATTAAAAGCATAAATGTGAACAGCAGAAGCAGCAAGCCAATAGTACTACTACTACTGCTAATACCATTACTACTACTAATAATAATATATTATGATAATTATTGTTCATGATGATGATATGAATCTGGTTGTTACCTTAACCCTTTAGTACTATCCTGTTGCATCTGACCCAACAGTGAAACCCTAGCAGTTCTACAGGAACAAATAAGGAATGTCTTTTGAACATAAGCGTATTACAGTATGTATTTCACATATAGAGATGTTCTATAATACCATTCCAAATGCAATGAAAGGTACAGAATTTTAATATTTAACAACATAGAAAACCAGCTGTTTATTTACATTTATTTATTCTTTCAGTGCAAGAATATGAATATATGTTACAGTTATACAAGCAACATCACTAGTATATAACTATAATAACCTTTATCTTTAATACTTAAACAAAATGTCAGAACTGACAAGAAATAATTTTCTCCACAGCTTGTCTGAAATTGACATTCATTGCATAACTTTTACGAACAGCTGTTACACACATTCTTAATATACTTAGGCTAAAAGTATCTAATACGCGTCTTCTTATTTTAGTGCTGCTGAAGCAGGCATAATTATAAGAGAAATTTCCAGTGCCACATCATTTATATTATCCAGTAAGTTCTTAAACTAAGAAAAGCCTTTATGTGCATTCATTAACTTATTCATATATCCCAATAAAAGATTCAGATAAATCAAGGTTATGTAATTTTTAGAATGCTTACTTACATAACAATGCCTTGGGTGCATAACGTGGTAGTCTACAAAGTCCCAACTTATGAGTATAAAGAAAACAAATTTGGAAAAGGAATATCAAATGAGGTTTTTAAGCCAGTTGTATGCTTATACTTCTTTAATTGCAATATGTTCCACTTAATAATTTAAAAAAATACGAACTTTGGAGAACCATGGGATAACACACTCTTTCACCTAAAGCTTTAGACTTCTGATATTACATGTAAAAAAAGGAGAGAGAAATGTAAGCCCTGGAGACTAGCCTAAGACATAATTGTCTCTTCTCTGGGTTAATGAGTGGCTCCATTATAATAGTTTAAGATTAATAAACACGCGTTCCATCATTGTCAAGCAAACACATCAATACACATTGCAAGTGCAATGACATTCCTTTGCAGAAATTACCTGGTGTTAGCTTATGTAAATGTGCCACTCTAGTTGAGATGGAAAATGTTAGACTAGCATTTGTAGTGGCTGTTAACAAGCTGCAAGGCTAGACTTTTGACAAACTGAACATCTATCTCCTTTCCAAATGTTCACACATGCATAATTATACAATACATCCAGTGGTCCTTGATCACCAAACTCTGATAACACCAATGAACGTAGAGAATTTTAGGATGAAGAGGGAGTTATTAATGTACATAAATAAACCATATATATACACTATGTGATCAAAAGTACCCGGACACCCCACAAACATACGTTTTTCATCTTAGGTGCATTGTGCGGGACATGTACAGCACAAAAGCGTACAGGCCGACCTCGTCTGTTGACTGACAGAGACCGCCGACATTTGAATAGGGTCGTAAAGAGTAATAGGCAGACATCTATCCAGACCATCACACAGGAATTCCAAACTGCATCAGGATCCACTCCAAGTACTATGACAGTTAGGCGTGAGGTGAGAAACCTTGGATTCCATGGTCGAGCGGCTGCTCATAAGCCACACATCACGCAGGAAAATGCCAAACGACGCCTCGCTTGGTGTAAGGAGCGTCAACATTACACGATTGAACATTGGCAAAACGTTGTGTGGAGTGACGAATCACGGTACACAATGTGGCGATCCGATGGCAGGGTGTGGGTATGGCGAATGCCTGGTGAACGTCATCTGCCAGCGTGTGTAGTGCCAACGGTGAAATTCGGAGGTGGTGGTGTTATGGTGTGGTCGTGTTTTTCCTGGAGGGGGCTTGCAACCCTTGTTGCTTTGCGTGGCACGATCACAGCGCAGACCTACATTAATATTTTAATACCTTGCTTCCCAGTGTTGAAGAGCAATTCGGGGATGACGATTGCATCCTTCAACACGATCGAGCACCTGTTCATACTGCACGGGCTGTGGCGGAGTTGTTACACGACAATAACATTCCTGTAATGGACTGGCCTGCACAGAGTCCTGACTTGAATCCTTAGCATACCTTTGGGATGTTTTGGAACGCCGACTTCGTGCCAGGCCTCACCAACCTACATCGATACCTCTTCTCAGTTCCGCACTCCGTGAAGAATGGGCTGCCATTTCCCAAGAAACCTTCCAGCACCTGATTGAAAGTATGCCTGCGAGAGTGAACGTTGTCATCAAGGTTAAGGGTGGGCCAACACCATATTGACTTCCAGCATTACGGTTGGAGGGTGCCACGAACTTGTACGTCATTTTCAGCCAGGTGTCCGGATACTTTTGATCACGTAGTGTATATATATATATATATATATGTATTGCAAGGTTAAGAATGTAAGTTATTCTCTCTGAAACGTAATATGAAATATATTAACCCTTGTTTACGCAACATTTTATTAATCGCTATTAAATATTTTGTTCATAATTGACCATGGAAAGCAGGAGAAATGATTTAAAGGTTCTATGCTTATATTTTTGAAGGTATTATTTTCTCTCACGTTGCAAGTATTCAAGACCGTGCATTCAAAGTAAAATCTAGTACTGAAATCAGTGCATAGAGTACAACAAAGAAATTGAATAAAATGACTTAAAAAGACTAAACCATTATTAAATGAAGCCATTTAATACAAGATGGATTTACCATCGCTGGAGAAGCCACGTTAGCTCAGTTGTGTGGAAAGTGGTTAAATCCACACGCGTTTCGGCCTTGTACAAAAATTTAAACATTTCATTTGTAAGTAATTTCCAAAACACGTGCGTGCCTTTAGTATGGGGCGATTTAGAACGAGTTCTTAATACAATGAATTTGTTTTTATCAATGTGCGTAAAGCACTTTATTCGTGCAAGAGGAAGAACGAGAACAGACTTTAATACAATTTATTGATTGTTAGCTTGTCTGTTATATTGAAACCAGGGTAATTCTAAGTGTATATCATGATTATTCAGCTGCAATGGATTTAAACTTTCATTTATATGTGTTTTTTACACTTTTGTTTTTCCTTGTACATGCATCCGCTGTTATGTTACTTTCAGTGTAAGAGCGTGTGTTTCATAACCAAATAATCTAATGGGCCCAGCACGCACATTTCTTTGTGGAAACACACATGTATTTTAGGGAATTAGTAAAAGATCCAAAGCACGAACAAAACAGTGCAAATATTATTAGTGATTACTACAGAGTTTAATTACTGTTTAATGCTACTACACAATCTTTGTCTTTGTAATGGTACAGAAATATCATTTTCCTATTTAGAACACATACATGGCTTATATTGTCACAAAGATTTTATGCTAAAAGTCACACATGAATGATTACTGGAAGGTACAGCTATTGTGAAATGCAGCGAAGTAGTTGATGTCATTGTTCAAACAGGTTCACTATGCAGTTCGTCACAAAGTTGTAACGTTTGAAGTTTGGTTGCTTGCATATCACCCTCTTCTCATTCCAGAAGGGCCAGTGATTAAATGGATCCTTTCTTACATCCTTTGAAAGATTCGAAGATCCCTTGTTTCAGCCTCTTACACCCCACTGAGTCTGCGCTGCTGTGTGGCCTACCACGTTTTCTTATTTCTGGGGGAATTTGGTGGATAGTTATGTCCAATTCACAATGAGGTGACACAATTTGACATTAATAGGCGAAGCTCTAGCAAAAGCACATCCTTTCATAGCATTTTTGTATGTACGTGAACTCAATTCATACAGCTCGGGATAGTTTAATACTTCTTCCGAAAAATAATGGTTTCCCTTGAGGTTGATGCCATCTTAACAAGAACGCACAAACTGAGTGTGTGGTTGTTGCCATGGCGCGGGTAAACGTTAACTCCAATTCAGCTTTCGTCCCATGTATTTTGTCGCGTTTATGCTGAATTCCTATCCATCAATCGTCATGTCGCGCATTGTGAACTGGGCATTAGAGCTAAATCAGTCCTGAAGTTCTTTTGATTCAGTGCTGCATCCGTTTTCCCTGTTTCAATATGCATCCTGCGGTATAAGATTCAGGCGTTGATAATAACTGTGTCAATCAAGTGAAAAAATGGGCACATATACCATCGTTTTGATCTCATTTTATGTCATGTCTTCCTAAGTTGCTATCCAATAAATCAATATTTCTCATGCTGGAATTTTACACTGACACCACTGCTGGACAAGGCTCCTTCTTTCTATCAAGTATTTTGACTTCAGATTTTAGCATTTCTCCAATGAAGTGGATAGAAAGGATGCACATCTGTTGTGTTTGTACAAAACAGTGGAAATATACACAGACTCAATATTTGCAACAAATTTCTCTGAAAAAACCCGTAATTTCGTTTTCTGTTCCTTTTTATTTAGGAATTTGCAATTTCGTATTCTGCTTCTCTGAATCCTTCCAACACACAGAATGTCCTGTTTGTAAACATAGAGAGCTAACAGTACAGAAGTATAAAATCTGTCAAAATAGGGTTTGTAAAAATAACCAATTAGGAGCTGTGGAATTTTGAAATAATCAAGGGAAAATACAAATTATTGGTACTCTAGAAAGGAAGAATTAACACATTTCTTACAGTACATAGGCAATTATTTGTTCCCTGCTGCTTTTCAAATATATCACATTTATACGAATGGGCATAAACAGACATACGTATTTAAACACAGAAGAAGAGTTAAAGCACTTATGAAAAAGAAACTGCTCATAATGAGTGGCGAAAACAGGACTCGCAGACGTCAATGCCTTTATGGGAGGTATTTGTCACAAGCTGCAGAGCGGTGTAGCGCGTGTTGCAATATTTGGCGACTCGCGAAAAAAGGAGGTTCTGCCACCCCTGACTTATATTTTGCAATTCAGTACTTAGTCTGTATCCTCGTTACCTTCTTTGATACGGTATTAACAATTGTACACCTTTACCTCGGGTTTTTCTTTCACTAAAATGTTAAGTGTTAAGCTAGCAGTGGAAGAGGAAGATTATGTACGATAAGAGCACTGCACGGTGTAAGGAAAAGTGACCTAACTAACCATGAGGTGGACTTAATAGTTTACAGAGCGAGAATAGGACAGTTTAGAAGAGTAAAAATGATGGGCAATAAGAGTCAAAGTAGTGAAGAGGTAGGAAAATATTATAGTTCTGGGAATTGTAATGATAACGTTATTAATCATTGGAGGCATTGAGGCATACCCAGGACCAATAAATGATTTAGCAGAAGAGAGTTGGAACCAACTAATGGTTATAAAAAGCCAAATGGAGGAAGAAACGGGTATGAAACAGTGATTAATGCAAATCTGGGTGTAATGGAGCAGGAATTAAAGAAATAATTCCGAAGTAAAGTTAGAAACACAGAAAGAAGTAAACCAATTATATGAAAAGAACAAAGAATGTATGAAATGAGAAAGAGATTCAAGCTAGTCTTCATAGGGGTAGAGGGAATAAGAAAGATCCTAACTGAAGGACTAGTTATGGAATTAAACTTTGGGAAATCGTTGAAACTTACCGATTGGGAAGAAACAGAGGAAGAAGACTCATAATAGTTCAACTGGCCATATCTAGCCTGGTCTGTGAGATCTTGAGAAGATCAATAATGCTGAAAGGGAGGATATTCATCAATAATGATCAATCACCATCGCAAAGGGAACTTAAGAGAGAATTAATTCAGGGGATGAAAAACGAGCGAGTTCAAGCTAAACGAGCATATATTCGTAACTTGCATCTATGGATGGGTGGTGAGGATGTAACTTATACCAGCAAGACAGACTTAAGAAGAACCCAAGAGACAAGGAGGGAAATAGTCAGCAAATTCAATAAACTAATGAATGTAGAAACTTGAGGCAAGCAGAAAGGAATGGATCTTCGACCAATCACCGCGCGTGGCAAGAGTAATCCAATGAAGTGGCAATGACGGGAACTAGAGCGCTGTATGATAGGGAACAACTACGTCAGAACCAAGCAATGACGATACGCACGTAGGAGGAAAACATGTGACGTCACAAACACATGATGCATCTAAAGAAGTCTCCGTCAAGGTCCTGTCCACGAATCTAGATATCAACAATTTAAAGCAGCTACATCAGGGAGAGGAAGTGATCATTGTGAACACAAGTAAAACCAGTGCCAGTGCTAATGCCAGTGTGGTGTCTCGTCAAAGAAGCATCTTGATAATGGACAGACATAAGCCGTCAACATCAGAAGGGAAAAGTAGGAAGTTAAGGAATAGATCATATTTTAAAGACATATTTAGAAGAGACAGGTTAGGCTCTCAAAAGGAAAAGGAGAAATTGAGGAGTCTGGGTATTTGGAACTGCGAGGGGTGAAAACGAAAATATATACAGGTACTTGAATGCAGATATTGATCAAGCTGGATTACTTAGCAGTGTTTGAAACAGGGGTAAAAGAAGATCAACACGTAAATGTTAAAGGCTTTGTTTATATAGGAATTAAGGGGGAAACGACAACAAAGAAGGGAAGAGCATCGGGAGTGATAGGTTTATTTGTAAGGAAGGCCTTAAGGAATCGGATTAAAGAGTGCTGGTCAAGGAGAAAAGAAATATTTTGGGTAAGAATAGAAGAGAGTCAGATAGATGAGGTCAAATTGTGGCTAGGAATGGTATATAACCCCCTCCTCAAGATTTCATTACTCGGAACTCTTAAGACAGCTAGGAAAGGACAGAGCACTTGAAAGAAAAACAAGATAATATAAAAATAATAATTTTGGGTAATTTTAATATACGAATGGGAGAGAATGACGTTAATATTGCTAATATTTGGTGTAGTGATAATAAGCGAGAGAGAGGAAAGAAAAATCAGGATGTAGTAATTATAAGATAGTAAACAGAAAAGGTGATAAATTCATAGATGTTTGTGAAGTAAATGCATATGAGATACCAAACGGAAATTGTGGGGAAGATGAAAATGGGAAATATACGTAAGTACTAATGGGCAGAGTGTAATTGGCTATATTTTGTGACCTAGTAATCTATTTTATAATGTATATAACAGCTCAAGCAGTGGTCATTTTCCGATATAGTACAAATCAAAGTTAAGCTAGAGAGGGAAATACAGAGTGAAGCAGGTAATAATGAAGAACCAATTACAAGATATAAATGGAAAGAAGAATACGGGAAGAACTTTAGAAAAAAGCTTAAGTCAGAATATGGGAAGGTATGTGAATATGGGATAAAATATATGATAGAATGCGGAGAAATAGAAATAGCAGTTAATGTAATAAATAATGTGATGTATAAAGCGAGCGAGGAAATGAAAATAATTAAGATGGATATCAGAAAAGTAGAGGGATGGTATGATGACGAGTGTAGAGCAGAAAAAAGGCAAGTCAAACAGCTGTTGATTAGATGGAGGGAGATAGGAGATTATGAAACGAAATACGAAGATATTCAGGAGAAAAATTTATACGATTTATTACTTGAACACAAGTAAGCTTTGTGGAAAAATACGCAGGAAAATAGAGTAATAAGTGTAATACAGGAGGACAACACAAGTAAGATATGGAAAACAGTAATATCAACATATAAGGTGTATACAGCCAAACCAATCATAAAAATAGAGGAATGGGAAGAATATTTTAAAGGGCTGTATAGGGAACAAGGAACTTGAACAACGATTGTCAACTTAGAAATAAGTAATAAGTTTGTAGCAATATTAAATAGTGAAATAAATACAGAGGAAATAATAAGGTAGGTGCAAAAAATGCGGAAGAATAAAGCAACGGGAGAAGTTGGTGTACCTAGTGAAAGTTTGAAAGAATGATGTGTGGAAAAAAATTAGGCTGTTGATTCGACCTGTTTAATGAAATAATAAGAAAGAGATATATACCCGAGAGATGGAAAACAACCATTATACAAGCAATATATAAAGGTAAGGGGAATGTGGACAAACCAAACAGTATCGGGGTTGTGAATTGTTATCTAATGTGGGGAAAATATTTACAGGTATTTTAGCAAGTAGGGTGCAAAGATGGACGGATGAACTTAAAATAGAATTTCAAATGGGTTTCAGGAGTGGGAGAACAGCAGACAACATCTTTATAGTTAAAACATTGGTGGGCAGGTACTTAAAAGAGAAAAGAGGAAATTGTATATGGCCTTTGTGGACCTAGAAAAAGCTTATTATAGTATTAACTACGTTTACTGTGGCATAAATTATTAAATAAAGGGATGAGCAATCAAATCGTTAATACAATAAGGGCACTGTATAAAGAGAACACCTTTTGCATAAGAATGTAGGAAGGGGAAGTAACGGGAGAAATTCGACAATGGAAAGGTCTCAGACAAGGGTAGAAATTAATTCCGGTATTATTTAATATATTTATAGACTATATATTATCATACAAAACAGACCATGTCATAAAAAGCGGAGACTTAAACGCAAGAATTGGAAATCGGCCAATAAAAGGAATAGATGGCACTTTTGGAGAACAACACATGATAATAATGAGCAAGAACTGCGATAATTTGCAACTTATAATCAATTGAAAACTACAAACATCTTCTTTAAGAAGAAAGACATCCATAAGTACACTTGGAGTGCAAGAGGGACAAGATCGATAATAGATTACATAATAACAAACGATAAAATAAAGAATCAAGTACAAGATGTCACAGTGTACAGAGGAAGTGATATTTATTCAGATCATTACCTAGTTATAGGAACCATTTTATTATTGGCCAGGTGGAAAAAACTTAAACAAAAAGTAACAAGTACCACAGAAGATGTATTCAAAGTGTACCTCCTACAACAGGAAAGTATTAAAAATCTTTACCAAAAAAGATTGCAAGAATACTTAATGAATACAGTAACAAAGAACAACGTAGTAGAAGAGTAGGAGAACTTAAAGGAATGCATAATAAAAGCAGCAAATGAAGCAATAGGAAAGAAAAAGAAAATAAGAAAGAGAAAAGGATTAAGAATATGGAATGATCAAATAGATACAGCAGTAAAAGGGAAAAATGTAGCGTATATAAAGTTCCTACAGAATAGAACAAAGGAAAATGAAGATACGTATAAAAAAGGCGAAACAATGCAAAGCTACTTGTAAAGAAAGCCCATCAAGATTCATGAGACCAGCTCATAGCTAATATAGAGCAAGATGTACATGGGCCACAATCCTTTGCCTATAAATTGATGCTGCATTTTAATCAATCTGAAAATGACACTGCAAAAATAAATGCAATTAATATGGAACAATGGAAACAATATTATCAAGCTCTTTTAAATAATGATGTAACAACCGATACTGAAGGCATGTTACCTAGCTACAATAAAAGCGTAGAGTTAATTAGCTTAGACGAATTATAAATTGCTTTGAAAGGTATGAAAAATAGGTAGGCTTTTGGGCCAGATGGTATAAACATAGAATTGCTCAAATATTCAAGTTTAATGTGCCAACTAAGACTATTGCATTTATACAATGATTGTTGGAGAAATTATAAGAAACTTGAATCCTGGACAAATACCGAGATAATTCCAATATTTAAGAAAGATCAGAGAAATGGTCCAAATAACTATAGAGGAATAAGTCTTTTTAATTCCGCTTATAAACTTTATGCTAAAATTATAAATAATCGCTTAAAACCAATAACAGATGTTATTTTAGAAGAACAGACCGGTTTTAGAAAAGGACGCTCATACAGTGATAATGTTTTTAGTATTAAACGTATTCTAGAAAAACGACGAGAGGTCAATTTAGAGACTCATACTGCTTTTATTGACTTTGAAAAAGCATTTGACTTGATGGACAGAACTATTTTATGGAAAATAATGGACACTCGGGGATATCCTCGGCAAATCTTAGAGGTAATTAAAAGTATATATACAAACACTCAAGTTATTGTAAACTCAGGCACTACAAAACCAGAACCAATAATAACAAATCAAGGAGTAAGACAAGGATGTAGTCTTTCACCCACTTTATTCAATATATATATGATCTTGTAAAAACATGGAAGAAGAAAGTGTATCCAGGAATACAATTAAATAAGAATTCATATTTAAATATGTTATATGCAGATGATGTAGTAATACTGCAGAATAGCGAAGATAAGCTATAGCGCTCTATTTATAAAATGTACCAACTGTGAAACAAATATCATTTAAAGATTTCCTTAAAAAAAGACCAAAGTAATGGCTCAGCAAGGTAAATACCCAGTGAGAACAAAAATATGCATTAGGAATAATATCCTGGAACAAGTCATGAATTTTAATTAGTTGGGTTGTGACATAAGTTTCGATGGGATAGGGATATAGATAATCAGATAAATAAATTTCAACAAATATGTGGAACAATAACAAGAACTCTACAAAGTAAAGAAAGGAAACAAACAAAGCTGAAGTTCTACAAGACCATGGCAGTCCCGGTGATCATGTATGGCAGCTAATCTTGGATAATAAAAGAAAAGGACAAAAGTAAAATTCAATCGGCGGAAATGAGATTTTTACGAAGAACTAAAGGATGCACTAGACTAGACTTAATAAGAAATGAAACAATTAGAGAAGAACTGAATATTTATAAATTATATGATAAAATTGAAGGAAATAAACATTGTTGGAAAGAGCACCTGAGCCGTATGAGTGAAGAAA
This sequence comes from Deroplatys truncata, assembly GCA_030765065.1. NCBI lineage: Eukaryota > Metazoa > Arthropoda > Insecta > Mantodea > Mantidae > Deroplatys > Deroplatys truncata. The sequence goes on from CM060990.1 coordinate 423,382,585, forward strand.
GAATACGACAATTAACTAATAAATATAAACAGTCAGGAAAGAGAGACATTGGACGCCCAAGAAAGAGATGGGAATAAAAAGAAAAAGAAAAAAAGAATGCGAAGACGGAACAGGTGCCTTGAAGTGAAGAAGAAGACTATATATTACAAGAAATAGGGAGACACAATAAGTACTAGCCAGTGATAAACAATGTACAGATGCCGGGGCTGCTTTTTGCCGATGATTTGGCGGTGGGATCATTTTCGGTGATTGAATTAAAACAGGCACTTCAAGGGGTAGAAAAATATTGCAATGATTGGGGATTGAGGCGTAACCAAGAAAAACTCCAAGATTGTGGTGTTTAAGAAAGGCGGTAAATTGAGCAAAAGTGAGAAATGGAAGGTAAAAAGAATATAAGGTGGTTAGAGAAAGTAATTGCCTAAGAGTCAAAATAGATGATGGCAGAAAATGGGAAAAACGGAAAAGAGCAGCATAGGTAAACGAAAAAGTGCGTTAGCAATAATAAAAGGTTGTGAATATAGAGTACCCGAAATAGGGTTCAAGTTGTTGGAACGGCTATATATCACAGTGGTAGAGCCCAAAATGCTATACGCAATAGAGATATTGGGACTTGATGAGGGATGGGGAGTGGTCGATGAAGTCCATAGGTTTTTTATAAAGAAGTCCTAGACCGACCAATATCAAGTGTCAAGCAGATAGCACAGATAGCAATGGGCCGAGAATCAAGTAAGGGTAAGATTATGGAGAGAGCATTGAAGTATTGGTACAGAATACTACACCCAAAAGAAACTAATATAGTAAGTGTCTAGATTCTCAAGAAAAAGTTTAAAAAATATAGGGTGGCTGTACTGTCTGAAGGACATTCGAGAACCAAACGGTCTAGGAGAGATTTGGTGGTAAAGAGAATACAATGAATTAAATTTTTGGAGATAAGTAAGAAAGAGGCTAGAGGATATGGAAATACAAAAAATATTTAGTGAAATACCACAAAAGTCTTCTTTAATATATTATGAAATATTAAAGTCAACACGGGTAATGGAGGAATATGTAGAAAAAACAGGTAAGGAAGCAAGAGAAAGTATAGCATGGATAAGATCGGAAGTGTGAAGGTTAAAAGGAATGAGGATGGGAATAACACAAAATCAATGCCCTTTATGTGTAGAGCAGGAGGATCTAGTACATATACTGTTTAAATGCAGGGCCACTAATAAGTGGAGGGAGGGACACATAAGTGACAACTGGTCAAAAGTTGACCTAAACACTGCAGTGAAGGAAATATTTATGGACTATGAGAAGGTTGTAGTGTTTATGAGTAAAGTGAGAAGTAAATGGTTATGGACTGTGAAAAGAAACAATTTAGCCATAATGCAGTTAATAATTAGAAGTACGAATAAGACTGTTAATGTTATAAGTTCTCACGAGTGGGAGAGGCAAATGAGTCTGGGCTGAACGTCAATCCCACTCGTTTCTTGTATCCAGCTACACACAATAAAGATCAATAACTAAGATGTTAATCCTTGTTAAGCTGAATTAATTGTTTTGGGTGTTTTGGTAGAAATGTAGTCATTCGTTATGCCATTCATTCTCCAAGAGACAATTATACACTTCACTCTAAAATCAACAGTGAACAAGTTGTTAAAAGTTTATGACTTACTATCTGAAGAAACTAAATGTGTTTCCAAACTAAAGAGGCCAGCTAAGGGCGGGAGACTGTTCATTTATCGTAGTATGTACTTCCCATTCCAGGCGAACAACTACAGTTCTAATAGCTCCTAATTCAGGTTCTTACTCTGGTCGAAATTTTCGATCGTTTTCCTGCAAGCTGTAAATTTCTATTTCGTGAGGAAAGCCCATGTTTCCACAGAGAACAAAAAGCTTATACCCATATTTATGGGGCTTATCTTTCATGTACAACTTCATATGATGTCTAACCTTTGTTGAACACATTTGATGCGTACCGATAGACATTTTTGATGCTTATAATTCAGCAATCGCCTTAATTTGTAAAGCTTGTGATGTTCAGAGCTTTGAGGATCCGGTCTTTTTGCGTTAAAAATTAAAGTGAGTGTTATTTAGGACGCTCTTTAACTAAAATGGTTTTTATCGTCCCATTCTATATTGGGCGTGAAAGACCGGAAGTTTCTGCTCAGAGGCCTCTTTATCAGGTTTGAAGTTATTTTACGTGCCGTAAATCTACGACACGGGACCACCGGCTTTACTTACACTCCGAAGGAAGCTATGCTAAGGATTTTTACACCCAAAAAGATCCATCCCCTTCCGCCGGGTTTGAACCCGCGGCCTTAGGAACTAGAGGCTAGAATGGTACCCCTAGAAAACGGAGCACGACACTCCTTTTGCGTTGTCATTAAATGGAGTGTGTGGTGCAGTCTCTCAAAGTAGGGCTGTGACATGATCTGCTTTACTAAAATATCGCTAATAACTTCTTTCCAGAAGTCACGAACGTTGAAAGTGTAGCCAAAGGACCTGCAATGCATATAGCAATATTTTGAATATGTCGTAAGTTGTGCAGTCCAGAGGCTTGTTAGAATTTTTCTGAACACTATGTAAATTGGTTTCACCAACAATTTTAGACATGGTTTCTTTAGTAAAGAGGGGTCTGAAAAATTGGTAAAGCGATGAGGGCTGTAAAATTGATTGAAGTAGAGTGGCGTTTCCTGTGAATGGAAACTGAGTGGTAATAAAATTTTACTTTGCTGTTTTCACAACATTTTACATTTTGGTTTTATAGTTGGTGTCTGTTCTGGAGCAGTTACCTCATAAATTGTTACTTCACTTTCTGTTGCATTTTTAAAAATTGAAATCAACCTTAGTATGCACAGCAGTGCCTATTTACTCTCACTGTCTGAGTATTCCAGAACAGTGCAATTTATTGCAGGATCCTCATAAAACTTATCAAAATACAAACCATCATCAGTATCAGAGGGACATTCCGTTGCCATAAATTCATTCACTGACAGTTTACGTTTTCAAAATAGACAAACAAGTTCATTGCAGAAAAGCTGCGACACCGGAAACTAAAAGAGAATAGAGACATATACAGTTACCATTGTAAGAATCCTCAAAGTTAAAAGCTAGAGAATTTTATGCACTTTTGCGGATGAGCAAAATAGAAGTAAAATACTCTTATTTATACGCTGTTTAGTAGATGCGTTTCCAAACATGAAGAAGTATTCCACAAATATATCAGAACACTACAGCAACTTTATATTTCGCACATTTTTATTATCAGCCATATATATTCACCCTCACAACATGGTATCACTCGCTGGCTTAACAAGCCAACACAGAAATATGCAAGAACATGTGGTGACCACAGTAACGACCCTAGCGGAAATTTCTTTCCTGCCGCTTTAAAGCACTATTTGTGCAGATGTGTTGATGGGCGACCGAAAGTTTTCATTCGATAATTTTAATTCGGTTTGGCATCCGTATGAGTATGTGGTGTAGTCATATTAATGAGTACTGTTTTCATTCGACAGTCGTATACAGTAGATTAGACAGTTGCATTTCGTTCTGCGTTGGTTCTAATGATATTCGCCGCACAGATGTAAACATGCAGTTTTCATGCGGTATGGAGGCGGAATTTTGGCACTATGTGGGTAATTGTTAATTAATAAATGAAGTAAACGAAGTACAGCACTGGAAAAATATTGAGCGCTGCACAACTCCAAAGTATTGATACTACCCCACGGAAATACATGAAGTTAACAGAGCAGTGTGTTTCACTACATATCGGACGTGTGAGTAAAAATCCAGCTAAGATGCAATATATTGCGTTATATAAAATAACACCGGGGAAGTAATGCAAGAATGGTTCTTCTCAAAAATGCGCAGTTAAACACAAATCGAAACCTTGGTTACATGGACTTTATAAAGATAGAATACCGCTTAAAGTCGTTAAAGTGGCTTAGTGCCACCATTCTAGGTTTGAAGTTCAGGGTGCTCTCTGATGAGACGGTTCGAACCTGGCAATCCTCGTGTACTTTTTATTTATATACTCTTCATATAGTCACTTCATAAGTTTATGCAGATTATGTTTTAGGTGTATATTCGTTCTGTGATTCTGAGCTACTTTTCTGTTCTCGAAAAATAAGAAAAACGTAAAAGCCTTATGTCTACATAGCAATCTGAACTCCGGACACTTTTAAATGTAAAAAAGGAGCACCAAATTTAATTAAACTAAGGACATCTGAACGAACAACAACAGTCTAATATTGTGTGGCCCCATCTAATTTCTATCACCGCTCTCAGTCTTCGGGGCTTGGAACCCAACAGGTGCTTAAAACAATTAGTATCCTCTGCCAGTGATTTCCAAGTGCCTTTTATGGCATACCAAAGCTGTGTAGCATTAGGAACCTGGGACACCGAGAAAGCGTCTTCTTTATTTTCGCACAAACATGTTGTATGGGTTTCAAATCTGGTGCATTCGGATGCCATGGCATCTGCTCAGAAACGCCTGTGTGTTACAAAAACCAGCTTTGAACTTTGGCTGACCTATGGACCGAATGGTTATCCCGCTGGGCAGACGAGACGAGAACATGGGGTATTTCAATATACGTTTCGCAGTTCAGGTTTCAGTGAATGCATGGAAAAACTATTGGCACTTATCGCCAGTATTTAGAAGCGTTGGCTGTGATGCACAATTCAACTGCAAGGTATAAACATATATGAGTAATACGCATTTTATAACATAATATTTTAACAAAATACGATATATGGTGTCGAGGTGAAAAGAAGGAAAATATGAAAGGGGGAAAATTGGCAATCACCGATATTTGAAGAGGTGTTGGCAGTGCGCGAAACGCGTGCTTTGCCTCTCAGCTATTTGCTCTTACCTTTCAAAGCTCCTGTTTCCTCGTCCACTTAAAGAGCAAGGTAACAAAAGTAGCCTCGTAATTCCTGGTTAGGCCATTCCTCGGTTTACGGGCACTCGATGAGTTACGTGGGTTCATTTCATTGGCCGTGTTTGTGAACCGAGTTTTGATTGCTCCTATTTGTATGAAAACCAATGAGCATGGCATCAGAAGACACACGTTTGCGTTCCAGTGACATATTTGCTTCGATGAAAGAGGGGAAGTGAACTAACGTGTTCCATCACTCCTCTTTCATTGTCATGGAACAAATAGAGGGGCAAAGCTGTTTTAAGACGCCTCCTATTTATGCACTGGACAAAGATAAGGATTACCATGTGTATTGTTTTTGCCACAATTGGTACTCTTGGAAGTGGAATCGGGTGAACTCGGCTTGAAACCGAAGTGCAGATGGAATAGGTTCTGCTCTCAGAGCTCACTCAATCATTTTTTCAACTACACATTACATAGTTATTAATTTCATGGTTTTTTCATGATGTATATCATGATTGTGCTGCATTAGGTTATCTTCTGCACTGAGAAATACCTATAATTTTTAAACTGGTCTGATGTACTTAAGCATACTAGCAATTTGACTTTAGCTGTTTCTAATTGAATGAAAATTAATAAATGTATACAACATTCAAACATGTTATTCAGTTTGTGACAATCTTCTCTAATTTATTTCAGACACTTTCTGAAACGTATCCTCCAAAATTCGCATATAATGGCATTATAATCTAAACTTAGTATCCATTTTTATCTTGCTTTAACCATCTTCATGTTGTCACCACGCTTATGCAGTGAAATTCACGTTAATAGCTCACATTTATTTTGAAATGTAACTAACAAAGGGTAAAATAGGTGAAAACTTATGAAAATTAGTATTGTAATTTGCTAAGTCAGCTGCATTATGACAGCCATAAGACGAGTAAAGGAATTTTCTGTTCTTAATTTCCTCCCACTGCAAGTAAAGCTAATTATATTTGCTCATTCCTTCATAGTTGTAATTGCCTTTATCCCAGTATCGGTAAATGTATTCCAACACACCATCTAAATTTATGCACTATATTGTCGACTGGTTGGGCGAGTGAAAAGGAAGGGGTCAATGATTTCAAAATCTCTGATCAGGCGGCAGCATTATCTGTATGTGAGCGAATGGTTTTAAAACCACTCGCATGGGAAAGTGCATTATCCAGTGTTTTAGATGTAGCACTGTAGGTGACAAGTCTTAATGTTCCTCCACTACGAACAATATGCCTTAGTGGTTGACCCTAATAGTTGGGCAAACAACCGAATGAAAACTACTATCGCTTTTAAGCTCGGCAAATATAATCATAAAGTGAATGAAGTATCGAATGCTGACGAAAACTACCGAATAATTCGGTTGTTATTCGACTACCGAAAAACTCGATAGCTTTCATTTGGATTACCCAACACTCTATGCAGATGTGCCATTTCTCAAGGACAGCGGAGAATAATGTTCAAACTTTCTTTGCAGATGTGCAAAGCTACGCAATAAAAAGTGAATCTTAGCTTTTAATAAACGTCCTTTGCAGAGTGTACTAAGTTTCACCACTAGTTTTCCATAGCTGCGGCCCCTGGAGTGCCTTTTATCCCATAAGCACCTAAAGCTGGATCCTGAGAGGGTGGCGCAGGCGTCGGGGGGTAGTAGATTACCGGGACCTATCGGGAGTAGTTGGCCGATTATCGATACGCTGGTCAGGTTTGGCTCTGAACAACAGTTGGAAGACCACGAACCATCTCCCCAACCTAAATATTAAGCGACCCGTGCCGAAGGGGTGCATGGCACATGGGAGATATTCTGTTAGCCGAGCCTCTGGAATATCCGACGATCTCTTGGAGTATTGAAGTGTTATCCAGGTACTTCAGGGCTCTTGCCTGGGCAGAGTAAAGTAATTCCTAGCTATTCGTTTGAACAGTGTTGATAGTTCTAGTCACTCAGATCTTGAGGACTCCTTTGGGGACAACAAGAACGCAAGCATAAATGGGGAGAAAGCAGGGATTTCGAAAGCGGAACCTGCCACACAGAATAATGCAATGGAGCTGGGGACGGTATCTCCCGGATATGCGGAGAAATAGGTTCCGCCTCCAAAGGTGGATGATAAGAATAATTATCTGGGGACACTGACCAGAGATGTTGTTCCCTAAACTTGCAGGCAAGGGGGTCGAATGGGGCAGAGAAAAGGAGGTAAAGTGCTATGCTATTGGCTCAGAGTGGGGAAAAGGGATATCCCCCGTAAGGAGGGCCCTCCAGAAATCACACACGCAGCCTAAACCGGGTTCTCCCTGATCCACAAAAGCAACCAGGTCGGAGAAAATTCCGTCTAATAATAAAAGGGAAGCTAAAAAGACTAGATCATCTCGGTCTCTTCTTACGCCAAGACAGTCTAGACTGGGATCAAGGTGGCCATTGTGGTTGAGGGCTTCCCCCGGGCAGTTCTATCACAGACACAGTTGAACTAATACAGGCTGCGGTCAGCGGTGTTATGGACCCACTCCCCGTGGAGGGAGTTCTGCGATTCCATGACTGCTGCCCGGCAAAGGGAGCTCTGATTGTGGTCTGCAATGGCGAGGTTACTTCGACGCGGCTGAGATCTAGCGCATCCACTATGTAGGCGTGGGAGGGTTCTAGACTGAAAATTATGGGCCTGGTTGCTCTACCAACACATAAAAGATTGGTCCGGCCGGGGATTGAGGCAGAGAGAGAGATACTCTCTTCTCTTCCACAATCCAGGAATAAACATGAAGCAGTTGAGCCGAGAGGGTTACGCTTTGTGGTTTGCATAAACAGTAACTCCTCTGAGTTTGTCCTTAACAGGGTATCGAAACTCTTTGGCAACATGACCAGGCCTCCTTTACGTTATTTGTAGCCGCTGATAAAGAGGTAAAGAAGAAGGCAGGAGTCCAGTAATGGTAAGTATAGAGGGCATATATCATTAGATTCCTAGCTGTATGGGGGATATAAATCCCTCGTAAACTCCAAGTAATGACCTGAGTTCCCTTAAAAGAGGAAAGGAGGATTGGCTTCACATGGAGAGTTTTTCAGTGCGTAGTAAGGTTAAGCCGCAATGATTTGTTTCATTCAGGCTAACTTATAACATAGTATTACTGCCTCTAGAGTGCTGTATAGTAGCATAACGAGGCAGGATTTGGAAGTCGCCATAGCCCAGGGACCTTGGCGTAAGCAAGGCCAGATTTTGGGACAGGATTGTTATATTTTAAGCGCTTCAGCTGATAAATCCTGAGCTTGTGTCTTGACAAGACACAGCAACAATCGGCTCTGCCAGGGTTTCTTAGAGGGATCTGGTGGTGGTCCTGGAGGTATGAGGAATATGGATTCCCCGGCAGGTGGTAGTCTGCTGGGCCTATTTCCCATATGATTCTGAGGAATATCAACCTCGTCAGGCGTTCAGGAATCTTGTTTCGTACTGTAAGAACAGAAACCTCAACTTACTTATTGGCTGTGACTCCATCTACCACCATATCGGTTGGGATAGCACAGACATCAGTATAAGAGGGAAGGCATTGCTTGAATTTTTGAGCTTAATGGATCTTGGGATCTGAATCAAGGGAGCGTTCTGACCTTTGTGAATTATCAGAGGGAGGACGTCCTAGACTTGCCCCTGGCGTCCATTCGGGATCTTACAGGAGGTTAGGGATTGCAGGGTTTGTACGGAACCTCCTTATCCGACCACAGACCCAGCCGTTTTGATCTTGATAATATGGTTCCTTTGAGCGTGGATTTGATGCTCCGGAAGGGAAAAAATTCTATCTTTCGCTAAGTAACTCTTTACAGATAGCGCGTTAGGGGCTGGGGTATTGCCCTTTTGGACGATCCATGAGGCATTCTTCCATAAGGCTGGTTTCCTTTGTCTCACACGTTCACAGAGGGTCATCAAAACATTTTTATCATAAACCTGATTGACAGTCTGAGGTGCAGGTGGCCCATAAATGTGGATATCCAATACAGTAATCATAATTGCTTTGAATTATTATTTTTTCATGGGCGTTTTTCTTCCTGGAGCTTTTCCAATGCATGGATTGTTGCTTAGTTGCTGGATCATGTTGGAAAAATCCAAGCTTCGTCGCACGTAATTACGTTTCTGAAAAAATCTGGATTATTTTAATTGTTTTCAAGAACGTAAACACAGCAGATCACTGTTCCTTATGTGCAGGTGTGAGCATTTTTGGTACCATTTTAGCACAGACCTTTTTCATACACAGATCGTTGTGCAAAATCTGTAACACTCTCCTTATTGCTGTTGTTAAATTCAGCAGCTGCATGGTCCAATATCGAGTCATCCTTCCACTACGAAAACTAAAGAGTAAAATGAAATTATTCGAGGAGACCGCGCGGAATCACTTTGGGCCGGTTCTATTAACGTCTCTTTCTAGAACGTTCCGCTTTGTATGCCGGTGCTATATAAGGGGCTGCTCTTGCCTGTATAGGAGTTCAGTAGTTAAGAAGTGACAAGATTAAAAGTGGACAGTGAAAGTGGACCGTACCAGTGCAGTTCAGTTGTTACTCGTGACTCAGCGGTTCAGTTGTGACTTGATTTGATGGATCAGTTCTGTTCTGTTCTAAGTGTGTGTTGAAGAGTGTCTCAAGTATAAGGTTTGTGATACGCTGAGTGCCTAAGTGATAAATAAAGTGTGTTTAGCGGCAACTGGTGTCCTCATTTGTTATAGTATTATCTTTGAAGTATTTCAGTTTTACCAGTGTCTAACAGGATGGCTCATAGGGTTTAAAACTACCTAAACTCACTACACATTTCTTGCAGTACTTATGGTTTGGATTTATAGTTTTAATGAGGTAGCCCAATAAGCAATAATGGCAATCTGGTTCACTTTAACTCATTAGCCTCCTACACACAATGTCCTGTGTAGCCACAGGTTCATTTATTTCTTTGGAGGGTTCAGGATATTTTATGCATTCAAGAAAACCTACAACTGTTTCCTTTTCATCCTCACTGTAGCTTCCTCCAGGTACATCTTTCATGGAGAGAATAAGCTTTAAACTTGGCTTAAACTGTAATGTAGTTGAGACCTTTTGTTTGGCCCTGACAAGGCAGAAAAGGTTTCCCAAGGAATCTTGGTTAATTAGATGTCAACTTGTAATTGAAATTCTTCAGCAGAATATTCTGTACCTCCAATATTGATTTCATAAATATCTCCAGTGATTTCCAAAAACTTTCCTCCCCTATTTTAAGTGAATAAAATATATCAGGAAATCTTTCCAAAAAGAGAAATACTCTCCTGGTATGTGGTGAAGTTTTGCTTCTTTAAAGGCATAGTAGGGCAGTGTGAGGTCAAAAAAGGCAAACCATTTTACTACCAGATCTATAAACCATGCTGCTATTAAATGCTTAGGCTTAATTCCTTCCTCTGCTAGGAACTTCAAGCTGCTGCTAATTACATGGCTGATCACATTGGTAGAGGTAGATTACCATCACTTTTTGAAAAAAAGTAGTATTCAAGGCATTTTCACTTAGTTTTAGGGCTAACTTAAAAGCAAATTTATTCTGATGATATCTTTCCACATCCTGAATATGATAAACTATATGTGAATGAAAGGCAAACCAAACTCATTTACAAAAGAATCCAGTACTATTAACTTCTCATTGTTTACAAACATAGATTTTATGTTTTTAGACAAACACACAGCAACTGGAACTTCATGAATACCTGCCTTTTTTCAATGGAGTGTGGAAATGCATTTGTAGTTTGACAGTAACAGTCAGCTTTAAACCTACGCTCTTTCAAAAGCCCCAATTTTACGAAACCATATCTCACACATTTTTAAGGGCACTAAAACTAATTGCTTTATCTTGGCAATAATTTTGTTTATAATGCATCCATACACTGTGCTTTATTGGTGCAATGTAAAAATAATAGCCTGTTAAATAATGGCCAACTGTCAGCTTCCATTTGCTGGATTGCTACTTAACCTAAGACCAACACATGTGTTGCTTTGCCAGCATATTTGAATAATGTTACATCCCTAATAAATTCCTTACTTCAGATGTCAAATTCATTTCCTGTCAAAATACCCACTTCATCAAGCAAGATAACATATTGCCTTTTTTGACTAGATTTGAACAGGTCATTTTTCGGTTTTAAAAATTTAAGAATACTATATAAAATTCCTGATTGAAAGGAGGATTCAGGATTCTTCTTAAAAGAATTCCTAAAGATGGAGAATGATAATTTCGTTTTAGCAGATCCTCACAGCCATTATTCCCACAAGAAAACTTAATTAGAATTCCTGCTGAATAGTTATGTTTGACAAAGTTGTTAATTTTCCTGCTAAACAATGTACTTCATCATTCTCCTAGACCCTTCTTTGTTTACCTATTGTCACTTTGTTTTGTCTATAATAGTAACATACTTATCACATCTACTTTGAAGCACGTGTTTCTGTAATAATAGTTGTTATACACTTGCAGCTTATTTTGTCTATCACCTGAATGCCCAGCAGGTTGTTTCAAGCTTTTCCATTTGAAGCAATTTGTAAGCTTTATTGAGTCCATCTGGGGTGTTCATGGGCTGCTTCATTTTAGGACTGCTAGATTTGTGGTGCTTTGGAGGCTTCCTTTTCACTCGTAGTGGTTTTTGATGGGAAAAAAGTTTTTGGAATATTGCAGTTTCTGTTAAGGACTCTTCTCTGATTTTTTCCACCTATCTCCTTCAAAATGAGCCTATAAAGGATAAAATAAATCCTATACCCAGGCGTGAAGTTGTGAACTTTCTCAGTAGGTGCTCACTTTTTCACACCCATAAAACAGTGAAGGGCTAAATCAGCAAAAATAAAAAGATATTAAGTACCTTAACTTGTGGATACTTTAACATATATAACACATGATCTTAGGTTAAATGTTAGAGACAACTGTTGCTAGTTTTTACATGTGTTTAACAGTCATGAAATTTGTAAGCTCAATGAAATGCACACAATTATATAAAGTAAGGCTTAACAAAGTTTGGTACACCATAAATGAAAATTAAAGCTTGTTGTATAAGATATACGTGTGCTAAGTTAATGACTCATACTGTCTTACTGACATATGGGTAATTTCACACCAAAGTGACATTGAATTAATTAATTCACAAATTTTCCCTTTTCATCAACTTTCTGGTGCTTTATATAGGTTCACTAAGTTAGCTGCTGGAGGGAAATAGTAACAAATGACCTTTCATGTGATGTCCGTATAAAATTTATTTTTGCTCCATATAGAAACTGAGATGTTATATGGACAATATTGCAACAGGAAAATAGAAGTAGTATATAATGAAGCCTAATTACATACAGTTTTTAGTACAATGTACTGGGAAAAGTGCTGTGAAAATTTTTCATCCATTACATATCTCTTTGAACATATTCTGTTAAGTATAAAATAAATGAAGGAATTTAGCTCTGTAATTCAAATATTCCAAAGTAAGATCTCATTTTTTAAATCTCAGAAACTTGCTGTTAGAACAGTCACAGGAACTCAACTAAAGCGTGATCCAGTGGTGTGCGATGGGCACCTTCTGAGTTGAGATAGGCTCTACAGCTTTATAAACTTACATTAATTGTATTTAAATGACCATGCGGGCATTGCAATATGTCATACACATTTCCTGAAATATAAAAATGTACTAGCAAATCATTCATGTCTGATTTACTTGAAAAGAAGCTCCATTCTCTGCTCATTGCTGCAGAACCCAGTAACATCACCATGGAATGTAAAACAATTTCTTAATTCTTGTAATTTTGACTTTTCAATGGACATAAAAGCCAGATTGCACAATTTTTCTTGTCCTTCAGTTAATCCTTGGAAGGATTTAATCTGTTTAAGGGCAGATCTTTTGGCAGGAGCAGAAGTACTTGGTACTATCAAAGCTAGTAAAGCCAATTTTTACAATTCAAGAAATTCAAGAAAGTATTTAGGTGACTTGATTCAAGATGTTTGACCAGGTCATGAAGGAATTTACCTTTAAATTCTTCCACTGACTACAGCATTATCAATTCATTTTTCGGACACATTACATAAAAATTGCATTTATCTTCAGGTTTTCAGGTGCAGAAGAAGGAAAATTTGCCTTGTAAGTCTCAAATTTTGTCAACATTACACTATACTCTCGCTAATCTGGCCATTCCTTGCACATATGGTTGCCGGATTAGGATTAGCAAAAGTGCTGGACTATTGAAACTGTCTGAAGTTTAGTTGAAAAACTTAGGGACTATACTTTATTAAATCCAAAGATACACTCATTTTCATAGAAAACTTAGTCCTTGAGTATGTACAAATACAGCAGCATCACTCACTATGAAACAATGTCTCAAATTTTTAGTTGCTGCAGTGATGCAGCTTTAGCACCAGCAGTATGAGAAATTTTCATGCTCTCTCCTCCTATGTCCTCTTATTCATCACTTTCATCATTACCTTCCTGCACGCTTTTCATTAGTTCTTCATCTGTTAAAGTTTGGCCTGCCTCACAGTTTTCTTCACTCAGCCCTTAGCAACATATTCTTCATCAATTTCTTCTCCTCCTCCTGGAAGCTTGTAGTACATGTCAATGTACAAAGTGTCAGCAATTGATTCCGAAATGACTAGCCCATCGCTGGCATTCAATACTGGCTCCAACTCTGAATCAACGGATGGCTACACATTTTTCTAGCAGATATCCTCCTGGACTACATTGTGCAACAGCTAGATACATGTAGTGCTATATAATGGTTGTACAAAGGTTGCATAATAAAGCATGCCGCTGTCGCATATCATCAAACCAGGAGAGCACCAGTAGTTGAGGTTGTTAAGGCATGGACTCATAAACAGGAGGTCTGTGGTTCAAATCCTGCCAGGACCATCCTCCCTGACTGAGGTTTTCTCCAGGTTTTTCTCAGTCCTCATAACTGGAAAATACCAGGAAGTTTCCCTAAAACTTAGGCCTGGAACATTTCCTTCCCCAATTATTTCATTCCATGTACCATCAGTGTCCACCATTTGTGCTGCCAAATGCAGTAAGAATGGAAGTTAAAACTACTAAAAGAATACCAAATGATAAGTGATACTTTGTTGATGTTCGGCACTGAACCAAATGTGGGCCGGATTACTAAGAGGCCGGACTACTGAGGTCCGGATTAGCGAGAGTGTAGTTATTTTCTTGGCAGTTTCTTTTTCTTGGCACGCCGTCAACGGTTTATCCTCTGCTAATGACAGACCACAATGTATGGAATTGATGTCTTTAATTTAGGACGAGCTCGTTGGTATCATTATGTTTGTCCACACAATAAAGAATGTTCAAATGTTTTGTCTGTAGTTTGTTGCATAGAACGTAAGTATAATTATGTATAAATTTGGGAAAACGCCTCTAGAAAAAATATTGTTTCAGAATTTGAGAGGAAGACAAGTGTCTACGAGCCAGAGCAACAGTTTCATTTTCCCAGTCCAAGGAGTTGTCAAAAAATGCAATTAATAACTCACGATATTCTTTCACTGTGTTACTGTTCTGGAAGTGAAACTCCATATGTGGGTGGATTCCAAAGAAGTTTATTCTTGGAAAGTTCACTAAGAGCATTTGTACATTTAGTAGATTTCGAGAAAAATGAGCTTAGTCCAATCAGAGTTTGAAACAAATTGCGACACACTCTTAAGTTCGTAACTGGTTGTGATAACATTAGATTTATTACATGACTGAAGCAATGAACAAACAGAGCTCTGGAGCACATTTCTTGTACGTTTGTTCTTAGACCATTTAATTCGCCAGCCATGACTGCAGCACCATCATATATATGGGCAACCAACTTGTCTCTGATGTCATTTCCATTGCATGATCGGAAAGACCGTTAACAGATCTATCTTCACTTACTTCAACAAAGGAGATGAACATTTCTTTTATATCTGCAGTTTGATCATGATCATATCAAAGAGTAGCAGAGAGCTATGATTTATCACTACCATTTGATGTTTCATCTAAAATGATAGGATAGGAACAAACCAAGCCACTGAAATTTCATTTTTAATGGATTTAATGGTACTTATAGCAGTAATGAGATCATTTTGGATTCTGTTGGAAATGCCATTGAATGTTGTCCATTCATTGCTGTCGTAAGGTAACGTCATAAATGCCTAACAAATTTAGTAGTTCTACATAATTTCTTCTGCTAAGTGAATCTTCTTTCATCATATCCTCTGAAAGACAAATCTTGCTTTGCTAAGAAGCATATTGCGTCAATTAATCGTTTCAAAATATCCCTATTTCTGTTTTCTTCTTCTTTTACTGCTTTATTGCGACACGCAACATTAGCTCTCAATTAAGTGTCTATACGAACACTACCAAAACACACTGAACAACTGAACGCAAATGATTTTGTGATCTTCTGCGTTTTGTGATCTTTCGCTCATTTGTCAACTTATTTAAATTACGTAGCCGTCTTTGTTCCATACATTACGTTCATTGCAAAACAACACGTATGTTCAACAAAATAATTGATTTAGCTTAGAGCTGCCTCCTCCATTTTGTCTTTTCATATTGTTGGATGTTAAAATAGCAGAAACAATCCCTTTTCTTTTCCTTATGCTGCAACTTCAACTCAGAGATAGCTACCATAGGTCTACCTACATTAATCATTTATTTTTCTCTCATTGAAAGTGCGAGAACTAAAACATTTTTTTCGCTGCGTCTTCAATCACACCGCGTTGGGATCCATTGAGTTACAGAATTTCACTATAACGCACCTTTATAGAATGTACAGCACGACACCAACTAACTCGTAGATGACAGTACAGAAAAAGTCACGAGTAAAGCAAACAGTTATTGCCTACTAGGTTGCTGTACATTACCTAGAAAGCGCGGCATTCCCTATGAGTATTACATACGCGCTGCTACGAGTAGATGGTTGCGTTTATAAACAGTGTAAAGGGAAATGCTTCACAGATGTCATTATAAGGGTTGGCGCGGGGGTCGGGAAGGCGCAGCTCACTTAACTTACCCATAATGCACGCCACTGGTGTGATCAGTTCAAACGCATATGTGAATTATGTATCATCTGTTACAAAAGCTAAGCTGTGAATTTCTGAATATGATAATGAATATTTTTCTTCTTCAGGAGGTATCCTTACTATTTCTTAATTACAGGTGAAGAATTTGTTATTAATGGGCTGTAAAGGGTTGTTTGACTGTCCTGTATATTATAGTGGAATGATGCATAAAATTTAATATAGTTTGGTGCAACCATTTGACACCCAATTTCATGAGGATATTATCTCCGGTTTGATAGATGATTACGGCACAATTATTAATATTAGGTTTCATAACTGACTGTCCTAGCCACTACATATAAAATTATGCCATTGCCATAAAAATGCTCATTAACGATGCCCATTTTTACTACTTTAACTAGAACTAGGGTTTATTTCCACTACAAAACTCTAGAATATGCAAATGCAAACTAAAAGTGACACAAAACATCTAACAGCTAATTACCGAAACCATGTAGACCAATAATTTAAATTTATTATGATAGATCAACATTACATGCTTTACAGACCTCTGGGAATAATAGAATATAATAAATGATTATTAACATTTAAGGGAGACCAAAGTGACTCCTTTTATCTATGGAATGTGGATAAAATATTACATATTGATTAAAAGTGATACCCAGAGAGAAAATTAGTGTAGTTAGTGATCGGAGTCATCAGACTTAATGAGTGGGAGATCCTGTGGTAGTCGTTTCTTCAGGCGTGTGAGTTGGTGGGTGCCCACGCCGATGTTATACGACACAACTTCTGGAACGTTTGGCAAGCGTGAGAAGAAGCGAGAGGCGATCTTAGGTATAAACTGGTGAGCAGGAAGGAGACCGAGTTCTTGATGTAGCTGCTGGTTCCTAACAAACCAAGGAGTATTGGTGGCGATCCTCAGGAATCTGTTTTAGAGCACTTGTAAACGACGGAGGTGAGTGTTTCTAAGAGTGCCTCAGACCTGGGAAGCACATGTGAGGGTGGGTCGAACAAGAGATCTGTAAAATAGAAGAGAGCATTCAGGACCAAGAGGTGTATGTTTATGAAACAGTGAATAGAGTTTAGAAAGACATCTGGATGCCAATGAAATGAGTTAATCGATATTGACACGCCAAATTAGTTTGGTTTCCAGCATTACTCCAAGATACGAGTACTTGACGGGAGTTGTAGAAGGTAGCCAGAGGATTTGTTTATTATGAATATGTACGGCAGAGGGGTTAGTGATACGTCGTAAAGAAAAAGTCTTAGCTTCGGTAGAAGTATTCGCAAAGCGTGAAACCACCCTACAAAACGATTAAGGGAAGCTTGAATTGTGCGAATAGTCTCGGGGAGATCTGCGTGTAAATAGAATAAAGCAGTATCGTCGGTGTATAAAGCTATGGAAGGGGGAGCCAGATCTGAAGGTTCGTAGGTGTGGATGCTGAATAAGATCGGAGCGAGTATCGAGCCCTGTGGAACTGCTGCTTTAATAGAGGGCCGAGACGACTGAGTACCACCAATACGAACAACAAAGGTGTTTTCTGAAAGAAAACTGCAGATGCTGGTGAGTACATGTTGAGGTAGGCCGATACGATAAAGTTTGAGGATTAAACCATCATGGCATACTTTATCGAAGGCCTGCGCTACGTCTAGGAGCAGGGCCTTGTGTGCTGACGATTTTAAAAACCATGAACAATTGTTTGAGTTAAACGTAACAGCGGATGCTAAGTAGAGTGTTTAAAACGAAACTGAATTGGAAGTCTGGAATTAGGCTGTTCTGAGAGACATATTTAGAGAGCTTCGAAGTATTACCTTTTCAAGAAGTTTGGCAACGTCGGTAATAAACTAATTGGACGACAGCTGCCAGGAAGATTTTTAGAATTTTTGGTTCATGGACTACTATGATGTAAGCAAACTTCCATTTATGTGGAAAATAACCAAGTGGAAAACAGGAATCCAGGATGTATGATAAGTAAGCAAGTGCATTACTTGTCAGGCTTTTTAGGGTTACAATAGGTAGCAGATTGCGTTCTGGAGGTTTTTAAAGAGGAAGACATCGAATCAAATACCGAAGTTCACTCGGGGTCGTGAAGGAGATTCTGTGTGGAGCAGTAGGTTGATATAGAAGAGCATGGAGTTCTTGTTCAACGTCTCAAGATTAAAATTAAATTCAGTTTTATTTATGGACACTCTTTAACTGCTGTGTTCCATAGCGTTCCATTCTATATTGAGCGTGAAAGACCGGCAATTTTGCTCAGAGGCCTCTTTATTAGGCTTGAGGTTCTTTTACATGCCGTAAATCTACGACACGGGACCACCGGCTCCACTTCCCTTCCGAAGGAATCTATGCTAAGGTTTTTTTTGCGCAGGAAGAAATCCATCGCCCTCCGCCGGCTTTGAACCCGCGACTTTCAACGTCTCGAATAATGGCATCAAATAAAGCGGATTTGGAGCGAATGTCTGTTCGTATTGGGAAGTAAGTATGTTACATTTATCTTTAACTACTGTAACAAGACCAACACCAGTACACAAAGCTTGTGCGAGGGTTAGCTCACGAAGACGTTGTGTCGTAGTATCCCATAGAGTGTGATTATAGGCTGCTTGCTAGCTGACTTTGATAGGTATCAAGGCGATGGCTCTCGAGTTCAGCTTTCACGAGAAGTGCTAATGCATTAGGTTTTCACCGCAGCTGAGGGCATCCTTCTTGTTGCTATTGCCGAAAAACATTGTTCTTTTCACGAATAAGATGTGGGATGACAACACAATCTAGGGGCTAAAGGACGCCGCTTTGAGTAGCTAGCAGAAATGCGCTCACAATGACTTATAGTATCGGTGTAGTGCGGAACGACAATATCGGTCGTATCGGCAATGTCGGCTATAGCAATATCAACCGTAGTAGCAAGGGAATTTTGTATCTGTGATGTGTTTGTAAGGAAATCGTTTATAATGAGCTTCAATGATAACGTAAGTGTGTACATTTTCATATGAATCCTAGCACCAATTACAAAATTGTGGTATACTCTAGCTGAATTGAGTTTCAGAAAGGTCGTTTTAATTTCCCTCTCATTCTCTTTTTATAGTCCAACCCTTAGGTATATTTTTTAACATTTTACAGTGGCCAACTATGTTGATCAAACACTATATAATGAAGCAGATGACAGGAATAGGTTTAAATGTGTGTACGGGGTGAGTTTTAAGTTCACCGACAAGCTTCAGGGGACGATTCCTGACTGGAAATGGAGCACAAAGGTTCATATCACCTTGTGTCCAGAAATGCATAGTTTCTGCGGTAGATGGCAGTGACGACATTCTTTCATAACTTGCAGTGTGCGATTTGTGTGTTGCAGATAGTGTGATTTGAGCATCGTAGAAGCACAATTGTCCTGTATTCATTCCAAGAACAAGCCGAGATGGTGTTCGTGTATGGCCAAGCAGGTGGAAACGGTCGAGAGGCAGCACGGATGTACCGAGCCACATACCCTGACAGACAGCACCACCCATATCACACAACATTTGGAGCCATTTTCGGCGTTTGTGTGAGGATGGGTCGTTTGAGACAGACAAACGCCCAGGGCGGCCGCGGACTGTGCGTGCACCCGATGTGGAGGAACATGTTCTCCATGATATTGAGTACAACCCTGGTACAAGCTCCACGCAACTGCCCCGCCAACATGGTGCTAGCCAAAGGACGGTTATCTGTATCCTACATGACAACACCTTCATCTCCAACCTGTGCAGCGGTTATCTCCGGCGGATTTTCCTCCACGGGAAAGATTCTATCGCTGGTTTGTGCCACATTCCATCACCGTTATGGGATTGCTGTCTTCAGTCCTCTTCACTGATGAAGTGACCTTTAGTAGAGATGACATCATTAAGCTGCATAATCGTCATCTGTGAGCTACCGAAAATCCTCTCGAAATGGTTGACGCATCTCATCAGCAGCGGCTCAGAATCAATGTTTGGGCAAGGAATATTGGCGACCGCCTACTTGGACCAGTTCTTCCTCCACAACACCTGAACGGAGAAACGTATCTGGACTTCCTGCAAAACGCTCTGCCTCCATTGCTGGAGAATGTGCCTTTGGAATACGAAGTCAATGTGGCTGCAGCACGATGGAGCGCCTGCCCATTCCGCATTAATGTTCGTCGACACCTCAATAACGTTTTCCCCAGACGTTGAATAGGACTTGGAGGCCCTGTTGCATGACCTATTCGATCACCGGATTTAAAGCCGGTGGATATTTACTTGTGGGGGCACCTGAAAAGCATTGTGCACGGTGAGCCTGTTCCTGATGCTCAGACCCTTCAACAGCGTGTCCACGTAGCCTGTGGCGATATTCGGACACAGCGCGGAATATTCAAACGAATGAAGTAATCCATGATGCGACGTGTGAACGCGTGCATTGCATCCCTTGGAGGCCACTTTGAATATCTGTTATGACATGGATGGGATCCAGGCCATGTACTGTGTGCTAGGGCTCTTTGTTTGATGTCGTTCTTCAGTACCATCTACCGTGGAAACTATGCATTTCCGGACACAGGCTGATTTGAGCTATTGTGCTCAATTTCCAGTCAAGAATCAGCCCCTGAAGTTTGTGCGTGGACTTCAAACTCAGCGTGTATATAATTTGCAATATTAGCATGTTATTTACTTATCCACAGTAGCAGCTCGCACTAAAAGACAAAATGGCACGTTTCTTCCCTTTAATTTTGACCATAAATAGATTTAAATAACTATGCATAAAAGGTCAACTCAAAAAAGAATATAGACGGAAACCGTGAATGTTCCAACAGCTCGATTGTAGTATCAAAGAAACGCGCAGTTTAAACGGTTTCTCAGGCAAATGAAGATAACATGGTGTCCAGGCTTAGCACAGCAGATTGCTTTGATTTAAAAGCGCTTGTGATGGCAAGCGAATGGTAGAGGTGTCCCAGAGAGGGTTCATGAAGGCCATACAGAATCTTTGGACTTTCCTCGCACATGCGCACTGAGCCTGCCCTTATCGAAGTCCCTAAAGGAGGAGCTTCCCTAAGCGATTTGTTGTTTGGCCAGCATTATTACTTCTCATTAGCTGTTCGCTCTTTCACACCAATGGCTTACGAGGAATCTATATTATAAGAAGCTCTTCCACTGTAAAGAGAACTCAACTAACGTATTCTTAAGTAACACTACGTTTTAAAAAAGAGTCCACATTATTATAAGAGTAACCTTGAATGTTTTTTGAGAAAAGGATTGAGGAAAGGACTTCTACAAATAGAGAGGTTAGTGTTTATTGGATCCTTTAGCGTTACGTTTTACTGTTGCTTTTAATACTGAATAACCGCATATAAAATTAATTTTGACTATATTTTCGATAAAAGTGAAAGTGTCTTTTCATTTAGGGCCTGGTCTATTCTTGCAATGTAGCGCGATAATCTACTGCTTGTGAATCCCATGCGATGTTTTTATAAAATGTTCTTATACAACTAAAATGCGCACCAGGCGTCACTGTTTAATTTATCAATCTATTCCAGTGAGTAGTCAGCACAGATAAAATATTTGCATAGCGTACTCGAGCCCCAGAGATAACATGTTATCTCATGTTACCTGTTACATGTTACCTGTAATGGCTGCTTTAAATTAAAAAGTTATAAAAGGTGCACATATAAACAGTCCTATGAATTCTAGTGTATAATTTTATGTTTACCTGGCACAAAACGGAAACGTTGGTAGGATTTCAGCATTTTCTTCTAACCATAGTAACCCATTTTTCCTTCGAACTGGATCTGAAGGAAAAGGTTTCATTATAAAACCCTTTTGGGCCTGTTTGGGTATCCATAAGCACTACTACCTTTCATGTGTTTACAGTATACAGACCTCTGAAATATATAAATATACACTACATTAAAAATCTATAATGGAAAATAATCTACCATTTTTCCTATAAAGCATTGCCAATAGGATAAATAAGGCAAATCTGGGCCACCTCGCATTTAACAGATGGCCGCCATGCTTAATCCAAAGATGTGAGAGATGAGGCACATGGATGGAGAGGATGATCTGAAATGGCGGCTGGACATTTTGGCTTGCGGTTGATTATGTAAAAGGCTTGCTGTGTCTAGGAGCGGGTTGTTGATGAGTGATCCATAATGATATAATCTAAGGAGGGCGAGCTGAGAGAGGTGCGAGGAAGAAGGGATTATTCCGGATGACTGTCAGTTTTCGTTCACAATTGCTGATGTAAGAGGCTTGATGCATCAGTGCGGAGATGATGATTGGTAATCAATTATGCAATAATGTAAGGAGGCACAGCTGAGAGAGGTGAAAGGAAACGTTTTGGCTGGCAATTGAGGACGTAAGAGGCTTACTACGTGTATATGGGGAGATGATGGGTAATTTCTGATAGTGTCATATAAGGAGGGAGAGCTCAAGGAGCTAAAAGGAGGAGGGGGAAGATCTGAGATGACTGTTGAGTGTTTGAGGTTAGATTGATAATGTCAGAGGGTTTTTCTATATATGTGCGAATGATAGTGGATGGTCCGTGATGGTGTAGACATAGGAGATGTGAGTTTACATAAAATTAACACACATTAAATGGTTATACATCTAGCTACACAATTTACACCAACCAAGAATATTGGAACATGTAGTTGGTCATTAACATCACAGAAAGGGGTGTAGTTTCCTCTTACAAAGATGTATCTAGTACTATACTACTTTCCAGTAAGGGAGAGTTCCAGTATTCGACCGGTCAAAGGTATACACGATATATCTCCATTAAATTAACTAAAATGTTCATAAACTCCCATAATTAACGACATATTAACGAGATGTGGAAGATCGACTGACGAGTAGGTCTTAGAGGTTTACTCTTTATTCGCAAAGAGCACCACGCATTACTGTTAAGTTTAAGGGAATATAAGACATGATAAGATAATTTATACTAACTGAACAGTTACCTTTTAGGTGTCTCTTCTGTTTTATCTTGGCTTGAGACATCGTTAGAAGGTATTCCTAACGATACAGTTGCCACCCTTCTACTGTATTTCTTTTGTTCATCAGTGATGTGTGAGATCTGTGTGACAGATAATTAGGTAAAATTCTATTTTCCATACTTAAGTTTAATGAGAAAACAGAATATCTTTAAGTCTCTTAAGTTCTCTTAGGTGGAGTACGCAATGCTGTAATGTCCAAAGGATGTGTGGATATTCCATCATCTGCGATTACTCTCTTATCGTCATAAGACATTAACGTAATTTTATTATTTTCAGCAGTCGAAACAATATACTGATGAGACTGGATCAAATTAATTGGAATTCTTAATATTTTATTAGTCCTGAGACGATCCACACGTCTATCGAAAGTGAAATAGTAGTCAATACCACTACGCTTAATACCTTTATCATTCTTAGAATTATATTTCCATCCATATCCAGTGCATACATCTTTGGTCTGAGACCTACAAAGTGTTGAATGATTTTACAATTTTCTTCATCTTTAAACTTTCCCAACTCCTTTGTTTTGTGTGGAACAACAGATGTCATTTTTAATATAATCAGCTGTATCTAGATGCTCAAGAAAGTGTAGTTTATCTTCGTATACATCTTTAATAGTCACTTGATGTATGTACGAGTATGTATCTATATGCATGTTCTTGAGGTTTTCAACGCCGTAATGTGATAGGAATACATCGTAATAGTAGTTGTACATGAGGGTTTTGGAGGTGTCTTACACACTCATACCAGTATATAGATATGGGTTTATTGAAGACAAGGATACTCGAAGCCATATAAACAGCTGCTAGGTCAGGTCCGTATATAGTCCTGTCGGTGAATGGTGAATGTTGGTTTTGTTATAACCGTTTCTAACATCTTGTTTGTCACAAGACGTATGTCTACACGGTTCTGTATAATTTTTGCTTCTTCCAAACATTGCACTATTAGGTAACTTATATAACTCCTTCTCGCAATCACTTCAAGGTGCTCTCGGAGATTGTTATTAAATATATAAACATGAAGATAGAGTGAACCCCCTCCAGATTGTGATGCTGTATACATGCTGGATCTAGATCAGGAATGGTTAAAATACGTAGTCTTGAAAGTATTTGCTAAAAAGAGTTAATGCATTCAATGCAAGTAGCTTGCATCCTTTTCAGATTATGATGTTGATTCGAGTTCTATCTTCATAACAATTATTACGGAAATCTGCATACAACAATTTCAAAGTAACATTTCTTAACCATCAGCGGAATCGAACCAACATCCTTACAGTATCTCCAGTCCGCTCCAACGCATTCTTATGCCTCATAGATAATTATAACTATAATTTTTTTTCGCATGATTAGTAGCAGATTAGCGGAGGGACTAACATTTTGTTTGCGAGGTACTTCAATTAATCCACGGATTTATAAGCAAAAACCTCGTTTTCCTGAGACCTCAATTTCGAAAACAATTAAAAGTAATTGTTCATGTATCTTATAAGGTTAGAATAAACTCTCTCCAGATTGGAATGATGTATACGCCTAGAGTAGTTTTGAAAAACCTTATAATCTCTGAATAAAGTATCAAATAGGTGAAACTAACTCTGAATCAGTAATTCGCAGTCAATTATTACAATTAATATCAAAGATTACAGAACATAATTTTAACGTCTTGAGAATTGGACATTATACACTGAAAAATGGAAAAAAGAAGACAGTTAGGCAAAAACACCGAATAAGCTATCAGAAAGGTGGTAACAAGGCCTATCACAATTATGCGCAATCAATTTGTTGGATAACTTAAGTTTACGCGATGGAAATACTTCTGTGATGTCATCCCGACATGTCAGAGTGGTAGTGAGAGGAAAAAACCTATAAGTGTGTTTGTAATTACGAATCTTCTCGACCTTGTCATGTATTAGCAGAATGCGAATATATGCTTCTGTTGGATTTTCTACACAGTGTACATCAGAAGCTGCGACAGCCTTGAGTAATACACACACATGCATCGCATGCATAACGCACACACACGCACGTGCGCAATCAGAATTACACATAATTTTAGTTAAAATGTTATCTGTTTGAGATATTGAGATTACAAATAACATTTATACCTTCAGTTGCCTGTGAACAGTCCAGAAATTCATCATTCTTGTTTAACTTTATATAACTGGAGGTAATTATAGGAGAGGGAGCCAGAAAGAGCGAGAGAAACAGGAAGAGGATACTTAGAGCAGGATAAAGACGTAGAAACTTTTTAAGTGTATATCACTTATGCTTATCAAATTTGTAATAAGTTTAACCTTTATGAGGTATTATCTTTTACAATTTGTTTTGAATATTTAAAATGCTATGTAAATAGATATTCTACCTTTAAACATTACTCCTACTTTACCTCTCAATATTCATATTATGTAGGTTAGTATATAGCAATTAACTTTGTGTATACAGAAAGGGTCTGGATTCGCACATCATTTCATTCGCTTTATTTCGTTACAAATAAATCTATGAACTAATTGAATTAATGTCATTAAATAAGCGGATAAAAATGAGTGGTTTAAGCTCTGAGTTTATAAAGTTTCCCATTTTATAACTATAAAATACTTGATCAGAGATCAAAGCTCTAACTTATACATATGTCTTTTGTTTGTTAAATTTAACTAAAATCATTAGTGTAACGTAAAATACACAATTACTGTATTTTGCGCTGCGTCTGAAATGATATGCGGACCTTTGCGGAAGTTTCGCCTCCTTGGTATAAATAACACTATCGAAGGTGAAGTTTCATTCAAGTATTAGCATTCAGTACGTAAACTTGTATACGCTTATCAGATCAGATCTCAACTCTGACGAGCTTTTTAGTGAAACTTCGTATGTATAAAGTGATTCAGTGTTTATAGTTCAGATTTTGGTATGTACGTTTTCATCGTTATAAATGTAAGGCTTCCAAAATTCTATGTTAACTTCTCACATATTGAATGAGTACATTTTTACTGTTACTAACAATTCTAGCACACCCGTAGCGAGAATAAGCAATCAGCAAAACGCATGATAAAGATCGAAAACCTGCATAGGTGAAGGTAACAAAATTCAACAGAATCTACTAAATCATAACATTTGAGGAACCATACCGGCAAAGCTTAGGTTCCTGAGATCGATACTTGAAACGGCAAATCGATTAAATTCTGAGGCAATAACGCTAGAAACGTGGTAAACGTTGCATGTTATTCTTCTTATCGTAGATCACTAATTAACTAAAATGGTCAAACTTAAAAGACCTGTGTTTCATATTGTAAATTATTAATTTCAGTTATCTATGGAAGTATTACACTTACAGGAATGAGATAAGGTTTAAGTATATAGCTGTTTTGTTTAATTACGGAGAAATTTATTTATAAGAATAACTCAGTCAAAAATATAATTGGTTCAACTCATAAATTTGTAAATTCTCTAATAGGTAAGCTGTAGAGAAAGTAAATAGCAATCTACTATAACTTATAGAATGTTAAGATTAAACAATCGAAATTTGATGCGTTATATATCTCTATTATAGGCATTTATATTACTTAGCATTATTAGCTTATTCAAAAGCTTTTCGGGCTAGAACCTTAAAAGTTTGTATGTATTCAATACACTTTGCTAACAATGAGGATCTACAATGACTGAGATAAGCTGCGGGGTTCGCGGATTTTGGTTGTATAACAGATAATTATTTAACTAAAACGGCTGCACTCTAATACGTCGGCTTAAATGATTAATTTTATTTATCTATGAAACCATTACACTTCCAGGAATGGGATAAAACTTAAAGATATAACAAAAGTCTGTTAAAAGTTAAAGAGTCGTTGAACCATTGAGCCTCATCTCCATTTAATGAAGGTGTTAAGCGACCCTGCAGATGGGGTGCTTAGCACATGAGTAGATGTGTCATTAACAGAATCTCTGAGATACCCGACAACATCTCAAAGTGTTTAGTCTTACCCAGGTATGCAGCCTTGGCCTGGGTGGACCTTAGGTATCCCCAGCAAAGTGAGGGAATTATAGGTTTTTCTAATTCCATTAAACCGGAGAGCTTATCAATAGGGGACTACGAGAGAATCATTAATAACATTGAGGTAGCTGGGACCTCGAAAGGGGATCCGGCCAAAAAGACTATAGCTATGGAGGAAGGAACTGGGACTCCCGGGGATGTGGGGAAGCTGGTCCTGCCCCCAATATATGTAGTGCCGTAAAAGGATCCGGGTGTATTATTATTAAAAGCGCCGAATTTGGGACCCAAAAAGAGGGCTCTGCCTAGTGCTGTGAAGTGATTCAAGTGGGAACTGCTACTCCCGGAGATGTGAAGATGCAGGTCCCACCTCTAAAGAAGGAGGATCAATATCCCTCAGGTATCCCAAAGGAAGACCACGTGTCTTTGGGAGAATTGGACTCAGATGGAAAATGTTTAAGTGAGGCACGTTAAGCTATGGTCACTTCGTTCATTCAGACTAACCTGCAGCACAGTAATACCGCCTCGCGAGTTGTTTCTTGTAACGTAACGAGGTATGATTTGGATGTAGATATAATACAAGAATCCTGGCTTAGGGGCTAAATATAAAAGGTTTTACGATTTTCGGTGCTTCATCGATGTAAAATTCACAGCATGTGTCTTGACAAGACTCAGTAATACCTGGGCTATGCCGGGCTTTCTTACGAAATATCTGGTAGCAGTTATAGTGTGGTATGAGGAGGGCGAAGTACCACGTGAGATTGTAGTGTGCTCAACCTATTTCCCTTATGACTGAGGAATCTGCTCCTCCTCAGAGTTTAGAAATCTCGTGCTTCAGGGATAGAAACCTCAGCCTGTTGCTTGACTGTGACTCCAACACTTATCATAGCGTTGGGGGTAGTACGGACATCAACGGGAGGGGGAAGAAGCTGCTCGAGGTTCAGTGTTCTTGAACCAAGGGGATGTTCCGACTTTTGTGAAAAATCAAGGGGAAGAGGCCCTAGGCTTGTCCATGGCGTCCTTCGGGATTCTAGAGGAAATTAATGATTGGAGGGTTTGTCTGGAAGTTTCTTTATCCGATCACAGTCATATTCGGTTTCGTCTTAAGGGAACAATAAATGGCCTCCCGTTCAGGAACCCTAGGAGGGCCAATTGGGACAATATTGTTTAAGATACACCAAGAAAAAGACACGAACGCTACATAATGCGTATATGACCAATAAGTATCAGGTAACCTGGGATTTCTATAAGCAATCCCAAAGAATGTGTAAGAAGAAATTAGGAAGGTCTCTGAGGAACCTTGGAGGTACTTTTGTTGTAAAATACAGAAGCAGTCCAGCGATGCTCGCTTGTAAAATTGCTGGTTTCAGGAGGTAGGGCCAGGCTGGGCTCATTGAAGGACCTCTTTGGCGCTAAGGCGCAGACGAAGGGGGAGACCTTGAGGCTGTTGCTTAAGACCCACTTCCCGGAGACCTGAATAAAGGATCAAGATCCGAAGTTGGTTAAGGCACGCAGGTTTTGGCGAGAAGGCTGGTCTGTGGCCACCGAGATTGTTACCTTTAAAAATGTTAAATGGGCCAATTTCTCTTTTAAACACTATAAAAGCGCTGGTGAGGATGGGGTCTTCCCGGCACTTCTGCAGGAGGGCTGGAAGAGTGTTTCATTCCACTTAGTGAAGATATTCAGGACCTGTCTGGGCATGAGACATGTTTATCGCTTCTGGAAATAGGCCAAAGTGGTGTTTATACTTAAGCCTGGTAGACAAGTCCGCAGGGCTGGGGCTTTCGTTCTATCAGTCTAACATCATTTCTATTGAAGGCTCTGGAAAGACTGGTAGATAGATATTTGAGGGACGGGTATGGTCGACAGACCCATTCACCATCATCAGTATGGCTATTGGAAGGTTAAATCTAAGAAAACGGCGCTCCATTAGCTCTTGGTGGGACTGGAGAGGGTTCTGGACTATAGAGAACCCGCCATAGCAGTTTTCTTAGACATTGAAAGTGCCTTTAATCATATCACTTTAGGCACCATTAGAAAATGTCTGGAGAGCAGGGGAGTCAGTCCGGTTGTTACGGACTGGATTATAACCTCCTTGGAAAGCCGTCAGGTATGGTAATCCTAGGAGTGAGTCCTTCAGGGCAAGCGTACCCCGGGGCTGCCCACAAGGTGAAGTTTTGTCATCTACCCTGTGGTGTCTGGTGGTGAATGAACTACTGAACAGACTCAAGAGGGGAGTGATTCATGCCGACGACATAAGCCTTGTAGCAAGTGGAGCATTCCCGTATACTGCTTCGGAGCTCATATAGGGCTCCTTACATGCTCTGGAGGAACGCTGTAGAGAAACGGACTTGGCCATTAAGTCTGAAATAATGATCTTCACGAACATGAGGAGGCTGCCAGTTTTGGCAGAGCCCCATATTTTGGGAGGAAGTTGAAGCTTTCTGAAAGCGTTTAAGTATTTTGGGATTGTTCTAGATTCTGGGCTGAACTGGAAAAAACATGTTGATTTATAAAGTACAGAAGGCTTAGAATGGCTGCCGGAGATCCATAGGACTAAGGTGGGGTCTGAAACCTAAGGTAGTCAAATGGTTCTATACTTCGGTTGTAAGTCTGTCAATAACTTATGCGGCGCTGGTTTGGTGGCCTGCCTCTCCTGTAAAGGCAGTTGCTGCCAAACTGCATTTGCTGCTAACATTGGCATGTATGATGATAACACGGGCGGTGCGCACGACCCCTCAGACCGCCTTAGATATTTTGGTGGGCTTTCCCTCTTTGCACCTGTTTGTGAAGGAGGTAGCCAGGATGAGTACGCCCCGTCTGGACTGTAGAAAAGTGGTGTTTTAAGTTACCGCGTTAAAGGTCACTCACTTTCTGATGCGTCCAAATATCTTGATGATAAGGGATTTGATGGGGACTAGGTATAATTTTAGTCCATCTTATGCGATGATAACACCTTCCAGGGATAAGTTGGTCTCTGAGACAGGATCTCTCCCGATGGCAGGGGCAGGACGTGGTTTACGGATTGTTCCCGCCTCGGGGATGGGGGCTGGTGCCCTAGAACCAGGCTTGTAATTCCCCTTGGTCGAGTTGACACGGTTTTTCAGGCTGAAGTCTTTGCGACCTTAGCATGCGCATTGCATATTTACACGATGCCATGCGGACGAGCGGATGTGTAAATTTGCTCGGATAGTATGGCAGCTTTGAAGGTCCAGATTGGTGTGTCAATGCCAGAAGATGTTAAATAGATTCTGTATCAGCTGCCCGGTTATACTTCTTGGGTTCCTTGGCATGCTGATATTAGAGGAAATGAGACGGCAGACACCATTGTAAAGAGGAAGTAAAGCTTAATTTTATTGGGCCTGAGCCTTTGTCTGGAGTGTTTACTAGAACTGTAAAATATGAAAAATTAAATTGAGTTTTATTTATGGACGCTCTTTACTGCGTGCTCCTTAGCGTTCCATTCTATGATGGGCGTGAAAGACCGGTAATTTCGCTCAGAGGCCTCTTTATCATGCTTGAGGTTAGTTTACGTGCCGTAAATCTACAACACGGGACCACCGGCTTTACTTCCCTTCCGAAGTAAGCCATGCTAAGGATTTTACGCCCGAAAAAATTCATCGCCCTCCGCCGGTTTGAACCCGCGACCTCGGGAACTAGAGACTAGCATGGTAACCACTACACCACGGAGGACGTCGTCAAATATGAGATAACTCAGCTTACGGCGAAGGCTTATCTAGAAATCAGGAGTAAGCAAACCATTGCCAATGCTTTAATATCGGGGTCTGACAGGAAAGTGAGTGAGCTTCTCCTAAATTTGACCAGATCTAAGCTCAGAGAAGTTGTGGGCTATCTTACAGGCGACAACGCTCTGCACAGACATTTATACATAAAGGGGCTTACACAAGATCATTTATGTCGGAAATTGTGAAGGACTTCTAGACCTCACAGCATATACTGTGTGAAGGCGAAGGTTTCGCTATGTATAGATATGTATCCCTAGGGACCTTCTTTTTGGAACCTGAAGGGATAAGAAGTGCAGATTATTATAAAGGACGTGGTCCGTTTTATACGGACCATCGAACTTGAGTAATGCCGAGAATAAGAGGCACAAAGGACTCCTGATCCTACATGCAGGTCTCTTTGAGAGATCACTCAGTGGTCATAATCATCTTTTTGTATATATATATATATATATATATATATATATATATATATATATATATGTGCATGTGTGAATGTGTGTATGCTCTATGTGTATATGCAGACTGTTCTAATGTATGCATATAATTGGGTATGTACATGGTGAATCACCTAAAACATGCACCGCAAATATTTCGGAAATGGAAAATGTTATTGATGTGCAGTTTTCACAGCATTGATTTGTAGTCAGGGGCTCGGAAATTTAGTCTATAAACACATTTTAATTTAATTGAGAAAGGGTATTTTTAGCAAACATACAATTTTAAATGGAACCATGCCTAGTTACATCAACAGAATAAAGGTAGGGTAATTTAGAATATCAATGGCCTTTGTTGCAGGATTCTAGTGTAAATGGTTTACGAGAAATCGTATTTTAAAAGTTTCCACCCCGATAATCGTCCCATTCAACCTGCTTAGTTGCTAGGTACGATGTTGTTATGTTTCTTTGCATTGTGTTTTCTGTTCATTGATTACATTGCGACATTCTGGTCAGTTAGGTTGTGACAGTTCAAGCAGTACGTCGTAAGTTGAAGATGGGGTTTACTAATGCAGAAAAAGGCGACATGCTCATGGTGTGTGGAGAGTGTAGGAAGAATGCGGTTCGCTCCTGTAGGGTGTATGCGGAAACGTATCCCAATAGACGTCAACCATCTCGGCAATTATTTATCAACCTCTTCAACCAGTTACGTGAAAGTGGTACTGTAACACCTAGAAAACGTAACAGAAACAAACAAGTGACTGGAGAAGAGGCAGAAATTAATGTTTTGGCTGCCGTTTCAGTAGATCCGCAAATTAGTTCCCGCACAATCGCACGTGGAAGCGGCATAAGTCAGGCGAGTGTACTGCGCATTCTCCATCGACATAGGTTCCATCCCTATCACATCTCTCCATCAAGTGCTGCATGGAAACGATTTTGAGAATCGTGCTAACTTTTGTACTTGGGTATTAAGACACGATACTCCAGATTCATCATGTATCTTGTTTAGTGATGAGGCAACATATACTAATCATGGCCAGGTAAACCGCAGAAACATGCACTATTGGTCTGTTGACAATTCCCGTTGGCTTCGTCAGGTGCAACGTCAGCGTTCATGGAGTTTAAACGTGTGGTGTGGGATAGTGAACCATCAGCTCATAGGTCCTTTGCTCATAGAAGGAACATTGAACTTGCACAAGTATCGAAGCCTCCTCACAGACCATCTGTCATAGTTGCTAGAAGACGTTCCTTTGCAGACTAGGAGGAACCTGTGGCACCAACATGATGGCTGTCAAGCCCATAGTGCACGAAGTACTACAGCTTGTCTTAACGGATTGTTTCCAAATCGTTGGATTAGACGAAGAGGACCCGTTTACCGGATGTGACACATTTAGACTTTTTCTGTGGGGAAGGCTGTAAGACACTGTCTACAAGGATGTACCAACTACACCAGACGATATGAAACGACGTATTATGCTGCCTGCTCTGAAACTTCCGCTGAAATGCTAGAACGTGTACAGCAGTCTTTCCATAGCAGACTGGAAGCGTGTATTAAAGCTGCCGGTGGTAATTTTGAACACAACATTTGAAGGTCTATGTTCTCGTTGCCTGTAAGAATCCACAGAAATATTGTAATTCCCCTTTGTTTTTCTCTAGTTTGTGCTACCACAGATTGTACAAGTGTTGGTGCGTAAAAGCTTCAAAATAGGATTTCTCGTAATCCACTTGCACTAGAATCTTGCAACCAACGCCACTGACATTCTTATTTACCCTACCTTTATTCTGTTGATGTAACTAGGCATCGTTCCATTTTAAAATGGTATGTTTGTTCAAAAAATACTTTCTCAGTATTATTAAAATCTATTTATAGGCTAAATGTACGAGCCTCTGACTACCAATCAATACTGCAAAAACTGCACATCAATAGAACTTTCTACTTCCGAAATATTTGCGTTGCAAGTTTTAGGTGATTCACCTTGTATGTATAAGTGTATGTCTATTTATATATGTACTTCATTTATTTAGGTATATATATGCATTGCGCCGTTTTACACAATTAGCTCCACTATAGTCCAGATACTGCTCTATACTTTGTTCACTATAAGCTGAAAGGAGAAGTAAACAAAACTTAAATGTATCACTGCGCCGAGCACATGGCAGCACCACATGGAAGTTGACGGGAACTAATACCCGTGAGAGGAAATTGCTTCAGACAGAATGGGAGTACAATATACTGCGCAGTTTGTAGATCAGTAGTTTTTAAACACTGTGAGTCTTATTCCTATATTTTGCCTTACATCCTAAACGTATAACAAAATACTAAGTGTAGACAAATAAAAGTTGTACCTGAACAGTACCTTTAATCACAGCATCTGTGATTAAAGGTACTGGACTAAACTGTTCTTAACATCAGGCTTTAGAAATCATTCATTTAATGGCTAATATCAGTACACCACCTTTGCTTTAACCTTGTATGAATCAACAAGTTAATAAAAGAGTAGCACTATAGGTTAAAGCACAACAGGAAACAAACGCGACCCAAGCAATCCGAGCAACAATACTGCATCACTAACAAAGAAGTTAAATTATTGCTAAACAAAGGCCAACCATATTCATTGTCGATTAAAGGTGGGTTCTCTTCTCAAAATTTGTTAAAAGTATTTAACACTATTGTTTTCTTTCCATTTCTCGCGTTTATGTTTTCCACAGTGGCAGAAGATTCTCAGCTTGAACCCGGAAACGAATTGCAGCGCCTGCGGACAGCCTCATAAACCCTCTGCTGTAACGATTCATTTAGTTATAGGCGTATCTGAACAAACGCATTTAGTTTCATAGATTGAACTGATACAATAATGAGTTTTTTAAATTTCCCTGCACGCAAATAACCACAAAATGTTTCGATCTGAACCGAACTGCTTTTTGTAGAGGAACAGACGACATGCTAAGCGGGAAAGGTTGTAGTTTGTCCACCA
Source organism: Deroplatys truncata (assembly GCA_030765065.1). Taxonomy (NCBI): domain Eukaryota; kingdom Metazoa; phylum Arthropoda; class Insecta; order Mantodea; family Mantidae; genus Deroplatys; species Deroplatys truncata. The sequence goes on from CM060990.1 coordinate 423,416,560, forward strand.
GCCAACGAGGTGTTATCTTGTCACGTGGTTTTGTTTACTTCTCCTTTCAGCTTATAGTGAAAAAGGTATAGAAGGAATCCTTTAGCGACCAGAATAATGGAACATCACAAAAGCTTGGGTCATCATATCACCTACGTGAAGTATCTGAACGTTACCACTGAGATTAGCCCAGGAAGGAGGGCAGAAGTTCTCCAGGTTGTCGCTGTGTGGGGAAGGGCAGTGTGATCGCCAGTTATCCTCCCCTCCCCAGCTGGACGTGAGCAAGTCGACCGACAGCTAAGCGATCACAGAGCCTAACTTAGCCAGGTCAGCGACAGAAAACACTTTCAGGAGGGGATTCACTAGCAGCGAACACGACGTACATAAGTCTTAAAAGGTAATCTACCGCGAATTTCGACCACAGTCGGGGACTTGTGGACGTGCCATAATACGCTTCCTTGTTCTCCCTCGGACTCTCGAATAGGGAGACGTAGAATAAATAGATGGTGGTAGTTTACTTTAGTTTGTCTTGCGCGACCTAAAACTATGACGACGCTAAATATGCCTTATACAAGCGAGATGACTCGTGGGCGTATTGTTGGGTTATGGGAAGCAAAACACAGGTTAAGGAATTGTCAATATCGTGCAAGCCAGTAAGTTCGTGGTCAAGTACTGGATTAAACGAGTCCAAAAACATGAAGTTGATGGCCTAAACACACACCCGAAGTCAGGCAAAACCCGTAAAACTATTGAAGAAGTCAATCTGCAATTGTACTAATGCTAGCGAAAGCGCTCCATTTAAACCTGCTACAAGATTACGCCACAATTTACAGTAACCTGTTCCATTTCGACAGTAAGAAGCCGCCTCCAACAAGCTGGCATCCATCATAAAAAGGTGGCTAAGAAAACAGACATGGCTAAATATAATCCCAATAGTCGATTGGGGTTTACACTTGAGTACCCGGTCAAGTTTTGGGAGCTTGTGATCTTTTATGATGAAAATACTGTTTTCATCTGATAAGTGTAGAGGAATATTTGTTGATATGTGTGGCGGCCAAACAACACGTGTAATGCCCCGTAGCATATTACCGCCCCAAAAGGAAGTGGCCGGATAAGCGTTTGGGCTGGATATCTGCTTCAGGACCCGGAGAGCTAATCCAAATATAATCTCAAATGGATTCTGAAGAATGTATACGTATTCCTGAGGACTGTATCCTTCCTAGCATTCGAGCTATTTATCCAGCTGGCGTAATGCTCACCATTACCTTCGTGCAGGACAAAAGCCGTGTCCATACCTACTTCTAAAACAGCAAAAAATTGGATAGAATCGCACCCAGAAATTTCGGTAATCGACTGGTCCGCCAAGAGTGCCGATTAATACCTAATGGAACATATTTGAGTCTTAATGACTCGTGACTGCAAACCTCTTCAGAAACCAACTACGGATGCTCTAATGAAATTGCGCTTTTGAAGTATGGGAAAATGTGAGATTGAGGCTCAGTATATGCCAGTCCCTAGTGAAATCAATGAATAAACGACAGAATCCATTCTTAGACAATGGGCGTTGGACCCAATATTGAAATCCGAAATGAATTTCTAAGCGTTAAAGTAGAAGAAAGAAATCATTTTATTTTTGTTTTAATTGAATTCGTTATTATAAAAAGAGACAGAAGCATATTCCCCGCATATTTGTAAATTTTATGAATGGTTTGAACAACATGATGTTGATTGATATTTAACAAGATACATATTTATATTCCAAGACTGAGGTCGCCTTTTACAATAACTCTGTTTAAAATATCTATCTGTATTTCAAAATCTGGATTCAAGCAATATAAGATTCGTAACGTAATGCACAATGTTATTGCAAACACTATAAAAGAATGCTTACTTAATACATATAAAGAAGCGCTAGAGTAATTACAAACATTTTACGTTATATTAACATTTTATGTATTTATGCTAATGATCAGAGGGAAGATTGAATGGTAACTGACAGATACTTGATGTAAGCCGTATCTTGCTTAGCAACTAATAGTTGCTCCTAAGTTCACGATATTAAATAAAGTATTGGAATCGATCCAATTTGGTGAGCCATAACTTTATTGGGAAGCACTTGAATTTCGTAGCTATATATTTCTTATGCAAAAAATGAGCGTTTAAAACAACACTCGTTAGTGCACAAGGCATGCGTGATATATTTTTATTGAGGAATAAAACTTTCCAAACCCTTATGCTGTGGCACTTCAGACCTGGGTCAATCAATCGTAAAATAGCTGCCACAGGTTGCAGCGAGTCTGTTGTTACGCACCTATTAAGTGGCTTAATAATATAATGTGTGTTATAGTTTAAGTCCCGGACTGAGTTAAATTAACGATGATTTATTTTATTCCATTCATTCTTCCATGCATTGTTTAATTTATCCAATTATTGTGTGGCATGTCCATAAAACCAATTCGAACAATAATTTGTACCCTTAAAATGTTAAGGGCACGTAAGTCGCCGTGTTGTTTTCCATACAAGCATAAAGTGGACAGCTGCCACAATTTAGCTTGTGGAAGAAGTGTCTTGCAGTCACACATTTATCAATTAGCCAATGCAACGACAGAACGTGAAACATTTCATTTCATTCTAAGCGATACAAGTGATATGTATGCTTATTTGTGCTTTATGTACCTGAAGGAGTACTTCTGAACTGTAGGCATTATGTCACTAGTCCCCGAAAACGATAAGAAATGCGATGCAGTTAAGGTAGTCCTGCAGATTTTTAAATGTGGGATGTGTACATCTCATTGTTTCGGCGTATTCAAAATTCAACCATAACTTTTTGTAATTCGAAAAGTACAAAATTTAGCTTAACCAGCATATTTACGTGTAGTTTCGAAAATACATAATTTGATACATGGATAAGCGAAGGCAATGCCGAAATTAAAGACAGTTAATTCATTCTAAAGTTTGTCTTTGGTAATTATGTGTAGTCAAAAGTTTAATAAGAAATCGATACATAAAGTATTTAAACGAGGGAACAAATTGAATAGTTGTAATCGCATATATCAAGTTGAAGCTTTGTAACACTATAAGTCATTTGGGGAAATCTGACTTTTTGGAATGAATCTTATCATTGAAATGTTTTAGATTTTATACATAGGCTTCTTACTATAAAAACTCAAAGTAAACATTTATTCGCGTTAAAGTGTTATATTCTGAAAACTACATTTAAGGATGCTTGTTAAACTTATAACGTAGAAAGGAATTTAAGGTGAATTTTGTATAGATACAGTTGAACGCGGTTTACACCTTATATTGCACACTATTTAGAAAAAGAATATCCTGCCGTTAGCTCATACCACGTCCTTGTGGCATTACGCCTGTAAATTAACCAATTTAACGAAGATCCATCGTCGAAATTCTTATGTGAGTTATTGTGATGATTTATATAGAAATAGCACATAACGGCATGTATATATTATGTAAGTATGAGTGTGTATGTGTGCATGCGTGCGTGTTGAGAGTGCTTTATTTTCTTTTTCAGTGTGCTCCATTACATAAAGAGTAATACTACTTGCACTTGGTTCCAACTTACAACATTCTTTTGGTACACTATACAATGCCTGATTACGTTTAACATTATTTTCATATCTATTTATACAAATTAGCAATTACATTTACAATAGTAAGGTTCTTTACGTTTAGCATCAGTCTTTTACACTGCTTTTAAAAACTACAATGTGATGTTTACAAATTATTACCTAATTACAGCAACTTGTAACTATTGGGTACTTTTAACATATGTACAGAATTCTAGAACATAATTGATATATACATTGGGAATGTTCTCTGTCCTATTGCAATTTTTCGAATTCTATAGAAGTAGGAGACAGATGTTCATTCAAGCGTAAAAAGGGATGCCAACAACTGATAAGATGTAATGTGATATCATTTGTTTCACGCCGCTGGCCACGCCCCCTTCTTTGTGGCCTACCTCGAACGCCGCCTACCACGCCCCCTTCCTTTGTGGCCTGGTCTGAATGCCGCCCAGCGGAGAATTGGGACAATTGGCTATTGTCCATGTACGAGGACAACGGGGTTTTGTCCCCGTACGCTGGCCACACCCCCCTCTTTGTACGCTACTAGCATGCCGCCAGGCAGAAGAGTAGAAAATGGCGTATTGCCCTTTGTGGCCTGGTCTGAATGCCGCCCGGCAGAGGAGTAGAACAGCGGTCTATTGTGCTCCTACGAGGACAATGAGTGTTGCTCTGGTCGCTACTGGGGGTGCTTTGTGCGGCAGCCGGATACCGCCGAACAATGGGCTATTGTTCAAAAGGTGAGTTTGAAAACACTTAACACTCCAGGTCTCAAATACCACAGGTCCGAGAACTGGGACAATGGGGTATTCTTCTCGTCGCGTGCCGTCATCACCGCCCCCGCAAATCGATGGAGGAGATAAGTTCTAAAATATCAATCAGGTAATGTTCGTCCATTCATAACATCATCTAACTTTATTGGAAAAATCAAGGATCTATACTACTAACGTCCCGGTATCGCGCCTCTAAAGGGCTGGACGCAGACCCTCGATCGAAGTACCCCACCACGTGTATTCTGATTGATTAATGTAATTAAACGCTGGTCGTCTATCGATGAATACAATTATTCCAATTAAGTATTTCTTTATTGTTATAGTATAAAGAGTGCCCCGCTCAGCCGCAAATCTTTTTTCTAAAACTTAACTAGGTGATTATTACGCGCGTATAATTATTACGTCTAATAACACTTGTTTAATTCTGCTTTTGAGGGCAACTTTTAGGGTTATAAGAATATTACATTCCTTAGGCGAATTAAACAAATTCATGACTAAAAGAGAGAGTTAGCGTAAATAGCCAACGCGAGACGCTAACGAGGGATTCTGTCCCGGAAAACCCGAGCGCACGGACCCTCCGTAGACAGCGCTCTCGTGTGAATGAAATGTTTTCCTGACTGGATCTCTGTTTCACCTAACATCCCCTCCGACCGACAGCCTTACCCTCTCCGCGATTTGGAGGCAGTGAGCGAAGGTTTCCTCTACTAGCCTGCTTCCGACATGCCAATGTAAAAGGCGGAAACCCGTCATTTTGGGTTTTTAACACACGAAGGCAGCCATTATAGCTCTTTATTATTCCGGAAAATAACTAGCATAAATCATTTGAAAGGATGACAAGGAACTTCGCGCTTCAAGACTTTTTCTATGGTTTGTTTACACGTAGGGCGGGCTCTGAATAATAAATAAATAAATACGGATTAACATTATAGTTAAATAATACATGCAATAAGTTATTTATAAGTAAATAAATAATGAAATATGGAGAGCACCCAAAACAAAATATTCCATTTTGTTGCTCTTTTAATCAGCACCGGTTGAGGAGCGATCATAAATAAAAACCGTTTTTTATTCCCGTAACAAAAATGAAAAGTCTCGTGTAACAGACCCCTGATTGTTTATACATGCAATGTCTAAAACCGTACTGAATACCAGCGGGAAATCCAACTCTGAACTCAAGCTAGAAAATACATGGGCTTTCAAAACGTGCATTCCTATCTTAGTAAACATATAAGTATCGCGAAAAGGTGTAAATAACATAGGGAGAGGACTTCAAAACCGTCCCCATTGAAAGATATGTTGACTACTCCAGCAGAGAGATCGAACCATTGCGAAGAGTTCAAATATAAATTTGATACTAGTTTTAAAATCTTTTTCTAAAGAGGCATACCACCAGTCTTCGAGAAATTTAAAAATGAGTTATTCATTTGTACACCCCTTGAAAAATATGTTGTATATCCCTGCAGAGGGTAAACCAGGGTCCGCTTGGGATATACCGCTTTTAAAATGGCAATCATAGATGCATGTCTTTACCTTGGAGCGATGGGTGATCACATTATTTTTTAGATGTGAAGAAAGCCTTTGTATGTCAAATGCTCGTGTCTAAACCTTTATACGCCTGTTCCATCAGGTATTATAGACAAAAATGTACCACATTTTAAATTTATGGATTGTTACCCCTGTCTGTTAAGAATGGGTCATATTTCATTTTTTATTTATATATAACGTATTGCATGTATCATTTAACTATAACTTTAGAATGAAAATAACGAAAAAGAGAGTATTGTTTCTCATGATATAATTTTCCTGGAGCGATGTAGGGATCCCGTAATTTTTAGACATGAGGAATTCCTAGAGTCGTGAATCTAATATGTCTGTAGGGAAAATCCTCCTACCTGTATAACGCACAGGCTACAGTTTGAATCCATGTATTGCTAAAAACCCGATCAAGTATTAAATTTGAAGCATTCACTTCTATATGTCTGATGTTATCTCTTCTGAAATATGCTGTTACAGGACCATCCGTTAAGCCGTAAAGACATGCAGCTATGGTTGTCTTTTAAAGTGGAGTTTCCCGAGAACGGGTTTACCCTCTTCAAGGGTGTAAAACATATTTTTTCAAGGGATGTGTAAACCACTTTATAAATCGTTGGCGTCATCGGCATAATGTATCAGTGAATTGGTAATTATATTACTGAAACATTGTGCTAGCGCAAAAGAGAGAGAGGAAGCGTGCTTGCGCGTGTGTGGTACTTTATTAACAATGCCTCTTTTAAGATTCCTGCCTATGAGCGTGCTTGCGTGAGTAGTTGTGGTACTTTATCGACGACTGTTTTAAAGACCCTGCCTATGCGCGTGCTTGCGCGGGTGGAAGGGGTACTTTATCGACAATGACTTTTCTAGTCGCTGCCTATGTTATTTTTCGTCTTTGAAGACTGCATGCATGATGACCTTCTGTATTTCACCTCGAGCGTCTTTATAAACTTTCTATTGAGTTTCATTTATGACCGCTCTTTAACTAGCGTTAATTAAAAAGTACAAAAAGGGAATATTTTGTTGTCTTGTCTCTTTAGGGTGGTTCATATTTCATTTATGTGTAAATATCCCATTACATGTATCATTTAACTTTAATCTTAGCGCGAAAATAACAAAAAGAATGTATGGCTTCTCTTTACATAATTTTTCCTGGAGCGACGTAGAGTTCCTGTAATTTTTAGACCTTAGGAATTTCCAGTGACTGTCGGTAAAATCCTCCTGCTTATGTAACGTGCAGGCTATTGTTTGAATGCATGTATTGCTAAAAACCCACTCAAGTGTTAAATTTGAAATATTCACTTGTATATGTCTAATATTATCTCTTCTCAAATATGCTGTTAGGACCCCATCCATTAAGCCGTAAAGATATGCATCTATGATTGCCTTTTTAAAAGCGGTATTTCCCAAGCGGACCCTGGTTTACTCTCTGCAGGGATATACAACATATTTTTCAAGGGGCGTACAAATGAATAACTCATTTTCAAATTTCTCGAAGACTGTTGGTATGCCTCTAAAGAAAAAGATTTTAAAAGCAATATCAAATTTATATTTGAAGTCTTCCCAATGGTTCGATCTCTCTGCTGGAGTAGTCAACATATCTTTCAATGGGGACGGTTTTGAAGTCCTCTCCCTATGTTATTTACACCTTTTCGCGATACTTATATGTTTACTAAGATAGGAATGCACGTTTTGAAAGCCCATGTATTTGCTAGCTTGAGTTCAGAGTTGGATTTCCCGCTGGTATTCAGTACGGTTTTAGACATTGCATGTATAAACAATCAGGGGTCTGTTACACGAGACGTTTCAGTTTTGTTACGGGAATAAAATACGGTTTTTATTTATGATCGCTCCTCAACCGGTGCTGATTAAAAGAGCAACAAAATGGAATATTTTGTTTTGGTTGCTCTCCATATTTCATTATTTATTTACTTATAAATAACTTATTGCATGTATTATTTAGCTGTAATGTTAATCTGTATTTATTTATTTTTCAGAGCCCGCCCTACGTGTAAACAAACCGTAGAAAGAATTCTTGAAGCGCGAAGTTCCTTATCACCCTTTCAAATGATTTATGCTAGTTATTTTCCGGAATAATAAAGAGCTATAATGGCTGCCTTCGTGTGTTAAAACCCAAGATGGCGGGCTTCGTCCTTCTACATTAGCATGCCGGAAGCAGGCTAGTAGAGCGAAACTTCCCTGACAGTCTCCAGAGCGCGGTGAGTGTAAGGCTGTCAGTCGGAGGGGATGTTAGCTGAAAGAGAGATCCAGTCGGGAAAACGTTTCATTCGCGCCAGAGGACTGTCTAGGGAGGGACCTTGCGCTCGGGTTATCCGGGAAAGAATCACTCGTTAGCGTCTCGCGTTAGCTATTTACGCTAACTTTCTCTTTTAGTCATGCATTTTTTTAATTCGCGTAAGTAATGTAATATTCTGATAACCAAAAGAAATTTCCGACAAAAGCACAATTAAACAAGTGTTTTTAACCGTCATAATTATACGCGCGTAATAATCACCTAGTTAAGTTTTAGAAAAAAGATTTGCTGCTGAGCGGGGTACTCTTTATACTGTAACAATAAAGATATACTTAATTGGAATAATTGTATTTATGGATCGACGACCAGCGTTTAATTACAGTAATCAATCAATCAATCAGAATACATGCGGCGGGGTACTTTGATTGTGGGTCTACATCCAGCCCTTTAGAAGCGCGATACCGGGAAGCTAGCAGTATAAATCCTGGATTTTTTAATAACGTTAGATGACGTTATGCATGGACGAACATTACCTGATTGATTGACAGAGATATTTTAGATCTTATCTCCTACATCGATTTGCGGGGGCGGTGGTGATGGCGCGTGACGAGAACAGTACCCCATTGTCCCAGGTCTCGGACCTGTGGTATCTATTTGAGATCTGGTGTGTTAAGTGTTTTCAAACTCACCTTTTGAGCAATAGCTCATTGTTTGGCGGTATCCGGCTGCCGGTATCAGTAGCGCACAAAGCACTTCCATTAGCGACGAGAACAATACACCATTGTCCTCGTACGAGCGCAATAGTCCATAGTTCTACTCCCATACATAGCGGTATACCAGTAGCGCTCAAAGAGGGGGGCGTCGCCAGCGTACGAGGACAATAGCCTATTGTCCGAATTCTCCGCCGGGCGCCATTCAGACCAGGCCACAAATGAGAGGGGGCGTGGTCGGCGGCGTTTGGGGTAGACCACAAAGGTGGGGTGCGTGGCCTGCGGCGTGACACAAAGGATATCACATTTTATGTTATCAGTTGTCGACATCCCTTTGTGCGCTTGAATGATCATCTTTTTCCTACTTACAGAGTTAGTGGAGATGATGTCCTATGCTTGGTCATTAGGTCTTTTCTGAATGGTGGCCACTGTCCAGATGTTAATACTTATTTCCTGAGTATTCTTCTTGGTTTGTGATGAAAGTACACTGGCATGTGAGATGTTCTATGGTTTGATCACCAGTATTACGTGGACACACATCGTTATCAGTGATATGGAATCGGTAGAAGCATGCCTTTATTTTTCCAAGGCCTGTCCACATTATGGTGATATTTGATGTAATGTCCAGCTTTATGTTAAGTCATCGTACTACTGCGGGGAAGAAAGATTTTGTTCCTCTTGCCTTTATTGTTGTTGTTTTTTATATTCTTACTGCCACTGATGTCTGCTATGTTCTTCTAACACGAAAAATATAGTGCTTTTGGGTACTTTATTATAAATGATTTTGCATGTATTTTGTACATATTTCTTAGCCAATTTGCTAGTTCATTTCCTGGAATTCCAATGTGGGCCTTTATCCAAAGTATATCTATTACCCAGTTTACTCTCTCCAAGCTGGAGATTTTCTTTCTTAAATCCTGAATGAGGTGTTTATGATTCTTACTATTGTATATGCCCTCCATTGTTATTCTGATGTTGTTATTGTAGATACTGTCTGTTATTATTCTGTTGACGTTCAACATTGTTGTGTTCTGTGTATGTTTTGTTATCTGAAATTGTTGATTTGTTTACTGCATCTAAAGCTTTTATAATGGTTAATGCTTCTGCTTGGTTGTTCAAACACTAAAGCTTAGCTGGCTGATGAGCTTGTCTTCATTATATATTGCTATAATGGAGCCCACGCCATTTTCACTTTTGGTTCCATCAATGTAGATTTGTAGTGAATATTTCCTTTCTTATATTACTTTGTATATTATTACAAATTCTGCTGGGTGGTGCCAATGCTTTCGTTCTACCTTTCTGTCGTAAAGTTCATTTACATTTTCCCTTGTTAAGTCATAAGTCGAGCTGCTTCTTCAGTTTTTATGATGATAAGAGTTATTTCTGAAGTTCACACAGTACTTCGCTGGAAGTAGTGCTGAAAGCTTTGGCAATTCTTAAGTTAATTGATCTTTGTATTTGGACGCACTATAGCCTCTTATGCTCGTATCTCATAGCTTTCGTCCAAACTGGCGCACCATAAAGCAAGGAGTTGGATTGCCTTTGTATATATTGTCTTCAGTGCTTGATGCTTAACCCCAGTATATTTTTGCTAATTTAGAGAGATTGTGGATTAACTTGGAGCACTTTTCAGAAACGTATTTTATATGCTCACTAAATCTCAATTTACAATATTTATTCCTAATATTTCAGCTCCGTTACTTTGTCTATTGGTTTGTGATTTAGGTTTATTCGTCTTTTTTCTGCTTTCTTCTTTTCCTCATTGATATTAGCATTGCCTTGGACTTGATCTCATTAAAGGTGATTTTGTTATTTTTGGCCCAGTCAGTTATTTTCTTCATGCCAATTTAGCTATATTTTCAGCTTCTGTCACAGTTTTACCACTGCATACTATGAGCAGGTTACCGGCAAATGCTACTGTTTTGGAATCTACTGTGACGTTAAGATTTAGAAGAGAGATATTTTGAATGTTCCAATAGCCAGGGCCACAACAGGAATCTTGTGGACAACCTCGGGTTCCGCTCTCTTTATTTTAAAGTTGTTTGTTGCCAGAATGGCTGATCGCTGGCTGAAGTAGTTTTATTATCATATTAGTAGTATGGAGAGCACTTAAGCAAGCTCTTTGAACCCTGATGACGTCACCATCCCTGGGCATGTAACAAATAGTGCCGCTGCCGCGACCACGTGTGGTTTTGTCGACCTTGGTCTAGGCCGCAGTCAAGTCCGCCGCCGCGACCACGCCTAAACAGGTGTTTTCAAAACTCGCTAGCATTGAAGGCCGACGCAATATAACTTTATCACCCCAGGGCATCTAAATAAAAGAGGTTGAGATTAATTGCACTAGCTTATCTTTTTTAATTACTACTGATTCTTCTAGGTATAATTAAGGATGGGAAGGGAATTTTCCCTATATCCGGATGTAAAGGAAAAAAGTTAGAAAATAAAAGACGTGAATGTAATAAGGAACGTAACCATCATTGAAATGCATTCCGTTTTTATTTTCTCTGTTAAACGCATCTAATTTACTATTCCAAGTATATGAGCTTGCAAAATGAAAGGATTGAACAATCCCTTTTCCAATGATCGCCAATTCCTTTATGACTAATTCTTTGCCGTTTCCCCCGAGCACTGTATAGTCTACGACAAGACCTCCTTCCATCTTGCACAAAGACTGACCGAAAAATAATCGAGCTATTTACCTTTATACCCGGTAGGCATCGCTGTCACTTGTTGCACCGCCAGACTGGAAGTTCTCTGTGGAACATCTCCCTGGCCTGACGATCTGGATCGGCAGAGTTGAACAGGGCTACGAACTCGTTCATGGTATATCCTCTGTTGCAGACGTATAGAGTATAGAGGCACGCGTACTGGCCGCAGATGTTGGAGTAGAGGCTTTGAAGTTGGCAATGATTCACAATGAAGTAAAATAACATAACGTCTTTCAAGGATTTCATAAAGGGAGGGAGGCCGTACGAATCGAAATACCATGCAAAATAATTTGAATTTTGAGTTACAGCTATCCAGGGTGAACCAGGTATGTTGTGAGGATCTAAATTTATTACGAATGTAGACGGTTTAGTAAACTCTGTGGGCAACATGTCCGATGCAAAAACGCCTGAAAAATTTGGAATGCCTCGCAAAGTTTGTTGTATTTGTAAGGTGTTCATAATTAATAATCCGGTGCACTCTCAGATCTTTGTCTATCTGAATAGAATTTTCGTACTCGCAGTACATGATACACGTGATGGCTTGTGTTGACTTGTTTTTAAACCAGCTCTATTCTTATATTTCCGTTATTTAATAGAGAAACGTGACCTTCTGAAGCGGCACTGTCTGGCGTTAAATCGTAAAGCACTAGGAAATAACCCGTTATATACATATCGCGCGTGATTTGAATTCCGTTGTTGGTGTAATGGGTGCCAGAACCGGAAAACAGCGTTTGGTAGGCTAACGTTGAACCTTTTTCGTTAGAGGTATCGATATAAGGACCTTCTGCCGGAATTTGCTGGCCGTTAACGTAAATCGCAAAATATTCCAAATGGAAGTGCTTAAAATCGAAAGGGTTTGTGATGTGAGTTCCGGAAAAATTTGTATTTTCTGTCATACCTAGAGTATCCTTTTAAGTAGCGGACCTAATACAGCATTGTCTATAGAGATGGTACTTTGCCCTGCTGAGAAATTAAAGGATCTGACATCGACTCGCGTTATATCGTATCTCCCATTTACTTTTTCTAAAGCATTCATATGGGGCATTAAGAGGCTAGGAGCTGGTTTTATCATTTTCACGTATAGAGTGGCATCTAGGAATTGAAATCTAGCATGTAGATCCGCGCTTTCACTCATTATATAAAACGAGTCCTTCGGTTTAGTCAACTTGATTTGAAGTGTAAGTCCCGGTAGTAACAAAGTGGGTAAATTGAAAATATCGCATGTAATCTACCAAACATGACTATTTCTTTAGACGCACTGCTTCTATGATGACGTTCCTTCCATCCTCGATTAGAATCTCCGACTTCCAACGTTCCGTTTCTCGAAGTATCGACCTCGGAGAGACCGTGGAGAGCCGTGTCGATGTACCAGAAAGCGTTAGTAAGATGACATTTCGATGCATCGTGACCGTACGTTAACAAGGTTTCTAAATAGCTACGATAATGATAAAGATCTTCAGACGGAGTGATGGATGTTCCATTTATGGAAACTCTCAGTTAACTAAACAAGGAGTACAATAAATTGTTAACACCCGTCGTTTTATCTGTTGCTGCTAAGCTGGAACCATCCGGCTTTACAAGTTTTCCTTTTGCCATCAAATAAACATTTAAATCGATGCAGTGTTCCTTATCTCCAGGAACAAATTCCAATACGGATTGATCTACTGGTGCGATGGGTTTGATTAGGGTAGTGAAGTTTCCTAACACTGCTGACTGAATTGGCTTTTTCACAAAGAAGTCAAATTCCGATTTTGTGCAGGCGATCATGGCGCTATCTCGGGAGCATGTGTTGGTGGCAACGTGTTGCACCCTGTATTTAATCAAAAATGTCTCTAGCTTTTTTGGCTTTATATGAAGCTGATCTCTTTCTCTTACTCTTTCCTTGCTGTAACCTACCAACTAACTTTTTTGTACCTTCCGTGACTCGTTTGGCTACTATATCTTTGACTTTGTTACCTTCCTGTCGTGCAGCAATATCAGTCATAATTTTTTGCACCCGTGGTGAGGACTTCCCTGCCCGACGTTTTTGCCCCGGATAGGAGGGTGGGCTTAACAATTCTGAATAGACTACCCAAAAAGTTACCTATGCCGCTACCTTGCTGTACGTTTGGGCTTCCTACGTACAGCGGTCCGATGTAATGGCCGAGGCGCCCTACTCTGGTTTACATAGTACGCTGTAAGCGGGTCTACTGCCAAATGCATGGATTTTAAATATAGGGGCCTAATTTATATTGACCCGCTCAAAGAAAACCACTGGAATGGATTTAAATATTAAATTCCCAACGGTTTTCGTTTACCCATCTAGCTATACCTAGTGCCTCCGATCTGGCACACCTGACGGTGTTAAACTGATGCCACCGACAGGCAGGTGCAGTAACCAAGAGTTCAATTCTGAGGTTGCACCCCAGGTTTTCTATATTATGGACTCTAAAGTCATCTTCAGCTGTGGGTGGCAATGCTTTACCAAGCATGCTCCCTTTTGCAAATAATATTCCATTTGGAATTTTGGGAGCAAACTCGACGTGGCCTGAACACTATGATATGCCATTAAAAGTTTCGGATAACCACGCGTTTTGTTTTTCTAAACTTTATTGGTCACGCATTCTGCGGAACCGATGGTTTACGGAACAGTTTGTGCAACACCACCTGTTTTGTCTCGATTTCCACTACGGCCAATTCTTTAACCATAACCACTCCCTTGGGATTATAAAATCCTTGAAAGGCTGCAGAGTATTCGACGGCCATCTAAAAAAAAGGATTACTTAACTTTCTTAAAATGCAGCACGGCAATGGTAGGCATAACGCTACTGCTCAAGTGTGCCAGATCACCAAACTTGTTAACCATTTCAATTTGTACGGTTCGAAAATGATTAAGTTCTACCGGAACGTAAAATATGTTTTGAAACTTGTGATGGCTAGTGTACGAGGGAAACTGAATAATTCTTATGCACCTAACGTAGGAGCTACCGAGCAGCTGCGTTTCGATGAGATTGCAGTAAACAAAAGTGGGTTCGGTTCCGGAAAGAAACTGAAAAGAGCTTTTACTGTGCGATCTAAGGAAAAGGGTTTTCATATCGTTAGTTACTTCTGTGAGCATAATTTGATTAACAATTTTATAGACATCAAGATTTGGCAGAGAATTTTTTATGGTGTCCACAAGATAGCCTAGACCATAATATATTCGGGTGGGAAAAAAATATTTTTCCGTTAAAAAGTGTTTCCGTTTTACCTTTAGCAATATTTAAATGAATACTGTTAGCCTTTTCACTTGATTTTTGTGGAATTGAATGTGTTGGGACCCATTTTCTTAGCGATTTCCGATTCTTTTATCTCTCTCTGATGAGAAATGAGGTAACCCTGCAGCTCCGACAGGAGCAATTCCCGATGTTCATCGTCTATTACCTGATTCTTTAGCGAGGTGTACAGCTCCTTAAAGTTCTTAAACTCCATTTTTTCAAACACCATTCCACCAGCTCTTGTTATGACGACATTTTTGGTCAGTTCTCCGGCTTCGTTAAGCACATTCTCGCCTATGGACTCGTAACCGTAAGAATACTAAAGCTCTGCGAGACCTACAACCCACTTATTTCTCTGAAGATTGACCGGGTGTGCTAAAAAGTTACGAAAACTAGCATGCAAATTCTCGGGAAACAAATCGACGCTAGAATCGCTCAACACGGTTACGTAAAACTCATCCATGATGCATCGATCCAGCTGTCAAATCGGGACCATATCCTTTCCAGCGGACGAGATGCTGCGTTCTGCCATTCCTCACCCTAGTTTTTAGTATTTTATATATTTTGTACAAAGTGGATTTGTTAATTTTTACCGGGGCTAGTTTGTAACTGTAAAATTGTCCTTCTATGGGAGCTCCGTTCAGATCGTGGTTCGTACACGGGTTGCGGCGAACGTTTTCGGGATCGTAAAAATACTTCTTATTCATTGCTAATGATCCGTCCTTGTCTTGGACGGAAGCAACTCTGCAATTATTTCTTTATATTTACTACCTCTGTTCGATTTTATCTGATTTTCTCGTTCTCAAACTCCGGCACACCAACGTGAAATTTTGCGTGTTTTAACTTTGGCACGGCCGATTTGTCGCTATAACACCACAATATTTCTTTAAATTTTCGAACAGTGCACAAATGCTTCAAATTGTTTACTAAATTTACACAAAATACGGTCTTATCAGAACCCGAACTACCACTAACGATCAGCGTAAAAGAGTGCTGAAATTTTACTACGGGAAACATTACATCGTCGAAACATCTTTAGTTTTTCCCTGAATTCGTCCGTTAACCTGTACATCACGTAATCTACATTGAAGGGAGGATATTGAGCAAACACTTCTAAGGGAATGAGCGCTATCTCTTCGTTCGTACAATATTTTAAGCCTCTCTGCCTTCTTCGGTTTTCCACGTACTTGGATACTGCTCGTTCCACCTCGGAATCCATAATGAGAGGAGGCGGCTCGTTTACTCAGGCTTTATATATCCGAAAGGGACGGAATCGTTAGGAATTCTTCTTCTCTTGTAAAAACAAATTCTGTAGATTTTATCTTCCGGTTCGGAGACGATATACATGCCATGCGATCTTTTGCACTTTATTTTCTTTTCTGTTCTAACTTCAATGTTTGGATCCACGTTTTCTCCGAGAATTAAATCTTTTATTGAATCAAAATTAACCAACTGCAAAGAGGCGTAATTTAATGTTATTCCTCTCACTTTACAAACAGCTTTGAGATAAAAATTTGGTAGGCGTATTTTGTTCGCGTAATTTTTTGGACCTCCGGATATGAATTCCGAAATGTAAGATTCCGTTCCATAGTCCGCGAGCTCATCCGTTATGTCTCCCAGGTTATCGCCGCATTCGACGCTACACTTCTCGCCTTCCCTAACCGTTCCATTTTGTATTGTATTCGTAAAATTCAAAAATTTCTCTCACTTCGTAACCTATTTTAACGACTTTTCGTATCTCGTCTACGATCCAAGTACCGATTAGCTCCCCGTCGTGGATACATTCACTGTCATTTTCCTCCTACGCACAGGTGTAACAAAGACCAAATATTAACTTTTTCCGACATCTAAAGGGAAAGACAGGATGATAAATACTTCTATTTTTTTGCCGAAACTCTACATTTTATAACCCCCTCTTTTTTAAGCATTTCCGTAATATTGGCGCAATCTTCGCCAATGTGAATTATGGGATGACCTACGGGAACTTAAAATATTTACATATATAAGGATACAGAAACATCGCGTCGTAATACTTAATGCGAGTTTTTTCGTCGGTTTTACAATAGGTTTTCAATGCTTCCGTTCTACCTCCGTAGAGGGAATCCCTAAGAATGAGAGGAACATTTTTCACAACGGGATCGTTGTGTAGAGCTGGATGTTGTTTCAGAATGTCCTCAAATTCACACTCCCACATGACGTGACAGACGTAACCTGCCGACACAATTTTATCTATTCGACTCATTGTGAGCTCGTATCTATCTGCAAGCGTCTCTGTTCGTATGTCTACGACGGGCACATTTCTATTAGTAAGACACACATGGCCGTGGTGGTAACACCCTGTGCATTCAAACACCTCTCTCGTCTCCTCACAAAAACCATGTAATTTGAGGTTAGGTAATTTGGGTATTCTCACCTCTCTACCATTACCTGCATGTTTAATGCAAATCCCCCTTTTAATTTCTTCATACCTAAGCCACATGAGAGATTTTATGGAATAACCTCCACAAGGAATAAGTCCTATAGTTTTCGGCTCCAAATATGTTTATCTAAATACCTTGTTACATGCCCAAGCTATCGTAATAGATTCTCGAAATACGTCAATATTTCCGATGTCTAGGAAAGTTTTTCTAAATATAGAGCATGCTTCTCATAACACTCCAACTTCTGCCATACAGTAGGTTTCAATCTCTTTTCTAAAATCGAAAATTCCATCTTTTTCATTCTCGTACCATTCGAAAAATTCTCTGCGTTCGTCTTGCATCATGTGATCAATGCCGCGTAATGGACAGGGTCGGGATAACAACCTACATAGTTCATGTTTTCGGAAGTATTCAAGTAACGCGGAAAGTCGCCTTTTGTTACACAATCTATTCCTAAAGCTTTCTGCAAACTTCTCTATTTCATGGGTAAAAAGTTCAAACTGCCCAGAAAGGTTATATATTCCATTTTAATGGATAAAATTTTAGCACCATTCATTATTAAATCCGGTACCCATCCTTGTTTATTGCATAACCTAAGATGAACACGAGATCGTAGGCTCTGGCATTATGTGCAATTGCAATTATCTTTTCACAAAAAGGTCTATTTTGGCGCAAATATTCCATAAATTGTTTGATGCAGCCATTGCCCCAAAATGAATGCCCACGCTTTCCACACTGGCTGCAACCTTCGCTCATATCCTTGTTTTTCGCAAAGAAAACAATACTGTTCTAAGCAGAGTAAATTGGTAAGATGGAGATATGTATTTTCTCCTATTTGCGTGTTTTGAGTACATACTATGTCGTAAAACACGAATATGAACTTTTCCGATGAAGGTATTTTTGCACCAAGCTTTGGCATATAGCAAAATTGGCCCGGCATTTCGTTTCTTTTACAGCTTCTACAATATGACATATAGCACTGATGATTTGACTTTAACGGTTGACTACAAATTAAACAATGCCGCTTCCATTCGCAAATTATTTGAGTGCCAGTTTTATTCTGCACATGCTTATTCACACAGCTTTGGCTTCTAAAGTACCTATTGCATTTATTAAAATATATGTAGTTTCCTTCAATAATACAGGGCGGAACTGAATTACATCCGGAGCATTTATACTGTCATTTGTGGGGTTTCGCTCCCTCATAACTCATTCCCTTATTCCATACTTCGCAAGCATACTTTAGACATGGCACCCGTGAGACTTACAATCACATTATAGTGTTTTTCCTGTGCATCATACAGGAGATTTAAACGTTTTTAGGAATTTGTGTTCCCATCATTTATTATGTGTTCGCAACGCAATCCTTCATAAACTATAATTCTGTATTCCGAAAGATGGTCCTGAAATTTTTGCAATTCTGCTATTCCTCCACCATTGCTTAGATAAACATTTGTGGCGTTTAGAAGCTCGTCGACTTTGGAATAAATTTTTCGACCTTTTCTATTACTTACGTAATTTGGGTCTCTATCGAAATGTGCTATAGCTACCAATAGAGCATGAGCTAAGCATTTTGTTTTGCTTTTAATTTTAACGATGGACTTTTTTATGTGCGCCAATGTGGATAAATGTCTGCCTTTTGTTTTGATTCTACCATGTCCTAAGGGATTTTTACGGATAAGGTATCTGTGCTTAAAAATAGTGTTAGATTGGTATACTTTCCCTATAACAGCCATTAATACATCCAGAGATACCTGATCGCTTCTGCGGAAGCTTAGTCCTATCGGTTTATCTTGTAAATTCACAGCGTTGCTTATTGACAGACCCACCACATCACTGGGCTTCACACCATTTAAAATAATATCTAACACAACTTGCATGCTATTTCTAAGGTAAAGGATAGGATCTTCATTTTTGGAAGCAGGATTAATCTGAATATCGTAATGTCTCCCGTGTGCGCTGAACCTTTTATACTCTCTGCGTATTTCATTTAGGACGTTAATATTTTCCATGCTAAAAGAACAGACCAAGATAATATAAGCGTGCGTAAAACCTAATTGAATCTTCAAAGCGTGTTAACTTTGTGTTACATTTTCTGAAGTGAAGTAGCAGGTTCAACAGTAGCGTGGAACTGTCGGTGGCCGGGATTGTATCTCCCGCCTTATACACCTAATAGATGCAGTTAAAAAATGCAACTTTCACTTGTCGTCCTTGATGCTGATGCAATGTGCATCTTTATATAAGGAGGCCATACGTTGCATTGAAACGTCACATTACTTCTGGACGCTGCAGCAATCATCAACAAGATAAATTATTTTACTCTATTTATTATTTTTAAGGGAAAACTATAACTATTTCATATAGTTATTGATGAATGCTTATCTTCTTTACAGAATAGATTTCCTTACAAGATTTAATCAAGAAAAGAATATTAAGTTGATGTAAATTAGAGATCTATTAATGAATGTTGCATATAAGTGATCGGAGCTACAAACGTCGCCACCAAATATGGACCCTCAATATCTATTAAACTTCAAAAAATCTCTGAAGACCCGGTAGAAGTATTTATTTCTAGAAAATACATCAGGTTTTTAAGGAAACGGACATTGATAACAATAATGAAGAACTTTCATTAACGTTTTTATTTTTAGGGTTTAATTCTAATAACGGTTATGATATTTTATTTCAGAGAACCTAAAAGTCTCTCTATCTTTTCAGATGACCCTACAGATCAAGTTACTTAGATCTAATAATAAGAGACCCATAAAATGCACTGGAGAATCCGTTGGTTTAGACATTTTTCACCTAAAGCGCATGAAATACAACCTCTGCAAACCGTAATGATCCCAACAGGAATTTCTCCAACACCCCCAAAAGACACTTATCTTCGCATTGCTGAAAAGTCTAGCCTAGCTCTTTTAGGTTTATCAATAAGAGGAGGGTGTATAGATAGAGATTTTACAGGGGAGATTTGTCTATTAATGTTAAACAACTCAGATAAAAAAGAACATGTTCTTAACAAATGAAAAAATTGCTCAATTGATATGCGAAAAAATATCTATACCAAAAATAAAGTATGTTAAAAATTAACTATTATCTATAGGGGCAACAATGGTTTTGGTAGTACGGGAAAATTTTAGAAATTCATTTTTATATTTGCATTTTTATGGATGGATACTTTCATCTTTAATTCTACAAGGGAAACAGATATAATTTACTACTAAAAGAAACTGGTTTCAAAACCTCTTTGAAGAGTTTGTACTCGTCCGTTTTCCAGAATACTGGTTTACTATTGTTTGGATTATGCACTGGCTATCAAAAGAAAACATTTGCTGTGCTCTGGGAGGCACATTTGCTTGCTATATGGCTGGAATCGTTGACATTGAACCGAAATGTGTTTCCTTATATGTTGCTATAAACAAAAATCAGAAGAAAAAAGAGATGTTAAGATTCATGTTATGTCCAAATGCTAATTACGTTACAAATAACGTCAATTTTATATTTAGCCATTCAAAAAATGTAGTCTATGTTATTTGCCTACAAAATCTTTATTTTGGAAAGTGGAATGCGAAACACATGAGTTTATAATTAGGGTAACCTACTTTCATAACAGAGAGCCTGTAACCTTGCAAAACAATTGAGTGGATTTCATGTATTTTCTTTTTAGAAGTTTTAGGTTTAACTTTCAAAAACTTGTAGTGTATGGTTCATTTCACAACAATCTGTTTTCTATGCAGTATTTTTGTGATCCCATAGCAAAGTTAAATGGTTGGGGGTCAAATCCAAGCACCACCTTACAAAAATATAAAAACATGTTTCACTGTAATAACACAAATACTTGCAAATAGCAAAATCTGTATTAAGAGCCCCCTTCATTAAAAGGGTTAGCACCGAACATTTTATTTGAAAGCGCAAAATTAAACTTTTTTGCATGCAGACACACATTATAATAATTTTATGTATATAATTTTTAATGCACACGAATTCAATCTTTCAATTGAACAAATAATTCCCATAGATTTTCCTATTTAAATTAAAGCCTTTTATTACCCTATCGACACTAACAAACGATGCCACCTTTTGTGTTACACAGAGAAACACTATAGAGGTTTTAAACATATAAAAGTAATTAAATATGAAGATTCATTTATTGACGAAATGGTTTACGCAAAAGATAATTGGTTTTGTTGTGTATGCTCTAAACCATTATTTGTACTTGTTAATATGTAAGAAAAAATATAAATTTTTGCTTAGCTAACTATATGTACTCAAAGATATTGTACTTGTTAATATGTAAAAATATTCAGCTTGCTTATCCTAACAATATGTATAAATCTTTACCCTCAAAAATATTGTAAATGCACATCTTATAAAATATATATAAGTTAAACTCATAGCTTACCTTATTTATTCCTGTTCTCATTCAAAGTCAATATCTTACAAAGAAAGCGCAAGGTTTATATACAGTGTAACGAGGAACAAGGAAATGCATCTGACTACCGCTTATGCGAAGTGAAAGGCGCGTGACCTTATATACAGCTAGGAAGAGAAATACCGGTTGACCTACACTTGCAGTCGCGCTCGCTGCAACTAGTTGACCTACATTCGCTGTATTCTTATGAGCGTACTTCACATCAAAGCGGTATTGAGAGGCCTTCCCCACAGTAACGAAACATTTTGTTAGCAAAAAATTAATATTTCCATTGCAATGGTATCAAATAAACAATATTACTAATATCCAATAAATGCTGTTTACTTCTTCATCCTTTTTTATCAGCACTTTATGAAAATACATTTATATTGTGTTGCCGCGACCAAGGTCGACGCAGCGGGTTTTATAAGCACCTGTTTAGGCGTGGTCGCGGCGGCGGACTTGTCTGCGGCCTAGACCAAGGTCGACGCAACAACACGTGGTCGCGGCAGCGGCATTGTTTATGTTACATGCCCTGGGGTGATGGCGTCATCAGGGGTCAATGAGCGGTGTAAAGTGCTCTCCATACTACTCATATTATATATAAATTTTTAGGGCAACCAATATCATTTAAGCTGCTCAAGATGCTCGGCCACCATGCTGCATCAAATGCACCTTTGACATCTAAGCTTAGACTGCTACTTCTCCTTTCTCCGGACATTTTGTTACTAATTCCTTGGCTAGCATTGCCGCATCAATGGTGTCCTTTTGTGGCGTGAACCCAAATTTCTGTTTGTTCATAAGTTCATTGGTGAAGTTGAAGTGATTTATTCTGTTTATTAAAAGTTTCTTTAGAACATTCCCGGCGACATTCATTAGACTAATTGCCGGAATTTGGAGACATTATCGCTGGTTTCTTTGGCTGGCTCAAATATTGGAATTATGGTAGCTCTTTTCCACCCCCTTGGAAACATTCCTTTTGTTAGACACTCACTGTATAGGGCTGTAATATACTTAGGAAACATTTTGAATGTCTCTTGAAATATCTCGCTTGTAATCCCGTCTTCGCCTGGTGCCCTCTTTCGCCCATGGTTCGAATAGTGTGTTCAATTTCCACCGCAATTAACTCTTTGTCATTAGCTGTGGCAATCTTTTCGTGAACATCATGTCTGATTAGTTTTTGCTGATTGGTATCTTCGTGAAGGTTGTCTACTGTTGCGAAGTGCTCTAGCATTAAATTTGCAGCTTCTCTCATATTTGCCGTAAACGATTCGTCTGTTTTCCTTATTGTTTTCATGATAGTAGCGTTATTTATTTTTCCGGCGGCTAGCTTGTACACCTCATTCCAGGAATTAGTGGGTGATGCCAAATTGCAGTACTCTTTCCATGAGTTCAGTTTCTGTTTCCTGATTGCTGCTTCCTATCGAGCTTTCCCTTCAAAGTATTGGATTTACCGTAGTGTCCCGAGTTTGGCGTCATTTTTCGTGCGTTTCCTCCTTAATGCATTAGTCCTTTTTCTCACATTTTTTAGATCTTGTGTCCACCATGGCGCTGATTTTTGCAGGCTAGCTTTTTCGACGATTGTTTGGTTTAAAAGACCGATCACAAGTGGTCATGATACTTTGAAATAGTTCGACGATCTCTTAAATATTTGTTTCTTCTTTTATGTGTGAGCTGATCTTTTTGTCCAGTTCCTCTTCATTAAACACACTTCTTGAGTTACTAATCTTCATCGCCATTAATTGAAGTAGAGTTATTTTACATTTGCTATAGTCGACTTCTCCGGATACTTGCCTCACTTTTAGGGAGCGCTGTTGGTGATTTGCCAATCGTGAATTTTATAATACTGTGATCTGAGCATCTTTCACTTTCGCTTATTTCCCATTCTGAAGCTACGGTGAGTAGTTTGTAGTTAACTGCTGTGATGTCGACATTGCTGGAACCTCTTTCAGTATGGAACGTTGTTCTCTCGCTTTCTTCGTTTAGAATGTGAGGCTGTTTGGCATCATATATTCTTCTAGAATTCGTCCTCTGCTGTTAGTTGTTACTCATAGCAGGAAGTAGACCTAGAATTGCTATCCTTGACTATGAATTTATCATTTCCTTCTGCGTGTTGTAATATTGGGTATAGTTTGACTAGATTCAAGTCTATTTCTTGGTTTATATTTATGTACATGCTGGCTAAGTTAACTTTGAGTTGCCGATCATTATCTCCAGAACTACTGCGTCTTCGTCCAAGAGTTGCCTTATTAGCAATGCATCTACTAAGTTATTGTTTATTATAATCGCTGATCTGTTTTCATTTTCACCTGTAGCAAATAACTTCAACTGTCTAGGTATACCGGCAATTTTGCTGTTAATGGAGTAAGGCTCTTGAATGCAAATAATGTCTGCGTTTTCCTCCTCTATTAGATTAATTATATTGCTAGTTGCCACTCTGGAGTGCTGTATGTTTAGCTGAATACATCTGATAGGATTTCGAGTTGTTTTGTTTCTGGACGTTTGTGATTTCACCATATTAGTATTTTGGGTTTTGTTTATACTTTTGAATGACAGCTCTCAGACTGGGGCAACTTTTATTAAGTTAAGTGTGTTTGACGGTGATGCTGGCATTCTGGTTATACTTATTGTAATCCACGGAATTGACACATTTGTGGTGAGACTACTCGGCCGTACATTCTTTTAGACCGTGGCTACCGGCGCACACAGGACAGGTATATATCCTGCTTTTTACAGTTGCCGTGGGTGTGACCATACTTCGAACACCTGAAGCAACGCTTTGCTACCAGGTAATCCCAAACATTGCAGATTTGCCAACCCAACTTTAGCTTGGTCTTCTGGATTGAGGTGCTACTTCTATGGCAATATTTCTAAATTTATGCCTATTCTTGAAGCAGAATTTCAATTTTATGTCGCCTTTGCTCAACTTTAGGCCTGGATTTTGTTCCGTTAAAATTTTATCGGCATTTTCAGTGGTAAGTTCTTCTGGGTTGTTGAAGATGATTAGCTTTGGGTTCCACAATTTATGAACATTTACTTCTACATTATCTCCGAACTTATCTTTAATCTCGTTCCCCAGTATTTCAATTTCTTCCTTGTGTCTGTTTCAATTAGCACGGAACCATATTTGAGTGACTTGAATGTCTTTATTCCTACTTTAATTTGGGTTGGACTAATTTTTAATTTTAGTAATCTTTTTATAGATTCCAGAGACTCATTAGCTTTGGTTTTAACGTTCAATTTGAATCCTGCCTGAGGCACTGCGGATGAAAACACTTCCGCGTATAGTTTTTGGCCACCAGATGGCGGAACCTCCTTTCACATCTTATAGTGGCTCTATTAAACACAGTGTGGCCATTGGAGCGGACACGCCCATCTCCCGCCATGAGGATTCCAATCACATTACTCTTGTGGAGGATAGCCGAAATTTGCACGCAGTATTCATTTACTTGGTATTACTGACATGATACCACTTTAAGAAACATTTAAAATGTGTAATAATCAGTACGGTAGTCTATTTGCACCTCCTATACGTGATGTAAAATAATACTAGCCTTAATCGGACAGCTAGGTTCGGTATGTTTTCACGATTACGAATTTTTCGTACAAACAACATGTTTATGTAATATGACAGTAGTGTTGGACTTTTTGTAGAGTAAGTATATTATTGGTTCAAAAATTCCGTATGAAGATTTTAATGGACATACACGTCTTGGGCCCCTGAATCCAATGAGGCAGTTTTAGAACAAGGTCCGCGTGACTGTCTGTGAGCAACGTAGCTCAAAAGAAAAAAGTCATAGAAATAGCAATTCTCATACTTAAAGTTAGGTAATCTCTAAGGATGTAAGGGAAACAGTGTCACTGAAGTATCCCAACTCAAAACTACAAATACTATTTTTAACATTGTGTTGCTCAACAAACTAGAGTTTAGAGTTAATCTCACATTTATAAGACGTATATAACCCAACAGAAATACATACATATTTTATTTCGTTAGCAATACTGTCAATTGCCAGGATCATATCATTATAACTGGTGTGCAGGAGCTTTTACATGCCAGTTAATCTGCTGACATGAGGCTGTTGTTTTTAGGCACACTTAAAAACCATGATTTGGCCTAGATTTAAAACCGCGACCTCAAACTCCGAAAGCCAACACTTATCAAATTAGCTACCCACATCAGCATATAATACAAGAGGACGGTTTTGTGAATTCAATTGACATAAAATATCATTTAGGAGTTTATGATTTTGAGTGGCTGGTTTCTTAATTGGAACAAAAAGTAAAATCTTATGCAAGGTCCAGGAATTGTTAAGAGGTAAATTTGAAATCGCAAAGAGAATTCTTAAACTCATCAGTTTATTTTAAATTCTGAACATACACAGGAAGATAAACCAAGGATATATTTTAAGTGCATTGGCAAAGAAAATTGCATTGCTATTAAGAGATTTGCTAATAGTATCCATGTTTTCTATGTTTTGTGCTCAGAGCAAACTATCATCCTTCGTGGTCTAGTGGTACAGAAGGCTGCAAATGTTTTCCAATGGACCAGGGGGTGTAGAGGAAGAGAGGGAAGGAATATCTTCTCGACTAGTCATGCCTGGGTATAGCCGACAGTAAGTGCCAGGTCAAAGGTCACATTTACTTCTGTGTATGCTCGTATAATTCAGCGACCTGGCTCTAAGAGGAAAGAAGATGAAACTAAATACTTTTCTCTTTACTAGGTTTATCCAAGCGAAATAAATTAACATTTTCTTTACATAATATGTTATATAAAATCACATATTCCACAGTTTATGCGAGTGCTTCAGAAGTTTAATATGCATTATTCAGTAATTTTCTTGAGAAACAACGTACACATGATGTATATCTTATTTTTATCGTTTGTTGCTAATAACAATAATAATAGTTTCATAATTACCATCAATAATATTAATGTCAAACTGTTGAAGCAGTTTGAGCAGAATTAAGTGCAACATTCAGGTTTCTTCAAAATGAGATATATTTTGCGTTTATTACTGAAAAACGAATATAGATTGTTCTATTTCAGACATAATTCCTCCTTTACACACTCACAAGACAAAGAAAGAAAAACCGTGCCAACAATATAGTGGACTTAGAGCAAAAACAGCTATTGTACCTAAAAGGACAAAATGTTAATGGATACGAGGAAACAACGTTTAGCGCAAAATATGCAGTTTCTGTTTTATTCGGTTAGGGTAACGTACACTACGTGATCAAAAGTATCCGGACACCTGGCTGAAAATGACGTACAAGTGGCGCCCTCCATCGGTAATGCTGGAAGTCAATATGGCGTTGGCCCACCCTTGATGACAGCGTTCACTCTCGCAGGCATACTTTCAACCAGGTGCTGGGAGGTTCCTTCGGGAATGGCAGCCCATTCTTACGGAGTGCGGAACTGAGGAGAGGTATCGATGTAGGTCGGTGAGGCCTGGCACGAAGTCGGCATTCCAAAACATCCCAAAGGTATTCTATAGGATTCAAGTCAGGACTCTGTGCAGGCCAGTCCATTACAGAGATGTTATTGTCGTGTAACCACTCCGCCACAGCCCGTGCAGTATGAACAGGTGCTCGATCGTGTTGAAAGATGCAATCGCCATCCCCAAATTGCTGTTCAAAGTGGGACGCAAGAAGGTGCTTAAAATATCAACGTAGGTCTGCGCTGTGATCGTGCCATGCAAAACAACAAGGGGTGCAAGGCCCCTCCAGGAAAAACACGACCACACCATAACACCACCACCTCTGAATTTCACTCTTGGCACTACACACGCTGGCAGATGACGTTCACCGGGCATTCGCCATACCCACACCCTGCCATCGGATCGCCACATTGTGTACCGTGATTCGTCACTCCACACAACGTTTTGCCACTGTTCAATCTTGTAATGTTGACGCTCCTTACACCAAGCGAGGCGTCGTTTGGCATTTTCCTGCGTGATGTGTGGCTTATGAGCAGCCACTCGACCATGTAATCCAAGGTTTCTCACCTCACGCCTAACTGTCATAGTACTTGGAGTGGATCCTGATGCAGTTTGGAATTCCTGTGTGATGGTGTGGATAGATTTCTGCCTATTACTCTTTACGACCCTATCCAAATGTCGGCGGTCTCTGTCAGTCAACAGACGGGTCGGCCTGTACACTTTTGTGCTGTACGTGTCCCTTCACGTTTCTACTTCACTATCACATCAGAAACAGTGGACCTAGGGATATTTAGGAGTGTGGAAATCTCGCTTACAGACTTCTGACACAAGTAACACTCAATCATCTGACCACGTTCGAAGTCCGTGAGTTCCACGGAGCGTCCCATTCTGCTGTTTCGCGATGTCTAATGACTACTGAGGTCGCGGATAATGAGTATCAGGCAGTAGGTGGTAGCACAATGCACCTGAGATGAAAAACGTATGTTTGTGGGGGTGTCCGGATACTTTTGGTCACATAGTGTATAAATTACATTTTCAAAATAGTGATCCGAATGTGTTAATGCAGAACGGTTGATGTGCTTTTGTTGCAGTTGGTTGATTTGAAAGCGTTATATTCTGAAAATTAAATTGCTTTCAAAAGCAAACTTTCTTTCGAATTACAAATCTGAAGAAAGGAATAAAACAAACAAACAAACAAAGAAAAAAGGAAGAAGATTTAGATATATTGTATTACGAATCACGTTCCGAATTCTTAAAATGTTTCTCTTCCCTGGGCTGGAATGGAATGGGATGTGTAACGGAAGAAATTCAACCCCGATCCAGTGAATGAAGATATTGAGCTTGAGCCCCTGAAAGGGTGCTCCCGAGAGGGAAGGACACCGGGCGGCGGGAACTAGGAGTGACGGCACAGAAATGACAAGATTCCTAAAGTTTCCAGATTGAGACGCCCCGACAGTCAGGCAAGCAAATTGGGGACCCCACCCAACACAAAAGGTCCAACGCCCTCCAAGAGGCGGTCCGTATACGCCGGCAACCAGCCGAAGATCGAGAGACGGATGAGGTTCCACAGAGATCATTCTTTTTGCCTGCCACGCCGCTCCGGAACACCATATCCGTTACTTGCAACCCTGAAACAGACCTAACGGGGTTAAGGATGAATGAAATGAGGAATGGAACCATATTCGGGGGCTGAAAGAATCAGCATTCACCTGACGAACCAGGAAAATTCCCAGCAAAACCCATGGGTAGAGTGGGCGGTCGCCGGGAAGCAAACTAGGGATCTTCCGAATGCGAGTCCCACGCGTTACCGCAGCGCCACCTGGACAGAAACTGGAAGATCGGTAGTTCAAATCTCGGCTTTGACATTGAATTTCTCAATATGATTCTATCTTTCCAACCTTGTCCTGCACACGGCTTGAGTGAAAATCTTCTTGTTAATTGAGATGAACTGCAATTACAAACTTCGTTGTAAGTATAAGAAGAATGCAGTAGGTCAAACGATAGTCAGATTTTTATGTGGTGCCTTTGAAACTCCACGCGCTTTACATTACCACGAGAAAAATCTAACGTGTTGCATTCACATAACTTTATCTTCTCACCATTCTACAAATTATTTTTACTAAATCTTATTTTTCTGTCTACTTCGTGTAATCCAGATAAACTTCCAAATCACATTTAGCCCATCTCTGTAGTGTGGGGGTCTGCCTCACATTCAAGAGGTCCCGAGTTCGAATCTCGGTTAGAGTGAATTACCTGGATAATGCTTTTTTCAGGGTTTCCTCTTATCCTGAGAAGATGAATGTCAGATAACTCTAAGTTCTAGGGACCTCGTGCCCATTTGAGCATCATTTTAACCATTTCGTTCATTCACCGTCCTTAATGCCCTTCCTGGTTAAAAGACTTTAATTAAATACCAAAAGACGTTCACATTTACACATTTCATTGTAGTATACGTAGACAAAGCAAATATTAACATTTTCAAAAATCATGCCATTACGTGATGCTTTGAAATTCCATTCTGTTTGTATGACCGCGACAAAAACAAACCGAATAGCGACTTCTCAGTTAAAAAGGTATTCAAAACAATACAAAAATATCTGGGAAGTAGTTAATCTCATAAAATATATGTATGACAATCTGCGTGCTTTTCTTGTGTAGGATAACTTTGTCCATCTTTTACGGTTTACCAGTTGTGCAAAAGTCATTCAGAACGAAGACTTGAGAGGCTCTTTTCAGAAAATTCAAAATATATATTTAATTTGTCATGAAAATATATTAAATAGAGAGCATTTTAATCAAACTCTTTAGAGCCATTTTGGAGAAAATAACAAATTTCCAAAATTCTTCCATGTAAAGGGTTGTTCGGGGTGGGGGAGATTTTCTTGAAAATCTTTATGTCACATCTTTGAAAGATGGTGAACTTAAATATCAAGTTTGGTATTTACTTGACTTTTGATTCTGAAGTTATGTTGTTTACAGAACATACAAGCATATTGAGCTTTTGCTATAAAATATGTGTTGCATTCAAATGACTTCCCCTACTCACTCTTCCACAAACTATTCTTACAGAGTTTATTATTGCATCTATTTCATGTTAATACAGATAAACCTTCATCACTAATTTTCGCAATTCATTGTAGGTATAAGTAGAACATATAAGCTAAAGCGATAGCCAAATCCCTTAAAGCTTATCGCTATGTGATAGCTTTGGATTGCTTGGCTACGGAGGGGACTCGGCAGTGATCCACATAGTGGATGTTGTGCCTACACCTCACAAGGGGGCGTCTCCGGCAGGAAGGATGAGGCGAGAGGAGACACCGAACAGCCGGAACTATGAGTGACGGCACAGGAATGCTAGGGTCCCTAGTTTCCAGATAGACTTCCTGTCAGACGGACAGGCAGACCGGGGAACCCACCTCGTACAGAGGGGTCCAACGCCCCCAAGCGCGTTAGGATACCCCGATAGCAAGCCGAAAGCCGAGGGACGAAGAGAGTCACAAAGAGCATCCTTTTCCCCTGCCAAACTGCACCGAAAGCCATCGCTGACACTTCCAACCCTGAAAGAAACCAACAAATGAAAGATGAAGGGAAATGAGAATGGAAATGAAATGGAGGGACAGGAAATTCGGGGATGTGAGAATCCTTCCGAGCATCGCCTGGCGACCCCGGAAAAGCCCCGAAGAAAACATGGATCAGGAATGTCGGCCACAGGAATCGAACCCACGACCTCCCAAATGCGAGCCACAGACGTGATAGCTTTGAGATTTTGTTCTCTTTGTATGAACACGAGAAAGAAAGGGGAATGAGGTAAAGAAGGAAGGAAGTAAGGGAAGAAGGAAGGAAGGGCAAAAGGGAAAGTAGGGGTGTAAGGGAAGTTAGGGAATTAAGGGAAGTAAAGGAAGTAAGGAAGGGAAGAAGTAAGGAAGGAAGGAAGTAAGGAAGCAAGGAAAGAAAAACAATAGCTATTTGCAGTTGGGAGATGCACAAAGTATTTGAAAATTCAAACTAATGAAGAATATTTCAGAATAGGTAAAATATAAACATGTTATTTGACATAAAAATAAAAATGTTATTTGATATAAATTTTGTGCCTTATCAAGATCTACATTTGTTGTGCAGCAAGATTTTGCCTCTCTCTTACGATTTACTAGTTATCAAGTCATTCTTACGAATTTACAGGCTATTCCTAGAAAATTAAAGGTATATATTTTGTTTACCATTAAAATTAGCTTAAACATATGTATTTTAATCAAAATCCTTAGAGCCATTTTTGAAAGAATAAAATAATTTCGAAAAATGCCCAAATGTAAAGGTTAGTTTTGAGTCTGGGATTTTCTTTAAAATCTCCGTGTCGCATTCTTGGAAGAAGTCGAAGTTAAACAATAAGGCTGGTTTTTACCACTTTTTTGTTTTTGAGTTATGCTGTTTGTGGATACACAAACAAACACACACACACACACACACACACACACTTGGACCTTTTTCTAAAAATAAACTTATTGGATTCAGGGAGTCGCAATCGTGATTTCTGGTGAAATTACGACGAATTCTTAGGTGGAACACAATACTTTCTCTACTTACTGTAGCTACGTGGTAATGCTTACTTTGGATTCAGGGATCTCAAAACGTGTATTTTTTGGTGAATCTCGTTATTGAATTTTTGGGTGGAATACAATACTTGCTCTAACTGCGTAATAGACAGAGTAAAATGCTTTACTTGGTTTCAGGGAGTCTCAAAACGTGTATTTCAGGTGAATCCCTTTATTGAATTTTTGGTTGGAATACAATTCTTCCACTACTTACTGTAAGGGTGTAGTAGGGAAAGTAAAAATGTGTTCTTTGGATTCAGTGGGATTTCCGGTGAATGTTGTTTTTTTAATTTTTGGGTGTAATACAATACTTTCCCTACTTATTATAGGTAAACAGTAGAGACAGTAAAAAGATGAGTTGTGGTATGGATAAGCGGCTGTTTTTCGTTACGGCATCTTGCATGCAACGAAATAGGGAAAAATGTAACTTAGACTGTAACTTTAAATAATTTCTGGCCTAAATTGTTGTCACGATGCACGGAAAAACCATACTTCATAAGGACATTATGAAAATAAAGAACATATATTAGTTCATAATGGGTAGAGAAAGCAGTGAATATTGAAAGCCAAACCATTTTGTTTTAACACTTGGTTGTTATACAATGATATGATGCCTTTAATTCCTAAAAATTAGTTTGTATACTGCTTGTGTCTACAGCCAAGTCTAAGGGAAATATGTTGGAGTGATATTGTTTAGCACTATTACATCCCTTAACCTTGTAGAGCAGTTATGAGCTAAGGCACCTGGCATAACCTCTCGATATTACACCCCGCTTACCCCGCTACAGGTGGAGCGCAAAACATTTGGAGCCGTCTGTACAGTGGGCTCAAAATGTTTTCCGACGGGCGAGAGGGTTGAGGGGAAACGGGAAAAGAACTTTCTTATCGAGTAGTTGTGCTTGCCCTGGGGGGCGGTGTTATTGCAAGTGTTTATTTACGTTTGCACGCAGTCGTCTGAGGTGAGGCGAGCGGGGTAGCTTCTGTTGAGGAAATAAGAAACTGAACATTTTATTCTATACTTAATTATCTGTCCAAACTCAAGAAATTTGCACATTCTTTCCACACGCGTTTAAACAAATTAATATTGCACATTTTGTGGTAATGCTAATATAGTTTTAGAAAAGTTTTAAACAAATCTTCCTAAAAGAGATAATCAATGTAATCCATTTTTCGTTAATAATAATAATAATAATAATAATAATAGAAATAATAATAATAATATTAAACATGTGATATGTATAACACTTTGGGCTATTTCACGGAAAATCGGATAGCAGAAAACGTTTAATTGTTTTGGATATAGTTTGTCTGCCGATAAATGATGATGATTATTATTATAAACATGTGATAATTTAACACTGTGTGCCATTTCACGTAAAATTGGACAGTAGAAGACGTTTACTACTTATTTTAGATACATAGGTATATTTGGCGAGGTGCTGCGTTAATCGTTTTATTCTTTTATTTTATTTAGTTACTGTTTTTTGTAAAAAAGCTGCGTTAATGTTTATGTAGTTCGTGAGTAGGATAAATAAGACAGACCTGACGCACTTTTAGGCACATATGGGAAAGGATAGGGAAAACGAGGGTAGATGCGACGGCTCAAGGAGGAAAATGGGTTTATATGGGGAAGATAGGGAAAACAAGGTCAGATTAGTAGTCTAAACAAGAGAGACCTGGCTCAAAAACACGTGTAACCGTTAATGAGCAGTGCTAATGACAGGTCTAATGGATATGCGTGGTAAAATTGCTTAATGATGCTCCCTTTGTGGTATAGAACAAGGGGGTATTATGCTCGTCGCTAATGGATGATGGTGTTTGTGCGCTACTGATGCCGGCAGTCGGGGATCGTCGAACAATGGGTTATTGTTTTCGTCGTGTGTCGCCGCCCCCACAAATCAATGTAGGTGATAATTGTGTCAATCAATCAGGTAATGTTCGTCTATGCATAATATTGTCTAACATTATTGAAAAAGAATCAATGGTTTATACTGCTAACGTCCTGGCATCGCGCCTCTAAAGTGTTGTACGCAACCCCCAACCGCATGTATCTTGATTAATGTAATTAAACGCTACTCGTCGATCGATGAATACGATTAAGTATCTTTTTGATTAATGTAAATAAGTGTATATGAATTGACTCGCGCACCTGGTCGCCATCGTATGTATGTGTGTGTGTGTGTGTAGGTTTTAAGGCGATTATTACGCGTGAATAATTATTGCGACTAATGTATGATTAGTAAGATTCTGTATGATCATTGCGACACTTCTTTGAACTTACATGCAGCCTGGCTTTGATCGGGTGTTGTACGTGGGAATGCCAAGGGACTCTTAAGATCGTCTCCACCTCCCTCCTAAATCATTGACCGCGTGGTATTGTGAACACCGAAGATCTCTCCTCCCTAAATCATTGGTCGCGTGCCTAAAACCGATAAGGGGGATTAAAAGAATGATTGAAAAGAGTAACGATCCGCCTTGGTATAACGCATATGAGCCACGAACCAGGGTATCGAACCCAGAAGTGATGTGAGCGATATTCGTAGTAACGAGCCCCCTTGGTACAAAGAATATGAGTAACGAACCCTGATATCGAACATAAACGTACATACATACTAACATACATACGTCCATACATACTAACATACATACGTACATGCATACTAACATACATACAAAACATACATACGTACATAAATAAGTACATACATACCTACATACATACTGACATGCATACATACTAACATACATACGTACATACATACCTACATACATACTAACATGCATACATACTAACATACATACGTACATACATACTAACATATATACATTCATACTAACATATATACATACATACGTACATACATACGTACATACTAACATACATACAAACTAAATTTAATATCAAAAACATACAGCATGGAAATTTCAACTGGAATAGACATTAACAAAAAGTTAAATAAATTTATTTGCTTAACAGGAACTGTAAAGGAAACACTAAAAATAAAATTAGAAGAGACTCAATAATAAAACTGTATAAGACAATGATCATCCCCACAGTAACTTATAGGTCTGAAACAAGGACAGTGACAGCAGAAAATAAAAGAAGAATACAGACAGCTGAAATGAAATTTCTCAGAGCTATAGCAGGATACACAAGACTGGATAAAAACCAAACAATGAAATAAGGTAAAAGTTAAAAATAGAAGAGTTAAACAAAGTAATAATGGAATATAGAACTAACTGGCAACAACATTTAGAAAGAATGACATTAAATAGGATACCCCGAGCAACACGTAACTACAGCCCCCAAGGATACAGAAACCCAGATCGATAAAAAAAGAGATGGACACAACAAGATTTTGGAGCCGGAACAGGCTAAACGGTCTAAAACTATGAAGGAGAAGTTTCTTTTGTCGGTCTTTGCACACCAATGTATGCGCATCTGATTATTTAATATCTATGACATTTTAGTCTTCTGTAATTAGCGATGTTCACCTTGTATATATTTTAATCAATAGTTAGACTTCTTTTCTATAAAATTATACAGGTTCTTCAGGTTTATTGGGCCTTTACCGCCAGTCGGTTTAAATGAATGGCGTCATTATTAGTTGAGCGAGCCCCTTGTCTCAAAGGGGAGGTACGGAATGGAACTTGGGACTGTATACGCTTCCGACATCGTAAACAGGTTGAGGTACTATGGCGTGCATAACTGTTTTTCACTAGGACATTTGTGCGTTCTTTGCACGGAGAGCAAGCGACCACCAATGACAGAATTTGCAAGGTTGAGTGTTGAGACACACTACGCTACAAAAACCATCCAATTATTTGAGTTGCCTATCAGCATGTATGTTGATATTGCGCGTTTACGAGATGCAAGCGAAAGACGTAAGTCCTATTTCACTAAGGTGACCTCGAAACTGTTAACATCCACACCTTCCACTCGTCTTTCGTAGTGTAATAAACTCGCTTCAAAGTACTGACGTCATGCGCAGACAACTGATTGGTTGCAATGGTCCAATAAAGCTAGACCCGTATAAAAGGTCTTTGTCATCATGGGTTTCAAATTCTCTTCTGATATTCACTGATACAATTCCTTAGGCACGCGTAATATACAATTACATTCCATGTCCTTGTTCAAATCAGCGTTAAATTAGCAAAACGCTTGTAAATTATGCTGGAAGAGTCTCTTACCAAAGGTCACGAAATTAGGCATAGACAACAATGCAACAAACAGCCTTTAGATGCTTTTAATCATAGAATGTTTAGCCATTTGCCTGGAAAATTTCAAGTCATTCCCTTCAGAACTATAGATGCGTTTTAAGTAAAACTGCACGGCAGAGAGTATACTTATAGTTCATAGTTTTGGTTTTAAATGCGATCCTATTTATTTAAAAGTAGGTTATCGTAACACTTCTAGAATAAGAATCATGTTATTTCTAAAATTACAACAAATAGTTATATTCTTGTGAAAATTCGCATATTTTCTGTAGAAATATCGAATATTAAGACTTCAGGAATTAATAATAATAATTAATAATAATCATTGAATAGGCGAGAGAAAGAAAGCCCATAGCTAAAGAATGAGAGAACTACAGATTCAAAGGAAAACAAAGAAATGTCTCTATAGTAAGTGAGATTTAAGTTGGAACATGACCGTTTTGACGCTACCTGACTGGTCTAGGAAGGGCGGTTCTCTAATGACGGTCCGGATGTTGAGTAACCTTGTCACAGTCACCCGTCACTTCCTAGTTTCTCAGTATCAGTTGTTCTTGTAGTAGTGTTTCACTTTTGGCAGTGAAATATGGGAAATATTCTGTTATGTTCCGCAGTCCTCTCTTTGCTGGCTTGCGTATTGTTACAAGCAGGTGTTGATTATTCTCTTCTAAATTTCATGTTTCAACTTGACCTATATTTTAAATAGTAAGTTCCAATAGTAAAGGTTTTGAAATTAGACAGTTAAGGATTACCAGCTGTCGTGGAATATAGAACGATCTATTTCTACTTTCCATATTTCAACTTAAAGCAAATGCACTATAAGTACTTTGCGTAGTCCCGTAGCCTCATCGCAATTTAAAAAAAATAATAATACATTGTACGTACCTAGCTCATTTCTTATTTAGGAACGATCTATTCTTCGTTTTAGTTTGCACACCAATTACGACAATTGAATATCGACAATTGCATTAAGGTACAGACTATTATCTCATTTCAGCAATTTTACAGCAAGACGCATTAGTGATTGGTTGAAACAGAAACCATTCTAGGGTTGATCAATATCATAGCTTGACAAAATACTCCCTTACAAGAGTTACACACCAGAACATTATTACATTTTCTGTTTTTTGTTACTGTTCCACTATTTCCAGTTAGCAATACAGAAATGTAATTTTATATCATTTAGATGAAACTGATACGATCACAAGTTTAAGTATTGTGGAATAAATTGCATGGAGCTTGCTAAATCACTAGATACCCATGTGGGTGAGAAATCAGTTAAACCTTTCACTCTGGTGCAACTGCGACTCCAGCTTGTCGCTTTTTGTCGTCTACTGAAGGACGATTCTTTCTTGTTGATATCTTCGGTATTTCACTTCAGTGACGTGTGTCCGATGCATTTATTGAGACAGAACCGTGCGGTTTTTTGTTTAAAGTTTCATTCGTGTCGTAATACTGCTCTCTAGATATTTCTAGTTTAACCAGCCAATACAGGCAGTTGGGTAACGTTGCAAGTATATTATTTCACAAGGATAGCCTAATTTTGTGCTATTCAATTTGTTTTTATCTATTTTGCAAGAGAATTGCTACATAAGCCATTGGCAATATTTGCTAATTTCTAGCACCACCCTGAATGAGAAGAGCTCGTGCTTCGGGGCGAGGAATTCCTCACAAATAGACATATATGGTATAAAATATACAAAAAGAGCAATGCTATTAAACAACAAATTATTATTTGTGACGATAAAAGCAACACGAAGTACCTACGTTAATTCTAAATTATAAAAGCTAATTTTGTTATAAAATTGTTAATTAACATCCAAGTTAAAAAGAGAAGAAGGAATGTTGTGCTAAAGTAATGCTTTTAACTAACAATAAACAAATAAAGCTAATGCAATTTTTTTATGAATTTTCTTTCTTGATAGTGTTTTCAATTGTGTTCTCTAATTTAAAAATACTGTAGTGCTCACCAAATATAGATATTTTTATTATTGCGTCGTATCTCCTTGGACCAAAATTGGTACTGTGGTTAAAGTTGCAGTTGTTAAACGTCTTAGTTCAGACAATCTCTAAAGCCGTATCGTTTGGTTTTGTATTTATGGCAATACACCCAGAATTTTGTCAGATTTTGGTAATAAATTGGAGGTATTTTGAGTACTTTGAAATCGGAAAAGAATAATAATTATTATTGAATAATCAGTAGGGCTTTTTTCAGGTATAGTTTAATTAATCATCTACGTTATAACACTAAAAGTAATACTAGCGGTAAAAGTACTGCATCATCCTATAATACCGTACTGAAAATGAACTTAACGAACGATAAATATGCTGCGTAAAACATTAGTAGGCAAATGTGTTCGCAATATAAACAAATAGTGATTTATTTGATGAAGTCTGGTGGATTTGTATGTAATGTGTTTATCCAAACCTAATGCTGAGCTATTATGATTATTTTAAGGTGATTCTTTTATAACACGATATTTGTAGCCGTTAAGAGAACAATAATAGTTATTTAATTTTAATTTAAAATGGTGGATCAAGGGTTCAAGTTGAACAGATGATAATTGGGAATTATTTTATTGTTGTTTCAATAAGAGAATATTTGAGTGTAGCCATCTTTTCATTCCATATTCATGTTAGAGAAAACAATCCAATATTCCTCCCCCCCAAAAATAAATCGGTATCAACCATGAGGTAGCGATCGGGAACTTATGGTCGTATAGAGGGTTCTCGTAGACTAATTCTCGTCTTATTCCATAGAGTGGAATACATTGGAGAAATACTAAAAAAGATGCTGCAGACGACAGATTTAATCGACAACTCAATTCAACTCTGTTCAAGCTCGGTTCAGTTTGACTTATCAAGTAAACCATCACTTTATTGATCTCATATCCGAACCTCACTATAAGGTAGCGATCTTACAGCCAATAGCACACGACAATACCATAGTAGGTATTTTAATAAGCATGCATTTTTCTCATGTTGGAATAAATTATAACCTTGAAATGAATGTCTCGAAGCTCAAAGGAAAAGCGAATCTGTTACAAATAATGAACATTTAAAGTTTTTTTAATTTGTAGCTGTTATATAGCAACAATATCCCACTTTAATATTATAATAGCATATAGATAACATTGCGGACAAACAATTCCTTAAAGTAGTACCCCGTTAGCATTCTAAAGGAAGGGAAAGACCGATGAAGAGGTGGTAGAGTAACGGTATTTTCTAATGTGGAAATTAAAACATCCTTCATAATTTAGAAATCCTGAGGATTTTCGTTTATAAGTTTAATAAACTTGATACTGGATTTCAACCCTAGGTTTATCTGGTTTTGTTAGTCTTTGAACTTATTTATCTGTAATATTACCGAAAAGGAATTTAATTTAAGAAGTGTAATTTACTAACAGTTTAAATACATTTACACAATTTGAATGATAATATTTTAAGATTATAAATTCAATTATTAACCAGATATGCTCTAAGTATATGTAAATGACATTTTATGGATGCCTAATTCTATCTCTCTGCTTTGTTTGTTTCACGCATCCTTTAGTATTTTATTTATAAGAGTGAAGATTGAAGTGTTGCTCCATTCTGCTGTCTGTCTTAAATTTCTTTAAGCTTAAGAAATTAAATCCTAATCAGATATGACGTTTTTATTTTTAGAATGACGAATCAATTCCAAAACTAATGTTCTTATTATGTACGTTGTTTGAAAGTATTTGAGAAAGCCTCTTTGAGCGTTCGAACAGAGACAGAGAGCGTCATTTCTGACCCCATTAGTTCCAAGCATAGTAAACGGTATATTTTAGATAATGCATCCACCTAACAAAGTGACTTAACCTTCATGTGCGTTTGCAAGTGCTTCTGAAAAGGTGACTTACTGCTCCACAAATTTCCATTCTTCAAGCGACTCAGGAAACGCAGAGAAGGACCTACAAAGCGGTTCATTACTTAGAAATGTCGCTGTCGTAGGGAGTGGTATAAGACATTATTACGGTGTACGACAATACCATGCCGTTGACATTAACGCCCACCTTGCTCTCCTTCAATTTAATTTTTTTAATTTCATTTGCCTTAATGCATTCAATAACTCGAAGTCGACATCGCTAGCACGATGACTCGTTCGGAACTGTAGATTTCAGATCCCTGCTGCGGGGGGACCACTAGATCTTTTGTTAGTATACACACGTGTTTACAGAAGCAAAATAAGTGCTGTATAGCTTGTACTACAAGGTCGAAAAGCAGTCTTAACGCTGTGCCTTCGTAAAAATTTGAATCATCCTTTCTCATTTCTAGTAATAGTTGTTCAGAGAACCTCAAAACGAGTACTTCCAATGAAATATCAATCACATTTTTGTTAGATGCAATACTTCCTCTATCTACCGTTAGATAACCGGTAGAAAAGTAAAAATCTGATATGCTGATTTCACATGACTTTCTCTACTCACTCTTCTACAAACTATTCTTACAAAGCTTATCCTTCTATCTAGTAGTTGTTAAAAGAGATAAACGTTTATTATATATTTACACAGTTCGTTGTACATATAAGGAGGACACAGAAGGCTAAAGCGATAGTCAGATTTTAAAAAGCGGGTCGCTATATGATGGCTATGAAACGCCATGTTCCGTGCATGTCCACGAGAAAAAAGAGCAGTGGTTTAAAAATTATAAGTATTTGCAGATTCAAACCAATAACAAAGAATTTCCCCGAAGTGATTAACGCCTGATAAATTTTATTTGAAATACTTTGCATGTTCTTTGCAGTAAAATTAGTCATTGCTTTTGTAAAATTTGACTTCTTATATTTATTTGAATTATCTTTATTTTGTGTATTGTCCTGTAAGTTTTAATACTTCACACAAATTGTAATATTAATCAATATATTTAACAAATTTTCCTTCCAAATCAGAAGACACATCATTAGTGTGGTCATTCCTCTTGCGTATGTTTCTCTGTTCCAGTTTGTATGTATTTAAATAATTCAAAAAATTGTCAGAATACTGTTATACCGTAGTGCGGTGTATTCCTGGTTTGATATCTTCCGGTACATGACGTATAAAGTATTATAAATTAACAATAACATTTGTACAATCTTGTCGAAAATCTTATCTCGTAGTTATAAATATAGGATAGGTATTCAGTTTCCTTGTAGAAAACGTTTCACCTAAGTTTTTCTTTGAAAAGACGGTGCATTTAATTTTTACTTTCTCCACCACGAACCTAGTAGGTAGAGAAGGTATTGCATTCCTCCCAAAAATTCTACACCAAGGTTTCACGGAAATACATGTTCTTGAGGAGCCTGAATAAAAAGAAGCATTTTTAGAAGAAAGTTTCGCGCTCGCGCGCGCGCGTGTGTAGCTGTCCGATGAATACCAAACTTGGTATGGAGGTTAAGCATTCAAAAATGCTAAACGAAGATTTGAAAGAAAATTTCTCTCTTACACGAAACTGCCCTTTATATGGAATTCCTTTTTTAAATTTTAAATTTTCTCAAAACTGGCTAACGATTTTTATTAAAATGCGATATGTTTAAGATATTTGTATGTCAAATAAAATACAGATCTTGATTTTACTGGGAACAGCATATGAAGTCCTCTT
Source organism: Deroplatys truncata (assembly GCA_030765065.1). Lineage (NCBI taxonomy): Eukaryota > Metazoa > Arthropoda > Insecta > Mantodea > Mantidae > Deroplatys > Deroplatys truncata. The sequence continues at coordinate 423,458,011 of CM060990.1, forward strand.
CATTCTGAAATGCTATTGTATAATGTGTAAAACGTAAGAATTAGACAAAATTTTACTACGCAAAGATCGTTAGAACATGCACAGTATTTCAAATAAAATTTATCAGGCGTTAATCACTTCGGGGAAATTCTTTGTTATTGGTTTGAATCTTCAAATACTTATAATTTTTAAGCCACTGCTCTTTTTTTCTCGTGGACATGCACGGAACATGGCGTTTCAAAGCCATCATATAGCGATCCGCTTTTTAAAATCTGACTATAGCTTTAGCCTTCTGTATCCTATGTAATCCTTCGTGGACTAGTGGTACTGTGCTAGCCTCTAGTTCCCATGGTCGCGGGTTCAAACCCGGTGGAGGGCGATGGATTTTTTAGGGCATAAAAATCCTTAGCATGGCAACCAGGTGCGCGAGTCAATTCATATACACTTATTTTCATTAATCAAAAAAATACTTAATCGTACTTTTCGATCAACGAGAAGCGTTTAATTACATTAATCAAGATACATTCGGTGGGGGTTGCGTTCAACACTTTAGAGGCGCGATGCCAGGACGTTAGCAGTATAAACCATTGATTCTTTTTCAATAAAGTTAGACAATGTTATGTGTGAACGAACATTACCTGATTCATTGGCACAATTATCACCTACATTGATTTGCGGGGGCGGTGACACGCGACGAAAACAATAACCCATTGTTCGACGATCCCCGACTGCCGGCATCAGTAGCGCACAAACATCCACATCCATTAGTGACGAGCATAATACCCCTGTTCTACACCACAAAGGGAGCATCATTAACCAATTTTACCACGCATATCCATTAGACGTATCATTAGCGGCGGTCATTAGCGGGTTACATATGTTTACACTGTATTACCACACATATCCATTAGACCTGTCATTAGCACCGGTCATTAGTGGTTACACGTGTTTACACGTGCATTAAATATGTATTACACGTGTAAACACGTGTAATTAACATGTTTTTGAACCAGGTCTCTCCTGTTTAGCCTACTAATCTTACCTCGTTTTCCCTATCTTCCCCATATAAACCCCTTTTGCTCCTTGAGCCGTCGCATCTACCCTCGTTTTCCCTATCTTTTCCCATATATGCCAAAAAGTGCGCCAGATCTGTCTTATTTATCCTACTTTCGTGTTGTTTTTTAAGCACTTTGCATTATTTTAAAGGGGAATGAATGTATTTAAATATGTCAGTGTTATTGATTTTTACAACTTTTTCCAAAAATTTCTAATGGCACATTTCAATTTATTTCCACGCAATATATATAGCCTTTTTAATCATTCTGCGTTGTTTTAAAGCGGACTGCTTGTATTTAAAGATTCCAGTGTTTTTTTCTAATTTTTTCCTGAAATTTCTAATGGTCCTTTGTAAATTGGTTTCCACTGAATATTTGTCTTCCTTAAACCTTTTTAAAATAGTTAAAAATTCCAACACCCCTAATATTTTTCAGTGATATTATGAGACATTTCTATAACCCTCCAGCAACACCTACTTGTTGATTAGAATTGTTCCTTAGGCCTCACAGAGTCTGGAAGTGTGAACGTGATACAACCCGAAAACATAATGTTAACCTATAGAAAATGTCAACGAGTAAAGAACGCCAAGGTATTGTTTCTAAGATAAAGCCCCCGAAATGGCCATTATAGCTAAAGGGGGTTATATAAATGAAACAATAAATAAAGAAATAACACCTGCTTGCTTCCAAGCTTTTCTCAGATTGACTGCATCGGTAAACACAGGGCTTGAGCACGAATGTATAACAGATAAAAATAACTTTATTTTGAAGCCGGCGATAGACTATTTTTCATGATGCGTAAAAAACAGACAATGATTTTGGGCTATTTTTCCACATGGTGTTAATGAAATTGACAAATTTCCTTTAAATCCGGTTCAAAAATATACGTAGTGCCTAGAAACAGTTCCCCTAAGATTTTGGAATATATTTTAATATAAGGCGGTTTTGTCGTAACTACGAAAAGCGGAGGGCCTTAATAATAATAATAAGAATAATAATAATAAGGTCTGTATTTTTAGAGTTTCAAATGCCAAAACAAAAACTTTATCTATCTGAAATACACTAGTGTGCAAAATCTAAGGACGAAAGTAATCTTCGCATGCTGTGAAACTGCCAAGTAACATAACTCGATGAAATTTGAATCATAAATAGAGGGAATGCTCTATGCTACAGTAGGCAACTAAACGATATATGCAATGAGACGAACATAAATGCCACGTTTATTCTTAGACCATAAGCTGCACTAAAGTCAATACGACATATGATGGCTCCCTAGATTTACAGAAACAGACACATGGTGCTTAAAACGGTGTATGATCACCACGGACAGCAATGCATGCTCTGCATTGTGCGCCCATGCTGACCACAAGGTTGGTAAGCAGTTCTTACGGTAGGGCGTTCCATTCCTCCACTAGCGCTGTTGATAACTGTTGGAAGGTCTTTGGTGCATGTGGATGTGCTGCAATGCGTCTCCCCAAAGCATCCCACACGTGTTCGATGGGATTTAAATCGGGGGAACGAGCAGACCAGTCCATTCGTCAATTATCCCCTGGTTCCAAGCGATCCTCCAACTTTGCTGTTCGATTCGGTCCCGCATTGTCATCCATAGAAATGAAGTCAGGGCGACTGCACCCCTGAAAAGATGCACATAGGGAAGGAGTACAGTATCACCAAAAGGTTGACCAGTGTGCGCACAGTGTTCAAAGATTCGGAGGTCGGTGCGCGCATGCAACATTATGCCTCCGCAAACCATAACACTCGGACCACCAAAACGACCATGTTCAAGGATGTTCCTGCGTTCATTACGTGTTCCCACCATTTGCCAGATGACGGTACGTCGAGAATCACTACTTACACTGAATATGCTCTCATCCGAGAACACCACGCGATCCCATTTCTCGTTGGTCCAAATTTGATGCTCTTGGGACCATCGCAACGGTGTCGCCGATGTGCGGATGTCAATGGAACACAACGTACTGGCCATAGGGCAAAGAGCCCACCTTTGTGTAATCGCCGTGCCTCTGTGTATCGTGAGATTGCGTGCGTAGTTGTCCTCATAAATGTGGTTGCAATTGCACCCGCCAGTAGGTAAAAGATGCCGAAACCAGGCCAAGCACAGATGCCGACAAATCATGAGGTGTAATGTGATATCCTTTGTCCTGTGCCGACGACTCCGCCCCCTTGCTTTGTGGCCTTACCCTGAAAAGCCCCCAACCACGCCCCCCTTTGTGGCCTACTGTTATACCATCAGAGAGAGGTGTAGAACAATGAGCTATTGTCCTTTTGTGGCCTTACCCTGAGAAGCCGCTGACCACGCCCCCACAGCCATACGTAGTATTTCCGCAGTCTCTAAATTAAATAATACATTGATCGGAGAAACATTAATGGTGACTGTATAATAAAATAATGTTGTAAATGTTCATTTAAAGTTTTAGTTCTATTTTCATAATAAATGAGTTCAATATATTTCGTTCAAAGACGCATTTATTTATTTTAGCTTACTGCTGAAAAAGGAGTGAGTTTTCGGCAGGCTGCAAACGCCTCTGTGTTATTGCTTTAAGTGCTTTTAGCATTACTAAAGAAATTTAGATCTCATTTATAAATATTTTAGTTTAGTTTACTTTATACAGAATGGTACCCATACATGCAAAGAAAGAAAGGTAGAAAAATAACCAGGTGTCAATAGTGCGGCAAGATAAGGTAGCTGGAGAAAAGTTTATTAATTTCAAGTTTAATAGCTGACAAATAATATGTTAGAAATGCTTATGCTAAAACCAATTGGCATGAGTGTTTTACACATTTCCAAAACGCTCTTGTAAGCTGTCATTATGATGTATTGTTACCAAGTTCCGGTGTTAAAAACCACAAGCCCATATATATATATGTATATATATATATATTCATTCATTAAGTGACTGCCAGAGATGTATAGAAGATAAACTACACTTTCTCAAGTATCTAGATCAGCTAGCTACCATACAAAGCACATTTTATTTTTCACACAAAACGAAAAAGTTTAGGAAATTTTGAAATGAAGCAAACGGTAAAATCATTCAACCACATGTAGGTCTCAGATCAAGGATGTATGCACTCATTATTGATGGAGGTATAATAAAATGGGATAAGGGTATTAAACGTAGTGCTATTAGCCGCTTTATCACTTTCGATAGATGTGTGAATGGTCTCAGGACTAATGAAATATTAAGGATTCCAATTAATTTGAACAATAGCATATCATTTCCACTGCTGAAACTAATAAAATTACGTTAACGCTCTATGACGATAAGGGAGTAATCGCAGATGATCCAATATCCACACACTCTTATGAACATTAAACCATTGCGTACTCCACATAAGAGAATGTGATATAGATTCCGAGATGTTTTTTCTCGTTAAGCTTATGTATGGAAAATTGCATTTTACCTATTTATTCCCTCAAAAGGATATCTGATCAATAACAGAAATAAAAGTACAAAGGTGGTAACTCTAGCATTAGGAATACCTTCTAACGCTGGCCTCAAGCCCAGATAAAACAGAGAGACGTCTGAAAGGTAACGTGTTCAGATAGTCTACATTTTCTCATTATGTCTTATGTTCCTTTAAACGCAACTATAATGCCTGGCGCTGTTTACGAAGAGACAGAGTGAACCTCTAAGACATACTCGTTAGTCGAGCTTGCAAACCTAGTATGTCGTCAATTATGAGAGTTTATAAAGAGTATTTTAGTTAATTTAATGGAGGTATGTCATGTATATATTTGACAGGTTGGTTGCTGGAACCCTCCTCCACTAAGGGGTAGTATAATGCTAGATACCTCTCTTTATGACAAGGCTACAATTTTTACTGTGATATCAATGATTGACTGCACTTTCTAACCTTCTTGGTTGATGTAACATGTATATTTGGACATATAACCACCGAGCGGTATGGCTCAGGCGGTTACGTCTGTAGCCCGCATTCAGGAGGTCCCGTAATCGATCCCCGGCGACCGCTCACTCTGGCCCATGAGTTTTTCGTGGTTTCCCGGGTCATCGGGGAATGCTGGTGTGGTTCATCTTCTACAACGACTCTCCTTCTCATTTCCTGTACCCATCATCTTCCTTGTCATCTGTTTCAGGGCTATACGACCAGGCGACGGTGCTCGACGGATTGCAGTTGGGCATTGGCTTGCGCTCTATAAAGGTTTCTTGCTTGGAGTCGCTGCGGTACCGCTCAGTTATGTCTTTCCTCAGCATGGTGCTCCGCTTCGTGGGACCCTGGATGTTGGTGGCTTGTGGGCAGGGACCTTGCGGCGTCGGATGGTTATATCTGGAAACGTTATGGAACCCGTCCATGCTAGCGCCCATCGGCATCCGGATTTGGTCGCCCTTCGGGTCTCTCCCCTCATCCTTCTCTCTCAGGGGTCACGTTGGAAGCACAATGGACCGACTGGCCTGCGTGCGGTGCTCTGCTCCGGTTCCAGGGTCCCTTGGAGATACGAACTTTACCCTTTACCATCTAGTGTACGTTAGTTCTATCTAAACTCACTTCTTCTATGTCTATTTCCTTCTCTATAAATTTTACCTCCCTCCTTTCATCTCTCAGCTCTCTCCTTAAACTACACCAACATCATCTTCACCTGGACATGCCAACCCTCTTACATCAATCGCCGATCAAAAACTATCAGTAGCCTAAATTATACACCCTTCTCTGGGCTGACAGCTCTCACTTCTTAGATTATTATACATCACATACTATCATGTATCACCTATCATCGTCCTCACATAGACATAACAACCACCTTACACCGTCAACCGTAAACGAAAGCACTCGACAGCCATCTCAGATCATCCGCCTCCTTTCATCTTTCTGAGCTCTCTCCTCTTCTATTACACCATTATGGATTACCCATTATCAACTCTCTACATAAACAAAGCAAGTCTTTTACATCTTAAATCCCTACCCAAAACGTCTAACAGCCACCTCAGATCATACTCACCCCCTTCAACTCTCTCGGCTCTCTCTCCCCTTATATTATTTCATAATTGATTACCTATCACCATCCCCCATAAACGCATCAAGCCTCCTATATCATCCCTCATTAGCGAAAATACCTGACAGTAATCTCGAATCATCCCCCTCCTCGTTTCTATCCTCTCAGCTCTCTGTCCTTAGATAATACCAGCATGGATAACACATTATCCCCACCTAGTAACAGCAAGCGTCTGACATTATTAACCGCCAGCGAAAATGTCCAGCATCCATCCCAGATCTCCTCCAACTCCTCCCCAATCATCTACCTTATATCATACCGCTAGATTACGAATAGCAGTCAGATGTTAAATTCGAAGTGACCCAGGTCCGTCTTATTTATCATACTATTGTCGGTGTAATTAAACCTAAAATGGATATAGCTACAAAGAAACTATATAAACAGGGGGTTTACCATATACAAAACGCATGTGCTTATGTAGATGACAGAACATTTCAAATAAACATGTACGATTCTATGACAACCAATTAGAAGGAACAAGCGTCTAGACATTGATATGAAATTTAAATCTCTGCCAATGTGGGAAGTGTCATACATATGCCGTCCTTTGTCGTGCACAGTACATGGTAGTAAACACTGGCCTCCTCTTAGGCAGGTTAAACAATGTATTGATACCTTGTGATACTTATAGCTAGTAGCAAGTAATATATTCCTCTATGACACATCATATCGATATAGTTACTTTATTGAAAAAATAAAAAAACCAAATCTTCCTTGTTTGCTTCAATAACTGGCCCAATTCACAGTGGATCAACACTGGTGACGCGAAATGAGCGACACGAGGTAATATTGCTTCTCAAAGTTTAGTGTACAAAATATTGTCAAGGTCAAAATGAAGCAATACTGGGGGCCCGAAAACACATTACTCCTAGAAATCGAGTGTACACAATGAGGCGTCACATTTTGACAGTAACACCTAAAGCTCACATCTGTTCGTTGTATTTTTGTACACCATAAACTTACTGCATGAAACCTGGAATGCAGCTTGGTAGTTACAAAATGAGAGTCTATGCGCACAAAGGATGTTGATATCAAAATAAGATTAGAGCTTTCAATCAGAACAGTAGACCTGTGGATCACCGGTCAAACCTTTCTCAATCAGAGTAGACATTTCGCTCACCTCTTAGCCCTTATCAAGAGTAGATGGTCCCTTTCCCCTAATTTTCTATGATAGCATTAATTTTCATGAAGTATATATCAACCGGTTTAGTTAGGCCCCTTCTTTAAACCCATTAAGAATGTAAACAGAGAGTACATCCCTGATATTCATGAAATATAAATCAATCCCTTCTCTAATTTAGGTTTTAAACGCACAATGGGTGCCGACAATCATGCTTTAAACGCACAAAGAACGACAACAGCCATTTTGCATATTATGTTGGTCATCCTTTTCCCTAATTTGCATTTTGAGAAGCACAAATGGAAGCCGAAATAGTTTTATACTTCTTATTACGCTTCTTTTCTAAACGCACAAGGCGAGGCCAGCAGGTGATTTTCGCATTATATATGTAGGTCAACCTTTCCCCTAAGTTGCATATTTCAAACGCTAAAAGGATTAAATTGCCCGATTAAATTGGATTGATCTAATTAATTTGCATATATAGATTGAGGTAAATACTGGATGCGACATATATCATATTGCTGTTATTAAAGGAATTCAGTGGTGAAAAGAGTTTTAGCTTCACTTTAAAAATATATTTAATCATAATTTACGCCTAGGCCGTCCGAGAAACTGTAGATGGTTACAAATGCAGTAGCGTTAAGGCTTTTACTGTCTGTATGGTAAATTAGCTGCACCTTTCCGAAAGAATACCTATTTCCATGTAACACCTCTCTTACAAAAGGTTGTCGACCCATTCAGTCATCCAGGCCCGGCATTCTTAATTGAACTAACTGAAATTTTTGAAAAATGAGGTTTCTAGAAAGTGCAAGACCAAAAGGGCACAAAAGATTGCGAGAAGTATTAATCAACTAAAATAATTCATATGACCTGCAAAATGTCACGCCGTCTCTGCACCTTAAATAATATAACATAACGTGCTAAAAGACAAGTGAGAAAACATATTGCTCACCAATGGTGTGTGCATCAGTTCTATTCCTTTTTAGTAAGTCTCCAGTAGTAGTAAAGCTCGGATACATAAAGACAATGCAAAAAGAGGCCATTCTGTTTAACATTTCTTATTAAAAACATGACATGTCTAATAATGATTTTACTCACGACTTTAACCAATGCGAATATAAATGCTGACAAAAATCTGCAATCCATTATTGAATGGCTTTGTATATCAGAATCAATAAAGAACTAGAGATAAACAACAGACGACTTTAATCGTACACATTTATATGTACTTCGAGTCTTCCCTTTTAGCCTTGAAAACGAAGATGTGGAAATATTTCACCCACAAAAACAGCTACAGATACGTGGAGGTTCTTCCCGCCTTGCTTGAGTAGTACAATAGCGCGTATCCCAGGTCCATCAAAATGGCGCCAAAGGACGTCAACCAGTCTAACATTTTGCAGGTTTACCACAATTTGTACGGAAAAAGGCGAGCTCCGCCCGAAAGGAAGCCAAGATTTTCGGTAGACGATCACGTGCGCATATCCAAGGAGAAAATGAAGTTCGACAATGGATACGAGCAAAATTGGACGGACGTGATATTTCGCATAGCCGAGGTGGTCCGCGGCCGGCTATGCGAAATAAATTGAAGTATTTCGCGGGAGAAGACGTAGACGGCATCTTTTACGACGAAGAGCTGCAAAAGGTCGCGCTTCTCAAAACCTTCAAAATGGAGCGCGTGTTGCGAACCAGAGGTCGCGGGGGCAACAAACAGCTCTTGATGAAGTATAAGGGGTATCCCGCCAAGTTTGAACACGTGGGTCCAGGTTTCGACCGTCGATAAGGCATGATTAATACCAAGCCGTTCTCTCTCACGCTCGTGAGCAATGCTTCCATGGATCACTTTTCCGATAACATAACGGTGAGATTCTCAAACATCTTGCCCGAGATATTAGTCTTGCTGGGAGATTGAGAAGTGACCCTGCAGAAGGTGTGGTAGCCGGTAAAATTTTATAACGTGTCCCGAGACGATACACGCATCGTGGGCATTAAGTACGCCATGTCGCGCCAGCCCACGCATTCCAAATTCAGCTTTGAAATGCCTCAGAGCATCATGAAGAATCCCAAGGAGCTGGTGAACCTCGTCAACGCGGTCATAGCCGAGCATCTGCACGCCGTCAACTTTTTCCTCTTCGAGGAACGCAAGAAGACGGCGAGCGTTAATCCGGCCGTCACTCATCCCGAAACCTTGCCCGACATTTCTTTCGACGGGTATGTAGAAACGGTGGTGCGCACAGTCAAACCGTACGCCCTAAGTAAGCACGAAGCTTTGGGCGACGCTCCCCACGCGAAGACCAGGCCGAAACCCAAACCGGCAAGACCCACCCAGGGTGCGCCTCGTCCGGTGTAACCGACGGTTCGTCTCAGGCGAAACCCAAACCCGACGCCACACCCTACGCACTGCAACCGATGCACGAGGACGCGCCTTCGCAGCCAGACCAACCCGTCGAGCCACTACATCAACACCCTGTAGATCCGTATATTGGGTTTCCATAGAAACGTTCATCTATTGCAAACTAGTGGCCCCGCAAGTGGTGGGCGATACCTTCGTGCAGGTCATAGAGACCGTGGCGGTAGAATACGAAAGAAGCTACAACACCTACATGACCGACGAAAGGACGTTCTTCCCCCCAAAATTGGGTACCCTTTATTCAACAAGACTTCAAAACGTTAAACATATATCTAAGGAACTGTTATGGCGATCTGTTGCCATTCACTGACGGATATAGTTCTACTATAGTTCTCACCTTCCGACCCAAACCGCAACAATGTATGTGCAAATTGCCACGCGGTACTACCTCGAACAAGCGGGCGGCGCCTTCGACGATCGCCATTTCATTCTGTACAGGGGCAAGACTACCAAAAAGGCAGGGGCCTCTTTTCCGTCCTAGAAGGACTCTTAAAACGGTGCTGTGCTTTTTAAAGAGCGGTGCAATGGCGGTCGGAAAGGAGGCGCTAAAGGTGGGTGCTCACGTGCTCTCCGATGTGGCCACCGCGGGAAGGGCGCCGAAGGAAGCGTTTAAACGGAAGCTGAAGGAGGTCAGGGCCAATTTAATGCGAAAGGCCGACCAAAAGCTCAACGCCATGCTCGGTTCCGGAATCAGACGCCTCAAGAGAATAAAACGAATCAAACCCAAAAACAGCAAACAGTCGAAGCTTAAACGCGGTAGGAGCAAGGTGCAAGACGTTTTCTCGTAATGGCAGCCGAAGCCGTGCACATGAGTTCCGAACTCGACCTCTTTAAAGATGTTCCCGTTCGTAGTCTTGGTTCGTTTTCCTAAACACGCAAAACACGCTGATGAAGAATGCGCCCATCATTTTTCATTATTCGGGAAATGCAGGCGATTAGCTAGACTTGACTTACGTCGTACTCGAGCTCATGGTGCGCGTTTTAGTTGACAAGGGAGCTGCCGTATGCGCCGAATTTAACGTCGCTTTGGTCTACAACTCCTTAAATTCCCTGTTTCAACAGGTAGAGTTATCGCTGAACAGCGTCAGCGTCTCCATGCCACAGATGGTATACCCTTATAGAACCTTCCTTGAGACGCTTCTCAATTACTCCGAAGAAGCCATGAGCAGCAAACTAGGATGCTTCCTTTGGAGAAAGGACACGGCCGGCATCATGGTCGTTTTCGTCGGCAATACGGTCTTTCAGTGGCGTCACGGGTTTACCAAAGGCGGAAACGTGGTTCTACTCATCGGCCCTCTGTCCAACGTTTTCTTCAGGCAGGAAAATCTGCTTCTCAACAACGTCAGCATGACAATCAAGCTCAGTCCTTCCTCCCCCGATTTTATTTGTTTTTGGACTCGAAGGACTTTAAGGGATACGCCGAAACCCAGCCTGCCACGCTGCGTTTAAAAGCCGTACGTCCCTCGCCAACCATCAAGCTTGCTCATCACGTTGTTCTGGCAAAGAGCAACGCAAAGTTCCATCTCAAGGATGTAAGTTTTCACGCCCTCAGTATCCCAAAGAGTTCAGAGCAATGACGTTTAGCGACATCTTCATAGGGAAAATTTTCAGAAGGGTGGTAGTGACCATGGTCACAGACAAGTCTTACTCCGGCGATTTTAGCAAAAAGCCTTACATTCTCCAACATTTCAAGCTCAACTAGTTTTACCTTTACGTGAACGGACAGCCCATTCCCTCTCAACCCCTACAACCCGACTTTACAAACGACCACTATATCCAATGCTTTCAAATCCTGCAGGACGGCCTCAGAATTCACTTCAAAGACGAAGGGTCCCTCATCGCTAGACAATCGTACCCGGTAGGATATACAGTAATGGCTTTCGATCTCACTGTGGACACGAGCGCCAATGAATCTCACATCTCGGGCCAGCGCCACGGCACCGTGTCTATAAGCATCGGTTTTACCGACAAATTGACAGAACCAGTCATTCTTCTGGTGCTGGCGGAAATACATCGCACGCTCAAAATAGACGGCAATAGATCCATCTTGGTATCATGAACACGTTCCACATTCAGCGCTTTCTATCCAAATGCCCCTCTACGCGTTTTCACTTTTTAGGCGTCTAACCTTGCGATAAGCTACCCGAAGTTCGCGGCATTCCAAACATTGCCATGGCTCTAGTCGCCAACACCGACCCCAGCACCAAATCTGGTAGACGCTGGGTTTGCATCTTTGTCGACACAAACGGACGCGGAGAATACTTTGACAGTTACGGAATGGCGCCCCTTTCCGCCCATTTTCTTCGGCTCCCAAATTTCGTCTGCGGGACGCAATGGAAAACCAACGCCAGAAGGCTTCAAGGTAATAACAGCACCACCTGTGGGTATTACGTCATCAATTACCTCATCCACCGCTACTCCGGCCTACCTAAGCATAAGTTATTTTCCAAATTTCGCGGCAATAGTTACGTGCATAATGAACACGTCATTAGCAAGACCTACAAACGCGCGTGCCGTGCCAAGTGCTCTCACGCCCACCAGACCTGCCTGCCTGCCTGTGTATGTAAGTACGCGCGTGTGTGTACGGTATCGTTTCTATCCATCTCATCTTCCGGTTGCGCATTTTCGTTCTCTCTCTATTTTTGCGTGTGTGCTTTCAGAACACGCTCCTGCTCATATAAAAGAACGTCGCGCCATAGCTCTCCTCATTCAGCACGGAGCACGCGCACGCAGCCACGCCGCCCAGGTTAGTCCGCACCTATATTTTTGCAACGTTCTGTCTTTGTTTCCTCGATGTCCATAACACGTCTCTCTTGTTTCAGTGCCGCGGCATTTCAAACCCCAACAGCCAAAAAGACCCGAGCAAGACACAGACTTCGCATCAACGATGACGAGGTCGCACGGCAACCCAGCAGCGACAACTCCGTGAACCAACCGCGCGCAGTTGTGGGTCCTCTGTCAGACATCTACTTTCTCAATCCGCAACAAAGCAAATTCGTGTGTGCGGGCTTCTCACCCTTGTCGCAGCCAAACCTGGTGGTCACCATTGCAAACTGCGGTCAGCGTAATGCGGTAGTCCTGGGTTCCTCAGAGTGGCACAAATTGGTCGAAGCCACAATCATCATTCACAAACGCCTGCTCGACCCAGAGAGTACGCTGCAGGAATATCAGTTCAGCAACAGCGTCACCATTTTGTTCAAAAACGTGTTCGGAATGCTAAAAGTCGTCCTCAAAGACTTTCAAGGTTCTTCCGTCATGCTTAAGCACCAAGAGTTCAACGCGCTGGACAGCCTGTACCGAATCATCACCGTCAGCATGTGTCACAAAAAGAAAGAAGAAATGGACGTGCAAACTCAAATCATGGCATACTACAAGTACATGCTTCACAACCACGCCTCCAATGCTGCCTTCAATGAGATAAATTTTACCCAGTTCACCAAGTATATACGGTGAGCCAATTTTAGAACATTCCTGGTGGTGGACCATTTCCTCAAACCACCTTTCACACTATGCATCAAACAAAATCAAAACTGGTGCGCATGTATTTCTATCCGTGTTCCTCTCTTACCGCACTCAGTAGCCTCCTCTCGTCCCTTCCCAACACATCCGGCATGGGGTACAGAAACCACCTCTCCGTGTACTGCGAAGGCATCAATGTGTTTAAAAACTACGAAGTGGAGGGACATCCCCAAAAGAATGTCCCTTATGCGCTCCGTTTCATCGATGACCCTAATACGGCAAACCCATCTCCGTCAAAGTTCACAGCTGCGAAAGCAAAATTCATTTTGTGCTTTCCAACAGCAGTTTCAACGACATCCATTTCAAATCAGACTCGTGGCGTTCCAGCAACGGCGACGAAGAAGAAGAACAGAACCAATCAGCCAATCAATTGTTCCAATTTGTTGCCGCAAGGGGATTATACATCATTTTCTACGAACAACAATATATCTCCGCAGCTAAAATGCAGCAAATGATAAACTAAGAACGTACGTGCTACGGTAGATGCTTAATGGCACATTTGAGCAATGCCTTATCCTACATTATACCCGATCACACACACGGAGATTGGATGTTTACCGTCGATGAAAACAGAGTCATCGTCCAAGATGAACGCCATTTCAAAAACAACGTTTGGTGATAAAACCCACTGCCGCAGGATGTGCAACGGACTTTTCCCCACCACTGTTTTCCTGCTCGCCTTCCTGTGTAACGCTTCCGGCAGATGTGGCGGCAGCGTTTCCAACGATTTCCTGCTGATGCTCGCCTTCCTGTACCTTATCTCAACCAATTAACCCTTCCGATGGATGTGGCTTTCCAACGAACCTTTTTACCACCACCACCACCACCACCACCACCACCACCACCACCACCACCACCACCACTCTCTTCCTGTGTTATAAACCCTAGTTTCCTGCTCGAGTAGCCTATATATCCCCTCCAATTTTTATCGCCTCACAGAGCACCCATCTGGCGTCCTGGTATGCCCGACGTGTCATGCACAACGCACCACTGCTCCTGCTGTAACGCCCAAGTGCTCAATCATCGTTGCACGCGCCTTTGCTTCAAGTGCGAAGTTCGCTATCTTCAAGATCTCTCCAAACTTCGCCAACAAATACAAGATTTTCACTACAAGTACGTCAACAGACTCGTACATGACTTTCCAGTTCTTCTCTGTGCTGTTCAAGTTTCTGCAAAAGCAAAGACGCATCCTAGTTCTCCTGCCTCAGGAACGACAAGTACTACTCGAAAACGGAAGCGTCATCTTCTCACGCTATCCTCCTGTAGACATGGACGTCATGTGTCAGCAGCCACCCATTCACTTCCAACGTATGTGCGCACCATACCGTCGGTACAAACGCCACTACAACCTACCTTCTCAAGGAGCTCATTTGAACGGTCCACCTCCGTTCATCAAAAACTGCAACCTGTGTGCCAGAGGTGAAATATGACCGAAAACGCCCTTCGTCAACTGCAAGAGCTCTCCAACAATACAGACATTCTCAGCATTTCTGCACTGCAACAAAACTTGCATACGACGTGCTTGGCGTCAGATCCCTCCCCACCAAGTACGGCAACAGAACAGTTGTGAAAATCGACGAAGAACCCGAAGTGTTTCTACCTGAAAGATTCGGAAAGGCTACCCCGGAAATCATTCAATACCTCAACACCTCCAAGTTCACCCTAACCTACCAAGGCGAAGAACAGCTCGCAAACGGCTTCAAAAACATATCGTCAAGTTATCACCAAAATGAACTGCGAAATCGATCCCGTGCATATAGGAAACAACCTTCTCAAACTACTCTTTCTACCCCAACTTTCCGCTAATGGAGAATTTTCTCAAGTCTCATTACTATCGACCGAAATCTCCTTCTTTGACAATAAAAAACTCTTGTACAGTAATCAAAAAAACAGTGGCAAAAACTTTTGTGCTCCTAGTATTCAATTATTCCTCAAAATGTGTATTCAGTTCTTTAAGTTCATATCACAATATTGCATTCAGTGTCATTTCTCTCCATAAAAATGTAAATCACACATATTCTTAAGTTTGTCATTCAGTGTTCTTATTATGTCTTTCTCATTTATGTACCATTAATAATTATATGTTTTCCAATATATCATATTATTAATCTCGTATGTACCTCTGTATTGTAAACAAATTATAAATAAAGAAGCCCCTATTTAAGCAATTGCGATAACGCTAATCCTTCCGCTCAGGGCGCTTTACAAACTTACCGCCATCGCTCTTAATCCGCGGATTAACAGCGGTACTACCACCCCTAGCGGCAGGATTATCCTTAATCCAATTGCTTAAGTAGGGACTTTAACTACTGGCGAAGCAGCGTCTAGACGGATTTTCTCTGGGTTCTCCGGTTTCCCCCGTCATTCATTCCACCAACTAGTCCATCATAACCTTTCCTTTCATCTATTTCGCTTTCATTTCATATCATCTTCTTCCTCACTCTCATACATGGTACGGGCAGATACCCCGTTCCGGGTTCTGCATTCTCTGATTCAATGTCTGTCTGGTCCTCTACAGGTCTCTGACCCTAGGCGCGGTTATAAATACTAGGAAGTTAAGACCCATAAGAGGAGGGTAAGCCGACTGAGCAACTAATAAAGTATGGTCCAGAAATGCTGAATTTTTAATGTAAAATTTGAGACTAATTACTTATAAATTGCAGTTTTCTCTAATGTCACACAAGTTACTTCATATCGTAAACAAGGGAGTGAAAAGTGACGAGACTAAGGGAATGACGAGAGGAAGAGTGACAAAAAACGAGTCCAACGGAGTGACAGGTGACGACACAAAGGGAGAGGCAAGAGAAGATAAAAAGAAAGTGAGAAAAGACGCAAAGAAGGGAATGGCCAGAGACGACACAAAGTGAGCGACCAGAGACAGCAGGAAGCGAACGGCAAGAAACGAGACGAAGGGATGAAAACAGTCAGCACAACGGAATGACAGGTGACAAGATGAAGAGCGAGACAAGTGAAGAGAAGAAGGGAGTGAAAAGAGACGAAGCGTAGGGAGTGAAAAGGTAACGAGACAAAGGGAGCAAATAGAAAGGAGATATTGGGAGTGACTGGTAAGAAAACACGAGAGAAGGGCGTGACATGTGACGAAACGAAAGGACTCTCAAGACACTAGACGAAGGGAGACACAACTGACAAAACTTATGGAGTAATAGACGAGACAAAGGGAGTGACAGCTGACGAGAACAAGGGAGTGACACAGCACGAGAGCAAGGGAATCGCAGGTAAGACAATAAGGGGAGTGACAGGAGATTAGACTAAGAAAGACAGGTGACAAGACAAATGGAGTGACAGCTACGAGAACAAGGGAGTGACAGGTGACGAGACGAAGGGAATGAAGATGACGAGATCAAGCGAGTGACGGGTTACGAGACCTGGGAGTAACAGATGACGAGACCAAGGGCGTGACAGGTGACGATAGCAAGGGAGTGACGTCGTCTTCCGTGGTGTAGTTGTTAGCTACTGGCCTCTAGTTCCCGAGGAAGCAGGTTTAACCCCGGTGGAGGGCGGTGGATTTTTTCGAGCGTAAACATCCTTAGCATGACTTCCTTGGGAAGGGAAGTAAAGCCGGTGGTCCCGTGTCGTAGATTGACGGCACGTAAAAGAACCTCAAGCCTGATAAAGAGGCCTCCTAGCAACATTTCAGGCCTTTACGCGTAATACAGAATGGGACGGTAATGACCACAGCAGTTAAAGTGCGTCCATAAATAAAGCTCAATTTAATTTAATTTACCAAGGGAGTGACAGCAGACGAGAGGAAGGGAGTAAAGGAAGACAGACCAAAGCGGTGACAGGTGGCGAGACAAAGGGATTGATAGGTGAAGAGTCCAAGGGAGAGACACCAGACGAAAACGAGGGAGTGACAGGCGACGAGACTAAGGGAGTGACAAGTGGCGAGATGAAGAAGGTGACAAGTGATGTGATCGAGGGAGTTACGGGTGAAGGGACAAAGGGAATGGCGTGCGGAGATCAAGGAAGTAACAGGAGACGAGCCGAAGGGAGTGATTGGTAACAAGAGCAAGGGAGTGACAGGAGACGAGACGAAGGGTGTGACAAATGACGAGAACAAGGTCGTGAAAGGAGACGAGAACAAGGATGTGACAGGTGACAAGACGTAGGGAGTGAGAAAAGACGAGACAAAGTTTAGACAGAAGAGGAAAAATACGAGTGACAGATGACTGGACCAAAGGAGTGAAATAAGACGAGATCAAGGGAATGACAGGAGACCATATGAAGGGAGTTACAGGTGATGGAAGGAAGGGAGTGCCAAGACGGGACCAAAGGAGTGGCTTGTAAACAGACAAAGGGAATGAATGGGACAGAACCAACGCAGTGACAGAACAAATGGTGTGACCAAGGGCGTAACAGGTGGCGACATGAAGAAATGGTTGGTGACGAGATCAGCGGAGTCACAGGAGACTAGAGAAGTGAGTGACAGGCGACGTGATCAAGGAAGTGACAGGTGAAGAGGCAAGGGGAGTGATATGTGCGGAGACCAATGTAGTGACAGGTGACGAAACTAAGGGTTTGACACGAGGGGAATGGTAGTTGTCATGTCCAAGAGGGTGACCGGAGACGAGAAAAAGGATGTGATAGGTGACGAGACGTAGGGAGTGCAGGAGACGAGAGGAAGGCAGTGAAAGGTAAAGGCAGTGAGTGTGTAACCGGTGACGAAACGAAGGGAGTGAGACAAAGGGGGTGACGGGTGACAAGAGCAAGGGATTAACAGATAACGAGATAAACGTGGTGACAGGTGGCGAGACCAAGGGGGTGACAAGTGAAGAGCCCAAGGGAGAGTCACCCGACGAGAACAAGAAAGTGACAGTGACGAGACTAAGTGTGTAACAGGTGCCGAGACCTAGGGAGTGACAGTTAACAGAGAAAGAGACTAACAGGTGAGGAAACCAAGGGAGTGATGAGTGACGAGACGAAGAAGGTGGCATGTAACGTAACCATGGGAGTGATAACTAAAGAGAGAACGCGAGTGACATGTGTGGAGACCAAGGTAGTGATAGGTGAAGAGATAACGGGAGTGGTAGGTAACGAGATCCTGGGAGTGGCAGAAGGTTACACCATCTTCTCGTTGTTGGAGGGGCTCTTGTGCAATAAAAACCTTGCAGGCTGTACTGGTGGTGCTTGGCTTCGGTATGGTCACCCATACAAGAGAGGCTGCGAGTTGCCAAACTAAGAGGCGACTTACCCTAGCCAAGGTGGGCTGCATACGCCGGAGGCTGCATGACCAAAGGAGTGTTTGATCTCTAGTATGCAAAAAACCTAAGCCAAGGTGGAACGGCATATGTCGATGACTGCATGGCCTAGAGGGAGCAGGGATGTGAATATGCGAACTACGGGTACCAGGTGCCCTCCAGTTTCAATTAGCTTTCCTGCAGCTTGGGAAACTGCAGGTGACAATATAACTCCAGTTTTTACAGGACACTATTGATCCTCAAAATATTGAAACCGAGGATGCACCCTCATTCGCATCAAGTATAGAAGTACATCCAACGCCCCAACATGTCAAGAGGGAAGTGCTCATGGAAAAGGAGCTGCTGAAAGGCCCAAGCACGAGTCCGGTGGGCAAAAGCAAAAAACGTCTTTTGAAAGGCTCCAGCTAAAACACCAAAAACTTAAACTGGGAGGAGCGACGAGAAAGCGCTTTAAGTGGCTGACGAAACATGGTCACAAATCGGAGGGAGCCCGAATTTTGACCTTGAAGCCAATTAAAGAAAAGGAAGTAACACTAAAAGGACCCAATCCAAGTATTCTACACCAGAGGTAAAGCCCAAAAAAGCCAAACAAAGCAATTGTGATGTGGAGGTCGGTGAACATAACACCAGGGAGATTATGCTCGCATTCGACTCTGGGAGAAGGGCGTCATCCGAGTGAGTTTCCCTCCCCCAGATCTTTTCCAGTAGGCCGGCGGTCGGCGGACATAAAACACCATGGGACTGTTCCCCACGTGACCCTGGAGGAGGGCGACACCCGAGTGGCTCTCCCTCCACTGAAAGCTTTTTCTGTGGGCTGGCACCTTAAAATTTTAATCCGGCCTCCATTATAGGGTGTAAGTGATACACCACTTACACGCGCCAACCCCAAAAGGGGAATACTACCGAAGAAACTTGGTGGGGTTGACAGCTACCTAGCAACCGTATGCCGGCTCTCAGGGCGGTACCGGAGGACCTTGAGGCGTGTCACAAACCCGCATGGACGGAAATTCGCTCAGACATTCCCAATCGCCCATGGGTATCGGGAACCACTGCCCCGCTGAGTCCTGTCGTCCTCCGTGATGTAGTGGTTCTCATGCTATCTTCTAGTTCCGGAGGTTGCGAGATATAACCCGGCGGAGGGCGATGGATTTTTTCGAGCGTAACAATCCTTAGCATGGCTTTCTTCGGAAGGGAAGTAAAGCCGGTGGTCCCGTGTCGTAGATTTACGACACGTATAAGAAACTCAAGCCTGACAAAGAGGCTTCTAAGCAAACTTTCCGGTCTTGCGCGCCCAATATAGAACGGGAAGCTGGGGGCCACAGTAGTTAAAGAGCGTCCATAAACAAAACTCAATTTCATTTCCCGCCGAGTCCAACCAAATCCAAACCACACCCTTACTGGTGGGGCTCGGACGGTTGGCCCAGCGTACTTATATTAACGGCAGACGTACCACGAGTGCTCATGGTCCGCACCGCCCGCACCACGGAAACTAAAGGGGGTTCGGCGGACAGCAGGAGCTGCCTTCGTGTGCTACAGCTTTCTCTGCACGAACATACAAGCAGATGGCTAGCTGTGTTTGTGTGGGTATACTGGCTGCCGGCTTTCCCCACACCATGCTAACTAAGGAACAGCTGGAAGCTATTCAAGGATCAGTCTTAAATAAAATTCTGGAACAAATGGAAGAGGATCGAAAACTCATGTTCCTTAACTTTCAAACCAAGCTGGCTGATGCTTTTCTGCGATGCAGAAGGTGCTGCAAAATGGCTTTACGGCATCGCAGAAAAACTCGGGTCATTGGAGGGGGCTAACTCAAAGGCCGTGGAGGAAAATGTATCCCCTCGCAGTATGGTCTTAGCTGGCTACTTCCACAACAGCCTGAACGACTCCACGGAGAAAATTCGACTTCATCGCACAATGAAGAACTCAAAGTGAAAGAATGGAGAGTGCTTAAAAGGACTATCGAAGGGAATGCCATTCAGCTCACCGTTTCCATATACAACGTTTCTGCTGAGAGACTCAAAAATAAAGCTGTTAGGATAAGCTTTAAATTTGGCCAAGTTCAACTTAGGCCAAAAGGAAAGCTATTAAAAGATTTCGAAGGGATCTTGACTAAGGGTGCTCCTGGAAAGAGACATACTAGAAAGGCAGAGATCCTTCCAGTCTGAAAGTCCTTCTGGGTCCTCTATAGTAAGGGCTTTGCCGTCAGTAAAGGAAACGCCCAGTCAGATAGCCCGAAACAGGTGGATAAAGCCAAAACAAAACTGTCATAAATAGAGGAAATACCCAATTCAGATGGACGAAACAGGTGGATAAAGCCAAAACAAAAGCTGCGGCTCAAAAGCTCTCTGCAGCAAAGCTGAAGTCAAAAGACGTTATAGCCAAAAGAGAAGAAAACGGGAAGTAAAAGACGTGAAAAAACGCCTAAAGAGCTATAAATAGCCCGTTGTCTTAATATGCCATCAAGCAGTTATAGGAGTATCAGGTGTGTCCAGATAAACCTTCAGAATTCCAAAGCAGCCTCGTAGGTGCTCAGCTAAGCCTAGTTCGGGAACACGTGGGTATAGCGTTTATACAGGAGTTATGGGTCTATAACGTCCAAGTGAACGGGCTTCCAACAACCATTAGTAAGTTACTATGTAGTATCGATCATGAAATTCGTAGGGCTGTACTTTCACTTAGTAAAGGTGTTAAATTTCTCCCGATTCCAGAATATATTTTCAGATATATAGCAACAGCAGTGATAGAGGTACCGTCATTTCGGGGTAGTCAAGAGGTAGTCATTGCCTCGGCCTACTTCCCGTGTGAATCTGAATCAAGCACTGCAAAAGAAGATCCAAGCACGTCATCATCTGCTGTGACGGAAACGCGCACCACAAGGTTTAGGGAAGCAGAGATACCATCAGTAGAGATGAGTCCTCTTAGAATACTTGTTAAATAATAATATTGATATTACTTCAGTAGAGGTGAGTCATATTAGAACATTTGTTAAATAATAATAATATTGATATTATCAATGGAGAAGACGAACCTACTTTTGTTGACACTAAATGGCATGAGGTTTTGGATCTAACCTTGGCCAGTCCTTATGTTAGCAATATGATTAAAATTGATACGTTTCCAGCGAAGCCTCGGCATCAGATCATAGACATCTAAGATTTGAAATAGAGACGAGCTATACTGATAAAATAGAAGTCAGAAATCCTCAACTATCCGACTGGGTAACCTATCCAGCATACCTAAAGTCGGAAGTTGAAGATTGTGACACACATTTAGAGACTATCTGTGAATTGAAGTAGTAATGGGCAGGACTGAGGTGAATATATGCAGATTATGTTTAGAAGAAAGAAAAAAAATCCGCAAGGCATATAAGATGTGAATGTCAAACAATTGCCCGACAGACAAAAGACACCTGGAGTTTGCTTTCCAACTTTTTCACTGACTGACAGAAGACGAGACCAAGGGAATAATACGTGACAAAGGCAAGGGAGTTGTAGGAGACAAGACAAACGGAATGACAGGAGATGAGACGTAGGCACTAACAGGAAACAACGCGAAAATGGTGACAAGAATTGCGACGAAGGAAATAACAGAAACGAGACGAGGGGAACGACAGGAGACGAAACCAAGAGAGTGACAGGAGGCGAGACAAACGGAACCACTGCAGACGAGACGAAAGGAGTGACAGTAGATGAGATCAAGGGAGTTACAAGACAAGAGATGAATGAGTGAGGGGTGATGGGACTAAGCGTGTTAAAAACAAAAAAAATTAAATTGAGTTTTCTTTAACTGCTGTGGTCCTTAGCGTACCGTTCTATATTGGGCGTGAAAGACCAGTAATTTTGCTCAGAGGCCCCTTTATCAGGCTTGAGGCTCCTTTACGTGCCGTACATCTACGACACGGGACCACCGGCTTTACTTCCCTTCCGAAGGAAGCCATGCTAAAATTTTTACTCCCGAAAAAATCCACTGCTCTCCACCGGGTTTGAAGCCGCAAACTCGGGAACTAGAGGCTAACATGGTAACTACTACACCACGGAGGACGACTGACAAGGGGGTGATGACGGGAGTGCCATGTGACGAGACGAAGGGAGTGACAGGCGTCGAGACCAAGGCTTTAAAGGAGAAGAGACGAAGGGGTGGCAGGTGACGAGGCCACGAGAATGACTGTTGATCAGATGATCGGAGTGTGAGAGGACGATACAAATTGAGTTACAAGAGACGAGATGAAAGGAGCGACAGGAGGTGAGACAAAGAGAGTGACAGGTGACGAGACTAAGGGTGTGAAGACTGACTTAAGGAAGGGAGTGACAGGAGACGAAGAGAAAGTCAGGGACGAGATTTGGGAGTGACAGAAATCAAGACCAAGAGAGTGACAGTTGACTAGTAAAAGGGAGTGACAAGAGATGAGCCGAAAGGAGTGAAGGAGACCAGATCAAAGGAGTGACAGGTGACAAGAGCAAGGGAGTAACAGAAGACGAGTTC
Source organism: Deroplatys truncata (assembly GCA_030765065.1). NCBI lineage: Eukaryota > Metazoa > Arthropoda > Insecta > Mantodea > Mantidae > Deroplatys > Deroplatys truncata. Next base: position 423,480,824 of record CM060990.1, read on the forward strand.
GTGGGACTGACAGGCGACAAGTCCAAGGCACAGAGACAAGTGAAGAGTTAAGGGAGAGACACCCGACGAGAACAAGGAGTGACAGGTGATGTGATTAAGGGAGTATCTGTTCACGAGATCAGGGGAGTGAACAGTGAGGAGAGGAAGAAGGTGACAGGGGACGTGACTAAAGGAGTGACATAAGACGAAAATAAGGGAATGACAATGACAATGCCAAGGAGTGACAAGAGACGAAGGAGTATCCAGTCGAGACGTAGAGAGTGACAGATGACGAGATCAAGGGGATAAAGGTACAAGACCATGGGAGTGACAAGAGACGAGGTGCAAGGAGTGACATGTAATGACACGAAAGAAGGTGCGAATAGACCAAGGAGGTGACAGGAGACGAGACGAAGGGTGTGACAGGTGACGAGGCCACGGGAGTGACAATTGACGAGACGAACGTAATGACGTTGGACGAGACGAAGGGACTGACAAGAAAGAAGACGAAGGGAGACACATGGTGAGACGTAGGGAGTGTCATGAGACGAGAGCAGATAAAAGTAGTGACAGGTGACGAGACGAAGGGAGTGACAAGAGAAGAGAGAAGGGAGCGACCGTTGGCGAGACCAGATTGTCGTCTTCTGTGGTCTAGGGGTACCATACTAGCCTCTAGTTCCCGAGGTCGCGCGTTTAAAGCCGGCGGAGGCGGTAGATTTGTTCGGACGTAAAACTCCTTCCTTCGGAAGGAAAGTAATGCCGGTGGTCCCGTGTTGTAGATTTTCGGCTCGTAGAAGAACCTCAAGCTTGATAAAGAGGCCTCTGAGAAAACATTCCGGTCTTTCACGACCCGTATAAAATGGGACGCTAAGAACCATAGGAGTTAAAGAGCGTCCATAAATAAAACTCAATTTCATTTAGACACCAAATTAGTGACAGGAAACTAGAGCAAGGAAGTGACTGGTGGCGAGACTAAGGCAGTGAAAGATGGCGAGACGAAAGGAGTGATAAGAGACGAAACGAAGGAAGTAACAAGAGATGAAATTGGAAATGGAATGGCGAGGCGGGCGCCAGGCAGGGCGAGACGTGTCGCAAAATGAGACGTGTGGCCAGAGGTGGGGCGAAGCGAGAAGAGCCGAGGGGCGAGGCGAGGTGAGTGGTGAAGCGAGACGATACCTGTGAGGAGGCGAGTGGCGTCGCAAGATGAGTCTCGTCTCCTAGGAACACATAGTTTAGGACATTATAACAATTAATAGTTGATCGGTGTCATGAAAGATGTGATCAACAAAATGCTGCAAACCTCTTAAGTACTCAATATTCAGAAAATTATACCGAATATTCCTTGACTCTATCATGCTAATCTTCTTAGAAAGATAATATTTAGAATCAGCGAAGGGCACATATCCACATCTGAACCAAAACATAGAATTAAAATTAAAGTTATTCCTACTGTGATTGTGGAGAGCAGATTCAGTAAATTAATTGATTTTTGACTTTTTTTAACGTGTTACAGGCGGTTTTGAAACCCCATAGGTATACAATCTTTGTTAAGTATACCATCTCCAAAAGTTTGTTATATATTCTTTAGATTTCTTTCAAAATGTAAAATGAAAATATAATATAATATGTATTATATACAGGATGTTTCAGAATTCGACCGATTAACTTTAAGGCATTATAGAGGGGTGTTGGGGGAACAATTGGATATAGGGTACTTATTGTCCCAGAGAGCATGCTTTCGTGCAATAAGCCAAAGCAAATTTGAGCCAGTACGCCACTGATATCACACCAATCGTGTATGCAAGCATTTGCTGCACTACCAAGAAGTATACATGTGTGGTTCAGAGGTAAAGTAGGGAGTTCTCAAGCCAGCGACACCAGATTCCAAGTTCAAGTACTGCCGAATATTTCTCTATCTTTTATTTATTTTCGTTCTTCAAATTGTTGATTGTGAGGGATATTTAACACTGCACTGCTCCATTTGTTATTACCGCTGCTGTTAACTGTAATCAAGCAAATCAAACGAATAAATTTTGAACAGGAATGCACAACATAAGATAATGTAACGTTCTAAACATACACATGATATGTAATCAGAATCCTTTATGGAGGTGACTATAAAATGGCATTACCATTACCTGGGACCAATACACGATCGTGCTTACGAATTGAACAAATACGCTGTTAGCTCTGGAAAAGGAATAACTTGTGTACCGTGGGCTCCAAATGTTTTCCGATGGACCAAGGGGTGCAAAGGAAGAGGGGGAAAAATTTTTTATCGACTAGTCATGCCTGGCTGTAGCCAGCGTGCCGGTATCGTCTCAAAGGTCACATTTACTTCTGTGTATGCATTCAGGGACCTGACTCTAAGAAGAAAGATGACGAAACCAAATACTTTTCTCTTTACTAGAACTATTCAAGCGAAATAAATTAACATTTTCTTTGCATAATATGTTGTTTAAAAATCAAATATTGCGCTCTTTATGCGGATGCTACACAAGTTAAAGATTCAGTAATTATCTTGAGAAACAAGGTTCGCATAATGTATATCTTGTTTTTAACGTTTGTTGCTAGTAATAAATAATAATATTAATAATAATAGTTTCATAATTATCACCAATAGAACGTCTACGCGTGCTCCGAGGGTATTTATTAACTTGAATATAAGATCGTTTTGCTTTTTAATTGTCATAGATATCGATCACAACGTTTAGCGCTAAGTGTGTAGTTCCATACAGATAGCACATTCAGTTCTGATAATATTTAAGTAATGTTTTAAAAATATGGCAGCAAAAGTAATATTGATGTCAAATTGTTGAAGCAGTTTGGAAACAATTAAGTATAACATTAAATTTTCTTCAAAATGAGATATATTTTGCGTTTGTTACTGAAAAATCTGATGTGTTACACTCACATGACTTCTCTACTCTTGTACAAACTATTTTTACAAACGTTTATTTTCCATATACTTCATGTTAATCGGGATGTTACTCTTATTGCTAATTTTCTTGTAGATGCAAGGGGAATATGGTAGTATTTAAGCGATAGTCAAATCTTTTAAGAGCTGGTTGCTATGTGGCGCATTCCATTCTCTTTGTATGTCCAGGACATACAAAATGAATAACGAATTCCCATTTGAGAAAAAGTATTGGAAAATTTAAGGGAATAACAGCAATATCTCGAAAATGGTTCACTCAACAACAAAAAATGTGTATGACATAAATTGTTTATTTTAACGCGATTCTACATTTTTTGTGTAGTAAAATTTTGTCTATCTCTTATGGTTTATCAGTTATGCAAAAGTCGTTCAAAATGAAGAATACTTTTGGGACATTCCCAGAAAATTCGAGATATACATTTAATTTTTCATGAAAATATCTTAAACATAGAATATTTTAATCAAAATCGTTAGAGCAATTTTTGAGAAAATTACAATTTTCGAAAAAATGTTCCATGTAAAGGGTAATCTGGGGGGGGATTTTCTTAAAAACCTTCGTGTCGTATCTCTGGAAGATACTGAACCTAAATACCAAGTTTAGTGTTTATCCGACTGTTCGTTTCTGAGTTATGCTGTTCACAGACACACACACGGACATGTTTCCAAAAATGATTTTTTTGGATTCAGGGGGTCTCAAAACACATATTTCCGGTGAAATCTCGGTATCGAATTTTTGGGTGGAATACAATACTTCCCCTACTTGCTATACGTAGTAGAGAAAGTAAAAACGAATAAAGATTGTTTTATTTGAAACATAATTCCCCTTATATGCACACTCACAAGTGAAAAGAAGAAAAACCGTGCCAGTCGTATAGTGGACGTAGAGTAATAACACCTATTTAGGTATTGTATACAAAATGTTAATAGATACGAGGAAACAACCTTTAGCGCAAAATATGCAGTTTCTATATAGCTGTTTCATTCGTTTAGGATAATATATAAGCTAAATTTTAAAAATAGTGACCCGAAGTGTTAATGCAGATAGGTTGATGTGCTTTTGTTGCAATTGGTTCATTTGAAAGCAATCTATTCTGAAAACTAAATTGCTTTCTAGTTACAAATCTGAAGATGCCCCCCTCCAAAAGAAAAAGGCTTTATATTGCGATTCACGATCTGAATTCATAAAATGCTTCTGTTCTTTGGTCTAGAATGGAATGGAATGTATAACGAAGGGGACTCGACCCCGATCCAGTGAATGAGGATATTGTGCTTGTGACCCTCGAGGGTGCTCTCCCGGGAGGGAGGGACGAGGTGAGAGACACCGAGCGGCCGGAACCAGGATTGACGGCACAGCAATGACAAAGTTCCTAACATTTCCAGATTGAGACGCCCTGACAGTTGGGCAGGCAAACCAGAGACCCCACCCCAAATAGAGGGTCCAACGCCCCCCAAGAAGCGGTCCTTATACCCTGGCAATCAGCCGAAGACCGAAAGAAGGATAAGGTTCCACAGAGAGAATCCTTTTTCTGTGCAACGCCGCACCGGAATACCATCGCCGACACTTCCAATCCTGAAACAGACCTAATGGGGTTAAGGATGAATGAAATGAGGAATGGAGCGATATTCGGGGACTGAGAGAAATCATATCAGCATTCGCCTGACGACCCGGGAAAACTCTCGAAAAAAAAAACGTGGGTCAGATTGGGCGGTAGCCCAGAAGCGAACTAGGGATCTCTCGAATGCGAGTGGCACGCGTTACCGCGGCGCCACCTGGACGTAAACTGGAAGATCCGCAGTTCAAATCTCGGCTATGACATTGAATTTTTCAATCTGATTCTATCTTTCCAACCTTGTCCTACACACGGCTTGAGTGAAAGAGTCTTCTTGTTAATTGAGATGAAACTACAATTACAAACTTCGTTGTAAGTATAAGAAGAATGGAGTAGCTCAAACAATAGTCAGATTTTTATGTGGTGTCTTTGAAACTCCAAGCTCTTTGCATTACCACGAGAATTATGATTAGGAAGAATTATATTTAAATATAGATTAAATTATTATTTTAAACTGAACAAACTAACGTGTTGCATTCACACAACTTTCTGTTCATACCATTCTACAAATTCTTTTTTCTGAATCTCATTTTTCTGTCTACTTCTTATAATCCAGATAAACTTGCAAATCACATTTAGCTCATCTGTGTGTTGTGGGGGTCTGCCTCACATTCAAGAGGTCCCGAGTTAGAATCTCGGTTAAAGTGAAATACCCGGGTAAAGTTTTTTCCAGGGTTTCCTCTTATCCTGAGAAGATGAATGTTTGATTCTAATTTCTAGGGACCTCGGGCCCATTTGAGCATCATTTTAACCATTTCGTTCATTCACCGTCCGTAATGGCCTACCCAGTTAAAGGACTTTAATTAAATACCAAAAGAAAAACTTCACATTCACACACATTTCGTTGTAGTATATGTAGATAAAGCGATAGTCACATTTTCAAAAAGCATATCACTACGTGATGCTTTGAAATTCCATGCTGTTTATATGACCGCGACAAAAACAAAACGAATAGCGACTTCTCTGTTACAAAAAATATTCAAACCAGTAACAAAAAATATCTGGGAATTAGTTAATCTCATAATATATATATATATATATATATATATATATATATATACACACACACACACACACACACAAACTGCGTGCTTTAACGGGGTCTGCATTTCTTATGTATCAAAACTTTGTCCAATCTTTTAGAGTTTACCAATTATACAAAAGTTATTCAGAATGAAGAAGGCTTTAGAGGCTCTTCTCAGTCAGTTCAAAATATACATTTCGTTTGTCATGAAAATATTTTAAACAGTGAGTAATTTAATCAAAATCATTAGAGCCATTTTTAAGAAAATAAATTTCGAAAATTTTTCCATGTAAAGGTTTGTTCAGAATGGGGAAATTTTCTTGAAAATCCTTGTCTCAACTTTGAAAGATGCTGAACTTAAATATCAAGTTTGGTAGTTAACCGACTTTTCGCTTTGGATTTATGTTGTTCACAGAGACGCAGGTATATGGAGGTTTTGCCCTAAAATATGATGTGTTGCATTCGCATGATTTTCTCTACTCACTCTTCTTACAAAGTTTATTTTGCACCTATGTCATGTTAATACCCATAAACCTTCATCACTTATTTTCACAATTGGTTGTAGGTATAACCAGAACATATTAAGCTAAAGCGATAGCCAAATTCCAAAGCTAATCGCTACGTGATAGCTTTGCATTGGTTGGCTACAGAGGGGACTCGGCACTGATCCACATAGTGGATATTGTGCCTACGCCCCACAAGGGGGCGTCTCCGGGAGGCAGGATGAGGCGAGACAAGATACCGGGCGTCCGGAACCAGGAAAAATGGCATAGGAATGCCAGGGTCCCTACGTTTTCAGATAGAGACTCCCCGTCAGGCAGACAGGCAGACCGGGGACTCCACCCAGCACAGAGGGTGTCCAACGGCCCTCAAGGAAATTAGGACACACTCGACAGGCAGCCGAAAGCTGAGGGACGGAGAAACTCACAAAAACATTCTTTTCCCCTGCCACACTGCACCGAAACACCATCGCCGACACTTCCAACCCTGAAACAGACCAACGGATGAAAGATGAAGGGAAATTAGAATGGAGATGAAATGGAGGTCCGGAAATTCGGGGATGTGAGAATCCTTCCCAGCACTCGCCTGGCGACCCGGGAAAACCTCCCGAAGAAACCTATGGGTCAGGAAGGTCGCCCAGAGGAATACAACCCACGACCTCCCGAATGTGAGCCACAGACGTGATAGCTTTGAAATTCTGTTCTCTTTGTATGAACACGAGAAAGAAAAAAAGAAAGAAAAACAATAGCTATTTGCAGTTGAGGGAAGTATAAAGTATTTGAAAATTTAAACTCATAACAAAGAAACTTCCAGAATAGGTAAAACATAAAAGTTATTTGACATAAAATAAAAATGTTATTTGATATAAATTTTATGCTTTAACAAGATCTACAGTTGTTATGCGGTAAGATTTTGTGTCTCTCTCTTACGATTTACTAATTATCAAAAGCCATTGACAATAAAGACTAATTTACAGATTATTCCTAGAAAATGAAAGATATACATTCTATTTATCATGAAAATAGCATAAACATATGTATTTTAATCAAAATCCTTAGAGTCATTTTTGAAAGAATAAAGAATTTCGAAAAATGTCCAATGAAAGCGTAGTTTGGAGTGGAGGATTTTCTTTAAAATCTCAGTGTCGCATTCTTGAAAGAAGTTGAACTTAAACACCAAGTTCGGGTTTTAACCAACCTTTTGCTTTTGAGTTATGTTATTCGTGGACACACACACACACACACACACACACACACACACACACACACACACTTGGACCATTGACTAAAAATAATTTCTTTGGATTCAAGTGTCACAATCGTGATTTCTGGTGAAATTACGACATTGAATTTTCAGATGGAACACAATACATTCTCTACTTACTGTAGCTACGTAGTAGAGAAAGTAAAAATGCTTACTTTGGATTCAGGGGTTTCAAAACTTGAATTCCGTTGAATCTCGTTATTCAATGTTTGTGTGGAATGCAACACTTTCTCTACTTAACTGTAACTACGTAGTAGAGAAAGTAAAAATGTTTTCTTTGGATCCAGGGAGTCTCAAAACGTGTATATCCGGTGAACCTCGTTAATCAGTTTCTTGGTGGAATACAATACTTTCTCTACCTCCTGTAGCTACGTAGTAGAGAAAGTAAAAATGATTTGTTTGCATTTAGGGGGTCTCAAAACGTGTATATCCGGTGAATATCATTCAATTTTTGGGTGGAACACAATACTTGCTCTACTTACTGTAACTACGTAAGTAGTAAAATAAATGAGAGAACGGAGCCTCAAAGGATATGCCGACATCTGATAAGCTTCTTTGTTCTATGCCGACAAGCCCCGCTCCCTCCCTTTGAGGCCTCACATGCCGCCCTGGTCGCGTGCCGCTAGCCCCGCCCCCTCCCTTTGTGGCCTCACCTAATGCCGACTGGTTCTGTGCCGACAGGTCCTCCCCCCTCCCCCATGTGGTCTGGTCGCGTGCCGGTGTCCCCGCCCCCCTCCCTCCCCCATACGCTGGGTGCGTACTCTCCTTCCCCTTTGTGTTCTGGTTGGTTCCCTGTGTATAGGTGGGAGAGTGTGTATTGTTCCTATACGGTGGATACATTCCCGCCCCCCTCATTGTGTCTTGTCTAAATCCCTGCCGTGTGATTGGTTCCCCTGCGGATATGTGGGAGAGTGTGTATTGTTCCTATACGCTGGTGACGTCACCCTGCTCTCATAGCGTCCTGTCTAAATCCCGCCCCTGATGATGGGGGAATGTGATTCTCGATGCCTGCCGCACAACGGCAAAGCGTTTGAGTACATAATTGTATCAATCAATTAGATAATGTTCGTCCATGCATAAAACATTATTGAAAAAAAAAGAATCGCCTTCATATTACAACTAATGCAATTAAACGCTGCTCGTCAATCAATTAAGTATTTTTGATTGATTAATTGTATATGAATTGACTTGCGCACCTGCTTCTAAACCCCCATTTTTACATCTACTAATGTCCACAAATTACACTTCTAATGAAACGCGGCTAGTCGGTCGATGAAAACAATTAAGTATTTTTGATTGATTAATGTAATTGACTCGCGCGCAACTGTTCGCCGTCGTATATGTGTGGTAGCATGTGTATAATTATTACGAGTAATAACATTTATTTAATTATACTTTTGAGGGCAAATATATTTTGGATTTATAACAATATTACAACACTTAGATGAATCCATAGCTGAAAGGACAGAGTTGCCGTGACAGTCGTTATCGTGTGATAATTTCGCTGAAAACCCGCGCGCAACCATTCCTCAACGAAGCACATCACTCGAGTGAGCGGTCGTTTCAAGAACAGTGGAGAGCTAGCATTCACTTCCCCCTCCCTCGTTGTACAGAGCGCCTCTTGCAGACCGCGTGCCCTCTAGGTGAGAGAGCGGTAAGCTGCCTCTTCCGGTGGATGACGAAGATGCCGGAAGTAGACATTTTTAAAAAGTTTAACGAATGCACTGTGGCGGCCATGTTCACACCAAGGAAAGCTAGCATAAATCATTTGTTTATATTACAAAATCAGACTGTGATATAATATTCAAAAACATTCCAATCATTGAAGATTACCTACGCCAAGAAAAAAAGTTTGCGTGTGATGAGATAATTGTGCCAATCAATTAGGTAATGCGATATTGAAAAAAAGAAAGAAAAAAAGAAACAATGTTTATATACTGCTAATGTCTGGCCATCATGCCTCTAAAGGAGTGAAGTTATTAAAACGCTGATCGATGAATACAATTAAATATTTTTATTAATTAATGTAATTGACTTGCGCACCTAGAGCTATCTCATCCATTTTTCACCTACCATGGACATCTCACTTCTAATGAAACGACACACGTCTATCGATGAAAAACAATTAAGTTTTTTATTAATTAATTGTATATGAATTGACTCGCGCACCTGGTTGTTCTCGTATATGCGTGATTATTACGCGTGTATAACTATTACAGCTAATAACGTTTGTTTAATTCTTCTTTTGAATGGAGGGTTTATAAAAAATATTACATTGCTTAGATGAATTAAAAAGCAACTGAAAACGATATTGCAAATAGCTAGTATGAGACGTTAACACGAGAACCCTTTACGAAAAAACAAGACGCATGCGACCGCTGTGCATCGTCTAATACAATGAAGCTTAAGAAGCGGTTAAACCAGGACGCCTGGGTTTTCCCCCCGGTGCCTGCTCTTAATGGCTAGGGGTATCCATCACATCGGGGTGCGCTCCAACTGATGTTAAAAATATAAGACCGCTATGCCTCTTCTCGCTCGAGAGAAGTAATAATTACCCTTCAAAACAGGCATACCTTTCTTAGTAGATATAAAAGTAACACGCACGAAGACCCCAAATATAAATTTTATATTCGTTTTTAAATGTTCTTTCTAAAGACGTAGCGAACTTTGAGAAATTCAACGAATTATTCACTTGCGTACCCTGCTTGAAAGAAATATGCTGTACAACCCTGAAGAACGCATATGGCTTTCTCGGAAGAAATGCCTATAAAGACACACATTAGCGGACAATGACAGACACTTCCACGTCATTAAACATCTTAAGAGGGTTTGAAGAATGCAAAACAGGGTCCTGTATAGAGCCATTAGTGGACAATGGCAGACGTTTCCCCTTCATTAAACATCCTAAGTGCTCTGAAAAACCACAGACCCTCTGGGTAAATAACTATTAGCGATACAATAGAATTTCTTAATGGCTTCCTCTGTGCAGAAATTCCATCACAAACCGTGCAAAACCAAGTCTAGTCATGTTTTAAGCTTACCACAAAAAATTTTTCCCCGATAATTAATATAAATTCTACATGAAGATTCTTAATGATTAAGTTTCATAGCTCTTATTTCTTTCAATAAAATATTGAATATGAGTCGAGCGTTAGGAATATGAAACGGTGAGAAGCACTATTATAATTATAATTAAACGTATACTGTATAGATTCTGTACTTAAACATTCGATTGTATCTTTGTCATTATTTAAATACTCACATACAAGAATTGCATGCATGATATCAAAAATTAAACTGATTTTTTTTCGGTATGTTAAACAAAGAAATATGATTTGGCGAGAGTAATATGAAGAATAAAAGGTATTCAGAACGATGAATATTACATACGTTATTAAAAATAAATAAGGCTCTCGCTGATCGATGAAAACAATTAAATATTTTTTATTAATTAATTGTATATGAATTGACTTGCGCATTTGCTTGCTGACGTATGTGCGTGATTATTACACGTGTATAACTATTACGACTAATAGCATTTGTTTAATTCTAAATAAATAATGAAATATGGAGCCTAGCCTAAACAATCCTCGTTACTCTTAATTTATTCCATTTAAAAAGATTGGCTTATTCTCTTAGTAAACATAGGACGAGAACGATTTTAAATATCTCATCCATTCGAGAGATATTTTTTGAATATTCCAGCATGTTAAATATAAACTTAATACACACACACACACAAATTCATTTCAAGTAATATTTTTGCGACATTAAGTATTTGCGAATGAGTTTTTACTTTCTCTACTACGTATAGTAAGTAGAGGAAGTGTTGTATTCCACCCAAAAAAATCGATACCGAGATTTCACCGGAAATACATGTTTTGAGACCCTCTGAATCCGAAAAAAAGCATGGCTGTCTGCGAGTGTGCTTGTGAAGCATAACTCAGAAACGAAGAGACGGATAAAACACCAAACTTGGTATTTAGGTTCAGTATCTTCCAGAGATGCGACACGAAGGTTTTAAAGAAAATGCCTCACACCAGACTATCCTTTACATGGAACATTTTTTCGAAAATTTTAATTTTCTCAAAAATGACTCTAACGATATTGAATAAAATATTATATGTTTAAGATATTGTAATGAGAATTGAAATGTATATCTCGAATTTTCAGGGAATGCCTCCAAAAGTATTCTTCATTCTGAACGACTTTTGCAAAACTGGTAAACCATAAGAGATAGACAAAATTTTACTACACAAAAAATGGAGATCGCGTTAAAATACATAATTTATATCATATACATTCTTGTTGTTGAGTAAACCGTTTTCGAGATATTGCTTGTTATTCCCTTAAATTTTCCAATACTTATACTTTTTCTCAAATTGGTTATTCTTGTTTTTATGTCCTGGATATGCAAAGAGAATGGGAATGCGCCACATAGCAACCGGCGTTAAAATATTTGACTATCGCTTAAAACCTGCCATATTCCGCTTCCATCGACATGAAAATTACCAATAACATTGACATCTCGATATCTCGATTAACATGAAGCATATAGAGAATAAGCGCTTGTAAAATAGTTTGTACAAGAGTAGAGAAAGTCATGTGAGTGTAACACATCAGAATTTTGATATTGGTTTAAATTTTCAAATACTTTTAACTTTTCTCAAATGGTAACTCGCTATTCGTTTTCCAGTGGTAATGCATAGAGAATAGAATTCTAAAGCCATCACATAGCATCAGGCTTTTTTTAAACATCTGTGACGTGTCTATTCACAATCGAAAGGTCGCTGGTTCGAGGAAAGTTATATCTACAGAAACAATACATTATTTTCACTCTAAGATTAATTTGGTAATGTAACAATAATTAACAGTGAATTTTAGCGGTACATTTAAAAAATAAAATATATTTTTTATTTCCTAGCGTCATACGCAGAAGCATTCCCCTTAAGGAACGCTGGCGTGATCGGTGGATTTCCCCATAACAGGTTTAGGCTTGCTTACGAAATGCCCCTGCGCGAGGCTAGCATTTCCCTCTCCTTCTTCTCGAAGGTTGGAGTAGCCAATCAAAATCATTGTATTATATATCTTAAACTTTCACTCATACATTTTTTATATTGCAAAAGAACACTATAAAAAGGCTGCTTCATCGGGAATTCTTACAGTTTCTCCGCTGAAATCAACGAGCTAAGACCTCTCAAACTTTTCTCATTCAAAGTGAAATTTCAACGAACATCATGTCTGGTAAGTTGTAACAAACCACTTCATTTACTTTTAAAAGTTAAATTATTACTCAGTACATTTAACTTATATTTGCGTTCTTGTTTATAATGTCTGGCATTTATATGCGAATAGTTGAACTTCTACTGTTAATATCTAGCTGCGCGAATTCTCAAAAAAATGTGAACAGTTTAGTTAAGTATTCATCTTGTTGAGAAGTTATTATTCCGGATATTTAAATACGTGTTTTCACCGGGCGAATTATATTCCTTTCTAGAGAAATACAATTACTTGAAAACCCTGCGAATCGAATAAAAATGTTCTGTATAAATATTCTTCCGGGGGTAACCGACGGTAATCGAACCGTGGACTTCCTGTTTGCATGCACTGGTCGAACATTCACTGTGAATGTTTCATTCCTCTCTCGCATTTATTTAGTAAAAAACTTTCAGCCTGTTTCCATCATGTTAAAGAGATATTTTCCATGATTGTGTCGCGAAATACACTTGCTTTATTTGTAATAAAAATTTCTCAGGTGTTTAAAATACATCGACATTTTCCCTGTATAAGCTATTCGTAATAAAGGAAATTAATTTAATAATATAACTTTTCTTTAATAAATAAATAAAAATCTAACGCGTAAATTAATTGCGTTTTCAGCCTTCAGTTCTGCTAACATAGCTGAAGCGTACATCCAGCTCCAGCAGGATACCCACCGCCGGTTGCAGGATCGCTCATCAAATACCGTAATGATTCAGACATCCGAACAGTCGAATGGTAAGCATTCTTCAGTGTTTTAAAAAAGTAATGTAACAAATCATATTAACTTCTTGTTCATATTCTTTATTATTATTATTATTATTATTAATATTGTTATTATTATTTCCAGGAAGTGGACTTTATTTTGGTATCGGCCATCCATCGACCGCTGCAACGGTACCACATGGCTTCCAAGCCTTCATGGGGCCAAATCATCATGGAGACGGCTCTGCCCCATACATGCAGGAACACTCGTACGGTAAGAATTTACAGACTGGCGTTTGAGCAATTGTAACTAAAAATTATTTAATAGTAGACATACATTGGCGATTCTAGCACACAAAGCCCTGCCTACGATAGCATAGAGTTCTGGATTGTATAAGGAGAAAAGGATATATTTAAGGGGAGTTTCTCACCCAATATTCAGTCACATAACTCTTTCGGTCTCCCAGAATGCTATGTATTTTTCACGCAGGTGTTTAAAACATTATTTTTTCACGTATAGCGTGTAGATTCATTAGAACTCTGTACTTAAACATGCTATACTATTATTTATTTTTTCCAGGAAATGGACTTTATTTCGGAGGCGGCATCGCTCAACAGGCGACCGCTGCACCGCTACCTCCAGGCTTCGCGACTGTTGCACCAGCAGGCTTCGCGACCGTTGCACCGCCACCCCCAGGCTTCCAGACCTTCCTGGTACCAAATCAGCAGGGGTGGGGACCTTCCCCATACATGCAGCAAGCACCGAACGGTAATAATTTTTCAATATTTTACGAAGTTCTTTTACACTTTCTATATTATTATTAATATTATTATTATTTTCAGGAAGTGGGCTTTATTTCGGAGGCGGTATTGTTCATCACGCGCCCTCTGCACGACACACATTCCCTGCATCAAATCAACAGTGGTGGGGCCCTGCCCCATACATGCAGCAACCACTGAATGGTAAGAATTTTTTTCAACATTTTATGAACTTCTTTTACACATTCTATATTATTAATATTATTGTTGTTATTATTATTTATATTATTACTATTATTCCAGGAAATGATCTGGGTGACCTTGGAAGCCAGCCTATGGATCTAGCAACACAGGAGTCAACATCACCGGAGATTGGTGAAGACTCGACCGCTGCACCGTTCGCCTCATCATCATTCGATGCTCTGGAGGAAGTTGTACCAGCTGCACCATCAACCTCCTCAGTCGTCGGCGATGAAACCGCTGCACCATCGACCTCCTCAGGCGCAAACGATGAAACCGCTGCACCGTCAACCTCCTCCTCATCATCCAATGATGTAGAACCTAGGAATGGAAAGAGAGGACCGGCATCGGACGGGAGCGAGCAGCTTACAATCAAAAAGGGCAAGGTTAGTGCTAGTAATTGCCAGGGACTGGAATGCAATACCATACAATCGGCATTCAAGGGACGTATTTTTAATAGTAGAATAGAAAATACATTAGAAATACTGGACCCCAGAGTCTTTTTAGATGAGTGCAAGAAGCTTATTATTAAAGAAGTGGAAAACGTTTTGCAGAGAAGCATTTGTGGATTAAAGATGCATTGTTCCATGGAACTTGAATATTTAATCCGCAAACCTGATGAAGAGCAGAGTCTTTCCACTGGCTTTAATTCTAAGCCTGTACTGATTCTTCCGGCAAGCGATCTCAATCAGATCTTCTCTTCAATTGCGGGGGATATTTTGGAAAACATTTCTAAATTTGAGGGGGGAGCATCATCGAAGTCCTTGGTAAACATACTCAGCCTGGTGATGGGCTTTACACACTACGATCCTTTACACGCAGGTTCATACATTGAACTACCGCAGAAAATTAGGAATAAGTATGCTGTTATAAATATACAGAACAAAGACAATTACTGCTTTGCATGGTGTATGCTAGCCTCTAAATACCCTGCTAGTAACCATGGATATAGAACAACAGTATACCCCTTTGAACTGCTTTTCAAAGCTTTCAATTATGAAGGTATCGAATTTCCGACACCCCTCCACCAAATTGAATGCTTTGAAAAACAGAACAATGGAGTATCCATTTCAGTGTTTGGTATAGAGGAGGAGAATGAGAACATTATTCCTCTATACCAAACAACTGAAAAGAAGCAGCACCATACCAATCTGTTATATATTGAGCAGGGGGAAAAGTCGCACTACTGTATAATTAAAGACTTGTCCAGACTTGTAAGCAGTCAAGTCACCAAACATAACGGTAAAATATGGATATGTGAGGCCTGTCTCAAGAGATGCACCAATGAAAAGGTCCTGAAAACGCACCGATTAAGATGTGGAAAATGCCAATTGCTTAAAATGCCTCAACAGGATGAATACCTTGAATTTAAAGCATTCTCCAAGAGCGTTCCTGTACCATTTGTTATATACGCAGATATTGAATCTGTTCTGGCGAAGGTTCACTCTTGCGCGCCCTCAAGCAGCTCGAGCTGGACCCGAACCGTTCAAGAGCATGAAGCAATGTCTATTGCCTTGAAGGTGGTATGTAGGCATGACCAGTCAATGTCAAAATTCCTTCTCTTTAGAGGTCCAAATTCCGTCGATGACTTCATCAAACAGTTGAAATCAATTGCCGATGACGTCATCGATGTGTATTCCAATTCTAAACCCATGGATTTAAGCCCTGAAGAGCAACAGAATTTTGATAATGCCTCTGAGTGTCATATATGCCTTGCTGCTTTCACTGTGGGCGATTTGCGCGTGAGGGATCACGATCATGTGACAGGGGAATATCTAGGTGCTGCTCATAATAGATGCAATTTGAATAGAAAGGTCCCTGATTTCATACCGATCTTTTTTCATTGTCTATCTAATTATGACAGCCACTTCTTGATAAGACGCCTGGCATATGATAATAAGCCCATATCGTGCATCGCTCAAAGTGGTGAAAGGTATACAGCGTTTAGCAAACGGTACAGGAACATCAGCTTCAGGTTTCTGGACAGCTTTAAGTTTCTTGACGATAAGCTGTCCAGCCTGGCTGACATGCTTGAGGAGAGTGACTTTAAAATAACAAGGGCAGAATATCCTGTTGAGGAGCATTTTAAGCTGGCAAAGAGCAAGGGAATATTCCCATATGATTATGTTTCAAGCCTTGCCATACTCGAAGAAACTTCTCTACCACCGAAGGAGGCCTTCTACAGCACTCTCACTGACAGCCACATTACCGAAGAGGAATACAGGCATGCTGTAAAAGTCTGGGAGGTCTTTAATATCCAAAATCTCGGAGAATACAGCGATCTATATCTGAAAACAGATATACTGCTCTTGGCGGATATTTTCGAAAAGTTTCGAGATCTCATCCAGGGAATGTATAAACTTGACCCAGCATGGTTTTATACATTACCAGGACTCGCCTTTGACGCTATGTTGAAGATAACAAAGGCGAAACTTTCCTTAATATCCGACAAGAGCATGCTGGAATTTTTCGAGTCGGGAATTAGAGGCGGACTGTGCACAGTGGTGAAGGGCTATACCAAAGCTAACCATAGGTACATGTCCAACTTTGATCAGCATGCTCCTGTTAAACACCTGTCCTATTGGGACATAAACAACTTATATGGAGCTTCTATGAGGTCTGCCCTACCGTACAAAAATCTGAAATGGCTCACCAGAGAAGAAATTGACCGCATAAACTTCGCAGAAATCAAAGAAGATTCAGAGACTGGATATGTGCTAGAGGTTGATATCGAATACCCCGACCATATCCATGACGCACATAACGAGCTTCCTTTCTGCCCACAGAGCGCAACACCTCCGAATGGCCAATACAAGGAACTGCTTGCAACATTAGAACAGAAAAGCAAATATGTCTTGCACTACAGGATGATGCAGCAGTGTATCGAGCAAGGTCTAACTGTGAGACATATTCACAGAGTGGTGTCCTACGACCAGTCTAACTGGTTGAAGACATATATCGACGTCAACACCGAGAAGAGAGCACAAGAAAAGTCAAAATTCGGGCAAAACCTGTCGAAAAAGATGAATAACGCCGTATATGGAAAATTTATAGAGAATGTGAGAAAATACGTTGATTTCAAAATAGTTGGAACCTGGAAACAGGCGAAGAAGTTGACAGCACGCAGCACTTACCTACGCACCATACTTTTTGAGGAAAATCTTGTAGGAATCGAACTGGGCAGAGAGGAAGTACATATGAACAAACCAATCTACACAGGACACGCAATTTTGGACATTTCAAAATTTATCATGTATGACTTCTTTTACAATATCATGAAACCAAATTTAAAAGACTTGCTGCTGAATTACATGGATACAGACTCGTTTATTTTTGAAACGAGTTCTGATATCTATGAATTCATCAGGGAGAACCCTCAATATTTCGACACTTCAAACTTCGAAAAGGATAATGTATATGGTATTAAGCAAGCCAATAGGTAAAAGATTGGGTTGTTCAAGGACGAATTGGGCGGCTTGGTTATGGAGGAGTATGTCGGTATACGAGCAAAGTTATACGCATACAGATACGGAGGGCAGACAATTAAGAAAGCTAAGGGCATCACCGGGGCAGGTATGGGTAAAATCGATTTCGGCCATTATTTTGAATGCTTAAAAGACCATAGCCTAAAAATTTATTCGGTACAAAAAACATTTCGGAGTAAACACCACAAAATTACAACCATTGAGACAAACAAATTCGCGTTGAAGGGGGGTGACGATAAGAGGAAGTTGATGGAGGGAAGCTATAAGACTCTAGCGTGGGGCCATTATTCCCTTAGACCTGGTGATTGCTAGTGCCTAAACTTGTAAATATGTATAATGTAAATATTTGAAGATATCTTGTTTTTTTCAATCTGGATTTTGTAAATATTCATTTAAATTGTGTATGAGGGTTTTTATATATTAATTTTTCCCTCCGATAATGTCATTGTATATATTCATTTAAAGTATGTGAGGGTTTTTATATATTAATTTTCCCTCTGATAATGTCATTGTATATATCCATTTAAATTGTGTATGAGGGTTTTTATATATTAATTTTTTCCCTCTGATAATGATATTGTATATATTCATTTAAAGTATGTGAGGGTTTTTATATATTAATTTTCCCTCTGATAATGTGTTTGTATATATCCATTTAAATTGTGTATGAGGGTTTTTATATATTAATTTTCCATCTGATAATGTCATTGTATATATCCATTTAAATTGTGTGTGAGGGTTTTTATATATTAATTTTTTCCCTCTGATAATGATATTGTATATATTCATTTAAAGTATGTGAGGGTTTTTATATATTAATTTTCCCTCTGATAATGTGCTTGTATATATCCATTTAAATTGTGTATGAGGGTTTTTATATATTAATTTTCCCTCTAATGAGGTTATTGTATCTATTCATTTAAATTGTGTATGAGGGTT
Organism: Deroplatys truncata; assembly: GCA_030765065.1. NCBI lineage: Eukaryota > Metazoa > Arthropoda > Insecta > Mantodea > Mantidae > Deroplatys > Deroplatys truncata. The sequence continues at coordinate 423,499,526 of CM060990.1, forward strand.
TTTATATATTAATTTTTCCCTCTGATAATGTCATTGTATATATTCATTTAAAGTATGTGAGGGTTTTTATATATTAATTTTCCCTCAAAAAAAAAAGAAAAAATATGAAGGATTTTAAAATAAAAAAATACTCATGATTTTACAATCATAAAAACTGGTCTTTATTAAATCTTCATACATTACACCAAATCCTTTATATCAATCCATTGAGTATCTGCAAAACAATACCATTTTACAAGAACTTTGTTTCCACGTTTACGTATAACCTTTTCTACTAAATATGTGTTAGGATAGTTAGTCTTTTTTAGTTCATGTCCATAAAAGCCACCTTTTATGATTTCACCATTCCTATCCTTTAGTATGTATGTTGTAGGCTTGGTACGATTCACACGAAATACTTTGAAGATTTCAACGCTCCAGTTAGATTCATAACCCTTTTCAAAATGTCCTTTATGTTTAGATATCCTGACATAATCACCAACACTAAACTTCCTTGAAGCCTTCTGCTCTCTTCGGTCTTGATTATAATTATACACAGTCAGAAGAAGATCGTTGTTTTTCACTTCATTAGGCTTCATGCGGATAGTTGAATGAAAAGTATCGTTGTACTTTACAAGGATTTTAGGTAAAAGATCTAGCCACTTGTATGAGCCTTGGACTAAAAACTCTCGGTACATCATATTCTTCAAGGTTCGAATTAAACGTTCAACAGCCGCAGCCTTCACATTGGTATAGGTGCTGTAGTGGTTAATATTATACTTAAACATTAATCGTTTAAAGAACTTGTTATAAAATTCTTTCCCGTTGTCACTTTGAATATTCCGGGGAGGGACATCCATTTCTTGTAATATATCCTCCATAGCCTTTGCAACATTAACTCCGCCCTTATCCTTTAAGGGTTTTGCATATGCCATTTTAGAGTAAAGGTTGATTGCGATCAGAATATATTTGAAATTTTTGTTCACTCTTGCATATGGTATCATTTCAATCAAATCAATTTGTAATAAATCATTCATACCTTTGCTGATAATTTTGCGTCGTAAATAGTTCCTCCTCGCCGATCTATGAAGCTCTCTGGCGATATTCTGTTTGGCGTTCATGCTATAATTTTAGATGCTTTCAACTCCCGGATAATTTCCTCAATCTCTTGAGTGTGACTATTATTACCAGCGTCCCTCGAAGCAATAAGTAACCTCAGTCTATTCACTAATGTGTTAGGATTTCTCCAGAAAACGTAGTCAACCTCCTTATCAGGCTTATGCTCCTTCCATGCCAGTCCTAGACCTGAATGTGTATTGAGCAAGGGTCGTATTATATTCTTGTATTTATACGATTTACCAGATTTCAAACGACCGTGTCTGGTGTAACCACTTCTATGAAGAAAAGTACTTTTCATAATCTTAGCGTACGTCTCCAAGTCTTCACTAGTGTATGCAGAAATCTGAGGCGTTCGCTTAAAGATGAGCTCCGTCAAACCGGCGGTAGACTCATACGTTTCATCACCTATCAATATTTGATTATTTATAAAATGAATATCTTTATTTCCAGGCATATAACTTCCATCCTGATATCTCACACCGTACAATGTATCCATACGATCCTTGTCTTTTGAGCGAACGTGTTGAAGGTAAGTAGAAATACTTGTAGAATCACCATCTTCATTCTTGACGGTCTTCACAGTCAACCCTCGTTGAGTGTCCAAAATATCCTTGAGGGGGGTGGTTACAGGCTTCAAAGCTTCGGACATGACATGCTGAGTCTCAAACCTGAGACCTTTTAGAGCTCTCAGTTTTTCTTTTACAGCCCTGGTATGCTCGGCTACAGACTCTTTAAGTCTTATGCTTTCACTATCCATCTTACAAATGATGTGAAAATAGACGATCACCTTCAATTTATAGTCTGCGTCCAGCTTGAGTTCTCAAAGTATCGATAGCTTTAGCTAACATCTCTATCGAAGTTCTCAGTTGCTCGGTTTCTTTCTTATGCTCCTGTGTATGTGTCTTGAACGCTTCAGCAAAGATTGCCGTATTAGCGTACTGGCTTCTGGCTGATTCTTCTAGACTCGTCATTTGCTGCATATTAGTTTTGTAGACGTCCATCATCATATTTACATTATCCTCCACTTTCTTAAGTTTATCATTGCAGCAATCAGTTTTGAGAGCATTCAAAACCTCTATCTTTAACTGCCTGACTGTAGCCTCTAAATCTGAAACTCGCTTCATCGCTAACGTTTCTAAATTACTAATTTTCTGATTGCAAAGATTCTGAAGATTTGTTTTTTCTCTATCAAGCTCTGCGGTAACTTGTTTAATAGAGTCCATTACAGAATCCACTCTGTCTTTTGTAGAGGTTGTTAGAGTATCCACTTTACTCGTAGTTTTATTCAGATTTGCTGTGATGTCTAGCAGCTTCTTACCTATTTGCATCTCGATTTCCTTTGGCAAGTACCTGTTTAACTGCTGTCGCGTCTCGTTCGATTTCCTAATGATCATAGATCTAGCATATCTTTTATTTACAGCATCCGTATCTCCGAGAGGATCTGCTATATCAATAATTCTCTTATTGTCGAATATAATGTTACCATTACCATCTCTCGACTGCGTGCGTGAATTGACATATCCAGCGATGAACTTTTTATTCACAACATCATTATCGTGAATAGGATCTAGCAATACCTTCAATCTAACTTTTTCGATCACGATGTTATTTTCCTTATCTCTCTTGAGGATATATCTTGAAATCAATTCATCGATCAGGGTCTTAGCCATAAACTCAACATTGTTAGCAGCTTGCTGAGAGAAATCGTGCATCCTAATTTCGAGAGCATCCACATAATTCTTATTGGAGGCATCATGATTATCTTCAGGATCGTGAACATTGCACAATCTCTTATTCTTGAATTGATAGTTTCCTTTGACATCTCTATTTATGATAAAACGATCAAACACTCTTCTAACTGGACCAGTTCTCTGAGAACCGAACCTATCGATGCTCATGGTTAACTACGAATGATCATTTTCTTTTTTGTCGAGCTTAATATATACATCAAAACCATTCCTATATCGTCCCTCATTCTTATGAAATTCAGGAACTATCACAACAAAGGGTCTTCCTTCTGTAGAGCGCTCCCAAACGTTCTTACATAGATCTTTAAATTCATTGTAGGTCATGTCGGTATTTACATAATCTTCGTAAATGTGCTTTAAGTTTAAATTGTCTTGTCTGAAGAGTATTATCATGTTTGTATTATCGCGAATTAAATGTTTTGGAACTTTAGCATAGGACTGTGCTAGATATACAGAGTCGACATTTCGATGTCTACCCATACTGTAAAAGGATGCTATCCTTTCCTGCTTTTCGGTGATGACGTCATCAAATATAAAGATTGAATTTTCTTTGACTTCAGAAGGATGCAAAACATCATCCCCGTTGTCGAAGGTGTTCACTTCTATACCTTCGATGTTTCCGAGCACTTTAATTAGGTATTGGTACTTGGGTTGATAGAGAGACTTTGAATAAATATACAAATTTTCAAAACGTAGTCCATTCTCATGGAGTAGCATATTGAGTAATACGTTTGTTTTCCCTGCACTGGAGCTCCCTAAAATAAGAGCTCTGACATTAGATGGAAATAACTTGCCATGTCGATCACTTCTAAAGTCACTTTCAAAGTCTAATACCTGAATAGGTAGAGAGCAGTGCTGCTTAACAAGCTCCATGTTAACAACTAACTTATAAAATGTATGTGCGATGTTTATATATTACCGAATGTAAAGTAGTTAATGATTGATTGCAATGATATAAAAGGGCTAATGCATGCAATCACTCGCTTAGTATATCATGAGAGCTAAGAGAGGAAGGTAGTTGCAGTATAAGCGAGGCTCTGGAATTATTAATTCCATAATTAATTCGCTCCCCTTTGAAGCTCACTTACCTGGATATAGATATTGTGGACCGGGTACTAAATTGGAAAAACGTCTAAAAAGAGGAGACCCCGGAATTAACCAATTAGACGAAGCTTGCAAACAGCACGACCTCGCGTACGCTGAGAATAAGGACGCCGCTTCAAGACAAATAGCGGATAAGATTCTTGCAGAGAAGGCTTGGAAACGGGTGCAGTCATCAGATTCAGCTTTTGGTGAAAGGTTAGCTGCAAGGCTAGTAACTGCAATCATGAAGGGAAAGGTTGCAGTGGGAGCCGGAAAGAGGAAGAAGAAGAGAGGAGGGTTCTTACCATTGATACCCATCATTGCTGCTTTAGGCGCTGCAGCAGGTGGCGCTGCTCAGATAGCCTCTGCAGTCAATAAAAAAAAGGCTGCTGATAGGCACTTAGCAGAAGTTGCGAGGCATAACAAGGCGATGGAGGCACGAGGAAAGGGACTCCGAAAGAGAAGGTGTAAGAAGAGGAATAAAGGAGGATTCTTACCTGCAATGCCGCTGATGTCGTCTTTAGCCGCTGCATCTAAAATAGCAAGGTCCTTGAAAAAAAGAGGATCTAAAGGCAGGGGTTTAAAGAAGAAGGCAAAAAACGGTGGAAGAGGATTGTACATATACCGGAGGAAGCCCTAAGTAACGTAGCCATCAAATATTATGCTAAACGTTTAAAAATTCCTTATTTTAGAGGAGTTTATATGATTGACAAACTTCCTTTAAAACCGCACTTCAAAGAGAGACTTATTACCAATCTCGATACCTCCGATAATGAAGGAACACACTGGGTTGCTATAAGGAAAGAAGGTGATGTCGCATACTACTTTGATAGTTTCGGTAATTTGAAACCGCCTCCTGAGATTGAGAAATATCTACAAGGTGTTAAAATCTACTATAATACACAGAAATACCAGAATTTCGAATCAGTCATCTGCGGGCACTTGTGCTTGCAATTTCTTTTATTCTAGAAGCTGCTACATCGTCAAGATGAGTTATACAGTTACAGTGAGCGGGCCAGACACTGTTATTTCAACGTATTTAAACCCGCCTCTACAGCTAGATCCTCCAGGTCATTATGAGATTGCTCTCTTGAATTTTGAAACATTCTATTCAATACCAAATGTCGATGAAAGTAATAATAGATTTCATTATATTCATAATGGTAAACCTGAAACCATTATCATCCCACATGGAACCTACGAGATTGCCGATATCAATGCATTTCTAAAGGATAAACTAGGATTGAATGATGAAGTCTTCTTCATAAGGCCTAACAATAATACAATGAAGGCTGAGATTAAATGTCCTTATACAATAGACTTTTCTAAGGCTAGATCTATTGGTTCGCTTCTAGGATTCGCAGACACTAAAATAATTCCTGCTGGAGAAGCGTTTGAATCTGACGATCTTGTGAATATATTTAAAGTGAGTATCATACGTGTAGAGTGCAGTATTGCAACAGGCTCTTTCATTGACGGTAAAAGCGGACATTCGCTCTACGAGTTTTTCCCTTCTGTTCCACCAGGCTATCATATCTCTCAAGAACCATCAAACCCGATATATTTACCGGTCATAGATACAAACTATATAGACCAGATCACTATTCGAGTGGTAGATCAACACGGAAAGGCGATCAACTTCAGGAACGAAGTTATCACTACAAGACTGCACATAAGACGCAATGGCAATACATTTTAAGAGACATCGCAAATACTATAATAGACGACCTACACCACGCTCGAAGCATACTACCTCTCCAGCTTCCGAGGAGTTAACACGTGCTAACCGCAAGTTCCTCGAGGGGTTAGGTTACAGAACGCTATAATGGACATCTTAAACGTGACAGAAGTTCCAGCCTTTGACGACAAGATCACCAAGGAGGAGGAGCATATTTTTCTTCCATACAACACCTCCGCTCTGGATGTAAACGATGAAATTAGAATACCATGCCAAGCTGAAGATTTGTATACGCCACCTAACAAGAGTTATCTCTACATCGAAGGTGCTCTCACCAAGGTAGATGGATCCCCTACTACAGCGAAGCTCGCTAATAATGCTATAGCCTTCATGTTTGATGAGATACGTCTAGATATGAATGCTACAACTATAGACAGAACAAGGAATCCTGGAATTACTACAACTATACGAAATTATGTGACTCTCAACCCTATGGAGTCGAATCGGCTGCTGAATGCTGGTTGGGCCTATCCTGGTGAAGAAGTTGATATAGTACACGCAACGAATGGAGCTTTCAATGCTGTAGTCCCTCTCTCGATGCTCCTAGGATTTGCTGATGACCACAAGGAGCTTATACTCAACAGCAAGTTTGAATTGATTCTCATAAGATCCAAAGACTCTAGAAACTGTGTCCTGAGTTCGAATGGAGAGGAAGCTAATGTAAAGTTAACTAGAATCGAATGGAGGATGCCTGTAATTCGTCTTTCCGATGTTGAAAGAGTTCACATTCTAAAAATTGTCAAGTCTGATAAACCACTACACCTTGCCTTTCGATCTATGGATCTTCATACCCAGCCTGCTGTACCCCAGACAAGATCTTTCACTTGGAATGTAGCAACAACATCTAAGCTCGAGAAACCTCGCTTCATCATAGTGTGCGCGCAGACTGCAAGATTGGGTGATTATAGCAAGAACAGTTCCGAGTTTGATCACTGCAACATTACTAATTTGAGACTATTCCTCAACAGTGAATGCTACCCCTACCATGATTTGAACTTGGACTTTAAAAATTCAAAGTTTGCTTCACTATATGAAATGTACTGTAAATTTCAAAGTTCCTATTATGAAAGAGAGAATTATCCCCTCTTGAAGAGAAAGGATTTTCTTCACCGTGCACCATTATTCGTAATAGACTGTTCTCACCAACCCGAGGAGGTTATAAATGGAGCTGTAAACATCAGATTCGAGATTCAAGCATCTGCAAATATACCAGCCCAGACGTCACTGTACTGCCTGGTTCTACATGACAAAGTATTTACCTACAAACCTCTTTCTCACGTGATGCAAGCACTTATATAATTATGCATATGTTTGGATGAATGGTTTTTTGTAAAGGAATGTACTAGGATAAGTTTATGAACAATAAATTGAATTCATATACTAAAACACTCTTTTATTGACTTTAGCATACATTTCAAGCATTTTCCTTCTTCCCCTCCTACTCCCTGAAAAACTAGTTGCTCCTGACTTGCAGAAATCATTTAAAATATTCAAATGTCTTTCAATATAGGGCAATAACCGTTTTAGGTTTCCTTACGCCCTCAATGTCTAAAGATATTACATTATTATTTAAACAAGTATTTATGAAATGAATTGAATGGTCAAAAAATACAATAATATTGTATGCATAAATTACATTGTCACAATATTCATCACATGCAAACTTTTTTTCTTGGCGTAGGTAATCTTCAATCATTGGAATGTTTTTGGATATTATATCCCAGTCTGATTTTGTAATATAAACAAATGATTTATCACTTTCGCAATTTATGTAGAGGGAGGGGACGTCATAGTATAGTCCAATGTTCACGGAATGGGAGGGTGAGATGCTGACGTCATCAAGCGCATGTGATCGATTCTCCATGTTCCTCCGGGGTATCTTCAATGAATAAGAAGATCGTAGGACCCTCGTTGAGGATCCTCCTCTTACACCGTCTCTTCTGCTTTTTCTCCCCAGTCTCGTTCTGCCTCTTCCTCCGCTCCCTCCTCACATCCCTGCAACATATATTCAAACAATGTTAGAAATAGGTTTAGTTAATGATTTCATGCGTCTGAAAGAGAAAATACATATATTAGAAAATCCTCTCCCTTGTCACACAAAAAAGTACTATCAAAGAGTGCATACTCACTTCACGGTCTTGCACGATTCTATGTGTATCTCGGGCGAGCAATCTGGAGTCGTCTGATTTATCCACTCCTGTACCCTCGTTGCTTTATCATCAGGGGTAGTAGTAATGGCTGGTAGTGGAGCGGCATCCTCATCCATAGGCTGTGTATGGCGCTCTGCGATTGGATATTCCACTATATCGACATGGCGTCTCTCAGGATCCAGCTCCTCTATTGGCACGGGTACCTTAGGTGCAGTCATTCGCAGTCTGTAATAATTTAATTTTAGGTTAGACACAGAGTAGCATTAGAAGCAGTAAATGAATATGTAATTTATCATTTCTTCTACTTACTCGAGTTTTCTCTTCCTGCGCTGGTAGACCTCGCACTTGTCGTTACATAGGAAGAAGGATGTCATGCGTTCATGCTGGGCCGGGTTAGTACAAAGTACAGAATGCATGTATCCGGTGCACGACTCTGTATCACATTCAGCTAGGTGTTTCGATACGAAGACATCGTCAACTTCATCGACATCGCTAAGATCCTCCACATGAACACCCATGCTATTTTCACTGAAAGAATAAAATAATTTCAAGTTAGATTTCATTTAACATGCGTACAATATATTACCGAGTTATAGAAATATGTATATTACTTACATGTTCGCTCCTCGATAAACAGGACAGCTCTCTGTACACACTTCCAGTGTAGTCATCTGATCATGATGCGATGGTTGAGTACACAACACTGAATGCATTAAACCATTGCATGTTTCGGTATGGAAGTATACGTAGTGAAAATAATCTTCTCCGCACTCGCTCCAGTAATCATTCACATCAGATGCGCGATGATCACCAGCCATTTCGATTATCACTGAACGAACACTGAAAAAACAATAAATGATCGCTCCGGCTGCCGGCGTTCCTTATATACTGTAGACGGTGACGTCACGCGGCGGTGGAGGGGGTGGAATGCATGTTGAGACCTGTTATTCACCCTCCAGGCAGAAGCCGGCTGTCTGTTTTTTGAATACAAAGGAAAGCCATTGGCGAGCGTGTTTTAACATGATTTACCGACGCCGACAGAGTGGAGCCGGGCTAGTCTATACGTCGAGGCTTGTTAGTGACGTCACGCACACAGTCGCGGAGTGGGAGTGAAACTGGTTATTACCAGGCCGAAGTCGGCTGGAGGGTTTTCCATTACATGACGGACTGTTGCCGGAGAGAGGTTAAGACCGTGAGCGTGATAGTTATACATATGCTAGCACACATATACGATGGCGGTCAGGCGCACGCGAGTCAATTCATATACAATTAATCAATCAAAAATACTTAATTGATTGACGAGCAGCGTTTAATTGCATTAGCGATATATAAACATTGATTCTTTTTTCAATAACACATTACCTAATTGATTGACACAATTATGTACTCAAACGTTTTGCCGATGTGCGGCAGGCATCGAGAATCACATTCCCTACCACACACACCTTATCAGGGGCCGGATTTAGACAGGACGCTATGAGAGCAGGGTGACGTCGCCAGGGTATAGGAACAATACACACTCTCCCACATATCCGCAGGGGAACCAATCACACGGCAGGGATTTAGACAAGACACAATGAGGGGGGCGGGAATGTATCCACCGTATAGGAACAATACACACTCTCCCACCTATACACAGGGAACCAACCAGAACACAAAGGGGAGGGAGAGTACGCACCCAGCGTATGGGGGAGGGAGGGGGGCGGGGACACCGGCACGCGACCAGACCACATGGGGGAGGGGGGAGGACCTGTCGGCACAGAACCAGTCGGCATTAGGTGAGGCCTCAAAGGGAGGGGGCGGGGCTAGCGGCACGCGACCAGGGCGGCATGTGAGGCCTCAAAGGGAGGGAGCGGGGCTTGTCGGCATAGAACAAAGAAGCTTATCAGATGTCGGCATATCCTTTGAGGCTCCGTTCTCTCATTTATTTTACTACTTACGTAGTAGAGAAAGTAGAAACGCTTTGTTTGGTTTCAGGGAGTCTGGAAACGAGTATTTCCGTTCCGAGTATTAATCCCATTATTAAATTGTTGGGTGGATTACAATAGTTCCTCTACATACTGTAAGTGCGTAGTAGGGAAAGTAAATTCAATAGGGCTCAAAACGTGTGTTTCCGGTGAATATTGTTATTGAATTTTTGGGTGAAATACAATACTTGCTCTGCTTACTGTAAGTGCGTAGTAGGAAAAGTAAAAATGCTTTCTTTGGGTTCAGTGGGTCTCAAAAAGTGTATTTCCGGTGAATCTCGTTTCTACTACGTATAGTAAGTAGGGGAAGTATTGTATTCCACCCAAAAATTCGATACCAAGGTTTCACCGGAAATATATGTTTTGAGGCCCCCTGAATCCAAAAAATGCATTTTTGGAAACATGTCCGTGTGTGTGTCTGTGAACAGCATAACTCAGAAACGAACAGTCAGATAAATACTAAACTTGGTATTTAGGTTCAGTATCTTCCAGAGATACGACACGAAGGTTTTCAACAAAATCCTCCCACCCCAGATTACCCTTTACACGGAACATTTTTCGAAAATTGTAATTTTCTCAAAAATGGCTCTAACGATTTTGATTAAAGTATCATATATTTAAGATACTTTCATGATAAATAAAATGTATATCTTCAATTTTCTGGGAATGTCTAAAAGTATTCTTCATTGTGAACGACTTTTGCATAACTGGTAAACCATAAGAGATAGACAAAATTTTACTACACAAAAATGTAGATCGCGTAAAAATACACAATTTATGTCATATATATTTTATTTGTAGAGTGAACCATTTTCGAGATATTGCTTGTTATTTCCTTAAATTTTCCAATACTTATACTTTTTCTCAAATTCGTTATTCATTTTTTTTGTCCTAGTAATGCAAAGAGAATGGAATTTTCCACATAGCAACCGGCTCTTAAAATATTTGACTATCGCTTAAAACCTACCAAATTCCCCTTGCATCTGCAAGAAAATTAGCAAAAAGATTAGCATCTCAATATCTCGATTAACACGAAGCATATGGAGAATAAACGTTTGTAAAAATAGTTTGTACAAGAGTAGAGAAAGTCATGTGAGTGTAACACATCAGTTTTTTAATTTTTGGGTGGAATACACTTTCCCTACTTACTATAGGTAAATAGTAGAGACAGTAAAAATATGAGTTGTGGAATAGATAAGCGGCTGGTTGTCATTACGGCATCTTGCATGTAACCAAATAGGGAAAAGTGTAACTTAGATTGTAACTTTAAATAATTTCTGGCCTAAATTGTTGTCACGATGCACGGAAAAATCATACTTCATGACATTATGAAAATAAAGAATATATGTTAGTTAATAATGGGTAAAGAAAGCAGTAAATATATAAAAAACCAAACCATTTTGTTTTAACACTTGCTTGTTATACAATAATATGATGCCTCTAATTCCTAAAAATTAGTTTGTATACTGCTTATGTCGCTGTGTTGTAATGTTATTGCTGTTTTCTTTTCACAGCTATTACATTCTTACAGCCAAGTCTAAGGGAAATGTGTTGGAATGATATTTTGTTTAGCTTGTTACATTTCTTAACCTTCCTTGTAGAGCGGGTATGAACTAAGATACCTGGAATAACTTCTCGATAAGCACCCCGCTTGCTCCACTGCCGGTGCAACGGAAAACATTTGGAGCCGTCTGTGTACAAGGCAAACCACAGTCACATTCCTGCTTAAGCTTTATTTATTCACTTCCAGGAACCGTGGAAAAGCGCATTTCTTCTTCTTCTTCTTCTTCTTCTTCTTCAGATATACGGAAACAACTAACAGGGAGCATTCCCACTTGTGAACTCTTGATTTTCTGAAATACATACATATAGTCCTTTTAGGAAGTGCCAGTGAATCATGAGCTAGATACAACTCCTATACTTTTGCAGAATCAAATATACCTATGAAATCACCTCTTGTCACTCTCATGGATAGCTCACTCGGTAACATCGTTGAGAATAGTGAAATGGTGCTTTGTTCGATTCCCTCTGTAAAATAACCTATTTTCTTTTAGTGTTTAAGTTGAGAGGTGCACGCATACGCCAACAGCAATAATAATTTTAATGTATGAATAATGCAGAGGAAGAATACGTTTAGCTTTAGTGTATTAAGGTCCTATGGCCCCTAGTTCCCGAAGTCGCGGGTTCAAACCCGGCGGAGGGCGATGGGTTTTTTTCGGGCGTAAAAATACTTAGCATGGCTTCCTTCGGAAGGTAAGTAAAGCCGGTGGTCCCGTGCCGTAGATTTACGACACGTAAAAGAACCTCGAGCCCGTTAAAGAGGCCTCTGGGCAAAATTACTGGTCTTTCACGCCCAATATAGAATGGCACGCTAAGGACCACAGCAGTTAAAGAGCGTCCATAAATAAAACTCAATTTAATGTTAAGTTTTCTCTATACATGATTATGTCATGCAGTGTTTACACCTATTGTTCAGGAATACATGCATTACCCTTGTTCGCACACTGTGGTTGCAATGCTTAGACGCCTGCTCCTTTCTGAAGACACTATGGCGACATTCAGTGCTATTTAGTTAAATGTAGAAATTAATTAATGATTAAACTTTGTACAAAAGAAGCGGCAATAAATATTCTGTTACATGGATATAAGAAATAATCAGGGAATGATATAGTGCATGCGTTTAAACAATGCAACGGTAATAACGTGACCTTGGTCTGATACAGGTGTGGTGTAAATTTACGAAAAGGTAGCCGAAATGTTGGAGATAATAAATGAAGAAAGAAATTATTTTTTCTTAATTTCACAATAGGCCGGAGGAAGCACACATATATAATTTGGTAGTAATGCCTCACATGTAAGTAAATGCCAGTAATCATACACAGAATAGTTGTTAGTGGTAAAATGCATTGGTTACTTGTTATGTTGTCTTGTGCACGCCATGAATACAGGGAACACATTATTCAAATATTAAGAAAGACATGCCCAAAATCGATTACTCTATCCACTCCCCTTTAGGGATGGAGAACTGTAGTTGTTAAGATGAACAATAATAAAATACATTATTTAGATGGTTTCTGACGTCACTGTCAAAGTGGGCGGGAGCTCCGTCATGCTGGAACCACGTATGGCGTCGGTGGACAAGAGAAACGTCCTCCAGAAACCCAGGTAGAACATGAATAAAAAACTGGCCATACACGTGTCCATTTAGCCGAGGTGGAAGAAGATATGGACCAACAAGGTAATTCGAAATTAGGCCAGCCCAAATGTTGACGCCGAACTTGTACTGACTGCTGCTCTGCACATTGGCATGTGGATTATCATGGCTCCACACCTGGCTATTTCTCCGGTTGAATGCAATTCCATCCCTTGTAAAACAACACTCGTCAGTGAAGAGCACCCGGGAAAAGAAACCAGGCTGCTCGATGTGCTGTTCAGAGACCCAGTTACAGAACTACATTCGTTGGCCGAAGTCTGCTGGTGTCAAGGACTGTACCTTCAAAAGATGGAGTCGGTCTTCCTGCACCACCCGTCATACACTTTAATGATGTGCGCCCATTGTACGTGCAATAGCACGCTACTAGCTGAAGGGGTTTCCTGAAACCCTCTGAGCACGTCTTCCTCAAATACCGTAGTGCGACGTGTTCGTCTTGCTCCGGCGTTTGGTCGATACACCTCCAGGGATCCAGTTTCACTTAGACGCTGGTGAACAGGCTGAAAAGTTGAGAGGTGTGGATGATGTCTATTAGGATATCTTCCTCTGTAAAGTTGCACAGCTTCATACGTACTGCCTTTAGCTTCCCCGTAAACAAAATGCATGTCTGCTACCCAGAGTGCGAAATCGTTACAAGTTGGTGAAGAGGAAGATAATTTTTACCTTTATATTATTACGTATAATGGTTTGCGAAGCTACAAGTACATATGGTTTTTAGTTGCGTGCAATGAAGACACTGCCATTTTAAAAGAAAGGTAGATGTTAAAAGTCAAACAATTTTAAGCTTACCTTAAAGAAAAAATTAAGCTGGTACTGCTCCTGCTCCTTCCTCCTTTCCTTTAGCAAGTAAGACTGATCTGCCGAATGATGTCCGGAGGTGACCCATCTATCTGCGACGGTAAAGGCACCCCACAAATTCAATGGCGGCCCATGAAGTTTAATTGTCATTAGAGAAGTGTACAGTTTTCACCAAAAAACGATTTCTTTCGGCAATTTTGATGCTATGAGCAATACTGAAGCCTCGTTCACACATGGCAGTTGACAGAGGCACTGAACGGACTTTCCGTATTAATTTTTCCAGAATAGGCAAAGCATATGAGGTTAGAAAGCCTGTGACTTGTACTCTCTCCATTGTGACACAGCAGTATCACCATCCAAAGCAAGTAACTCAGCTGCTTCATATACGTCAGAATTACTGTACAATCCACTTTTCCCACTAATTTTATTTCCTTCAAAACCTGAGAAACACTTTATCATTTCACATGAAGGAAACCTTCTTTCAAGTTCATATATTAAACCTTGAATTATTGGTCCTCTTATTTTGTCAAACTCTCTGATTTCACCTTCCTCTTCAGGTTTAAGTTTACAGTATGTTAAGTAATTTTCTTTGCAAAGGCTCAAATAAAAATCATCCTTAATATGCATTTCTTTAAGAGCTTGTGTTGCGGAATTAATTTCATTTTCTATTTCACTGTAAGAAACACACTCCTTTTTCATTGTTGTACTAATTAGAGACAGAACACATGATATATCCAATAAGAAACCCAGCAATAGATCATTTTTCTCAGTGAAAGCTTATTATAAAGTCCTGCCAATTTACAACGATCTCTACTTAATAATTCACGGCTTTCAGATTCTAAGTTTAGGAACTGCATGATATAACAAAAATATTTGGATACTGCCAACAAAGCATCCTGCTCACTAAAATTCAACGAATATGAAACAGCGTTTTAACTTTCAGATAACCCATGACGCCTATAGCCGCCGAAATGTTTTTTTTTTTTTTTTTTTTTTTAGTTTTGTATGTGGTTTACTGAACGTTGCATGTACGTCACTAAAAACGTGTTCAGAAACAAGGTCATAATCTGAGCCATACAATGTACACTAATCAGGTGTGTAGATATGTTTCTCCTAATTCTAGCTGCAACACTCTTTTTACTGGCAAACACTGCCGCTCCATCTGAACCAAATCCTACAAGCTTTTCTTTAAGCATTTCCACACCTATGCGGTCTTCTCAGAAAGCTTGGATAATTCTTTCTTCAAGGGACTTTGCGTCAGCATTTTCCACTGGCACTAGTTTATAGAAATAGCAGCATGCATTATTTTGTTCGTCCACAGGCGTAACATATAAAATCAAGTGTTTTTCGGAAAACCTATCGGTGGACTCATCCACAGAAATGGAAAAAAGGGAGTTAATTTCAAAAATTAACTAATTTTACTAATTACTACTAATAATTACTAATTGTTCCGCAATAAAATTAGTCATTCTTGCTGCGGTCTTATCTGTATGAAAATGTGTTCCCGTATCTACGCCATTCGCAATTTGTAGCTGTATATGTTCTGGTTGGTCACGGAAACTCCACTCTCTTTTTGCGGCCATATAAACTGATCGTAACACCTTAACAGTTGCATTTAGTTTTTCCTTCTGATCTTTTAAATATAGCTCACGAGTATGTACTGTACATGTTTCTAGGATCTGCTTTTTGCATATTTTTCCTGCTGCACACAATCCGAATGAGTAACACTTTTTTCACGGTTTTATATGGCGTCAAGGTTCTTTTTCCTATTCTTCTTTGCTATACCGTCTCTTGACCAAGGTAAATCACTAGATGAAGTTCTAATTGCTTTACACACTTGCTGAGAATGTTTAACGCAAGCACTGCACGACATCACTAGTCCGTATATTTCATTAAAGGTAGTCCACATCAGCTATGGTAAGTTTTTCTGCCAGGACGTTGAAGTTATTTCCTATCGCGCTGTCACTCGTTGATGGTGTAAGTTCACCTTCGTCGTGGCTCAAAACTTTACCGCTATACTCAGTAAAAGATAAATAACCCACCTCCGAGATAGCTACATCACTTCTAGGTACTTTACTCATGTTTTCCTGCACATTTTCATTTACCGAATCTAGTGATGGTATTATTAGTATTAGTATTAGTATTAACATTATCACGTTTAAAGTGGGTAATTAAATCCACTTTTTTGTACTCATTGCGTCGGTTTTCAATGTTTGCTGCTCTGTTTCAATAGAGAGACTGACAATAATCATTAACAATTCTCGACTGGGTGCGCAAAAGCAATTAAGTAAAAAAGTGTCCGAAGTAAGTTCTCCACAGACTTTGGCATTATTTTATCTGCTCTACCCATGTGTTTAATCGGTTAAATCAAATCACTTATAATAGCTGAGTAGAATGAATGTGCAATGGGAGATATGCCAAGAAGTCCTAGTTGTGAGTATGCAAGGACTGTTAGGTCCCTGACTTTTGACTTAACTTACTTTACATCACTCAACTAACAGTGCAGAATTGGGTAAGTCAGTTATAAGGTTGACTTAACTTACTGTGCACTACGCATTTAAATAACCCACCCAACTTGACACTACCCTGCCTGGTGACCAAATATTTGTTTTCATTGCAGTAATGAGAATACTGAGTAATAAAAAACAACAAACTCTGATTTATCAATAATACTGAGGGGGGAAAAGAAATTATTGCCACTGTATATTATTTCAGTAAAGCATTGTAACCTAAAGTCCAACAATGACCGCTTGCAGCTCAAATAATGTAGCGTTGATACTGGCGGCATTTTCCTCACATTTTAACAGATTAGTGGTCATTATTAACGTATATCTTGTGAGGTGAGGTGCTACATGATAAGTTCGAGAAGTAGGAAACTGGTTCAACTGGCTACTAAGTAAGCTACTAATTATGATGGTAAGTTTAAATATTTATTTCACAATTTTTAGAGAGTGATCACATCTTTATAATTGCCTCAAGACTGGCCCCATAGCTCAGTCGGTGGTGCGCCTGCCGGCTGTGGGAGGTGTTCCGGGTTCGATTCTCGGCTGGGGGTGGAAGGTTTTTCTAGCCAAGATGATTTCCTATCCTCCACAGGGTCTGGAATTATGAATGAGTGTGAATGTGTGAGTGATCTAAAGTGCAAAAACTCAAAGTAATCTAGAAATCCAACGACAAGTGATACGTGTTAACACCATGGCCAACAAGGCAATATGTTCCAAAGGTCATCTATATGACCATTGCAGTTAAAGGCAGGATATAAATGTAACACAAAAAAGAATAATGTCTCAAATACAGTGCGAACGTAGAACAAATTCATTTTCTCTTTTAGAGAAGAAGAGCTATTTACTACCCTCAGATGTTATATAAGCTACTATAGAGGATTCAAATGACAGCTGTAAAGATTCAGACTTCGACATTGAAGAATGCACTGGCTCAGATTCAGGAAATGAGGGGATAAGAAGGAAAAATCCAAAATAATGCCGGACTTAACCAATAAATCTGGAGATGTAAATGATGAACATAAACTGGAAGGTGAAAATCGTGAAGTAGAAAATGATTTGACTGTTACTGAAGAGGAAATAAACGAAGCGGAAGCAATATTAGCAGATGACGATATCAGACTTAAGTGAAGAAGCGAGGATTGAAAGGGAATGCGAGAAAAGCCAGGCAAGAAAGGAAATTTGCAAGAGACAGCAAAAAAGGCTACACTACTCAGAAAGAAAGAGTAGTAGAGGCTAAGGTTATAAAGCCCCGTGAATCATGTAGAATAAAGTACAAAGAACGAATATGTGATAACACTATAAAACAAATTAATAATGATTACTGGAAGATGGGTAATTTTTATAAGAGGGTTTCATGCATACGTAATTTGATACAGATAAAAGAAAAGTCTACTAAAAGACCGAGAACAGGGATATACAGAAGCAACGTTTTCGACAAATTACATTTGATTACTCTTATACATAAATGGAAAATTGGAACAAGTGTGTAAATCTTGTTTTTTGAAAGTATTCTGTGAGACTAAAGGTTTTATAGAAACCGTAATTCAGAAGAAGAGGAGTAACATTTTTGGTATTTTATATGATGATGGAAGGGGCAAGCATGAGCCTGGTAATAAATTTGACAGTGAAGTAATTGTCCTGCCCGTAATCATATGCTATTCATTCCAACATACGAAAGCCATTATTCCAGAAACAAAATCACTGATAAAATATTTACCATATCATGCCACTCTAAGTGCATTGTATGAAGAATATTTAAATGCCGTTCCTGGAAAACATGTTAGCAGGAGGATCTACGAAACCATTTTCCATGACCTTTAACTATTAAAAAATCAAAACAAAGGTGGACACATGCCAGATATGTGATAGACTTCAGCTGAACATAGAAATTTCTGAAGGCGAAGAAAAGCTTGGGTTCCAACGAAATTAAGAAGTGCATCAGGAAAAGGCTGACTTAGCATATGAAGAAAGTTAACTGACAATTCAGTCTCAAGAACAAAAACCATAACATTCGACTTACAACAGGCTTACCAACTCCAGTGATCAGTAGCTCCATTGCCTTCTATAAAAGACAGCTATGGACCAATAACTTGGCAGTCCACAATTGTGCTGACTGACAAGCATACTGCTTCATGTGGATGAAGGACAAGATTTAAGAGGGGCTAGTGAAATAGGTCATTGCCTTTACAAGTACCTTAAACGACTTCATCCTGATGTTAAAAAATATCACGTATTCCGATTCTTGCCAAGGACAAAACAAAAACAGTCACATGACAGTAATGTGTATGGTCGCATTTCAGGAACATCCAACCCTCCAATCTATTGATCACAAGTTCCTAATACCTGGCCATACACATATGGAGAGCGATTGAGATCATGCGAGCATAGAAAAAAAGAAAAAGAAGTATGGTATTCCTATTAATCACCCTCACGACTGGATGCAACCTGTTCGCCTGTCAGGAAAGAGCAAGCCATTTGTGGTTAGTGAAATGTCTAGAGAGGAGCATTATGACTTTTCACCGTTGTTGGGAGAAGAACTTGTGTTACGAAAGGTTGATACAAATGGAGAAACAAATGTTTGGAGGGACATACAGTGGTTCCGTTTTCAAAAGGGTTCCTATGGGCAATTCTCTTTCAAGTACACGTTGATGAAAGATGATGATTTCAGATTTCTCAGTTTTCTGAGAAGACGAAATAAATTCATAGGTGTCAAACCACTTAAAGAAATATTCCGGTCCAAACGCAATAAACCCTGCAAAAAAGCACTTGCTGGATCTACTTCCAGTTATCTCACCCATATTCTGGTAATTTTACAGAAGTCTGAAAACATCCGAAGGTGTTCTTAATACTTTTTCAGATAGTTATACCGATGAGGATATTGAGTGAATTTTGCTTTTAGTATTTAGTTAATATTTTGGATGGTGACAAAACCTTTATGAATATATGAAGAAAAAAGAAAGTATGCGATATTGAAGTCATAATAATAAAATTTCTTGTTTCTTACTTTGTATCATATTATTGTTATATTTTGTTATATTGTGTTAAATTTAATCTTATCTTTTTATAAAAGGCTAAAAATACTATATAATATGTGCGATTGATTACAAGGTATTATTTTCGAACACTATAACGTTATCTTTTGTTCCATTATTGTACTATTTTTATGCTACATTATTTTGTCATATACTGCTAAATTAAATATATATTGTTTTATCCATGAGAAAACAATCAGAATTGATTACATACTTAAATGTGTCATTTTCACTGTAAATTCTAGTACCAAGCAATAAATCTTCTGCTGATAACGTAAATATAACGTCGGTGTAGAAGTGGGTGTGTCAAAATGTATTATGCAAAATTGAGTAAGTCACGTATCCATCCTCCAACTCTTCAGGTAATCCTTAATAAGGGACGAAGTTGTACGAGAATTACACAATTTCATGGTATATTCAAAGTATTAACCGAAGAGCTTTTTCTTCAAAATGTGTAAAATTTTGGCACATAGGGGATTTGGGAAATTTATTTAAATTTTTAATTTAATTCTTCTCAGTATAAGGTTTTTTCACTTAACTGCTTTTGCACACCCAGTCGAGAATTTCTACCCCTGTGGAATGCGGAGTGCCGAGCGTATAATCTCAACCGCCACTCTGTATAACACTACGGAGCGAATTCAATATTTCCAATCGATTTGTTGCTGATATTTCAAAAATTTAATTGATAGTTGTAAAGTTCAATGCATTATTATTAGTTATCTAATGAAAAATTATTCTTGAAATGCAAATATTTTACTGCAGTGTATGTTTTCCTGTTTGTCGCGTTATAATTAACCGCCCCCCCCCCGATATTTTAGTGGGGGAAATTCTTGGAATAAATTCATTGGTGGGGGAAATCCTATCCATCCCCCCAGGATTTCGCACCACACTGTTGCTACCTCCTCAAAACCGTAATCATTAGCCATTATTTCACTAAATACGACCATAATTCAAATGACACAGCAGGACTGTCAGTCGTAGTGACCTTCAAATTCGCGCATGCGCTTAGGTGTTGCAGCTGCACTGTGCGAAAAGGGATATTGCAGGTGTTCCCACGCAATAAATTTAAACACTATAAAAGACCCTCTTTAGAAATAACTATTAAGCTAAAGCTAAATGTTTTTTATTCTGAATTATTCAGAAATTGAAATTACCATTGCTATTCGCGAATGCATACACTTCCCATCTTATACATAAGAAGAAAAACAAAAGTTATTTTACAGAGGGTTTTGAACACAACACTACTTCACTATAAGTCAACGATGTTACAGAGTGAGCTATCTGTGCCAGTGGCAGCAGGCACTTTCAAAGGTATCTTTGACTTTTTGCAAATGTATAGGAGTGGTATCTCCTGATTCACTGGCGCTTTCCAAACGGAAAATATTTCAGAAAATCAGAGTTTAAAAATGCGAATGCTCACTGTTACCTGTTTCCATATATCTGGAGAAGAAATACACTTTTCTACGGTTCCTGGAAGTGAATAAATAAAGCTTAAGCAGGAATGTGACTGTGATTTGCCCTGCACACTAGCTATCTCTTATCCAGAGCTAACAGCGCATTCTTTCAATTCGTAAGCACAATAGTACATTAGTCCTACGTCATGGCAATGCCATTTTTAAAGTCACCCCCATAAAGGATTCTGATTACACATCATGTGTATGTTTAGAACATTACAGTATCTTATGCTGTACATTGTTGTTCAAAATTCATTTCTTTAACAGCAGCCGTAATAACAAATGGAGCAATGCAGTATTCCATATTCTTCACAATCAACAATTTGAAGAAAGAAAGACAGAGAGAGAGAGAGAGAGTGAGAGAGAGAGAGAAATATTCGGCAGGGCTTCAGCTTGGAATCTGGTGTGGCTAAATTGAGAACTCCCTACTTTATCACTGAGCCACACATGTACACTTCTGGGCAGTGCCGCAAATGCTAACATACATCATTGAGGTGGTATCAGTGACGTATTGGCTCAAATTTATTTTGATTTACTGCACAAAATCATGTACTCTGGTACCATAAGTGTCCTGTCTCCAATTGTTCCCCCAACACCCCTCTATAAACCATTAAAGTTAATCGGTCGAATCCTGAAAATCCTATGTGTGTGTGTGTGTGTGTGTGTGTGTGTGTGTGTGTGTGTGTGTGTGTGTGTACATAATCCCATGTTTGATAATGGACTACTTGTTTCACTGCATAATTGAATATGATTGTAACAGTGTAACTTATAAGTTTAAATGCATATGTATGTTAATTTATTCATATATTCGTATAAATTTTGTTGTAAATGAACGACCGCCTGTGGGATTTGTGGTGGACAAAGCGACGTCTGGGCGGGTTTCCTCCGGGTTCTCCGGTTTCCTTCGCCATTCATTCCACCAACTGCTCCATCGTCACCTTTTCTATCATCCATTTCGCCGTCATTTCGTTTCATCTACTTCCTTCATCCCATACCAGGCATCGGGCTGATCACCCATCCTGGACATTCTATCTGCTCCATGAGAGTGTCTGCAATAAGTTTAAATAGCTTCTTCTGCATTAAGTGGACACTCCGTGGTCTAGGAGTAGGTGCCATGCTAGCCTTTGGTTCCTGAGGTCGCGGGTTCAAACCCGGTGAAAGGCGATGAATTTTTTAGGGTGTAAAATCCTAAGCTTGGCTTCCTTATGAAGGGAAGTAAAGCCGGTGGTCCGATGTCGTGGATTTACGGCACCCAAAAGAACCTCAAGCCTGATAAAGAGGCCTCTGAGAAAAATGTTTGGTCTTTCACTCCCAATGTAGAATGGGAGGCTAAGGGCCGAATTCATAATCGTCGCTTATGTGAAATGGAGATGCTTAAGCAGTAAGTATTTCCTTCTGATAAGGAAACGCTTATTACCATTTGGCATACATAGACGGTACTTATATCCTCAGCGCTAAAGGCTTACTTATTTCCAGAGCACATATGGCAGTATGGTTTAGCTATTTCATAGCCACTCGGATGCGCGAAGGAATGTGTAAACGAACATACAGGTCACCACATAGCCAGCCGCCACTTTCATTTTCGTTGTTGTTTTGTTCACAACAGCTGTTGAGCACGTGATAGAAGTTTGCGAGTTTTAAATGATACGTTTATTAATTAGTTAACTTACGTTTAAAATCGAGTAGATTGTAAATTGGTTCAGGGTTTGTAGTAATAGTTATACAGTTACATTAGTTAGGTCGAAAACATGCCAACAGGAAAAAATTTCAGCGAGCAGGAAAGAAACCAACTAAAAGAGTTGGTGCTGAAGTACAAAGACATCGTACAATGCAGGCAATCGGACGCTGTGTGAAGTACTGGCCTTAAGTGGTATTTACTCGTGGATTGTTTTAAAACTGAAAACCTGACTTTCTAGTGTTAATAGCTAGAAGTATTTGCAATATGCGCACTGTGTATATGCATGCATGGAAACAAATCACAAATGAAAAAATCAAAAGTACCCAATAACTTACTATGTTTGGCTTTAACAGCGGCTTTACTCGCGAAATCGGTAAACCACTGTTCAAGATTTGAATAGCCCAACGTAGATTTTGGAATTACTGGTAATTATGCGAAATAGGCAATGTAATCAAGAGAAGCACTGCAGAGATGTACTTTATTTATTGCAGAAATATTTCCGCATTTTATTTTTAGGATTTTAATAAATGATTCTGAAAAAGTGCAGCAGAATTTCGTTTTCTAGGGACCTATATGGATAGTGTCATAGCACTGAGAGTCTATACATTATTTTTTCAAGCAAGCCTGTCTCACTTTGCGACTTCATAATCTCTTTTTATTAAGGTTACGTTGCTTAGCAGAGGCATTAGATTATTACAACAGCGGCCTTGGTAAACCGATATCGCTTCTTAAATTCAGCATCCCTGTGCATTCCAAGTGAATTCTGCAAATCACGCAAATTCGTTTATTAATGCGCAGTACAGCTTTGTTATGAAATTCCATATACTTAACGAAATTGCTATATCGTTAACCTCCGTTGTAGGCAGTTGATTCAAAATGGCATCGGTTCTCCTTATTGCATATAAGCGGAGTTCGGAGCTTCCTTATATGAATAAGCATTTCCTTATTCCGCTGAAGGAGTAGCGCCTGCGTATTGAAAATCGCTGCTTAAGGACTTCCTTGAAATAAGCGAGGACTATGAATTCGACCCTATGAACCATACTAGTTAAACAGCCTCCATAAATACAACTCAATTTTATTTTAATTTTTTCTGCGTTTGATACCTAACGCATTATCGGCAATCATGCTAATGCATAATTTCTTTATTCCTGTGATAGAAAGCAATAATACAATCTATTCTATTAGAGTTAAGTAAAATGTTGACACAAATTTGGTACCTTGCTATTAATTGGCTAATAACACATAAATTACATATGGATGGTTATGTTTTCATATACATGCTTATCGACAATATCATAAAAAATGCAATTGCATTTTAGAAACTGAGTTATAGTTGCAGATATTATCAGTATATTTCTCCTTTCCTAGTTGCGTTGTAGTGCTGATTTTGCTACAAGGGCCAAAGGAATGTGGCATTGACTTACTTAAAGCTTTTGATTTCAGGTATAGGAATCAATAACAGTAGGAATATATTGACAATTCCAGAACAAAGGAAAATGCCGAGAATTAATGAGATGTATAATCCGAATAGCTTAATTGACCGTGTAATTAAATTACACGTGTTTTATGACACCTCGGCGCCTTTGACGGAAATTGCCACAGAGTCGGCGTCTCTAATTGCTTTTCGCCTGTCAAGTTGATCGACAAGGGTTGGCAAGGGGATCTAACCCCTGTCAATCAATTTGATAACCATCAGACACGTGTTCAAACGTCGCGCATCATTGACTTCAAAGGACTGCAGTCGCACATCTGCATTTGTCGCCCTCTAGGACTGGAAGTTGCCGACCCGTCCCCTAAATTGACGGTCGCGTGCCGTGAACAAAGACTCTTCCGCCCCTCAAGGACTGTAAATTGCTGTCCCATCCCCGAAATCGGTGGAAGAGATTTGAGCTACGAAGAAAGCAGCCTAATTAGCTTAATTGTGCGATTAATTGATTACATATGTAATGATATGTGTTTAAACACCATGTCCGCCTTTGAGATAACTTGCCACCAAAGAGCCGACGTGTCCAAGTGTTTGCCACCTGTCCAACGTGATTGACAAGGGTTGACAGGTGTTGTATGACTTGTTAATCAATCAGATAGTGATGGTATATGTGTTTAATTATCTCGCATCATTGATATCAAAGGGCTTAAATTGCTAACAAAGGCTATATCGCCCATGGCGGCTTGGATTCCGTGTATCACATGCTGACGCCCGCCGCTAAAGTCTTAAGCCCCTTGTACACGATCAAACTTTTTTTTCAATTCAAAGGTTTACAAGAAAAATTGTCAAACATTTTTCAATATGTGACAAGATTGGACAAGACTTGACAATTTCATAAATGTGTATTTACAAGTTGTCTTTTTTCAAACTGAAACCCTTCAAAACACATTAATAAATAATTTATCACGCACAAGCAATTTACTATTTGCGTCACGGTATTACAGTTTGCAATGAAATACTGCTCTATACCAATATTATGTAACACTTTCACTATTATATCCAATGAAATCACATTACAATTATGGAATACAATGGAAATAACACCAACTGATAGGTTAACCACACTATATAACATTGCATTAATGTATACTTAGTTCGGAAATCTGCCTGGCAATTATTTCTTCATATGCCTTCATCTGGATCATCTTGTGCTAATCCACAGAGTCCTAGACATATGGACATGCCCAGTTTATGTATAATCTAATCAGTTCGCATACGACATGCCTTGGCCGGGTAGCCATTTTTATTTACTTTTTGCTTTCAGGCATGTTGCAGAATTCGTGACGCACTGTAAATACTGGCATTTCATTGGCTATAGCCATGAAATCATTGTCAAATCTTTGATCGTTTAGAGCATGTCCTTATTTGCTTTCAAGACTTTGAAAGAGTTCAAAAGTATTGGAAGCAATTTGACAAGAAAAGTTGTAAAGTTGTGACAACTCTTGAAATGTTTTGTAAATGTTGAATTTGACAAAAATTTGATCGTGTACAAGGAGATTTAGAGGGCTTGGATTTCCAGTAGCGTATATGTGTGTCATGTGATATTAAAGAATGCCGACAGTATGATAAGGATCATATACATATGTATAAGTATCATACGTCATTGGTCTTAAAGGGTGTAAGCCGCGTGCAAGGAAGTGGCTACCCCCGTTGCATGTATTTGGTTGATTAATATAATGAAGAGTATATTAATTGACTCGCGATCCTTGATTTAGTTACTCTGTTCACACACACATGCATACACGAATCTCTTTTCTCTCCCCTATCTGTCTCTGTCCCTCTCTTTCTTTCCCCCTCTCTTTCATGGCGTTTCCCTTAAAATTAAACACAGGCACGACTATCAAAGGACTGGCAATGCATTTACAAAATTATATAAGTAATTCCATCATTTAAACATCGTTCTATTAACGTAGGATGCAGGGGGTTAATTGAAGCATCGGATTCGAACGAAGGACAATTGAACTCTAATAGCTACAAGCGCCGATGCAAAGTACACAAGAATTGAGTTGAGTGTTATGCTACCCGTGGTAAAATTTGGAATCGTGTCATTCCAAAATGCTTAATTCCGATAGTATTATAATCTTGTGTAAATATATGCCAGACAAAACCTCATTCTTTAGATGAAATGTT
Organism: Deroplatys truncata; assembly: GCA_030765065.1. Lineage (NCBI taxonomy): Eukaryota > Metazoa > Arthropoda > Insecta > Mantodea > Mantidae > Deroplatys > Deroplatys truncata. Next base: position 423,525,603 of record CM060990.1, read on the forward strand.
AAAGGAGGGAAAATGTATTCGACTCAAACAGAACAATAGACGTGGTTCTGCATTTCCGAAGAGGTGGATCTCTTCATGTAAACAAGTTAGACCCTTCGCGCATGCATGACTGAGCCTACCTGGACCGTGTTGGAAACTGAAAAATAGTTTAATTGTTTACCCCTCTGTAAGCACAATATACAATCAGAATACGATTTGTTTACAACTGCTAGAACATTCCCTCGTGGCGTTTCCGAGAAAATATATACTTAACAATAAACCACATTTGAGAAAAGTAATTTCATAGATTGAAAAACCTGTATTTTACGTTTTATTGAATATTAGTTGAAATATATTTATAACTCCCTCACAGTATTCCCAGAAGAATATATACTAAACAATAACCCAACCTCCAGGCAAGAAAAAGACAAGATTAGCATTTGTTTACCCCTCTGTGGGAACAATATACAGTCATACACAAGGTTTGTTTACAACTGCTAAAACATTCCCTCGCAGCATTTCCGAGAAAATATATATTTAGCAATAAACCACCCTTGAGTAAAGTTATTTTATAGATTGAAAAACCGTGTATTTTACGCTTTAATGAATATTAGTTCAAAATATGTTTACAATTGCAAGGAAAAGACAGGATTACCATTCCCTCGAAAAAGGCATAACCAAATCCCGAAACCTTTCTACTGTTCACTATTCCATCCAATGCATTTCTAATACAGCAGAAAGATAGACTTGAGTAAGAATAATTTGTGTACCACTAATAAATCATAGAGGATAGAGAAAGTCATGTGAATATATCACATAAGAAACATGTAAACAGTATGGATGAAAATCCAACACACCAGATAATACAAAAATTAAACGCATAGGTAGAAGGGGTGTTGGCAGACCACGAATGAGATGAAGAGATAAATTTTCTTGAAAATGGAGCAACTCACAAGGTTTATGGTGTGATGATGATAATTATTTATTTCAGGTGCGACATTGTAAGTTATATAAATAGTTTCACCCTTTAACCGATGTCCTCCCCCCTCTCTCTCTCTCTCTCACACACACATACACCCGCAGCCTTAACCCTCCCCTTCTGTCTGTACAGTTTGTATGTTGTATTGTTTTGACACTGATAATAAACTGATGCTTATGGGATGTGAATAAACAATAAAACATGAGAGAGAGAAAATAATAATAAGAGTATTGTATATTGAAATAAAATGTCAGAAAGGATTCAGCATAATCACATGTTCATTTCTTGGTCATTCTCTTAAAGCCCCTTCAACATTCAGTTGTTTCTCGCAATTGCATAGAAACTGTATGAAATTTTAAGGCCAGTATTTAGAATCCTCTGCTTAAACATCTGATTGTGGCTTTTCCTTTTATATCTGTAGCAAAATGTGTAATGTGACTATTTCGCCAGATTTATTTGTATACCCACTAATAAACGATAAAGGGTAGAGAATGTCACGCGAGTGTATCACATCAGATATTTTCTATTAAGTGCGAGACAGAATAGAAAATTTCATGTCATGTATATGTGTAAGAAATGTTTTAAAGCAGTGCTTATAATAAAAGAACTATCGCAATTTTTTCAAAGCATTATTACCCCCTTAAATAAAACAATCAAGTTTATTATTGTTCTTCTTCTTCTTATTATTATTATTTAAGGAGCGAAATCACACTTTGTCGACAAGCTAAACAGGTCAGTGGAGTTAACATGAACTCTCCAAGTGCATAGCCAATGCCGGTAACGTGATGTACACACAAAATGTTATTTCTACAGGGCTATGTATGAGTCCCAGGGGTGAGCGATAGCATCCTTATTATGAACCTATCACAATATCGTTCAATGCCATTCAATACACGTTTATACAGTGCTTATAGTCATTAGCATTAATTTCTTCACAACTCAATCTATTCTAGAAATACCCTCCATCATCAAAAAAAGATAAATCAATCAACAAAAGAGGGCATCATTAATGGACATTAAAACCCTTTCAAAATATAAAGAATGAAAAAAACTTTGCAATATGATAACAATTTTCTGAGAAAAAAGACAATTCTAATAAAGTCCACTATACAAGACAGCTGATCTGCTTATTTCACTTTAAAACATACTGCTGTTTCAGTTTCCATCCAAAAATAAGCAGGTGTATAGGACTGCTCCAGGATAATTATATCAAGTAATACACCAAGAAATGGTTTAACCAAAAGAAACAATTCTTTATTTTCAATATTTACTCTAAAATTATAGTTAAATAATATATACAATCGTTATTTATATAGGCCTCTGTATGAGACCGCAGTCCCAGGGGTGAGCAATAGCATCCATATGTGCGTACCTTTCATCATATCCTTCAAAGCCATTCAATACACTACATCAAGCGATAACAGACTTCGCGATAGCCAAAAGAAAGACGAACGTGCTTATACAATGCTTATAGTCATCAACATTAATTTATTCACAACTCAATGTATTACAGAAATATCCTGCACCATCGATAAAACATATATCAATCAACAAAAGAAGGTATAATTAATGAACATTAAAACCCTTTAAAAATATAAAGAATGAAAAAACTGCGATATAATAACAATTTTTTCAGAAAAATACAATTTTTAATAAAGGTCTGCTATACAAGACAGCCTATGTGTTTATTTCATTTTAAAACAGACTGGTGTTTCAGTTTCCGTTTGAAAAACAGGCAGCTGTATAGGATCCTTACATTGCTCCAGGAGAAGTATAGCAAGTAATACATCAAGGAATTCCTTAATCAAGAGACACCATTCCTTCTTCTCATTGTTTGCTCTAAAATTATAGTTAAATACAACATACAATGGCCTTATAGAAACAACGCACATTATCGACAAAAATAAAGTAAGAAAACAGACTGCAGTAGGTTATATAAGACAGACCTGGGCCAGTTTTTTGCGTTTATATGGGAAAAGATAGGGAAAACGAGGGAAGATGCTAGGCTAGGAGAGCATCCAAGGAGGAAAAATGCGTTTATATGGGAGAGATAGGGATTACGAGGAGAGTTGTCAGGCTAGACAGGGTTGAAAGGGTAGAATGCACGTTTTATACTGAAGAGATAGGGATTACAAGGTTAGATGTCAACTAGACAGGAGTTGAAAGGTTGGAATATATGCTTTATAAGGGAAAGGATAGGGAAAACGAGGGGAAATGCTAGGATAGACAGGTACTGAAGTAGGAGGAATGTGCTTTATATGAGAGTAGCAGGGAATACGAGGAGAAGCGCTAGGCTAGTCAGAGGTCGAGTAGAGTATGGTTTATATGAAAGGTATAGGAAAACGAGGAGAGGTGTTAGGCTAGACAGAGTTGAAGGGTAGAGCATGTCTTGTATATGAGAGGGGTAGGGAACAGGAGCAGGGGTGTTAGGCTAGACAGAGGTCAAGAAGTAGAGTAGGGGTTATATGAAAGGTATAGGAAAACGAGGAGAGGTGTTAGGCTAGGCAGAGGTCAAGAAGTAGAGTATGGTTTATATGAAAGGTATAGGAAAACGAGGAGGGGTGTTAGGCTAGACAGAGTTGAAGGGCAGAGCATGTCTTGTATATGAGAGAGGTAGGGAACAGGAGCAGAGGTGTTAGGCTAGGCAGAGATCAAGAAGTAGAGTATGGTTTATATGAAAGGTATAGGAAAACGAGGAGGGGTGTTAGGCTAGACAGAGTTGAAGGGTAGAGCATGTCTTGTATATGAGAGAGATAGGGAACAGGAGCAGAGGTGTTAGGCTAGGCAGAGATCAAGAAGTAGAGTATGGTTTATATGAAAGGTATAGGAAAACGAGGAGGGGTGTTAGGCTAGACAGAGTTGAAGGGTAGAGCATGTCTTGTATATGAGAGGGGTAGGGAACAGGAGCAGGGGTGTTAGGCTAGACAGAGGTCAAGAAGTAGAGTATGGTTTATATGAAAGGTATAGGAAAACGAGGAGGGGTGTTAGGCTAGACAGAGTTGAAGGGCAGAGCATGTCTTGTATATGAGAGAGGTAGGGAACAGGAGCAGGGGTGTTAGGCTAGGCAGAGGTCAAGAAGTAGAGTAGGGTTTATATGAAAGGTATAGGAAAACGAGGAGGGGTGTTAGGCTAGACAGAGTTGAAGGGCAGAGCATGTCTTGTATATGAGAGAGGTAGGGAACAGGAGCAGGGGTGTTAGGCTAGGCAGAGGTCAAGAAGTAGAGTAGGGTTTATATGAAAGGTATAGGAAAACGAGGAGGGGTGTTAGGCTAGACAGAGTTGAAGGGCAGAGCATGTCTTGTATATGAGAGAGGTAGGGAACAGGAGCAGGGGTGTTAGGCTAGGCAGAGGTCAAGAAGTAGAGTATGGTTTATATGAATGGTATAGGAAAACGAGGAGGAGTGTTAGGCTAGACAGAGTTGAAGGGTAGAGTATGTCCTTTATATGAGAGAGGTTAGGAACAGGAGGAGGGGTGTTAGGTTAGGAGAATTGAGTATGTGTTTATAAGGAGAGACGAGAAAACGGAGAGAGATCCTATGCTAGGATAGACAGGTGTTAAAGTTAGGTTAGATAGGAAACCAAGGAGTGATACTCAGCTAGAGGGGGAGGCAGGAGGAATGCGCTTTATGAGAGGTAGGGGATACTGGGAGAAATGCTAGGGAAGACAGGGACTGAAGGTATGTAGGGTGTTTTTACAGAAGGGAAGAGTAAGAATTTCAGAGGTATTTAGAGCACAATATAACTATTTTAGAACACACTTAGAAGCTTTTTAGGCACATGCTTAGATAACTTTGCAGGTATTCTGATGATGTTTTAATGCGGTAGAACAACCATTTGACATCCTCTTACTGGCTTTAAAATATTTTTAGACATAGATACAGATACGTGTTTTAGGGTATTGGTGTAAGCATTTTAGCCAGTGTACTAGGAATTGTGGAGCATTTTAGAGTTCATTTAGAGACATTTTAAGCACAGGTACAGATATTTTTTTGATATGAACATGGCTTTCAGGACATTCTGGTATGAGGCAGGGAAATTTTAGATGTTTCAGCAGCATTTAGGGAACTGGAACAGGTAGATTCAGGGTATTCATATAGGTTTCAGAATATTTCGAGGTGTTTTATGAGGCTTTTAAGGTATTTTGACAATTTTCAAGACGTTTTCAAAGCTCGTGCTAGGAGTGTTTATGGCTCTTTAAAGGTATTTTAGGTTATGAATGTGGCATAGGCACAGACCATTAAGAGTTCCTGAAGGGGCTTTTGGATAAGTGTAGTGGATGTTTGTCGGCTTTTGGATAAGTGTAGTGGGCTATTTATCGGCTTTTGGAAAGAGTAGTGGCTGTTTTATCGGCTTTTGGATAAGTGTAGCGGCTGTTTTATCGGCTTTTGGAAAGTGCGGAGGCTATTTTTATGTCATTAGAGTTCCTGGTGGGCTTTTTAGAAAGTGTAGTGGTTATTTTTATGCTATTGGCACATGGGTTTCAGGCATTCTCTCTTGTTTATAGAGTTTGTCTCTTGTATTACACAAGTCTTATGATCTATAACCATTTCTAACGTTTTTACAGTCATATAGGATCCTTTTATGGTCTTCTCAATATTCTAATGCTACCCTGCATGAAAGTATGTAGAGATGCCTTTTATAACCCAACCTTAAGCTCTGTTAGTGATATTATTGTTTTATTCAGCTTTTCTGTTTTTGTATGGTTAATTGTTGTCTAGGTGTATCGTCTTTACCAGATAATTGATGCTTTATTAGATAAGGGTTGTAAGGGTAGGTGCCTGCCCCCCTTTTATCTACGCTTGAGCTTAGCACTATGATTTACACCTAATAGCAGGGTTAGCGCCTATTTTTATTTATTCTTTAGGTATCTGCTAGGTGTATACACAGCACATGGGTAAGCTTCCATTTTTGAAGTAATGCAACACTTCCGAGGGTATCCCTTTCCAAAGTTCTCATGTGCATATTTGTGACTATTTAAAGGTATTTCAGCTTGTGGTATCAGGTATGAGTACAGGCTTTTAGAACATTCTAACATACTGGAATGATAATTTCAGGTGTTTCAATAGCATTCTGGAGATTGGAAGCGGACCTTTTCAAAGTATTGATACAGGTTCTAAGATGTTTAGGAATATTTCGAGGTGTTTTATGTTGATTTTAAGATATTTTAACATCTATAAGGTATTTTCAGGATACTGGTAGGAGTATTTAAGGCTCTTTGAACGTATTGTGGACTATGGATGCGGCATGAACTCAGGCTTTTAGAGTACTCTGAACGGTTCTTTAGAAACTTTAGCGGTTATTTTTTGGGGTATTGGCACATGATTTTAGAGTATGCTGGGGGTGTTTAGAATGATTGAGGTTTTTGTTTAGCACTTAAAAGGTATTTTATGCTATTGCCTCAAAGTATTTCAACCCTTTTCAGACATTTTCAAAGCTTATTCCAGGAGTAGTTGAGCAGCTTTAAATGTACTTTAGCAACTAATCAGGCACTGTCGCAAGCTTTTAAAACATTTTGTGAAATTTTATGAGTAAATCAGGTATTCACCCACGTATTTATTCAGGTTTCAGGACTTGATATATTTCTGCACATAGTTTAATGCCTCACGAACATTTATTATGCAGTGTTAGAACGCTTTTATATACTTTTAAAACACCTTTTTTTTAAATTTCTACAAACTTATATATCTTGAGGAGATAAGCTATGAGACCGAGAGGGATAAACTGTATATCGATTTACAGTTTTAGTGAATGTAGAAGTATTCTAAACTACCCTACCTTACCCGCTCACCGATCATCCTGCCCTGAATCATCTTCTCATTGTCTATTCCATTCTGTAATCCTCTAACGCAACCAGGAAACGTAACCATACGTGACAATCATAACGACCTATTCCCAAGACAATCTATGCTAACAGAACCATGCAATAACACAAGGTTTAATGTTGCATATAACAATGTAGAAAGAGATAATTTGTACAAAGAAGCCTTTCTCAGCAGCCATTACTACAGCACCATTGTAAGTTCAACATACTTAGAACTAATGCCTCAGTCTTGCAAACCATTCTTCAAACTCGAATAATCATGTAAGCCTAACTCTGCCTATCCCAGACTATCCTAACAATAGGCATTCTGTCCAGTAATAATCTAACACAATCTGATACCATTCCTTATAATCTGTCCAACAATCCAGTCCTAAGCTAGCTCTGAATACCCTAACCTAGCGAAAATAGTATAAGCAGACTTCACATCCAGCCTGCTATCACCTAATCTAGCTTGAATGAGTGCACGTAAACCTAGACCAATCTTAGTCAACAGTCGTCTCATCACCCATTCAACTGGTCATAAACAAAAAGCTATAAGCTCGACCACTCGCTAATTATCTAAGGCACCCTATCAGAACCTCACCCAGGTTAGCCTAAACTGACTTTACCCAAGCTATCCTATTTTGTCATCGCCCGCCCTAGCGTAACCTAGAAGCTTGCCTAAACTGCCTTTACACAAGCCATTCTATGTTGCCATTTCCCTTTCTAGCGTAACCTAGAACCCTCTTATCGGCTGAATGGATAACCTATCATAGCCTTGCTGGATCCATACACCACACAAATGTCTCCTTAAATCAAGAACCTTGAATGCTTTTACAGGAATTCAACACCCTCTGCGACCATATTTCTCATGTCCACACTCATATTCCCATGCCTTATAACCATTCTATTATCAGATATTTCAAGAACGTTGAAACCTATTAAAAATATTTCTTTGCTACTCTTAGCAGCCCACTATATTGTACAGTGTTCATGTATTTCTTTGTAATAAACGTGTGCCCTTCTATACACATAACAGGACATGTATCAGCATCTAAACAATGACCACCACCTCTGTCATCACTACCACCATTTCCAAAAAACAATCATCACAATAACCATCACCATCATGCCTATCACCACCATCATAAACACCCCCGCCTTCAATTACAACATAACCTTATACTATCACCGCCACCATGTCTCCATTAACAGCATAACTCTATACTGTCACCACCGCCATCATTTGCAAAACCATCAACTTTATAACCAGCACCATGACCCTATCACCACCATCACAAATACCACTACTTCCAATTACACCATAACGTTATATTGCCACCACCGTCAATGGCCTCCATTAACACCATAACTCTACACTCTCGCCCCGCCAACACATAGCTCCATTAATACCATAGCTCCCTAATCCCGCAATTCCCGTCATCTTCACCGCTACATTAATCAATACAATCATCTAAAGACAGAGCCTCTCACATATGAAGCTATATTATAACAGAGCCACGTACCTATAAGCTCCAGTGGATATCTCTATTAGTGTGTTTTGAACTGTCTCTGCGTGTGTGTGTGTATGTCCGTGTGTGTGTATCTGTGCGTGTCTGTGTGTGTGTGTGTATCTGTGTGTGTCGGTGTGTGTGAGTCTGTGTGTGTATGTCTATGTGTGTGTGTGTATGTCAGCGTGTGTGTATATGTCTGCGTGTGTGTGTGTATGTGTGTGTGTATCTGTGTGTGTGTCTGCGTGTGTGTATGTCCGTGGGTGAGTGTCTGCGTGTGTGTGTGTATGATTCTGTGTGTTTATGTCTGTGTATGTGTGTGTGTATGTGTGTGTGTATCTGTGTGTGTCTGCGTGTGTGTATGTCCGTGGGTGGGTGTCTGCGTGTGAGTATGTCCGTGGGTGGGTGTCTGCGTGTGTGCAGGGGTGTGTGCTGATCAAGAAGAAGAAAGGAATGAAGTAGAAAGGAAGAAGGAAAGAAAGAAAGAAGAAAAACAGAAAGAAAAAAGAAAGAAAATTAAGAATTTTAATTCAGACCTGAGGATACTTAAGTATACTTATAAATATATGGGTTAAACACTTTTTATTCCAGTCGTATATGTCTCCTAGTTTAATATTTATGAACCATTATATTTTTATAAGATTCGAACAAGGACCATAGGTTACCTAAGTACGTATCACGGTTTAACACAGATAATGAATTACATCTAATAAATACATTTTTGATCCGCCCATACAACTCCCTTAGTTTAATAGCTATTGATCATTAAATATTTTTACTCTAAGATAATAGTAAAAAATTAATCCTTAAATAGCTTGATTACAATTATTTTCTAATGATACCTGAAAAGTCTTTCACTAAGCCTCTTAGTGCTATAAACTTATTCTGATTTTCTATATTTGTCTAAGTCTTTTAACTCATTAAGAATTAACCATTTAGGTTTTACCGATTCGAGGTCGGATATGAACTTCGGACTCCTAAATAGTTGTTCAGAGAATCTATCCACTGCTATCAATTTAATGTAATTTGTTCGAAGAGTCTAGCTGCCCTACTTCGGGAATAATGAAACATCAAAGTTTAAAACTCTGGCGAGACTCGAACTCCGGTCCCTAGAGATATCGTTCCGTAACTAATCAATAATACAGGACTATGTGAATCCTTGTTGATGCTAAAAGGGCATAAAGTCAGTAGTATACAATGAGACCTTCTATATCAATTTATGGCTTTTTAATTGGCTTAATTGATTTAAATTGGCTGTAATTGGTCTTTCATGTAAGCCCGACCCAAGTACATGATACCTTCTATATCAATTTATGGCTTTTTAATTGGTTCACTTGGTTCATTTGATCTTTCAGGCAAAGGGGACCTAAGTACATGATACCTTCTGTATCAATTTATGGCTTTTTAATTGGTTCACTTGGTTCAAATGGTCTTTCAGGCAAAGGGGACATAAGTACATGATACCTTCTGTATCAATTTATGGCTTTTTAATTGGTTCAATTGGTCTTTCAGGCAAAGGGGACCTATAGTGCATGAGTCTTCTGGATCAAATTTATGGTTACCGGCGAGTTGACAGTTTGTCATTCCCGACCACGTGGAGGGCTTTACTTCAAGAAGCATATAAAGGCTCGTCCCTCCTCCTCGGCTTTGGGTGGGAGGAGGTAATCAAAATAATGTCTGCATTTCCAGTCAGCTATGAGACATGATTCACCCACTATAAAGTACACAGCGTTAATTCTAATCATATACATCAAATAAAAAATGCAAGTTAAAATCAAAAGGTTTAATTTTCACCATCCTACCGAGACTTGTTGCTTTTAACGGGTCGATAACACTCAAGTGTTATCCGCTCAAATGCAACAGGAGGTTTCTGAAAGGTATCGTAGAATGGCTAGTATGCGATGTTCGCTAACTAAAGCATACCTCTTTATTACAATGAGAAATTTCGCAAATTAGAATCACAAGCGATGAAAAAATATTGGAATATTTAGCTTTAAAGGTTAACAAGCGTCACTCTGTACTTAAATACCCTGATAAGAACGCTAAACCTTCTGTAAGCGGTATAGAAGAATAAGAAATTCTGTATACCAATTTTTGGAGCACAGACTATACAGCCCCGCATGTTATTGCCTGGAGGGGGAGTTCCCTACTCTGTCTCCCCTTCTGTATACAATTTAGCTGCTATTGTGTCCGAGCTTCGCCCTAGTGGCTTTTCCACATGTCTTGTTAAAAGGTCCAGCGTACATTTCTCCGAAGCGTTCTAAAAACGTCGATATTTACCAAGAAAATAATTTGAATAACTAGAACTACAAATAAATATCGCTACTAAGAATTGATACTTCACATCTCATTGTATACTACTGACTTTATGCCCTTTTAGCATCAACAAGGATTCACATAGTCCTGTATTATTGATTAGTTACGGAAAGATATCTCTAGGGACCGGAGTTCGAGTCTCGCCAGAGTTTTAAACTTTGATGTTTCATTATTCCCGAAGTAGGGCAGCTAGACTCTTCGAACAAATTACATTAAATTGATAGCAGTGGATAGATTCTCTGAACAACTATTTAGGAGTCCGAAGTTCATATCCGACCTCGAATCGGTAAAACCTAAATGGTTAATTCTTAATGAGTTAAAAGACTTAGACAAATATAGAAAATCAGAATAAGTTTATAGCACTAAGAGGCTTAGTGAAAGACTTTTCAGGTATCATTAGAAAATAATTGTAATCAAGCTATTTAAGGATTAATTTTTTACTATTATCTTAGAGTAAAAATATTTAATGATCAATAGCTATTAAACTAAGGGAGTTGTATGGGCGGATCAAAAATGTATTTATTAGATGTAATTCATTATCTGTGTTAAACCGTGATACGTACTTAGGTAACCTATGGTCCTTGTTCGAATCTTATAAAAATTTAATGGTTCATAAATATTAAACTAGGAGACATATACGACTGGAATAAAAAGTGTTTAACCCATATATTTATAAGTATACTTAAGTATCCTCAGGTCTGAATTAAAATTCTTAATTTTCTTTCTTTTTTCTTTCTGTTTTTCTTCTTTCTTTCTTTCCTTCTTCCTTTCTACTTCATTCCTTTCTTCTTCTTGATCAGCACACACCCCTGCACACACGCAGACACCCTCCCACGGACATACACACACGCAGACACACACACAGATACACACACACACACATACACACACATACACAGACATAAACACACAGAATCATACACACACACACGCAGACACTCACCCACGGACATACACACACGCAGACACACACACAGATACACACACACACACAGACACGCACAGATACACACACACGGACATACACACACACGCAGAGACAGTTCAAAACACACTAATAGAGATATCCACTGGAGCTTATAGGTACGTGGCTCTGTTATAATATAGCTTCATATGTGAGAGGCTCTGTCTTTAGATGATTGTATTGATTAATGTAGCGGTGAAGATGACGGGAATTGCGGGATTAGGGAGCTATGGTATTAATGGAGCTATGTGTTGGCGGGGCGAGAGTGTAGAGTTATGGTGTTAATGGAGGCCATTGACGGTGGTGGCAATATAACGTTATGGTGTAATTGGAAGTAGTGGTATTTGTGATGGTGGTGATAGGGTCATGGTGCTGGTTATAAAGTTGATGGTTTTGCAAATGATGGCGGTGGTGACAGTATAGAGTTATGCTGTTAATGGAGACATGGTGGCGGTGATAGTATAAGGTTATGTTGTAATTGAAGGCGGGGGTGTTTATGATGGTGGTGATAGGCATGATGGTGATGGTTATTGTGATGATTGTTTTTTGGAAATGGTGGTAGTGATGACAGAGGTGGTGGTCATTGTTTAGATGCTGATACATGTCCTGTTATGTGTATAGAAGGGCACACGTTTATTACAAAGAAATACATGAACACTGTACAATATAGTGGGCTGCTAAGAGTAGCAAAGAAATATTTTTAATAGGTTTCAACGTTCTTGAAATATCTGATAATAGAATGGTTATAAGGCATGGGAATATGAGTGTGGACATGAGAAATATGGTCGCAGAGGGTGTTGAATTCCTGTAAAAGCATTCAAGGTTCTTGATTTAAGGAGACATTTGTGTGGTGTATGGATCCAGCAAGGCTATGATAGGTTATCCATTCAGCCGATAAGAGGGTTCTAGGTTACGCTAGAAAGGGAAATGGCAACATAGAATGGCTTGTGTAAAGGCAGTTTAGGCAAGCTTCTAGGTTACGCTAGGGCGGGCGATGACAAAATAGGATAGCTTGGGTAAAGTCAGTTTAGGCTAACCTGGGTGAGGTTCTGATAGGGTGCCTTAGATAATTAGCGAGTGGTCGAGCTTATAGCTTTTTGTTTATGACCAGTTGAATGGGTGATGAGACGACTGTTGACTAAGATTGGTCTAGGTTTACGTGCACTCATTCAAGCTAGATTAGGTGATAGCAGGCTGGATGTGAAGTCTGCTTATACTATTTTCGCTAGGTTAGGGTATTCAGAGCTAGCTTAGGACTGGATTGTTGGACAGATTATAAGGAATGGTATCAGATTGTGTTAGATTATTACTGGACAGAATGCCTATTGTTAGGATAGTCTGGGATAGGCAGAGTTAGGCTTACATGATTATTCGAGTTTGAAGAATGGTTTGCAAGACTGAGGCATTAGTTCTAAGTATGTTGAACTTACAATGGTGCTGTAGTAATGGCTGCTGAGAAAGGCTTCTTTGTACAAATTATCTCTTTCTACATTGTTATATGCAACATTAAACCTTGTGTTATTGCATGGTTCTGTTAGCATAGATTGTCTTGGGAATAGGTCGTTATGATTGTCACGTATGGTTACGTTTCCTGGTTGCGTTAGAGGATTACAGAATGGAATAGACAATGAGAAGATGATTCAGGGCAGGATGATCGGTGAGCGGGTAAGGTAGGGTAGTTTAGAATACTTCTACATTCACTAAAACTGTAAATCGATATACAGTTTATCCCTCTCGGTCTCATAGCTTATCTCCTCAAGATATATAAGTTTGTAGAAATTTAAAAAAAAGGTGTTTTAAAAGTATATAAAAGCGTTCTAACACTGCATAATAAATGTTCGTGAGGCATTAAACTATGTGCAGAAATATATCAAGTCCTGAAACCTGAATAAATACGTGGGTGAATACCTGATTTACTCATAAAATTTCACAAAATGTTTTAAAAGCTTGCGACAGTGCCTGATTAGTTGCTAAAGTACATTTAAAGCTGCTCAACTACTCCTGGAATAAGCTTTGAAAATGTCTGAAAAGGGTTGAAATACTTTGAGGCAATAGCATAAAATACCTTTTAAGTGCTAAACAAAAACCTCAATCATTCTAAACACCCCCAGCATACTCTAAAATCATGTGCCAATACCCCAAAAAATAACCGCTAAAGTTTCTAAAGAACCGTTCAGAGTACTCTAAAAGCCTGAGTTCATGCCGCATCCATAGTCCACAATACGTTCAAAGAGCCTTAAATACTCCTACCAGTATCCTGAAAATACCTTATAGATGTTAAAATATCTTAAAATCAACATAAAACACCTCGAAATATTCCTAAACATCTTAGAACCTGTATCAATACTTTGAAAAGGTCCGCTTCCAATCTCCAGAATGCTATTGAAACACCTGAAATTATCATTCCAGTATGTTAGAATGTTCTAAAAGCCTGTACTCATACCTGATACCACAAGCTGAAATACCTTTAAATAGTCACAAATATGCACATGAGAACTTTGGAAAGGGATACCCTCGGAAGTGTTGCATTACTTCAAAAATGGAAGCTTACCCATGTGCTGTGTATACACCTAGCAGATACCTAAAGAATAAATAAAAATAGGCGCTAACCCTGCTATTAGGTGTAAATCATAGTGCTAAGCTCAAGCGTAGATAAAAGGGGGGCAGGCACCTACCCTTACAACCCTTATCTAATAAAGCATCAATTATCTGGTAAAGACGATACACCTAGACAACAATTAACCATACAAAAACAGAAAAGCTGAATAAAACAATAATATCACTAACAGAGCTTAAGGTTGGGTTATAAAAGGCATCTCTACATACTTTCATGCAGGGTAGCATTAGAATATTGAGAAGACCATAAAAGGATCCTATATGACTGTAAAAACGTTAGAAATGGTTATAGATCATAAGACTTGTGTAATACAAGAGACAAACTCTATAAACAAGAGAGAATGCCTGAAACCCATGTGCCAATAGCATAAAAATAACCACTACACTTTCTAAAAAGCCCACCAGGAACTCTAATGACATAAAAATAGCCTCCGCACTTTCCAAAAGCCGATAAAACAGCCGCTACACTTATCCAAAAGCCGATAAAACAGCCACTACTCTTTCCAAAAGCCGATAAATAGCCCACTACACTTATCCAAAAGCCGACAAACATCCACTACACTTATCCAAAAGCCCCTTCAGGAACTCTTAATGGTCTGTGCCTATGCCACATTCATAACCTAAAATACCTTTAAAGAGCCATAAACACTCCTAGCACGAGCTTTGAAAACGTCTTGAAAATTGTCAAAATACCTTAAAAGCCTCATAAAACACCTCGAAATATTCTGAAACCTATATGAATACCCTGAATCTACCTGTTCCAGTTCCCTAAATGCTGCTGAAACATCTAAAATTTCCCTGCCTCATACCAGAATGTCCTGAAAGCCATGTTCATATCAAAAAAATATCTGTACCTGTGCTTAAAATGTCTCTAAATGAACTCTAAAATGCTCCACAATTCCTAGTACACTGGCTAAAATGCTTACACCAATACCCTAAAACACGTATCTGTATCTATGTCTAAAAATATTTTAAAGCCAGTAAGAGGATGTCAAATGGTTGTTCTACCGCATTAAAACATCATCAGAATACCTGCAAAGTTATCTAAGCATGTGCCTAAAAAGCTTCTAAGTGTGTTCTAAAATAGTTATATTGTGCTCTAAATACCTCTGAAATTCTTACTCTTCCCTTCTGTAAAAACACCCTACATACCTTCAGTCCCTGTCTTCCCTAGCATTTCTCCCAGTATCCCCTACCTCTCATAAAGCGCATTCCTCCTGCCTCCCCCTCTAGCTGAGTATCACTCCTTGGTTTCCTATCTAACCTAACTTTAACACCTGTCTATCCTAGCATAGGATCTCTCTCCGTTTTCTCGTCTCTCCTTATAAACACATACTCAATTCTCCTAACCTAACACCCCTCCTCCTGTTCCTAACCTCTCTCATATAAAGGACATACTCTACCCTTCAACTCTGTCTAGCCTAACACTCCTCCTCGTTTTCCTATACCATTCATATAAACCATACTCTACTTCTTGACCTCTGCCTAGCCTAACACCCCTGCTCCTGTTCCCTACCTCTCTCATATACAAGACATGCTCTGCCCTTCAACTCTGTCTAGCCTAACACCCCTCCTCGTTTTCCTATACCTTTCATATAAACCCTACTCTACTTCTTGACCTCTGCCTAGCCTAACACCCCTGCTCCTGTTCCCTACCTCTCTCATATACAAGACATGCTCTGCCCTTCAACTCTGTCTAGCCTAACACCCCTCCTCGTTTTCCTATACCTTTCATATAAACCCTACTCTACTTCTTGACCTCTGCCTAGCCTAACACCCCTGCTCCTGTTCCCTACCTCTCTCATATACAAGACATGCTCTGCCCTTCAACTCTGTCTAGCCTAACACCCCTCCTCGTTTTCCTATACCTTTCATATAAACCATACTCTACTTCTTGACCTCTGTCTAGCCTAACACCCCTGCTCCTGTTCCCTACCCCTCTCATATACAAGACATGCTCTACCCTTCAACTCTGTCTAGCCTAACACCCCTCCTCGTTTTCCTATACCTTTCATATAAACCATACTCTACTTCTTGATCTCTGCCTAGCCTAACACCTCTGCTCCTGTTCCCTATCTCTCTCATATACAAGACATGCTCTACCCTTCAACTCTGTCTAGCCTAACACCCCTCCTCGTTTTCCTATACCTTTCATATAAACCATACTCTACTTCTTGATCTCTGCCTAGCCTAACACCTCTGCTCCTGTTCCCTACCTCTCTCATATACAAGACATGCTCTGCCCTTCAACTCTGTCTAGCCCAACACCCCTCCTCGTTTTCCTATACCTTTCATATAAACCATACTCTACTTCTTGACCTCTGCCTAGCCTAACACCTCTCCTCGTTTTCCTATACCTTTCATATAACCCCTACTCTACTTCTTGACCTCTGTCTAGCCTAACACCCCTGCTCCTGTTCCCTACCCCTCTCATATACAAGACATGCTCTACCCTTCAACTCTGTCTAGCCTAACACCTCTCCTCGTTTTCCTATACCTTTCATATAAACCATACTCTACTCGACCTCTGACTAGCCTAGCGCTTCTCCTCGTATTCCCTGCTACTCTCATATAAAGCACATTCCTCCTACTTCAGTACCTGTCTATCCTAGCATTTCCCCTCGTTTTCCCTATCCTTTCCCTTATAAAGCATATATTCCAACCTTTCAACTCCTGTCTAGTTGACATCTAACCTTGTAATCCCTATCTCTTCAGTATAAAACGTGCATTCTACCCTTTCAACCCTGTCTAGCCTGACAACTCTCCTCGTAATCCCTATCTCTCCCATATAAACGCATTTTTCCTCCTTGGATGCTCTCCTAGCCTAGCATCTTCCCTCGTTTTCCCTATCTTTTCCCATATAAACGCAAAAAACTGGCCCAGGTCTGTCTTATATAACCTACTGACTGCCATTAATGAATATTAAAACTTCCTAAAAATATATATTAAATTAAATTGAGTTTTATTTATGGACGCTCTTTAAATGCTTGGTCCTTAGCGTCCCATTATATATTGAGCGTGAAAGACCGGCAATTTTGCTCAGAGGCCTCTTCATCAGGCTTCAGGCTCTTTTACATGCCGTAAATCTACGACACGGAAACACCGGCTTTACTTCCCTTCCGAAGGAAGCCCTGCTAAGGATTTTTGCGCCCGAAAATATCCATCGCCCTCCGTCGGGTTTGAACCCGCGACCTCGGGAACTAGAGGCTAACATGGTAACCACTATACCACGGAGAACGACAATATAAAAGAATGAAAAACTTTGTGATATTTATAACCATTTTCTGAGAAGAGACAATTGTAATAAAGGACCGTCACAGAAAAATCACGTTCAGACACGAAAATCTCCTAAATAGAATATCCCTGTATTTATGTCTGAATGAAGATTAGTTGAAAAAATGTTTACATCTGTCAATCTTATTACCCCACGCAAATCAGGGAAAAAGAGACTTTCAGACAAGTCTGAACACGGCTACTTCATATCCCTAGGCTATCGGCCCTTTCACAATGACCCAACGAAACACATTTCTTGCAAGTACATGAAGAGCTTTCATTTCAAGAACCAATCAACAGAAATCTGTAAAACAGGCAAACCAATCAGATTGATAATCTCTATATCACTACGCATGCGCGACTATTAATCTGGAGTCTAGCCATTCAGGCACCTGATGTTTTTAAAATGCAGGGCGATATAAAAGGCTGCATTCATTCAAAAATTGCACTGTCTCTCACAAGAAACCGACCTGTGTGTTTAGAATTTCTGTGCTCTGTGACTACATTGATCTGCTTCGGTGTAAGCCAACATTTCATTTCAGCGAAAATATCTGGTGAGTTTTAAAGGTATCCATCCTCTATTTTAAAATATATTTCGTATTGCATGCACTGGAAAATCTTTTATAAATATTTCAAAATATACCGGCTTTTCGCGAGTATTAGCTCATCTTAACATGTAAATTGTGTGTATTTAAGAATCCCTCTCACTTGTAAAAGTTAAACGCTTGAGAATTCCAGTTAATAAGAATCCACTGTGTATACATCTAAGCGAAAAAATAGGTGTAGTGTTTACTTTTTCTAATGTAATGTGAATAGTATACTGATAATGTCTAAAGCATGAGGTTTTCTTTGACATATATAACTGTTTAGTCTTAAAATTAAAAAGTATATACCCATATCGCTAATTAATAATACACATTGGATACTTTGTTGCATTATAATGATCCTATAAAATAATGCCATTCACTCTAATAAAGTAAATGCTTACATTATGTTAAAACGTTTAAATCGTAAATAGCAGGCTTAATGAATTTCATTGGTGATTCAGACGTCTCTTTTGTATTTGCACATATAATATTATTATTATTATTATTATTATTATTATTATTACTATTATTATATGGAAATGTTAATAATAGTAATATAGTTACCACATGGAAACGCCAAATTAGTAAACACACGATTTCCACTGTATTCGGCATCTAGTATGTTTATAACTGGATACCTTAATATATCAGCTTTCAATGTTTCTGATTTCTCACCCGAGACTCAAGTGTGAAACAGAGAGCCGGCCCAGTGTAACATCTCCCTCTATGCATCTTAAATCTTGACAAAGACGATTCTTTAAAATCCCAACACATATGCACCATTTAACGACCCGTATTCAATTGTAATGCATTAAAAATTAAGTTTCTCATAAGTCGGTTGTAACGATTTCCTTCCTCCATAGCCCATGCTTAAAAGTCTAAAACAATTTAAATGAATATGCAGATACTAACGGGCGAAGGAATTAAAGGCAAATAAATTAATTAATAACATAGGTACCACTATTTATATATCTCAAAGCCACGTTAGATATAAGACTAGGATAACATCTTCAATCCATTCTAAATGTAGCCATAACCATAACCTAGCCTAACGTAGTCGAGCCTAACCTAACCTAATATAGTCTAACCTAAATTAACCTAGAGTAACCCAACCTAATCTAACGCGGGCGGGCGGGCGAACAACGTAACCACAAAACCTAACAAAATATAACCACAAAACGTAGCGAGGTGGCGCATAGTAACAAAACGTAACCAAGCGAAACAAAAAACGTAACCACAAAAAACATAGCGAGCTGGCATATTAGTAACGTCTGCGATTCGTACTAGGAGCGTCTAGGTCTCGATCTTTGGCGAGCGCTTTACACGAGTATACTACAATATCAAATTCCATACTTTAGCTTGCTGCCCATGTGCATTTTATTCTTAAAAATAAACATTTTATGGTCATAAACAAAATTATTCATTTATTTTACAATTGAAAGATTAGCTCATCATAATACTGCTAGGTCATATTTTTTATATTACTGTGCATATTTGTGTAAATTTTAGGTCATAACAGCATATCTTATTTTGTATATTATGGTAATTTTTAGCTCATAAAAATCTTAGCCCTAGTGATGTGTATGTTTTAAGTTGAAGACTGGCGAGAACTCCTGATCTCACAACACATCAGCAATGAGACATTGTTTTTTACTGTCATCTATGTTATTTAGAAAAGGAAGAAAGTGGGAAGTATGTGTATGTTCTAAAAAAGTTAAATTTTAGGAGCATAACTCTCAGAATTTCTGGTACATTGCCAATGAGAAACTTCAGCATCTGCGGTCAGTCAGGGCACTGGTTAGTGAAACATCAGTTAATTGATAACGTTGTCCATATATTATGTGAATGCAAATAAAATCATCCTAAAAGTAACAGTCACAACTCTTTAAAATCTGGCCTAGAAATCCGTTTATAATTAATCCTGAAGGTGAAATATTTTCTAAACTGGAATCCCTGCATGGGATATTATTCAAGAGTAATTCAGCCGAAAGAAAATTTCTATTGTTAATGAAAAAGATTATAAAAGGAATTTCCAATATGCAAAGCTGACATTCACAGACTTTGCTGTTTAGGTAATTAAAAATATTAATACTACCTCGAGCGTACATATTCTCCATTACACATTCTGTATGTGCAATCAATACGTGCCTTCATATTAACCCTCCGTTGGTCGCTAAGAGGTCTGAGAGACCCCTGGCATTATTTACATTTTATAATTTTCGAATGAACGCACCTATGCAATTGCCTGACTAGGACATCTAACATTACACCTTGCTCGATTGTTTTCTACAGCAACAACCTTATCTGTTTATTTGTTAGGCTGGAAGAATCACTAATCAGCAGTTACTTGTCGCACAGCTCAACTAGACCCAATGCGCCTGCTCAGGTTACATATTGTTGACAGATTTGTTCATTAGTTTTGCAATATTGCTTTGCATTGCAAGGAGCTGCTACTGCTTTGCCATAAACACGAGTAAAAGGTACGATCTACAAAATCCGAATGATTTGGAAGAAGTACATCGCCTACTTTACGATGATGATGCCTTGCACGTGGATGACAACTTATATGAATCAGATGGTTCTGATTTGAAGATAAACTCGAAACGAGATCTTTAGATTCAGAAACTGACTATGAAGATGAAGAGGAAGACGATGAAAGCAGCTTGTGTGATAACATGAATTGTATAGGTAACATCATACGCTTATTGCTATTATTATTATTATTATTATTATTATTATTATTATTATTATTGACAATACATTCTGTTGTTATTTACAGGAAGAGATTGAACAAAATGAAAAGAAAACAACAACAAAACACCTTGGTAAATAACACAGACAAGGGCTCAAAATATATTGATCAAACTTCCTGATGTAGTAGGAGCTGGCAAAAATACGGAAACGGAAATTGATTGTTGGAAGCTTTTTGTTAACGAAGATGTAGCTGATTTGATTGTTGAAAGCTGAAATACTTACATTGCCAGTGTGCAGCACAAATTTGATCGTGAAAGAGATAGCAGACCTACAGATATAATAGAAATGAAAGTTTTCCTAGGCTTATTGTACCTGGCAAGAATTTGTCGTTGTGGACGCCAGAATATTCACGATTTTTGGAGAACCGATGCTCTTGGAATTCCTCTATTTCGAATGGCTATGTCCGAAAAGTGATTAAGTTTTCTAATACGCTGTATTCGCTTTGATGACAAAAGCTCAAGACTGGAGCGACGAAGATTGGATAAAATGCCTGCTGTTAGAGCAATGTTTATATTGTTTCTGAACATCAGTTGGAACCATTATTCTCTTGGACAAAATGTCACTGTCGACAAACAGTTGTCGGCATTTCGTGGTCGATGTGGTTTTAGACAATATATACCATCCAAGCCAAACAAGTATGGCATAAAAGTATTCTGTTTGAGTGATGCAAGACTGTTTTATACCATTAACATGGAGGTTTATTGTGGACAACAGCCGGACGGACCATATTTGTAAAGTAATTCGGCAGAGGCTGTAGTGCTGAGACTAACTGAACCAATCTCTGGCACTGGACGAAACATTACTGCAGATAATTGGTTTACCAGTGTGTCGCCAAATACAACTTTTTTTCGTTGGTACAGTACAAAAGAACAAAAAGAATTACCCACTAATTTCACTTCTTCAAAAGGTCGCAGTCAGTACGGCATATTTGGCTTCACAAAAAATGAAACACTTGTTTCATATGTTCCAAAAAAGGGTAAAAGAGTAGTTTTGCTCTCAATTCTATATGTTTCTTCCAACCAATTATCAGAAGGTGCTGAGAAAAGCCTGAAATAATCCTGCATTACGACACTAAATCTGGAATTGGTGTGGTAGATAAATTGTGTGCTACACACAATGTAGCCAGAACAACAAGGTGGCCCATGGTAATTTTTTACCATATCTTGAACATTGCAGGTATTAATTCTAGGGTTATCTTCCTTGTAAACCAAAATAAATATTCCACAAGGCAGGAGCATTTGAAAGCACTGTCTTTTAGCTTTATGTTGCAACAGCTACAAAGGAGAGCAACAGCATCAAATATACCCAGTGATTTGAAAGGCCTTTTGACAAAATATAAACTTGAAGAATCCGCAGTAGTAGACCATTATCCGCATTGAAAAGGAAATGATGTGAGCCCTGCAAAAAAGACAAAAAGAACTGCAAAACCAAATATGCATGTGGGAAATGTAACACTCTCCTCTGTTTGAGCAAACATGTTAAAATTATTTGTGATAATTGCTTAGTCATGGCAAACATGGAAGAGATAGTAGATGATTCTGAGTAACTGAACATTTGAAATTACAAGTTGTATGTATACCTGAAATTTGCAATGTATTTCTTTATACTTATTGTAATACAATTTATAATGTATATGTACTCATATTTTAGCTTGTCTTTTTATGTTGTAAGATTATATCCACTAATGAAAGCCAATTATACTTAACCTAAATAAAGGTAAATATAGGAATAAAGGAAAATAAATGAAAGAATAAATAAATACAAACAATAACAACAAAAATATAGCATGGGTCTACTAGGCCCCACATGACCAATGGTGTTCTACAAGGTGCACGCCTGACCGAGGGTTAAACACGGAAATACATGATATAAGCATTAGGCAAAAGAGAAATAAACATTGTCTGAATGCAAAATTGCAATTCACAATTACTTCCAGAGATGTGTCTTTTATGAAACCATTACAACATGTAATACTATTCCTACTATTATGCAGAAAATAATGGCAATTTCAACACTTTTAAAACTACTGTTAAAAAATACCTTTGTAACCAGTAGGGAGATTACTGGAGTAAGAAATTATCCATTATGATATTCTTTTTAGAGTTTTATAAGAAACTAGTGTACTCTTTCTAAATGACAAATATTGAAATGATGATTATTTTAGAATTCATTATAGGTGTTTTATATATATTCTATTTATTCTAGGTGTTAAATAATAGTAAATTGGTATACTGTAATGCTATGATTTATGGTCTGAAATGCCCAGTGAAGTTTAAACTATATGTAAGTGCATATGTAAGAAAATTGCTTTTATTTGTATATATATGCTGTGTTCTGTATGTGCACACATGCCTTTTCTATAATTGAAGGAGAGAAATGTATATAAGTTTGACATATTCCATGTAAGCACATGGTTCTGCAAGACCAACAGAACTTGCAGAATACTACCTTCTGCATACTATTCCATAGATAATGTGAAGCATATGGAGATTAATTAAAGGAAATATACATAAACCAAGTAAGATGTACCACATTTTGACTCAATTCCCAATGTATTCTTACAAGACAAAATAAAAAAAAATATGATATTCCCATGCTCTGAATTTACAGGTATTGTGTTAAACACAGTCATGTAAATATCTACCAAGCACTACAACTAGAATTGCAACCAAGGAATTCAATTATTTGTTAAAAGGCAAAAGAAAGAAACTTGAAATAGTTTAAGGTGATATTTGAATCTGTGAAGTCATGCATTATTTATCCATGTGGTATTCACCAAACAAATATCTTACTTATAAAAGTGCCCTTGATTATTGTCATACACTGCAGCTTATAATTTACTGACTCTAATACAGTATACTGTTTATTTATGTGAGTAAGATGCTGTACAGAGAGTGAATAAAGCACCTACTTAACTTCTATGCTACCTTGGTACACCCGAAGAGCATGACTGGTGTAGATGGTTTTCTGTGTATTTTGTTTTCAGGTTGTGTAACATTAATACAAACATGGACTGATAAAAAAGAATAAATATGTCTTTCACAGCAAACATTTGGGCATTTAGGAGAAGAGAAATATATCAGATATACAGTATAACCTGGTGATATGTTCTCAAAGGAGACAGCTAAAATAATGTGCGAGGTGCATCCATAAAGTAAGCTTCTCACTTGTCCCACAGTTAGTAAACCATATGTTGCATGAAGCAACTGCATCTTCATGATAGAGAAATGATGTGGCATGGTGCATGCATTAGCAGAACTTCCCAAGGCCTCAAAGTAGCTTCGTAGCAGTGGTTGAAAATGGAGGCTCGTATTCCAGCTGCCACCGTGTGTGAAGTGTGGTTGGTGATGAAGTTTTTGAATGCACAGATCATGGTAACAATTGAAATTCATCAACAGCTTTGTCAGGTCTATGGGCCTAACACCATGAGCAAGCAGATGGTGTGTCACTGATGCAGAGACTTAGCAGCAGGTCAAATGTTCATGATGAGCACAGCGGGAGGCCATCCATCGTTACAGGTGAGCTTATGGAGCTTGTGCAGGAATGTATTTTGGAGAATCATTGCTTCACAATCACAGAACTCAGCAATCAGTTCCCACAGATGTGTCATTCCTTGTTGCATGAAATTATCATGAAGCATGTGCTTAATGCCAGTTTTGTCTTACTATTTGATGACTTGGCTAATGGACAACAGAGCTCCTGCAAATGTTTGGCTAGGAGGTGTTTGATCATCCACCGTACAGCCCGGACCTCACTCCCAGTGATTTCCATCTGTTCCAAAACCTCAAGAAATTCCTGTCAGGTTGAAGTCAATATTTTTAGACAGAGAGGCATAGATGGTTGTCACACAGTGGTTTCAATCCCAGGTGGCAAACTTCTATGACACAGGGATACAAAAGTTAGAGCTACAGTATGACAAATGTCTAAATTCCTGTGGTGAATATGTTGAAAAGTAGCTCAATACTTCCTGTGTCTGTTCCAATAAATCTTTCAATTAAATTGTGCTTTAGTTTTGTTCACTGCCCCAGGGAAGCTTACTTTATGGATGCGTCTCATATAAATGAGAAAATGTAAAAGTGAACTTTCTTATGAAACTGAAGCTGTTATATTGGATTATTACTCAAACAAATTATGTATTACTTATTATAATAAAACAATAAATTCTACATATATATATATATAAATAAGAAACATAATACACTATTTACAGTATTTACATAATCTCAGTATTGCTATTCATATTTCAAACTAAATAAAATGTTTCAGAGTATTGGTTTAAAAGAATTATCAGTTTTTCTTTGGCATTTCCACAAGCATAAATTAGTCGGTTACATTCACTAATCACAGGGTGCTGTTCACCATATAGTCTCCATGATGATGTAATTTCTAGACATTGAATTGTTTCATGCACACTAGGAACACTTCCATTAATTAGGTCTACTACCTCATCACCATCATCAGATCCATTCATTCATTCATTCATTATCTGTTTACCCTCCTCTTATGTAGGACTTACACCCCCAGGACTTACAAGCGGGTGCCTGGGGTCAGAGGCCCGTCGAGGAGCAGACACTCATGGATCAGACAGAGCATCCAGGATGGGTGATCAGCCCAATGCCTGGTATGGGATGAAGGAAGTAGATGAAACGAAATGTTGGTGAAATGGATGAAAGGAAAGGTGATGATGGAGCAGTTGGTGGAATGAATGGCGGGGAACCCGGAGAAAACCCGCCCAGACGCCGCTTCGTCCACCACAAATCCCACATGCAGGTCCCTGGGATTGAACCAGGGCTGCCTCGGTGGGAGGCGAGCGGTCTAACCGCTCGGCCACGGCGCCGCCATCATCAGATCCAACTTAGGGAAAAATATGACCTTGCCTGACTATATTGATAACACATGTGCAGCAATAATGCATTCTGAAAATATTAATGCCCCACCCAACATGCCTACTGCTTTATGCTAAACAGCAAGAGTACAGTATACACAAACCATCCATAATATATCTTAACATAGTATAAACATAATCTATAAATGAGTAAGTAAAATAACATATTTTGTATACGGGGACCAGAAAAATGTGATGTATTAATGACAAAATGTATAACTGAAGAACACATGATTAAGCTAAATACTAATGGACAAAGATTTGTGCCTAAAAATGTAATGTATATCTATGAAAAATGTAGAAGTGAATAACATAAAGTGAGGTGCAACTGTATGTCAGAAAGGTATGATATTTTGGAATATTTAAGCTTACCACAGGACCTCTTGTTTGAGAAACAAGAATGCTGACCATTTAACCATGGAGGCAATGTTTTTCTAATTTTTATTTTCATTATGCCTTTCTCTTCCTTTTTGACTCTAACAGTCGCTTGCATTTTTAACTTCTGCAGAGATATCTGATAATGAATAAAATGTTGCACATTGTCTATACTGAATACATTAATGTTTGCCCAGATTTATTACATCTTTTAAACAATATTTGTAAATAAGAAATGTGTTTTCAGACAATCATGTTAATTGATTCTTACTTAAGAAATCTCAAATGCATGGGTGATAAACATAAATATTTCGCTTTCCTTTAGGGGTGTACCAAGGTAACAAAGAGGTTAAGCAGGTACCCAAGGTATTAAAATCAGCTATTGTATCTAATTTGAAATAGATATATTTGAGCTCCAAGAGCTGGATGATTTTGTTATATGTCTTAATTTGAAAATAAAATCAACTATCAATATAAATTTGTGAAATATTTTATGTTCTTTTCCCCTTGCTATGTTTCAACATATTTAATTTCTTTATCTGATTTTAAATTGTATGATTTAATGGAAAGCACCTAATGAACAACACATTCCTCCTCTCATGAGATCTATCTTGTTCTTTGTAAGCACATAGGCAATGGCTTATCTACCATGGTTTAAGTTGTCTCACAGATTCAGTCTTCAGTCTTTAATAGGAACGCGTTCCCAAGCTAACATTCTTTTTCCTCACAAAACATTTCCTACTAAGTACAAGACATAATTAAACACTAATGGACTCAGATCATTATATCCCATAGGTACTTCTTTCACTGCACATATTGCTTTCTGAGGATGAACATAAAAAAGAAATGACATGACTTCTTAAAAGCCAAAGAAAAAGTGCTACGGTTTCAAACTGTTCATTTCTGATTAAGATTTGTAAAAAGCTTTTTCCCCATAAAATATTCCCTACAATGCACAAGATAATACAAATTCTTGAACTTGCTGTATTATCTATTTGTTGTTACAATATCAGCAACCAATTTATCAAAGTGCCAACGGCTTCACAAAATAAGCAGCACAATTACTGAAATAGGTACATAGTCATTAAATCAGCTGAAATTTTTTTTGCTCTGCAAGTGTACCTGTCACTGCCTAATAACTTTAGCAAGTTAATGCACAAACCACTTAAAATGTTATCACACAAAAGCTTAATTTGACTACCTATTACGTTTAGTAGCAGTTATGATAAGCAGGAGATGGTTCTTTTAATATAGTTATTTTGGTAAGAATTTATATTACTGCTGGAAGTTATTAATTCTTCTACCTTTTTAAGAAACTGACAGCCCAATACTCCTGACAACTTTTCTGGGTTGTCTGCTGTTAAAATAGGCAGCCATCAGAGTAATTTGATTGGAAACTAAGTACTAATCTTTTAGGAAAGTTTAACATGCATAAAATTAGTATTCACTTATATGGGATCTTAAGATTTATTCGACCATTGCTGCCAGTCAGTTGTCTGTATATGACATTAATACTTTGAAGTGAGTTTATCACCAGTGCCTTTGGCAGAGGACTAGTGAAAGATGAGTGGAAGGGGTGGATGTTTCAAGGTTACCTTAGTGAAATGAGACTTGTATCATTCCTTTTCAGTGTTTACATTTGGAACTTCTTTCACTTGTGTCTTGTAAAGTCAAATTTCAGCATGTATGCTAATAGGTAATTCAAATAATTGGACAGTTTTTGTAGCCTAGAGTGTATCGGCTTTAATGCCACAACTTTTCCATTACAAGAAAAGCTTGTTCATACTCTTTACAGCACTAAATGAAAACTGAACTACACAGAATAAATTAAGAAAGCAACACACAAAGAAAATATGTTACTGAAAACAGTTCTACACTGCCACAGTACATCAACCTGTTTACAAATTCGGAAATGCATGTAGTCCAAGGTTCAATTCTGCACCTTCCTTTTGAGATAACGGGCTTGCTGAACTAATAATGATGCAATTCATTTAAACCAACTGCAGTAAAGGCCGAATAAATAATACTGAAGACCTGTTATAACAGACTGCATAACAAATGCTGTATTTGTAAAAAATGTCAAGCATAAGGGTATACCTAATTTGGGTAGTTGAACACAAGTAATTATCATTATAAACCTCTCTACATCAATAGTGTGAGGCCAGTTTAATGTATGGTGAACTTCACAAAATGGAGCATTAGTGCTCCTTAGTTTCACCCTAGAGATGTGTGAAAACAAGGTAGAAATATATCCATAGCACAGTGTTTAAAATAATGAGCACTTATAAGTTGTTTAAATGTAATTTGTGCATTGGGTAGATGCGTCTAACTTTTCTAGTTTTATAATTTCAGTCTAAGTAGCAGAAAGCATTGACTCACTTATAAAAATGCACATTTTCAGGAGATGTGTATTTATATAATGGAGAAATTAAATTTTGAGCATAATGATTTTGTTCTATATAAATAATAAGCATAGAAATAGTATATATTATTTAAATCAGATAAACATTTTATTGAAATTAATTATGTGATTGGAAGAATAAAATAATGGACATCAGTTTCAGAGATCTACAAGTCTTATATCTATGATCATGGCTTGCAGTTGAAATTTATATGCAGCAAACTCAATCTCAAAAAACTGTATCTTAGTTATATTCATAAAAGTTATAGACATATTAACAAAGAAATGGAGGTAAATGATTTTCATTATATAATTTATCTTCAACAACTAATCATTACATTAAAATGTATTTTATAGTCATAAGCATTACTTCTTGTGAACATCACATAACACTGTTTGTTTAGAGCATGTGTACATTTTATTTATCCTTTGTTATGCTCATATTCACAAGTGTTCTTGCTATTGTTCTGGAATGGAAAAACATGCTTTGAAAAGCTAGGTTTGCCACATTTTGATTTTCGTGGTAATGAACCACAATTTTTCACCATATGCACATCACCTGCAGTTGTTTGTGGAGTTTGACATGGTAAAATAGAAAGCTCTGAATTCACTGAATTGAAAAAGTTAGTATTATCATATCTTCTATTAGATGATCTCAGTGGTGAAGTAGTGGTAGAAACACGCATACTCTGATGCAGCATATTTGAATAGGGCCCATTGTCATATGTAGAGCTGAAAGTAGTATTATGATGACTCATTGAATGAAGCAAATGAGATGGACGATAACAGCCAGTAGGCAAGAAAGTTAACAAAAATGTACGTCTGTACTTATCACTTAGTGCACAATAGAGCATAAAGTTGCAAGCAGCATTAATTGTGACAAGAAAATTGAAAATGTTTCCAAGACCACGAAGAATGTTGTCAGCTGTGGAATTCTTCTCTGGTTGGTCCACTGTGTTGTATATGAGAACAAGTGTGTAAGGGATCTGACACACCATGAAGAGGATTACAACAGCTATCAGAGTAATAGTTATCTTGTTTTCTTGGGTCTGTACACTGTCACTTTGTTCCACCTGTAATAAACACACAATATGTATTTATTTATTTAGCTTCTTATTCACTATCCTTAAGTTATGATGACTAGTAAAGACAATGTATTCATGTTGCATGTGTTGTTGATTGCAAACTACACTGGGTGAGGGTTGCACTAAATGAAGAAATTCCCTAACATTTCTTCTCATACACCTTGCTCATTAAGAACATGCACACAATGTTCATTAAACCCCTTGTAAATGCTTATTACTGTATTCCTTACTCTACAGATGCAATAATTATTAGGTTTACTCCAGTTAATGTGATGCTGGCTACCTAATTAATAACACTAGGGAAGCAGTTGTTTGTTGTCATAACAGTTGATGGTGCCCATTACAACCACTGTCCAATTGCAGGTAAAGCCAAAAATAACACTAGGTACAAAGGGAAAACACCAAAGATTTTCTTTGTACAGAATGCTTAAAACTTTGTTTTGAAATAAGCCTTATAGTTTTTTAGAAACATACTAAGGTTTAGTATATCAAGTCTGTAAGCCTTTGAAGAACAAAGAGAACACAGACTAAAGAACCAGCTGAGTGAAACAATCACATTATTTTTAAATATCAGCTTTGCTGTTCTGAAAGATAATTGTTTGTCAGTAATATTACATTGTGCTATAATGAATTATTTGCTAAGATTATGTAGCACATACTAAGAGTGATTCATACAGTTGAAGAGCATGATCCAAAAGCTGATAAGCATCAAAAGCTTCTCTAAGAGTTATGGATATAAAATGAGTTAAAAATGTATTGAAGACAGTATAATTGCTGTCATGTAAGAACTCTATTGACTCAGTTATAGGTAGCAGTATCAAGTGCATTGGCTATTTTACATAGCTGCGTTTTAAAACAAAACTAAGCTAAAAATGGCATTTATCAGGCTTTTGGTTCTTCTCTTTTATTTATATTTTATATAATTACTTGAAAAATATTAGAGAACTAAGAAATATATTGATGGAGAAATGTTGGAGTATGCTTCAGTAAGATTTCATGCTTCTTTTTTACATATTAATTACCTTCATTCTCAAAACTTTCAGAGGGGTTTATATGATAGCACATGCTGAACTCATTCAGAGTGTTTTTGTAATTCTATTCATAATGAAATATTCCACACCTAAAAAATGTCAATAAATTAGGTATTTACCTCAGAAGAGTTTCAAGGAACATCTTCCTCCTTGTCAGCTGACTGCAACAGGATAGCCTGCTCTTGGTGATCATGACTTACTACTTGTCCCTCTGTAGGTGGTTATAAGAATCTGGTGATGAGATTTTGGTCCATTGGGATCTCAAAGTTCATTATGCTTGGTGGATTTTTCTAAAAAAGTAATTTTTCCCAAAATATTCAGTTCAATGGATTTTTGTGTCTGCTTAATTAGTGTCACTGAGTTGAAAATTGTATGTCCTTTTGTCCAAAAATGCACTACTACTGCTGATTTTTTCTCATCTCTGGATTTGATCTTCCTGAAGTACCATTCCTTAAGTCTCATTTCTATGTTTCCTCAACATTGGAAATAAATCTTGGAAATAAAGGGCTAAAGACATGTACCATGTACAACACAAAAATTAAGGAATATGTGGCCATCATTGAAACTGTGAACGTAGATCTACCAGAAGGTGGGAAGTGGACAATCAATAAGCAAAAAAAAAAAAAAAAAAATGTGAACATATTCTAGAAAAAACATAAAAGATACACACCATAATAGTAAAACTTATGGAAAAATGATGAGAAACCTAAATTCCAAATCAGTAGTATTCCAAAAAGCTGATAAAGGGAATCAGTCATTCCGGGTAAAGAAGAGTATAACCAAAAGATGGAAGAGCTTCTACAGCCCTCATTACACTAAAAGAAAGTAAAGAAAGAAAGAAAAAAAGACCCTACAAACCAACTCATCTGCACCATGAATGAAAGCTTAACAGTTATTAAACACACACTTTGTGACAAAGATAAAAAAAAATTAAAAGTAGATTACCCTACAATTGTTAAAATGTATGGTTTACCAAAAATACATAAACTTGGGAATTAAATAAGACCAATCATATCATGTATCGAAGGCCCAAACTATATCATGGCAAAATGGTTAACTTACAAACTTCAGGAAATGCCAAAATTTGAATCTTTAAGCATTAGGAATTCCCTTGAGTTCATAAAAAGAGATAGAGAACATGCAGCTTAAAAATTATTACACATTAGTTTAATTTGATGTAGTTTCACTGTTCCCAAGTTTATCCAAAGGTAGAGTTTTATCAGCATTAAAAAACTGGTTAACTTCTACCAACATGATTGCAATAGAAATTGAAGAGCCCAGTAGCTTAATACAATTGTGCATGAAACATTCTTCAGTTTTGCAGGAAAATACTTTGAGCAAAATACAGATCCAACCATGGGAAATTCACTGTCACCCTTCTTGACTGATTTATTTATGACTGCCCTAGAGACAAAAGTAGTTAATATGTTTCCACGGATGTTTCAAACCTGAGTTATACAGGGTGAATCACCTAAACCTTGCACCGCAAATATTTCGGAAATGGAAAGTGCTATTGATGTGAAGTTTTCACAGCATTGATTGGTAGTCAGGGGCTCGTACATTTAGCCTATAAACAGATTTTAATAATACTGAGAAAGTGCATTTTTTGAGCAAACATACAACTTTTTAAATGGAACAATGCTTAGTTACATCAACAGAATAAAGGTAGGGTAAATTATAATGTCAGTGGCGTTTGTTGCAAATTCTAGTGCAAGTGGTTTACGAGAAATCTTATTTTGAAACTTTAACGCACCTACACTTGTACAACCTGTGGTAGCACAAACTAAAGAAAAACAAAAGGGAATTATAATACTTCTGTGGATTCTTACAAGTAAAGAGAACATACCCCTTCAAAGGTTGTGTTCAAAATGATCACCGGCAGCTTCAATACACGCTTCCAATCTGCTATGGAAAGACTGCTGCACACGTTTTGGCATTTCAGCGGAAATTTCAGAGCAGGCAGCAGTAATACGTTGTTTCATATCGTCTGGTGTAGTCGGTACATCCTTGTAGACAGTGTCTTTCAGTCTTCTCCACAGAAAAAAGTCTAAACGGGTCAGATCCGGTGAACGGGCCGTCCAAGGTACAGGTCCTCTTAGTCCAATCCAACGATTTGGAAACAATCCGTTAAGACAAGCTGTAGTACTTCGTGCACTATGGGCTTGACAGCCATCATGTTGGTACCACAGGTTCCTCCTAGTCTGCAAAGGAACGTCTTCTAGCGTCTGTGGCAGATGGTCTGTCAGGAGGCTGCGATACTTGTGCGAGATCATTGTTCCTTCTATGAACAAAGGGCCTATGAGCTGATGGCTCACTATCCCACACCACACGTTTAAACTCCATGGACGTTGACGTTGCACCTGACGAAGCCAACGGGGATTGTCAAGAGACTAATAGTGCATGTTTCTGCAGTTTACCTGGCCATGATTAGTAAATGTTGCCTCATCACTAAACAAGATACGTGATGAATCTGGAGTATCCTGTGTTCATGCCCATGTACAAAAGTTAACACGATTCTCAAAATCGTTTCCATGCAGCTCTTGATGGAGAGAGATGTGATAGGGATGGAACCTATGCCGATGGAGAATGCGCAGTACACTTGCCTGACTTATGCCACTTCCACGTGCGATTGTGCGGGAACTAATTCGCGGATCTACTGCAACGGCAGCCAAAACATTAATTTCTGCCTCTTCTCCAGTCACTTGTTTGTTTCTGTTACGCTTTCTAGGTGTTACAGTACCACTTTCACGTCATTGGTTGAAGAGGTTGATAAATAATTGCCGATATGGTTGACATCTATTGGGATACGTTTCCGCATACACCGCACAGGAACGAACTGCATTCTTCCTACACTCTCCATACACCATGAGTATGTCGGTTTTTTCTGCATTAGTAAACTCCGTCTTCCACTTACGACTTACTGCTTGAACTATCACAAACTAACTGACCAGAAATTCGCAATGCAATCAATGAACAGAAACCATAATGCAAACAAACATAACAACATCGTACCTAGCAACTAAGCAGGTTGAATGGGACAAACAATTGTCGGGGTGGAAACTTTTCAAAATACAATTTCTCGTAAACCACTTGCACTAGAATCCTGCAACAAAGACCATTTACATTCTAATTTACCCTACCTTAATTCTGTTGATGTAACTAGGCACTGTTCCATTTAAAAGATTGTATGTTTGCTCAAAAAATACACTTTCTCAGCATTATTAAAATCTGTTTATAGGCTACATCTACGAGCCCCTGACTACCAATCAATGCTGTTAAAACTGCAAATCAATAGAACTTTCCATTTCCGAAATATTTGCGGTGCAAGTTTATGGTGATTCACCCTGTATATGTCAATGATGTCTTCACAACAGTTAAGAAGAAAAATTTACAAGATGCTCTAAAATTATTGAACTTGCGAGACAGAAACATAAAATTCACTATGGAAACAGAATGTTACAAACAGCTGCCCTATCTAGTCTAATAAAGAACAATAACAGGTTAGCTTTTGGAATATATAGAAAGAACAACTATACAAACTCTACAACTCTATCAGAAACAACAGTTATAACCTCCCATCACAGATTAATATTCTTGTCACTCAAATAGATTACAACTTGGAATATTAGGAAATCTTATGAATAATGATGAAAAATGGATTAAAAAAATGGTGGATAAAATAATCAAAACATTCCGGCAACAATAAATGATAAGAGAAAACAACTCTAAAATCACAAAAAAAAAATCTAAGTTCAAAGAAGTCATGTTTCACCCATGGGCACCTAGAAACTTTCAGATCTTCAAAGAAAGCAACATAACACTCATCATTTTATTAAACATCAAATGTATAATAAAAGCGGTAATCTTGCTGCCAGCCTCTTCTTTTGCTACGTCAGGGTACCCAGACAAATTCTGCGAATGAAAATCGCTAAAACTTCGCCCAATGTATATTGCGGCAATTACAATATTATGATTAGGTACAATAGGATTGGTGTTTGCAATACGAAAGCCATGCCTCCGAGAGGAAGAAGGCGGGAGAAGCCATGTGCATGTACAACAGAAGCTTAAAGAAGTATTAAATCATGACCTCGCGCAATCCCGCAATAAATAAAATGTGAAATGCATTTCTTAACGCGGATTACGTCATTTCTAATGAAATAAACATAAGCTAATGCATGTACCACATAGCTATTAAATCATAACCTCGCACGTATATATTTCGTAACACGGATTACGTCATTTCTAATGAAATAAACTTAAGCTAATGCATGTATCACATAGCAATTCCGCAATAGGTAAATAATCTATGACAATACATTTCGTAACGGGGATTATGCCATTTCTGATGAAATAAACTTAAGCTAATGCATGTACCACATAACTATTAAAGCATAACCTCGCGCAATTCCGCAGTAGGAAAAAGACCTTAATATTTGAATACACTTCGTGATATACGCTTATTCAACCATCATACAGTTTCATGAGATAGCAAGGTAACTTGAGTATAGGGAAGGTAGGCCACTCCGGCCATTTCGCTCTCATTGGCTGCGCGTCTGTGACGTCATGTGGAAGGTTGAGTACGCGTGCTCTTTGGATAGTAATTGAAAGAGAACGGTTTAAACCCGTTTTAATGCGTACAATTT
Source organism: Deroplatys truncata (assembly GCA_030765065.1). Taxonomy (NCBI): domain Eukaryota; kingdom Metazoa; phylum Arthropoda; class Insecta; order Mantodea; family Mantidae; genus Deroplatys; species Deroplatys truncata. The sequence continues at coordinate 423,560,802 of CM060990.1, forward strand.
AAGGCACGGATTGGTACACCCATTGTGTTAACGGTTAAGTAGTAATTAACGAAGTGTAACATAATGCAATGACATATGTTATGAAAAATACTTTAACTGAAAAAGCATAGGAAACTTTTCTCAACTCATTCTGCTAATTACAAACCAATTTTATCAACACCACCATCAAAACTATTACTAAAATAAAAAGTACCAAATTATCATTTGTTTAATCTTAAAAATAGATTTAAATTTAGAAGTGGCTGGTCATGCTGCTGTTGTAGAAGAAATAGATGCCACCCACTACTGACATTTCCTTGTATTTCTTTTTTCCACGGTTGCAGCTTTTAATTTTGTATTCAAATGCCGTATCCTAATAAATGTGCAGGTCCTGACGTATATATAAACAATTCTTTTGTCTAAATCCGGGAATTTAGAGAAAATTATGTCGCTAAGTGTTTTCATCACTCTTAACACATTTGAAATATGAAAGCCATGGAATCATATCATCGGGAGACAGACACGGCACTGCATCACCACGTAAACTTTTCCGTAGAGGTAAACCAAGTAATTCATTTTGTTAAGTCCCATTCATAGTCCTCAGGCCGAAAATATACTGAGCAGACTCGAGCATTATCAGTGTTGAATTTATCATTCCGTTTACAGCGAGACACCCACATGCGCCTTAGTTTATCATTTTAGGAAATCAATGATACATAATTCCAGCGGTTTTTGTTCCTATATTAGAACATTACGCAACAGCACAGTTAACTTTCTTTTTTAACATTCATTTTGAACACGAATGCACACCACACTTGTATTTCCAAATCCATCCTAAACTAGAACTAACTCCTAAGTAATCGGAAAGAGCATTCTTATTTAGTGAGCAACAATGCTCACCAAACAACGTTCGCACCTGTGGGGTACAAAATTGTTGCTCATGATTGGTTAGTACAACGCATTACAGAAAAGTATTATTTAAAGAGTTGTTCTGCGATTCCTCGAAATGATTATATAGGCATTATTTAAGAATGGTTTTTCCCCAGAAAATAGGGAATATGCTGTTTTAGAAATTAGTGCGTGAACACGTGCAATCAAATGCACCTAATAGGTTAATTCGGCACGCTTTATGACATCTGTTCACGCTGTTTCAAATGCACAAGGACTCGGACACAACGTCTCCAAAACTTTCAAGAAGTTCAACAGAAAGATAAAAGAAGGCGAAATCCAATAACTTTCGCTTTGCCTTAGGGTAATATACCGCCTTAAATACCAAATCATGGGGAAATTCAGGTATAACGTGGACAAAAGCTGATGACCCTTTTGCATACCTATGCAAGTGCTCTTTTAAAATCCGAAATAAGAAAAACATTTTCTTTGCCATTTTAAGGGAAACAAACACTCGGTCCATGCTGAGGAATATCATTGTAATGATATAACATTGTGGTGGTATTCAACTAGAAAGTGTAATCTGCAATCAAATTACATTATTTTACAACCTCAAATAAGGATTTTCTATAGCTTACTTTTATCACTGTGGTCGTCTCTGAAAACGCATAACATATATAACTAAAATTATTTATAGCTGTTTAAAGTGTGAAAATATGCACAATATATTTTGTAATTATAAAACTCGGATTTTCTACATTCACATGACTTTCTTTGCTCACTCTTCTACAAAATATTCATAAAGAAGTTTATTCTTCTATCTAACTTGTTAAAGAGAGATGAACTTTAATTACACATTTAGTTGTATGCATAAGAAGGATTCAGAAAGCTAAACCAATAGTCAAATTATAAAGCGTGTGATGGCTTATATGTGATGGCTTTGAAATTCCATGCTCTTTGAATGACCACGAGGGAAAAAAGCCGAATAGCGACTTACCACTTAAAAAAGCTAAGTATTTGAACATTCAGACAAATAACACAGAATATCTTGTACATGGTTAACTCCATAATAATGTTTATTTGGCATAAAGTGTGTTCTTTAACGAGATATACTTCTTTTTAAAGTAATTTTTTAATCTTTTAACCTTTACCAAATTATACAAGCCATTCAAATGAAGTTTTCACAGGTTAATTACAGGAAATTCAAAATATACACTTTATTTGCCATGCATATGTTTTAAACATATGCACTTTAATCAAAGTGGTATTAGTCATTTTTGAGAACATAGAAGTAATGGATAATTTTCCATGTAAAGGGTAGTTCGTGAAACGGAATCTTCTTAAAAACTCATGTCGCATTCTTGGAAGATGCTGGAGTTAAATTCCAAGTTTGGTAATTAACCGACTTTTCGTTTTGAGTTATGCTGTACACACGCATGCACAACCTTTTTCTAAAAACGTAGTTTTTAGATTCAAGAGTCTCAAAACATGTGTTTCCAGTGAAATCTCGGTATTGACATTTTGGGTGGAATACAATACTTCCTCTACTTACTGTAAGTAAATAGGAGGGAAAGTAAAATTGCAGAAATAATGCATAGCCTGAAGATTCTATTTTATTTTAATATAATATAGTTTTTCTTCTTCCCTTGTTTCTCTCTCCCTCTCTTCGTTTATTACGTGTTTAAAGGGCAATAATACTTGCTATCTTTTGTAAGAAATGCAAGAAATGCATTGCAATTATAACTTAAATGTTGAAAAATTTAAAGGAAAAAAAATGTGTTGTTTAATAAGACAAGCTGTAAGATAAGAGTATATGGCATAGTTTTGTTTCTTCCTCCGTATTATTTTTCTATTTTATATGTTACGGAATGAGAGTTTTGTTTCAAATAAATTTGCTTGAGGTGACCATATCATGTCAGAAAGCATGACAGGAATATTATATCGTAAACCCTGAGCTTCCACATGGTAATAGCGATGCCAGCTACCTTCCACATGACGTCACTAGCAGATAACTCGGCAAGCAGTGAATGCGCGGGAAGCGGGAAGAGGATGAGATATTATGATTGACAAACGCTATCCATGCTTTAAATACAGTGTTGCCAACAGTAAAATATTTTTTCAGCTAAATGTGACATAAAAAGACTAAAAATGGCTTCAAAAGAACTAGATTTCTGTTATTAATTCTATATCTTAAAAATAATAAGTCACAGGCCATTGCATTGAATTAAAAACATAAAATAATATACCTTAACTAAAAATTGAGAGCATCATGATGTCATTTTCCTCATCCTGAGAAAGACAAATTGTGGAAGTTGAAGTTACAGCGGATGGTGAAGATGTAGTGGATGTTGATGCTCTAATTTATATGTTTCCACAGTCCCTAATTTTTTTTGAACGGTTGCAGGAAGTTCATAATTGTTGCAGCATTTATTATTTCTGCGAAGACCTGCACGAATTTCCAATATAGCATTCACCATTTTTATGCTCATTCGATTCCTTGATTTCGTTTTCAGCAGATTTAATTGGCTGAATATCCTTTCAACCTTGGCATTTAACTAAGGAAGCACCAGCTTAGATAAAGCAAAGTCTGCAAGTTCTTTGAAAGGATTTTCGCCACTAGCATCACGATATTTGAATACCTCACACCAAAAATTGACGGAATTGCTGACATTCTTCCATTGTGTGATGTTCAACCTTAGCCACTGCAATTCTAACTTCGCGATTGCTTCGCTATTCAATTGTGATGTTTCTAATATGGGAATTAACGGTTATTTTCTCACAAGAGCCTTTGAGACAGCAGGAAGAGGGAGTTTCTCGTTATCAGGCAATCTCTGCTGTAGCTGTTTGATGAGCAAAGAAACAAATTTTACACACCTTTCTCTAACATTTTTTGTGCTTGTTCTGTTGTTTTATTTCTAATTTCTGAAAGTTTATTTTCAAACCAATAACCTAGATACGGCTTTGGATCTAGATGATTCTCGAAATCACATCAGGGAATTTTCTCAGCACTGGATAGGTGGGAATGACAATTACTTTAAGAAGAGATTGAATAAGAACTACCAGATCATCTAATAGTTTGCACGGGTCTAAGTAGCATATATAGAGTTTTGCGTTTATATGGGAAAGAATAGGGAAAACGAGGGTGGATGCGGAGGAAAATGCGTTTATATGGGGAAGATAGGGACTACGAGGATCGATGCTAGGCTAGATAGAGGTTGAAGGAGTGGGGATGCGCTTTATATGAGAGATACGGGGAATACGAGGAGAGGTGTTAGACTAGATAGAGTTTGAGATGTGGAATATGCATTTATATGGGAAAGATAGGGAAAACGTGAACAGATGCTAGGATAGACAGATGCTGAAGCAGCGGGAATATGAACATATATACAGGAGAGATAGGGGATACGTGGAGAGCTACTAGACTATTCAGGGTTTGAAGGGTAGAGTATGGCTTTTTATATGAAGAGACGAGGAAAACGAGCGTATATGCTGGTTTGAGAGAAACTTCAAGGAGGAAAGATGCGTTTATATGGGAGAGATAGGGAAATCGAGGAGAGTTCCGAGGTACAGCAGGGACTGAAGGAGGGAGAGATATGCTTTATACGACAGAGATAGGGCATACGAGGAGAGGTGCTAGTGTAGATAGAGGTTAAGGAGTAGGGTATACGCTTATATGAAGAATGTATGGAAAACGGAGGCAGAGGGTACTATAGACAGAAGCTGGGCCACTTTTGCGTTTATGAGGGAAAGGATAGGGAAAATGAGGATAGATACGACGGTTCAAGAAGGAAAATGCGTTTATAGGGGAGAGATAGGGAATACCAGGGCTGATGCTAGGCTAGTCAGATGCTAAAGGAGGGAGGGATACGCTTTATACGAGAGAGATAGGGAATACAAGGAAAGATGCTATCTAAACAGGACTTGAAGGGTAGAATATAGCGTTTTATATGGGAGAGATAGCGAAACGAGGAGAGGTATTAGGCTAGGAGGTTTGAATGATAGAGTAGGCGTTTATATGCGAGAGATAGGGAATACGAGGGTCGATGCTAGGCTAGACAGGGTTGAAGTAGGGGGATGCGCCTTATATGAGAGAGGTAGGGGAATATGAGGAGATGTGCTAGGCTAGACGGGGTTTGAGGTGTGGAGTATGACTTTTATGGGAAAGATAGGGAAAACGTGAACAGATAATAGGCTAGATAGATAATGAAGGAGGGGGATGTAAGTTTATAAGGGAGAGATAGGGAATACGAGGAGATGTGCTAGACTAGACAGATGCTGAAGGAGGAGGGGATACGCTTTATACGGAAGAGATAGGGAATACGAGGGAGGTACTAGACCATACAGGACTTGAAGGGTAGAATATGGCATTTTTATATGGGAGAGCTAGTAAACCGAGGAGAGGTATTAGACAGGAAGGTTTGAATGACAAAAGTATGCGTTTATATGGAGAGACGAGGAAAACGAAGGTAGGTGCTAGGTTGAGAGAGTCTTCAAGGAGGAAAATGCACTTATATGAGAGCGGAAGGGAATACGAGGAAAGGTGCTAGTCTAGACATGGGTTGAGGAGTAGAGTATGCGTTTACATGGGAGAAATATGGAAAACGGGAGTGGTGCAAGGATAGACAGGGGTTGAAGAAGGCGGAGGAATGTAGATTTATACGGTAATATAGATAGTAATTAGATTATAAAACATTTCAGTAGTATTAGTCCCGGATGAGCCAATTGTTTTAACGATAATCCTGCCGCTAGGGGCGCTAGTGTCGCTAGTGTCGGTGCGTGCGACGGCGGCGGCGGTAAGTTTGAAAAGCGCCCTGAGCGTTAGGATTATCGTTAAATCGGTTGGCTCATCCGGGACGAGTTGAAAGAATTGAGGAAGTGACGTGTAGTGTTTTGATTGGTTCGTTAATTTGGGGTGGGAGATGGAGGAAGGGAGATGGAGGAGTATGGAGGTCGCGTGATGGAGAGGAGCTGGGTGGCGAGGTGTTGTCTGTGCGGAGGTCGGTACTGAAAGAGGGGTAAAGATGGGGAGCGAGGGATAAAAAGTGTAACAGAAAGTGACGTGTGAAGTTGTGATTGGTGGGAATAAGAAGTGATTTTATTGGTGGAAAGGAGCAAATGAGAGTTGTTGATTGGTAAGAATAAGAGGGATTATGATTGGTGGAAAGAAAAAGGTGTGGGAGTGGGGTATGTTGGAGGTGATGGGAAAGGTAAGTTTTGCTAGCAGCAAGATTTGCAAAAGCCTGTCTTGAACTGATCAGCAATTTTTGAACGTCGGATGGTAGTTTTCTTGAGTGGATAGAGAGATGGGGGCGATATGAGATGCGGTGGCGAAAATGGGAACTAGACAAGGTTGTTGAGACAAGAGGTTTAAGGACGAGGAAATTTGGAGGTTAGTGGTGAACACGGCGGTCGCAAGAGGTGGGGGTAAGGAGATGCAGTGGTGAGAATGGGAACTAAAAGAAGATGGGGGTAGCAAGAGTTTTAGAAGAGTAGATTTTGAGGTTAAAATAGTGGGAACTAAAAATGGCGGAGGGTCTGCGACAAGGAGATGCGGTGAGAACTAAACAAGATGGCGGTCGCAAGAGGAGGGTAAGGAGATTTGAGGTTACAGTACCAAAACACGAAAGGATATATTCCTACGCCAAGCAGGTCCGAAAAATAATTATGCGTGTGTTACTTACCTGTTACCGGTGTGGATGCGTCACCAAAAGCGCGGCACGCGAGGCGGAAAAATAAAAGCAAACTGTTTTTGAAAATGCTTAACCAGCTTTAAGATCAACCAACATCACTACGCACTGATATACCTAGGTTTTTAAAGCGGTACAGACACCCTTTGCAGAGGCGTAATTTAACTATACCAAAAACCTGGTACTGGACCATCGTGATGGTCGCTAGCGTACGTAGGAGCAGGGTTCTCAAGCCGGTCGAAAGCGGTCAAAAACGTGTACGACGTAGGTGTTGACAGTAGCTGCTGTCGAGTGAACGGTCGAGGTGTGAATAAACGAGATCTGTTCTCGCCGGCAATTTGGTTCGGAGATGTGAGCAGCGGCGAGGTGTTGTCTGTGCGGAGGTCGGGACTGAAAGAGGGAAAAGATGGGGAGCGAGGGATAAAAAGTGTAACAGAAAGTGACGTGTGAAGTTGTGATTGGTGGGAATAAGAAGTGATTTTATTGGTGGAAAGGAGCAAATGAAAGTTGTTGATTGGTAAGAATAAGAGAGGTTATGATTGGTGGAAAGAAAAAGGAGTGGGGTATGTTGGAGGTGATGGGAAAGGTAAGTTTTGCTAGCAACAAGATTTGCAAAAGCCTGTCGTGAACTGATCAGCAATTTTTTGAACGTTGGATGGTAGTTTTCTTGAGTGGATAGAGAGATGGGGCGATATGAGATGCGGTGGCGAAAATGGGAACTAAACAAGGTGGTTGAGACAAGAGGTTTAAGGACGAGGAAATTTGGAGGTTAGTGGTGAACATGGCGGTCGCAAGAGGTGGGGGTAAGGAGACGCGGTGGTGAGAATGGGAACTAAAAGAAGATGGCGGTAGCAAGAGGTTAGAAGAGTAGATTTTGAGGTTAAAATAGCGGGAACTAAAAATGGCGGAGGGTCTGCGACAAGGAGATGCGGTGAGAACTAAACAAGATGGCGGACGCAAGAGGTGGGTAAGGAGGTTTGAGGTTACAGTACCAAAACACGAAAGGATATATTCCTACGCCAAGCAGGTCCGAAAAATAATTATGCGTGTGTTACTTACCTGTTACCGGTGTGGATGCGTCACCAAAAGCGCGGCACGCGAGACGGAAAAATAAAAGCAAACTGTTTTTGAAAATGCTTAACCAGCTTTAAGATCAACCAACATCACTACGCACTGATATACCTAGGTTTTTAAAGCGGTACAGACACCCTTTGCAGAGGCGTAATTTAACTATACCAAAAACCTGGTACTGGACCATCGTGATGGTCGCTAGCGTACGTAGGAGCAGGGTTCTCATAGCCGGTCGAAAGCGGTCAAAAACGTGTACGACGTAGGTGTTGGCAGTAGCTGCTGCCGAGGCAACCGTCGAGGTGCGAATGAACGAGATCTGTTCTTGCAGGCAATCTGGTTGAGAGATGAGAGGCGCGGTGGTAAAAATGTGAACTAAATAAGATGGCGGAGGCACGAAGTTGAGGTTAAGGAGCGGCGAGGTGTTGACTGTGCGGCGGTTGGGGTCTGAAAGAGGGGGAAAGATGGCGAACGAGGGATAAAAAGTATAACAGAAAGTGACGTGTGAAGTTGTCATTGGTGGGAATAAGAAGTGATGTTATTGGTGGAAAGGAACAAATGAAAGTTGCTGATTGGCGAGAATAAGAGAGATTATGATTGGTGGAAAGAAAAAAAGGTGTGGGAGTGGGGTATGTTGGAGGTGATGGAAAAGGCAAGTTTTGCTACCAACAACATTTGCAAAAGCCTATCCAGAACTCATCAGCAATTTTAAATAACTAGTGTTTCGGGGGTTTTCTCTGGTTGGTAGACGAATGCAAGCTGTTTCTACCATACTTATATTATTGGTCTTTTTCCTTTTTTTTTTTTTAAAATGACTAGTTTTTTTTTTTTTTTTTTTTGGGAGTTTTCTGCGGATGGTAAACAAATGCAAGCTCTTTCTGCTTTTTCATAGGTTTTCCCTGGTTGGTAGGCGTTTTCTGTACTGGTTGACGAAGGCGTTTCTAATTTTGGAGGTTTTCTCAGGTTTTTAGCGGTTGTCCCTGCCCGGTAGGCAAATGATGAAGTTTTACCTTGTCGGCGCACGGATACTAGGCACGTACTGGCGCGCACACACACACACACACACACACAGAGAGACAGACAGACACACAGACAGGCACACACACACGGACATGTTTCCAAAAATGCTTTTTTTTTTTTTTTTTTTTTTTTTTGATTCAGGAGGTCTCAAAACGTGTATTTCCGGTGAAATCTCGGTATCGAATTTTTGGGCGGAATGCAATACTTCCCCTACTTACTATACGTAGTAGAGAAAGTAAAAAAGTATTGAAAAATTTAAGGAAATAACAAGCAATATCTCAAAAGTGTACTATCTTGTTTTCAAGGGTTTTCCAGATCGGTAAGCGTTAGAATACTCTTAGAGCTTTTTTCAGGTTTTTTAGCGGTTGTCCCTGGCCGGTAGGCAATTGATAAAGTTTTTCTATAACGTCGTCGTTTTGGCTTGTGGCGCACGGTTCCTAGGCACGTACTCGCGCGCGCGCACACACACACACACACACACACACACACTAAAATAGTAGCGTATAAAAAAAACTGATTTGTTACACTCACATAACTTTCTCTACTCTTGTACAATCTAATTGGTAGCTTTTAAGCGATAGTCAAATATTTTAACGCTGGTTGCTATGTGGCGAATTCCATTCTGTTTGCATGTTCAGGACATAAAAAAAATGAATAAACGAATTTGAGAAAAAGTATAAGTATTGGAAAATTTAAGGAAATAACAAGCAATATCTCGAAAACGGTTCACTCAACAAAAGAAACGTATATGACATAAGTTGTGTATTTTAACGCGATCTACATTTTTTGTGTAGTAAAATTTTGTCTATCTCTTATGGTTTACCAGTTATGCAAAAAAGTCGTTCACAATGAAGAATATTTTTGGAGACATTCCCAGAAAATTCGAGATATACATTTTATTTGACATGACAATATCTTAAACATATGATGTTTTAATCAAAATCGTTAGAGCCGTTTTTGAGAAAATTAAAATTTTCGAAAAATGTTCCATGTAAAGGGTAGTCTGGGGTGGGGGGATTTTCTTGAAAACCTTCGTGTCGCATCTCTGGAAGATACTGAACCTAAATACCAAGTTTGGTGTTTATCCGACTGTTCGTTTTCGAGTTATGCTGTTCACAGACACACAGACACACAGACACACAGACAGACACACACACGGACATGTTTCCAAAAATGCTTTTTTTTTTTTTTGGATTCAGAGATTCTCAAAACATGTATTTCCAGTGAAATCTCGGTAACGAATTTTTGGGTGGAATGCAATACTTCCCCTACTTACTATACGTAGTAGAGAAAGTAAAAATGAATAACGCATTTGAGAAAAAGTATAAGTATTGGAAAATTTAAGGAAATAACAAGCAATATCTCGAAAATGGTTCACTCAACTAAAAAGAAAAAATGTATATGACATAAATTGTGTATTTTAACGCGATCTACATTTTTTGTGTAGTAAAATTTTGGCTATCTCTTATGGTTTACCAGTTATGCATACTGAACCTAAATACCAAGTTTGGTGTTTATCCGACTGTTCGTTTTTGAGTTATGCTGTTCACAGACACACAGACGCACAGACAGACAGACACACAGACACACAGACACACAGACAGACACACACACGGACATGTTTCCAAAAATGCTTTTTTTTTTCTGGATTCAGTGATTCTCAAAACATGTATTTCCAGTGAAATCTCGGTATCGAATTTTTGGGTGGAATGCAATACTTCCCCTACTTACTATACGTAGTAGAGAAAGTAAAAATGAATAACGCATTTGAGAAAAAGTATAAGTATTGGAAAATTTAAAGGAAATAACAAGCAATATCTCGAAAAACGGTTCACTCAACAAAATAAATGTATATGGCATAAGTTGTGTATTTTAACGCGATCTACATTTTTTGTGTAGCAAACTTTTGTCTATCTCTTACGGTTTATCAGTTATGAAAAAGTCGTTCACAATGAAGAATTCTTTTGGAGACATTCCCAGAAAATTCGAGATATACATTTCATTTCTCTCGACATTATCTTAAATATATGATATTTTCATCAAAATTGTTAGAGCCATTTTTTAATACAAAGAGAACGGGAATTCACAAGTGAAACAGTACTGTGATAACGATACCACTGAAACAAAAAAAAAATCTGATGTGTAACACTCACATGACTTTCTCAACTCTTGTACAAAGTATTTTTACAAACGCTTATTCCCCATCTAGTTCATGTTAATCGAGATAAACATTTGCAAAATCTATTTTATTGCTAATTTTCTTGTATAAAAAAAAAAATCTGATGTGTAACACTCACATGACGTTCTCTACTCTTGTACAAAGTATTTTTACAAACGCTTATGCTCCATCTAGTTCATGTTAATCGAGATAAACATTTGCAAACTCTATTTTATTGCTAATTTTCTTGTAGATGTAGGGGAAAATATATTTACAAGGGGAATATAGAAAAACAGTAGCCTTTAAGCACATACATATCTCTTAATAGCTGGTTGCTATGTGCAACACCATTCTTTTTGCCACAGATTAATACTGTTTGCATATCAAAGACAAAAAAAAAATGAATAACGAAGTCCCATTTGAGAAAATAAATATTGGAAAATTAACAAACAATATCTCGAAAACGGTTCACTCAACAACAAAAATGTATATTACATAAGATGTGTATTTTAACGCGATCTACATTTTTTGTGTAGTAAAATTTTGTCTATCTCTTACGGTTTTTCAGTTATGAAAAAGACGTTCACAATGAAGAATACTTTTGGAGACATTCCCAGAAAATTCGAGATATACATTTCATTTCTCACGACATTATATTAAACATACGATATTTTTCATCAAAATCGTTAGAGCCATTTTTTTTAATACAAAGAGAACGGGATTTCACAAGTGAAACAGTACTGTGATAACGATACCAACAAAACTAATTATTATTCACCCACTGAAACACATAAAAAAAATCTGATGTGTAACACTCACATGACTTTTCTCATCTCTTGTACAAAGTATTTTTACAAACGCTTATTCCCCATCTAGTTCATGTTAATCGAGATAAACATTTGCAAACTCTGTTTTATTGCTAATTTTGTTGTAGATGTAGGGAAAATATATTTACAAGGGGAATATAGAAAAACAGTAGCCTTTAAGCACATACATATCTCTTAATAGCTGGTTGCTATGTGCAGTACCATTCTTTTTGCCACAGATTAATACTCTTTGCATATCAAAGACAAAAAAAAAAAATGAATAACGAATTCCCATTTGAGAAAATAACTATTGGAAAATTTAAGTAAATAACAAGCAATATCTCGAAAACGGTTCACTCAACAATAAAGATGTATATGACATAAGTTGTGTATTTTAACGCGATCTACATACTTTCGTACTCACCTATAAGATATAGAGGGTAGAGGTCGTACGAACGTAGCACTTTGAGAATCTATATTCAACAGTTGGTGTTACTCCTTAGAAAGGAAGTATCTGCTGATTTTTATTTAATTCTTTACATTTTACATAACACGTATGCACTGGCACAACACAAAAGCACTACACACAATACTCAGTTTTAATATTTGCACTAATAACATCAGGAATAACTGAAGTCTGCAAACAGTCATTTCCCATGTGCAGCCTTACGTACAGAAAACGTGTGTGGCTGATCTATGTGTAAAAAGAGCCTGAGAGCGGATGTACGTCAGCGGTAAAATCTTTTAAATGCATTTTTATTGGCGATGGTAGAAATCGTGCAGTGGTGGATCGTGAAAATTCATATAAATGGATGTATCACCTCATAATAAGCCTCTATATACCAAGAATATTGAGTTTTTAAAAAGTCAGCAACTGTACCTGTGTTTCTATACGTGAACGTCAGATGGCAGCTTCGATACGTGTCCACGGAGACCTTAGTGCTAGGCAACTGTACCTCTGTTTCTATACGTGAACGGCAGATTGCAGCTTCGATACGTGTCCACGGAGACCTTAGTGCTAGGCAACTGTACCTCTGTTTCTATACGTGAACGGCAGATTGCAGCTTCGATACGTGTCCACGGAGACCTTAGTGCTAGGCAACTGCACCTCTGTTTCTATACGTGAACGGCAGATTGCAGCTTCGATACGTGTCCACGGAGACCTTAGCGCTAGGCAACTGCACCTCTGTTTCTATACGTGAACGGCAGATTGCAGCTTCGATACGTGTCCACGGAGACCTTAGTGCTAGGCAACTGTACCTCTGTTTCTATACGTGAACGGCAGATTGCAGCTTCGATACGTGTCCACGGAGACCTTAGTGCTAGGCAACTGTACCTCTGTTTCTATACGTGAACGGCAGATTGCAGCTTCGATACGTGTCCACGGAGACCTTAGTGCTAGGCAACTGCACCTCTGTTTCTATACGTGAACGGCAGATTGCAGCTTCGATACGTATCCACGGAGACCTTAGTGCTAGGCAACTGCACCTCTGTTTCTATACGTGAACGGCAGATTGCAGCTTCAATACGTGTCCACGGAGACCTTAGTGCTAGGCAACTGTACCTCTGTTTCTATACGCATCTTGCTCAATATGATTTTTGTTTTATTGCCCGGGCGTGACGCATTGCGCGGCGCGCGTTTGCCGTAAACCGTTACAGTTGCCGTACTTATATTATCCTTTTTTTTAAAAAAAAAAAAAATCTTCGCCATCTTAGTTCACAAATTCACCGCTAATTCCTTCTCGTCATTTTTCATCCAATCACCTTTGATTTTATTTTCGCCTATCACATCACGTTATTTCAATTTGTCCACCTATCAGAGATCGTCTTATTTACACCAATCACAACGCTCCACGTCACTACTTGTTCTGCTTTTTAACCCTCGGTCGTGCATGTTTTGCGTCCTTGAGTTTCCATACCTCGCACACGCAACACCACAGCGCGATAACATGTCCACGTGCTAGCTGGTGTACCGGTACGATCGCCTCCTGGGCCTGCTCAACGCCGAGGAAGTGGTAGTGCAGACCTGCGTACCCGTGACGAACCAGGTCATGTACGTGGTGTTGAGGTAACTCCGAGGAGAGCCCCAAGGAGATCCACGCTACCAATACCGTGATTGCGGCTTACACCACGGCACACAAGTGCCTAGTGTTATTTTGTCACCTGAAGCGAAAGGTCTCCGTGGACACGTATCGAAGCTGCAATCTGCCGTTCACGTATAGAAACAGAGGTACAGTTGCCTAACACTAAGGTCTCCGTGGACACGTATCGAAGCTGCCATCTGACGTTCACGTATAGAAACACAGGTACAGTTGCCTAGCACTAAGGTCTCCGTGGACACGTATCGAAGCTGCAATCTGCCGTTCACGTATAGAAACAGGTATAGTTGCCTAGCACTAAGATCTCCGTGGACACGTATCGAACCTGCAATCTGCCGTTCACGTATAGAAACAGAGGTATAGTTGCCTAGCACTAGCACTAAGGTCTCCGTGGACACGTATTGAAGCTGCAATCTGCCGTTCACGTATAGAAACAGAGGTACAGTTGTCTAGCACTAAGGTCTCCGTGGACACGTATAGAAACACAGGTACAGTTGCCTAGCACTAAGGTCTCCGTGAACACGTATCGAAGCTGCAATCTGCCGTTGACGTATAGAAACAGGTATAGCTGCCTAGCACTAAGATCTCCGTGGACACGTATCGAAGCTGCAATCTGCCGTTCACGTATAGAAACAGAGGTACAGCTGCCTAGCACTAAGGTCTCCGTGTACACGTATTGAAGCTGCAATCTGCCGTTCACGTATACAAACAGAGGTGCAGTTCCCTAGCACTAAGGTCCCCGTGGATACGTATCGAAGCTGCAATCTGCCGTTCACGTATAGAAACAGAGGTGCAGTTGCCTAGCACTAAGGTCTCCGTGGACACGTATCGAAGCTGCAATCTGACGTTCACGTATAGAAACAGAGGTGCAGTTGCCTAGCACTAAGGTCTCCGTGGACACGTATCGAAGCTGCAATCTCCCGTTCACGTATAGAAACAGAGGTACAGTTGCCTAGCACTAAGGTCTCCGTGGACACGTATTGAAGCTGCAATCTGCCGTTCACGTATAGAAACAGAGGTGCAGTTGCCTAGCACTAAGGTCTCCGTGGATACGTATCGAAGCTGCAATCTGCCGTTCACGTATAGAAACAGAGGTGCAGTTGCCTAGCACTAAGGTCTCCGTGGACACGTATCGAAGCTGCAATCTGCCGTTCACGTATAGAAACAGAGGTACAGTTGCCTAGCACTAAGGTCTCCGTGGACACGTATCGAAGCTGCAATCTGCCGTTCACGTATAGAAACAGAGGTACAGTTGCCTAGCACTAAGGTCTCCGTGGACACGTATCGAAGCTGCAATCTGCCGTTCACGTATAGAAACAGAGGTGCAGTTGCCTAGCGCTAAGGTCTCCGTGGACACGTATCGAAGCTGCAATCTGCCGTTCACGTATAGAAACAGAGGTGCAGTTGCCTAGCACTAAGGTCTCCGTGGACACGTATCGAAGCTGCAATCTGCCGTTCACGTATAGAAACAGAGGTACAGTTGCCTAGCACTAAGGTCTCCGTGGACACGTATCGAAGCTGCAATCTGCCGTTCACGTATAGAAACAGAGGTACAGTTGCCTAGCACTAAGGTCTCCGTGGACACGTATCGAAGCTGCCATCTGACGTTCACGTATAGAAACACAGGTACAGTTGCTGACTTTTTAAAAACTCAATATTCTTGGTATATAGAGGCTTATTATGAGGTGATACATCCATTTATATGAATTTTCACGATCCACCACTGCACGATTTCTACCATCGCCAATAAAAATGCATTTAAAAGATTTTACCGCTGACGTACATCCGCTCTCAGGCTCTTTTTACACATAGATCAGCCACACACGTTTTCTGTACGTAAGGCTGCACATGGGAAATGACTGTTTGCAGACTTCAGTTATTCCTGATGTTATTAGTGCAAATATTAAAACTGAGTATTGTGTGTAGTGCTTTTGTGTTGTGCCAGTGCATACGTGTTATGTAAAATGTAAAGAATTAAATAAAAATCAGCAGATACTTCCTTTCTAAGGAGTAACACCAACTGTTGAATATAGATTCTCAAAGTGCTACGTTCGTACGACCTCTACCCTCTATATCTTATAGGTGAGTACGAAAGTATGTAGATCGCGTTAAAATACACAACTTATGTCATATACATCTTTATTGTTGAGTGAACCGTTTTCGAGATATTGCTTGTTATTTACTTAAATTTTCCAATAGTTATTTTCTCAAATGGGAATTCGTTATTCATTTTTTTTTTGTCTTTGATATGCAAAGAGTATTAATCTGTGGCAAAAAGAATGGTACTGCACATAGCAACCAGCTATTAAGAGATATGTATGTGCTTAAAGGCTACTGTTTTTCTATATTCCCCTTGTAAATATATTTTCCCTACATCTACAACAAAATTAGCAATAAAACAGAGTTTGCAAATGTTTATCTCGATTAACATGAACTAGATGGGGAATAAGCGTTTGTAAAAATACTTTGTACAAGAGATGAGAAAAGTCATGTGAGTGTTACACATCAGATTTTTTTTATGTGTTTCAGTGGGTGAATAATAATTAGTTTTGTTGGTATCGTTATCACAGTACTGTTTCACTTGTGAAATCCCGTTCTCTTTGTATTAAAAAAAATGGCTCTAACGATTTTGATGAAAAATATCGTATGTTTAATATAATGTCGTGAGAAATGAAATGTATATCTCGAATTTTCTGGGAATGTCTCCAAAAGTATTCTTCATTGTGAACGTCTTTTTCATAACTGAAAAACCGTAAGAGATAGACAAAATTTTACTACACAAAAAATGTAGATCGCGTTAAAATACACATCTTATGTAATATACATTTTTGTTGTTGAGTGAACCGTTTTCGAGATATTGTTTGTTAATTTTCCAATATTTATTTTCTCAAATGGGACTTCGTTATTCATTTTTTTTTTGTCTTTGATATGCAAACAGTATTAATCTGTGGCAAAAAGAATGGTGTTGCACATAGCAACCAGCTATTAAGAGATATGTATGTGCTTAAAGGCTACTGTTTTTCTATATTCCCCTTGTAAATATATTTTCCCCTACATCTACAAGAAAATTAGCAATAAAATAGAGTTTGCAAATGTTTATCTCGATTAACATGAACTAGATGGAGCATAAGCGTTTGTAAAAATACTTTGTACAAGAGTAGAGAACGTCATGTGAGTGTTACACATCAGATTTTTTTTTTATACAAGAAAATTAGCAATAAAATAGATTTTGCAAATGTTTATCTCGATTTAACATGAACTAGATGGGGAATAAGCGTTTGTAAAAATACTTTGTACAAGAGTTGAGAAAGTCATGTGAGTGTTACACATCAGATTTTTTTTTTTGTTTCAGTGGTATCGTTATCACAGTACTGTTTCACTTGTGAATTCCCGTTCTCTTTGTATTAAAAAATGGCTCTAACGATTTTGATGAAAATATCATATATTTAAGATAATGTCGAGAGAAATGAAATGTATATCTCGAATTTTCTGGGAATGTCTCCAAAAGAATTCTTCATTGTGAACGACTTTTTCATAACTGATAAACCGTAAGAGATAGACAAAAGTTTGCTACACAAAAAATGTAGATCGCGTTAAAATACACAACTTATGCCATATACATTTATTTTGTTGAGTGAACCGTTTTTCGAGATATTGCTTGTTATTTCCTTTAAATTTTCCAATACTTATACTTTTTCTCAAATGCGTTATTCATTTTTACTTTCTCTACTACGTATAGTAAGTAGGGGAAGTATTGCATTCCACCCAAAAATTCGATACCGAGATTTCACTGGAAATACATGTTTTGAGAATCACTGAATCCAGAAAAAAAAAAGCATTTTTGGAAACATGTCCGTGTGTGTGTCTGTCTGTGTGTCTGTGTGTCTGTGTGTCTGTCTGTCTGTGCGTCTGTGTGTCTGTGAACAGCATAACTCAAAAACGAACAGTCGGATAAACACCAAACTTGGTATTTAGGTTCAGTATGCATAACTGGTAAACCATAAGAGATAGCCAAAATTTTACTACACAAAAAATGTAGATCGCGTTAAAATACACAATTTATGTCATATACATTTTTTCTTTTTAGTTGAGTGAACCATTTTCGAGATATTGCTTGTTATTTCCTTAAATTTTCCAATACTTATACTTTTTCTCAAATGCGTTATTCATTTTTACTTTCTCTACTACGTATAGTAAGTAGGGGAAGTATTGCATTCCACTCAAAAATTCGTTACCGAGATTTCACTGGAAATACATGTTTTGAGAATCTCTGAATCCAAAAAAAAAAAAGCATTTTTGGAAACATGTCCGTGTGTGTGTCTGTCTGTGTGTCTGTGTGTCTGTGTGTCTGTGAACAGCATAACTCGAAAACGAACAGTCGGATAAACACCAAACTTGGTATTTAGGTTCAGTATCTTCCAGAGATGCGACACGAAGGTTTTCAAGAAAATCCCCCCACCCCAGACTACCCTTTACATGGAACATTTTTCGAAAATTTTAATTTTCTCAAAAACGGCTCTAACGATTTTGATTAAAACATCATATGTTTAAGATATTGTCATGTCAAATAAAATGTATATCTCGAATTTTCTGGGAATGTCTCCAAAAATATTCTTCATTGTGAACGACTTTTTTGCATAACTGGTAAACCATAAGAGATAGACAAAATTTTACTACACAAAAAATGTAGATCGCGTTAAAATACACAACTTATGTCATATACGTTTCTTTTGTTGAGTGAACCGTTTTCGAGATATTGCTTGTTATTTCCTTAAATTTTCCAATACTTATACTTTTTCTCAAATTCGTTTATTCATTTTTTTTATGTCCTGAACATGCAAACAGAATGGAATTCGCCACATAGCAACCAGCGTTAAAATATTTGACTATCGCTTAAAAGCTACCAATTAGATTGTACAAGAGTAGAGAAAGTTATGTGAGTGTAACAAATCAGTTTTTTTTATACGCTACTATTTTAGTGTGTGTGTGTGTGTGTGTGTGTGTGTGTGCGCGCGCGCGAGTACGTGCCTAGGAACCGTGCGCCACAAGCCAAAACGACGACGTTATAGAAAAACTTTATCAATTGCCTACCGGCCAGGGACAACCGCTAAAAAACCTGAAAAAAGCTCTAAGAGTATTCTAACGCTTACCGATCTGGAAAACCCTTGAAAACAAGATAGTACACTTTTGAGATATTGCTTGTTATTTCCTTAAATTTTTCAATACTTTTTTACTTTCTCTACTACGTATAGTAAGTAGGGGAAGTATTGCATTCCGCCCAAAAATTCGATACCGAGATTTCACCGGAAATACACGTTTTGAGACCTCCTGAATCAAAAAAAAAAAAAAAAAGCATTTTTGGAAACATGTCCGTGTGTGTGTGCCTGTCTGTGTGTCTGTCTGTCTCTCTGTGTGTGTGTGTGTGTGCGCGCCAGTACGTGCCTAGTATCCGTGCGCCGACAAGGTAAAACTTCATCATTTGCCTACCGGGCAGGGACAACCGCTAAAAACCTGAGAAAACCTCCAAAATTAGAAACGCCTTCGTCAACCAGTACAGAAAACGCCTACCAACCAGGGAAAACCTATGAAAAAGCAGAAAGAGCTTGCATTTGTTTACCATCCGCAGAAAACTCCCAAAAAAAAAAAAAAAAAAAAACTAGTCATTTTAAAAAAAAAAAAAGGAAAAAGACCAATAATATAAGTATGGTAGAAACAGCTTGCATTCGTCTACCAACCAGAGAAAACCCCCGAAACACTAGTTATTTAAAATTGCTGATGAGTTCTGGATAGGCTTTTGCAAATGTTGTTGGTAGCAAAACTTGCCTTTTCCATCACCTCCAACATACCCCACTCCCACACCTTTTTTTCTTTCCACCAATCATAATCTCTCTTATTCTCGCCAATCAGCAACTTTCATTTGTTCCTTTCCACCAATAACATCACTTCTTATTCCCACCAATGACAACTTCACACGTCACTTTCTGTTATACTTTTTATCCCTCGTTCGCCATCTTTCCCCCTCTTTCAGACCCCAACCGCCGCACAGTCAACACCTCGCCGCTCCTTAACCTCAACTTCGTGCCTCCGCCATCTTATTTAGTTCACATTTTTACCACCGCGCCTCTCATCTCTCAACCAGATTGCCTGCAAGAACAGATCTCGTTCATTCGCACCTCGACGGTTGCCTCGGCAGCAGCTACTGCCAACACCTACGTCGTACACGTTTTTGACCGCTTTCGACCGGCTATGAGAACCCTGCTCCTACGTACGCTAGCGACCATCACGATGGTCCAGTACCAGGTTTTTGGTATAGTTAAATTACGCCTCTGCAAAGGGTGTCTGTACCGCTTTAAAAACCTAGGTATATCAGTGCGTAGTGATGTTGGTTGATCTTAAAGCTGGTTAAGCATTTTCAAAAACAGTTTGCTTTTATTTTTCCGTCTCGCGTGCCGCGCTTTTGGTGACGCATCCACACCGGTAACAGGTAAGTAACACACGCATAATTATTTTTCGGACCTGCTTGGCGTAGGAATATATCCTTTCGTGTTTTGGTACTGTAACCTCAAACCTCCTTACCCACCTCTTGCGTCCGCCATCTTGTTTAGTTCTCACCGCATCTCCTTGTCGCAGACCCTCCGCCATTTTTAGTTCCCGCTATTTTAACCTCAAAATCTACTCTTCTAACCTCTTGCTACCGCCATCTTCTTTTAGTTCCCATTCTCACCACCGCGTCTCCTTACCCCCACCTCTTGCGACCGCCATGTTCACCACTAACCTCCAAATTTCCTCGTCCTTAAACCTCTTGTCTCAACCACCTTGTTTAGTTCCCATTTTCGCCACCGCATCTCATATCGCCCCATCTCTCTATCCACTCAAGAAAACTACCATCCAACGTTCAAAAAATTGCTGATCAGTTCACGACAGGCTTTTGCAAATCTTGTTGCTAGCAAAACTTACCTTTCCCATCACCTCCAACATACCCCACTCCTTTTTCTTTCCACCAATCATAACCTCTCTTATTCTTACCAATCAACAACTTTCATTTGCTCCTTTCCACCAATAAAATCACTTCTTATTCCCACCAATCACAACTTCACACGTCACTTTCTGTTACACTTTTTATCCCTCGCTCCCCATCTTTTCCCTCTTTCAGTCCCGACCTCCGCACAGACAACACCTCGCCGCTGCTCACATCTCCGAACCAAATTGCCGGCGAGAACAGATCTCGTTTATTCACACCTCGACCGTTCACTCGACAGCAGCTACTGTCAACACCTACGTCGTACACGTTTTTGACCGCTTTCGACCGGCTTGAGAACCCTGCTCCTACGTACGCTAGCGACCATCACGATGGTCCAGTACCAGGTTTTTGGTATAGTTAAATTACGCCTCTGCAAAGGGTGTCTGTACCGCTTTAAAAACCTAGGTATATCAGTGCGTAGTGATGTTGGTTGATCTTAAAGCTGGTTAAGCATTTTCAAAAACAGTTTGCTTTTATTTTTCCGCCTCGCGTGCCGCGCTTTTGGTGACGCATCCACACCGGTAACAGGTAAGTAACACACGCATAATTATTTTTCGGACCTGCTTGGCGTAGGAATATATCCTTTCGTGTTTTGGTACTGTAACCTCAAATCTCCTTACCCTCCTCTTGCGACCGCCATCTTGTTTAGTTCTCACCGCATCTCCTTGTCGCAGACCCTCCGCCATTTTTAGTTCCCACTATTTTAACCTCAAAATCTACTCTTCTAAAACTCTTGCTACCCCCATCTTCTTTTAGTTCCCATTCTCACCACTGCATCTCCTTACCCCCACCTCTTGCGACCGCCGTGTTCACCACTAACCTCCAAATTTCCTCGTCCTTAAACCTCTTGTCTCAACAACCTTGTCTAGTTCCCATTTTCGCCACCGCATCTCATATCGCCCCCATCTCTCTATCCACTCAAGAAAACTACCATCCGACGTTCAAAAATTGCTGATCAGTTCAAGACAGGCTTTTGCAAATCTTGCTGCTAGCAAAACTTACCTTTCCCACCACCTCCAACATACCCCACTCCCACACCTTTTTCTTTCCACCAATCATAATCCCTCTTATTCTTACCAATCAACAACTCTCATTTGCTCCTTTCCACCAATAAAATCACTTCTTATTCCCACCAATCACAACTTCACACGTCACTTTCTGTTACACTTTTTATCCCTCGCTCCCCATCTTTACCCCTCTTTTAGTACCGACCTCCGCACAGACAACACCTCGCCACCCAGCTCCTCTCCATCACGCGACCTCCATACTCCTCCATCTCCCTTCCTCCATCTTCCACCCCAAATTAACGAACCAATCAAAAACACTCCACGTCACTTCCTCAATTCTTTCAACTCGTCCCGGATGAGCCAACCGATTTAACGATAATCCTACCGCTCAGGGCGCTTTTCAAACACACCGCCGCCGCCGTCGCACGCACCGACACTAGCGACACTAGCGCCCCTAGCGGCAGGATTATCGTTAAAACAATTGGCTCATCCGGGACTAATACTACTCATTTCTCATCCAACGTTATAACACTCTTATATACTTTTTTCTAAACCTTACAAACTTTTTATATGTAAAACAGTAGGGCGCGAGACGGAGAGGGACAAACTGTATATTGGTTTACAGTGAAGTATACGTCCTAACCTATTCCCACCTTGTATGTTCTGGATCTTCTCATTGTCTATTCATTCCTATCATCATCTAACGTAACCACGTAACAAGACGTAGCACAACGTAACATAACAGCATGACAAGACGTCATACTAAGTAACATAAGCACGTAACCGCGCAACATCACGTGACATCTCGTAACCAGAAACGTCACACGACGTAACAACATGTACCAACCATGTAACCACCTAACAAAACGTAAGAACCACACGTAACCAGCCCATTGCTAAGGTAATCTAAGCTAGTCCATCCTTCATAACTTAGACAATAAGTACGAGAGCCTAGTCTAGATTAACCTGACCAATCCCAAACGTTCCTCTCATCATCTATTCTACTCAGTCATCGACTAACCTAATCTGGCTAACCAGAGATAACCTCGACTTTCTTTTAGTGAAATTGCAATGTTTTATTCAGGTTTTGTTATTCGTGAGTTTTAATTGAAAAGTTTACGTCAACATACCTTTATTTTAGTTCGTTGTAGGTGTCTCTCCCCTTTTTTTTATCAAGGCTTGAGACTAGCACTAGGATTGCTCCTAATGGCAGGGTTACCACCTTCCCTTCCATCTTCTTCTTTCTTCATCAGTCATCAGCTAATTGCATACACAGCACACGGATAACCTTCACTTTTTTAAGATTGTAGACTCACGAGAAAATCTTTATCTTTGACTTACATTCTTTTAAGCGCTGGTTGTAATGCTGTAATGTCCATACGCATATGTCGTTATTCCATTCTCAGCAATAATTCTTTTATCATCAAACGGAGTCAATGTGATTTTATTCACTTGCACTGTGGCAAGAGCATGCTCCCGAGACAGGATCAGATTCATGGGTGTTATGATGATTTCTCCGGTTTTAAGACAGTCAGCATAACCCTCAAATGTAATGTACTGATTAATAGCACTACGTTTTATGCCTTTAATCTTTTTTATCATTGAGCCATGGATATCTAGTGCATACATCTTAGGTCGTAGCCCGACAAAGCGCTGGATGATTTTACCATTAGCCTCATCTTTAAATTTTCCCAACACCTTCTTGTTTAGAGCTGAATAGCATATATGGTTGACAGGGTAATCAGCTGTATCTAGGTGTTCGAGAAAACGTAGCTTGTCCTGGTACACATCTTCAGTCATCACACGATGAATGAACGAATCAGTATCCATATACATCAGCTTCAGGTTTTCAGATCGATAATATGGCAGCAACACATCATAATGATAGTGGTACATTAATGTCTTGGAGATGTCCAACACACTCATTCCAACGTATATAGACTTGTTGAACACGATCTGACGAGAGGTCATATGCACAGCAGCTAGGATGGCGGCATATATTGTTCGATCGATAAATGTAGGCTTGGCGATCAGCTTCTCTAGAGTCTTCTCATTTGTCACCAACCGTATATCCATACGGTTACGAAGGTTTTCCATTGTTTTTCCAAACATGGCGTTGTTAAACAGTTTGTAGAGGTCCTTCTCAAAATCATTTGCAGCTTGTTGTCGTAGTCTGTTGTTAAATTCCACATACGGTTTGTGACTGGCGGAATTGTAGCACACAATGAATTTTTGTTAACCGCAGTCCATGATTAAGTGCTTGCTTCAAAGCCATGTAATGTACTACATACTTCTTTCGTGATCCAAGGCGAGGAATTAGCTTCTTTGTAGTCGAATCCTTTGGTTTCAGACACTCAGGCAGGAGTGGTAAATCATTATGCAGATCATGGATTTCAGCAGGATACTCGATATCGACTTCTAATATATATCCATGAGGATCATCGTCTTCTAGTCTTTCTAAGTCGATTTTTTAGCTGATATCCACTCAAATCCACCATAAGGGAGGGCGTGACAGATGGGCCACCCATATTGGTTATTAGCGTCCTCATATATAATGAATTGGGTTGGTCTCGACGGATCATACTTCTCCATGTAAGTGTTATTAGCCTCTGCATAACGGTGGGAGGCTTGACATAAACCTCCTCTTATGCCGGATTCCACCATGAGTAGTTGGTCATAATCTTGTAACAGTTCCAGTTCGATTCCAGTATACAGTAACATGGCATCCCATGTAAGTGCTGGAGAGGTAAAATAATGTGCTGGATCAACTTTATGTGTTTTGAGGGTTTGATCTCTGAATGTCTCAAAGGCATCAGCTAGAAGAAGTACTTCAGATATTAAGTAGAGGTCGCTGTACTCATCCAGGTTTCTTGCATTAAACAGCTCCCATACATTTCTAGCGTGATCGTAGTCAGCATCACTAATTTCTTCTTCATTCAGTTTATTGTAGAAGTAGTTCTTAGGAGGCAGGCAGGTCTCGTTCAAGACATTCCATGATGTGACGTAATCATAGGGAAGTACACCCTTACGTGTCATCAACTTCAACTTGTCTTCTCCGAAGTACTTCAATGTTTCAGGGTACGATGTTATACTTTTACCAGCTTATCCAAGCTTGTACTCAGGAACCGAAAACTATCTACAAACCGAAGCTTTATATCTCCTACATACTTGGAGAATGATATATAGCTTTCTTCAGAGCTAGGAATTACTTCCACCCGCTCACTTGTACATCCCAACTCCTTAACAATGAAATGAGAGTCATATCCGCTAAGGTTATGTATGAAGACAGGGATATATTTAGGCGTTTTACAGGCTAAATTGCATTCATTATGAAGACTTCCACGATATTCATCACTGATATGATCATGGTCGCGTACTTTATAGTTCTCTTCAGTAAAGGTTTTTCCACACAAGTAGCATACTGTAAAGGCGATGAATTCCATCTGCTGTTGATCTGTAAGTTTCAGGGGCATGACAGATTTGTATATATTATTAATCTCCTTTGCAAGGAATGACAGGTATTCCATAAACTTCTGAGCAGCATCAACACCACGATATACATAGGGATGCTTAGGAAGACCAGTTTCCAGATGTTCAACGTGGGTTGATGGTTTAACGTAAACGCAGAAACTCATGGGAACATGCTCCTGAAGAGGGGATGTATATGAAGTTTCAGGATCGAATATGCATGTATGACATGGAGCGAGAATGGTTTCAAAGTCTGCATAGATGACGTAAGGTAGTTTCAACATCCTTTCAAAATTTTTAAACTGTACAATTGATTTCTCCTTTGTAGGCATAACTACCCTTGGAACACCATGCTGATTACAGATGTTGGCATGTTCTTGTAGTTTTTCCAGTCCACTTTGTCCATATCGATCATCAAAATGTGTAAAACAACGCTTACAGGTATAAACAGGTTCCTTACATTTGGTTTTCTGACGTCGAATAAGTTTTTCAAAATTCTTTATATAAACGTAGTGATGTCTCCCACTACTGTCACTCAATAGTAGGAGGTCACGGTGGTCAGGTCGTTCAGTCTCAGCGACCTTTATCGGATACACTTCATGCTTCTCATCCAGGCCGAAGACGTTCATAGACATCCTGTTAAGCTTCTCAAATTTAGGTATTTGAGAAAGTGGCGTAGGGTAGGAAACACAGCTGAAGTCGTATTTATCTTGGAGTTGTTCGTATTTACTCACCCGTTGTGCATCCTTCTCAACGAATTTAGCTAATACAGAATACATAAAGCTAGCTCATCAGTTAAATTCTGGATGTTAATGCATGCTTTTCTTGCTTCAACAGATCGCGGTAGGGGTATGTAGCTTTTTTCCCCGTAACGGATTGTACTTGATATGAAGTCGAACTCCTTCCACAGCAAGCAAAGCCCAGTTGCTACCCTTAAGTTGTGATTCCTCCATTTCAGTAACCATCTTCTTCATTTTCGTTTCCAACATTGAGTCCAGATCAGTTTCTAGGAAAACAGCATGATTCCGTGTTTTAAATGTTTTGTCACAGGTTTCTCCGACACTGTTAACAAATCTGCACTCAGCTAGCAGATTAATTTTCACACTTTTGTGAATACCAAACTCTTTAGGTACAGCCTGGATTATCCGCTGTTTCGCCTCATGCAGGTACATATTCAGGTCCTTAGTTGATTCACAACGTATAAAATATGATTTCAAGCGTCCATTGAATGAAGTTTCATATTCTATCATGTCACAGTCGTCCAATGTAGAAAATAACTCATCCTTAGTCGGTTCTAATCTACGTTTCTTCTCAGGTCTGTTTATTTCACACGCATCTTCGTGTCGGCAACCCTTATAATTGCCTTTGAAGGCTACATTACAATATTTACAATTGTAGTTTATGTCGTCTTTTATCATATCCACGGAGGAACTTCTTACGGCATTTACCACAAGAATATCCTGAGGCACTAGGAATGATATCCTTGTATGAGGACTTATTCATTTTTTTTTGATATAATAAGGTATTAGCCTTTCTTCAAGGAAATGTACGCCTCTTAACCTTGATATCGCTTTAGAAGGTCTATTATTTTCTGAGATAACAGCGATGTTAACACCTCAGAGATGATCAACAGAATGAAGTTCAATGCTAGAGATCGCTCTATTTATAGAGGAAGCACGAACCTTTTTAGATCAATTACATCCTGAATATTAATACTAAAAACGGTGATGAAGTGTGTAAGCTCTTATATTTCAATTCGTGTTACACTGATGTTCGAGCGTCTCCGTTTAGGTTCGAGTGCTTAGAGAAAGTGTAATGTATTGCGAGGATGATGTATTGTTCGGCTGTAATCGTACAGATTCGGGGGCTTCACTCGTGAAGGTGATGAACGATCTGCTGACCGAGCAAGAGGCAAGCATTTCCCCTGCGCAACGAAACCTAGAAGCAAAAAAGGTGCGAATGAAAGTAAATAGTGATAGCATACGCCACGCAGGCATTCGCCTGCAGACCAGGGAAAACCACGAAAAATCCATAACCAGAGTGAGCGAGCAATGGGAATCGAACCAGGGAGACCTTCAGATTGTTGACGTTAAAGATGTGAATTATATAGAATGGAAGGAAATCGTGACAGCATACACCTCTCAGGATTCGCCTGCAGCCCAAAGAAAACCATGAATAATCCCAGGCTAGAGTGAGCGTCGAACGGGACGCGAACCAGGGACTCTAGAAGCATACGTGAAAGATATAAATGAAAAATATTTAAAGGGAAAGGAAAACGGAATCAACGAGAAACCACCCAGGCGTTCGCCTGCAGACCAAGACAAACCATAAAAAATATGATGTAGGAGTGAGCAACCAATGGGTATCGAACTCCTGAACCCAAAAAGCACACGTAAAAGATGCAGATTATATAAAATGAAAGGAAATCGGAATCGATGAGAAACCACTCACACATTCGCCTACAGACCAGGGAAAACCACGAAACATCTCAGGCTAGAGTGAGCGTCGAACGGGACTCGAACCAGGAACTCTAGAAGCATACGTGAAAGATATAAATGAAAAAGATTTAAAGGGAAAGGAAAACGGAATCAATGAGAAACCACCCAGGCGTTCGCCTGCAGACCAAGACAAGCCATAAAAATATGATGTAGGAGTGAGCAACCAATGGGTATCGAACTCCTGAACCCTAAAAGCACACGTAAAAGATGCATATTATATAGAATGAAAGAAAATCGTGATAGATGAGAAACCACCCAAACATTCGCCTACAGACCACGCAAAATCATGAAAAATCCCAGGATAGAGTGAGCGACCAACGGCAATCGAACGAGGAAAACCTTCAAATTGCACACGTGAAAGATGCAAATCAAATAAAACGAAAGAAAATCGTGATGGATGGGGTACCACTCAGGCATTCGCCTGCAGATCAGGGAAAAACCATGAAAAATCCCAGGATAGAGTGAGCGACCGACGGGAACCCAAACAAAGGAGCCTAGAAGCACACGTGAAAGATGTAAATCAAATAAAATGAAAGAAAATCGTGATCGATGAGAAACCACCCAGACATTCGCCTACAGACCGGGGAAAAT
This sequence comes from Deroplatys truncata, assembly GCA_030765065.1. Taxonomy (NCBI): domain Eukaryota; kingdom Metazoa; phylum Arthropoda; class Insecta; order Mantodea; family Mantidae; genus Deroplatys; species Deroplatys truncata. The sequence goes on from CM060990.1 coordinate 423,589,092, forward strand.
CACGACAAATATGATGTCAGAGTGAACAACCAACGACAATCGAACTAGGGAAACCTTCAGATTGTACACGTGAAAGATGTAAATCAAATAAAATGAAAGAAAATCGTGATAGATGGGAAAACCACTCAGGCATTCGCATGCAGACCAGGGAAAACCATGAAAAATTCCAGAATAGAGTGAGCGACCGACAGGGAAATCAAACAAAGGACTAGAAGCAAACGCGAAAGATGTAAATCAAATAAAATGAAAGAAAATAGAAATCGATGAGAAACCACTCAGGCATTCGCCCGCAGACCAGGGAAATCGAGAAAAATCTAATGTCAGAGAGAACATCCAACGGCAATCGAACCAGGGAGATCTTCAGATTGTACAGTGAAAGATGTAAATTATATAGAATGAAAGGAAATCGCGATAGATGAGAAACCAGCCAGGCATTCGCCTGCAGACCAGGGAAACCCGCGAAAAATCTGAGGTCAGAGTGAACAGCCGATGGTAACTGAACCAGGGAGACCATCGGATTATACACGTGAAAGATGTAAATGAAAGGGAAAGTAAATCGTGTTAGATGAGAAACCGCCCAGGCATTCGCAGGCAGACCAGCAAAACTGCGAGAAACCTAAGGTCAGAGTGAGCGTCCCTACGGAAATCGAACTCACGACCTCGAATACAAGTCACAGACGTTATCATCTGAACCAGACCGTAAAAACAGGTGTATACCACACAACTCATAACAATAGGATGCAGTGGCAGATGACGTCATACCTGTAGACAGACTGTCGGGGATCAGCCCGACATGTTGAAATCCGCTCGATCGTTCAGACAGATGTTTACATTCAATGCCTACCATACCAACACCGCAATCCATTACACAGCAAAGTTAATTTTTATTATAATACTTTCTCTCCTTATTTAATTAAATTCATGTATATACCCTATTATTTCATGTTTTCAGTACTTTCTTTCCCTCGTCCCTCTCATTCACCCTAAAGAATCAGTATACAATATGACATTTTTATACGCTTAATGTCCATTTATCACAGAAAACCATGCTTAATTCGCAGTTATCACAGAAAACCGCTCACGAGCAAAGTATTTTTTTTCCGGAGTTACACGGATCTTAAGCTTGTAGGATCGTATTAGAAAATTTATCATATTTTATCAGTTCAAAGTAAACATTTTTAAAGTCATCGATTCCAGCTATTTGCACTTAGCGCAAAGATGATCATATTTCATTTTTAAAGCCGTCTTGTTAAATATAATATCTCGCAATCCATTTTTAAAATCAAATCATACATGCGTTTAATGCATATAATGAATGTCTTCATATACCCAATATGCCTGTCATGCGAGTTAAACCCTTCAATATGGCTGCTTCCAGCATCTTCGTCGTTGAGCATGCTTTCCAGTCCCTCCGCTAGAGTGAGCGTGCTCTATAGCTTGAGAGCTGTAGCGTGAGGGTAGCGCGGGGAGGCTAGCGGTCCTAGCGAGAGTGGGGCGGGAATAACCTGGTCTAATTAGGGATGCAGTATAGAGGACATTTCAGTATGCCCTAGAGGATCGTCCAGGGAGGAAGTATAGCTCTCGCATTCATTTTAAGACGCGTCGACGTATCGCGTGTTCGTTACGTTATTTTTACCTCTTTTAGTCACGCATTCATCCAAGAGATGTATTTTCGTCAGGACGACAGTAGTCAAATATGCATTACAAAGAAAATAGTTCTATTTATAAACCTTTATCCGTCGTCTTTATCTTAATTACTTTTTTATGTTATTCGAAAATGAAGTTATATTCATGTTACGCGATTCAGCCCAAGACCACCAGGTGAACTTGGAACAGCAGTCAATGACGCATTACATTCTAAAGATATAGACATCCTTTACCGCATATCGCTATCTCTTTCCATTCAGGACATATAAGCATTTAACTGTAATAATACATTTTTTGTGACGCACCGCCAATTAAAGTGGTCTGTAATCGAATTAATTACCCCACAGTAGAAAATAAATGCCGATACGGCGCCTCAAAGGAATACCGCCAGCTCCGCCCCCTTACTTAAAAGCCGCCAGCTCCTCCCCTTGCTTTTTGGGCTTACCCTTAAAGCCGCCGAAAATGACCCCTCCTTTGTGGTCTCACCTGATGTCACCAGGCTCTGTGCCGGCCGCCACAACCCTTTCCTTGGTGGGCTTACCCTTAAAGCCGCCGAAGATGACCCCTCCTTTTTGGCCACACCCCCTCCCTTCCCCTTGTCGCCTCTCCCTTTCATAGCCGATCACACCCCTCCCCTATCCTTTCTGATCCTACCCCGTACACTGGGCACGCCTTCTCTTTGTGCTCTACTGTCAGACCTCTCTGCGGAAGGGCGTGTGACCACTCCCCCTCTTTGTGGCCTGACCTAATGCTGGCCTCGGTATTGGAGAACAATGCGCTATTGTTCTCATCGCTTATGCCAGCGTTGGAGTAGAGCACAGTGGAGGGGATCGGGGTCCAGTAGCTTTTAAGGATGAGACCACAAAGTTAAGTGTTTTGACGCCTTTCTTTTTGTGTCCTAATCATTCACAGCAAATCAAAGACGCAGGACATTACATCATGATTCTCATCGTAAATGGCGGTGTCAGAATAGCATAAAAAGCGTGGGTGGGTGTCAACAACATCCTTTTGAAGCCCCGTATTCGCATTTATTTCCTACTGTGGGGTAATTAATTTGATTAAGACCACTTTAGTTGGCGGTGCGTCACAAAAATGTATTATTACCGTTAAATGCTTATATCTCCTGAATGGAAAGAGATAGCGATAGGCGGTAAAGGGTGTCTACATCTTTAGAATGTGATGCGTCATTGACTGCTGTTCCAAGTTCATCTGGTGGTCTTGGGCTGAATCGCGTGACATGAATATAAATTCATCTTCGAATAACATCAAAAAGTAATTAAGATAAAGACGACGGATAAAGGTTTATAAATAGAACTATTTTCTTTGTAATGCATATTTGACTACTGTCGTCCTGACGAAAATACATCTCTTGGATGAATGCGTGACTAAAAGAGGTAAAAATAACGTAACGAACACGCGATACGTCGACGCGTCTTAAAATGAATGCGAGAGCTATACTTCCTCCCTGGACGAGCCTCTCGGGCCTACTGAATGTCCTCTATACTGCATCCCTAATTAGACCTGGTTATTCCCACCCCACTCTCGCTAGGACCGGTAGCTTCCCCCGCTACCCTCACGCTACAGCACTCAAGCTACAGAGCACGCTCACTCTAGCGGAGAGAGTGGAAAGCATGCTCAACGACGAAGATGCTAGAAGCAGCCATATTGAAGGGTTTAACTCGCATGACAGCCATATTGGGTATAGGACGACATCCATTATATGCATTCAACACATGTATTTTTTTATTTTAAAAATGGATTGCGAGACATTATATTTAACAAGACGGCTTTAAAAATGAAATATGATCATCTTTACGCTAAGTGCAAATAGCTGGAATCGATGACTTTAAAAACGTTTACCCACTTTGAACTGATAAAATATGATATTTTTGCTAATACGATCCTACAAGCTTAAAATCCGTGTAACTCTGGAAAAAAATACTTTGCTCGTGAGCGGTTTTCTGTGATAACTGCGAATTAAGCGTGGTTTTCTGTGATAAATGGACATTAAGCGTATAAAAATGACATATTGTATACGGATTCTTTAGGGTGAATGAGAGGGATGAGGGAAAGAAAGTACCGAAAACATGAAATAATAGGGTATATACATGAATTTAATTAAATAAGAAGAGAAAGTATTATAATAAAAATTAACTTTGTTGTGTAATGGATTGCGGTATTGGTATGGTAGGCATTGAATGCAAACATCTGTCTGAACGATCGAGCGGGTTTCAACATGTCGGGCTGATCCCCGACAGTCTGTCTACAGGTATGACGTCATCTGGCACGGCATCCTATTGTTATGAGTTGTATGGTATAAACCTGTTTTTACGGTCTGGTTCAGATGATAACGTCTGTGACTTGTATTCGAGGTCGTGAGTTCGATTTCCGTAGGGACGCTCGCCCTGACCTTAGGTTTCTCGCAGTTTTGCTGGTCTGCCTGCGAATGCCTGGGCGGTTTCTCATCTAACACGATTTACTTTCCCTTTCATTTACATCTTTCACGTGTATAATCCGATGGTCTCCCTGGTTCAGTTACCATCGGCTGTTCACTCTGACCTCAGATTTTTCGCGGGTTTCCCTGGTCTGCAGGCGAATGCCTGGCTGGTTTCTCATCTATCGCGATTTCCTTTCATTCTATATAATTTACATCTTTCACTGTACAATCTGAAGATCTCCCTGGTTCGATTGCCGTTGGATGTTCACTCTGACATTAGATTTTTCTCGATTTCCCTGGTCTGCGGGCGAATGCCTGAGTGGTTTCTCATCGATTTCTATTTTCTTTCATTTTATTTGATTTACATCTTTCGCGTTTGCTTCTAGTCCTTAGTTTGATTTCCCTGTCGGTCGCTCACTCTATTCTGGAATTTTTCATGGTTTTCCCTGGTCTGCATGCGAATGCCTGAGTGGTTTTCCCATCTATCACGATTTTCTTTCATTTTATTTGATTTACATCTTTCACGTGTACAATATGAAGGTTTCCCTCGTTCGATTGTCGTTGGTTGTTCACTCTGACATCATATTTTTCGTGATTTTCCCCGGTCTGTAGGCGAATGTCTGGGTGGTTTCTCATCTATCACGATTTTCTTTCATTTTATTTGATTTACATCTTTCACGTGTGCTTCTAGGCTCCTTTGTTTGGGTTCCCGTCGGTCGCTCACTCTATCCTGGGATTTTTCATGGTTTTTCCCTGGTCTGCAGGCGAATGCCTGAGTGGTACCCCATCCATCACGATTTTCTTTCGTTTTATTTGACTTGCATCTTTCACGTGTACAATTTGAAGGTTTCCCTCGTTCGATTGCCGTTGGTCGCTCACTCTATCCTGGGATTTTTCATGATTTTGCCTGGTCTGTAGGCGAATGTCTGGGTGGTTTCTCATCTATTACGATTTTCTTTAATTCTATATAATATGCATCTTTTACGTGTGCTTTTAGGGTTCAGGAGTTCGATACCCATTGGTTGCTCACTCCTACATCATATTTTTATGGCTTGTCTTGGTCTGCAGGCGAACGCCTGGGTGGTTTCTCATTGATTCTGTTTTCCTTTCCCTTTAAATCTTTTTCATTTATATCTTTCACGTATGCTTCTAGAGTTCCTGGTTCGAGTCCCGTTCGACGCTCACTCTAGCCTGAGATGTTTCGTGGTTTTCTTTGGGCTGCAGGCGAATCCTAAGAGGTGTATGCTGTCACGATTTCCTTCCATTCTATATAATTCACATCTTTAACGTCAACAATCTGAAGGTCTCCCTGGTTCGATTCCCATTGCTCGCTCACTCTGGTTATGGATTTTTCGTGGTTTTCCCTGGTCTGCAGGCGAATGCCTGCGTGGCGTATGCTATCACTATTTACTTTCATTCGCACCTTTTTTGCTTCTAGGTTTCGTTGCGCAGGGGAAATGCTTGCCTCTTGCTCGGTCAGCAGATCGTTCATCACCTTCACGAGTGAAGCCCCCGAATCTGTACGATTACAGCCGAACAATACATCATCCTCGCAATACATTACACTTTCTCTAAGCACTCGAACCTGTACGGAGACGCTCGAACATCAGTGTAACACGAATTGAAATATAAGAGCTTACACGCTTCATCACCGTTTTTAGTATTAATATTCAGGATGTAATTGATCTAAAAAGGTTCGTGCTTCCTCTATAAATAGAGCGATCTCTAGCATTGAACTTCATTCTGTTGATCATCTCTGAGGTGTTAACATCGCTGTTCTCTCAGAAAATAACAGACCTTCTAAAGCGATATCAAGGTAAAGAGGCGTACATTTCCTTGAAGAAAGGTTAATACCTTATTATAGCAAGAAGAAAAATGAATAAGTCCTCATACAAGGATATCATTCCTAGTGCCTCGGGATATTCTTGTGGTAAATCCGTAAGAAGTTCCTCCGTGGATATGATAAAAGATGACATGAGCTACGTTGTAAAAAGCTTTTCAAATGTAAATATTGTAAAGTAGCCTTCAAAGACAGTTATAAGGGTTGCCGACACGAAGATGCGTGTGAAATAAACAGACCTGAGAAGAAACGTAGATTAGAACCGACTAAGGATGAGTTATTTTCTACATTGGACGACTGTGACATGATAGAATATGGAACTTCATTCAATGGACGCTTGAAATCATATTTTATACGTTGTGAATCAACTAAGGACCTGAATATGTACCTGCATGAGGCGAAACAGCGGATAATCCAGGCTGTACATAAAGAGTTTGGTATTCACAAAAGTGTGAAAATTAATCTGCTAGCTGAGTGCAGATTTGTTAACAGTGTCGGAGAAACCTGTGACAAAACATTTAAAACACGGAATCAAGCTGTTTTCCTAGAAACTGATCTGGACTCAATGTTGGAAACGAAAATGAAGAAGATGGTTACTGAAATGGAGGAATCACAACTTAAGGGTAGCAACTGGGCTTTGCTTGCTGTGGAAGGAGTTCGACTTCATATCAACAAGTACAATCCGTTACGGGGAAGTAGCTACATAACCCTACCGCCATCTGTTGAAGCAAGAAAAGCATGCATTAACATCCAGAATTTAACTGATGAGCTATGCTTTATGTATTCTGTATTAGCTAAATTCGTTGAGAAGGATGCACAACGGGTGAGTAAATACGAACAACTCCAAGATAAATACGACTTCAGCTGTGTTTCCTACCCTACGCCACTTTCTCAAATACCTAAATTTGAGAAGCTTAACAGGATGTCTATGAACGTCTTCGGCCTGGATGAGAAGCATGAAGTGTATCCGATAAAGGTCGCTGAGACTGAACGACCTGACCACCGTGACCTCCTACTATTGAGTGACAGTAGTGGGAGACATCACTACGTTTATATAAAGAATTTTGAAAAACTTATTCGACGTCAGAAAACCAAATGTAAGGAACCTGTTTATACCTGTAAGCGTTGTTTTACACATTTTGATGATCGATATGGACAAAGTGGACTGGAAAAACTACAAGAACATGCCAACATCTGTAATCAGCATGGTGTTCCAAGGGTAGTTATGCCTACAAAGGAGAAATCAATTGTACAGTTTAAAAATTTTGAAAGGATGTTGAAACTACCTTACGTCATCTATGCAGACTTTGAAAGCATTCTTGCTCCATGTCATACATGCATACCCGATCCTGAAACTTCATATACATCCCCTTATCAGCAGCATGTTCCCATGAGTTTCTGCGTTTACGTTAAACCATCAACCAACGTTGAACATCTGGAAACTGGTCTTCCTAAGCATCCCTATGTATATCGTGGTGATGATGCTGCTCAGAAGTTTATGGAATACCTGTCATTCCTTGCAAAGGAGATTAATAATATATACAAATCTGTCATGCCCCTGAAACTTACAGATCAACAGCAGATGGAATTCATCGCCTCTAAAGTATGCTACTTGTGTGGAAAAACCTTTACTGAAGAGAACTACAAAGTACGCGACCATTATCATATCAGTGGTGAATATCGTGGAAGTCTTCATAATGAATGCAATTTAGACTGTAAAACGCCTAAATATATCCGTGTCTTCATACATAACCTTAGCGGATATGACTCTCATTTCATTGTTAAGGAGTTGGGATGTACAAGTGAGCGGGTGGAAGTAATTCCTAGCTCTGAAGAAAGCTATATATCATTCTCCAAGTATGTAGGAGATATAAAGCTTCGGTTTGTAGATAGTTTTCGGTTCCTGAGTACAAGTTTGGATAAGCTGGTAAAACTATAACATCGTACCCTGAAACATTGAAGTACTTCGGAGAAGACAAGTTGAAGTTGATGAAACGTAAGGGTGTATTTCCCTATGATTACGTCACATCATGGAATGTCTTGAACGAGACCTGCCTGCCTCATAAGAACTACTTCTACAATAAACTGAATGAAGAAGAAATTAGTGATGCTAACTACGATCACGCTAGAAATGTATGGGAGCTGTTTAATGCAAGAAACCTGGGTGAGTACAGCGACCTCTACTTAATATCTGATGTACTTCTTCTAGCTGATGGCTTTGAGACATTCAGAGATCAAACCCTCAAAACACATAAAGTTGATCCACTTACATGGAGAAGTATGATCCGTCGAGACCAACCCAATTGATTATATATGAGGACACTAATAACCAATATGGGTGGGCCATGTGTCACGCCCTCCCTTATGGTGAATTTGAGTGGATATCTGCTAAAAATCGACTTAGAAAGACTAGAAGAAGATGCTCCTCATGGATATATATTAGAAGTCGATATCGAGTATCCTGCTGCACTCCATGATCTGCATAATGATTTACCATTCCTGCCTGAGTGTCTGAAACCAAAGGATTCGACTACAAAGAAGCTAATTCCTCGCCTTGGATCACGAAAGAAGTATGTAGTACATTACATGGCTTTGAAGCAAGCACTTAATCATGGTCTACGGTTAACAAAAATTCATCGTGTGCTACAATTCCGCCAGTCACAAACCGTATGTGGAATTTAACAACAGACTACGACAACAAGCTGCAAATGATTTTGAGAAGGACCTCTACAAACTGTTTAACAACGCCATGTTTGGAAAAACAATGGAAAACCTTCGTAACCGTATGGATATACGGTTGGTGACAAATGAGAAGACTCTAGAGAAGCTGATCGCCAAGCCTACGTTTATCGATCGAACAATATATGCCGCCAATCTAGCTGCTGTGCATATGGCCTCTCGTCAGATCGTGTTCAACAAGCCTATATACATTGGAATGAGTGTGTTGGACATCTCCAAGACATTAATGTACCACTATCATTATGATGTGTTGCTGCCATATTATCGATCTGAAAACCTGAAGCTGATGTATATGGATACTGATTCGTTCATTCATCGTGTGATGACTGAAGATGTGTACCAGGACAAGCTACGTTTTCTCGAACACCTAGATACAGCTGATTACCCTGTCAACCATATATGCTATTCAGCTCTAAACAAGAAGGTGTTGGGAAAATTTAAAGATGAGGCTAATGGTAAAATCATCCAGCGCTTTGTCGGGCTACGACCTAAGATGTATGCACTAGATATCCATGGCTCAATGATAAAAAAGATTAAAGGCATAAAACGTAGTGCTATTAATCAGTACATTACATTTGAGGGTTATGCTGACTGTCTTAAAACCGGAGAAATCATCATAACACCCATGAATCTGATCCTGTCTCGGGAGCATGCTCTTGCCACAGTGCAAGTGAATAAAATCACATTGACTCCGTTTGATGATAAAAGAATTATTGCTGAGAATGGAATAACGACATATGCGTATGGACATTACAGCATTACAACCAGCGCTTAAAAGAATGTAAGTCAAAGATAAAGATTTTCTCGTGAGTCTACAATCTTAAAAAAGTGAAGGTTATCCGTGTGCTGTGTATGCAATTAGCTGATGACTGATGAAGAAAGAAGAAGATGGAAGGGAAGGTGGTAACCCTGCCATTAGGAGCAATCCTAGTGCTAGTCTCAAGCCTAGATAAAAAGGGGAGAGACACCTACAACGTACTAAAATAAAGGTATGTTGACGTAAACTTTTCAATTAAAACGCACGAATAATAAAACCTGAATAAAACATTGCAATTCCACTAAAAGAAATTCGAGGTTATCTCTGGTTAGCCAGATTAGGTTAGACGATGACTGAGTAGAATAGATGATGAGAGGAACGTTTGGGATTGGTCAGGTTAATCTAGACTAGGCTCTCGTACTTATTGTCTAAGTTATGAAGGATGGACTAGCTTAGATTACCTTAGCAATGGGCTGGTTACGTGTGGTTCTTACGTTTTGTTAGGTGGTTACATGGTTGGTACATGTTGTTGCGTCGTGTGACGTTTCTGGTTACGAGATATCACGTGATGTTGCGTGGTTACGTACTTATGTTACTTAGTATGACGTCTTGTCATGCTGTTATGTTACGTTGTGCTACGTCTTGTTACGTGGTTACGTTAGATGATGATAGGAATGAATAGACAATGAGAAGATCCAGAACATACAAGGTGGGAATAGGTTAGGACGTATACTTCACTGTAAACCGAAATACAGTTGGTCCCTCTCCGTCTCGCGCACTACTGTTTAACACATAAAAAGTTTGTAAGGTTTAGAAAAAAGTATATAAAAGTGTTATAACGTTGGATGAGAAATGTTTTATAATCTAATTACTCTCTATATTACCGTATAAATCTACATTCCTCCGCCTTCTTCAACCCCTGTCTATCCTTGCACCACTCTCGTTTTCCATATTTCTCCCATGTAAAGGCATACTCTACTCCTCAACCCATATCTAGACTAGCACCTCTCCTCGTATTCCCTTCCGCTCTCATATAAGTGTATTTCCTCCTTGAAGACTCTCTCAACCTAGCACCTACCTTCGTTTTCCTCGTCTCTCCATATAAACGCATACTTTTGTCATTCAAACCTTCCTGTCTAATACCTCTCCTCGGTTTACTAGCTCTCCCATATAAAAATGCCACATTCTACCCTTCAAGTCCTGTATGGTCTAGTACCTCCCTCGTATTCCCTATCTCTTCCGTATAAAGCGTATCCCCTCCTCCTTCAGCATCTGTCTAGTCTAGCACCTCTCCTCGTATTCCCTATCTCTCCCGTATAAACTTACATCCCCCTCCTTCATTATCTGTCTAGCCTATTATCTGTTCACGTTTTCCCTATCTTTCCCATAAAAGTCATACTCCACATCTCAAACCCCGTCTAGCCTAGCACTTCTCCTCATATTCCCCTACCTCTCTCATATAAGGCACTTCCCGCTACTTCAACCCTGTCTAGCCTAGCATCGACCCTCGTATTCCCTATCTCTCGCATATAAACGCCTACTCTATCATTCAAACCTCCTAGCCTAATACCTCTCCTCGGTTCGCTATCTCTCCCATATAAAACGCTATATTCTACCCTTCAAGTCCTGTTTAGATAGCATCTTTCCTTGTATTCCCTATCTCTCTCGTATAAAGCGTATCCCTCCCTCCTTTAGCATCTGACTAGCCTAGCATCAGCCCTGGTATTCCCTATCTCTCCCCTATAAACGCATTTTCCTCCTTGAACCGTCGTATCTACCCTCATTTTCCCTATCCTTTCCCACATAAACGCAAAAGTGGCCCAGCTTCTGTCGATCGTACCCTCTGCCTCGGTTTTCCATACATTCTTCATATAAGCGTATACCCTACTCCTTAACCTCTGTCTACACTAGCACCTCTCCTCGTATGCCCTATCTCTGTCATATAAAGCATATCTCTCCCTCCTTCAGTCCCTGCTGTACCTCGGAACTCTCCTCGATTTCCCTATCTCTCCCATATAAACGCATCTTTCCTCCTTGAAGTTTCTCTCAAACCAGCATATACCCTCGTTTTCCTCGTCTCTTCATATAAAAAGCCATACTCTACCCTTCAAACCCTGAATAGTCTAGTAGCTCTCCACGTATCCCCTATCTCTCCTGTATATATGTTCATATTCCCGCTGCTTCAGCATCTGTCTATCCTAGCATCTGTTCACGTTTTCCCTATCTTTCCCATATAAATGCATATTCCACATCTCAAACTCTATCTAGTCTAACACCTCTCCTCGTATTCCCCGTATCTCTCATATAAAGCGCATCCCCACTCCTTCAACCTCTATCTAGCCTAGCATCGATCCTCGTAGTCCCTATCTTCCCCATATAAAAGCATTTTCCTCCGCATCCACCCTCGTTTTCCCAATCCTTTCCCATATAAAGGCAAAACTGCGACAGAATCCCTCTATATATGCTACTGGTCTACATAATTTCCTCATAACTTTTGTTGACTCTTTAAAGATCAGATAGAATAGGTTTCAAAAACAACAAATATGCTAAATTGAGCTCATCACTAAACATAGAGTAGAGAATTTCAGCTAAGTAACATTTTTCACTGAGCCTAACAATTTCAAAATGAGCCCTTAATTCTAACCATTGATCAATTTTTCTACATACTGCAGGCTGAATAGATAACCACCTCGTGTCACAAACCTGGGGGATTTTTAGTGGTTCATCCCCATTAACTAGAGTGGAAAAAATTTGGCAGTAAAGGAATTGGCGCGTAGAAGACCGAGAAAAACTAATTGTAAGTTTCTCTAAAAAATCTAAATTTCTTGGAAGAGATTCTACAGTTGCTTCAGAGGTTGCCAATGGGATAGAATGGCACACACACCTTATAAACATCAAGTGTGGGATCTCCCTTTTAAGTATTTGATGTTCTCCATTATTAATCCCCACCATCACACTAGCATTGTCTGTTCCGATGCCTCGCAATTTTTGCAAATCTAAATTAATTTCTTTCAAGGCCCCTTTAATTCCAGACGCAATAGACACAGCATCACATCTTTCAAGTTCGACAAGTTCAAGATACGCTGAAACAATCCTGTCAGATATTTTACTGTGATATACAATAGCTATTGCCAGAAACTTAGTGACGCTGTCAGTTGATTCGTCCACTAAGATACTGTACATGGAATCACCAATATCACTTCTCAGGTCATTTGTAAAATACGGTCCAAGAACATTCCTAATAACCGCACTGCACTTCGTGCGATGTAACTTAATTTGACTCACAGCTCATTATCTCTGAATCTGTTTTTACACATTTTGCTTAAATGAACGCATGACATATTGGCACAATGTGCGGATACGAAAAGAGCAAGTGATGCTTCGGCACTGTTGCGTTCTAAGGAATCCACCACTGGTTTGAAACTAATGTGTGTCTGTCTTTGGGAGGAAAACGCAGAAGCTGCATGTTTGTCCCTTTTTGATTCCGCATGATTATCTAAGTCTGCTAACCGAGCTCTTATGCTACAACGACACACTTTGCTTTTGTATTATCACCTACAGCTCGAGATAGCCATTCTACAAATTCTGGATTTTTCAACCACTCTTCTCGAAACTTTTAAGTATATTGTGGCTTTACTTTGCCCATTTTTAGTGTTAATCGAAAAACTATACAATTTTGTCACTGCAAAAGAAGCACACGAACCTAATAATGAAACACGTCGTGAACTGAGAGACGAAAATAATATGTCACATAAGCACAGTTGATTTTAACTGCCAATATAAACAGCAGCGACTAGCGAGTAGTTATAAATAAAATTTACAAAATAGCATGCCGCCTACTTAGATTACTGCGAACATCGATATCATTATTACAGGCAGCATACTGTGAAGAAAGTAGAATTGAGGGATCTCTCAACCATATTTGCTGTCTCAAGTGTTCGGGTTATAAACAGTAAACATGAACACGTGGCCAGCATAACGTTTATTATTACGAGAAACAGGGTGAATAATCACAGCAAGTTCTAATTACGATGATGCAATCCAAATGGTATATGGTTTCTTGTGTATACATGGGATATATTAAGCCATGCAACGGACAAAGTGGTCACTAAATCGCTTTTAAAAATGTAATAACTACATGAAACCATACAATTTGAAAAAACCAGATGATTTTTTTAAAAGAACTAGATTTCCCACTGGGAACTAAAAGATTAATTTTACAACTAGGCAGTCGTTCAAAAAGACCAGATTTGGTTGTAAAACAACTACAATGGTAACACTGTTTAAATATCCCATATTATCAAAATTAATTTCAGGAAATTATTGGGGATTTTTAATGCAAAGGTGAATTGCAAAGGCACACTAATTATTAATGTCTTAGCTTGTGTTAAATGAAAATCGTACGCCACTTTTTACCTCTGCATTGGCTGCTTAATCGTGGACTTAACCCACCTTACGATCCGTTTCAGTTCCACTTCCAGTCATTTCCGCAAACACAAGTTCCCTTCCTACGTCACTTCTGCAGGGAAGTAAAGCCGTTGCTACCGTGTTTAAAATTTACGGCACGTGAAAGAACCTCAAGTCTGAAAAAGAGGCCTCTGAGCAAAATTTCCGGTCTTTTACGCCCAATATAAATGGGAAGCTAAGAACCACAGTAGTTAAAAGAGCATCAATAAATAAAACTCGATTTAATGGTCCTATGTAACTTGGACTTACATTCCTTCTTGCCAACCCACATATCTTCCTCGCGAATTTCGTTGGTATGGTTTAGCGGCGTGAGGTAGCATAGGGAGAGGCTAGCAGCAAGATTTCCATAAAAGTTAACTAAAAAATAAAGAAAACATCTGGAAGAGGATAGATTGCAAGGATTGTGAAAGTGTTTATATAGGTGAAACAAAATGAAACATAGAAACAGGACTTTAGGAACACGTCAGGAACATCAAATCCAGAAAATAAAATAAATTGCAGTTATGGCACATTTTTGGACAAAATGACATGAAATTGCCAACACAGTGACACCAATTAAGCAGGCCAAAATTGTACTGAACTAAATATTTGGGAAACATTACTTTTATGGAAAAAGTGACCAAGGGTGATGAACATTGAGATGTCAATGGAGCAAACTCCCATCAAGTCATCACCAAATTCTTACAACCACCGACAGAGAGACAAATAGCAAGCCATTATCATCAGGAGCAGGCTTACCAGTTACAGACAGTTGACGACGAGGAAGACATTCCATGAAAATATTTCTTAATAAATACCCAAATTAGTGAAATTTATAAAGGGTCTTTCAACAAGAGTGTCCTATCTTTAACATGTGATAGCTGCCTTTATGATTGAGTTACAGCAGTCATTTTTTTCATATGGTTACAGTTTTATTGACAAATAGCCATGTAACGTTACAGCAATCAGCAACGCGTAGAAATTGTGAAAATTTATTATCAAAATGGATCATCTGTTCGCCAAACCTTCCGTGTATTGCGTGAAGTTTACGGTGTGCATAATCGTCCCTGCGAGAGAACGATTCGGCGTTTGATCGATAAATTTGAAAAAAGTGGTTCTGTCAGCGATCAAAGAACGCCTGTACGTAATCGACGTAAGCGCTCCAACGAAAACATAGGCGCCGGTCGTGAGAGTGTACGCGAGAACGGAAACAAATCAATTGCTCGTCGAGCGCAAGAATTGGGGCTTTCGCCGACCACAACTTGGCGAATTCTGCATCTGCACTTGAAGTTTCAGCTTACAAAATGGTATTAACTCAAGAACTAAAGCCCAACGACCATAGGTTGCGCCATGTATTCGCTGACTGGGCTATGGAGCAATTGGAAGCTGACTCGGATTTTTGGCGAAAAATCATCTTCAGCGACGAAGCCCACTTTTGGATGGATGGTTGTGTTAACAAACAAAATTGCCGCTATTAGAGCAATCACAATCCAATGCACCACTTCATCCCCAAAAGGTTACTGTGTGGGCTGGATTTTGGTATGGTGGAATCATTGGTCCATATTTTTTCCAAGATGAAGATGGAGAACCTCTGTCAATGGAGAAAAATACCGGGCTCTTAAAAGAGACTATTTTTGGCCTCAATTGGATGATATGGTTTTTAGAAACATCTGGTTCCAGCAAGATGGTGTCACATGTCATACTGCTCTTGAAACAATCGATCTTTTGAAGGAGAAGTTCAGAGGTTTCATCATTTCCCCGAGGTCATGTGATTTAATGCTGTTGGATTACTTCTTGTGGGGTTATGTTAAATCTGAGTTTATGTCAACAAGCCAGAAACAGTAAATGATCTTATGAATAACATCACTTGTGTTATTCGTGAAGTTGGACCTAATTTACATTCTTCTGTCATTGAAAATTGGGTCAACCGTATATGCGCAACCCAACGAAGTCGCAGCGGTCACTTAACTGATGTTCTCTTCCACACGTAATGACATTAATTATGTTCCAAAATAAAAAAAGAAATAAACTTCTATCATTTATAGAACGTGTTTTATTTAATTTCAAAGATAGGACACTCTTGTTGAAAGACGCCATATATGTGTGACCATATAAAAGTTTTATGGAATAATTTCACTTTGTTTTCTGAATTACAAAGGATTGATACTGCATACCCATCAAAAATTCTACTGCTGCAGTTCACTGAAAAAATAAATGCATATACCAGACATAATAAAAATTCAGCCAGTCAATAAATAGTACGTAAAACTCGGCAGAAATCAAAGCATGTCTCCTCAAGCCAATGAGTTGTTTTAAGAAAGCTGAAGAGACACTTCTGTTATGTAAGAACATTTACTATTGGTATAACATTTTTAAAATATGAAAGGAATGTTGTTTGCCTATCATGAAGTCAACATACAAACAATGTCTAAAAATGCCTGATGAATTTTCCCAGTAACTCATTACACTGTAAGGCTTAAAGCTTTGGAGACTCTAAGATTGGTTTAAACTTTTGACTAATGCCTAGTGAGATTAGTAGAAATTTTTTGAGGCATATATACAGAAAACATAAAGCATCAGCCACGATATGCATAAAACAAGCAAATTTGCAGTATTGGATTTATCTTTTACTGTAACACATCCTTTATTTAAATCTCCATGCAAATCTGCATGTATTTGTTCCTCAGCATATACAGATGCAGTAATATTTCAAGTTTAGTCATCCTTTTGGAGAATTTATGTCTGTACGTCATGCATAGTACTGTTTTTATTTTCATTTATATTGCACATTCCAGTGTATTTGGTAACCAAATTTCAATATCTTAAATGGCTATCATTATTAGCTATGGATAACTTTTTCTTAACTTATTTCTGAACATCAAATGAGGCAAATTTCTAAAACAAAATTTGTGTAAGAAACTTTGCATTAAAAATATTAGATGTATAACAAAGCATAAAAGCCATAAAACTGAAAGTGATAAAACCAAGCTAATAATCCACTGTAATATATAAGCAGCATGATGGTAGTGGTGGTGGTGGTGGTGGTGGCGGCGGTGGTGGCACTGGTGGCAGTGGTGACACACCCAACAAAAAGATATTATAAGTTGAACTCTCATGGCTGTTTTTCCTAAGAATTGAAGGATATTTATACTGGTCAACATGCTGCAGACACTTGTAATTTGAACTGGTCTCTGCCATAAGACAGCCACCATTTCATGGCTGGAAAGATGCTGTTAGTGGGGTGTAGCTAGATCTGCCAGATGCTCTATCTTGCCTGTGGATTTGGATGGGGTTAGCCCAGATTAAATAAGCTGTGCTATGGCTGTGTTATGCCTGGATAATGATGGGGCACATAGAGGTACTCACAGTGGGACTGGATTTGTAGATTTTTAAAATATATTACTACACTAATTTTTTACACTACTTTTTTGGGTTTGATTTTAAATGCATTCTCACAGAATTAATATTTTTTTAAACTTATATACCTTTCATTCTAAAAGGATGAAAGCTAAATTAAAACTTTCAGAAAGAGACTGGAAGCACAGGCAAACCTTTACTACATGTAGTTTTTGATGAACTGGTGATTTGGAAAGCACATACCATGAACAGGAGACTATTGAACTGATAAACTAAAATGACTCAGAAATGCACTAGCTTACTTTCAGAATAGCAGCAGCAACAAATGAACTCTTAAAATGTGTCCACAGAAGCCATCTCGCCAAATATTTGGTATTAAACCTAAATTGAAGCCAAGAGGTGAATAGGGCCTTCTGGACTCTGCTTAGGTATTATTGTAGGAATCATTAACATTTTTAGTTTATCTTAAAAATATTTCTCATATTTGGATAACATCTTGGAAGTTTATTCCCTAGGTTCTGTTTGAAGAATGTAACAAAACCCTAAAACTTGAAGTATGGTTCAAGAATGACTAAACCACATTACTTCAGAAGTCCTGCATATTTATTTGAAAGGTAATTATTCTAGCCACTGCTAGGGTCCTATTAGCACTGCAACTGTGCCAGAATTCTGTACATATAAGTTCTTTTATTCTACACCAGCAAATATAGTGATCTGAAACCATCACATTTAAGCACATTTAAATGTTATCATCCTGGGCAAAATGTTTATAATAATATTTAGATTTATTAAGGCTATATATGTATATATATATATATAATTATTGATAATTTACATAAATAAATACTTTTTAATATTTATTCACACCTAGCTAAGTAATTACAACTTCCTATTCAGTACATTGTGTGTGTTTATCTTACCCAGATGTGTCTGGTAATATGTACATATAGGTGCTCAACATACCCAGATGTGCCAGGTAATATGAGCATGTCAGGCTATTATAGCACCCTTCCTTTGGTCAGACATTAAGAGTAAATTGTTGAAAATACACCAAAACATGCCTCTTAGACATTAAACAATGGCCTCAAGCAATTAATCAATATATCGTCTACTTTGTTTTTAGGTTAGTGCAGATTTTCCTTAAAGTGCTTATAATACCCTGGCGTACCCATAAATATTCTGTTTTATGTTGGCTTAATAACTTTTATTAGGTTAAACTTCAAAATAGAAACCACATGTACAAAACTGTATTATCATTAAATTTATTATACTATTAGCACAGGTCTTAAGCTTTGGAACATTACCTTTCTTCTAAAAAGGTAATAGCATCTACAATGTATAGAAAACTAACAAATTACTAATAAAAACATGTTGATACCTGTGTCATCCTACATCGTTGCTTCTGGCTCTTGTGGACTGCATGTATGAGGAATGAGTTGAAGATTCCCAGAAGAATAAGAGGAAAGAAGACATAAGTAATAGTGGTAAACCAATAGAAGATCTTGCGATATGTAGGATTTTCATAAAGATTAGTAAATGCTAATCCAACACTGATAGTTGTGTTATCAGTTGAGCTGATGTGCACATCAGCACGGTATTCAAATAAGGTTGTCACTGTTGTCACAAAGCAGAAGATATATACCAAAATTATCACTTTGCAAGCTCGAGATTCTGTGCAATAGAGTTTCCCTCGCATTGGATGGCACACAGCTATATATCTCTCTACAGTGAAAGATACTGTCAACCATATTGATGTGTATGCTGCAAGTAAAATAAAAGCAGATATAATAAAATCTAGCATTTAGAGTTTGAAAGTTAAATCAGATCTGAAAAATTCAATGCCCTTGCTGGGAATTGAATTGTAGATCTTCAGCTTTCAGTACCAAGGCTTTAACTCTGAGCTCCATAATGAAATACCTCAATGTGCATTACGCTTTGCTCAACTGATTACACCTAATGAGAAAAGTATAATGTACATCAGTGGCGGATCATCATTAAGGGCAAATAGGGCCTGCCCCACCAAAAATAAGGTATAATTAATATCCATTTATTCATAATTTTATAATTTATTTTCTCATAATTATATATCCCAAATAGTACTGAGAAGTTGAGAAAACTAAGTAAAAATATAGTTTTCCTAATCTCTAACTAATTAAGATTTACTGGCTTTCACTCATAAACAGTGTGAGTCCAATAAAACACATTCCTCAGGCCATCATGAGGAATGCCCTCTGCATTTTCATTTCCCTCATGTTTCTCTCCATGGCTTATTATGCCAAACTGTCCCTTCTTACAACTGACTTTCAGAACATGAAGCAACCACTTGGCGAAAGCATGGTTATAGCAGTACTTGTGAAATTTAAAATGAGTTTTATTTATGGACACTCTTTAACTACTATGGTTCTTAATGTCCCATTCTATATTGTGCATGAAAGATCAGAAATGTCGTTCAGAGGCTCTTTATCAGGCTTGAGGTTGTTTTATATGCCATAAATCTATGACATGGGACCATTGGCTTTGCTTCTGTTCTGAAGGAAGTCATGCTAAAGATTTTTACTCCGAAAAAATTAATTGCTGTCTGCCGGGTTTGAACCCATGGCCTTGGGAACAGTGCTTGGAGCCACATTGTGCCAGCCTAATGTATTAAAGTGTGTTCAAACTATTAGCACAACAAAATGGAATTTTCAGTCTTGGGTTGTGAGTAGTTTTCATGAAAAACAAATCTAATTTGTTGCAATGCTTTGAGATAATCCAAGAAGAATGTGGATGAGATGATGTAACAGTGAGGGAGGCTTTCACTTTAAGAATTTGCTCAATCATTCAGTATTTTTGTTTTTTCAAAATTTCTTCTATGACATTATGAAACATATTGACATATTGTATAACACCATTTTGATGCACAGTTCCAATTCAATTATCTTATTCAATGCATTACAGCATTTTAAATAATCTATATTTGAAATAAGACAGAACACAGGAAGGTATGGTGTTGAAGAGACTGATCTGCTAGAACATGACTGTTACATGGCCCAGAAGTAAATCTGACTGCAAATGCCAAAGAAGTGTGTAATATAGTGTTTAACAAACTTAAAGGAATTTACAAGAATCTCCAATATGTAGTAGTTTTGAAATTATTGACCCAAAGTAATGTTCTGCTTTCAGAGCAAATTTTCCATCTAACCTATTGGTGCTTTTGCATCAAGTTACAGTGACATTATTTGCAAAGAGAAATTAAAAAATTAACAGTCAGTGATCTGTTGCAATGACACTTTCCAAGAAATCCCTTCAGTCTGTGATCTGTTCCATTCTTACATCCAACATTCCTTCAAGGAATTATATTCTCAATTACACAAAACTCTGGAAATTACATTAACCACTCCTGTTTCAACAATAGAGGCACAGTAATGTTTCAGGACCTTGAAAAGAATTACAACTTTCCTTAGGAACAGCTTGGGCCAAGCCAGACTGAATTCCTTGGCCATTTGTTTGATTCATAAGGAGAAATTTAGTGAAATTCCTAACTTCCACAACAGGGTTGTCAATATGTTTGTCAGTCAGAAGCACAGACATGCTCAACTTCTGTATAAGTGATGCTGCTACATGGTGAGTTTAGTTCTGTAGCTCTTTATGTTGATAATGATGATGCTGATAATTATCATTGTTATTATTATAATTATTGTTATTTTAGAATTAATATTTATAAACTTGATTATATGGTTTATAAAAATGTATCCCCAAATTGTAGGATATGTAGGATGATCATTGACCTTAAACCTGGATGTGGCCTCACCAAAAAAAGAAATGATCACAAGCCACCACTTTTGTACATTCAGGTATCTAGGCATGATAGCTCAAGGTCCAGCATTGGGTAGCAAGCTGAAGAATTATGGCAAAAGTCCTATCTATGGCACTGAATATTTCAAATATGCTTCAACCTTAGTCTCTGCACAGCAATGTAAAACAATATTTGGATGGTGTTTTGCATCAATTAACTAAGGGTCAATATAGAATTTTTTATATTATTGCTCCATCTGGTAGCTAAATCCTTAAACTGTTTACAAAAAATTATTCCTGTATGTTTTCTCCATATTCATTGGAAAATCCATTTTGAACAAACATCAATCATTATGCCATTAAAATCAAGTTTTGCACCAACTGACCAGCCACTTTTTTTGTTGCATGAATTTCATCAAATGGCCATGCGATAATGTGCAGTTGCTTTGTTGATTCCCACTCAGTGCATTCCCGCTTTATTATTATCCAACCTTAGCACTTCATTATCTCTGGAACATGACATTGCACCTTGTATTTAACTACTCCTGTTCTTTTACCAAGATACTTCATAGTGGGAGGGCTCGCGTAGCTGCGTTGTCTCAAGTGTCTTACTTAGCACTCTGTGGCGCAAAGGGTCGCGGGTTCGAATCCCGCCATGGGCATAAGCATGAGTTCCCATACTGGGTAGCGAGTGGGACGACTCAGGCGGTAACATCTGTGGCCAGCATTCGGGAGGTCGTGGGTTTGACTCCCGTGGCCGACCTTCTTGACCCATAGGTGTTTAGGGGTTTCCCCGGGTCTCCAGGCGAATGCTGGGAAGGATTATTACATCCCCGAATTTCCTGTCCCTCCATTTCATCTCCATTCTTATTTCATTCCACCTTTCATCTGCTTGGTTTCTTTCAGAGCTGCAAGTGTCGGTGGCAGGTCTCGGCGTGTGCATGGCAGAGGAAAAGGATGCTCTGAGCAAACTTTCGTTCCCCGGACTACGAGCGGTCTCCGGGTCCCGGATCCCGCAGGCGATGTGTACGCCTATAGGGGAGAAGGGGGGGTCAGCTGTATCAGAAACCATTCGGGGAGTTCAAATCTGTAAATGGTAGAGACCCTACCCTCTGCCTGTCCTGCCTCCTGGTCCGGCCGCCCTCTATCTCCTCTCACCGGGGCATCCCGTCAGAGGCCTACTATAAAAGATCTGCGTAGGTCGAGGTGCTAAGTCCCTCTCTGCTTCTAGTCTATTCTATCCTATCCCATCCTATACTGGGTGTAAAGGACAGCACAAAAGACTTCTAATGGTCGAGGTGCGACGGTCTTTGAACCCTCCAACGTCCCTCAACATACCCTACTCTACTGTACTTCATAGTGATTGAATGTGTTTAAGTCTATTTTTATATTTTATACTTTGGTTTTATTGTCCATAGACTTATACAAGTTTCAGACATTGTCAAGGAATCTACACTTACAATTTTCACCTGTTGTATAGTACTTAGTACCTATTTACATTTTCACATTTCCTTACAATAGATTTCTATTTACATAATAAGCTAAAGTTCGTCTAACCTATATAAACATTTGTGTCTTAGGCATGTTTTAAGTTCGCTTTTAAATCTCTTTCCTTTGTGTAATTTGACAGTCATTGGTAGTTTATTGTATAAAATCAGTCTTTTGATTAATGGAGTCTTACACGTAGATTTGAGGTTAACTTGCTCTCTGTGGTAATTATCCTTACCTCTAGCATCATGGCTATAAAGCATACTGTTACATAACCCATTATTTTCTTTCTCCATTGCAATAACTATTACCTTATACAGATATAATCCTACCACAGTAAGAAGTTTATTTTCTCTGAAAACATTTCTACACGAGCCTGTGTTAGTTAGACCATATATACATCGTAAACATTTTTTCTGTAATACTAAAACCCTATTCATGTTAGAAATACTGGCGCTTCCCCATAATTCTACACCGCAGGAGATATAGGGGTAAATGATTCCAAAGTATAACATTTATAGCATTTCTTTGTCTAGGTACAATGATAGTGTCTTATTGCGTATATATTGGAGCTGATTTTATTACATATGTAGTCAACACGAGCTTTCCAAGTTAGTTTATTATCTATGTGTATGCCTAAGAATTTGTGATTGTCGACTTTTTCAATTTTTTTTATTATTTAAAAATACAGCAAAATCAGGTTCTTTATTCATTTGGCGATGTTCAAATAGGATCAGTTTACTTTTATTAAAGTTTATTTTTAGATTAATGTTTTGTAGGTAGTTTGACAACTGCTTTATAGAATGGGACATTGTTGCTTCTAATTGATTATGGGATTTATCAAAACAAATCATAGATGTGTCAGCTGCATAAGATATAACAGTGTCGGTCGTATAATCCGGCAAATTATTTACATATATTACGTATAGTAGTGGCCCCAGAACCGACCCTTGTGGTACTCAAGTTGTCACAACTTTTTGTTCACTGGTGAACTTTATGATTTTTGTGCCTATTTTATGTTTTATTTCTGTAGAACCTTTTCTATTACTTAGATAGGACTTTATTATATTTAGCATTTTGACTCTTATGCCATAGGATTCTAATTTATATAACAATGTTCGATGTGAAACACAATCAGATGCCTTGGACAGATCAATAAATATTCCTGCTGTATCCAAACTTTTATCAAGATTTTCCAAAATGTTATGTACAAAGTCAGTTGCAGCTGTAATCGTTGACAGTCCTTTTCTAAACCCATGCTGATTGCTATTTAATATATTATAGCTCTTCAAGAAGTCAGTCAGTATAACTAGAAGTACTTTTTCAAAAACTTTTCCAAACACAGAGGTTAACGTTATTGGCCTATAGTTGTTGATATCGCTTTTATCTCCCTTTTTGTCTACAGGTTTTACAATACCTAATTTCAAACAGTTTGGAAAGACTTCTTCATTAATGGAGCTGTTTATTAAAGATTTAGAATTGTTGCGAGGGAGTTGATACACTTTTTCAATATTTTGGTGGATATGCCATCCCACCCAGAGGACGACTGGTCTTTATATGAACCTATTATTTCTTTTATTTCCTTTACACTAGTATTACTCATGAAGATAGAGTTAACCATGTTATTCTGTATCTTTATTTTATCTTCTACAAAATTATCCCTAGTGCCAATAGTTACAAAGTGGTTGTTGAATATACTACCTATTTTAACAGGATCATATACATATTCACCTTCATGTAGTAGCTTAACATTTTCACTAACATTACTTTGTGTAAAAATTCTGCCCTTAACTAAGTCCCAAACTGCTTTGTTTATGTTGTTGGAACTATTTAACTTTTGTTTATAATGTTGTGATTTTAGGTTGGTTAATGCTTTGTGATACTCTTTTTTTAACTGCCTATATCTTTCTCTGTGTCCTTCAGTTTTTGTCATATTGTGCAATTCATAAGCACTTTTCATTTTATTACGCAAAACATGACTTTCAACAGGTAGTTTTAATTTCTTTTCAGGCTTCATTTTAATGGTCTTTCTTATAATAGGACAGATAGTACTGTTATAAGAAATTAAAGTTTAATAAATATTTCCCATTTTCAATTACTATTATGCTCCTGATACACTTTGTCCAAGTTTCCATTTCTAGTGAATTATTAAGCTTATTTAGATTCTCTTCGGATATGTTTCTAAATTCAAGAATCACATCTTCATTATAAGTTGCAACAAAATCATATATATCTATATACACTGCATGGGGATCAGAGAGATGGATGTTATTTACACCTATTGAGTAGTAGCTTGTTTTTATATTTGTACAAATGTGGTCAATTATAGTAGCAGATTGTGCAGTTACCCTTGTTGGTTCTTTTACCACATCATGTAGGTTGTAGGATTTTATTATATCAATAAAGCGACAATAATCTCTATTAGTATTATTTGCATTAATATTGATATCTCCTAGGATCGTCAATTTAATCTCTTTGCTCATTAATTTATTAAGAATTCCATCTAGGTGTTCTAGAAAATCATGAACTGATATATTTGGTGACCTATAAACACCCAAGATAATGTAGACTTGCTTCTCATTATATGTCTTAATTGCGGCAATCTCAATGATTTTTTCCCATACTCAATTCATGAACCCATTCTATGGCTTGGAATTTTACATTATTTGCAACATATATTGCAACGCCACCACTCTTATGTTTTCGTCTACAGAAACTGTTAGCTAGCTTAAAATTTGGGATCTTACATAGGTTTATATTAGTGTCCCTGAGCCCATGTTCCGTAATTACAGCTACCTGAAATCTTACCTCATCTAAAACTGCTTCTAAGACCTGCATTTTTTTTACTCAGATACTGAACATTTTGATGAAATGCTCTAAATATTTTATTTACGTGAGGTCTTGTTTCCTCCAATGCTGGGAGTTTTTCGACATCTGAGAACAATGTATATTGCCTATGTAGTCGACTGGATTTGTTTTATTATGAATAATATCTATAGCCTGACCAATCATCTGTACAACATGCCTTTTCCCTCTGACATTTAAATGAAGGCCATGGACAGTGTGCTTATTCCGATCCAGTTTTCTTACATCTATTAACTCTACATTATTACTAGCACATATGGATTTTATGAGTTTGTTGGTTTTGCAAATTTCCTGATTTACACAAGATGTATACAGTAAGGCATACCTGTTCGGTATATTTACCACTATAGTCTTTCCTTGGTTTACTCCTGAGGATAACACTTCTTAAAGTTCCAACACTGCATTATGAGCTTCATTTCTGTACACATCGTTAGCTCCAGCCATGAGAACAGTAAACTCCGGTTTATCAGTACCTTCCCTGGCAGCCTTAATCACGTGCTGAAGTTTCCGCGTTTGGAAGTGTGTGCCCCGTAGCGAACATGTCCGGCTTCATCTCATTAAACAGTGGTGCTATTCTTTATGCTCGGCTGTCTCCATATATTGCTGTATGATTTCGCCTTCTATTTCTTACGGTATTCTTATCTTGCCTATCTTTTTCTTTGTCGAAATCTTCTGCATTATCCTGCTCCGCCAGTATGCTATAGGAATTCGATAATGTTACAATTGCACTCTTCTTACGTGTGCATTTGACTGCCTTGTTCTGATACCGCCAACCATTCAACTGCGTTTCAACTTGATCTTCTTTGCGATTTGTTTTCAGTTCTTGGTTTTCTTTTTTTAAAATTTCAATTTCCCTGTAGGCTATCTTCAAGTCATTTTGCATTAACTCAATAATCTTCTGCAGGGAAGCAATTTGTTCCTTTTCTAGGAGATAGCAATGGAGCATTATGTACCTCGGTGTGAATGAATGATTCTGCTAGTGAAGAAATAACTGTTCATGGTGACTAAACGTCAATGCTTCTTTTAATTAGAAAGCTAATGCTTAAAGGTATTGCTTGCTATCAAATTTAGGAACTTATTTTTAAATTAATGCTTTCCTATTTTAAAAAAGTGAAGATAATGAAGGAACAATTTATACCTGCAGCCACTCCCCCATTTCAACTCAGGCAGATAACTGGCAATCAACAGACCCCATAAAACTGAGTGCGTTGAAAAGCTATCAAAATCGTTTGGTAATATTACATGAATATGCGGTGTGTATTATTAACTTGTATTAATTATTGCATATGATTTATCACAATACAATGTGATGCCAAATTAGCCTGTAGATGTTAAATGTACACCTTGGTTGTGTTTCCTAGCTTTCCTTAAGTATTAAGAGGTTGTGATTGTATACCTTTATCCTAAAAGAACTGATACGTCAGAACGAACCGTCATTGCTCCTTGAAAGATTCTATTGAAAATTAGTCAAACGTGAACGTTGGCCCCAAAAACATTGCCGTTACCAGTACTCCTACAATCCTTGGCTGCCACAAAACCACTTCAGGCTGTTTTTTTCTCTTCCTCTTAAATTTTATTTTTTTTGCTCCCCTCTTAAATTTTCACGGGCTTTTACCCAGGTAAATAGCCGATTTGAAACCGACGACGTTTCAAGGGTTCATCATCCTCGTCTTCAGGACAAACTGATGGAAATGGAATTCCGGATTTCCATATTCATAGTGTCAGAGTGAAGCTGGAATCCAATTGGTTCGCATGACTTTCTTGACCATGAAGCATTTTGTTTTTTTGTTGATGCCTTTCTAATGTTCTGCATAACACACTAGTTTTCTGGTACTAACTTTTCGCTACCAAGTTACGTCACCATTTGTCAGATCGGGTTGGCGTTAAAGAGCGTCCATAAATAAATAAGTTAAAAAAAAGAGGCCGGGATGCGGTACTGCTATCTTCATACAAAAATCACATCACTTATACACCACTTCCTCTCCCGCCGCTTCAGCATGTGGAGGCCTGCGCCATTCGGCTTGTCATTGGCGGGCTCGACACACTACTGATACCGGTATATGACCCTTCAGATCATCGCTTCTATGAAGCTGACTACACCACCCTTCTGAACCTACACCCTATTGTTTGCATTGCAGGAGACCTCAACGCGAAGCACGGGCACTGGCACAACTGCGCAAGCAACCAGAAAGGTCACGGGCTCTACCGCTTCTTCAGCGGAGACCCGAACTTAGTCGCTCACAGACCGAGAGAGTCTACGTTTCCTCCAGCCCGCGGTAGGCCGGATCTTCTCCACATCATGATCACCAAAAGCATTCCATTTCATCTGGACCTCTCGGCGGTTAACGAGTTGGACTCCGATCATGACCCTGTTCTGGTGGACTCCAACGTTGCAATGCTAGCGCTGGTCAGCCCAGACTGGATAAACGAGTTTGACTGGGATGGAGCCGTCCTAGAACTAAACCGCAATTTCGCATCGATTCCATCGAGGCGCTGGAAGCAGTGGCGGCGGACTTCATCCATGACTTTCTAAATGCGGTACGCGCGCATACATGCTGTATCCCGCCTGACAACCCTAAACTGAGAATCATTCCCAATGAAATCCGGCAGCTGTTAAAGACCAAGGCAAATGTCTGGAAGCCATGGTAGCGGTTCCGGCCCCATCCCAGGATAGGGCAATATACCAGCGGCTCAAAACCCTGACAAGGCGACTGCTCCGTGCGCACAGAAAAGTAGCCTGGGAAAACATCATGAAAAACGTGAACTTGCAGGAGAAGAAACCATATTGGGTCATTAAATCCTTTAAAAAGATAAAACCTAGTGCCAACATCCCTTACACGGCACTCAGTGAGACTCGCGTTCGAGCCCCACAAGAAAGCAACTGTGTTCGCGGACTATCTGGAATTAGAATTCGAACCTCGGGAGGACTCCCAGGACGACGACTATACTGACCTCGTGGAGGCGACTGTAGACTATCTCTATGAAGAGCCGCAACCGCGCCATGTGGACATCCACCTTCCTATATTCACCCCGAAAGAGTTGCCTTCCGAGATACAAAAACTTTTGAAAGATATCCCCTGGACATTACGACGTCACGGCGCCATGATCCAGCACCTTCCCCGAAAGGCCGTCATCCAATGACGCGGATTCGCAATGCGGCGAGGTTGCGATGCTGACTGGTGGCTGTGGTATAGCTGGTCGAGAAGCGTCTGTTGGCTGATGGTTGAACAGTTTCACTGTGAGGCGGGGTTGACCTGTCCTGCGGTGACGCTGCAGTGTTAGTTGGGAGTTGGCGTTGTTTCTTTGGCGTCTTTCCGGCTTTAGTTCTTCGTCCAGATACCCGGGGCATGTTGAGCTGCAGAGGTCCATCTCACTCGGTGTCCACAAAGGATTGCGCTGTGGATGCCGAGCACGGTAGTTGTGTGAGGTAATAGCTCTTCTTAACTTTGTATTTGTGAGAGGTCTAATAAGCGAGGAGAAGTGAGGATCTACATGTGAGTATAGCTTTTGTGCACTAAAGTATAGCTTTACTATGCATTAAACGTTTAAAAGTTTAAATTGGGAGTGCGTTATACTTTGCTTAAGTGACATCCGGCGGCTTTAGTTGCAGTCATCGTATACATACAGTCACAGTGACGTGAATTTGACGTCACTTGCACGCGTGATCACATTAAACTTGTAAGGTTGTGTATGCTTGAGGGCATTAACCGCGTAATATTAGCTGGCAAATATAGTATAGTTTACCTAATTTAAGAATTAAATTATAAACAAATATAAATGTATGGATAGTGTCTTTAAGCCAAGGCACAGTTTATCAAGATTGCCCACTAGAGGTGAGAAAAATGACGGGAAAAGTGTTAAAGATGTAGTTATAGTTGAAACTAGAAATATGACAAAAAGGCAAGAAACCATGGATTTAGGAGCAATAAGCAAAGAGAAAGATGGGAAGTAAGAAGAGGAAAAGAAAAAGGAGAAAGGTGATAAGATGGAATATATAATAACATAACATCTCAATCTGTAGACCCTATAGTGAGGTAGACTAGCTGAAAGAAAGCTAGTCTACTCTAGGATGTAGATTACGTCATAAATACATAATTACATTGTGTACTTGATGTAAATAAATTGTAGTTCTAATGTAGAATACGTTAGAGCTAAAACATTTTAAAACAATATTATTTATACTTAATATATTTATAAAATTCGGTAACATTTTATTGTCAGTTATTTTCTTGAATGAAAGAAACTCTCCTCTGTATAGAAGGTGTGAGTGAAGAGATATCTTTTCAATGCTAACTTGAGTTTATTTTTATTATTTTCAGTTCCTTAAAATATGATTGAAGTGAATTAAATAATACTATATAAGCCCCTTTTTGGAATACTTGTAAGTTATTGCTTGGCCTGTGTAAGTCCTGCCCATTTCTGGTTTGTTTGCTGTATATGTCTGAATTTTTATGAACACTTCTGGGTGTCAACCACGGTTAAAAGTGCAGCTAAAATACATTCACAGGCTAATGGTAAAATTCCAAATGTTTTGAATAGTAGTTTACAATGAGTTGATTGCTTTACACCTGCCATTATTCTTACTACTTTTTTTTGCAAAAGTAATATATATAGATATATATATATATATATATATCTATATATATCTGTATATATAGATATATGTATATATTTGCGTCTACTGAATTTCCCCAAAATTTTATTGCACAATTTATAATTGAATGAATTTAAGCATAATATACTGTTTTTTTATGCTTTTATGTATAAAATGAATTAATGATATAATTGCAAAACATGCAGAGCTTAGTTTCGGTAGGATGTAGTCAATATGGTCCTTCCAATTCATATTATGTTCTATAATAAGACCAAGAAATTTTGTGTTATAAGTTTCAGTAATTTCATTGCCATGTTCAATTCTTATGTTTGCAATACTTTTATTTTTGTGCGAAAATTGACATACCTAGTTTTTTCACAGTTTATATGAATTTTGTTACTATCGAACCAATTATTTAGCACACTGAAAATACTATTGGATAACTCTGAGCGGCGACTGATGTTGTGTTCTTTAATTATAATACTTGTATCGTCTACAAAGGGAACTGGGTGAGCATGTTCATTTATTACTCTGGGGAGGTCATTGACATATATTAGAAACAATAATGGACCCAAAATCGAACCTTGTGGAACACAATGCTTTATTTCTGACTATTTGGAATATGTTTTGCAATTATCTACAGAATTTATTATGACCTTTTGATGTCTGTTTGATAGGTAAGATGCAATCCATTGATATGTTTTATTCTTAATGCCATAATATGATAATTTTGATAAGAGTATGTTATGATTTACACAGTCAAATGCTTTTGATAGATCGCAGAATATTCCTAGTGTGTTACATTTATTATCAAGTGATTTCAAAATTTCATTCGTTAAGTTAAATGTGGCATCATTGGTTGACATGTTTTCCTAAATCCAAACTGTTCCTTTGATAAAATATTATTTTTAATTAGGTGGTGACATGTTCGTTTTAACATAAGTTTTTCAAATACTTTGGAGAATGCAGTTAGTAATGATACTGGTCTATATTTCGACAGTTGTGAATTTTGCTCTTTATTGTACGGTGGTTTAACTATAGAATATTTTAGCCTGTCAGGAAAAGTCCTTGTTACAAAGGAGAAGTTACATATATGACTTAAAGGTTTGCTAATTTTATCGGCGCCTAGTTTTAATATCTTAGTAGTTAATTCGTCATAACCTGATTAATTCTTTCTTTTGAGGGATTTTATTGTTTTATTTACTTCTGTTGTGCTCGTGGTTAATATTTTTATACAAGTAGGCTGTTCTAAGCTTGCTTTTTTTCAAATATGAAATAGGGTCCTCCACATGTTGTTTGGACTGTAACAGTAAATTTTCTGCTAACTGAATATAATACTCATGAAATAATGTTGCTATTTCTTGTGGTTCTTTTGTGGTGATATGCTTTACTGTAATTTCTTTTATTTCATTTTCTGTGTGACGTTTACCAGCCTCTTTTTTTATAATTTTCCATATTGTATTAGGCTTGTTATTTGAGGACTCTATCTACTTTTCATTGCAGAGTTTTTTAGCTAAATTTATAACCTTCTTTAGAATTTTACAATATTCTTTATAGTGTTGTCTATGTTTCTCACAGTTGCCTTCTCTAGTAGCCATGTAGAGTTCTCTTTTGTGTTTGCAGCACATATTAATACCTTGTGTTAACCAGCCATTTCTAGGTGTGTTAATAATTTTCTTTACATGAGATGGAAAACTTGAGTTATGAATCCTTATGAAAGTATTTAGAAAGGAGATAAACTTGTCATTCATATTGCTCTTTTTGTATATTTCTTCCTAGGTATATTTCTTTCTGAAAGCTGGTGATTAAAGAGTTTTATGTTCTCACTGTTAATGACTCGGTAGTTGGATACATGATTATTTATTTTGGAATGGAAAATGTTATAATTGATTTTAAGCAACTGTCGATCATGGTCTGAAAGCCCGTTAATTAAGGGTTGGATTTCATGGTACTCACTTTTAGACATATCTATGAAAATATTATCAATAGCTGCTTTGGAAGTTTTTTGAATTCAAGTTGGAAAGTTGACTGTATGCATAAGGTTGTATGTTCTTATTAATGAACAAATTTGTTCCTTTTGGTTGCTGTCTTTAATGAAGTCTATGTTTAAGTCACCACAAAGCATAAATTCAATCTTAGACTTGAATGGATATTTTAGAGCAGCATCCAGATTGTATAGGAAGTTTTCAAAATTGGCAGCTGGCGCTCTGTATACTGTTAATATAATTAGTTCATTGTCTGGCCTTTTTATATGAACCGCGCATCACTCAAACGTTTGTTCTACGCAATATTTATCCAGATCAATATTGTCAAACTTTATGTTTTTCTTAACCAAGATACTCACACCTCCTTTAGAGAGTTTTTTCTACAGTAATATGCTGCTCTTTTATAGCCTTCCATTGAGATATATAATATTTCCTGTTTGTCCATGCGATGTTCTGTTATGCATAATATATCTGGGTTTTAGTTTAATTTTTGAAACTAATGAGTAACTCAGAGATTTTATTTCTTAAACTTTGAATATTTTGATGAAATACTGTAAATGAGTAATGTGTTTTTGTTGATTGAGTGCAATATTTGTCTAACTTCTCTGTTTAAATTACTTGTAATGCCCTTCCATATCTCTTATTTAGCCTAAAATGGGAGACTCTACTCTTAACCATTGCAGGAATATTACTGGTATTACCCATGGATGTACATGAAATGCTCTCAGCAATGAGTTGCGTCAGCATATCCTTGCCATGAGCACATAAATGCAATCCATGTGCAGTATAACCATTCCTCTCAACGGATGATACATCTATAATTCTAATTTGGCTCACAAAGCTCACATTTGTGTGGCTACTGGCATCAGCAATGTGGTTCAAATCCATCTCAATTGAATAATTGAGATTCCTATCCAAACTATTTCCAAATACCCCCACTATTATCACATGATCTTCTTTATTGAGATCCTTTGACATGTCTACAAGATTCCCCACCACATGGGTAAGACCAGCATTGGGATTTAAAACACTGCTATATATTGGAATTAATTGTTCTTTCACACAAGCCGTGTGTTGGACATTAGGTCAATTAATGGAATTAATTGTTCTTTCACACAAGCCGTGTGTCAATTACATTAATAGTGGTTGCAACTATAAAGTCCGGGACTTAAAGTACTTCCATGAATGTAAGTCGCCATTGGGGTATGACATCTCAATACAATTTGAGATCTCCTTGTGGTTTACCAGGAAAAATGCGAATCAGCTGGAGAATTTAGTGTCGTGTCGGCATGTTACCATGGTAGCTCAGTGGTTAGAGCAACCGGACGGAGACCGGGAGATCCGTGGTTCAAATCCCGGCTATGGCATTCAATTTTTCGGTCATCTGATTCTACCTTTCCAACTGCTATATATTTCTCACCCAATTTCGCCTGGAGTCCTTCTCTGATGCCCCTAGCATGACTACTTCCTAAAACTAAAACCCTACCTTTGGCATCAGAGGACCCCTTTCCTGGCTTAGGTTTGAGAACAGACTCCGTCCCGGTAAGTGACGTGGCAGGCACTTCCTCCGGCAAAGCCAGGGAAGATCCCACCTCTGGCACCGCCAAAGCCGAAAATCCGTTTTTCAACTCCAACTCGGGAACTTTGTCACAAGGACACCCAAAACTTCTACGCCTACGGTTAGGATTGGTATACACATGAAATTCCGGTGATTTAATTTTACTTTTACCAGCCAATTTCAGGCTCTCAATTTCTAATCTTGCAAGCTCCAATTCCTTTTGTAGGCTTAGAATGGTATTCTCCTGACTTAATACTAAAGCCTTACATCTACAAAGTTCACAGTATCAAACCTGATTTACTCTTTCACTATTAGTACTCGCACAGTCCCAATGAAACCACAATTTACACTGAACACAAAAACACCTTGCTTCACGATCCTACTGCACGATTCATACTTCCCCGCCAGATCACACGCTTTTTCACTTATAATCGCAGCACTTTGCTTACTTCACTTCTTAAACCAGTAGCAAAACAGCAAACACTTCATTTCTTAACTCACTAGTAATACGACAAACACAACACTTCTTAAACCACTAGTAATGCACAAAAACCGTTATTTAACCTTTTATACCACTACTAATACACTAATGTGTGAGCTTAATGTAATAATTGGAAAATATAACAGGATTGTTACTAAACAAAAGGTGATGATTCTATCGCTGCTTCAAGCAGTGCAGAAAATTTATTACCAAGGAATAACTGAGAAAGGAAAAACGGAAACTGAAACTAAAACTTGGCGTCAAGTAAGTGAAAAAGAAATTAGAAGGTGGGAAAACGTTTGCACAGGCTCTAGCTGCATCTGTGGGTACGACAAGAAATGTGCAAATTCAAAAAGCCATAGAGAATAAAAAGCTTACTCTATTTATACAATCATCAAATATGGATGTAAACTAATTACAAAAAACAGTCACGGCAAACTTGAATCCAGTGAAAGAAAAGATAAAAATTAGGAATTTAAGACCAGCCGGCAAAATATTATAACTAAAACAGAAACTGCCGAGGATATGATAAAAGTGGTTTACTGCTAAAACGTACAAGATAAAATTTTGAAAATTGAGAAACCAAGAAAAAGGAATCCCTTGGTTATTACTCATTATGTACGGTATACTAGTGGGAACCAAACCTGATGAAGCGATAAATAATATACACGAGCAAAATTTTTCAGATGCTGTGTCAAAAGAAGATTTTGAAGATAATTTTTAATTAAAATTTAAAACAGGTCTATGAAACAGAGCTACAGTCCATCACACGGCCGAAATTACAGCAAAAACGTGGAGGAACAATTTGCAGAGAGGTAGGATTTATATTGGATTTCAGGCTATAACTGTTAAGATTTACTTTCAGTAGCTAAATGCTTGAATTGTTTTGATTATGAATATGTGGCCAAATTTTGTCACAGAGACAAAATAATATGTAGTATATGCGTAGAAATCCATGAGAGAAAAAGTATACCAAAAAGGAACAAAAACATGTATACCATTAGTAGAAGAAAGAAGAATTGTGGGGGAAAGACAAGTGTCCAACATATACATTAATGCTAGAAATAGCATTCTAGAGGATTGATTATGCATAATAATACAGAAAGGAACAAAAATTAATACAGAAAAGGAAAAGAACTACCTCTAGTAGGATAAGAAGGAATTTAAGAGGAGTAATAGAAGACGAAGGAAGAAAACAAAGTTTGGAAAAAATTGTGGAAAAACAGGAAGGTAATACGTCAGAAGAATTTATAAGCAAGGAAATAATTACCGAAGCACAAATACATCAATCAAATGATGATATAACTTCAAACAATAATAGTGACATACTAAAAAAAATAATAAACCTGAACTTCCACCTAAAACGGGGATAGGTGAAATTCACTGAGAAATGGGTTTTGTTGCTAGGAAAAAAATAGGATAATTATGAGGCTATATTTGTAGATAATAATAGTTCCGAAGAGGAAGTAGATAACAAAAATACAAGAACAGAAAAATAGGGAGATTTATATAACAAAAGTACACAAGAATATATTTAGAAAAAGAAAGATAAAATGCCCGGAGTAATACTTCTGGAGATCAAATGATTTACGTGGAAGAAAATGTTAATATTGTAAAAATAAGCGATGCATATGGCGTTACAGAGGAAGTGTTGAAGAAAAGGTCGACAGGAAACAACACACACGCGCAGGAGGCAGATCAGCCAAATTCATGGACGCAGCTCAAGACCAACATCAATGTCAAGACAATCTATTACGATTTTGAGCTGATTTTGCAACTTAGCCGCCTTGAAGAAAGCCGAATCCTACTTGCTGCTTCGTGGCCCGTAATAAGAAAATTATACGAAAATGCTGATAAAGATTTATTTCCCCTGCCAAATTCCGTAGACAGAATTGACCTAAGGTAAAAAAAACTTGCCCGCTGATCCCAATGAACTTTTGGGCTTACCTACAAAAGTCTATGAAAGGACAGGAGACTATCTTTCTTTAGAAGATTTCGTGATGTGTTATTGTCGAGTTGTGTTTGATCCTACTCAGAACTGGCCTCACTGCTATGTGCAAGTCAGGTATGAGGGATCAAATTGTGTAAGAAAACTAAATGCTAATAAAGAAAAGAATATAGTAATAATAAGTACAAACTCTGTGCCTTTTAAACCAAAAGCTACGGTATATAGAACAAACACATATAAGCAACGCAAAGCAGGCACGGCAGATAATATAGTTAGTAGTTGGACAATGAAATTCCATTAAAATGACACAAAAATAAATTTGGCAAGCAGAAAAATAAAACATAAATTACGAATGCAAAAAACTTTAAATCCACGACATTTGACAGAAATATGAACACTGAGGTTAATAACAACATATCTAATTTTTCCAGGCGGAGGAGAGCTGCTTTTAGATTAAGTTTTAGAAAAGACAACAAATGGTCGAGTACATTAGAATTGCGCAAATAAACGGACAAACAAGTAAACCCGCTTTTTTTGCGAGCTGCGGAAAACGTTTGAGGGTCTGGACATTGACATTATCTGCATACAGGAACCCTACATAATAAGTGGTCATATTCCACACATGGCAATTTTGGCTAGACAAATTCTTGTAGATAACAATGCAATGACTACCACAGTAGACATTCATCCGAATTTACAAGTTGTGAATATATCACAATTCTTGGACACATATATAAACAGTTTAGAAATTACTCATAAATATGGAAAATTTATTTACCGAATTTAGTATAGTTTACTCAGAGAACAGTTTTTTCTGAAAATTAAAAGAAATTTGCATGAACCACAAAGACATGGATATAATATATTTGGCCGACTACAACGCAAAATCTAAATTTCGGTTTATTAAGAATACGGACGACGGAGGTGAAAGGTTGGAGGAATTGATAGCTGAGTTAGGACTTGTCATACTTAACCAAAACATTAACACTTACTTTTGAAAATAGAGCGGCAGCTACCGAATATATAGATATCATTCTATGCTAAAAAATACAAAATAAGCAACTGGAAAGTGTACCAAGTTTTGACTAAAACTCATCACAGTATAATATATTTTAATTACAACACAATTAGAAGAAATAGGAAATATG
This sequence comes from Deroplatys truncata, assembly GCA_030765065.1. Lineage (NCBI taxonomy): Eukaryota > Metazoa > Arthropoda > Insecta > Mantodea > Mantidae > Deroplatys > Deroplatys truncata. The sequence continues at coordinate 423,626,156 of CM060990.1, forward strand.
GAAGCATAGGTGATCGGTTATTTAACTTTAAGCAAGCAAATTGGCAAAAAATTAGAGAAGAGTTCTAAACAGTAAATCTAAATTATCAAGGGTAATGGATATTTCATTGATATGATATTGATATATTGAATGGATATATTCAAGGTAGATGAGGATGCAAAACATTTAACGGCAGCAACTAAAAATGTTATTCATTAAACGGTTCCTAATATGAAATCAATTTTTTTCTGAAAAAATTTGGATGTAAAAACCACAAAAAGCCAGATCACTAACCAGAAAAGTACGCAAAATATACCAGCAATCAATTATAGTTACCGAAAGAGAAAATAACCCAAAAATTACCGGGAGGCTAAAGAAACATACAAGCTTTATTGAAGAAACAAGGAAAAAAACATTAGCAGTCATTTGTGGAAGTGAAATTAAATCAAGGTATTTGGGCCTTGCCATATAAAATTGGGAGAGAAAAAAATAAGAAAACCAGAATTAATTACCACAATGGATCTAGATGTTTCTTGTTACTTTGTCATTGTTACTTGAGACACTATTACCTGATGATGGAGACGAAGGCGAGGAAAATGAAATCATAAGAAGAGCAGAAATGTGAATTGAATATAACAACAATAATATTTATCCCTTTAACATTACAAAAGTTAAATTAAAAGCCAAAAAAGCAGCCGGGCCAGACAACATTATGAATAGAATATTATATAACTTAAAAGATGAAATTTCACCCTTTTTACATCAGTTACACAACGATTGTTTATGGCAAGGTAAATTTCCTGACATTTGGAAAGAAGCAAGAGTAGTAGCACTCAGGAGAGGAATGGTTAAGAACCCTAAACAACCCAAATCATATCAACGAGTATGTTTACCAAATACAATGGGCAACATTTTTGAAGAACAAATTTAAAAAATAATTCAGGAAGTTAGACACATTATTGGCATGAATAATAAACGGTTTGGCTTCAGGGAACAAGTATTGATGGAGGAAGCGGTGAATGAAGTTTTGACTATAGTTAGAAGTGAGAAAAATTATGCAATTGGAGTTTCTATAGATATTTCCGGAGCTATTGATAATTTATGGTAGCCACACTTTTTGGAAGGTTTAAGGAGAAAAATTACCCACAGACCATATATAAAATCTTAGATGAGCACTGTACAAACAGAAAAGCTTTTATAAAAGAAATAGCTGACACAGTTAAAAAGAATATATCTAAGGGATATCTTCCAAGGCTCTGTCCTGAGGCCCCTTTTCTGAGATATTGTAATAGAAACCCTTATGGAAGGGACAAAAGAACAGTGAGCTATTAAATACAATAATACTATTTAATGCCTAGCCTATGCGGATGATATAATATTTCTGATAGAAGGACAAAGTAGATGGGAAATTGAAACTAAAGCGAGCAAGTTAATGAGCATATTGAATGACTGGTGCAAAAGGTTAAAATTGAAAGTTTCGGCCAGTAAATGCAGTTTTTTGTTGTTCAAAGTTATTGTAAAAGAGATCCAATAACAGAATTAGCAAACAATAATATTAGAAAGAAGAAAGAAACAAAATATTTAGGTGTTATGTTAAATGAGAAATTAAATTTTAGAAAATATACTGATAGATTATGGGTTGTTCAATCAAGCGGCTACCTCAGTACCGCAACCTACAGAGATCTATTGTGGCTACCATCCCCTAGAAGGAAGGGATGAAGTGGAGAAACCACACAGGAGGCTACGGCCGTGGGGAGACAGGCCACAGAGACGTGCGGAAGTCCCTAACATTTCCACGCTCGCAGACCGGTATGTCACCGCCGAGCAGTGGCTAAGCGTGCATAGAGCGGCGGAAGCGCCGCTTCCACAAGAATTTAAAAAGAAGGCAAATAAAATTCACGCGAACAAACATTTTATTTGCTCTGGATACATTTTTAAAAATTATTCGTGAACATCTGCAGTGCTGCCGACATCTAGACAACTGCTGAAACTTGAGTGACGAGATCCGCGAGCTCATTCAATACTGAGCATTTCCATGTTCACGCATCGTAACCCCCACTAGCGACTAGCCAACATACTTCGTAGGTTTCCGGAAGCAATCGGGACTTGTCCGTGACTTAGGAAGCGTTGAAAGACATCGTCACGTGAAATGTCTGTAGTGTGCGAAGAATAGTTTATTGTTTTATTTTATGTGGCGCTTTTAAATAGAACTTTAAGTATATTTTAATAGCAATAATTCGCGTATTTTGCGTAAATTGATATTTGCTTGTAACAAATAGGTATTTCTTGTGAAATTTTAAGTTATTAGCAAAAGCGTGTGTATTTCATACTTTCTCCAGTTTAGGTTAACATTTCACGCGGTGTTGGCCAGCTCTACGAATTATTGGAACGCGTGAGTGGAGTGGGTTGGGGATATGTCTGCTTGTAGTGTGAGCAGTCTTGCAGTGCAAGAAGGGTCTACGTGTGACTGTACTATAGAAAAAGTACTGAAGATTAGGTTTAGTTCTTTCAGTTATGAGGAAAAACTAAATATAATTAAAAGTGACAAGCCGAAAAAACTTCTTAATAATGTTATCGACATACAAAGCAAAGGTGTTAAAACATTTATGTTTTAATGAAAACATGTATCATACAATTCCATGGTTATGCGGGTGTCATAGATTGCGAAAATTGTTTTGCTGGCCGTGCTTGCTATTTTCCCAAGAAAAAAGCACTTGGAATTATGCAAGTTTTGACAACATGAACAATTTACACAAAGCTCAGTAAAGGAATCAAGGATCGCAAAATCACATTATTTGTCTGAAACAATTTACGCAGTTCGGAAATACACGAATTGAATGGTGTTTAAGTGAACAATTCCGGCTCACAATACAGAAGCACAATGAAGACTTAAAAAGCAACGGGAAACTTCTTTCGCAAATGATAAAGGTAGTATGCTTTTTGGGAAAGCAAGAACTTGCATTTCGAGGTCATGACGAGTCCGAAAGCTCTTTGAACAGAGGAAATTATATTGAAATGTTGAAGGAATTAGGAGATTTTGATATAGACTTATCTCATCACTTGTCAAATTCGACGGTTTTTTCAGGGTTGTCTAGTGACATACAGAAAACGCTTTGTGAACATCCTTTGTTCGCATACTACTTTTTATGACTATTTCCACTTCAATAGCGCATTTCTTCTTCTTCTGGTTATACACATTCTTATGTATTTTTAAGTTCTGTTCACAGAGAGGACACATGCGATAAAAGGCGTTATATTCGACTGCTATTGAGTGTGACAGGAATTGAACGGATCACTGAGGTTCTGTTATTAGTGCATGTAGAATGTGGGTATAATATAATGCTCAGTCTCCATGGATGATAGCTACCTTGCTCTATACTCAACGTAAAAGTTTCTACCATCCATATTTTTGAATCCAGAGTTCAACAAATGTGGGCATAATACAATGCTCAGTCTCCATGGACGATAGCTACCTTGTTCTATACTCACCGTAAAAATTTTTACTATCCATATTTTGAACCCAGAGATCAACTTATGTCTTACATGTTGCAGATACTTGGAGTATAGTACTCATTATTGATGAATGAGCTGTCATTCCATAACTCCTGTCGGTTTAGCTTGAAGTATTATGCTAATGATAGCTCTTACTTTTGTATTAGACGAAGTGCTTCCTTACTTTAAGTTACACAGTGCAACAAATTTGAATTCTCTGTCTTGCAGCGAGATGAAAGTAGTTGTTATTTAGCAATTGTCGTAAAACATAAAAACACTGGAGTGTACTTACAGTATAAAAACTTTTTCTTAGGAACTTTTCGTTGTAGATGGATGGTGAAACTTCTTGTATGAGCATCCAGCAGTAATCCGCCAAAGGTTTGGTGACCATCTTCCCTTATATCGTCCTTATTTGGCAACAGTGTCTTGATGAAATTACTCCTCATGTTGATCACTCAATCTTCAAGATTAAGGGCAAAACTCCAACATGGAATGAAGGAAATGTAATTTCAGGGTTATGTTGCACCCCATAACCTTGTAACAGTGCATCATGTGTTCAGTCAGTTCCCTGCAATTCCCAGGCCTGGATTTTCCCAAGAAATTCTTGCATGCATTTTTGAAGCCAAGCTAAGCTGCTTTTTCACTGTCTGTCAACAACGTCTCAAAGATAGTGACCTTCCTCAAGTAAGAATATGAGATCCACTGAAAACAGCTTATTTAATTTTTGCGTTACTAAGTACAAGAAATTTAGACATTCAAATGTGAGAACCCCGGCCATGTTTGTGTATTGCTTTCACAAAATTCTTCATAAAGCACAATTTCTGATGGATCGGTGGTAACAGCACGCTGTCTTTGGCAACAAGGGGTTCTTGCAATACATTCTTTTTTCACCAGGACTGAAGCTTTCTCTCAAAGGCCACTGTTTGAATACATAATGGTCTTTCCTTGCCCTACGTCTCAGTGATACAAAAGCAGCAATATTTTGTATGGCCAAACTGCATTCCTAGAAGTCCCAGAGCTTTTAGATCACCAATGATTTTCCATTTTTGATTCGAATAGACAGTATATTTCAGAAGTAGTTACATGTTCTTGTACGTTTCCCTTAACTGAACGGAATGGGCCATGGTATTGAAGGCTTCTGGTTTAGATTATGTAGGAGAGCAGCTTTGAGACTACTTTTTGAGGAATCTATAACTGCGCGCCGTTCTTCCGGATTGCGAATTATCCAAAATTCTGTAAGCTGCCCATCTATGTCATTATAATATACCAATCTCTTTGTAATTGAGAAATAGGTGAATTGACCAAGCTGTCGTTTACGGAATGATATATTGATGTTTGGTTTTAGCAGGTTTTTCATGAAGTCGAGATCAAGGTAATTATTCTGCTTGTCTGTTTGAGAGATTTGGATCACTTATAAAATCTATCAATTATGTCTGTGCTTATGGCTGTGGTTGTGACCGTGATGTTTATAGCATCTTTGTGATCTTCGTGAGCTGTTGGATTGTCGCTATCATTATCTGTTTTATCTTTCAGTGTCCATTCCGCTGGTAGTGTTGGAATTGGGAGAGAACCACAATGTTGAGCTAGGCGCATTGCAGATTCCAAATTTGGATAAGAAACTGTCTTTTGGTTTACCTGAAAATCCTGTTATTTTCATTAAACAAAAGTAATAATCTGTGATGTAGTCTCTAGGTTCCCTCAACACCTGTGGTACGGCAAATAGCATTCTGGGTGAGTTCCATGTGATCAGCCTCTTAAATAGCGGGAGCAACGTGAGCAGCAGTTCTGTTGTGCCCAACACTTAGCCTCGCATACCTTTCATTATAAATACAGCTCGTACGCCTTTTTGACAGGCGAAGAAATGGTATGTCGTTGGAACTTAGTTGTAAACTCGCCACACACACATAACAGAAAAAGTTCGGTGAATTATCACACTTCCTGTACATTGCTGAGCACGAGAAACACTCGAACACGCACAAACAATATTATTCACGTTAGGGGATTTATACACTACAGGAATAGATACTGCGTGATCTCACCCAACTGTCACTCCACTTTAACTACACCAATCTTCTATACCATCTCCCCTATACAATGTTGATAACGATAACAGGATGTGATAGGTGCCGCGACAACAAAATTCATGCAGTCGTGCGCAGATAAAATTGTGTTTCCATAGAAAAACTTTAGGTGATAGCAAGCAACGGTTTTCACTATCGCAATCAGAGCACTAAACTATATAGAAATCACATGTTTTTGTTCTGCGGCAGATTTCATTGTCGCACTGTGTAATCAGATTTATTACTTCAATCTAGGTTACATATGGGGTACTTTGTGTTATTTTTGTTTTAATTAGCAATACAGGAGTGCTTGATGGCTCTGTAAATGTGCTCTACATATAATGATGTATACGATATTTGTGTCTTACAACGAATGTTTATTCCTCTTAGGGTATACTTGATGGCCACTAAGATGGCAATAAAAAGGTACTGTTTAAGGATTTCTAAAATCCAACGTAGCTAATGTGAATGCCTTTGCCGTGGTGCACAAGTAATGAAATATATGTGAATTTGAGCACGTCGTTATAAATGGAGAAATGGATGCATCCTTAAATATATTATTAGTAGGAATAATTTTTTTTACTTTTATGAACCTCAGGAGTACCTTGGAATTTAATGTTTCATTTAAGGGGATAATAAATTACTGGGAAATGCTCTTTGTTATTTGATTCATGTTTGGACACACTTACTACTAAGTAACCTCAACTTACTAAGATTTTATTTTTGTCAACTTGAACTATAAAGAAAATTAGGTAGTCACGAGTTTCTAGCCAATGTTTTGATAACACGTTTGACAGCAAGAACAATATTCTAGTTCGTATTTTAAATCATGTATTGTGTTTAGATGCATATATCCATAATATCTAGTGCATTAAAATAACATTTAACAGAAAACGCTAATAATGTTTGTTTTGAGAATGAAGCCCAAACATTGTTCATTACTTTTGTTTTCAAGTATTTGTACAGCAGAAGAATCACTCATGCAATAATCAGTAATGTTTGCCCTAAGCAAATAGCTTTGTAATTATATACAAGCAAAACCATTATTATGGTAAAGGTTACTTAGATGCTTCTCCAAATGTTTATGTGTTCTTTCATTTCCCCTTCTATCTTTTAGGTATTAATTCAGAGTTAAAGATTGTTGAATATTTTATCTTTCATCAGAAATTTACGATATACACTACTTGTTTCAGGTATCCTTCTGACAGAATGGTCTGAGGCACGTGAGCTGGTATCCTAACACACACACGTACCTGTGCCCGTGGAGCTCGAGAGCAAGTTTCTTCTGTTTTCTGTAATTACGCTGTCAGCATTAAGATGCACGTTTTGCAACAGCACAACATCCAACTCAGGACATTCTTGGTCGTCCTATTTGAGGTTCACAGCTAACAGCCATATTTGTAGTAGTTCTTCGAATGGAGTTAGTGCATTGGACTGCCACCTGTATCCCGAGATCGGGTTCAAACCCGACAGATGGATTTTTTCGGGCGTAAAAATCCTTATCATGACTTCCTTCGGAAGGGAAGTAAGGTCGGTGGTCCCATGTCTTAGAGTTACGGCACGTAAAAGAACCTCAAGCCTGATAAATAGGCCTTTGAGCACAATTTTCGGTCTTTTACGCCCAGTATAGAATGGGACGCTAAGGACCATAGCAGTTAAAGAGCATCCATAAATAAAACTTAGTTTTTGCCACTTGTATAAGATTATGGTGCCACACCTATGTGGAAACTCAAACAATTCCATTACTTCAGCAGTGGAAAGTGGAAACTATAAACAATTTCGGTGTCGTCTTCCAAGATTTGGTTGCTTATGGGCTGGTCCAATGACATTCTCATGTCTGTAGTTCAAGCGCTTATCGTCGGTGACTTCCTGCTACAGTACGTGATGTTTAAGTTGAAACATGATCATTTTCACTTACCTGACTGATATAAGAGCGGAGTGTGTTAATGACTCTCCGAGTGCTGTGAAATCCTGTCACAGTCACCCTTCACTGCCTAGTCTTCAATATGAGTTGCACTTTTGGCAGTGAAATAAGGAAACTATCCTTATATCTTCGGTCGTACTTGTTTCGCTCGTACTTCTAGAAGTGGGTGTTAGTTGTTCTCCTCTAAACTTCATGTTTCAGCCTAACCCAGATTTTAAATCGTAAGTTTCAATAGTAAAGGTTTTGAGATTAGGCAGTTAAGGATTACCAACTGTCCTGTGGAATACAGTGCTATCTCTTTCTAATTTCCATGTTTCAACTTAAAGCAAATGCACTATAAGTGTGTTATCGTGTGAACTGTAATAACACTCCCAGTAAGCTCATGTGGTCTGTGCGGTAGTATTTTTAAATTCTGTACACTCAAGGAAGCCGGAAGAATTTGTTATATTCATGCCATAAATTTTGTTCTATTGTTTGCGGTTTAACGGACACTCACGAAGCTGCAATCATACATACTTTGATTTCTATTGCAATTCACTATATTCTTTCTTATGACTCTCTTCTTGTTGTATATTTGTTTTTAGGTGATATGTCTCCTGCTTTGCCCTTTCTTTATTTACACACAGTAACAGTGCGTTTTCCCGACCTAGAGAAGAAGTAACATATGAAGCGAATTTAATGAAGAATCTATGTTCAATATTATATATTTCTAAAAGATGTCGGGAAAATGGTCTCACATGATGCAACATACACAAGCTTAATGGTTTCCTATTAAGTCATGTAATACGTGTGCTGAATGACGCACTTTAAAGCTGAATATGGCTAGAACAGCTTATGTGGGCCACATAGTCATTTCCTGAGAGAAAGCTTTTCTGGTTCATATATACAGAACCTATAAAATAATAGAGTTAGTTGGGGTATGGGCATTGAGGGTAGCCGGAGACTCTGCTAGGCCACTGCGTTATCATCAGAGATGGGTCGAAATCAGGAGATTCTTAGAGCACAACAGTGGCTTCATAATTTAAGTTTCGTGTTAACCAATTATCGTATTATATTAAGCTGTTTAACGGAACGCTTACTTGGATATTTGAATGTCAGCATAACACTATCTTTACCAATGACCCCAATGTATTTATTAGCCCAGGAACCCCCAAAATCGGCAGTTAAAATAGAGTCTCCTGACTCCTGAGAAGCTACCCCCAGAGGATAATTGAAGTTTGACTGGACCAAACTTGGAACCACGCTCACACATGAATTATCTCTTACGCCAATAACTTCTCCCGACGACCTCAACGGCCAAAGTCCTAAACTTCACTAAGAAGCACAAGGACCCCGCGAATCCAAATAACTACAGCTTATTGAAAACCACAAGCAAAGTATTGGAGAAAATTATGTTTAAAGAACTAAAGGTGCATCTCATTAAGCACAACGTCTCTACTGACGAACAGTTTGGCTTAAGCCACTCAACTACACTGCAACTTCTTAGAAGAATGGCGCATATGACGTACGACTTAACATCAATAAATTCACTGGCACCGTCCTATTGGACATTGAGCACGCATTTGACAGTGTCTGGCACGAAGGCCTGGTCCGTGAACTCCAAGACATCGTGCCTCGCACTCCATTATTAAGCTCCTTGCTAACTTTCTGAGTAACAGATAATTTTTCTCCTGTATCAACTCCGAACATTTCACACCCCACATGGTCCGTGCAGGCGCAGCCCAAGGTAAACTGATCGGACCCATTTTATTACTTTACAGCCTTGGCTGGAAAGGTGGCGCATCAGTCAACAGCATCAAATGTCAGGATATTGTCTTTACCAAGCGCCGGTCTCACCGTCACCCCGCTCACTCGTTCTCTCCTCTCCATCTCTTCGGAGATAACACTAACTAGACCAACTAGGTCACCTACCTGGTAATCACAACGATCCAAGGAGCTATATGTAAACCATGTACACAAGCTATACATCACAAAGCTAAAGCACAGCTCCTAATCTATGCCCACTAATTAACCTCAACAGCGTGCTCAACCCCAAAGTTGGAACCACTCTCATCAGGCCAATAATTACTTTTGTCTCTCCAGTGTGGGGATATGCTGCCCCAATACACATGAAAACTCTTACCACGTTCCCAAACAGACTCCTACGTATCGCGACCGAAGTTCTCCGATTTACACCAGCAGCTAAAATACATAAAGCACTGCTCATTCACATCATAGAATACTTTATTAAGAAACTTCTTCGACATCTGCAATACCATCTACCACAAGCCACTTATTTGGCAATTAGGGACCTTCCATACCGACACTCTAAAATACAAAACGCTCAATGTATCTCTTCCACAGAACACTTACTGACAATCACACAGCCACAGACGTCGCTGTTAGCTTTAAAAATCATCGATGATACCAAAAAATTAAACTACAAATCCATTTCTAACTGCAGGACACCAGCCACTCAGCCATGCAACATCTTGAGCCATTAGCAACTGAGTGGGCACTCACCCAGGACGTCGCCAGACGAAGCTACTATATCTGTGGGTCACGGAGTACCAGCGTCTGAATTACTCCGATATCCACCCCAACAATATCCACCTAACTTACACACCGTGACAATCTCTAACTGGACAAATAAACCTGTTAGACCCACTAACCAAACAGCACAACACCCAGTAACCCGAAGGTAAGACGAAACACAAACCTTCGCCCATCATTGTATTCCACAACTAAACACAAAGCTCCTGAATTTGCGTCAGTCCGTCCGTCCGTCCTTCCTGCTTATGCAGCTAAATCAACACGGATGCCAGTACATCTGTCAAGCCTGCCAACTCTATGCCCAACTGCGCCACGTTCAGTCATATCCGTCCAAATAACAAACGATTACACTCACTCCCCAGGGTGCTGCTCAGACTCCGATATGTGTACACCCGGATGTTCTTCACACGCTCGCATGCATCACATGTCAGCCAGCATGGCCGTCTGTACCATCCGGGGTGCTCAAAGGAACCCGACCACTAACGCACTCACTTCACTAACAAATACCCCTGTCCTTGCCTGTTTAGCTAACCAACAGCTTGTGCATGGGGAGGCGATGTACCTCCTGCGAAAGAACGCCACCAGGGTTGACGGGTGTGGGACCACCTCTTTAAAAATATACATAACAAGCCCTGAGAGCTACTCGACGCAGCAACATGGTAAAAAGAAGACGGCAACACTAGCATAACAGGGGGAAGATGATAATAGGTGATCTACTTCCTCAACCTCTCGCACTGAAACTGCACCCACAGCCGGAACTTCATGAATAATTTGGCAGACAATTTCCGGGCAATCACCGGGGCCTCAGGAAATCCGCCCCGCCGGCAACGCTGTAGACTCCACCGCTGGGCGCCACTCCATACCACGGCACTTTCTGTGTTGTGCTGGTTGGCGTCCACAGATAGCTGCTTACACAAGTAATTCTTATGGAAGAACAACGCCGGTGATGTTCACTTGTGAAGGACACAAAAATACTTTACTCACGGGGGGTTATGCCACTAGTACGGTTTCTGTTTATCGACACAGCCCACTATGCTGCTGCTATGGCTTCAGGTTTGTTCTTGTTGGGACGTGCCCTGAAAGTCGAAGATAACAGAAGCTCTAGCATCGTACCTTGCCGACGCCCCTGTGCCTACGGGCACACCCAGGAAACTTGCTCCTTGCTACCTCGGTACCACTACTGTGCTGCTGGTTGTTACACCGCTGACTGCTCCTCACAGAATCTAAAGCGACGGCGTCGCTACTGCGCCACCTGTGGGTGTCATGCGCAATTTACAGGCCAGGTGCAGTACTCCCTCCATCCGAAGAGCAGGCAAACAACGCACAGAACACCGCCAAATGCGACACATGAACCAACAGTTAACTACAGCCTAAAACACGGGCAACACAACAAAGTCATCATCACTCCAAGAAGCAATCCAGGAACTCCATGCTGAATTCCTGAATATTAGCACCAGACTGACCACCATCGAGAACCAGCTTTCCAGCTTCAACGCAGCATTGGAAAACCACCATTCTGTCTTCCATTACATAGCTCAGACCTTCCTCGACAATCTCCTTTAACAGCTGCAAGTCCTTGCGACCTCCGTCCAAGACTTGGTGGCTGCCACCAGTACAGCATCCCAGAACCCGCAAACAGTCACTCAGGAAACTTCGGCAACAGCTGTCTTCATCACAACAGCATAAAGAACCCGTTCATTCATACAACCTATCGTCGAAAGTGAACCGAACTCTGTAACTCTGTAACGAGCTTCCTCTGCAGAGAGACAAATATTGAGGAATCCTCATCCTCATTAAGGAAGCTGTGGACCTTTCGGTAGAATAACACAGGTGCTGTAGCGCAACCGTGTTAACTCTCCACCCTACCGATTACCTTTCCCTTCTCGAACTCTCCTTTCCTTCTCAGATGTTCATAAGCAAACTTTTCATTTCCCCAGCGAGATAAGTCAACGCTTTCTCCGCTCCAATTCTTCGACTATCAACCCCTTTCAAAAGAAAAAAATAGCACAGGAACTAAGGACAGCGCAGCAACATGCGTAGACGCAAGAAAAGCCAGGGAGCACTGTGCGGCTGAATCAACTTAGGCCTCCCCTTCACCACAGCTGCAACAAGTCTCATACAGCAAGCCAGCTACCAACGCCGCGCTTGCTGCTCCGCAGATGATGACTTCAGCGCCACCGCATACCTCAAATCCTCCACCCCAGCACAGTCGTGGTAGGCTGTCCCTCGGTGCCTCTCAACGCGGTATGTCTCCGCCGCTGCGCAGCAACAGTGGGCTTCATTCATGAGAATCACCGCATATTTTGTGGCCGGGGCCCAGCGGCGCTGATGAGGATGGCGCATCTGGATCGGGTGTACTTCGAGGTCGCCTTGGCGACAGGATTGTCCTTGTTAGCGAAACTCCTGCCCGCTTAGGTCAGCCGACAGGAAGGACACTGACCTTGCTGACACTGCTATGCCTTCGAGTATGCTTAGATGCCTGTTCTTCGCCGCCGAGTGCACTGGGCACAATCCTCGGCGCCGATGCCGGTACATTCCCACATGTGGAGACACAGACCACTTCACCGGACAAACTTAGTGCCCGTGCTAACCGAGGGGCAGGCAACACCACAGCCGACACCGACAGACCGACAGACTTCGCCATATACATCACAGCATCTGGACCCTCAACTGGCGCGGTGATGCGGGATGACACTCAGCACTTCCACGCGCAGGTACTAAACATCGGTGCCCACTTAGTCGCTCTAGAAGAGACGTTCTCCAGCCTCAAGGACCAGACACTCCAGGACGTGCAAGCCATTAGCACCACAGCCAGCACACTTTACCAGAGCACCGCCGCTGACGTGTCAGCGAGAATTGACAGCGTATTCACTCATCTACAGGCCCTGGAGGAAACCAACCGGATCATTACCACTACAGCATTACAACAACCACTCCAATAGCGCACTTTCAAACCACCACCATTTGAATTCCCCCTTGATGAGTAGTGCTTCCTGGAAAAGTGTAGATCACTAAACCAGGAAAACCAGTGAGGATCCACTTCAGCGACCAAGAATAGCTCACCTCATCCATACATTGCCGTACTTCCACCTTCTAATCACTAGACTGTGGCCAGGGCTTTGGTCATGGCTGTAGCCTACACCTAACTCTCTGACCCTCTCCCGTCCATGAATAATGCGAGGCTTAAGCAGGACTGCGCAAACTCTTCACCCTCCTGAATGGATTTCCTTATATTCTCTTATCTTGAGCTTTCCTTCCTTTACCTTTTGATGTAAGCCAAATCCTCTTCCTGTGAAATAAGCCAACTATTTTTCTTATCCCACTCTTTAACTATCTTTGCGTTAAAAAGAAATCTTATAAGTAGTTTCCTACCAGGTTCAAATCCATACTTCACTCACATTAAATCTAAGTTCCTTCATGGACATGAAAATATGCATACCAATGAGGTTGTAGCTTCACTCCAGCACTATAAATATGGAGATCTGGACTTTCGTTTCCATCACTTTATCTTGAAGACAAAGATGATGAACATCTTCAAATCATTGGTTTCAAACCAGCTATTTACCTGGGTAGAAGCCTGAGAAAATTTAGAGCTATTGTGCTGTGAGGAAAGCTTCAACTCTTATTTTAATGTCAGGTGTATTAGTTTTACAAGGCTAAATTGCTTTATACAAAATTTATTGTATTAACTGCAGCTTCTCCTTAATAATAATAATAATAATAATAATAATAATAATAATAATAATAATAATAATAATAATAATAATAATAATAATAATAATAATAATAATGACGATAATGATGATAATGAGAATAATAATAACAACAACAATAATAATACTAATCATACTACTACTACTACTACTACTACTACTACTACTACTACTACTACTACTACTACTACTACTACTAATAATAATAATAATAATAATAATAATAATAATAATAATAATAATATATTATTATTATTATTATTATTATTATTATTTTATTTAGGAGATTTCAGGCACAGAAGCACATAGCTTTGCTGAAGTTTATACTGGTAAGCTAAATAAAAGCAAAAAATGAAATATTCTGACCAAAAGCAGCAAAACGAAGTGCACAAAAAATGAAACTAATATGGCAGAAAGAGGAAAAGTAATGGAATTTAAGGAATTTTGAGAATATTTATGTCCTTGCAAATGCTTCTCCAGAGTAGGAAGTGAAAGTGTAAAACAGGAATTTCATAAATTCTATAACACAGACTCACATGATGCTCAACAGTGCTCATTTAAGCCATGGTGAACGAATGTGAAATAAAAAGAATATGAGTGAGAGACTCAAAAAAAGTAGGAGGGAATATAGCATTTATGTAATGCAGGAGTGCAATGCTTTCTTTCTCCAGACATTTAGAATTTCCAGAGGCAGAGTTCATTTAACATTAAAGAAAATAAAATTTTCTAAAGGTATAAGAGATCAATGAGAAATCGCTGGTGGAAAGAAAAATTATTCACAAAACAAGATCCAACAAATTGTTGATCATATAAAAATGTTTTCAAAACACAAATCTGATTATAGAAGAGAAGAAATGCTGAAGGAATTTCTATCACCAGATACTACAATGGATGTGATGTACAATTTGTATAAAGTGGAACATGACAACAACATGTATTGTTGTATAAAAAAACGTATTCCTGACAGAACTTGATTTACAATGAAGAAGCCTCAGTAAGTATACGTATACATCTGAGAAATTTTACAGCTCCTAATTAAGAACTACAGTGGCACTGAAATTCAAAACTCTGATTATAAGAAAAGGCATATCAAAGATCCAGCATATGTCCAAAGTATAAAATCCTCTGATATGGCTCAACCAAAGTTAGAAGCAATACTACAATAGGCTCTAGCCTGTTCTAAGTTTGAAGTATCATTCTGAGACATTCAAGAGCTACGGCAGGAAGCTCAGTGTTGTGAATGATTGCTTAGGGGCACCAGCTGAAACCCCATCATATATAGTCTTCCGCTCATATCAGAGCTCTGTGGGTGGTGACCAAATAATACTCTGGTACTTGTGGGACCAATATAGAAACCACATCTCTAAAAGAGGGGAATGGAGAAGCTCAGGGAGCCAGTAGTTCTGACAAATCCGATGAAAAATAACTAGATCATACAGCCTCAGACTTAACTAGGATGCACATCACACCCAAGTTGTTGTCAGGGGCAGCCAGAATAAGAATGAAGAAAGAGAAATTGGTTTGGGCTAATACTGGGGGCACAAAGTAATCAGGACCGCCAGGCCATACTCTTAAAGCATCACAGAAACCTGAGACTCAGAAAAGAACCAGAGACATGCCAGATATGCCACCTTTTGACAAACCACGCCAGAAGAAACCCGCCTCACACAAAAACCTGAAGTTTCCTTCAGGGAGGTCTTGGCATCACATGAGATGGCAATCATACCTGGAAATTTTCCATAGCACAGCCTCACAGTGGTTGAGGTCAATGAAATCTTGGGGAAGAAACTTGAGAGAGTAAATGGTATCCCTGAAGGGCAAACTCTACCTTTCTTGAGGACTTACTCCTTGCAGGATGGTACCCTCATATATTACAGTGAGAATGAAAAATCCTGCAACTGGTTGAGTGTGAACCTCAATGGGGATATATCTCTCAGAGTAGTGGAGGGGAAGGAACTACTCAAACCTGTCAAGGTAGCCTTCAGAACGTAGGGTACCACAACCGAGGACATGAAGGTACTTTAGCATAGGGTGAAGAGACATAATCAAGGTCTTAGTACAGTGCTGGAAAGTGCTTGATAGGTAGGCAGATAGTGTGGAATAGTGATTAATCTTGCTGATAGACCAGGAATTGGCCAAAGCAATTAAGAAGGCTAATATGGTAGCCTACACAGGGTTGGACAACTGAGGCAGCCAGCCAGGCAAAAGTAGGTGAAGAGTTTTTCAGCTAATATTTCCTGTTTGCACCATTTCTTAATTTGCTTTAAATAGAGCATTTAATACAACAATCAAAGTTGTCAATAGTAGTGAAATGTTTAGTCCAGATAGTGTAGATGTTGAGGTTACCAAACCTTTCTTCTTTCATACCCCTTTTCAAAAGCAAGCCCAGGATCTATTTCCTGAGGGGAGGGGAGACTACAACAGCTCAACCCTCCAGCAAGAGAAATATTTCAGTATTTCTCTTGTTTAGGAAGGTTGCCATGGTAATATAACATCATTATTGCTTGTCTAGTTATTGAAGTGAATAACTTATTTCTGAATACTGAAGATTTCTTTCACACACTCAGGTAGTAGCTTGTAGGTTGTTACGTAAGAGCTTTAGATGAGTAGTAGTCAGTGAGTAGGTGTGAGCTTGTGAACACTAAATACAGGTCAATTTCTGTCTTTTTCCTTTTTTTGTATTATTGTTTTTGTTTTTCTGTGTTTCCAACAGAATAAAATATGATGCCATCTACTTATGAGTAGTCAGTAAATAGTATGAGCACATGAACACTGATTACAAATAAATTTGTGCCTTTCTTTGCTTCTCTTTTTTATGTTTCCAACAAATGATATGTATATTTTGTTAGAAATTGCTTTTAATAGGTGGAATGATGAGGACAAGAAAGAACTTTTAAACACTGGGCAACCAATTAATTCATTGCAATTTTGCATAAAGAAAGAAATTAAAAGCTCTGGGAAGTTTTATAATATAAAATGTAAAGGTTTCTGGCTTTTTATTTTTTTGGCTGTGCACTAGTGAATATCTTCAAATAATAGGTAGTTTTGCTGCCTTAAAGGACAATAGGATTGACTTAATCTAAAAAAAGCAACGTGAATAATATTAATAGTTATTTAATTTTCAGCATGCATTATTGTGTTTTTATTTTTTTTAATTGTTATTTTTGCATAAAGTATTTTCACCTATTTGCTACACTATGAGCCAACACTGTTGGACAGGAGTCAATTCAAGATCCTTGCTGATCCAAGAAAACCAAGAAAAGAAGGAGTCAAAGTGACTGAGGAGCTCATGAAAAAGGAGATGCAGGAGACCATGAACATTTAGGACACTGAGAGTAACATACATACTTAAATACGGATAAGGTTTCAATTTTTCAAATAAACCTTCATCATAGCAAGACAGCAACCGCTGCTATATGCAGGAAGCTAGCTGCCAAAAATGTGGATATAGCTAATATGCAAAACCATATATTTATAGAGGCAAAATAATGCATAAACAATACTAGTGGATGTTATCTGTTCAGGCAATACAGACAAACCAGGATATGTATATACATTAAGAACTGGTTAAAGGCAATAGCTATTTTTAAGTCTTGCTCTAAGAACATAACAACTGTCGAAATATATCCAAGGGTAGAAGGGTTTTACTGACTTTTACTTATCTCCCTTATGAAGAAGAGCACCCTCCCATCATTGATGGTGAGGGATATTATTAATTACGGAAGATTATCTGGTAAGGAATTCCTACTTGGCTGTGATGCAAACACACACCACATTACATGGGGGACCAGTGACATCAGCCGAAGGGGAGAACAAATTCTAGAACATCTGGTAAGTATACATCTGCATACTCTTAAACAAGGCAATGAACCAATATTCATGAATGTTGAGAGAAAAGAGATCATTGACATTACACTGGCAATTATATCCATAGTAAACCATACAGAAAATCGGCATGTATCTAATTATGTCTCTTTGTCAGATCACATATACATATGCTTCCAAGTAGGGTCACAAATACTTGAATCTATGATTTACACAAATCCAAAGAGCACTGACTAGGATTTGTACCTTAAAAACCTGTCAGCTTTAGTTCAAGGAATTTCAAGAACATGTGTTCAGAGTTGGACTTGGAGTTAGCTGTTGACCAGTTGCAACAATCTAGTCTCCAGTCCTATCACTCAAATTGTAAGGCTAAGATTGCCAATTTTCCAAAGAATGTTCCTTGGTGGTCCAAAGAATTGAGTATACTTAGGCAAACTACAAGAAGGCTATTTAATGTAGCTAGATGAAGGGGTGATTGGGTCAGTTATAGAACTAAACTTACCCATTATAACATAGTAATAAGGAAGGCCAAAAGAATTTATGGAGGAAGTACTGTAAGGATATTAAAGATATACCAAGTAGTGCTAGATTCATGAAACTAATGGCAAAATATGCAGCTTATAAATGGAGTACTGTAAAGCTTCCTTGTGCAAGTTACACTATGACAGGTAAAAAAACTCTAAAAGAAATGTTCATGGTACACTTCTGTGGATCTATAGAAATAAAAGATGGAGCTCAGCATGAACAGGAACCACTATACTTGGAAGCAAAAAAGACAGACAGGGAAGATTGGAACCTAATATGGGTGATGCCAAGGCTTTTAGACCAATTAGTCTCTCATTATTTTATTAAAAATGATGGAGAAACTTGTGTATGGCTATATTAGGAGTGACTGTTTAAAGGAATGCTCTTTATACAGGTACCAATTTGCCTATCAACTTGATAAATTTACAGAAACAGCCCTACACGATGTTTTATCAAACATAGAAAAGTCACTGCACTACAAAGAAATTACTCTAGGAGCTTTCCTTGACATTGAGAGTGTATTTGATAGAACTTCCACTAAGGCATTACTTAAAGCTGTGAATGAACATGAGGCTTCTGACGCTGTTTGTCAATGGATCAATTCCATGTTAAAAACTAGAAGAATAGTACTGTATTTGGAGAGACCTTGTCTGCATCAGCAATGAGGGATATCTATATGCTGTCTTACCACCCCTCCTTTGGAGCCTTGTTGTTGATGACTTTATTCGGGAACTCAAAGGGAATGGCTATCATACCATTGGTTATGCTGGTGATATAGCAATAATCGTCAGAGGTAAGTTTCCGGGAACAGTTTCACAGATGCTACAGGCAGCTCTGAGAAAATTTCAGTAGTGGCATGACAGATATGAACTTTCTGTCAACCCTACAAAGCTGACAATTATATCCTTTACTAGACTCATAGATCTGTAGGGCCTTAAGGAGCTGTCTCAGAGGAACAGGGATACAATTCTCTGATGAGGTTTAATACCTTGATATATTTCTGGACAAGGGATTAGCTCAGAAGATTAGCTGCTGTAATTTGGTGATAAGGTTAAATTAAGTACTTGCAGGAAAGAACTTTCTAAATTGTAAAGGATAGCCTGCATTATTATAATCAGAGAATTTATGACTACTTCTACTGCTACCATTAAAGTTTTGTTGGACCTTTCCTTACTCCACCTTTGGATGGAAGGGGAAGCTAAAGCTTGCCTATACAGACTTATGAGTAACAGTACTGTAAAATTAAAATTTACACGCTATGGGCACCTGAATTTTCCTAGGGAGTGTACTCTGGATCACATATTGTGTATGAATGCAGAAAACTTGATACCAAGAAGGATAGAAGGAAATCATTCACTATTTCATTTCCAGAAAGAGGTGAATGGGAACAAGGAATTAGTCCAAGGCTCCAAAAGGGACCAATATGGTTTACTGACAGATCCAAAACTAATGAAGGAACTAGGGCAGGGGTATTTGACTGTGGTAGAAAACTTTCTTTCAGCCTCGGACAGTATGTCACTGTCTTTCAAGCAGAAATGTATGCCATATTGACTTGTGTATGGGAAAGCTTAAATAAGGACCATAAAAATAGACAGATTACTATACTTTCTGATAGTCAAGCAGCCTTAAAGGCTCTTCAGGGTAGGATAACTAAATCTAAACTGGTCTGGGAAGGTATGGAGGCCCTAATGGCACTAGCCCTGCACAATTCAGTGGAATTGTTGTGGGTCCTGGGGCACAGAGGAATCC
This sequence comes from Deroplatys truncata, assembly GCA_030765065.1. NCBI lineage: Eukaryota > Metazoa > Arthropoda > Insecta > Mantodea > Mantidae > Deroplatys > Deroplatys truncata. The sequence goes on from CM060990.1 coordinate 423,645,955, forward strand.
ATGATGATTTGGTGAAGAAAGGAGCAGAGAATGCTTTTGTAAGTTCTGAACCCATACTCAGGCTATCCTATGGATTAGCCCAGGGGATAATGTCAGAATAGATCAGGAAAAAACATAATGGTTACTGGGAGTCTTTATCAAGACACAAGCACTCAAAGGCTCATGTGAAGAGATAATCACAAGCAGGACAAAACCACTACCTAAAATGAGTGGAATTTCACTAAAATGTACATACAGTTTGTCTATTACCAAGACACTGTCAGTTGCATGAGCATCTCTACAAAATTGGCAAAGCAGTCGTTAAATATGTAGAAGATGCAGGAGAGCAAAGGAAACAGTATCTCATTTGCTGTGTGGCTGTGAAGATCTCACAATTCTTAGGGTCAAATACTTTAATGAGGAAATCATGCAATTGCAAGGATCTCAAGAAAAGCCTTATAAGAGACTTGCAGGCTTTGCGAAGGAGACAAAGATCTTATGAGAGTAAATCAAGGGAAGCACACTAGATCGCAAGTGTCACTGTGCATAGGGCATTTATTTATTGACCTCCCTTTCCTTAAAATTAAAAAAATAATAAAATTGTACAAAAATGTAGCAGCTTTCTGTTTCAACCTCGAAAACACACTTCCAATGCCCTGTATTCCCACAAATGGGGTGTTTTACAAGCACCAGTTGTTCTAAAACTTAGGGAATCATAATGGGATGGATGATAAAGGGCACTGTCAAGTTGGTTGGAAGGTGAAGCAGGGTGAGGGGCTCAGGAAATTGGATCCTGCTTATATAGGCACCTAATGGAAAATATCCATCCATAGAGTTAAGGAGCTAATTTTGTGGTGATATTCTTGTGTGGGTCAAAATTGCAATATTAAGATTATTTTGATGTTAAAAAACAGTTTTAGAGCAACATCCTACTAGATATTGAAATGATTACACAATGATTGCTTTTGCCAGGCAACAGTTTCCTCTCTAATGACAATGACTTTCGATACTTTGAGCATGGTTTAAAACTTCAACAGTGACTCTATACCACTGAAGATTATGTAAATGTAATGAAAATCTGCTGGAAAAAGAATCCACTTGGACACAGAATGATCAGACAAGATTTTCACAATACTGTTGCACTGGTGAACATATTCTAAATGGAAAACCAGGCATAAACAGCAAGTAGATAAACTGGTTACAGGTGTGGGAAATAGAACTGTAGAAAAACAAACCTTACAGTATTTTCTTCAAAAATGAATTTCATTCTGAGCATTTTATTGAAGTAAATATTAAAAAATATGCAGCTGGTCACTAAGTTCAAAATTAAAATAAGCCAGTTCTACACAATCTACTTACTCCATTATGGCCCAATGGGAAACCCATTTCAAAAGCAAGCTTAGTGACTTGTTCTTTCTCATGAAGCTAATTCCAACTGATGCTTTAAGTTTCTATAGGAGACTGTTCAGTGATCCTGGAATACATGGCAATATAGATGGATTTGTTTGATTATATGGATTTTGAACTTGAAGATTCCCAGTAACTTTCATTACATTAAAACAAACTCTGCATTTAGCTAAACACTGTGGGTCAAATTAATTTTCATGTATTTATTTTTATGCTTTGTAGGTCTGTCCTGATACTTGTTAATTACAAAAATACAGCTCTATAAAATAAAGAAAAGATTGAAAACAAAAAAGAGAAAGAAAGGATAAAGGAGAAGTTACTTGGCCAAATATAATACATGGGTATATAAATACTATAATTGTGGTGATATTAATAATTTAATTATTATTCTACCAAACATTGAATGTGTTTATTTTTAAATTAATTTGGCTTATATAAATGCCTGTAACTACTCTGAATAAAACGACAGCTTTAACTTTTGAAACAAGTCATTTGATGTTAGTTCACTTAGTCTGTATTTTACATCAAGTTTATGCACCTTTCAGTTTTAAACAAATCTATTCACTCTTTTGTACATCCAGACTCTGCAGAAGGTAAATAAATTTTAATGATTTTAAACTAAGGAAGCCTCACTTCACCACAACCTTGAATTGGGCCTACAACTGATTGGAATGCTAGAACGTCAAAGATTTAATCACAGATACTGTCATTGAATGTTTCCGTATAATGACCAAACAGCATTTTTAACTGGTTAGTCAAGTGATGCCAAACGCAGAAATAAATAACAGTAATAAGGCATCAAATGACTATGTGATATTTTAATGGATTAGAACATTATTTTTAGAAAAAAATCTAATTTTGATATCACAACAAGAAAATTCCTATTTCTATTTTCAATTTGGTATATGACAATATAAATTTGTTTAAAAAGATGAAGTAATATCAGGAATTTTTGTATGAGTGATTATCTTGAAACTGATAATTGGTGCTTGATCAAGTGATGCATAATACCATCCAGTTTTCAGACAAAACATTTAAATTGTTTTTCCGCTTATTAAGATGAGAATGAGTTTCTCCTGCTTCTTCAGAAAATGTGATAATGTTGCACAGTCAATGCTCCTGAAAATAAATCAGTTATATGAAAACCTATATAGATATCACAGTAACAAGTACAAATGTGAAAAATGCAAACAAAGCAATAACCAGAAATAAGAAAATACCTGCAATATTGCAAGTCACGCTTAGGTATGAATATCTCAAATATTGAGACTGCCTGAAGGTCCTCCGATATGTAAAGTAGATGAGACAGCTTAATGCGCACACAGACAGCTCACCATAGTAGCTCAGCAGTAAGAGCATTTGCATGAAAAGTGGAGGATCCTTGGTTGGATTTCTGGCCATGGTACTGAATTTCTCAAAGTTTATTTAAGTTTCCAACTTTATGTCTATACATGGCTAGTGTGTGCAAGAATAATTATGAAACAAATTAGACCAAATAGTGGTTAAATATGAAGCCCAGAAAAGTAAAAGGTACTTATGACATTAAAATTATCTTTAGGCATGATATCTTGAAAATTGGGGACCCCTGAATGTCCTCCATAATATGCAAGTCAGATTAGATGATCAAATGCACTCATGCAACTTACAATTGTAGCTCAGTGGTAAGAGCATTGGTATGGAGAGCTGAAGAAGATCCATGGTTCAAGTTTTGGCTGTGGCACTGAATTTTTCAAATCTGATTCAACTTTTCAACTTTGTGCCTACATATGGCTAGCATACATAAGAGCAACTACCAAATGAACAAAAAATAAAACTATCAAAATGGTATCCAAATTCCTGAAAATATTAAGAAATGAAAACCATCTTAAATGTATAGAATACATACAAATATTTTCTTCAAAAGAGCAGATTATGTGTGTTAATGATGTGTTGGTACTATTGGTATAAGAATTCTGAACTTTTGACTATAAAAATACCAAACCAACAGGAAAAAGCTATGAATACACACCTATTAATTAGCAAATGTTGCTGTTACCTGTAATTGATCACATATAACATTAGCAGAGGTAATAGATAAATTATCTGCATCGCATGCACACAAATAGATCCCAAAAGCTATTTACCCCATAGGTCTTTTTTTAGGAATCTCACCCTCATCATCATCAGACTGTGACTGCTGTTCTTCCTAAGAACCCAACATGTCCCTCTATCTGTGACTATATGGATGCCTCCAGGGAGGCTGAAGGTCTAACTATGTGGTTAATATTCATACTGATATGATTTGGCTTTAGTAATTTAGTAATGCTGGCATCTATTGCAAGAATATTCTGTGGACTCTTCCTTCCTCCCTCCCTCCCTCCCTCCCTCCCTCCCTCCCTCCCTCCCTCCCTTTCTTTTTCTTTTTTTTTCTTTCTTTCTTAATTTTTCAGATGGTGATCAGTGAAGAGAAGAATGCAACATTTAGGGTCTTACATTCCACAATCAATCCTGTATTGATGTCTGTTATGCTTCATTTATCCACATTTTTTGTAAAATATTTCTTCAGAAAGAGAATATGCTTGATACTTAAGTAACGAGGTCCATCTTTAATAAGGAATGGATCACTAAACCTGAATTTCATATTTTTCAACAAAGAATGGAATTTTACTCTCTGCAGAACTGTTATGCATAAAGACTGAGTTACTTAATATTATTAAAGTAGGCATCTATGATTCTAAAAACATTTAAATCCAAAAACTACCAACTGCAGTAACCTATAATGTCATGTTGGCATATTGTTGTTAACATAGAATTAAAGAATATACCTTTAATATTTTTTTATAAACAAACCTTAGAACTTCAAAGAAGGGAGTTTCTTGAATCCCAAATTTATATACAGGTCATTCCATTTATGTTAGTTAAAATTGAAGTATCTCTGCTGTAACTTTTGTTTAATTAATCCATAGAATAAATACAAAAGTTAAACTACTTACCTATCTCCTACCATGGTAAGGAAACTACTTGATAGAATTAATGGTCCAAAGCAGTTTTATTTTTCTGAAGGAATTTTGGGAGATGCATACCCTAACAATTTTCTGTCCACAAAGTGATGTTTTACAATACTGAAGAACTTAAACATTTGCCAACAATTTATTTCATTTTTTCATGTTGGTATTTTTAGCTATGTTCTACAATTTCAGCTTGTTTATTGTTTATTACTGGCTCTCATAATGATAGAATATGAATGATGCCAGCACAGTCTGTGGCTGATCTGGGAAGTGGTTACTCACTTCATGTTCCTGTCTTGCTGAGCTTATGTGTGTGATTGTACAATGTATCCTGTATTTCATTGCAAATTAGCTATAAGGTTAAGGTAAGATCAGCAACAACAACAAAAAAAAAACTATTTTACTTGTTCTCCTGCATTTAAAAAGTTAAAAATGACAAATATCTCCTGTAGAAGTAAAAAGTTAGGAACTTCGAAATTGTTAGTGAATTGCAAAGGTGAAATTTGTGAACCCAAACAATGAATCCACACATGATAATAAAGTGAAGAAACAAGTGATGTGTTTGATAGTGAATTACATGATCTTCCAGACTGTTGGACTTTGGATCAAAAAGTTATATTTTGTAAGAAAGATGAATCACTAATTGTCTCAAACAAAAAACGTCAGTGTAATATTTGCAAACAAGTAGGAAATTTATAAATGTAGAAAGGAATAAACAAGGCATTAACACTGCACAACCTTCGCCTAAAGTTTCTGTGTTGTCTTCTGGTGTTTTAAGAAAAGAACAGATGGTTTCTTTGTGGAAAAAATATTTAAACACAAAGAAAGTTCCACTCATGAAGCTGCTGCCCAAGTACTACTTTGTGCTAAAGAGAAGACTTAAAAATTCTGGCATTAAGGGCATTTGAAAATGAACAAGAGGTGACAGCAAGTATGGTATATTTTGCACTGCTTATAAAGTTGCAAAAAAGAATCAACCTTTCAGGATTTTGAGACCAAGGTTGACCTGCAAGAACTTAGTTTTGACATGGGCCACATTTTATATTCTGAAAATGCTTGTGTGAGCATTATTAACCACATTGCTCAAGAAGTGAAAAGACGGTGATTAAAACAATTATTGGGACAAGTTCAGAAATATTAATTAGATAGGTCTGTGAATTTAAATTTTTTTTTGTGGCACGGGGTTAAACAGGTCTCTAAACCTCATTTTGGTATGCTGAATTCAAATATGCTTTCCATTTTTTTCATATCACGTACCATTTTTTGGCATGCAGAAAGAAAATATGTAATATTTGAATTTATTTCTAATTTTTAAGTACAATTTAAAATGCACAAAATCATGCAAACTAAGAAACAATCTCAATTCTACAGATGCAACAGTTTACATTGAACTAGGAAGTTTCAAACATAGCTTGATTCTATTTTCTCCTCTGCTTTGTTGAAAGCAAATACCGATTTGATTTGTGTTTGTGGTCCTGACAAGGGTTATCTCTACATAAACACCAACATGGAGACATCCCATTGACCCTGGTACCTTGTTTCCAGCTCCTTTATGTCCTGGTGGAATCTCTCTCCCAGTTCTTCATTTAGTGCACCCAAGTTTTCAGGAAAAACTTAAAAATTCGAATGCAGAAAATGCAATTTTAAGCTCATATTGCATACGAGTGCCTTGAACTTTTTGAGTATGGTTTTAACAATATGCTCATATTGGCCATCTTTAACATTACCCAAAACTTGTTTATAACTTCATTGAATGAGTCCCAAGCTTGAAGCTCTATGTTTGTCATGAAAATGAGTGTCCTTCATGAGTTTGCAAAATTGTGGGCTATCAAAAATGTATTCTTTCACTTTTGATTCAGACAAACACAGAACATGCTTGTCCAAAGCTTTGAGAAATTGCTTCATTATCCCTAATTTGATATGTAATGGGGGTAGCAAAACCTTTTGCAGTGGGCGATTTATTACATTTTTTGTCCCTGGCACTAAATATTTTCTTTTTGGTCAAGTAGTTTCACCCAAATAGTCATATGATTTAGCATGTTTACATATTCTAATCAACCATGCTGTAAGTTGGATATACAGTGATGTTAATGCTAATGTACTGAACTTTGAATTTTGTGTTGAAACAGAATTGCATGTGATATACAAAAAGTGTTATTATTTTCGAAATCAGAGCATCCAATTTGACCATTATGATGTAAAATATTCCATGCCACAAAATCTTTGCAGGCCTGTGCTATTTATGAGAGCACAATAATTAGCCAGTCATGATCTTTAATAATTTATTTACAAACCAAAGTCCCTGACATCACAGAATTCACTAATATTTGTTGATATAGTTGAGCTAAATAATGTTACTGCTAAAGGTATTTACAACAGATTGCTAAATGTCTTGGAATACATGGGAATCTTATAATGATTTCCTGAAACAATTCAATTCACTTACAACAGATGGAACAGCAGTAGTGATGGGAAGCAAAAATAGACATTATTATATTAATGAAACAGCACTTCCCACAAGTTTTGGTTTAACATTATGCTAATCATAGGCTTGAATTGCCAGTTAGTGATGTAATAAAAAGAGACTTTTCACTGCATGTAAATTTCTTCATGTGTTTCTTTGACAATTTGTATTCTTTTTACCACCAGTCACCGAAGAATGCTTGAGAGCTAAAGCAGCATGCAGAGCTCCTTCAAATTGAGATTCTGAAAATTGGCAGACTCTTGGGCACTAGATGAGTAGTATTGAGCTTCAGAAGTATGTAAGCAGTATGGAAAAGCGTTAAAACATTGGTTGCTTACTTCACAGCTGCAAAAGATTATAAAAGCAGGAGACCACTGACAGAGGTGTGTACAAAGAACATCACTAAAGTTTACTTCATGTTTGACTTAGATTTAATGTGTGATGCTCCTCAGGAATTATCAGAACTAAGTCTTGAACTATAGTCATGAAACACTACACTGCATTATGCTCAACAGAAAATCAGGAATCAGCTGTTGGTTTTCGAAGAAAGGAAACTAAGCAGTAGTTCTCATTACTGTGCAGCTCGCAAAGCAGAAAAGCAGTTGAACTTCAGAAGAATTACACTTTAAAGGGAACAAAAAGCAGACAACTTGAGCCCAGAAGAGGTTTCATGATTCTCCAAAGCATAGGATGGAGAATCGTCTTCTACAGTTAGAGGATATTGCTATTTGTGAATATGTGGAACTGTTGGACTGATCAATTTAACCCAAAAGTCCTGGTATAACATATGGTGAAATAATCATAAAAACCTTATGTGGTTATTTTAGACTTCCAGAAAGAGGGATGACTAGAGGATACTCTTTAGGGGAGAATGTGATAATCGACGAAATGTTGGTTGCTTTCAGAGGAAGGTGCTCATTATGCCAGTACAATCTCCAAAAAAAGGTGATGTAAGAAGTGCTAGAACCAAAGTATTTCTAATTTCCAATTCATGCACATTTGATCACTCAAATACCATGGCACAGAAGCACAGAAGCACCTGAATAGCTGCAAGATACTTGCCAGATGCTCGCCAAATCTGTCAGTCTTTTATTGATTTGATGTCAAAAGTCTGGCACTGAAACCCTAAACAATGAACAGTGGTCTGTTTTCGGCTCAGGAGCGAAGGAAGTTGGGGGAGCTGGTAAGACCAACATTATGTGATAGAGATTTATTTTTATCTTGTAGAGCTTACAAGCTATAACATAAATCATATAAAATTAGAACTTAAAATTAAGTTCATGCAAATATAAGGACACACCTTAGTTACAAGTAACAAATAAAGTAAAGCGGTAGGATGAAACTGGCTTTTTTAAACAATTCCCTGTTTATTATACTGTCATTTGAAAGGAACAAAGAATATAGACAAGAAACTCAAAATTATTGCCCCTAATGAGTAAGGTTATAGCACAGTGAGGCTGTTGAGCTATGGAGTACTCCAAGAACAGCGTCAAATTGGTGGAAGAAATGCCACAAATGTGGTTACTGGACAAGTAAACCAGATGGCCTATTTAATTACAAGCCTCAGAAGCTACGAAAATGCATCACAACAGGATACAAAGCAACATTAAAGAACATGTGAAGAAAACAGTTTGATAAATAAGGTTTTCAGGAGAGGTAAAAAAGTATTTTACTTTGAATAACAGTCATTTAATAGGTTAGGGCATTACGGGGTTGTTTTATCATCATCATCATCATCATCATCATCATCATCATCAACAATCTTCAAGATAGGCCATAGACCCTTTTTGACTCAGAAGGGATATTCCCAACGTCTATTGTTGTTATTATTATTGTTATTATTATTATTATTATTATTATTATTATTATTATTATTATTATTATTATTTTCTTCTTCTTCTACCAATAATAATTGTTTGCAAAGCAACCAGAGCAACACACATATTGATTTTTAAATATAAAACATCACAAACAAGCATGGTAAGGAACTGAGTTGTACGAAATGAGCAACGAAAAACGGAAAAGCGTTACAAAAAGTTCGCAAAACAGCATTTTCGCATTACCTGAAAAGGGTTGGCAACCTTCCTTATATTCATTTTATTGCAAAACTCTGATAATAACATTTATTTAAGATAATAATAATTCCGAATTATCTATGGAAAGGTAAAATCAGAATAAAAAATTCAATGCCATAGGCGGGATTCGAACCACTAATCTTCAGCTGCGCATACCGCTGCTCCGCCGTCTGAGCTACGGTATCGGTATAATAATACGTCATGAAATTTTCAATGTGACTTCAATTATCTCAGTAAAAAAGGCACCCTTAACTTCTCTTGAGATAACATACCCTAATGTCGACTTACATACTTTTTCACTCTGATTCTCCTTTCCAGCTTGCGGAAGAAAAAAATTAATAAAACTGAATTGATTATGCTTTCTCGACGAATCTAAAACTGTTTTGGATTCTAGCCTCTGGTGCACATCTGTCATCGCAAAAAGAACGCCATGCAAAAGCCGCCAATCAACTTGGGTTGCTAGAACTAGGTAAGGGATGGGGTTGAGCCATGAATGGAAAGAAATCCCTTACCAACTTAACACGTACACTATGTGATCAAAAGTATCCGGACACCCCACAAACATACGTTTTTCATCTTAGGTGCATTGTGCTGCCACCTACTGCCTGGTACTCATTATCCGCGACCTCAGTAGTCATTAGAAATCGTGAAACAGCAGAATGGGACGCTCCGTGGAACTCACGGACTTCGAACGTGGTCAGCTGATTGGGTGTCACTTGTGTCAGAAGTCTGTACGCGAGACTTCCACACTCCTAAACATCCCTAGGTCCACTGTTTCTGATGTGATAGTGAAGTGGAAACGTGAAGGGACATGTACAGCACAAAAGCGTACAGGCCGACCTCGTCTGTTGACTGACAGAGACCGCCGACATTTGAAGAGGGTCGTAAAGAGTAATAGGCAGACATCTATCCAGACCATCACACAGGAATTCCAAACTGCATCAGGATCCACTCCAAGTACTATGGCAGTTAGGCGTGAGATGAGAAACCTTGGATTCCATGGTCAAGCGGCTGCTCCTAATCCACACATCACGCAGGAAAATGCCAAACGACGCCTCGCTTGGCGTAAGGAGTGTCAACATTACACGATTGAACAGTGGCAAAACGTTGTGTGGAGTGATTAATCACGGTACACAATGTGGCGATCCGATGGCAGGGTGTGGGTTTGGCGAATGCCCGGTGAACGCCATCTGCCAGCGTGTGTAGTGCCAACAGTGAAATTCGGAGGTGGTGGTGTTATGGTTTGGTCGTGTTTTTCCTGGAGGGGGCTTGTACCCCTTGTTGTTTTGCGTGGCACGATCCCAGCGCAGACCTACAATGATATTTTAAGCACCTTCTTGCTTCCCACTTTTGGAGAGCAATTCGGGGATGGCGATTGCATCTTTCAACACGATCGAGCTGCACGGGCTGTGGCGGAGTGGTTACACGACAATAACATCCCTGTAATGGACTGGCCTGCAGAGTCCTGATTTGAATCCTATAGAACACCTTTGGGATGTTTTGGAACGCCGACTTCGTGCCAGACCTCACCGACCTACATCGATACCTCTCCTCAGTTCCGCACTCCGTGAAGAATGGGCTGCCATTCCCCAAGAAACCTTCCAGCACCTGATTGAAAGTATGCCTGCGAGAGTGAACGCTGTCATCAAGGCTAAGGGTGGGCCAGCACCATATTGACTTCCAGCATTACCGATGGAGGGCGCCAACCACTAAATGAGGAATAGGACATGTTAAACGATATACACGGACAGTAATGGACGCCCACACTCTACTAAAACTCCTCACACCATGCCATGCATGAGTGAGGTAAACAGGGGCCACATTGTAAGAATGTGGAAATGTGGCCGCACAGTGGCCGAAATATGCCAAGCCCTTGGGCATGCAAAACAAACTGTATGGTTATGGGTCAAAAGGTTTCATGATGGTGAAGAGGGCCTTAAGACAAAGCAAAATCAAGGAAGGCCAAAGAAGAGCACGTCCGAGGACGACAGAGCTACTCTAGAGGTCCGCAATGAGAATCTCTTCCGTTCAGCGACAAGAATAACAAGAAGTGTAAATCTCTCAGTGGGTGCTGAGACTCCATGCTGCTGGCATCCGACATCACAGATCTGCGAGAAAGGGTGCCCTTAAGCAAGAACACAGGGAGGCTCGCGTGGCCTTCTGTCTCTAACATCTGCCAGTAAGTCAAGACATCCAGGAGATGAAATATGATCTGACGAAGTGTTTTCGTCAGATAGGGTGGGAAGCTATTTTTGTGGTGACCCAAAACACTCGCTTTGACCCTAAATACCTTGTTGCCACTGCAAGGAATGACAGGATCAGCTCAACTGTATGGGGCTGAATGAGTGCTGGTAGATTAGGGAAGCTATTTGAAGTCTCCTCTAACATGAACTCCCAAGAATATGTTGCAACCCTGGAAGAATGCATGCTCCCAACGTTGTGATCTGTCTAACTGGAAGAAGAAATACCTGTGATGCATTTCATGATACACATCCCAGACCACAGAGGTTTGGCCTCGGCATCACCCATAGATTTTGATTTTGGAATGTGCCTGCCAAGTCTCTGGATCTTAATCCAATTAAGAACGTCTGGGCATTAATGGTTCGGGACTGGAAACAACGTTAACAACACACCAAAGTGGCACTGAGAGAACATGTCTGGGATGTCTGGGAGAGTATGAGGAAACAGTCTCACATCTGCAGTGCTTTAGTTTACTCAGCGCCTTGGAGACTAAATGAGGTCATTGAAAATAAGGCTGGTGGTCTTCTTATTAAAGAAATAAAAAACGAAAGCACCCAAGAATGTTTGCATTATTATTATTATTATTATTATTATTATTATTATTATTATTATTATTATTATTATTATTGTAAACACATTGTTATTGCATTTCACATTTGGTCGATTTATGTTAAGGAAAATATGTTTAATTTATATAAATATGTAGGTACTACTTTATTTTTGTGCTACTAGTGCTATTGAAGTGATATATATGACATTAATTCTTGTATTTGACACAATTCTGTCTCTGTTGGCTAGTGGTGTGAAAAGGAACGTTAAACGCTATAAATAAACACATAAATAAATAAAAAGGTTTAATTGTTATTTAATTCACAATTATGACGACAATGTTAATAATAATCATAGTAATAACGGTGATTATACTACTACTACTACTAATAACAACCTCAATTATTATTATTATTATTATTATTATTATTATTATTATTATTATTATTATTATTATAGGACACTGATATGTCAAATTTCTTATATATCAAAAGCACATAAAATGAGCAAATATATGCTTCTATAAGTCACAGAGGCAGCTTATTTAACAAAAAAAAAAACAACAACAACAACAACAACAAAAAACAATTCTATCCCTGGACTTGAACACGTGACCTCTAAAATGCCAAACCATAACACTCCTCTTTGCACCAAAATGGGCAGTGCTAGAACTGTGCCTATTTTTGCATTTGGTCTCTCTGGCACCCCCTTTCCCCTCTCCAATACTTCCGTCGAAAGGGTGAACTCAAGTACTTGGAACAGCTGTGCATGTTACGACCCCCAGATATATTTGAGAGACAGTGTACACATTAATTAAACTTGATGAGTTTGGCATTTGACTTGTATCATTATTAGTATGCATAATTATTAAGTTTGAACTTCCATCTCTGCTCTCCTCTGGCAGCAGAAATAATACTTTCCATTTGTTATGATAACCTCTCTAATTTTCAGGTATGCGACAAGTTAGTTTAGGTGAGCGTTTTTTGTATGCAAAAGTAGATTAGGCGTTGTTTCTATTGCTCTTATTCATTCTTAGGCTTGCATCATTTAAATTACCAATCTAGTTAAGCTAATATTCTTATATGTTACTAAGTAGTTCATGGTTTGTACTGAATACCGTGCATTTGAATTGAGAAAGAAGGATATCTACTAGTAGTGAAAAATTTTCCATCAAACCCACTTTATGAAATTCTCAATCCTTGATTAATCTCCCAGGTCCATTTAAAGATTTCAATCTGTTCTTAATTCCCTGACAGTGGTATATGAAATTGAATTGACATTTTGCAAGCATTATAAATGTGATGGAGCTGCATGCCTCCGCATGTTGTATGATGTTAGATTCAAGTCCTGTGATGGGTAAAATTGTAACTCACAAAGTATATGGAACAGAAAGGTGATATAAGTTTAAAAAGAATTTTAAGCGTAAAAAATGTATAACTTTTGAATTAAATGGGTTGTAATTATGAAATAAACTTTAAAAATATATTTACAGATTCTAAAACAATAATAATCATACCTATATAAGATTACTGCATACTGTACGGAATGTTCAACTTTTGAAATAATAAAGTTGAGTTATTTTAGATTGATACTGAGTCTCATACTTTAGTACCATAATTGGCCCTACTATTGGATGGGAAATAAACGGAGATCATCCGGCAGAAGTGTCCAAGGAAAATGCAACATCTATGAACCAACCAGGCCATACTATTGCAAAAAATATCAACTAAGCTGAATTCAAGTTGTTGGACTCATGACAGGAGTTAGAGGAAGTATCCCAAGTTTGTTTGTGCAATTCTGTAGAAAATTGCATCTTAAAAATGCATTTATCAAAACAGTTCCTCTTACCGTGATTAAAGCGTCACTCTCATATTAAACATAATTTGCATGACATTTAACATATCAACGTTTTAAACAACATTATGTCTATTTTTATGGACTTCTGTGATAATGTTAGATATGTTATTTATGAATTCAATTATGTGTCGGATATTATCCATCAATTTTATATCACATATATGATATATACACATACAGAGCAACAAACATGACTTTGTTACATCAATATATATATCTCACTGCAGAGAGTGAGCCTATCTATGACGTGAAAGAGAAGTGAACATTATTTAACATAAGAATATATGTTTTGAATCCCTTTTAGTAGAAACTGCTTATCTGTGTATATTTGTTACTTTACTTTAATTTAATACTTTGTTACTTTAATATTTTGCACCATGTTAAGTTCTGTGTGCAGTAGTTTTCAGTTGAAGGAAGCAGAGTTTTTCAATAAATTCTTTTTCTGTAAATAAAAATCACTGGAATTAATAAATTTTAATTTTGAAACAATAAATATGACTGACACATGAACTGACACAATGCTTTCTATCTATTTTTCAATAGAAAAAGCTGGTATGACATCACTATTGCATGTCCAGATAGGCAAGAAGCAAATTTCACCTTGTGGATATAACCAGGAGGGAAGGGGATTGAAGTATTTAAGAATGAACTTTTTTCTGGGGAGTATATTTCAAGATGGCTGCTATTTTTTAAACCTATTGACAATGTGGTGTGTGGTGGTTTTACTGATGGTGAGGAAACGAGAGAGCATTTTTGGGAATATCATAAGGAGGACTACAACAGCAGGATACACTCCATCACCTGTACAAATCTGTCTCTTTATAAGCAGCTGACTTCATAGTTTGTATACATGGAACATTGTGATATATAGCAGAAGGCAAAAATGTGGGTTAAATAAAGTTGACTATTTTTATATATAATTTAATATCATATCTAAACTATTTTTTATATTGATACAGAAGTCCTGCAGGAATAGATGAATTAGCTCCTTTCACAGAGACAGAACCTCCAGCTGCAGAGAGTGAGGCTTTGTATGATGGGAAAGAGAAGTGAGTATAAGTTAAGATAAGAATATATACCCTTAAGTAAATATTCATGCCTATATTTCAGATACTGCTGCCGGAATGTGAAGATTACTACATAGTGAATTTGCATAGTAAATGTTATAATTATTTACTTCATGATGTGGGAGAATTATGTATGTACTCATAGTTATTTTGAATTAACTTGTGTGCAGGTAAATTGACCAATGCTTGAATCTCAATCCATATATTATCAGCTCCATTAACATTCTCTTCAGCTTGATGTTAACAGTCAATTAAAGATATTGGGGGAACTTTAAAGCAAAATCCCTTCAAGAGCAGATAATTATCTTTACCATTATAAGTACTCTGGATCTTTCAGTACATTTCATAGAGGGAAGCAAAGTTTCAGTTTTTCAAAATCTAAATTTATGTCATGGTATGTGTAATACTCACTATTGAGAAAAAAGTTTCAGATTAGTGATGTTACTATTATTGAACTCAGAGCGGCTTTTAGATATATAACTTTATTTTGAAATTTGGGCCCCCATTATAGCAAAATGTGACTTTTCAGTTTTTATGTTGTTGAAATATTCCATGTGAAGGATCTTGCCTCAGGCACAGAAGGTTGGATATGAATATCCATGGTTCAAAAAGCAATATGCAATGGATTGTCGACTTGACAATTTTTAGAACTTCGGCCTTTTCAGAGTCAGAAAGTCATATAACTGGTAACATCCAATCGCTTCTCATTAGTTTATCACCTGCTATTTCACTTTGAATACAATTTTTGGAATCCTTTGATCTGATGAGTACCAATTCAAACCTGCTGTTGAAAATAACTCCTTGCGATAGTCAGCAAAGCCTAGAAGCATAGAAAGAGGAAATATGCATTGATGCCTCAAGAATATTACACCAGGGTAAGTCCCATCACTATTCAGTAGATGATTCGATTCCATAGGATTGAGAGTTGTATAGTTTTGCATAGTCAATGAAATTACAGGACTTCTAGTTCTTATAGTTGCACCATTCAAATTTAGGCAAATTTTATGAAACATGAAAGAAATGGCATTATTGGTAAGGTTTTTGGTGGTAGGAGCTCCATTAGGTTTTGCAATAGATCCATCAATGTAAACATAACTTCTGCTATGTGATGCAGTAATTTGTATCACAAATTATTTAAATGTAAAGAATGATAACAGTATGAATATGCATTTTTATGTGACATTGATTTGAGATGTTTGTTGATTGTAATTATTGTTGAGAAGTAAGTTTATACTGCCTTACTAAAACTGACAATAATAGCGTGCAATAATGCAGCGAGGGGGTGAGCTGTTTATCATTATTAGAGACGAGGAAGTTACGTAATGTTGGCGCGTTTTTCTGTAGAATTTGCTGGAACATTGTCCCTAGAGCATATGTATTCATAATTTTCATTGGATATAAAAATAGATGCTAATGTTGGCGCGTTTTATTAGCCAATAGCAGCTCAGTTATAATCTTTAGGCATATCGGGGTGTAGGAATATAAAAAGGGCTAGGTTAGAGATAGACCCGTCAGTTCACCGAAAATATTTGTATGCTACACGTCGCCTTCAGTACGTCAGTTCGTCGAAAACATTTGTACGTTACATGTCGCCTTCAGTTCAGCAGAAATATTGGTACAGTATACGTCGATTATCAATTCGCCAGTTACGCGTAGCAGAGTTATGAAAAATCTAAAGTGCTGTAAAGTTAATTATACAAAAAGTTGAAGTACACGAATTAAGAATGATCAGTAATGAAGTTATTATAACAGTTTCAGTTTGGCGAGTGTCAAGATCAATGTGTAAATGTGATAGTGAATGTGTTCGACAATAAAAGTGTAAAACAAATTCCTTCATCAGTGTTATCTTTGGATAAAAGACTCCTTTCCGTTTACACAACCTGTATAAAGAGATGTGCTCGACCAAAAAGATCATAGCTAGCCGGAGGACAGTAAACAAAAATTAAATAAAATAACAGTAGCATTCTTTCAAACAAACACTAATACTACTGCAAATTGCTAACACCAGATAGAGCTAACAAACCTAATAAAGAATCACGTCACAAAATGGCTTCACCATGTGGAGTAAACACATACACAAATAACATTATAAATTTACCATCGCAAATTGGCTTCCAAAACGTGGGGCTCAACAACAAATAAATATAATTTGAAGTAAACCACTTCATATGTAGCGTATACAAATCTTCAGCCTGGCTTGGAATTATAATCTCATCATTGAAATCTAGAGCCGATGGATTGTAGAGTAGAAAGACGTAGTCTTCCTCTTTAGTAATGTTGTCATCAAGGATAGAAGTGGTACTCACTTTAATTAAAATGTCCATTACAGTACAGTTTAGCCTAGGCTCTTGAGAGACTTGCCAATAGATAATGTCAGCTCCCTGCAATTTGAAGATAAAGCGTGAGCCAATCTAAAGAGAAGTTGTCTGTTATAGCGGTCTCTCACATCTTTAAAATCAATTCCCATTTCATCTGATATGATGTCTTACAGTGATGACTTCATTCATGAATTCCAGCATCTTGCAATTCTGATCAACCACTCGAAGAGTGATTTGATATATTAGGTTTGTACAATGACAAGTGAATATACCGGGTGTAACAAAAATTTATGGCACAAATTGCAGAATACATTCCTCACATGTAGAAGAAGAAATTATGTTATATGAACATGGATCTGGAAACGCTTTGTTACCCTGCTACAACTCATTTTCTCCAACTCATTAATCAGGGGAAACACACAAGAATAGAACGTACCAGCATACAACATGCAACTTTTTCTCACAGGAGATATTCAATATGCCCTCCATGAGCATTGATATATGCATCAACTCGCCATCGTAGTGAATCCTGGATGCGCTGATGTATCCCTGGAGTATTGCATTTGGTTTCCCAGCCTTCCATAATACGGCCATGGAGACTGAACATCTGGTACTGGGGTTCGATACACAAGAGCTTTCAAATGTCCCTACAAATAAAAGTCCAGTGGGTTTAGGTCCGGGGAGCATGGAGGCCAGACAATTGGTCCACCTCCACCTATCCATCTATCACCGAATCTTTTATTTAGAAGCCAACAGACATTAACACTAAAATGAGGAGGTGCTCCATCATGCATGAAGTACATATTTTGTCACACAGGTAAAGACACATCTGCTAACAGATCAGATAGAAAATTTTCCACAAAATTATGGTAACTTTGTCCGTTGAGCCTGGGTGGAAGAACATGAGGCCCTACCAAACAGTCACCAACAATGCCGGCCGAAACATTGTTAGAAAATCTTTGTTGAGGACTTGCTTCAACAGTTGCATGAGGATTGACATCAGCCCACATATGCCGATTGTGATAATTTACAATCTGATCTCATTGAAACGATGCCTCATCCGTGAACAGCACCGTTGCACTAAAATTAGGATGAACACTTTGTTGCATAAACCATTCGCAGAAGCGTACCCATGCAGGAAAATCAGCTGCTGATACTGCCTGCACATGCTGTAAATGGTATGGATACACCTGGACCTCGTGTAACACTCGCCAGGCAGTCATGTGGTCAATATTCATTGTTGCAGCTACTTGCCTTGTACTGAGACTAGGATTGTTGTCAACTGCCTGAAGAATTGCCGCCTCCCGTTGAGGTATCCTTGTCCTTCTAGGCCTCCCCCGATTGCAAGTATCAGGCTGAAATGCCCCATGTTTCCTAAGATGACAATCAATGGCTTCAAACGTTTTCCTTCATCCTAGAAATTTCTCCTGGTACAAATGTTGAGCGCAAGCGCCATTGCCTTCTGCTAATCCATACATCAAATGGGCATCTGCCATCTCTGCATTTGCATACATTGCCATTGCACGAGCCAAGTCTGTGATTAATTCTACTAGTACATAGTAACTCGTGCGCTTGCCAAGGTCATACTGCTCACTGGAACAGTTGATGTTAGCTGTAAACAAGCAATGACGTAAGTTGCAACGCAACAGGGACATGTAAATCAAAACACTGGCAGTGCACTTGTGATAATGGCAATGTAACCAGACATAACCAAGAGTGCATGTTCCCCATGATTCTAATGTTCTGTTCATGTGTGTTTCCCATGATTAATGAGTTGGAGAAAATGAGTTGTAACATGGAAACAAAGCGTTTCCAGACCCATGTTCATATAACATAATTTCTTCATCTACGTGTGAGGAATGTGTCCTGCAATTTCTGTCGTATATTTTTGTTACATTCTGTATATTGCTGGAGAACAAATAGGGCATTGTGCTTCATGTTTACTTTTTTCTACCTTGAAACACTTATACTTTAACGACATGCATCATTGAAGTTGCATTTTCATTTTGGTATTTCAGCTTGTAATAAAACACTGTGCATTAACTGTTAAGTTTCTGCTTCCTTATTCTTCGACAACCAAAATGCCAAGGGAACAGTGAGAGTAAAACATCGCTTTGCTTTGCCTCAGAGTGCAAATGCTGTGTTGCCACATCTCTGGTTTAATGTTACTAATGTATGAGTTGGTATGCTCTTTGACTGTAGGCAGTGTAACCATGTTGCCATAGCGAGTTGCGGTCGCAGCTAAAATGTAGGACATTACAGACTTTTCAAAAATTCCCCCCAGACACTGGACAAATTCTTAGAATGTAGGGCATATCCGGGAATTTCCGGACATCTGGTAACCCTGTGTAAAAACTAATGAATGTAGTTAGGTAGAATGTAATCAGAATGATAAAGCAGAATACTATTTTACTTCTATTTAATTTGGCAGAGATAGCTCTGTTTATCAAGATATTTCTTTTTATATGCAATTTCTGCAGCTTTGTGTTACAACTCTTGTTCTTCTTTTATCTTATTTTATGCTTGTAACATCAATAATTTCTCTGCTTTAGAATGGTGTATTTATGGCATGTGTTCATGTTGAGTTTCTTAAAACTGGGACTCGATATTGAAAACACTCAGAATAGACTATGAATGATAAAGGATTATTAGTGCAATTTTTTTTACAGATATTGTACTTTTCTTAAGTAATTCTCTGCTCACTTGGGAGGTATTTTTACAATGGCTGTTGCCTACATTAGTGGTTTTCATATGCTGGAAGTAGTTGCATGTGCTGAATAACATAGTCAAAGATTCCTGGAGCCTTTTAGTTCTGTAGGAAGTTTTTCATCAGTCATTTAAGAGAATTATGATGGATGATCAATTTTTTTTCTGAAATATATGCTTAATCAATGTGTTTTTTTCCCAAAAGTTGGACCAAAACACATCTTATTATGTTTTCTTTCTTTATCAATTAAACTTCACACATGAATATTGCTTGTATTTTCCATGTTCATTATTCATGCATGAGAATTAGCAATAAGTAAGGCCTATAATGGTAATAGAGTGGCCAATGGTAATAAATAAAGTAATTTAACTTTACTAAATACATACTCTAGCTGAACTAAAAGCCACATGAACACTTTTGATATAGTAGTATAAGTCTTAAATTTCTCCTAGAAGCTATCTTCAACCAAAGTAAATAGAAGAAAAGGGTAGACATTGAAAATCTGCTTTACAGAATGGACAGATTAATGTAATTAGGGACCAGGAAAAATAATGAAAAACTCATTTCACCACATTGTGATACTCTGTTTGCTACCACTGGACTGCTGAGACTTAGTTTAAAAAAATATTAAGGCCTTCCCTTTTATTTATGTTTATTTTATTTGAAAACAAATAATTCATTTTGAATAAATTACATCAAAATCAAGTGATCAACACAGAGAGAGAGAGAGAGAGAGAGAGGGAGAGGGAGAGGGAGGGCGGGAGGGAGGGAGGGAGAGAGAGAGAGATATTTGGACCATTATGCTATTATTTTTAAAAAAACGATTTAAATTCTTGAAAATGATAAGGAATTCTAGAGAGATTTCTACCAAGTTGTTTTGTATTCCTGTTCCAAGTAAGTTTCTCATCCAAATATTTTCCCAACATTTCATGGATAATTTTGCATTTATATCTGCCAAAATATGGTTGAGATAAGAGATAATTATGTCAATGTTACAATGATTTAATAATAATCTGTTTGGTGTGAACTACTGTGATACTTTGCTAAACACTTCTGCTTTTGATGTATTAATTATTTTTATTTAGTGTACAGAAACCTCATAAGCAATATTCATACTTTTTTTTTTACATAATTTGAAAATTATTTTTGATTTCTTTAATAAGGAAAGTTTTTTTCTTTAAAAAAGAATGCATTAATAGTATGGGATATAAATATTTACTATTTATCCAAAAATCCATATAAAACAGCAATAAAACCCTTTAAATAGTATGGTATGCATACAATATAATAAATGAACCAACTCGAGTTGCAGATTTAGCCTATTCTACAATTGATCTAGTGATATGGGATACAAATGCTTTGAAATATGAAATTCAGGCATTGAACACAGTTCTGTCAGATCATTATGCCAGGTACTAGGCTGGCTATTCCAGTAGGATATTGTGCCACAAAATAAAATGAAAATAAAACATACAATAAAGTTAGGCTTGCGAGTGATGTTAATTTAAGTTACTTAAATTTGTTTTGTTAAGTAAAGAAACATGGAAAAGTGAGTATCTGTTAAAATTCCTCAATGAAGCTACAAATATATTTTTGGATATATTCCATTTTTACTTTAAAACAGCTATACCAATTGTTGGAGTTTCAATAAATAAGCTAAATAATAAATGGATCACAGTTGGAATATGTAAGTCAGATTAAGATTCTCAATCAAATTTATGAAGGAAAATAAGGTTATGACAGAATTTAAGGCTTATTACTTGAAATATAGAAACACATATAATAAGGTTATTAAAGAGGCTGAAAGGTTACATCATGATAAAATGATTAAAAGGTCAATTAATAAATCTAAGTCCATGTGGCAAACAATTAGAAGTGAAATAAAATCTGAAGGCAGCATAAAAAGCAACCATTTTTTGGAAAGTAATGGTCAGTATGTAAGTGATCCTAAAGATATTTCTAAATTGTTTAATAAGTTTTATATAACCATTACAGAAAAGCGGTTAAAAATGCTTTCCTTAGGGACGAAAGACAGATTAAACTTAAAGTAGAATGAACATACTATACTTCTAATACCTGTAACAGTGAATGAAATAAAAGGTGTTATAACCAAATTGAAGAATAAAAGGTCAGCAGGAATACATGAGTATTCAAACTGCATTATAGAAAAATGCTCCTCATTTCTGATAGAACCATTGACAAATTTAATAAATCTTTCACTGTTGAATGGGCTGTTCCCTGAGAGGTTAAAAGAGTAAAACTAAAGCCTATTTATAAAAAGGGTAACAAAGAAGAGATAGAAAATTACAAACCAATATCAATAATTTTAACTTTTGCAAAGATATTTGAACAAATAATGCACAGAAGAATGGTATGCTTCCTTGCTATATTTAAAATAATAAATGATAACCAAAATGGTTTTAGGAAAAACAAGTCAACAAATACTACACTAATAGATTTTATTGAAAAAGTATATGATGCACTGGATAATAAACATTTAGGAATAGACATTTTCTTGGACCTTACAAAGGCCTTCAATTTAGTTGATCATGCAATGTTATTAGAGAAACTATCCATGTATGGTGTGAGGGGATTAGCCTTAAATTGGTTCAAGTCACATCTGGATAATAGGAAACAATCAGGAGAAATGGAATATTTTGATAGTGAAACTCGTGAAGTCAAAACTCGGCTTTCAGGTAGTAGCACAATTAAATGCAGGGTACCTCAAGGATCTGTAGTAGACCTCTTTTATTTATATTGTATATAAATGACTTAGTAGATAATGTAAATAGTATGGAAGGGATAAATTTAATACTTTCTGTGGATGATACAAGTGTTTCTATCAAGGGTGAGAACAAGAGCGAGGCAAATCTGCATATGGATAACAGTTTGAAATACATCCTGAACTGGTTCAATGCAAACATGCTAATATTAAGTAAAGAGAGAACAGCAGCTCTAAGCTTTCACAAGATAAGTAAAAATCAAATATACGTATCCAAAATTAACTCTGGGGAAATGTCAAATAAACTATGTAAAAAGGAATAAATTTTTGGGTCCAATATTGGATGAAAATTTAAGTTGGGAAACACACATAGAAACAGTGACAAAAAAATTGAGTAAAATGTGCTTCCTAATAAGGGCAGTCAAATGCACGTCTAGTGTAAATGTACTTAGGGCAGTTTACCTTGCATACATTCATAGTTTACTGGTATATGGTATTATTATCTGGGGAAATTCCAAACACAGTGTGAAAGCATTCAGAATACAGAAGAAGACAATTAGAATTATAGTAGATCTCTTTATTTCAACTAGCTGTAAACCATACTTTAAATGATTAAATGCTTTGCCTCTACCCAGTATGTACATATATGAAACTCTTGTCTATACAAAGTTCACTTAAGTTCCTACAAAAGAAATTCAGAAGTTCGTACTTATAAAACTAGTACCAAGCATAATCTATTTGTAAATACAGACAGGACTATACACTATGAAAATATCTTCACATATATTGTCCTACATCTACATATATGACAACCTACCTGAACACATAAAAAATATTGAACCACATAAAAAATTTAAAAGGATGTTATTAAACTTCTTTAAGGCCTAGAGCTTTTATAGTGTAGAGAATTTCTAAATCTGTAATTATTGTGATGTATGTTGTAAATGATGTATATACTTTTTGATGCATCCTATAACATGTACATGTTTTAATGAATGAATAATAAATGAATGAATGCATAATTGAATTTAGTAAAATCGGATCAGTTGTTATTAATGTTGTATCATTTGCACATAGTATGGATTCACAGGATATATTACAAGGTGAATCATTGATGAAAATTATAAACAACAAAGATTGCAAAACCGAACTTTGAGGGGCACCAGTACTGACTTCTAACTGTGTCTGAGCAATCAGATATCTTATAGGTATGACTATTAACTTATGTAAGTTCTTTCAACTCCATAATGCCTTAGTTTTTATGCTGGACAGTATCAAAGGCTTTAATTAGGTCTGAAAGAGTAGTACTTATATAACTATGTGCTTAAAACCTATTCAAATATTTCTGAAACAATTGATTCAATAGCTTTAGCTGAAGATGGCATGAATTTTAAACCATAGTAATCCAGTGCAAATAGTGTGAGTTTTAAAGTTTAGTGATGCAATGCAGATGGCATGAGGTTTAAACCTTATTAATGCAATAAGGATGATGTGATTTATATTTGATATGGCACTTCTAATGCATAAGTCATTAGACAGACTGCAGTCTGTGATTTTGAAGTGGTACATTTGATCAGCCCTAGTGAAATGTCCTATATGGTTGTAGATTTGCAGACAAATGATGTTCATGTATGGAGAAGCAAATGGGAACAGTAGGGAAGCAGAAGGGTTTCATCAGGTCAAGTATCCATGTAGGAGACATCTGACTCATACCATTTATCCAAATCTTTTCTAATGGTTAAGAGAAACAGGACCAATGGTACCATAACACCATGTTTGAGGATGGAGATTAACTGCACAGACTCCTGACATGTAAGAAGAGTATTTGATCACAGGGCTGAGGAGCCTTAAATAAGCATTCAATCACTTGCATGTGAAATAGGTGCCATGCAGAATAATGTTTAAAAAGTAATATGGAAACAGCAGCTTCACCTCTACATCCACAGAAAGCGCATGCTTTGACTCCTGCTGACTTTGCACCTCACATTATGTACTGTCAGTGATTACTGAGGCACTGTATGGTCAAACCTCATTTTTCTGCATATGTACTTTTCACCCATGAAATCTGTTTCACCAGAGATGGAATGCTGAATAGTCAGAATAGACATGTGTGGAACGATGAGTATCCCTGCATTGCAGTTATACAGGGAGAGCCAAAAATCTACGAACCACTTGCGCGGTGTTTTTCCTGTCTGTGTCCTCGGCGCTCGTTGCCATCTGCCACTATCATAGAAAGGCATGGATGAAACCACACAACATTTTTAAAACTACTTTTAAAGGTTTTACTTACCAACTTTATAAAAGGAAATGCTGAAACTGGCCACCGCCATTGTCCATACATTTTTGGCACCTCTTTAGGAAACTATCCATCATGGATGGTTGCCAGTTTCAGCATTTCCTTTCATAAAGTTGGTAAGTAAATCCTTTAAAAGTAGTTTTAAAAATGTTGTGTGGCCTCATCTGCACCTTTCTATGATAGCGGCAGACGGCAACGAGCGCCAAGGACGCGGACAGGAAAAAACACTGCGCAGACAGTTTGGAGTTTTCTGGCTCACCCGTATTAGGTGCTATCATAATGGATTTTCAGTGAACTTGTGGGTATGCATAGTCAATTATTATTTAATAGGCTCATTTATTTTTACAGCTCACTTATTGTGCTAAGAGTTTTACAAATTTGATTGTCTACTGCATTTTGACCCTGGTCACTTATTCAGTAGACAATCACTACAGCTTATTTACATTTTACAATTTCTTGTCACTAAATTATCTTTCTCTTTTTTTCAGTTTTTTTTTTTATGTCCCATTTCAGCTTTTTTTTCACTTTCCATTTATTGATTACTTAACCATCACACATTCACTATAGTTTTCCATTCAAAGTAAGATGCACTACCTCTTACTTTTCTCTTTCCACTGTCCAAAGCCATTTATCTTTTACTTTACACAAAAACTTCTAGCGTCCTTGCATATCATTTCAATTATAAGTGTATTTCTATCCCCCTTCAACCACTTCTTATTAAAAACTTCTTTTCTCCAATTTTCTGTTCCTTGGCACTTAAATACTATATGTTCAATGTCTTCATTACCACCACATATCGGACATTGGTTCTGAGGAATACCCTGTCTTAGCCCTTTTAGCCTCCATGCTCCGGTTCTTAACCATGCAATAGATTCTCTCTCTTCTTTATTTACTATGTCTATATATTTTTCCCTACCGCATGTATTTTTCATTGGCCTATAATAAACTAATGAGCTCTTTTTGGCAATCTCACTGAACATGATTTGTATTTCTATATCTTCCAGTCTTTTCCTTGCCTTTTTCCAAAAATGTTTTACGTTATTTTCTCTCCTTCTCCATATATCTCCTAACCCATTTTTCTCCAAAATATTCCATAATTTACTTACCCATCCATCATTCATTAAGCTATTCTCTTGGTATTCAATACATTGTCTTAACACATTACTTTTTCCTAGATTTAAACTTCTGAACCAAAATTTCAAAGCTCTTTCCATTATCTTCCCCTTAGTTGGCACCCTGTCCATCTCTAATTATGCTACCTGTCTTACAATTGACTTCGGTAGCCCTAGTATTTCTCTACAAAACATCCTGTGCACCACATCTATACATTCCCATCCTCTATCTAATCCCCATATTTCTATACCATACATCATTTTTGCCTCCACAACCATCTCATAAACTTTTTCCAGCCATTTAACATTTATATTAGGTATTTTATATTTGCAGCTTCTAATTGCTGCCATCGCCCCTTTACCTTTTGCCAATGCAAACTTCTTTTGTTTCTCCCATTTATTACCTCCATCTATTTTTACTCCTAAATAGATACAGTCACGCACTACCCTGTAATCTTTATTCTCTCCCTTCCACTTTTCATATTTGCCTAATTTTCCCCCCTTTTTGAAAATCACAATCTGTGTTTTCTCTTGATTCACTTTTAACCTCCATTCTTTACAATATACATCAATTGCTTGTAATGATTGTTTTAAACCACTTACTGTAATAGATCCTACCACTAGGTAATCTGCAAAAAGAAGTCCTGGAATTTCGATGTTGTTAATTACTGGTGCACAGTTATTATTCCTTCCAATTTCTAGTAAGACATCATCTATGTATAAATTAAATAAAACTGGACTTAACTTACATCCTTGCCGAAGGCCTTTGTTTTGTGGAATTTCATTTGTTACACAGCCTGTCTCCACCCTTACACAGAAGGTGTTCTCAAAATACAGTGCTTTAAGAATATTCACCAATTGCTGACTTACTCCCTTACACGCTAATTTATGCCACAGAAGTTGTAGCTCAATTCGGTCATAAGCCTTCTCTAAGTCTACAAAAGCCATATACAATTTACCCCTTTTTTCTTTGAAATATTTGTCTGCTAATGTCTTTATAATAAATAAATTATCAATTGTTCTCCTTCCCTAGTACAGCTCACTTAACTGCACCAGTGTAAACAATGTTTCTGAAGGACATACACCCCAGGTTATTGGAATATATCTCACTAGTTGTTTGCCAATTTACCTGGTTCCTAAATGATGGGGCCCTACTCACTTTTCACATGGTACTCATGAATGCATTAGTCAGATGTTCCTTGAAAATAGGATAGGAAGGGGAAGTCCTGGCCAGCTCATTCACCTGATCTGACCACACTTGACTTTTTTTCTTCTTGGATCTGAAAAATTCTGTATGTGAGACACCTGTAGAAACTGAAAAGGATCTCTTTGCAAGAATTCTCACTGTCTGTGACATCTTTAAAATGACTCTGGGGTTATTCGACCAAGTACCATAGAACTTAGTGCAATGTTGTCATGCCTGCATCACAACTGGGGGATGTCATTTTGAACAAACTATTATATATATAATTTTTTTGTAGGTTGTGAAATATTGCAGGAAAATAAAATGAATATACCTACAAACAGATTTGCCAAGTCTCTTTTGCAATTTTCATAAGTACCCTAAAACAATTTTGACTTATAATCTGTGACTCAGCCATTTCTTGCCCAGGGTTCCTTATCTAAAATTGATACATTTGCCCTTCTAAAGCATCCCTGAATGTCTGTATCATCATCATAGAAACATAACAGATTAATGCTTTGATCAAGATTATTTATTGTTATTCGATCTTAGAATGTGAAATGAGAACTGAAATATTTGTTTTTAAGATAGCATTCATTAATATGAATGACCAGATGTTTTTATTTAGTAGTCTGACTCCAATTTGAGTTTGCCAAGTAAAACAGAATAATGGATATAATATAAAGCAATATATAAATGTAATAATATGAATGCATAAAAATAGCTATGATGAATACAGAACAATACAGTATATAGTTTTTTTTATTGTTCCTCAGTGTTTCTTTGAGATGAAAATGTTATGCTGGGTTTTTTTTATATCTTTGGGTTGGGTAGGTAAGCTTAATAATATATTTTATTGGCTATTTAAAGCAAAATCTAATATAACTTTCAGTTTCTCAAAGCATTAATGCACTGACAAATTTAGCTGTTTACAGAATTAACACATTTGAGTAATTAATGTTAATATCATAACCATCACAGTAATTGTAATGTTATACTTTTTCTCTGAATTTGTTAAACCAGTGAATCATCTAATTTCTGGTTGTTATTGATCTATACAGAGCTTTGCTGCTAATTTTCTTTGACATATTGTGCAATTCTGCAGCCTAAGCATTTCTGTTTGTTATTATTTGAAAGCAGATTGTGCTAGGGATGTAGCAAAAGCACTGAGTATGGTATGCAGGATAAAGGAAAAAACACAACACAAAGCAAAGAATAACAGCTTTTTAGTGCCAACTAATTACAGGAATTCTAGCGCTTTGCTTTGAATTTATTGTAGGTATGTGCACATCATCATTCTATAATTTTTCTTTTCAGAAGAATTCCCATTCCTTGCTTATTGTGTAGTGGCTTATTTCAGGGATGAGCAACCTAATGTTCACAATTTCATAGGATGCCTACTTTTGCATCATGTGAAATGCCAACATCAGCTTCTTTTTCTTTTTTTGGTACATTTACGAAGTATTTACAATTTTGTTTTTCTTGCTCCCTGATGGTGGTTTTCTTTTTTCCTACTTTTCACTGTAATGCCTTGTTGTGCACTGTGCACATAGAATCTAAAGGTTACTATAATTTACAGATAACCAATGAATCTGACAGAGAAGCTTTTGAATTTGTTTTTGGTATGCTTTTTAAACACTTTCATTTTCAAACTTTGACCAAGATGATTATCCCTTTGTTTCTTATGGTTAAAACTTGTCTGTTTCATATTAATTTATTTATATGTTACTTATTTGAGCTTTAAAGCTTTGTTACAGATTTTTGAATGCTTAACTATATGTAAATCTTGCATTCCAGTGAAATCCTGTCCCCCAGCCTGGAAACGCCCTGATCCTGGTTACGTCATCTCTTCATCAACCCCCTCAACAGAGCCAGCTACAGCTACGACTTCAACCATCAGCTGCTAAACTTTGAAAATCCAATAAGGAACATTTCTTTTCTTTTTGTTTAAGGATACAGATGGTATACTCTACACGTTATGTTCTTAATTACTTATTTAAAATTTATTTTCATTAGCTTTGTGTGCCTTCACACTTGTCACCTTTACAGGGTTATGAATTTTATGTATCAAGTCCCTATCTGATATTATCTTTCTCTTCTTGAATAGGTGCATTAAAATAGTGGGATTACAGCAATATACAATAATTTTATTGTGAAGCAAAAGAGAATGTGTTGCATTTGCTACAGTGGCCTGTAGGAACAATGCAGTAAAAACCAAAACTAATTGCCTTTAAACAACACTACCAACATTACTTGAATGTGGGCCAGAGATTGTATATACCTAACACCCTCATTTAATCATGACCTACATTTAACAACTTGTAAACTTCCAATATTTGTAATACATTTATAATGCTTTTCCTTTGCCAAACTTTTAGTAAGTATATCAGCTGGCATTTCATCACTTGGCATGAAAAATACTTTCAGCTCACTGTCTTCTGATAGTTCGCTTATATAGTGATATATAACTTGTATATGTTTTGTTCTGTAGTGGAACACTGGATTTTCCACTAATTTGGTGGCCCCTTGGTTGTCATTATATACCTTTACTACACCAGGGTTCATTGACATCTGACATGGTAGACCCTTTCATAAACAAGCTCTTTGCTACATTCACATAAAGCTATATATTCTGCTTCAGTTGAGCTAAGTGATACAGATCTTTGTTTCTTAGAAAACCAACTAATTGGCCCTCCACCAAAACTCAGTACTACATCAGAATATGAATGCCTGTCAATTGCACAGCCTGCCCAGTTAGCATCTGCATATGCATTCAAAATTATGCTGCCCTTTTTATACACATAGCAAAAAGCACTAGTACCTTATAAGTATGTTAGCACTCATTTTACTCCTTTCATATGCTCTTTTCTATTGCAACTGTTAAATTGACTTAAGTAACTTCAGAATAAGCTATACCAGGTCTTACACATGCAGCAAGATATATTACAGAACCTATTATCATTTGTAATTCCTCATTTCCATCCCCTTCACTTGATGTCATGTTTAGCTTCAGATTTATTTCTAAAGGTGTCAACATGGGGTTACATCCTCCATACCAAAACTGTTTAGAATTTGCTTAAAATGTTTTTGTTGGTCAAGCTTAATTATGCCTGCTTTTCTATCCCTTTGAACTCTGATTCCAAGACATATTTTATTTCACCCATATCTTTCATCTTGAAATTCTTTTCAGTTTCTTGGTTTCCTCTTTTTTACTAGAGAAAATGTATAAATCATCCACGTGAAGACCTACTGCAACAAAATTCTTTTATTTTAATATTTTTCAAATATTCCTTTAGCTTTTGTATAAACACATGGATCATATTTTGATCTATTGAAACCAATATTTATTAAGAAATTATGGATCCTTGTATTCTATGATCTAGTTGCCTGCTTCAAATCATATATGCCATGTTGAGTTTACACACCTTATCTTCATTTTCATGTTTCACATGCATATACAGTTGCTCCATAAAATTTCCTCATCCAATTCCGCTTTAGGAAAGCAGTTGTAATGTGTACATGATCAATTTCCAAATCTAGTTCAGCAGCAAGTGCAAACAAAATTCATAATGAAGTTATTCTAATCACCAGAGCAAAGTTTTACATAAAGTCTTCTGAAAATCTTATTAGAAACCTCTAGCTACTACCTTGCTTTGTGACGTATGGAACCATCAGCTCCAACCTTTTATTTAAGAGCCCATTTAGATCTTACCATGTTCTTGTTGTTTGGTCTGCCAACCAGCTACCGGGTGTTGTTTTTAGAGATTGCTTCTAGCTCCTCTTTCATTGCACATTCCCAGAGATCCTTATCAGCTTTTTACAAAGCTTCTTCATACATTTCTAGGTCCTGAAGATCTGCAAGAGCTAAACATTGATTCTTATCCTGTACACCAAAAGAACATTTTTTATACACAAAATCATGTGTTCTGGTAATTTTCCTATTTCTTTTAGGATACCTACTCCCCACAACAACCTGATGAGGTAGCTCCAAAACCTTGAATCCATCTTCATCTTCATCTGGTTCATCAGCATTACTGCTAGCATTATTCATGATGATAGTATCAATATCTCAGGTGACTCTGTAACACTTGTTTGACATTCATGTTCTTTATTCTCAAACACCTCTTTTTCTTGAACCATTGTTTCTGATTCTGGAAACACAACATTTCTAGCTCAAATTAGCTGTCTAGGATTCTCTTCTCTATTAAGGTGATATCCCTTTGTATTTTCTTCATACCTGATCGTTAAACATTCTGAAGACCTTTTATCTAGCTTCTTTGTCATTTGCTTTCGAATATACATTTGTGTCCTACAGCCAAATGTCCTGAGACATGACAAATCAATTTTCTTCCTGTCCAAACCTCCTCTGGCAATGCATCCTCAACAGCAGCAGTTGGACACCTTTTTTTTTTTAAACATGCAGCTGTGTTCATTGCTTCAGCCCAATACCTTCTGTCAAGCCCTGCATTAAACAGCATATATCTTGTCTTTTCCATAAGAGTTCTGCTTGTCCTTTCAGCTACACCATTTTGCGAAGGTGTTCCAGGTATTGTTGTCTGGTGCAGGATACCCCTTTTTCTTAGATAGTTTCTAAATTCATCACTGATGTATTCTCCACCACTATCAGATCCCAAACCCTTAATTGTTGTACCTTTCTGATTCTCGACCATGGCTTTGAAATCAAGATCTTTGCTAAAAACCTGACTTTTTCTACTTAGCATATACACAAAGTTTTATCTGCTATAGTCATCTATGAATGTGAGACAGTATCTGGCTTTGGCTCATGAAGCTTCCTCCATTGGTCCCATTAAGCCACTATGAACTAGTTCTAGAACATTTTTTGCTCTGTTGATACCCTTGGAAGGAAATTTTTGCTATGTTTGCTTCCCCTCTAAACATGTTACACATGGTTCGTTATCTGCATTGTCATATGAATCTTCTGTAACCAACTCTTTAAGAATTCACATACTTTTCTGCTCAAATGATCTAATCTTCTGTGCCATAAATTATAGTTGCTTGTGTTTTTTTCTACAAAAGTCCTCACTGACTCTTTTTTAACCTGATCTGCAATATACAGTCCATTCTTTAGCTTTCCTGTTATCTCTGGCTCAGCTTTTATATGAATTACATCCTTCATACATCTTACATCCTTGTTTATAAAAATTACAGTGTAACCCTTTTCAGCAATTCTACTGACTGATAACAAATTTGTAGACAAAGATGGAACATACATTACATCAACTACAGTTTTAGGCTTTTCTTCATTTAATTTTTTAAAAATTACATCAGCATTACCTTTCCCTGCTGGCATAACGATTTTGTTGGGAACCATGTGACTTGTTGCTCCGGAGTCAATTACCCACGAAACTTTCCTGCCACATGAAACCAAAGCTGTGACAAGAAGTGTCTTTTGATTCTTCTTGAAAATTCCTAACTTGTTAGATGTCTGGTCCCCCTTATTCTTCAACTTATGGCACTCCAATTTAATGTTCCCTTGCTCTATGCAATTGTAGCAGACCTTCTTTGCAGCCTTCTGCAGTGTTGATTTCTTTTGGATAACAGCACTATATTGCCATCATCTCCTTTTGCATGTGTGCAATTGTATTCTTCAAGCAGCATCAACTTAACCTCCTCTGAAGTTGGATTTTTCCCCCTTGATATGGCATTGGAATCATATGGTCATATTCACACCATTTGCTAGTGCAAAAAGCAATCCACTTAGCTTCAACAGCTTCTCCTATGTCTGCCAACTTCTGTGTGGTTTGCATGATATCAGCAATGTATTCCTCCATAGATTAAAAATGCATCTGCTTGCAAATTATTAAATGTATTAGCAGCTGGAGCACATCACTCATACTCTGTCCCTCAAAAGTATTTTGTAAAGTACCCCATGCTTCCTTCACAGATTTTGCATTTGCAATATGCACGTAAGAGATGGATTTTACACTAAAGCATATTTTTGCCAAAGCACGATTGTCCTTTTCTTTGCTAGGTGCCGTCACCCCTTCATATCCATCCACCAAGCCCCACAGCCCTTCCAACATCAGAATCATTTGCATTGCAAATTTTCATGACAAATAATTTCCTTGTCCATCTAGCTTTTCGATATTAGGCGCTTAACTGGAAATGGCCACTGACATTGAATTTGAAGCTGTATTCACTGTTGCAGTGCTCATGGGGTTTGTTTCACAGTTGTATCCATTTTTGGCATGGTTGTGCGTTATTATCATAATATCACTGATTCTGAGTTTTCCGCACAGATATTAATGCTGTCATGGCTCGTACTTACTTTACTAGGCCCATAACCTGTTAAAAGGTGCATTAAAACAGTGGGATTACAGTAATTAAGTTTATTATGAAGTAAAAGAGGATGTGTTACATTTGCTTTGGCAGCCTGTAGGAACAATGCAGAAAAAACAAAATTAATTGCCTTTAAATAACACTACCAACATTATTTGAATATAGGTCAGAGATTATACATATCTAACAGCAATTAAATTTTTCTAGGTTTAAGGTGTGACCTATCAGAGACTTCAACAATTTTTTATGTGTGTTCTTGCGCATAGAGAGTCTCACGGCCCGTGTATGGTAGGTTTTTGGAAACAACTGTTTTTGTAACATTTGTCCAAGAGGTGAAACTTTACGGTGTCTTGTGGTTTAGTGTTTTATTAAGTTTTATGATAATAATATTAACCAGTATTATTCTTGTATTGCTCTATAGTGTGATGTTACGTTGTTTTTTCTTTCAGTTCACTTAAGTTAAAATATCACGGTCTTGTTTGTGATCTGATCTTTAGAAATACTGAGTGGATGCTATGATGTTATTGAATGTTGAGTATTTTTTTCACTGTTGTGAATTTGTATTTTGATTTTCCCTGACAGCAAACCCCTTTGTGTGACCTGGAAGGAGTGTGCGAGCACTATTTTTAATAAATCATTTTGTTTTACATTTGAAGTATAATACACAGATATGCTATGTTCAGCTCACAACATATTTTGTTGTTATTGATTGTCAACATATGAATTTTTAATAATTTGGGATACCATCTTTTGTTATTCATTTGTGTCCTGGCATTTTACTTAACATTCTGTATACTAGCTCCCATAAATTGATTGCACAGCAGTGCACTATAACTTTATGCTAATTTGTGAAAACACACAGATTCTCTATTTCGATATGCAACTAATGACTCAGCAACTATGCCTGTACCACACTTGTTTTAGGTTAACCAGATGTCATGGTTCGACCCTACCTTGCATTTTTTTTTTCTTTTCTTTTCTTTCTTCAAAATTTGTGTTACCGATTCATGTTTCTCTCACGTTGTTATGATGATGCTTTTGCTCGTCGACCCTAGTCTCTATTCAGCACTAGGGCCCCCCCCCTAGATTTTCCAGTGGTTTTAGGCAATGTAAATCCAGTTGATTCATTAATCCTTATGTGTTATACATTGTATTAGTACTGTCTTTGTTGGACCAACACCCCTTTTGCTGCTGATTGTACCCCTTTTCCTATGCCCCTACCTTGACCACGCCCCCTCCCATCTTTCAGTTCCCATATTGCTTTACTTCCTCTACGTTTTACTAGTCTACTTTTATTTTTTTCCAGAGCTATCCATGGGTTGTGCAATTTTAGGCTTCCTTCCTATGCCACACGTGTACTCACCGACAATGGTTTCGGCCACTCCAGGTGCTTCATTGAGGGCTCTTATTTGAAGACACTGCTCCAGCACTGTATTTGCCTTTGCATCCTGCGCTAAGCGGACTGCTTTCCTTCATGGACATTTTTGGACACAATGGCATGCGTGCGTCCAATGGCCGTTGATGACGGAATGTGGACCTTCTTGTTTAGAGATTCTGCTGTATCCTGTGATCATAGACTTAACAGGTCTACCTCTCCTATGTTCATGTCTGCATGGACGCTTCAGTGACAGCGCCTATTCTTCTGCTCACCAGTTAAATGTGAAGTGCCATTGTGCTTAGGTGATCTTCTCAGGACTTTCATGTGCTTGGTATAATGGTGACTAGACTGTTCTCACTTTGTGTCATGGTGAGCACTAACGCTCTCTTTTGTGTTCCTTTTTCATTTTCCTTCCCTGCTTGCCTGCTATTCTCATTTCCCCTCCTAACTTCGTTCTTATCACGTCCTCAGCTGTCCGTTCTGCCTGGCCCATCAAATGTAATGTCAGTATATGTTTTGATTTTTTCCCTCTCAGTTTAGAAATCCTGACTTTTTATTCCTTTTTTCGGTATTAGGTCTCATCACATATTTGAACAAATGGGTTTTCTTGGCATAGAGGAGGCTGTGACGGTTATAGTTTTATTGTACAAGAATGTGATAAATGTAATTTCATAAAGTTCGAGATATGTAGGACAAAATTTGTTTACGTAAATCCATGACATTGGCTTTAGAATTCTTGTGAGACATTTCCCAGATGCTTATGTAAGCAGGGGTTATGATTGTACCATATGACTTTTAGGAGAGTGTTCACCTAATGTTCGAGACGTTGGTGGATTATGCAGATCATGCTGACGCCCGCTTACGTCAGTGCTGTCTAAAGCACTAGTCAGCATACTCCTCAGCTATTTAAACTTAAGAATTTCTTGAGGGCTGAAGCTCCGCCTATGACTTGTCTAGCAGGACTCTGTGGCGGTTATCTCTTTAAATTTATTTTTTGCTAGTTTACAACTTCAACATAGATCCTAGGCACAGCGAACATGGAACGCCGAATGTCTTCCATCCACCAGGTAAACCCACAAACTGTCTAAACTCTTGCAATGTAGTTTAGATTAGTTATTAGAAAGATTAAAGCTTCTCTTGACATCAGAATTATACGTCTGATAGTGTCATCCTTTCACCACCCTTCCAGCTACCTGCAACCTAGAACACTCTCAATGATATCCCTGGGCTACGTCCCCATCCTTGTCACTTTTGGTATAGGTGCTGGTTTCGGCAAAAAGTAAATTAAATGGAGTTTTATTTATGGCTCCTTAACTGCTGTGGGCCTTAGCGTTCCATTCTATATTTGGCGTGAAAGGCCGGTAATTTTGCTCAGAGGCCTCTTTATCAGGCTTGAGCTTCTTTTACGTGCCATAAATCTATGATATGGGATCACCGGCTTTACTTCTCTCCCGAAGGAAACCATGCTCTCCACTGGGTTTGAATCCACAACCTCAAGAACTAGAGGCTAGAATGGTAACCACTATACCACAGAAGGTGATCGGTTTAGGCAAAGTGACCTTACATCACAAAATGCTTAAATTAGATTATGTGGACATCAATTGATGAAACATTGCCATATTTACTATATTTGAAAAATTGATACACATTACAATTCATTTAATGATAACAATAGTGATTGTGATGATATAATGGTATTCATTTTCAACTTTGTACTCTGGATGTTTACAAGATGAAGCCCTGCTAATGTTTTCTGTATGACTACAGGCCTGTATATCAGGTTAGTTTGTATAAATTTTCAAGGAGGGTGTAGTGCACACAACATTTAATGAAGTTTACATTCTATAAAAATAAATACAGATGCTGAGGAAGTTGCATGCAAAATTAGAGGATATGATCACCTTTGGAAGAAGTATTTTTGCACTGAGAAATATACTCCTAAGGTTGGGCTATACTGGAAAACTTCAAAAAGCGCGGGAAAGTGTTAATGAATTTCGTGATATCAGAGTCAAACAACTGCATTACTTCAGGGTGATAAACAATAAGAAAATGAGGGCCGTACTATGCTTTGGTTTGCAGAATTATTGGGCTAATACATAGTATACTTAAGTACCGGTACTTCTGCATTCACTTGCCAACATCCTGATGGCAAACCCAATGTTTGACTAGCCAGTGAAATGAAGACTCTCCCTCTATGCATGAATGCGACAAACAGCCATTCTACCCATATAACTTCGGATGATTAGAGTGATGACAGCACCCAAGGACTGCAAGTAAAATTTCCCAGAGCCAGTACCTTATTCTTGCAGAATGGGAGTGTGGGCTTATCCCCATTACTAATATCCATTTTAAGTCACAGCAACTAACATTAATGACCTGAACTATAGCAACTATGAGAAAAGAGTGAAAGAAAGACTAATTTCCAGCCTTCCTCCAGCCTTCCTTTATCACTGATTGCAAACCTACAATGTGTTGTTTAATAAAGCACCTATTGCAAGTTCTAGAAGAAATGACATGAATTCCTGGCTGAAAGGAAACATTCCCACAGAAACAAACAAAGAAAGTATGAAAAAAGAAAAGAAGAATGTTAACCTACTTACAAGCGAGAGAGCATTATTCAGACACTTAACCATTCTGTTTCACACATACCATATAAGCAGGAGCCTTCTGAGCCTCTCACCCTGCTTCTCCTTCCAACTAGACCTAACACTACCCGTTATCATCCATCCCATTATACCAAGTGGGATGGCTCAGACGACACCTGTGAACCGCATTCAGGAGATCCCGAGTTCGATTCCGGGTGGCTGCACACTCTGACCATGGGATTTTCATGGTTTTCTTCTGGTCGTCTAGGCGAATGCTGGGGTCGTGTATTCAACCATGATTTCTCCTTTCCCTCTTCGGGTTCGATAGTGCAGCTAGTGTTGGGAAGATGGCACGGTTGCTGCACTTTATAAAGGATTTCTCCCGTAAAATTTGAGTAATATAAGTTTTGTTTCTTATATACTTCATTTTTCTGCTCTTTCTATCTTGGCTGGAATATTTCCTTTTTGACCCTGTCTTTGGTCTACCAGTAGAAACTTCTACTAAGTCATGCATTTCTGTGTCTGAAGTTTTCTAAAAAATAGGAAAAATTATTATTATTATTCTTATTCTTATTATTATTATTTTATTAAAGGGAAGTACAGTTAATTAATAATTTTTGTATAATGTGATTTAGCTATGTAAAATTAACACATCTGAAGTGGTTTTGTGGCAGCCAAGAATTATAGGGCTCCTGGTGAAGGCAATATTTTGGATCTCATTCCCACATTTGACTGATTTTCAATAGTTTCTTTCAAAGAGCATATGGCATTTTGTTCTGTTATATCAGTTTTCTAGGTTAAAGGTATGCAACTAAAATCTTAATACTTAAGGAAAACCTAGGAAATACACCTGGAGGGTGTAATTTAGCAACTACAGGCTCATTTGTCATCATATTGTATTGTGATAAATCATATGTAATAATTAATACAAGTTAATAATGCATACCACATATTTGTGTAAACTGTAATGTGATGAAATCATTTTGGTTACTTTTTACTAGACTCAGTGCTATAAGGTCTCTTGATTGCCAGTTATTTGGCTGAGTTTAAATGGGGATAGTGACTGCAGGTATGAATGCCCCTCTGTTATACTTTTCACTTTGCTAAGATAGTAAGGCATTAATTTCAGACTAATTTTATTTCCTAAATGTAATAGCAAGCTTTACCTTCAAGCAATGGTTTTCTAATAAAAAGAAGCATTGCAGTTTACTGACTTTTAGCAGTTGTTTCTTCACTACCAGAATCATTCATTTACACCGAGGTACATATTGCTCCATTGCTATCACCTAGACTTAAATATACTCAATCACTGTGAAGTATTTTGGTACACAGAACAGGAGTAGGAGGTTAAATACAAACTGCAATCTCATGTTCCAGGGACAATGAAGTTCTAAGGTTGCATAGATAATAAAGTGGGAATGCACTCAGCAGGAATCAACAATCATCAAAATTGGCAAACCAACTGCACATTGCTGCATGATCACTTGATGAGTAATTCATACTACACAAAAGGCGGCTGGCCAGTTGATGCAAAACTTGAGTTTAATGATTGGTGTTTGCTAAAAATGTATTTTGAAAGAAGGAATACAGAGAAAACACGCACAAATAATTTTTTGCAAAGAGTTTAAGCATTTAACTACCAGATGGAGCAATAATATAAAAACGTCTATTTTAGTACTTGGTCAGTTGATGCATAATACCATCCTATTACTTAACCAAAATATCTATTAAACTAACTAGTGTCTCTTTCTTATTTTTTTCAAGTATATAATACATTCTCCCAGTTTAATTGACATTATCCATTTCATTTTAACTTAAAACTATCCTAATGTCATAATCTAATCCATCATCACATATTTTCTGAATAATGATTGACATCTTCATTTTAAGCCATTTTCCTTTGATCAAAGTTTTCCTCCAACATTGGTTCCTCTAGATTCAAACCAAATATGAATTACTTCCTCCTTTTGCATATGGGACATACACCCTGCTCATACTTTCCATTATGATCTCTTGATTTCCAAATCTCCAGCCTAAACTCTTTCTATTTTCCTGCATTTCTCTACACATTTTTTCCTTAAACTTTTATTTAAATTTCTTTGTAAAATATAAGTGAACTATTCTCTCATAATAAAGCCAGCTTAGATTGTCTATCAATATCTTCAAACAGATCTTACTTCACTCCAGAATCCATTCCCTAAATGTTCTCTGTGTGACCATGCATCTCCCATTCCATTTATTGCTCATTTATCTTACTTACCAAATGGTTAATAATCTCATTATTTGTTTGGAATTTAACATAGTGGTAAAAACTTGCTGATGTTTTAATGATTTATCCCTCGAGACCTACCCTATTTCCAATCCTCTCACACTCACTTTTCCTGTTTCTAATAGAGTGCTAAATTTGCAGAGTTTTATAGAACTTCCAAGAGAATCTCTTGAAACTTGATTGGAATCCCATTCAGTTTCTTCCACCCTTTATCCACCCCATATTTCTGAGCCATACCTCCATCTTGACTCAACCAATTGCACATAAAGTATTTGTAAATACTTGTTATTTATCATAGGTGCTATATCTGAACACCTCCTCACTAGCTTCAGTGCTAACTTTGATAGTGCCATCTACTTAGACTTGTCCCATCAACCATGGCTAATTAATGTAATTCTTAAGTAGAGAAACTCCTTAACTATGCATATAAATTTATCCACAAAGTTGTATTTTTTAGTTCTCTTAGTCTGTTTCCCTTCTTAAACACAATTATTTTAATTTTATCATCATTAACCCTCAAACCCCATTCATTACAAAAAATTATAGTTTCATTAATAGCTGATCAAGTCACTATAAAGGAGTAAGATTAATTACTGGAATATGTTCATTTACCATTTTTGAAGTAATAAGTATGTTATCTATAAAGAGGTTTAATAGAATAGATCTCAACTTATACTTTCATCTAAGTTCTCAACCTTTATTAACCTCTTCAGTTACCTTACCATTTTATACAAAATGTATTTGTGTTGATATAATGCCTGCAAATAGGTGTACTAACTCCTTGGTTATACCAATTCTGAGCAGCTTATACCACAAAGCATCATGAATAACTCTATCCCATGCCTTTTCATGGTCCACTAAAACTGCATAGCCTTCAACACTTATGTATGTGATATTTATTTATGTAACTGTAAGTTTTCTCTGGCTTCTAATCAGGTAAATGGATGGTTTGAAACCAATGTCTCAATGGTGTTCATCTTCTTTATCTTTCATGATAAAAAGCCTAGACACCTTGTTGGCAACCTGTTGTCTTCCAAGATTTTAGAGCATTTCACAGCGCTTCTACCAGGTCCATGCTTGAATTAAGACATAACGTGTGCACAAACTACTATAAAAAGTTTCCTATCAGGTCTGTACTTAAATTCTAAATATTGTGTTCACAAATGTTATAAATAGTTTCCTACTAGGTCTGTGCCTATACCTTAGTCACAGTAAATCCAAGTTGCTTCATGGCCAAGAAATTCATGTAAACCAATTAGATTTCAGTTCACATCACTCCTCCGGCACTATGGATCTGGACTTCCATTTCTGTCAGTTTATCCTAAAAATGAAGATGATGAACACCTTTGAAACTTTGATTTCAAACCAACCATTTACCTGGCTAGAAGTCCAAAAAAATTTAGAGGTATTATGACATCTGGAAGCTTTCAGATATTTAGCTATTATCACTTTTAAAATTGATATATTATTCATTATCCTTTATTCTTTTCGATTTATAAGTTGAAATCCACTGTATGGCATCTGCCTAGCTTTGAAATCTCTATTCAAAACTTGTGAATATTTTACTCAGATTTAATCATTATGCAATCCTATATAGCTACTAAGATTATCTTTAGTATCATTTCTTTTATAAATAAGGTCAGTAGTAATGGCTGTCTACCAGGTATGAGGATTCCTTTCCTATTCTTCATTTCATTCAGTAATCTTGTTACTTTAAATCATCAGTTCCATACACCTAGCTTATAAAAATTTTATAGTCACTATATCTATACTCATTGCATTTTTAGATCCTTTTATTTCCTACAAAACCACCTCATTAAAGTTTGCTCTACTGAATTCAACATAATATGAATTTAAATCATATCTTCAATTATTTATCTAATTTTTCATGATATTTAAATGATTTCCTAAAACAATTTACCCATTCCTTTAGCTTTACTTGTGATATTTCTGACGTTTCTCTTGGAGCATCTCAAAACCTTCCCAATTTGGGCTTCTCATCTGCTTATCTTCTCAAATTGTTTTCAGTCACATAGGAGTGGCCATATTCATTTACATTTTGAACTCATTTGCTGTAATGTATCTATCCTCTACTGCTTTTGCTAATTGTAACAATTTTCCAGCACATATTAAGTTTCTGTTTTTCTCAATGACATATATTGTAAGCTTTCTTTGCAGATTGAAAATGTAAATTACTCATTTGTGACTTTTCCAGCATTTTTATCTGGGTGGTACTATAAAAATATAATGTTTAGGCAGAAAACTCACCCAAAATTTCTGCTCCAGCCAGGGCAAATTGTAATGCTGCAAATCCTATTGATTTTGATTTAAAAAATACATGCACTAATAGTAAGCACAAAATCAAATGAGAATTTTACAAATTGCATTATGTCTAAAAAAAAAACAAAAAAATTAATGTTGAAAATATGAGAGATATTTAGGGATTAAAAGTCACAAACATTCTGTTTATAGTTTACAGACCAGATAGTATGAAAAATTAGTATTCTTTCACACTCAAAGCTTCAAAATTAGGAAGTCTGTGTTGGATTTATAATGATTTGATACATCTGTGAGCACATTTATTAGTTTAAAACAAATAACTTCCCACTGAACCTTAGTACATATTATGCAAAACATGCCACTTCACATAAATATAAAGTAATTAATTATAAGTAGATATTTATACTGAACTTTATGACTTGCTGTAATGCAAAAGCTGTTCCTGAAAAAAAGGTCTTTTTACAAGCAATTTAATGTCCAAACACATGTTTAAACCGAATTAATACCCAAGTCTTGGTCATACACCTAAAAAAGCATTGTGAGCTGTTGGAATATAGGTAAATTCATGTTACGAAGAAACTAGCGATATCTATACATAGAGATGTGAACATGTGTGGTAGTGAGATGCTTGTGTATGTGGGTGTGTGTGAGAGTGAGAGAGAGTACCAGGAACATGTTGGTTGCCGAGCAAGCATGCTGTCATATTTTGTAATGGTTATTATAATGTTCGCCAGTGATTGTGAAATAAATGTGTTATAATGTTAATTTGTGGTTCTTAATTGATCTACAACCTTTGAGAGGATATAGTTATCCTCTATTCTCACATGGTAGCAGAGATGCATGGCTTTTCGTCTTTTTTCTACTTATCTTCACATGGGCTTTTGGGTGCTGTGGGGATAGCAAAACATGTGCAAGTTTTTAATAGTTGCTACTCGTGAAAGTGCCAAGCAAAAAGTGAAACTTTTGATAAAAGTTATTGCAAGAAAACTAACAGAAATAGTTATTTTAAAATGGTGTAATTTTGAAGAAAATCATAAGAAAAGGAAAAGTAGCCAAGATGACGGATGAAGTTAAAATTCCTGTTTTCGACAGCCAGGACTATGAGTGCTGGAAAGGAGAATCACTATGATTTTAAAGCTAAAGAAATGTGAGGAAGTAGCAACGAGAGTAAAAGTGACAACAGATAAAGAGCCCAATTGGACAGAAAAAAATTTGAAAGCTGTAAATGTCATATCTAGTGGTATTTCAAATTATCAACTACAGTTCATACAAGACAAGGAGACGGTGTATGAAATTATGAAAAGTTCGACAAAATGTATTTAAAGGAATCTAATCCACTGCAAATGTGCATAAGAAATAAATTGGAAAAATTGAAGTTGAAGGACTTTGAAAACCCAAGTGCCATTTTTACTGAGTTTGAAAATTTAATTAAGGATTTGAAAAGTGCAGGTGCAAATGTTAGTGAAAAGGAAAAATTAAGCTATATGATTAAAATACTTCCAAGTTCATTAAGTTACATTGGTGACTTAATTGATGTGTTGAAAGAAAGTGATCAGACTGTTGAATATGTGAAAAGTAAAATAAAAGTGGTTGTATTAAAAGAAAAAGAAGAAGAAAGAAAAAAACAGTTCTAGTGCATTTAAGACTGAAAGAAAAAAGGATAATGTGTGCTTCAAGTGTGACAAGTTTGGACATTTTAAGGTGCAATTTATGAGCATGAGGC
The DNA here is from genome assembly GCA_030765065.1 of Deroplatys truncata. Classification (NCBI taxonomy): domain Eukaryota; kingdom Metazoa; phylum Arthropoda; class Insecta; order Mantodea; family Mantidae; genus Deroplatys; species Deroplatys truncata. Next base: position 423,689,454 of record CM060990.1, read on the forward strand.
CAAGTGAAAATTTGTTGAAATCCAGAGGTGGTGCGCAGCAGCAAGGAGGTGGGTGCAAGCAACATTACCAACTCTGGCAACATCGTGGCAGCCGAGGAGCTGGTCGAGGTTGGAGTCAAGGTGGGGGTTGGCAGCAAAATCAAGGACAAGAAGGACAGTGAAATGGTGATGGTAAAGCAAGTCATTTTAATACAGAAATTGAGGCTAGGCCGGGTTTAGGAAAACTGTATGTTAAAGTAAATAGTTGTCTAAGTAAAGTAGATTGGTTATTCAGTAGTGGTTGCTTTGAACATATTGTGAATAATGATAAATATTTTCGTGAATTTCTGGAACTTAAAAACCGACAAATGTAAAAATCCGAAATGGTCATTCCTTAAAGGCAATGAAAGTGAGAAATATTTTGCATAAGTTTAAGGTTTATGGTCAAAGTAAGGTAAATAAAATGAAAAATGTTCCGTATGTTAAAGATATGGACAGAAATTTGATAGGTTATGGAAAGGTAACTAAAGTTAATAAAATTGTGTCAGTAGAAAATATGTCAAACGTTTATGATCCAAATAGAGATTTAGTTGCTTTGGCTATAAAAAAATAATTATTTGTATCATATGATAAGCGAAATTATAGTAAATGAATCAAATTTGATAACAAATGGTAAATTGCCCAAAAAAAAAAAAACTACATAGGACACTGGGGCATGTAAATTTTAAATATTTGAAAACAATGTGTGACAAGCAAATGCTTGAAGGTTTGCCAAAAGAATTGGAATCTGATTATTTTAAATGTTGTATATGATTGGAAAATAAAATGCATAATTTGCCATTTAAAAATGAAAGAACAAGAGCAAAGGAAAAATTAGAGATGGTACACACTGATTTGAATGGACCACATAAAACTACTGGCTTAAATGGGTAAAAATATTTTTTAACCTTTATTGATGACTACAGTAAAGTAGCTAAAGTTTATCTTATCAAATCGAAGAGTGAAGTATATATTTGTTTTGTGACTATGTAAATTTAATTGAAAGTGAGACAGGAAAAAGGGTAAAAAGATTGAGGTGTGCTAATGGTAAGGAGTACATAAATAGAGACATATATAATTTTGCTAGGGAAAAGGGTGTATGTATTGTCCACCACATGTACATGAATTGAATGGCACAGCAGAAAAATACAATTGAGACATTATAAATATGTCTAGATGTTTATTGGCAGAGGCTAGAGTAGAGAAAAGGTTCTGGACTGTAATAGTTAAAACAATAGCTTATTTAAAGAATAGAATTATTGCTAATATGGTAGTAAAGGACAAAACTCCCTATGGAATAAGGTTTAAAAGAAAACCTATTATAGAATATTAAATAATTTATGGAAGTAAAGTATTTGTCAGAGTGCCTGAACAGAGGAGAAATTCAAAACGGGTAGAAAAGCAGATTTAGGTATTTTGTTAGAGTATGAAAATGTTAGTTATAGAATTTTTGTTAATAACAGAGTAGTTGTAGTAAGACATGTAGATATAATTGAAATTGGTACAACTTATATAGGCTTTAAAGATGAGTCAAGAGGGGCTCATGATAAAAAATAAAGTGAAAACGAAAAGTATGAAAATCAACACAATAACAGTGATGAGAATTTAAATGATGAGAATGAAGAATTAGGGTTGACAAGGTCAACCAGGCAAAAAAGGAAGCCTGCAAGATTTAATGATGATTTTATGCATAATAATGTTGTTTATGCAAATTATGTTGATGCTGAAAATCCTGTTTCTTATAATAATGCTATTAAAAGTAGTAATGATTCTGAAAAATAGAGAAATGCAATGGATAAAGAAATGAGTTATTTAAATATAAATAAAGCTTGATTGTTTGTAAATGCACTAAATGGCAAAATGATTTTAGATGTAAAATGGGTCTATAAAATAAAAAGACTGATGATATCTATTAAGCTAGATTAGTAGTAAGAGAACATTAGCAGAATGATTTAATTCATTCATTCATTCATTCATTCATTCATTCATTCATTATCTGTTTACCCTCCTCTAATGTAGGACTTACACCCCCCAGGACTTACAAGCGGGTGCCTGGGGTCAGAGGCCCGTCGAGCAGCAGACACTCATGGATCAGACAGAGCATCCAGGATGGGTGATCAGCCCGATGCCTGGTATGGGATGAAGGAAGTAGATGAAACGAAATGTTGGTGAAATGGATGAAAGGAAAGGTGATGATGGAGCAGTTGGTGGAATGAATGGCGGGGGAAACCGGAGAACCCGGAGAAAACCCGCCCAGACGCCGCTTCGTCCACCACAAATCCCACATGCAATCCCTGGGATTGAACCCGGGTCGCCTCGGTGGGAGGCGAGCGGTCTAACCACTCGGCCACGGCGCCACCCGATTTAATTCATGACTTGGCTAAAATGCAAACTTTAAAAACTTTAATGGCATATTGCTGTCAAAATTGTTTAAATACTGAACAAATGGATGTAGAGACAGCTTTTTTGAATGGTAAAGTTAAATCAGAAGTTTATGTAAAACAGCCACAAGGTTGAGAATGGTACAGATAGAGTACTAAAATTGAACGAAGCATTATATGGTTTAAGAGAAAGCCCGAGAGCTTGGTATGAATTCTTTGATACTTATTTGAGAAGTTTAGGCTTTGAAAGAAGTGAAAATGATTGCTGTTTATATATATTTAATGACAAGGAGAATGAAAACAATGTTTATCTAATTCTATTTGTAGATGATCTACTTATATGTTGTAAAGATGATACAAAGTTAAATTTTGTTAAAACTTTATTGCTTGAAAGATTTCAAATGAAAGATTTGGGTAAAATAAAAACCTATTTAGATATTAATATTAATCATGATTGTAATAAAGGAAAAATGACCCTAGATCAAAGGGATTATTCTTGTCATTAGAAAAGAAGTATGATATTGCAAATTCTAATTTGTATGCTACTTACTTCTGCGGAAAAAAAATGTGAAGCTAGAACCTACTAAATCAGTAAGTGATGAAATTAAATATAGAAATTTAATTGGAGCTCTTTTGTATATTAGTTCAGGAACAAGACCTGATATAAGTTTCACTGTAAATTATTATTTCAGAATTTTATTGCTATGGTAGTAGTCATAAGTATGCTTTGAGAGTTTTAAATTAGGTACTTAGTTTTAACCAAAGACTTAAAGTTAACTTTTAATAAGAATACAAGTGCTGAAATTTTAGATTGCTATGTAGACACTGATTGGGCAGGCGATATTGATAGAAAATCAACAACTGTTGTGTAATTAAATTAAATGGAAAAGTAATTTATTGGAAATCAAAGAAACTGAACAGTGTAACAAAGTCGTCCACATCAGCTGTCTGAGTGTGTGAGTGAATTAAAGATTGTAAAAGATATTTTACTTGATTTCAATATGGAAATTTTTGATCCTATTAAAATTTATGAACCTAACTCTGGTGCGATAGATATAGGAAAGTTTGGTAATTTTACGAAGAAATCAAAGTATTTAGAAGCTCATTACCACTTTATAAATGAACGTTGTATTAATGGTGAAACTGATATTGTAAAAGTGAATTCTGAAGAAAACGTTGCAGATATTTTTACTAAGTCTTTAGGACAAAACAAATTTGAAAAGTTTAGAAATATGTTAAATTTAAAGTAATTGAAAATAGTAAATTTTGGACTGTAATACGAATTTAAGGAGGCGTGTTGGAATATAGGTAAATTATGTTACAGAGAAACTAGTGACATCTATACATAGAGATGTGAAGGTGTGCGGTAGTGAGATGCTTGTGTGTGTGTGTGTGTGTGTGTGTGTGTGTGTGTGTGTGTGTGTGTGTGTGTGTGTGTGTGTGTGTGTGAGTGAGAGAGAGTACCAGGAACATGTTGGTTGCCAAGCAAGCATGCTGTCATATTTTGTAATGGTTGTTATAATGTTCACCAGTGATTGTAAAATATGTGTCATAATGTTAATTTGTCCTTCGTAATTGATCTACAACCTCTGAGAGGATATAGTTATCCTCTATTCTCATATGAGCAATTAATAAGAAAGAAAGAAAAAAAAACTGCAACAACAAGTTAGGTTTCGATAGGTTTGCAAGAATATTATTCCTATCCAAAATGTACATAAATGCTTACATTAATTAATTACACTTGGAAACTGCACAGTGAAGTAATAAGACTATACAAAGTAGTAAAGGACTTGATCATACAACTACGTCAGCTTCATTAGATTTTTCACCTCACATTCTTTTATTATCACTCCTCTTCTTAAAAAAAATCACACCATTTTTATTCATTCTCACAGTGAAGTGGCTCTGATATAGTTAGAGCATTTGTAAAATAATGCAACTCTTCCTCATTTTTCTAATTCTTGCTGAAATGTTTTTGTAAACGATTCAATAGCTCAATTCTACCTTCCTCTGACACTCAGCTGATTGGCTGGTTAAGTGCTGTTTCAGAGAAAAGAACTGTTGACTTTCGTTTTTTCAAGATGCGGGTGAATGTTTTCTGACAGTCATCTCCCTTCTTTGTACTGGCCTGAAGGAACAAACCTGGTCAAGTATGAATCTTTATCAAATGGCTTGAAGAATAAATTAGTGGTTATTTATTCAGCAGTATTGATATATGTAGGAAAGTTTTATTTAGTGCAGTGAAACCAATAGTACATAGTAACTCAAACTGAATGCTGTGATATTGTAGTAGTGTTGAAAATGACACACAGTGGTAATAGCATTAGGGTCTAATAGGTTACTTCTTAGCTTGATGTTCATACATGCGTTTACTCAGACTATAATTGCCTTTCTGGCTTTTCCTGTTGCTGTTTGTTTGGCTTACTCTAGAAGTTTCTACTACAGTTACATCTTCATCCATTGTGAAACAATAAACTGGCACAGAAACCTGCTCATTCCTACCACTGTTTAAGTTACCAGTTTAACCAACATAATGCCTAAACATTTTCAGGAATAGCATCATGATAAAAATTGCTAACATAATATGATTTACACTAATTGCAAGTATAGACAAAATATGTTTTCTAATAACCATGCCTATCATATGAAAATTACCATGGAACAAAACAGTTGCACTCAAAGAGAACATGCTGAAAAAATGCAGATTTTTATAAAACTTCATTTTGTTCCGGAGGCATAATATGGTTTGCAAAAATACTCCAAAAGTGAAAAAAAAACATATCATATAGGCATGCATAGTGCCAAATATCTGCATATACTTTTTTAACACTATTTTTCAGCTTATTAATTAATTGTCAGTTAGATTTACATTATATCTCACTTACTTGAAGAAAATTTAACATGTTTCAGGAATCTTCATTCCCATCTTCAGCTTACAATTGACTAGTTGATGTAACTGTGTCATCTCATGTTCTCTTGATGGTGGAGATCTCTGGTGCTGATATCTGAACTCACTGAGCTGGTCCGATGGCAGGAGATCAAACTTCATAATTCGGTCCTTGTTTTTTATAATACGTATGTTTTCCCACTGAGAGCTTAGTCGTGTAAGTTGCTGCCTTAGGAAGGTTGGCTTCTGGAATGATATCATGTGTAGTGTTACAAGAATGTGCTGATAAAGCTGATTTTTCAATTTGTTTGTATTTTATGCAACGGTTTCCTATAAATTCCAAAAGTGAGTTCCTGGTCCTGCTTGATGATTTTGAGGTCCAAGAAAGGTAAATAGCCATCTTTTCCAATCCCTATTGTGAACTGTATTGATCTGTCTTGAATACTGCAGCTTCAATGCATCATCCAGTAATTTCTTTGGTACTATGGTGAATATATCTTCTACATATTTGTGCCAAGGTTTAAAGATTAATGAGAAGGCTCTTGTGACATGCTTTTCTAAGTAGTTTATGCATAGGTCAGCCAGAAAAGGTGACAGGGGGTTATGCATTGCTGGTCCTTTGGTTTGTTGGAAAAATGTATTGTTGAAGACGAAGAGGTTTTGTTCTATATAGAGTTTTGTTATCTTCATGTAGTCCTCTAGATCTGATGGTGTGAAACTGATGGAAATGAGTCAGCTTTTCAGTTATGAAAGTAGTCCATCTATGGGAATGCTGGAAAGTAGAGCTATTACATCAAAAGAGACCAGAGCATCTTCTGCTGAAGCTTTTGCATCTTTTATTCTATGAGTTCAAATGAATTCTTCATATTTAAAGTGAGTTGTATTTATCTGATAGTCATTTTGCTAACTTGTATGTGGGGGCATCAATGTTATTTACTATTGGTCTCATGCTGTTTCCAGATTTTTGTATTTTGGGCAATGCATAGAGTCTGCGCAATACCAGGTTATTGGGTTTGAGTTTTTGTTTGACCTCTTCTGGGATGGCTTTAACTTCTTTCATTAGATTATTGTACTCATTAAGGCAAGCTTTAAGTGGGTTGTAGCTGACTTCAAGGTATTCTTCATTTTCAGTGAGTTAGTTACTCTATTCAAATAGCCATCTTTCTCTAATATAACAAGTTTGTTGTCTTTGTCAGCTTTCATTTATATTATGTCTTAACGTCCTAATTTAGCATCATTGTAGTATATCAAAACAACTACAGCATACAAATACATTTTGTACATCTTTAAAAGACAGAATCCCCCACAATGAAAGATCAGGTATATATCAAATTCTTTGTGCAGACTGTGATCAAGTATACATAGGCAAAACAAAAAGAAACTTGAAAACCAGACCAAAAGAACACCTCTGTTGCATAAAACACAAACAAGTTGAAAAATCAGCTGTAGCAGCACATTTTAGGAACACCAACCATGATATCATTTCAAAGCAAACCTTCTTAGAGCAGCAACTTACCCGACTGTGCTCTCATTATGTGAAAATATCCACATTATAGAAAAACAAAGACCAAATTATGGACTTTGATGACCTGCCATTGGACCCACTCTGCAAGTTCATATCATTGCCGCCAGAGACTTCCATCATCAAGAGAACATGAGATGACATAGCTACATCAACTAGCTTGTTGTTAACTGGAGATGGGAGTGAAGATTGCCGAAACAAGTCCAACTTTCAAATAAGTGTAGCGTATAGTGTAAACCTAACTGATGCTCAGTTAATTTTGAGTTAATCTCACTGTTCAAAAACCTTCCAGTTATTAGTGATTATCATTAATTGCTTGCATGAAATCTTTATACTTAGCTCAGTTTCCAAGTCTGATCAAAACACTTTTGAAAACAATTACAGCAACCTTTGATATTAAACATGGCGTATTACAGATTAAATGCTGCCAGTGGAAGCATACTAATTTTTTACATTTATTACCTTTATACCCTCATGGTTTGTTTTATTGTACTAGTTATCATTTTATTAATGATACTTACTTGTTGCATCTGTGAACCAGGTACCAAAGCCAAAGTACTTCCAATAAAATAGGAACTTAGGGTCATGAATGTAAGGATAGTGCTGGAAGGAAAGTGTAAAGACAAACATTAGGTACAAAAGATCTGAAACTGCAAGTGCAGTGAGGTAAACATTGGTTGAACTGCGCATTCGCCTCCGTGTTAGCACCACAATGGTTACTATATTTCCCAGGATGCCAATGCCAACCACCAGTGGTACAAGAATGCGCTGTATCCAGAATCGTGATGCTTCCAGAAACTTTACCGATGAATCTTGATTGTTACCAGAAACTTCTATTATCTCTGAAATTGAAGTTGTTGTGTTGTTTCCCATACTGTTTGCTGAAAAGAAGTTTAGGATTGGTGTTGTTTTTATTTTAAGAAATAAAAACACAAAATATCATTACTTCACCATTCCAGTTTTAAGTACAGAAACTGTTAAGAAGACAACTACTTTTTAAATTTTTCTTCTTCTGTTGTTAGTGTTTTTATTGATTTACTGTCTCAATGAGAACAAATGGCAAAGAGTTATCAAAATTCGTTACTTTTACTTTCCAAAAGTTTTTTTCTTAGCAAACTTTTGCACCTAACATGTATATTTTCAATGTTAGGTGCTTTGTGCTTGGATACTTTGCAGACTTTACAAGTGTTTCAAGTAAAATGTTATCAAGAAAATGTAACTTTTATTATTACCTTCATGAAGTGGTCTGCACATATGCAATAACTAAGAGCATGACGAGAATTATGTTTAACAATTTCAAGGGTAAAATAAGAAGTGGTTATACTCATTATGAAGTATCACTTTCCATAGTAATACATTTATCTGTGGCATTGTGAGCAATGTTTTTCAGAAAAGTTTACAGAACACAATGAATACTTTAAATGGAAGGAAAGATAAGAACATTAAATCAATAAGGAATATTGTCTTAATCTCAATCTTCGTTCCAAGAATTTTTGTCACAGAGAGAAGTTGCCAATTGTGCAACTTATGAAAATGTGCTAAAGTGAATTCTTTCTCCCGTGTTCACTATGGCAGACTGTTATATCTGAATTTATAAAATTTCAAATAGCATGAAAAGCTTAAGTATGCACTGTTTAATGAAATTGACATCAAATAATTAAAAACAACAAAATGATGATGATTATGATGATGATGGTGATAATAATACTACTACTACTACTACTACTACTACTACTACTACTACTACTACTACTACTACTACTACTACTACTACTACTACTACTACTACTACTACTACTACTAATAATAATAATAATAATAATAATAATAATAAATAATTTGAGCAATCAGTAATCTTACCTGAAAAGCTTTCCCACATTAGGACTATAACTTAACTGAGAGCCGGGGAGACACAAGTTTGCACATTTGTCTTTATGGACATTAAGGGTTTAATTCTAGGTGTTTGACTTGTGCAAAACGTTTTCATTAAGGTTTCCTAATATAGACCTGGAAAAGTCCTTCATATTTTATTCTAAGATGCTAAACATTCAAATGCATTTACTTCCAGCCTAGTTAAGCATGTCGGTACCTAATTAGACAGAATCTAATATGCATCTTTATAGTTAAGGTGATAGTGAATATATTGGAAAATCCTATTATAGCCAGGAAGGACTTTGTTTACACCAGTCAGCTAAACTGAAACCATGTAAACAAATTACTCATGATGTACAAAATTTGTACAGCAGCAAGCAGAATCTTATAGCATTAAGGTTGGAAACAGATTTAAGCCATATAATTTTTGTAGTTAATGAACTACCAAATTAGGAAAATTATAAGTTACAGTAGGTAAACATTTTCTGCAAATAGTTATGCAGCCACTTGACAATAACATTTCCTCAATTCTGGATAAAAAAACACTGGTATTATTTTGGAAAACATTCAGTGTATTACAAATAAACTGTCAGACCTAGGCATAATGTTAAATCATGAACACAGATATGTGGATAGAGTCTGCTTAACTGAACATTAGCTCTGTGAAAATGAATATTCACTGTACTTGATACCAAATTCCAAAATGATAAATATCCACTGTCAGTCAGAACATAAAATTGGAGGTGTATGTATTTTGCTGAAAACTGGTTACTTATGGCAGCCTTCTCATGTACGTAACATGTCTTACATGTAATGAATGGTGCAACATGTATTCAAAATTTTCTGAAGTATGTATAGATCAAATTCTTGTTCATCAGGATATATCTAACATTTGTGTCAGTAACATGAGTAAAGTAATTTCAGACTATAATACATTATTACTATGCCTAAAAATGCTCAACAAAAAGCACTACTAGTACTCAAAAGAATAAAGTTGTCTACAAAATGAATTACTGCCACCAACATATTGGTTACTTTGCATATCCTTTAAACAATAATCAGTGGGATACTTTGGATAATTACTGTGTTAACAAAATATCAGAAGTCTTTTAAGTACATTATATATTCATATAAGGATGCATTTCAAATGAGAAAAAAAAAAAAAAAGCTTTCTTCAAATGTCGCTAATAGCAAAGCATAGCGAACAAAGGGAATCTTTAACATCTTGCAAAACAAAACAAATGCTTACAGAAATTGATAAAACTACATCCAATTTAAAATTCAAAGCTTATTGTAAAAAATACTGCAATATCTTATGCACAGTTATTGTAGATGTAAAAAGCTTAAGCACTCATAGCTATATTAAAAAGCAATAAAGAAAACATAGAATGAGATGTACTTAAGAGGTTAGTAAAATACAGTAAAAACATGCATAATAAAATAGCATTGGCTGTACATTATGATATTATCACAAATCCTAAACAAATTAGTGAAATATTCAACAATTTTTGCATATGTAATTAAAATTACAGCAAAAGGCTTCTATCATCAGATGAACTAATTCTCCCTCCAAACGTCTAGTAATCATGTTTCTCTGTATCAATATCCTACAACTAAAAAAGAAGTACAGTTAGCAATCAATAGCCTTTAAAGCAAAAGCTGTAGTGGCTATGATAAAACACCTGATTTTCTTGTAAAACAATGCTCAAACTGCTAGCTAAAACCTTTATTTAGATATCTGTAGTATATCTTTTGTAATGGGTTGCTTTCTTGCTTTTAAAGTAGCAAAAATTAAAGCAATATGTAATAAAGGCAACAGGAAATATGTGAAAGATTACAGACTCATTGCATTACTCTTCACTTTTTCTAAAATAATTGAGGAGCCTTTCATGGATAAATATAATGAAATATAAAAACACTTAATTTAGATTTTGAACAGGGTCATCAATTAATACAACAATGTTTTCATTCTTAGAAAAAATAATAAATGCTAAAGGCAGAAATGAACATAAACAAGGACGTTTTATTGTCTTATCAAATGTGTTTGATTTTTTTGATCACAGCAATCTACTAAGAAAGCTTTACAACTATTGTATAAGAGGGTAGCAATTGAATGGTTCAGTTCATATGCTGAAAATAGAGCTCACATGATGAAAATAAATAGCAGGGAATCGGTCTGCAAGTATCCAATTGAAGTATTCCACAAGGGTCAAAATTAGCACCAACTCTCTTTCGAATTAATAACAATGACTTTCCATCATATTTGACTCTTGTAAAAAGTGTTTTATATGCTGATGATGCAAATAATTTCCTCAATGACTCTGGTGAAACTTCATTATAGTAAAGTACATATAACTTAAGATTTAATCTAGTGTATTCGTTAAGGTATAATAATTAATCTTAAATATAGACAAAACATGTTGCTTTTGATCACTATAAGATATCAGTCAATACCTCAATGTTGAGTAACCAAAGTAGTATCAAATTTCCATATGTCAGTGTTGATACCTCATTATCCTGGAATAGCCATATTTTAAATCTGTGCGAAAAACTAAGTAGATAAAGTTATGCAACAAGAACTGTAAGTCAAGTGTATAGTAAAGAACTGCTAAGATTTGTATATTTTGGATATGTCTGCTCAGTGATCTCATATGAAAGAGATTGGGGAGCACAAACTCAATCAGGAAGGTTTTTTAACTTTAAAAGAAAATACTGAGCTTAATAAAACAGGTATGTAACAATACTTTAAGTGAACTTTGATGAATTTAATGTGTTGCCTTTTTCATGTGAACCTATTCTAGAAACGGTCTCCTTTATTCATAATAATAGACATTGCTGTACACAAAATAAGGACTATTACTCATACAAAAGAAGAGTAGTTAAGTCACTACATTTATAACATCATGGGGTTTCTATGAGCCTTAATAGGAAGGTATATCCCAAAAAGCAGTGATTTTGTATAACAAACACAGGTGCCATTTCGAGCTACTGGGGGGTGGGCATTGCCCTCCTCCCCCAAAGTTATGAGAAATAAATAGGGTACTGGTTATTATTGCTATACCAAAAGAGAGATTAAGAGAACTTACTTTTAGTATAAATATTTCACATTTAAGAAATAAAGGATAACTTTCTCTTAGGCTAAATGTATCCTTAAAATTTACATGAAAATTCAGACAACTGCTTCAGGCCCCCCAAGCAGAAACTGAAATGATGCTCCTGATAACAAACCACCAAACCTTGTTTAAGTTTCCAATATTGCTGTGAAAATATGTACAAATATTTACAGTATAAATAAGTCTTTAAATTTAACATAGCTACATCTGGTTTTCATTATTCTTATTGCTAATAGTTTTTATATACATGTGTAATATATTTGTGTCATAACAACCAGTTTTTACAAAACTACATATGAATACTGTATATGTTAATGGTGAATGACTTTTGCAACCACCACAACCACCACCACCACCCAGCTACTGCCTCCACCACAGCCAGCAACATCACCACCATCAACACAGCTACCATCACCAAGACCATCACTGCCACCAGCACCACCATCACCACCACCACCACCACCAACACCAAAACCCCGACCAGCACCACAACTGCCACCACCACCACCACCACCACCACCAATTCCACATCACCAACATCACTGCCATCACCACAACCATCACCATCACCATCACCGTGCTACCGGCTCCACCACCGCCAGAAATACCATCGCCACTGCTACCACTCCCATCACCACGGCAGCTACCACCACCGAGGCCATCACTGCCGCCAGCACAACGGCCGCCAACACAACCATCACCACCACAACCAATACAAAAGTCTCAACCAGCACCACACTGCCAAAACCACAACGCCACGTCATCGCAGCCATCACTATCACTACCGCCACCATCACCATCAACAATACCACCAACACTAACGCCGCCACCACAACCGCCATCACCACCACCGCCGCCATCACAGACGCCACCGACACCACTGCTACCACCACCATCATTACCGCCACCACCATCACTACGATCACCACCACCGCCACCACAAACACTGTCGTCGCCACCACCACCACAGCCGCCGCCACCACCTTCCGTGGTGTAGTGGTTACCATGCTAGCCTCTAGTTCCCGAGGTCACGGGTTAAAACCCGGCGAAGGGCGATGGATATTTTGGGGCATAAAAATCCTTAGCAAGGTTTCTTTCGGAAGGGAAGTAAAGCCGCTGGTCCCGGGTAGTAGATTTACGCACGTAAAAGAACCTCAACCCTGATAAAGGAACCTCTGAACAAAATTACATGTATTTCAGGCCCAATATAGAATGGGACGCTAAGAACCACAGCAGTTAAAGAGCGTCCAGAAATAAAACCACATTTCATTTTTTCCTCCAACACCACCATCACCATCGCCACTACCACCACCGCCGCCGCCATTACTACCACTACCCCGCGACCTCCACAAACATGGCCGCTATCACTACTGCCACCACCATCACCGACGCCAATACCAACACCGAGATAACCACTACCAAAGCAAAATTTGATACTATAAATCAAGGTGAAGTAAAAGGCATAAAAATTGATAAATTTCCTATAAAACGAATATCCTGATAATTTTTTACATTATGAATTACTATTCCTGCACAGCAATCACCACCATCACCACTGTCGCCAACAACACCATCACATCACCACGACCACCACTAACACCGCCACCATCACCATCACCACAACAGCCGCTACCGTCACCACCACTACCAACACCACCATCATTACCGCCGCCATCAATACCACCGCCACCATAACCGCTGCCGCCACAACCTCCAGCACCACCACCATCAGCACCACCCCAACCAATACCGTCACCATCGCCGACACCACCACCTTGCCACCGCCAGCAACACTACCATTACCAGTGCCACCACTACCGCCATCATCGCCAACAGCATCATGGTCACCAACACAACTATCACCACCGCCATCACTATCACCAACATCACCGCAGCCACCATCATCGCCGCCTCCACCACTACCACCAGGCCGCGATCACCATCGACACCAACGCCACCAACATCACCGGCACCAACACTACCATAGTAGGATATTATAGGGGGTTCTGGCGCAGCTTTTGCGTTTATATCGGATAGGATAGGGAAAACGAGGCTAGATGCGAGGGTTCAAGGAGGAAAATGCGTTTATATGGGGAAGATAGGCTAGAGAGGGGTTGAAGGAGTGAGGATGCGCTTTATATAAGAGAGGTGGGGGAATAAGAGGAGAAGTGCTAGGCTAGAAGGAGTTTGAGGTGTGGAGTATACGTTTATATGGGAAAGATAGGGAAAACGTGAACAGATGATAGGCTAGACAGATGCTGAAGGAGGGGAATATTAACTTATATACACGAGAGATAGAGGAGAGGTACTAGACTATACAGGCCTTGAAGGGTAGGATATAGCTTTTTATATGAGAGAGCTAGCAAACCGAGGAGAGGTATTAGGTAGGAAGGTTTGAATGACAGAGTATGCGTTTATATGGAGAGACGAGGTAAACGAAGGTAGATGCTAGGTTGAGAGGATCTTCAAGGAGGAAAATGCGTTTATATGAAAGAGATAGGGACTACGAGCATAGATCTGAGGTAGAGCAGGGACTGAAGGAGGGAAACCTCTTTCATATGATAGGTAGGGAATACGAGGAAAGGTAGTAGGTTAGACAGAGTTTGAGGAGTAGGGTATACGTTTATGCGGAGGAAGAGTTGGAAAACGTGGAGACATCCTATGCTAGGAGAGAGTTGAAGGAGGAACAATGCGCTTTATACGTGAAAGGAGGAAAACACGAGGAGAGGTGCTAGTCTAGACAGAGGTTGAGGAATAGAGTATGCGTTTATATAGGAAAATATGGAAAACGGGGAGAGATACTAGGCTAGACAGAGACTGAAGGAGGGGAATGTAGGTTTATACAGGAGAGGTAGGAAACCTAGGAGAGATACTAGGCTAGACAGATGCTGAAGGAGAGAGGGATACGCTTCATGGGGAAGAGATAGGGGAAACGTGGAGAGATGTTAGAATAGATAGAGTTAAAGCAGGAAGAAGTTTAGACCTCTAAGACACCACCAATTAAAGTTTACAAATGTTTTGACACCCTTTGACGGTATTTTCTCGACAAGGGGGTGAAGTCCCACGACGCTAATGTTCTAAAATATCTGTGTCAGGTAATGTTCGTCCATGCACAACATTGTCTAACATTTTTTAAAAAAGGATCAAGGGTTTATACTGCTAAAGTCCTGGCATCGCGCCTCTAAAGGGTTGGACGCTAGCCCTCGATCAAAGTATCCCCGCAGCATGTATCTTGATTGATTACTGTAATTAACAGCCGCCCGTCGATCGATGAATACAACTAAGTGTATATGTAGGGTAAACCGGGTAGTTTCACAAGTGTTCATGCTAATTCGGTGCAGCAATTCGTACGAGCTATTTAATGTAATTTTCATATGATTCGGGTAGAATGTAGAGTATTTAAGTCCTTTTAACCGGTAATTCAGATAGCGTCAAAGATATTCATGGTAATATCGGGAGTAATTAGATTATAAACATTTCTCATCCAACGTTACAACACTTTTATATACTTTTTTCTACATCTTACAAACTTTTTATATGTTAAACCGTTAGTGCGCGAGACGGAGAGGGCTAAACTGTATATCGGTTACAGTGAAGGTATATAGAAGTATACGCCCTAACCTATCCCTACCTTGACTTCTCATTGTCTATTCATTCCTATCATCATCTAACATAACCACGTAACAAGACGTAACCAACAAACGTAACCACGTAACAAGACGTAACACAACGTAACATAACAGCGTAACACTACGTAACATACGCACGTAACCACATGACAAGACGTCACACTACGTAAAATAAGCACGTAACCACGTAACATCACACGGCATGTCGTAACCAGTAACGTAACACGACGTAACAACACGTAGTAACCATGTAACCACGTATCCTAAACACGCAACATGACGTAACACCCTGCGATATGGCGTAACCAGAAACGTAACAAGATGTAACACCGCTCCGTAACCAGAGATAACATCGACTTTTTTTTAGTGGAATTGTGATGTTTTATTCAGGTTTTATTATTTGAGAGTCTTAATTGTAAAGCTTTACGTTAACATACCTTTATTTTAGTTCGTTGTCGGTGACTATCCCCTTTATCTAGGCTTGAGACTAGCACTAGGATTGCTCCTAGTGGCAGGGTTAACACCTTCCCTTCCACATTTTTATTCTTCTTCTTTCTTCATCAGACGTCAGCTAGCTGCATACACAGCACACGGATAAACTTCCATTTTTTTAAATTGTGGACTCACGGAGAAAATCTTTATCTTCGACTTACATTCTTTTAAACGCTGTTTGTAATGCTGTAATGTCCATACGCATATGTCGTTATTCCATCCTCAGTAATAACTCTTTTATCATCGGATGGAGTCAATGTGATTTTATTTACCTGCACTGTGGCAAGAGTATGCTCCCGTGACAGGATCAGATTCAAGGGCGTTCTGATGATTTCTCTGGTTTTAAGACAGTCAGTATAACTCTCAAATGTAATGTACTGATTAATAGCACTACGTTTTATGCCTTTAATCTTTTTTATCAATGAGCCGTGGATATCTAGTGCATACATCTTAGGTCGTTGTCCGACAAAGCGCTGCATGGTTTTACCATTAGCCTCATATTTAAATTTTCCCAACACCTTCTTGTTTAGAGCTGAATAGCATAAATGGTTGACAGGGTAATCAGACTATCTAAATGTTCCAGAAAACGTAGATTGTCCTGGTACACATCTTCAGTTCCCACTCGATGAATGAACGAATCTGTGTCCATATACATAAGCCTCAGGTTTTCAGATCCATAATACGGCAGCAACAGATCATAATGATAGCGGTACATTAATGCCTTGGAGATGTCCAAAACACTCATATCAATGTATATAGGCTTGTTGAATACGATCTGACGAGAGGTAATATGTACAGCAGCTAGATTAGCAGCATATATCGTCCTATCGATAAACGTAGGCTTAGTGATCAGCTTTTCCAGAGTCTTCTCGTTTGTCACCAACCGTATATCCATACGGTTACGCAGATTCTCCACAGCTTTTCCAAACATGGCGTTGTTAAAGAGCTTGTAGAGGTCTTTCTCGAAGTCATTTGCAGATTGTTGTCGTAGCCTGTTGTTAAATTCCACATAAGGTTTTAACCACTGCGACTGACGGAATTGTAGCACACGATGAATTTTTGTTTGCAGTTGTCCATGATTAAGTGCTTGCTCCGAAGCCATGTAATGTAGTACATACTTCTTTCGAGGTCCAAGATGAGGTATCAGTTTCTTTTTACTCGAGTTCTTAGGCTTCATGCACTCAGGCAGGAAAGGCAGGTCGTTGTGTCAATCGTGAAGTTCTGCAGGATACTCGATATCAAATTCTAATATATATCCATGAGGATCATCTTCTTGTAGTCTTTCTAAGTCTTTTTTTCACGTGATATCCACTCAAGTTTACCATAAGGGAGGGCGCGAAACATGGCCCAACCATATTGGTTATTGGCGTCCTCATATGCAATAAACTGGGTTGGTCTCGACGGATCATACTTATCCATGTAAGTGTTGTTTGCTTCGGCATAACGGTGAGAAACTTGGCATAAACCTCCTCTTATGCCGTATTCCACCATGAGTAATTGATCATAATCCTGTAACAATTCCAGCTGAATTCCTGTATAAAGCAACATGTCATCCCATGTAAGTCCTGGAGAGGTGAAATAATGTGCAGGGTCGACATTATGTGTTTTGAGGATTTTATCTCTAAATGTCTCCAAGACATCAGCTAGAAGAAGTACATCATATATTAAGTAGAGGTCGCTGTAGTCATCCACGTTTCTTACATTAAACAGCTCCCACACATTTCTAGCATGATCGTAGACAGCATTACTAATTTCTTCTTCGTTTAATCCATTGTAGAAGTAGTCCTTTAGAGGCAGGCAGGTTTCATTCAAAACATCCCATGAAGTGACGTAATCACTCCCTTACGAGTCATCAACTTCATCTTGTCTTCTCCGAAGTGTTTAAGTGTTTCAGGGTACAATGTTAGATTTTTCACCAACTTATCCCAGCTTGTACTGAGAAACCGCAAGCTATCTACAAACCGAAGTTTTATATCTCCTACATACTTGGAGAATGATATATAGCTTTCTGCAGAGCTAGAAAATACTTCTACCCGCTCACTTGTGCATTTCAGGTCCTTAACAATGAAGTGTGAGTCATACCCACTGAGGTTGTGAATGAAGACTGGGATATATTTAGGTGTTTTGCAGGCCAAATTACATTTATTATGTAGACTTCCACGATATTCATCACTGATGTGATCATGGTCGCGTACTTTGTAGTTCTCTTCAGTAAAGGTTTTTCCATACAAGTAGTATAGTAGAGAGGATTTGAGATCCATCTGCTGCTGATCTGTAGGGTTCAGATGTATGACAGATGTGTATACATTATTAATTTCCTTTGCAAGGAACGACAGGTATTCCATAATTTTTTGAGCAGCATCAACACCACGATATACATAGGGATGTTTAGGAAGACCAGTTTCCAGATGTTCAACGTCGGATGATGGTTTAACGTAAACGCAGAAACTCATAGGTACATGCTGCTGATAGAGGCTTGTATATGAAGTTTCAGCATTGGGTATACATGTATGACATGGGACGAGAATGCTTTCAAAGTCTGCGTAGATGACGTAAGGTAGTTTCAACATACTTTTAAACTGTACAATTGATTTCTCCTTTGTAGGCATAACTACTCTTGCAACACCATGCTGATTATAGATAGCGGAAGTTTCGTGTAGTTTTTCCAGTCCACTTCGACCACACTGATCATTAAAGCGTGTAAAACAACGCTTACAGGCATAAACACGTTCTTTATGCTTAGTTTTCTGACGTCGAATAAGTTTTTCGAAATTCTTTATTTATACGTAGTGAAGATTTTCTCCGTAGGTCTAGAATTTAAAAAAAATGCAAGTTTATCCGTGTGCTGTTTACGCAGCTAGCTGACGTCTGTTGAAGAAAGAAGAATAATAAAAATATGAAAGGGAAGGTGTTAACTCTGCCAGTAGGAGCAATCCTAGTGCTAGTCTCAAGCCTAGATAAAGGGGAGAGTCGCCGACAACGAACTAAAATAAAGGTATGTTAACGTAAAGCTTTTCAATTAAGACTCTCAAATAATACAACCTGAATAAAACATCACAATTTCACTAAAATAAAGTAAAGGTTATCTCTGGTTACGGGGCGATGTTATGTCTTGTTACTTTCTGGCTACGCCATATCGCAGGGTGTTACGTCATGTTGCGTGTTTAGGATACGTGGTTACATGGTTACTACGTGTTGTTACGTCGTGTTACGTTTCTGGTTACGACATGTCGTGTGATGTTGCGTGGTTACGTGCTTATGTTATGCAGTGTGACGTCTTGTCATGTGGTTACGTGCGTATGTTACGTAGTGTTACGCTGTTATGTTACGTTGTGTTACGTCTTGTTACGTGGTTACGTTTGTTGGTTACGTCTTGTTACGTGGTTATGTTAGATGATGATAGGAATGAATAGACAATGAGAAGTAAAGGTAGGGGTAGGTTAGGGCGTATACTTCTATATACCTTCACTGTAAACCAATATACAGTTTATCCCTCTCCGTCTCGCGCACTAACTGTTTAACATATAAAAGGTTTGTAAGATTTAGAAAAAGTGTTGTAACATTGGATGAGAAATGTTTATAATCTAATTACTCCCTATATTACCATTAATATCTGTGACGCTATCTGAATTACTTGTTAAAACGACTTAAATACCCTACATTCTACCCGAATCATATGAAAATTACATGAAATAGCTCTGGTACGAATCGCTGCACTGAATTACCATGAACACTTGTGATACTATCCGGTTTACCCTACATATACACCTAATTGTATTCATCGATCGACGGGCGGCTTTTAATTACATTAATCAATCAAGATACATGCGGCGGGGATACTTTGATCGAGGGCTTGCGTCCAACCCTTTAGAGGCGCGGTGCCAGGACTTTAGCAGTATAAACCCTTGATTCGTTTTTCATAACTGTTAGACAATGTTATGCATGGACGAACATTACCTGACAGATATTTTTGAACATTAGCGTCGTGGGACTTCTCCCCAGTGTCGAGAAAATACTATCAAAGTGTGTCAAAACAGTTGTAAACTTTAATTGGTGGTGTCTTTGAGGTCTAAACCTCTTCCTCCTTTAACTCTATCTATTCTAACATCTCTCCACGTTTCCCCTATCTCTTCCGTATAAAGCGTATCCCTCTCTCCTTCAGCATCTGTCTAGCCTAGTATCTCTCCTAGGTTTCCTACCTCCCCTGTATAAACCTACATTTCCCTCCTTCAGTCTCTGTCTAGCCTAGCATCTCTCCCCGTTTTCCATATTTTCGCATATAAACGCATCCTCTACGCCTCAACCTCTGTCTAGACTAGCACCTCTCCTCGTATTTTCCTCCTTTCACGTATAAAGCGCATTGTTCCTCCTTCAACTCTCTCCTAGCATAGGAAGTCTCCACGTTTTTCAACTCTTCCTCCGCATAAACGTATACCCTACTTCTCAACCTCTGTCTAACCTACTACGTTTCCTCGTATTCTTTACCTCTATCATATAAAAGAGGTTTCCCTCCTTCAGTCCCTGCTCTACCTCAGATCTATGCTCGTAGTCCCTATCTCTCTCATATAAACACATTTTTCTCCTTGAAGATCCTCTCAACCTAGCATCTACCTTCGTTTTCCTCGTCTCTCCATATAAACGCATACTCTGTCATTCAAACTTTCCTACCTAATACCTCTCCCCGGTTTGCTAGCTCTCTCATATAAAGAGCTATATCCTACCCTTCAAGGCCTGTATAGTCTAGTACCTCTCCTCTATCTCTCGTGTATATAAGTTAATATTCCCCTCCTTCAGCATCAGTCTAGCCTATCATCTGTTCACGTTTTCCCTATCTTTCCCATATAAACGTATACTCCACACCTCAAACTCTTTCTAGCCTAGCACTTCTGCTAGTATTCCCCCCACCTCTCTCATATAAAGCGCATCCTCACTCCTTCAACCCCTGTCTAGCCTATCATCTGCCCCCGTTTTCCCTATCTTCCCCATATAAACGCATTTTCCTCCTTGAACCCTCGCATCTAGAGTCGTTTTCGCTATCCTTTCCCATATAAACGCAAAAGCTGCGCCAGATCCCCCTATAATATCTTACTTAGCATAACCACCACCGCCACCTGCATTACCGCCGCAATCACCACAACCACCGCCTCCATCACCAATACCATCACCACGACCACCAACACTACCACCGACGGCATCACTATCACCACCAATATCACTGCCGCCATCACTATCACCACCATCACCGCCTCCATCGCCACACCACCACCACTGTCGCTATTACCAGCATCGCAACCATCATCACCGCCACAAAAACCACAATCACCACCGTCACCAGCACAACCTCCGCCAACATCACCGCCATCATCACTATCATCACCACCACCTCAACCATCACCAATGGCACAACAGCCTCCGCCTCCAGCACCACCGCAACTATCATCACCACTACCACCGCCACCTCTACAGTCACTACTATCCCCGCCACCGTCACCACAACTACAACCACCAACGCCGGCACCGCCAGCACATCATCCTGTCACCACTATAATCACCCCGCCACTATCACCACCATCATCACCGCCTTCACCGCCATCACCAACGCCTCAATCACCTCCGCCAGCACCATCACCACCGACGACACCAAACAGTTACCATCATCACCACCGCCATTGCCACCATCACTACCGCTAACATCGCATCCATCACTACCATCATCACTATCCTCACCGCCACAACTACCACCACCGCCACCGCAATCTCCACCACCAACCCACAGCACCATCGCCAACATAACCGCTGCCACCACCACCACCATCGCCGAAGACATCAGTATCAACACCGCCACCGCCTTCAATATCAACGACGGCACCAACACCACCGCCACTACCACCAATACCGCCATCACCACCACAATCACCGTCGCCATCAGCAAAACCATAATCATCGCCATCACCATCACCACCGCCACCACCATCACTGCTGCCATCACTATCACCACCACCATCACCACAACCACCACTGCCAACCATCACCACCACCCCTACTACCGCCGCCATCATTACCGACAGCACCAGCTACATCCCGCCACTACCACCACCACCTTTATCACCATCAGCACCACCGGCACCACCACCGCCGCCATTAACACAACCAGCACCATCACCGTCACCGCAATTACCACCACCACTGCAACCACCATCACCGCCGGCACCACCAAAAGCGCCATCATCACAACCGCCATCACCACCACCATCACAACCACTACCGTCACCACCACCACCATCACCACCACCACCATCACCACCACCATTACCACCGCCATCACCATCACCTTGACTATCTTCGCCGCCATCACCATACCCACCACCATCCCCACCACTACCATCGCCAATACCACCACCACCACCATTACAACCAGCAACACTACCACCGCCACTGTCATCATCACCACCACCACCACTATCACCGTCGCCACCATCAGCACTATCGCCACCCCCACCACCACTACCCTCGCCCACAGTACCACCCACAGCGGCATCACCGCCACCATCACTGCCGCAACCACCATCAACATCACGACCGCTACCCCCACCAGCATCACGCTGCCACCGACATGAACACTACCGCCATCACCATAACCACCGCCGCCGTCACCACATGACTGCCCCAACACCCCGCCAACACACCATCACCACCGCCATCACCACCATCGTCACCACCAGCAACACCACAATTACCACTACCACCACTATCACCGCCGCCATCATCATCATCACCACCTACGCCGTCTTCACTATCATCACCATCACCACCATCAACACCGCCGTAGCCATCACAAACGCCGCCACCATCAACGCCGCTACCACCATCACTACCACCACCGCCACTGTTCACAGCCGCCACCACCATCACCCACACCTCCAGCATCATCACAACCACCACCGCCATTACAACCACCGCCATCATCACCCCGCCATCAGCACCATTGCCTCTACCGCCACCACCGCCGCCATCATCACCAACTTCATCACCCGCCATTACCACTACCACCATCATCACCGCCACCTTAAACGACGCCAACACTACTACCGCGACAACCACCATCACTACCGCCACCACCATCACTACTGCTACCACCTATACCACCATCCCCCCATTACCACCATCACCACCACCACTACCACCACCACCTTCGTCTCCTTCTCCACCATACGCCGCCACCTCCACTACTAGCGCCACCCTCAGCGCTATCATCATCACTGCCAGCACCATCACCACCACCCTCAGCGCCGCCATCACCAGTTTCACCAACATCACCGCCGCTATCACCACCACCACCACGACCACCACCACCACGACCACCACCACCCACACCACCATCGCGATTCATTTCATCATTTTGGTTAATATTTTTTTCAGTCATCTTCTTAACTATATTATTTTTTAGTCATTGATTTTAAATTGACCCCAGCAGAGAGAAATTTTGTTTGCTCATTGGTTGCTGTTGCATCCTTCTGAAGTGCGAACCGAAACACCTCTCAGGACCTTTGAGTGTGATGCCTCCTTTCTCTCTGTTAGATAGGTATTTGTTTTTGGAAGAACTTAACGGATGGTGTGCTGCACTTTCTCTTAGGCGTATTCCCAGTTGTTTCCGTGTGAGACTACACCATGGTGTGAGGCTCGTATTCGGGAGGTCCTGAGTTTCATTCCTAGGTGTTGCCGCTCTGACCATGGCTTTTCATGGTTTTCTCTTATTGGCAAGGCGAGTGCTGGAGTGGTTTCTCTGTTACCACGAATTTCCTTTTCCTTATTTCCTATCATTTCGCTTCCCCTTGCATGTTTCGGGTAGGCTTAGTGGCTTTGCAGTGTCGGTTGTTATCGGACAGCTGGCGCGAATGCTTACTTGCTGGAAAGTTCTTCTTGGCCCTGCCAGAAGGCAGCCTTTTCTGAGACGTCTCAGATGGGTCCAGCTCTCCCCAGTTTCGTCCGAGAGAAGCCCTCTCTGAGCAGCCTGCCAGAGTGACCGGATCATCTAGCTTGGAAACGTTAGGAACCTATGTGCGTCTCTGTCGGCCGGGCTGCCTGCGGCCTATAGCCTCCTGTGGTTCCTTCACCTCATCCGTTCCTTCTGGGATGGTAAGCATGAAGGATCCGAAATCGGTTGGAGGTGCGAGATGCCCCATCCATTACCTGGTCATTGTCATTGTTATCTCCAATTATTGTTAATGGTAGCTGGTGCAAACATGGTTGGTGAGAAGCATCTTTTGTAAATGAATAATAATGTTTGGTGTGTAACAGTTTATAGGGAATATCTAATACCAGCTTCTAACTGCTTCAATGACATTTATATACGAAACGTGTTTTTAAAGTAAGTGTCGATCATGTTTTAAAAAACAACGAACATTACTTTCCAAATACTTTATTATCATTCATTACCTTACACCTTACACTACTTCTCCACATAGTCACCGCCGTTATTCACGCACTTGTAACGGGAAACCAGTTTTTGTATGCCCTCTTCAAGGAATGATGGCGCTTGTGCTGAAAGCCAAGTCTGCACTTCTCTTCATAACATCATCATCGTTGAAAAGTTTTCCACCAAGGAATTTCCTCAAATGAAATAGTAGATGAAAATCGCTTTGTGCCGAATCCGCAGTGTAGGGAGGGTGGTCAATTGTTGCCAACCAAATGATGCGATCAGATCTTGAGTTTATTTGGCTGTGTGTGGCCGGGCATTGTCTCTCATTATTGTTTCCCCACAAACCTCACACAGTTGGCGATGAATGCTTGCTGGCGTAACATTTTTTGTGCTCAAAAACGAATCACTGATCTGACTTTACAGTTGGCGGGTCGTTCGATTGTTTTGAATAACTCGAAACGCACTAACGACAGGAAAACATAAAGTGACGAACGCTTATATCTGCGTCTGGCTTCCTAATGCCTGCAGGAAGTGATCGCGCATGCTCAAAATCGCGACTGCAGCACTACGGCGGCAAAATATTAAAACGGTACTTACTTTAAGATTACATCTCGTAATATAGGGAGGAGACCAACCAATAGACTAAGGAAACTGAATATAACATATTTGCAAAACAGTCATAAACCTACCTAGTCCTTATAAGAATACTTCCATGATATGAATTAAAAGAAGGTTCCTGTGTATTCTGGAACTGAATAATTTACTAGTAATCTGAAAAAGAAAGAAAAAACACGAAATTACCATGACCAGGCTAAAGCAATGGGAAAAGTGACAAAAATACTACTGGGAATATTTAAATGAATATCAGTGAATAAGAATTAGTAACACGAAAAAACTGGCAGCAATAACAAGAATATGACGCTAACTGAGCAAAACTGCTGAAATAAAGCCTAAAAGAGTACAAAAGAAGGTATAAATTTTGGGGAGTGATGAGATTTTTGAAAGAGTTTGGAATGGGGAAGTTTTGCAGAGAGTGTGAGAGTGTGTCGGTGGATTTTGGGAAGAAGTTATACCGAAGGTGGAGGGTACAGAAAAGCAAGAGACAGTGGCATGGTAAAGGATGAGAAACTTATGTCTTTTCGGGATTTATTTTCTAATCTCATTATTTTAAAATTCTTGCTGCTGTTGCTGCTGTCCTTTCTGTTATACATTTTACAAAGGTTTACTATATTTACTGTATCTAACTTGGATAAATAATCTGGATTTGAGTTTTATATCCTTATAAAATATCTACAAAGGATCCATATGGCATTTTCTTACCCAGGGACATGTGCCTGTTATCTCTGGCATGAGATTTGGGGTAAGTACCAAAGTTCTTTAGATGTGTATGAAGTAATTAAACGAATATCAGAACAGTATATGTATGATTGTAAACAGTTTGGAAGAGCTGAATTTGCTTGAATATTTAGGTATAGATGCACTGTTTCAAGAAGGATTAAGGAAAAGGTTTTCAAACGGTGTATTATGTGTAGAAAGCTGTTTATAGTTTCTATTGCTAAATATGCATGTGAAATAGTAAAGAATGGTGGAGGAATATTATTTAGGATGAAAACTAAATGGAGACACAGCAGTATGATGTAATAACAATTCTATTTAGGATAGATATGAGGGTAAAATGTATGAAAGGGGAACATTTGGGAAGCAATTAAGAAGTTTTAGGAAGGAGCAAGGACATGTGTATTAATGTGAGAGGATAGTCTGTTTTATATGCTCTGCTTCAGGTATGTCAAAGAAAGTCCTTTTGTGCCCAGCCTGTATTTCAGTCACTGTCAGTAGCAGCTCATGCCATGTTTGGATGCGTATTCACAAAACAAGTATAAGACGATACAATTAATGGTAGAATTTCTGGTCCTAGTGAAATAAGTTGTTTTTGTTAACGTAGGAAATCTAGAAGCCGATTATTTAAAAAAGTATTTCTGTCCCAATGTTCAACAATATATTTTATTACCTTCGAAATACCACATGACTCTTCCATAACATGATTTAGGAGGAGCATTTTTTTACTAATGTCAGAAATCCTAGCCCTAGTGGAATAAGACATCTCAAGGTTTAGCAAAAATTAACGGATAGATAAGATCCTAACTAAAAAAATGTGGTGTGTTGCATTCACATGCTTCCTGTACCTCTAACGCTTATTAGTGGGAACACAAATTATTCTTACGAACGTTTATTTTCCTATCCTACTTCATTTTAATCCAGATAAACTTTTCGGAATGTTTCCATTACACCTTTCGTTATAGATACGAAGGGAATAGCGATAGTAAAATGTCTTAGAACTGGACGCTATATAGTGGCATTAGCATTCCATACAGTTTCCATGACAACGCGTGAAACAGCTGAAAATCGACAGGGCTTTAAACGAATGCCTAAGTATTGAACAATTTGGACCATTAATAATGGTTATCTTCAAAATTGTTGATGTAACAAAAACAGGTATTTGAAATGAAGTGTGTGTACGTGTGTGTTATACATTTTTATATACTACTTTTTCGTCTATGGCTTAACGTTTACCAATACAAGATTATACGAAACTTCTTCGGATGAAGAAGAATTCACAGGTTATTTCCAGAAGGGAAAATTCAAGATACGCATTTTATTTTTCGTGTAAATGCCTTTAGTATACGGAATTTTAATCAAAATCATTAGAGCCAGTTATTAGAAAGTTTCGAAAAATGTTCGATGTAAAAGGTAATTAGGGATGGAGGAATTTTATTTAAGATCTTCGTGTCAAATCTTTGGCAGGTAGTGAATCTAAATATCAAGTTTGGTATTTACCCGACCTTTCGTTTTTTAGTTACGCTGTTAGCAGAGATATACAAAGGAACCAGCAATTAATTGGTGAATAATTGATTGGATATATAATGACGTGTTTTGGCAGCTGTCTCCTTTGTCAGCATTTTTCCGCCAAAAGAAAGCGATATCTCTAAGTGCTTGCCACCTGTCAAGTTGATTGACAGGGTTGACAAGCGTTTGATAAGTTTGACAGGTGTGTAGGACATGTCAACCAATCAGATAAATATATGACATGTGTATAATTATCACGCATCACTGACTTCAAAGGCCTGAATCCGCGACAAAAAATATGCCGCCTCTATGACTGTATATTTGCTGCCGCATCTCCTAAATCGATGATAGCGTGCCGCTTGATCTCTTAACATAATTAAGTGATTAGTAATTGTCTCTCGCACCTTCAAAGCGTGTTGCCATGCATATTACACAATGCCGACAGTGTGATAATGTTCGACACGTGTTCAATTATTGCGCATCATTGAATTCAAAGGGATGGAGCCGCGTGCAAAAGGATCTACTGCCTCTATGACTCGGGAATTACTGTCATTGAAAAGACGCATGCCGTTGAATTGATTAACGTAATTAAGTGTTGATTGACAAGGGTTGACAAGCGTTTGATAAGTTTGACAGGTGTGTAGGACATATCAACCAATCAGATAAATATCTGACATGTGTATAATTATCACGCATCACTGACTTTAAAGGCCTGAAGACGCGACAAAGAATATGCCGCCTCTTGACTGTATATTTGCTGCCGCATCTCCTAAATCGATGATCGCGTGTCGCTTGATCTCTTAACATAATTAAGTGATTAGTAATTGTCTCTCGCATCTTCAAAGGGTGTTGCCATGCATATGAAACAATGCCGACAGTATGATTATTTTCGACACGTGTTCAATTATCGCGCATCATTGAATTCAAAGGGATGGAGCCGCGTGCAAAAGGATCTACTGCCTCTATGACTCGGGAATTACTGTCATTGAAAAGACGCATGCCGTTGAATCGATTAACATAATTAAGTGTTTATTAATTGACTTCAAAGGGGTGTTAGCGATGAAGGTGACCGTCACTATGATAATAGCCAGACACGTGTTAAATTATCACACACCATTGACTTTAAAGAGTTGAAGCCGTGGACAAGCGGGTAGGTACCACCCGTCACGTATCGATTAATTAATATAATCCAATGTTCAATAATCGATCATAATACCTTCTATCGAGAATATATTGTGGTATATAAGACAGCTGCCTCCTGTCGTCGACATCGATGAAAAACATGTTAGTAGCTGTCCGACAACACTCTATCTTAAATGACTCCATCCTGTCTGACAGTCAATGAAAAAGGCGCATGCCATTTAATCGGTTAACATAATCAAGTGTTTATTTATTGACTTAAAAAGGGTGGTAGCGATAAAGGCGATCGACATGGTGGAGGTATGTGAAACTTAAACGATATTTTGAAGAAAATGGACATCGAAAGATGCATGTCATTGAATTGATTAACATAATTGCCGTGAAACTTAAACGATATTTTGAAGAATGTGGACATCGAAAGATGCTTGTCATTGAATTGATTAACATAGTTTCCACATAGCTAGTCCTCTAATTCTAAATGATGCGAAATGTTTCGACTTATAAAAAGATTACAAATCATAAATTAATTAAAATGCATGCCTAAAACAGATGTATTGTAAACGATTAATTGAAAATGCATAAGACGCTAACGAATTTAAAATGCTGTTTCGTTAGCATACAACACTCCCTCATTGAGTCTCTCCACTCATCTGAACGGTGCATGTTTTCGCAAACTCCCCTGGCATAACGACTGCGAACTACCCCACCACACCATGCATGTTATGCCCGCGCCGATTTGCTCGGCCTCCGTACACCATACTTTATGGAGACCATTCAGCAAGAAGGGCTTGGCATTTTCTTAAAATTGAAACCATATTCGACTTCCAAAAAATATGTCCATTCTCTCTTACTCTTTCTGGCGTTCTCTTTCGTGGCATTTCATCTTAAAGTTAAGAAAAGGTGGAATTTTGAAAACATTGACAATACAATTACAAATTATATAAACATCCTTCTTTATGACTAGAGTCAAAAGAATATTCAAATAAAAGAACAATCATCCGGCATTGAAAAGCTTTACAAAATATGAAGAGTTGAAAAATCATTGCACAAGACATGCATGCACACCGTGTACTTCACACAAAGGGCAAAGAGTTAAAAAAAATCCTTTGCTCAACTATAGCAATTTTTCTGCAATTTCCCTCTTTGATGCAATGGTCAGGTTTATGAATACATACAAAAATGACAAGAACGTGTAAATAGAATGAAATAAGTTCGAACAGAGCCAATAATACAAAGTATAAAACCGTAGGTGGGATGTTGGCAAACCGCGAATGAGACGGATAGAGGAGTTTTCTTTAAGACGGAACAAGTCACAAGGTTTATGTCGTGATTATTATTATTATTATTTCACACATATAAACGATCGGATAGTGCTAATATTAAGCAAGCGACTACACACTTGACATAGTCACACACCTGTTTGTAATCGCAACATGGCTCAATAAAGATTGTGTAAATAAAGCATAATCATAGGGAATGAAGCACATTAAGCATGAGTATCAAATTCTATACATGAAGTATTTATGCACAAACAGATTGTTTTATACATGTATTCCCGTCCGAGTGGACGGAATAATTTTACGCGGTTATGAAAATTTCTTTAAGCTGCGAAAAATGCATTGGTCACAAACACGGCCCTAGGTAGTAGTCTATCTGCCTTACCCCAGTTCTGTAAGCAAGTTAGACCCTTCACCCCCCCGCATGACTGACCCTACCTGGACTCAAAAACTCCAAAAAGTAAATCCTGAAAAATACTATCATCCACAATATATACTGTGTTAAAAACTGAAAAGGGAGTTTACTATGTTTATTTACTCTGTGTACATGATATGCAATAATACATGATGAATAATTCTTTTTCACATCTGTTTACTTCAGTATATATTGAAAAAGTGGTTTATATGTCCAAAACCTTTTACCGAACAAGATCTAAAAGAATCCAGTCATCCTTCCCCAACTGACAAATTCATTGAAAAATATTTACAATGTACATCGACTCCAAAAGTTTTTGCGATTGCATGAACATTATATGGAATTTTAAGGCCAGCGTATAGCATCCCGTTCTTAAACATTTGACCGTCGCTCTTTTCTTTGTATTTATAGCGAAATGTGTAATGTAACTATTTCTGCAAAGGCTTATTTGAATTAGAATGTAATAGATAGGGAAATAAGCTTGAGTAAGAATAATTTCTATACCCTCTAATAAACGATATAGGATAGAGAAAGTCATGTGAATGCATCACAACAGATATGTTTTAATAAGCGTTTGACAGAATAAATTTTCATGCTCTGAATATGTGTAAGAATTTTATTTGAAGTAATGCTTTTATAAGAAGTTAACTATTGCAAGTTTTCTTAATATTATTTCCTTCTTCAATGCAGTCATCAAATTTATTATTATTATTATTATTATTATTATTAGTTTTTACTACTAATAATTGTGAGCAAAGTAAAAATGCAACGGACTTATTGATTTGGAATTATAAAATCACACAAAAGAGCACTGTAAGGAGCTGAGTTATACGAAATGAACACATTTCGTATAACACATTTCACAGCAATTTAAGGTAATTTCGGACGATTCAGGTAGTAACAAATGTATTTGAATCATTTTAACAAGTACTTCAGCTAGCATCGTTGATATTTAGGTTAATCCGAATAGTATCACAGACGTTCATGGAATTTTGAGCAGCGATTTGTACCAGAGTTATTTAACGGAATTTCATACGATTCGAGTAGTATCACAGGTATATAAATCATTTTAACAGGCAATTCAGATGGTATCGCTGGCATTTATAGTAATATAGAGAGTAATTCAATTCTTTATAAATATTTCTTATCCAATGTTACAACACTTTTATATACTTCTTTTTTCTAAATCTTATAAACTTGTATATGTTAAACAGTTTGTGTGTGTGACGTAGAGGGCTAAACGGTATATAGGATTACGGCGAGGGTATATAGAAGTAGTATAAACTAACCCATCCGCACGGTTGAGGAGATGTTATAACCTTTTAGCTGGCTTCATTGTTTTATATGGTTTCATTTTTTGTCTAAGTGTACCAAGTCTTTCACTTAATCATTGTTTCATTAGATAAACATCGTTAGGGTTAACGTCTCTCCGATTTATCTAGATTTGAGGCTAGCATTAAGATTTGTTCCTAACGGCAGGGTTAACGCCTCCTCTTACATCTTCATATTCTTCTTTCTTCACCAAGTGTCTGCTAGGTGTATACACAGCACATAGGTAAACATCCATTTTCTCAAATTGTAGAATACGAGAAATTCATCATTTTCAGGTTACAGTCTCTTAGGCGCTGTTTGTAATACCGTGATGTTCATATGCATAGGTAGTCATTCCATCCTCGGCAATAACTCTTTTATCATCAATAGCAGTCAGCGTGATTTTTATCACTTGCACTGAGGTGACAGCATGCTCTCGTGAAAGTGTCAGATTCCAGGACGTTCTTAATATTTCTCTGGTTTTAAGACAGTCTATTTGGTTGTAAAATGTAATGTACCGCTTAATAGCACTACATTTTATGCCTTTAATTTTTTTATCATCGAACCTTGGAGTTCTAATGCATACATCTTAGGTTGAAATCTAACAAAATGTAAGATGATTTTGCTATTAGCCTGATCTTTAATTTTCCCAGCACCTTTTTGTTCTGAGTGGAGTGCCATAGATGGTTAACAGAATAATCAGCTGCATCCAGATGCTCAAGAAAACGTAGCTTACCTGTTACACATCTTCAGTTGTAGCCCGATGAATGAATCAGTGTCCATATACATAAGCTTCAGGTATTCAGCTCCATAATATGGCAACAGCACGTCGTAATGATAGTGGTACAAAAATGTGTTAGAGATGTCCAACACACTCATTCCAGTGTATATAGGTTTATTGAACATAATCTGTCGAGAGGCCATGTGCACAGAAGCTAGATTAGCAGCATATATTCTCCTATCGATAAAAGTAGGCTTCGCGATCAACTTTTCCAGAGTCCTCTCATTTGTAACCAGCCGTATATCCATACATTACGCAGGTTCCCTACAGTTTTTCCAAACATGGCGTTGTTAAAGAGTTTGTAGAGGTCCTTATAGAAATCATTTGCAGCCTGTTGTTAAATTCCACATAAGGTTTTAACCACCGAGACTGTCGGAATTGTAATAAAAGATGGATCTTACTCAAACGTAAGCCATCATTAAGAGCTTGCATCAAAGTCATGTAATGTACTACGTACGTCTTTCGAGGTTCAAGATGGGTTATCAGTTTCTTTGTAGATGATTCCTAGGGCTTCATAAACTCAGGCACGAAAGGTAGATCGTTGTGTAGATCGTAAAGTTCTGCAGGATATTCGATGTTGACTTACAATATGTATCTATGAGGATCATCTTCTTTTAGTGCTTCTAAGTTGATTTCATTGGCAGAAACCCACTCAAATCCAACATAAGGGAAGGCGTGGCACATTGCCACACAATATAGGTTATTAGTACCCTCATCAATGACCAATTTGGTTGGACTCGACGGATCATACTTATCCATGTAGGTATTGTTTGCTTCGGCATACCAGTGGGAAACTTGGCATAAAGTTCCTCTTATACCGGGCTCTATCACGAGTAATTAATCATAATCCTGCAATAATTCCAGCTGAATTCCATTATGCAGTAACATGGCATCCCATGTAATTCCTGGAGAAGTGAAATAATGAGCGCGATCGACTGTGTGTGTTTTGAGGGTTTGATCTCTAAATGTCTCAAAGACATCAGCTAGAAGAACACATGAGGTTAAGTAGAGGTCACTTTCCTCGCCCTCGTTTCTTACATTAAACAGCTCCCATACATTTCTAGCATGACTGTAGTCGGCATCACTAATTTCCTCTTCATTTAATCTATTGTAGAAGGTGTCCTTAGGAGACAGACAGGTTTCGTTCAAAACATCCCTGAAGTGACTATCATATGGAAATACTCCCTTACGAGTCATCAACTTCAACTTGTCATTTCCAAAGTGCTTCATTGTTTCAGGATATGACGTTAGATTTTTCACCAGTTTATCCAAGCTTGTACTCAGGAACGTAAAACTATCCACAAACCAGAACCTTACATCTCCTACATACTTGGAAAATGATATATAGGTTTCTTAAGAGCTAGGAATTACCTCAACACGTTCACCTGTGCATCCCAGTTCCTTAACAATGAAATGTGAGTCATGACTACTGAGGTTATGCATGAAGACGGGAATATATTTAGGTGTTTTGCAGGACAAATTACATTCATTATGTAGACTTCCACGATATTCACCACTGATATCACGATCGCGTGCTTTATAGTTCTTTTCAGTAAAGGCTTTACCACAGAAGTAGAATACTCAAAATCCTTTTGCTGTCGATCTGTAAGTTTCAGAGGCTTGCTATATTTGTATATATTATCAATTTTCTTTGCAAGGCATGACAGGTATTCCATAAACGTCTGAACTGCATCAAGACCACGATATACATAGGGTTGCTTAGGAAGATAAGTTTAGATGTTCAACACCGCATGACGGTTTGACGTAAACACAGAAGCTCATAGGTACATGCTCCTGATAAGGGGTTGTATATGAAGTTCCGGGATTGGAGATGCACGTATGACATGGAGCGATGATGCTTTCAAGGTCTGCATAGATGACGTAAGGTAGTTTCAACATCCTTTCAAAAATTTTTAATTGCACGACAGAGTTCTCCTATGTAAGCACAACTATCCTTGCAGCATCATGTTGATTACAGTTGGCACTATGTTCTTGTAGTTTTCCCAGCCCAATAGGGTATATATATATATATGGATTTAATAGGAAGATGCCGACAGCTGATAAGCTTCTTTGTTCTACGCCGACAAGCCCGCCGGCTCCCTTTGAGGCCTCACATGCCGCCAGGTCTCGTGTCGTTAGGCCCCGCCCCCTCTCGGTTTGTGGCCTTACCTAATGCCGACAGGTCCTACCCCCTCCCCCATGCGTTCTAC
Organism: Deroplatys truncata; assembly: GCA_030765065.1. Taxonomy (NCBI): domain Eukaryota; kingdom Metazoa; phylum Arthropoda; class Insecta; order Mantodea; family Mantidae; genus Deroplatys; species Deroplatys truncata. The sequence goes on from CM060990.1 coordinate 423,723,765, forward strand.
TGTGGCGTCCTGACTTGTGGGATTTGTTTTCTCGAGGCCTGCCGCCCCTCGGCAAATCAATTAGGTACTGTTCGTCAAACATTTTTTATGACTACTAATGCCTGCACATTGCATCCTCGAGCAATTAAGTTTTTTTGATTAATTAATTGTATATGAATTGACTCGATCGCAAGTGCTAGCGTGTGTATAAGTAGCGCGCTCACGGAACAGTCCGCCATGTTATGAAATAAACCCTGCAACCTACTTCACGGTAATGTCTATTAGCTGACAATGTTAGACGCTTTCACCACATTAATAGAGTTTTAAGAATGCATCCTGGATCTGTATACATACATTAGCGAACAACAGCCGGGCATGTAATGAAAAACCCGCAACCTACTTCTGACTGAGGATAACGGTAACATCCATTAGCTGACAACGTTAGACGCTTTCACCACATTAATAGACTTTAAGATTACATCCCGGATCTGTATACAGTCATTAGCGAACAATGTCAGTAATTGTTTTCCTAAGTGCTCTGCACAACTCTCACTCCTTCAGCTTTTATGGGGGGGGGAAATGATATAAAAGCAGCAGCTTCTCCAATGATTTTCACAGTATCGTGAGAACACAGCAATCTAACACAAACTGTGGAAAAACCCTAGTCTAGACAATTTTTTTCACTGATAATTAATGATTAAGTTTCATAGCTCTTATTTCTTTCAATAAAATATTGCGAATAAAGTATTCAGATTGGCGGAAAGAAATATTACATACTTTATTAAAAATAAATAAGCGTGATGAATACTACATATGTTATTAAAAATAAAAATAAATACGGATAACATTATAGTTAAATATTATAAATGTTATTAAAAAATAAATGATTCGGTTAACATTATAGTTGAATACTATATATGTTATTAAAAATAAATACGGTTAACATTATAGGTGAATATTACATACGTTATTAAAATAAAAAATGGCCTCGCTGATCAATGAATACAATTAAATATTTTTTATTAATTAATTGTATATGAATTGACTTGCGCATTTTGGTTATTGCGCTGTGTCTCCCTAACGTTTCCAGATCTAGGATCGTTCCAGCTAGTTGCGCGCTTCTGCCATCTACCTTCTAAAGTAAAGTTGCGCGCTTCTACCATCTTCATTCTAAAGTAAAGTTATAGAACAATGAGATAAAAACTAATCAATTCTTTGGAATGCGCCGTGTCATTAGGGTATTGTTCCAAGTTATCCGGGATGCCTGGGGTCGAATCCTAGGAGTGATTACAAATTCAGCTTCTAATAACTCAGAGACTAATTACGATAAAGACGTCAAATAAAGTTTATTACATTAACGTCATTAGGTAGTTACTTGTGAATGTATATTTGGGTACCTGATGTTCTGGGTTCAATCCTTAATTTTTTAAATCGTCATTATCTCGGAAACTAAGAAAGCTAGAGGGGTGGACCAAAGCATGATTGATAGCTCCTGTGACGGGTAAGTAGTACTGTAAATAATTTTCAATCAGTTGTTGTTTCGAATCCCGATCTTTCAATCACTTACTTAATTTTTCTCTATACTCTAGAATATATCACTTAGATTGATGCTGTAACTGCATACAGCACCTTTAAACATATCAAACTAAATTTGTAAATAATTTTGTTTCTGGTGTCATGGGTTCGAATACCGATAAAATGTAATTTAATTATAAATTTAATAACTCCTAAACTAATTAAGATAAAGACGCCAAATAAACTTTATTGCGTTTATGTTATTAAATAGTATCTTGTGGATGTGTAATTAGATACCTGGCGTCCTGGGTTCGATCCTTAATTTTTAAATCACCATTATCTCAGAAACCAGGAGAGGTAGAGGGGTGAACCAAAGCATGATTGATAGCTCCTGTGATGGGTAATTAATACTGTATATAAGTTTCAATCAGTTGTCCTTATTTTCGAATCCCGATCTTTCAATCACTTACTTAATTTTTCTCTATACTTTAGAATATATCACTTAGATTGATGCTGTAACAGCATACAGCTCTATTTAACATACCAAACTAATATTGTAAATAATGTTGTTTCTGGTGTCCTGGGTTCGAATACCGATAAAATGTAATTTAATTATAAATTTAATAACTCCTAACCTAATTAAGATAAAGACGCCAAATAAACTTTATTGCATTTATGTTATTAGGTAGTATCTTGTGGATGTGTAATTAGATACGTGACGTCCTGGGTTCGATCCTTAATTTTTAAATCACCATTATCTCAGAAACTAAGAGAGGTAGAGGAGTGGACCAAAGCATGATTGATAAGTTCTGTACTGGGTGATTAATGCTGTATATAATTGCCAATCAGTTGTGCTTGATTCGATTCCCCATCTTTTAATGACTTCCTTAATTTTCCTCTGTACACTAGAATATATCACTTAGATCGATGATGTACCTTCATACAATTTTGTTTAACATGTTGAGCTAATATCATAAATTATTTTGTTCCTGGTGTTCTGGGTTCGAATACCGATTCAATGAAATTTATTTACAAATTTAATAGCTCGTAATCTAATTTAGATAGGCATGTCAAGGTAAACGCAAACAGAGTATATAGTCCTTAAATATCGTTATCATGACAAATATTACTTTAAAGTACTCAGATCGAATCCCGAAGGGATGATTTCATATATCTTCAAGCCTATGGATCATATCAGATTCTAATAAAGATTAAATGCTTGATGCTGATGTGCGGGAGCTAAAATACATTTATTAAAAGTATTACCGGGTTCGATTTAGAAGCTTAGAATCTGTGTAACTATGGAAAAATTGCTTTTCTCGTGATTGTAGTGAAATGTAATGGTCTTTCTGTGAGAAGATGGAAAGGAAGAATTGAAAAGGGAATGAAAACATGAGATAATGTAGTATATACATACATTTAACTAAATAAGGAGGAAAATATTCTACGTTACCTTTCAAGCTTTTACTTTAAGTATTTTGATAATACAGATGGAATTAACCTTGGTACAATAGGTGGTGGTGGTGGTGTTAGGCTTTGAATTTGAAATATATGTCTGAATGAGCGTGTGAGAATGCTTCTCTTGCTGGTGTGACAGCATAAGCAGGTAGTTATGAGACGAGTTTAATCGTGTTTGATGCTGTCAGACATTCTGTCTCTAGGTGTGACGTCATAAACACCCTGCTTCTGGGCGTGAGGTTATACGGCTGAGATTAATACACTTTGAGTGATCATATACAGCTGGTTATGGAGCGAGTTTATGATTGATCTAAAAGGTTCGTGCTCCCTCTATAAATATGTTATAGGGGAAAGGATGCTCTCCTGAAACATTAGGCCTCTAGACAGAAATTGTTCACAGAGACGGAGACGTCAGGACGGATGGGACAGACTCCAAGTTCAAATCTTTAAACGGTAGGGCCGCCCCCTTTTTTGCCTATCATATCTCCTGAACCACCCTTGCAGCTTAACATTACGTTACAATGCCACGTAACCAGATTAACGACGGTCAGTTGCTCAGACCTTTGATTTTTTCGTAGTTTTCCCTGGTCTGCATGCGAATGTCTGCTCAAAAAGATACTTGTCCCTTCCTCGGTTGGCGGTTAAGGAGTACGGTATACGATTATATGAGGAATATATGGAAAACGGAGACAGACTGTATTATAGACAGAATCTGGTCCACTTTTGCGTTTATATGGGAAAGGATAGGGAAAACGATGGTAGATGCGACGGTTCAAGGAGGAAAATGCATTTATAGGGGAGAGATAGGGAATACCAAGGCTGATGCTAGGCTAGTCAGATGCTAAAGGAGGTAGGGATATGCTTTATACGAGAGAGATAGGGAATACAAGGAAAGATGCTATACTAAACAGGACTTGAAGGGTAGAATATAGCGATATAGCGAACCGAGGAGAGGTATTAGGATAGGAGTTTTGAATGATAGAGTAGGCGTTTATATGCGAGAGATAGGGAATACGAGGGTCGATGCTAGGCTAGACGGTGTTGAAGGAGGGAATGCATCTTATATGAGAGAGGTAGGGGAATATGAGGAGAAGTGTTAGGCTAAACAGGGTTGAGGTGTGGAATATGCGTTTATATGGGAAAGATACGGGAAACGTGTACAGATAATAGGCTAGACAGATGCTGAAGGACGGGAATATAGGCTTATACGGGAGAGATAGGGAAATACGAGGAGAGGTGCTAGACTAGACTGACGCTGAAGGAGGAGAGGATACGCTTTATACGGAAGAGATAGGGAATACGAGGAGAGGTACTAGAAGGGTAGAATATAGCGTTTTTATATGGGAGAGCTAGCAAACCGAGGAGAGGTATTAGACAGGAAGGTTTGAATGACAGAGTATGCGTTTATATGGAGAGACGAGGAAAACGAAGGTAGGTGCTAGGTTGAGAGAGTCTTCAAGGAGGAAAATGCATTTATATGAGAGCGGTAGGGAATACGAGGAGAGGTGCTAGTCTAGAGAGGGTTGAGGAGTAGAGTATACGTTTATATGGGAGAAATACGGAAAACGGGAGAGATACAAGGGTAGACAGTGGTTGAAGGAGGAGGAATGTAGGTTTATACGGTAATATAGAGAGTAATTCGATTATAAAACTTTTCTCATCCAGCGTTACAACGCTTTTATATACTTATTTTCTAAACCTTACAAACTTTATATATGTTAAACAGTAGTGCGCGAGACGGAGAGGGACAAACTGTATATCGGTTTACAGTGAAGTATACATCCTAACCTATTGCCACCTTATTTGCTCTAGATCTTCTCATTCCTATCATCAGCTAACGTAACCACGTAACAAGACGTATCACGACGTGACATAACAGCATGACAAGACGTCATACTAAGTAACATAACCACGCAACATCACGTGACATCTCGTAACCAGAAACGTCACACAACGTAACAACACGTAGCAACTATGTAACCACGTAACAAAACGTAAGAACAACACGTAACCAGCCCATTGCTAAGGTAATCTAAACTATTTCATCCTTCATAACTTAGGCAATAAGTACGAGAGCCTAGCAAATGTACTGCTTAATAGCGCAACGTTTTATACCTTTAATCTTTTTTATCATTGAGCCTTGAATATCTAAGGCATACATTTTAGATCGTAGCCCTACAAAGCGTTGAATGATTTTACCATTAGCCTCATCTTTAAATTTTCCCAACACCTTCTTGTTTAGAGCTGAATGAGGCAGAAAGGCTGGCCCCAGGAATCCAACCCACGACTTCCGAATGCGGACCACAGACGTTACCGCCGGAGCCATCCCGCTCGGTAAGTTTTGATTAAAGCATCGCATTTTCAAATATTGATTCCGGAAAATAAAACGCATAGGTACCTATCTTTAGTTTCCTAGATCGAATTTATTCCTGTTCAGTTCTCTACGATTAGGAAACCATACGAGACTGAGAAAAACTTAGTACATAAATAATGCATATGTAACCCATAACTTATGTAAACAAACTCTGGCGTTCTACAGTTCCGAAATATTACCTGTTGTTCGTTTGAATGTTCAAATTTTAAGCAGTATATTCTGAAACGTTAAATGACTGTTCTTTTGTTTTTATAAGATCATGCAGATTATGTAATACTAAGGCTCTTTTTAAAGAGTTGACCATACTTTCAGCTTCCTGTGAGCTCCTGTTTAGCTAGAACAAAATGTGTACTGAAACCATTTCTTGTGAATCTTTGTAATGATTAACTATAAGTAGGTAGATAGCTGTCAGGGAAAGTAAACGACAATGAGTAAAGAATGTTCTAGAGCTGTAGATATACGTGACTCAACGGAGGGAAACACCTCGCGCGCTGTGACCTACATTGTATTACGGCTACTAGCCTCCTGGAGGAAGGGATGAGCTGAAGGAATCCAAGAGGCTACAGGCCGTAGGCAGCCAGGCTACAGACGCGACAAAGTCCCTAACATTTCCAAGCTCGCAGGCCCGACCCACTGGTTAATCGCCGAGAGAGAGCGAAGAACGGCCTACCAATGGTGACCACGGAGAATACTCTTTCCATTGAGCACGCATCGGCACCATCTGTCCGGCACCGCAATAAGCCGCGATATCCAGAAGCATATAAATAAAAATCTGAAATACTCCATCCCGATACCTGGTTTTCTACACTGGGACGTGCATTGCAAACCTTTATTTCACATTATTCAAAAACATGTCATTTACATTATCGTTTTACAGATGTCACTTATTACTAGATAAAACAAAACAAACTTATAAAAGTAAAATAAAAAATAAAATTATTAACATCCAAATAATATATCCATATTTTAACTAATTTCTAGCTGCAGAAACAAATAACTGGAACCCCGTTACTAATCCCCTAACTAAACTATTTATTTAAAAGCACACCTCAAAGATGAGAAGGAAACGGAATGAGTAAGGAAATTGTGATAGAGAAGAACCACCCCTGCATTCAACTGCCAACCCCAGGGAAACCGCGAAAAACCCATGGGTCAGAGTCGCGGGTCTCGAACTCAGGACATCGCATACGTTACCACGGCGCCACCTCACTCGATAAGAAAGTTGTTATATTGCAACTGGTTGTTGTGATACAATCAAAGGAAACTAGAAAGTAACTTTTACAGTAATAAATTCAAACCAACTACAACTCGAAGAATATCAGTTTTAGTGTAATTTGCTTGTTTTGAGGAAAATCAATCTGTGTTGAAATAATAATCTGTTTAAAAATCTTGTATAATGAAGTGATCGTCATGGCAAGTTATTTCCATCTAATGCCAGAGCTCTTATTTTAGGGAGTTCCAGTGCAGGGAAAACAAGCGTATTACTCAATATGCTACTCCATGAGAATGGACTACGTTTTGAAAATTTGTATATTTATTCAAAGTCTCTCTATCAACCAAAGTACCAATATCTAATTAAAGTGCTTGGAAACATCGAAGGTATAGAAGTGAACACCTTCGACAACTGGAATGATGTTTTGCATCCTTCTGAAGTCAAAGAAAATTTATATTTAATGACGTCATCACTGAAAAGCAGGAAGAGATAGCATCCTTTTACAGTATGGGTAGACATCGAAATGTCGACTCTGTATATCTAGCGCAGTCCTATGCTAAAGTTCCAAAACATTTAATTCCCGATAATACAAACATGATAATACTCTTCAGACAAGACAATTTAAACTTAAACCACATTTACGACGATTATGTAAATACCGGCATGACCTACAATGAATTTAAAGATCTATGTAAGAGCGTTTGGGAGAGTGTATCAGAAGGAAGACCCTTTGTTGTGATAGTTCCTGAATTTCACATGAATGAGGGGCGATATAGGAATGGTTTTGATGTATATATTAAGCTCGACAAAAAAGAAAATGATCATTCGTAGTTAACCATGAGCATCGATAGGTTCGGTTCTCAGAGAACTGAGCCCGTTAGAAGAGTGTTTGATCGTTTTATCATAAATAGAGATGTCAAAGGAAACTATCAATTCAAGAATAAGAGATTGTGCAATGTTCACGATCCTGAAGATAATCATGATGCCTCCAATAAGAATTATGTGGATGCTCTCGAAATTAGGATGCACGATTTCTCTCAGCAAGCTGCTAACAATGTTGAGGTTATGGCTAAGACCCTGATCGATGAATTGATTTCAAGATATATCCTCAAGAGAGATAAGGAAAATAACATCGTGATTGATAAAGTTAGATTGAAGGTATTGCTCGATCCTGTTCACGATAACGATGTTGTGAATAAAAAGTTCATCACTGGATATGTCAATTTACGCACGCAGTCGAGAGATGGTAACGGTAACATTATATTCGACAATAAGAGAATCACTGATATAGCTGATCCTCTCGGAGATACGGATGCTGTAAATAAAAGATATGCTAGAGCTATGATCATTAGGAAATCGAACGAGACGCGACAGCAGTTAAACAGGTACTTGCCAAAGGAAATCGAGATGCAAATAGGTAAGAAGCTGCTAGACATCACAGCAAATCTGAATAAAACTACGAGTAAAGTGGATACTCTAACAACCTCTACAAAAGACAGAGTGGATTCTGTAATGGACTCTATTAAACAAGTTACCGCAGAGCTTGATAGAGAAAAAACAAATCTTCAGAATCTTTGCAATCAGAAAATTAGTAATTTAGAAAAGTTAGCGATGAAGCGAGTTTCAGATTTAGAGGCTACAGCCGGGCAGTTAAAGACAGAGGTTTTGAATACTCTCAAAACTGATTGCTGCAATGATAAACTTAAGAAAGTGGAGGAAAATGTAAATATGATGATGGACGCTTACAAAGCTAATGTGCAGCAAATGACGAGTCTAGAAGAATCAGGTTCGAAACTGCACTCTGCCTGTCACAGAAGCAGAGGTACAGTTGTCTAGCACTAAGGCCTTTGTGGGTACGTGGCGATGTGAGATTGTATGGCACAGGTATGAGACCGAGAAGGCTAAATGTTCACCACACATCAAGCCACGAAGTATCTCCTAACAGATCCATCGCGATATGACCACGTAATTAAAGCGATATAAAATAAATAGAGAGAAAATATATGTATATAACATAAGTTTATTCTATTTAAAACAACGTCAGGATTATTTAAATATTCTAAAAATGTTTACGTTTACTTAGTCATGGTGGTGGGATTATTACATCCGTATTGCTTTAACTTTCTGGTTAATTTTTCATAGCTTCACGTTAGCACATTTCTTTGTTGTCCTCAAGGATAGCCTTAACCGAGGGAATGTTTTAATACTTATAAGTTTTTTTAATTTATTATTGGTAACATTTTACCTTGCATTTCCAAAACATGAAAATATCTATACTTTCGAACATTAAAACTGCAACAAGCCTCTCGCATTTGAATTACAAAGTTAAATCAGATGTCAAATTAAATCATTAAGCATAAACTATTTCATGAATTACCTACACCTCTTACAAAACCATAAAAATATGGTTGATATGTTTTTTAAAAATAAATGTAAATAATGTATTTAATGCTAAAGAAAACAGAACTGCAAAACTTCCAATTAGTGTATCCAAAAGCTCTTCGTTCAAACACTAAACATACAAGAAGATACAGTTTCATGAATAAACTGAACATATACCAATGCTAAGTATTTGAAAAATAACAAACCCGTATGTTATACGTACAGTTTTATTTCTGTAATGCTTAGGTATCTAAGATAATTGAAATATTTATTCGATCAAAAAATTCGATATAAAAAGGTCACCGGAAATGCATGTCCTGAGGTCCTGTAAACGAAAGCAAAGAGCTTCGTACATATGTGTGTGTGTGTGTGTGTGTGTGTGTGTGTGTGTGCGCGCGTGCGCGCGCGCTGGTGCATATACATGTTTACGTGTTTTTAGTCTTTCAGTGCGTAAATCTCTGTGAACAACGTAACTTCATAAGAAAAGCCAGATAAATGCTAAATTTCATTCTGGAGTTGGCCGCTCTTTAAAGATGCCAGTGAATGCGATTCCTTATATTTGATTTTCTGAAAAATAGCTATATTTGTATAATAAATAAAATGCGTATCAAAAGTTCTCTAAAGTTTTCTTTATTTCCAGGGAATCTGTATAACTTACTGCTGAAGAAATGAATATCTTATTAGATAAATACAATTTATTTTAAATAAATATTTTTGTGACATTAACCATTTCCGAAATATTCCTGTTCGCAGGAATTCCCCAGTAATTTAAGGGATACTTTTGGAGTATTAAGTAGCCCTTGCCATGTTTCTCCTGAGCTCGTGTAGGCAATGTATAAGTATTATGGAAGGTATGATTAACTGAATGCAATTAAGGGAAAAAAGCTCGCGTATGCAATTTTTTGAATAGTGACGAAAATAAATAACAGCGGGTAATGAAAATTGCGCAATTCTGAGAAATCAGAATTTTTTGGGAGGTGGAAACCTTAAATGACGTTCTCTAGCTTTAAAAGTTATTAAACACTTTGAGTAAAAGTGCAGTTTCTCTCTAAAGATTAATACATAGATATCTTAAATTGCTAAGCGTTCTTAGATTTTGAGAAACACTTCTGTGGCTATCACAATTAACACTGGATCGTCCGAATACCAACATTTTAAAATGTAATCGTGGTTTGCAAATTAAAATGTACCGTAGTAGTTCTAATATAGTCGTTAATGTTTTAGTACAGAATAAGCTAGTTATGCTTGTAACAAAGTAAATATAAAACAATTCACAACACTCCTTTTAAATAAATTTACATTCGGTGGTGTCTCCGCAGCTATACAATCTATAGCGACTTAAAATGACATGAATTTTCGAAGAGTCATTTATACAAGATTTTTAAACAGATTATTATTTCAACACAGATTGATTTTCCTCAAAACAAGCAAATTACAATAAAACTGATATTTTTCGAGCTGTAGTTGGTTTGAATTTATTACTGTAAAAGTTACTTTCTAGTTTCCTTTGATTGTATCACAACAACCAGTTGCAATATAACAACTTTCTTATCGAGTGAGGTGGCGCCGTGATAACGTATGCGATGTCCTGAGATCGAGACCCGCGACTCTGACCCATGGGTTTTTCGCGGTTTCCCTGGGGTTGGCAGTTGAATGCAGGGGTGGTTCTTCTCTATCACAATTTCCTTACTCATTCCGTTTCCTTCTCATCTTTGAGGTATGCTTTTAAATAAATAGTTTAGTTAGGGGATTAGTAACGGGGTTCCAGTTATTTGTTTCTGCAGCTAGAAATTAGTTAAAATATGGATATATTATTTGGATGTTAATAAATTTATTTTTTATTTTACTTTTATAAGTTTGCTCTGTTTTATCTAGTAATAAGTGACATCTGTAAAACGATAATGTAAATGACATGTTTTTGAATAATGTGAAATAAAGGTTTGCAATGCACGTCCCAGTGTAGAAAACCAGGTATCGGGATGGAGTATTTCAGATTTTTATTTATATGCTTCTGGATATCGCGGCGTATTGCGGTGCCGGACAGATGGTGCCGATGCGTGCTCAATGGAAAGAGTATTATCCGTGGTCACCATTGGTAGGCCGTTCTTCGCTCTCTCTCGGCGATTAACCAGTGGGTCGGGCCTGCGAGCTTGGAAATGTTAGGGACTTTGTCGCGTCTGTAGCCTGGCTGCCTACGGCCTGTAGCCTCTTGGATTCCTTCAGCTCATCCCCTCCTCCAGGAGGCTGGTAGCCGTAATACAATGTAGGTCACAGCGCGCGAGGTGTTTCCCTCCGTTGAGTCACGTATATCTACAGCTCTAGAACATTCTTTACTCATTGTCGTTTACTTTCCCTGACAGCTATCTACCTACTTATAGTTAATCATTACAAAGATTCACAAGAAATGGTTTCAGTACACATTTTGTTCTAGCTAAACAGGAGCTCACAGGAAGCTGAAAATATGGTCAACTCTTTAAAAAGAGCCTTAGTATTACATAATCTGCATGATCTTATAAAAACAAAAGAACAGTCATTTAACGTTTCAGAATATACTGCTTAAAATTTGAACATTCAAACGAACAACAGGTAATATTTCGGAACTGTAGAACGCCAGAGTTTGTTTACATAAGTTATGGGTTACATATGCATTATTTATGTACTAAGTTTTTCTCAGTCTCGTATGGTTTCCTAATCGTAGAGAACTGAACAGGAATAAATTCGATCTAGGAAACTAAAGATAGGTACCTATGCGTTTTATTTTCCGGAATCAATATTTGAATATGCGATGCTTTAATCAAAACTTACCGAGCGGGATGGCTCCGGCGGTAACGTCTGTGGTCCGCATTCGGAGGTCGTGGGTTGGATTCCTGTGGCCAGCCTTTCTGCCTCATTCAGCTCTAAACAAGAAGGTGTTGGGAAAATTTAAAGATGAGGCTAATGGTAAAATCATTCAACGCTTTGTAGGGCTACGATCTAAAATGTATGCCTTAGATATTCAAGGCTCAATGATAAAAAAGATTAAAGGTATAAAACGTTGCGCTATTAAGCAGTACATTTGCTAGGCTCTCGTACTTATTGTCTAAGCTATGAAGGATGAAATAGTTTAGATTACCTTAGCAATGGGCTGGTTACGTGTTGTTCTTACGTTTTGTTACGTGGTTACATAGTTGCTACGTGTTGTTACGTTGTGTGACGTTTCTGGTTACGAGATGTCACGTGATGTTGCGTGGTTATGTTACTTAGTATGACGTCTTGTCATGCTGTTATGTTACGTCGTGATACGTCTTGTTACGTGGTTACGTTAGATGATGATAGGAATGAGAAGATCTAGAGCAAATAAGGTGGCAATAGGTTAGGATGTATACTTCACTGTAAACCGATATACAGTTTGTCCCTCTCCGTCTCGCGCACTACTGTTTAACATATATAAAGTTTGTAAGGTTTAGAAAATAAGTATATAAAAGCGTTGTAACGCTGGATGAGAAAAGTTTTATAATCGAATTACTCTCTATATTACCGTATAAACCTACATTCCTCCTCCTTCAACCACTGTCTACCCTTGTATCTCTCCCGTTTTCCGTATTTCTCCCATATAAACGTATACTCTACTCCTCAACCCTCTCTAGACTAGCACCTCTCCTCGTATTCCCTACCGCTCTCATATAAATGCATTTTCCTCCTTGAAGACTCTCTCAACCTAGCACCTACCTTCGTTTTCCTCGTCTCTCCATATAAACGCATACTCTGTCATTCAAACCTTCCTGTCTAATACCTCTCCTCGGTTTGCTAGCTCTCCCACATAAAAACGCTATATTCTACCCTTCTAGTACCTCTCCTCGTATTCCCTATCTCTTCCGTATAAAGCGTATCCTCTCCTCCTTCAGCATCAGTCTAGTCTAGCACCTCTCCTCGTATTTCCCTATCTCTCCCGTATAAGCCTATATTCCCGTCCTTCAGCATCTGTCTAGCCTATTATCTGTACACGTTTCCCGTATCTTTCCCATATAAACGCATATTCCACACCTCAACCCTGTTTAGCCTAACACTTCTCCTCATATTCCCCTACCTGTCTCATATAAGATGCATTCCCTCCTTCAACACCGTCTAGCCTAGCATCGACCCTCGTATTCCCTATCTCTCGCATATAAACGCCTACTCTATCATTCAAAACTCCTATCCTAATACCTCTCCTCGGTTCGCTATATCGCTATATTCTACCCTTCAAGTCCTGTTTAGTATAGCATCTTTCCTTGTATTCCCTATCTCTCTCGTATAAAGCATATCCCTACCTCCTTTAGCATCTGACTAGCCTAGCATCAGCCTTGGTATTCCCTATCTCTCCCCTATAAATGCATTTTCCTCCTTGAACCGTCGCATCTACCATCGTTTTCCCTATCCTTTCCCATATAAACGCAAAAGTGAACCAGATTCTGTCTATAATACAGTCTGTCTCCGTTTTCCATATATTCGTATACCGTACTCCTTAACCGCCAACCGAGGAAGGGACAAGTATCTTTTTGAGCAGACATTCGCATGCAGACCAGGGAAAACTACGAAAAAATCAAAGGTCTGAGCAACTGACCGTCGTTAATCTGGTTACGTGGCATTGTAACGTAATGTTAAGCTGCAAGGGTGGTTCAGGAGACATGATAGGCAAAAAAGGGGGCGGCCCTACCGTTTAAAGATTTGAACTTGGAGTCTGTCCCATCCGTCCTGACGTCTCCGTCTCTGTGAACAATTTCTGTCTAGAGGCCTAATGTTTCAGGAGAGCATCCTTTCCCCTATAACATATTTATAGAGGGAGCACGAACCTTTTAGATCAATCATAAACTCGCTCCATAACCAGCTGTATATGATCACTCAAAGTGTATTAATCTCAGCCGTATAACCTCACGCCCAGAAGCAGGGTGTTTATGACGTCACACCTAGAGACAGAATGTCTGACAGCATCAAACACGATTAAACTCGTCTCATAACTACCTGCTTATGCTGTCACACCAGCAAGAGAAGCATTCTCACACGCTCATTCAGACATATATTTCAAATTCAAAGCCTAACACCACCACCACCACCTATTGTACCAAGGTTAATTCCATCTGTATTACCAAAATACTTAAAGTAAAAGCTTAAAAGGTAACGTAGAAGATTTTCCTCCTTATTTAGTTAATTGTATGTATATACTACATTATCTCATGTTTTCATTCCCTTTTCAATTCTTCCTTTCCATCTTCTCACAGAAAGACCATTACATTTCACTACAATCACGAGAAAAGCAATTTTTCCATAGTTACACAGATTCTAAGCTTCTAAATCGAACCCGGTAATACTTTTAATAAATGTATTTTAGCTCCCGCACATCAGCATCAAGCATTTAATCTTTATTAGAATCTGATATGATCCATAGGCTTGAAGATATATGAAATCATCCCTTCGGGATTCGATCTGAGTACTTTAAAGTAATATTTGTCATGATAACGATATTTAAGGACTATATACTCTGTTTGCGTTTACCCTGACATGCCTATCTAAATTAGATTACGAGTTATTAAATTTGTAAATAAATTTCATTGAATCGGTATTCGAACCCAGAACACCAGGAACAAAATAATTTATGATATTAGCTCAACATGTTAAACAAAGCTGTATGAAGGTACATCATCGATCTAAGTGATATATTCTAGTGTACAGAGGAAAATTAAGGAAGTCATTAAAAGATGGGGAATCGAATCAAGCACAACTGATTGGCAATTATATACAGCATTAATCACCCAGTACAGAACTTATCAATCATGCTTTGGTCCACTCCTCTACCTCTCTTAGTTTCTGAGATAATGGTGATTTAAAAATTAAGGATCGAACCCAGGACGTCACGTACCTAATTACACATCCACAAGATACTACCTAATAACATAAATGCAATAAAGTTTATTTGGCGTCTTTATCTTAATTAGTTTAGGAGTTATTAAATTTATAATTAAATTACATTTTATCGGTATTCGAACCCAGGACACCAGAAACAACATTATTTACAATATTAGTTTGGTATGTTAAATAGAGCTGTATGCTGTTACAGCATCAATCTAAGTGATATATTCTAGTGTACAGAGGAAAATTAAGGAAGTCATTAAAAGATGGGGAATCGAATCAAGCACAACTGATTGGCAATTATATACAGCATTAATCACCCAGTACAGAACTTATCAATCATGCTTTGGTCCACTCCTCTACCGCTCTTAGTTTCTGAGATAATGGTGATTTAAAAATTAAGGATCGAACCCAGGACGTCACGTACCTAATTACACATCCACAAGATACTACCTAATAACATAAATGCAATAAAGTTTATTTGGCGTCTTTATCTTAATTAGTTTAGGAGTTATTAAATTTATAATTAAATTACATTTTATCGGTATTCGAACCCAGGACACCAGAAAAAAAATTATTTACAAATTTAGTTTGATATGTTTAAAGGTGCTGTATGCAGTTACAGCATCAATCTAAGTGATATATTCTAGAGTATAGAGAAAAATTAAGTAAGTGATTGAAAGATCGGGATTCGAAACAAGGACAACTGATTGAAAATTATTTACAGTACTACTTACCCGTCACAGGAGCTATCAATCATGCTTTGGTCCACCCCTCTAGCTTTCTTAGTTTCCGAGATAATGACGATTTAAAAAATTAAGGATTGAACCCAGAACATCAGGTACCCAAATATACATTCACAAGTAACTACCTAATGACATTAATGTAATAAACTTTATTTGACGTCTTTATCGTAATTAGTCTCTGAGTTATTAGAAGCTGAATTTGTAATCACTCCTAGGATTCGACCCCAGGCATCCCGGATAACTTGGAACAATACCCTAATGACACGGCGCATTCCAAAGAATTGATTAGTTTTTATCTCATTGTTCTATAACTTTACTTTAGAATGAAGATGGTAGAAGCGCGCAACTTTACTTTAGAAGGTAGATGGCAGAAGCGCGCAACTAGCTGGAACGATCCTAGATCTGGAAACGTTAGGGAGACACAGCGCAATAACCAAGATGCGCAAGTCAATTCATATACAATTAATTAATAAAAATATTTAATTGTATTCATTGATCAGCGAGGCCATTTTTTATTTTTAATAACGTATGTAATATTCACCTATAATGTTAACCGTATTTATTTTTAATAACATATATAGTATTCAACTATAATGTTAACCGAATCATTTATTTTTTAATAACATTTATAATATTTAACTATAATGTTATCCGCATTTATTTTTATTTTTAATAACATATGTAGTATTCACCACGCTTATTTATTTTTAATACAGTATGTAATATTTCTTTCCGCCAATCTGAATACTTTATTCGCAATATTTTATTGAAAGAAATAAGAGCTATGAAACTTAATCATTAATTATCAGTGAAAAAAATTGTCTAGAGTAGGGTTTTTCCACAGTTTGTGTTAGATCGCTGTGTTCTCACGATACTGTGAAAATCATTGGAGAAGCTGCTGCTTTTATATCATTTCCCCCCCCATAAAAGCTGAAGGAGTGAGAGTTGTGCAGAGCACTTAGGAAAACACTTTTGTGACATTGTTCGCTAATGACTGTATACAGATCCGGGATGTAATCTTAAAGTCTATTAATGTGGTGAAAGCGTCTAACGTAGTCAGCTAATGGATGTTACCGTTATCCTCAATCAGAAGTAGGTTGCGGGTTTTTCATTACATGCCCGGCTGTTGTTCGCTAATGTATGTATACAGATCCAGGATGCATTCTTAAAAGTCTATTAATGTGGTGAAAGCGTCTAACATTGTCAGCTAATGGACATTACCGTGAAGTAGGTTGCACGGTTTATTTCATAACATGGCGGACTGTTCCGTGAGCGCGCTACTTATACACACGCTACCACTTGCGATCGAGTCAATTCATATACAATTAATTAATCAAAACAACTTAATTGCTCGAGGACGCAATGTGCAGGCATTAGTAGTCATAAAAAATGTTTGACGAACAGTACCTAATTGATTTGCCGAGGGGCGGCAGGCCTCGAGAAAACAAATCCCACAAGTCAGGACGCCACAGTAGAACGCATGGGGGAGGGGGTAGGACCTGTCGGCATTAGGTAAGGCCACAAAGCGAGAGGGGGCGGGGCCTATCGACATGAGACCTGGCGGCATGTGAGGCCTCAAAGGAAGCCGGCGGGCTTGTCGGCGTAGAACAAAGAAGCTTATCAGCTGTCGGCATCTTCCTTTATTCTTAAGTCGCTAGGATATGACTACTATCTACAATTTCATACATACGGTGCCGAAACTTCTTTATAATGATACAAAGATCTTTGTATTATTCTTCCATTTTGTCAGATCTGTTGTTTAATGTTTATGAAGCTATATCTATTTTAACTAATAAGTTGTCCCTAACCTCTAGCGTCTACGGATTGATTCGTCGCATGTCCAGTATTATTCTAACTTACCCATTTAGTTTCCTGATAATGCAAAGCGATTAATGTATGTGGATCTCGATACTTCAATAAATTATTTATCTAACATTCTCGAATTTATACAACAACGCCGTCTGGCAAGTTCGTTGGAATAGTTTTACTCTTGTATCTAGCTGGCTGAATATTTCCTATCTCAAAGTCATAGGCATGTAAATTTATTGCAACATCTGGTTTTTCCCAAAAACACAGGTAAGTTTCTCCCCCAAATGCAAAAGAATTCATATTCCTGTTTCTCATGTAGCATATACAGTAAAACCAGCTTGCAGTTTATTTTGACTACAATGCTATCCTCCAGATCAAATATCCAGGGCTTCTATATTTGCCCTACAGTATTTTTCTCATCGGTAGGGACCACAGAAGGTACATGCAATGGAGCTTGCGCGGGGATACTAAATAGCATTACAGTTTTGCATGCATTAAGAATCTTAATTGTTGTAACATTTTTATCCATGTCATCCTCATAATAACACAACGTCTAATGCTACCTGCATTTCTGCATTCCATTGTTATGCCTTTACACCCCCTACCTCATTTGGCCTGATTTACTTCACTGCTTCATGATCTTCTCCCTTCCTTATATACTCCACAGAGAACTGACTGTTTTGTACTTTTACTTCTTCCTTCAGCCGTCCGTCGCAATCCTCCTCTACCTGATTAATTGGTGCTGATTTTTCCTTATCCATAATTTTCAAGGTGATAAAGTTCTATTCTGCCTCTGCTGCCGTTAACAAATCACTTCCTATCATCAGCTGCACTGAAGGTTTTGAGACTATGAGGGCCACTATATCTACATACTTCTTCATCCTGTATCTTAGTGTTTAGCATTGCTTTCTGGTCAATTTTAACTTTCCTACGCCCGATAACCGTTTAGAAATAAGCATTTTTACTAGCAGTGTCTGCAATTTTAAGCCTTTAGATGCGGGATTTAAGTATAACTTATGGCTGCATCGTGTAACTTTCGATTCTGTGTCTATGATGGCATATACGGTTATGTATTAAATAAAAAAAACAGCTCTTCTGGAGGATTCTACTATTTCTTGCATTTTACTTCTTACGTCTTTCATTATTTCGACCGTATCGACAATTTCATTGCCATCAATTTTCCTTTGTCCCATACATTAGTCCCCTGTACTAATTATTTCCTGCTCGGAATGTGATACGCTCTTCAGAGACATAACAGATCTCTCTGCTCATTTAAAGGTCCATTTCCTACTTGGGTCTTTTCATGCGTTATATTACCGGTCCTATTCTGTCTGTGGTGAGTATTATGTTGTGTGCTTTCAATATTGTTTGGCGGCCTTTGACTTACTGATCTCTGTGAAGCCTACGCCAATTTCTTTCTCTGTAGTTCTCCGTAGTGTAGTGGTTACCATGCAAACCTCTAGTTCCCGAGGTCGCAGGGAACCTCTAGTTCCCGGCGGAGGACGATGGATTCTTTTCGGGCGTAAAAATCCTTAGCATGGCTTCCTTTGGAAGGGAAGTAAAACCTGTGGTCCCGTGTCGTAGATTAATGGCGCGTAAAAAAACCTAAAGCTGACAAAGAGGCCTCTGAGCAGTATTACCGGTCTTTCACGCCTAATATAGAATGGGACGCTAAGGATCACAGCAGTTAAAGGGCGTCCAGAAATAAACTGAATTTAATTTACTTTATTTTGATTTAATTTCGTCATCTAAAATTGTTTCCCGTCGGTCTAAAATAACTGACTCATTGAACTTCATACAGGTAATTGATGTATTGTTTCTAATTCTGTTTGAGCGATTACCGTTTCAGTATGCATCACCTCTGAGTGCGTTCTTCGTTCAGTTCATTGCGCGTTTCTTTTAGAGGTGATTTTAAATTTTTCTTAAAATAAGGTCTGTACGCCTGCTCTGAAATTCTTTGTGTACGTCGTGCCCCGGTCCCACTTAAATTGGGCCCGTGAAGTCTCCCATGTATCCATCTGATTTATCTGAAATGCGTTCAGGAGTTCCGAAGCTTCACTTGTTGCTTTAGTCTCGCGACAGTTACACTTTTTCTTATCATTTCAGGGAAATGTGGAGTAACGAGGGCTATAAACTCTTCTGCCTTGATGGGGACTCTTAATTATTGCGTTTTTTGTGCAAGACTTGGAAAATGGTCTGCTAGGCTCTCTGCATTACTCGCATAATATTGATTCATTGATGCTAAACTGAGTGGCGGAGTGAGCCATACATGCGCTTTTAAATTGTTCATATGATACCCTTTTACCTTACACCATTCGAAACCAGCTAATGAACATACCTGTAAGCCATTTCCCAACTACCGCTACCTTAAATTATCCCGGTAGCCTTTAAGTTCGAAATGCCTCACTAGGTCCACAATGTAAGGTTTAGCGTTATTGCATGTGTTGTCGATAACTAGAACTATTTATTATTCAGTAAGAAATTGAAACGAGTTAGTTGACCGCTGTTGAGTTACACCAGCATGTACACTATTTGTATTTTTATTTATTCAATTCTGTTAGAGCATTACTTTCCGAGTTTAGGTCACGTGCAGGGCCACGCTACATTTTTCTGAGTGTTGTTCGTCAATTATGTTTGCTAGCAGTGTTCTAGTATTTTCATTGGCGGTTACTCGAGTTGCATTTTCAGCAAGGGTTGCTGTACCTATTTCTTTGTTCATTGTCTCCTGGGTTTTTAAGTTTTTTTATTTATAGACGCTCTTTAACTGCTACGGTTCTTAGGGACCTATACTATATTGGGTGTGAAAGACCGGGAATTTTGCTTAGAGGCCTCTTTATCAAGCTTGAGGTTCTTTTACGTGACATAAATCTACGACACGGGACCACCGGCTTTACTTCCCTTCCGAAGGAAGCTATGCTAAGTATTTTTACGTCCAAAAAAATCCATCGCCCTTCGTCTGGTGTGAACCCGCGACCTCGGAAACTAAACGCTGCCATGGTACCCCTAGACCACGGAGGACAACATTGTCTTCTGCAATTCTTTATTTTATGCTCTAAAGCTGCTCAGGTATTACCTCAATTGCACTTCTATTGCTACATTGTTTAGGACTTCCACTTTACTCGTTATTTCGTTTACACTTGCTTGGTTTCTCTAACCGCTGCTCGAACTACAATATTCCCTGTTGCAGTTAATTCTGGCTAGCCTTGAAGTCGTCTAGGACTGCCTGAGCCTGACTTTTTGAAGCAATTCAATACAATATATGGTACAACGTGCATTGGATCGTATAAGGAACCACCTTTCACCAATATACACAAAGCAACATAAATATCAGAAATTGCCGCATACTTCTTTAATGAATTCCATGTTTGCATACGTATTTCTGATTTCGAGAGAGTTTGCGATAAATTTATGTTATTTTGTCTTAGTTTCAGTCAGTGGTTTGAATGAGGTTAAATGTAACTTAGATTAGGATAGCATAGGGAATGTCTGTCTTATTTAGGATATGATGGGTTAGATTAGGTTACGCTGGATTATGATTGGTGTATACAATCCTGAATCTCTTACGCACTGGATTCATTTTTTTCTCAAATTGTTATATTTTCAGCTTACGTGTGGTTGCATTTGGTTAAATTTGGCTTTGAATGTATAAAATAAGACGGGTTAGGTTATGGTGTTAGCTATGTAAGGTAGCTAGGTTGGGCTGGCGTAACATGTAATATGATGCCTGAGGTTTATAGCTCTCAGTGGTTTAAGATTATGTATAAAACGAGAAAATGCCTTAATAATAATTCGTATTCGACGTATATGGATGTAATTTCGTTTAGTATATATAGTTTACCCATCAAAGATATATGACTTCTGTAGTTTTTAAGTATGAGTTATCGTGTTGGTGTGCTCTTACACCCGACTTATGATCAGCTTAATTTTTCATATATTAGCCATGGGAAGAATTACTTCGTTAAGTGTTGTATATACAGTGGGATTTTGAAGAAAAGATTTATATCAAGACTTTAGGATAAAATGGAGTAAGCAAGTATTGAACTCTCCTGTACTTGGAACATCCGTGAGTGAGTTTGGAAGCTCTTCGTTACCTGGCTTGACAAGAAAAGTGGAGACCTTGGATGGGCAAACCATGAATAGACAAGTAAATGAAAGCAGTGAAACAATTACGCTGTCGCTACTTCATTATGTCAAGATTATATAGCTGGTGTCAATAATGAGATGTTATCTCGGATGGTTGATTCGAATGAACTAGTAAATCGTCTAAGGCTGTCAATGGTGTCATAGTCTGAAGGTAAAAAGGATCATTCCATTCTGATTGAAGAAATTATTCAGGAGCTGCAAATTTCTGGTGTTATAGAATGATTAGAACAATACTTAGCTCTAGATAACTAGTGAGTGAATTATGTTATATTTGGCATATTTCTAAATTGCAAGTTTACATTGGCTAACTCTACATTTCATTGTGGATATTTTGATTGTATTAAAATTAGACTGAAGGTTAATTTAAATTAAAATGCCATTTTAAGTGATACACCAATAAAAGGTTTTGCCATTTTGCCTTAAGTTGAATATTTTGTTAATACATTATCTCATTCTACGACTTAACCATCCGTAGTGTAAAGCTTATTAGTTTTCATTACTGGCTGAGGGCTTAGGCTAGGATAGGTGAAGTCTAGCTTAGTATAGTTAATGAACAGATAGTCAAGTTAGGATAGTGTAGGCTAGGTTAGATAAATATTTGTTAAATTTTCTTAATACTCTTTGTTAACAGATTCATAAGGTATTTTTACATAAGAAGGTGTTTCATCCTATCATAGCATTTTTCAGTATTCTGAATATTGGATAATAATAATAATAATAATAATGATAATAATAATGATAATGATAATAATATATGAGTAGTTAGACTGCCTTAAATACGCAAATAATCATGCATGTTAAAATTCATCAGTAGAACTGAAATTGAGTCTTACTTATGGACGCTCTTTAACTGCTATGGCTCTTAGCATCCCATTCTATATTGGCCGTGAAGGACCGGAAATTTTACTCAGATGCATTTTTATGAGGCTTTAGGTTCTTCTACATGCCGTAAATCTACGACACAGGACTGCCGGCTTTGGGTACTTCCGTTCCGAAGGAAGCCATGGTAAGGACTTTTACGCCCGAAAAAACACATCACCCTCCCCCGGGTTTGAACCCACGGCTTAGGGACCTAGAGGCTAGCATGGTACTCCTAGACCACGGAGGACAACCTTTGATTATGTTTCTATATAAATATTTTGTGTTCATATCAGTACACCTTTGAACATTGGTTTCAAGGGTATAATGATCCTTGGATTTATAAGTATTGTACAAATTTCACAAACTTTAGGGATGTGGAACGCTACATTCCATGGAATCCTTCCAAACCTACTCCAGATTATAACAGCAGTAAATGTGGAAAGTGTTTTCTACAAAGCTATCACGAGACATGACGTGAAATGTGCTGCAAGCAGCTGTTTGAGTGTAAGAATTGTGATAGATTCCTCGACAAGACGTATGAGGGTCTACGAGATGAAGATGTGTGCGAATTTATCATCTTTGACAAGAAAAGCATTGGCGAGTATTTGAGACATCAGCTTTTATTAACAATAATCTTTGTGAAATGCATGTCAGAGTATGAGACTGCATTTCTAGGTCGTCTAAAATCATATTTCATGGGGTGTTCTACCTGTCTGGATTTAAATTATTACCTACAAGACGCAAAATACCACATAATTCAAGCTATTCGTAAACGAACTACAAGTTGACAAGTGTGTGAAAATGAACATCTTGACTGAATACCATTCGTCAATGCTGCCTTAGAAACCAGCGACAAAACATGTAAAGCATGCAATCTGTCTGTATTTCAGCAAACTGATGTAAGTGCCATGTTGGAAGCATTGTGTATCTCTGAGACCAACTATAAGTTGGTTTCAGAGATGGAAGAATCAGCGCTTAAGGGCAGCAAATGGTGTTGCTTGCTGAGAAAGGAGTTTGGTTGAAGATAAACAAGAGCAGTCCCCTTCGAGGAAGCATCTACCTCTCCCTACCACCATGTGTTGGAACAAGAAGAGCGTGCATAAGTACTCAGCATTTCAATGGTGAGAAATGATTTATGTATGCTCTGCTAGCAAAATACCAATATAAGAACACTCCATGGCCAGAAAATATAAGAACTATGAAGAAAGTTTCGGTATATCACTAGCATAAAGGGATATGTCAAAATACTGCGAAATCTTAGAATGCATTGTTTGTCTTCAAAAGCAGAATTTCAAGAGCCTCAAGGCCAAAGAAATTATAAGTTGATAATTAGAAATGCTTTTAGGTGTATCATCTTAGAAGATAAATCAATGCGCGGGGTATCCCTATTTCAACATGGAAAACAAACTGACTGCATATATAAGCACATATAGAGTTCCCTCTAAGTAGGGTGTAGGTCTTTGACTTGTTCAGAGACTGTACAGTTTAAAAATCCTAGAACTGGGTAAAACGATTCCGCTCTAAAGAAAAGTATGTATAAACTAGTACAATTCTCTCCTACACGAAAGTGCAAACCCTAGCCTAACTCAATGTTGAAACTATTATAGACCGTCTATTGTAATTTTCATTACACGCCACACTCCGATTGGATCGTATGCATTTCTGAGACCCCTTTTACCAAATTTATTAGAGTTCTCTATGCTCCAATGTGACGCAATACTTTTATGCTTCATTGTATGCATGCTCATATTCCTGATATAACTTTCGGGTTGCCTCTGCGGTTGCTGTCGCTGTTGTTTTGGATTTTTATGCTGATGAGACTGCTGACATTGCTGACCTGCATTTATCTGTTGTTTGGGCTGTGCTCCTAACGGGTCTTTGGTTGCATCGCTCTCTGCTTCATGTGGTCTCTTGCAGCTGTAGGGTGTTGGTAGATTTGATGTTTGTCTGGAGATATAAGTAGGCCTTGATTTCGGAGATAGGTATAGTGGTTCTCGTTTATCTGTGATAACAACAACAAAAAACGAGTAGGACTAACCACTATAAAGAAACCTTGGCACAAATATAAATATTCAATAGTGAAAGTACATAAATCATAAGAAGATTTATACCATTCAATGCTCGAAGCATTTCATTGAGTGGTTGTCCCATATCCAGAATTTATGCAGTTGCACAATCCCTCTTTCGGAATATCCGCCCAGTTTCCAGAGAATCATGCTATGAAGTATTTCGGCGTGTAAACTGCTGGCGCGTTGAATTTTGTAATGTATGTTGTACTAATGTGGTGAGGTGTCATGTAGGCTCGGGCAATATAGGAATAATCTTTGATTAATTCAGGTGTGCTGGTTCCTACAGCAACTTCATTCATTTTACGTGAAGATGATAATGATAATAATAATATTAATAATGGAAATATAGCTACACGAAGCATATTGAATAAAATGAAAATTTGTATATGATGCGTAAACTATTAGAAAACTTCAGAAAATTTGTATATGCATTTATGGCTGTATGTATGTACATGTGTATGTATGTATGTATGTATGTATATATGTATTTATGTATAGAGTGTGTGTGTGTATGTGTGTGTGTGTGGTTACCGAGCGTGGCGGATGTTTGGGAAGGTGCTCTGTTTTGTTTTAGTTTTAGTGAAGAAATCTGAGAGTTTATTTTGAAAAGTGAGATATTAGAAGGAAACACTTTGTAAGTATTATATATGAAGATAGTTATAAGTTTAGTAGCTACATAGTCTGGAAAGATATAGTGATTAAACTATCTGTAAGAAATATTATACCAAGAACGTGGCGGCCAATATGCCAGCCAGCTACTTGAAAAGTTGCGATGTAAGCTGTACGTGTTTTCCAGTCATACGGAAGTTGAGGTGAATAACATCTTACGGCCGCCGACGCTATAAGTGACGTTTGTTTTTCTCTCTTTTTATTAGTTGGTGTTGAAGTTAAAAAAATTAACCATTATTTGGAAAAGGGAGTAGTTAGGGTTTCCCCCCCTCATAATGAGAAATGAATGGAAAGGAGGTGTTTTTATCTCGCCACACTTTAAGTAGGTCATCGGAAAGGAGGGAGGGAGAAATTATAAGGGAGGTAATGGAAAATCAGTCAAAGAAGAAAGAGGAAGAACAGGAAAATATTGCAATGGAGCCCTTAGAATCATTTAATGATGTTATAATAGAACTTAATACACTTATAAGCAAAGAAAAAATTGTGTCTGATAAGAAAATAGAAGCTTATGTGCTATTGGCAAAATTACAAAAAATTCATGAACACACCAGGATTGAAGCAGAGAAATCCAAAGCCGAGGCCAAATTGGCCAAGGAACTTTTTGATGAGAAATCTCCAGAACTGACAAGAAGCTTTGCCCAAGTCGCAGCCACATCTGCACCAACGGTGACAATGATAACAGCTTCAACGCACAGCGGAGATTAAAACACATGGGGTGGCGTGCACCATGTTGGAATAAATTGCTTCGGAAGTAACGTTTACTAAAGAAGTTCCCACTACGGATGTAGGTTACTACGGGAGCAATTTACCCCGAAAGTAACGTTGGAGAGCTCAATTACAATTCACTCTTTTAGCTACGACTACGGAAGTAAGAGCTTATTACTCCCGAAGGTATTGTTTTGTTTGCGCGATTTACTTGATGCAATCATTAATAAGGTTATGTGCGATAGGAAAAGGGGAGAAACGTCAGCGAAAGAGATAAATGTGTGTTGGTAGAAATAAAGGAAATCCATTTAAACAATATGAGTGTAAAAACGTGTGATAACGTGGATTGCGTTGGTCTTCAAAGCCAGTGAGATACCCCCAACACTCGCAACGTGCGTTCCTGTTACGAAGATGCTGTAAAGTCATGATTGACGTGTTTAACAACTCTAGCGACGGGAAACGTACTGAAGAGCAGCTTAAAATTCTGGAAACAATGTTTCTAATCTTCATTTTGCACCGCAGATTACTTGCGTGTTGATAGAGAACTACCCTTTCTGATTTCGGAAAAGTTCACCATATTCACGGATGGGTACAAAATAGTAACATGCGTGCAGTCAATTCCACACACAATGTGTGGGAAATCTGTGAAAGTGAAGAAGAATTGCCTTTTATTTTCTTAACACTCGTGTATATTTATATGTGTAGCTACCATGTTCTTAACCTCAAAGGCGCTTTAACAACGCAGTGAAATATACGGCCAGCAGGCGCGTGGTGAAAGTTTATTTATAAGCTCGCTTGTAATACCGGGATTACGATGAACCTTACTTAACGTGACATGAAAATTCTGGTAAACTAAAGGTATAATTGGCATGCACTTAACGTAATTGGAATGATTCTTGATTCATAGTTCTTTTATTACTTCGAGCTAGTACCGACTGGTTTTAATTACCATGTAAAATCATACTTGACGTAACGGGAAGGAGAAGTTTGATGCCAAACTTTTAAGTTACATCGCGTTACGTCAATTCTAAATATCTCCATTTAATACGGCGTAAGACTGTCACATTACGTTAAATTCATCGTAATGCGGGCTCAAGCTTCTGAAATATTCCGTTACGAAACACTTATAGGACGCATAACAATAATTGCAATTTGGATTATAGAGCTGAATTTGTGTCTGAGTTTTGTGGAAATGTTCTCCAAGCAGATTCCGTATACCGAAATGTTCATTGAACTTTCTCTCTGTATAAGTAGCATATGGTTCTTGCATAGCACTATCGCATTTCCGTTTCTTTTTTTTCCGTCGAGATCATCAATGTAACCTAATTAATCGCTTTTTTCTTCATCGAGATCATCAATGTTATCTAAGTGATCCATGAACGCGACAAAAATATCTTCCTCCAAATACGATACGGTATTCTAGTTCAATCGACGGGTTGGTTACTCCATCCAGGTCGAAAGAGTAAATTCTAACCTATATTTGTGCTCTATTTAATTCCGTAGTAACATACTACATGATGGTGCTCTCCGACATTTACTTCCACGATAATTTAATCTGGGAGTATCTGAAAGGAGTAAAATTCTTCGGAAGTAGTTTACTCTCGCATGGAAGTCGCCGAGTGTTGCCGTGAATAGTAGTTTACTACGAAAGTAGAGCTTACTCCAGGTTGGTTCACGCCACCCATACTGTGTGTATATCATTTAGTAAAATTACTGATGTCAGAGAACTACAGAAAATTGTAAC
Source organism: Deroplatys truncata (assembly GCA_030765065.1). Taxonomy (NCBI): domain Eukaryota; kingdom Metazoa; phylum Arthropoda; class Insecta; order Mantodea; family Mantidae; genus Deroplatys; species Deroplatys truncata. The sequence goes on from CM060990.1 coordinate 423,751,297, forward strand.
ACAAAACCTTAAACCAACACAAGAGAAAATTCAAACACGCAGATTTAAAACAGCTGGGAAGAATCTAATAATGGAGACTGAAGGTGAAGAAGATCTCAATAAACTTATAAATAGCAATAAGCTTAAAGGTAAAGATCTAAGGATTGAACCGCCGAAGAAGAGGAATCCTCTAATGATAATGTACGACGTGTTAACAGGTGTTAACGAAGAAGACATATTTATACAGAACTTTGAGAACTATGTAACCAGAGAAGAGTTCAATAAAGATTTTACATTAAGATTTAAAACCGGTCCCAGAAACAGGGTAACCGTTCACCATGTGGTGAAGGTGGCCTCAAAACTGAGAAAAGTAAACATATCAGTACTGATAAACCACGGTTATGGGCACACCTATGTATGTGTGTTAGAAGCCATATTATAAATAAACGGTGTTAGAAACCGTGTATGTAAGTAACGTGTGGGATTACGTGATGTTGAAAGTATAAGGGGAAAGTCGGTACGAAGCCCGTCCCTCTCTCTCTCCGGTACTCCCCGCTACATGTTTTTTTCCCCGTGAAGCTGTAGATATACTTTATTTTTATGTTGTGTAGTCAATGAATAATAAAAATGATTTAAAACCAAAAAATGTGAAATCCCATCGGTGGGTGTGCGCGCGCTCACGCCCCCCCCCGCGACAGAAAAGCTTTTTTTCGGTGTGTATTATAAAAAAAATGTTTATGCGTGCTTCGAAGAGAAGAAAAGACATATGATTTTAATAATATTCCAGTTATGTGTACGGTTATCTCGTCATATCAAAGCATGTTTTAAACTAATGTATGACTCTGAAAAAAATGCAGCAATGCTTCGAAGAGAAGGTTTAATAATATTCGAGTTATGTGTGTAGGTATGTCATATCAAAGTATGTTTTTTGCCAAAACTAATGTATGCCTCTGAAATGCAGAAAGAAGCCCCGTTCAGAGGCAATGAACTATATGAGAAAAAAGGCATATGGTCTAATAATATTCGAGTTATGTGTCCGTTTATCTCGTCATATCAAACGTTTTGCTAAAACTAATGTATGCCTCTGAAATGCAGCAAGAAGAAACCCCGTTCAGAGGCAATGAACTATATGAGAAAAAAGACATGGTCTAATAATATTCGAGTTGTGTACGGTTATCTCGTCATATCAAAAGTTTTTGCTAAAACTAATGTATGACTCTGAAATGCATCAAAGAAGAAGAAATCCGTTCACACTTGATCAGTAACAGAAGGGCAAGAAGGCAATGAACTATAAATAAGAAAACCATATGTATGATTCCTACGGGGCTAATAATATTCGAGTTAGGTGTACGGTTACCTCGTCATATCAAAGTACGTTTCGAGTCCCCGCAGCTAAACTTGGAATTTTTCATCAAGAAGGCAATGAATTATAAATTACTAAAATGAAATGCTTTTAAAAAATTAAAAAAAACATGTGAATGATTCCTCAGCATATCAGGGTATGCTTCGAGCTCACAGCTAAAACTAATGTATGCCTCTGAAGCATGCGTAATGCAATGTTCATGTCGGTGAAAGGCAACATCTTCTCGTCTCTGTAACCCTAAGACAGAGAGAAACCAGAACTTTCTTCGGTACGTCAAAATTTATAAATTGAACCTAATGATAATTTAACTAAACCTCGGATGAAAGTAGCGTAAAAAATTGCCTGGAGCAAAAGGAAGAAGCATCACGGATCCCACCTGTGCTATAATTATCGTAAGTACAGGGGCCAGCACGAATATGTGATCGGTGGCCAAGGTAATTTTTTTTAATAAAACTTATGTACGAGGCTCCTTGAAAGTAATTCACCAATAGTCAAAGAACTGCGCACGCATATGTGATCGGAGAAGGGGAAAAATCCTAAAATCTAGAGCTTCTCATGAAAGTATAAAACAATGGATATAGTTCTTAAGAAATTAGTACTTATTCCGGTGGACATGTGACTGTAGCAAGTGTTTGTGGAGGGAGGGGGTTAACACCGTCGGGAACATATAAAAATGCGTAAGTGAATACAAAAAGACCTTTTGCAAGAAGAGCACAACTCGATACAACGCAGGAAACAACATGGATGGTAAGTGAAAAAATTATTATTTGTTACATTTCAGAAAAACAATCGATCTGTGTGTCTTCTAATTCGTGTTTTTTTCGTGATTTGTGCATATACTTCAGTGACCTAAACAATCGATTCAATGTGTCTTTTATTTCCGTGTTTTTTTCGTGACCTAAATAATCAAATCCTGTAGAAACACGTCTGTATGTTTCAGATCAAATCTTAAGCCAGCTCAATGAAATTGAAGAAGGCACTCCAATAGTACCAACAAAGAAACTTGCAGATTTGAAGATAAACATACCGTTCAAAATAAATAAGGTGAAGACGCTTTGCACAAGATATGGGGAACGCGTCGTAGTAATATTAGATCAGCATCAGATCTTTCTTCCCGAGCACTTTAAGAGTATGACTACAGAACAGAAAACCACTATAAACGAAGGCGGATATCAGTTTGTGTTTATGGGTCAAAGACGCTAGCTAGTGGGTATCGACGCCACAAGATAACTGTTTTACAAAAAAGGATAAAGAAAACATTACAATAATGTTAGCACGATAATAAAAATCAGTTTCTGGAAATAATAACGCATGTGTTAGCTCAGATCAGGAAAATTAATGCATCTCGGAACGAGAAAAAATTCTTAATCTTACTTTTTGCATGTGTTAAATGGAATAGTTCTACCTTTGGCCTTTTAAATTAATTTGTAACAATTTGACATAAATATACTGCATGGAGAAAATCTTGTCGTTTTGTACGTGTCAAAATTGAATATCTCGAAATTTCAGATTAGAATGATATTTATTTTGGCATTAAAAGATGTACATTCGGCTCATAAATTAAATTGTAAGAATGTTACATGTTCTAGCCAGTCGATAAATGTAAAAAATGAACATATAGCGTATCTTATTTATGACTTACTGTTTTCCCTTCTGAGATCGTTACAATAATGAATTGTATAATTTTCAGGCGAATTCAAACATGCAGGAGAATCCTCAAGTGGAGGAAATACATTTGAAAAATGTGAGTGTAGCTAAGCAGAGGAAACGTGTGAATGCTTAAATAGTGTGATAAATGCGTGAATACTTCCCTTGTAACAGTTTTCGTGTTATATCTGTTTATTGTTTACATGCGGTTCTATCTAAAACGGTTTTCTAAAGTGTTAAAATGGAACATTCTTTCTGTAATATATAAGCTTAAAATCTTGTTCAAAAATGTATTTTATTCAAAGCACTTTTTGTATCATTTTTCAGACACTGCAATAATACAAGAAATCCACACAAAGTTCAACAATAGAGACTCCATGACAAGAAAAGGTGAGTTATTGTGTTTTGTGAAAAAATATTCTTATTGTTTGCATGTATGTGCTAAAAATCTTGAAAGAAAACATTACTTTTGAAAAAATAAAGTAATCGGATAAGAGAATAAATTTTTCAGCTTAAACATCCAACAAAATGTATAATTTGATAATTTTTTCTTTTTCAGCTGTAAATGAAATTCTATTTTATCTGTTTTGTAATATATAACATGAAACATTGCTTTGAAATAAAATGACCAGTTGTTATATATGTGCATAGATGTTTTAACTGTAATGGCAGTAGCATCAAACATTACTTTTAAATAAAATGAAGCATTTGTTATATAACTGTATAGATTTTTCAGCTTTCATGCATGCTTAAAAGGGTGGATATTTTTATTTTCAGCTTTAAATAAAATTAGATTTCAGTTTTTAAACTTTACTTTGAAATAAAATCAACATTGTTTGCATATGTTCAGCTTAAAAGATATCAAACATGTTTTCTCATTAAATAACTTGAAACAAGTACTGTTTTAATTGCCTCTTATCTATTTTAACTGCAATGACATTAGTAAAAACAATCAATAAATGTTATCTTTTTCAGCCTTAAAGAAAAATTAGATTATAGTTTTTAAACAAATATGTAGCATGAAACATTCACTTTTAAATAAAATAAACTATTTCTATACATTTTTTTCAGCTTTCATGTATGCTTTAAAAAGTAAAAAAATTAAAATCAACATTTTTTTTACATATGCGTGTAGATGTTTTCAGCTTAAACGTTCTCACATCGAACAAAATAGATATTTTGATATATGGCATCAAACATTACTTTTAAATAAAATGAACTATTTGTTATGTATTTTTCAGCTGTCAGGCATGCTTAAAAAAAGTAATAAATTAATATCGCGAAGAAGAAAATTAGATTTCAGTTTTTAAAACTTTACTTTGAAATAAAATCAACACTTTTTTACATATGTGTATAGATTTTTTTCAGCTTAAAAGATATTAAATATGTATTACTAATGACACCTCATTTATTCTAAATTCGGAGGAACACGTGCACGCGATCTCAATAAGACCGGAGCCGAAATCGCCCCGAACAAGAGGACGACGAGCACCTCGAAAGATGACAGCGCGTCTCCACCAAAGAAACCAAGAACAGATTCGGTGAGTGAACAAAAGTAGAAGGATCTTGCATGCATAACTATTGAATCAGCATTTAAAAATGGGATCTATACGAGTCAAATAGAAAACTCGCTGGGGATGATAGATCCTGAAACATTTCTAGATGAAGGTGAACCGCTCGTTAGCAGCGAAATTCGGAGCAATCTCGCTCGTCATTTGTCAGGAATAAAGTTATGTGCTACATTAGTATGCAAATATGTCATCCAAACACCCGAAAATTAAAAGATCGAGACATTTAATTTCAATAGTAAAATGGTAGCTATCTTACAAGGTACACGAATTAGCGAGTGGTATGAGAATAAACTTAAACTTCCCATATTATTGAACATTGATACATTCGAATCGAAAAGCAGTTCGAAATCATTATACCGAATATGTTCGTTAATTCTAAATTTTTTGTCACTACGATCCGTTAAATGCAGGTTGTAACATAAAAGTGCCTGATTTCATAAAACACAAGAGAGCAGTGACCAACATTAGGAATACTGATAACAAATGTTTCGCATATTGCCTACTGGCATCCAAATTTCCAGTAAAGCGTAACAGCTATAGAGTGAGTTCGTACTCCAAGCACAATATGTTTAAGGAATTTAATTTCACAGAAATAAAGTTTCCAGTATGTTTAGATGACATACAAAAATTTGAAAAACAAAATGATAATATATCTATTACGGTATATGGTATAGATGAATGTTCAATTATTCCGCTATATCAAACCTCAGAACGTAAAGAGCATCATGTGAACCTTTTAAGAATTGCCGATGAAGCTAGATCACACTATTGGTTAATAAATGATCTATCTCGCCTGTTGTCCTCGCAGCTAACTAAGCGGAAGTGTAAAATGTGTATATGCGAAGCATGCATGAAATACTTCTCGAAGGAAAGCAACCTAGCTAAACATAAAAGGAGATGCATGAAATCGCAAGTTGTTAGTATGCCTAAAATAGGGGTAAATGACACCATTCGATTCAATTCATACTCGAAGTGCTCTCCGGTGCCATTTGTCATATATGCAGATATTGAATCAATACTTAAAAAGTGTATTCATGTCAGCCCTCTGCAGATAGCAGTTGGGCGAGATCGCTTGAAAGACACGAAGCAGTATCAAAGGCTTTAAATCTTGTATATAATTATGACGAATCCTTATCAAAATTCAAAACCTTTAGAGGTCCTAATGCAATTCAAGATTTTTTCAGCGAATTAACTGTAATTGCAGACGATGTAATCGATATTTATCGAAAAACAAAGAGTTAAAAATGACCGATGCAGATAAAATAAAATTAAGAAATACTGATTTCTGTCATATGTGTGAACATAAATTTGAGTCCGAATCTGACAAAATATTAGACCATTGCCATTTAACCAGGTGATTCATAGGACCGGCCCAAAATTCGTGTAATCTGAATAGAAAGTTACCAAATTACATACCGATTTCTTTTCATTGTCTGTCAAACTACGATTCACATTTTCTCGTGAAAAATCTCGCTTACGATCGAGAACCCATATCATGTATTTCACAAACATCTGAAAATTATCTATCGTTCAGTAAGACATATGCATCCAATGGAGAAAGTATATATTTCAGATTTCTTGACAGTTATAGAATCCTCGATGATAAATTGAGCAATTTAGCTGATATACTAAACCCCGAGGACTTTAAAAGTACAAACAGAGCATAAGAAAATCCTGCACATGGGCAGCTAATGAGACGCAAAGGCGTATTTCCATACACATATCCGGATTGCGTAGAGAAATTGAAGGAGACCGCATTACCAGATATATCGCAATTTGATGATATAACAACGGAAGATTACTTACACGCTCAAACAGTATGGAGAGAGTTAAATATCAGAAACTTAGGCGAATACAGTGATCTATATCTTAAGACTGACACATTGCTATTGACTGACATTTTTGAAACTTTCAGAAACTTATGCCTAAATTTATATAAACTAGATCCGTGCCACTTCTACACTGCTCCCGGGTTGGCCTATCAGGCGATGTTAAAGACAACTAAAACCAAATTATCGCTAATCACTGACAAAGAAATGCTAGAGTTTTTCGAGTCCGGAATCAGGGGAGGGCTTTGCACGGTGTCGCGGCGGTATTCCAAAGCCAAAAACAAGTACATGCATGAATACTACAAATCACTACTAGCTAAATACTCAGCACTTTTCGATTGAACAAATACGTATTTGCCATATCAAGGCATGCTATCCCTTCCGGCGAACTCAAATGGCTAAATAGAGATGAAATTAATGCAATAGTATTCTTAACCGTACCGTCAGATTCGGAAACGGATTATGTGCTCGAAGTCGATCTCGAATATCCTTAAGCCATTCACGACGAACACAACGATCTTCCACTGTGTCCAAAGAGCGAAATACCTCCAAAGGATAAATGCAATAAGCTCCTTGCAACACCATCTGATAAGCCTAAGTATGTCTTGCATTACCGTAATCTACAGCAATGTGTAGAATTAGGAATGAGTTTGAAATACGTACATAGAGCAGTGGCTTACAAAAATTCTTCTGGTTAAAATCATACATTGACTTGAACGCTGCAAAACGTGCTGAGGAAAAATTTAAATTCTGCCACAATCTATTGAAAAAAATGAATAATTGCGTTTATGGAAATTTTATTGAAAATGTACGTAAATATAACGATTTTCGTCTCGATACCAGTTGGAAACAAGCGAAAAAGCTGATATCGCGTCAAACGTTTTTGCGTTACATTATATTTGACGAGAACCTTGTGGGTATCGAACTGTCAAGGGAAGAAATTCACATGTGTAAGCCCATATACATAGGACAGGCAATACTTGACATTTATAAATATGTGATGTACCACTTTTATTATAACATTCTGAAAAAGCACATAAATTATTTGTTTTTAAATTACATGGATACCGATTCATCTTTGTTTGAAACTAGTACAGGTGTTTATGATTTTATCAAAACCAACATTCAGCATTTTGATACAACCAATTACCCGCCCGATAACATATATTCGATATCTCTGGTAAACAGGAAAGTAATGGGCTTATTTAAAGACGAATTATCGGGTAAAATAATGACAGAATACGCAGGGTTAAGATATAAATTGTATGCATACCGTTTTGACGGTCAAATTGTTAAAAAGACAAATAGTGTTTCAAAGACAGCAATGCGTTCAATAACTTTTGATAATTACCTATCTTGCCTCAATGACATGAACGTAGCACATTATGCCAGGAAAACAACTTTCCAAAGTGGCAAGCATAACATTCACACAGTAGAAATGAACGAACTTGCATTGAGAGGGCTTGATACCAAACGTTATATGATTGAAAACAGACATAAAACTATAGCCTGGGGACATTATTCTATTCCAAGAAATCCTGCTGCCTCTTAGCACAGCTGATATTGCCATGTTTTTGTATAATGTTCCTCGTTGAAGAGAGCCATTTCATGTAATTCTGCTTAATGAGAGATATTGAATGTGTTCCATTTCATGTAATTCTGCAAAAATGTTTTTTTCTCATTGAAGAGAGAGACTGTGTGTTTTACCTTATTGAAAGTGTGCCATTTCATGTAATTCCGTTTAATGAGAGAGAGAATGTTATACTTTAAAGTTTATTGTGTGTACATGTAAACATACCTTTTTGAGTTCACAAGTCTTGTTTATGAATGCAATCACATGTCCTCCCCATTTAATGTAATTCTGCTTAATGAGAGAGATTGTTGTGCAATTTTTATACTTTAAAGTTTTTATGGTGTATGATATGTAAACCATACTTTTTTCGAGTTCACATGTCCTCCTGAATAAGTATACATTTTTCAAAAAGAGAGAGAGAAATTTCTTTGTAATGGCATTTTTTATACTTTTGAAGTTCACAAGTCTTGTTTTATAAAATGCAAACACATATCCACCTGAATAAGTACTCGTTTTCTTTTTAAATACTTGTTTATAGTTTTTTGGGGTGAGGGGAATAAGAAGGGTTATTTTTTAAAAATAAATAAAACTCAATTACTTCTGGATTATGCTGCTTTATTTCTTAATAAATAAAAAGATACAACACATATATACCACATCCTGAATACTAAATTTTTTACAGGTTGTTAAAAAAGTCGTAGTTTGCATCTTCTACACTACAGCATTCCTTTCTATCCATTCACTTCCTGGAAAGCCTAGCCACTTGACTATTAACCTATTCCCCTGTCGACGTAGTACCTTTTCTACGAGATATGTGTCAGGGTACCTGGTTCTTAAGAATTAATTATCGTAGAATCCGCCTTGTATTACCTTTCCCTCGCCATCTTCCAGATGATAGGTGGTTGGGACTGTGTTTCTTACCCTGACAATGCGAAAAATTTCAGTGCTCCAGTTAGGTGTGTACCCTTTCTCGAGTAGACCCTTATGCCTAGAGATCCTCACATTGTCTCCAACATTGAACCTCCTGGCGTTCCTCTTTTCGTACCTCATAACATCACGACGATACACCGTGAGGAGGAGATCATTGTTCCTGACGTCGCGAGGCTTCATCTGAATCGTCGAATGGTAAGTAGTGTTGTGGGTGTTAATGATTCTTGGCAAGAATTCCAGCCATTTATATGAACCTTTAGCCAAAAATTCCTTATGCATCATAGTTTTAAGCGTTCTTATTAAACGCTCGACAGCAACAGCCTTAATGACACCGAATGTACTATAGTGCTTAATGCTATACCTGGTCATTAATTGTCTGAAATACTTATTGTAAAATTCCTTGCCATTATCGGATTGAACACTCTTAGGTGCTGTATCCAGATCATCCAGTATATCTCGCAATGCTTTTGTAACATTCACTCCGGTATTGTCTTTTACAGGTCTTGCATAGGCCATTTTTGAGTAAAAATTAACAGCAATAGGAATGTACTTATAGCTTCTGTTTTGTTTTGCGTATGGTATCATTTCAATAAGGTCTATTTGTAATACGTCACGAAGACGTTTACTAATTATTTTCCTACGTAGAAATTTCCTTCTGGCGGGGGAATGTAATTCATTGACGATGTTTCGTTTATTCATGCTATTATTTTTGAGCTTCTCAATTCTGTGATGATCTCTTTAATTTCCGTTGTATGATTCAAATTGCCAGCCTCCATCGATGCAATTAGCAATCTGAGTCTGCTAGTCCGACTATTAGGATCGGTAGTCCAACTTCCTACCCGGAACGTGATCCTTCCATTCGAGACCGGAACCGGTCGTAGTGTCGATTAGCCTGCGTATGATATTCTTATATTTATACCCCTTGTTCGATCTCAGACGACCGCTCCTGCTGTAGCCTTGTCTGTGAACTAGAGTTTGTTTCAAAATCTGAGGATAAATATCCATATCGTCCTCCGTATACGATGAAGTCTGAGGTACGCGCTTGAATAACAGTTCGTACAGCCCCGGGCTAGCCGCACAAGTCTCATCTCCTATCTGAACACTGTTATCTACAAATGTAATTAATTTATTTCCTATCGTAAAATCCCCGTCTTCGTACCGTACTCCGAAGGTAACGTCCAGATCGCTGCCGCTAGCTGTTTGAACCTTCTTCAGATAATTTGCAAGGGTATCGGCTTCTTCTTCTACTTCGGGGTGAGAGAGAGAGGTGTTTTGCTTTTTTTCTTGATTCTTTATTATATCATTCAGAAGAACGGTGACGGGCTGAAGAACCTCTGACATCACACGTTGGGTTTCGAACTTAAGCCCCTCAGGGAACGTAACTTACCGCTTATCGCTTTACTGAGTCGAGCGATGGACTGCTTGAATCTGATGCCTTCAACGTCCATCTTAAAATGAATGCAGATTTAAGCTGCTGCTGTCAATATATAGGAGATTTTCAATTCGATACATAGAATATGTCCATCTTTAGCACGATTAACTGGAGCTGTGAAGGTCAACTTATCGTCTATCATGACGGGCGCAGGATAACTTTCAACTAGCTTATCGTTTATTGCAAACATTGCATCCATTCTTGTATTGGGATGCGGTGATGAAATCATAGAGCAGCCAATCACCTCTCCGCTAACCGAGGACTTGTAGTATTCGAGTCCCGAAGATAGCATGTATCTCTCTGAGTTACCTCTGTACGGTTTCGTTTGCAATGCAATGATGAGCTGTCCTCTCATTTGTCCTAAAATAGCATTTATTACACCCACTTGCGATTTAAGAATATCAGTATTATTCCTAGTTGAAGTTAGGTGCTGATCCATCGAACTTTGCCAATTTACCACGGTTTCTAGATTGTTTCTACTGCTGCAACAATTTCTTGAGCCATAGAAGCTAGAGTTCGGTTTAAATCTGTCTGTGTTTCGGCATTTTTCTTTACAACTAAATGTCTAACATGTTTTTTAGTTGCGGCATCGTTATCGTCCACGGGATCGGCTATCTCCCTTATCCGTTTATTTCGAAAGGAAACGTTACCGTTCGAATTGGGAAGCGATGTGCGTGCATTTATGTAATCCAAAATATATCTTTTATTCGGAACATCATGATTGTAAACTGGAGGCAATAGTACCTTCATTCTTATCTTATCCACAATGACATTATTTACTGCATCGCGTTTGAAAGCATATTTACTCAGGTATTCCATTAGGCTCTGATGCTGACCTTCAACGGATGTTTGCACGTGCTACTTAAGTATAGCTTCAAATTCGCCCATACGGTGATATGAAGCCTTTTCGGTGAACGTCTGCATTCGATGCTCGACGATAGTCGTAAGCGTATCCACATAGTTTTTAGTCGTTGCATCATAGTCTTCTTCAGGATCCTGAATGTTGCATAATCGCTTTTTCTTGAATTGATAGTTTCCCCTGTCATCTCGATTTATGATTTAACGGTTAAGCACACCCCTGGATGGGATGATTCTGCGCGATTCGAATCTGTCGATACTCATAGCTGTAATGAGCGATACTCTCTATTTATTCACTCTGATAAATACATCGAAACCGTTTCTGTATCGTCCTTCATTCAACGGGAATTGAGGTACTATGACAACAAAGGGTCTTGAGTTCGATCTGTCATTACTCTCCCATACTTGCTTACACACCTCTCTGAATTCTGTATACAACATGTCAGTATTTACGTAATCGTCGTATATGTGCTTTAAGTTGAGATTATCTTGTCGGAATAGCACGATCATATTTGCATTGTCTCTAATTGGAAGTTTGGGTACCTTTGCATAAGATTGTGCTAGATATGCAGCATCGACGTTGCGGTGTCTGCCCGTGCTTTAATACGAAGCTATTTTACCCTGTTTCTCGTTGATGATGTCATCGAATACGAATATGGAATTTTCTCTGGCTTCGGAGGTTTCCAGTACTTTTTCACCGTCCTCGAACGTGTACACTCCTATATCGGGTATGGTTTTCAGACCTTTGAGCAGGTACCGATATTTCGATTGATGCAGTGATTTCGAGTAAATGTAAAGATTCTCGAACCTTAGTTCGTTCTCGTGGATTAGCAGGTTGAGTAAGATATTCGTCTTTCCCGCATTTGAGCTACCCAGAATGAGCGCTCTGACGTAGCTCGGGAAGAGAGAGCCGTGCCTCCCCTCGCGAATGTCATTGTCAAAGTCTAAAACTTGTATGGGTAACGAGCACTTTTGTTTTTACTACTTCAATCGTGCGAATAAGATTATAAGTTATATATTTCGCTTTTTATTTTCCTAGTGTATCATGAGCTCTGGACGTGTTCGGAAGGGTTGCGGAATAATTGATTCCTTGATTTATTCTCTACCGTTTGAGGCTCATTTGCCGGGCTGCAGGTGCTGCGGTCCCGGAACTAAGCTACATAAGCGCTTGCAGCGAGGGGATCCGCCTATAAACGAATTGGACGCCGTGTGTCGAGAACACGATATCGCATACGCCACACATCAGGATACTGTTCCGAGGCATTTGGCTGATAAGCTTCTTTTGGAAAAAGCCTGGAGTCGGGTGCAGTCTGCCGAGCTACTTTTGGCGAGAAGCTTGCCGCTAGACTTGTGCCCGCGATCATGACGGGAAAGCTGGCCATGGGCGCTGGATTGTGCAAACGTCGGAAGAGAATACTACCATCACACGCTAGAGGTGGGATCATATCTTTGCTACCGCTTTTGGCGGTATTGGGTGCCGCAGGTAGCTTGGCAGGGGGAGCCGCACAGATCAGTACCTCGGTGAATAAGAAACGTGCTGCGGAGAAGCAACTGAAAGAGCTGGTTCGTCACAATCAGCACATGGAAGCATTAGCCACGGGCAAGAGCAGAGGTCTTAAAAAGGGAGGTGGACGACGCAGGAAGGGAAGGGGCTTGTATTTACGTCCAAAAACCTCGGGGCGAGGTCTGCATTTATCCCGGAAAAAGCCTTAAGCGGGGCGGAGATTGAAACTTATGCTGAATGTCTCCGCATTCCTAATTTTAGAGGCGTATACATGCTAGATAAACTACCTCTAAGACTTAGACGTGCAGGGAGGATCGTCGTCAATTTGGACAGCTCGCAGAATCCGGGTACCCATTGGGTTGATATACGCAAGGATGGAAATTTAGCGTTTTATTTTGACAGTTTCGGCAATCTGAAACCTCCAAAATAGATGAATCCTATCTCGACGGTGTCAAGATCATGTATAAGAGACACAGGTATCAGAATTTCGATTATGTCATTTGTGGTCATCTATGCTTACAGTTTCTGTTATAAAACGCTTTCGATAGGATGTTTGAATGGTCGAAATGAGTTACATTATCACTGTGAATAGATGTGATTCTAGATTCTCTACCCATCTGAGTTCACCACTCCATCTGGATCCAGATGAAGTTTACGAGATTGCTCTTCTGAATTTCGAGACATTTTACTCGATACCAAATGTTGATCCTAGCAATAACCTATTCCATTACGTGCGGGATGGAAAACTTGAAACCATCGAAATTCCACCTGGAACTTATGAAATAGAATATATAAACATCTTCCTCAAAGATAGACTCAAAGACAGCTATGACTTTTTTCTCCGTCCCAATAATAACACCATGAAGGCTGAGGTTCGGTGTCCCTACGTTATCGATTTCACTCGAGAGAGATCCGTGGGCTCTCTTCTCGGTTTCACCGGCAAGCGCACGGTGGAGCCGGGTATACTGACCGAGTCTGACGAACTGGTGAACATCTTTAAGGTCAGCATCATACGCGTCGAGTGCAGCCGTGCCACTGATCCTTCATCAACGGTAAAAGCGGGCATTCGCTCTACGAATTTTTCCCGTCGGTTCCTCCGGGCTACCACATCTCGCAGGAACCGCCCAGTCCTATATATCCACCCATCATCGACACGAATCATCTCAGCATTTGAGTGGTAGACCAGAACGGGGATACGCTCGACTTCAGAAACGAAGCTATTACAGTGAGATTGCACATAAGACGGAATGGGAATAAATTTTAAAAGGCATTAGTATAATAAAAAGCTTCTCTTCAGATTAATAACTACTCAGTCTTCGACGCAAAAACTGCTAACATCATCCAACCGAGAGCTCCTCGAGCGACTGGGCTTCAAGGTTTTGACGGAGTTCCGACGTTTGACGATAAGATTAGTAAGGAGGAGGAACATGTCTTCCTATCTTACAATACGTCTGCTCTAGATGTGAAAGATGAAATTAGAATACCATGCCAAGCCGAGGATTTTTACACGCTTCTAGCAGAAGTTACCTCTACATAGAAGGATCTGTGACAAAACCTACTGGCGGAGCTTCATCTGTACAACTGACCAACAACGCCATGGCGTTTCTGTTCGATGAAGTTCGCTCAGATATGAATGGTACTGCTATAGATAGAAGGAGAAATCCCGGAATTTCTACGACTATGCGCAACTATGCAGCTCTCAACACTTTGGACTCCAATCGCCTGCAGAACGAACGACGGCTGGACCCATCCCGGAGAAGCTGTAGACTTCGTGAACGCATCGAATGGTGTATTCAACACTATCGTTCCTCTTTCGATGCTTCTGGGTTTCGCAGACGATCACAAAGAGCTCATACTTAATAGCAAGTTTGAACTCGTTCTCATTAGATCTAAAAATTCTAATAATGGTGTGATGGGCAACTATCCGACTATGATTAAACTAAATCGCATGGAATGGAGGATGCCATTACTTAGACTCTCCGATGCCGAGAGTGTGGATAAACTTAAACTTGTCAAGTCAGATCGCCCGCTGCACGTTGCCTTTCGAACCCTGGAACTTCACACTCAACCTGCAGTACCGCAGACTAAAGCGTTCACGTGGAACGTTGCAACGACATCGAAGCTTGAGAAACCGCGTTCTGTCATAGCGGGTGCATAGACCGACAGAGTGAACTACCTTGCTAAAGATAGCTCTATCTTTAATCACTGCAATATCACCAATCTGAAGCTTTATCCGAACAGCGAATGTTATCCGTATCATGACATGAATTTGGATTTTGCAAATTCAAAGTTCGCATCTCTGTATGACCAGTATTCTAAGTTCCTATACTCTTATCATGGCAAAGAAAATTACCCTCTTTTGAAGAGAGGCGATTTTATGAAATATGCACCACTATTCGTCATCGACTGTTCTCATCAACCGGAGGAGACCGTGACTAGAGCCGTTAACATCAGATTGGAAGTTCAAGCATCGGCGAATATTCCTGCACAAACATCTTTGTTTTGTTTAATTATTCATGATAAATTGCTCATTTATAAACCCCTAACTCATGTTGTTCAATCTATCATATAAGAAATGAAAAATGTATTTCGTTTATACCAATAAAGAATGGAATATTATATTTTTTTATTGATTATAGCATACATATCCTTTAACTTTTTCTGACTCTCCTACCTCCAATATCGTATAAACACATTGATTTATGAACGTCATTCAATTGAAATAAATATATTTCAATGTATGGAATTAGTCTCTTCAGTCCAGCTATTGCTTCAATGTCCAGGTTTATGACATTTTCATTTAGACATGTATTCACAAACGTTATTTCATTAACTTTATTCATATGCATTGTTATATTATATGCATAGATTATATTCTCACTGTACGATAAACGAGGAAGCTTACCGTCTTTCACATATGTTTCAATCACAGCTATATTTTGAACTATTATCTGCCAGTCCTCTTTTGTTATGTATACAAACGTTATACAATATATCACTTAGGTTGATGTCATAACTGTATACGGCACTTTTTTGACACGTCAAACTAATAGTATAAATAATTTTTATCCTGGTGTGCAGAGTACGAATACTAATTAAATTAAGTTTACATTCAAATTTAATAGCTTATGACATAATTTAGATAGACACGTCAAATAAAATGTAAACAGAGTATCTGGTCCCGAAATATCGTTATCATGACAAAAATTGCTTTAAAGCACTCAGATCAAATCCCAAAGGGGTGATTTCATATATCTTCAAGTCTATGAGCCATACCAGCTTTGAGTAAAGATTATATGGTGGATGATGATGCAGGTGAGCTAAATTACGAAAAATAGTCTATTAAATGCATTACCAGGTTCGGTTCTAGAAGCTTAAAGTCTGTGTAACTCTGAGAAAATGACTTTGCTTGTGCTTGTAATCAAATGTAATGTTTTCTGCGATAACTGAGTATTAAGCGTACCGGAGTGACATATTGTATACCGATTCTTTGGAGACAAAATGGAAGTTGGAAAGTAAGAACTGAAATGGGAATATAAACATGAAATGATGCAGTATATGCATGCATTTAACTAAACAAGGGAGAAAATCTTATACGATACCTTTTAGGCTTATATTTATAAAGTATTGCGGTAATAGACTTGGAGTTAACTTTGGTGCAATAGGTGGTGGTGGCTGTGGTAGTGGTGGTGATGGTGGTTGTGCTAGGCTTTGAATGGCATCATCTGAGGGAATGAGAGTGTGAGAATATTTCTCTTGTTGGTGTGACATCATATACAGGTAGCTATGGCACGAGTTTAAACATGTTTGATAGAGTCAGACATCATGTCTGTGGGTGTGAGGTTATATGACTGAAGTTTATATGCCCAGAGGATTAAAATGAGTGGTAAGCAACAAACCAGTTTTCATGCTATGGTTTAGAGATGAATTAAATGCTTGATCAACGTTCATGTTATATCATTAAAAGTCATTGATGTGAATCAAATATCGGAGTTTAACCGCTTAAACGGTATTGAATTGATTAAGTCATCTCACGATTGGTTTGAAGGTATATAAAAACAAAAAAAACCATAGAAAATGAGGAATAAATTATGTTTAATATATAAATTACCTTTTTAAAACCTCTAAATACATAAAATAAGGTGTCTGCATCGAATGGAAAAGTAATAAAAGCATAGGTTTCCTTCACGCGAATGCATACACAGACACACACACACACCATAGGTATAGAAACATACACGAACACAGCGGAAAAAGCAGCTACACACCCTCGTACAGAAACAGACACATATGCGCATAAACAATTGCTCTCACTCCTACACGCAGCAGATACGTGGGCACATATACACATAAGCCTACAAACTTACACGCATACACCACTGCAGGCTCACACATGCACGCACACACACAAATACATGCTTACACGCATACACCAGTGCACGAATACATACACACACAAAATCACATAAACATGCACGAACAACCCGGAACAACAAGTAGGTACACCCGCACAACATATTCTAACACTTTCTTCAAGCACACGAACCAGAACGAAGAGCTACGATCACGCTCGAACATAGATAAACATGATCGTAACAAGTCTAAAAGTCCAGTGTCACCTCTATAATTAGGATACCTTCAGTCACTAGCCTTTATTGTGCTAATGAGTCTAGAGGTGCCTGGAGGAGGACAAAATAAAATTTTTGAACACTAATTAAATCATTGTGAAATATTTTTAAATAGCAATGAAATTTGTACCCTAAAAGACTTAAATACTGCATACATTAACAGTATCAAGACTATTTTCTGTGTGGAAATAAAAATGATGAAAATAAAGAGACCTTCATTTAAATAATAAATAAAATTTGCACAACCTAACCCTTACAAGTGAAACGTCATATGCAGGAAGAGGAGTTGGAGTAGGAGAGTACTTGAACTGTACGATAAAAATAATAAAAAAGAATGAAGGTACAATTTTACAACAGGTTTTATTCATTAACAATCTTTACATTCCTAATGCAAAAAATTCACTCATTAAAATGATTAGTTTAAAATATAAGCTGCATAGCATGGGTCAGAGGCTTCTATGTAAATACTTTATCATGAATTATTAAAGAATACAATGAAATCTGTGCAGGGATATTTGCACTAGCTTGAATTTCTATTCCGATGTTGACACCACAATTTACAACTTCCTCCGGTTGATGAGAGCAATCTATAACAAATATAGGAGAAAATTTAAGAAAATCTTTTCTCTTCCATAAAGGATCATTCTCTTTCTCATAATAAGAGCTTGAGTGCACATCGTGCAATGATGCAAATCTCGAGTTTCCAAAGTCAAAGGTTCTATCGTGATAGGGATAACATTCACTATTAAGATAAAGTTTCAAATTAGATAGTTATAATGATAAAAAAGGGAACACTCTTTAGTTGCGTTACTCGATCTTAAATTCAGAGCACCCAAAATGACAAATCTCGACTTCTCCATTTTTTGATGCGGTGGCGGCAATCCAGGTAAATGCTTGCGACACAGCAGCCTGAGTATGCAGATCCATGGTCGTAAATGGGTAAAGCAAAGTCTTATCCAACTTGGCAGTTTTGAGGATTTCAACCTTTTCAGCATCAGAATGTCGAATCACTGGCATTCTCCACTCGACTCGTACAAGTTTAACAGCAGCATTCCCTTCACCCTGAGGCACTATAATACAGTATTTAGAGTTCTTGGATCGAATCACCACCAACACCAACTGGCTATTGGGTATGAGCTCCTTGCGTTTTCCAGCAAAATCCCAGAAGCATCGAAAGCGGTACTATAGCTTTGAAGGCTCCATTTACCGTACGTACAATGTTCATGTCTTTTGCTGGATAACACCATCCAGCATTTGACAGACGACCAGATTCCATTGAGGGTTGAGAGCAGCATAGTTACGTAAAGTTGGTGCGATCCAGGGGTTTCTGGTTCGATCAGTAGTTGGCCTTTCATATACAATCGAATCTCCTCAAGCATGAATGCAATTGCGTTATTGGTTAGCTGCTCCAATAGATTTAGTAATACTTACCATTGATGTATAGATAACTTCAATTAGGTAAATAAAATAAATCCTCTGCTTGATAAGGGATTCTAATCTCGTCATTAGCGTCCAGAGTTGACGTATTATACGGCGAAAACACATGTTGCTCTTCTTGAGCGATCCCGTCAAATCTCGGCGTCTCGGTAACACTGGTGATATCCATGATTATAGGATTCTAAAGCCCAATGCCTGAAGGAGCTTTTGATTAAATGACGTTAACGCACTGGCTGTCAATGGCATAGCATGGAGTGGGCATTGAATCAAGCCGTTATTAAATCCTGGAAGCCTCTGATTTATTTTTCTAAAATCTATGGGCATTATGCTGTATCCTTGTTTCTAAAGTCAATGATATTACTGTTATGGTCTCCTATACGAAGGCTGATTTTTGTCTATGAAGTGGGTGTTTATGTACGACAGGTAAATTGGTTTTTATGGTTCTCGTGAAATATGATATCCAAACGCAACAGATGGGAAAACACATAGATCGAGTGTCCTCTTTTACTATCGAGGAAGGAGACTGATGCAATACTGCGCTGGATTGGTATGATGCTCAACTTAAATATATTTACCAGGAAATCAGATTCAGCCAGCTGATTAGCTGGAATAGCTTAGTCGCTGAAGCCCCAGAACGTTCCTATAGTGCTATCATTGGAAAAAAGCAATGAAATTGATTATTACTATGATCAACGTTAGAAATAGAATAGAAGGTTTCAAAATTCAATTCTTGTTTTCTATATAATTTCAAACCATTCGTGAGATGAATTAAGCAATCAAATACTGATTAAGCGGTTAAACTCCGATATTTCACTCACATCAATTACTTTTAATGATATAACATGAACGTTGATCAAGCATTTAATTCATCTCTAAACCATAGCATGAAAATTGGTTTGTTGCATACCACTCATTTTAATGCTCTGAGCATATTAACTTCAGTCATATAACCTCACACCCACAGACATGATGTCTGACTATCAAACACGTTTAAACTCGTGCCATAGCTACCTGTATATGATGTCACACCAACAAGAGAAGTATTCTCACACTCTCATTCCCTCGGATGTTGCCATTCAAAGCCTAGCACAACCACAATCACCACCACCAGCACAGCCACCACCACCTATTGCACCAAAGTTAACTCCAGGTCTATTACCGCAATACTTTATAAATATAAGCCTAAAAGGTATCGTATAAGATTTTCTCCCTTGTTTAGTTAAATGCATGCATATACTGCATCATTTCATGTTTTTATTCCCATTTCAGTTCTTACTTTCCAACTTCCCTTTGTCTCCACAGAATCGGTATACAATACGTCATTCCGGTACGCTTAATACTCAGTTATCACAGAAAACATTACATTTGATTACAAGCACAAGTCAAGTCATTTTCTCAGAGTTACACAGACTTTAAGCTTCTAGAACCGAACCTGGTAATGCATTTAATAGACTATTTTTCGTAATTTAGCTCACCTGCATCATCATCCACCATATAATCTTTACTCAAAGCTGGTATGGCTCATAGACTTGAAGATATATGAAATCACCCCTTTGGGATTTGATTTGAGTGCTTTAAAGCAATTTTTGTCATGATAACGATATTTCGGGACCAGATACTCTGTTTACATTTTATTTGACGTGTCTATCTAAATTATGTCATAAGCTATTAAATTTGAATGTAAATTTAATTTAATTAGTATTCGTACTCTGCACACCAGGATAAAAATTATTTATACTATTAGTTTGACGTGTCAAAAAAGAGCTGTATACAGTTATGACATCAACCTAAGTGATATATCCTAGAGTATAGAGGAAAATTAAGGAAGTCTTTGAAAGATGGGGAGTAGAACTAAGGACTACCAACTGTCAATTATAAGCAGTATTAATTGTTCATCATAGGAGCTATGAATGATGCTTTGGTCCAAACCTCTATCTCTGTTAGTTTCTGAGGTAATGTAGATTTTAAAATTAAGGATCGAATTAATATACATACAGGAAACTACCTAATGACATAAACGTAATAAAGTTTATTTGATGTCTTTATCCTAAATATTTTCGGAGTTATTGGAAGCTGAATTTGTAATCACTCCTAGGATTCAAACCCTGGCATCCGGGTCAACTTGAAACAATGCAACAATAATGCGTTGCATTCCGAGGTTATAACTTTTTTTATTGCATCATTTTATCTCTTTTCGTTCAGGAGATATAAGCGATTAAACAGTGGTAACACGCCAAAGTTTAATATAAACAATTATATTTGTTACATACGTTTTCTGATATCTCTGTTTGAAAGTGGTAATTGGTGCAAAAACAGAGAGTTAGAATAGATTGTATATGTACATCTATACTCGGTGATTCTCGTAGGTCTTCGTGCAGGTTCACGTGTTTGGAGGAAGTGTAAGTACGTTACGTGCGTGTGTTTGTGTGTAAGTGCACTGGTATATGTAAATGTAAGGGCTATGTTTATGAGTGTAAATATGTAATGTGTAATGGCTCTGTGCATGTGTTCGTGTATATATGAATGCTTGGATATGCATGTCAAGACGAAAGAAAGAGATGGAAAGAAAAAAGGGAAAAGAAAGAAAAAGAGAGAAGGAGAAAGAAAATAAAGAATCATGTCTAGGCATCGGGATATCTAAGTATACACCAGAGTTTAATATAAATAATTATATTTGTTAAATACATTTTTAATCTGACCGCGTATACTCACATAGTTTAATGTTTATTAAGCATTAGAGTTTCGCAGCGTAACATTCGAATTAGGACCTCTGGGTGCCTAAGAATTCCATGCATTAAAACATCGTAATAATATATAAAAATTAAATTATATTTGTTAAATATATTTTAATCTGCCCGTGCATGCTTCCATAATTTAATACTTATTAAGTATTAGATATTTGCAGGGTAAGATTCCAACTATGACCTCTGGGTACCCGAGAACGTCTTTCGTTAATCAGGGTATTGACATAATAATGTTTTACCCCATCAAAGTATCAATTTTTCATTATCAATTAAACTCGAGCACAAGCCTAAGGGCATCTAAGTATACACTGTGGTTTAATGTAGGTGATGATAAATGTTAAACACGTTTTGATATCACAGTTTGAAAAAGAGGCAATAGCTGCAGAAACAGACAGCGTGTGTAACTATACTCGGAGATTTCTAGTAGGTTTTCGTGAAGACTCGGTTTCACATGCGTAGAGAGAACTACAGGGGGTACAACGAATGATGCCCTAAGGCAAAGCCAGTGCCAGGATGGCGAGGCCCGTAATTAATTTTGGCATAGACGCCAGGATGTCGGGAAACCAAAATTAATGAGGGTGCTCCCTTGTCGAGCGGGATGGAATTTATGGTCTAGCAGGTAAATGATGCTTGTCCCCGTGGAAGCTGACCTCTCTCTCTTTTCCCACCGTCAAACAAATACAGGGCCAGGTATAAAGCCGTCAAGAGTTCCTTTGTTATCGCTGCTCCAGACTGTCTCTTTTGTTATATTGCGGTGCAACGGGTGCTACACGGGTGGTCTTCCTAACGAACTCTTGTGCAGGACAATAGAAAGGGAGACAGTAGCATCTGTCCCTTTGTTATACCATATTTTTGTTAGCTCGGCTCCAGACAGCTTTATTGTTATTTTGCACGTGTTCGTCAAACATTGCGGATAGGGGTGGGTTGTTGCAGGTGCGGAAGTGCACGTGTGCGGATATGGAATGGGTAGAATAGCGTCTCCGCTTTTATTAGAAAGCAAAATTTATTATGCCCATTGTTCATTTTGACAGATGATGGACAAGCTTAATTGCTTACCTTTCAAGCCTTCCATTATACTCAACAAAATTTACGACCGCAGTTGCAAGGAAAAAGGTACCACGGGGGCGTGGCATGGGTGGGGGAGACCTAATTATCATATGAATACACATTCCTGCATATTAAGTTGGCCAGCTCGCCCATTTCCCCTACTATGGTAGATTGCGACGAGTATAGAATTATTAAAATTGGACAACTAAATGCCCGGAGAAGTAAACAAGTGATGTCTGAACTTAGGAAAATAGCGGAGGAATTAAATTTAGATTTATTATGTATACATGAACCTTATACGTGCAAAGGAAAAGTAACAGATGTTGCAGTTAGAGCTAGAGCGATAGGTTAAGGCGAAAATACAATGGCATTCATTATTATTTATAATCCAAATTTGCAAATAGTTGGTATCACACAACTAGAGGACTCCCATACGAATTGTATTGAAATTACATAGGTAATGGAAAAAAGTATTTCAACAAATCAATATTTTCAATACAGCCATCCCATAGATCCATATATAAATAAAATAAAATATATTAGTAATATTTTTAAAAACTATGAACAAATTTTTACCTGGATGCGAATGCCAAATCTGATTGGTGGTATAATAGTATTAGGGATGAAAGAGGAGAAAATTGGAAGAACTTATTTCTGAACAAAGTCTGTTTATTAAGAATGAACCAAATAATCCTCCTACATTTGAAAACACAGTTGGTGTTATAGCAAATATTGATATTACACTATGTAATTTACTTTCAAAAAATAAAATCCTAAACTGGAAAGTTGGTCGTGATATGACGACCAATGACCATAGATTAATTTATTTCGATTACCTCATTGGGAAACCTAAATAAAAAACGGAAGAGGAGATAAAATGTATAATTACAAACAAGTAAATTGGTATCTTTTGAGACAAAAGTTTGATAAATTACAGCCGGAATATGAAGGGGAATATGTAGACAAGGATGCAAAAAATTTAGTTCAATCAATACAAAATGCGATAGAAAAATCAGTTCCGATTATTAAACCTAAAAATTTCTATGAAAATATTTGGACAGATGCATTACAGAAGACGCGTAGAAATGTTAGGAAACTTAGAAGAATGTATCAAAGATCAATAATTGCGGACGAAGGAGCGAAAAATTTGAATAAATATAGAGAGGCGAAAATGCAATATAAGGACGGGTTAGAAGAAACTAGAATAATCTCGTGGAAAAAGTTTGTTGAAAAAGAATTAGAAATAAATATAGGGGGTATGCCCTATAAAATAATAATGGAGAAAATTTAGAGCCCTTTCTTTTTAAACACTTTACAAAAGAATAATGGGGAAATGACAACAAATTGGCAAAATTCAGTAAATGTTATCCTGGATAAGTTACTGTTTCAGGATGATAAAAGTATGGATAACATTTTGCATACACAAAAAGGAATAGATATGAATACGCCATATAGGAATAATAGATTAATGTTTTCGTTTGATATTTCCGAAATTAGATTAATTTTCAATAAGCTAAAAATGAAGAAGGCAGCAGGGCCAGATGACATAACAAATGAAGTTATAGTAGCCTTGGAAGATAAAATTACACCGTTTTTATTACAGCTGTTTAACGATTGTATATGGAAACGACGTTTTTCTTATTGCTGGAAAGAGGCTAAAGTAATTATTTTGAAGAAAAGTAATGAAAAGGACCCAAAGGATACAAAATCCTACAGACCAATATGCTTATTGAATACTTTAGGAAAGATTTTAGAAGAATGGTTTGTAAAAGATTAAAAGAATTTATATTAATGATATGTATGAATGGAAACCAATTTGGTTTTAGGAAAGGGAAATCTACAAAAGACGCGATAAATTGTGTAATGGAAACTGTTAAGACAACGCATTCTAAATATTTAATTGGCATTTTAATTGGCATTTCTGACGCATTTGACAACTTATGGTGGCCAGTATTATTTGAAATATTACGGGAGAAAGGATTCCCAAAATGCCTGTATGCCATTTTAAAAGATTACTGCAAAGATGGAAGGGTTTATATAAAGGGAGTAAGCATATAGTGCATAGAAATATTACCAAAGTTTAACCCCTAGGCTCGATTTTGGGACCAAACTTTTGGGATATTGTATTGGAAATATTGATGGATGAGTTAATTGCTGATGCAAATGCTAAAAATACGTTAGCATATGCGGACTATGTGTTGTTTTTAATAGATGGAAATAGTAGAAGTGAAATAGAAAACCGAGCAAATAATTTAACTAATAAACTAAGCAATTGGTGTAGTATTACCAAACTTCAAATAGCTCCAAATAAATCAGGATATATGTTTCTCAAAGGCAACCTTAAGATAGATCCATGTATAAAGTATGATAACCAAAACATAAGACGCCAAAGAGAAACTAAATATTTACTATTTACTTAGATGGACTCTTAATTTTAGAAAACACACGGAATATGTTCGGAAAAAGTCTGAAAACGTAATGATGATATTAGCTAGATTAGTTCAATCAAATTTTAATATTCCATTAACTGCCATATCACCCTATCACACAAGCATCTTTGACTCAATAATAATGTATGGAGCAGGGATCTGGGCAATGAGGATGAATGATGTACAGATAAAAACCTTATTATGAAGATCTCAGAGAAAAATGTTGTTAAGATTTACTGGTGCGTTAATCACCTCACCTACCCTGGTCCTATTAGTAGCTAAAAGTATATGGCCAATTGATTTAATGATAAAATTAGGAGGCGCAGTTTTTTGGTTTCAGAAAGGAGATATGGAAAAAGTATATGCAATAACTGGCAGACAATGTAAAAATATACGTGATATAAAATTTAGTTTAAAAACTCAATGGCAGCGGGAATGGGAAAACACTGAGCCTGGAAGAAGAAATTTTAATTAATTTAATAATATTTCGGAAAGATTGATATTAAATCATGTTCAACCTACAAAAGGAATGGTCCATTACCTTACAGGCCATTGACCATATAAAACCTACTGGAAAAAAATTAACAGAACACAGCACGATATATGTAGCCTGTGTAAGACAAGCACGTTTTGTTTGAATGTGTACTACTTTCAGAACAAGTTAGAGAAGAAATAATTGCGTTGAGTGGCCATCAAAGTGTGTAATATATTGAGAAATAAAGAATTATAAATGTGTCTAGAGCAATTAGCCCTGAAAATAAGCAATTTATCGAGGGATGCAGTAATACCACAAGAAGACATTTTAGGAACCAATGAACAGGAAGTAATAGTAAGAAGATCAGAACGTATGCGATTACAATATCAATTTATCTCACAGGAAGAAGAAAGAAGTGGAGGATAATTATAATAATGATAATATAAAAAGATAGCTTGGGATTATAATAGGAAGAAGAAATATGGAGATAGATTTTATTTAAAAGTAGTGGAAATTAAATGTGCATAAAAAGATATGAAGAGGTAAAGTTGGGAGAAGAGAGAAGGATTTATAGATGAAGAAAATTATGAGGCGTTAAGAAGAGAGTTAAGGGAGAAAAATAATAAAAAACAATAAAAATAAGAGTAAAAAAAGGAAACAGTTAAGTCAATAGAAGAGAGAAGAATTTAGATAAGGAGATTTAATAGTGATGGAGGATGAAAATTATAAGGAAGAAGGAAGAGGAGAAGTAACTGAAGAAAAGAGGAGGGTAGCAGAAGAAAGAAGAGAGAGATATGGGGAAGAAGATGGAAGAATAAGTGAACGAGAAGAAAAACGAAGATAAGGAGTAGAAAAAAAGAGGGAGGAAAGGAGAGGAAGAAAGAAGAAGGGGAGAGATAAAAGAGAAGAAATGAAGACCTAGCACATATTAACACATATTGAAATAATGACCCTATGGATTACATGACAAGACTATAAAATATTACAGCGACAATTACAAATGACATAACCATAGGAACAATAACAAACGTAAACAATATTACTAATAACTAATGGACAACACAATGACATTTTAAAAAACAACTTTCCCAGTTATATGATGACAATATAATAATAAAATTCAATCTATTGACTGTTACAGCCACTAGGCGTAAATAAATACATAAACAAAGCAGTATATTATGGAAGGGACAGAAGGATGATCTATGATGGAAGAAGGAGAAGCGGCATGACCGGATGGGATGGATAACTAATAGCAAAGGAGGCGGTAGCTGGTGGATGGTACGAGGAGATTTGGGGTGCACTGAAGAAGAAAGTGAGGAAATCGGTGCAGTTACAAGAGAGGAGTATAAGCGGGAGTTATTGCCGGCATGAAGAACAGTTTTGGTGGTTGTTAAATAACAGATGTGAAAGTGAAGTATATTGTAAAATAGTTAATATCATATTAATATAAATTATTATCAGATTATTTAAGTGACATAGAAGTGAAGTGTAAATTTAGTAATGGTGAATTTAGTATACATTTTAGTGCTGAGAAGTTAGGGTAAAAGAGTGAATTGATTATAAATTAAAATTTAACTGACTATGGTATATAATTATATACACACCTCAGAGAAATAAAAGGAAATAAATTTAAATATCCCATAAACAATTAAGCAGACAAGGATAAACAATTAGCCATAAATGAATTATAATGAGCTATTTGCTATTATAGTGTTAATTTTGTATTGGAGGTGCTGGATACCAATAGGTAAATATAGAGGGTTCTGGCGCAGTGTTTTGGGCATATATGGGAAAGGATAGGGAAAACGAGGCTAGAAGGGGTGGTTCAAGGAGGAAAATGGATTTATAAGGGAGAGATAGGGAATACCACGACCTATACTATGCTAGACATGGTTGATGAGGGAAGTGTGCTTATATGGAAGAGATAGTGGAGAGGTGTTAGGCTAGATAGAGGTTGAGGAGCAGGGTATGGTTTATATGAGTGGTATAGGAAAACGAGGAGAGGTGTTAGGCTAGACAGGGCTTGAAGGGTAGAGTATGGCTTATATGAGTGGTATAGGAAAACAGGAGAGGTGTTAGGCTAGACAGGGCTTGAAGGGTAGAGTATGGTTTATATGAGTGGTATAGGAAAACTAGGTGAGGTGTTAGGATAGACAGGGCTTGAAGGGTAGAGTATGGTTTATAGGAGAGGTATTAGACTAGGAGAGTTTTAGTATGTGTTTATAAGGAGAGACGAGAAAACGGAGAGAGGTCCTATCCAAGGATAGACAGGTGTTAAAGGTAGAATGTGTTTTATATAGGCTAGATAGGAAACCAAAGAGATACTCGGCTAGACAGAGGGCAGGAGCGGAATATGCTTTATGAGAGGTAAGAGGTACGGGGAGAGATGCTAGACTAGACAGAGGTTGAGAGTAGAGTATGCGTCTATATGTATGAGAGGTATAGGAACAGGAGGAGGGGTGTTAGGCTAGAGAGATATTGAAGGAGTAGAAATATGAGCTTATATATAGGAGAGATAGAGAATACGAGGGGAAGAGCTAGACTAGTCAGGACTTGAAGGGTAGAATATAGCTTTTTATATGGGAGAGATAGCAAACCGAGGAGAGGTATTAGGATAGGAGGGTTTGAATATGCGTTTATAAGAAGAGTCGAGAAAACAAAGAGACATCCTATGCTAAGATAGACAGGCGTTAAAGGTAGAATGTGTTTTATATAGGTTAGATAGGAAACCAAAGAGTTACTCAGCTAGATAGGGGCAGGAGGAGAATACGCTTTATGAGAAGTAGGGAGTACGGGGAGAGATGCTAGACTAGACAGTGCTTGAGAGTAGAGTATGCGTTTATATGTATGAGAAGTATACGAACAGGAGGAGGGCAGTTAGGCTAGACAGAGGTTGAGGAGTAGAGTATGGCTTATATGAGAGGTATAGGAAAACGAGGAGAGGTGTTAGGCTAGACAGAGGTCGAGGAGTAGAGTATGGTTTATATGAGAGGTATAGCAAAACGATGAGAGTCGGTAAGCTAGACAGATAGTGAAGGAGAAGAAATATGGATTTACATACAGGAGAGTTAGGGAATAGGAGGGAGGTGCTAGACTTTGAAAGCGACTTTATACGAGAACTTCATGGAAAGATGTTTCCTGTCAAAGATGGAACACTATCCGCTAAGGTTATGCATGAAGACAGGAACATATTTAGGTGCTTTGCAGGCTAAATTGCATTCATTGTGTAGACTTCCACGATATTCACCGCGTAGAGCGATCATATACAACTAGTTATGGAGCAAGTTTATGACTGATCTAAAAGTTTCGTGCTCCCTCTATAAATAGGGTGATCTAGGGCATTGGAATTCATCCTGCTAATTTGTCTTGAGGTGTTTCCTCCAAGAATAATTAGCTTTGTAAAGTATTATCAAGGTGAAGAGATCTACCTTTCCCTTGAAGAAGGATTAATACGTTACTACATCAAGAATGAAGATGAATATATCAGCGTATAATGATATTATTCCAAGCGCTACTGGATACGCCTGCGGAAAATGTGGGAAGAAGTTCCTCCGATGTTATCACAAAAAAGACACGAGATGAGCTGCAAGAACCTCTTCAAATGTAAACATTGTAGCTTGACGTTCAATGATGGTTATAAGGGGCAGCGACACGAAGATGTATGTAAATAAGCAGTCCTCAGAAGAAAAGCAGATTGGAGCCTAATAAACATCAGTTATTATCAACATTGGAGGACTGTGATACGAAAGAATACGAGTCATCTTTCGAAGGACGATTGAAATCCTATTTTATACGCAGTGAATCACCTAAGGACTTGTATATGTATCTGCATGAGGCAAAACAACGCATAATCCAGGCTGTGCATAAAGAGCTTGGTATTCACAAGAGTGTTAAAATTAATCTGCTGGCTCAGTGTCGATTTGTTAACAGTATTGGAGAAACCTGTGACAAAACATTTAAAACACGGAATCAACCTGTTTTCCTAGAAACTGATCTGGAGTCAACGATGGAAGCGAAATTCAAGAAATTGGTGACTGAAATGGAGGAGTCTCCGCTTAAGGGTAGCAACTGGGCTTTGCTTGCTGTGGAAGGAGTTCGACTTCGTATCAACAAGTACAATCCGTTACGAGGAAGTAGCTACATACCACTACCTCCATCTGTTGAAGCAAGAAAAGCCTGCGTAAACATCCATAGCTTTACCGACGAGAAATGTTTCATGTACTCTATATTAGCTAACTTCGTCGAGAAGGATGCACAGCGTGTGAGCAAATACAAACAACTTCAAGATAATTACGACTACAGCTGTGTTTACTACCCTACTCCACTTTCTGAAATATCTAAGTTTGAGAAGCTTAACAAGATGTCTGTCAATGTTTTCCGGCTGGATGAGAAGCATGAAGTGTATCCTATAAAGGTTCCTGATATTGAACTACCTGAACATCGTGACATGGTACTATTGAGTGACACTAGTGGAAAACATCACTAAGTATATGTAAAGAATTTTGAGAAGGTCGTTCGACGTCAGAAAACTATACGTAAAGGACATGTTTATACCTGTAAGCGCTGTTTTACACATTTTGATAATCAGAGGTGGCAAAGTGGGTTGGAAAAGCTACAAGAACATGCATCCATCTGTATTCAAAATGGTGTTGCAAGGGTGGTTATGCCTACTAAGGATAAATCAATTGTACAGTTTAAAAATGTTGAAAGGATGCTGAAAGTGCCTTATGTCATCTATGCGGATTTTGAGAGTACTCTCACTCCATGCCTTACGTGGATAACCAATCCTGAAACTTCCTATACAACCCCTTATCAAAAGCACACATGAATGAGCTTCTGTGTTTACGTGAAGCCTACATCCATTGTTGAACACATTGAAACTGGTCTTCCTAAGCAACCTCATGTATATCGCGGTGCTGATGCTGCTCAGAAGTTTATGGAATACCTGTCGTTCATTGCAAAGAAAATTAATAATTTATACAAATCTGTCAAGCCTCTGAAACTTACGAATCAACAGCTAAAGGAGTTTGAGTCTTCTACGGCATGCTACTGGTGTGGAAAAACCCTTTACAGAATAGAACTACAAATTACGCGACCATGATCACATCAGCGGTGAATATCGTGGAAGTCTAAACAATGAATGAAATTTAGCCTGCAAAGCACCTAAATATGTTCCTGTCTTCATGCATAACCTTAGCGGATATGATTCTCATTTCATTGTTAAGGAGTTGGGTGTACAAGTGAACGTGTGGAGGTAATACCTAACTCCGAAGAAAGCTATATCTCATTCACCAAGTATGTGGGAGATATAAAGCTTCGGTTTGTGGATAGCTTTCGATTCCTCAGTACATACTTGGATAAGTTGGTAAAAAATCTAACCTCATATCCTGAAACACTAAAGTACTTCGTCGAAGACAAATTGAAGTTGATGATTCGTAAGGGAGTATTTCCATATGATTTTGTCACGTCATGGGATGTTTTGAACGAGACCTGTTTGCCTCCCAAGGACTCCTTCTACAATAGGTTAAATGAAGAACAAATTAGTGATGCTGACTACGATCATGCTAGAAATGTATGGGAGCTGTTTAATGTGAGAAACCTAGGCGAGTACAGCGATCTCTACTTAACTTCAGATGTGCTTCTACTAGCTGATGTCTTTGAGACGTTCAGAGAGCAAACCCTCAAAACACACAAAGTTGCTCCTGCATATTATTTTACCTCTCCAGGACTTACATGGGACGCCATGTTACTGTAAACTGGAATTATGCTGGAGCCGTTACAAGAATATGATCAACTACTCATGGTGGAATCAGGTATAAGAGGAGGTTTATGCCAAGTTTCTCATCGGTATGCAGAGGCTAATAACACTTATATTGAGAAATTTGATCTGTCGAGACCAACCCAATTTATCACATACGAGGACGCCAATAACCAATATGGGTGGGAAATGTGTCACGCCATTCCTTTTGGTGGATTTCAGTGGGTTTCGCCTGAAGAAATCAACTTAGAAAGACTACAAGGAGATGATCCTCATGGATACATTTTAGAAGTCGACATCGAGTATCCTGCGGAACTTCACAATCTACACAACGATCTACCTTTTCTGCCTGAGTGTATGAAACCATTGGAAGCATCTAAAAGAAACTGATACCCCATCCTGGACCTCAAAAGAAATATGTAGTGCATTACATGGCTTTGAAGCAGGCTCTTAGTCATGAACTACGACTAACAAAAATCTATCGTGTGCTACAATTCCGACAGTCTCGGTGTTTGAAACCTTATGTGGAGTGTAACAACAGGCTACCACAACAAGCTGCAAATGACTTCGAGAAGGATCTCTACAAGCTCTTTAACAACGCTATGTTTGGAAAAACCATGAAGAATCTGCGTAACCGTGTAGATATACGATTGGTGACAAATGAGAAGACTGTGGAAAAGTTGATCGCCAAGCCTACGTTTATTTATAGGACGATATGTGCTGCTAATCTAGCTGCTGTACATATGGCCTCTCGTCAGACTGTGTTCAACAAGCCTATATACATTGGAATGAGTGTGTTGTACATCTCCAAGACATTAATGTATCACTATCACTATGATGTGTTGTTACCGTATTATGGAGCTGAAAACCTGAAGCTTATGTATATGGACACTGATTTATTCATTCATCGAGTGAGAACTGAAGATGTGTACCAGGACAAGCTACGTTTGCTCGAGCACCTAGATAATCCGATTATCCCACAAGTCATATATGCTATTCAGCTCTAAACAAGAAGGTGTTGGGAAAATTTAAAGATGAGGCTAATGGTAAAATCATCAAGCGCTTTGTCGGACTACGACCAAAGATGTATGCACTTGATATCCACGGCTCAATGATAAAAAATAAAGGTATAAAATGTAGCGCTATTAAGCAGTACATTACGTTTGACAGCTATACAGACTGTCTTAAAACCTGTGAAATCATCAGAACGTCCATGAATACAATCCTATCACGAAAGCATGCTGTTACCACAGTGCAAGTGAATAAAATTACATTGAATCCCTTTGACGATAGAAGAGTTATTGCTAAGGATGGAATAACCACCTATGCGTATGGACATTACAGTATTACAAACAGGGCTTAAGAGAATGTAAGTCGAAGATGAAGATTTTCTCGTTAGTCTACAGTCTTAAAAAATGAAGTTTATCCGTGTGCTGTGTATGCAACTAGCAGACGCCTGATGAAGAAAGAAAAAGATGGAAGGGAACGTGGTAACCCTGCCATTAGGAGCAATCCTAGTGCTAGCCTTAAGCCTAGATAAAGGGGAGAGACACCTACAACGAGCTAAAATAAAGGTATGTTGACGCAAAGCTTTTCAATTTGTGAACCAATATGCAGTTTATCCCTCTCCGCATCACACACTAGCTGTTTAACATATAGAAAGTTTGTAAGATTTAGACAAAAAATATATATAGCGTTGTAACGTTGGATGAGAAATGTTTATAATCTAATTACTCTCTATATTACAATGAATACCTGTAATACTAGTTGAATTACCTGTTAAAATGACTTAAATTCTTGTGATACAACCCGAATCATGTGAAATTACATTAAATAGCTCTGATGTGTATCCCTGTTCCAAATTAGCACGACCAGCTGTGATACTATCTGGTTTAGCCTAAATATCAATGATACTAGTTGAATTATCTTTTAAAATGTGTCAAATACCTTTGATACAACCTGAATCAGCTGCAATTACCTTAAATAACTGTGATACAAATCCCTGATCGAAATTATCACGAATATCTGTGAAACTATGCTGATTACCACATACTTACGATATTACCTGAACTATCTGTGAAGTACAAAGTATGCAATACACAACCCCTGGAATCTATCCTCTTGTGATGCTGGCTGAATTAGCCTAAATACCTACGATACTAGCTGAATTGACTGTGAAATCATATACAGCTAGGATACGCCCTGCCCTGGAATCTATTCTCCTGTGATACTAGCTGAGTGACTCTAAACACCTATGATACTTGCATTATCCTAATATAGTGACCACCGAAACTCTCCGCTAGATTGACAGATAATTAGGGATTAATTATGCTTTATTAAGTTCATAAAATTACAACATAAAAGTATGTTTGAATGTTTAGCATTTTATACACGTTAAATTGTACAACGAAAGATCGCTTCATTTCATGCAAGAACTCAGCTTTGTAACAGGATGCGGTCCAGATAACCAGCTCGATCCTCTTGCAGGAACTGATGCAGCAATATGCAAGGATGTGCGTCACCCAGGGTTAGCAACTATTTCTTGCAAAGGCATGAGTAACAAGCGCGTGATTTTGACAGTCTTATAAAAGGGCCGTTTTGACCAGCACGGGGCAGAAGGTGTTTGGGTTGTGTTGCTAGGAGAACCTGTGCTACGTGCGACAATGAAGGGCGTTGTCCTTCTCTCAACTGTAATGTGTGAGTACAAGTAATTAACCTAAGATACTGCCAGAGAGTTGGGGAAAATATCTAAATATTGAAAAGCTTTAAAATCTTCAAGAATCATTTATATCGTTGAGAAAAACTTTAATAACTTTTTGCATTAATAAGAATTACCAAGAATTACCAAAGAGAGTGAGTTGAGTCGTATGAATGTTAATCATATAATATATCACTTTTAAACTGACGTAATGTTTTAAACAGGAGAGGGGAACAAATAATAATTTGTAACAATTCTTTATTGTGTGATATATACATATATATTAAAGGAATTAGAAAGAGGTTACGCAACGCTACGTAAGGGGATAGCAAAGTCTTGAACCATTATGAATTATCATTGCTTATTGCTTCTATCGAACCTCAAATAAGTAATAAATAGTAAAGGATGGATGAAGGACGAACTGGCATTGTTAAATATTATATATATGCCAATATACTTATATAAATACATATATTTACATATTTCAGTTACTCTCTTGTGTTATTTCATGTTAAACCTTAATCACTCCTGAAGTAGAAAACTACCACATTCCCTCTGAACGAAGAGTACCTTATCGCTCTGAAAGAGTGGGCATTATATTGGTGGCAGCGGTAGGATAAAAAACGATCCCGGTGGGATCAAAAACAATCCCGGTGGGATAAAATAAAGCTTAAAGAAATTTTAGAATCATATTTGTATTAGTTGCGTATCTAACGAACGCACGGATTCATGTTGTGGTTTAAATACGTTTTCTTTTCAGTGAGTAAAAATTTAAGAAGTTTGAATTTGGTTCTGTTGAAGGATGATATACCTCATTGTTAGAGCATGTGTAGTGTTGTGAAATATTGAACATAGTAGTTTAGTGTTATGAGGTGCTAGCGACTTCGCATCCACTCTGTTAGATTTTTTTACATGTATCATTATGATAATTAGTGATGTGGGTTGAGAAAATAGAGAGAATAGTGAGAGACTACGGTTGTTATATTGTTATAGTAGCAGCTATAGTAGCTAGGTCTTGTTTTGTATATCTCGCTTATCATTGTAGCAGTAGATAGAAGACCGTAGATAGCCATGGCGACTGAGTTAAGAGTAAAAGAATTAGAGGACATGGTTGGTCAAATGTCTCTACTCAGAAATAAAGATGTTAGCCTTGCTAATAATATACGTGAATTCACAGGAGATCCGAAACAAAGTAAGCCAGTTAAAGATTTCTTTGCAGATATAGAGCACTTAGCAGTTGTAGGAAATTGGACAGAAACAGATCAGGTGAACATAGCTAGAGCAAAATTGGGTGGTATAGCTCTACAATTTTTCAAAGGAAAGACAGAATTGCAGGTAAGTGAAATTACATGGAAAGCCTTTAAGAACGCTTTTATTGATAGATTTACAGAAACGTTACCAGCACAATATCATTATACGGCTCTTCAGAATGCTACGCAAAAATCAGATGAAAGTGTAGAAGTGTTTGCAGATAGGTGTAGGCAATTATGTCAGAAAACAGTTAAGCAGGTAGAAAACCTTACAGCTCAGCAAATAATTAACGAAGAAGCAGAACGTCGACTTCTTGCCGCGTTCATTCATGGACTTAAGGGTGTGGTCGGACAGCAGGTTAGATTCCAGATGCCAGAAACTTTAACTGCAGCCATACGCATGGCTACTACCGTAGAAAATGCAGAGAAACAAAGGGGTGGTAGCAATATTCAGATTAAACCAAATGGGGCGGAAAAGAAAATTTTTACAGTAGCAAAAGCATGTTTTCGATGTCATAAAGTGGGACACGCAATAGCAAGCTGTAGAGTGAAACGAGTTAATAGAGAGTATAGTAATGGAAATAAATTAGTAAGGGAGGAATCAAGAGGGTTTAAATCACCAAATTCTGAAAAGTGGAAACCAAAGAATTTAAATAAACCGACATGGCAGTCGTCAAACTCAAACAGGCAGGCAAAACTAGATAGGAGATGCTACAAGTGTAATATGCCAGGGCATATGATGAGAGATTGGAAGTGGAAAGGCTCAAATCAAGGAAACTACAAAACTGTGCCAAGGAGCGGGGATATGGCGCAGTATTAGCTTCAGGACCCGCAGGAGCAGGCACTTCAGAGGAATTATATGAACAAGTAGTGATGCATGAAGTACTTCACCATATGATAATTGATACAGGGGCGAATGTCTCAGTGATAAAGTTAGGGGTAATAAAATTTAATGATCCAGTAATGCAAACGAAATTACGGCAGTAGGAGTTACAGGGGCTCAGTTACAAATAGTAGGTGAAATGACAGTAGAGGTTACAATAGGTAACACAGTGATAAAACATAAGTTTCATATAGCACCCATAGAAATCAGCTGTACAGGGATATTAGGTTTGGATATCCTGCGAAAACTAAAGGCTCGAGTAAATCTCTGTGATGAACTACTACATTTAGGAGGAGAAAGCGTACCACTAGTTACCATCTCACAAATTGAAGTATCGGGAGTGAATACTTTTAGGCAAAGTAAGGGAGTAGCTAACCCAAAACTTACCGAGCGGATATTCATGTTAGCAGCAGGTACTCAGGAACAGGACGCTAAAGAAATAACTTGGGATGTAGTAATAGCAGAAAATACGATTCTAAAGCCTTGTAGTGAAAATGTTACACTTGCTCACATAAGCAGTATAAAAAGAAAACCTCTTCCCGTAGAAGTATATGTAGAACCAGTTGAAATGCTGGAGAATAAAGTGTATATGGCCAAAGTGATAACGAGAGTGCTGAGTTATCGTGATATTAATGAGGAGGCTCCAGGGAATACAAATGTCCGAACAAATGTTCATGTGGATGAGAAATGAGAAAAGAATGTAAATAAAAGTGAAGAAGAAATAAATAGATTACGTAATTGGCTTAGAAAAGGGCATGAGAATATATGATAGGGATGCTAAGTATGGCCTAATGAGAATATTGAATTTACAATTAATCCAGTTGTGTTAAAGAAAGGAACTAAAGTAAGAGAAGCTTCAGAATATAGTAATGAAATGAAGGGAAAGACATATAAATTTACCATGGTAGATAAGGAAAATGTAATGTTATGTAACCCTTGTAGACATTTTTGCGTTTCGACATATGCAAATGCTGCAGAAGTTCAGCGAGTAAATGAGAATCCACAGAATGTGGTAAATATAAGGGAAATGACAGAGAGAGTTCAGGAGATGAATTTAGGAGCAGAGGTAGATGATAGACATATGACAGTGGCCAGTAAATTCCCATTCTTGCGAGCCTTAGAGGGGCAGGAAAATAGGGGTACAAGTAATTTCGGGGAATGGAAGGGACCTTGCTTAGAAACAGGTTCGTGGGGCAGAATTCCTATACCTGGAGGAGTTATAGAAGGGGGACTGTTAGAAGATCGTAAAGGGCGGCAGCTCGTTTCCCCATGGGCAATTAATCGCAGACCTGTGTACGGACCAATGACTAGGGAGGAATTAGAAAGTAAATACGATCCTGTGTATGGACCGATGGTTAATGAGAGTCATGATCCGTTGCCCGAAGTCGTAAGTAATGTTAGTAGACAATCTGATCATATCCGGAATGACAATTGTCAGCATTCTTGCGCTGTGACAAGTGGTAACTATTTAAGAAGGAAGAAGGTTGAGTTAAGTTGCGTAAGGCCCCAGAAGCACCATAAAGACGGTATACCATGAATATATCAGCACCATAGTTGGATGAATAAGCACAGTGAGAGAGAAATGTCTGTTAGAGCAGAAAGAGGAATTAGTTTAAAATGTGTCATATGTGAGGATAAGAAAACGATGCCTTACCCGGTGAGCCGAATAAACCTAACGAGACAAATAGCGAGAGAAAAACGGTGTAAAGAAAACGTATGCTGATTATGATACCCCAGATAGACGAGAGAAATATAAAGAAATAGCAGCATTGATTGCAGAAAAAGTATTGCACTTAGAGGGTCATGAACAATTAGTGATAGAGACAGTTGTACGCCATCACACAATGTTATTTATGGATACAGTAACAGGTGAATTACCATATACAGATGTGGTGGAACATTCTATAGATACGGGAGATGCACTTCCAATTAGACAAAATCCCTATAGAGTACCATTTGCATTAAAAGATGAATTAAGAAAACAAATAAAAGAGATGTTAGATAAGAAAATCACAGAACATGCAAAATCTGAATGGGCTAGTCCTTGTTTATTTGTACCTAAGAAAGCTCTAAATGGTGAGGTTAAGTATAGATTGTGTATAGACTATAGGAAATTAAATGCGGCGACGAGAGTACCATCGTGGCCGATTCCAGATAGTAAAGAAAATTTGTCAATGTTGAGCGGAAATGCTTATTTTTCAATCATAGATATAGATTCAGCATATCATGCGATTAAAGTAAAGGAAAAAGACAAAGCCAAAACAAGTTTCATTTGTACCGAAGGAAGTTACCAATATAATAGGTTACCATATGGGCTGGTATCCGCACCAATGACGTGGTCAAACGCGATTGATTTAATTATGGGAGGACTCAGAGGTCTGATATGTTTAGTATATATGGATGACATACTGATATTTTCTAGGACGATAGATGAGCATGCAGATAGACTTGATAAGGTATTTAACAGACTTATGGAAGCAGGATTGAAGCCAGGATTCCCTAAATGTCATTTTGCTCATAAACAAATAGTGTATGTAGGACATGTAGTTAGCGTAGAAGGTATAAAACCAGACCCAGCTAAAGTAGAAACCATTAAAAAGTTTGAAAGACCAACAACGGTGAAACAGGTAAGATCATTCTTAGGTGACGTAGGCTATTATAGATCATTTATTGAACATTTCGCCGATAATAGTAAACCATTAACACAATTGTTAAAGAAAAGTCAAACATTCCTGTGGCAAAAAGAGCAAGAGAATGCTTTTCAAATATTTATAAATGCCTTGACAATGAAGTAGTATTGGCTAACCCAGATTTTTCGAAACCATTTATTTTATCTTGTGAGGCTAGTGTGTATGGAATAAGGGTTGTTCTAGCTCAAGAGCAAGACAACTGTGAAAGACCAATTGGTTATGCTAGTAGATTGTTGACGTCACCAGAACTGAATTATACAACTACGGAAAAAGAACTTTTGAGTGTAGTATTTGGAGAAATTTAGGATATACTTAATTGGAAATCAATTTATAGTATATACAGACCACAAAGCATTAACGTGGTTGTTAACAACAAAGAATCCTCATTTAAGCGCTAGATTAACGCGTTGGGTTTTAACCTTGAGTGAATATGATTTTGAAGTCAATCACAAACCAGGTAAACAACATGTCATGCCAGACATGCTTTCTAGATTACGATGTCTTTTACTAGAAGGAGAAACAAGTCCTGAAAATAAAGCAGAATCATCAGATGTAAGAATGACTAGAGAAATAATTTTTAAAGCTCAGAAAAATGATTTGTATTGTAAGCAGTTAGTAGAAGATATGAGGGCAAAAAGAAATAATATTGTTTTCTTAGATAAAGATGGATTACTTTACAGGAAAACTAATGGGGTGATAGACTAATCATTCCATGTGAACTAGTATCAAGAGTTTTGAAATTGCATCATGATACGAAATTTAGCGCTCATGAAGGAGAAAAACGCACTAAAGACTTGATAGAGGCACGGTATTTTTGGCCGACAATAAGAGAAGATGTAAAAGATTGCATGAGGTTGTGTGAAACATGTGGACAAAGAAAGATAATTAGGAGACCGAATGCACCATTAGGCATTTCAGAAAAAGCAACCAAACCTTTTCAGTTAATTTCGATAGATATAACGGGACCACTTCAAGTTACGACCGCAGGAAATAAATATATGTTGACAGTCATAGATCATTTTAGTAAATACCCAGAAGCAATTCCGATACCAGATCAGACAGCTGGAACAGTAGCCAGAGCATTAGTAACAGAAGTATTATGTAGACAGGGTATTCCAGAGAAAATATTATCCGATCAAGGGACTAATTTTCAATCAGATTTATTCGAAGAAGTATGTAAATTTTTCGGAATAGATAGGGCTAACAGTAGTCGAATGCATCCGCAATCAAATTCGGTCATTGAAAGATTTCATAGATATTTAAATGATTCATTAGCAATGATGATTTCGCAGTATGGAGAAGAATGGGATAGGATGGTTCCATTTGTATTAATGGCTTATAGATCAGCACCGCATACGGTGACAAGATAGAGTCCATTTTATTTATTACATGGAAAAGAAATGAAATTACCGTCAGAGTTAGAATTAGAGCCAAGAACGGGTATTGAAAATTTAAACACCGCAAAAACAGCATGTAGAAATTTTGAAACAACGCTTAAGAGAAGCTTATACAGCAGGTCAGAATAATATTAAAAAAGGGAAAGAAAAGCAAAAAGAGAAAAAGGCTAAGGTAATTGAATATAACGTAGGAGATTATGTATATTTAGATAATCCATATTTGGGAAAGAATAAATGTAAGAAATTAGCGCCAAAATATAGTGGACCTTGGGAGATAATAGAAAAATGTTCTCCTTTAACTTATAAATTAAAGGTAGGAAAAAAAGAGACTAGGGCTATACATGCAAATAGATTAAAGACAGCTCATAAAACAAGACAGATGTCAGAAATAGACGATAGTGATAATATTGAAAATTACATATCGCCAGCAAATAGAGGATTTGTTGTAGAAGAAACAGTACAACGTACAGATGACAGTGACGATGGGGGAGCAGTAGGTTTTGATGATACGAGGATAGGGGATGATAGTTTTATAGATCCGACATGGAAGGATCCTAGAATTGATAGAGAAATTAGGCGAAATAGGATCAAATAGGATACCAGAGATTCCGTGGAATCTTAGATCTAGAAATAAGGGACTAACAGAGGAAAGTGAGAGAGTGGATGACGAAGGCGAAGCATAACAGAATATTCAAAATTAAGTAAACCTTTTGGTTACAGGTTTTGTATGTGCAGGAGATCCTTTCACGTTACCAAATGAATCGATGCTGACTAAGCTGAATAAGGGGGTAGTGTTCGCCCACCAGGAAAGGATACTGATGTCAGGAAATAAATGGACGGTAGGAATAGATATTTCTATTCAAAATTATAAAGATGCACTTGAAAGAATAAGGAGGGGCATAAGTCGCATTCCTCCAAATTTCGATATAAAATCGAAGATTGAATATACTGAGGATGAATACAGAAATGCCTTTACAAAAACACGGTTGACAGGGTTACCAAGAATGACATATCTTATAGAGCAGATTGCTGATGAGTTAAGAATATTAGATCAATATCTTCCACATCAGATGCGGAGAGATAAAAGAGGGTTATTAGACGTAGGAGGTTCTATAATCAAGTTACTTGTTGCAACACCAAATAGAGGCGAAATGAATAATGTTCATGAAGCTATTTCAAAATTGCAGAATCAAACTGATGTAATGACGCAAGTTGCAGAAGAACAAATTACTTATTTGCGTCAATTAGACGATAGGACTCGTTTGCACATGGAAACGCTAGAAAATTTAACAGATAATATAGATCGATTAATAAAAGCACCAGTTAGAATGTTTACAGAACAATTGAAGTTTCTAGAATATCAGAGAGAAATGGCAATGATAGCTTTAGTTTTACAACAAAGATTAATGCAGTTACACGAAGGTCTTGATGTGATATTATCAGGGAGATTAAGCGCTACGATAGTTACACCTAAAAATTTATCAAGTATTTTGAAATCAGTAGTATCGCGATTACCTACTGGATTATCATTAATAGCAGGAGTTGACATAGGAGACATGTATATGTACTATAGTCTTTGCGATGTTATAGTATATTAGACGCCAGGAATAATTAGAATATTAAACCAAATTCCATTGAAAGGAGCAGATAGAGCTCTAGATTTATTTCAAGTAATACCTTTACCGACAAAAGTACAGGAAGTTGGACATGTGGTTATTGACACATCGGTTAATTATCTGGCAGTATCTGAAAATAGGCAGAAATATGCAGTACTCACAGAACCCCAACTTAGCCGTTGTAAGAAGACCATCATTTCTATATGTCCAGCAGAATTTGCTTTATACTCAAGTACAGCTTATACATGTGTTTCATCATTATTCTTTGGTCAAGAAAGACAAGTTCACAGGTTATGCAGTAAAACATTAGTAGCAGCCAACTATACATCAATTTGGGTTCATACCAAGAGTCAAGAACGCAGTTATTGGATTTATTCAGTCTCGATACCATTGAAAGTACTTAAAATATGCAGCGCCAGACGACAAGAATCAACGCAGACCTTGATGCTCCAAGGAACAGGATTTATCACCGATGATCTAGATTGTTATTATCATTCAGATCAAATGACTTTGTTGCCAGTTATTACAGGAGAAACAACGTGGAATATAAGTGCGACATCCATAGTCGTACCAGACATAGCAGCTATCTTCAACGAAGAAGAACGACAGAATATTTCGACGGAGTTACAACAAGCAGATTTCAGTTATCAATAACTATCCGAGATCCGAGAGAGTCTACAAACTGATGAACGAGCACGGAGAATTCCAATTTCGAAATAGTTAGCTCAAATTTAGTTAGCAAAACGACTGACTACGAGCAAACATGATAATACACACATTGGTTGGATAATTGGCATTGTGATTTCAGCCTTAAAAGCAGTAGTGGTATACAAGAGGAGAGCCATTGTACTAGCTATCCAGAATCAACTAGGGCGAGTTCCAAAAGCAGCAGAAGAAACTTCACTACAGCAACCAGTTCCAGTTCCGAGGAAGGAGGTGACAACTCAAGAATCGACAACACAGGTAACACCAGAACGAAAACACGAGACGTCTATAGTCAGCACAGCATTTTCTAGGTATTGTGCATCAAGAAAAGTGGTAAGTGCTAGTGATAGTGTTTGTGATCAAGAGAGAAGATTATTTTACATGAAGAACACATACAATGTAACACAAGAGCATATATGTAACCTTTTTACACTATATGGACTAAATTAATGTATAACTTTTGAATTTTTGTCTAGGTCACATTACAATTCAGGTGAAACATAGGATTGTTTACCTTCTGTTTCATTCAGGTAGGGGAGAACATAGTGACCACCGAAACTCTCCGCTAGATTGACAGTTAATTAGGGATTAATTATGCTTTATTAAGTTCATAAAATTACAACATAAAAGTATGTTTGAATGTTTAGCATTTTATACACGTTAAATTGTACAACGAAAGATCGCTTCATTTCATGCAAG
This sequence comes from Deroplatys truncata, assembly GCA_030765065.1. Classification (NCBI taxonomy): domain Eukaryota; kingdom Metazoa; phylum Arthropoda; class Insecta; order Mantodea; family Mantidae; genus Deroplatys; species Deroplatys truncata. Next base: position 423,794,442 of record CM060990.1, read on the forward strand.
AACTCAGCTTTGTAACAGGATGCGGTCCAGATAACCAGCTCGATCCTCTTGCAAGAACTGATGCAGCAATATGCAAGGATGTGCGTCACCCAGGGTTAGCAACTATTTCTTGCAAAGGCATGAGTAACAAGCGCGTGATTTTGACAGTCTTATAAAAGGGCCGTTTTGACCAGCACGGGGCAGAAGGTGTTTGGGTTGTGTTGCTAGGAGAACCTGTGCTACGTGCGACAATGAAGGGCGTTGTCCTTCTCTCAACTGTAATGTGTGAGTACAAGTAATTAACCTAAGATACTGCCAGAGAGTTGGGGAAAATATCTAAATATTGAAAAGCTTTAAAATCTTCAAGAATCATTTATATCGTTGAGAAAAACTTTAATAACTTTTTGCATTAATAAGAATTACCAAGAATTACCAAAGAGAGTGAGTTGAGTCGTATGAATGTTAATCATATAATATATCACTTTTAAACTGACGTAATGTTTTAAACAGGAGAGGGGAACAAATAATAATTTGTAACAATTCTTTATTGTGTGATATATACATATATATTAAAGGAATTAGAAAGAGGTTACGCAACGCTACGTAAGGGGATAGCAAAGTCTTGAACCATTATGAATTATCATTGCTTATTGCTTCTATCGAACCTCAAATAAATAATAAATAGTAAAGGATGGATGGATGACGAACTGGCATTGTTAAATATTATATATATACCAATATACTTACATAAATACATATATTTACATATTTCAGTTACTCTCTTGTGTTATTTCATGTTAAACCTTAATCACTCCTGAAGTAGAAAACTACCACATTCCCTCTGAACGAAGAGTACCTTATCGCTCTGAAAGAGTGGGCATTATACTAAACACCTACGATACTATCTAAATTACCTGTGAAATCATATGGAACTGTGCTATATCCGCTTCCCGGAATCTGTCTTACCCTGTGATACTAACTGAATTTCTTACCTTTTTGCGTGAGTGGGTCACCATTTTACGTGAGTGGGTCACCTTTTTTGCGTGAGTGTGTCACCGTTTTCCGTGAGTGTGTCACTTTTTTATTTGACTGGGTCACCTTTTTCCGTGTGTGCGTTTTTTTAGCGTGAGTAGTTTACCTTTTTATGTGATTGGGTCACCTTTTTAGCGTGAGTGGGTTACCTTTTTAGCGTGAGTGGGTTACCTTTTTAGCGTGAGTGGGTTACATGCTGAAGCTGTCTAGAATTAGTGTTCCATCATTGACAGGAAACTTCTTTCCATGAAGTTCTCGTATAAAGTCGCTTTCAAAGTCTAGCACCTTCCCTCCTATTCCCTATCTCTCCTGTAAGTCCATATTCCTTCTCCTTCACTATCTGTCTAGCTTACCGGCTCTCCTCGTCTTGCTATACCTCTCATATAAACCATACTCTACTCCTCGACCTCTGTCTAGCCTAACACCTCTCCTCGTTTTCCTATACCTCTCATATAAACCATACTCTACTCCTCGACCTCTATCTAGCCTAACACCTCTCCTCGTTTTCCTATACCTCTCATATGAACCATAATTTACTCCTCAACCTCTGTCTAGCCTAACTCCCCTCCTCCTTTTCGTATACTTCTCATACATATAAACGCATACTCGACTCTCAACCACTGTCTAGTCTAGCATCTCTCCCCGTATTCCCTACTTCTCATAAAGCGTATTCCCCTCCTGCTCCCTATCTGGCTGAGTTTCTCTTTGGTTTCCTATCTAACCTATATAAAACACATTCTACCTTTAACACCTGTCTATCCTAGCATAGGATGTCTCTCTGTTTTCTCGACTCTTCTTATAAACGCATACTCAAACCCTCCTAGCCTAATACCTCTCCTCGGTTTGCTATCTCTCCCATATAACAAGCCATATTCTACCCTTAAATTCCTAACTAGTCTAGCTCTTCCCCTCGTATTCCCTATCTCTCCTGTATATAAGCTTATATTTCTACTCCGTCAGTATCTGTCTAGCCTAACACCTCTCCTCCTGTTCCTATACTTCTCATACATATAAACGCATACTCTACTCTCAACCTCTGTCTAGTCTGGCATCTCTCCCCGTATCCCCTACCTCTCATAAAGCGTATTCCGCTCCTGCTCCCTGTCTAGCCAAGGATCCCTTTGGTTTCCTATCTAACCTATATAAAACACATTCTACCTTTAACACCTGTCTATCCTTGGATAGGACCTCTCTCCGTTTTCTCGTCTCTCCTTATAAACACATACTCAAACTCTCCTAGTCTAATACCTCTCCTCGTTTTCCTATACCTCTCATATAATTCATACTCTACTCTTCAAGCCCTGTCTAGCCTAACACCTCTCCCCGTTTTCCTATACCACTCATATAAACCATACTCTACCCTTCAAGCCCTGTCTAGCCTAGCACCTCTCCTCGTTTTCCTATACCACTCATATAAACCATACCCTGCTCCTCAACCTCTATCTAGCCTAACACCTCTCCACTATCTCTTCCATAAAAACATACTTCCCTCGTCAACCGTGTCTAGCATAGTATCGGTCGTCGTATTCCCTATCTGTCCCGTATAAACCCATTCTCCTCCTTGAACCGACCCATCTAGCCTCGTTTTCCCTATCCTTTCCCATATATGCCCAAAACACTGCGCCAGTAACCTCTATATTTACCTACTGATACCAGTACATTATTTGTCGGTTTCCGACGTATATTTAGTTATTTATTAGAATTTCTTTAGATAATTGAGTTAGATAGCTGGCTAGCAGTTAGTCATTTTTAATGGCTACCAGTCGAAATATAATTGTTGTATGTCTATTTTGAGTTAGTGGGTGAGAATTTAAAAATTTTATTTTAGTTACTTTTACTACCTTTTTGTATTTTCTTTCTTTTTTATTAGTTATAGTTAGTTCTCTATTCAATGATAATGTAAGTGTATTGTATTGCTAAACTGAAAATTTTTTATTCTTTTTTATTAGTTATAGTTAGTTCTCTATTCAATGATAATGTAAGTGTATTGTATTGCTAAACTGAAAATTTTTTAATACACGGAACGGTTTAGCTAACAAGGTGCCGGGATGGAGTATTACATATTTTATTTATTTATTTATTTGTGTATGTATGTATGTATGTGTGTCTGTCTGTCTGTCTGTGTGTGTCTGTGTATGTATGTATGTATGTATGTATGTATGTATGTATGTATGTATGTATGTATGTATGTATGTATGTATGTATGTATGTATGTATGTATGTAATATGTGTGCGTAGATGTTCTGACTGACAGGTGTGTATTCGTATAGATAATATGTGTGTGTATGTGTATGAAATCATGTATGTTGCTCATGTGAATATATTTTTATTTCCTTTTTGCTTCAGGAAGAATAGCTGCAGTGTATAAATTTATGCAAGTATAGATTTAGCGAAGAATGTCTCAAGGAAATTAAATAACTCTCGACAATGCACGGCTTTTAAGAATATTATATCGCAATGTTTAAGCCCCAGTATATTGTCTTTCATTAGAAAATGTTTAAGCGAGTAATTGTTTTAAAAAGCGTTTTTTTCAAATAGTGACGTTCGATTCAAAATTAGTATTTTGAAGATATATTCACAATGTTTATTATTACTTGTTGCTTAATAATGTTTCATTGTGTGTTTAAGAAATAGAATTAACCGTATTGACACCGCTTTTTCACTAAATAAAGAAAGTGGATTACCTACCAGTATAAATATATTAAAAAAGTGAACTCACCCCATGCATTGTAGAATGAAGCTTTAGACAAATTATAATGGATGTCTCAAACAGTGATGTGGCTGAAGACCTTTTAATTAAACAATGCAAGGGATGTCACTTTCTTCAGCGGTTCACTGATGTATGTAAGTAGAATATTAAAGGGGCGGATGGCACAGTTTATTGCGTTTCTATAGGAAAATATAGGGAAAACGATGGGAGATGCTAGGCTGGGAGAGCGTTCAAGGAGGAAGATGCGTTTTTATGGGAGAAATAGATAAAATGGGAGAGATACGAGGTAGATCAGGGGCTAAGGAGGGGAATGCGCTTTATATGATAGAGGTAGGGAATACGAGGAGATGTACTAGGCTAGACAGAAGTTGAGGAGTAGAGTATGCGTTTATATGGGAAAGATAGGGAAAACATGGAGAGATACTAAGCTAGAAAGATGCTGAAGGAGGGGAAATACACTTTATATGTGAGAGGTGGGGAATACGAAGGGAAGTGCTGGGCTAGACAAGTCTTGAAATGTAGAATATGAGTTTATATGAGAGATATAGGAAAACAAGGAGAGATGCTAGGCTACTGTGTTTTTCAAATGGGATGATGTTTGTCCTTGAGCGCGGCCAGAGCGGCAACCAATCGGAGTTCCGCTGTGTTGTCATATTGCATTCGCCGTAAGCCAAGCGTGACGCGTGCTAAGCGAATGTGTTTCTAATACATATAATTTGCGCTAAGACAAAAATTCAAATTTTGCAAAAAGTAACCCACTAGAAGGTAGGGAGTAATTTTCGTAACACAACCGTAAAAACCACATATTTTTAGCTCAAATAGTTTTCATAATACAAACAAATAAACATTCCCATATGTTATAATATAACCACGTAAGCACTGTAATGGTCACATTATTTGTATCTATGCATTATTGTATACATTATGTATATATATTTGTAATTATACAGAATTACTTACTTGATGGTGATAAAGAATTATGTTGTAAAACCAAGGCGTTTGTTAAAGCTGAGAGAGAGCAAACAGCCCACCCAGCTCACTTGTGTTACTTGTAGAATCTGCAGAACGTGAGCCGTCACATGTTTATGATTGTGTGTTGTTTTTAAATCTGGGTTGGAGTTTATTTACCCTACACAGTTAATATCAGTATTCAGTTGTTGTTCAGAGAGCAAGCAGCAAGAGTAAAATAGTGCAATGGCTTATTGTGTTGAATTTAGTGGTGAGTCAAAGAGGTAGGTATTGCGAAGTCAGGCTCGAAGTATTATATTTAGGGTCTACTCGTTTTTTAAAAAATGTAACAATGAGGAACACAGAAATCAACTTGATTTCAAAAATCCTCAACAGCTTACTGCTAAAGCGTGTGGTGTCGGTAAAGCAAGTGTGTCTCGCATTTGCGGAGAGGCAAGAAAATCTGTTCCCAGTGATACTCCAGTGTTTGTATCGCCCAGAAAGCACATTGGACCTCCGAAGAGGATTACAAATTTAACTGACTTTGACAAGGACGTTGTACGCAGAACTGTGTTCGAGTTTTATGACCAAGGTGAATTCCCAACAATACAGAAAATAAATTGTGCCCTTAGAACTAAAATATCATACACTGGTTCAAATTCATCTACTTATAGAATTTTGAGAGGATTAGGGTTCAGGTACAGAAAGACAAATGATGGGCAACAATTTTTAATGGAGAGGAGTGACATTGTTGCGGCAAGAATAAAATTCTTACGCAAAATGCACGAAATTCGAAATTCTTGCGATACGAGACCTATATTTTACTTAGATGAGACATGGGTAAATAAAAACCACACTCAAAATTCAATCTGGCAAGATTCCTAAAAAAAGGGTGGCCTGAAGGTACCTGTTGGAAAAGGCAGTCGACTTATCATTTGTCATGTAGGGTCCGCTAAGACAGGATTTGTACCTGAAAGCGAATGGATTTTTCTGTCCAAAACCACCTCAGATTATCACGAAGAGATGACAGCTGATACGTTTAAAGAATGGTTTTTAAACAGATTCCTAAATTATTTAGAAGAGGGAAGCATAATTATAATGGATAATGCACCATATCATTCGGTTATTGAAAACAAAGTACCGAATACTGCCAGTAGAAAGAACCAAATTGTTGAATGGTTGCAAAAAAAGGGGGTTGAATTTTCGGCAACAGAAACTAAAAATGAGTTACTGCAACGAGTACTTCCATTTAAAAACCAGGGAAAAGTGTATCAGCTGGATCAACTTGCAATGGAAATGGGACACGAGGTAATCCGCCTCCCCCCTTATCACTGCCAGTATAATCCAATTGAGTTAGTATGGGCTCAAATAAAACGAGGGGTTGCAAACAGAAATAACACTTTTAAACTGACTGACGTTGAACGTCTTATTCACGAAGAAATTGACAAGGTAACTCAACAAGACTGGGAAGCCTGCGTGAGACATGCAGAAAAACTACAAGACGACGACTTTTGGAAAGAAATAGGCCGTGACGATATTTTGGAACCTATCATCATAAATTTGCAAGACTCAGACGATGAAGACAGTGTCAGTGACGAATTGCCTCTTCACGTAACTGATGACAGTGATACGGATGAGCCACTGGCAGTTCCATTGGATTAAAAGCACAGGTAATTCATAACCTACAATTATATAACACTTAAAAAATACGTACGTAGCATGCGAGTATATTCCCAATTATGAATTTAAACACCAGGAGAATTATAAAAGTTTAGATAATTCAGTTTGGGTTGCTTTACGTCGACCATTCTAGCGACAGGCAGATGTGAGAGTGAGAGGGAAATATGAAAAGAGTGGGGGTAACGAGGTGGCAACGCTGTGCACGCAAATGCACCTCATTCGCTGTAGCTCAGAACTCTTCCCATTTGAAACTAATAGTAGACAGGTCTTGAAGGGTAGAATGGGGCATTCTATATGGGAAGGACAGGTAATACGTGGAGAGATGCCATGCTAGACAGGGTTGAAAGACGGAATATAGGTTTATACGGGAGAGGTGTTAGGTTAGACAGCGTTAAAGGGTGGAAAATGTGTTTTATATGGGAGAGATACCAAATCGAGGAGAGGTATAAGGCTAGGAGAGGTTGAATGGTAGAGTATACGTTTATATGGGAGAGATGGGGAAACGGAGAGAGATCCTGTGCTAGGAGATACCTGAAGAAGGGTGAAATGCGTTTATATGGGAAAGATAGGGGAAAAAGATAATAGGTGTTAGGGAGGCTAGTGTTACTACATGTACAGACGGCCCAAATGTTTTCCTTTCCACCAGAAGCGGGGTAAGCGAGGTGTCTTATCAAGAGGTTATGTCAGGTGCCTTAGCTCATATCGGCTCTACGAGGTTAGGGGATGCTAAAGAGTAGTGCTGAAGAAAATATCACTCCAAAACATTTTCCTCAGGCTTGGCTGTAAGAATGTAATAACTGTGAAAAGAAAACAGCAAAAACATTACAACACAGGGACATAAGCAGTATACAAACTAATTTGTAGGAATTAGAGGCATCATATTATTGTATAACAAGCAAGTGCTAAAACAAAATGGTTTGGTTCTATATATTCACTGCTTTCCCTATCCATTATCAACTAACATATGTTCTTTATTTATCATAGTGTCTTTATAAAGTATGGTTTTTCTGTGCACTTTACCTTAATCGTGACAACAGTTTAGGCCAGAAATTATTTTACGTTACAGCCTAAGTTACACTTTTCCCTATTTGGTTGCATGCAAGATCCGTAATTTTAATACTCTCTTCCGTCTACCTCCCTTATGAAGACTCTGAACCACCATCGACAGCAGTGAGGGACTTCTGACCCACTGTGGAGAGAATGGAAAGGAGTTAATCTTGGGGGTTTATGCCAATGCACACCACACATTGTGGAGGAGCAATGATATCAATCCTAAAGGAGAAAAGTTAATGGAGTACTTGGTGAGTACAAACATTAATATTCTAAATCGAAGTAATAAAACAAACTTTGTAACTTTACGAAGGGAGGAAGCCATTGATATATCGATGGGGACTAATATTATTGAGAACCTAATTTCAGGGTGGCATGTATCATCAGAGGTTACTCTCTCTGATCATAGATGCATATGCTTCAATATCAAAGCATAAGTCACTCTACCAGTGATTTATAGAAACCCGAGGAAAACTGACTGTGACGAATATAGACGAGACCTATCAGCATTGACATGGGTATCTCAAGGAACATTCGTTCGACATTGGATGTGGAGTTTGCCGTTGATGCATTACAACAGTCAATTTTCCTATCATATTATCAGAAATGTCAACCTAAGGTAGCTTACTCGCCAAGGCTTGTGCCTTGGTGGACAAAACAGTTAAGCAGACTTAGGAAGAAAGCAAGGAAGTTATTTAGACTTGCAAAAAGAACTGGTGATTGGGACTCATATAAACAAGCCCTCACCAACTATAATAAAGAAACATACAAATCCAAAAGGACTTCGTGGAGGGAGTACTGTTAGGGGATGGACAATGTTCCCAGCAATGCAAGATTCATGAAACTACGGCAAAGGGTGTTAAAAATATTGTGAGCACTATCAAGCTGCCTAATGGCACGTGCACACAGTCTGGTTCTGAGACGCTCCTGATACTTGCGAGGGCTCACTTTCCAGACTCTATGGTAGACAATGACAGCAATTCTATGAAGGGACAACCAAATCTGGACCATGTTTCTTTGGACAGAGGGGATTGGAACCTAATCAGAAGCGTAGTCAATGTCACTAAAATAAGATAGACCATTAAGCCGTTTGGACCATATAAATCGGCAGGCCCTGATTTAATCATTCTTGCATTTCTACAACAGGGTATTGATTCAGTTCAATCCCTACTTAGTAGTATTTTTAGAGCTTGTCTAGCCTAAAGATATATACCCATGGCTTGGAGATAAACAAAGGTGGTGTTTATACCTAGACCAGGGCGTCCTAGTTACGCCCAGGCTAAAGCTTATCGCCCTGTAAGTCTCTCCTTTTTATGCTTAAAGCGCTGGAGAGATTAGTGGATAGGCACATTGGGGATAATGTTTTGATGGAACATCCATTAAAGAAATACCAATTTGCCTATCAAATAGGGAAATCAACGGAAGCAGCACTTCATCAAGTGGTCTCGACTACTGAGAAGGCGCTTAATACCAGAGAAATAGCCAGTGGTGCTCTTCTTGATATTGATGTTGCGTTTGACAGGACATCTTGTGATGTAGTGTTGGAAGCACTTTATGGACATGATGTACCTTCACTTCTTTGTGAATGGATACGGTTTGTCTTACAACATAGGAAGATAACCACGAATCTATGCGGGGAGACGCTGGGTGTGTACAAGGAGAGGGGCTGCCCGCAGGGGGGTGGGTGTTTTATCACCCCTGCTATGGAACCTTGTAGTGGACACACTTCCTTGCGCACTCAATAGTGATGGTTACTTCACAGTTGGTTTTGCAGATGATGTTGCAATAATCATAAGAGGGAAATTCCCTCACATAGTTTCTCAAGTGCTACAAATGGTGCTTAAGAAAGTGGAAGCCTGGTGCAAGACGAATAATTTAACTGTTATTCTAAGCAAAACAGTAGTGGTACCATTTACCAGGAGAAGGGGGCTGATTTAATCAGACTGTCTCTCTCTCTCTTTGGTGAAGTAGTGCCCTATTCAACACAAATTGAATCTTGGGCTTGTTTTAGACAAGAAATTAACTTGGAAACATCATATGGAATGATGTATTACCAAGGCATACAGAGTCTTTTGGACATGTAGAGGTATGCTTGGTAAGTTCTGAGGTTTGAAACCTAGTATAGTGTATTGGATATACACTGTCATGGTGAGACCTACATTCTCCTATGCCGCATTGATGTAGTGGCCTAGAGTCAATTTAAAGGTGTGCAGAAAGGTCGTCTGTAAATTACAGAGGCCCTTCTGCATTTCAATTATGGGAGCTTTCAAAAATACTCCAACTGCGGCTATGGAGATGCTGATTGGGCTCACACCTCTCCACATATGAATGAAGGCAGGAGCCATAATCGCGTATCACCGTATTTGTCGCCAAACTAAAGTGTCTAATACTGGATATATTAATCATCTCAAGCTTCCTTGGGACAAGAATGTACAACAGATACTCAACATAAGGACTGACATTCTTGAACCAAGATTCCAGTTTGAATTGAATTTTTCGGTCTCCTATCCACAGTGGGGTGAATGGGAAAGACTGGTAAAACCTCATAATAACAAAGGCCCAATCTGCTATACTGATGGTTCTAGAACTAAATCAGGAACGAGGGCTGAGCTTTACGGTAATGGCACCCAGATTTATTATAGTCTGGGTACCTTAGCTACAGTTTTCTAGGCTGAGGTTTATGCAATCCTAACCAGTGTCATGGAAAGCATTAAAAGGAGATATAAGAATAGAAGTGTTCTTATCCTCTCAGACAGTCAAGCTGCTCTTAAAGTACTTGAATCACCATCAATAAAATCAAAGCTGGTCTCAGAATGCCCGGAATCTTTAATGACACTGGCTAACACAATAAGGTTCAACTTATGTGGGTGCCAGGACACACAGGTATACCGGGCAATGAGAAAGCGGATGAAGCAGCCAAGATTGGTAGTGAAATCCCATTTTTAGGTCCGGAGACTGTACTGGGGGTGTCCTACAGACCAGTGAAACAGGCTATCAAGTGCTGGGCTCAAACAGAACACAAGAACTACTGGAACTCCATTGAGGGTTGCAGACATTCCAAGTTGTTTATCACAGACCTGGACAACAGCAGGGCAAAGTACTTGCGCGCTCTTAGTAAAAGAAGGTTTGCATGGGCAAGAGGATTCATTACGGGACACTGTGCCCTAAAGTTTAATCTATACAGAATGGGATTGTTTAACAGCCCTATCTGTAGTACATGTCTAGAAGGAGATAGGACTGTTACTCATCTGCTATGTGATTGCCCTGCTCTTGCGAATCAAAGAGCAAGTATTTTTGGCAATCACTTTCCAAAGATAGATGAACTATCGAAAGCCTCAGTTAGCAGTCTGGTTAAGTTCATAACGAGCAACAGACTACTTAACTGATGAAAGGGGGGATGCGCAATAGTTCTTTGAGGTCGCAGTGCTTGGGCATAAAACCCACCCCTTTTTAAACTAGAACTAGAACTAGAAGATGCCGTAACGACAAACAACCGCTTATCTGTACCAAAACTCATCTTTTTACTCTCTCTACTATTTACCTATAATAAATAGGGAAAGTATTGTATTCCACCCAAAAATTAAAAAACGAGATTCACCGGAACTACACGTTTTGAGACCCACTGAATCCACAGAAAGCATTTTACTTTCCCTACTACGCAGTTACTTTTAAGTAGTGGAAGTATTGTATTCCACCCAAGAATTCAATAACGAGATTCCCCAGAAATACACGTTTTGAGACTCCCTGAATCCAAAGAAAGCATTGTAACTTTCTCTATTACCTAGTTACAGTAAGTGGAGCAAGTATTATATTTCACCCAAAAATTCAACAAAGAGATTCACCAGAAATACACGGTTTGAGACCCTAGAACCCAAAGAAAGCATTTTTATCTTGTTTACTACATAGCTACAGGAGGTAGAGAAAGTATCGTATTCCACACAAATTCAATAAAGAGATTTACCAGAAATACACGTTTTGAAACTCCCTGAAACTAAAGAAAGCGTTTTAGCTTTTCTGCTACATAGCTAAAGAAGTAGAGAAAGTATTGTGTTCCACCCAAAAATTCAATAAAGAGATTCATCGGAAATACACGTTTTGAGACCCCTGAATTCAAAGAAATAATTTTTACTTTCTCTACTACATAGCAACAGGAGTTGGAGAAGGTATTGTGTTCCACCCAAAAATTCAATAAAGAGATTCACCGGAAATACACGTTTTGAGACGCCCTGAAACCAAATAAAGCATTTTTACTTTCTCTACTACGCAGTTACAGTAAGTAAACCAAGCTTTGTAATTCACCCAAAAATGCAATAACGAGGTTAACCGAAAATAAACGTTTGGAGACCCCCTGAATCCAAAGTAAGCATTTTTACTTCCTCTACTACGTAGCTACAGTAAATAGGAAATGTATTGTGTTCCACAAAAAAAATTAAACAACGAGATTCACCGCAAATACACGTTTTGAGACCCCCGGAAACCATAGAAAGCGTTTTTATTTTACCTACTACGTAGCTGCAGTAAGTAGAGAAAGTATTGTGTTTCACCCAAAAATTCAATAAAGAGATTCACCGGAAATACATATTTTGAGACTCGCTGAAACCAAACAAAGTGTTTTTGCTTTCTCTACTAAGCAGCTACAGGAGGTAGAGAAAGCATTGTATTCCACTTAAAAATCTAATAACGAGATTCATCGGAAATACACGTTTTGAGACCCCTGAATACAAAGTAGTCGTTTTTACTTTCTCTGCTACGTAGCTACAGTAAGTAGAGAAAGTATTGTGTTCCACCCAAAATTTGAACAACGAGGTTCACCGGAAATACATGTTTTGAGACCCCATGAATCCAAAGTAAGCATTTTTTTAGCATTAACACGTAGCTACAGTAAGTAGAGAAAGTATTCTGTTCCACCTAAGAATTCAATGTTGTAATTTCACCAGAAATCACGTTTGCGACTCCCTCAATCCAATGAATTTATTTTTACAAAAAGGTCCAGGTGTGTGTGTGTGTGGTTGTTTGCGTATCCGCGAACAGCATAACTCAAAAACAAAAAGTTGGTTAAATCCAAACTTAGTGTTTAAGTTCAACTTCTTCGAAGAATGCGTCACGGAGATTTTTAAAGAAAAACCCCATTCCAAACTACACTTTACATTGGGCATTTTTTGAAACTTTTATTCTTTCAAAAATAGCTCTAAGGATTTGGATTAAAATACATATGTTTAAGCTAATGTTAATGATAAATAAAATGTATATATTTAATTTTCTAGGAATAGTCTGTAAGTTTGTCTTTATTGTGAATGACTTTTGATACCTAGTAACTCGTAAGACAGAGACAAAATCTTACTGCAAAACAGATGTAGAACTTAATGAAGAACAAACTTTATATCAAATAAAATTTTTATGTCAAATAACATTTTATATTTTACCTATTCTGAAATATTCTTTGTTATTAGTCTGTTCCCTAACTTCCCTTCTGCCCTTCCTTCTTACCTTCCTTCCTTCTTACTTCCTTACTTCTTTCTTTCTTTCGCCCTTTCCTTCTTTCTTTCTTTCTTTCTTTCTCGTGTTCATACAAACAACCGAAACTCAAAGGTATCACGTCTGTGCCTCGCATTCGGGAGGTCGTGGGTTCAATGCCTGTAGCCGACCTTCCTGATCCATGGTTTTTTGGGGTTTTTTTCCCGGGTCGCCAGGCGAATGCTCGGAAGGTTTCTCACATCCCCGAATTTCCTGTCCCTGCGTTTCATCTCCATTCTCACTTCCCTTCATCTTTCAACCGTTGGTTTTTTCAGGGTTGGAAGTGTCAGCGATGGTGTTTCGGTGCAGTTTGGCAGGGGAAAAGGATGACCTTTGTGACTCTCTCCGTCCCTCGGCTTTCGGCTGGCTATCGGGGTATCCTAACCCGCTTAAAGGGCGATGGACCCTCCCTGTCCGTCTGACGGGTAGTGTCTATCTGGAAACTTAGGGACCCTACCATTCCTATGTCGTCACTCCTGGTTCCGGCTGTTCGGTGTCTCCTCTCGCCTCATCCTTCATGCCGGAGACGCCCCCTTGTGAGGTGTAGGCACAACATCCACTATGTGGATCAGTGCCGAGTCCCCTCCGTAGCCAAGCAATCCAAAGCTATCACGTAGCGATCAGCTTTGAGGGATTTGGCTATCGCTTTAGCTTATATGTTCTACTTATACCTACAACGAATTGCGAAAATTAGTGATGAAGGTTTATCTGTATTAACATGAAATAGGTGCAATAATAAGCTCTGTAAGAATAGTTTGTGGAAGAGTGAGTAGAGGAAGTCATGTGAATGCAACACATATCTTATAGCAAAAGCTCAGTATGCGTGTATGTTCTGTAAACAACATAACTCCAGAACGAAAAGTCGGTTAAATACCAAACTTGATATTTAAGTTCAGCATCTTTCAAAGATGTGACAGAAAGATTTTCAAGAGAATCTCCCCCGCCTCAAACAACCCTTTACATGGAAAAATATTCGAAATTTGTTATTTTCTCAAAAATGGCTCTAACGAGTTTGGTTAAAATACTCTCTGTTTAAGATATTTTTATGACAAATGAAATATATATTCTGAATTTTCTGAGAAGAGCCTCTCAAGTCTTCTTCGTTCTGAATGACTTTTGTATAACTGGTAAACTGTAAAAGATGGACAAGGTTTTGCAGATCCTGTTAAAGCACGCAGTCAGTCATACATATATTTTTTGAGGTTAACTATTTCCCAGAAATTTTTGTATTGGTTTAAATACTTTTTGTATTCGTTTTGTTTTTGTCGCAGTCATACAAACAGCATGCATTTCAAAGCATCACGTAGAGACATGCTTTTTGAAAATGTGACTATCGCAGTACCTACGTGTACTACAACGAAATGTGTAAATGTGAACTTCTTCCTTTAGTATTTAATTAAGGTCTTATAACCGGGTAGGACATTACGGACGGTTAATGAACGAAATGGGTAAAATGATGCTCAAATGGGCCCGAGGTCCCAAGAGCTTAGAGTTATCTGACATTCCTCTTCTCAGGATAAGAGGAAACCCTGGAAAAAACTTTATCCAGGTAACTCACTTTAACCGAGATTCGAACTCGGGAACTTTTGAATGTGAGGCAGACCCCACACCACAGAGATGGGCTAAATGTGAATTGGAAGTTTATCTGGATTACAAGAAGTAGCCAGAAAAATAAGATTTAGTAAAAATAGTTTGTAGAGAAGATAAAGTTATGTGAATGCAACACGTTAGACTTTTCTCGTGGTAATGTAAAGAGCGTGGAGTTTCAAAGGCACCACATAAAAATCTGAGTATCGTTTTAGCTACTGCATTCTTCTTATACTTACAACGAAGTTTGTAATGACAGTTCATCTCAATTAACAAGAAGATTTTCACTCAAGCCGTGTGCAGGACAAGGTTGGAAAGATAGAATCAGATTGAAAAATTCAGACATAGCCGAGATTTGAGCTACCGATCTTCCAGTTTCCGTCTAGGTGGCGCTGCGGTAACGCGTGCGACTCGAATTCGGAAGATCCCTAGTTTGCTTCCTGGCGACCATCCACTCGTTTTTTCGGGAGTTTTCCTGGGTCGTCAGACAAATGCTGATCCTCTCAGCCGCCGAATATCGTTTCATTCCTAATTTCATTCATTCTCAACTCCGTTAGGTCTGTTTCAGGGTTGGAAGTGTCAGATGGTGTTCCAGAGAGGCATGGCAGTGAAAAAGGATGATCTCTGTGGATCCTCATCCGTCTCTCGATCTTCGGCTGGTTGACAGGGTATACGGACCGCCTCTTGGAGGGCGTTGGACCTCTGTGTGGGATGGGATCCCCGGTTTGCCTGTCCGACTGTCGTGGCGTTTCAATCTGGAAACTTTAGGAACCTTGTCATTGCTGTGCCGTCACTCGTGGTTCCGGCCGCCCGGTGTGTCTCCCTCCCTCCTGGGGGCACCCCCTCGAGAGGTACAAGCACAATATCCTCATTCACTGGATCGGGGTTGAATCCCCTCTTTTACACATCCCTTTCCTTTCCAGACCAGGGAAGAGCAGCATTTTAAGAATTCAGAACGTGAATTGTAATAAAAGTATCCAAACCTTCTTTTTCTTTTTTGCTTTCTTCTGATTTGTAATTTGAAAGCAAGTGTACTTCTGAAAGCAACTTAATTTTCAGAATAGAATACTTTCAAAGGAACCAATTGTAACAAAAGCACATCAACCTTTCTGCATTAACACTTTCGAATCACTATTTTGAAAATGTAGCTTATACGTTACCCTACGCGAATAAAACAGTTATATAGTAACAACATATTTTGCGCTAAACGCCGTTTTCTCGTATCTACTAAAATTTTCTCCTTTTAGATACAAAAACTGTTTTTGCTCTACATCCACCATATTGTTGGAACGTTTTTCCTCCTTTGTCTTGTAAGTGTGTGAAGGAGGAATTATATTTGAAATAAAACGATCTATATTAATTTTTCGGTAACAAACGCCAAATATATCTCATTTTGAAGAAAACTGAGTGTTGCACTTAATTGTGCTCAACCTGCTTCAATAGTCTGACATTAATATTATTAATGGTAATTATGAAACGATTATTATTATTATTATTATTATTATTAGTAGTAGTAGTAGTAGTAGTAGTAGTAGTAACAAACGTTAAAAATCTAGATATACATAATGTGCATTTTGTTTCTGAAGAAAACTACTGAATAATGCATCTTGAACTTCTGAAGCACCCGCATAAACAGTGCAATATTGGACTTTTAAACATGTTATGTAACGAAAATGTTAATTTATTTCGCTTGGATAAACTAGTAAAAAGAAAAGTATTTAGTTTCGTCTTCTTGCCTCTTAGATCCAGGTCGCTGAATTATACGAGCATACACAAAAGTAAATGTGACCTTTGAGCTGACACCTTCTATTGGCTATACCCAGGCATGACTAGTCGAGAAGACACTCCCTCTCTTCCTCTACACCCCCTGGTCCATCGGAAAACATTTGTAGCCTTCTGTACAATGTCCAGTGTTCTCCAGGATAGCACCATCCAGCATTTAGCAGGCGAGCATATCCCATGGTTTGGATGCAGCATAGTTGTGTATGATTTCACAGGTAATTCAGGTAGTATCGTTGGTACTTAGGCTAATTCAGTTACCATCATAACAGGCTAGATTCCGCGCTTTAGGCGTGTATAGCTCCCTATGATTTCACAGGTAATTCAGGTAGTATGGTAGGTATTTAGGCTAATTCAGTTAGTATCACAGGAGGATAGATTCCATGGTTTGGGTGCAGCATTGTTGTGCATGATTTCACAGGTAATTCAGATACTATCGTTGGTATTTAGGCTAATTCAGTTAGTATCGCAGCAGGGTAGATTCCGCGGTTTAGACGTGTATAGCTCCGAATGATTTCAGAGGTAATTCAGACAGTACGGTAGGTATTTAGGCTAATTTAGTTAGTATCACAGCAGGATAGATACCATGGTTTGGGTGCAGCATAATTGTGCATGATTTCACAGGTAATACAGATAGTATCGTAGGTATTTAGGCTAATTCAGTTTGTATCACAAAAAGCTGATTGCATGGTTCGCGTGTGTATAGTTCCGTATGATCTCACAAATAGTAAGGGTAATTAAGATAGCATCACAACTGACAGATTCCATGGTTTGGGTGTGTATAGTTCCGTATTATTTCACAGCTAGTTCAGGTAGTATCGTAGGTATTTACGCTAATTCCAGTAGTATTACAGACAGACAGATTCCAGGGGTTGGGTGTAGCATAGTTTCGTATAATTTTACATGTATTTCAGGTAGTATCTTAGGTATTTGGGGTAACTCAGATAGTATCGTAGACAGACAGATTTCAAGAGTTGGGTGTAGCATAGTTCCGTTTGATTTCACAGGTAATTCAGGTTGTATCGTAGGTATTTAGGGTAACTCAGATAGTATCATACACAGACAGATATCAAGAGTTGGCTGTAGCATAGTTCCATTTGATTTCACAGGTAATTCAGGTAGTATCGTAGGTATTTAGGGTAACTCAGATAGTATCATAGACAGACAGATTTCAAGAGTTGGGTGCAGCACAGTTCCATTTGATTTCACAGGTAATTCAGGTAGTATCGTAGGTATTTAGGGTAACTCAGATAATATCATAGACAGACAGATTTCAAGAGTTGGGTGTGGCATAATTCCGTTTGATTTCACAGGTAATTCAGATAGTATCGTGGGTATTGAGGTTAATCAGAGTAGTATCACAGGTGTTCGTGATAATATCGATCAGCGATTTGTACCACAGTTATTTAATATAGTTTCAGGTGATTCAGTTAGTATCAAAGTATTTGACTCATTTTAACAAGTAATTCAGCTAGTATCGTTGATAGTTAGGTAATCCAGATACTATCACAGGAATTCGTGCTAATTTCGATCAGCAATTCGTGCCAAGAGATATTGAGGTTAATTTTCATGTGGTTTACCATTTAAGTCATCTTAACAGGTAATTCATATATTATCACGGGTATTTATGATAATATAGAGTAATTAAATTCTTTATATTCATGTCTTATATAATGTTGCAACACTTTTATATACTTTATTCTAAATCTCATAAACTCTATGTGTTAAACAGTTAGTGTGTGAGACGGAGAGAGCTAAACTGTGTATTGTCTTACAGCGAGGGAATATAGAAGTAGTACAAACTAATCAATTTGCATTGAGGGGAGATTATAATGTTTCGACAGCTTTGTTGTTTTATATGACTACATTTTTTGTCTAAGTATAGTGGCTTTATCACTTAGTCATTGTTTCATTAGGCTAGGATTGTAAGGGTAGACGTCTCTCCCCTTAATCTAGGCTTAAGACTAGCACTGGGATTTGCTCATAATGGCAGGGTAAATGCCTACCCTTCCATCTTCTTATTCTTATTCCTTCTTCACAAGATATCTGCTAGGTGTGTACGCAGCACATGAGTAAACTTCCATTTTTTTAAATTGTAGACTCGCGGAGAAAGTCTTCGTCTTGAGATCCAGTTCACATTCTTTTAAGCACTGTTTGTAATACGATAATATCCATACACATATGTTTTATCCCACCCTTGGCAATGAGGCTTTAATCATCAAAAGGAGTCAATGCGACTTCATTCACCTGTACTGTAGTAACAGAATGCTCTTGTGAATGGGTCAGATTCATAGGTGTTTTTATTATTTCTTGAGTTTCAAGACATCTGTGTAACTGTCAATTGTAATGTAATGCTTAATAGCACTACGTTTTATGCCTTTATTATTTTTATCATCGTACCTTGAATATCTAATCTGTACATCTTAGGTCGTAAACCAACAACGTGTAGGATGATTTTACTATTAGCCTCATATTTAAATTTTCCCAGCATACTTTTGCTCTGCGTGGAATAGCATATATAGTTAACAGGGTAACCAGCTGTATCCAGATGCTCAACGTAGCTTGTCCTGGTACACATTTGGTTGTCACCCGATGAATGACTGAATCAGTGTCCATATACATAAGCTTCAGGATTTCAGCTCCATAATACGGTTAGAACACTTCATAATGATAGTGGTACATTAATGTCTTGGAGATGTCTAAAACACCCTTTCCAATGTATATGGGCTTGTTGGATACAATCTGGTGAGAGGCCATATGCACAGCAGCTAGATTAGCAGCTATCGATAAACGTAGGCTTGGGGATCAACTTTTCCAGAATCTTCGTATTTGTAATCCATACGATTACGCAGGTTCTCCATAGCTTTTCCAAGCATGGCATTGTTAAAGTGTTTGTACAGGTCCTTTTCGAAATCATTCGGAGCATGTTGTCGTAGCCTGGTGTTAAATTCCGCATAAGGTTTTAACCACTGAGACTGTCGTAATTTTAGAACACGGTGGATTTAACTCAAACGTAACCCATGATTAATAGCCGGCTTCAAAGCCAAGTAATGTACTACATACTTCTTTCGAGGTCCAAGATGGGGTATCAGTTTCTTTGTAAATGATTCTTTGGGCTTCATACACTCAGGCAGAAAAGGTAGATCGTTGTATAGATCATGAAGCTTTATAGGATACTCGATATCAACTTCTAATATGTATCCATGAAGATCATCTTCTTGTAGTGTTTTTAAGTTGATTTCATTAGAAGAAACCCACTCAAATCCCCCGTAACGGAGAGGGTGGCTCATTCCCCAACCATATTGGTTATTGGCGTCCTCGTATGTAATAAATCGGATTGGTCTCGATGTATCATACTTATCCATGTAGGTATTGGTTGCTTCGGCATACCGATGCTACATTTGACATTAACTCCCTCATATATCGGATTATATCATGAGTAATTGATCATAATCCTTTGTAGTATGCAGTAACATAGCATCCCATGCATGTCTTAGAGAGGTCTCATAATGAGCAGGGTCGACAGACCATGAAGAGACGTAACCACAGGGAAATACTCCTTTACGAGTCATCAACTCCAACTTGTTTTCTCCGAAGTGCTTCAGTGTTTCAGGATACGATGTTAGATTTTTCACCAGCTTATCCAAGCTTGTACTCAGGAACGGAAATCTATCCACAAACCGAAGCGTTATATCTCCTACATACGTGGAAAATGATATATAGGTTTTTCAGAGCTAGGAATTACTTCCACACGTTCACTTGTACATCCCAACTCCTTAACAATGAAATGTGAGCAATACCCACTGAGGTTATGCATGAAGACAGGAATATATTTAGGTGTTTTTCAGGCCAAATTACATTCATTATGAAGATTTCCACGATATTCACAACTGATATGATCGCATACTTTGTAGCTGTCTTCAGTGAAGGTTTTGCACACAAGTAGCTTACCGTAGAGGAGTAGAAATCCATCTGCTGTTGATCTGTAAGTTTCATAGGCATGGTAGATATGTATATACTATCAATTTTTTTTGTAAGGGATGACAGGTATTTCATAAACTTCTGAGAAGCATCAGAACTACAACATACATAGGGATGCTTAGGAAGACCAGTTTCCAGATGTTCAACAGATTGAGCAGGTTTCACGTAAATACTGAAACTCATTGGTAAATACTGCTGATAAGGGGTTGTATATGAAGTTTCAGGATTGGGGTTGCACGTATGACATGGAGCGAGGATGCTTTCAAACTCTGCATAGATAACGTAAGGTGGTTTCAACATCCTATCAACATTTTTATACTGTACGATTGATTTCCCTTGGCAGGCATAACTATCCTTGCAGCATCATGTTGATTACAGAAGGTTGCATGTTCTTCTAGTCTTTCCAGTCCACTTCGTGCACACTGATTGTAAAAATGTGTAAAGCAACGCTTAGAGGTGTGTTAGACCCTGCCTATCTCCAACGATTTAGCAGTGATACAAAATTATACAAAACTCATTCAGATTCAAGAGGACTTAACAGACTATTCGCAAGCAATCTAAGGCATATATTTATAATTCATCAAGCACACCTATGATGTTTTATTCAAAATCGCTAGCCGTCTTTGACGTGCATTAGTGGCTAGATGGAAGCAATCTCTTGACTCAGAATTCCATCTACATCTAAGTTCAGGATGATTGAGGAACACGTGGTGCATTATGTGTATAATGGCACCCTAGTTGTCACCCTATGTTTACCACAAAATAAAACACCTAATTTGAAGTCATACATTATTAAAAGACAAAATAATTGCCTCTTGCACCTTGAATACGAGTACTTCTGAGTTATGAAAACCATGCTTACGATTAAGGTCTTGGCAGTTAGTTGAGAATGCCATGGGTAGCAAATAGTTGCTACTCCACAGAATATGCGCGTAAAATCAGAACAAAAATTGCTGCAGATATTTCATTCAAAGCAATAGGTATACGTTTATGTAGATCCTCGTGATTGAGAAATTATGACACTTCACAATTTACCCGTTTCCTCCATGTGGTTATAATAGGTGTAGGAACTGGCCACCAAGCTGGCAGATGCAGGATCTCAGCCTAACCATAATTGCCGGCCTAACCTGGCGCAATATGACCGGCGTGATGTCACGGCAAGCAAAGGTGATGTGTTCTGTGAGCTGCTGAGGGTTCACTGGCCGATTCTGGTATACGATATTTTTAAGATAACACCATAAGAAGAAATCTAATGGAGTTAGATCTGGTGCGTGCTGGCCACCCTATTGGTCTATGCCGTCCGATCAAAAGCTCAGGGTAGGTGGCATCGAGATAAGCCGTTTCACGATGGGCGAATGAGCTGACGCCCCATCATGTTGGTACAACATATATGGCACTCATCCAGTAGAGTAGGCAGCTGGCGTTGTAGGGAGTGGATATGGCGATTCCCAGTGAGCTGGTCATTATAAAAATACGGGCCTATTAGATGATCATTGAATATACTAGCCCAAACGTTCAAACTCCATCGGACTTGTAGGTTTGCCTCTCACGTCCTATTTACTGTGCTTAAGTAATGCATGTTGTGGCAAATTATATGGACTGTGTTGTGGAACCCTACTTCGTCTGTAAATAACACGGTTGCCAAAAATGTGGATCTTGATCAGTTCATCGTATGATCCACCTAGGAACGCCACTCTCCGTCCGTGGTCCGGCATCAGTGGCTCTTTGTGTAGTTCAAGATGATTCGCGGTGAAACTTTGCGTGATGTAATATTCTCCACGCGGAAGATTGGCTAATATTGAAATGCCTGTACTACAATGCGGATGCTGAATGGTATAGACAGTCACACGATCTGTCGTTGCTTGGCCACAGACAGACTGATCTCTTCGTGGATGTGGTGTCTTGTGCACTGTTCCTGATTCCGGAAGACGGTTCGGGACTCGCAAAAACGTGTGATCGTAGGAAGTGTTTTCTGCGGAAACCTCTGTTGGTATAGACGACATGCCTCCGTTGCATTCTGCTGCGCTTGCCCACCAGTATGTCCAGATACTCTCTATTTGAAAACATTGTTCCACAGTGAGCTCGAACGGCTGGAAATTGGTATTTTTTGGCAAATTCACTTTCTAGTGCATACGGAAAAGATTATGACTTGTTAGAACGTTCTCAAAACATGAATAAAATTAATAAAAACAAACACATTTATTGGTAGGTGTGATTTTAATTTTCGACCTTCACATGCTTTTTCAGCATGTTAACCACTGTTAGCTACTAGAGCCCATTAACAACGAACACCACCGTAGCCCTAAATGAGCGGGCTGGTGAATGCGGTGTCAGCATCTGCATTTCGCAAATGCAGGGTTGCCTAGTTAACAAACCGCAGGATGAGAAGTCTCACGCGGTACATATATAGGTATGTGCATAGGTTATTGCGTAAAGCGTAGCAGTAACGGTCTTGTAGGTCAATAGGTCTTTAAGGGGCACGACACTCAGTATCCATTTAAAACAATGCGGAATGAATTGCAAATATACATCCTTTAACAACTCTTGCAAAATTAAATATCTCGTTTCATGAAATCGAATGCTAAGGTAGTGTACACTCAATGATATCAACTTAAATAATTTAATCGAAATTATATGAAGTATACGACATTGCAATAAAGTACATACTCATGAGTATGCCACTTCAACAATTGCAAAGCTTCCAAATATGTAAATACATAACATTTTTACACGAAATATGAATGTTACATAGTTCTGGTCAATACCGCCCCTATTGCGACGGTAGTAAGTATTAAATTAATTGACTCACTACTTATTTATATTAATCGGTCAACGACACGTGCACCTGAATTACTAGATGGCAAGGGTTGAAGTCATTCCCTTATGAAATGAAGGAGACGTTAAAAATGCATTTGTGCTCTGTTTAGCGTGTCGACATTTTCTCTCTTTGATGGTGAAATATTCTCAAATGGGGCATGAGGCGTTATTACTCTCGATCTTGATTATTCAGGTACAATGAATTATAAAGCGCTTAATTATGTTAATCGATTCATGTAACTTTCATTGTTGTAAGCGGCAAAGTTCGATAGAAATACACAATACTAACATTGAAGTACCGAGTTGGGATGAGAGCTAGCAATACAAGAAATCTAAAGAGACCATGGGATTCACGGAGAAAATCAGTGGAAATTTGTACCAACCACACCTCTGTAGCGTCGTTATTACACGTTTTGGTTAGCGGCTTCTTATTAGGTTCTCTGTCTGAGATGTCGCAGATTTATCTGATTATTATTTTGCTCAGAATAAAATCAGGAACGATATTTTTGGCTATTCGACTTCATCGGGTTAGAGATACTGGAGCTATAGCTTCTCAAACCGATGGTATGCGAGTATGTTTAATGCGTGTTTCTAAACGTGATAGTCTAAAGCTGATTTTAATAATGGCGGGAAGCAATTTTAGTATTTTTCAGGAAATATAGCTAATCAGAGTACAATTAGACATCACGTTCAAGAACAGCATTGCAAGGCATAATGAGGTAAGAAGAAATCGATATGTTATCGAAAATTATCTATGAAAGTGCGATGGAAGAAAAATGTTAAAGATCTTGGCAATGCTCTCCATTGAAGAATCTGTGGTTATGCAACGAGTGGATTTCAACGACAGATTGATCAAATTTTTTAACAAAAGATTAGAGAAGGATGGATTTCCGCTGGATTAATTTATTGTAATTCACTCCCAAAATCCGTTCCTATCCATGGATAAGGAGAAATGACTGTTTGTGGATGCAAATTTTGAAAATTTAAAATGTGATACCCTATCATCAACTTTCACGAGCCATCACTAGTTCAAACAAACACTGATGGAAAACTGAACGGTAATAATTTTACGGTAAACACATTAAATGCAATATAAGCATTATACTACAAGAAAAACTGTAATGGTAGTCTGCAGTGATTTAGTTCCCTTATGCGAGTTAAACCGTACACTACGAGGTCTGCCACAATGAATACTCAATACTGTTCTTTCCCTCAATTTAACGCATCTCTCGGGCATCGAGAAGACTGGATGGAACGAATTGCGCCTAATATAGAACTTGTGTGGTTCACAGACGCATCCCGTATAGGGACATCATTGGGCGCAGGCATACGGGATAGCATATCTCCAAGGAAAAAGTATATTAGTGTAAGCCTCGGGAAATATTGCACAGTTTTTCAGGCAGAAGTATTTGCTAAACTGAGCTGTGCTGTAAGAGGACTTGAGAAAGGTTATCATGTTAAACAAATTATTATTTTCACAAATAATTGAAGTGCTTTGAAAGAACTCTCCTCAGGCAAGGAAAAGGCAAAGTTGGTTTGGGAAGCCTTAATTCATCAGTTGACCTGTCATTGCAACAGGCTCGAAATTCAGTGGGTGCCAGGGTATTTATGGAAATGAAAAATCTGATCATCTGGCAAAACAAAAGTGGGGCTACTGAGATACCATATGTTGATCCTGAACCCGTGGTTGGAATCAGTTTACGTACTGCCAAAACCTCAATAAAACATGGATTAGGGAAAAATATCAACTCAGGTGGCAAAATTATTCTGAACAAAGACAAGTCAGGAAGCTGGTCCATGCAACACTCTTTTCTCATCTTTCCCGATGTTGGATAGAACAGGATTAAGGAAAGTAGTTGCATTAATTTCTGAATATGGTCACCTGAGGAACATCTCTGTAAAGTAGGACTCTACAAGGATCAACTCGTCTGTAGAATGTGCAAAGAGGATAAGGAAACTGCCTCGGAAATACTCCTTGATGGCACATTCCTGTCAGGAAAGTGGTTTATCCTTTCTATAACCAGAGAAGATATAGGAAAGAGTGCTGACATTGGAACTAAAATATTGCAACCTTTTGAAGAAGATTTTGGGAAACAACGAACGCATTCTGTTCAATTGGGTTCCAAAATAAGCCCTTTAGGCCGCGTCGTTACAAACACCTCGCCTGTGTTTGTAGCATATGTTGAGAATTTTGATGAGGGGCTGGTGTATTTGAGCCTGGAAGCAGCTAAGGCAGATTTATACATTGAGGTTATCCATTAGTTTGTAATAAAGAGCAAATAGTATGCACGTATTTTTAGGTGCGAAAACTAACATTATTTTTTCAGTTTTAATGTTTTCTGTAAGATACCTGTGATGAATATAAAAGCTCCTTCGTTTTCTTGACGTATGCGTTTTTCTCTAGTGAACATTTGTAACAATTCAAACCGAATAACCTTCCAGGACATAAGTATATGCACATTCATCTTCTCTTCATAATGTATCGAAATTTCCTGTGGCGCTAGTCAAACGTTTTCTGTGCCTGAGTTGAGGAGTTCAACAATCGACTGCATTTGCAGTGAAACCTACGGTTGGAAATTTGGCAAACTAAATCCAGGAATGAATATAGAGGTGAGCTTTACATGGTTTTATATAATGCTAATACCCGACGGAGAAAATGAAAATAGAGCTTTACTCTTTAACTACTATAGTTCTTAGCGTCTCATTCTATATTGGGCATGAAGGAACGGACTTTTGCTCAGAGTCCTCTTTATCAGGCTCGAGGTTCTTTACATGCCGTAAATCTACCATACAGGACCGACGGCTTTACATCTCTTCCGAAGGAAGACATGCTAAGGTTTTACGACACCCAGCGAAGGGGCCATATTCGCCAACGTAGGTAACCCGCTTACGCCGAATTTGAACAGCCAAAATTTCGGATAACAGTAATGTTACTATTCACTAATAAAGATTATCTGGGATATGTGAGGCTACGCTGGATTAAAATGTTACCGAAAAATAATGGTCTGGCAAAGAAGGAAAGTCATGGTAATCGGCGTAAAGCACGGCGCTTTGTTGATTGAAATACACATTTAATGAAAGACAATCTGACAGCAACGTAGAAGTGACCACAAGTAGGTTAAGGAAGTTTTCTGGATGGAGAAAAGGACGTATAAGGTATTTTGAGAATTACCACCCTCATTTTGACGCATATTCCATACGTATTTTAAACTTATCGTTAAATGAAAATGTCCTACTGGTACGAATGGAAATACATGCGAACATAGGCCAGTCGATTGGGGTTTAAACCCTTATTTTTCATTGTTTATCAGTTAATTTCTAGTATTAGATTTGTTTTATTTAAAATTTTCAGTATTATTTATGTTTGATAAGATTTCAATTGGAATAACTTCAAATCACCATGGAAAACAAAATTTTGGAAACCAGTTTTTCCTTCTTTCTTTTATTCAGTCTGCTCCATCCCCCTGTTTTTCGAATACCTAGGCTTAGCTTTGAATTAGCTCTAAACTCTGTAGTACTCAGGAGCCCCGACAGAGGTCAGAAAAAGCAGATATGCTCTCTGTACTAAGTGAAAATCAATGTTCTTGCATAATCATATGTTATAGTGCTCCAGCAGATTTAAACAATTTTTGCTTTTTTAATTTTCATTAAAAATTACAAGGTAAAAGTAAAATTAAAAATAATTTGTGGAGCCTGCAGTAGGTCTAGCATTACCCAAATGGATTAACGATAATCCTGCCACTAGGTGACGCTAGCGTCGCTGTTAATCCGCGGATTAAGACCGATGGCAGTAAGTTTGAAATGCGCCAAAAGCGGTAGGATTACGATTAACCGGTTACGCTAATCCGGACCGATAAGGAGCGGTAGGATTATGCTAATGATAGTTGGGAAATGCGGAAGTAGTTTAAGGTGATGTGACATGGAGAACAGTGCAGCAAAGTGTTGTTGTTGATCGCAATTGTGGGCAGAAGGAGAATGATTTGGAAGTAAGAGGAAAGAATGGGATGAAGAAGTGATGTATAATGTTTTGATTGGTGAAAAGGTGAGCTGTTATTGGTGGATAGGACTGAAATAAATGGTAGGGATTGGTGGAAATAAAACGCACTGTGATTGGGTGGAAGAATGAGAATACTTGGTATGAAAAGCGTGAAAAAGATATATAACGGGAAAATTGAGGGTGCAAATAAATAACTTGCAAGGATGGTTGTGATTGTGATAGGGTTGATGACAGTAAGAATTGCTTTTGTGGAGAGCAGTTATGTTAGTTTAGGGAGGTGCGGGTTTGAGTTGAATGACGATCTGGCCATTTGGAAAATATGACAAGATGTGATAAGGATTACGAATTGTTGCCTAACTGCACGTGTGTATACTGGAAAGGTACTATGTGTAAGTTTGGGTCTAAGTGTATTAACCTAGGGACACTTAGGAACGTGTATAATTGTTAAAAATTGATTACGAGATGTCAGAGGGCTGGTAGATGTGGAGGGATGATGTATGGTGGTGTGAAGCTTGATCAACTTGAATGTCCGGAGGGGTACGTTGTAAATGGAAGATGTGGGTATAAAAAGGATAAGACGAGGGCGGAAGACGGATGAAAATTTTATAAAAATCCGGTGAGCATGTATGCTATCGACAACAGTTCGACTATTGTGAGATTATAGATTGTAGGCTATTGATGGGCATGTTAGATTTGTCGGAGGGGTTGGAATTCGAATGGAAATTGACTCTGCAGGAGAGTGAGCTTGTGACGGCTTATAGCGTGGTAAAGGAGATGAATTCGTACTTTTCTGAAAATTTATATATTTTTCGGAAATGTGGTAAAGGTGAGTGACAGCTAAACTTAGATGCAAGGAGGAAAGTAAATGGAAGGGTGAATAGGTCGTCTAGGTAGTCGGCGGAGGGGAGTTTTAAAACAAATTCTGAATGTAATGGAAATGGTGGGAAAGTGGCGAAGGTTTCTGTGAACAGTATAAGAAAATCTGCATCGGAGAATTGTAAGAAGGGAATCAGTTCGACGAAACAAAAGATGAAAAAGGAATGTGATAGCAACATGAAGGGAACAAAAAGGGAGATTGATTTGCTAAAGAAGGAAAAAGGAAAATGTGAAGGAAGGGCTAGAGAAATACGGGATATGATGGATAGAATGAAAAAAGAACTAGAAGAGAAAAAGTAGAATGTGATGAAGCAGCAGGAATTGGTGAACAGAATAAAAGGAAACGTGGTTAAACTGTATGATGAATTTGAGGCATTAAATAAGAAGTTTGGTAGATTGGAAAACGCATGCGCTGTTGGGGTGGAGGAATTTCCTAATTATGAAACAGCTTACGACTATGACGGTAAAGAGGGAGGAGGGGGAGAGGGGGAAGTTGGAGGGAATAGTGAGGAAGAGGAGGTAGGGTTGGAATACGAGACGAAATGAAAATGATAATTTAGCTGAAATGGAATACAATAATTATATAACAACATTTATTATAATTTATTGGTTGAAGTTGTAAATGCTTTTTTATTTGTTGCACTTGTTTTCAAATTGTTTTGATTTGTTTACTGTTTTTAATAATAATAATAGCTTTATGACTGCTATGAAAAATTGTGGGGAGCAGGAAAGGAACCCTGTGTAGGTAGAAAGTAAGGCTAAATAAATTGAAAATAAAAACACACAAATTAAAGGGAAAGGAACAGCATGTGTCGTGTATTAAAATTTAACAAAACAATTACACAATAAACATAAAATTGGAAAATGCGGAAATAAATTATCTGCAAACATATATAAATGTATCCTGTAACATTACGTCAGAAAAAGAATGTTAATAGACGGAATTTACAAACAAACATTAGTGAAATTGTGCAGAGCATCGCGTGTACTGATACTAATGTGAGGTTTTCAAAGGTTTGTATTTTATTTGAATATTATTGTTCATGCAAGCACGATGTGCCTGACATTCTAAACAATTAGTAAAATATGATTCGGGGCCATTGGTATTATACCACAGGATGTACACCAGATATGGTTGCAGCAGTAATTGTTTTTGTGTGAGATCGTACTTTGCTGCTAGACAAGCATTACAGTACTCTGTTATGTAATTACAACACTGCATTATGTTCAGAGAACTTGCACTTAATATTGATATGTGCATATGGGTTTGAAAGTCCATTAAGTTGCAAATTGCGTAGCGCTTGGCAAAAAAGACACTTCGGTTTCCACACATGAGTGAAACTTTAAACAGGAACACATACTGTTGTATAGCAAAAAAGATAGAGTGGTTAAGAGTAGAATTAGCACATGAATCATTGGATATATAATATGGTTTATAATAACAAATTAACTGGCAGTTTTGGCTAAGGTGTCTGTATTTGCAGTCTTTGCACATAAATCGAATACGCATTGTATGCGTTTCAAAACATTATAAAGCACGTTACACAAAAATAAAATGAAATGAAGAAATAAACGAAAAACACATAGCAAATAGTAATGGATTGTTTTAGAAAAATACACTGCACTGAAAAATTGAAGATATGAAATGTATACACTAACACAGAAAAAACACTTATTTTATTCACACGCGTGAGAAAATTATGGACCGCGTTTAAGGGCGCTCAACTGCAAGGCCATGGCGGAACCTTTTGTGCCAAATTGCTGGTTTGGAAGACAAGGGTACCGTGGGAGCAATAGGACGCTGGGCGTTTACCGAGGTGGACACATGCTTGCGTTTCACTGCTGAGGTGATGGGCACCGGAAGTGGCAAAGCCAGACTGCCTACCTCATCATCGTCATCCTGATGGTTGTGGACTTCCAGTATCGTGAAAAACTGGGCGTTGTACCGGTCGTCCTCGCAGGTATTACACTTGCACCACCCGGTGCTGTATTGCAGGAGCAGCGTGCCACAGGTGGAGGTGGCGAGGTTTGAAACTGGCTGAGAAGATTTCACTTTGTTATGGACGATTAAAGTTTGTGGATGTGCATGGCAGAAAGTCTATTAAGGAATGTGGAGCTGGGGATACGTCGTCGACGCGAGGCTGAATGAGGAGAGGATGGAGAAAATTGCTGGGGGTTGGAGAATTGTATTTTTGAGGAGAGATGGGTGTGAACGTGTGAAGGTGAAGAGGTTGGAGAAGGAGATGGGGAGAGAGGTTTGACATGGTTGTGGTTGACGTGGATGGATTTTTGAAGGACGGAGTAGACGAAGATACCAGTGTGGAGGTGCGTGGTGGAGGTGAGCAAGGGGAAGACGAAGAATAAGAAGGGAAACGATGTGGGGTTGGGAAGCGGGGATCGTTGGGTGAAGGAGTGGCAGAAGTGGAACTTAACTATGGAGGAATAAGAGGTGAGGGCAAAACCGGTTGCAAAGATGCCCTGTGCGGAGTGACTATTGGCGATTAAGGAAGTGTACTGTCGAAGCGGTTGAAGGAGTAGCAAAACTGGAAATGATAAGTATGGTGGAACAAGATGAAGATGCCATACGTGGAGCGGCTGTTGGCGATGGTTGAAGTCCTTTATCGGGGTTGGATATTAAGTCGTTGCTTGAGTTTCTAGGGTTCGCAAGAAGTGAAGAATTTGGTGAAGCATCAGACAAATACGTAAAAGAAGATGGTGATGATATATCCTGGTCTCCGTCGCTATCACTGGAGTCAGGCACTTTGCATGGCGAAAGAGGTTCAAACTGTGGCCACGGTAAAGCTGGGTATTGAAGGGTGTGTAATAGAAACGACGGTTTGGCGAAGCAGGCTACGAGGAATAAATGTCCTCCTGATCTGTATATATTTCGCTGTTAGAAAAACCGTAGTCATAGGTATAGGATGCTGCTATATATCGTTGCACTATTCCTGTGTTGAAATAGAAATAATGTTTGCACACCGTGATAAGCTCTATACGCCTCTGCATGTTATATTTATATGTGAAGACAGACGAATGAAGGCTGATAAAACACTGCAGGTTACAAAAGCTGGATATATCAGTGTAAACTCCCGTGATAAAATATGGCTGCCGCGATAAAAGTTGTTAAAGTACACGTGAACTTTAAAACTCGCTGTGTGAACGGAAGTTTCATTAGTAAGAAAATGATGTGGTATTGTGGTTTATGGTAGGAAGAATTGCTGCATATCGAAAACGGATGTAGTGGTGGTTCGGCGGTGTGACCAGAAGCACCCCGGAAACGTACCTGATTACAATTTTGGAAGTTGTGGCGAGATACACCAGTTGGGTTTTATAATTAGGATTCAAACTGAGAGCGCAAAAAAGTGAATATTATGTATTGCGTTCACTTGTTAGCTTTATTACATTTATATTACATTCACGCGCACTTGAAATAGCAGTATTAGGAGTAAAAGTAATTTGATTCACGCAGTACGCAAGAAATAGCGCATTTATTCGAAATATCCTAAACCTCTATACATTTGACTTACGTGTTTTAATATACTGTAAAAGATGCAGCAAAGGAGTAGTTTGCAGGCGCGTATTGAAAGGAGTTGTGAGTGAAAGGTTTTAAGTGTGATTTAACGAAGCACATCTTAGCAGTATGGATGGTAAAGATGAGGTAAGTCAAGACTTAACCTTGCAGCCAAGGTTTGAAATTATAGTGCATAAGGATAGAATAATGAAAAGAGAGTTTTTGGGTTTCAAGGAAAAAAAAATATTGTGAACCCGGGACAAAAAGTTGCAAGCCCAAAGCAATGGGTAACTGAGGTGCATAATGATGTTGTAGCCTTTAAACATAACATACTGGACAACGAACCCGTTTATTTAGGAATATCAATAGCAGACGACAAGGAGTCCACCAAAGGGTTCAATATGACCGTTAGGCGCACTGATCAGGAGAATGTCCATGCAGTTGTGAAATCAATGGAAAACGCAATGCAGGGTAATGAGCAGTTCTTGCTACAAAAGCTGCTCAAAATTGCTTTTGTATGGACCAAGGAGGTCTCCGGCTTATGTTACCAAACATGCAATAGCTGTAATGGGGATAAATGCATGACAGAAATAAACAATAAGGAATACTTGTGACTACCGAGAGCCATTGCGATATGCAAAGCTAAAGTGGATGGTGACAAGAAATACAAAAGCATGACCCGCTCTGAGTACCTGCAAAAGCAGAAGGCAATAGCACTCTGCCAAAGTGTAGATAAATTAAATGGCAAGTTCACTATAGATGACGGGGATCATTTCGACATGGTGTTAAAAGACTAAAAGGTACTTTATTTGCTTATCATACCGGAAAGAGCGCGCTGTAGGCATCAGAAAAGCAATGCGATAGACATACTGACCTCATGTTTCACGACGGGCAGTATAATGCTATTGCAGGCTTATGCAAGTGCTTTAAATGCAAATGGTGTTGTCGAAATTGCCATCATCCCTCCTCGCACAAGGAAGAATTACATAGGTGTGACGACAACTGTCGTACATACACTGTGCTGCATGGAACCATGACTTTAAGGAGCCTACATGTTTCGGGAATCGCACCAAGAAAAAGTGCTTTTTATCCGAAGGCACTGTCTGTGTGAGACGTCGAGAAAGTGTGTTCCTTGCAATAAGCTTGTGAATTTAGGACACAGAAAAGCATCTCACCAGTACGGAGAGAAGTTTTACAGGCAATTGCAAGAGACACATGAACGACGGACACGTGTGCTACATGCACTCATACGTTTCACCGAACAAAAGGAATCAGTACGTGTTTACGTTCATTGATTTAAAATGTACACAAAACACTCGTTATATTCGAAAACAGGAAACGCACGAGCATGTGCCGAACTTATGCGTGCTATACCAAGGCTGTCCGCTTTACATTGACGAACGTCACAAGATGGAGTATTGCGCCGAGTGTGACGTTAAATAATAGGTGTTTATGGGCGATGCTGTGAAACAATTATTTGAACATATTACGTAGGCCAGGTTCGAAGCCTGTGACGTCATCGTGGTGGCACATAACCTAAGAGTCTACGATGGCCAATTTTAATTGAAGTACATGGCCGGCCATTTGAACTGGACGCCGCAGCTGATTATGCATGGCAGCAAGATATACAAAGAGAGGTACGGCGACGTCACAAAAACTGACTCCCTGAACTTTATACCCATGCCACTGTCTCGTTTTTCCAAGACATTCCAATTGAAGGAACGCAAAGGTTATTTTCCTTGTTTGTTAAACATCAAGGAAAACGAGCACTACGTTGGTGCTATTCCCGACAAAAAGTATTACTATCCGGAGGTCATGTCGGTGGAGGCACGAAGAGCCTTTGAGCAGTGGCACGAAGAAAAGGCGGCCTCCGAATACGCCTTTGACATGAAGTCCAAATGCTGACTCATTGCAAATGGACGTGTTTTTGTTTAGTTTGGAGTTGCCAAATTTAGAAAGGAATTCATGGACGAGAACGGGACAAATCTGTTCAGGGAATGCGTTACCATTGCGCAAAAAATTAAATTAAATAGAGTTTTATTTCTGGACGCTCTTTAATTGCTGTGGCCCTTTGCGTCCCATTCTATATTGCACTTGAAAGACCGGTAATTTTGCTCAGGGGCTTCTTTACGGGATTGGGATTCTTTTACATGCCGTATGTCTACAACACGAGACCACCGGCTTTACTAGCCATGCTAAGGATGTTTACGCCCGAAAAAATCCATCGCTTCGCCGGATTTGAACCTGCAACCTCGGGAAATAGAGGCTAGCATGTAACCACTACACCACGGAGGACGACACCATTGCACAGGCGTGCATGTGCGTGTATAGGAAGCGTTTTGTGCCACCGGAAAAAATTGGTATCCTACCGGTGGGCAGATACAGCCTGGCGGACAGGCAGTCTCGCATTGCGTGTATATGGCCGTCTTGGGTGGAGGTACAAAACCACATCATTATTCAGCATACTATGAGGGACGTGGAGATAAAATTGTAGGCCACAAAGTGGACGGGTACAGAGAGGAACGCAATGTGAAATATGTATACCTCTTCCACGGCTGTTTCTACTACAGGTGCAGGCGATGCTTTCACAATCGTCATGCCGCGGTTTACAACACGGGGAACGAAACCATGGCCTCCAGATTCGAAAGCCCGAAGTCACCTAAAAGATCAGTGTTGCCGGCTACACCGTGGTGGAAATGTGCGAGTGCGAGTTCAACACCATGATGAAGGCAAACGAGGACCTGCCGCGCCATGAGAAGCACTTTCCTATACCCAAACCCCTGAACCCCAGAGACGCCTTCTATGGAGGCCGCACTAGGTGTACCAAGACGTATTGCGAGGCGAAAGGGACCCGGAAGACATTCTATTTCGACGTGTATAGCCTGCACCCGTACGTGAACAAGACAAATCCCTACTCTGTGAGTCACTCGAAGATTCATATGGATCGCTCTCCGCCCTTAGAAGACGTTGGGGGCGGTCTACTGAAGTGCAAGGCTCTACCGCCGCAAAGCCTGTATCACCAGGTGCTGCCAGGACGCATCGACGGCATGTTCAAGTTCCCGCTAGGTTGCGCTTGTGCATAGGTGGAGAAACTGGACGAGTGTCATCACGATGACCGCGAAAAGGACTTGGCGTGTACCTGGATCATCTACAAAATGAAGGTGGCCTTGGAGGAGGGGTACCAAATGCTCAAAATTTACGAGATCTGGGAGTACGATGTGGTGTAGTACAGCCTGGTAACCGAAGATAGTGATCTATTTGAATACTACGTGAATCAGTTCCTCAAGAACAAAAACGAAGCCTCTGGTTGGCGGTGTGAAAGGTTAAGAGAATTACTCTCAATTCGGGCAATCTAGAGCTGGTGAACACCAAGGTGATTCACGACATGGTGATGGGGGATAATTTCGGGACGGTGGCGCTTGCAGGCACGCAGATTCCTAGAAAACCGTGTTGGACCTTGGTCACCGAACCCATCGTGAATACCTTTAGAATGGTGGAGAAAAAGAGAGTTCTCGCCGACGGCTATGATTGATATCCCTTTGGGTACAAAAGAATTGGACATAAATGAGAAAACGAGTGTTGCCGGAATTCATTTCGAGCCCGTGCCCGCGAACGACACAATGGTGCACCGTGCAAGCTGAGACGATTTAATTTCCCTAGCACGATGCTCATTGCGGGGCCGTCGCGCTGGGGAAAATCGACCTTTGTGAAAAATTTGATACGCCACGCCGAGAAGATGTTCGACAAGCGCCCCAGTAAAGTGTTGCGGTGCCACTCTCCAGAGTATTCGCCGAAACTTGAAGCCTTACCCTTGCAGTGTCAGAGGCATTGACATGCAGGCATTTCAGAGCTAGTCGCCGTAACAACTATCTGGTTGTCCTGGACGATTTGGTGGTGGAAGGGGCGAGTGGAGCGTGTCGACTTTTTTCGCCAGAAAATCTCATCACAAGCGATTCGGGATCGTGTACCTTCTGCAAAGAGTGTTTACGCAGGGGCACAAAATATCCACACATCTCTCTGAATGTAAACTACATTGTGGTCTGCCAAAACAACAGGCACAAGGTGCAGATCGAAAGGCGGTGCCAGCAGATCGAACACAGATCTCCTAGGTTTCTCTTGGTGGTTTTCGGAAAGACCACGGAACACCCTCATGGGTATCAGGTGCTAGATTGCATAAAATATGCGCCTAATCGATACAAGCATCTTACCGGAGTACTGCCCGACGAAACGCTTTCGTATTTCGTACTCAAATGAGGAGATTGATTAAAAAAATGCATTAGTTTTGCTTACGTTGGGGGGAACGTGTATATGTATCGCATAAAAGGTTCCTTGATATCGTACCTATGATGCATCTTAATCAACTATATAAAGGCTGTTGCCGCAGGGAAATCCTTTTTACTGTATACAGAGTGTTTTAGGGCTGGGTACGAACCACTGTCTTTACAAATCACTTCATACAGCTCGCACCCACAGGTCGGTAGTTCGATTCCGGGCCCGTCAATTGAAGGTTTTTTTTGTGATTTCCGTAGCAATTTTGGTGCAACAAGGTACATACGCAACTGAGACCATTGATTTTATACAAAACACCATTCGCGGCACCGTTGTCATTGTCGTGCAAACATGACTAGAGGCAGGTTAAGCATCGCTAAATTGAGCAGTCCGCTCACAGCGTAGCAGCACGATAATTTGTCGGCGTTGGCCAAGGCAAAGTCCCCTTTGCGCAAAAAGTTGTTAAAAATGACGATGAAGATCTCATAAAGGCCATTATTCTCAATGTGTGTAGAGGTCACGTGCAACTTCCGCGAATGTGCTTGGGTCGGTTAAAAAAGCATAAAGCGCTGTGGAGGAAGTTAGTAGACAAGCGCGTTCCATTGAAGAAAAAGGAGAAACTCTTGGTTAAAAAGGAGCTTTTTTTACCAGCATTTCTGCTTCCTGTATTAGCTTCGCTGGGTAGCAGGCTCGTTTCATAAGTTGCCAGATGAGGTACGGCTGGCAGATTTCTGTTCCGCTGTAGCCAAAAATGGCCGAAAAAATTTACCTCATCGACAAAACCATTCCACTTTGGCTAAATAAATGCAGTACGTGCAGCGTGCAACGCTTTCTTTCGACGAAAAGTGGCGTACTGTAAAATATAAATTGGGAAACTATCTAGATCTCGTGCCAAGTTTGAGACGACTCTATCTTAGCATTAACAAAGACGACAAGGACGACGAATATGAAGGCATGGATGAAGGCACACCGGTATAGCATGTGGTGTAGCCTAAAACTCTGAAGATGAACACTCTGTCACCTCGTAAAGACGTAAGGGTGAACGTCTTGTCGCCCAAAAAGAAGCAATCGCCCTCCACGAAGTACCATTTTCCAACACGCTCCGGCAACCGCTGTACAAGTAAAGGATGAAAGAATGGAGGACGTTAAGGGGATACCTTACGAAACCAGAACACTATGCCGGTTTGGGGACCGTAAGTCGCTTCGCAAGGCCACGGGCGAGTCAAAGGCGCACATCGAGTCCCTACTTCAAACCCAGGACAGTTATACTTTGTACAAGCCGGTACGAAATTGATTTCCCACAAAATACTATCACGTGACCAATATGTACTTTCTTTGGGAAGCGGATCTAAATGTCATGAACAGGTTGAGCGAACATATACCGTACGTGTACATTGTTACCGTGATTGACGTATTCTCCAAATATGCTTGGGCCGTACCTCTAAAATCGAAATGGGTACCGAGATTGCGCAAGCATTTCGCTGTACATTTTCTCATCGCGTTCCTAGGGTACTGCAAACCGACAAGGGGATGGAGCTTACAACAGAACTGTTCCCGACTTTCTAAAGAAACACAATGTACAGCATTACACCACTAAAAATAATGTGAAAGCCAGCGAAGTAGAGCACCTAAAAAAATGTGGAAATGTTTCACGCAAAAAAAACAGTTACTACGTGGAGTCCGGGTCTTCCTCACTCGTACAATAGTTTGTATCACAGGTCCATAAAACCTGCCCCAAAGGACACCGACGAGTCTAACATTTTACAGGTCTACCAGAATCTGTACGGAAATAGGCGCGAGGCGCGCACAAGGAAGCCCATATTTGCGATGGATGATCGTGTGATCATTTCCAAAAACGAAATTAATTTTGACAAGGGATACGAGCAAAATTGGACAGACGAAATATTTCAGGTAGCTGGCACCGGTCAGTGGTATATAAACTAAAGGATCTGGCCGGAGAATCGTAGGCGGCATATTTTACACCGAGGCGTTACAAAAGGTTGCGCTTTGTAACACTTTCCAGATTGAACGCATATTAGAAACCTCAGGCCGAGGACGCAAGAATCAACTGTTGGTGAAGTGGATGGTGTATCCGGCCAAGTTTAACTCGTGGGTTCAGGCTTCGATGATCCATTCGGTATGATTAAGATAAAAGCAGTTTTCCCTCACTCTCGTCAGAAATGCTTCCATGTACCGCTTTACCGATAACACCACGTCCAGATTTTCAAACATCTTGCCCGAGAATTTAGTTTTACAAGGTACTGGGAAGCCGCTGTGCAGAAGGCTAAGTATCAGCTAAAGCCTTATAACGTTTCCTCAGACGATAACCAGATCGTGAGCACCAAGTACACCATGACGTGCCTTTCCACGCATTCCAAATTTTGCTTAGAAATGCCATTAGACATAGTGCAAATCCCAAAGACGTGGTGAGTCTCATTAGCGTATTCATCCTGGAGCATTTGCGCGTCCAAAACCTTTTTCTCTTTGACGAGAGCAAGAAAAAGGTAAGCGTGAATGCTGCAGTCACGCATCCCGAACCATTACCCGACAATCCATTCGACGGGTATGTAGAAGATGTTGTGCGCACGACTAAACCGTATACTATCAGCGAATTGGACACTTTGATCGTCGCATCCCACCACAAACCGAAACTGAAACCGAAACCCTCAGTTTATGGACAGCAAAAACACGCTCAGGGTGCCTCCCGCCCACAAAAACCTTCGTCTTCAGATACAGTGTCGTTTGGCACAAAAACAAAATCCGAGCTCTATCGGGTAAATTAAATGCGGCACCTTGCAACCAGGAGGGCGAGGCTTTGCAGCCTAACAAAGGCGAGTCTACAATGGAGGAGGAACAGGATGCATTTTGGACCCACGCAAAGACCATTCAAAAGAGGAGAGCAACACGTCTACGATCGACACGCTACATCACATTTACAGTTTGATTTTGACATCTGCTATAGCCAAGATGCTAGGTTTTGAACCCTATACCAACGTCATACTTCATAAACGTTCTAAACAGCCTGCAGATTCATATATGGGTTTTCCTTACGAAATGTTCATCTATTGCAAGTGTGTGGCCCCGAAAATAGTGGGCGAAACCTTCGTGCAGGTCATAAATAGTGTGGCAGTGAAATACGAAAGAAGCAACAACACTTACATGAGTGACGAAAAGACCATTTTTCACCAAAGCTTGGTACTCTTAATTCAAGAAGACTTCAAAACGTGAACATAGACTTATGGAACGCTAATGGCGATCTCTAGGCTATCGCTGACGGATTTTTCTCTACTATTGTTTTCACCTTCCGTCCCAAACAGCAATAACGCTTGAAATAGAAGCCAACAGATCCATTTTAGTATCATGAAGACCTTCCTCATTCAGAGCCTTCTCTCTACATGTCCCTCTACCCGCTCTCACTTTTAGGCGTCTACTCCAGCGATAGTTTACCCGCACTTCATGCAATTCAACATCCTCCCTGTGGCCTCGTGGTTAACACCAACCCCAGCACAAAACCGAGTAAACAATGGATTTGCATCTTTGTGGACAAAAACGGCCACGGTAAATATTTTGACCCTCTTTCGCCCTATATTCCACGGTGCTTAAATTCAGTCTACGGATCGCAATGGTCAACCAACGCCAAAAGGCTTCAAGCCTATGACAGCACCATTGCGGTAATTACGTTATTGACTACCTCACCCACCGATGCTGCGGTCTGCCTAAACATAAGTTGTTTTCCAAATTTAACGTCAGCAATTACGTTCATATGACGATGACGTCATTCGCAAAATCAACAAACACGTATGCCGCGCAAAGTGCTTTGATGTTCACCAAATATATCAAATTTTGCAAGTAAGTTACGTGTGTGTGTACCACATCGTTACTATTCATCTCACTTTCTGGTAGCCAGTTTTCATTCCTTCTCTGTCCCTTGCATATGCTTTCAGAACACGCTCCTGCTCATATAAAGCATTCGTCACGCCATCGCTCGCCTTATTCTCAGTCAGTCATACAGCAGGCAGAGGCAGCCATGCCGCCGAGGTTAGTACATGCCTATATTCGCAATTTTTTCTGTCTGATTGCTATTTATCCGTAAAGCTCACATTCGTTTTCTGCCTCTTGTTTTAGTGGGGCCGGATTTTAAAACCCAGCAGTCAAAAACACCCGAGCTAAGAGGAAACTTCTGATCAACTAAGCTGACTTCGCGCAGCAGCTCAGCAGCCGTGCGACAACAGAAGCCAACCAACCAAGCACTGTTGTTGGTCCTCTGTCAGACATCTACTTCCTAAACCCGCAAAAAATTGTGTGTGTGGGCTTTTTAGCTCTCTCCCTGTATTATCTGATGGTCACAATTGCAAAATGCGGACAACGCAATGCTGCGGTCCTGGGTTCGACAAAGTGGCAGAAACTCGTCGAAGCAATACCTATTATTCAACGGCGTATGCACCGGCCAGAGGGCCGTCTTCAAGAATATAAATTCCACAACAACGTCACAATCCTGTTTAAGAACGCGATCGGAAAGCTAAAAATGGTCTTCTAGGTCCTTCAAGGTACCATAGTCATGCTCAAACACCAAGAATGGCACATGTTGAATAACCTGCAGCGAATCATTACCGACATCATGTACTACAAAAATAAATAGCAAATGGACGTGCAAAATCAAATCATGGCACACCACAAGTAAATACTTCACAGCCATGCCTTCAGTGTTCCTTTCGTAAACATGAATTGTACCCAGTTCACCAAGTACATACGGCGCGCCAAATGTAGAACATTCCTGGAGGGAGAGCATTCTCTCAAGCCTCATTTCACAATATCCATCTCACAAAACACACCTTAGTGCGCGTGTATTTCCACCTCCGTTCCCCTTCTCCTGTACTCAGTCGTCACTTTCCTTTCAGGGCCGCATTAAGTGCTTACTCCAGCATGGGATACAAAAATAACCTTTCGGTTTAGTGCGAGGGAACTAAGATTTTGAAAACTACGGAATCGGCGGACATAAAAAATGCACCTTATGCACTGCGTTTTATCGATAACACCTACGACGGAAAATGCATCTCCATCAAAGTTTACAGCTGCGAAACCAAAACTCATTTTGTAGTATCCGACATGAATTTCAATGACATCTATTTCAAATCAGACTCGTGGTGTTCCAGCGACATTGCTGAACGACCTGACAATGAAGATAGTGGTGAAGAGAATAACGAACCAGATCAATGGTTCCAGTTTGTTCCGGCAATAGGCTCATACACCATTTTCTACGAACACATCTCCGCAGCTAAAATGCAGCAACTGAGAAACCAAGATCACATATGTTATGGCAGATGCTTAGTAGTGCATTTGGGCAATACGTTATCGTATATTATACCCGATCATATAGATAGTCATTGGATGTTCAGCACCGATGTAAACAGAGTTTTCATCCAACAGAAACAGGAAACCAACAACGCAAATCATATCAAAAGTAACGTTTGGTGCTACTACTTACTCTATATACGGACTTTCTTCCCACCAGTGTGTTCCTGCGGATGTGCCACTTCCTGTACAACCTCTCCAACGAACTTTTCCCATCAGTGTTTTAATGCGGATGAATTACTTCATATGTGCAGTAACTCACATTCCTAAGCAATTAGAGCTTCCTGGGTGTACGGTTGTCAGCTTTATGTTTATACCCGTCCGCTTTTCACTTTCACTCAGTGCTAAGTAGTCGTGGGAGAATGCGAGACCGTCGTGAAAGGACTACCGCTGATCCTTTTGTTTTCACCAAGCATGTAGCTGCCAACTCCGACGCCGTTTCACGTACTTTTGGACGAAGTGCCACTTGGGATTTTATGAATACCTCGGTCAACTCAATGTGCAAATCCAAGAATTTCTTCGTAAACACGCAGGCAGTAACATCAAATGAATTGCCACTGCTTCGCTGTCCTCGTAAAGTTTCTGGAAAACGGACGGTGCATCGAGCTACTACTACCCAGGGAACGCCAAGTGTTGCTGCAGAACACCACCACCATCTTTGATCGCTATCCCCCATACGACGTCGACATAGTTTGGAACCAGCTTCCCATAGACGCACAGGAAGTTTGTGCTCCTTTCCGCAGGTGTAAACAGTATTACAACTTACCCTTCTAATCCACTCGTTTCGACGGGCTTGCTCCATATGTTAAAAACTACCATTTGTGCCGTAAGAGTGATCATATGCCTGGACGCTATCGGCGAACTGCACGAATAATCACACGCTCCGATACACTCAGCGTGTCTTCGCTTCAGAAAAACGTACCATATCATGTCATCGGCGTCAAGACCCTCGGCACTATAAACGGTACCAAACTTTTCGCCAAACTCGACAACGAGACGGAAGCATTCCTGCTAACCACATTTGGGAAAGCCACTCCGAAGTTCATCACCAAACTCAACTCTACCCCTTTCTGCATCATCTATGAAGGTGAGGAGAAACTCCGAAGCGGATTCAAAAGATACGTCATCTCATTCACTCCCTACAACCCAATTCGGTCGACGTCGGCAACAATCTCAGCCTCTAACTCCTATTCAACGCACAGCTGTCTAGAAATGACCAACATATCCGCATCTTCTACATTTACATCTCCTACTGCCACAACATCAAGATTATCACCGTCACACCCGACATACAAAGTATGGACCTCATCCACGTCAAATGTATACCTACCAAAGTCCATCATCATCATCAAGACACACAATATACCTCGGGAACAGTAAACCCCTGCACTATGCAACACAGTGACAT
Organism: Deroplatys truncata; assembly: GCA_030765065.1. Classification (NCBI taxonomy): domain Eukaryota; kingdom Metazoa; phylum Arthropoda; class Insecta; order Mantodea; family Mantidae; genus Deroplatys; species Deroplatys truncata. Next base: position 423,836,932 of record CM060990.1, read on the forward strand.
CCACAGGGTGTTTTTCCACCACCTATATCAACGACTTCGCCATCCCCATCTACATACCAAGCCTCACCGAATACGTCAACGAAAGCTTTTCACACCTGCTAGTCACTTGCATTACCACACCTATCAACCACCGCCCCCCGTTTAGCATCGATAGCAGCAACAGGAGCAGCGATGACGGGGACACCAATCTACAGTGCAACATACATTTCAAAATCATTCTAGTGCGTGAACACGTGTAATAATGTGCCTTAAAAACACTATCAAATTAATTAATGTGTTCTTTATCTCCAAAAATGTGTGTTGTGTGCTTTATTTGTAGTTAATAAGACAATCAACATTTATTTTATTAACCTGTATCCCACAAATATGTATATTTAGTGTCTTTATTCATAGTTCATAAGTCAATACATCTTATTGTAAAGCTTAATTCCATACTTATGTATTGCTTCTTGTTTGTACTCAAATACATCCTATAATCATTATTGTATATTCTACTATATTCTCACAAAATAAATAAAAAGCAAATGGTCCCGAATTAGCTTACAGAGTTAACCGTAATCTTACAGCTCTTGGCGTTTTCAAACTTTCCGGCATCGCTTTTAATCTGCGGTTCAACAGCGACGCTAGTGCCAAATAGCGGCAGGATTATCGTTAATTCAACTGGCTATTCCGGGACATAAACTGCTAATATTATGTAAACATATAATATAAATAATACATGACAAGATTATATTGGTAGTCTACGGAAGCTCCAAAATTATTTAGCTTGTCTTTTGGCACTTAAGCTGTGCATTATTAATTTCCTTCTTCAGATATTAGCTCCAAACAGCTGTTTGCTAAGGGAGTGCTCCTTGATTCTCTAAACCTAAACGTATTTCATTTTCACCTATTTAAAGGTAGATGTTATTTCCTTATAGGGTTTTATTTAAGAGAGATAGCAAATAAAATATCTATATACTAAAGCATTGTAACATTATTTTTGCTGTGAAAGGATGCTCTATTTTTAAACACTGAAACGTGGTCTGATATTTTGTGGTTCTACAGTTTTGCTATATGAACTTTTGGCTTTTTATGCAATTGTTATGTGGATGTTTAGGCTGTTCATCATAGGTACAGTCGGGTGCGAAAACAGTGCCGATGTAATGAGCTGGTTCTGTGGTAAGGAATTAGTAAAGTAACTCCTCCCACAACCATGGCTCCACCAAGCACCTGGTTCTAGCAATCCAATTTGTTTGGCTACCTACGCATAGACGTTTTTTTCGAAATGGCGGATGTGCCACCAGAGACTAGAATCCAAGGTAATGTTAGATTCTTTGAGAAAATATAATAATTTCAGTTTTATTAATTGATCTTCCGTAGGCTGGAAAGCTACAATCGGAATGAAACATGTATGTAAATCTAAATTTGGGCATGTTATCTCAAGAGAATTGATAACTCCTTGTGTTTTACCGGGAAAATTTTAGTCACGTGGAGAATTTCACGGCGTGTTGTCATATCAACATCAGAAGGATCAACAGTAACCCGGGAAGCCGAAGGTTGTTTGTTTGAATCCCAACCTCGGCATTGAATTTTTATGCTGACTCTACATTCCCACAATGAATTTCGAATTAATATTATCTTAAACAAAGCGTATTGTAGGTGTTTTGTAAGAAAAGAAATATAAAGATGGTTGCCAACCTTATCAAGTAATGCCAAAATGATATGTTTTGCGATTTTTGTGTAAGGCTCTTTCGTTTTACGTGGTCGATTTGTGTATGACTCAGTTTCCTTACGATGCTTGCTTTACCTTTGTTTATAATACCATCTTGCTGGTAATAACTCTAAGTTTACACGGGCTTCTATCCGGGCACCTTGATAGTTTGAAATCGACATCTGGAAGGTAATCAACATCTTCGCCTTCAAGATGATGAAATTGGATATCTGGATCTCCATATTTATAGTGCTTGTGTGAAACTGAAGGCCTCAGTGGTTCGCATGATTTTTCGGCCATGTAAAAACTTGTGGCAGAGTTGTGATTGTGAACAACTGCTCCATACATAACACCCTCAGAAAGTACAGGGACTGGAGTCGGACGACTTCGCATCTCGTGTTCAGTTTTTCCAGTGGTTTCTGCAACGAAGTATCGCAGATCCTATATCTCCCGTGAACGTCATGTTTACCGATGAAATCTGCTTCACACGAGACGGAAACTTAAACAGCAAGAGCAGCCACATCTGCGATGTTGAGAACCCTCATACAGCGTTCGTTATAAACTACCAACAAAAGTAATCCATAAACATCTGGACTAGAATCGTTGGTGATTATCTGCTAGGACCTTTCGCTTTGCCACCCCATTTGATTTAAATTGGGCTGTGTGCCTCAGACTTACCAAACCTAACCAGACGTAAGGGACAAGAAAGAGGTGATGTCACCCGAGTAGCGGTTGCAAACAAACGGAATTTCAAAGTATACTGGCTGTGCCTCTCTAAACTATCCTACCGGATACGCTTCAAACAAGGGTGAATGACTCCGTAACGATGCGTCGAAGGATGGTGCTTTCTCGACAAAAAATGTTCCCCTCTGCAAGATCTATCGTTCCTGATGGTTTGTCACAGAGGTCTTGAGACATTCTATATAATTATTTTACCTAAAAACTTACTGAATATCTCCACATGCTCATACAAAAAACTATGGAGTGAATTTCAGCTTTATCTCATTTAAGGATTACTGCTGTCTATCAATATGTACTGAAAAGGTATGTCAGCTGTTGAAAATGTATATTACTTGCTACTTATGATAAGTAAGGATTTGGTTTCCAACAATAAAGCATTGGGTAATGTATGCTCATTTCAAAGGTATATAATTCCAAAAAGATATTATTTTTAAAAGTGGGTTTGACAAGATATGTAGATATTTCACTTGAAGTTTAAAACAAGATTACACAAAAGTAACACCACAATTAATAATTAATTATCTTCTGTATATTTACAGTTTTCCTTCCTAAACGTTTACTCAGCTTACGGTGTAATATTGTCGAATGTGACCATTTAATAGGGTGGGGAAACAGGAAAAGGCTTGAGAAAGGAGTAACTGATCAGCTATTTATATTTTCATTTACAACAGACTCAGTTTAAGGATTTAACACATTTTATGCCTTCTGTGTAATGTAATTTCTGTATTTCTGTGTTGTTTTTTAATAATTGTTTAATAGTATATTGGAACAACAGTGCAAAATATGCCTCTTAATTGCAACCACATTGTGTTAATTCATACAGTTGTGCCCTACAAACAAATCATATAATAAGATTTTGAAAGCTATGCTTAGCCACAAACATATCTGATTTTCATGTTTCCAGAACATATTTTCCGGTTGGAGAAGCAGTTTATGGCGTGTAACATAAACATATGAAATACAGATCACAACATCTTCCCCTGGGCATATGAAAATTCTACAATCTTTGGCTACTGTTAGAGAATCCTCATCGTTTGGACCATCCCTAGCAGTGAGGAATAACTTTAATCACATTTGGTAACTTTCACTACTTGATAGATACAATAGTTCGTAATATTATAGAGGATGGGCCAGGTAGCTTCCTATATGTCATCTACATTATTACGTTCAATGACTATATTGAACAAATCTGGGATTACGCGAAGATGTTGTGCTTTATTTGTGCCACTGAAAATGTCGTGTTTTGTTATAAGAACTTCACCCATTTTGCTTGAATGCAGGACCATATAAAGATACTCTGTGATCTAAACTTATTTTCTGTCTCATACATTTGTCGAAGAGAAATGTGCTAATCACGCCACTCGTCATACGGTATTTACCAAATCTATATTCTCCAGACCGACTGTTTGTATTTTGCCAAGAAGAAAATAGTTATTTTTTAATTAAACCAAAATTTACAAAAATCTATCACAACACTGGTAGTGTGCTTCAGAGAAAAACATGTTTCCTTGGTTAATATGCCCTTACCCTTTGAGACAATCCAGGCAGAAACCCACGAAAGAAAAGAATCTATAAACTCAGAAATGTGGTGTGAATTTGGTGTAACTGGCTCCTTTGGATCATTTCTTAGCCTCTGTCCTTTGAGCAACGTTTTGACATTGACCACACATCACCACTGTCAAATCAACTGCACAAATGTGGTGGTATTCTCCCAGTTTTCTATTCCCTTTTTCGGGCCCAGCTGTTTCAGTTCTGTGTGCTCATTAAAGACCTACAAATCCAACATTCTACCTTTCTAAAGAATTAGAATAAGGGGATGTTATGGTCAGTGTATAGCCATATTTTACTAGCTCTTCCTTCTCCAAGATGTGTAATTGTTTCAATGAAGCAACGGATGCAAACATCGAGACTGGTAGTTATGCTACTTTTGCACAAGAGCGAGACACCGTTATGTTATCGCAATGAAAGTTGGAATCAGTACGTTTGATCCTTCTGATTAAACCAGTTGTTGCGTTCACATTTCAGCAAGTGCACAGAATCAACATAGCTATACAGTGGTCTTTTATCATAACTTTGATGCGAATTGTCATACTTCATATTCAATTCTTGTGGGCTACTGAAATAAGAAATGACTTTTCTGTTAAGAGCATTGGTGTCCGTGACTAAACCTATTATTTTAAAACCAATATTTTCTAGCCCTACTATGACTGTGTTGATATATTCAAAGTAGTATTCGCTTGGAGTGTTTTCACTGGAAGAATGAAAGCCACATTTCTATATTGAGTTAGCAAACCATTTATCATAAAAATATGTGCACTGTTTGCAAAAGCTGCGAAATTATGAGCCTCGTCTACCATATTTCCACCCTTAAAATCTGTTTGCGGTTCATGCAAAATCTGTTGAATTCACAACATTACCGTTTTATCTTGTCCATTTAGCATATCCATTTTCTTAGTCAGATAATTTAAAAACTCTTTGAGTCTTGCCCCTTCTGTGGATTAGTTCTAAGTTTACCACACACTCTGGATAAGGTATTTGGACTGGGCATTGAAAACAGTTTAGTTGATCTTAAAAATGTGTTTGCATGTGGACTGATTGAGTAAACTAATGACCATATTAAAAGACGTTCCCAACCATACCTTAAATGTATGCTACTACATGGCAATAGCAATACCTGTTCTTTCAGAAAAAAAATTGTCTGTCTTTCTCGAGTAACTTGATAGTTTTTCTTTTAGTTTTATTTATGGACGTTCTTTATCTGCTGCGGTCCTTAGCGTCCCATCCCATATTGGGCGTGAAAGGCCGGAAACTTTGCTCAGAGGGCTCTCAGGCTTGAGGTTCTTTTACGTACCGTAAAACTACGACACGGGACCATCGGCTCTACCTCACTTCCGAAGGAAGCCATGCTAAGGACTTTTACGCCCGAAAATAATCCTTCGCCCTCCGCCGGGTATGAACCCGCCACCTCAGAAACTACAGGCTAGCCTTGATTTTAATTCATCTAAAATATCCTGTATTAATCTAACATTTTCATCAACACTTTTGCACGCATTAACACTGAATTTCATATATATCTTACTCAAGGGTTCCCCTGGTTCATTCATATCAGTAAGCTTTCTTGGAAGAGATTCCAAGTTCACACAGCTTTCAGTTCCACATCCTTCACATCTGCAGTTGCCTTAAATCTGCATTTACAATTAGATAACAAAGTGTGGTTGGTTAGGGGTCTTCATTAACTAAAGTGAAGCATAAATGATCATTATTAATTATTAGCCAGGCTTTATGTAAGTCACATTTGCTAACTTTACATTTATGCTCGGATAAAGAATTGAAAAAGATTGATTTCTTCATTTTTTCCTTGCAATTCAAGGGAGAAAAACGGTTTCTAAGCACTCTCTTTGGCTTTCTCTATTGTGATTGGTGAGCTTTTTGTTAACCCATTAACGCCTGAATTATTTTTTTGTTAATTTTTATTGATTTTGTGTGTGTAATGTCTCTAAGTAGCATAAATGTACTGAATAAAACACAAAAATAAGTATTCATTAATCAGTTTAGAACATATTAGCCGTTACCATATGATAACGCTAGGCACTTCCACTATCTAGTTTTATGTCATATAATGTTCATTAAGATATTGTATTCAGAATCTTCTGGAGGCTACTATTCTACATAATTATGTACTGTCTACATAAAATGTAACAATTTGAACTAAGTATAAAAACACATTCTGTAATTCCACGAAAATGCACTTCTGGTATACACGCATCAATATTTTCTGCATTTATAAAATCACACATAATCTAACGAGTATGAAAGGGAATAAAGCAGTTGATGCACAATCCAACACCACATTTTGTGACTACGGAGTTATCCATCCATCGGACATAAAGCAGTCCATCAGTCTTCTCTAATGCTGTCTCAAAACGCCCACAATCTTTTTTAGAGAATACTTGTGTGTTTTCCAGCGGGCATCCTTTAGGGATTCTATTTTGCTCCAATAGTACCAATGACAGAATAGCCGCAATACTTGAGAAATGATAACAGTGGTGCACTAGAAAATAAATTATCCATGAAGAAGCTGTAGTGTAGTTATCTCTTTTTATTTGGAATTTCGTTAAGAAATAAGAGTAAGGGACTTGCCGCTTTACCAAATAATTTGTCATAGACAAAATTTGAGTTTGGTTCTTTACCGTGGTACAAATCAAAATTCACCAAACATCCATCCTTGGTGTTCAGGTTCCATATCTTATAGCCAAATCTAATTGGCTTGCCACGAATGAATTGCTTGCACCCATGTTGGCCGAAATATTTGACCATGCATTCATCAAATGATAGTGTTCCTCGGGTATGAAATTATCAATGTATCTCTTCCTTAATTTTCCCATTATAGGCCTTATTTTCCATGACGTATCATTATGGTCAATTCTAGTATTGTCTGCAAAGTGCAGAAACCTACAGAATTGAAGAAATTTGTCTCTTCTCATTGACTGAGAAACTGCCAGGTTCTTCATGTCATCATCTGAATTTCAGAAGAGCCTTTTAGAAGGCAAGTTATTGTAGCCACTAACATACAGAATGACAATGCAGCAGCGTATTTCTTCTGCTGTTATTTTGGATCCTGAAAATTTAAAAATAATGCGTAGTGCCTGGTTTCTTCTACCAAATATTCGATGAACTCTTGGTCAAGAAACAACTTGAAAAATTCAATTACAGACATATGTTCATATCTTGAATAATCTGGAGTGGGGAATTTAGTAGGTTTATCGATGTCAAAATCAGCTCCTTTCTCCCATTGTATTTCAGTTGTTTCCCTCTCATCCGCCCATTTGATAACATTTTCCGATATCGGGGTAGATACAATTTCAGGTGTGGGTGGCTGTACCGATGGTTGTACTCATTTTGTTCAACACCTCTTTTTTCGTTGTTTGGTAAACTTACTTCAGCGTTAGCTACTAACGACGAGATGTGAGGTTTGTCAAATAATCCGCCTCCATCCTCATTTCCAGAATCCTCATCTGTGTCTACGTTTGGTACTGGTGGCTCAATAAACACATCACCATAAATATCACCACTGTAAATTATCTCCAGCGCTTCAGCAAGTGAAAGCCCTTTCTTGAAGCAGCATAACAAAATACACGTCTTACTGAGTATATCCGCCTAGCGTTGCCATATGGTAACATTGGAATTAGGAAGCCACAATTTCACCTGTTTTTCTCTGAATCGCTTTGTAACTCCCAGGGAATATATGTTGGACTCTACAAAGAAATATACTACCAAGAAATAATCCACATAATAACTCTAAGCAGATAAAAATATACTTACTCGAAACGTATGTCCATTTGTGCTCCACATTCAGCGATAGGGGTTTCCAAACAACCCGTACGTTATTATTGTAACAAACATGACAATGAATACTACATTCTCGTAAACGCGGTTACCTTACACAGCGATTAGAAGTGGTACCAAAGCTCCGGCGTAATTTTTGAAAGCACAATAACAACTTTAAGAATGTGTTACTTGCGTTACCATACGGCAACGCTAGGCGTTAATATGATGGGCATACTTCAAGCTTTGCGGGAACAGCATCTGCAATGAGGACTATAGTTACTTTCTACTCTACTGGGCGTAATACAGAAGAGTTTTAACAGTTATCCATTGTCTATACTAATATTATAAAGAGAGAAAACTTGTATGTATGCAGATATGTATGTAAGATTACCTCAAAAACCACTAACTTTGATAATTCTTTCACCATTCAAAGCGTTTTTTCCTGGCATTCATCGGAAATATATGAAACCAGCTAATCTTAATTCATAATTACTTTAAGTCTAAAAAGGCTCGCAAAGCTTTCGTTGAGAATGCTACGGAATGCCATTCCACAGAAACTGGCATGTAGAAACTCAAGCCAGTTAGTTGCTGTACTCCGCAGAGAATGCTGTTGAAAACAATAGCCGATTACACGTTATTCTAAGGAATATACATATATGGATACGATGTAACATTTAAGCAAACAGATAACAGCTTTGAAAAAGCGACAATCGTTGCTGTTTATAGCAGTATGAATTGTATCTATATTTATTTAATTGCAATTTATCAAATACTACATCTTTGTGTGTAATGGTACAGTGTCACAACCACTGAACAATCTTTATTCTGATCTATAGATGTATAGATGCCAGAAACCTTCTGGTAACTCTCATGTAAGAAAGTTTAACTTTACTTTCTTGTGCTTATGCTGTAATCACGTTCCTAAGACGGACAAACCAAATAATTGTATAAAAAGAGAAAGTTGCAACATTAGAAATCAGTGAACCTACACTACGTGATCAAAAGTATCTGGACACCTGGCTGAAAATGACGTACAAGTTCGTGGCGCCCTCCATCGGTAATATGGTGTTGGCCCACCCTTAGCCTTGAAGGAAGCATTCACTCTCGCAGGCATACTTTCAATCATGTACTGGAAGGCTTCTTGGGGAATGGCAGCCCATTCTTCACGGAGTGCGGAACTGAGGAGAGGTATCGATGTAGGTCGGTGAGGCCTGGCACGAAGTTGGCGTTTCCAAAACATCCCGAAGGTGTTCTATAGGATTCAAGTCAGGACTCTGTGCAGACCAGTCCATTACAGGGATGTTATTGTCATGTAACCACTCCGCCACAGCCCGTGCAGTATGAACAGGTGCTCGATCGTGTTGAAAGATGCAATTGCCATCCCCGAATTGCTCTTTAACAGTGGGAAGCAAGAAGGTGCTTAAAATATCAATTTAGGTCTGTGCTGTGATCGTGCCACGCAAAACAACAAGGGGTGCAAGCCCCCTCCAGGAAAAACACGACACCATAACACCACCACTTCCGAATTTCACTGTTGGCACTACACACGCTGGCAGATGACGTTCACCGGGCATTCGCCATACCCACACCCTGCCATCGGATCGCCACATTGTGTACCGTGATTTGTCACTCCACACAACGTTTTTCCACTGTTCAATCGTGTAATGTTGACGCTCCTTACACCAAGCAAGGCGTCGTTTGGCATTTTCCTGCGTGATGTGTGGCTTATGAGGATCCCCTCGACCATGGAATCCAAGGTTTCTCACCTCACACCTAACTGTCTTAGTACTTGGAGTGGATCCTGATGCAGTTTGGAATTCCTGTGTGATGGTCTGGATAGATGTCTGTCTATTACTCTTTACGACCCTCTTCAAATGTTGGCGGTCTCTGTCAGTCAACAGACGAGGTCGGCCAGTACGCTTTTGTGCTGTACATGTCCCTTCACGTTTCCACTTCACTATCACATCAGAAACAGTGGACCTAGGGATGTTTAGGAGTGTGGAAATCTCGCGTACAGACTTCTGACACAAGTGACACCCAATCACCTGACCACGTTCGAAGTCCGTGAGTTCCACGGAGCGTCCCATTCTGCTGTTTCACGATGTCTAATGACTACTGAGGTCGCGGATAATGAGTACCAGGCAGTAGGTGGCAGCACAATGCACCTAAGATGAAAAACGTATGCTTGTGGGTGTGTCCGGATACTTTTGATCACATAGTGTATGTTTAATAATTAACAACTGAGAATATTATTTTTCTTGATGGTCGAAGACTATGTGTCTTTTCCAAAGAGCCTAAACCTTGTGGCCTGGGAGTGCGGAATATACACGTTCACCAGCTTCACCTCTATTTCGTTGTTTGTGCTAAGGTTTCTACATTATGTGAAAACTATGTAGCTTTTACGATGTTAAATAACTACGGGACCAAAGAGAAGGTGCACAGGTTTAAAACTTCACCATCCTTAATTATTTAAAAAAAGGACTCGAACATTCTGTCTGAAGGTTCTTCCATTGTTTAAGGATACTTAAGAGGCCATTCAGCATTTCCAGAACTTGGAAGACTATTGGGGGGATTGAGTTCTATTTATGGACGCCCTCTAACTACCATGGTCCTTAGCGCCCCATTCTATATTGGGCGTGAAAGACTGGAAATTTTGCTCAGAGGCCTCTTTATCAGGTTTGATGTTCTTTTACGTGTCGTAAATGTACGACACGGGACCACCGACTGTACTTTCCTTCCGAAGGAAGCCATGCTAAGAATTTTTACTCCAGAAAATTTCCATCGTCCTCCGCCGGGTTTGAACCTGCGACCTTGGGAACTGGAAGCTAGTATGGTACGCCGACACCAAGGAGGACGACGGGGGAGTCAGATGTTTTGTCGATGTTACATGCTTTTGTGTGAACATCAGGAGATTTTTATACGATATTAAGAATAGCCAGGGCTGTACAAAATTACAATTATAATGGGTAAATAGGAGGATTCAATATAAAAGTTCTATAGATCATTGTAGAATAATTTCATAAAGAAAGGGGAAAAGAAAATTAATGAGTTCATATTTCAAGTTTATAATGCTAACTGCAATGCTGGGTAATCCAGCTAGTTATAGAGCATTTCTCTGACTCTTTGCTGATCTTCAGAATAATTGTCATGCTGAGGAATTGCAAATGGACCACAGCAAAAGCTACGAACAAAGGCACTGAAAATCTCACTCTTGAACCTAGTGGTTGATTACATTGACTACACGGAATTCCTAAGCGGCAAAAACGAAGACATTATCAGCTTAATTCCTGTTTCAATTTTGAAATCCACAAATTACTGACAACTGTGTGAAGAAATCAAGCAGTTTAAACACTTGCCTTTATCTGTTGTACGAAATATGCACAGACAACTACGTATTAATACTCCTAATAATTGAGAGGTTAAAATCACAAGCAAAGCTGGAGAAGGAATAGAAGTCTTCGAAACAGGTAGTCAATTAAAAAAATAAATAAATAAGCTGACTTAATACTAGCTTAAAATGGGATTTTAAAATTACAAATCGCAGTTCTCAATGGTTATACCGATACGGCATTATGTCCTACTGCTAATTTTCATCTAAGGCACACAATTAAGCTTATACCAGAATACTTTTGAAAGCATGAATGAAATTGCCTTATGAGGGGTATAAATAGCATACTTGTTCCATTTGTTGCATTGATACATTGGCATCTACCGGACATGTGGTGTAAAAACGTGTGTGCATTAAGATATCCCTGCCTGGTACTGAATACCTCTCAAGACCAGAGTACAAATCTCCTGGCAATTAGCAAATACTTTACTATTGTTTATAGTGTGGTATTTTATTTTATAGTATGACAAGCAATGGAATAATGCAATAGATGGAGTATTGGCTGTACGCAAGGATATACACTCCCAAAGACAGCCAAAGTGGAGTGACACACAAGCTATGGTTAAGTCTTAATTACACAGGCCAAACTTTGCGGATTACAGGCTTATACAACTGCAGGCATCCAAATTTTCTCTCTATGACTTATAAATTAAAACTCCCTGTTTATACGAGGCGTGTTTTTAAAGTAAGGGCCGTTTTGATATTTTGCCGCTGCAGTCGCGATTTTGAGCATGCGCGATGACTTTCTCCATTCATTAGAAGGCAGACGCAGCTGTGAGCGATGTCACTTTGTGCTTTCCTGTTGTTAGAGCATTTAAAAATCTTCGATCGACACACTGACTACGAAATCAGATCAGTGATTCGTTTTTTGAATGCGAGAAATGTTATGCCAACAAGCTTTCATCGCCAACTGTGTGAGGTTTATGGGGAAACTATAATGAGTGACAATGCTTGTCCACACACACACACACACACACACACACACACACACACACACACACACACACAGTCAAACAAATTCAAGATCTGATCGCATTATTTGGTTGGGAACAATTCGACCACCCTCCCTACAGTCCAGATTTGGTAGTAAGCGATTTTCAGCTGTTTGTTCATCTGAATAAATTTCTTGGTGGAAAACATTTCAACGATTGTGATGTTGTGAAACAAGAAGTTCAGTCTTGGTTTTCATCACAGGCGGCATCATTGTTTGACGAAGGTATACAAAAAGGAGTTTCTCGTTGCGACAAGTGCCTGAATAACAGCGGTGGCTATGTAGAGAAGCAGTGTAAGGTAATGTATGATAATGAAGTATTTGGAAAGTAATATTCTGTAACTTTTTTAAAAAATATCAGAACTATAAAAAGACGCCTTGTGCCTCAAGTTCTTATGCGGAATAAGATGTTCTCCTTATCCTTTTTTAAGTCGTTGACGATCAAGAGGGGCAGTAAGTAACCTGCCACTTTGCGGATCTTACATACTAGTGCTCCTCTCAATATAATAATGAGAATGCATCTCATACGCCTATGAATGTAAACAAGTTATTATTAATACACATTATGTAATTGAAAAAGGAACACGATACACAAGTTTCCAAAAAAATCAGCAATGCTAAAGTTTCTGCAACTGAATAGATTTTCTTAGTGTGATTCTCCTGCAGGGTACTTTACAATCTAAAGCGAGTATATCTTATGGACGCTCTTTAACTGCTGTGGTCCTTAGGGTCCCATTCTATATTGGGCGTGAAAGACCGGTAATGTTTCTCAAAGGCCTCTCTATTAGACCTGAGGCCCTTTTACGTGCCGTAAATCTACGACACGGGACCACCGGCTTTACTTCTCTTCCGAAGGAAGCCATGCTAAGGATTTTTACGCCCGAAAATCCATCGTCCTCCGCCGGGTTTGCACCCGCAACCTCAGGAACTAGAAGCTAGCATGGTAACTACTATACCACGCAGGACGACACAGGGTACTTTAACCTAAGTCTCCGCAGAATAGCTGTTGAATAAATAAAGCTTACTTTCTTTAGGATTTGTATTCTGCAAGTTGTAATGTTATTTACCAAGTATAATATTTAATTCCAACGCGTTTTGCTCCTTCTTGTTCTGTAGCTAAAACTTAAATTATAACTATAAAAGCACGGTTTTCTTACTTATAATTTCGTGTTCAACTTTTGAGAGAGAAATGCTACGCTTTAGAAAGTATAGAATCTACAGTATTTGAGAGGGTTCTTTGATGAAGTTGTCTCTAAGTATATAGTTACCGAAACTATAGTTTTAATCTCATATCAATTTGATACTTTCAAAAATACTTTCCCCAAAATTCCGTTCTTTACATCGAAATAAATTATCATAACCTAAAAATATATTTCATGCCCTGTAGGAAGTCGGTTATTTGTACAAATATTACCTGTTTGTCTGTTTGGGTACTGATATATTTAACTTGTATAAAATACAACTATGGTATAGAATATGTATCTATACTTGCAATACTCTGCTTAGTTGGTATAAAGTAATCCCTGTGTAGCTACTGATGATAGACATTTTTGCCTCAGTTGTTCATCCTTCGGAAAGGAAAAAATGCTGACTTTTCGCCCACCGGCATAATTCCCACGACATGCCGGGACGTACCACTTACATGGCATCACAACTTAAATCATATAAATACAGAAAGAAACCAGTATTCTCAACAATACATACTCAAGCGCACATCGTCGGTTAAAACGCCAAGCAGGCAAGTAACGGCCGCAAAGTCTTGAAGTGACACGCATGGATTAAATTAGTGATGAGGCTTTGTTCCTAGGTGGATTGGAAATGAGCGTAATTCGAAACACTGGTTTTATCCGACGGTAACACTAATATTTACCGGCATTGGAGAATAAGCCACTAAAATGAGAATGATTGCCTGGTAACAACTGAAAACCGTATACATCCCAGAAGAAGTAAACTGCATCCGTTCTGATCGTCTGTAAAGGCGTTAATAGGGCGTGTCTTATGCTTGGTGACAGCTAGCCATGCCATATACACCCCATCAAGACAGTATTCGTCTGCACTTTAAAACAAATTATAGCATCCAAATTAACGGAGAAAAAAATATTTTTTGGGCACAAAGATCAAATGATAATACTGGTTACATGTTATGGCGGTTTTTCAGATCGTTAATTTTCTCAGTTTTATAAATTTATACAAAATATGCCAAAATTGCTACTTTTTGTACCTAATGTTTTCAAAATTATCTTTTATGGATTGAGTAGAGCATTTTTTGCGCAAACATCCACACACCTTCATCGACACGCGACTTAAACTGTTGGAGATATAAATTCGCGAGGTCGTAAAAAGTGAGGCGAAAATGAGGAATTACGGCAAAAGCGTTGAAAATTCCCACCTTTGACATGCTATTCCTCCGTCAAATAAAATACTATTCTCACTGCAAAAAAAGCAATACACAACAAAATTCATATCCCAATGCACGTAAGATAATTTTGAAAACAGCATCTACAAAAGAGTTGTACTTTTGAAATGCCTTTCAAAAATTTATAAAACTGATAAAATGAGCGATCTGAAAAGCTGCCAAAACACGAAAACTGAATTACAAATTTTGATCTTTATATCCAAAAAAATAATAATAGTTGTCAAGCGTAACCTCACGAATTTATTTCAGCAGACACACGGAAAATCAATTATGTAACATAAATTTGTGGCTAAACTCCTCTTTTTAACAGTAAACATAAAACACATTAATCATTCATCTTTTTAAGCCCTGCTTAAGTATGCTGATTTCAGGAGTAAACGATAAAGGGATATTGACATAGTGGCAGTCAAAGTGTCGACAAATTTAATTTTCTATTTGCGTAATAATTCGCTGGAGACAAAAATGGAAGATGAACCAATGTTTCGCTTTAATAACAAGAAGCCGCCCTTTAAGTTTGTGCAGTCATACCCCTAAGAGCTTATGTGTATTGTCGCTATGGGAATTAAGGGATACTTAGAAGAGTAACAGTAGGGAGACCAAAGGGGCGCCTTCAACAAATGTCACGGTGGGAAATACAGAGTGTTGGAAGGAATGAGATGCGTTCAACTACGCGCCTCACACAAAATATCGCGGTTAGATTTGCAGCGTAAGGAGGGGGTGACATCAAGACTCAGGCAACTACAACACGTGTCAAGGATAATGGAGGGGTAGCTTAGAGGGATCTCAAGAGGGTGGCTAACTTATAGGTGGCTGAGACCCGCGTATCTCCAGCCCCTGGGTAAAGCAACTCACGTGGGAAGGAAGCACCGGACTAAGGGAAGTTCCTTAAGGATGCCCAGCATCTAAAGTACATGACCAAGGACAAGGTGTCAGTATGACCAGTATGGTCCTAAACATTTACATAATGACCCAACAAGTCTATAAAAATATATATTTACATGGCTCGAGGAGTACAAATGGTTTAGCCAGACGGCATGCTTACCTGAGACAAACCTGGTGCTGCCCGAAGCATGGTGTCGTCTTGCCGATTTATGATTTACTTTTCGTAATGTTCTTCAGGAATCAGACTTACGTAGGTTCGTGTAGAAGTCCTTCTGGAGTCCCCCTTGTCCCAAAAGCCAGAGTTTTTAAGGGTGCACTAATGCTACCTCGGCAGTCCTTCATCTCTTGGGCGAATGTCCTAACCCGAATCAGCAGAATTCGCGCAAGGTTTCTAAGTTGAATGAAACCTGAAGCCTAGTAACGACAGAGTTCTTGGACATACATTCCGCGTGTCAGCCCTTTTAACTTTTATAGTGCAATAATTTCCAACGCTACTGAACGCAAGAACGATGCTAAAAATTAATAAAGTTAATCCACGTATCGTGACATCACCACGCGGCCAAATAAACACAGCCTACACATCTGAGCAGGTGGAGTAGTTAAAACAGAGAAAGATAATATGAAGCAGTGAACCAAGAGTACAAAGAAGCGTTGTAGTTGTTACTAACGCTTGTGATACAATGGGTGATATAAATAAAAATAAGCAAAAGCTTTTGAGCTGTAGCTCCAAGCAAGTTGAGAAACGAGCATCAGGTCGTGGTTTGGTATAAATAAAAATTTCCCCTCTTCGATGAGCTATTGCTATCACCTAACAAGCTTTTGCTCAGTGACCTTCACCACGACACATCATCTGAGTAAACAAACACGCCCATTATTTGTCAGAAGGTGATTTAAATATTTACTGCACCTAAATATACATATGCTCATTCGGGTTAATCATACTCTCATTTATGAAATCTAATACACATGCAAATTTTAAATAACACAATTATAATTAAAGATTTCGCAAATGAAACAGACATTTGAGATTCACCCAACCTTTAACAGATAACGCTCATTCCCTTTCTAAATCCAATCCCTCATTTCCTTGTTTGATAGTATTACAAACGTGTCACCAACTGATATATTGAAAATAGATTATTTGTACTTCTGTTTTTGCACCTTTATATTCATATCCTCTGCATCTATATAAAATATCACGACGTAATTCCAAGAATTTATAAGATGTTATCACGAATTAAAGTTAAACTGGATTAAAGTTTCATTTGAAAGTTAAATTTAAGTTTGGTTTTAATTTAAATTCTTCAGTTATAATCCGGTTTTGATTTGTGCGAACATTCTGCTCTATGTAAGTGTTTATTTGCATATCGCTTTGATTATATTACCAGTCTTCCGGTAATAAGAGCGGCTCACTATGACCTCACTCACATTCTGTTAAGCATTATAGTATCCAGATGAAAACACGTCAGGATCTTTTCAGCATTGTTAGAAAGTCCATCTCGTGTTTCATTTGTCTCTGGAAGAAAATGTTGCGCAACCTTTTACATTTTCTCTTTTAAATAACTGTTTATATCAGCACACATCCGAGTTCTTGCGTCTTGAAACAATTTTTAATTTGAAGAGCAATAATAGCAAGTAGAGAAAGTATTGCACTCGACGCAAAAATTCGATACCGAGATTTCATCACAGGTACACGTTTTGAGAGTGGCTGAATTAAAAAGAAACATCTTCAGCAAATGTGTGTGTGAACAGCATAAATAAAAAAAACTAGTTCAAACTTAGAATCCTCCAAAATGTGATAAGATTTCCAAGAAAATTCCTCTACCCCAAAACTATCCCTTTTCTCAAAAATGGCTCCAACAATTTTGATTAAAATCCGCTATTGTTTAAGATATTTGCATGGCAAATATAATTAGGTATATCTCGAATTTTCTGGGAATAGCCTGTGAAGTGCTCTTCATTCTGAATGACTTTTATGTAACGCTAAACTGCTAGAGATTCTACTACAAGAGTCCTACTACGCTTCTGTGTCTGAACAGCAAACTCAGAAAGGCAAAGCTGTTAAATAACAAGTTTGGTATTTAAGTTCAGCACCTTCCAAACATGCGTCAGGACGATTTTCAAGAAAGTTCCCCCCCAAACTGCCCTTAACATGGAAACTTTATCCAAAAGCTTTATTTTCTCAAAAATGACTCAACGATTTTGATTAAACACATGTTTAAAATGTTTTCATGTCAAATGCATATATTGCATTACTGGGAATATCCTCCGAAGTCCTCTTATTTCTCAGTAACTTTTGCACAATTGGTAACCATAAGATAGGCAAATCTATCTACAAAGAATCTTACTACAAAAAGAAAATTGTTTTCGTTAAGTACACAATTTGTGTCAAAGCATTTCTTTTTTGATTTCTTTTTTTAACTTAATCATTCCTGAGATATTCCTTGTTATTGGTTTAAAATTTCAGATAACTACTTATAATTCTCTCAAATGGGAAGTCGGTATTCGATATTTTCTCGTGGTCATCATGCAGAGCATCGAATTTCAAACCCCCATATAGCCAGGCGCTCTTTAAAAAGCTGACTCACTTTACCTACTGTATCGTATAACAAAATTGTAAATGTAAATTGAATGTTTATCTGGATTAACAAGAAGAAGCTGGAATAATTAAGCTCTTGTAAGTATAGTTTGTAGAAGAATGATTAGAGAAAGCCATGTGAATGTAGAACATCAGGATTTTGTTTTTCTTTTTTCCGCGATCATCTGGAAAGAACGGAATTTCAAATCCATCAAATAGCGACCTACATTTAAAATGTTTGACTATCCCTTAGGTTTACTGCATTCTTCTATTCCTACAATGATAGTTTATCTCGACTAACAAGAAGTAGCTACCAAGAATAAGGTTTTGTAAGAATTGTTTGTAAAAAGAGTGATAGAGAAAGTCGTGCGATTTTTATTTTCCTCTCTGGAACCATGATCATGAAATCCACCAATGTATTAAAATGCAGTTGAGCAAGCTGAGGTACCTACGGAGGTACCTCAAGAAATAGCAAGCAAAAGCTTACTAAAGGCGAGCAGGACTTGTTTTTATTTATACCATATCGCGAGCAATAGCTCAGCGATCAAGATTAGCAATCTTTTGCTCGCGAGGAGGTTGAGCAGAAAAGTTTTGTTTATACGAAACCGAGCAAATGCTTGGAATTAGTGAGAAATACGCTAATGCTTGCTTTATTTATACCACCTAATAAAGGCGAAAGTGCTCGCTCGCCGGGATTCTTCGAAGGAAAATCCAGGGGGCAAATAACATACCAAGGGGAAGGGAGGATTAGGACAGCAGTGAAGGGAGGAAGATGGATGATTACCGTAAGAAAGCATAGGAAACGAGGGAAAAGTCGGGAGGGGGAGGATCGGTAAGAAGGAGACTAAAGAGAGAGTCGTGCAGTGGCAGGCGTGCCGTGAGGTTTTCTGTCCGCTGTGTGTTAGTGTAACCGGCCGGCACTGGTGCGAGTTATTTGTGTGCTGTTGTGTACCGTTTTCTCCGAGTACACGCTTGTTTAATTGGGTATACTTTCTTTCTTGTTTCGTAAGTTCTAAACGGTAACCATGGCGGTTTATAAACGTGTGAATACTCTCAAAATTCAGTTTACGACGACGGCGATTAAACCCACTGCACTAGAAATCCACCAGTGGCTAGTGAACTTCATGGGGCTTCAAGCTGATCAGGTCGACACGCTCCAGCTTCATACCAGAGAACGAGCTATCTATGTGAAATTGTTATCGGCGGTATTGTATGATAATCTTCTGTCGCGTTATAAAGAGGAACAAAATTTTACATACGCCTCCGGCGACATAACAAAAGTGAATATTACACCGGGTGATCAGCAAACAGTAAATGTTCGGGTGTTTGACCTGCCTTCTAAGATGCCCTTTACGGTACTGTCACAGGAACTGAGTAAATATGGTACAGTGTATGATATCCGTAGGGAAAGATGGGGATCGCAGTATCTTCTTTCGTCTAACAACGGAGTGCATGCAGTAAAAATGGGGCTCAAACGTCATATACCGGCTAGTTTAGTTATCGATTCGTATTTGATTGCCATCAGTTACATCGGCCAACCACGGCTTGTCATTTGTGTCACGACACTACCCACTTAAAAGCAGCTTGTCCTCTTCGTGCCACGCGGCTACCTATAACTCCAAGGAATCGACCGGTAACATTTAGTGAGGCGGCGAGTGCTGCCACCTCTTCTGATGCAGTCACCCAGAAGCAGGCTTCCATTATGTCACAAACGTCTGTGGTAGAACCTTTGTCGGTGAACCTTCCAGCGAGCTCTTCCAATTCAGCGACCGAACATGCAATTGTGGACGGATCTATTACGCCCTTTGTTGATCGGAAGTCGGCATTCGAAATGCCCGAGGTACCCTCTCTTTCACAAAATTCTCAGGATGGGGACACGGAGATCGTTTGTGATGAAGAAGTAGAGATATTGGCGAGTGAGGTAGCACTTTTAAGGCAAAAGCCTTCTGCTTCTTTGTCTAGTCGAGATCCTCGGATACGGAGCCAGCATAGGCGGATGGATGTAGAAAGTGCCATGACACGACAGCACTCCCAAGATGTGCAACCGTTGCCCGGTAACTCTCCGGCTCGTTCCGCAACGAAAGAGGCGGACTCAGGCAAGCGGCCGGCAGTAGATGACAGCGATGATTTTGAGGATCACCAACGTTCCCCTAAACTTACAAAGGATGACCCGCACCCGGATAGTGATGATTGAGATTGTGTTGTTTCTGGAGTGCTCCGTGGTTGTTCTCCGATTGCAACCATTGAATATACGATCCTTGCCCTGTAAATGCCGGTAGGTCTTCAAATATGGGCTTCGCTCAACGTTAACGGCCTGCGACAGGTTATTAAACAACAACTTTTAAGGGACTTTTTGACCAGTAATGACATAGACATTTGTTTTTTACAGGAGGTGAATCTTTGTAATTTGGATTTTTTGTATGGCTTCGATTACGAGACCAATCTTGGCCCCGAGGGTTCCGGTACGGCAATTGTTTACAGACAAGGCTTACGATTACACAGTTTTGGATACCATCCTTCCGGTAGGGTTCTTTCGGCAGTGTATGATGAAGTGACTTTCGTGAACATCTACGCACCTTCTGGTAGTAATAAACGCAAACAACGAGAGGAGGTTTTTCGGCAAGACCTCCTGACCCATATCCCATCGGGTGCTACCTTTGTGCTTGTCGGTGATTTTAATTGTACGTTGGCGGCCAAAGACCAAAGCGCAGCCTTTAATGGGTGTGTTACTTTGCAGCAGCTGGTAGAGCAAATGCGGTTAAAGGATACCTGGGAGCATACGCATGGTTCCGCAGTACAATTTACTTTCGTGAGAGGCCTATCAGCATCGCGGCTGGACCGCATGTATGTTCCGGCTGAACTCTTATCACGTCTTCATCGTACAGAGATAGTGCCTGTCACATTCAGTGATCATAATGCACTCATACATGCCTTTGAAGGTAGGGCAGCGATCTACAGTAGAGGTAGAGGTTATTGGAAACTCAACTGCTCGTTGCTTATGGATGAGGACGTGCTACGGGATTTCCAGGATCTTTGGTCGCGGTTGCGGGTATCTTTTCTGCTATCACAGAATAAAGCCTTCTGGTGGGTGTGTAAAGCCAAGCCTGCGCTTCGGTATTTCTTTCGGGCTGCAGCCTGTCGTCGAGCTCTGGCTAGGAGGGAAACCATGGACTATTACCTTCAAGTCCTTTAGGAACTACACATACGCCAACAGCAAGGTGAAGATGTGCAGTCTCTTATGAGAGGCATCAAAGAACACATTAAGGCCCGAAAATCTAACGAGTTACAGGGGTGTTTGTCTAAAGTACACTCGGCGGAAGTGGTGTTTGGGGAAAACGCGAGTTTTTACCATCTGGCGAAGGAACGTAAACATGGTCGCCGGAAGCTCGTCACTCATTTGGAGGTAGATGGACAGAAAATTTCCACTACAGCCGGAATTCTTCGTGAAGTGCACTACTTTTACGTCCAACGCTTCTCCGTCCCAGCGGAATGCTCCAGTGCTGTGGACGAGTATATGTCTGGGATTGCTCCGGTTGTCCCGGAGGAGCTGCAGCAGGATACGACACCTGTTTCAGCAGCAGAGTTCATGGAAGTGATCCAGTCGTCAAATTTGCTTGCGTCTCCAGGACCTGATGGTCTACCATATGAATTTTACAAGCACTGTTGGCTCTATATTCGGGAAGAATTACTTTAAGTTTTCCAGGTAATGTGGACCTCAGAGCGATTGCCGCCTACTTTTGCAGATGGGATAGTGGTCCAGCTTCCGAAGTGTGCGCAGCCGAAGACTCCACAGGATTATCGGCCGATCACGTTATTGAACTGTGACTACAAGTTGTTTGTTAAAATCATTAGTGTTCGTATGCAGAAGATTCTACCTATATACTTAGCGAGATGCAGGGTGGCGTACATAAGGGGACGGCCATTCATCATACGCTGGCGGCATTGAGAGGTGGTATATTGCACTGTGCAGAGGAACAACAGTCCGCTGCAGTCATTAATTTAGACCTTGAGAAGGCCTTTGACAACGTCGTTCACGGGGCACTATGGAAACGTTTGGTTGCCTTGAAAGTGCCCAATAAGTTCCGTAATCTTATCCGAGCCCTATATGATGTTGCTTCGTCTAAGATTCTCTGCAATGGGTATCTCACAGATGCTATACCGGTTAAACGTTCCTTCCGACAAGGTTGTCCCATGTCTATGATACTATTTGCCTTGTATGTTGATCCTTTACTTCGACGTCTTCAATCTACTCTTACCGGAATCGATGTGTATGGTCAGAGACTGGTGGTACGAGCCTACGCTGACGATATCACTGTAATGGTTACCACACCCCGCCATATTATGCGTCTAAAAGATTGTTTACAGCAGTATGAGGAGAGTACCGGAATGACATTTAATATGAGGAAGTCCGAGATATTGCCCATTGGGTTACAACCTCCGGATACATCAGTTTTGGGCATACCTGTTGTGCAGCATACGAAGGTTCTGGGGATCTACTTTAGTACTGACGCAAAGGATATGCGGGAATACAACATGACGTCTCGTATTAATATCTTACGTGGTGTGATGTATCAGCAGAAAACCAGGATGCTGAATTTGGTACAACGTATATGGTTTTGTAATAGCTTTGCGCTCAGCAGAATTTGGTTCCTTGCATCTGTTCTTCCGCCCTCAAAACGCCATTGCCAGAGAATAGAACAGATATTAGGTTATTTTATCTGGACAGGAAAGCTTTATCGCATTGCGCGTACTCAACTCCGTCTCCCTAAAGGTCAAGGTGGCTGGGGATTATTAGAGGTGGTTCGTCAGTCTCAGGCCTTGATGATTCGAATGCTCTTGCTTGCCATGAATAACCAGGGTGACCCCGTGGATATTGCGCTACAACGACAATACTCATCTTTTTTGAATCGGGGCTAGCGTGACAAGGTTCCCCAAATGTTCCGTGATGTTTATCAGGTCTTGAAGAAGTTACCACCGGAGAAAGTGGGGAATGGTGACTTCAGTACGGTGAAGAAGATTTACACCTTTCTTGTTCAAGCTGCTCCTATTATCCCTCATGTCCAGCTGAAATACCCCCAACTGCCCTGGAGGCGCATTTGGAGATGTTTTAACCTTCCACAGATTAACTCCGATTGGATGGCAGTAACGTATGCGGTGGTAAACGAAATCCTTCCAACGGCGGACAAACTCTATCGCCACCGGGTGGCTATTTCCCACAACTGCCCACTTTGTAATGCCGCAGATTCCCTTCCTTATCGACTGATGGAATGTTCCGGTAAAACTGTGGTCTGGACTTGGGTTTTAGGATATTGTCGAACTTGGATACCTACCGGATGGATTCCTCAACACTCTGATATTTTGCATTTGAACCTTAAGCCCACCATTGTATAATTACCTTCTCTGGCTGATTATGGGCACCTTTACTTGGCTACAAACGTTGGACGATCCAGCTGATTGTGTACTGCCTTATCTACGACAATTTTTACGTGCTGAGAGATGGCAGATGATTCGGCAACACAGAACAGAGCCATTCCAGCCTTGGATATTCAGGTTTAAGCTCCACTAGCAAAGTAATACCCTTTTCCCTTTTTGTTAGGATCCTGTTCTTCCTTGCTTGAGAAAAAATTATAAACCTGATAAAATAAAAAATATAAAAAAGATTATTTTTCAAATAGGCGGCGCCGTGGCCGAGTGGTTAGACCGCTCGCCTCCCACCGAGGCGGACCGGGTTCAATCCCAGGAACCTGCATGTGGGATTTGTGGTGGACGAAGCGGCGTCTGGGCGGGTTTTCTCCGGGTTCTCCGGTTTCCCCCGCCACTCATTCCACCAACTGCTCCATCATCACCTTTCCTTTCATCCATTTCACCAACATTTCGCTTCATCCACTTCCTTCATCCCATACCAGGCATCGGGCTGATCACCCATCCTGGATGTTCTGTCTGATCCATGAGTGTCTGCTCCTCGACGGGCCTCTGACCCCAGGCACCCGCCTGTAAGTCCTGGGGGGTGTAAGTCCTACATAAGAGGAGGGTAAACAGATAATGAATGAATGAATGAATGAATTTTTCAAATAAAAAATAAAAAAAGAAAAAGAAAAAAATAGAAAGTCACAACGTTAGTTGGTAATAAAAAAAAGATCTAAAAGTTTTGTGAAGTAAGATTTGGTCTCTCTGTCTCTCTCTGTCTCTCCGTTTCTGTTTACCGAAAAATTATATCAATAAAAAAATAAAAATAAAATAAAAAAAACATTTTGCAAAAAAAAAGAGACAGGTGAATGCACGCACAGAGGGCTTAAGGTAGGAGAGACGCACGCACAGGGCGAACACCCTGCATTTAAAACGGGTGTCACAGTCTGAAGGGACATCTTGTCACGTAGAAGGTATAGGAAAACCCGTGCAAGGAAGCTAAAGAACTCTCGACGGTCGGAGGAAGCGGCAGAGAGACAAGAAAAAGGACGTAGCACCAGCAGTAAGTAGGCGACAATCACCCATGATTGACCAAGAGTCATCAGATTTGGAGCACAGGATACACAAGTGTATACATCAGAAACATACAGAATTCTGGAACGTGGGCCCCTTAATAAAGCCGGAGATGCAGACGAGCCAAGATGAAGGCAAGCGACTCAGGGGGACACCAGGATCCGCTTTGACACTAAGCGTCGTAGATCGCATGCGTGCGCTCTCACAAGTCCTTGCCAAACGTGGAGCACAGGAGCAGAGACTGAACACCGGAGGGGGCACGAAAACCAAACAGGGAGCAGTAGCGGCGCAACTGTAGCATAAATACCAGGGAATCGGAAGGAAAGAAGAAGTAGAAAGAAAATATTGACAACAAAGGGAAAATAACCAGGGACAGCGTGGTATAGACTATATAATAACAATAAAAGCAGGATATATAGCAATTAGCTTAGGCGGAGGGAATCATGCAAAAACAAATAAAAATTACGTTGGTATGGATCAAAGGTTGGGTGGTCTGCTAGCGAGAGAGACCATATGGCCCATTGGTGACATACATTCACAACCGTTGACTACTCACGGACCTTGAAGCATGCTCGTCTCCGGGCCGATTCGCGCTCGGAACTGACACCAGCAGATTATAGTATGCGGGAATCACATCCCAATGCTACACCGAGGAATGCCGTAGAAAACTGGGCAAAAGGGAACAGTGCGTGAATAAAGGTTTGGTGTAGACAAATAGACACGTTATATATTTCCTAGCAATAACGTCGACGCGTGCGAGAGCACAACAGATGTATGAGTGCGGCAGCACCTATGAAGCCACAGTAAATGGCAAAAATTATGTTCCCACACACTCTGCAAACAGCACAAAGCGTGGAGACTACCGCAGATATAGACATGTAGAACTAAAAACATAAGACAGGGCACCTTTAACTCAAAGTGTATAACATCAGACAATACTGCTCAACCGAGCTGACATCCTATTGCTCCCCAAAGGCTTGCGGTGTTAATTGGAGGGCACTGACACACATAGGATAACTCAATGGACAAGTAAAAAGCACATGAAACGCGCGCGCGCAACAATAATACCCAACTTCTAACCTATGAAGTAACTTAGCAAATGAGACCTCCCGGTTTGAAACTCCATGCCATAAAAATACTCAGACGATTCAACAACTACACAAAGGGCTTTCCCAGTCGTGAAACACACATTAGGAACCAGTAGACACACAAAAAGATGTCTATATCTGTGATAGGTCGAATTTAAAACTATAAGAGCATATATAATTAAGCGAATAAACTAAACATGGAGTGAATGACATGAACTTAGTATTAAGAAATAAGTATTAGAGATGTGACGAGAGTGTGAACTGGTAGAGAAAAATTAGCTTGGAGGGTTTTCGCCCATGTTTATAACAATCTATAGGTTTTGTTGCTAAATTATGAAAAACAAAACTTATAAAAATTTTATAACTGTTTTCTCTTCCCCAACCCTCCCACATGCGCAAGATTTTGAACTGTCGTATTTCTGTTGCTCCTCTCACCCACCGGTGTAGTATGACCAGGTTAGAAAACTAGTGCCGCTGTAGGTTAGCGTAGCATAGCCATAGGGTAGCTTGCAGAAGATAACCCAAATTTGTAAAAACTATATATACGTAATTTTTATAATGTGAATTATGCTTAAGTGCATTCTAGGCTTAGTGTGTTCCATGCTTTTAATTTCCAGAGGGACCCTCTTACTTGAGGAGGGCTATTTAAGGAAAAACGAATTTTTGGGGGCATCGAATTAAAAGGCCGGAATGGTTATAATATCTACAGAACAGCTAACACCAGATGCATGTCTTCGGCTGCGTTAGGATATATTCGCTGAGGGACAGCACGTGCGTCCGGCTGCTCAACCCGTTTAAGGCGAAGGACAGCGGAAAAGAGAATGAGAGAATTAAAAATTAAATCCTGGCTTATGTGTTTTTATTCCATTTGTATAGGCTTTGCTACAAATCCTTATTGTGCTTTTGTAAGAATGTTTGGCATTTTATTTTACAAAAACACATAATGTACTGGGGTCCTGTAAGTTAACAATGTGCAGAAATTATAGTTTTAAGACACGCCTAGTTGTGCGTACCTGGTTTTTTTTAATCATGATAAAAGCAGTGCCTTCTCCCTTTTTTGTTTACCAACGACAGTATAGGTAAAATGTGTTTAGTAGTTCTTTCCTCCCACTAGATTTGCTTCACTTGTGACTTCTCGAGCTCTAGAAATTTAAGTCAGAGCTGTAATGAGTACTTGAATTAGGTTTTTTTTGGGGGGGTTGGTGTATAATAATGTGTAGTTGAGCACATACATGTCGACGGCACGTCGGAAGTTTTGTAGGGTAAGTCTGGTCATTTAGTCACTCTACCAAGCGGTTAAACGTGGTGCGATCCCACCAAAGACGGGGTACAACTAGTTGTGATGAGAAGTGCATTAAGGTTATCATCGTTCTGAGTAGTCTGAGCGACCACGGAATGTCGCGGTGGGAATTAAGGGATATTTGGAGGGGTAACAATGGGGAGATCAAGGGGGCGCCTTCAGCAAATGTCACGGTGGGAAATACAGAGTTTTGGAAGGGGAGAGAAGCGCTCAACCAGGCGCCTCACACCAAATGTCGTGGTTAGATTTGCACGGTAAGGAGAGGGTGACAATCAATACTCAGGCAACTACAACACGTGTCACGGATAAAGTAGGGGTAGCTCAGTGGGATCTCAAGAGGGTGGCTAACTTACAGGTGACTGAAGACCCGCACGTTTCAAACCACTGGGTAGAGCAACTCACACGGGATGGAAGCCTCGGACTAAGGGAAGTTCCTTAAGGGTGCCTAGCATCTAAAGTACATGACCAAGGGCAAGGTGTCAGTATGACCAGTATGGTCCTAAACATTTACATAATGACCCAACAAGTCTATAAAAATATAGATTTACATGGCTCGAGGAGTACAAATGGTTTAGCCAGACGGCATGCTTACCTGGGACAAAGCTGGTGCTGCCCGATGCATGGTGTTGTCTTGCCGATTTATGATTTACTTTTGGTAATGCTTTTCAAGAATCAGACTGACGCAGGTTCGTGTAGCAGTCCTTCTGGAGTCCCTCGTCCCAAAATCCAGGCGTTTTTAAGGGCGCACTGCTGCTGCTACCTCGGCAGTTCTTCACCTTTTGGGCGAATGTTCTAACCCGAATCAGCAGAATTCGCGCAAGGTTTCTAAGTTGAATGAAACCTGACGCCCAGCAACGACAGAGTGTTTGGACATACATTCTGCGTGTCAGGCTTTTGACTTTTATATTGCAATAATTTCCAACGCTACTGACCGCAAGAACAATGCTACAAAGTTAATAAAGTTATTTCTTGCACCGTGACAATATGTGTGTGTGTGTGTGTGTGTGTGTGTGTGTGTGTGTGTGTTAGTAGAAGTCATCACGGTTCTTCGCACAACTAAGTGGAGAATGTATTCAATATGATTTGTAACAGCTGAAATAATTGAGTGATAATGATGTTGGATCTTGTTAGACGACGGGGTAGGTTATATTGGAGATCCGTAGTATTTAATATATTTAGGTTTTGAAACAATAAATATATCATTGTAGTCCATAAATCGGCGTAATGTGTATGTTTGCATGACATTATAGTTTACATGGGAGAAACCCCTTGGGTAACATACTTATTAACCCATTATACCTGAACTGAAGTAAAGCCATCATATATTTGCCTCAGGGTCTGATGTACTTTTGCAAATTCACAACAGGGCGCTTAATTTAAGGAGAAACTCTCATAAGGACAGGAAAGATATGATTTCGAACAAAGGCTATTGTAGATTTTCTGTGAACCACATTTCTGAATATATAAGCTTATAATCGAACCGAAAAACTCTTCAGAATTCAAGAAACAAAAATATAATGACTAATTAGTCTAATGTGCCCTAAAAGTTTACACAGCACTGGAACCATGACGAGCTTCATGATTGACTGTAGTTACAAAATATAATATATATGATGTTTATGTATAGAGCATAAGACGTTCCTTTGAGTATATTGTGACGTGTTGGTAGCACTGGGGATGCTAGTTTTGGCAACACGGCAGTGTAGGTTGATAACACGGACAGGATGTGACGTGCCGTAAAGGGAGGGGTTAACTTCATAATCGTGGGGTGTGCGAGTAAGTGCCTTCCTCTTTCTGCAAGGCACTGAAAGAGGCAACACGTAGTCAAACATGGCAATCCACGTTGAAACAATTAAGTAAAAGTAATGTGTATATTTCTGTTTAATATAGTGGCCATCCAAAGCTAAAATGGATTGATTATTGAAATAGGTGACCTTACCTCATAATCCCATGTAAGTTAAGTGTGATTACATATATTTCTAATGAATATTTAGGCTCGCCCCTGTCGACATCGTGGTGAATGTGAAGAAATGTAAAGATTCCGGGTTATCTCTCCTTCTACCATCTAAATTTAAGTGTTATTAATATGTGAGGTACGAAAATATGATAATGCATTTGCTCCTGCCTGAATATATTAAAATAATTACAAGATATAAATGCAGCCTTTGGACAATAGGAAATTAATTGTCGTTGATTCTCAATGACAAGTGTTATTTTGCTGCCTCTTGTCAAACCTTGCGATGGGGGGGTCGGTAATTCGTTGAGAGTAATTGTGTATATCACTAGAGAAATCCATTAAAGATGAGGTAGGCTCAATTCTTGTTGAGCAAGGGTATTTTGACGTGATGGATATTTTTGTATGCTACGCAAGACGTTCATAAGCAATAATGTAACTCCGCCACCTAAAGTGTTAGTAAAATATAAAAGATTGAGATAAGCTAAATATGGAATAATACCGGAAATCTCATGTTGACCTCTGTTGTGACTGACTTATGGTTCGATTCTCTTTGAGAGAAGAAAGCTTTCTCTTGTTAATTCAGATGGATGTTTTTAGATTGGTGGGTTAAAATCTCGCTGATTGTAATAGTGACATGCGTATGAAATAAATCTGGTGGGTTTGATTCTCAGGGTAGCAGCAATGTAACCTCTGAATTGACATTCGGCACGCGTAAACACAATATCTACTACCCTAAGCGACGGTTAGTCATGTTACATATCGAATATCTCTAACGTTTACTGAGAAGTTCATTACTCTAATCACATATGACTTACGAGAGCGACACCGAACATTTTGTAGAAAATCAAACAGGGATGAGCTTTAAAAATTAAAATGATTTTATTGTTTTTCAAAATATTCGCCTTTAACATCTATACATTTTGGCATTCGATGTACCAGTCCTTAAAGTAATGATGTCAGTCTTTCTTAGGCACCTCAGAAAACAGTTTTTTATAATATTCCACTGCTTCATCTGATGAAAAAGTGATTCCACACATTTTATCTTTAATCTTTGGAAACAAAGAGAAATCATAAGATGCTAGGTCACGGCTGTATGTTGTAGGGTCCATGATGCTGACCTTTAGGGCATCAGACACTCAGTTGTTAGTTTTGCTGTATGCGACAATGCGTCATGATGTAACATTATTTTTCCTTGTGGGCGTTTTTCCTGAAGTTTCACAAAAGTTTGCTGTAAGCAGACATTTGTGTACCAATGGGTGGTAACGGTACATCTATCTCCTAATGCTATAGTAGCAATATTGATCGTTTTAGAAAAAAACTAGCAATCATCTTCCTACCGGCACTGTGAATTCATCGGATTTTGTAGGCTTAGGTTCTGTTCGAAAGACCCATTGAACCGATTCACCTTTCTTTTCAGGATCACGACAATAAATCCAAGGTTCATTACGAGTAACGATATTCCAAACCAAATTTGAAGCACGGCCTTGGGATTTTACTAACGTTTTTCTGCACCGATCAATACGTTGTTATTTTTGATCGAGAGTCAGTTTATGTGGAATTCATAGACAACAAAGTTTTCTCACGGCTAACTGTAGATGTAAAATGTTCGGGATTTCATTCATTGCAATGCCCAATGTTTCCCGAATAAATTCATGAGATATCCATCGATCTTCTGCAAGCCTTGCTCGAACAGCGGCAATATTTATAACTGTAGCAGCAGTTTTTGGGTGTACTTTACGAAATTCACCAATAAGAAAAAACCGATCTCTTAAATTCGCTTTTCCAATTATAGATTCTTGTCTTAGATGGGGCTTCTTCGCAAAATGCATTTCTAAGTCGATCTTCACACTGTTAAGGCGTTAATGACGATTTAAAATCGTAAAAAACCATAACCCGGAATAGTCAAATTCATTTTTGGTGAACAGAAAATCTTTAAGTGATGATAATCCACAAGCTATTAGATCAAATCGAACCAACTACACGGCAATGAGCTTGCAAAACATTGGGAGGCAGCTGTCAAATATAAACAAATTTCTTTTATTTTTTAGAAACATGATATTCAAAAAAATTAGCACTGTAATAGTAATATGTGTATCAAATAAGCCCGGTAGGTTCAATTCTCAAGATAGCAGCAATGTAACCTCTGAATTGACATTCGACACATGTAAACACAATATTTGCTACCTTAAGTGACGGTAAAAATATAAACAATAAAAAAGTTAGTCATGTCATGTATATATCAAATAACGCTATCGTTTTAGAAGTTCATTACTCTAATCACATATGACTTATTTGGCTTTTGGTTCGGTTCTCAATGATTGTCATGAGAAATACGAGCTAATTAAGCTAATTAAGAGCCAATGGTTGACAAAAGGATAAACAATTAGGATACCATACATGTATATACATGGATAATAAATTATTAGGTTCAACACTGGATATCTTCCGGACGTCTTATCATGTCAAAAAGGGGGTTAGGTTTCTCATTTAAAATGTTATCGATCTAAAGATGTTGGTTAAAATTAGAAAAAATACAACTAAATTTTAAGTTTTAAAATCCGAATCTTTATCCCTCTATGAAAAATACATCGCAAAATGTAATTATGTGAATACTGTTCACGGCGAGATTTTTCTAGGATTGATTTTAGCTCTGGATATCTCGGTTTCGAATCTCACGCCTTTATTTAATAGCTACAATGTTTATTGTGACTCTGTATAAATGTTTATTGTACTTTGATATAACAGCAGAGAAGGGTGCCGAAAAAAACAAGCCAGAACCTTCAATAATTCCGTTTATTGAGAATATGTGTATATATACCAGGTTAGTCAGCTGCCCCTATT
This sequence comes from Deroplatys truncata, assembly GCA_030765065.1. NCBI lineage: Eukaryota > Metazoa > Arthropoda > Insecta > Mantodea > Mantidae > Deroplatys > Deroplatys truncata. Next base: position 423,868,612 of record CM060990.1, read on the forward strand.
TGTTTTTGAATTTGTGCAGCGTGCTAAGCGACATATGTGACTTACGCCTTTCTTGAATGCCTTCTAATGGCTGATTTGCATAACAGTTTATAGAGGTGGAAGATAACTTAGTGCATAAGTAGTTTACGGAATAGGATGTAATCGCCATGTATGTCGATTCCAAAAACATCCCACCCTGACACTGGGAGCTGCAGCAGCTTTTTTAGCTGATTTTACAAACTTTTATTCTTCACACACCTTTGAAAACGACCCTGAGGGAAAAACTTATCACATGCATCGATTGACAAAACTATTTGAAAACAAAATGACAGATCTACGCAGTGCGACCAATTGGATTTAAGCCGTCAGCCAACAAAGGTTCGTTGTACAGCCTTGTCAAAAAATGCTAAGTATTAAGTAGATAATTTCGCTTCTGTCACAAACTATAGCATATTTCAGATCATACGTAATTGGAATGACTGATGCAGTTTATTTGTTTGAGTTAAAACTACCAAAACGAGCTCTAAACACTATGTGAAGCTGCAAAATCGTGTAAAGATTCGAGCTAAGGTCTGAGTTCTGCAATTATTTATTCGTATAGGAAGCCCAGTTCGCAAGGCAGCACGGGCCGAATGGTATTATCATGATGCTTTACCATGTGCCACTTCAGTTCGTGTTCAAATCCTTCGGGTTAAGTCAAATGTTTTATTACCTTTTGATTTATCTGTTTGGACCTACAATTTAATATTTTGATGAAAAGAACATTTTATAACATTATAAGTGTGTACAAAATAGAGTAATCGCCATATTTTCCACTGACAAGTGGATAATTTATACTTCGTAGTAGGTATTTTATTCTGCTCGGTATTATGCTTGGTCATTTAGCCAAGTTTAAAACACTTCACGTATGCAAAGTGGCTTTAGCTATTTGCGCCTGTGTCAGTGTTTAGCGTGAATAAACTCTCCATTTTCTACTGAGTATTTTTTAAACCTTTCTACGAGACAGGGCTGCTGTCGTAACGTATACAAACGACGCGTATGTTGACGTGCTGTTAATCTATGGAGAAGCAAGGTGTAATGCACTGTTAGCAAAGCGACTGAATGAAGAAGGTTTCCAGGAAGGAGGGGACCTACTGCAGACACTTTTCGAAGGGTTGAAAGACGCCTTCGTGAAACAGGATGATTTGGAAGAGCACCACCTGCTCGCGATGCTCCAGTAACCTCTGAAGGCGATGAAGGAGCTATGCGAAACGCAATATAAAACAATCCACATACCAGTTCAAGGACCATAGCACAAGATCTGCTCATAAGTCTAAGTCGGTCCTCAGTGAAGCGCATGTTGCACCATAATAAATACCATCTACAACTACACCAGGATCTCCATGGACGCGACTTTCAAGCCCGAGTGATATGGAGCACCACCACACTGGTCACTGGTTGCAAGGAATCACTTACATAGAAAATATCCGCAAAAATGGATTGGCAGAGTTTGCCCAATTGTATGGCCCCCCTAGATCACCTGGTCTCACCCCTCTGGATTTCTTTCTGTGGAATCATTTAAAGGAACGGGTCTACGGTCAAGAACCGCAAAGCCAAAATCATCTACGGGCATTCATACGTAAAGAATGCAAGTAGATTACAAGGCGCATGTTACAGCATGCAAGAAGGTCTCTCCGGCAACGTACCCAAATGTGCATTGATGAAGGGGGTCGTCATGTTGAACATTTACTTCGTTGATGAAATCCAGGCTATTTAACAATTTATTGTGCTGTTTACCCGTGAACTTAGCACATTTAGACTCCTTTGTTAATGGAAGAAGTAAATCATAAGACTTAAACATGAAAAGAATAGATTTAATAGCGTCGACATGCGCCCAAAAGAATGAAAACCAACTACGCAACATATTTACAACACCAGATACAATACAGATTATTAGGGTAAACGTGATCCATAATTATTATATGATTGTAATTCTTATGTCTTCGGCTCACAGGAGAGCAAATAACAAAAATAAATAAATTAGTATACTAAAATATAGAAAATAAACACAAGGAGAAAAAAGAAAAAGAACCAGAATAATTTGATGTAAATATTAGATTCGAGCCTCCAAAGCTAACCCTTACTGCATTATATGCCGTCAGTTTAACCCACTCGGTCAGAACATACACGTTCCGTTATCTTCTCCGGGAGAACATTCCTCTACCTCCTTGCAAGCATCATATCCATGAAACGCCGTCTTTGTTAAGACTTTCGCAGCTCCTTGGCTCATTCAAGCCTTTAATCATTAATGGTGGTTGCGTATATACCGAATAAAAGGGCAGAGCTACAATAACAGTTGGTTTGCTAAAAGGGTCAATGTTTTCACATTAGACTATAAACTGCGGATTGCATAGATACGAATACCTAGGGGCAGCTGACTCACCTGGTATATACTCACCTACATAATGCGGTAGTTCCAAATATCATTGTAACTCACATTTTGAAGATTTTGAGTTTATCGTATATACATAACGGTACTACAGTCCTCTATCAGTGGTATAAAAATTAGCAGAATCGAATAAACCGTTTCGGATCTACAAAGGTCTTTTTTATTATTGTAACCAGGATTTAAAGGTTATCTACCGTGAAAACTATTGTATGTCACACACAATACTCTTCTTTGCAGAAAGTGTAGATGTCGATACACTAGCCTCATGGAACTTAATTGTGTCTGTATGTGCATATTGCTTATGTATGTTTAGTTGCCAGCCCTGAGTCAATGCAGAGAGCGAGAAAGCTTTGAAGATGGAGCGAAGCAGAAGAATGTTAAATCTTCGAAAGAAAATGTATAAAGAATACAGAGAAAATGAACAAGGAGTTTGACCTTTTACTAGTATTATAATAAATTATATTTTTAAAATACATTTATATTTACTTTATAGTCATGCTAGACTATTAAGCAAAGTTCTCGAGCCGGTAGAGTAAAGAGGCTAGAAGAACAGACGGGATTCCGTGCGAGCGTTTCGTGTAACTACAAGATGACCAAATTGATCTAGCAATATCAGTTCAGGTTTGCCAACACTGGACTTCTATAATGACTACAGGCATGGCAACACTTCTTTTTCCGAAGCTCGCAAGATTTCATTGTACTGTTAGCTCTATTTAGTGCTCTTGTGACTGCGGACGTTTTACCCTGCATTTGATAATTATAATAAGAATATTGATCGATTTAATTTTCAGTCATCAGATTTGATTATTGTATGTTGTAATTGTATGCAAATAATAAGTCTGAGCACAGCATAAACACAAAATATACAATTTAATTTTTCCACCATAGGTAAAACGTTTATATTAATTATTGTAAGAGGGAGCAAGGTACTATTTGCCTTCTCTTCAAACCTTGATAATGGGGAAAATATAGAAGACCAAGTCAGAAACGTAGTTTCAACTGGCAATGAAGACTTTGACTCGGATGACTCAGTAAAGCATTCAGAGTTTGTTCTACAAAATAGAACCTCCGTAAGCTCATCCGATTCCGACGAAGATATGGTAGTAATCTACGAGGGCTGATCAACAAAGACTGAGACTGATTTTTTTCACAGATGTTTATTACTCCAATTCAATGTTTACACGATCTTTTTCAAAGTAGTCCCCTCCTACTTCAATGCACTTTTTATAACGTCTCTGCCAGTCCTTGAACACGTGCTGCAGACCATTCTTTTTCAGGTCCTTGAGAATCGCCTCACTTTTCTTGAGCACTGCTTCAGAGTTCTCAAATCGAATACCCCTAAACTTTGCCATTAGTGATGGGAATAAAAAAGTCACAGGGTGCAAGATCGGGGCTATAAGGTGGATGTGGTGTACAGATAATGTTGAATCGAGCCAGAAACTGCATGACTTGATTTGCGACGTGAGGCCGTGCATTGTCATGATGAAGTCGCCACCCAGTCCGAGAAAGCTCTGGTCGTTTCTTTGCAATGTGCTTCCTCAGTGTAGCCAATACTGACGTGTAGTATGCTGCTGTAACAGTAGTGTGAGGGGGAACTGCATGCTGGTAAATCATTCCATTGTGGTCAAAAAATGTGATCACCATCACTTTCCCTGCAGATTGAACAACTTTTGCCTTTTTGGGTGTTGGAGAACCTGGCGATTTCCACACTGTACTGGCTTGTTTTCTTTCAGGATGATAATGATGCAGCCAAGACTCATCACCGGTGATAATCGATTTAAAAAATGCATCCCCTCCATCAGCAAAGAGACGCAGCACCACACGGCTTGTCTCCATTCGCACAGCCTTTTGTTCGGGAGTCAACAGACGTGGCACCCAACGAGCACAAACTCGGGTAATATGGAGATGGTCGTGCATAATTGTAAACACACTGCCATATGAAATTCTCAACACTTCACTGAGGTTACGTAATGTTATACGCCGATCCTCTCGGACAATCACAGCAGCTGTGTTGATGTTGACTTCAGTCACAGCAGAAACCGAAACACCAGGCCCACCTTGCTTAACACTGACAAGTCGGCCTTCTTTGAAGTCCTTGAACCACCTAAACACTGTTGCACGAGGTAGTGCATCTTCACTGTAAGCTTGCTTCAGCTTTTCATAAGTTTCGTTGGCTGTATGGTTTAAACGAAAACAGAATTTGATTGCGCTGTACTGCTCCTCTCGCGTCACCTCCATTGTCTGGTAGGCGAAATGCACGTAGGGTCTACAAAATAGAGCATTACTATCAACCTACCAATACGAGAGTGCTGCCGCCTACCAACATTATACATAAAAACCCGCTCTTTTCAAATATTTATGTTACAGATACGAAACTATCGCGGAAGCTACAGGAAAAAATCAGTCTGTCTTTGTTGATCAGCCCTTGTATTTCATACAACATTTTACCTTTGCATTTCTTAGCACATTTGGTTCTAAATGAAGGAATTCATTAAAAACCGCATGAATTGTTTTTAAAATACTAACAGTTCCTACTGAAAATAATAATCCTATATATGGGTGCTCTTTGTGTTACAGGTGCAACATAGAAAAATCAGGATGGCAGCCAATAATCCCGCAATGAAAAGCATTTGCACAGATACAAATTTGCAGCAACTTCTTAATGCCTCACATACTGTTCCTTAGAAGATCCTGTGCTAATTTCTGCACAGGAAGATATTACAGTACCGTCATAGCTATGTATTTTTGGCATGGTTATTGAAATTTAATTAACTGATAATAATATATATCAATTGTTTTATTTATTTTTCTTATATGAAGTCAGATATTCAAAAAATGTCATAAGAAACTATGTCTAAAGAAAACCCAAAGAATAGACCGAGAATTCCTGCAAAAAAAAGCCAGTCCTGGTAGGAAGTGGGAAAAAATGAATTAGGTTGGAAAGTCAATATTAAAAAATGGAAAAGGCAAGAAGTCTCAGAATTCATTACAGATTCTGAAAAAGTAGTATAAGCAAGGCAGATGGGTCCAGGTTGTGTCTCCGGTTGCAGATATGGCTGCAAAAATAAAATCAACTTTGAGGACATTGAAAATGCTTTCAAATGATTCTGGAGTATTACACAGCACACAAGAAAGTGGGATTACATTACAAATAATCTAACTAGAATTCAAAGAAAAAGAGTAACTGCCCACTAAGGCACTCAAAAGTCTACATTGGTTTACACTTTACCTGTAGGCAAAGAAGGTGATGTTCAAGTGTGCATAACCATGTTTCTTCGTTCCCTTGGAATAAATGGCATGTGGAGGGTAATGACCGCTTTGAAGAGGCTTGATTTTGGAACAGGTATAATTTCCCCAGATAAGAGAGGAAAACATAAAACACGTGGAAATGCTGTAAAGTGTAAAAGGATTCCATACGCCAGCATGTTTGCTCATTTCCAGTTATAGAACCTCACTGTTAGAAAGGATTTTTCACGAAAATGCTTGGATGGTGAACTCCCTTTAGCAAAAATGCATACGGTATACAAAGAATGGATCAAAGAAAACACTGGTGTATATGTTACAGAAAGGCAGCATAGGGAAGTATTTAACAAGGGTTTTTTTAACACAGGATTTTTCACGAAAATGCTTGGATGGTGAACTCCCTTTAGCAAAAATGCATACGGTATACAAAGAATGGATCAAGGAAAACAATGGTGTATATGTTACAGAAAGGCAGCATAGGGAAGTATTTAACAAGGGTTTTTTTAACACAGGATTTTTCACGAAAATGCTTGGATGGTGAACTCCCTTTAGCAAAAATGCATACGGTATACAAAGAATGGATCAAAGAAAACAATGGTGTATATGTTACAGAAAGGCAGCATAGGGAAGTATTTAACAAGGGTTTTTTTAACACAGGATTTTTCACGAAAATGCTTGGATGGTGAACTCCCTTTAGCAAAAATGCATACGGTATACAAAGAATGGATCAAAGAAAACAATGGTGTATATGTTACAGAAAGGCAGCATAGGGAAGTATTTAACAAGGGGTTTAATATTGCCTTATTTTTGCCAACAAAATCAACGTGAGGAATGCAACACATTTAGTACTGCAGTGAAAATTTAAAAACTGACTTACGAGAATCTTACAGCACTTACATGAAGAATAAATGCATTGTTCGGGAAATGAAAGATCCTGATAAAATAAGAGCTCAATTAGATAAAAGTATATGTGTGGCAGTTTTTGTCTGCAAAAAATACTTCAAAGGCCTCATGCTGAGGTCAGCTTCTTTTATTATATAAGAAAGTATTCTACCTACAATTTCACCATGTATGATTTGGGTGAAAATACAGAATATTGTTTCATGTGGCATGAAGCAATAGCTAAAAGAGTCTGCAATGAAATCGGTAGCTGCATATTAAAGTGGATAGAAAATAATATGGAACTAAATCAGTATATAAAAGAAAATTTGTGTTTTATTCCGACAACCGTTATCGATAGAACAGAAATCGTTATTTATTTGCCCTTTATTCACATATGTGTGAAAAGTTTGACATTGTCATTACTCATAAATTTCTAGAGAAGGGACAGACACAACGTGAAGCAGACTCAATGGATGCATTGATAGAAAAAAGAAAGAAGGCTTAAACGTTTACACACAAGAACGATGGATAATAGTAGTGAAAATGGCCAAAACAAATGGAAAAACTTACGGGGTGACCGAGATAAATCAAAATTATTTTAAGAATATAAAATCCCTTATCACAGACCGAAAAGAAAATTGGAATTTGACAGAACAAAATGAAAAAGTACAATGGGCAAAAGTCAAACAAATCAAGGCTCAGCCTCAATCACAAAAGAAACTCTACATAAAATAAAATCATTTTGATGAACAAGAACGCTGTGTTGACTTGCGACGGAAAATGAGAGGTAGATAGATTTCATGGAAGGAAATTAGCCTAAAATTAGTGTACACCGCATCTCTTGCTTTCTCCGAGGCAAAATTAAAGGATATGTTGTCCCTGTGCAATGAAAAGTATGTTGCGTTCATATATCATGGATTTTACAGAGCACTTACTGTAACTGAAAGCACTGAAATGTGTGATAGCGATTTGGAATATTATAAACGGTGGTTAATGATTGCTTTGAGATTGATGAGCTGTTTCCTGTCAAGATGCTTTGTCAATTATATCCTTTTTTCAGTTACTAGCTTTAGTGAGATATTTATATTTCTTTTTATACGTGTAATATAATGTATGCGACTTACAATGGTGTTGTTTGGACATTTAGTCAGATTTGCAGTATTGTAAGTGATGGTGACCCTTTTTAGAACGTAACTGTCAACTGTCTGTGTATAGCATGTACAGAGCAAGTATTTTCAATAACAAATATGTAAAAAACATTGGCTTTATTAAAACAAATAGATTTTTCACATTCGTCCAGACATGAAATTAATTCTCCTGAAAAGTTCTCCTTTGTCAGTTACAATGATAATGTTGGCAACCATCGAATGGCTGTGATCATGTTCAACCTCGTAACCTAAGTCACTGCTAAAACCTTACCCAAATCAGTAGACATTGATCAGGTACCTATATTGGCTCACCAAGCCTCTGCAGCTTTTCTCATTTATGCTTTCTAATGATGTAAATAAAGCTTAATTTTCGGAAAGTCATTTACATAGAACCAACTTAGAGTCAACAGTCTGTAAGCTATCTTAAAGTTCTGTTCTAAATCGTGCGTTATACAGAATTAAATTATTAACGGAGACAAAGATATAAACAAACAGTTATAACCACGGGAGATCGAATCCCGCTTTCTAGTATGGAAAGCAGAAATGTTAATCACTGTAATACAGCACAGTGCTACGAAGTATTACACCATATACGATATTCTTGATGTAGGCTACTTACGCCACAAATGCCAGGCTGTGTACATTACTAGTCGCTCTGTTGCTCTCGTGGTTAAAACAGAACGCGAATGTCGTCCTCCGTGGTGTAGTGGTTACCATGCTAGCCTTCAGTTCCCGAGGTCGCTGGTTCAAATCCGACAGAGGGCGATGGATCGTTTCGGGCAGAAAAACCCTTAGCATGGCTTCCTTCTGAACGGAAGTAAAACCGTGGTCCCGCGCCGTAGGTTTACGGCACGTAAAAGAACCTCAAGCCTGATAAAGAGGCCTCTGAGTAAAATTACCGGTCTTTCACGCCAAATATAGTATGGAATGCTAAGGACGACAGCAGTTAAAGAGCGTTCATAAATAAAATTCAATTTAATTTCATTTTTTCAGAACACGAGCATTCGACGTGACTAGGAAGAGATCCTCCACGGGCGATGCAGGGTGAGCGGAAAAATAACACGAGTGCCAGCGATCATACATCAAGCGAGAGTGGAAAACTCGAGCGCCAAAACCTGTTGAGATCGCTCGTTTGTAGTCCTCTACTATCAACATTGAAACGCGGTCTGATATTCTGCTGTTCAACGGTTTTGCCAGACAAATTTTTAACGTTCCATGTTTGTGTTATTCATTATAGCACTGAATATGTTTTTGCATTATACATTGAGTTTGAGGAGTTTACTGAGAACTGTTGTAGCGGAAAGCGGGTAAGGCAGAGTTTACCCGGCATACACTTAAGTTATTTATTCGCTAATAATAAAGAGAAAATAGTAGCTATTAATAGCAGTGCTAAAAGATATTCACTTCCGATATAAAAACTGAAATAAAGAAAATTGAGTGGTAGCGCGAAGCATGTTTTTTCAAAGGCCTGGGCATAAACTTCCACAAAATAGTGTGGTTAGATGAAATGGAGATGCTCTTAGTAGATATCCTCTTCCATAAATTAACGCTATTGTAAAGTCAGAGGAAGAAATCTCTAAAGAAAGAAAGAAAGAAAGAAAGAAAGAAAGAAAGAAAGCAGAGATTGTGGAAGGAAATGCACGAATATCCTATAGGAGGGCATTGAAGTGATAAGATCCGCCCGAAGAATATGAATAATAAATAATAAATCATAATAAGTATATTAATAAGCATCTAATCAAAATAAGGAGGGCAATACCAATATGAGGAAAGAATAAAGGAGAACATTAAGAATTAGAAAAGGGGGAAAGAAAATCATAACGAGAGAAATAAAGTAAAGATTAGATATTAATTAATAATCAGAAAGTGAAATAAAATGTAGAAAACGTGTATTTGAGAACGAAGAGACTTGGTGAAAAACCGTGAAAGGTTGAAAATTGAGCAACGTACAGGAAGAGGGACATTAGTAAGCGATAAGTCACAATAGGAGCCGAGTAGAGCTCTCAGGATGCGAAGACAATGGGCCGGAAACCGAATTCAGTCAAGCGCACAGAAAATTCACTCTAGCGAATATAAGTTGTTACTGGGAGACGCGAACGAGGCTCGGACGATGAAAGTAAGATCCAATGGAAGACGAGGAAAAATTCAGAGAGATAGCCAATAAAACTTAATAAAAGTCACGTGCATAGCAAAAAGATAGTTCGAAACTAGAAAAGAGGCGTGAAATAGAAAATTATCTATGACAGAGAGCAACTTTCAGACGTGTGTAAGATGAATACTTCGTGTCGAACCGTAGGGTAGAGAAGTTGACTTTGCGTCAGAACGAAGGGGAGAGAAGATGAATACTTTGTGTCGAACCGTAGGGTAGAGAAGGTCACTCCGTGTTGTGCAGTGAGGGAGAATAAGATAGATGTAGGAATTCAAAGTACTTTATATCAGAGAGGGAAACGGTGCAGATGTCTACGAGTAGTTATTTATGTATGGGAAAATTAGTTTAAAGGAAACGTGAGTAAAAAGGTAGCTAGGACATGACTAAAAGTTAAGTCATTAAAGTAACATTGTAACGTCTTTAACTTCGAAAAATACTTAAGTAAGGCTAATGCATGGAAACAATAGCAGGGGATGACAGGAGAAATCGCGTCTTGTGTGAAAGGGTATTCGGACGAGGACAACAGTGTGGATCTTCAATAAACGGGCCATCTGAGAGGAGAACAGTGAGCTTCATTCATCTCCCATACACACACTCCCTGAGGTAAGAGTTTCCAAAATCCATATTCCTCTACCTGAGTAGCCGGCAGCAACATTAATCCTCCCGAATTACCAAAACTGCACCAAGAACTGATCATAATACCTTTTTTCCCTTTTTAAACCCCGCTACAGCATCAAGGTATTCAAATAACGCTTGAAAGGTTAAAGTTGTAGGCTTGATCAGAGTTTAACGAATCAAGAATCTCAGTTTATGGGTCAGGTATTTCAGGACTATTGCAGATTATTTCAAATTAAGTAGCTGCACACAAGTGTTGATCACCCAGAGACGAATGGAAGTTTAGAAACATCACACAAGGGTTATTGTCAAATATTTGCAACATTTTGGAAACAAGTTGGAAACTGATTGGGATAAATGCAAACCTTTTTGCAAGCTTTGCGTATAACACTACCCCTCATACTGTAACAGAATGAATTGTTATTTGACAAAAAGGCAAATATTTAAGGGATATTTCAAAGTGTGCCTCAGCAATTCTGTAATTACAGTGACTTAATAATGGAAGTTAAACAGAAATTCCAGGTAGCATGGCAAGAAGCAAGGTCCAATTTACAGGGGCGGAAAGAAAAATAGTGTGAAAAAATTAGTGAAAATATAAAAGCAAGTATCACAAAGAAGATTTGGTGTTAGTATACAGGGTGGACCATTTAAGTTGAAACTGTACAATATCTCCAAAACTAAGCGTTGTAGGAAGAGGTTTCTTGAATAAGAATTGTTTGGTATTATGGAGGAAAGTAAATGGCATTAGTCGTGTTTTATTTGGGGGAGGTTGTAATGGTTATTTTAGGGACTATTACATTTTTTTAAAATGAAAACCTATTTTGTTATGTTGTATTCTCATTAGAAATAAAAAACTGAACAACATTTGTATAAATCACTTTGCAATTATTGTTCTTGCACCTCCGTAAATAACGAAAATTCTGAATGCCTGTGTAGGTACTAAGAGCGCAATGAACGGTTGGACCAGGGTTGCTCAGCCCTGCAGCGCGTGCTCGCTTCCCCAACACATGTTATTTCCCCCTATCAGTGACCAAGGCAACGAAAGACAGACCTAGTGGTCAGAGGCGGATGGCACGGAGTAGGAGTACCATGTCAACAGGGTATACGTTCCACATTGAATGGGAGGATGAATATTTTTGCTTTCGATATGAAGACGATAAAGCGCCTGATTTGAAAGAAGTCTTTATGGTACGTCTCTCTACAAAATATTAGGCGACATTTTCGTAGGTACCACCGAAGTGAATATGGTAAACACATCCTTTCAGGTATGTAATAATTAGCGTTGTTATTTTTCATTTCAATTAATTAGTGCAATTATCTGCAGATGGATGCTACTAGCATTTAGCACATCTTTGTTCCAGGTGAAGCTAGATCTCAACAACTGAAAGAAATGAAAGCATATATCGTTATGACCCTAATGTTCAGCATGCCATACAGCTTTCCTATAAGCTGGCGGAAGTTACTGGGAAAATATGAAGCCACTTAGCGAAGGCAAATTTATCAAACAATACTTGCTAGTTGCTGCAAAAGAATTATGTCCCAATTTAGTGGATTTATTTGCATCAGTCAGTTTCTCTCGAGGTACAGTAACGAGGCGCATGGAAGAATTGGGTTGTGATTTGGAAAAGCATTTAAAGGACAAAATAAGATCGCTAACATTTTTTTCTCTAACCTTGGACGAATCGGTGGACAGATCTGACGAGGGGGATTGTATTTCTGAGGGGAGTTGATAATGAATTAAATAGTATGACGGAAATGTTAGATATAGTGTCCCTTAAAAGTACAACTTGTGGAAAAGACGTTTTCAACGCTGTTCATGATGTTGCAAACAAAATTTGAGCTTCCATGGGACAAACTCGTGAGTGTTGCGACCGACGGAGCACCTTCTGTGAAAACACGAGAAAATGGTTTCATTGGCAAGTTGAGTAAGTCTTTATAACATAGCAATATTTAATCTGACTTTTTACCTATACACTGCATAATCCATAGGGGGGTTTTATGTCCAAGTCCGTTACGTTAAATAACGTCACGCCAGTTGCAAAATGCGTCAATTTCATTAGATCAAGTAGCTTTCGGCATAGACAATTTCAAAATCTCCTACAAGAGCTGGGTACGGAATTTTCAAAATTACCGTACTATTGTAATGTCAGGTGGCTCATTAGGGGACCCACATTAAATTTAATTAAATTAAATTGAGTTTTACTTATGGACGCTGTTTAACTACTATGGTCTTTAGCGTCCCATTCGATATTGGGCGTGAAAGACCGGAAATTTTGCTCAGAGGCCTCTTATCAGGCTTGAGGTTCTTTTACGTGCCGTAGATCTATGACACGGGACCACCGGCTTTACTTCCCTTCCGAAGGAAGCCATGCAAAGGATTTTTACGCCCGAAAAAATCCATCGGCCTCCGCCGGGTTTGAACCCGCGACCTTGGGAACTAGAGGCTAGCACGGTACCACTAGTCCACAGAGGACGACGGACCCATATTAAGATGCTTCTTTCAACAACGTCAGGTAATAACTGAATTTATGAAAAACAAAGTAAGCATCCCAATTTAAATGCTAACAATTATATGTTCATACAATTTTGCAGTTTCTTTCGACAGTCTCACATAATAACTGTTTTATATTATTGTTTCACGGAAATGAAATTCTTAAATTGACACAACACGAATGGTTATGACCTGGCGTTTTCAACGGATCCATTTGATTATTTCGATAAATTCAATGCACGCTTGCAGGATACAAATCAAAACATAGTGTGTTTAGTTGACACCGTGAACACATTTATGGCACAATTGTGATTGTGGGAAGGACAACTGGTAGTTGCAGATTTATACCATTCCAAGACCGTAAAATTTTTTCTCAGAAAGAAGGGTGGGAATTGTTTAAATCTTTGCCCTGCGTTAGATATCCGAGATTACGTTGTTGATTTTTTTCTGCATTTAGTTTAATGGAAGTCTTTGGCTCCACTTATATTTGGAACAAGCATTAACAAAAATGAACTACATTAAAAGTGTAAGAAGATAAATGACAATGAAATTGCTTATCTTTTTAAGACTGTGCACTTCATCTTTTGCAAAAAATATTGAAGATGGAAAACGTAAATGTACCAAAGAAATCATCCTCAGAAACATCATGTGGGTTAATCAGGAGTAAAATATGAATGTGTACGCTCTTGATTTCCTGTACGTAAGAATGACACCGCAGTGCTGCCACTGGAACTCAGCAACCACGATAAATGCCTCATTCTGTCGCAGCGGGTGGAAGGAGGTGATTTCAACCTTCCCTTTCCTGCTTATACTTGAGCACCGCTGAGTTAAACCATCCATGGATGGTTATTTGAGGGTCAAGTTACATTTCGTAATTGGGGGCAAACATCTTTTATTTTGTTTCCTTATTCTTCATCACAAAATAAACAGCTTTTTAAAAAACCATTAAGTGTACAGGGGTAAAACAATCAAAGTGCACTTTTGGCGAAATTTGAGATTCTGGTACCAATGGATTCTATGCATATAGTACTACATTTCAACAGCTTCATACATGAAAAAAACCACATGTAGTCCATACAAAATCAGCATAGAAAAAAGGTGTCCAGGGGAAAAACAATCAAAGTCCTCTGTGAAATGGAAAAATAATCACAGTCCATATACATTTTAAATGGAAGTAATTTTGTTCTACTTTAGGAGAGTTTATTGTTTTAAATGTTGATCAGCTTGGGTGCTATAAATGTGTGACATACCTATGCATTGTTGTGACTTATATTTTTACTGGTAACAAACTGCATTGTTGTTGAATGCAGTCTATTTTACTGGTGAATAGAGAGGCAGTTTACATTTCGACATGGAATCAAGTGATGAAAATGTTATCGCTGTTCATCAGAGTAGAGCAAAGAAAAGACCTAAACATGACAGACCTCATGATGCGAGTTAACGCATAAGAGTGAGGAGTCATGTTCCTGGTGAAGATTGCAGATGCAGAAAACAGTGTTTCACGAAAGTTTCAAAACACAAACGTGATGTATTAATCCGTGATTTCAATTTACTTGGAAATAAGAACATACAGAGTGCACACTTGTGTTCACTAATTTAGACTTCGCCTGAGAAACGAAGAAGATAGCAATCTCAGAGACCACTCTTACTCCTATAAGGTACGTGTACAGAGGGACGGAAAAGTTATTGAAACTCCAGTTTATTTCAAAACCTTTATGAGTGTGAATGGTATAACAAACTAGAATATGTTAACAATTAAGAAATCTCTTTCTACTACTGGTCATACTCCTATTGACCGGCGAAGTACTCATTCTACTAGACCCATGAAAAAGACAGCTGAGGTTGTTGAAAATGTAATGCAACATATCAGTTCCCTTCAAGGCCGTCCTTCTCATTATAGCCTTGTAGCGGGAAATGGTTGTTGGGCACTATTTGTAGCGGGAAACGGTTGCTGGACGCGGGAAATCGTCGGTCCTTGGGTTGATGCTATCTGCTGCAGCGTTGTTCCTCGGCTATGGATGTTCGTCGGCTGTTGCGTTTTCCCTATATATATCTAGCTCTTGGTTCTCAGGGTTATCGTTGGTGAGGCAAATTAAAAATATATTTCATTTCCCTTAATAAGTGTAGTTTATTAAGGATTTAAATATGTATGGGCAGCTAGCTTTTCCCATTATTCCAATCCCACCACTTTAAATAAGTCAGGAGCCTAACTATCTGTACACACATTCCCACTCGTATGTACACACGTGCATCTGTCGCTAAGAGCGTAACACTTCGTGTCGACGAAAATTCTAGAAGATTGAGAGAGGGTTCTGGGGCCTTGTTTTCCCTTATATATCTGAGGCTAGTGACGATCAGCTCTGCTTTTCAAAATGTGACGACGTTTCTAATTGGTCCTCAGACCGCGTTACCTTAACATGTATGAGAATATGTTACTCCAAATTCGTGCGCTTACGCGTCACTCTGGCGCGTTGTGAAGCGAGTTCAATGGGTGATATAAATAAAAACAAGCAAAAGCTTGTGAGCTGTAGCTCCAAGCAAGTTGAGAAACGAGCATCAGGTCGTGATTTGGTATAAATAAAAATTCCCCTCTTCGATGAGCTATTGCTATCACCTACCAAGCTTTTGCTCAGTGATCTTCACCACGACACATCATCTGAGTAAACAAACACGCCCATTATTTGTCAGGAGGCGATTTAATTCTTTACTGCACCTAAATATCCATATACTCATTCATGTTAATCATACTGTCATTTACGAAATCTAATAGACATGCAAATTTTAAATAACACAATTATAATTAAAGATTTCGCAAATGAAACAGACATTGAGATTCACCCAATTTTTAACAGATAATGCTCATCCCCTTTTCTAAAGAAAATCCCTCATTTCCTTATTTGATAGTATTACAAACGTGTCACCAACTGATATATTGAAAGTAGATTATTTGTAATTCTGTTTTTGCACCTTTATATGGATATCCTCTGCATCTATATAAAATATCACTACGTAATCCGTAGAGTGTATAAGATGTTATCATGGATTAAAGTTAAACTGGATTAAAGAGTTTCATTTGAAAGTTAAATTTAACTTTGGTTTTAATTGAAATTCTTTAGTTATAATCTGGTTTTGATTTGTGCGAACATTCTGCTCTAAGTGTTTATTTGTATATCGCTTTGATTAAATTACCAGTCTGTCTTCCGGTAATAAGAGCGGCTTGCTATGACCTCACTCACATTCTGTTTAGCATTATAGTACCCAGCAGTGTTGCCAAGTTAGCTATTTTATGGCTAAATCTAACATTTTTACTGTGGCATTTAGGCATATAAAATCGTAAAATGCTTATAGCCTGAAATCCAACCTATTTAACAAACGCCTTAGCCAAAATCTAGCCTAAATAGCATACTTTCGTCTGCACTTTAGCTATGCAAAAGGAACAAATGGTTAGGGTGAATCCCCAGTTGTATTATGTTCCTATGAAATATCTAACAAACCACTTAACATTTTTAAACACAAACTGTGTGTCTACTTAATAGAACATCCTATTTATGATATAAGTGAATTCTTTGAAAATCGTATTCACTAAACAGGCTAATTAGTAAAATAGATAAATACTATATATATACTGTATTTGTGTAAATAATGACATAAGGTAATCTCAATTGTAAATGTGGAACTGACTTTGTCTATTGCTGTACAAGCTTAATGACAATAAAATTATATTAATATTATTATTACTATAATCATCATAAGTCATGGCATGTCATCAAAATGTGTACTGATCATAAGGTCGACTTTCTGGAGTATGCGCCCAAAATGTATGATTTTTGACACATAGAATTGATAAAGTTTTACATATTTTACCCAAAGAATTTCAATTATATAACACGTACGGTGTTGGTGCTTAGCAAAAATATACCTTATTCCATTTCAGTTTTATATTAAATAAATTATTCTTTTACAACATTTAAATATTATGGATTTATCTAATCAATTATAATATTTAGAATGTCTTTATGGGGCTTAACTTCTGCAAACAAATTATGGGTACTCATAGACGCCAATTATATCTAGCCATTTTTTGTTAAACAATGCCTTTTTAAAGATACCATCTAGCCATTATTTCCGAGGAAGTGTTGGCAACACTGGTACTCAGATGAAAACACGCCAAGATCTTTTCAGCATTGTTAGAAGGTCCACCTCGTGTTACAATTGCCTCTGGAAGAAAATGTTGCGCAACCTTTGACATTTTCTCATTTTAATAGCTGTTTATATCACCACACATCCGAGTCCTTGCGACTTGAAACAAATTTTAATTTCACTATCACTTAGTATAGCAAGTATTGCATTCTACGCAAAAATTCGATACCGAGATTTCAATAAGAGATACACGTTTTGAGAGTGTCTTTAGCAAATGTGTGTGTGAACAGCATAAATAAAAAAAATAGTTCAAACTTAGTATTCTCCAAGATGTGATAAGATTTTCAAGAAAATTCCTCTACCCCAAAACTATCCCTTTTCTCAAAAATGGTTGCAACAATTTTGATTAAAATCCGCTATTGGTTAAGATATTTGCATGGCAAATATAGTTAGGTATATCTCGAATTTTCTGGGAATAGCCAGTGAAGTGCTCTTCATTCTGAATGACTTTTATGTAGCTAAACTGTAAGAGATTCTACTACAAGAATCCTACTACGCATCTGTGTCTGAACAGCAAACTCACAAAGGCCAAGTCGTTAAATAACAAGTTTGGTATTTAAGTTCAGCACCTTCCAAACATGCGTCAGGAAGATTTTCAAGAAAGTTCCCCCCCCAAACTGCGCTTAACATGGAAACTTTTTCCAAAAGCTTTATTTTCTCAAAAATGACTCTTAACGATTTTGATTAAACACGACCTGTTTAAGATGTTTTCATGTCAAATGCATATATTGCATTTCCTGGGAATATCCTCCAAAATCCACTTATTTCTCAGTAACTTTTGCACAGTTGGCAAACCATAAGATAGGCAAATCTATCTACAAAAAATAAATTGTTCTCGTTAAACACATAATTTATCTCAAAGCATTTCTTTTTTACTTTCTTTTTTTAACTTAATCGTTCCTGAGATATTCCTTGTTATTGGTTTAAACTTTCAAATAACTGCTTATAATTCTCTCAAATGGGAAGTCGGTATTCGATATTTTCTCGTGGTCATCATGCAAAGAGCATCGAATTTCAAAGCCCTCATATAGTCAGGCGCTCTTTAAAAAGCTGACTCACTTTACCTGCCGTATCGTATAACAAATTTGTAAATTTAAATTGAACATTTATCTGGATTAACAAGAAGAAGCTGGAATAATAAGCTTTTGTAAGTATAGTTTGAAGAAGAATGATTAGAGAAAGCCATATGAATGTAGAACATCAGGATTTTTTTCTTTTTTCCGCGTTTATCTGAAAAGAACGGAATTTCAAATCCATCAAATAGCGACCCACATTTAAAATACTTGACTATCCCTTTAGTTTACTGCATTCTTCTATTCCTACAATGATAGTTTATCTCGATTAACAAGAAGTAGCTACCAAGAATAAGGTTTTGTAAGAATTGTTTGTAAAAAAAACAGTGATAGAGAAAGTCGTGTGATTTTTATTTTCCTCTCTGGAACCATGATCATGAACTCCACCAATGTATTAAAATGCAGTTGAGCAAGCTGAGGTACCTACGGAGGTACCTCAAGAAATAGCAAGCAAAAGCTTACTAAAGGCGAGCAAGTCTTGTTTTTATTTATACCACCATATCTCCGTCTCTTTATTTCCTCTATCTGTCTCTTTCTATTTCTCCGTACCGTTACCGGTTCCCTGCTCGTTGGCTTGGTGAAAGGTGTGCTCTACTTAGAATTATGTTTTCCCTGGAATTTTGCTAGCTCGCCTGTTTCTTACAATTTTCTGTGTACAAATATTGGATGTTGAATATTTTAACATGTTCCTTGGTGAATTATATTATTACTGTACAATTCTTATATATGTATGGTATATCCCCTTTCAAATATACAATTCTTATATATGTATAGTATATCCCCTTTCAAATGTACAATTCTTATATATGTATGGTATATCCCCTTTCAAATATACAATTCTTATATATGTATAGTATATCCCCTTTCAAATGTACAATTCTTATATATGTATGGTATATCCCCTTTCAAATGTACAATTCTTATATATGTATGCTATATTCCCTTTCAGCCTTCATGATACATCTAAAATTTATCTATCTGAAGAATTAAACATTAAAATACCTCATCCAATGTACACAGAGACTTTCCAGAATCTCTTATTTCTTATGAATTTTATCGGAACATATTTGAGACAAAATTTAATATTGCTTTTGGGTACCCCAGGTCAGATACTTGCTGTGCATGCGATGAATCCAAAGCAAAAAAACAATGTGTTCTTCCAAGGAAGTTTAATGCTAGCAGTAGTGCGGAAGAAGTAGACAAAGAAATTAAGTGGCTAGAAACTCTTTAATTTATTACATATGAAGAACGCTTAAGTCTTCTATCAACGAAAACGTGGAGCCAAAATTAAAGCTAGACAAAGTCATGAACTTGGGGCAATATGCATAGATTTCATGAGAAATCTTACATTGCCTAACATTAGCACAAATGATGTATACTACAAGCGACAGCTGTCTTTTTACATGTTTAATGTGCATGTTCTCGCTTCCGGAGATGTATACTTCTATACCTACGATGAGACCATAGCCAAAAAGGGAGTTGATGAAGTTGCATCAATGTTGATTGACTTTTTGTTTTATCATCTGGACCCTTTAGTTCGACATTTGCCCATTTTTTGTGATTCTTGTCCCGGTCAGAATAAAAAGTATGTAATTATTTGCCCCATCCATGCTATGGTGCATAAATACAACAGATTTGAATCAATCAAAGTAACCTTTCCCATTAGAGGGTACAATTACATGGAATTTGACAAAGATATGGGTTTAATAAACCAAAAAACTCATACTGAAACACCCAGCGATTGGAATGAACATATCAAAAGATGCCGCGTGGAACCAAGACCCTTCAGTGTCACTGAGTGTTCCCAAGACAAGTTCAAATCTTGGTCTTCATTTCTCAGTAAAGAATACCGAAAGAAATATCCAATGAAGATAAGAGAAATACGAGAAGTGGTAGTTGACAAAACTTCTAGAATGGCAACAGTCGCACCACTTACAAAGGCTCCTGGGAGTCTTATGTTATTGTTGACAAAAGTGACATCCACAGACTGAAAAGCAGGCAAAACCTTCGTATTCAAGTTTAATTCCACTCTCCAAGGCAAAATACGACGGTCTACAATCCCTGAAGAAATTTTGTTCTGAAATGCTCAGCTATATTTTTCAAAATTACCAGTAGTCAACAATGAGAAATTTTGTGCAAAGATTATATAATTTCATTGGTGCTTTATATGTTACTCTTTCTAAGGCAAACATATATGTTATATCTTCTAAGGCAAACAGTTATGTACAATGTAATCCTATAAAGCAGACTATGATTGCTTTGTTCAAGATTACCTGTAGTCAACAATGAGTAACTTGGCGTAGATATTAAATAATTAATTTTATTGGTGTTTTATAGGTTACATTTTTCTAAGGCAAACGGTTATGTATAATTTAATCCATTCTATAAAGCAATGGACTATAATTGCTGTTTTCAAGATTACCCGTAGACAACAACGAGTAATTTGCTGTAGAAATTATATTAATATCTTTGGTCTCTTATAGATGTTATTAAATAATATCCCAAATGTTGTTTACATTTTTATAAGGCAAACAGTTATGTATAATGTAAAACATTATACAACGTAGGTGGACTATGATTGTTTTTGTTTGTAAACATGTGTACCTTGAGTTTTCGTTGTTAATAAACAGGACCCTATAACATATGACACTAATTTAAAAAGAAGGGCGTGTTAGTAAAACACCTGGAGAATTGTTCTAGAAAAAAGTTTTTTCCTTATGTGTAATAAGCTTAATCTACTGCGTTTTTAAACTGCAAATTAAATTACTGAAAAATATTAAAAAGTGGACTTTGATTGTTTTTCCCTTGTACCCTTCAATTTTATAATGAGACAACAACATAAAAAACGTAGGTTCACATTTTAAAAAATTAAATTTACCCTAAAATGGCCGTTATA
Source organism: Deroplatys truncata (assembly GCA_030765065.1). Taxonomy (NCBI): domain Eukaryota; kingdom Metazoa; phylum Arthropoda; class Insecta; order Mantodea; family Mantidae; genus Deroplatys; species Deroplatys truncata. The sequence goes on from CM060990.1 coordinate 423,889,716, forward strand.
ACGTCCTCCAAACAAAACCGACTAATGGCATTTACTTTCCCCTTAATATCAAGCCACTTTTATTAAAGACATTTCTTTTTACAACGCTTAATCTTGGATATATTGTACAGTCTCAACTTAAATGGTCCACCCTGTATAATGAGCAAAAAAAGAATAGATTCTTTATGGAAAGGACTTTATGAGATGACATGGGTGAGTTGCCCAAACGTTTCATTGAAAAGAAGATTGGAAAAACGGGAAAAAGAAAATCCAGACCCATGTTAATAGGACCAAACCTTATTTTGCAGTTGCGGTTCAATATGTTCAAGATAATAGTTTTCTAATCAAGCTGATCATTTTATTGTGGGGTGGTAACAGCTTCAGGGAGAAGGCATAGGAAGTATGGTTGGGGAACAAGGTATAAAGGCTAAGCTAAAAGTAATGAGGGATCAAGCAGCTGCTTACATCGATGACGTAGGAACGTTGTATTCCTACTCAGCAGAATGGAGTTTCTTAACATATGTAGATTTAGAACCTGGGAAATAACTATGGAGACAAACAAAACAATACATCATAAATCTGGTACAAACATGTGAAAGGATAACAAATGAAACATGGTATATGTATAGTACATACTGATTGTAAACCTTTAATTCGATATCTTCATTCAAAACGTAAAGCAGTGGATAGGCTAAAATATGTTTTGGAAGATTTAGTAGGGTTGAATAAAAATTATAGACGTAATCGCTGCCCCCTAAATTTTATTGCTAATGCATTATATCTTCTTTTTGGAACAACTACTGAAGATGAACTTCAGATATATCCAAAACATGTAAGAGATTTAGAATCAGATCATAAAGACATTTTGTGCATAGCTTAAGAACAGATGCTTATTTTAAAATCTACACTGGTCACTATAAATTCCACGGTTAAAGAGGAAGCTCTAAATAAAAATAAAATTAAAGGAGTAGTAGAAAAGTTGTCCTTAGAAACAAAACGACAAAATACAATTTTAGGTTAAGAACCGAAGACGGGTATGGTAATAAATGAGTTGATGTGGCAGATTCAGAGAAGGATAAAAGAGTGTCAACACACTTTCGATCTTCTGATTAAAGTACATTTAAGTTCACAAAAGGGAGTTTTACAACCTTAAATTGTCACAGTGCAAAAACAAAAACATGACAGATCTAACGAGTCCCCCCCTTTCCCTTCTTTACAGCCTTTGTCCTCGATCCAATCAACAGTTTACATGCAGGGATCAATATTGGTGTATGTAGTAAAGATACCGTTCTTGCATGAAAAACAATTTCAGTTGTATAACGTTTTGGCATTTCCAGTGATTATGCAATCAAATTGGACTGTAAAGTTTATTGACTATCAAAAGGACTATATTTTTGCGGACAATCTAAAGCAACAATATGTGTATTTAACATCTATCGACTTGGAAAAGTATTGTAATCCAAATCGATTAACGCATGTGTGTTTAGACTTCAGAAGCCAGCCCCGTTGTGACGTATGTGTCAAATCAAGACCATAAGGCCACATTTATATATCTAAACACTCAAAAATTGCTTCAAAATATTTGCCTTTAACTCATACGCTTTTAATTGCATTATATATGAATGAGTGGTTGAACGTAGCATAGCAAGTGGAATTATTCACAGAAATTTGTAATCAAAAAACGTGAGTCACATGGACTTTTAGGAAGAGGACTAGTGTCTTTGGATAAACTTTGTAAAGGGTAACAGCAACCAGTGTGTTATATGTAATGGTCCTTTCTGAGTCAAATAATACAAAGGAAGATATTATCCCTTTCTCCCCTTCTGATACCAATTGCTGTATTACACTTCCTGATCAAGAAGAAATCCAGAAAATTCCTTTAACCTTTCCTGCATATATTATAATGACTTCAGTGACAGATTTAAAAATGGCTGTTTATAAAATAGACCACATAGAATCTTTTAAGGTGCAGGAATACAAAGAAGTCAGGATGTTCGTCAGACTTTATATAGTCTGCTTGAAATTACGTTTTGCGTTTTTTTTCTTGGATATGTAGGTGTTTTTACTTAAGTGTTTCAGAAATTGTAGCACCTGGTTATTTGAGCAATGTCCACCTAAAGGTATTTTGATTTAGAAGGTCAGCATATGAGAGCATGCGGTAATATTAATGTCAATAATGTGGCAAATGCTAGTTCTCAGATGCTCGTTGATGCACAATGTTACCAAGGTTTACCTATAATAACCTCTCAACCTGAAAGGTCAGGCCAGGACTTTGAAATGAGTTCTACATATAAGAAGAAAATTAGATTATAATCTCTAGTAGAATTTCGGCTATCTTCCAGACTAAAAGTTAGGGAAAACGTTGCCTCCAAAGGGTGGAGCTTAAACTTGTCTTGAAACAGCTATAGCCTTTTTCATAACGGGGAGGTGTCGTATGAAGATATAACCTAGGATAACATGACCACGTAAAGCACCCCAACTACCGGATGAATCCCCGCAACTGTGTTTACCTAAGATCTTTCCCGGCAGAAGGTGCTTTATTAACATATTCAATTGTTGTATCCAGTAGTAATAACAACCACAATCACAGCTGAATATTTAAAGTTAAACAGGAAGTAGAAATAAGAATAAGCACCTGAGACAATTTTTAGAAAAGGCAACATAGTATGTTTCAGGTAAAACGTATGCGACAGTTGTTGGTATTACTTCATTTTTAAGTGTGTACATGATGGAACTGTCACCACTGGGAAATTAATAGCTTGCCTCTCCTGTACTAATGTGAAGGGTATAAACAACCCCCCTCCATCAAGAGTAACGTCGGTTACTTTAGCCTAAATTATCGAACATTAATATGGACGCTGACGGACCTTACGTCAGTATTCAACGATGATGTGCTTCTTCTTGCAGTTTCACTAATGAACTTCCTCTCATCTGTACAACTTGCGCCCTCTTATTTGTTACGTGGCCATGTTCTCGATTTTAGGCTCGGGTCTTTCCTACAATCTCGAAAAGCTTAAAGCTGCAGTCATGCAGCACCCGTTACACCACACCCACATGTGTGACCAAAAATTGTAAGCTCCTACTCCTTTCTACTCCTTTATTGATTTAACAAGGTGTCAGTAATTCCCTCTATGTGTATGGCTGAAGCACCTCTACTATCGCTATTTAGGGTAGAGGAGGATAGCCCCAAACAGCGGGTATCCTTGGACGGACCTAGTTCTACCGATTGTTGCTAAATGGGGACACAAATACTTGTGCTACCTGTTCTCTGTAGATCTAGTTGACAAGGAATACTGCCACTGTAGCATGCACCTGTACTTCATGCAATACAATTGCGTCAGATGCAGTTCACTGTCACAATTAACTTTAAGTTAAAATATAGGAACTTGCTATCCTTATTGGTTAAACATGTAGCATACTATTATTCGAAGGGCTATTTGATAGCTTTTGCAATGCTTGTAGAATTTTAAATAATACTTTAAGAGGATAAACACGAATAGGTATAATAGGAAACGACTTAAATGCGAATGCAAGAATAAAATCGCATCTATATGAGAATGCTGCTCCATACCAACTGTAATAGTGCCTACAGTGTTGACTGTAATATAATAATGTGACGTTAGCAGAATATGTAAGCCACAGTATGCGTAATTTTAGAGTAGCATACGGAAATGTAAAATAAAGGTAAACGCAGCCTGATTGAGGCCCTAAGATGCATACAGGCCGTGATGGAGGAGTGGTGAACCTTCCGTATGACGTAAGCTGCATGCGAGTGAAACAACCCGGGAATCGGGAAGAGACCCCTGACATCAGCTGAATCGTCATCCGGCAGCGCAGCCAGTCACGCCTGCCAACAGTCACAATGTTGTGTTTTGGATCGCTTGTTAAGTACCGGTGCTTCGGAGCTTTGGGATTTCGGGAAGAGCAAGACATTATAATAAAGGGTAGGCCTACTCCGGATGTTTCTATGAGTACACCGATGAAAAACTATGTACGTCATTTCAAAATTGAATACTACAATTCTTCAAAATGGATAACTGCATTTAAATCGAGAAATAAATTATTTTGCTGGCCTTGTATTCTTTTGGAAACCGATAGACGAGTATGGAATACTGTAGGTTTTTCTGATATCAGTAATTTTCACAAAACAAAGATTCGACATGAGAAGACGCAATCACATTTATCTGCATTAAAGAAATTGAAAACTTTTGATAAAACAAGGATAGACCTTCAACTAAGTGAACACTGCAAGTGGGATGCTTTGAGACACAGTTGACTCTAATAGAGAAATAATGCAACGATTAATTGATGTAACTGGCCTACTGGCAAAGCAAGAACTACCTTTCAGAGGTCATAACGAGCGTAATGAATCCCTTAATCGGGGAAACTGTATTGAGTTCTTGCACATGCTATCGAAGTATCACACCACATTAGACACACACTTACACAGCGCTACGGTTTTCAAAGGAACGCCAAATCAAATTCAAAATGATATTATTGAAAGTATTAGTGACGTAATGCTAGACATAATAAGGAAAGAAGTAAAATGCACACTTTTGTTGCTTTAATGCTGGACGAAACGACGGATGTTAAAAAATTACCTTTGCTTTGCAATGTCATCCGTTATGTAAACAGGTGAAATTCAGAAGAGATTTTTAGGCTTTACGGATGTCAGTAACAATCCTCTGCAATTAAATTGAGTTTTATTTATGGACACTCTTTAATTGATGTGGTCCTTAGCGTCCCATTCTATATTGGGCGCGAAAGACCTGTAATTTTGCTCAGAAGCCCCTTTATCAGGCTTGAGGTTCTTTTACGTGCCGTAAATCTACGACACGGGACCACCGGCTTTACTTCCCTTCCTAAGGAAGCCATGTTAAGGATTTTTATGCCCGAAAAGGTCCATCCTGCGACCTCGGGAACTAGAGTGTAGCATGGTAACCACTACACCACGAAGGACGACACCGCCCTGCAGTTGCGTTAAGTGAGCATATATATACCGCGTGAGTCTTCTCATCTTGCGGATTGGTAACTAGACAACCCTGCATTTTACAGCCGATGCAAAATGCAGGTGCTGACACCGCATTCACAAGCTAGCTGATTAGGGCTACCCTCTCCAGCTGAAGCCAGGAAGCACGGTACAGTATCACCTCAATTTTCACCTTGCAAGAACCTCACCGCAATCCTGCCTTTTGCATGAAAACCACTACTAACAACTAGGTCCTGGTGTAGACTTGCCAAGGCCAGTACCTAGCCCCACTCTGTCCACCTACTCCCTTGTAGGTAGGCGCTCTTTTTAGTTATCACCCACTAACATCAGGTTTGCTTCGGCGGCACCTGACTCCACTAACCACCTCTCCATCCATCCTAGTAGAGTAGCTAGTGCATGGTAGAGGAGGCGATGTAGATTCATTTCAGATGATCGCCACCATGTGCGGCCACGGTGGGGCCACAAAAAAACTACGGTGGTGTTAATGTTCTCTAGTACCGTGATGGTTAATTGGCTGAAAAGTCATGCTGAAGGTCGAAGTTCAAATCACACCTGCGAATGAAGGAGTTTTATGCATTTCTTGCATTTATTTATGGTGCTCATTAAAGCATATTCTAACAAGTAACAATTTGTGTTTTAATGAAATTCACATAATTAAACTAATTAAGTGAAACGACACTTCCATGCCAAACTATCAGTTCTCGTTAAATTTACTAAACATAAAAAGTACCTTCAAGTGGCAATATTTGAACCTGGGGCCTTCACTACTGTAGGTAACGCGCACACTGTTGTGCTACGAGTACAAATTACTGAACACACAGCGTTACAAAGTAGTCATTTTGGTCGAAATTGATACGACGCGATGCAGTGGACAGTGTATACGGCATAGTCTGTACAACGCCGGGACTGCATAACTTCTCAACCCATAGGCTGAGAACACTCATCCGGTATATATAATCCTTACAGAAATTCAGTGTGAAACTAAGAAGAAGCTCGTAGCTCAAGGATATGACTGCTGCAAGATTTTCTGGTCATTTAAATGGGTTGCAAGCGCTAGTGAAGAAAAGATTTCACAATGTGCTATTCACCCACTGCTATGCTCATCGACTTAACCTAGTTTTATCACAGTCAGTGCAATGCATAAGGTAATGCAAAACATTTTCAAGCTCTTGAATGGTTTTTGTTCATTTTTTCTCATTAAATAAAGCGCATAAATGCACTGAATGCATCCGAAGTCAAGAAGAGATTTCCATTGATGTCAGTTACGCGTTGGAATTGCAATTCTAGGTTTGTGAACACGCTGCATGAAAATAACACAGAACTGATCTGAGTTTTTGAGCATACTCTTGACGACCCAGACTCCTGAGATAGTGACACTTTTATTTGTGTCAAGGGATATTAGGCATCATTGAAGGATTTCACCTTTTCATTTCTGTTAGAAATTGTCAGTCATATTTTCGCTCTCACTGAACAATATTCAATATTATTCGGACAAGGACTTTTGATAAATTATTGCATTGCGGAAGTGAAACAGACCATTTATTTCATTCAAGAATCTCGAAACAATTTTGGTAATATGTATACAACACTAAAAGTTTCACGATTGAGAATGAAGCTAGAAAGCGACGTCGGGAAGGTGAATTGGACGAATCCACAATGAAATATTTGCGTCTTTACAACGAGATAATTGACACGATAGTTAGCCAAATGGAAAACCGATTTCGTGATTTGGAAGAAATAAAATTTGTTGAGCTACTTGATTCGAAAAGGTGAAGCTTTCAAAGCTAGATTTACGAAAATTTTTTACATCTCTTAATTCAGCCTATAAAAATTTGTTTAGTACTAGTTGCCAATTGAATATAGAAAATAAAACATTTTCAGCTAGAGTCGATAAGATACGGCATAAATCAAATTTGTAAGCGTCGAAGAAACGTACCGAGCAATGTGGCGCCACGGTAGCGTGTGCGACTCACATTCCGGAGCTCCCTGGCTCGATCTCCGGCAACCGCCCACTCTCATCGATGGGTTTTTCGTGGTTTTCGGGTTGATAGGCGAGTGGTGGGTTGGTTGGTTCCTTCTCTACCATGACCTCCTTTCCATCATTTTCCTTTCATTCCGTTTCCTTCTCATCTTTCAGATGTGCTTCTAGGTTTCGTGGCGAATGGCAGTGTCGGACAGATGGCGCGGATACATGCTCAAAGGAAAGAGTACTCTCTGTGGACACAAGAGGTCTGCTTGGTCGTCGGATACTTCATCGCCCTCTCTAGGCAGCTCCAGCAGTGGGTCGGGTCTACGAGCTTGGAAATGTTAGGGACTTCAGGGTGTCTCTGTGGCCTGTTTGTCTGCGGCCTCTAGCCTTCTGAGGTTCCTTCACTTCTTCCCAGTCCTCCAGGAGGGTGAAAGCCGCAAATATCTATGCAAGTCGCAGTGCGTGAAGTGTCTCCCTCCGTTGAGTAACGTATACCTCTCGAAGAAACGTTTATCCTTTTTAAATCAATATCTAATGATGTCTCACCTTAATGTTTCCACCTATCATGCCATGTCCACAAAAAGTAGGCTTCTTAACCCTTAATTACCTAAATCATTAATTTATTTTCTTAAAGTGATCGATTCTATATTCCTAAAATGGCTTACAGTGCAGCTTCATAATAAGCATGCCATTTAAACAGTATTGTAACAGATATATTGCCAGTTCCGCTCACATTGATCGATCCAATGTAAATTATGAAAACGATATTCCTCTGACTGAAATACCACTAAAGGAAATCCTCATTTATGCTCCTGCCCTTGTGTATAAGTCGCCTCATCTCCGTCATCCATGATTTCCCCACTACTATCAACGAAAAGTTTTTCAAGACCTTCGTTAAACAGGTGTCCCGAGAGGAATTAAACGCCTTTCTTCTCGCTTTCCTGCTGGGTCTTTATTCTCCCCGAAGATATCATTCCAGTTAAAACCTGCTCTTAGAGAGTCGTAATCTAAAAAAGTACTTATACACACGTGGGATTGGAGTACAGCGTTGGATGAATACAATTCATTAATAAAAAGGTTCTTTATAATAAGAGAGAGCCATCCTGTTTTTTCCAACGAACTATATCTAGTCTAGGATATATCATTTAAAAGAATATATAAATTATCCGTTTTGATCTCAATACAATAACATGATTTCTTGATTGTTATTACTATTATTATTATTACTATGACTATTATTATTATTATTATTATTGTTATGCTAATATCTAAGGACTAAAGTTATAAGTAATGTGCATATTTTCTGCTATTTCCAAACTTCTTAAATACTTACAGAGAATTATTTACTTCATTAAATATTCACGAATTAGCTTTGTGTGTTATTTAGCCTATACTTTCATTCACTCATGCATATATACATACATACACACATACACACGTACATACATACATACATACATACATACATACATACATACATACATACATACATACACATATACATACATACACACATATACATACATGGGCAGGATGGATTATTAAGGTTGAGACTGTACTATATCACCAAACCTAAGCGTTGTAGAAAGAAATCTCTTTAATAAAAGTTACTTGATATTATGGGGAAAGTAAATGCCATTGGTCGTGTTTTATTTGGAGAACGTTTTGATGGTTGGCCCTAATTGCAGGTTTCCATTTAAGAAAATTAATTGACCCTAAAATGATTATAATAACGTCTTCCAAAGAAAACACGACTAAGAGCATTTACTTTCCCCCAGCAAGCAACTTTTATTGAAAACACTTCTTTCTACAGCGCTTAGTCTTGTAGATATTGTGCAGCCTCAACTTAAATGGTCCACCCTGTATACACACATACCTGCATACATACATTCAAAACATCTAGCATCAAGAATTTGACACTCAGGCTACTTTTTCCCATTTCTATACGTTGTTACTGCAACTTTGCATGAGCTGAGTAATGTATGTATCAGGCTTAAGAACAAACCATTAGCGGTGTCCCTAATCTCAGTATTTAAAAAATTCTTACAATAAATTTCAATATATAATACTTTAAACCTGAAGTTTCATAATTAGTATATGCATGGAGCCCTGTGTTGGTTCTTGTTTTAATTAGCATCTTGTGCTATGTGTAAACTAAGGAATAGACAACTTTAATTCGTGAATATGTTTTAAATAAATAATTCTGCACAAATACTTAATAAGTTTGGAATTAAGTGGAAAGTACAGAGTAACGTTATGTTAGTCATTCTTCATTACTACCATCAATGAGGAATAATGATAGGGGATTTATATTAACATTGATAGTTTATAGATGATTTTATCATATACCGCCTAGAATAATGAAACTGGAGTAGTACTTAAAAATATAGGACGACTCCCTCTAATTATAGAGGATATATTGTTGATGAATTGTATTCATTCAACGCTTTACTCGATTCCTGTGTATGTATAAGTTCTTATTTTCTTCAGATTATGACTCTCTGAGAGCAGGTTTTAACTTGAATTATATCTTTGGGGGAGAATAAATACCCAGCAGGAAAGCGAGGAGAAAACCGTTTCATTCCTCTCGGCACACCCGCTTAAACGCAGGTCATGACAAAGTTTTGGTTGATAACAGTGGGAAAGTAATGTTTCGACTAGTGCTCGCTAGGATGACGGGGAGGAAGCAATTTATATATAAGGGCAAGAGTATAAAACAGGATTTATTTTAGAGGTATTTCAGTCAGAAGTACGCGAATGATATTATCGGGGGAGAATAGAGATCCAGATGAAACAGGTAAAGAAAGGGCGGGGAAAGTATGGTTTAGTTTAGTGCTTTCAAAGATGACAGGGAGGAGGCAGTTCATATGAGACTGTGAGGATATGAGGATTTATTTCTCTGCTGTTTGAGTTAGGGTATTTAGTTTTCGTCATTTATATAGACTTTATAAGTGTGAGTGGAGGCGGTAACACTAATTTCATCAGTATGTGAATATTGCTATAACGCCCACCTCTCACGGAAGCCATCCATTATCTAGAAACCACAGATTAAACTCCTCGAATTGTGGTAAACAATTGTGTTGAAATCAAAGTCTACGAGGAGCAGCGAGCCCTTGACTTTAAGGACGTGCCTGCTACAAACCGCCAAAATCAACGGCAACATGTGCAAAACACTGGGCAGCCGGAAGGCAACTTGCAACATTTGACGATGTCTTCTAACTGAAATCTACTGGTTCCTCCCACAATATCACCTTCAACCTCCCTGTACTATTGTCAGGATCTCGGTCACATCATAAGCCAGGAAGTACGGCTTAACCTCTCTTGACCACAAGTTGGTAGCCCCAAAATACACACATACTAACGGAGGTGCTATACGTGATTCCACAATTCTCTTCCTTTGGTTTTCTTATCTATTTCCTACGCAATGACACATTTTCCCTCTGCTCTCCCCTTTACTTAACTTCCCCATCCCGGCGAAATAAGCCAATGCTTTCCGCGCCCATTTCCCAAAATAAAAAATAACAAAAGGAGAGGCGGTGAGCTTCAAGGAACGCAGCATGACTAAAGCCAGTAAGAAGAAAACTTAACAGACGGAACAGGTGGAAGAAGTGTCCACCTTCATAGCTTCTCCCTGCCTAACCGCAGCGCCACCCTTTTCGCCGCCGGCAACTCACCAGTTGATGCACCAGCGCCTGCTAGAAATCACTAGGGCGGCAGCCCAGCCTACCGAGCTGGAAACAATTCCTCAGTCGGACCCTATTAGTCGCTATGGCACCTAAAGTGCAGTATTAGTAAGTCTCCACTGACAGCTGCACACACATCTTATACTGTAGGAAGGACAACGCCAGTAGTCTTCGCGATCTCAGCGCAGACCGGCGCCTTTTATTCGTGTCCTGTTCATAGACAGGACACATTATAAGGCAGTTCTAAGTACGGGTTTGCTCTTATTAGGACGGTAACAGCCACAAATTATGTTCAGTGCCATCACGGTGTTGCTATTGTGGTGCCAAGAGCTTCACTGCTGACTGCAGAGCACACGATATGAGGCGGCGCCGCCGCAACTACTGCACCACCTGTGATGTACAGTCGTGTTCTGCGCTTCAAGTCATGCACTCTCTGCACCAAAAATTGCAACGCCACCCAGTAGCATCCAACATAGCCTCCAAGCATAGCTCCGAACAGCATGACTCCACAATATTGCAGGAAAACGCAGCCAGTTCCCAGCCTGAAGTCCAGAGTATCCGCGACGCCGTGCAGACTTCCATGCGGAGGTCCTGAATCAATTGACTAAGCTGGCAGCACTGGAGGACCCACTTTGAGAAATTCAGGACCGAATAGGCAATCCACAGACCAAACTGTCCACTGTCGACTCTAAAGCATCAATAGAAAGGATTTAAACATGAAAATTTTTCATCATTGCAATAATTCAAGTCCCTCACCCAGGTAATACAACAACTTGATACCACGTACTGCACGCTACGTACACTTAAAACCACCTACAGATAAATCTGTGACTTCGTAGAACAATACGCTAGAAGACATAAACCACGGAAAGTTTCAACAGCCTTCGCCCACGAACTCCTAGCCAGAATGTTACACACCTGACGACGCCTTCGGGCTGATTTCCCATTAATGAATGCCTCATTTCATTAACACTGACATCACTGGGATACATTCAGGTCTGCCACCATGCCTACGAGTAGTAATCATTCACCCGCTCCCTTCCATTAGTTGGCAGCACTGTATCTCTCATAGATAAACGCAGGTATAATGCAAGATCGGACAAACCACAGTATCTATTCCTTCCATATTTTCCAGCTCATTACTTCATTTCGTTGCACTGGCTAGATAAGCCAATTTGTCAGCTTCAACTCTTCGACTACCCTCCTCTTTCCGAAAAAGGAGAGGCTGACGAGAGACGGACGATGCGATCGAATCACACCTTCGCAGCGGAAAGAGTAAGAAGAAGACTGCAGAGTGTAACCTTCTAACGCTGCAGCATTTTGCTTCGGGAAATCACAAAGGTGTTATCTATACTAGAGCAGTAGCAGACTGTGCCGATAACAGGAGAAGTACCGCAGTTTGAAACTGATTCCACTTCCCTGCAGGAAGCGGTCAAGTGAAATATCGCTACTTCGCCTTCGCCGCTACCATCACTCCGCAGCCTAAACAAGAGCAGGAATGTAATCATTTGTGGTGTCTCCAGAAACCTACCACCACGTTTTGTGTTGACAACTGCCTAGAAGTAGTGGCTGTTATCGATGAAAGCCATACACATCTACTGTGCCTGAAGACCCTGTCTCATCCGACAGTAGTTGGCCAGAAGCGCAGATTTGGAAGTTGCTTTAATTTCAAGCTCACCTTGTTAGGTTACCGCCTTCGAATTGAGGTAAGCTGACAGGAGCTGCCTTCTCCGTGTCCCAATGCTGTGCCATCGGTCACAGCTGAAACGCCTGTTTTTCGCTTCCCAGATGTCATTACTGTGGCATCAACGCACTCACCCCTGAGTACATTAGACAGGATCTTCGCCGTTAACGCCGCCAATGTGTGCCAACTATTGACGCACCACGCATTACACAGGACAACCACTGTGCTCTCTGTACCCGAGGATCAGAAAGGGTACGCAGCCAACCACCCCGGAGACTCGTCCTTCATCACCGGCAATCATCACCAACGCCTCAACACTGGCTGCTTCAACCAACGCGGCGCTGTAGGAGCTGCACACGGAGGTAATGAATATACATTAATACAGGCTAGCCCGCTGTAAGAGAAGCTACTCAGCCTCAATGCCGACAAACTTCAGGAACTGTAAGTCACCATCACCGCCACCAACACGCAACACCGGGCTCTCGCTGTCGACGAGTCAGCGAGTCTTGACAATGTCACGTCCCATCTGCAGGCCCTGGAAGTCGACTTCAAAACCATCTCCAGAATTCCCCACCACAACAGCAACAACAACATAACATAGCTCATCAACGATCGCCATATAAAGTTTCATCTGGAACCCAACGTTTTCTGAGAACCAAATACGAGGAAAGTTCCAAGGATATGCATAAGGAAATCATCACCTTTTCCGCTTCCTTTCATTATTAACATTTAAATTCTAGGCTCTAATTAGCATTTTGCATAAGAAAAATGTTTCTTCCGTTCCCTCTTAGCCATAGCTCTCCTGTCTCGGCGAAATAGCAACTCTTTCTCCTATCAAACTCTGCTACGTTGTATTTCACCTTTCAAAACTAAGGAGAGGCTGATGCAAAGGAGGACGCTGCGCAGCATTATGGGAAGAACGAGAAGTAAGACGATCCCAGCAAGCATATAAGCATCTGAATCTCCTTCAAGCGCCAGTTCAGTGCAATAACATTAGGCCTACGCCAGCCAGTTACCAAGCAACGCCATTAAACCTCCTATATTGCACAGGTAGAACCGCGTTTAGCGATTAGGTACTGTGGCGAACAACGTTCCGTACAGGTAAACCTGGGTGACCTGCTCTTGATTGCTGATTACTGGAAGCTACGTGATGCTTGACGCTCATATGCAGGCTGCCACTCCGCAGCAAGGCACCATAGCAACGCCACTCCAGTCCAACGTAGACTTCTGCTTCTCCTCCCCGCCAGTCTCGTGATACATGTTAGGAGTTCCTCGGAAACTATCCAAACGGTGTGTCTCCTCCGCTGTGCAGCAACAGTGGCCTTCATTCATGAGAGCCACTCGCATCTTTTGCGACTGAGGACCTACTCGTTAATAAGTATGGAGTTTCTGAATTGGCCGGAATTTGTGGCAGTCTTGGCGACAGGTTTCTTTTTGTTAGGGAAACCCTAATTACTGAGGCCAATCAAACTGAACGCTTCCAATCCTACTCGCGCTGCTACGTCTACGGGCACAGCCAAGACTACTGCAGAACGGCAAGAATCCACCACTGCGGCAACTCGTACACTGCTGCAGATTACAGAGAGAATGGCCTCCGCCGCACATGCCGTCAGTCACCTGTGGTGGGAGTTACCTTTCTTCAGGTCTGGTGCAGTGCCCCAGTTTCACACTAGCCCTCATCACAGCCAATGCAGCCTCTGCAAGCTCCGAGCCATACCTCTACTGCCACGACACAAATACTACAGAAACACCAGCAACCATGCCGATAGTGATACCGCTGTCACCTTATTAGACACAACCCATGATCTCCACACCGAAGTTCTGGTAATCACATACAGGTTTTTAACACTGAAAGAATGCATCTTATCGCTTCAAGACAGCTACACCCAACACACGAATGGTTGCGCCTTTCTGCCGGAGGCGGACCAATCACACCCCGAACCATTACCAGTACCGGCACATTTCATAATAGGACAACCAGTCACATCTACTCAGAAACTACCTCTTCAAATAACACCCAAGCCTAACCATTCCTACAAAAATGCAAGGGAATCAACCGAAGAAGACGACAGTTGTGTGAATTTGAAGAACCGTTTTCGTCATTCAGCCCCTAGGCTGTAGTCAGAGGTTTTATGATGGCTGCAGCTAGTACCCATCTTGCACCCGCTCACTGTCAATGACAGGCGGCTTTGCATCATTCGACATGCTAACGGAGATGCAGAAGCGGGACTCCACGACCACACTTCCTAGATTTCCTTTCAATTTTCCAACGTAAGGTTAACTGTTTTCTCTCCTATCACCATATTACCTCGTTCTCCGCAATATAAGCGGTATCTTTCACCTTAGCATCTCTGCTACTTTCTTTCACTTTCCAAAAAATCTACAAGTAAATTAAAAAGCCAAAAAAATCAGGGGAGGCACAATGTGTTATTTGCAAAGCTGAATCACAGTCTTAGCTTGTCATGGCGACTAAGTTTACCTTAACTTCTGATAGGATTTACCAACTGAGCTGCCAAGCTTATCATAACGAGTGAGCTTACAAACTAGTGTTTCAAGGTGTTGAATGTATTAAGATAGCAACCTAGCTTATCATAGACTTCAGTAGTATCGCAAAGCTTTCCGTTTCTGGTTTACCGATATAAAGTATTTGAGTACTCAGTTTTCAACTTTGGCAATTTTAAGTATTTGTGGTTTTAGAATAATGGCCATTTTATAATTAAGGATATGGTTCCAAACAGTTTTTCTGCGATACTTCACCGTTTAATAGTGACAGATTAAGCGAATAACGTTGGTAAATGCCTATAACAGTCAGATGGCTTTGACTGATGATTAAGGAGAAGTTTAATGCACAGTATAACGTTATTATTCAACATCTAAACTTTGATGCTTTTCCACCTTATACTTTTACAATTATTGTGAAAGGAGCTTCCTTAGGAATTATCACAAGTGTCATGAAAATTCATGTGGACAGTTTTTTAACGGATAAGTGATTGAAGCTTTTCTTTGTGGTAATGTGTTCGGATGCGAGTGTCGGGGGAACGACAAGATGCACTTTGTGGTTTAACTATGGCTGTCAAGAAAATAAAGACAGAGGTTATAAAACGTCAGTTATTGTTAATGGTTCCTAATTAAGAGGGTGTCATGCAATACGAAACATCTTTAAAGGTCATATGAAATCATATTTCATTTTAGTTTTATAAATGAATAAATCCAAATTAATATCTACAACACACAAAACAACGGATAGCTTTAGTTGTTTTGTAATAATTAGCCAATCATAAAAGCACCAAATATTAATGATGTGTCTGAAAATTATTTGTGCTTGGTGTTGGGGATGTCACTCAATGTTAATTTTTTATCGATAACTTTTTCAAAGGAATTAATTAAGCCGTGTTTCTAGAAACCGAAATATACGCTATGTTGGCAGCTATAAGAAGCTGAACTCAGAAATGGAGGAGTGTCAGCTTAAAGGATGTAATTGCGTATTCATAACTGCTGTTGGTATTTGACTGAAGATAAGTAAATACAATCCACTTCGTTGCACCTCCTATATTCCTCTACGATCTAATATGGAGGTGAAGATATCTTGTATAAATCCTCGGAATTTCAAGGACAGAAAATTCTTTATTTAGGCTGTTCTAGCGAAATTCATTGAAAATAAAACACACGTGTCAGGAAATATAAACACCTGGAGGGTAGGTATAGTAAAACCTGTCTAAACCGGGCCCTCTATATATCGGAAAGCATGGCAGACGAAAATAAATCTTGGAACGGAGCTATTTTCTATGCTAAATAATACGCTTAACCGGAAAACTGCCTCACACGGAAACGGAATACGAGGGCTATCATTTTCAACCTCCGATCGCGCAGGAGCGCAACCACACGAGCGGTAGAAACTGTTTGTACGTGGAGGGCAACTGCGCATGTCCCCGATTCTGCCCTCAGCCACAGCCAACTTCACTATGCCATTGTGAGCCTAGATTTTGGCACGGAAACATGACCGCTACGATTGACTCTCCCGCCAAATGTGGGTTGCGGAGTGTGATTCGGTTCCTTCAAACACAAGGGAATATTGCAGCTGATATTCACTGACAAATGAGTCGGGTATATGGTCCAAACTATGTGAGTGATGGTGTTGTGCGTGGATGGTGCAAGAAGTTTAACGAAGTCCGGACCGATGTTCACGATGATGGAGGTCAGGGACGCAAGCCTGTCGCTACAAATGGCATTGTTCAGCAAATTGACCAAGAAGTTCGGAACGACCGAGGATTTACCATGAGTGTGTTGAGTGAGAAAACTCCTGCACTTTCAAGATCATCTGTTTACAAGATCGTAACAGAGCACCTGCACTATAGGAAATTGTACGCTCGATGGGTTCCAAAGATGTTGTCTGAGGACCACAAAAGTCGCCGGATGGAGCAGCGTTGACGTTTCTCACCCGTTGTGAGGCTCAAGATGGCGATTTGTTAATGAAAATTGTGACTGGCGATGAGACCTGGGTTCATTATGCAACCCCTGAAACAAAAGAACATTCTCGTCTATGGGTGCACACACTCACCAAACAAATCCAGATAGTTTAAGCAAACTTTCAACGACAAGAAGATGATGGCTACAGTCTTTTAGGACCAAGAAGGTGTGTTACTGGTGGAGTTTCCGGAACGGGGGTCTACGATCAATGCAACTGTTTATTGCGAGACATTATGACGACTGCGGAGAGCCATACAGAACAAACGAAGTGGCAAGCTGACGTCTGGGGTTGTCTTGATTCATGACAATGCCCGTCCTCACAGTGCTCGTGTCACCCAACAAATTCTTCTGGAATTTCGATGGGACGTTTTCGACCACCCGCCGTACAGCCCTGATTTGGCGCCAGTGATTTTCACCTCTTACCTGGACTGAACAAGCGACTGGGAGGGCGGAAGTTCGAAGAATGATGAAGTCCTTCTAACCAACGTCCGTACCTATCTTAACTCACGGGCGGCAACATATTGTGAAGAGGGAATCCAAAAGCTTGTCCACAGGTATGACAAACGCCTCAACCTTAATGGCGATTATGTTGAAAAGTAAACACATTTGTACCTAACATTTCGTAATAAATGTATTTGTCTATGTACTCTTGTCTTTTAATTATCACGCATCGGAGATTGAAAGAAAAATAGCCCTCGTAATTTTTTGGAACACGTTGCGTAAATATAACCTAAGACATAATACCTTTTTGGTTGTAATACATGCGTTGATTACTTAATAAGTAAAATAAATTTTGGTATATTTATGATTAGACTATTAAAAGGTACTCTGTCAAGAGCATGTATACTTACAAATACAATACGACTAATGGCATTTGCTTTCCCCCATAATATCAAGCAACTTTTATGGAAGGCATTTCTTTCTACAACGCATAGTTTTGAAGATATTGTAGTATAGCTTGAACTTAAATGATCCATCCTGTATATGAATAAATGAAAATACAGTTAACTGAAAACCATTGTGTTCGTATTTCCTACAAACTTTATGATACTCTGCCATTAGATATAAAAAAATTACCTATATCTACATGCAAGGGAAGTGTTCGTTCAACAAAGCTGGCAAATCCACTTTATGACCTTAAGGAATACTATCAAGTCATGCTTTAAGGATTCTGTTCTTTAATTTCAGTTCATATTATGACAACTCTATCTGCTCACATGTGGCAAAGAGCCTAATAAATATCAAATAATACGAGGTGTGTTTTAAAAGCAAGAACCGTTGTAATATTTTGCCGCTGCAGAGCTGCAGTCGCGATTTTGAACATGCGCAATCACTTCCTCCACTCATTAGGAAGCCAGATGCATTTGTGAGCGATCGTCACTTTGTGTTTTCTTGTTGTTAGAGCGTTTCGAAGTGTTTGAAACTGTCGAACGACCCGCCGATTGTGAAGTCAGATCAGTAATTCGTTTTTTGAATGCTAGAAATGTTACACCAACAAACATTCATGGTACACTTTTTGAGGTTTATGGGGAAACAATAATGAGTGGCGATGTCCGGCCTCACACAAGTAAACAAACTGAAGATACGATCGCATCATTTGGTTGGGAACAATTGGATTTGGCACCAAGCGGTTTTCATTTATTTCTTCCTCTGAAGGAATTCCTTAGTGGAAAGCATTTCAACGACGATGATGTTGTAAACAAGCAAGCAGACTCGGCTTTCATCACAGGTGGCATCATTCTTTGACGAAGGCATACAAATACTGGTTTACCGTTACAACCAGTGCTTGAACAACAGCGGTGTCTATATGAAGAGGTAGTATAAGGTGTAAGGTAATGAACGATAATAAAGTATTTGGAAAATAATGTGCTATTTTTTAAAAAAAATGTATCAGTACTTACTTTAAAAACACGCCTCGTACACGCCTACGTGTTCAGTTTTTAAAATGATAAGGATAATTTTGAGCACGACTGTGCCTGCACCGTACTTTTAAGAACCGTGTATGTGAGATTTAACTTGGCACAAGTATGTACTTGTCTTGCTGTTGGTTTGGGAGGAATTGGTTTTCCTCTTAAAAAAAGGCGCTTTAAATGGCTAGCTACATACTTTGGTTAGCTGTCAATCGCCATTGATTCAGAGAAGGAATTTCTGAGTTGCCGGAAAATCCTTAAATAGAGAAACTGCAAGTATTATATGTAAGTTGAAAATACAGCAAAACATAGATTTGAACCCATTTTTTATTTTGCAGACCTCTTTTAAAGCTATTCCTTCATTGTAATTCTATGCGATCATATGTTTTTGTACTTTGTTTTATTAAAATACAGCTCTTTGCAACATGGAAACCTGAAAACGAAAAGAAAAACATTCGGAACGGTCACATTTCGTTTTAGGCAGGTTTAATTTCAATAATATTAACAGATATATAGAACAATCAGAACCTCAATGGTATTTTTATGAATGGATTTGGACTTGATGGAGAGCACTTACTTGTTCCCTCTAAAGTTTAATGGTGAAGAGTTAATAGATCATTGTGACCTTCTGCTAAATGATAATACTGGTCGACTTACTTTATGTGTGCATTAAAGTTTTGGGGAAACTTACCCATCGTCACAAAACAGGTGTAATAGACCAGTGTACACACCCAAGCGTTGTTTTACACATATTGTTAAATATCGTCGATGTGGAATGGGAAATTGAAGACATATGCTACAACCTGCAGTCAGCATGATATCGCTAGGTCTATTATGGTTACAAAGAAGAAATCAACTCTTCAGTTAATAAAGGTGGAAAGATTACTAAAATCATCTTATATAATTTACGCTGATTTTGAATAAATTGTCTATCCATATTTCATGCATGCACCTAATGCTGAGGCTAGTTTTACAGCTATATACCACAGCCATTCTACAATGAGCTTTTTCGTCTACACATAACAGCTGTTGGACATCTGGAAACTAGTATCTTTACATAACATATGCTTATCTGGCTATGATGCCGTACAGAAGTTTGCGGAATGCTTCATGTACCTAGCAAATAAAATCTACGGCTTATACAAACTAATAGACAACTAACACCGACGGTTGAACAAAGAAGAGGCTTTCGAAGCATATGCAGCGTGTCACTTGTGCTGTCAGAATTTACAAAACAGAACTGGAAGCTACGAGATCATGACATTTGAGTGGTGTATATCGTGGAGGTATTCGTAATAACTGTAGTCTAACCTTCCAAAGTCCTAATTAATTACCAGTTTTCGCGCATAACATGAGCAGCTGTGATTCACATTTTTCCATTAAAGTAATGCATTTGTGAAATTTGCAAAGCCCACAGTATGTAGGTAACTTATGTTCTGAAGCTTCTGCCAGCTATTATACGCAGTTATTTCACATAATGCAGTTATTACACACCACATTTTTGCAATGTTTCAAAATTCTATGTTTGTACAGAGATTATCCTTTTCATTGTGTGTATTCATTGCTCTAATAAGAATGATCAAAACGACGCATTTTAAAAATATTCATATAAACAATTCAGGGTATATAGTAAATGGATTTACCAAAAAATCTATCATATTGGTTTTCTGTGTTAACTCCAAATTGCTGTAAAAAGTCATTACTTTTTGTACTCTCTAAATTTTTTTATTTTTTAAAAGTTAATAAGTTATTTATCAAAATTTGAGTGTCATTTTGATACATTATAGGCTCATTTTCCTTAATGTGGTTTTGAGAGGCCGTACAAAATTTTTTGAAGCAAATTAGTAAAAAAACTGCATCATATGGAGTAGTTTGGATATGAAAAAATGCTGATAACTTTGTGAGAAAACAAGGTATAAAATGCGCAAACGTATTAATATGCATCCATTTATAGG
The DNA here is from genome assembly GCA_030765065.1 of Deroplatys truncata. Taxonomy (NCBI): domain Eukaryota; kingdom Metazoa; phylum Arthropoda; class Insecta; order Mantodea; family Mantidae; genus Deroplatys; species Deroplatys truncata. Next base: position 423,910,353 of record CM060990.1, read on the forward strand.
TTCAGTTAATTTGATAATTTAAATGCGTCAAACGGAAGAACCATGTTTTCTTAAAGTTTAGAATCCATATTTTTTATTATGAAATACCTAATTTGTTAATTTTTCACACTTCTTGTTCAAAGTTCACAAATGCATTCATTACCTTAAGGAATATGTAGGTAGAAATGTCTTATACAAAGTTCTATCGCTAGAGGGCGGGAGTGTTCCATGGGACGGGCGCTGCTTTATCTTCTGATAGTGGCCCTTTACGTTGTATTTAAAGGCATATCAAAGCTACTGTGTTCTACATTTAAATGCATATAGCTGGCACTGTAGTGCAGTTAGTAGAGCATTTGTATGGTTTGCGAGGCATATGAAGCTGGAAACCTTGCCGGAATCAAGAAATTTTCCTTTAACCAATAAACCTTCTCAGTATGCACGTGTTTGGTGTGTGCACGTGAATGTGCTTGGTGGTGTGTTAGCGGTTTGTAAATAATAATAATAATAATAATAATAATAATAATAATAATAAAAAATAATAATAATAATAATACATTTGCCTAATAGGTAGTCGGGATTTCGGCTAGTAAAATATATTAGGATAAGTGCGGAGTCATATACCTATTACAGAACAGTCTGGAATGAGCAAAAATGTATGACACAGTAAGCACACACTGTAGAGGGAAAATAAATAAAATAATGGGGGTAATTACTTCTTTGTGAACAATTTCTCTGTGGAAATAGGCAAGGGAATTTTTATTATACAGAAAATAGTACAAATTGACACATTAACTAAAAATACTTCTGATGTTGCATTTATATGACTTTCTCTACTCACTTATCTAAAAACTACTCTTACAGAAGCTTTTTCTCTATCTACTTCTTGGTAATCCAGATAATCTTTCGTTATACATTTACACACCTTGTTATAGGCATAAGAAGGATGCAGTCGACAAAACCGATAGTCGGATTTTACAAAGTGGATCGCCATGTGATGACTTGAAATTCCATGTTTTTGAATGAGCAAGAGAAAATAAAAGAACGAACAACAATATTACCGCTTTTTTATTTGCCAGAAAAAAACCATTTACAGCCCGTGTTTTATTAGGAACATATCGCAGGATACTTACATATCTATTTCAGTATTTGACTTTAAAGACTGCTGAATTGCTGAACGGAAGATGCCTATGAAGTTCATACCTCGAACAGTGTTGATGTGATTCTTCAGACTAGAGAGGCACAGGTTGCAAGGTTAAGACCGTTGGCCTATTCCTTGAGAATACTGAGCATTCTGTCATCAGATGACGAGCTGTCTGTATCGGCATTTCCGACCAGTTACATAGCTGTGATGTTGCTTTGTTTATCTTCTAGAGATATGAACGAAAACCAACATGATTAGTCAAGAATTGTGTAAGCATGTAAGTAGTATATTATAGGGGCATCTGGGCCATTCTTGAGCTTATAAGGGAAAAGATAGAGAAAACGAGAGACTTCAAGGAGGAAAATGCGTCTATATGGGAGAGGTAGGGAATACGAGGGTCGATGCTAGGCTAAACAGGGGTTGAAGGAGGGGAATGCGCTTTATATGAGAGAGGTAGGGAATACGAGGAGAAATGCTAGGCTAGACGGAGTTTGAGGTGCGGAGTATGCGTTTATATGGGAAAGATAGGCAAAACGTGGACAGATGATAGGCTAGACATGCTGAAGGAGGGTATTATGGACCTATATACAGGAGGGATAGGGAATACGAGGAGAGGTACTAGTCTAGACAGGGCTTGAAGCGTAGAATATGGCTTTTGTATGGGACAGCCAGCAAACCGAGGAGAGGTATTAGGCTAGGAGGGTTTGAATGGTAGTGTAAACGTTTTTACAGAGAGATGAGGAAAACGAAGGTAAATTCTTGGTTGAGAGAGCCTTCAAGGAGGAAAATGGGCTTATATGGGAGAGATAGGGAAAACGAGGAGAGATCAGAGTTAGAGCAGGGGCTGAAGGCGGAGGAACGCCCTTTATATAATAGAGGTAGGGAATACGAGGAGAGGTAGTAGGCTAGACAGAGGTTGAGGAGTACGGTATACGTTTATGTCGGGGAAGATGTGGAAAACCGAGAGAGATCCTATGCTAGGAGAGAATTGAATGAGGAGCAATGTGCTTTGTATGAGAGACGTGGGGAATACGAGGAGAGGTGCTAGTCTGGACAGAGGTTGAGGAGTAGAGTCTGCGTTTATATGGGAAAATATGGAAAACGGGAAGAGATGCTGGACTAGACACCGGCTGAAGGAGGGGGAATGCAGATTTATACCAGTGAGATAGGAAACCAAGGAGAGATGCTAGGCTAGACAGATGAGGAAGGAGAGGATACGCTTTATTTGTGAGAGGTAAGATATACGAGAGGAGGTGCTAAGTTAGACAGATGTTAAAGGTGGAATGCGTTTATATGTGAGAAGTAGGGAATACGAGGAGAAGTGCTAGGCTAGACGGAGGTTGAGGAGTAGAGTATGCGTTTATATGAGAAAGATAGGGAAAACGTGGAGAGATGATAGGTTAGTGGGCTAGGAGACTAGAAAAGACATTTATATGTGAGAGGTAAGGAATACGCTAAGAGATAATAGCCTAGACAGATACTGAAGGAGGGAGGGATACGCTTTATACGGAAGGGATATGGGAAACTTAGAGAGATGCTACATGAGTTAAAGGTAGAATGTGTTTTATATGAGAGAGATAGTAAACTGAGGAGATGTATTAGGATAGCAAGGGTTGAATGGTACTGTATGCGCTTATGTGGAGAGAACGGGAAAACGGAGAGCGTTCCTATTCTAGGAGAGAATAGAAGGGGAGGGAAATGCGTTTATATAGGGGAGATAGGGAATACGAGGGCCGATGCTAGGCTAGACAGAGATCGAGGAATAGAGTATACGTTTAAATGGGAAAAAATAGGGAAAACGTGGAGAGATGATAGGCTAGACAGATGGTGAAAGAGGGGAATACGCTTTATATTTAGAGATAGAGAATACGGGAAGTGCTAGGCTAGACAGAGGTTGAGGAGTAGAGTATGCGTTTATATGAGAAAATATAGGAAACACGAAGACTGAGACTAGGGCTGTTAATGTTGACGTATGTGTAATGTTCGTCCATGTATAAGAGCATTCAGTCTCACTGACTTCAAGATTTAAGCTCTAACAAAGCCTATATCACACTGAAGCGTCTAGGATTCCCGGTATCACGCACCCTAAAAGGCTGGTCGCAAGTCGTCGATCGATGAATATAGTTATTCCAATTGAGTATTTTTTATTGATACTGTATAAAAGAGTACTTAGGACAGTATCGTTGATATTAGGGAAACCGGCTAGTATCTCAGGTATTCGTGGTAATTCAGAGCAGAGCGCTTTAAGGTAAATTCCATATGATTCGGGTAGTATCACAGGTATTTGGGCCATTTTAACAGGTAATTCAGAGAGCGTCACAGGTATTCATGGTAATATAGAGAGTAATTAGATTATAAAGTTTCTTATTTAATGTTACAGCACTTTGTATACTTTTTGTCTAAATCTTGCAAACTTTTATATGTTAAACAGTTGGTGTGTGAGACGTAGAGGGTTAAACAGTGAATAGGGTTACAGTAAAGTTATATAGAAGTAGCATAAACTACCCTATCTGCGTGATTGAGGAGATATTATACTGTTTTAGAGGGCTTTGCTGTTTTATTTGGTTACATTTTCTTGTCTAGGTGCAATAGCGTTATCGGTTTAATATCACTGCTTCATTAGATAACGATTGTAAGAGAGGGTGTCTCTCCGCTTTATCTAGGCTTGAGACTAGCACTAGATATGCTCCTAACGGCAGGGTTAACGCCTCCACTTGCTTCTTATTCCTCTTCTTTCTTCACCAGGTGTCTGCTAGCTGCATACACCGCTCATAAGTGAACTTAATTTTTTTAAGGCTGTAGACTCAAGGAGAAAATATTCATCTTCAGATCCATGTTACATTCTTTTATGCACTCTTTGTAATACGATAATGTCCATATGAATATGTTAGATATTCCATCCACGGCAATAACCCTTTTATCATCAAAAGGAGTCAATGTGAATTTATTCACTTGAAGTGTGCTAACAGCATGCTCCCGTGATAGGATCAGATTCATGGGCATTCTGATGTTTTCTCGGGTTTTAAGACAATCTCTATAGCTGTCAAATGTAATATACTTCTTAATAGCACTACATTTTGTGCCTTTAATCTTCTTTATCATCGAACCTTGAATATCCAAGGCATACATCTTAGGCCGTATTCCAAGAAAGTGTAGAATGATTTTGCTATCGGCCTCATCTGTATCCAGATGCCTGAGATAACCTAGCTTGTCCTGGTAACATCTTCAGTTGTCACACGATGAATGAATGAATCAGTGTCCATGTACATAAGCTTTAGGTTTTCAGCTGCATAATATGGCAACAACACATCATAATGATAGTGATGCATAATTGTCTTGGACATGTCCAACACACACATACCAGCCGTATATCCACACGATTACGCAGGTTCTCCATAGTTTTTCCAAACACGGCGTTGTTAAAGAGTTTGTAGAGCTCCTTCTCGAAATCTTTTGCAGCCTGTTGTCGTAGCCTATTGTTAAATTCCACATAAGGTTTTAATCACTGTGACGGTCGGAATTGTAGCACTTGTGGGATTATTGTTAGCCGCAGTCCATGATTAAGAGCTTGGTTCAAACTCTTGTAATGTACTACATACTACCTTCGAGGTCCAAGTTGAGGTATCAGTTTCTTTGTAGATGACTCCTTACACTTCGTAGACTCAGACAGGAAAGGTAGATCGTGTAGTTCTGCAGGATACTCGATGACAACTTCTAATATGTATGCATGAGGATCATTTTCTTGTAGTCTTTCTAAGTCAATTCCTTCAGGTCACACCCACTCAAATCCACCATAAGGAAGGGCGTAGCACATTGTCCAACCACATTGGTTATTGGTGTCCTCATAGGTAATAAATTGGGTTGGTCTCGACGAATCATACTTATCCATGTAGGCTTTGTTTCCTTCGGCATACCGGTGGGAAACTTGGTATAACCGACTTTTATACCGGATTCTATCATGAGTAATTAATCAAAATCCTTTAACAATTTCAGCTTAATTCCAGTATACAGCAACATGACGTCCCATATAAGTCCCGGAGAGGTAAAATAATGACCAGAATCGTCGTTGTGTGTTTTGACGGTTTGATCTCTAAATGGCTCAAATACATCAGCTAGAAAAGGTACATCTGAGATTAAGTACAGGTCGCTGTACTCACCCAATTTTCTCACATTAAACAGTTTTCACACATTTCTAGTATGATTGTAGTCAAAATCACTAATTTCTTCTTCATTTAACTTACTGTAGAATGAATCCTTAGCAGGCAGACAGATTTCGCTCAAAACATCCCATGACGTGGCGTAATCATAGGGAAATACTTCCTTACAAGTCATCAACTTTACCTTGTCTTCTCCAAAGTGTTTCAGGATACGACGTTAAATTTTTCACCAGCTTATCCACGCTTATACTGAGAAACCGAAAGCTATCCACAAACCGAAGCTTTATATCTCCTACATTCTTGGAGAATGATATATAGCTTTCTTCAGAGCTAGGAATTACTTCCACCCGCCCACTTGTACATCCCAACTCCTTAACAATGTAGTGTGAGTCATACGACTGAGGTTGTGCATGAAGACAGGCATACATTTAGGTGTTTTGCAGGACAAATTATATTCATGATGTAGACTTCCGCGATATTCACTACTGATATGATCATGATCGCGTACTTTATACTTCTCTTCAGTAAAGACTTTTCCACACAAGCAGCATACTGTAAAGGTGTTGAAATCCAGCTGTTGTTGATCTGTACGTTTCAGAGGCATGGCAGATTTGTATATATTATAAATTTTCTTTGCAAGGGATGACAGAAATTCCATAAAGTTTTGAGCAGTATGAACACCACGATATACATAGGGCTGGTTAGGAAGACCATTTTCCAGATGTTCAACAAATTTAGTAGGCTTAACGTAAACACAGAAACTTATGGGTACATGCTGCGGATAAGGTCTGTATATGAAGTTTCAGAATTGGGTGTACACGTATGTCACGGTGCGAGGATGCCTTAAAAGTCTGCGAAGATGACGTGAGATAATTTCAATATCCTTTAAAAATTGTTAAACTGTACAATTGATTTCTCCTTGTAGGCATAATTACCCTTGCAATACCATGTTGATTACAGATGGATGCATGTTGTTGTAGCTTTTCCAGTGCACTTCAACCACACTGATCATCAAAATGTGTAAAACAACGTTTACAGGTGTAAAAACGTTCTTTATGCTTAGTTTTCTGACGTCGAATAAGTTTTTCAAAATTCTTTATACATACGTAGTGATGTTTTCCACTAGTGTCACTCAATAGTAGGAGGTCACGCGGTTCAGGTAGTTCAGCCTCAGCAACCTTTATTGGATACACTTCATGCTTCTCATCCAACCCAAAAACGTTAATCGACGTACTGTTAGGCGTCTCAAACTTAGATATTTGAGCAAGTGCTGTTGAATAAGAAACACAGCTGAAGTCATATTTATTTTGAAGTTGCTCGTATTTGCTAACGCGTTGAGACTTGGTGCTGACGAATTTGGCTAATACAGAACACATGAAGCATTGCTAATCGGTGCAGTTCTGGATGTTAATGCAAGCATTCCTTACTTCAACAGATGGCGGTAGGAGTATGTAGCTACTTCCTCGTAAGGGATTGTGCTTGTTAATACGAAGGCGCACTTCTTCCACAGCAAGCAGAGCCCAGTTGCTACCCTTAAGCTGTGATGCCTCCATTTCAGTAACCAAGTTCTTCAATTTCGTTTTCAACATAAAAGTCCAGATCCGTTTCTAGGAAAACAGGTTGATGCCGGGTTTTAAATGTTTTGTCATAGGTTTCTCGGATAGTTTAACAAATCTGATTAATTTTCACACTCTTGTGAATACCAAGTTCTTAATTTACAGCCTGCATTATCCGCTGTCTCATGCAGGTACATATTCAGCTCCTTAGTTGATTCGCATCGTATAAAATACGATTTCAAGCGTCCATCGAAAGAAGTGTCATATACTTTCATGTCACAGTTCTCCAATGTAGATAACAAATATTGTTTAGTACGTTCTAAACTACGTTTCTTCTCAGGCATGCATATGTCGCATAAACCTTCATGCCGCTGACCCTTATAACTGTGTTTTAAGGCTACATTACAATATTTACATTTGAAGAGCTTCTCACAACCCAGCTCATGCCTCCTCTGATCCTATCCCGTTGAAATTTCTTTCGCTTTTACCACAAGGATATCCTGATGCACTAGGAATGATATCCTTATTTGCGGAGTTATTCATCTTTACTTTGATGTAATAAGGTGTTAATCCCTTTTCAAGGAAATGTAGACCTCTTCACCGTGATAACAAGTTAGAAAGCCCAATATTTTCTGAAAGAACAGCGATTTTGACACCTCGAAAATAATTACAAGAACGAACTCCAATGCCCAAGATCGCCCTATTTATAGAGGAGGCACAAAACGTTTTGTAGATCAATTATATATATTGAATTTTTAATACTAAACGGTGATTAAGCGATTAAACTGTTATATTTCAATACGTGTTACACAGGTATTCGGACGTGTCCGTAGCTCTTCGTGAACGTTCGTGTATTTAGAGAGCCGCTCAGAGATGTTTATGTGTGATTGTACGTATTCGTAGGTTTTCGTATAGCTTCATGTGCTTGGAGGAAGTTTTAGAATGTGTTGAGCATGTATATCTAGGTGTTCGAGCGTCTCTGTAGCTCTTCGTGCAGGTTCGGGTGCTGGGTGGAAGTGAACGCGTGTATCTATGTATTCGTAGATCTTCGTACAGGTTCAGCTGCTTAGGTGCGTGAAGTATTGTGAGGGTGTATGTACTGTTCGGAGATGATCGTAGGTCTTCGTACAGGTTCAGATGCTTAGAGTGAGTGAGTGAAGTATTGTGAGAGTGTGTGTGTTCGTAGGTCTTTGTGCAGGTTCGGGTGCTTTGAGAGTTGATCAGAAGTATTTATGTCTGTTAATGCATGATTGGTTGTGTGTGCATGCGTGTGTGTGCGTATAAACGCGTGTGAGAGGAGACACGAGCTGACTAGATGAACGATCCGTCAACCGAGCAAGGGGCAAGTATCCTTTGAGCTAGCATTCGCCATACGCCACGAAACCTAGAAGCACATGTGAAAGATACGTATGAAATAGAATAAAAGGGAAAGGAAATCGTGGTAGATGAGAAACTACTAGGATTCGCCTTTGTCAACCAGGAAAAAGCACGAGAATTCCGAGACGGGAATCAAACTTGGAACCTCCGAATGCGGACCACAGGCGTTACCTCCTGAACCATGCCATAAAAACGGGTTATAGGACGATATATAGTGCTAATCTAGGTATGATTGGTATGAGTGTGTTGAATATCTCCAAGATATTAACGTATCACTATCATTATGATGTGTTGCCATATTATGGGGTTGAAAACCAGAAGTTCATGTATATAGTCACTGATTTATTCATTCATCGTGTGACAACTGAAAATGTGTACCGGGAAAAGCTACGTTTTCTCAAGCATCTCGATACAGCTGATTACTGTGATAACTATATGTGTCACTCTACTCAGAACAAAAAGGTTCTAGGAAAATTTAAAGATGAGGCCAATAGCAAAATCATTCTACGCTTTCTTGGACTACGACCTAAGATGTACGCTTAAGATATTCAAGGCTAGAAGATAAAAAAGATTAAAGGCATAAAGCGTAGTGCTATTAAGCAGTACATTACATATGACAGCTATACAGATTGTCTTATAACCCGAGAAATCATCAGAAGGTCCATGAATCTGATCCTATCACGGGAGCATGCTGTTAGCACACTGCAAGTGAATAAAATCACATTGACTCCTTTTGATGATAAAATGGTTATTACCGAGTATGGAATAACTACATATGCGTACGGACATTATCGTATTACAAAGAGTGCATAAAAGAAGGTAACATGGATCAAAAGATGAATATTTTCTCCGCGAGTCTTCAATCTTAAAAAATGAAGTTGACTCGTATGCGATGTATGCAGCTGGCAGTCACCTGGTGAAGAAAGAAGAAGAAGGTTTAAGGGGAGACGTTAACCCTGCCATTAGGAGCAAATCCTAGTGCTAGTCTCAAGCCTAGATAAAGGGGGAGACATCTACCCTTACAATCGTTATCTAATGAAGCAGTGATTGAACTGATAAAGCTGTTACACTTGGACAAAAAAATGTAACGAAATAAAACGACAAAGCCATCTAAAACGTTATCATATCTCATCAACCATACGGATGAGGTAGCTTATACTACTTCTATATACCTTCAAGAAACCATAGACACTGTTAGACCCTCTACGTCTCACACACCAACTGTTTAACATATAAAAGTTTGCAAGATTTAGAAAAAAAGCATAAAAAGTGTTGTAACATTGGATAAGAAACTTTATAATCTAATTACTCTCTATATTACAATTAATAACGGTGACGCTACCTAAATTACCTGCTCAAATGGCCTTTATATCTGTGATACCACCCGAGTCATATGAAAATTACTTAAATAGATCTGGTACGAATCGCTGCTCTGAATTATCATGAACACTTGTGATACTCGCCAGTTTACCCTATATATCAACGATACTATCCGGAATACTCTTTTATACTGTATCAATCAAAAATACTCAATTAGAATAATTGTATTCATCGATCGACGGCCTGCGTCCAGCCCTTTAGGATGCGTGATACTGAGAATCCAAGACGCTTGAGTGTGATACAGCCTTTGTTAGCGTTTAAATCTTGAAGTCAATGAGACTAAATGATGTTATACATGGACGAATATTACACATACGTCAATACTAACCTTCCTAAACTCTCTCCTCGTTTTCCCTACATTTTCCCATATAAACGCATACTCTACATCTCAACCTCTGTCTAGCCTAGCACTTCTCCTCGTATTCTCTACTTTTACATGTAAAGCGTATTCCCCTTTTTGGCATCTGTCTAGCCTATCATCTCTCCACGTATTTTGCTATCTTCTTCCATATAAACATGTACTCTACTTCTCGATCTCTGTCTAACGTGGCATCGACCCTCATATAACCTAACTCCGCTATATAAACGCATTTCTCTCTCCTTCAATTCTCTCCTAGCATAGGATCTCTCTCCGTTTTCCCGTTCTCTCCATGTAAGCGCATTCTGTAGCATTCGACCCTTGCTATCCTAATACCTCTCCTCAGTTTGCCATCTCTCTGAAAATAAAACACAATCTACCTTTAACACCTGTAGCATCTCTCTACGTTCCTCCTATCTCTTCCGTATAAAGCATATCCCTCCCTCCTTTAGCTTCTGTCTAGCCTATTATCTCTCAGCGTATTCTGTACCTCTCACATATAAATGTCTTTTCTAGTCTTTTAACCTACTAGCCTATCATCTCTTCACGTTTTCCCTATCTTTCCCATATAAACGCATACTCTACTCCTCAACCTCTGTCTAGCCTAGCACTTCTCGTATTCCCTACCTCTCACATATAAAGGCATTCTACCTTTAACATCTGTCTAGCTTAACACCTCCCCTCGTATACCTTACCTTTCACACATAAAGCGTATCCCCTCCTTCATCTGTCTAGCCTAGCATCTCTCCGTGTTTTCCTATCTAACCGGTATAAATCTGCATTCTTCATCCTTCAGCCTTTGTCTAGCCTAGCATCTCTCAGTGGTTTCCTATCTAACCGGTATAAATCTGCATTCTTCATCCTTCAGCCTTTGTCTAGCCTGGCATCCCTCCCCGTTTTCCATATTTTCTCATATAAACGCAGACTCTACTCTTCAACCTGTGTCTAGACTAGCACCTCTCCTCGTATTCCCCACCTCTCTCATATAAAGCGCATTGCTCCTCCTTCAACTCTCTCCTAGCATAGGATCTCTCTCCGTTTTCCATATCTTCCCCGACATAAACTATACCGTAATCCTCAACCTCTGTCTAGCCTACAACCTCTCTTCGTATTCCCTACCTCTATCATATAAAGGGCGTTTCCCCTCCTTCAGCCCCTGCTTTTCCGCAGATCTCTCCTCGTTTTACTTATCTCTCCCATATAAGCGCATTTTCCACTTTGAAGGCTCTCTCAACCTAGCATATACCTTCGTTTTTCTTGTCTCTCCATATGAACGCATACTCTATCATTCAAACCCTCCTAGTCTAATACCCCTCCTCGGTTTGCTGGCTGTCCTATATAAAAGCCATATTCTACTCTTCAAGCCCTGTCTAGTCTAGTACCTCCCCTAGTATTCCCTATCTCTCCTGTATATAAGTCCATATTCCCCCTCCTTCAGCATCTGTCTAGCCTAACATCTGTCCACGTTTTCCCTATCTTTCCCATATAAACGCATACTCCGCACCTCAAACTCCTTCTAGCCTAGCACTTCTTCTCGTATTCCCTATCTCTCTCATATAAAGCGCATTTCCCTCCTTCAACCCCTGTCTAGCCTAGCATCGACCCTCGTATTCCCTATCTCTTCCTCCTGAAGGCTCTAGTTTTCCCTATCTTTTCCGATATAAACCCACAAAGTGGACAGCTTCCCCTATAATATGCTACTCATTAAGTTGTTCCTTAGAGATAATGAGAGCCTATGGTGGATGGTGGGGATAAATGAGTCACTATTTGTTAAATGGGCGCAAGTCCAAGAATGGAAGTTTAGCAGGAGAAGGAAAGACCTTTTTTCAGCAACACTATGTACGTTGTGCCTTTCTTTTTGGACTCAAAAATTTGTTTTGGCATAAGACTTTATATTGTAGCTGTTTTTAAAGTGTAACGTTAGTTTAGTAAAGAATATGGTCTTAATTTATCTTGGAACTTGTATCCTTTTAACAAATAATGGGTTTGATACAAATATGTTTGCTTTAAAAGTTCCATAACCCAAATTTCATTCATAAAACATTTTGAAATATGAAAAAACATGTTACTGAATGAAAACACAAACAATAATTGTAAGGTAATTTGTAAATTAACATCTTATTTTCCGTAACAAAATGACCACACACAGAATTTTGTGAACGTTTACAGAAAACACATTGTGCAATCAATATTAATATAGTTTATGTATGAAAAATGCAAGCTTTTTATGTTCACAACTTCAGAATGTTACGTTATTATTTCTTCATAAATGTATCCGTAACTTTCTTCAATGTATGGGATAATTTTTTTCAAGTGGTTGACTTTTTCCTCCTTCAATGGTAGTTTCTTTTCGGGGTATGCCGCTGAATTTGGGAGCTGAATGTTGATGTGAGAATTGTAGCGAAGGATGAATGTGTTTTCAGTTAACCGATTGATGCAACAACTGTCTGGATGCTGATTATCGTACCGAAAATGGTAAAGGTTAATAATTTCAAAGTATAACTTCTCATCTCGATACATTTTTTAAATTGTATATTATAGGATTGGCTGTGGCAACTTCGACTACTGTGAGTTTAAGAGAGGCACTACTTCGAATAATCAGTTCAGTGTGTTGATGAATTGTGTGAATTCGGTCATGTTTTCGGAGGCTTCTTTTGGTAATAGAATAATCTCGATCACAGTCTAAGTAGCTATGGCCTCTTATTGGATCGAAATGCTTAATTTTCTTAAATCTGTTTGTATCCATTAGACTTAACAAAAATTTGGAGATTGTATGGTTTTTGTTCTGCCCAAAGCCGTTATCAGAGAATAAATGAATTTCATCATACTGAACTGGGACAGAATCCAAATAGTGAAGAAGAGAAGAGCATATCTCATCAGGGCCCATTTTTGCTTGGCCTTCATGATATATATATGTTTGCTTTATTTGCTTTATATTGTGCATACAAAAACGTTAACCGTCAGTTGCCTCAAATAAAATAGATCCTAGACAGGGACTTTAGGCATTGGTATGTTTTGCATATATTCACAAGCAATGGAGAGAACGTTTTTGTTTTTTCCAATATTTTCATCTGATCTATCTTGTTGCAAGGCGCTGTAAAACCTCCTACTTCTTATTTGAACAGCCAGCTCAGCAGCTGCGACACGCTTTGCAGTGTCATTTAGGTATGGGGATTTTATCTTTAATTTTAGCTCTTCGCAGACACATCAGCAATCTACCTGTGGCTGTCCAAATTTCAGATTAAAGTTATCTTTAAAATATTTGAATAGAAACAGAAGCTCACTTTGGTATCTGGAAACTTCCCTTTGAGTAGCTTATACCTTATCTTTACACCCAAATCAGAGATAAGATATTTAATTGTCTGCCACTAAAATGATTCTCCTGAAATGGAAATGAATGGAAATGTTCGCGAACCTTTATTTTAGTGTCAGGGGGTAGTGTGAAACTGGTATGTTTCCAACGTTTGTCCACAGGAGTTTTATCTTGAAGTTTGAGCACTCTCAGTCTTCTAATGCGCTGCTCACTCACAGCTAGGATAGAAAGAAATGCAGTTAAACGTACCTCTGTTCTTTCTTGTAACTACCATTAAGTGATACTTGAAAGAACTCTTTCTGCTTTACTTGCCTGGATCATTTCTTGGTCTTGTTCTTTTCACATCTTCAGTGTCTATTAGACCTTGTAGAATTATGTCCTCTTCATCCCTGGAAGAATAGTTGTTATAAAACGTACTGAAGACATACAACCGATTCTTTTCAGAGATAACAGTATCAACGGATTTCTTTTTGCACCTAGAATCAGAATCAGACTTTTATGAGTATTTGGATGTAACTACATATACTTGGATATAGCAACTGCAAATTGAATATTGTTTATATTTTGTACTTAACGACAATCATTCCCAATGCTCTTAGGTGTAAAGATTTCCCAGCATGATTATCATACCCTTCACCCATTAATCCAGCACTTTTAATTGTACTTAGTTTATATCCACTAGTATTAGCTCTTCTCTTTCCAATAAACTCAGCTTTATCTTCAGAACCACTCATCTTGAACAACAGCTGTTATCTGTGGAATGTGTTATGTGAACAAATCAACAATGAACAGTGTTGCATTATTGTGCACCATTTACTCACTTTGTTTTAGCAGGTTAATCAACTTTGAATATAATCAGAAATAAAATTTTTTATGCAGGATATCCGCCCTTCTAACGAAAACTATTAAATTTTAGAGACGAGTTTAACCATTTGTGCTGGAATTCGTAAAGCCATTTTAAGATAAAACGATGTGTCTACGGTAGGAGAACATATAATTTAAACAAAAATGAATTTTAAAATAATGTGACTTCCACCCTTTTAACAAATAGCGATTCAAATACTTTTGATTGAGATGCTACTTCTGAGTTGACATATGTCGTGTTCCAAATATTTATGCAGTGTTTTAGCAGCAGTTCCTTTGCTCGAGACATAGGGATGGAGCTATGGTCAATAGTGGTTCTGAAGCTTGCTGCTCTCTTGGCTACACAGTCAGCTCTTTCATTTTCTCGGATTCCTGCATGTCCCCTGAGCCAGTGAAGTGAGAGATGGATTTCCTCCTTAAGGGTTATGACGTTCTTTCTGATGAGTTTGCAATTGGAGGAAGCGTTCTTTTGTTTCCAGTATAATTTAAGGCGGCTTTAGAATCTACATGAATCGTGCGACTTATTTGATTTGCTTTTGTGTTGGATACACTCTATTGCATAGACTTTACCACTTGAGAAAACCATGTGTTTCAAAATTCAAACCAATGAGAAAGAATATCTCAGCAGTGGTTAATACCACTGAAGGAGTATTTGATATGGATTGTGTGTTTTAACGAGATCTACATTTTGTGTAGTAATTTGGCCTATCCCTTACGGTTTACCAATTATATAGAAGTCATAGATAAAACCGGATTTCACAGGCTTTTCGCAAAACATTCAAGATACACATTTCATTTTGTAAATATATGGTAACTTAATAAAAATAGTTGGTGCCATTTTTGAGAATAAAAAATAACAGAACAGTTTTCCATATAATGAGTAGTTTGGAGTGGGGGTTTTCTTGAAAATCTTTATGTTGTATCCTTGAAAGGTGTTGAACTTAACACCAAGTTTGGTATAGAACAAACTTTTCGTTTTTGAGTTATGCTATTCACAGACAGGCAGACCGACCGCACGCCTATATATAGACACCTTTGTCTAAAAGCGTAGTTTTTGGATTCAGAAAGTCTCAAATCATTTATTTCCGCTCAATTCTCGGTATCGAAGTTTTGGGTGGAATGCACTATCTAATTCATCTAGTTACTGTAGATAAATAGTGGAAAA
The DNA here is from genome assembly GCA_030765065.1 of Deroplatys truncata. Lineage (NCBI taxonomy): Eukaryota > Metazoa > Arthropoda > Insecta > Mantodea > Mantidae > Deroplatys > Deroplatys truncata. The sequence goes on from CM060990.1 coordinate 423,925,643, forward strand.
AGTAGCAAATATTCACCTTGTCAAAACTGATTAACTTTTGTAAACGTAAATGAAATAATGCAGTGCATCTGTGTTATAATGATACTTGTCTCACTTAATCCCATATTGTTATGAATGTGGATGGTTTATTGAACGTAATAAGTTTATTCAGCAAACCCTGAATTTTTCAGAAACAAAAATGAAGAAACCTCGATTATTAGTAAGGTACTTAATTTACGTAACCTACTCTTCAATATACGCATTTCTTTTCGTTTAACTCTTTCTAATAATATTATTAGGACATTTGTAACTGAGAGTATATTACTTAAGTTCCTACTACACCGAGCACCCGGTTGTTTTAACGTATCAATGATTAGTATTCGTATTATGATTATTAGCACTACCAATAATAATCAGCATTATTATTATTATTATTATTATTATTATTATTATTATTATTATTATTATTATTATTATTATTATTATTATTATTGTTTAAGTTTGTGATGATTGTAAAGGTTTATGTATTATTTTTTTTACATTCACTTTCGGTCACTTACAACGCAATATTCCGATTTCCTTGTTTCTTCTCTTTGGCTTTTACGTTACGTCCCGCTTGCCTACTATCTCTTTGGATTGGGGCGTGGCTTCGGGCTTCCTGCCTGTTGCTGCCTGCCGGCCTCGTGGCTGACCTCAGTGGGTCGGTAGCGTGTGGTGTGAGACGTGCTACTTTTCTTTGAGAGCTAGCCTTTGTTTGGCACAGAATGTTGGTGGTCGTCAGTGAGGGAAGCATTGGCCTGTTTTTTAAAACTTGCTACTTTATTGAATTTGAGAGGTTTCTACAGGAATTCTTTATCCAGTACTGTACAAGGTAGGATTCTGTGATTCAGCTCACTTGGTGCTTAAGTTGATTGATTGGGGAATGGAATTACTGCCATTTCGTAAGCAAACATTTATTGAAGCGATCGTAAGTGACTGGTAGTAGAATATGTTTTTTTAAAGATAATTTTTAGTGTATTAAGTCTTATATATTTTTCTTACTAATTCAAGTAAATGGAAATGTGGGGGTATCTTTAAAATCCTGTGTTTTATGTTCCCCACAATTACGATATTATATTGCTAGATTGTTTTTCCTGGTTCATGTTTGGCACTTTGCTATACTGGTTGAAGGTCAATTACAGTTGAAAGTCAAATTTAAATGTGCCTGTTTTACCTTTTCTTTTTGGTTGTTAAATTGTTCAATGTTAGAGTTTTGTATATTCATTTAATATTTTAATGGTTTATTCCCTGAGATAGGAAAATATATTTGCAGTATGAAGGCGAATGCAGATTTAATTTCGTGTGCCGCTTTTGACTGGATTATTGTTACATTATACCTACTTTACCTATTGCATTCTTTTTACTGTTGTTAATGTTGGGTTTTGCAATAGTTGTTTTTATATCAGGAAAAGAGCTTTTATTTCGATCTTATATCTTGTCCTATTTGAAAGGTCTTAGTAAGGTTTACCTTAAACGTGGAGTAATTTTGCATTGTTTTCTCCTCTGGATACAAGATTTATTAGCTTTGTATTAATTTTCAGGCCTTTTATACTAAGGTTCTAGCATCACCACTAATCTTTAAGACTTCACTTTTTATCAGAGTAATGCACATATGCACTATATAGGACATATCCGTTGTATGTTTTCAATATACATTATGAATTCAGTGAGGTTGGAAAGTTGACTCTTAGCCAGTTTTCATTACCTTGTGGGTTTTGGTAAAGTTGTTTTCCTAGGTGTTTAGCCCTTGTGGCTTTAGACTTATTTTAGCTCTTATATTTGTTACCTTTAATAACAGTTTTAATCTAACTTGTATCATCTTTACAGTTCTCACGTTTTGCTACCATCGTTTTAGTGCTTATGTGCTGTTGCTTAACTTCCGTGGTTGTAAAGTGTTTCCATTACTCTTTATTTTGGCGTGAAAGACAAAATTTTTCCTTTTTGTGAAAAGTAATTAAGTTTTTTGTTTCAGGCTTTCTCTCATTGGTTTCTATTTTTTTAATTTTTGTAAATACTGCTGTATCATTTTCATACATATAGGGGGTATTTTAATGTTAGATTTCAGGGGTTTAATGATTTTGAACTGTAAATACAAGTTTTATTTCTAATTAAACTTGTGTTCTTTTCGGTTTACATTTATTTTGCCTTTCTTTGATATATATTAAAATTTGTAAATTGTCCTGAGATAACCAGGATATTGTTATATTTAGATCTCTTGTTAGTTTTAGGTTTTTAACTTTAAATTTGTTTAAAAGCCACTGGGATAGTTATTTTCCTGATGATTAAATTTGCTATTACCTTAAATCTGCTATAATATTTTTCAATCTATTACTTGCTGACGTAAAGCTTTCAATTACTATTTCATACTGAAAAGTTTGCGCATTTATTTTGGTTTAAAGCTAAAGTGAAGAATATAACTTTTGCTGTTAACTTTAATCAAAGGTTTAATTAATCACTGGCATCTTATTATACTTTTTATTTTCATTAATGATTTATAGAGTCTATTGTGTTTAGTTTGTTTGTACTTCATTTATTATTATTTTCAGCTCTTTTATTATTTTATTGTTAATATATTTGTGATTCTCTCTGACTATGATAGGCTTGATTCATTCATGTATAGAAAATAAAGCTTTTCGATACGGGTTTTCCATTTGTGTTTACTAAGAAAGAAGTTGGGCTTGCGTCCAGTTTTTCCTTTTGCATATACCACAGATTTCAAATCCTGATTCTTTGTTTTGTTTTGAAATCCCCTGTGGCATTCGTTAGGGCCTCCCTTATTGTCTTGCTGGCGTCCTCAGGTTGCAGACGTTTATCGTAAGCGGCTGCTTGGTTTCGGTGGCTCCATCTCGTAATTTTGCCTGGTGAAGCCATCGATGCCATTGCACGTTTTAGATTAAACAGTAACAAATATGCCTCACGCTTTATATCAAGAGGCAGAAAATGCTACGGAATTTCTTATTGATGGATGCCTCAGAGTTATTCCTTCTTTATTTTAAGACTATCACACATTGATCTAAGGAACATTTATGCTTAGAAAGCCAACAATTTATGGCACTGAGATTAAGCGTTTATAAATCCCGTTTTAATACTGATTTAAAACTGTTTCACCAGACACTTGTTTTGTGAAACGTTATGTTGGAGGTAATAATCTATTTGTGGAGTCAGATGTGAAGTCAGAGTGCATGATATACAATGTCTTTCCTTCACACTGAGACCACAGCACGGCGACTCCCGCCAAAACAGTTACAATATCCCCGCAACCGCCTCAGGTTCTCATATTTGCAATTAAAGTGATAATAACCACATACCTTATAATAAGAAATGTTGGAAATATCCTCTATCCGCATATTTCTGGCATATTTTCAGGAAATTGTCGTTAACACTGAAGAGTTTAATATCCGAAACTTGGTGGATTTCTCGTCTGATGTTTTCGTTTAGGTCTTTCAGTGTATGGGTTTTGTTGCCTACACCTTATTCATCAATTTTCCCCATAGATAAAAATCACATACAATTAAATCAATGGATTTTGAGGGCCACAATTCTTTACTAATTGCACCACGTTAAAACATTCTGAATTAAATTTAATGACTCATCATCCTACGCGCGGTAGCAAAGTATTGTTGGAAATATTCAGACTGACATTCAACGTCGGTCATCAGTTTAAAACATTTGAGTCCTATTATTCTGTATGAATTTGCTGCACACCAAGTTTTGCGTCATGGGAATCTCGTGCGTAAAATCAGATGTCTCCGTACTCCATACCTGATATTTTGCGATGAAACATAGCTATATAAATGGTATCATGCTTCGTTAGAGAAGAATATTAAGCGCGAGACAATGACTCTATCATTTCGCAACAGCTAATAATTCACTGAAATTTACTCCACTCTAATGAACATATGAAAAATAATGTGATTACAACAAACCCTATACATTGGAAGAACTCAAAGAAAACATCAGGCGAAAAATCCACCCAGTTTCGGATATTGAACTCTCCAGTGTGAACGAAAATTTCCTGAAAAGATGCAAGAAATATGCGGAGAGAAAAGGACAACATCTCCAGCATCTCTAACGATAAAGTATGTGCTTATTATCATTGTAATTGTAAGTATAACAACTTGAGAAGATTGCGGGAGTACTATAACGTTTCGGCGGAAGTTCCAACTGCGGCGGCCGGCGCGCGAAAAACCGTGCATTGGCAACAATGTGAAGGAATAGCAATGTATTAAAAATTGTCATCCATCAAAAACTAAGTTTAAAATACAAGATGCACATTTTCCATTCATGCTGTATAAATACAGGCGTTTCGCCATCAAGGCAATAATTATCTGTTCAGAATGAGCAGTGAAAAATCTGAATATTGGTAATACTGCTCAAACACGGCATGTACACATTTATTAGTTTCTCTGCTACATATATGTTGTAAGTAGAGGAAGTACTGCATTGCACCTAAAATTTATACTAAGGTTTCACCAGAAATACACATTTTGAGGCTCCCTGAATACAAAAAGTGTAGATAAATATGTGTGTGCGTGTATGTGTGTCTATCTGTAAACAGCATAAGTCAAAAACGAAAAGTTTGTTAAATACAACCTCGGTATTTAAGTTCAGTTGTTTTCCAAGGAAACCACACGATATTTTCAGCAAATTCCCCAACCCAAACTATCCTTTACATGTACAAATGTTTTCATTGGTTTTGATTTTCTTAAAAATTACTGTAACTATTTGGATTAAAGTAACAAAAGCTTAAAATGTGATGTATATCACAATTTTTTTGCAAATAGTTCTACTTTCTGAATGACTTTCGTGTAATTGGTAAACCATAAAAGAGATACAATAATACTACGGAGAAAAATGTAGATCTCGTTAAGGCACAAAATTTATGTGAGGAACCTCTTTTTGTTGATTAACCATTTCTGAGCTATTCTTTGTTTCTGTGTTGAATTTTCAAATACTTATATTTGTCTTGCATGGCAAGTCGCAAGTCTTAGCTATGCAAGGAGAATGGAATTTCAAAGCCATCACATACCGATCCACTTTTCAAAATCTGAATTTTACTTCAGTTTCCTATATCTAAAATGAATGTGTGAATGTATAATGAAAGTTTATATTGAATAACAAGTAGTAGACACAACAATAAGCCTTTGTAAGAATATTTTTGGTAGAGTGAGAAGAGAAAAACATGTGTATGGAGCAATCCAGAATCCTTTTAATTACGATTCCTAAACTTTGAAAGGTAGAGAGCTTTCTGTGCTTTTTGCAGAGTGGAAGACAGAACAACTCCCCACTTTCAAAAGCCTTTTCTTGTGTATGTTGTGGTGGTCCTTTGTGGAGTTCGAACCACGGCCAGGAAAATGCATACGATTGCACTAAGTTTTGAAAGATGTGGTAATGTAGGAAGAACCGATTTTCAGGGCACCAGGTTGCTTACTTGGCTTACAGATACGTATATATTGGCCATGAATGCAGGTCATCGTGTTTCAATTTACTTTAATTCGCCATGATGCCGAGGTCACTTCCGTCAGAACTCCTACTCCCCACGCTAATAAGTTAACATTTAACCTTGTGTACGAACAAGTCCGACAAGAACTCTACAAGTAAGAAATGTTTGAAGTTCTTAAACGCACGACCGCTCTATCGAGGGGCCCTAACGCCAACTAGTGTTCTGAGAATATAGACATTAGCTTTTTATATAACTCCCGAGTTCTTATTTAAATCCTCCTGGGGACCCGAACTACCTCATGGCACCTTATCCCCAGGTACCGCTCAGCTCTACCACTTGAACCTATTCCCCCTGTTGTAGGAAATCCCAGGGATTAACTGCCCTAAGAGTCGTTACACTTATGGCTGGAGTCGCCGGATAAAGTATCAGTCACCAATTGTGGCGGGGCGCCGGTTGCATTGTCCACCAAATTTTGTAGAATGAGCTGATAAACATGGGGAACAGCGCCGGAAAAAACACCACAAAGAGGTGGCGGCACCAAGCAACAGCTTGATACACAAGGGATGTTGTCACAGGATCGTAGAGCTTGGAGTACGACTCCAGAATTTTTCTCCCCCTCGTCACACTATACATAAAATCACCTGTAAATTATTCTTCTATTCCCCAACCCCACTACAAATAAGAAAAATGGCACCTCAAATTCAAATCACAGAACGTAAAATATTCCAGATGCCAGAGTTATTGGACCCTGTGATGATGCTATATTCAGTAAAACCCACTCATTTACCTGTTGTATTCATGACATGCTTTTAGATTCATGCAGTATTCTAACAATTTAGTAATAAGAGGTATATATCCTTAGTATGTAAGTTTTATCCTTTAGATACACCATATGTAGATATTATTTAGGTTAGTTTTAGACTTAAAGACAAAGTGGCCACTTGAAATTAAATACCCGTCACCGGAACAGTCAAGTACAAATGACGAAAAAGAGGTGGAATCAACAAACATGTGGAGTGCACAAAATTATGGCCCCACATTTCCAGAAACATTAGGCATATATAAGCATACGGCAGAGACTGAAAAAAAGAATTTGATCATATAAAAAGGCGTCTTACAAGTTTTTCATTTTAGAATAAAATTTCAATTTTTAGAAATATACAAACATAATTAGTTACATCGGCAACAGCTTCAGTAGATTTATATAAAATAATATATCCAGGAAGTGTGTCTAATATATTCTACAAGTTTAACTATCATGATGTTGCTGAAATACATTTTACTTACCTCAAATGCATTCATTCGTCTTTTGAAGAATAGTTTCCGTTGACACGATTACGAAAGTCATAGCGGACACATATTTGGAACACATAATGAACGCGGATTTTACAGAAACGCCAGAATGTGTTTGACACACGCAAAGGAAGTGAAAATAGCGGACGTTACACTTTCCGGACCACACACTAGCGCAATTTTACACATGAAATCATAAAATATATTGTCCTTCGCGCCCAGGTAATAATAAATAATGATATTAAAATGCAGTGGATGAAATAAATAAATTAAGAAAAAGAAGAAAGGTTTTAAGCCTTAAATTTCTACGATAGTTCTCAAAGGTTTGAAAATTATTCGAGTGATTTGTCTTAATACAATGCTGTATGTTTTCGTACCTCCAACCGTAACTTAAGTGCTTTTGTAGATCAGTTGTAATCCACGTGACACAGCTGCTGTCTTTTTTAGAGGTATCAAAGGAAAAAAATGTATTCATGAAGTGTAGCAGGTAATCCGAAATGCGATCCTGTTGTTTCCGCACATTTTTCAGATATTAAAATGCAGATATGGAGTTCTGAACCGAGTAAGTTGTGGTCCCAGAAACTAAGTTTGAGAATATGTTCTAATGACGAAGTTAATGCTGAAGAGAAGTTTATACGCCTCCAGAAATAATCGTAATGATTTATGAGGGTTTTATGAGTTTCCCATAATTTATATACTAGTATAAGGACTAAGAGTATAGTTGGAGTGTTTTATAAACGTCTCAGATTACACGTGAAAATGCTATTTATTTTAATTTAACGTGTTTTTTTAAGTTAAGTTATTTCGGCATAATTCGTGACAAACATTAAATGGTCCTACCTAAGTTTTCCAAGTGCCCACTTTGCAGGTGAGAACTATAAATAAGGAATTGGTAGGAAGGAAAGACAACTAAATGTTATAATGAATTTTTAGTATACAATGTAATGGCTTCGATAGTAATGCATTTAAGAGAAAACAAATGTCAGATTTAGTGTGGCGGGCCAGTGAAAAGCAACAACCTCAGGTCATAGTAAGGGCCTAAAATATGGAAGACCAACCCGGAAAATAGTCTTGAGCAGGCAAAAACCAGTTGGTGTTTACAAACCTGGCCCAGTGTGTATACGCCAACTGGTAGTTGGAATTACTGCATTTAGGTTTATCACCGGCACTAAGTGCAATGATAACGCACACAGTACGGCAAGAAGCAGCGATAACGTTACCAATGCTAGTTATATTACACGCGTGGACAAGTCTGTTAAACTTATTACTAGGTCTGTGTTGATAACGCGCCCGGAACTGATTTTAGCGGCGACTATTCCGAACACCACCACAGGTTCTATAGTATAAGATGAAGCCGTGGAAATAATCGAAATGTTTTTAATATTATGCGTAACAGTAATGGCTGCGACAGATTATGTTTCTGAAAACTGGTGCCGTAAGCATTGAAATACGGATAATATTTCCTCATAGTCACAAGGATCACGAACAGAAACCGATGAAATTTTAATTTTGGCAACGCTATTGGACCATGTGACAGATCTAAACGAGGTTACGAAAGAGAAAGGAAAGCATAGGAGAAAAAGGAAATATCCTCGTTTTTTAAGTAAACACACTGTATCCAAGTGGAACTCACGATAGAACAACAAACACTTAGACAATAAACGCATAGTACCAAATACAGGATATAATACGTAACGCTCCAAACACTATATCTCACGAATCGGAAACCGTATAAACGATGCAGAAATACATATCCTGACGAGAGTTATTCACAAATTGTACTATGACAGCGAAAGGAAGCGAAGATCTAATTCAGCATTTTTCACTGGCGCGTTTAGATGGATCTCGAACGCGTAGTGGTGGCCTGTTCGGACAAACGGCAGATGGGGGAATGGAACGGGTAAATATAGTTTAAAGATAGAGAAAGGCGGAGCAACAGGGAGGGAATAGGAAGCACTACAGCCCCCCTTCCCCTCTATCCTCCTTAGTACTAAAATAGGATCAGGCTAGTAAATAATAATGAGGGAATGAAATTGCTTTTTCTTTCCCCTCTTGTGCATGTCAATGTGTACACACATATGGAATGTATATACACCCCGTGAGCCTTTTCATCCTGCGGATTGGTAACTAGGCAACCCTGCATTCTACAGACGATGCGAAATGCAGGTGCTGACACCGCGTTCACGAGTCCTCTGATTAGGGCTACGGTGGTGCTCGTTGTTAATGTGCTACAGTAGCGCAATGGTTAACATACTAGAAAGGAATAATGAAGGTCGGAATTTGAAATCACGCCTGCGAATTAATCAGCTTTTTATTCATTTCTGTTCATGTTTCTAGGACGTTATAGCAAATCATGATTTCTTTCCGAATGCACTAGAAAGTGGATATGCCTATATATACAAGTACCAGCCCTTCGTGCTCACTGTGAAACACTGTTTTCAAAAAGAGAGTATGTGGACATGCTGTTAGTGTACGGGAAGCACAGCAGAATGCAACGGAGCCACGCAGTCTATATCAACAGATGTTTCCGCAGAAAAACTTCCTACAAATTACATGTTTTTGCGAGTTACGAACCGCCTTCTGGAATCTGCAAAAGTGCACAAGACACAACATCCACGAAGAGACACCCTGTCTGTGACCAAGCAACGACGGATCGTGTGGCTATGTCATTCAGCATCCGCATTGTAGTACAAGAGACATTTCACAGGCATTTTAATATTAGCCAATCTTCCGCGTAGAGAATACTACATAATGCAAAGTTTCACCCTTATCATCCTCAACTACTCCAAGAGCTACTGCAGCCTGACAATAGACGGAGAGTGGCATTCGCTAGGTGGATCATACGACAAACTGAACAAGGTCCACATTTTTGGCAACTGTGTTATTTACACACGAAGCTGGGTTCCACAACATAGGACAAGTAAATCGCCACAACATGCATTACTGCAGCACTATAAACCCACATCGGATGCGAGAGGTGGTCTTACAAGCCCGATGGGGTTTCAAAGTTTGGGCTGGTATGTTCAATGATCATCTAATAGGCCCGTACTTTATTATGGCCAACACACTGATAATAGCTATATCCGCTTCGTACACCAGCTGCCTACTCTACTAGATGAAGTACCGTTGCAGAACCGACGAACTATGTGGTACCTACATGATGGGGTACCAGCTCATTCGGCCCATCGTGTAACGGCTTATCTCTATGCCACCTATCCTGAGAGATGGATCGGACGGCATGTACAAATAGGGTGATCTGCAAGTAAAATATTATTTAATGATGCCTTATGTTTGTAAGTTATAATTACAATGTTATATGTATGCATTTATTTATGATGTTCACTAAAGCATATTCTAACAAGTAATAATTTTTTAATGAAATGCACACAATTAAACTGATTAAGTGAAACGACACTTCCATGTCCAACTATCAGTTCTCGTTAACTTTACTGAACATAGAAAGTTCCTTCAAGTGACACACATTGAACCATTGAAAGCCAACGCGCACACTGTTGCCTTAGCAGTGCAATTCATTGCACGCACAGCGGTGCAAAGCAGGCATTTCGGCAAAATTGATATGAGACGATGCAGTGGACAGTATTTACGACAACGCCGGACTGCATAACTTTTCAATCCGCAGGTTGGGAAGAACCATTCTGTATATATAAGTAAGTTTTAATGCTTAGGTTAATTTTAAGGTATTCAGAGGCAACTGTATATAAATGAAGCGTTGGTGCACTAGGAGTCGCTACACCTTTCGCAAGGGAAGACGATGAATTAATTCATGAATGGTGTTAAAATCCTGTTACAGGAAAGAAGCCAGCGTGACTACCGGAATGGAGGGAGCAGTCCTCACCAACAGGAGCAAAGGAAACAAGCAGGAAGGAGAAATAAAAATTCCTTAGATTATGTTTTTTCTCTTGTATAAACTAATCAATTTTTCCTCTAAAATGTAGTGTTTCACTCAAAACATAAAGGTAGAAGCAACCGTGGACTCTAAGCATGTTTTTAAGTTATTTGATTGCTTTCAACAGTTGTAAGTTTAGATACACTGCCAAAGTAGGATATAGGGTGCTCCAAACGTGCGACCCCAGTAGACTGCTGCAGGAGCTTATTTTAAGAAAAGCTGGTTAAAGAAGCCACTTAGGAGCAACACTGACGGAAAGTAAGACAGGGTAATGTTTTAGAGGTCGAGCCAAACGAAATTGCACCCCTCCGTGTTTTAGAACCCACAAGTAAAGATAAGGGACTGTAGGGAAAAAAGTATGTGTCAAATTCGGAATATAAAGAGGGTTCTCGGGCCAGACTGTATGCGTCCCCGTGGAATAAACTTCCAAGAAAGGAAATGAAAACAACTCGAGTAATCCAGGCAGGGAGTCTTAAAAGAAAAGGGAACCAATTTCTGGACTCATCATCCTGGGACAGGTTTGCTCGTAGAAGTTATTAGCAAACAGGAGAGTTAAAGAGCTCTTGTACAACAGTAGTGAGCATTCAAAGCAGAAGGACCATAGGAAGACAGGAGTTGAAAACGAAAAGAGAAAAAGTAAATGAACATACTAAAGTATAACCGTCTTCCGTGGTGTAGTGATTACAATGCTAGCCTATAGTTCCCGAGGTCGCAGGTTCAAACTCCGCGGAGGGAGAAGGAGTTTTTTGGACTAAAAATCCTTAGCATGGCTTTCTTCGGAAGAGAAGTAAATCCGTTGGTATCTTGTCGTAGATATACGGCGTGTAAAAGAACCTCAAGTCTGATAAAAAGGCCTCTGAGCAAAATTACCGGTCTTTGATGCCCAATTACAATGGGACGCTAAGGACCACAGCAGTCATAAAGCGTCCATAAATGGAAAAAACCTAACACAGGAAATATACCCCCGAGAAACAGAGAGAAAGTATAGAAGCAATCAAATGAGAAGAAGAATATACAAAAAGGAGCATTTAATATCTTCTCAGACGAGGCAGTAAGTTGGCAGACATTGTAAACAAGACAGTATGACCTATATAACAACAGATCAGGCCACAATAAAACGGCAAACACCAGCAAATCAAGAGAGAACAGGTGCCCGAAAAAATACAAAACAGCCACATTGACACACGCACTTGTCCACACTTCCAGTATAACATTTTTGTTATAAGAATAACGTGTACAGACAGATAAACGGAAATATTAATGTACAAAATCCATGTTGTAAAAAGAAAAAGTACAGTCAACCTAAGACGTGCAAGGACTTAACGAACACCAAGTCAAACCTGAAGTGTAGGTTAACCTTTTTTGTTTTATGCTTGTTTCTCGGCCAATTTACAAAATTCAGGAGCTAGAAGAATCCTCGGTAGGGGTACTCACTTTGAAGGTTCAACCTCCGCGCCGGTTACTAGAGTCATCACTGAGAGTGAAAATTAACCAATTCCTTTCCTTTAAGTAAGCCCATCCCAATCCCTCCTGCAGCGCTGGAGTCGACAAGGGTAGAACAGTGATAAGCTAAAAGGAGACAGGAAGACCACGATAGAGGAATACCAGCAGATAGATCACGATAGTTCTAGCAACTGAGAAACGGAGTGGTTTATATTGCTGGAAGCTGGTAAGGTCAGTGAAAACAGTGGCGGTATACTTATACGAGCCATCGCCGAAGAGCATAGGCGCGTACCCAGCAGTAAACAGACGCGACACTTGAAATTTGCCACAGCAGGAGAATGAACAAGATAGAGAAAGCGTAACGAAACTGCACAGTACCGAGCACAGAATATGGGCGGAGGAAAGTCAACGGACATGCAAGAAAACTGACATATCGAACCCATGAACCGATAATGTCCAACCCCCATGAGTTCTTTCTCGTAGTTTCCGAGTTATTACAAAGAACGGTAGGTGACAAAGGTGCCGGCAACCTAAGTTTCTTTCTAAGTCAGTGGACTGTGTTGTAACAGATTTGTTTTTTCTTGGGCCCAAGAATGGGACGTATCATGTGCCTCCTAGAAGTAAGCTCTCCCTCTCTTTCGTGTTTTCTTCTTTTTAAATTATTCCGTAGACGCAACTTTTCCTATCCTGGAGGAACTGTAGAACCCTGTGTGGAGTTTGAACCACTGTCAGGAAATGGAATCAGATTGCACTAAGTTTCGAAATATGTGGTAATGTAGGAAGAACCGGCTTTCAGGGCACCAGGTTACTTAGTTTGAAGACATGTATACCGGGTGAATGACCTGAAACTTGCACCGCAAATATTTCATAAATGGAAAGTGTTATTGATGTGTACTTTTCACAGATTGGTTGGTAGTCAGGGGCTCGTACGTTTACCCTATAAACAGATTTTAATCATACTGAGAAAGTGTATTTTTTTAGCAAAAATACAATTTTTAAATAGAACAATGCCTAGTTACATCAACAGAATAAAGATAGGTTAAATTGGAATGCAAATGGTCTTTGTTACAGGATTCCAATGCAAGTGGTTTACGAGAAATCCTATTTTGAAACTTTTACCCACCGACACGTATACAACCTGTGGTAGCACAAACTAAAGAAAAACAAAAGGGAATTACAGTACTTCTGTGGATTCTTACAAGTAAAGAGAACATAGCCCCTCAAAGTTTTTGTTCAAAATGACCACCGGCAGCTTCAATACACGCTTGCAGTCTGCTATGGAAAGACTGCTGCACACATACTAGCATTTCAGCGGAAATTTCAGAGCAGGCAGCAGTTATACGTCGTTTCATATCGTCTGGTGTAATTGGTACATCATAGTAGACAGTGTCTTTAAGCCTTCCCCAAAGAAAAAAGTCTAAAGAGGTCATTTTCGGTGAATGGGCCGGGCAGGGTACAGACCCTCTTCGTCCAATCCAACGATTTGAAAACAATCCATTAAGATAATCTGTAGCACTTCGTGCACTATGGACTGGAAAGTCATGTTGATACCACAGGTTCCTCCTAGTCTGCAAAGGAACGTCTTTTAGCATCTGTGGTAGATGGTCTGTCAGGAGGCTGCGATACTTGTGCGAGTTCATTGTTCCTTCTATGAACAAAGAGCCTATGAGCTGATGGTTCACTATACCACACCACACGTTTAAACTCCATGGACGCTGACGTTGCACCTGACGAAGCCAACGGGGATTGTCAACTGACCAATAGTGCATGTTTCTGCAGTTTACCTGGCCATGATTAGTAAATGTTGCCTCATCACTAAACAAGATACATGATGAATCTGGAGTATCATGTCTTAATGCCTATGTACGAAAGTTAACACGATTCTCAAAATCGTTTCCATGCAGCCCTTGATGGAGAGAGATGTGATAGGGATGGGGCCTATGTGGATGGAGAATGCACAGTACACTTGCCTGACTTATGCCACTTCCACGTGCGATTATACGGGAACTAATTTGCGGATCGACTGCAAGGGCAGCCGAAACATTAATTCCTGCCACTTTTTTGTTTCTGTTACGTTTTTTAGGTGTTACAAGTTTGGCGCCCATCCTGGTGGGGCTAATGCAGCAAGTTTGGAGGCCAACATCGTGTGACTTGTAAAAAAAATGGAGCAAGTTACAAATTTAAAAAGCAACATTGTGAAAATTATTACACGTTTGCAGAAAAAGCTACGTGAACACAGAGAAGGAACAACGATGATTCAGCGAAGAGTCCAGCAGAGAAATCCAGCGAAGAACCCAGTAGAGAAATCCAGCGAAGAGCCCAGCAGAGAACTCCAGCGAAGAGCCCAGCAGAGAAATCTTCGAGGTACAAAGGAAAAACTACGGGTGCCAGAGAATCTTGAGGCTAAATACAGGGCATCAAACAACGCAGAACTTCAAGAAACAACTAACACATCCACAGCATCTTAGGTCAACAAGAACTTTATTCATGAGAGAGGGGCACGAACTGCGGACAGCAAGACTACATCTCAGATCTACGCTTTGTGCGCAGTAAGGTCACAGCAAAAGGGTCAGACACAAACTTTATACAGTAATGGTGATAAAGTTCCTTTGTAAATGTGTATTTTGCATGTTAAAATTTACAAGTGTAAATGATGCTTAGAAGTGGTAAGATTAATAGTAGAAAGTCAAGTAGTACTATCCAATTAAATACACTTTAAAGAAATGGAAGGGGAAAATTCAAATGGTAGCACTGTAATTCAGTTGGATAGAGATGTATCAGATACCACTAAATTTAGTGATAACAGTCAAAATAGAGTAGCAAACACAGATAATATGGATGTCCAACAGTGTGTAAGGGCAGAAATACCGTTAGGTACAGAACAGTGTCAGACAGCAGAAAGGAGAATGAATAAGTAACATACAGGGTTACATGATAATGCAGTCACTCAGAATGACAACACAACTCAAAGGGAAATACCCGAGCTAGGTAATAACGATCAGCTTAATCTGATGACAATCCTTAGGCCTATATTAAACCTTAAAACTGATATGGACAATAAATTAGATCAATATGCCAAAGAATTGGATAAAAGCCTAGGTAGTAATAACAAGGAAATTGAAAGAAAATTTGAGATACAGGGGAAGAGTAATATGGCGCTAGATAAAAAGCTAGATCAGCAAAGCCAAGAACTAGGTAGACAGATTGCAAATAGCTTAAAGGAAAACAGGTCTGAAATTAAGATAATAGAAGTGAAGCTAAATGATACTAGTAAAGCAATGCACTCAGAGATGGAAGAACAGATTAATAACAGGTGTAAAAACTCGAAGGTAAAATTGCTAGTCAGATTAGCATAAATAGTCAAGAAATGAGTACTAAGTTAGATAGTGAGGTAACAGAATTAAGGGAAATTATAGACCATACAAATACAGACTTAAATGGACATAAGGGGCGAAATTGTGAAAATTCAAAAGGAATGTAAAATAATGCAGGAAAACGTTGAATCAATAGTGCAGGATAGTAATAAGAAATTTGAAAAACTAGAACATAGCTTGAATTCAATCATAAATGTTAGAACTAGGGTAGACAATAGTACAATTACTGATGCTGTAAACCATGTAAATGTGCAAGAAAATAATGTAACTGAAAGGGGTACAATATCCTCTGGTTTCACTAGTTCACGAGGTGCGTCAGCTTCACCTATAGCAGCTGCACTCTCTCGTAACCAACAGGCAAATATAGAGTCAAATACTGATGTAGCTAACAACTTAGCAGGATATCACATGGTACTTAACGAATTACTATTACCTAAATTCAGTGCTACCACCAGTCCGGTCCAATTCATTAACGAGCTAACTGAATACCTTCAATTGAAAAGCGTTCCGGAATCACTTAAGATGATAGTGATCAGAAAGTACCCTGACAACAAATCTTTGGAATGGCTAAATATGATGGCCGACGTTGAGTAAAATTTCGAAACTTTCAGAGTACTATTTCTTCATATATTCTGGAATTCCACGGTCCAGCACCGTATCAGAGCAAATCTGAGTCACGGACGGTAGCAATGAAGGATTGTCTATGTCGCACTACCTCGTAAAACAAGCAGGTTACGTAAGATACCTTACACCAGCCATGCAAGAGGAGCATTTTATCAACCTAATAACGCGACATTATCCCTTGCATGTTCAGGACACCTTCTTATAGCACGTCCGAGATCTATTTTCGAAATGACTGAACTCATATCTGCCTTAGAACAACAAGAACAAGACAATTCTAGAAGTTGGAACCCAAGTCATAGAGATAGACATGTACGCCGAAATAGACGTGATGATAGACCATATAATTCACGAATGACACCAGAATACAGGGCTAACAACAACTACCAGGTATGAAATAGCTATCAAAATTATGTGCCAAATGCCAACAATGCTGGCTACAGGTACGTCAAGAGAACATTAACTGTGTTAGAACTGAAAGGCAACATAATAGAAGACAAAATACACATGGAGGTCGCATATATCCAGCGAGAGGAAGTCCAAGAACAGGTAGAAGTTATAGGTCACCAGAAAATTCTGACAATGAAGGTAACAATTTCGTAAGAGGTGCAAGGAATAATCATAGATGTGGAACCAGATCTAGGGGGCGTAGCACCCACCATTACGAGAATGAACACGAGATTACAGTCACTGCAATGCAAAATGGTAGTCCAGTGTACACGGACAATAACACTCAGGAAAACTAAATATTGTTTCACTTGCTGTAGGTGCTGGTGAAACAAATTACCAGTCTGCAATAGTAGGCAAAATTAATTATATACCTACAGTCGATAACTGCAATAGAATGATTAAATATGATGACAATATACATGAGAAATACGATTCACCATACATTAAAGTGATAGTAACAGGTAAAGAAATTAATGTGGCTTTGGATTCAGGGTCAACATCCTCCATATGTTCTAAAATCTTTTACAATCAGCTGATCCTGGAAGGAACAAAAATTATGTCTGCACCGGTGAGCAATTTGTCGTGTGGTTATCGGAAAGAAGGCACAAACCATAAACATGCAAACATTATTAACCGTTCAGATTGAGGAGGAAGAAATAGAAATAACGTTCCTAGTTGTCCCAAATATAATATGTGATGTGATTTTTGGGTGTGATATGTTTCAAGAATATGCTACCATTATTGTTTTTTAAAATGATGAGGTACGGCTACAGATAGCGAATAAGGAAATTAAGGTACCATTCCTTAGAGAAAGTAAGATTAAAGTGCAGGAAATGGCCCAAGAAGAAGACATATACAATGAAAAATTATTTATACAAATCGTACAGACGCAGAGAGCAGCAGAAAACGGAAACTTCATATCACTTGTGAATGTAGGTGAAAAGGACAACGACCTATATATTTCCAACCCAGAAGAAAGGTTAACCCGCAACCGTAAGGAAACCAGCTGTATAACAAAGGAATATGAGCACCCTCCCATACTAGCAGATGGACTCGAGTCAACTACCCTGAATGACATACACAAATATATGCTACTTTAACGTGTTGGAAGACAGCGGGAAACAATAGTTCTGTTCACGCCACAAACCTAATGCAAATCCAGTGGAACGGGAGATAAAAGAAATTGCAACGTATCTTAAATTATTATGTCATCACAAACAAAGCAGTTGGTACTCTTATATAAACACAATACAAACCTACTTAATGAAACAATGCTTTTAGTGACAGGATTTAAACTTATTGAGCTACATAAAGGCAAAATGTTCAATACTCTCTCAAGTAAAATTCCAAAAGCAATCAATGATACGAATGTAAAGATACCCGAGGACGAAGAAATGTGTAAATTAGCTTTAGAAAGAGCACGCGAGAAAGCTAGAAAAAGGAAAATAAAACATGAAGCTAAAAAGAGAAAAGTGTGGCAGATACGTGTAAATGATTTAGTTCTACTACGAACCAAAAAATTATCAAATAAATTAAAAAAGAAATACTGGAGACTATTTCTAAGCTACCATGGCCCAAATGAAGTAATAAATAAATATGGTACGGATACGTTTGAAATACGACATCCGCAAACTAAGAAAATACTAGGGAAATATCACAAGGAAATGCTAAAACTACATAAAACCAGAAAGGTTGCAGAACATAATGAGAAAGAAAAAGAACGCGTATAAGAAGAATATTGGGAAATAAAGTTTAAAAAAAAAGATACGGATCGTAAGAGTGGATAGCCTTGTAAATAACTGTAAATGTAAGGAGTAAGGGTGTGAATTAAGTATGTTCGAGACCTGTAAATATATGTAAACTATATATGTGTATGTACATAGAATCATAAAGCTGATCAACCTCAATGTATTTGAAATATATAGTGTAATAATCAACAGAAAGCCCAAATTATAAGATCTCTTAAAGTTTGTAGTAACTGTAAACTGTATGTAAATATGCTAATCTAAATAGAAGTAAGAATTGACCCGTATAATAATTATGTCATTGTTCAAACACTAGAACAAACAAAACTACATAGCAAGCAAATGTCTATTGTTTTTCAGATTTAAGTCTGTGTAACCATTTTCTGTGTGTTTCTATTTTCATATATGTCAGATTATAACCTGATATACATAGATGAATGTGTCTGGATTGGATGTTATTTAACATGTTTTGTTCAATTAAGTTAATACGATTCAATTTCCATTGTAATTGTTTATACTAAAAGGATAGTGAAAGAACGTGTTTTACACGCAGCAGCGATGTTTGTAAACATCACCCAGGTCAAACAACTGTAATGACTTAGCCGAAAACACAACACAAAGTGCATTGAAGTGCGTATTATTGTATAGTATGAAATCAGATAAGCGACCCATACTAAAGGACTGTAACAGAGTGAGCAAATTCTCACAGATGTATTTAGGCTGTGCCAACTACACTAGACACCTATGTCATGACCAATATGTTCATGAGACATTAAACAATATTAAAAATGTACACGTACATATATAAATTTTAAATATGTTTAAAGGGGGCATATTGAGCCAGTAACTATGGTCATATATGCCATGTATACAATAATGTAAGTTATAATGTAAAATAGTATTAATAAGCAAAATACTTGTTGTATAAATAGATGTTAAAGCATAAGTTTTATGTATGTGTAGAAGTTCAGCTGGAGCTGTCGGACACTTGTTAAAAGCAGGCAAACATATTTTTGTTAGAATTAGGGCACAGGCAAAAAGGACTTGTAGGGGGAAGTCACAAAAGCAAGACCTTGATTCATTGTGTAAGAGAAAATGCGACAAGCTAACACAACATATTTTTTGTAGAGAGGTCACATGTTTGGAAACAACGAATAATAGCCTAGTAAGTGTTCTAGAATGTTCCAAGCTGAACGAAGACCGCCAATGAGATTTTAAGAAAGAATATGTTTAAAATGTGTAAGTTTAGGGAAGTTAGTTATAGTGTCCCCAAAGCCGGTTGTGAATAAAGCGCGGTGATGTGAAGAACATACGTGTAAGCTCTCCGAAGCAGGCGTTATTAATTACCTCTCATAATGTAGTGGGAACGTTGAAATGGTATCAATTTAAACTTTCAAGTTATGAGAAGGGAAACAAAGTATAGTTTAGGAACATGTGATAAATACTACCATTATTACTAGAGCACTTATAAAATACTTGATTGCTAAGCGACAGTTCTACAGCTCCAACTAACTAAAGTAACTGTGTAGCTTCTTACTAAAGCAGAAAATGCGTCTGCCATTAAAACATTGTGTTCTTCATTGACTTAATCTTATGTTAGTGTTGTTACTACTTACCTTCCTTCCCGTCCCAGACTCTGCAAAGTTACACATGCTCTACCAAAAACCCAAACAACAGCAGTCGTGGCAAGAAATAAAAATAGCATCGTTAACACTTTAAGAGCAACAAACAAAACACAAGATAATCATCAGAATCACCAGAAGTAACTCATATATTAATATATCGGACATGTGTACATACTGCGAGTTATGCTCTCACACCACGAGTATACCGAACAGTACCACTTTCACGTAGTTGGTTGAAGAGGTTGATAAATTATTGCCGTGATGGTTGACGTTTATTGGGATACGTTTCCGCATACACCGTACAGAAACGAACTGCATTCTTCTTACACTTTCCATACACCATGAGCATGTCGCCTATTTCTGCATTAGAAAACCCCATCTTCCACTAATGACTTACTGCTTGAACTGTCACAAACTAACTGACCAGAAAGTCTCAATGCAATCAATGAACAGAAAACACAATGCAAACAAACATAACATCGTACCTAGAACTAAGCAGGTTGAATGGGACAAACAATTTTCGGAGTGGAAACATTTCAAAATACGATTTCTCGTAAACCACTTGCACTAGAATCCTGCGACAAAGGCCATTGACATTCTAATTTCTCCTACCTTTATTCTGTTTATGTAATTAGGCATTGTTACATTTAAAAAATTGTATGTTTGCTCAAAAACTACTCTTTCTCAGTATTATTAAAATCTGTTTATATGCTAAATGTACAAGCCTCTGACTACCAATCAATGCTGTGAAAACTCCACATCAAAAGCACTTTCCATTTCCGAAATATTTGCGGTGCAAGTTTTAGGTGATTCACCCTGTATATTCGCCATAAATGTAGATCAATTTCTTTCAGTTCTCCTCGACACTCATGACGCCGAAATCACATCGGTCAGGGTTTCGGCGTTCCACCCTAATAATTTATAATTTAACCTTGTGCATAAGCAAGTCCGACAAGAACTCTACTTGTAAGGAATGTTTTAATACGTTTGCATGTACGACCCCTTTACCGAGGGGTCCCAACGCAACTAAGAGCATAGACATTACTCTATATATAGGTATAACCCCCAAGTTGTTATTTAACTCCCCCTAACACCTGAACATTCCCATTGTACTTTACCCCCCCCCCGGTACCGCCCAGCTCCTACCACATGAAGCTATTCCCCATGTTTTAAGCAACCTCTGTGGCTAACTGCCCTAAAGGACACTACAATATACTGTGAAGTATCGAAAATGCAATTCTGTATTACTCAGGAAGTATACAGGCTATAGCAAGGTTAACATACGACGTGCAGTTTCAAAGTGCGTCGCTCAGCTAACGAAGTAAAATAAATAAAGTATAGCTCATTTTCTATATATATTGTAGATGTGAAACTCGGGTATCTGGATACTTATTGGTTCCTAGGTAAAAGCATGGATAAGGTTACAAAAAGTTTGCCTGGTTCGCATTGTGTAGTTCTTACCTTTGAAAATAATGTTTGGAAACTATTTTGGTTCACATGGATTACTTCTTTGCATAAAATCCAGGCAGAGTGTGGGTATTTAAATTTACAGCAAACTTGGCAGGTTTACTAAAACGTAAAGCCAACTTGTCAGAAATTTTGGTATGTTGTGCGAATCTTATAGTCCCCTAAATGTTTCACATTAAACGATTCAATATTGTAGCGGACCAGGTTGCACATATTTCGTATACCAGGAAGTGTGAAGTTCAGGTTAGCAGAATTCGTCCACGCTGCCTACGCCGAGTCAGCGCTTATGTATGTATTTATACTACAGGGCTTTGACTCGGTCGGGAGTTGCTGTGGAAGTTGCTATCAGGAAGTTGCTACGCGAGAGTTGCCACGAGAAAGTAATCAAAGATCAGTTATCACATTCGCCAACAGTTAACCAGGTAAGCATGCGACTAATCTGAGTTCTGTTAATTCACCCCCCCTAAGTTCTATTGACTTGTCGGGGCTTCACCCCTAACTTCTATTGACTTGTCGGGGCTTCACTCCGATCTAATTGTTCGCACATTTAAAGCAACAATATAATTTATTGGGACAATGCATCCCCTGTGCTTTATTTAAATACCCCTATCCTAGAACGCTACCCTGGCCTGCCTACCATTCCAGTACCAACGCATCCCCTACCTCTGAGCTACCAACCCCCCTGTGTAATCACCTACTGCGGGGGTAAACACCCCCGTGGGGTGTTACAATATATTTATAGCATGTTTATAGCCAATTTCAATTTGTTGCATACCTTGTGAGTCTCATTCAATTTAGCCGTGTAACCTGGAGCGTACAGTTTTGGCACTCCGCCAAACCGAGGGTCGCGGTTTCGGTTTATGTGTGTATATTGTATATATGTTACAGTAATGGCGGTAATAAGCGATAAAAAATGAAACATTGGAAACACGGTGATAATAAACCCAGAACAACAGGGGAACGCTAAAAAAACTCAATTCATCGCACGAACTGCCATAAACATACGGGAATACACCTATATGTATCATGCGGACAAGGTTCTCCTTATTAAAGTAATTGCATACCTCAGGAACAAAAACCAAATTTTTTGTAACCGTATCCATGCTTTTACCTAGGAACCAATAAGTATCCAGATACCCGAGTTTCACATCTACAATACATTTAGAAAATGAGCTATACTTTATTTATTTTACTTCGTTAGCTGAGCGACGCACTTTGAAACTGCATGTCGTATGTTAACCTTGCTATAGCCTGTATACTTCCTGATTAATACAGAATTGCATTTTGGATACTCCACAGTATATTGTAGTGTCCTTTAGGGCAGTTAGCCACAGAGGTTGCTTAAAACATGGGGGATAGCTTCATGTGGTAGGAGCTGGGCGGTACCGGGGGGGGGGGTAAAGTACAATGGGAATGTTCAGGTGTTAGGGGGAGTTAAATAACAACTTGGGGGTTATACCTATATATAGAGTAATGTCTATGCTCTTAGTTGCGTTGGGACCCCTCGGTAAAGGGGTCGTACATGCAAACGTATTAAAACATTCCTTACAAGTAGAGTTCTTGTCGGACTTGCTTATGCACAAGGTTAAATTATAAATTATTAGGGTGGAACGCCGAAACCCTGACCGATGTGATTTCGGCGTCATGAGTGTCGAGGAGAACTGAAAGAAATTGATCTACATTTATGGCGAATATACAGGGTGAATCACCTAAAACTTGCACCGCAAATATTTCGGAAATGGAAAGTGCTTTTGATGTGGAGTTTTCACAGCATTGATTGGTAGTCAGAGGCTTGTACATTTAGCATATAAACAGATTTTAATAATACTGAGAAAGAGTAGTTTTTGAGCAAACATACAATTTTTTAAATGTAACAATGCCTAATTACATAAACAGAATAAAGGTAGGAGAAATTAGAATGTCAATGGCCTTTGTCGCAGGATTCTAGTGCAAGTGGTTTACGAGAAATCGTATTTTGAAATGTTTCCACTCCGAAAATTGTTTGTCCCATTCAACCTGCTTAGTTCTAGGTACGATGTTATGTTTGTTTGCATTGTGTTTTCTGTTCATTGATTGCATTGAGACTTTCTGGTCAGTTAGTTTGTGACAGTTCAAGCAGTAAGTCATTAGTGGAAGATGGGGTTTTCTAATGCAGAAATAGGCGACATGCTCATGGTGTATGGAAAGTGTAAGAAGAATGCAGTTCGTTTCTGTACGGTGTATGCGGAAACGTATCCCAATAAACGTCAACCATCTCGGCAATAATTTATCAACCTCTTCAACCAACTACGTGAAAGTGGTACTGTTCGGTATACTCGTGGTGTGAGAGCATAACTCGCAGTATGTACACATGTCCGATATATTAATATATGAGTTACTTCTGGTGATTCTGATGATTATCTTGTGTTTTGTTTGTTGCTCTTAAAGTGTTAACGATGCTATTTTTATTTCTTGCCACGACTGCTGTTGTTTGGGTTTTTGGTAGAGCATGTGTAACTTTGCAGAGTCTGGGACGGGAAGGAAGGTAAGTAGTAACAACACTAACATAAGATTAAGTCAATGAAGAACACAATGTTTTAATGGCAGACGCATTTTCTGCTTTAGTAAGAAGCTACACAGTTACTTTAGTTAGTTGGAGCTGTAGAACTGTCGCTTAGCAATCAAGTATTTTATAAGTGCTCTAGTAATAATGGTAGTATTTATCACATGTTCCTAAACTATACTTTGTTTCCCTTCTCATAACTTGAAAGTTTAAATTGATACCATTTCAACGTTCCCACTACATTATGAGAGGTAATTAATAACGCCTGCTTCGGAGAGCTTACACGTATGTTCTTCACATCACCGCGCTTTATTCACAACCGGCTTTGGGGACACTATAACTAACTTCCCTAAACTTACACATTTTAAACATATTCTTTCTTAAAATCTCATTGGCGGTCTTCGTTCAGCTTGGAACATTCTAGAACACTTACTAGGCTATTATTCGTTGTTTCCAAACATGTGACCTCTCTACAAAAAATATGTTGTGTTAGCTTGTCGCATTTTCTCTTACACAATGAATCAAGGTCTTGCTTTTGTGACTTCCCCCTACAAGTCCTTTTTGCCTGTGCCCTAATTCTAACAAAAATATGTTTGCCTGCTTTTAACAAGTGTCCGACAGCTCCAGCTGAACTTCTACACATACATAAAACTTATGCTTTAACATCTATTTATACAACAAGTATTTTGCTTATTAATACTATTTTACATTATAACTTACATTATTGTATACATGGCATATATGACCATAGTTACTGGCTCAATATGCCCCCTTTAAACATATTTAAAATTTATATATGTACGTGTACATTTTTAATATTGTTTAATGTCTCATGAACATATTGGTCATGGCATAGGTGTCTAGTGTAGTTGGCACAGCCTAAATACATCTGTGAGAATTTGCTCACTCTGTTACAGTCCTTTAGTATGGGTCGCTTATCTGATTTCATACTATACAATAATACGCACTTCAATGCACTTTGTGTTGTGTTTTCGGCTAAGTCATTACAGTTGTTTGACCTGGGTGATGTTTACAAACATCGCTGCTGCGTGTAAAACACGTTCTTTCACTATCCTTTTAGTATAAACAATTACAATGGAAATTGAATCGTATTAACTTAATTGAACAAAACATGTTAAATAACATCCAATCCAGACACATTCATCTATGTATATCAGGTTATAATCTGACATATATGAAAATAGAAACACACAGAAAATGGTTACACAGACTTAAATCTGAAAAACAATAGACATTTGCTTGCTATGTAGTTTTGTTTGTTCTAGTGTTTGAACAATGACATAATTATTATACGGGTCAATTCTTACTTCTATTTAGATTAGCATATTTACATACAGTTTACAGTTACTACAAACTTTAAGAGATCTTATAATTTGGGCTTTCTGTTGATTATTACACTATATATTTCAAATACATTGAGGTTGATCAGCTTTATGATTCTATGTACATACACATATATAGTTTACATATATTTACAGGTCTCGAACATACTTAATTCACACCCTTACTCCTTACATTTACAGTTATTTACAAGGCTATCCACTCTTACGATCCGTATCTTTTTTTTTAAACTTTATTTCCCAATATTCTTCTTATACGCGTTCTTTTTCTTTCTCATTATGTTCTGCAACCTTTCTGGTTTTATGTAGTTTTAGCATTTCCTTGTGATATTTCCCTAGTATTTTCTTAGTTTGCGGATGTCGTATTTCAAACGTATCCGTACCATATTTATTTATTACTTCAGTTGGGCCATGGTAGCTTAGAAATAGTCTCCAGTATTTCTTTTTTAATTTATTTGATAATTTTTTGGTTCGTAGTAGAACTAAATCATTTACACGTATCTGCCATACTTTTGTCTTTTTAGCTTCATGTTTTATTTTCCTTTTTCTAGCTTTCTCGCGTGCTCTTTCTAAAGCTAATTTACACATTTCTTCGTCCTCGGGTATCTTCACATTCGTATCATTGATTGCTTTTGGAATTTTACTTGAGAGAGTATGAACATTTTGCCTTTATGTAGCTCAATAGGTTTAAATCCTGTCACTAAAAGGATTGTTTCATTAAGTAGGTTTGTATAGTGTTTATATAAGAGTACCAACTGCTTTGTTTGTGATGACATAATAATTTAAGATACGTTGCAATTTCTTTTATCTCCCGTTCCATTGGATTTGCATTAGGTTTGTGGCGTGAACAGAACTATTGTTTCCCGCTGTCTTCCAACACGTTAAAGTAGCATATATTTGTGTATGTCATTCAGGGTAGTTGACTCGAGTCCATCTGCTAGTATGGGAGGGTGCTCATATTCCTTTGTTATACAGCTGGTTTCCTTACGGTTGCGGGTTAACCTTTCTTCTGGGTTGGAAATATATAGGTCGTTGTCCTTTTCACCTACATTCACAAGTGATATGAAGTTTCCGTTTTCTGCTGCTCTCTGCGTCTGTACGATTTGTATAAATAATTTTTCATTGTATATGTCTTCTTCTTGGGCCATTTCCTGCACTTTAATCTTACTTTCTCTAAGGAATGGTACCTTAATTTCCTTATTCGCTATCTGTAGCCGTACCTCATCATTTTAAAAAACAATAATGGTAGCATATTCTTGAAACATATCACACCCAAAAATCACATCACATATTATATTTGGGACAACTAGGAACGTTATTTCTATTTCTTCCTCCTCAATCTGAACGGTTAATAATGTTTGCATGTTTATGGTTTGTGCCTTCTTTCCGATAACCACACGACAAATTGCTCACCGGTGCAGACATAATTTTTGTTCCTTCCAGGATCAGCTGATTGTAAAAGATTTTAGAACATATGGAGGATGTTGACCCTGAATCCAAAGCCACATTAATTTCTTTACCTGTTACTATCACTTTAATGTATGGTGAATCGTATTTCTCATGTATATTGTCATCATATTTAATCATTCTATTGCAGTTATCGACTGTAGGTATATAATTAATTTTGCCTACTATTGCAGACTGGTAATTTGTTTCACCAGCACCTACAGCAAGTGAAACAATATTTAGTTTTCCTGAGTGTTATTGTCCGTGTACACTGGACTACCATTTTGCATTGCAGTGACTGTAATCTCGTGTTCATTCTCGTAATGGTGGGTGCTACGCCCCCTAGATCTGGTTCCACATCTATGATTATTCCTTGCACCTCTTACGAAATTGTTACCTTCATTGTCAGAATTTTCTGGTGACCTATAACTTCTACCTGTTCTTGGACTTCCTCTCGCTGGGTATATGCGACCTCCATGTGTATTTTGTCTTCTATTATGTTGCCTTTCAGTTCTAACACAGTTAGTGTTCTCTTGACGTACCTGTAGCCAGCATTGTTGGCATTTGGCACATAATTTTGATAGCTATTTCATACCTGGTAGTTGTTGTTAGCCCTGTATTCTGGTGTCATTCGTGAATTATATGGTCTATCATCACGTCTATTTCGGCGTACATGTCTATCTCTATGACTTGGGTTCCAACTTCTAGAATTGTCTTGTTCTTGTTGTTCTAAGGCAGATATGAGTTCAGTCATTTCGAAAATAGATCTCGGACGTGCTATAAGAAGGTGTCCTGAACATGCAAGGGATAATGTCGCGTTATTAGGTTGATAAAATGCTCCTCTTGCATGGCTGGTGTAAGGTATCTTACGTAACCTGCTTGTTTTACGAGGTAGTGCGACATAGACAATCCTTCATTGCTACCGTCCGTGACTCAGATTTGCTCTGATACGGTGCTGGACCGTGGAATTCCAAAATATATGAAGAAATAGTACTCTGAAAGTTTCGAAATTTTACTCAACGTCGGCCATCATATTTAGCCATTCCAAAGATTTGTTGTCAAGGTACTTTCTGACCACGATCATTTTAAGTGATTCCGGAACCTGAATTGTTGGAACCTGAATTGTTGTTATTGTGGAAGAACACTTCGAACATTTCCGGTGTATTAAATAGCATCCTGAGAAAAACTCAAGTCACCGATATGTCATAGATCCAGTACGTAAGTTTGAAGGAGCTGGTTCTTTGTGCAATAAAGTAAATAAACAACCTAGAAAACTCGATGAAATTTCGCAAATTAAAATATTACGTCATTTCAGTATTGAACGCACCATGCACATTCGAAAAGTATCTGCTGTAACAAACATTTCGATTGTTTCCATACATAAAGTGCTAAAACTGAACCATTTTATCCCAAAAAGATATAAATTCACCAATAGCTCAGCGAAGACAATTTTGATAGAAGAGTATAATTTTGTGAACAGGTGTCTCGGAGAATCGAAGATGATCCAAATTTGACACAGAGTATTTGTTTTAGTGATGAAGCGAACTTTTTCTTAAATGGGTGTGTCAACAAACACATTTGTAGGTATTAGGGCAATGAAAATCCTCATGTGTTTCGTGAGGATAATACTCAGTTTCCACAGAAGATCAACGTGTGGCTGGAATTATGGGGGATGATATTGTTGGACCAATTTTCATTGAAGAAAACCCGACTGTAGAATTGTATTTGAATATACTAGAAAATGTAATTCATCCAGTTATCACACTGTTGCTAGATAACCAAGTCAGTGAAGGAAACGTGGTGTTGGACGAACAAAATTTGCATTTTCAGCAGGACGGAGCTCTCCCATACTATGAAACTTCCGTGCGACAATAGCTGGATAGAAGATTTCCAAGGAAAATGGATTGATAGGAGAGGTGCCGTAGAATGCCGGCGAGATCTTCAGACATGAAGCCGCTTGACTCCTTCCTATGGGATCATTTGAAATCAGTTGTTTATACTCCTCCACCTGATAATGTTTAAGAACTGAGAAATAGAATAACCCAAGAATGTAATCGGATTAATAATTAAACATACCCAGAAAGTTCGCGAAGAGTTCCAAAATAGACTGTATTAGTGAGTAGCCGACAATGGAGCACATTTTGAACTTTCGATTTTGTAAAAAAGAATGTTTCTTCTGAGGTTGCCAGGTAAAAGATGCAAAATAAATGCATGATATGAATAAACAATTAGATACTCTTTCATATTTAAACATAGAAATATATGGGGTGCCATTTGAAATTTCAAAATGGGGGTGACTGGGGTGAAACCTAAAATGTAATTAAGACCAGTTTAAGTTCCCCCTCAATATCTAAGATTACGTGTTTTTTAATTAAATTAAATTTAAATAAATTGTTATTTAGACCGGGAAGTTTTGAAATGAAAGCCCAGTATATTGGCGTTATTAATTTGGAATAGTTATAAATGCACGTAAGAGTATTTTCTTCGCAATTCCATCTATTTCTAGTGCCATCCTTTTGTTGAAACACTCGATGGTTAGCACTATTTTTTCTTGTTTAAATTGTCGGTCATCTGCGGCATTATGTAGTTTCTGTATTATTATTCTTATTCATTTATGATGTTCGTTGTCGCCTTCTTCATCGTATGTAATGAACTGTTCGAAAAGCAGGATAGTTAGAGGGTAGCAGCACAGGATGAAATGCGCAGGATGGCCGCCATGCGTAATATAGGGGACACTAGCAGATGAGTACGAGACGGGGAGTTTGAGGGTGTACGAAGGTGATCGTGGGAACCGTCCGGCTTTCATTTTGAGGAGGATAGTAGTGTATATATGTATGTGTATGTGTGTTTGTGTTTGTGTGTTGTGTGTGTTATGTAGATATGTATGTATGATATGTAGATATGTAGATATGCATGTATGTACGTCTGTTGCATGATATCTGCGTAGAACGCGCTATACGATGTATCTAATGTACGACGAATGTATCATGTATAACGTAAGAAAGTTCTATGATGATATATCTAACCTAACGTAACCTAAACTAGACCGTCCTTTCATCATGTATTTGGACCTGTCACATTATAACCTAAACTATTCTAACCTAAGCTAACCTAGACTGTCCTATATTCAGTTAACCTAACCTGCTGACACCTAACATAACCTGATTCTACCCAGGCTAACGTAGTCTAACTCCAAGCCATACTAACCTAATCTAGGCTCCGAGCATGCTAACATAGCCTAACACCAAGCCATGTTAACATGGCGTAACACCAAGCCATCCTAACCTAACCTAGACGGACCTAGATTGTCCTCCCCCCAGCTAAACGTCATCCTCCGTGGTGTAGTGGTTACCATACCAGCATCTAGTTCCCGAGGTCGCGGGTTCAAACCCGGCGGAGGGCGATGAATTTTTTCGGGCGAAAAATCCTTAGCATGGCTTCCTTCGGAAGGGAAGTAAAGCGGTGGTCGCCCCGTGTCATAGATTTACGGCACGTAAAAGAACCTCAAGCCTGATAAAGAGGCCTTTGAGCAAAATTACCGGTCTTTCACGCCCAATGTAGAATGGGGCGCCAAGAACCACAGCAGTTAAAGAGCGTCCATAAATAAAACTCGATTTCAATTTTCCAGCTAACCTATCCTGCCATAATCAAACCTCACCTGATTCCAGTCCTACTAACCTAACTCCAAACCATACTAGCCTAATGAGCCTAAGTTCACAGCCATGCTAACCTAATCTAGTCTCCAGCCAATGTTTACCTAGTCCAACTCCAAACCATGTTAACCGAACCTAGCCCATGTCAAAATTGCTCTATCCTAGCCTGATCCTCCTAGCGTGTAAATGGAACTCTCTCATTACCTAAACGGGCCATTGCATCACCTAAACGGTACTCACAACATCTAACTAGAACTAGCTGGATATGATCACAACTAGACACAACATGAACTATATACACTTTTACGTAATTTTGTATACTTTTTAAGTAATTTACGGATATTTACAGTAATTTTTTCACCTTTCCAGTAATGATTTATGCTTTTAAGTCATTTTTTGCCCTTTTACGGTACTTTTGTCACATTATTACAGCCATTTTCACGCTTTTACAGTAATTTTATACATTTACGGTTATTTTGTAAATTTATAATCATTCTTGCACCATTACAATCAGTTTTTGCACATTTACAGTCGTATTTTACACTATTTAAGTTGTCGTGTTGTACTTTTAGTGTTTTATTGCATTATTAAAACCATTGTTTAACTTTTACAGCCATCTTTACAGTTTGAGTCAATAGCATGCTTCTTTATCCACTCAAATTGTAATGCCAGTACTCATCCTGGTGGCGTTGAGTTGCACAGATAATTTCTTTCGCTGTCGCGTGTGGCGTAAGTGGGCTTCACGACTCAAGCGTTCCTTGAGCTGGGAACATTTTAGACATTGCCATTGCACGCAGTATCGCATTTAACATTGACATAAACACTATTAATCACCTCTCCTCCGACCACCTGCCAATACTGACCACAGCCAACGGCTCTCTCGCTCATGTCCCTAGGCAGCCGGGACACAACTGCAACAAAGCAAACTGGAAACTGTTTTCTTTTATCATAACAGACCTACTCACTACAGGCCCCATCACCTCAGATGGAGAGCTAGAACATGCCACTCAGCACTTGAAAAACACCATAAACCATGCACTCACACGGGCAGCACCAATCACCAATCACAGCGACTTTAGCCACGCCCCTCCCCTGATCTCAAGCAACTATCAGCCCAGCGTAACATAGCCAGATGCGCCTGGCAACGCCCAAGGTACAAAGCTGACCTAGACGAACTACACCGATTAAACGCAGCTGTTTGAGATCGGACCGCGAATACACAGCCGACCAATGGAATGCCACCCCTACAAATCTGGACCTCGAAAATCAAACAATCTGGCGCATAGCAAAATGCCTTTCTCGACAAACTGTAAACTCCTCCCTCTGTACTACAACCAGCACATAGCCATCACTGACACTGCCAAAGCTG
Organism: Deroplatys truncata; assembly: GCA_030765065.1. Taxonomy (NCBI): domain Eukaryota; kingdom Metazoa; phylum Arthropoda; class Insecta; order Mantodea; family Mantidae; genus Deroplatys; species Deroplatys truncata. The sequence goes on from CM060990.1 coordinate 423,957,400, forward strand.
AGGCCCTTGCATATAATCTTCAGGGGACCCTTGTGCCAAACCCACAGCCGACTGGCTTAACCTTTGCGATAGAAACAACGGCAATCAGGACAGAATTCCGAACGCGACAAACACACAACCAACTTCGAAAAACTCGCCCATCCGAAATACCTTGGATAATTTAACACTTACATAATAAAAAAAAACATAAGGCTCAAATCGCAGCCCTAATATTGCACTAAAGCACCTATCCTATAATGCCCTTCTGGCGCTGACTGCAATATTTAACTATGCCCTGAACCATGGGACATTACCAGAGCGATAGAAACAGCTACGATACTGCATTTTCCTAAAATGAACTAAGACAGCAAACACCTTCGTAACTACAGACCCATCAGCCTTCCCAACACACTCAGTAAGCTGTTAGAGAAGGTAATACTCAAGCATCTGTATGTACACCTCATGTGGCACAATATACTCATCCCTGAATAATTCGGCTTCCGCACCAAACACTCTACCACGCTACAACTCCACACCACTGAGTACATCACATACGGTTTAATACTCGCAAAAGCACAGGCGCGGTATTTCTCGATATGGAACGGGCTTTCGACCGCGTATGACACGAGGGACTGCTGAGAAAACTCAACCAGTAAACGTTTCAAGACATAGCCGTTAAGCTCATAATCAACCACTTACACAACAGAAAATTTCAGTCATGAGTCAACTCCTCCGACTCTACCCTACGCCCGATTCAAGCCAGCGTCCTCCAGGGGAACATACTGGGGCCTGTACTGTTCAAAATTAATATGAACCACATCCCAAAGACCAACAAAACTACCCTCTCGCTACACGCAGACGACACTGCATTAATGGATCAGTTCGGCGACCTTAAGCACATCTCCTCACGCCTACAGCGAGCCATTCCGGTTCATGAGGACTGGCTGACTAAATGGCGCATCAAAGCAAATCCCGCAAAGTCCCAGGCAACTGTATTCACAAAACGCGTCAAACACCGCCTACAAGCACGGACCTTGCCGCCAATTCAGCTCTTTGGTACACCCATACCATGGACCAACACTGCAACCTATCTCGGTATTGCCATGAACCAGGGCCTAACCTGGAAACAACAAGTCCTCAACGTACACAGAAAAATAACGCACAAATGTGCTAACCCACTCATCAGTTATAACGGCACACTACAACTACGCATGGAAGTCACTCTTTACAAGACGCTACTGCGCCCTGATCTTCACCTACGTGGCCCCCGTCTGGGGTTATGCAGCAAAAAAGCTACATCAACAAACTCCAATCCTTCCATAACAAAATCCTCCGCATAATCGCTAAAGTATCAAACTTGCGCTCTCAAAACTCCTCCACCAGGAACTCCGAATACACACCATTGAGAATTACATCGAAAAACTTGCACCCAACCTATACAAAAACTGCGCCAAAAACACAAATCCTCTATTACAAACACTAGGCTCCTACGAAACCACACCTAACAAGCAAATGCGGTCCCTCTCTCTTTTTGACTGGAACATATCCAATGAAAACCCAGCCGAGGAGGTCCTCGAATACCTAAACCGCCTAATGCTGTAATAACTCCTTCGCGCTAACCCACTGACACTAATTCGCAACGTCAGTTTCAGATACACCCAACGACAGGTCTCCATAAGTTGTCAGCTCATGCTAAAGCGACAGATAAAAACACGCGCAGCACCACACCTACCCTACAACATCAAGGACATGAACACAGAGTTCACCGGACCAGAACCACGGCAACCGATGGTAAACCAATGCCTCACAATTCATTTCGTACACCGCATGACATTTAACACACTCACGCCAACTCATTTAGAGTTAACCCGCAGCTCTAAACGCATCTCTTATTAGCTCACATATAGCTGTATCACATATTAGCTCACTGCACTCATTAACCCCCGAGCGCCGGTCGGGACTTCTCATGGCTGACGCCGGAAAATCACCCTGACACGCTTGCATGCACCGCATGCCAGCATGAGTAAAACTAACCGACTCTAACCGGGGTGCTTCAGAGGAAACCGAACACCATTCTCACTTCTCCTTCACTACACAAATGCGCACCTACTACTAAAAAGTATCCTCTTTGCCGTCATATTTAGCTACTAACAGTATGCGCATGGGGAGACGATGGAGCCTCTGAGGATGATCGTCACCGGGGGAAGGTGGACGTGGGGTCGCCCCTAACAAAATGGAGTTGGAACCGCTGGGCAGTGCTAGTGCGCAATCTTAGTTGAACTGTCGTATGGTAAGTTTTTATATGACATAAACTTTGTTCTTCTATCTTGGCTCGGTTTACTGGGCTCTTTACTTGGGCGTGTTTGCAAAGTTTCGGAACTTCTTTAACATCTTGTGGAATATCAATTATGAATGGAGCCAAAGAGAAGCTTTGTTAGCTATTACCAGATAAAGTCTTGGTTTATTTGTTGGCCACACTTTATTGGGATGGGTTGTTAAATTCTTTGTAAATCGTCTGGGGTAAATTTGGCCGTTCTTTATTAAATATTGGTTGGTTTGTTTTTCAGAGTTTATATTTGTTAAACATAGATCATATATATATATATATATATATATATATATATATATATATATATATATATTTGTATACTTGTTGTTAGGTTTCTAAGCTGTGTTTATATTTGTAATATATAATGATTTATTAAATATAAATAAGCTAAATATATATTTCTATACTCGTTATACCTTTAAATTATGGTCAATGAGATTTATGCTTTTGAAGTATATGGTGGGATTTACTTTGGACCCATGTTAGCAGAATTAGGCGGTATCTTGCGGAACTTCGTCATTATTGCCCGCAACGTATGGTTAGATTCGTCCCATTTTCCTGTTTATGAACGTGTGCTCTAAAAATGTAAAGTAATTGTATGTAGGGTATATACAAATTCATTTGTTAATTAAACCTTGTAAACAGGGGCGTCATTTCAGGATAAAGGGGAGGTCATTTTCGTGGTTATTATTGCGCTACCAAAAGATAAATTACAAGAACTGTACCTTTAATGTAAACATTTGACATTTAAAAGACAAAGAAAGATAATTTTCTCTTAGGTTAAATGTGTCGTTAGAATTGACATGAAGATTAGGACAACTGCTTCAGGTAATGTTGCACCTCTCTAAGCAGGAATTAAAATGACGCTCCTGCCTGTAACTTAGATATACAGCCAGAGTATACTTACACTCGTTTATTTATTATATGGTTCATGATATACGTTAAGTGTTTGGTCAAATAAGCTCAGTCAGTTACACTCCGTTGAGTTTATTCTGCAAGAAAAACCTGGGGGGGGGCGCATTCCCTCACCTTGTGATAGGTTTGTCGGGTACCTTCACCTGATTCGTGCTTTCATATGAATGATGGCAAATCCAGCAAAAGATCTGAAAGTACAGTACGGTGCATATCTGAAATGGGAAGCGTAGCAGCGCAGTTGGTGGGATATTGCGTTTAGGTTTTCCGGGCGGGGAAGTGTGTTACACTTGGTTAGATTTGATTTATTTTCTGGATTCATTGGATTATAGCCAAAATTGTGGATATTCAACTTCTAAGCAGGGAGGTGTCACAGCTTGAATTATGTGTTCGTAGTGGGGAGTTATTCTCCTTGGCGGACGTCCCCACGCTTTTGGAACCTTTTCTTCAGGTCAAGGTTAGACCTTACATTCAATTGCCGGATAAACACGCGCTTGTTGCCGAATTACCCTTGCTGTATGAGATAGCCGTACTGGCATTTTCAGATTTGTTCGCTGACCTCGATTCAGACTCCATTTTGTCTAAACACCAGGTGCGGCGTTTAGTGGCGCGTATTTCGCATTATGTACAAAGAATTCAGTATGTTTAACCATTTCATCGGACTGTAAGTCTTTCTTTGCCATTAGCTCAGTTACGTACTGAGTTTGCTAAATATTCTGACAAACTTTCAGACCAGGCTACGGAAAACGTTTTGCCGCATACTAGTGAATCGCCATTAGTTCAACCTGTTTCGGCATTCAAAGAGTTGAAGTTACTTCACCCTCTTCAACAATTTGTTGACTCAACACAGTCAGTTGATGTAATTAACGTTGCCTCGGCTATGAAATTTTTTAAATTCTTAATACGTGCCAAAGATTATGCCAGATTGTGTAATGTCCCTGCTTTCTAATTGTTGGAAGCAGTAATGGCCAAATTCAAGGGGGTAATTTTAAATATTATTGGTCGGGTTAAGGCGGAATTATACCCGATGACTGCGTTATATGAGGCCATTTTGAAGTCATTTGTTCCCCGTCTAGCGTTGCAAAGGATAGTGCAAGATCATTATTTACATCCACACACAATTAAACCTCCATTAGGCACGCAGGCATTCCTAACGCCGTTAGTCGCATTGTGTTTATTGGATACATGCTACGCTTTTAGGGTTTTCGGCTTTGGTGTTTCTTTTTTGTTTGCTTTATTTGCTTTTTATTTAGTGCTGGTTTTTATTGATATATGACACATATAAAAGTATGATATTATATATTAAATTCTAAATTCAAAATGGTCGGTACAATTTTACAATGTAGATATATAAAATAGCTAGAATTAAAAAAAACTTATGTTAATGACTCAATTAATCAGAGTGCATTGCAGTTCCTTCATTGTTGTCCACTGACAAACATTTTCCTCCAAATATTTTCGCATCTTTATTTAGACATAAGTGTGTTTCACATTTTGCACATGCATACTTGCTGAGGCTTTTGCCTCCTTGTAGCACGGCTGGCATCTTTTCCTTTTCCTATTGCCTGGCTCCAAACTAACGTTAGCATCAACTTGTTGCGATTCTGTGGCCTGTATTATGGCAACATTGACCTTATTTCATCTGGTAGACTGGTAATCAGTGCTCTTCTGTGTAGCTGATCCTCCAGTAAGGTCAAAGCCAAGGCATTGAGGTACTGATGCCAATCGGAGTATTTATTTTTCTTGCCCAAGAAAATTACTCTTGAAATGAAAACTGAAACGTCCAGAATATGGTAGAAAATTACCATGGGCAACCTCGTTGTAGATGTAGCTACAATGTAAGTTGCGCAAAGCTTGTGGGTCACATTAACACCAGATTTGGTGTCATTGTAGTGAAAGGTAGTTTCACATTTTTCTCTATTCCCTCCAAAAAAATTGAGTTCTACTTATGGACGCTCTTTAACTATTGTAGTCCTCAGCGTCGCATTCTATATTGGACGTGAAGGACCAGAAATATTGATCATAGGTCACTTTATCAGGCCTGAGGGTATTTTACGCGCCGTAAATCTACGACACGGGACTACTGGCTTTACTTCCCTTCCAAAGGAAGCCATGCTAAGGATATTTTACGCCCGAAAAAAATCCTTCGCCCTCCGCTGGGTTTGAAGCCGCGATTTCGGGTCTATTCTCCCAACGTCTATGTTGATGATACATGCATACTTGAAAGGAGGACCACTGTTTTGCCTTTTTGGGGGACATAAGAAACAAAAGATTCATTTTTGGTGTAGCCAAATGTGCTATCATAATGCTGTCGACTCTTTGGGGAAATGAAACTTGAGAGCAGTTCCCTTTTGCTTTTTTGAACTGTGTCTACAAACGACAACCTCCTTTGCAGTAATTGTCTTACTAATTTTAAACTAGTGAACCAATATATACCGTAATATTCCTTCCAGTTCCATTTATAGGCTCAGTAAGGCTTAGTACGACTGCGTCGGCAGAATTATTATCCTGAAAGGGTCCCTCTGGCTGTTGTCCACAACATATCTCCATGTTGTAAGTATCATATAGCTTATTGTCACACAAACAAAAGATTTTGATTCCATATTTAGATGGTTTCGATGGTATGAACTAGCGAAATCTACACCTGCCACGAAATGCTGGTAGCTGCTCATCAACAGTGACGTTCTGCCCTAGAGAATAATGGGTCTTACAGTTGTTCACAAACGTGGTGAATATTTCTCGCACGGCAGCTAGCTTATCTACTTTTCGCCTTCTTGTCTTGAGCTGCTGTCTTCAAAACGCGAAATCGAAAATGTTTCTCAGACATAGCCATTCTGAAAATATTCACACCAAGATCATCTTTTGTCCAGAAGTCGTGAATATTTTTCCAACAGCCATGAAACACACCAGCAAGGTACAATAATAGTAAGCCCAGAAAGGCTTTCATTTCCACTATGTCTTGTGCTGCAATCTCTCTCACGTTCAAAGTTATCTTTCAATCCAGCTATGCGTCTGTTGGTATTTTCCCAATCAAATCTTGAATATCATCATTGATGAAAAGTTTCCAGTAGAAGCATTCCCCACTACCCCAGGAAGTTTGATCGAATATTATGGGACCGTGCCTATATTGCTTTCCAAGGTATTTTTCTCCATTTCGTTCCATCCTTACCTGCAAATAAAATAATGTAAACCAGTTATAATAATAATAACAACAATACTAATAGTTTCAAAATAAAATCATAATAATTCCTAAAATAATAATTACGTTCATAATAGTGTTGTCTTGTGTACTTACCCATATAAAACTTGCCGTTCATTTCTTGGCTTTCATCAGTCTCCTCTCCTTCAACTTCATGATCCTTATCTGAGTCTATAGATGCTGTTTTAGTTATATCTTCCGAATCGGAATCACTTTTTGCAAAATTATCGACCGGTAATTCATTATCGTTGAAAATATGACGTGTGAGCAAGCTGGAAAAGAAACCAAATCTGTAAAACCAGATACCGGCGACAATGCCTTTCGTGAGTTGCCGCTCTGTATTTGGCGGACACACATGTTGTGTGTGCTGACGTCTGCCTCATTTGCGAGGTTATTGTTAGAGTGATCAAGTTGAAACTTCTGCGAAAGCAATTATAAATGTATAATGCAAGATGTCCTGGGACGACAAGCACTTATCTCTATTCATTGGAAATATATCTAACCAAAACAAAGCCGTGTGTCTCACAGATACATTCACGACTAACGAAGGGCTAATGACCTTTTTGCGGATTATATGCCCTGAGTGAAATTGTTTGCTCATGTTTTTAAGGTTGCTCGATACAGAGCGGCAGATTTGTGACGTCATTTTAGCAGGTCTTGCACACGAGGTACGTTCTGCTTTGATATTTGTCTCACGTCCAACTACGCTTGAGGCTTTAGAAGAACCTCTGCCGCAATTAGCAGAGCCAAACGCGCTAATGCGGTCAGTTATGTAGACGTTTCCTGACCTCCACCTTTGCATTCAAATGATTTTGCTTCTAATACGTGTACTGTTTTACCGACTCGGGCAGTTGCTCGTCTTTAGGACCTTGTTTTTGTTGTGGATCTATGAATCATAGAGTACGACAATGTCACGTTCAAAGCGGAATGAATAATAGTTTCACTAAAGTCTTTCGAGACAGGCAGTTTCAGTCACGTCCAATTTCACACCAGGCGTCGGCCAATGTTTTGGCCAGCTGTGGATTATTTCTTCTTGTCGTTGTCCTTCCGACCGATAATAAGCCAGTTGCACAAATTAGTTTGGGTAAACAGCTTTTGTTAGCACTGGAAGTCACTTTAGTGCAGAGTTATCACCCTCATAATTTTTTCTTCTTTCTTCATTGTGTATCTTGTGCGTATGTATGAGATATAGCTCAGTAAATTCTCATTTTCCATACGTAGGTCCGTGTAACATTCTCTCTTATGCACTGTCCACAATGTTTAATGTCCATAAGCATATGAAGATATTCCAATTCATCACACTTCTCTTGTTTTCGTAAGATGTTGCCATAATTCTATTAGCTTCAACTGTTGAAACAATATGTTGTTGAGCCTGGATGAAGTTCAAAGGAGTTCTTATTACTTTATTAGTTTTGAACTAACCACATGGCTATCGAAAGTAATTCAACGGTTAATAGCGTTACCTTAAATGTGTTTAACGTTTTTGTTCACACCTTCGCCGATGTCGAGAGTATACATCTCGCTCTAAAACCAATAAGCCGTTGAACGATTTTCCCTCTAGCTTCATCTCCGAACTTTTTCAAAATCCTTTTTGTTTTACGTAGAATGACGTAAATGATTTATAGGATAATTAGAAGTATCTAGATGCTCCAGAACCGTAGTTTATTTTTTCACTTAGGCTCGTTTTCACAGTGAAAGCTTAAACTTCGAATCGGGCTTAACCGGAGAGTTAAGCTATAGCTGAGTTCTATAGTGCGTAGTTCAAGCGATAAGCCGAGATTATACGGGGCTCGACTTAAACCGTACTGAACTGCGGTTTAAGTTAAGCAGTCGCCATGTTGTCTGAAGACGACGATTTTAGTGACGAGGAGGATGTGTCCAAATCATTCCACATATGGAATGACCGAGAATTCTATGAGAGATTTCGGTTAAGTAAACAGTCTGCGACGATGGTACTAGAGATTATTGATGTTGCAATTAAACATAAAACGGACTGATAAGTAAAACATAATATTAAAATTATACGTATACCTTTATAATATACTTTATCGCTCATAAGGTACTGTTACTTTATATTTCAGGAACAAAGCCCTCTCATCAGAAGCAATGCTTCTTTTGACGAAGTTGTATGCAAGTGGGAGCACGCTAATTGCAGCTGGAGATCTCAAAATCCACAGCATGCAGGTTTGTGAACATTTTTCACAGCATATTGCTCTGTTGAGGGATAGATTTATAAAGTTCCCCATGACTCATGAGCAAAGACTTAAAATGAGGGAACATTTTTATAAAACAGGAACATTTCATCGAGTCATTGGCGCTCTTGACTGCACCCATGTAAAAATTGCATCACCAGGAATGCATTATTTCTATTTATTTTTCTCAACTCTCTATAAATATATTCTCTCAGTTCAATATTTTAAACAAGTATTAAATTATTGGCTTAATATTATCTACGAACTTACAGCTAAAACAACTGCGACCAAAGCAAAAACCAGATCTTGCTCTGGTTAAATAATAGAGTAATTAAAGGAGTGTAGGTTTTTATGGGCTGAAAGTACATGAAATAATACTATAAGGGTAGACTAAAATAATTCAAAGCTATATATTTAGAAATTTTCTTTGAAGAAAACATAAGTGAGTGTAAATTTAAAAATGATGACATTTGAAATCAAAAGTGCTGCAGTACAGGAAATGAGAAAGCAATTCAAGAAAGTGAAAGGGGATATACTATACATATATAAGAATTGTACGTATGAAAGGGGATATAGCATATGTATAATATAATTGTACAGTAAGAATATAATTCAAAGAAACATGTTAAAATATTCAACATACAACATTTGTACAGAGCAAATTGTAAGAAATAGGCGAGCTAGCAAATTCCAGGAAAAACTGAATTCTAAGTAGAGCACACTTTCACCAAGCCAACGGACAGGGAACCGGTAACGGTCGGGAGAAAAAAGAGACAGATAGAGAAAACAAAGAGACGGAGATATTGAACGAGCTTCACAACGCGCCAGGGTGACGCGTAAGCGCACGAATTTGGAGTAACATATTCTCATACATGTTAAGGTAACGCGGCTGAGGACCAATTAGAAACGTCGTTACACTTTGAAACGCAGAGGTGAGCGACACTAGGCTCAGGTATATAAGGGCAAACAAATCCCCAGATAACCCACACTTCGCTTCGAGATCTGGACCAGACAACATCTACTAGAGGAGCTCCCAGACAAGAAAGAAGAAGCAGTCCGCTGCAAAGAAGCAGCCACCGCTGGAACGGCTCGGCATTGCCGTGGTACTTGTACCAAAGCCTTCGGCTCGGCATTGCCGTGGTACTTGTACCAAAGCCTTCGGCTCGGCATTGCCGCGGTTGTTTAACCAAAGCCTAGCTCTTTGAGCACAACACTCTCGCAGTACAGACGAGTAGGGGATACACGGTCACAGCAAGCAGTAGCAAGACTAGCTTAAGCGCCTCTCCGAGGTTCGACCCTCTGTCTCCCCGTGCTTTTTAGTGCTCACTTACTGTTATTTTTCTCCTACTGTTCTTTTTCCTCTTTCTTACTAGACTAAGCCCCCTGATAGGCTAAATATTAGGTTTTTCTTTCTCTCTTAAATTCTTGAACTCTTAAATAACTTCACCTAAGATACGATGGCAAAGGGAAACAGGACGACGACGGCTACCAAGTCAACCCTTTCACCACCTAAGACAATGATGACTAGGAAGAAGGCCGCTCTTCCTAAATCTATCTCTCCTACTCCTACCACTTCTGTGTCTCTGTCACCTAGCATCCAAACTCCTTCCAGCCCTACACCTTCTGACTCACCTACTAAACCCAATCCTGTGACATTCAACTCCCGACTTCCGATTCCTACACCTACTTCTACCCAAACACCTACTCCAGTGACACCGTCCTCGTCAAAACCTGGCACTTCTAAGGACACAGGACCAGACGCTCGATAGGAACCCTCCGATTTCATGCAGGACAGGACAACCAACGTAGCACAAATTTTTGTAGGAAAGAACCAGGCCACGACTTTCCACCAGCTAATAAGAGACTTAGACAAGACACACCACCTGAATAATACTCATTACTCTGTGAATGTAGCAAGAAACTCTGGAGACTTCTGCATTAAGACGTTCAACCTCGAGACTTACCAAACTGTGGTTAAGCATCTCAAGGAAAGAAGCGTACAGCATTATCTTTTAGAACACCCCGAGAACAGAACCGCTCGTTATGTTATTAAGGGGCTGTACGCCGAAGTCTCCGGTGCAGAAATCATAGAAGACCTGGTTCAATGTGGTTTCGAGGCAATCAGGACCGTTCAGATGCGGCGGCGCAACAGAAATAGGGCCCCCTACCGATGTTCTTAATTGAACTGTAGAACGCCACTGAAAACAGGAAAATTCTCACCCTCCAACATTTGGCACACTTCAGAGTACATGTAGAGGAGTATAGGGTCGGCACAGAGCCAAAACAGTGCTCACAGTGCCAAAAGTTATGGCATGTGAGACGAGAATGTAGGGCCCCCACCCCCGTATGCGCCAAGTGTACAGGCCCCCATTTTTCAGGGACATGCACGGTTCCACCTAAGGACCGAATATGCTTTTTATGTGGAAATAAAGGCCATGGAGCTACCTGGTGCGGTTGCCCAACATATCAAGCAGCATGTAAGAAAAAGACCTTGCCCAGTGGAGAGCCTCCAAAGAATCCCCCAAAGGTGGGAAAAACGCGATCTTATGCGGAGTTTACCACAAAAAAGACTGAGTGGCTCATTAGGGATAGCAAAGGTATGACGCGTCCAGCCCCAGAGCCTGAGCCACCAGTGGTTGGGGAACCTCAGTTCGCTGCTGAGCCCGAACCAACCAGCGACGAGCGACACCCTCGCGAAACTCAGAACAACCCTCCACCAGTAACAGTAGGTCCCTTTCTGCAGGCTGTCGGGCCTAACCAGGCAGCAAAGTCGCTCCCCCAGCGAAAAGGACCAGGACACAAAGATGCAGGCAAGGCAATGGGCTCACTAGTGAGGTCACTAGGCATGTCCACCAGGAACGTTTCTCTCAAAACTGTTCAATCCAAGGTCCAAAATCTCTGTGACACGATTTGTGATTTCAAAGCAGATGACGTAATCGTAGCTACATACCACGCTGACTTTGTGACAGATCTTCGAAGACTGTAGTCATGGCTAGTTCAGACACGTTAAGATTAATTTACTGGAACTGCAACGGTATTAGGAAAATGACCAAACACCTAGCAGATTTACTGCAAACATATTCAATAGAAGTAGCTCTACTATCAGAGACACATATTAATGGCACCGATCGCCTATCTATTCCGGGCTATAAAATTTATAGAAACAATCACGACGAAGAGGAGGGGGGACCGCAATAGCCATTTAGGCCAGCATTGATCATTATCAAATTCAATCCCCCACCCTATCTCATACTGAAACAACGGCAATAAAACTTAAAATAGATAACTTTGAAATTGTGATAGCATCAGTGCATAATCCCCCTGGGAACGTAGACACAGGCGACATAGATAAAATAATGAATTTAGGACCACCGGTTATTGCGGCAAGGGACTTCAATTGCAAGCATCCTCTCTGGAATTCCAGGAACCCCAATGCCCAAGGCACTAAGCTATTTAATTACATCAGTAACCGAAATTATTTAATCACAGGGCCGGAAGAGCCCACTTTTATACCACATTTACCAAATTGCACGCCAGACATTCTAGACATTGCGCTATTAAATAACATTCGCTATAATATAGAATTAGAAGTCTTGCAGGAGCTTACATCAGACCAATTACGGGTTCTAATGACAATTAATGCACCAGTCGCATTTAAACCAGCTCCATTAAGGCATAAATGCAATGAAGTAGATTGGGAAACCTTTAAAGACACAGTAGATTACCACCTACCAGACCTAGAGGTTAACGCTGCAAATGAACACGACACTGCGATAGATTAGAAACCACAATCAAACTGGCCACAACGGCTTGCGTGCCACTTACACAGCCACGCACCACAAACACCAAATACCCGAAAGACGTAAAAGTGCTGCAACAAGCACAAAACAGAGCCAGACGCAAATGGCAGAAATGTGAAACATAATACATAGAACAGAATATTACCAAGCAAGAGACCGAGGAAACTAAAGAGCAAGAACTTACATACAAAACCAATGGGATAATACACTAGAAAATCTAAACTCGCAACAAAACACAGTTTGGCGAATAGCAAAAAGCCTAACGCGCACTCGATCTAATATACCTCCCTTACAAATTAATAACGTCATTGTGGAAACTCCCCAGGCCAAGGCAGAAGCCTTTGCGGTCACGCTTGAAAATGTGTTCTCCCCGAACCAAACCGTAGGACACGACAATTTTATCGCAGAAACCGAAAACGAAGCTAATATCATAGAACAAGAGCCTACGCACAATAAAATGCGAAAAACTATCCCAGGGAAAATAGGCTGGATTATGAAACACCTGCCTACCAGAAAAGCACCTGGACCAGACAAAATACAAAATGTGGTTCTGAAGAATCTACCAATCAGAGCTTTGAAAGCACTAGCCAAAATATTTAACTACACACTACAACATGGCCGGTTCCCCCCAGTACGGAAAGAGGCCAAAATAGTGCTATTCCCAAAAGCAAACAACAACTTGACACTTCCTATAAACTACAGGCCAATAAGCCTATTAAACACGCTAAGTAAAGTACTTGAAGAAGTAATACAAAAGCAAATTAATAAACATACACACAAAGAAAATATACTTATGCCTGAACAGTTTGGGTTCAGAACCCAACACTCAACCTACCTACAACTCCTCAGGATGACGGAGGAAATCACTAAAGGCTACAACACGAATAAGTCAACAGGAGCCATTTACCTAGATTTTGGACGCGCGTTCGATAAAGTATGGCACACCGGACTCCTAAAGAAATTAAAACACTACAATTTCCCTGACTCCACTATAGCCCTCATTAGAGACTACCTCTGCGACCGGCGCTTTCATACGTCGATAGAGGAAGCGATATTGAGCACCAAAGCAATCAAGGTCGGAGTCCCACAAGGAAGTCTATTGGGACCGACGCTGTTTAATTTATACATAAATGATATGCCAGTATTGGTAAGATCAAACAAATACATTTACGCAGATGACACCGCGATAACTACGCAGTCAACACAACCGAGAATTATACATTTACGACTGCAAAATGCGCTAAACACACCTTGGTTCACCAAATGGAGGATCAAAGTGAATCCTAGAAAAACTCAAGCAATGGTATTCACTAAAAGAATATTTCACCGTAAAGGTAAACACGCTCTCCAGCCTCTCAACTATCAAGACGAAAGAATAGAATGGAAGGACCAAGTGACCTACTTAGGTCTCAACATGGACCAAGGCCTGACCTGGAATAAGCAAATTGTGAAAGTCAGAGCCAATGACAATGGTCAACTAAACAGGCTATACCCAATTTTTAACATAAATAACCAATTCAAAATAAACATGGGGCTAACCCTATATAAAACACTAATAAGGCCAATACTGACGTATGCAGCCCCGGTTTGGGGCTACGCGGCCAAAACACATGTGCATAAAATACATACACTCCAAAACAGAATAATACGAAGAATTACTAAACAACTGCCGCTGGCGCCGGCATATCTCCTACACGAGGAACTAAAATTACACTCAGTTGAAGAATATGTTAAGAACTTAAGCTTCAACCTCTATAAAAGCAAGGAAAAGAACACAAACAGACTCATATAAGAATTAGGTACATATGATACCAACCACAACAAGCACATTGACCGCTGTCACTATTTGACAGAACCTTAGGCCTAGGGGAGCCCGAAATCGACATTCAAGCGTATCTTGACACGTTAGTAATATACCCATTATAACACCCATGACTACAGCTTCACGACGTGGCAATTGGTGGCCTCGAAGTCCTTGCTCTCTGAGTCAAGGTGGTTCCGGGGGAAGGGGCCCCCCGCAAGTGGAATTGGCTCGCACCTGCAACTGTAGGCAGACTACCCGCCGGTGTGCACCCTATATGACCCAGCAAAGTTCTGGTTAATGATTTGGACAACACTGAGGACGCCACATCAGCGAAAAATAACATTACAAACAAATACAATTAAGCATTCTAACTAATGACAAAAGACGACGCCACCTGGCGGAGCAAATTAATTCTATAAACATTTACACCAATCCTAAATGTATATGTGTACCTTAGAATATTAGCATAAATAATAAGCTAAGAAATATAGATTAAGCTGAATAATTTTTAATAAAATCCGTATAATTATGTACTTATACTTGCATGTATTAAATATCTGTTCAAGGAACGCAGCCTTTGGCTCAGATCCAACGACTCGCGCACAAGAGCCCGCTTGTGACGTCCAACACCCGTAATATCATAGGACGCAGCGCCATGGCGCCATCCAGAATACTCCAGAATGAACACCCAAAATTTCGCCAGGGCGCAACCAGGGCTTCAGTCATGGTTACGTCCGGCCTCCTTCCACACCTTGGCCTTAGCCTATGGATGGCCAACATTTCCTTTCCTTTGAATCCGCAGGTGCAAGAGTGGTACTGCCTCACCTTACCATGACTTTTCCCTCCGGTGGAGGTTTTTAGTGAGTATGGCCTAGGCTCAACGCTGAGGTGGAGTCCCACACTCTCATCTTAGATGGGGCTAGTACGCAAAAATATTTTTCCTCCACTCGAAAAAAAAAGAAAAAAAAACAGATTACCCACTCTCTCTCTTCTCTTCTAGAATTTCGTCGACACGAAGTGCTACGCTCTTAGCGAAAGATGCACGTGTGTGCATACGGGTGGGAATGTGTGTACAGATAGCTAGACTCCTGACGTATTTAAAGTGGTGGGATTGGAATAATGGGAAAAGCTAGCTGCCCATAAATATTTAAATTGTTAATAAACTACACTTAGTAAGGGAAATGAAGTATATTTTTAATTTGTCTCACCCACGATAACCCTGAAAACTAAGAGTTATATATAGGGCAAAGTGAGGAATAGAAAACGCAACAGCCGGCGAGCATCCATAGCCGAGGAAGAACACTGCAGCAGATAGCATCAACCCAAGGATCGACGCTTTCTAGATGCAAATGACCGACGATTTCCCGCTAAAATAGCGCCCAACAACCGTTTTTCACTACAAAAGGCAAGTTTAACATAAAAGAGATCAAATACAGAGGAACTAATGTAATTAAATCTAATCCAAAACAGGTCGCTGAAGAAGTTGGCTCTTATTTTACCTCAGTGGCTGGTATTCATTCAAAATCTACTTGCTCCATATATTAGACTCGCCTTTGGCTAGGAGTATCTTTCTATATGCAATAAGTCATTAGAAATTAAAAGCATTATGTAAAAAAATTGTAGTTATTGATAGTATAGATATCAATATATTTAAAAACATTCAAACTCTATGGCTATTCCTCTTTGAAATAATAAATTCTGCTCTTACTATTGGGGTTTTTTCCGAGGTTCTCATAATAGCTGAGGTTATATCAGTTTTAAGAAAGGGGATAAACTGATCTATTGAGCCACAGACTACAAGTATTCTCAATACAATATCTAAAACTGTTTATAAAGTTACACTGTAAATTAGATTAGCCAGTCTGCTTGAAAAAAGAAAAAATGTATCTACCTACCACTTCCACAGTAGTTTGGCTTTAGAAAAGAAACCAATCCAAAACTATAGCTATTGTACAATTTGTTGACCACCTAAATGAGGATCATAATATACACATATTAACATACTTCTTGTTCTTCAAAAAGCTTTCAACTGCATAAACTTTCTTTCGGACAAATGTAGTATTATAATACAAAAGAGGTAAAGATTTTGTAAATAAACTCCAACCAAAAGAAATCAATGTGTGCATCAGATATAAACATTCATAAGTTTACTCAAGGAGAAAATTTGATGGCAATGGAGGACTGTATGCTTCATTATTAAGCCCTATACTCTTTCTAATTTATTAATTTGTGTAGTACTGATGTACAACTTGCAACATACAAGATACCTTTTTATTTTGCAGTAATACTGGTTTTTCTAAAATTGAAATGCATACAGATATTTATGCAATCAAAATACCACAGTAATATAATGCAAATGCCATACCTATAAATGTAAATGAACCTGTATTAGTAGATACATTTTACATATTGTGACATTTGTAATATAGTTGGCATTATTGCGTACGGGACCTGGCGGCCCAGATCGGATATTGTGCAAGAGTGGAGGGGATGGAAAACCGGTTCCTAGTGTAGCGTGCTGACGCCGAGTTAGCGTGGGTTTTAGTAGTCGAGTCGAGGTTCTGCTAGCAATCAGGTGTGTGTGCAGCTTGTCCATGCATACAGCATGGCGTCCCACCGACAGGCAAGGAAGTGTTGTAATTACTTTTTATTATAATAAATATTCGCCATCCAAGTGATATAAATGTAAATTTCTATAGTAGATAGACCCTTCCCTTATCTACATAATGAATTAGAGATATTGTTAGGAACCTTTAGGTATATTTTCATAATTTCGTTGAGCTATCCCCCGTCGTACCTCGCATAATGTGTGATAGAATATTCGATCCGTTCACGGTACCTGTTGCTCTACCCCACATTGAGCTAGAATAAGTAAAGAGGTTACCACAAAACAACAAAAATCCTTCTTGTTTCGACGGGGAGGTTGATCTGGGTGGCCAGGGGGAGATGTGACATTTGTAATATAGTTGGCATTATTGCGTACGTGACCTGGCGGCCCAGATCGGATATTGTGCAACAGTGGAGGGGATGGAAAACCGGTTCCTAGTGTAGCGTGCTGACGCCGAGTTAGCGTGGGTTTAGTAGTCGAGCCGAGGTTCTGCTAGCAATCAGGTGTGTGTGCAGCTTGTCCATGTATACAGCATGGCGTCCCCACCGACAGGCAAGGAGGTATTGTAATTCCTTTTTATTATAGTAAATAGTTACCATCCAGTTCGGATTAATGTAAATTTCTATAGTAGATAGACCCTTCCCTTATCCACATAATGAATTAGAGATATTGTAAGGAACCTTTAGGTATATTTTCATAATTTCGTTGAGCTATCCCCCGTCGTACCTCGCATAATGTGTGATAGAATTTTCGATCCGTTCACGGTACCTGTTGCTCTACCCCCATTGAGCTAGAATAAGTAAAGAGGTTACGACAATATGAAAATAGTATCTGACTGAACCTTCTGTTGTTGCGGTGAAGAAGAGGTATAAAATGTAAAAGGTAATTTATTTTAGCATTGAAAGCTGAGCAAACCTTAACGTGAAATAAATACATTGCATCTGTATGCTCCAAATTTGCAAAATGGCTGTTTGCAAATAAACAGCTAACCTTAGTGTAATGAAACAATACTTGAGTCTTATCTACTATTTACATATGTTTTGTCTACTTTTCTCATACATAAATATTCAGACTTGTCAAATGCAGTAGAAATTTGGTAACACGATCTTTGTTGTTTGTTTAAAAAACCAAACTACAAAGAAAAACAGTACTGAGATGTATAGGACCACTGAATAAACTAGTCTCCTGTAAACCATTGCTTAAAAATTTTCAAATCTTGACTATGTGCAACACTTACTTATTAAAAATTATTATACATCAATCTGAACTTAATCTACTGAAAAAAAGGTGATCAATCCATATATTATACTGGAGAAAGGAATAACATATTTAAGCATAGCCTTGGATCAGCTGCATTTGAGAAAAGCCTCTAGGATCTGGGAAGGTGGTTTTTTTTAAACTGCCCACCCAGAAGCCTCAAGGACTTAAGAGGCAAAAGGCATGCAAATAGTTCATACAAAGGACTAATAAATTATCATCATAGCACAGACTGGTTTTCTGAAACAGCAAATTACTTAAATGAAATAATTCATGAAACCGTAAATGTATGTGTGACGTTTAATACTGTCTCACTGTTACTAGTATTAAAATTTTTAATATTCTTGCATGATATTTGCAGTGAATTTGAGACCATTCAGAGGAAGAATTTATATGTGTGCATGCATGTATATAGGTCTTCCTTTCTGAAAATAAATGAATTAATCCAGTGTAAATCTTCACTTTGAAATTACCTTGTGCTTAGCTAAACAGCTACAGATGGATGCTTTTGCGAATAAGTACAGTCGATTTCAAACATAAACTCAAGGGTTTGAAATATGAAGTTTCTCGCTTGTGAGCTTGCAAGCAAGCTATGGTTAGAGTGAATGTTAGTAGAACTATGCTTTTGGTTTAGGTTACTTTTGATAGTGAGGTTAAATTTCTACTGTTGTGTGAATGTGTGTATGAATGTAGTTTTTCTGTTCTGATTTATGTTTCATTTAACTCCAGTTACGTTACTGTCTCATTCTATGAGGAGAAAATGCAGAGGTTTTCTGAAATACGAAAGGATTCTTTTCTATAAATGTGCAGACTGTATGTGATCCGGACTTAAAAATCACCGACATTGTTGCTCAATGGCCAGGTTCGGCTCAGGATTCAACCATCTTCAATAACTCCGCCTTAAGAGCTAGGTTTGAGAATGGTGTGATTACCAATGGCAGTCTAATCATTGCAGACAGTGGCTACCCAAATAGGCCATATTTAATGACACCACTACCGGCACCCAATTTGCCTGAAGAGCATCTGTTCAATGTGTCGCATATTCGGACCAGGAACTGTGTAGAAAGGAAAAGGTGTTGGAAAAGAAGATTCCCAATACTTTCCACAAGCAAACTACTACAACTCAGCAAAGTCCAAAGTGTTATTTTAGCAACAGCTGTGCTCCACAACATATGCTGCCTTAACAATGAAATGAACTTACCAGCACTGAATCCACATATTGAAAATGCAATACAGTTTGCTAACAATGTTCCCAATGTAGAGATGCTCAGCAAATCAATAATTCTGTGAGAAATGCAATTATTAATGATTATTTCAAAATTTTGAGATAAATTAAAATGTACTTTAATTAAGGTATCCATATTATGTACATATGCCTTTGGAACATTACAGGTTTTGTTTTAAAAGCTCTATCTGATATTTCAATATCTGTATTCTGAGATTGTGTTCCTCTCGTTTTGTTGCATTCTTTGTTGATAGATTTTTCGCATTAACTCTTGCTGTTCATTTAATCGTCTGTCTTTGATTCATGTTCCTTTTGAGCAAGACTAGACTTTAAATTGACATGTTCTAGCTTGGCTTCTGCAAGGCGCTCCCACTTCTCACTATTTAATTCTTTACCTGCAAGTGTAATAGCATATGTTAGAAAGCTGTTTGTTTTATTTTAGTACATACGTGCATTGTTATAAGATTCATAACAATTTGAAATGCAAAACATGTGAAACGACAAATTGGAACACTTTTTAATATTTTTAGGGTCTGCTTTTTATTACTAGTAGTCTAATTAAAATAACTATACCTGGGCTCTTCTTTGTTGGGAATTTGATATTTCTCTTTTTCCCTCCAGGTGATGTAATGGATACCTACAAAGTAAATTGAATTCATATTCAGAACTTACTTCTCAGTGCTTTACAAACATTTCTTTTAGTACATATGCATATAAATCCTAAGCAAATAATAAAAATAATAATAATAATAATAATAATGATAATTTCACTTCAACAAGAGAAAAAACCAAGTGCAATTTCAATGTGTGCCACAGTCTCCTATATTGATAAAGCTGAAAAAAAACAGTTTTGGATATTAAAAGCCCATGTGCTCCTGTAATTGCTTCAGTAATTTTTGCTTTGAATTTTTCTTAAGTTTGGAGGTAATGGAGGTACATGGGTACAGAAATTTCTTTTTAAAACCTAACTAGTGCAAGGTATAAATAAATACCAAATAGTTTATAAAATGCAACTTAATTGTACTCAACATATTTTTTTATCTCAATAATCATAGAAACAAACCAGACAAATAAGTATTCTATGACAAAATCAGAAATCCATGCTCATAAATTGAATGATTTTTCATGAACCACCAATTACTGTAGTGCCACTTGAAATGTAGTTGCCTCGTATATATGTACATACACCTACCAGAAGTAGCAGGTGTAGCAGATGAATTATTTGCTTCATCATCATCGCCGTCGATCACAACAAATTGTAATTCATTGGACAATGGTTGCCTCAACATAGCTGGCACATACCTGCTCCAATCGTTGTTTGGATTTCCTAAAAATAATAATTAAATTTTAATATTAATTTGATTCACCATAAGAATTTAAACATACAGATATTTATGTAGGTAATGTTTGAAGTTTAAAACATATTTTTCAAATACATATTGTGTGCACCAATAATGGCGAAATAAAATCAAATATAAACACCTACAAAATTTTTCAGATTAAATACTGGTAACTGCAAACAATGAATGTTTTAAGCAAATAGTATATTGGCTTTAAAATCTAACAGATGCATTTCTCTATAGTATTAGAGCATTGATTACCTACATATTTTATACGCTGATGAAATGAAACCATATTTCCTGTATATATAGTTACATTGAAGAATTAAAATAAAAATAAAAACTAAACGTATTTTTTTTTTGCATAGCATCCACTAACCTGATGTACAACTGTCTGTCCCAGTATTACTATATTCTGCACCAGTAGTATCAAGAGAATCTGAAATATCAACATAAGAATTAGAGCAGCACACTGAACAATATTTGAATGATCAACTTTGTTGATAGCAATAGGAAATTGTCTCAGAAAGCAGATAAATATACCTCTAAAAATTTCAAACTGGAAACAATTTTGCTTATTTTAATTGTTATATGGAAACAAGTATTATAGTCCTGCCAAATTTTCCTATTAGAAAAAATTGTAGCTCTAAAAATGTGCCACCCAGGATTTCTATACTGGAATGGTGTAGGGTAAGGCAAATAAAACTTTGTAAGTGTAATCACCAATGTGAAAAATGATATAAAACAACTTGTGGCCCAAATTGTGAATAAATATAAAATGTGTGTACAAAATAAACCTAAATTATGTTACAGAAAAAATCAAACAATAAATAAATGAAGGACGAATGATGGAGTTAAGTAGGTATTTAAAATTCCATGCAAAACTATTAGGTTTCCATGGGGAATTGAAATCGATTTGAGTGCACTTTCTGAATGGAATACTGCATGGAAACGCGGATCTGGATTATATTGAGATCACTTTGCACCTTGCGTCCGATCCTCTTAGAACGTAGGACCAGATCGAAATGTGTTGCATGGAAGCGCCTACCGTATTCAAATCGTTTTTAATACGCCAAAATTACTGTCCTCTACTATATTCGTAACACGCTGCACGATCTTCACTTTTTTGAGCGGAAATCGTTGATCACATGTGTAAGAAAACACAGAACAAAGCCACTTTAATCGCTTGCATAATTTGCAATTTGTTCTTCTCAAAAACATTCACTGACAAGAAAATCTACTTAAAATATACAGAAAAAACTAACGAATGTTTAACAGGTTCGGCAACCTAAATCCAAGTTGACCAACATAAAAGCTTGAATTATATAAGTAGCCTAAATAGAAGAGAGCCAGGCCACTTTTTTCGTTTATATGGGAGAGATAGGGAATACGAGGGTTGATGCTAGGCTAGACAGGTTTTGAATAAGGGAAATGCGTTTATATGGGAGGGATAGGGAACACGGGGGACCGATGCTAGGTTAGTCAGAGGTTGTAGGAGGGAAATGCATTTATATGTGAGAGACGAGGAAAACGGAGAGAGAAAGTGAGAGATCCTACGCTAGGAGAGAGTTGAAGGAGGGTGAAATGCGTTTATATGGGAGAGGTAGGGAAAATTATAATAGATGTTAGTGATTCTGGTTAAAAAAACTGTCATACAAAGAAACGCATTATTCAAGAACTTCAACAAAATGGTTTAAGCACAGATCATTTGTACGGTATTCGAGGAGGGGTCTTTAGTGGAAAAACTCCCTAAGAAAGTAGTAGGGATATGATCATTCCAGCACAATTGATATGCAGGAATGTCCAATTAATATGCTAATTAGGCCTCCCCCTCCAACTGCCACGCACCCTGGACCTTTTTCGTAGAACAGAGGTCATACATTTTGTAAAGTATAATGGAAAGGTTGACAGGTATGCAACTAAGGTTGTCCATCACCTGTCAAAATGAACAATAGTGTAATAAATTATGCTTTGTAACAAAGAAGCAAATGCTATTCTCCACATTCCATTTTCGCACACGTGCACTTTTGAAGGCCACACCTCTAGTAACCCCCTCCCACAGCGGCATTCTATTCTCTCTCCAAACACGTGCGCCTGGGCAATATAACAAAGACCGTACCTTTTTCCTGTCGAAATGAACAATGGTGTAATAAATTATGCTTTGTGACAAAGGAACAAGCGCTATTGTCTCCACTCCATTGTCCCGCACAAGTGTTCGTTAGGAAGGCCGCAGATGGAGCAACCCCTCCCCCACAGCATTCTATTCTCTTCAGACACGCGGACCTTGGATATATAACAAAAGATCAGGCTGGTGCCTACGATAAACAAAAGAACTCTTGGAGACTGTGCTATTGTACATGGAGTGTCCTTGTTTGACGGTGGAAGAGAGAGAGGCCCGTTCTCACGAGGCAAGCTTCCAGTCATTATAGACAGCGACATGATGGCACCGACTCTGCCCCGCGGGCAGTTCTCTCTGAGAGCAGCCGAACCTTCACGAAGACCTGCGGACATCTCCGAACATAGATACACACGATCGTAGCAACTCAAACACTTCCTCCAAGCACACGATCCTGCACGAATACCTACGGTGATGCAGTAATTTGTATCACAAATTACTTAAATGTAATTAATGATTGTAATATGAATATGCATTTTATGTGACATTGATTTGAGATATTTGTTTATTGTAATTATTGTTGGGATCACAATGTTGAGTAAACACACATACACAAACAACGTGGGTTATAAACAACCATAATGATACTTCAAATTGGCTACCCCAACGAGCGGCTACAATAATGTTAAATAAATACAACATAAATACTACTTCAAATTGGCGCCCAGAACGTGGGGCAGAGTGACCAGGAAAGGAACACGATGACCAGGAAAGGATCAGAATAACCAGGAAGGGGCAGAATTAACCAGGAAGAAGTGAGATGACCAGGAAGGGGCGAATGGAGAAGTGAACTGAACTACAAGACGCAGATTCCAGAAACAACAAAAGGGACGACAGACTACGCGGATGATTGGACATCGTAATTCCGAGATTAAAAGGCAACAGGGGAAGTCAAATACGGAACACCAAAACGACGTAGATTCATCGTAATACAACGCAGAAGCGACATATAATCTAGGAGAGAGCGGCAGAAAGCTGGACATCAAAGCAACATCAGCAGATACCATCCGAAAGGTTAGAAACGTGTGATTTTTATTCTAAAAAAAGTGTAAAAATTTTAAATGTACCTTAGGAGCGGTAGGATAAAGAAAACAATGGCTACTAATAATATTGAAGAAACAATGATGGAGGGGGATAGTGTAACAGTTAGCTGTAATTCAATACAGGTTACAGAAAATAGCTCAAACGATGTAGTATTGGAGGGAGGAAATGTTAGTGCAGGAAGTGAGAATAAAACAGCAGGAAATATTAATTCTGATACTAGTATGATTATGGAAATGTTGAGAAATTTTGGTAAAAAATTAGATCAGAGTATGGAAAGGAATGAGAAATTAGAAAAGAAAATAAATCAAAACAGGGAAGATATGCAAAAGAATAATGAGAAATTGAGGGATGATATTGGTAAGAGTAATGAGAAATTAGAAAAGAAAATAGATCAAAACAGGGAAGATATGCAAAAGAGTCATAGGGAATTAAGGGAAGATATTGGTAAAAGCTTAGAACAAAACAGGGAAGAAATTGAAAAGAAATTCATGGAGCTAGATAGTAGTATGATGAGAATGAGAAATGAAAATCAGGAAATGATAGCAAATGAAATAGGTGAAGTTTCAAAGAAAATGGTAGACATGAGCAGGGAAATATCTAACCAAAAAAATGAGGTTAATAATAAAATAGAGCATGTTGATGTAAAATGTACAGAGTTAGGTAGCCGAATGAGTAGCATTTCAAGTGAGTTAAGAGAGACGATGGAGGCTACAAATGCAGATTTAATTCAGGTGCAAGTTAATTTCAGAGGGGAAATATCTGAAATTCAGAAGGAGTCAGTAATGCAAAGAAATAAATTGTACGAAGAAGTTAGTTTTGCCTGTAAATAATCAAAAGCTAACTTCTGAAATTAACAAGTACCAAGCTTTTCAAAATGAAAACTCCAGTCCAGTACAGCTTATGACAGACTTGTCAGAGTACTCTCAGATTAAAGAGATAGTAGAAGAATTGAAAATGACAGTTGTTAAAAGATGTGTTGTTCAGAAAACTTCAGATTGTTTTCAAATATTATCTTGGGTTGAAATTGCATTTGAATCCTTTAAGAGGTTATTCATGAACAAATTTTGGAAGGTTAGTATACGGCTACGAGTAATGTTTAGCCACAGACAATTTGATCCAGGAGGGTAAATAGCAATGAGATGTAAAGTAAATGCTGGATAGTTAAAGATGACTTGCAGAGAAATGTATTGGATTGTAAGAGGGTTAACTATTTATATATGTCATGTGAAAAGAGAAATAAATTCTGGACAAAAATTAAATGTTTAAAAAAAAAAGGAAAATTAAATTTTTTAAGTAACTATAACAGTATTTGAAAATTAAGAATGTAAAAATTGAAACTTAATATGATATTAAAGTAAAAGTACGTAAATATAATTCCAAGAGTATTGTGAATATACAGTACAAAACAACAAAAATGGGGTAAAAGTCATTAAAACAAATACTTATGTAGCAAATAGAACATGTGAAACAGTGCCTAGATTTAAGATATGTAAATATATCTGTATAGAGGGTGAACATTTTGGTAAATATGTGTAATAATTACAAAAATCTTAAATGTATAAATTTTTGTCAACAACTTAAGAAAGTAAACAATTTTGTAACAGTAATTAAATAATTCAGGGTACAGTATTTGCTATAAAAATTGTAATGTCAGATTAAAGTCTAAACACATTAGACCAGAGCCAGTAAGTAGTGGCAAGATAAAGGAAAAACATATGTCGTGTGTTAAATGCGTGTGATGTGTTAAGTGAAAGTGATAGCCTGTGTTCCAAGATTTAGGAGACTAAAAACCCAATTATAAAATTTCCAAACAAGTTGTAAATATTTATAATTATGTTTCTAGTGGGGCATATGATGCAGTAATTTGTATCACAAATTACTTAAATGTAAATAATGATTGTAATATGAATATGCATTTTTATGTAACATTGATTTGAGATATTTGTTTATTGTAATTATTGTTGGGAAGTAAGTTTATACTGCCTTACTGAAACTGACAATAATAGCGTGCAATAATGCAGCGAGGGGGTGAGCTGTTTATCATTATTGGAAACGAGGAAGTTACGTAATGTTGGCGCGTTTTTTCCTTGAGAAACTTCTGGAACATTTCCCTAGAGCGTATGTATTCTTAATTTTCATTGGATATAAAAATAGACGCTAATGTTGGCGCGTTTTATTAGCCAATTGCAGTTCAGTTATAATCTTTAGGCATATCGGGGAGTGGGAGCATAAATAGAGCTAGGTTAGAGGTAAAGTCCTTCAGTCGGTCAGTTCTTAAAAATTCTTTGTATACTACACGTCGCATTCCCGTCAGTTCGTCGAAAGTATTTGCAGGTTACGCGTAACAGAGTTATGAAAAATCTCAAGTATTATAAAGTTAATTATACAAAAAGTTGAAGTACCCGTATTAAGAATTATCAGTAATGAAGTTATTATAACAGTTTCAGTTTGGCGAGTGTCAAGATCAATATGTAAATGTGATAGTGACTGTGTTTCGACAATAAAAGTGTATAATAAATTTCTTCATCAGTGTTATCTTTGGATAAAAGATTCCTTTCCGTTTACACACCCTGATCAAGAGATATGTTCGACCGAGAAATAATATCTAGCCGGAGGACAGTAAACCAAAATTAATTAAGATAACAATAGCGTTCTTTCAAACGAACACTAACACTGCTGCAAATTGCTAACACCAGATGAAGCTACAAACCGAACAAATGAATGACGTCACAAGATGGCTTCCACGCGTGAAGTAAACATAAATACACAAACATTTGTAAGTAATACCGTTACAACGGTCATCGCCGAACATAGTTACGCATGCTCTAACTCTCTGTTTTGGTATCAATTGGCTCTTTCAAACAGCGATATCAAAAATGTGTTGAACATATATCATTACCTATATTAAACCCCTGTGCATACCTAGGAGTCCTTTGGTCTGTGTTCGAATCTTACTGCAGGCAAAAGCTTAATGTTTTAATTGCTAGTGAAAAATTGATACCTTGATAGGATAAAGCATTATTCTATCATTACCATGATTAATGAAAGTCGTTTTCAGGTATCCAGAGGGCCGAGTTCGAGTCTTAGTGTAGTGAAACAGTAATTTTTAATAACTATTAAAATTTAGGAACATAGACAAATATGGTAAATCTTGTTAATATTTTATATATCATTTCGATGTTTAATGCAAGATATTCCCAGGTACCCAGAGATCGTAGTTGGAATCTTACCCTGCGAAACTCTAATGCTAAATAAACATTAAACTATGGTAGCAAGCGCGGTCAGATTAAAATGCATTTAACAAATATAATTATTTATATTAAACCCTGGTGTGTTCTTAGGTACGCCGATGCCTAGAGTCGGTTCCTTATTTCTTTTCCTCTCTCTTTTTTCTATCTGTCTATTTCTTTCTTTCTTCTTGACTTGCATACAGCCGAGCAGTCATATATACACATGCACATACACAGAGCCATTACAATACATATATACACATACCTATGCATACCTATACATCCAACAGTACATTTACACACGCGCATACGTACACATAAATACGTATACATATATGAATACCCTTACACACTCACACACACACAGGTACACATAAATACGTTTACATAAAACAGTACGCTTACACACGCACACATACACGCAAACGTACACACATATACATGCACCATTACACATACACACACACACGCCAACAAAAATACACACATATACCAGTGCACACACGCAAACATACATAGATACACACGCTAGCATTGGAAATTATTTGTTTACAGAATTCAAAAAACGTTTTTCATTTCCGTGCAACCTATCAAAATGTAATTCTTTTCAGGCTATCACATTCACACGACCTTCATCCCCACGCATTTTTATAGCTCGTGGAAAGACAATATGGATGTACTCTCTGAGAGAGAGAGAGAGAGAGAGAGAGAGAGAGAAAGAGGGGAATTGAACCAAGCTGGGACTGAAGTGCTGAGAGCCTCTGCGCAGGTGCAACAGGTTGTAATTCCATTGGGTGCAATAATTACGTGACGTGTTAACACCCCTACAATGACGATGTGCTAACACAGTCAGGGGGAATTTAGATCTCTATATAAACAGCTAACGACGCTGGCTAAAACCATTGCGAGCTTATTAAATCTACATTTAAATTTTATATAACTTTAAAAATAGCAACGTGAGGTGCTTTTAAATTTCATTTACATAAGTGTACAAACCAGTGTCGGCTCTTTACGATGTATTTCATTTTGTTTAAACGATGCAGTACCTGAAAGACGAAGCGTTGCATGAGTATCATTTTTTTAATCTGAACTTTACACTCACATGGTTTCCTTGCCGCGCTCTTCTTCCATTCACATCCATACGGTTTTCTCTGTAACCTCTTCTTCCGTTAAAGTTCACACGATGTTTCCTATCCCACTCATTGTTTTATCATCTCCAGGGTTTATACACCCATTCTTCTTCCATGAACATTCATACGATTTTCTTTACACGTTCTTCTTACATTCACACGATTCTCTCTACGTCCTCTTTGTTTCACCATCACAGAGATTTCTGAACACACTCTTTTTCCATTCACTATCACGCAAGATTTCACCACCTACCTGATTGTCACAAACTGTCACTTCTACCAAGCACCCGAACCTGCACAAAGACCTACGGATATCCCGAACAAAAACTGAATAAAAATACTTAGTAAAAACTGCGGTCATGTAGCACAACACATACTTTGGTTCTAATATAGGAAATGCATAACTTGTCCTTCCATCTGAACAATACATTGAACAAATAATTCATGATCAATGTCTGTTACAGAGTGTTTAGCAGATAGACTTAACAAGATGGCTGAAGAGTGCCGTTTCCTACCGACGGGGCGAGTTCAAGATCTCAAAATGGGTCTTAAATATGAGATAAAAGCCTTAAAGAGAGCTCAAACAAGATACGGTATCAGGATCGTATCTTTGCTGGAGGATTGCAAAGTGTTCTTGCCTGAACGGTATAATTCGCTATTCAACGAAGAGCTTGCAGAAATGCCTGGCATAATATATTTGATATTTAAGGATATGGCAGATATGGAGAAATTTAAGACATGTAAATTGGCCTTTGTACCCGCAGTGAAGGTATTTAAAAAATTTACTATGAAAAAAGTCATAACCAAACAGCTGACTCATTGATATTACATATAAAGATACAAAAGATACACGCCATATAATTTATAAAAAAATCATGAAATCAAATGTCACATGTTTTAAATTCAATTATATATATATATATATATCACTCTTAAATAACGCCCGATATCCTAACGTTTATACAAATATTTTGTGTTTCAGTTTCCATGTAGCCTAACAATAAATGTAATTCTTTTCAGGTTATCTTCACTTCCAAAACATGTTTTCTAAGACCTTCATTGTGTAATGTTTCAGACGGAGTAAGGGGAGGAAGAACAGATTTACAGTTCAGGAAAGGATGCTGACGTTCTTGGAGGATATAATAGCCATCCTCACCACATCACCGAAACATGCAATAAGCGTGCGCAGAGACGTCTACATCTCGAGACACCCCAACGTTATAATAGAGTTCTTCCACGATCTTCCAGTGCTTATAGTGGAAAACACAGACAATTTCGTATACATTCCAAGGCATAGCTGAGAGTTAGTTCGAGCGAGTCTCCCTATATTATAGGGAGTAATTGGGTGCAGTAATTTAAATGATTGTGAAAATGCTTTTTAATGTTGATGATTGCATAACCTAACCATTGCAAGAGTAATGCCATATGCAGGAACGAGGAGTTGGAGTAGGAAGGTACTTATATTGTATGATAAAAATAATAAAAAATAATGAAGGTATGCTTTTACATCATGTTTTATTCATTAAGAAGTCGTTACATTCCTAATGAAAAGGAAATCTTTAATTACAATGATTAGTTTAAAATATAGCCTCCATCACATGAGTCAGAGGCTTGTATGTGGATACTTTATCATGAATTATTAAACAATACAATGAGATCTGTGCAGGGATATTGGCACTAGCCTGAGTTTCTATTCTGATGTTAACAGCTCCATTTACAAATTCCTCTGTTTGATGCGAGCAATCTGTATCAAATGTAAGGGACATATTTAAGAAACTCTTTTCTCTTGAATAAAGGGTAATTCTTTTTTCATAATAAGACCTCTACTACATGTCATACAATGATGCACATCTCGAGTTTCCAAAATCCAGGCTCCTATCGTGATAGGGATAACATTCACTATTAAGATAAAATCTCAATTTATTTAGTTAGAATGATCAAAAAGGGGACAGTCTTTAGATGGATTACCCCATCTTGAAGTCTGAGCACCTGAAAGGACAAATCTCGACTTTTCCATTTTTGATGTGGCGACATTTCAGGTGAATGCCTGTGGCACAGCAAGCTGAGCATGCAGATACATGGTCCTAAATGTGCGAAACAGAGTCTTATCTGACTTGGCAGTCTGGATGATTTTAAACATTTCAACATCAGAAGGTCGAAACACAGACATTCTCCACTCGATTCGTACAAGTTTAACAGCAGCATTCTCTTTAACCTGACGCACTATAATACAGTTTCTTACAGTCTTTGGAACGAATTAACACCAACACCAACCGGCTATTGGGTGTGGGCTCCTTGTGATCGCCATCTAAATCCCAGAAGCATCGAAAGCAGTACTATAGCATTTAAGGCTCCATTTGCTACATGCACAATGTCCGTGTCTTCTCCTGGATAACACCATCCAGCATTCGGCAGACGATCAGATTCCAGTGGGTTGAGAACAGCATAGTTGCGTAAAGTTGACACGATCCAGGGGTTTCTGGTTCGACCAATAGTTGACCCGTTCATATCCAATCAAATCTCTCAAGCATGAATGCAATAGCGTTATTGGTAAGCTTTGCAGTAGTAGCTGCTCCATTAGGTTTAGTAATACTTCCATTGATGTATAGATAACTTCAGTTAGGTAACGTATCTAAATTCTCTGCTTGACAAGCGATTCTAATCTCGTCATTAGGGTCCAGAGCTGATGCATTAAAAGATAAGAACACACGTTCCCCTTCTTTAGTTATCTCTTCTTCGAATTTCGGCGTCTCGGTAACACTGGTGATATCCATGATTATAGGATTCTAAGGCGAATGCCTGGAGGAACATTCGATTAAATGACGTTAACACACTGGTTGTCAATGGCAGAGCATGGAGTGCCGTCGAATCAACCCGTTATTATATCCTCGAAACCTCTGACTTCATCTAAAATCTATGTGCATTATGCTCATATCATTGTTTCTAAAGTCAGTTGTATTACTGTTATCGTTTCCTATACATGACTGATTTGCTCTATGAAGTGTGTGTTTATCAACGGTAGGTAAATTCGATTTGATGGTGCTTGCAAAATACATCCAACCGCAACGGATGGGAAAACTCATAGATCAAGTGTCCTCTTTTACCGTCGATGAAAGGGACTGATGCAATACTGCGTTCAATTCGCATGATACTCAAGTTAAATATATTCACAAGGAAATCAGATTCAGTCAGCAGATTAGCTGGAATGGCTTTATTGGCAGTGATAACCTAGAGCTTTCCTTTAGAACAATCATTGGAAAAAATCAACATTGAAAGGACATTTAATTTCAGGCTTCATGGTATTATTACTAATTGATCTAATAAAGAAGACATTCTCATCCACCCCTTAGCTTATCTCAGATCTATTCATTAATATCAGCAATCTCGTAGGTTCTACTAGGGTACCGAGCCCGTAATTTCGTCTTTATAAATGTATTGAAATCGATTATTACTCTGATCAGTATTGTGAATGGAATAGAAGATTTGAAATCATCAGTAGAGCAATTTCATAATGTCCCTTTGGATCTATCTGACGAGGGGGAGTTGTGCATCTAGTAAGAACAGATTCGATGCAGCTAACAGCAATATTGTAACTCATTGCGATAGAAATTGCATGCAAAATGCCCGCAGATGACTAAGCTGAAGCTCTGAAACCTCTTAATGTTATACAGAACCCTAACATCTCTGAGGGACCTTTGTAACTCTGCCGCTGGTTTCAAGGTTCCACAGATACCAATCAAGCTATAAAACCGCCCATATTTAACTTCTGAATAATGTCACTAATCTCATTCTAGAATTCATTTTTACCTGGTGTGTGGAACATCATTAGCACCCTTAGGAGGTCCACTAAGACATTAGGATCGGTGTAAAGTTATATCATCTACTCAATATTCGTTTGGATATATCTTCTCGCCTTTGTAAGCTAAGACTTGAATGTTTGCTTTCATTCCCGCGTTTATTTAAAGTATGCTAATTCAAGGAGACTGCTCTTATTAATTCATTCATGACAGCTCTTGATGCTATTTTAGGATCACTTGAGAGATTTTCAAGTACTGCACATCTTGAATCCGTCACTTCAGAACTTGAAGAGATTCCAGTATCACGTGCAGGAGTTCCAGCCACTACACAACTTGTCTTTACTTTACAACCTCTTCTCCTATCTTATTTGAGCCTTGAAATAGATCTATTTTTAAAGTTCTATTGCATATATAGCGCATAACAAAACGATTGCTTCTCCCTTGGGAAACATGAAAAATCAGGATTCTCGAAAATTGACTGTAATTGGGCATCTTTATGAATAGTCATGCTCAATCAGTATATATCAACTAGTCAATGTATACTATGGATGTTGAGTTTGTATACAACAGGAGACTGAACTATTATTCGACATTTACGCATTTTATATATGATCTCACGCTTTAATAGATATAAACCATCTTAGGAAAATTAGGTCAAACGAAATATTCTATTATTCACATATTAATTATATAATAGTGTTAATTATAACTATTTAGTTAATTACATACAGATTCAAGTAGCACGAAATGGATTCATTGAGGTAAGAGTACAACTTTGCTTGTTAGCTAGCACAGAGAATGTTTAAGTTGAGTGAGATGCGCGTCTAGGTAGGTCGAAGCTGAAACTCATGCATCCTGCTTTTAGCGAATATGGTGTACATATATGAGAGCTGTTAGAGAGCGGATTACCTTTTAGTGTGAGTGAGTTACTTTTCTTCGTGAGTGGGTTACCCTTTGGCATGAGTGGGTTATGTTTTTGTGTGAGTGGGTTACCTTTTTGCGTGAGTGGGTTACATTTTTAGCGTTATTGGGTTGCCTTTTTGCGTGAGTGGGTTTCCGTTTTGCTTGAGAGAGTTACGTTTTTGCGTGATTGGGTTACATTTCTGCGTGAGTGGGTTACCTTTTGCGTGAGTAGGTTATCTTTTTAGTGTGGGTGTGTTAACCTTTTGCGTGAGCGGGTTACCCTTTTGCATGTGGGGGTTACCTTTTTGCGTGAGTGGGTTACCTTTTCAGGGTGAGTGGGTTACCTTTTTGCTGAGTGGGCTACTTTTTAGCATGAATGGGCTACTTTTTAGCATGAGTGGGCTACTTTTTAGCATGAGTGGGCTAACTTTTTAGCGTGAGTGGGCTACCTTTTCAGCGTGATTGGGCTACCTGTTTGCGTGAGGGAGATAGCTTTTTAGCGTGAATGAGTTACCTTTTTGCATGAGTGGGTTACCTTATTTTCGTGAGTGGGTTACCTTTTTGAGTGAATGGGTTACCTTTTTGCGTAAGCGGGTTACCTTTTAGCGTGAGTGGGTTACCTTTTTAGCGTGAGTAAGTTACCCTTTAACGAGAGTGAGCTACATTTTTAGCGAGAGGACTTTACGTGCTGGAACCGTCTAGAAGTAGTATTCTAACGTTATCAGGAAACAGCTTTGCATGACGTTTGCGTCAAAGGTCGCTTTCAAATTCTAGCACCTGAATAGACAGCAAGCAGCCTTGCATCACCAGCTCCATCATAGCAACTAAAGCAAATCATGCTTAATGTATATATGCTAATGAATGTAAGCAATGACAGAGAATAAAATAACTATGCAGCAATAAAATCAATTAGTAAAACATGAGAGCTAAGAAGTTTAAGGACGCAAGAGGTTCCAGTTTAATTAACTCTCTCATTAACCGGCTGCAATTTGAAGCACATTTGCCTGGTTACAGATACTGACGATCTGGGACAAAGAGAGAAAAAGATTAAAGAGGAGACCCCGGAATCAACCAGTTAGACGAAACGTGCAAACTTCACGACATTGCCTACGCCCAACATAAGGACTCTGGTTCGAGAAACATTGCAGACAAGATCTTGGCTGATAAGGCCCTGAAAAGAATGCAATAATCAGATGCTACATTAGGCTAAATGTTGGCAGCGTGATTAGTAACAACAATTATAAGGGAAAGGTGGCTGTTGGAGCTGGATCCAGGAAAAAAAATTGGGGAAGGTTTCTAACTCTCATACCATTTATTGCAGCTCTAGGTGTTGCCGCTGGAGGTGCAGCACAAATTGCTACAGCCGTAAATAAGAAAAAGGCTGCAGATAAACAACTGGCCGAAATTATGAGACATAACAGAGAAATAGAAGAAAGAGGGAGAGGCCTTCGAGTGAAGAAGAATAAGGCGAGAAACACCGAAACGAAGAGGGAACAGAACAAGTATGGGAATTCAAAAACCAAGACGGAGGACTATACTTGTCTCGGAAAAGAATTGAGTAACATCGATCTCGACTTGTATGCACGACAATTAGAGATCCCTTATTTTAGAGCTGCATGTCTGCTTTATTAGATCAATTAATAATAATACCTTGAAGCCTGAAATTAAATGTCCTTTCAATGTTGATTTTTTCCAATGATTGTTCTATAGGAACGCTCTGGGGCATCACTGCCAATAAAGTCATTCCAGCTAATCTACTGGCTGAATCTGATTTCCCGGTAAATATATTTAAATTGAGCATCATGAAAATTGAACGCAGTATTGCATCAGTCTCTTTCATCGACGGTAAAAGCGGACACTCGATCTATGAGTTATTCCATCCGTTGCGGTTGGATATATTTCACAAGAACCATCAAGTCCAATTTAACTACCGTTCACAAACACCCACGTCATAAAGCAAATCAGCCTTCTTATGGGAGACGATAACACTAATGCTATTGACTTTAGAAACAACCATATAAGAATAATGCCCATAGATTTTAGAAGAAGAAATCAGAGGCTTCGAGGATATAATAATGGCTTGATCCAACGCCACTCCATGCTCTGCCATTGACAACCAGTGTGTTAACGTCGTTTAATTGAATGTTCCTCCAGACATTCGGCTTTAGAATCCTATAATCATGAATATCACCAGTGTTACCGAGACACCGAGATTCGTCGACGGGATCATTAAAGAAGGTGAACATGTGTTTTTGTCTTTTAATACATTAGCTCTGGACGCTAATGACGAGATTAGAATCGCTTGTCAACCAGAGGATTTATATACATTACCGAATTGAGGTTATCTATACATCAATGGAAGTATTGCTAAACCTAATGGAGCAGCTACTACTGCAAAGCTTACCAATAACGCTATTGCATTCATATTTGAGGAGATTCGATTAGATATGAACTGGTCAACTATTGATCGAACCAGAAACCCCTGGATCGTGTCAACTTTAAGCAACTATGCTGTTCTCAACCCACTGGAATCTGATTGTGTGCCGAATGCTGGATGGTGTTATCCAGGAGAAGACACGGACATTGTACATGTAGCAAATGGAGCCTTAAATGCTATAGTACCGCTTTCGATGCTTCTGGGATTTTGCTGGGGATCACAAGCAGCTCATACCCAACAGCCAGTTGGTGCTGGTGGTGATTCGATCCAAGGACACTAAAACTGTATTATAGTGCCTAATGGTGAAGAGAATGCTGCTGTTAAACTTGTACGTATCGAGTGGAGAATGTCTGTGATTTGACTTTCTGATGATGAAATGCTTGAAATCCTCCAGACTGCAAAGTCGGATAAGACTCTGTTTCACTCATTTAGGACCATATACCTGCATTCTCAGCCTGCTGTGCCGCAAGCATTTACCTGAAATGTCGCCATCACATCAAAAATGGAAAGTCGAGATTTGTCCATTTAAACCCTCAGACTTCAAGATGGAGTAATGCATCTAAAGACTGTTCTCCTTTTAATGATTTGAGACTATCTTAATAGTGAATGTTATCTCTATCACGATAGGAAATTGGACTTTGGAAACTCGAGATGTGCATCATTGTATGACATGCACTAGACCTCTTGTTATGCAAAAAAGAACTACCCTTTATTCAAGAGAAAATATTTTCTTAAATATACCCCCTACATTTGTTCCAGATAGCTCGATTCAAACAGAGGAATTTGTAAGTGGAGCTGTCAACAATAGCATAGAAATTCAAGCTAGTGTTAATATCCCTGCACAGACCTCATTGTATTGTTTAATAATTCATGATAAAGTATTCACATACAAGCCTCTGACTCATGTGATACAGCTGATATTTTAAACTATTCATTGGAATGTAATGCCTTCCTTTTCATTAAGAATATAAGAACTTTTAATAAATAAAACATGATGTAAAAGCATACCTTCATTATTTTTTATTATTTTTCTCATACCATAAAACTACTAGTGATATACTAGTGATAACTAAGAGTGATATACATAACTGAATTAAAAACATGTGACATTTGATGTCATGAATTTGTTTATAAATTCTATATCATGTATCTTTTGTATCTTTATATGTAATATCAACGAGTCAGCTGTTTTATTTATGAATTTTTAATAGTAAAATAGCAAGAATATTTAATACTTAAGTTTGACATTTCTACATACCTTCACTGCAGGTACAAAGGCCAATTTACATGTCTTAAATTTCACCATATCTGCCATGCCCTTAAATATCAAATATATTTTGCCAGGCATTTCTGCAAGCTCTTTGTTGAGTAACGAATTATACAGTTCAGGCAAGAACACTTGGCAATCCTCCAGCAAAGATACGATCCTGATACCGCATCTTGTTTGAGCTCCCTTTAAGGCCTTTATCTCATATTTAACACCCATTTCGACATCTTGAAATCGCCGAGTCTGTAGGAAACTAGACTATTCAGCCATCTTGTTAAGTCTATCTGCTAAACACTCTGTAACAGACATTGATCATGAATTAGTTTTTCAATGTATTATTCAGATGGAAGGACAAGTTATGCATTTCTTATATTAGAACTAAAGTATGTGTTGTGCTACATGACTGCAGATTTTACTAAGTATGTTTATGCATTTTTGTTTTCGGGAATATCCATAGGTATTCGTGCAGGTTCGGGTGCTTGGTAGAAGTGATAGTTTGTGACAATCATGTAGTTAGTGAAATCTGCGTGATGGTGAATGTAAGAAGACTGTGTGTAGAAATTCCTGTGATGGTGAAATAAAGCGCGGATAGAGAGAATCGTGTGAATGGAAGAAGAAAGTGTAGAGAAAATCGTATGAATGTTCATGGAAGAAAAATGGGTGTAAAAATCCAGGTGATGGTAAAACAATGAGTGTAATAGGGAAACTCGTGTAAATTTTAATGGAAGAAGAGGGTGTAGAGAAAATCGTATGAATGTAAATGGTAGAAGAGCGCGGCAA
Organism: Deroplatys truncata; assembly: GCA_030765065.1. Classification (NCBI taxonomy): domain Eukaryota; kingdom Metazoa; phylum Arthropoda; class Insecta; order Mantodea; family Mantidae; genus Deroplatys; species Deroplatys truncata. Next base: position 423,994,809 of record CM060990.1, read on the forward strand.
GAAATTCATGTGAGTGTGAAGTTCAGATTAAAAAATTTGATACTCATTCAACGCTTTGTCCTTTACGCACTGCGTTGTTTAAAATACATTAAAAGCATCGTAAGAAGCCGACACTGATTTTTATAGTTATGTAAAAACTCACTCAACCTGCATTGAATGGTGTTGATGAATGCTGTGTGTGTAGAAATCGATGACTCACACCTCTTTTTAAATTAAAGGGCAACTCGCGTTGCTATATTTAAGTTCTTTAAAATTTAAATGAAGATTTAATAAGGTCGCAATGGTTCCAGCCAGCGTCGTTAGCTTTTATATAGAGATCTAAATCCCCCTGACTATGTTAGTACACAGACATTGCAGGGGTATTACACGTCACGTGATTATTCCACCCGATGGTATTATCACCTGTTGCACATGCGCAGAGGCTCTCAGCACTCTTCTATCCCCACTTGGTTCAATTTACCTCTCTCTCACTCTCTCCCTCTCAGAGAGTACCTCCATAATGTTCTTTTACGAGCTATAAAATGTGTATGGTTTAAAGTCATGTGAATGTGGCAGCCCAAAAGAATTACATTTTGCTAGGTTACACGGAAATGAAACAAACATATTTGAATTCTATAAAGACAAAAATTTCGAATACCAGCGTGTATGTCTGTATGTATTTGTGTGTGTTCACTGGTGTATGTGTGTATGTTTGTTAGTGTACGTGTGTGTAAGTGTACTGGTGTATGTATTCGTATGCATGTGTATGTGTATATATGTATGTGTAATGGCTCTGTGTATGTGCATGTGTATATATGAATGCTCGGCTGTATTCAAGTCAAGAAGAAAGGAAGGGATAGATAGAAAGAAAAAAGAGAGAAGAAAGGAAATATAGAATCGAATCTAGGCATCGGCATACCTAAGTATACACCGGGGTTTAATATAAATAATTATATTTGTTAAATACATTTTAATCTGACCACGCATACTTCCATAGTTTAACATTTATTAAGCATTAGTGTTTCGTAGGTTAAGATTCGAACTAGGACCTCTGGGTAACTAAGAATACCCTGCACTAAACATCGTAGTAATATATAAAAGATTAACACGATTTACCGTAATCGTCTGTGTTCCTAAATTGTAATAGTCATTAAGCATTCATGTTTCACTATACTAAGACTCGAACTCAGTTTTTTGGATACCCGAGAACGCCTTTCATTGATCATGGTAATTATATTATAATGCTTTACCCTACCAAAGTAACAACTCTTCATTTGCCACTAAAACATTAAACGTTTGCCTGCAGTAACATTCGAACACAGACCAAAGGACACCTAAGTATACATAGGGGCTTAATATAGGTAATGATGTATGTTAAACACAATTTTGATATCGCTGTTTGAAAGAGCCAATAGATGCAGAAACAGAGAGTTAGAGTATGCATAACTATGTTCGGCGATGACCGTAGGTATTCGTGCAGTATCGTTTGTTTGGAAGAAGTGTTAGAGTTCTTACGATCCTGTGTATCTATTTTCGGAGATGTCCGTAGGTCTTCGTGAAGCTTCGGCTGCTCTCAGAGGGAAGTGCCCGCGGGGCAGTGTCGTTGCTATCATCTCGCCGTCTATAATGAATGGAAGCTTGACTCGTGGGAAAGGACCTCTCACTTTTCCACCGTCAAACAAGGACACTGCAGGTATAATAGCACAGTCTCCAAGAGTTCTGTTTTTATCGTGGGCACCAGCCTGATCTTTTGTTATATATCCCAGGTGCGCGCGTTTGGAGAGAATAGAATGTTGTGTGCTACATGTGTGGCCTTCCTAACGAACACTTGCGCGGGACAATGGAATGCACACAATAGCGCTTGTTCCTTTGTCACAAAGGATAATTTATTACACCATTTTTCTCTTTGACAAGAAAAAGGTACGGTCTTTGTTATATTGCCCAGGCGCACGTGCTTGGAGAGAGAATAGAATGCCGCTGGGGGAGGTGGTTAATACAGGTGTGGCCTTGCTAAAGTGCACATGTGCGGAAATGGAATGTGGAGAATAGCATCTGCTCCTTTGTTACAAGGCAGAATTTATTAAAGCATTGTTCATTTTGACAGGTGATGGACAACCTTAATGCATACCTGTCAATCTTTCCATTGTACTTCACAAAGTTTATGACCTTTGTGCTACAAAAAGGGACCAGGAGGCGTGGCAGTTGGAGGGGAGGCCTAATTAGCATATTAATTGCACTTTCCTGCATGTAAAGTGCACTGGAATGCCCATATCCCTACTACTGACTTAGGGATTTTCAATTAAAGATCTCTCCTCGAATACCGTACAAATCATCTATACTTAGACCTTTTGTTGTTAAAGCTCTTGAATAATGCGTTTGTTTGTATAGCAGCTTTTTAACCAGAATCCCTAACACCCATCATCATTTTCCCCAGCTCTCCCATATAAACGCATTTCACCCTCCTTCAACTCTCTCCTAAAGTAGGATCTCTCTCTCTCTCTCTCCGTTTTCCTCGTCCCTCGTATATAAACGTATTTCCCTCCTTCAAACCCTGACTAGCCCAGAATAGGTCCCGCGTATTCCCTATCCCTCCCATATAAACGCATTTCCCTTAATCAACGCCTGTCTAGCCTAGCATCAGCCCTCGTATTCCCCATCTCTCCCATATAAATGCATTTTTCTCAGTGAACCGTCGCATCCACCCCCATTTTTGCTATCCTTTCCCATATAAACGCAAACAGGTGGCCTTGTTCTCTTCTATATAAACTACTTATGTATTTTCGAACTTTGCGTATCCAAATCGATCTCAATAGGCATTTCATTCAACATGAAAGCGCGGATCGTATTCAGTATGGAATTGGACTCCAATCGATTGGAATTCCTCATGGAAACCGTAGTAACTGAAAGGGAATAATTTTTTTTAAGTAAGTATACTAACCTTTAAAACACAACATGGAATCAAAATAAGAATATAAACATAAGTAGTTTGTTTTATCAGGCTGGTAAATCGGAACATTGCAGTTTTATCGGATATAAACATCAGAAATTAAACCTATTTAGTTCTGCCATATGAAAATGTTACAATGAACTTACAAATAGAACTTACTTGGGAAACAGCTGTTATCTCCATTGTTGCTTCTTGCTGCAAGGACAATCTCACAAGAATCTGTAACCAAGGTTGAGAAATGGAGAATATTTCAGTAAACATATCTAAATATCCAACAATTTATGTATGCTTCTATAGTTCAATATAGGTTATGTAGGCATAGCTGTGTATGGATCTCTGTTGCATTCTAAGCACAAAAGAAGCAAACAAAGAAGGTACTCAATAGGCATAAATTTATTTTTGTTTTATAATTGCAATATACTTACCCTGTAGCACCTTATCAGTCATACATTGCTTCACATCCATCAATGTGGACAAGAATTAATTCCTTTATTTCCTCGTCGATTGGCGTAATTAGCGATGGCACACCTGGACCTCCATTTGTACCCCAAAAAGCACATTTCCCGTTGGTGTATTTCTTTTTTGTAACTTTTTCAAATTGTCATATTTCTTCTTCAACCGGTAGAATTTCTGTGTTATTCCACTCTTTGCATTGGATAACTCCGCAATTTTCCCCTAAGTTTGATTCTTCTTGCTCCACAGTACCGTATCAGATTGCTTGTACTCCATTATGTGTTTATACTGCTTTACAATTTCTATAAGAATGATAACTTTTTCAGAAGTGAAGTTAGCAGTACGTTTTGGCTCTGATATTTTGCTCATTTTAGTGTGTGTATCTGCCGTCCTCCGCGGTGTAGTGATTACCGTGCCAGCCTTTGATTCCTGAGGTCGCGGGTTCAAACCCAGCGGAGGATGATGGACTTTTTCGGACGTAAAACCCTTAGCATGGCTTTCTTCGGAAGGGAGGTAAAGCCGGTGGTTTAGTGTCGTAGATTTACGGCACATAAAAGAACTTCAAGCCAGATAAAGAGGCGTCTGAGTAAAATTACCGGTCTTTCACGCGCAATATGGAATGGGATGCTAAGGGCCACAGCAGCTAAAGAGCGTCCATAAATAAAACTCAATTTCAATTTTAAAGTGTGTATATCTGAATAACCTATAAAACCTTACTTAAGGAACATCGCAGTCATAAACAAATGATGGAAATTCGCTCAATGCGCATGCGCAAGCGTTACCAACGTTAAAGCTCCGAGGAGTTGTTCAGCTCATTAAAGACAAACGTGGTTTGGCCTACTGTGAAACTTGCAAAGCTTTAACCAAAGCTTAAGTTTTGTTTAAGCTGCGTCCGTAGCTTAGTAAAGGTTCCACTTAAGCCTGAACTGTCAAACCTGCCCTTATAGTCACCTGATGAGCGAAGGATACCGTATCCATATTCATGAATCAGAGGTTTTCAACTCCGTAATAGTTTCTTTTGTGTTTTATTTACGGATGCTCTTTCACTGCTATGGTTCTTAGCGTCCTATTCTCTACTGGGGTGAAATTACAGGAAATTTTGTTCAGATGCCTCTTTATCGGGCTTAAGGTTCTTTTACGTGCCGTAAATCTACGACACGGTACCACCGGCTTGGAAGAAAGTCATGCTAAGGAATTTTACGCCCGAAAAAATCCATCGCCCTCCGCCGGGTTTTAGCCCGCGACCTCAGGAACTAGAGGTTAATATGGTACCAGTAGACTACGGAGGACGACTCGTATGAGTATACTCATACAAAACTTTATGGTTTTGAAATTTCTAATACACTCATAAGGATGTGGCTTGCGTGCAGCCATATGAACTGTAGCTGAGGTCAATGCACGACTCAGTCGATGAATGTAAGCTTAGCGTTCAACTTTTCTAGATCTTTTTGTTTGTCAGAAGTCATATGTCTATGTGGTTGGGTACACATTCCACAGTTTTTCCAGAATTGCATTATAAAATAGCTTATACAAATCCTCCCTAAAAATCTCATACACAATGTAGAATAAACTCAAACTACAGAACATCAGAAATACATAAATAAACAACCACTAGCTCAAAACATTATTGTGATATAGATATGTCGATGACATTCCAGTAAAGTAGCAACACCAAACAGGTGATTCAACTACACTGCTTCGTCAACAAACTGCACTCTAGAATAAAGTTCACACCCGAAGTCAAATAAAATAAATGGATAAATTTTCTCAATCTAACCACAACTAAAGAGGCAACAAACAGAAATTCAAAATATACAGAAAGCCCACGACCATAAAAGTCCTGTTACATGGCACCTCAAGCCACCACATATAGCACAAACATTCACTTTCCACTCAGTAATACACAGTATTATAAACACACCAATGAAAAAAGTAGACTATAGCAAAGAAGGGAATATGATAAAATATCTGGTTTTAAAAGGAATACGACCCAGAGAAAATAAATGTTACACTGAGACATCGACGTTTGCTATATACCCGTGTTACAAGTTCTGCTGCTAGTTATGTATAAACGCAAACACATTGGAGTTGACTTTCTATAGTGCATTTGCTTTAAGTTGAACCATAAAAAGTAGAAAGGGATAGCACTATGTTCTTCACGACAGTTGGTAATCCTTAACCGCCTAATCTCAAAATCTTTACTAATAAAACCTACTATTTAGAATTTGGTTAGTTTGAAACATGAAATTTAGAAATGAACAACCAACACCCTCTTGTAAGAATTCGAAAGCCGGCGAAGCAACAACAGCCGAAGATATCAGGATATTTTCCATATTTCACTCTAAAAAGTGCAGCTGGCAACAAGTAGAACCGTACTGAGAGACCAGGCAGTGAAGAGTGACTGTAACAGGGTTTCTTAGCATTCTGACCGTCATTAGCGCACCCCCACCTAGGCCGGTCAGGTAGCATCAAAATGCTCATGTTTTAACTTTAACCTCGCGTACTGTAGGCGTTGTGTCGCTGATACAGTGTACCTCCCCTTTTTGTAACTCGTGTAGTGTAAGAAGATTTAGCAAGAAAAGCGTGCATAGTTGTGCTCCCTTGCTGCTACTCTGTACTTTTAATTAACTAATTATTAAGAATATTAAATATATCTACCATAATTCGCATACAATATAACGTGGTATATATCTAATGGCGTTTTACGACAAACGAATAAGTTTTTCTTATTTTCACGGTAATATTAGGTGTGGGATATAAAGAAAATAAAATCCAACATCAGTATAAATCTCGACAGCCACATCAAAGGCATATCTTAGAAATATCTCTGTAGTTCACCACCATCTCCAGTAGAAAAATGAAGAAAATAAAAGGTTTTTGTGTTTTAACGTAGATGGAAGTTTACTCCCGTGTTTACATTTAGCTCCTGATTTATTCAGTACTGCTATATAAAATATCTGTTTAACAAATAGGTATAACTGTATAGTTAATCACTGTTCCTTTTAGTAATATTATTGAGATCATTACTGATGCAATGTTAAGTCTGCGGTCGGTGCCTTGTGGTCATACGCGAAACACTTCATTCGTATATCACAAGTATTGAAATGCACAATTTGCATTCCTATAAGTTTTAGAAAACATCATAGGTGGATTTACAGCATTTAAAATTAAATTATAATATTTTGAGGCTGGCGTAATCTAATATTTTAAATGTCTGCGCTCGGGGATTATTTTCCTTAACCAAACTTTTGCACTACTCATTTCAAAGATTCACAACTGTAAAATTCCATATTTTTGTGAGCTAAGTTATTGATAATGTACCATCATAGCTTCTATAGTCGAGAGTACACAAGAAGGTGGGTGGGATAAGTATCTGCGCAGAGAGAGAGAGAGAGAGAGGAGAAGAGGAAGTAGCAAGACAGAGATAGTACACTATCTCTTTCTTTGGCTATGCACTGGCAGGTCACATGACTCAGACAAATGCTATTGTACAAGATACATTCATCCATCTTCGTGTGTGCTCCGCTCCTTATTCTAGTATAATTCCAAGTAGTATCTCGAAAATTGTTTCCTTTCAAGGAGTGGGACTTTTATATGTACCTACCGCTTTTATGTAAACAAAAATGTAACACGCCGTCCACTTCTCCTCTACTCTCTCTTCATTGCTTCCTTGCCCTTAGTGCTTCAAATAACCATACTAAATGAGCCTCTTTTATCTTCAAGTCTCTCACCAAACTGTTGGAAAGAGCACTCGCGGTTGATCCTCTCTCTCTCTCTCTCTTGAACGGCCGCTGACGCGTTGAGCGCAGGACCCATCATGTAGATAGAACTCTCTGAGTCAACAACAGACAGTCCAAACCTCAAAATAGCTTTCTTTGCGACGACAAATCCTCGAGAAAATTCGCTAAGGGCCGGGTGAAGGAAAGTCTAGAAAACGCCACTTATGTCGCGATACAATAACCGGACTGCTCGTTAGCTAAAGCGCCATCCCCTCTCTGTCTTCAACCTATCATATGTCGGATACAGCCCGCCATCCAAGACGTGGTAGACCGTAAGAGTTTCGTCAGATGGCTCGCTCCTCAGAGTTGGTTGTCCCAAACTACTCCGCGATTTAGGGTTAGGGCGATTAAGGTGTAACAAGATCATCTTATTTATCGGTGGACTCTGAATACCGTGCATCACATTGTTGAATCACACGATAAGTTTATATGGGCTGTCCCAGTAGCGTTACAACTTCGAGGACTTCCCTTTAACCCTCATTGGAGGATACACAAACACGAGTTACACTATTGTAATACATCTATGTTTGCCAAACGGTCATAAGGTACCTTCAACAGTCACCCACAGCTTTAGGTGTTCCCTGGTGAGATGATAGATGTCTTTTAGCATCCTTCTTTTACATTAGCACTACCGGCGAGGATCACGGGCTATTGGATTCCTCTCTTATGCCTCTTTTCTCATTTCCGTAAATACGGCCCTTGAATTCATTCCGCTTCACTAGCAGGAAATGTAGATTCGGCTGTCTGATTGGTTTAGCATGGCCGTTGTCGAAGCGGTGTATCTCTCTTCGGCACGGTCGTAATTGTTCTGTTATGTGCTAAATATTTCCCGGAATTCGGCGAGCAGGTTAAGCATTACTTATTCTCACAACGGTAAATACTCTCGGTTGCCTGGGTAAGGTTACCCATTGGTCTATCCAGCATATCGTTTTCGGTTGGATCTCAGTAACCCTGGTCGCACTATTATTTAGACGACCGACCCAAAATTCCTGAGGATAGATCCGCCAAGCAGCTGCTGATCTTATTTGGTGGCACTAGGGACACTAATCAGGACGGTCTCTCGAACCTGAAGTAGTGCCCTAGCAACGCAAACCCCATCTCGGTGGACTCCTTCTCCGTCCACAATTAATTATGCTCCTTGTCAGGGGTCTCTCTGCCCGTGTTGTTACCACCTTTTTACTTCACGCTGAGAACACCTCAGCCTCTGCACTGCAAGTAAAGGCCTCACTACCTGCAATCTCTTTGTCGGATGGTTCAGCCGGATCTCGTCCAGGTACAACATGAAACCCCAAACTTGCACCTTTTTATCGAAGAATTGAAGGGCTTTCAGGCTCAGCATGGCTTCCTCGGTGATTGCGGCAACGAACATTCAGAATTCCAGCTTACTCCTGCTTAGAGTCAATTCCAGGTAAGCTTCTTCTGTCGTGGGTAGGAGGAGGAGTTTCGTGGTTTGTAGTGGCTGACCGACATACTCATGGGCAGTCTCAGCATCACATTGGGCTTGACGATGGTTGGCTAAGTCTCAATGTTTATCACCATCCTGCCAGGACTCTTCCCAACTATTAATGTACTATTAGACCATCCTTGCCTTCCCTAGGCACGATGTTCAACGTGAAGCCAGGAAAGTTGATGGCGACGTGGCGTGCTTAACTTTGCGCTGCTCCTTAGTAGTTTTCCTGATCCTTGGCCGTGGTGTACCCGTAGTCCACCCTTAAGTGCCCGAGCTCTGGGCAATTCCAGTACTTAGGTCTCCTGATCTCACTTCAACTACGATTAAACCTGTTGACGCCGGCTTCCTTCATTCGCAGCTCTGTCTGCCACTGTGGTCGCTCTTCAGCCCTCATCTTTACTGCTTCTGTACGGATGGCTGTCGTCAGGGCGTCGTTGATTTTACGGTATTCCACTATGAAAAATGCGGCTTAAATTCCCTGTCTCTTACGCCGCTGATAAATGTGTGTGCTGCCTTTGCGAAAATAAAGGTGTGGTTGAAAATCCGTCAAAATCCTGTGTACCAGTTGCCATACTTCCATGGTGAATTCCTGTAACGTCTTGGGTGTTTGTGGTACTCTTTTCTTCAATTGGGCTGGGTAACTGGCGGCCAGGCTATTTTTTCATATCACCCCTCCAAATGTCTAATTAATCCGTCAGCTTAGCCTTCGGCTAGAAATTTCCGATTGCTTGCCCCTGCAGAATAGCCAAAGCCTAGAATGCCTTTTCCGTCAGCATCCGTCCACTGTGGGGAGCGTTTGCCTCAAACTGCCGCTTAAGCAGCACCCATGACGGAGTGCTACCGAATTTCGGAGGCTTTGTCGTTTATGCATAAGTCGGTCTCACAATAGTAGCATTCTCTACAATTTCGGAACGTATGTTGTTGTCTAGGTCACGGCAAATCTGTTCCAATTGGGCGGCCAACATTATGTTGCTTTCGTTTTTCTGTTGGTTCAGACGTTATTTCTCTGTGACCTCTATCATACTCTTATTTTCATTTTTTCTGGTATAACCTTTTTTACCTTGCTGTTCAAGACGATCTTCAGCCGCATTCATTTTTGCTTACATATTAGGATTTATTTCTCCTAACTTATTAGCGACGTCGTCTTTCAGGTCGTTCAGGGCACTATTTATCTCACGTTTTAAAGGTTCAATGTCCAGTCTGAGTTCAGACTGCATTTTGTCTATTTTGTTCATTTCAGCTTTTACACTCTTCGTTTCACTTCTCAGTTTCCTCACACCGGATTTCATTTCCGGGTCTGATTTTGCACATTCCAGATTTAATTTTCGCCTCCATATTCTCCATTTCATATTTCCTTTGCGCTTCCATCTTCTCTATTCTGGATAATACATTTGGAATTATTTCCTGCATAGTGAGCGTTTGAAATTGAAATTCAGTTTTCTTTATGGACGGTCCTTAACTGTTGTGGTCCTCAGTTTCCAATTCTACATATATTGGGAATGAAAGACCGATAATTTTGCTCAGAAGCCTCTTTATCAGGCTTGAGGTTCTTTTGCGCGCTGTATATCTACAACACGGAACCACCGGCTTTACTTCCCCTCCGAAGGAAACTATGCTAAAGACTTCTGCGCCCGAAAAATCCATCGCCCTCCGCCGGGTTTCAACTCGCGACGTCGGGAACTACAGGCAATCGTGGGCGTTTAAATTCCCCTCCTGATACTAGTGTGACTTTGTCCGCTTTTCCCAGTCTCTCTTCACAGCTAGTCCTTACATGGTGCCGCAATTAAGGATGCGCAAATCAGCCTCTTCTCTCTTCCAATCGCTCACCAGTGCGATGAACACAGAACTTCTCTTCCCTCTTCCGGTCACTCACTAATGTGTCGAATACAGGACTCCCCTTCTCTGTTCTCGTCACTCACTATGGTGTCGAACACAGGATTGGCCTTCTAGTCCTTATTCTTTGTATTGTTCACCTACGCGTCGTACACAGGACTTGTCACATAGACAGCATTGAACGTCACAACAGCCTAACCTCACCCGCGGCGACCAAGCACCCTTTAATTCCCTCGAGAAACTTCGGTACAACCCAGAGCGGGAGATAAATCTAGAAACTTCTAAAGATATCCCGAATGTGGGTTCCGAATGTTTGGTTATCTGAGAGCACCTCCCCGTCACTCTCTCTAACCAAGCATACCTCGGCTTTTGTTGGATTACTGGATGCCGGAGAAAGCGCCCGCTACCCACGTCGCGGGAGGCCGACATAAGGCTCTATAACAATATCACCAATACGCTAGCTAAAAGAGAAAGTGATTTGGCTAAACTTAAAGAAATGTTAAAATTCGTTGAATTTCTCAGGTAATATGTTTCATATTAGAGAGATCACTTGCATTTGCCTTTGTAATTTATAGAAGCTTTGAACGCTTCATAAAATTCTTATTATAAATTTTCCTTCTTTTTATTTCTTTTCGATTTACATAGTCGATATAAACACTGGCATATTTCGTATCCAGAAAAAGAATTAAAAATTCTTTGTTCAAATTGACCATGTAAATTCTCCATTACTCGATAAACTTCGCAGAATACTAGTGAATTTTGTTCCAAAGATGTACTTTTAAAGCGTATTATATATTTGAATAACTATAAAAACATTTCTGTCATGATTTTATATGCAAGCTAGTCTGACTCACAAAGTGCATTATTTTTAATAAAGACTACACAATCATTCATAGTGGTAAAGTAGGATATTGCATTAAGTAGACCTCTAAGGAACCTTTCAATTACAGTTTCCATAAATAACCATTGTGTCTAAGCAAACCTTGATCTAGGAATACAAGGACATGCTGCAGTTAAGCTACATTTTTGGTAGCGCTTTAGAAACTATTAAGCAACTTCATCTCCAATCCATCCACAAAAAAGGAAATAGGTACACTTGCGGAAATATATTATTGGGTGCATTCTGAGAACAGCACTTATTCCATCTGCACTCCGCTTTAAGCGGACTTCACGCGAATGCATTCCCCCCACCAAAATAAAAAATCTGAAAAAAATTGAGTTTTTTATTTATGGACGCTCTTTAACTGCTATGGTCCTCAGCGTCCCATTCTATCTTGGGCGTGAAAGACAGTAAACTTTGCTCAGAGGCCTCTTTATCAAGATTGAGGTTCTTTTACGTGCCGTAAATCTACGACACGGAACGCCGGCTTTACTTCCCTTCCGAAGGAAGCAATGCTAACGATCTTTACTCCCGTAAAAATCCATTGCACTCCGCCGGGTTTGAACCCGCGACCTTGGAAACTAGAGGCCAGCACGGTACCCCTAGACCACGGAGGACGACGCTTTGCAAGCGTTTCAATAGCGCCAAAGCAATATCCATGGTACTCCTCACCGTCTGTCCAGCGCATAAATAGAAAGCGTCTTAAACCCCTTTGCCAATCTATTTGTTCCGTGGCAATGAAAGAAGGGTGGTGGAGCAGGTTAATTCATTTGTCCCCTTTCTTCGAAGTCAATGTGTTACTAGGATGCAAATGTATATCTGTCTGCTGCCATGCTCATTGGTTACTACACAAATAAGAGGAATAATCAAAATTCGGTTGACGAACACGGACAATGAACTGGGCTCATGTAAACCATCGGGTACCCATAAAATGAGAAATGGCCTAACCAAAAATTGCATGGCTATTTTTATTGCCTTGTTTGTTAACTGGACCTGGAAACATAACTTTTGAAAGGTAAAACTAAATCGCTCAATGGCAAGCCTTGCGCGTTGCGCACTGGAAACACGTGTTCAAATCTCGATGATTGCCGTTTTCTTTCCTCCTTTACACCTCGACACCATATATTGTATTCTTACATTAAACCTACATAAAATTTCTATAATACTATTTTATAAAATGCGTAATACGTATACATGTTTATACTTTGCAGTTGTATATCACAGACGCTTCCAACTACCGGCGATAAGGCCCAGTAGTTTTGTGACGCGTACAGAAGGCTCCAAAAGTTTTCCGGTGGACCAGAGGTTGAAGAGCAAGAGGTGGAAGAAATGTCCTCTCGACTAGTCATGCCTGACTATAGCTAATAATATGTGCCGATGTCGTCTCAAAGGTCACATTTACTTTTGTGTATGCTCGCATAATTCAGAGACCTGACTCTAAGAGGAAATAAGACGAAACTAAATACCTTTCTCCTTACTACATCTATCTAAGCGAAATAAATGAACATTTTATTTACATAATACGTTGTTTAAAAGTCAAATATTTCACTGTTTATGCGGGTGCTACAGAAGTTTAAGGAAAATTCAGTAGTTTTCTTGAGAAACAAGTTGCACGTAATGCGTATTTTGTTTTTAACGTTTGTTAATAATAATAATAATAATAATAATAATAATAATAATAGTAATAATAATAATAATAATAATAATAATAATAATAATAATAATTGCTTCATAATTGCCACCAATGGACTGTTCTACGCACACTTCGAAACATAGGGTGTTCACTATCATGAATATGAGTTTGTTTTCTTCTTTTTAATGTTCATAGAGATTGATAACCTTTAGCACTAAGTGTGTAGTTCCATACAATTGGCATATTCAGTTCTGATAATATTCAAGTAACGTTTTAAAAATACGGAAGCAAAAGTAATACTAATGTAAAACTGTTGAAGCAGTTTAAGCACCATTAAGTGCAACATTCAATGTTCCTCAAAATGAGACATATTTTGTGTTTGTTACTGAAAAAACGTATCTAGATTGTGTTATATGAAACATAATTCCCCTTCTCACATTCACAAGACAAAGGAAGAAAAACCGTCCCAACAGTATGGTGAACGTAGAGGAAAAACAGCGCAAAATATGCAGTTTCTATATAGCTGTTTTATTCGGTTAAGATAACATAAAAGCTAAATTTTCAAAATAGTGGCCTGAAAATGTTAATGCAGAACGGTTGATATGCTTTTGTTGAAAATTAAATTGTATTCAAAAGTAAACTTGGTTTCAAATTACAATCTGAAGAAGGAAAAATAACATAGATACTTTGTATTATGATTCACGTTCTGAATTCTTAAAATACTTCTCTTCCCTGGTCTGGAATGTAATGGGATGTGTAACGGTGAGTACTCGATCCCGATCCAGTGAATGAGGATCTTGTGCTTGTGCCCTCGAGGGGTCGCCGCCGGGAGGGAGGGAGTGACGAGGGGAGAGACACCCAGTAGTGACGGCACAGCAGTGACAAGGTTCCAAAAATTTCCAGATCGAGACACCCCGACAGTCGGGCAGGCAAACCGGTTACTCTACCTTACCCAGAGGGTCCAACGCCCCCAAAAGGCGGTCCGTATACCCCGACAACCAGCCGAAGACCGAGAGACGGATAAGGTTCCACAGAGAGCATCCTTTTTCTCTGTCACGCCGCACGAAACACCACCACCCACACTTCCAACCGTGAAACAGACCTAACGGAGTTAAGGATGAATGAATCGAGGAATTGAACGATATTCGGAGGCTGAGAGAAACCACATCAACGTTCGCCTGACGTCCAGGAAAAACTCCTGAAAAAATCTCGGGGTCAGAGTGGGCGGTCGCTGGGAAGAGAACTAGGGATCTCCCGAATGCGATTCGCACGCGTTACCGCGGCGTTACCTGGACGGAAATTCTAAGATCCGTAGTTCAAATCTCGGCTATGACATTGAATTTTTCAAACTGATTCTATCTTTCCAACCTTGTCCTGCACACGGCTTGACTGAAAATCTTCTTGTTAATTGAGATGAACTGTCATTACAAACTTCGTTGTAAGTATAAGAAGCTGTATTAAAACATATATGTGTAAATAACGTCTAGGTTATAGTCTGGGTGAGGTCCAGCAGAAAGAAGTTTAATAGTCCTTTCAATGATTCTTTACCTCAAAGCATATGCCTAAAAGAAGCTGCAAATTACTTGAATGTGGTAACAGGTCTGCAAGGGCGAAGGTAAATGAAGAGGAAGAGCGAGATAGCGTAAAACAACATATACAGATATTTAATAGGAACATTCTCAACGACTCCCAGTGATCTTATTCAATGAAGAATTGCAGCACCCGATAGCGTGGAACCTGCAAGAAAAAACACTTGCGTGTGTAGAATTGAGGCAGTATTTTATATCACAACACTGTGAATGCCAGAGTGATTGTAGTGTAAATTAACATTATTGTATGACAATGATTTCAGATGTTTGTTAACTATAAGCATTGTTAGGAAATAAGCTTACACGGCCTCACTGAAACTGACAATAGAAGTGGGTAACAATGAAGCGATGGGGTGAGTTGTTTATCAATTAGAAGAGACAAACAAGTGACGTCAGGGTAGCGCGCAATTCTTTAGAAATGGAGGGAATATCTTCTCTAGAGCATATGTGTTTGTAATTTTGATTGACTTATAAAACAGACGCTAATGTTGGCGCGATTTATTAACCAATAGCAGCTCTATTATAATGTTTAGGCATATCGGGGTGAGGGAGTATAAATTCTTGAGCCAAAGGCAAGTATCGCGCAGTTCTACAAAATCATTCACAAGGTAAACGTCGCGCAGTTCTAAGAAATCTCTCTCGCGCGTTACACGTCAGGCAGTTCTAAGGCAGCATTCACGAAGTACACATTACGCAATTCTACAGAATCTCTCGCGTCGTAAAGTTAGTTACAAAATGTGAAATACGCGAATTAGTAGTGCGCGGTAAATAAGTGATTGTAGTTACATTCGAAAATATAACAGTTTCAGTCAGGCGTGTAACAAGATTAAATATGTGAAATTAATTAAGTGTGACGGCAATAAAAGTGTGAAAACAAATTATTTTATCAGTGTTATCTTTTTGTAACAACTCCTTTCCGTTTACACACTCTGTTCAAGAGATATTTGCTCGACTGAATAATAATAGCTAGCCGGAGGACAAAGAACCCAAAATTCAAAATAGTAAAACAATAACAGGCGCTCAGCAAATAAGATAACACGAACAGATTACTGCGGCAAGTTGGCTCCCAGAACGTGGGGCGAAATAACCAGGAAGGGACGAAATGACCAGGAAGGGGCGAGATAACTAGAACGTAGAGTGAATGGAGCAGTGCAATTAACTACAAGACGCAGATCCCAGAAACAACCACCAGAACGTCCGACGACGCCGATGAGAGGACATCAGCAACTACGAGAACAGATGAGAACGGTGGAATTCGAACCCAAGACAGCGAGACGACGAGGATCCATCATACTGCGACGCAGAGGCGACATATACATCTAGGAGAGAGGGGCAGGAAACTGGTCATCAAAACAACGTCATCAGATAGCATCATAAAGGTTAGAAAATTGTAAATTTTATGTGTATCGTAAAACCAAAAAAAAATTGTGAGAAACTAAATATTTTTGAGAAGTGGAAGGATTAAGAAAACAATGTCTACTAATAATACTGCAGAAATAATTATGGAAGGGGATAATGTAACAGTTGGCCGTAATTTAATGCAGGTTACGGAAAATGGATCAAACAATGTAGGATTTGAGGGAGGAAATGTTAGTGAAGAAAGTGAGAATAGAATAGTAGGTCATTCAACTCAAACATCTGGGATAGTAAACATTTTAGGGCAGATAGCCGACGACAGAGATAGATATATTAGACATGTGGGTCAGAGTATTGTACCAAACAGGGGTGAAGTAACTAACGGGTGGTGAAAATGAAGGTTCACAAAGAGATGTAAATACAGTATGAAATGCTAATTTTGAGGCTAGTATGATGGAAATATTGAGAAATTTTGGAGAAACATTAAATAAGAGTATCACAGACCAATTAGAAAGTAATAGGAAATTAAATCAAAACATGGAAGATATTGGTAGGAGTTTAGAACAAAAACTAACTCAGAACATGGAAAAGAGTAATGAGAAATTAAAAAAAATAGATCAAAACAGGGAAGATATGGAAAAGAATAATAGGGAATTAAGGGAAGATATGGAAAAAATAATAGAGAATTGAGGGAAGATATTGTTAAGAGTTTAGAACCAAACAGGGAAGAAATTGAAAAGAAATTTATGGAGCTAGATAGTAGTATGATAAGAATGAGAAATGAAAATCAGGAAATAATAGCAAGTGAGATAGGAAAAGTTTCAAACAAGTTCTTAGACATGAGCAGGGAAATATCTAACCAAAAATGTGAGGTTAATACTAAAATTGAACATGTTGATGTAGAATGTACAGAGTTAGGAAGTCGAATGAGTAGCATTTCAAGTGAGCTAAGAGAGATGAATGCAGATTTAATTCAGGTGCAAGTTAATTTCAGAGGGGAGATATCTGAAATTCAGAAGGAGTCGGAAACACAAAGAAATAAATTGTCCAAAGAAGTTAAAGTTTTGTCTATAGATTTCAATCAAAAACTAACTTCTGAAATTAACAAGTACCAAGCTATTCAAAATGAAAACTCCAATCCAGTAGAGTTTATTGCAGACTTGTCAGAGTACTTTCAAACTAAAAAGATACCGGAAGAATTGAAAATGATAGTTGTTAAAAGATGTTTGGATCAGAAAGCTTTAGATTGGTTACAAATGGTAACAGGGGGCGAAATTTCTTATGAATCCTTTAAGAGGCTATTCATGAGCAGATTTTGGAACATCACGATAAAGCATAGAATACGAGTAATGCTTAGCGATAGACAATTCGATCCAGGAGAGGGAATAGCAATGTCCGCTAAAAAAAAGGGGGCAAGGCAAGCAAATCCACGATAGTTAAAGCTGAACTGCAGAACATAGTATTGGAATGTAAGAGGTTTAACTATGTACATATGTCATAAGAAAGGAGAAATAAATTAAGGACAAAAAGAAATGTTTAAAGGGGAAAAATTTGAAATGAAGGATGTAATAAGGATGATTTAATGTCATATTAGAGTAAAAGTATGTAGATATAATTCAAAGAGCATTGTGAATATAAAGTACAAAACAATAAAAAAGAGGTAAAGATAATTAAAGACAAACATTTATGTAGCACACAGACAATGTTAAATTATGTATTTGAATTAAGAGATGTAAATATATTTGTGTAAAAGATAAATATTTTGTTAAATATATTCAATAATTACAAAATGAACCAGATTAAAGATCTTGAGTGTATAAATGTTTATGTCAATAATCTAAAAAAGTATAACCATCTTGTAACAATGACCTAAATAGTTCAGGGTACAGTATTTGCTGTATAAAAACAACTTGTAATGTCAGATATAGGTATATATACACATTAGACCCGAGCCAGTGAATGGTGGCGAGAAAAAGGCAAGATGTATAACGTGTGTTAAATGCGTCTGCAGTGTTACGTGCAAGTGATAAATACCGTGTGTTACAAGATTCAGGAGACTAAAAACCCAATTATAAAATTTCCAAAAAAAGTTGTAAATATTTATAATTATGTTTCTAGTGGGGCATATGAGGCAGTATTTTATATCACAACACTGTGAATGCCAGAGTGATTGTAGTGTAAATTAACATTATTGTATGACAATGATTTCAGATGTTTGTTAACTATAAGCATTGTTAGGAAATAAGTTTACACGGCCTCACTGAAACTGACAATAGGAGTGGGTAACAATGAAGCGAGGGGGTGAGTTGTTTATCAATTAGAAGAGACAAACAAGTGACGTCAGGGTAGCGCGCCTTTCTTTAGAAATGGAGGGAATATCTTCCCTAGAGCATATGTGTTTGTAATTTTGATTGACTTATAAAACAGACGCTAATGCTGGCGCGATTTATTAACCAATAGCAGCTCTATTATAATGTTTAGGCATATCGGGGTGAGGGAGTATAAATTCTTGAGCCAAAGGCAAGTATCGCGCAGTTCTACAAAATCATTCACAAGGTAAACGTCGCGCAGTTCTAAGAAATCTCTCTCGCGAGTTACACGTCAGGCAGTTCTAAGGCAGCATTCACGAAGTACACATTACGCAATTCTATAGAGTCTCTCGCGTCGTAAAGTTAGTTACAAAATGTGAAATACGCGAATTAATAGTTCGCGGTAAATAAGTGATTGTAGTTACATTCGAAAATATAACAGTTTCAGTCAGGCGTGTAACAAGATTAAATATGTGAAATTAATTAAGTGTGACGGCAATAAAGGTGTAAAAACAAATTCTTTTATCAGCCTTACCTTTTAGTAACAACTCCTTTCCGTTTACACACCCTGTTCAAGAGATATTTGCTCGACTGAGTAATAATATCTAGCCGGAGGACAAAGAACCCAAAATTCAAAATAGTAAAACAATAACAGGCGTTCAGTAAATAAGATAACACGAACAGATTACTGCGACAAATATAGCAATAATATAATAATTATTTGCTTACCATTGTTGTTTTACTTGCCAACACCATTCATTTCATAAATAATTTCATAATAGTTTAAAGCAGTATGCAATATCTTAAAACATTGATGCTGCATAAAATCTAAAAAATATTATTGAACTATGTCTGAAAGACACTTGAATAAATGGGAATCTAGATGCCAGAACCATCTAATATAAGATGGTATGATATAAGGTTCATAATAAGTTTAATAAAAATGAGAACATGTAATATAAACATTTATTTTACAAACATTATCCTATTACATTCCTTCACAAAAACCATACATATTTCTTAAAGACAATGATGATATCTAGACCTCCTAAACACTCAATTATATAATTATATACATCACAAAGAAAGAGACTTTGCTTGTAAACATTTTATTCGTAAAAATTTAAACATCTCAGCAATGTCTGGATAATGTATTTTATAAGTAGAAGTTCTTGATATTTAAAAGTTCCTCTTAACTATCGTCGAAATTGATTAACACAATTTCTTGATCCCGTCTTGCTATAACTTTAGATGCTTTCAGCTTACTTATAATTTCTTCAATCTCCATCGTATGATCGTTAATATCAGCCTCTTTCGATGCAATTAATAACCTCAGTATATTTACCAGTCTATTCGAATTTTAAAGCGTAGATATCACTGAATTATCATCATATGGAGACTTCAAATTAGTAAAAATACACTTCCGCTGTATCAAGATTCCTCACCCGCAGTAGACTCAAGTGAAGCACAGAGACCAGATCCGGTATAACATTCCCCTCTATACATCTCCGGGTCTTCAAGTATAGATACCACTGAATTCTCCTCATATGGAAGCGGCAAATTAGTAAGCACACGACTTCCGTTGTATTCTGATTCGAGTGTACAGGAGACTCGAGTGTAGGAGAGAGAGAGAGAGAGAGAGAGAGAGAGTCGGTTCCGTATAACATCTTGCTCTATGAATCTTAAGTCTTGACAAAGAACGATTCTTAAATATCCGACCACATATACAGCATTTAATGAGTCGCTCTCCTCCGTATGTAATGTATGAAAAATTGAGTTTCTCATAAGTTGGTTGCACCGATTTTCTCTGGGACTAGCTAATACTAAAACTGTAAAAGAAATTAAATGAATACGTGAATGTATATATCTCGGATAAAAACAGCGAAAGGAACATCGACCTATACATAGCAGCGGGAAAGGATGCTCTCTGGAAACATTAGTCATCTAGACAGAACTTGGTCTCGAGATCCACAGATGCGAGGATGGATGGAACGGACACCAGGTTCAAATCTACAAAAGGTAGGGACCCAGCCCTTTGCCTGTCATGCTTCCTGGACCATCCTAACAGCGTAACATCACGTTACAACGCCACGTAACCAGAAGATGGTGGATACGAGCATGGGAAAAGGATGCTCTATGGAACAGGAGTCATTCAGACAACGATTGCGCGACTCCCTAAGCGTTATGTACAGAACTATACCGAGGAAAATGCCCTTCCTTCAGAAGGCAACAGTTCGTAGACATTTAGATGACAGAGACGCGCGACTAGCTGGAACGGTCCGAGATTTGGAAATGTTAGGAACATCCAGCGTTATGTAAGCTGTACAGATCTGTACCGACCACCAACATCCTTCAGAAGACAACAGTTCGACGACATAAAGATGGTGGAGACGCACGACTAGCTGGAACGGTCCGAGAGCTGGAAATGTTAGGGACAACTAGCGCAATGCAGACTGCACAGATCCATTCCGACCACCAATCCCATCCTTCAGAGGACAGCAGATCGTAGACATAAAGATGGCAGAGGCGGGCGAATAGCTGGAACGGTCCGGGAGCTGGAAATGTTAGGCACACCTAGAGCAATGCAGGCTGCACAGATCTATACCGACTACCAAACTTTCCTTTAGAAGACAACAGTTTGTGGACATGTAGATGACAGAGACGCGCGACTAACTGGAACGGTCCGGGAGCAGGAAACTTTAGGGACACCCAGCGCAATGCAAGCTGTAGAGAGCTATACCGACCTCTAAACTTTACTTCAGAAGGCAAGTGATCGTCGACATGGAGATGGCAGAGGCGCGTAACCAGATTAAGACCAATCGCTGTCTGGATGACGTCTATTCCAGAGAGCGCCCTTTCCCCTGCTTCAGGCACCATCTTCCGGTTACGTCTGCTTATTATGTTTACTGGTTACGTTGGTTATATTTACTGTTACATTGGTTACATTGATCAATCACATTTACTGCTTATAACTGTTACATTTACTGGTTACATTGGTTACATTTACTGGTTGCAATGTTACATTTACTATTTACGTTAGTTACATTTACTGTTAGGTTGGTTACGTTTACGGGTTACGCGCTGTTACGTGTTTAGGACGGACTAGGAGACATGACAGTCAAAGGTTGGGTTCTTAAGCTTTAAATATTTGAAATTGGAGCCGGTTCAACCCAGCCAGATGTCTGTGAACAATAATTGACCTGATGATGAAAGTTTCCAGAGAGGATCCTTTTCCTCTGCTCGCAGTCTCAATATTCTGGTTACGTAGCGTTGTAAGGTGATGTTACGCTGTTAGGACGCTCCAAGAAGCATGACAGGCAAAGGGCTGGGTCTCCAGCTTTTAAAGATTTGAACCTGGGATCTGTTCCAACAAACTTCGCGTCTACGGATCCTGAGACCAATTGCTGTCTAGGTGATAATGTAACCAGAGAGCATCCTTTCCCGCTGCAATGCATAGTTTGAGGTTCCCTCCGCTGTTCTCATCCGAGATATATACATACATGTGTGTCATGACTTCATTCATTCGCTTTTAATTCCTTCGAACGTTAGCATTCACTTGTTCATTTAATTTCTTTTACAGTTTTAGCATGAGCTATTGCCAGAGAAAATCGGTGCAACCAACTTATGAGACACTCAATTTTCATACATTACACATGGAGGAAAACGACACATTAAATGCTGTATATGTGTCGGATTTTGAGCATCGTTCTTTGTAAAGACTTAAGCTTCATAGAGCAAGATGTTATACTGAATAGACTCTCTCCACTACATTTGAGTCTCCTGTAGGCGAGGCATCAGAATACAACGAATGTCGTGTGCTTACTAATTTGACGCTTCCACATGGTGAGAATTCAGTGATATCTATGCTCGAAGACCCAAAGGTATATGGAGGGGAATGTTTTTACCGGATCTGGTCTCTGTCTTTCACTTGAGTTAACTACGGGTGAGGAATCTGGATACAGCAGGAGTTGTATGTTTATTAATTTGAAGTCTCCATATGATAATAATTCAGTGATACCTATGCTTGAAAATCCGAATAGTCTGGTAAATATATTGAGGTTACTAATTGCATCGAAAGAAGCTGGTATTAGTGATCACACGATTGAGATTGAAGAAATTATAAGTAAGCTGAAAGCATCTAAAGTTATAGCATAGCAGGATCAAGAAATTGTGTTAATCAATTTCGACGATAGTTAACAGGAACTTTTAAATATCAAGAACTTATACTTCTAAAATAAATTATCCAGACATTGCTGGGATGTTTAATACTTTTACGGATACAGTGCCTACATGCAGGTCTCTTTCTCTGTGATGTATATGATTATATAATAGAGTGTTTAGAAGGTCTAGACTACCATCATTGTCTTTACGAAATATGTATGGTTTTTGTGAAGGATTGTAATAGGATAATATTTATAAAATAAATGTTGTTTATATTACATGTTCTCATGTTTAATAATCTTATAATAAACCTCATATCACACCATCAAATATTAGATGGTTCTGGCTTCTAGATTTCCATTTATTCAAGTGTCTTTCAAAATAGTTCAATAATTTTTTTTATATTTCATGCGGGATCAATGTTTTAAGATACTGCATACTCCTTTAAATAATTATGACGTTATTTATTAAATGAATGGTAATGGCCTGTAAAACAATAATAATGAGCAAATAATTTATATTATTGCTATATTCTACACACGCAAGTGTTTTTTTTTCTTGCAGGTTCCACGCTACCCGGTGCTGCAATTCTTCATTGAATAAGATCACTGGGAGGTTTTGAGAATGTATCTACTAAATTTCAGTTTATGTTGTTTTACGCTATCTAGTTCTTCCTCTTCATTTACCTTCGCCCTTGCAGTCCTTTAAACAAAATTCAAATTATTTGCAGCTTGTTGTAGGTATATGCTTTGAGGTAAAGAATCATTGAAAGGACTATTAAACTTCTTTCTGCATGTCCTCACCCAGACTACAACCTAGACGTTATTTACACATATTTGTTTTAATACAGTGATGCATACTTTAGCCAAATGTTATGCTAGTGAAGCGTGTATTTATAAACTCAAAGGTTGTAACTCTAAATGAAACATTGAAAGGTCAGCTGAATTATTTCTACAAACCTTAACAAGAAGAAAAGACAATTAATATGTATTAAACTTGCCAGCTGGTACTAATCCGTGATATACAATTTGACACTTCCTTGGCATTTCCTCTAACGGTTGGCTTGTTAGGGTTGAATATCTTGCCGAAAGAAAAACCTGCTCTTCGCCTAAGACTGCAACCACTCTAGCACCGTATCTCGGATGAATTTTTCTTATGGCTTTTATATTATAAGCCTCCTCTGGCTGAAGACCTTGTAGTCTTTTAACAGTCGGGAAAATGCTATCCTAGCCAATGTGCCAAGTTGAGTTGCCAAACTCTCTGAATTAGGAACAGAAAACTTATTCTTTATTAGAGAACTATTTCATAAAAAAATCATTTATTTGAAAGTTACAAAATTATTAACACTTTCTGTGTCATATAATAATAATAATAATAATAATAATAATAATAATAATAATAATAATAATAATAATAATAATAATAATAATAATAATAATAATAATAATAATAATAATAATAATAATAATATATGTAAATATAAAGGAGGTTCTGATTCAATAATGAAGTTCATTAAGTACACTATTTTTTCGATTTAAACGTTTTAATATAATGTAAACATTTACATTATTAGAGCGAATGTTTCTCACAACAGATTTTTTGTAATATTGTAAATCAAAAACGTTAAGAAAGTATTCAAATAATATTATTTTTCTCTAGAAGTTAATATAATTCGGACGCTAAATATCCTTATTTAAACATCTAGAATTATGAGTTTGCTTAAAAATGAATAATTAACTAAACTGCTTGCATTTGAGCAAAATGAAATTTACACATCCAGCTATTAAATGTAGAATGTTCAAATATTTCTATAGAAACACCGACATTCAAAAAAAATAAAACAAGAGCGCATTTATAAGTTAAATGCAGAGAATAATATGTTAACTTTTAAAGTAAATAAGATGCTTTTACAACTTAAAAACATAATGTTTGACGAAATTTCACAGAGGGATGTAAGGTCTGAAGAGTACTTAGCTCGATGTGTTCTCACAAGACAGGGTGAAAATTGCCGGAGAAACTGTCTCTTTTATATCATCTTTCTCATATAAAACTGGGGGCGAGAGGCGTTACGTTACATATTACATGGATTTTGATTAGCTACTCCACCCGTTCGAGTAGAAGGAGTCATGTTGTGATGCTAGCCTAACGCAGGGGGTATTTCATAAAAACGTCTAAACCAGTTGTGGTGAATTCCAGCGTCATATGGCATTATGTCTGTAGGGAAATCCTCCCGTATATATTGCTAGAATATTATTTTTTAAATGTATCGCTAACATTCATTGTTTATTATTACATTACCAAAATATTCGCTCCAGTATTATATTTGAAGCACCCGTTTGCGAGCAAAGTATTATTCTATCATGATATGAATGTGAGTGGTGAGGCTGATGGCATCACCTGGAACTCCAACCTCATACATAGGATTGTATAAATAACGTATTGCTTAACAATAAGTTTAATGCCAGTAATGAAAAGAAAGTGTTGTTTCTCTTGATGCAATTTTCCTGGATCGATGTAGGGGTGTTACGATTTTTAGACTTAGAAATTTTCAGTGTCAGGTAGGGTAAATTCACTCGCCTGTGTAGGTCTGGGCTATTGTTTTGAATGCATGTATTGCTAAAAACCCACTCAAGCGTTAAATTTAAAGCATTCACTTTTAGAAGTTATCCCTATTCAAGAATGATGTTTGGAACCCGTCCATTAAGCTGTAAAGTGCAGTTGCCCCCCAAAACTGGAAAAACCCTGGTTCAACATGGTTTACCATCCTCAGATATATACAACATATTTTGCAAGGGGTGTGTAAACCGGTATATAAATCGTTGGCGTCTCTGGCATAACGTATGAGTGAATTGGTAATTATATTACTGCAGCATTGTGCTAGCGCAAAGGGGAGAGAGAGAAAGTGCGCGTGCTTGCGCGGGTGGGTGTGGTACTTTACCGACAAAGACTGTTTTAAAGTCCTTGCCTATGTGTGTGCTTGCGAGAGCGGGTGGTGTACTTTATCGACAAGGCCTGTTTTAAACTCCCTACCTATGAGCATGCTTGCGTGAGTGGGTACTTTATGGACAAATACTATTTTAAAGTCCGTGGCTATGAGAGTGCTTGCGTGATTGGGCGGGGTACTTTATCGACAACGACTGCATTAAAATCCCTGGCCATATGAGTGCTTGCGTGAGCGGGAGGGGGGTACTTTATCGACAATGACTGTTTTAAAGTCCATGCCTATGTTATTTTACTTCTCGAAGACTGTATGCATGATGACGCCTGTATTTAACCTCGAGTGTCTTTGTATATTTCTATTGAGTTTTATTTATGAACGTTCCTTAACTAGCGTTAATTTAAAGAAAAGCAATGTGAATGTTTTGTTTAAGGTTCTTTCCATATTTAGTTATTTATTTACAACGTATGGCATGTATTATTTAACAATAATTTTAGTGCCAGTAATGAAAAGAAAGTATTACTTGTCTTGATGTAATTTTCCGGAGCGCTGTAGGGGTCTTATAATTTTTTGACTTAGGACATCCCAGTGTCTGTAGAGGAAATCCACTCCCGTGTATATGTCTAGGCTATTGTTTTGAATACATGTGTTGGTAAAAACCCACTCAAGTGTTAATTTGAAGCATTCACTTGTAGATTTTCTCTCTCTTCAAGAATGCTGTTAGGAACCCGTCCATTAAGCTGTAAAGTGCAGATGGTTCCATAATTGGAAAAACTCTAGCGCACCGTGGTTTACCCTCTTCAGGGATATACAACGTATTTTTCAAGGGGTGTATAAACCAGTATATAAATCGTTGGCGTCTCTGGCATAACGTATCAGTGATTTGGTAATTATATTACTGCAACATTGTGCTAGCCCAAAGAAGAAAGAGAGAGCGTGCTTGCGCGGGTGTAGAACTGAATAACACATTGTTGATTTCTCGAAGACCACTGGTGTGCGTGTTTAGAAAGAATATTTTAAAACGAATATCAAATTTATATTTGAAGTCTTCCCAATGGTTCGATCTCTCTGCTGGAGTAGGCAACATATCTTTCGATGGGGAATGTTTTGAAGTCTCCCCTCTATGTTATTTACACCTTTTCACGATACTTATGCATGTTTTGTAAGTCCGTGTATTTTTTGGCTTGAGTTCAGAGTTCGATTTCCCGCTGGTATTCAATACCGCTTGAGACATTGCATGTCTAAACAATCACATGTCTCTTACAGGAGACTTTTCATTTTTGTTAAGAGAATAAAAAAATAAGAGCTTTTATTTATGATAGCTATTTAACCGGTGTTAATCAAAAGGGCAACAAGGGAATGTTTTGTTTAGGGTGCTCTGTATATTTCATTATTTATTAAATAACACCTTGCATTTATTATTTAACTGTAATGTTAGCCTGTATTTCATTATTTATTTATTTTATTTTTCAGACCAACCCTTCGTGAAAACGGGCCTTAGAAAAAAATCTTGAAGCGCGAAGTTCCTTATCACCATTTCAAATGATTTATGCTAGTTATTTCCTAGAAATAATAATGAGCCAACATGGCCGCCCTCCGTGTGTTAAAAACCCAAGACGGGCTGCCGTATTGCCCTCCCAGGGAGGAAGAATGAACCTCTGCCGCTACCCTCTAGAGCGCTGTGAGGGAAGCAGTTGTCTAACGGAGGGGACTATTTAACAATACTGTTAGTCCGTATTTCATTATTTATCTATTTATTTAATTTTTGAGAGCCAACCCTACGTGTAAACAAGCCTTAGAAAACAAATCTTGAAGCGCGGAGTTCCTTATTACCCTTTTAAATGATTTTTACTGATTATTTCCGTGGAATAATGAGCCAAAATGGCCGCCCTCCGTGTTATAAAAACGCAAGATGGCGGGCTTCCGTCTTGTCCCTCCCAGGCCGGAAGAGTGAACCTCTGCTGCTCTCCGTTAGAGTGCTGTGAGGGAAGCGGCTGTCGCGCGAAGGGGATATGTTAGGTGGAAGAGAGGGTGTCAGTCAGGAAAACACATCATTAGCGTTAGAGCGCCGGCAAGGGATGTACCGTGCGCTCGAGTTTTCCGTGAAAGGTTCACTCGATAGCGTCTCATGTTAGCTATTTACGCTTACTTCGTCCTTTAAGACATGGATTTCTTTTAATTCACCTAAGTGATGTATTATTCTTATAAGCTCCAAGACATTTTCTCTCAAAGCAGAATTAAACAAGTGCTATTAGTCGTAATAATTATACGCGCGTAATAATCACCTTAACACCCACACATATACGTTGGCAACCGGGTGCGCGAGTCAAATCATATACACTTATTTACATTAAGCAATCAAAAATACTTAATTGGAATAATTGTATCCATCGATCGACGAGCAGCGTTTAATTACATTAATCAATCAAAATACATGCGGCGGGGTACTTCGATCGAGGGTCTGCGTACAGCCCTTTAGAATCACGATGTCGGGACGTTAGCAGTATAAATCCTTGGCTTTTTCAATAACGACCTCACCTTTTAAACAATAGCCATTTGTTCGAAGGTCTCCGGCTGCCGGTATCAGTAGCGCACAAAGAACCACCTCTAATAGTGACAAGATCAATACTCCATTGTCCTCGTGCAAGGGCAATAGCCCATTGTTCTATTCCTCTGCCCGGGCGACATTTAGACCAGGCCACAAAGGACAATAACCCATTGCTCTACACCTTTACCGTGCGGCGTTTAGAACAGCACATAAAGGACAATATTCTATTGTTCTACCCCTCTGCCGGGCGGCATTCCGACCAGCACACAAAGAACAATAACCCATTGTTCTGGTCTCCTAAGTGGCATTAATATAGCACACAAAGGAGAGGGGGTGGTCAGCGAGCGTGGAACAAAGGATATCACGTTTCATTATTAGTTGTCGGTATCTCTTAATGTGCTCAAGACTCCCTTTTATTACTACGCATGTGCATTCTTGCGAAGGAACATTCTTCGAATCATTTCCCTGTGGTTAGTTTATATAATAATGTAATGCATTTTATCTTGGTTGGAGGTTTTCGACATTATTCCACGTCTAACACGGAAAATTTTGTTCGCGCTTTGGCTGCTAGCAAGCACTTTGTATCTGTGCTGTTCATACGGGAGAGCCGCCAACATTTGAACGAAAAACACAGCGAGCCTAAGACCAATGACTGATTTAGGACCCAAAGCAGCAAACCGTACCGAAATTTGGAGGCCCTAAGCCGTAACACCAAGGTTGAGGTCCCTAAGCCGCAAATCAAGCTTTTTCTGCTTTTGAATTACAAGTTATTTAATGCACTTTTACCTCTTTTCTTCCATTACTGTAGATACCAGTTTTATGGGAAACGTGTCCAATATGCTCAAACGTTTCTTTTAAAAGTAATTATAATATGTTTCTTCTAGATGAACATACGGAGTTAGTCTTCCAAATTTTGCATTTGTGTTGTCAGTATAGAGAATGGAATTCACTTCGTATTTTAAGTTCTGTGCATAAATGATGTTTTCTATTTGTTGTCACATTGCATTGCGTAATACATTTGGATTTTCATAAAATCAAAATTGGCGTAAAGAAGCAAAAAGTTTAATGAAAATAATGAACTCCAACGGGTAAACATCTTTAGTTGCCTATATATAAAGCTCCATATTAATAACAAAATGGAGAGTTTCACTCTAACTACTAAAGCAAAATCTCTGCACTTTTCAACGTGAGAAATAATCCTTCACACTTAGGTTTGTCACGAGTTATGTTTTTCGGTAAACCAGAATATTTAGAACATGTAAAAAAATAAAACTACACTCGGTGCTTGCATAGCTTAACAATGATATTTTACAGTGTGGTAAGTCGTTTTATGTGAGCATACAGCTTCCTGAAGAATGTACACATTCCTTTAATAATGATCATGTTCCTTATAATTAACACAATATACCTACAGTATTACAAATAATAATACGAATCATAATTAAGAATTAAGGCGAGTTTTACTACTTAATGCAGGAGAGCTGTAAGAAAACCCAAAGGATGAACGTTATCGTTACTCCTCATTGGACAGAATCATAAGAATTCTTGTTTAAATGAAGGCAAACCTTTATCAATTTATTTTCTTGTAAACTCAATGGAAACACATTAAGTGTTTGGGGACCACAAGAATGTACCCCCTGACCAGTGTGTGTGTGTGTGTGTGTGTGTGTGTGTGTGTGTGTGAGAACTGTGGGAACTATAATCCTACCACTGCCAGAACTACAATTTCTACTGTCACATCTAATACCACCAAAACAAATACCACCTTCAGCACCACCACTACACTAATACTACCAGCATTATTACAATTGACACAATCCCTACAAATACCACTACCCTATTACTGATAGTAGCACCACTACAACAACTAACTTCACTTCTACCACGACTACACATACCACAATCACACTACCACTACCACTACAGTACTAGCAACACAAGCATTAGCCATTGCTACCAATACAACTAACATTACTACCACCATTATTACCACCACTACTACCACCAATACCATTAACCCTGTTATTACTAGCACTTCCGACAAATAACCACCACATCAACTACTACACCCACAAAATTTCTGCTGCTACTACTACCTCTACCACAACTACCGCCACAGAAAGATAACCACAACCCCTGCTAATACTAATACCATCACCACAACTTTCACCATACAACCATAACTACTACCACAATTATCACTAACGCCTCCACCACAAGTACGGCTACAAAATCACCACCAATACTACTACTAATACTACTACTACTATCTCCACCTCCACCACAACAACAGCCACCCCACCATCACCACTACATCTACTACTACTAGTACCACAACTACAGCCACACCACCACCAACACTAATACTACTACTAATACCACCTACTACTTGTACTTCCAATTCCAAACTATCGCCACATCACCACCACCACCAACACTACTACCACCACCATTACCCCACCATAACAACCGTCACACAACTAACACTACCACTACCACTACTACTATTACTACTACTACTACTACTACTACGACTATTACTACTACTGTTACAACCTATTCTACAACAATCGCCACAAAACCACCATTACTACTACTATTATGCCCAAAACCACAACAGCCACACCACCATTACTACTACTACTACTACTACTACTACTACTACTACTACTACTACTACTACTACTACTACTACTACTATTACTATTACCTACACCAAAACTACCGCCACACCACCACCACTGCCACTACTACTATTAGAACTACTACCGCTATACCATTACTATCATTACTATCACTAGTGTACTCCCACTCCAACCACAAAATCACTTCTACTACTACTACCACCAACATTACCTCCACCACAACAACCGCCACACTACCAACACTATACTACTACTACTACTACTGATTACTACTACTACTACTACTACTACTACTACTACTACTACTACTACTACTATTACAACCTCCACTGCAACCATCGCCTTAACGCCACCATTACTACTACATTTACCCCCAAAGCAACTACACCTCACAACCATCATTACTACTACTACTACTACTGCTACTATTACCTACACCAAAACTAATGCCACACCACCACTACCATTACTACTATTAGAACTACTACCGCTATACCATTACTATCATTGCTATCACCACTGTACTCCGACTCCTACTACAGCCACAAAACCAACACCCCTTCTGCTACTACTGCTATGCCCACCGCAAATATTACCATATAACCACCACTACTACCACTGGTTCAACTACAAGCACCGCAAAACCACCACCACCACTACTAACCCAACATAACGCAAAACCACTAACAACACCACTAATAATACTGCTACCTCCACTACAACTACCGCCACACTACCGCCAGTACTACAACAGCCACTGCTAGTACTACTACCTCCACCACAACTACCGCCAAACAAACACGCACCAACAGCACCACAACCACCAACACTACTATTATGGATACTTCTATTATTACTACAAACCCCAATACACCTACCGCCACCTCATAAACACTACCACTACTATTACCACTACCTCCACCAAAACTAATGCCAATTCCATACTACTACTAGTATCATTCCTACTACTGATATCGCTTTCGCAACTACTATCACTACCTCCACAGCTACCGCCACACTACCAGAAAAGCTACAACTATTACCATTACTTCCACCACCACTACTACCACTATTACTACTATTACCTCCCCACAACTACCGGCAAAACAACACTGCTACTACTACCGCCACATCACCACAACTACCGCCACACCACCACCACCACTAGTTCTATTAATACCTCCAACACCACCATCTGCTCAACAAACACTACTACTACTACTACTACTACTACTACTACTACTACTACTACTACTACTACTACTACTACTACTGCTACTACCTACGCAACTCTTCCGCCAAACTACCACCACCACTACTACCACTGCTACTACTATACTAACTCCACCACAACTACCGCCACATCAGCAACACTACTACTACTACTACTACTACTACTACCTACTATCTACTATCTACGCAACTCTTCCGCCAAACTACCACCACCACCACCACTACTACCACTGTTACTATTATACTAACTCCACCACAACTACCGCCACATCAGCAACACTACTACTACTACCACAACTACTACTACCACTCCACCACAACTATCTTCATAATAACATCACAACCAGCACCACTACTACTGCTACTAGTACCATCTCCACTACCCCTACCGCCACACCTGCAATACTACTAGTGCCACCACTTCCACTACAAAGGCGCTGCCAATACCTATATCGAAAATACCGCTACTACTACTATTGCCACTGATACTACTACTACCTCCACCAATTCCGCAACAGTGCTACTACCTCCAGGGTAGGTAGTATTACTACTTCCTCCATCACAACCAACACTGCTACTTCCTCTACTGCAAAGCCAGTTTCTACTATTACTCCTACCTTCACGAACAGCAACACCACCACCAACACCACTGCTAGCCTCTCCACGGCAACTATCGCTACTACTATTACTACCACCTCCAACACCACTGTTACCATCTCTACTGCAGGTACGGCTGCTACTACTACCACCACCAGCACCACCACTGCTACTCCTCTACCCCAAATACCGCTATTATTATTATTATTATTATTATTATTATTATTATTATTATTATTATTATTATTATTATTATTATTACTCCCTCCATCACTACTAGTGCTAGTAATATTATTTCTAACTCCATCACTACCAGTGCTACTATACCTCCGCCGCAAATACCGCAGACTATTGTTACTACTAGCTCAACCGACACTCCTACCACTTCTACCCCAAATACCGCTACTACTACTTTACTACTACTAACATCTCTACCAGAGCTACTGCTACTAATACCTCTACAGAAAATATCGCTGCTGCCTCTGCTGCTGCTATTACAGCCGCCAGTACCACAAACACTTCTACTACCCCTTGCGTGACTACCACTGCTACTACTACCTAAACCACCAACACCATCACCACTGCTACAACCTCGACCACAATTTCCGCTACTACCACCACCACCACCACCACCACCACCACCACCAGCATAGTCACCACTGCTACTAGCTCTGCCGCAAATACCGTTAGTACTATTACTAGTACCACCACAATTACTACCACTGCTACCACACTTACCACAAATACCGCTACCGCTAATACTAACAATACAACTTCACCGCTACCACCACCACCACCACCACCACCACCACCACTGCTACTACCTCTACCACAAATACCGTGCAACTACTACTACGACTACTCTTGCTTCTACCTTTACCACCACAGCTTCTATCTCTACACAAATACCGCTACTACGTTCACCACTACTTTCACCACTGCTACTACTACTACCACCTCCCTCACCACCAACATCACTGCTACTACCTCTATCGCAAATACGACTGCTACTATTACTGCCACCTCCACCACCATCATCGCCACTGCTACTACCACCTCTACCGTAACTACGACTACTACCACTACCCCTGATGCCCATGAGGGTTTTTCCCCCTCTTTCTAAAAAAAAACTACTACCACTATTACTACCTCCACCGCCGCCACTGCTACTAGCGTTACCGCAACTACGGCCACTACCACTACTAATACTCCCTCCACCCTTACTAATGCTGCTACTACTACTTCCATCTCCATCACCACTATTACTACCTCTACCGCAAATACTGCTACTGCTATTAGTATCCGCTCCAACACCACCACCACTACCACTGCTACCCCATCTACCTTAACTACCGGTACTACTACTAATTCCAACACCACCACCTTGTCAGTGCTGAAGACGAAGAAGGGTTGATATATAGAGTCAATCAGACTCTAAGGCGTATTAAGAGCTGAATGGCTCATAACAAGCAGAAACCGTCATCCTGAAGGGCCTTAGATATCGTGAAAATATCTGTTTTATGTTGAATGAATCTAGTATGGTACTAGATCAGATACGTAGGTATAATGATTTAAAATTTTTTGAGTCGGAAAATGTAAATTCCCATCACATATGTGCGCTAGATGTTATCGCAGGAGCGCTTTCGAGAGATGTTTCTCCCATCTTCAGCTGAGAATCCGACTGACGGATCTCCCTCTCCCCTCTCCCCATGAAGCTTTTCATTAAACGTTATTTCTGCCCTCTGTTGGGAAACCTTGGATCTTAAAGCTGTTGCTGCCCTCTGTGTTGTCTGTTGGTCACTCATCATCCTTCTTTCTTCTCTCTTGTGATGTAATTGGTCTGCATTCTGTTGAAAAGTCTTGAAAACACTTGATCTTGAGTTTGCTGCCTTCTGTGGAGAACCTTGGGAACTTCTATTTTTTCTTTTGTTGTTTAAATGGATCAACTGCATTAAGTGGTCTGTCGATGGTATCTCAAAATTCAAAACCTTCTCAATGTTGAAGTGAATGAAGATCTTTTCCCATATTTCCAAATGTGATGGTATCTGAATAGATTTGAGTAGTTTTATCTCTTGTCCAATCTCATAGTTGCTGTTCCAAAAATGATTAGCTACTGCTGATCTATCTGTTTGTTTCAATTTTATATTTCTTTGATGTTCACTTAATCTGATTTTTAAATTTCTTTTAGTTCTTCCTATGTATAAGCCTTGACAGTCTTGACATGATATCTGATAAATTCCTGATTTTTTTAATTTGTCAGTTGTATTACTTAAAGGTGTATTTAACATATTTTTCAAACTGAAAACATTCTGAGGTGCTAATTGAATTTGGTATTTTCTGAATAGCTTTTCAAACTTTTTGAACATGACTGGATGATATGTGAACCTCTTATATATCACATCCTTTTCATTTGGGTTTTGTAAAGTGCTACTGCTATGTAAATTTTGTTTCTTTTTGTATTTAGTAAGTAAGTTATTAATAAGTTGAGGTTTAAAACCATTTTCAGTGGCTACATTTTTTATATAATTTAATTCTATAATGTACTCTTCTTTGTCTAAAGGTACCCTCATCAATCTGTAAATCAAACTTCTGAACACAGCATGTTGGTGTGACACAGGGTTGTAGAAATTATTTTTAATGTAATTATCCACATGCGTTGGTTTCCTATAAATGCCAAATTTAAGACAGTTTTCTTTTCTTTTTACAAGCATATCCAGAAATGGTAGAGAATTATTACTTTCAATTTCCATGGTAAATTTAATGTGTATATCTTGTTCATTTAAAATATCCAATGATGAATTCATGCAATTTTGAGGTACCACTGCGAAAATATCATCCACATATCTATACCATATTTTAAAAATATGTGGATGTGAAAAGGTGACAGTTTTCTCCAAAGAGCTCATATAGAGGTCAGCCAGTAAAGGAGATAAAGGATTACCCATTGCTAAGCCATGTGTCTGCTTGTAAAAGTTCTTATTGAAGGAAAAATAATTCTGATTGATACAACTAGTTGTAAGTGCAATCATCTCTTGGATGTAGTTATCCTGTAAATTCAGTGATTCCATCCAATTTCTTAACAAATCTGGTATATTATCTGTAGGTACATTAGTAAAAAGTGATGTTACGTCAAAGGATACCAACATATCTTCTTTATTAATTGTATAATTCTGGATATGATTAATTAATTCTGTTGAATTTTTAATACTTAATGATGGAAACTTTTCCAAAGAAGTATATTCCTTTGTTAGCCATTTAGCTAAATTGTAGCTGGGTGAGCCTATATTATTAATTATAGGTCTCATACTATTATCTGTTTTATGAGTTTTTGGCAAACAATATATTTTTGACAAGGTAGGGTTATTAGATTTGAGCTGTCTCTTCTTCTCAATTGGGAATATAGTTGCATTGGATATTACTTGGTTCACCTGTTTTATGCATAAATTCAGAGGATTTTTATTAATTAATTCATAGTCATCTTTTTTTAAGAATTCATTAACTCTGTTATGGTAATTGTCACTATTTAAAATTACTATTTGGTTTCCTTTATCTGCCTTCAGATATACTACTGGTTTTTCATTAAGTTTCTTTATGGTTTTTTTATGGAAATTCTTATTTATAGTGAAGTCCACCTCTCTTATAATTTCTGTGCTTTGTAGTTTGAGACTGCTAGCTAAGGCTGAAGTTAAGCCCTGAGTGGCTATCTCTGTATCAGCTATATAATCTTGGATATTATTAGAGAAAGCCATACATGTTTTAAATCCTTTTTCTAATACATGCAGTTCTTCTAAAGTCATAGTTTGATCTGACTGATTAACAACAGATTTCAATTTATTAACATTCTTAGATTTATTATGATTTACATATGATAACTGTGTTTCTTTCAAATATTGAAATTTCTTCTTTAATATATAGTTTTTGTTATGCATGTAATACTGTAAGTGGGAATAACATCTATCTTCAAAATCTTTCCATACTTGTTGACCCAAGGTTTTAGTTAAGAATAAATGCAATTCATAAAGTCATAATTGAATACCGTTTACATTACTATAGTGTTTCATAATTTCAGTTTTCAAAATGGTTCTTTCTGCCATTCTTTGATGTCGGCCATTACCGGTATTTTTAATATATTTCTTAACAAAGTAAGGTACTACCATATATATAAGACACAGTTTAATAAACTTGATACTAGCAAGCAAGCTTCTTCTTTTACATTGCAATTTTACGTAAGTTTTTAGGTTAACTTTTTGTTCTTCTAAGTAAACGTTAAAGTATGACAATCGTACCTGTTGTTCCATGTTGGAGAATCTCAAGTAGTCGGATGTACCCACTTCTCTGGCTTGAAGGCCTAATACATTTTATGATAAACCAGAAGTATTATTTATAGTGATGTTATGTAACATTTAAAATTTTTTTTTGAGTCGGAAAATGTAAATTCCCATCACATATGTGCGCTAGATGTTATCGCAGGAGCGCTTTCGAGAGATGTTTCTCCCATCTTCAGCTGAGAATCCGACTCAATAAAAAAAAAATTTAAAAAAAATTTTAAATGTTACATAACATCACTATAAATAATACTTCTGGTTTATCATAAAAAGGTATAATGATTCATGGAAATACCACCTTCGGAGAACACATACAATCCTTGTCAAAAAAAGGCAGAAGACAAAGCGTCGCAAGTTGCTAGAATAATGCCAAATACTGGTGGACCGTTATCAATTAAACGACAAATGTGGGGTAGTATATTTGATTATGTTATATACTGTACCGATATGGTACACTGCTCTAAAGAAAAAGAAATATGCAAAAGAGATGGAGAGATTGGAAGTGGAAGTAATGTTGAGAATGTTTTGTGCTTATAGAGCAGTTTCAAACAGGGCACTACAAGTAGTAGCAGGGATCATTCCAGTCGATTGTTCGGTGAAAGAAGAACAGCTTATTAGTTTTTCCAATTCATACAATTCCCTGGAAGGTAAAGAAGAAATAAGAGATCAAATTAGTAATGAATAGCAAGCAAGATCGGGTGAAACTACTATAGTAGGATAATGGACTAAACGGATAGTTCCAGAGGTGAGATTATGGTTACGGCGTAAAAATCGCCAGGTTGATTGGCTCAGGTTTTGACAGGCCATGGAAGGTTTGTGAATTATGCGTTTAAAATCGGGAAAACCGATATTACTAGATTTCCTTACTGCAATGCAGAAGCTTCGGTAGAGCTTACTTTCTTTAGATGTCCGCGATGGGAAGGGAAGGGAAGTGAAGCATATACACAATAAGATGTGGTACCAACAGTAGAAAACCTGAGTACCACCATTCTCGAGAGCGTAAAGGAATGGAATATAGTGAAACAAATAGCTAGGCATTAACCAGAAACCAAGGAGAAGGATGACAGTAAATAAATTTGATATTAACATGAAGTAAATACGCTAGTGTCATATTAAAGGCATAAAAGTAGGACGTAAGGAAGTGAGATAAGAAAAGTACAATTTGGATATGATGCGTTATTGCAGGTCCAGTTTGGTATGCTGTGAGTGTAAGGGGTTATTAGTTGATCAGAATCCAACTCACCACACATAGAGGCGTCTTTATAAGTTTCTTCCCTTACTATAACAACAACACAACCACCGATACTACCTCTACCGCATTTTCCACTACTCCAAAATAACTCCTCCACCACCGTAAATACCGCTACTATTATTACAGTTACCTACACTACCACCAGCACTGCTGCTACCTCACCCATAACTACCAATACTACAAATACTACTACTTTCACCGCCAAAACTCCTACCCCTGCCGTGAATGCCGCTACTGCTACCACTACTGCCTAAACAAAACCCACTGCTATTACCTCTACAGCAAACTCCACTACCTCTAATACTACTACCTTCATAACACCACCACCACCACCACCAGTGCTACTATCTGTACCGAAAATGCTGCTACAATTAATATTACTTATTTCAACACATCTACCGCTGCTACTACGTCTACTGCAAATAGAGCTACTACTAATATTACTACCTTCACCACCACTGCCATTATCTCTACCGCAGCTACCGCTACTATTAATACTATTTCCTTCACCACCACCAACACCACCACCACCACCACCGGCGCCACCACTGCTACTACTTCCACCGCAAATACAGCTACTACCACCTTCACTACCAATGCTACTGTACATAAATCTAATACCGCTACCACCGCCACTACTATTACTACTACTTCCATCACCACCACCACGGCTACTACCCGTATCGCTACTACTAATACTGCTAAATTAACCACCATCACCGCTGCTACTACCTCCACTGCAACTGCCACTTACCGTTACTCCTACTTCTCACACTACCTCTACCATCAGCGTCTCCACTGCTACTACCTCCACAGCAACTACCGTTACTATTGATATTACTACGTTCCTCACCACCACTGCTATCAACACTACCGGAAATACCACTACTATTACTATTACTACCCCCACCTCCACTACTGCTACAATTTCTAATGCAAATATCGCCACTACTACTACTACTACTACTACTACTACTACTACTACTACTACTACTCCTACTACTACTACTTCCACTCCCACTACCACTGCTACCGCCTCTATCCAACTACAGTTACTACTATTATTACTACGTCCACCACCAACATAACTGCTACTACTATTATTTCTACGTCAACCACCAACACCAGTGCTACTAACCCCTACCGCCAGCAGCGCTACTACTATTTATACCACCTCCACCAGCACTACCACTGCTACTAACTCTACCGCAACTACTACCATTAGTATTCTACTAATACGTTCACCACCATTATCACTGCTGCTACCGCCAATCACAACTACCGCCACCTCTACTACTACTACTACTACTACTCCGTACACCAACAACACCACAAATGCTACTACCGCGACGTCATATACCTCTACAGAACTAATACTACTTCCCTCACCACTTCTACTACTGCTATTGCGTCTACTGCAAATAGCGCTGCCAGTAATACTTCTATTGCCACAACCTCCAGCACCACCACTGCTATTATCTCTAACGCAACTACAGCCACTATTAATGCTACTACTTTTGCCAACAACCTCCACCACCACTGCTGCCACCGCCACCAAAGATACCGCTACTACTACCTCCACCACCAATGCTACCACCTCTAACGGAAATTCGGTTACCAACTCTTCCACAACTACCACCATTGGAGTGGTACTAATGCTAATATATTCAACACCATTATCACTGCCACCATATGCAAAACAACTACCACCACCAGTAGTGCTACTACTCCCTGGAACCTAGCACCACAAATGCTACTAACTCTACCGAAAATTTCGCTACTACTATCTCTACCGCATTACCGTTACTACTATCGCTGCTAATAACACTGCCATTACAATAACTACTACTGCATCCATCTCTACCACAAATACCGCTACTATTAGTACTACTACCTTCACCACAACTAACGCGGCTACTAGGTGTACCGCAAATAACGATAATACTATTACTACTACCTCCACCACCTTATCACTTCTATCGCCCCTATCACTATACCGTTGCTACTACTACAACTACCTCCACTGCTACTACCTCTGCTAATACTGTCACCGCAATTACCGCTACTACTTCTTCTACCTTCATCACCACAACCACCACCAGTGCTACTAGTTGTGCCGCAAATACCGCTAGTAATACTGCTACAACCTCTGCCAACACCACCACCACCACTGCTCCTAACTCTGCCACTAAAACCACTAGTACTACTACTACGATTATCTCCACCAACAGTGCTGCTACTTCTGCCGCAAATACCGTTACTACTATTCTACTACCTTCACCACCAACACCATGCTGCAACCTTCACCGCTAATGCCGCTACTACCTTCATTATTAGCTCAACCGCTACCTAACCACCACTGCTAATACCTATACCTTGACTACCCCTACTACTACTTCTACTACTACAACTATTTCCTCTGCCACCACTGCTGCTAGCTCTACCGCAACCGCTACCACCATTACTACTACTGCCTTCACCAGTACTAATGGTACTACTACTACTACTACTACTTCTGCAGAACGACCACCACTGCTACTACCTCTAGCTTAACTACCGCTACTATTATTACTACTACGCCCACCACCATCATCACTGCTACCACCTCTACCGCAGCTACCACCACCACCACCACCACCACTACTACTACTACTACTACTACTACTACTACTAGTACTACTACTACTACTGACCCCACCACCATCGCTTTGTCGTTGCTGCAGACGAAGAAGGTTTGCTATATAGAGTCAATGAGTCTCTAAGACGTCTTGACTGGTGGATGGCATATAGCAAGCTAGAGTTAGCAAGACAGAAAACAGATGCCGTTATCCTGAAGGGTCCGAGAAAGCGCCGAAATATCTGTTTTATATTGAGTGAAACTATTATGGTCGCAAAAAGTCTATCAGTTTCTTAGGTATAATCATACATGAAAGTACCACTCTCGGAGAATGTACAA
Source organism: Deroplatys truncata (assembly GCA_030765065.1). Classification (NCBI taxonomy): domain Eukaryota; kingdom Metazoa; phylum Arthropoda; class Insecta; order Mantodea; family Mantidae; genus Deroplatys; species Deroplatys truncata. The sequence goes on from CM060990.1 coordinate 424,035,672, forward strand.
AGACCGTGTTAATACGGCAGAAGAAAAAGCATCGTAAGTTGCCAGAATAATGCCAAATAATGGTGGACAGTTATCAATTAATCATAATTCCTATGTGGAGCAACTTATTCGATAATGTTATATGTTACACTGATATGCTGTACTGCCCTAAAGAAAAAGAAATATGAAAAGAGGTGGAGAGGGTCCTAAGGAAAGTATTGTCGTGAATGATTTTAACTTATAGAACAGCTCCAAATAGGCCACTACATGCAATAGCAGGGGCCATTCCAATCGATATGTTGGTGAAAGAAAGACCGCTTATTAGTGTCTCAAATGCGTATAATCCCATTGAATGAAAAGAGATCAGAGATGAAGTTTTTAATGAATGATAAGCAAGATAGTTTGAAACTACTGTAGTAGGACAATGGACTAAACGGTAATTCCAAAGGTGGGATTATAATTGCCGTGTAAACATGCTAGATTGATTGTTTCCTGGCTAAGGATTTTTCAGGCCATGGGAGGTTTAAGAGTATGTGCTTAAATTGGGGAAGGGAATGCTACTAGATGTCCCTACTGCAATTAAGAAGATTCAGTAAAGAATAACTTCTATGGATGTCCGCGATGGGAGAAGAGAAGGGAAGCATATACCAAATAAGATGTGGTATTAATAGTAGGAAAACTGAGTACTACAATTATCGAGAGCGTAAGGGCACGGAATGTAGTGAAATAACTAGCTAGGCATTAACTGAAAACCAAGGAGAAGTATGAAAGCAAGAAAGTAAATTAATATTGATTTTAACATGTACTAAATTCGTTCGTGTCGTTTTAAAGGCATAGGAGTAGCACGTAAGGAAGTGAGATTAGAAAGCTACCATTCTGATATGATGCATTATTGCTGTTCCAGTTTGATTTGCTGTGAGAGTAAGAATTTTTCAGTTGGTGAGAATCCCACACGCCTCGCTACAAGTGCCTTTATAAGATTTTTCCTTTACAATGAAAAAACACGACGACTGCTACATCTACCACAAATACCTGTTTTGCTATTACTGTTACGTACAGCAGCACTAGTACTGCTACTATCTTTACCGTAATAATCGATACTGCTATTAATGTTACCTACATCACCACCACCACTACTACCACCACCTCTACCGCAAATACCACTACTACCCACTACTAGTTCCACCAACACTATTGCTACTACCTCTACCCCAAACACCACCAGTACTTACTTATACTACTACCTCCACCACCATCACCACCACAGCTTCTACTACCTATACTACAATTACCGCTACAACTACTAATACTACCAACTCCGCCAAATCTACTGCTGCTACCACGTCTACCGAAATATCGCCTACTATTACTATCACTACCCCGACAACCTCCGTAGCTATTACCTCTACCGCAAATACTGCTACTACTAATACTGCCACCACCACCACCACTGCTACTACTTCTACCGACCATACCACAGTCTTTTCGCAGTATATTAGTTTAACCGGTTGGCACTGGTGAGAGTTGTTTGTGTGCAGTTGTGTACATAGTTCTCAGTGTCTCCGAGTACACCTTGTTTAATTGGGTATACTTTAATAGCTGTTGCATAAGCTTAACCATGGCGGTTTATAAGCGTGTGAATACTATCAACATTCAGTTTGCTATAACGGCGATTAAACCAACATACTAGAAATCCATCAGTGGCTAGTGAACTTCATGGGGCTGCAAGCAGATCAAGTAGAAACTATCCAGCTTCACACCAGAGAAAGAGCTATCTATGTGAATTTGCTATCGGCAGTATTGTATGGTAATCTTATATCTCGTTATAAAGAAGAGCAAAATTTTACGTACGCTTCCGGCGAAATAACAAATGTGAATATCACACCGGGTGATCAGCAAACAGTAAATATTCGAGTGTTCAACCTGCCTGTTACAGTACTATCACAGAAGCTGAGTAAATATGGTACAGTGTATGAGATCCGTAGGGGAAAATGGGGCTCTCAGTATCTTCTTCCGTCTAACAACGGAGTGCATGAAGTGAAAATGGGGCTGAAGCGTCATATACCGGCTAGTTTAGCTATCGATACGCATTTGGTTGCCATCAGTTAAATCTGCCAACCACAGGCTTGTCATTTGTGTCATGCCACTACACACTTAAAGGCTGCTTGTCCTCTTCGTGCCACGCGGCTACCTATAACTTCAAGGATCCGACCGATAACTTTCAGTGAGGCGGCGAGTGCTACCAACTCTTCCGATACGGTCCTCCAGGGGCAGGCATCCATTACGTCAATAACGTCCGTGGCAGATCCATTATCTGTGAACATTTTAGAGCAACCTTCAAATTTGGAAAGTGTCGGTCCTGCAGGGGCGGAGACATCAATATTGTCTGCAGCGTCCGAACATGCAGCTGTGGACGGATCTATTACTCAATTTGTTGATCAAAAGGTTGCGATCGAAATGCCTGCTGTAACCTCTAAGTATCATAATTCTCGGGAAGGGGACATAGAGGTCTTAAGTGATGAAGAAGTAGAGGTATCGGCGGGTGAGTTAGCGCTTTTAAGGCAGAAGGCTTGTACTTCATTGTCTAGTCGAGATCCTCGGCTACGAAGCCAGCATAGGCGGATGGATGTAGAAGGTGCCCCGACACTACAGCAAAACCAAGATGTACAATCGTTGTTAGGTAACCCTCCGGCTTGTTCCAAAATGAAAGAGGCAGACTCAGGGAAGCGGCCGGCAGTAGATGACAGCGATAAATTTGAGAATCACTAACGTTCCCCTAAAATTACTAAGGATGACCCACACCCGGACAGTGATAATTGACATTGTGCTGGTTCCGGAGTGCTACCTGATTGTTCTAGGCCTGCCAAAATTGAATATACGATCTTTGCTCTCCAAATGCCTGTAGGTTTCCAAATATGGCCTTCGCTCAAAGCTAACGGCCTGCGACAGGTGATTAAACAACAACCTTTAAGGGACTTCTTGATAGGTAATGACATAAACATTTGTTCTCTACAGGAGGTGAATATTTGTAATCTGGATTGTTTGTATGGCTTCGATTATGAGAACAATCTTGGTCCCGGGGGCTCCGGTACGGCGATTGTTTACAGACAAGGCTCACGGTTACACAATTTTGAATACCATCCTTCCGGTAGGGCTCTTTCAGCAGTTTATGATGACGTTACCTTCGTGAACATCTACGCCACTGCTGGTAGTAATAAATAAAAACGAGAAGAGTTTTTCGGCAAGACCTCCTGATCCACATCCCATCAAGTGCTACCTTCGTGCTTGTCGGTGACTTTAATTGTACGCTGCCGGTCAACATCAACGCGGAGGCTTTAATAGGTGTATTGCTTTGCAGCAGCTCGTGGAGCAAATTACGCTTAAGGATACATGGGAGCATAAGCATGGTTTCACAGTCCAGTTTACTTTCGTGAGAGGCCAATCAATGTATGTTCCGGCTAAACCCTTACCACGCCTTCATCGTACGGAAATAGTGCCTGTAGCATTCAGTGATCATAACGCACTCCAAATTAAATTCAGTTTTATTTATGGACGTTCTTTAACTGCTGTGGTCCTTAGCGTGCCATTCTATATTGGGCGAGAAAGACCAGCAATTTTCCTCAGAAGCCTCTTTATCAGGCTTGAGGTTCCTTTACGTGCCGTAAAGTTAGGACACAGGACCACCGGCTTTACTTCACTTCCGAAGGAAGCCAAGCTAAGGATTTTTACGCCTGAAAAAATCCATCGCCCTCTGCCGGGTTTGAACCCGCGACATTGGGAATAACGCACTCCTACATGCCATTGAAGGTAGGGCAGCGATATACAGTAGAGGTAGAGGCTACTGGAAGCTCAACTGCTCGTTGCTTCTGGATGAGGAAGTTCTGAGCGATTTCCAGGATGCTTAGTCACAGTTGCGGGAATCTTCCCTGTTTGCACCGAAAAAAGCCTTCTGGAGGGTGTATAAAGCCAAACCTGCGCTTCGGTACTTCTTTCGAGCCGCAGCTGCCGTCGAGCTCTGGCTAGAAGGGAAACCATGGACTATTACCTTCAAGTCCGTCAGGAGCTACACATACGCCAGCATCAACGTGAAGATGTCCAGCATCTTGTGAGGGGCATAAAAGGGCACACAAAAGCTTGAAAAACTAACGAGCTACAGGGGAGTTTGGCCAGAGTACACTCGGCGGAAGTGGTGGATGGGGAAAAGCCGAGCTTTTACCATCTGGCAAAGGAACGTAAACATGGACGCCGGAAGCTCATCACTCAATTCTCCGTAGCCGCAGAATTCCCCAGTTTCGTAGAAACGTAAGTGTCTGAATTTGCTCCGGTAGTCCCGGAGGAGTTGCGGCAGGAAACGCAACCCGTTTCGGCAGCAGAGTTAATGCACGTGATCCAGTCTTCTAAGTTGCATGCGTCTCTAGGACCTGATGGCCTGCCAAATGAATTTTACAAACATTTTTTGCGCTATATTCGAAAAGAATTACTTCAAGTCTTCCATGAAATGTAGACTGCAGAGCTGTTGCTGCCTACATTTGTAGATGGGATGGTAGTCCAGCTTCCGAAGTGTACTTAGCCAAAGAACCCACAAGATTATCGACTGATCACGTTATTGAACTGCTATTACAAGTAGTTTGTTAAAACAATTAGTACTCGTATGCAGGAAATACTACCCTATACAATTAACGAGATGCAGGCTGCTGTACATAAAGGGGCGGCCAATCATCATACGCTGGCTGCCTTGAGAGGTTGTATATTCCACTGTGCACAGGAACACAAGCCCGCTGCAGTAATTAATTTAGATCTTGAGAAAGCCTTCGACAATGTTGTTCACGAGGCACTATGGAAACGTTTGGCTGCCTTGAAAGTGCCTGACAAGCTCAGTAATATTATCCGAGCTCTGTGTGATGTTGCTTCGTCTAAAATTCTCTGCAATGGTTATCTCACAGCTGCTATACCAGTTAAACGTTCCGATCGACAAGTTTGCTCCATGTTTATTATATTATTTGCTTTACGTATATGTTGATCCCTTGCTTCGACGTGTGCAATCTACTCTTACTGGAATCGATGTGCATGGCTAGAGAATAGCTGTAAGAGTCTACGTTGACGATATTACTGTAATGGTTACCAGAGCCCACGATATTATCCGCCTAAGAGTTTGCTTACAGGAATATGAAAAGAGTATCGGAATGACATTTAATATGAGAAAGTCTGAGATATTGCCAATTGGATTACAGCCTCCAGATACATCGGTTTTAGGCATACCTATTGTACAGCGTACGAAGGTTCTTAGGATCTCCTTCAGTACTAACGAAGCGGACATGAGAGAATACTATTGGACGTCTCGTATTAATAGCTTACGTGGTGTGATGTATCAGCAGAAAACCAGGATGCTAAATTTGGTACGTGTATGGTTCTGTAATAGCTTTGCGATCAGCAGAATTTGGTTCCTTGCATATGTTCTCCAACCCACAAAACGCCATTGCCAGACAGTAGCACAGATATTAGGTTATTTTTTCTGGACGGGAAAGCTCTACCGAATTGCGCATACTCAATTACATCACCCTAAGAGCCAAGGCGGCTGGGGATTATTAGAGGTGGCTCGTCAGTCTCAGGCTTTGATACTTAAAATGCTCTTGCTTGCCCTGAAGAACTAGCGTGACCCAGGGGACATCATAATACAACGGCAATAGACATCGTTTTTGAATTGGGACGAACATGGCAAGGTTCCCCAAATGTTACGTGAAGTTTATCAGGCTTTGGATAAGTTACCACCGGAGAAAGTTGAGAATGGTGACTTTCGCACCGTGAGGAATATTTACGCAATTCTTGCTCGAGCTGCTACTATTATCACTCAAGTACAGTTGAACTACCCATAACTGCCCTGGAAGCGCATTTGGAAATGTTTTAGCCTTTCACAGATTAACTCCGAATGGATGGCAATAACGTATGAGATTGTAAATGAAATTCTTCCAGCGGCAGACAAATTTTATCGCCACCGGATGGCTATTTCCCACGACCGCCCACTTTGTAACGCCGCAGGTTCACTTCCACATCAACTGATGGAATGTTCCGGTAAAGAAGCAGCCTGAAATTGGGTTTTAGGACATTGTCGTACTTGGATACCTACCGAATGGAATCCTTAACACTCTGATACTTTATATTTGAACGTTCCTAAAGTGAGCCCTCCATTGTATAATTCTCTTCTCTGGCTGATAATGGGTACTTTTACTTGCTACAAACGTTGGACGATCCAGCTGAGTGTAAGCTGCCTTATTTACGACAATTTTTACGTGCTGAAAGATGGAAGATGATTCAGCAACACAGATAGAGTCATTCAGGCCCTGGATGTTCAAAATTTAAGATTCAAACTAGCATGGTAATACCATTTTCTCTTTTTGCCAGTGTCCTGTGCTTCCCTGCATGAGTTTATAATATAATAGTTAATAAATAAATTATAAAAAAGGAGAAAATGGTTAGTAAGAAGTTCAAATTCTATAGTAAAAACTCTAAAAAGAAAATAAATAAATAAACAAAGAAAATTCATTACATGAAAAATAATAATAAAAATAAAAAACAGGGTATAAGGATAGAATATGTAAATTTGTCTCATTAAAGACTAGGAAAGAAGAAAAACAAAGTTATATAAAATCTACGACTGTTAACAAGCAAAACTTTAATTACAGACTTCCGAAACGCCTTTGGCTTTTAGGATACAAATGCGAAAGGACAAAATAAATGAAACCGTAAAAAAATACGCCACTGCTAACAACACTAGAGTAGTAAATAAAGTGTTCCTTCAAGCCCACAAAGAAATACCGCCAGCTCCGCCCCCTTCCTTTGAGGGCTTACCCTTAAAGCCGCCAAAGATGACCCCTCTTTTCGCCGGCTACTCCCCCTTTCTTTGTGCGCTAACCCTTAAAGCCGCCGAAAATGACCCCTCCTTTTGGCGTCCTAGCATGTCGCCAGCCTCTGTGCCGGTGGTCGCACCCCTTTCCTTTGTGGTCTTACCCTTAAAGCCGCCGAAGATGACCCCTCCTTTTTGGCCTCACCTAATGTCACCAGGTTTTGTGCCGCTGGTCACACCCCCCTCTCCTTTGCTGTCTAACCCGTACGCTGTCTACACCCTCCCCTCTTTGAGTGTGCTGGTCTGAAGGGCTCCCTGTAGAGTAGTGGAGGAACGCTGGCCACAACCCTCATATGTTTGCTGTAGAGGAGTGTGGGTAATAGGGTATTGTTCCCGCACGCAGGCCACTACCATCCCTCTCTTACGGCCTGACTTATACTGCTAACGTCATGGCATTGCGCCTCTGAAGGGCTGGAGGTGAACACTCGATCGAAGTATCCCCGCCGCGTATAATTAATTAAACGCTGCTCCTCGATCGATGAATACGATTAAGTATTTTTGATTGATTAATGTAATTCATTGTGTATGAATTGACTCGCGCGCACCTGGTTGCCATCGTATATATGTGTGCGTGGGTGTTAAGGTGATTATTACATGTGTATAATTATTACGACTAATAACATTTGTTTAATTCTACTTTTGAGGGAAAATATATTTTGGGTTTATAAGAATATTACAACACTTAGATGAATACATGGCTGAAAGGACAGAGTTGCCGTAACGAGACGTTAACGCGTCATAATTTCGGTGAAAGCCCGCGCGCAACCCTTCCTCTATGCAGCGTCTGACGCGAGTGACCGGACCCTTAGCAAGTGCAGGGAGCAAGTTAGCATTCACCCCCTCCATCCCTACCGATCGGTAAAGCTCGCCTCCTCCAGCGAGCGTGCCACCTAGTGAGAGGTTGGAAAGCTGGCTCTTCCACTGAACGCCAAAGAGGGCAGTAGTAGAGCATTTTAAAGTTTAACGAATGCACGGCGGCGGCCATGTTGACTCCAAGGAAAGCTAGCATAAATCATTTGAAATGTCCGATAAGGAACTTCACGTTTCAAGATATTTTTCCAGGGTTTATTTACACATAGGGGGCGGCTCTGAAAAATAAATAGGTTAACTTATAGCCGAATATTATATATGTTATTAAAAATAAATGATGGCTGTTAATATTATAGCTGAATATTACCTATGTTATTAAAACTAAATAAATACGGTTAACTTATAGCTGAATATTATATATGTTATTAAAAATAAATGATTGCGGTTAACATTATAGCTGAATATTACATATGTTATTAAAATAATAAATAAATACGGTTAACATTATAGTTAAATATTACATATGTTATTAAAAATAAATGATGGCTGTTAACATTATAGCTGAATATTACCTATGTTATTAAAAATAAATAAATACGGTTAACATTATAGTTAAATATTACATACGTTATTAAAAATAAATAAATATGGTTAACAGTATAGTTAAATATTACATACGTTATTAAAAATAAATAATGGTCTCGCTGATCGATGAATACAATTAAATATTTTTATTAATTAATGTAAATAAGTGTATATGAATTGACTTGCGCATTTGGTTGCCGTCGTATGTGTTCGGGTGTTAAGGCGATTATAACGCGTGTATAACTATTACGACTAATAACATTTGTTTAATTCTAAATAAATAATGAAATATGGAGACTATCCTAAACAAGACACATTCCTAAAAAAACCCAACCGCTGGGGAAATAACCTTTTAAGAATACAATAGATGTCCATCATGTCGTTAATGGTCAGCTTGAAAGGGTTCCTACTTACTCTGCGCAGAATTCCCCATACAAACAGGGAAAATCCTAAGCCTGGCAATTATAAGCTTGCTACAGCATTTTTTTCCTCCAATAAGTAATTTAAATTCTACATGAAGATTATTAATGATTAAGTTTCATAGTATACTACCGCTTATTTCTTTTAATAAAATATTGAATATGACTCTCCCGTCAGGAAAATTAAACGGAGAGAAGCGGTATTTTATTTTTATTGTTCTTTTTACGCTGAAATTATAATTAAACACATAGTGTATAGATTCTGTAGAAGTCTAAGTAAACATTCGTAACTATTGCAATTATCTCAAAGTATTATTCCCTTCTCAGAGGCAATCAAGCTTTATTATTATTATTATTATTATTATTATTATTATTATTATTATTATTATTATTATTATTATCATCGTTAAGAAAGCTTATCCATTTAAACAGATCGACGTTACACCAGCCATATCTAAAAAAATGATTTCATCCCCATCATTCGAATGTATACATATCATAATTCTATGAGAGATAACGTGTCTATTCACGTTCGAGAGGTCGCGACAGGATAGGTGATTTCCTGTGCAAAGCAAGTCCTCCCATTAAGAGCTTTATAATATTTTCCTACGAGGTATAATGTATAGGTCCTGTCCGTAAACATTCCTTACATGTAGAATTATTATTATACCCGTAACAAAAACGAAAATTATTCGTGTAATAGACTTTTGATTGTTTAGATATGTAGCGTCTAAAGTGGACCAGAGGGAAGTCGAACTCTGAACTCAAACAAATAAATACACGGGCTTTCAAAACATGCATTATTTCATTATTTGGAAATTTAATATTAATTTTAATTATTATCCAATTATGGCGAGCTGTAGTACGAGAAAGTACTTATTAAGGATTACATACTAAAAAGGAAGTTTACCTTTTAACGCCCTTCAAGTCCCTCTTCTTAATACAACCGTACTTCTTAGTAAACATAGGACGAAAACGTTTTTAAACACCCCTCCCTTCGAGAGATATTTTGAATATTCCATCAGAGAGATCGAACCATATTTGTTTACAAGCTTTTCCTTCGCCGGAGATCTTCGAAAAATTCGACGAGTTATTCAGTTGCACACCCATTGCAAAAATATTTTGTATACCCTTTGAAGACTGTATACCTGGCTGGGGTCTTGGAAAATCTTCCGGCGACCGGCTACCGCCATATAGAACATTTAGGACCATGTCGAACATCTCATTAAGGAATCTATTGTGCTTTAAAATGATTTCTCTTCCCCTGAAAACCCCGTAACTATCGGAAAAATCCCTCTCATTCAGACGACTGTGTAAATATCGTATCGTAATTGTTTGCCCGATATCGACAATTAAACTCATTTTTATGGAATACTAGACAAATAAATATGATTTGTAGAGGGTGATATGAAGAGTATGGCATTTTAGAATTAAAATGGGAGAAAGAATTCAAATTAAGCCATCGAATGTATCTGATAGATTTTCTTAATTGGTCTTTGAAGCTAGCCTGTTTTACGGTATACTTCATAGATGAATGAAATATTTGATGTATTACAGTCTTATTTAACATGGGTAAAAGGTGTTTAAAGTCTGTTTTGATAAAAATTACATCGTGGTAACGTGTGAGGTTTGAACTGGAGAGGTCACCGGTTCGATTCCCGGTGACCGCCCTGTCTGACTTTAGAACCTGCATGGAGGTCTACGAATACATAGTCTGCCCATTAACGATTTTTATAAACAAGGGTGTAGCCTTACAAGGAAAATTATATCAACAGAAACAATACCTTCTTTTTCGTAATTTTCACTCTAAAATTATTACTAAATAATACCTTGGTGCTAGCCTCAGCGTCGCCATTCACATTCATATCATGTTAGAATAATACTTTGATTGCAGACACATGATTCAAATTTAATACTTGGGCGATTATTTTGGTAATACATAGATATAGTGCAAGACATTAACGGTCTTTATAAGCAAGGGCTCAGTCGTAACGTCTGTGACTTGCATTCGAGGTCGGTGGCGTTCGATCCCCAGCAGCTGACGCTCCTGACCCTTGGATTTCTCGGTTTCCCTGGTTGCTAGGCGAATGCTGTGAAGGTTCATTACAACCGCGAATTGTTTCCTCCACACTGTTTCACCAATATTCTCCTTTTACTCAGGCTTTGATCTCTCCGGCTCTGACTGGTAATATTTACTACTGAACGTCGGCACTCATGTGATACAGATGCTTTAGGAATAAAGAAACGTATATGCATGTAGCTAAAAGGACAGGGATGTCGTAGTGTTTAAAACACCCTCGAGGTAAAATACAGGGAATACCTCAAAACACGCATCCCGAGAAGTTAAGTGTAAATGTCCTGTATATAGAGTGCTATCGTTAAACAGACGCAGGAGGAAGGGAAAGCCATTCGAGTGCACCGTTTATACTTCTACTTTTGATGTGACAGCATATAAAGCTAGTAATTCCACGTTCTTAAATGCCAGTCCATTAACGATTTTTTATAAACAATGGTGTAACCTTACAAGGAAAATTATATCAACAGAAACAATACCTTCCTTTTCGTTATTTTCACTTTAAAATTATTAAATAATGCGTGTGTGACGGACACTTTAAATATAATACTAGCGCGAATATTTATGTTTTTGGGTGATAATAAACATTGAATTTAAGCGAAAATATAAAAATAATGTATATGTTTTTTATTTTCTAGCGTCATATCCAGAAGCATTTCTCTTACGGAGAGGTGGCGTGATTGAGGGATTTCCCAGCGTCATGTTTAAACGTGTTTTATGAAATATCCCTGTGCGAGACTAGCATTCCCTCTCCTTCTGCTCGATGGGTTGGAGTAGCCAATCAAAATCGCTGTATTATATACCATCACACCTCTCACCCCCTTCAGCTTTTATGGTGGAAATTATATAAAAGCAGCAGCTTCTTCGACGATTTTCACTGTATTGTGAGAACACAGCGATCTAAGCACTCTTCAAGCCTTTACTTCACGTCTTGAAATTTCATCGAACATCATGTCTGGTAAGTTGTAACACCAACTAATTGTCATTAAAAGGTTAACTTATTACTCAGTACATTTAACATATATTTGCATTCTTGTTTTTAATGTCGGACACTTATATGTAAATAGCTGAGCATTCTAAAAGTTAATAGCTAGACTGTGAATTTTCTGAAATGTGAACAGTTTAGTTAAGTATTCATTTTAGGCAAGCTTATTCTACATTTAATAGCTAACTGCGCGAATTCATTTTCTCATAAAATGTGAACAGTTTAGTTAAGTATTCATCTTGTTGAGTAATTATTATTCCAGATGTTTAAATACAGGAATTCGCAGAGTGAATTATATTCCTTTTGGAGAAAGTACAATTATTTGAATACTTTATTAACGTTTTTGCTTTAGAATATTACAAAAAGTCAGTTGCGCGAATCATTCGCTCTAACAAAGTAAATGTTTATATTATATTAAAACATTTAAATCGAAAAATACAGTACTTAATGAACTTCATTAGTGAATCAGAACCTCAATTATATTTACACATATTATCATTTTTATTATTATTATTATATCATACAGAAAATAGTTAATAATTTTGTAACTTTCAAATAAATGAAATTTTGTTTTGTAATACATTCTCTAATAAAGAATAAGTTTTTTCTGTTCCTAATGCAGAAAGTTTGGCATCTCAACTTAACACATTGGCTGGGGGTAGCATTTTCCCGGTCGTTCAAAGACTACAAGATCTTCAGCCTGAGGAGCCTTATAATATAAAAGCCTTAAGAAAAATTGATACGAGATACGGTGCTAGAGTGGTTGCAGTTTTAGGTGATAAGCAGGTTTTTCTCCCGACAAGATATTCAACCCTAACAAGCCAACAGTTGGGGGAAATGCCAGGGAAGTTCCAAATGGTATATCATGGATTAGGACCAGCCGGCAAGTTTAAGACATGTAAATTGTCTTTTCTTCCTGTTAAGGTTTGTGAAAATAATTCAGCTATCCTTTCAAAGTTTCATTTAGAGTTACAATCGTTGAGTTTATAAATTCACACCTGACTAGGATAACATTTGCCTAAAGTATACATCACTGTGTAAATAACGCCTAGGATGTAGTCTGGGCGAGGACACGTAGAAAGAAGTTTAATAGTCTATTCACTGATTCTTTACCTCAAAGCAGATACCTCCAACAAGTTGCAAATAATTTTGTGTAGGATAACATTTGTCAAAAGTATGCATCACTGTATTAAAACAAATATGTATAAATAACGACTAGATTGTAATCTGAATGAGTTCGTGCAGAAAGACGTTTAATACCCCCTTCAATGATTCTTCACCTCGAAGTATATACCTACAACAAGCTGCAAATAATGTGAATGTTTGTTACAGGAATGCACAGATGAATGTAAATGAAGAGGAAGAACGAGATAGCTTAAAACAACATAAACAGAAATGTGATAGGAACATTCTCATCACCTCCCAGTGATCTTATTCAATGAAGAATTGCAGCACTGTGCAGCGTGGAGCATACAAGGAAAAACATTCGCGTGTGTAGAATATAGCAATAATATATAAATTATGTACTCATTATTACTGCTATACCTGCCAATACCATTCATTTCATAAATAATTTCATAATTGTTTAAAGGAGTATGCAATATCTTAAAACATTGATGCTACATGAAATCTAAACAAAAAGATTATTGAACTATTACTGAAAGAGACTTGAATAAATGGGAATCTAGAAGCCAGAACCATCTTAATATTGGACTGTGTGATATGAGGTGTATAATAAGATTAATAAAAAAATGATGACTATGTAATATAAACAACATTTATTTTTATAAACATTATCATATTACATTCCTTCACAAAAACCCCATACATATTTCCTAAAGACAGAGGTGATAGTCTAAACCTTCTAAACAATCAGTTATATAACCATATACATCACAGAGAAAGAGACCTGCATTATCCGTAAAAAATTAAACATCTCAACAATGTCTGCATGATGTATTTTATAAGTACAAGTTCTTGATATTTCAAAGTTCCTGTTAACCATCGTCGAAATTGATTAACACAATTTCTCGATCTTGTCAGGCTATAACTTTACAAGCTTTCAGCTTACTTATAATTTCCTCAATCTCTTGTGTGTGACCATTATTACCAGCGTCCCTCGATGCAATTAGTAACCTCAATATATTTACTAGTCTATTCGGATTTTCAAGCGTAGATATCACTGAATCATCATCATATGAAGACTTCATATTCTCGCGACTTCCACTGTATCCAGATTCCTCACCACCAGTAGACTCGAGTGAAGGATAGAGATCCGATCCGGTATATCTTGCTCTATGAAGCTTAAGTCCTGACAAAGAACGATTCTTAAAAATCCGACCGCATATACAGCATTTAATTACACGTTTTCTTCCATGTGTAATGTATGAAAAATTGAGTTTCTCATATGTTGATTGCACAGATCTTCTCCGGTAATAGCTCATGCCAGAACTCTAAAAAGAAATTAAATGAATACGTAAATACTAACGCTCGAAGGAATTAAAAGTGAATGTATGAATTCATAACACGCAACTATGTATATATCTCGAATGAGCACAGCGTAGGGAACCTCGATCTATGCATAGCAGCGGGAAAGGATACTCTCCTAAAACATTACTCATCTTGACAGCAATTATTCACGGAGCCGGTAGACGCCAGGTTGGATGGAACAGACTCCAAGTTCAAATCTTTAAAGGGTAGGAGCCACCGCAGTTTGCCTGTCATGTCTTCTGAACCGTCCTAACAGCGTAACATCACGTTACATCATGTAACCAGAAGATTGCAAGTGCGAGCATGGGAAAAGGCTGTTCTCTGGAAACATACGTGGAAAATGATGCTCTCTGGAAACACTCACCATCCGCACAACGGACTGTCCCTAACATTTCCAGATCTACGCTGGATGTCTCTAACGATTCCAGATCTCAGATCGTTCCAGCTAGTTGCGCGCTTCTACCATCTTCATGTCAACGATCTGTTACCTTCTAAAGTAAAGTTTGGTGGTTGGTTTAGATCTGTACAACCTGCATTCGCTGGTTGTCCCTAACGTTTCCAGATCTCGGATCGTTCCAACTGGTCGCGTGTCTCTACCATCTTCACGTAACGATCTGTTACCTTCTAAAGTAAAGTTTGGTGGTTGGTTTAGATCTCTACAGTTTGCATTGCGCTGGATGTCCCTAACGTTTCCAGATCTCGGATCGTTCCAGCTAGTTGCGCGCTTCTATCATCTGCACGCCAACGATCTGTTACCTTCTAGAGAAAAGTTTGGTGTTTGGTTTATATCTGTACAGTTTACATTGCGCTGGATGTCCCTAACGTTTCCAGATCTCGGATCGTTCCAGCTAGTTGCGCACTTCTACCATCTGCACGCCAACGATCTGTTACCTTCTAAAGAAACGTTTGGTGGTTGGTTTAGATCTGTACAGTTTACATTGCGCTGGATGTCCCTAACGTTTCCAGATCTCGGATCGTTCCAGCTACTTGCGCACTTCTACCATCTTTATGTCAACGATCTGTTACCTTCTAAAGTAAAGTTTGGTGGTTAGTTTACATCTGTACACCTTGCTTTGCGCTGGATGTCCCTAACGTTTCCAGATCTCAGATCGTTCCAGCTAGTTGCGCGCTTCTACCATCTGCACGCCAACGATCTGTAACCTTCTAAAGAAAAGTTTGGTGGTTGGTTTAGATCAGTACAGTTTACATTGCGCTGGATGTCCCTAACGTTTCCAGATCTCGGAACGTTCCAGCTAGTTACGCGCTTCTGCCATCCTCAGGTCAACGATCTTTTACCTTCTAATGTAAAGTTCGGTGTTTGGTTTAGATCTGTAGAGTTTGCATTTCGCTGGTTGTCCCTAACGTTTCCAGATCTCGGATCGTTCCAACTGGTCGCGTGTCTCTACCATCTTCACGTAACGATCTGTTACCTTCTAAAGTAAAGTTTGGTGGTTGGTTTAGATCTCTACAGTTTGCATTGCGCTGGATGTCCCTAACGTTTCCAGATCTCGGATCGTTCCAGCTAGTTGCGCGCTTCTATCATCTGCACGCCAACGATCTGTTACCTTCTAGAGAAAAGTTTGGTGTTTGGTTTATATCTGTACAGTTTACATTGCGCTGGATGTCCCTAACGTTTCCAGATCTCGGATCGTTCCAGCTAGTTGCGCACTTCTACCATCTGCACGCCAACGATCTGTTACCTTCTAAAGAAACGTTTGGTGGTTGGTTTAGATCTGTACAGTTTACATTGCGCTGGATGTCCCTAACGTTTCCAGATCTCGGATCGTTCCAGCTACTTGCGCACTTCTACCATCTTTATGTCAACGATCTGTTACCTTCTAAAGTAAAGTTTGGTGGTTAGTTTACATCTGTACACCTTGCTTTGCGCTGGATGTCCCTAACGTTTCCAGATCTCAGATCGTTCCAGCTAGTTGCGCGCTTCTACCATCTGCACGCCAACGATCTGTAACCTTCTAAAGAAAAGTTTGGTGGTTGGTTTAGATCAGTACAGTTTACATTGCGCTGGATGTCCCTAACGTTTCCAGATCTCGGAACGTTCCAGCTAGTTACGCGCTTCTGCCATCCTCAGGTCAACGATCTTTTACCTTCTAATGTAAAGTTCGGTGTTTGGTTTAGATCTGTAGAGTTTGCATTTCGCTGGATGTCCCAAACGTTTCCAGATCTCTGACCGTTCCAGCTAGTTGCGCGTCTCTACCATCTTCATATCAACGATCTGTAACCTTCTAAAGTAAAGTTTGGTGGTTCGTTTAGATCTGTACAGCGTGCATTGCGCTGGATGTCCCTAACGTTTTCAGATCTCGGATCGTTCCAGCTAGTTGCGCGCTTCTACCATCTTCACGTCAACGATCTGTTACCTCCTACAGTAAAGTTTGGTGGTTTGTTTAGATCCGTACAGCTTTCATTGAGCTGGATGTCCTAACGTTTCCAGATCTCGGAACGTTCCAGCTAGTTGCGCGCTTCTACTATCTTCATGTCAACGATCTGTTAACTTCTAAAGTAAAGTTTGGTGGTTGGTTTAGATCTGTACAGTTTGCATTGAGCTGGATGTCCTAACGTTTCCAGATCTCGGAACGTTCCAGCTAGTTGCGCGCTTCTACTATCTTCATGTCAACGATCTGTTAACTTCTAAAGTAAAGTTTGGTGGTTGGTTTAGATCTGTACAGTTTGCATTGCGCTGGATGTCCCTAACGTTTCCAGATCTCGGAACGTTCCAGCTACTTACGCGCTTCTGCCATCTTCAGGTCAACGACCTTTTACCTTCTAATATAAAGTTCGGTGGTTGGTTTAGATCTGTAGAGTTTGCATTTCGCTGGATGTCCCTAACGTTTCCAGATCTCGGATCGTTCCAGCTAGTTGCGCGTCTCTACCATCTTCATGTCAACGATCTGTTACCTTCTAAAGTAAAATTTGGTGGTTTGTTTAGATCTGTACAGCTTGCATTGCGCCGGATGTCCCTAACGTTTCCAGATCTCGGATCGTTCCAGCTAGTTGCGCGCTTCTAAAATCTTCACGTCAACGATCTGTTACCTCCTAAAGTAGAGTTTGGTGGTTGGTTTAGATCTGTACAGCTTGCATTGAACTGGATGTACCTAACGTTTCCAGATCTCGGATCGTTCCAGCTAGTTGCGCGCTTCTACCATCTTCACGTCAACGATCTGTTACCTCCTAAAGTAAAGTTTGGTGGTTGGTTTAGATTTGTGCAGCTTGCATTGCGCCGGATGTCCCTAACGTTTCCAGATCTCGGATCGTTCCAGCTAGTTGCGCGCTTCTAAAATCTTCACGTCAACGATCTGTTACCTCCTAAAGTAAAGTTTGGTGGTTGGTTTAGATCTGTACAGCTTGCATTGAGCTGGATGTACCTAACGTTTCCAGATCTCGGATCGTTCCAGCTAGTTGCGCGCTTCTACCATCTTCATGTCAACGATCTGTTACCTTCTAAATTAAAGTTTGGTGGTTGGTTTACATCTGTACAGCTTGCATTGCGCTGTGTGTCCCTAACGTTTCCAGATCTCGGAACGTTCCAGCTAGTTGTGCGCTTCTACCATATTCATGCCAACCATCTGTTACTCTGAATTAAAGTTTGGTTGTTGGTTTAGATCTGTACAGGTTGCATTGCGCTGGATGTCCCTAACACCCCCAGCTCCTGAATTGTTCCAACTAGTTGCGCGCTTCTACCATCTTCACGTCAACGATCTGTTACCTTCTAACGGAAAGTTTGGCGGTCTCTTTAGATCTGTATAGGTTGCATTGGGTGTCCCAAACGTTTCCAGATCTCGGAACGTTCCAACTCGTGCCGCGTCTCTGTCACCTGTATGTTGATGATCAGAGGCATTCTAAATGTTGTTACGTAGCCTGACGACGCAGTAACGTCGTGTGACGGTGTTTTAACGTCGTGTGACGACGTTGTCATGTCATGTGACGGCGTTGTAACGTAGCGTGACCACGTTGTCATGCATTGCGACGACGTAGTAACGTCGTGTGACGGCGTTGTAACGTCGTGTGACGGCGTTTTAACGTCGTGTGACGACGTTGTCACGCAGCGTGACGACATAGTAACGTCGTGTGACGGTGTTGTAACGTCGTGTGACGGCGTTTTAATGTCGTGTAACGACGTTGTCGCGCAGCGTGACGACATAGTAACGTCGTGTGACGACGTTGTCACGCAGCGTGATGATGTAGTAACGTCGTGTGACGGCGTAGTAACGTCGTGTGACGACGTTGTCACGTAGGGTGACGACGTTGTCACGTAGGGTGACGACGTGTGACAGTCAAAGGGAAGGGGGGCATGGCCTCTACCTTTCACGGATAAAAAAATTCCCAGGTGGTAGTTGAAGCAATCTATGGCTCCTCTCGAGGACTACAGACTTACACATCTCCTGAGAGGTCCAGGATTCCGAGCCACACTCATTCCATGGATGAAAGCTACAGAGAGCATCTGGTTATGCCGAGAGTCTCTCTCCGCTAGTTTCAACCCTGAAACAACCAAGAGGATGAAAAAAGTAAAATGAGGATGGAGGTGAAACGATGAGACGAAAACTTCAGAGGTGGAACGATCCTTCACAGCATTCGTCTAGTGAGCGGAATACCTTGAAGATAAAACCTCTGGGAATCAGGAGGGTGTGGGTTACTGGGATTGAACCCTCGATCCGAATACAAGTCACAGACTTACCACCTGAGCCATTCCACTCGATTAATTAGAGTGTTACACACAAATGACCTTAGCTGTGTGTCGTCGTCCGTGGTGTAGTGGTTACCATGCTAGCCTCTAGTTCCCGAGGTCGCGGGTTCAAGCCCGACGGAGGGCGATGGATTTTTCGGGCGTAAAAGTCCTTAGCATGGTTCCTTCGGAAGGGAAGTAAAGCCTGTTGTCCCGTGTCGTAGATTTACGGCACGTAAAGAACCTCAAGCCTGATAGAGGTCTCTGAGCAAAATTACCAGTCTTTCACGCCAATAGAATTTCTCAAGCAAAACCGTGAACAAATTAGTTGATTGTCGGATACATGCATCTGAAGTCGCGAACTCGCTATTGTAAGCCTATGTAAGAAGCATTATCCGGTAAATGTTGCATGTCATGCGTTCCTTGAAGAGAATCCTCGATAAAATTATCATAACTTTAAGAGCACCCTAAATTGCCTACAATTTTTCTTTTCGAAATGTAATTTTGGAACCTCTACTGAATCTAAACAAGCGGATAGGATACATAGCGTGTCTTAAAGAGAATGTTCCTGTCTAAGGCAGTGTTTAGATGTGATGTGTTCTTGTTATGGTTGTAAATAAATATCTACATTAAAGCCTGTCATTCCGATCTGATTATCTGTTCTGATAAGCACATGACCGTATGTCTTCCTGCATGTTCGAGTACTTAGAGAGTCGGTCAGAGGTGTTTATGTGTGATTGCATGTATTCATAGATCTTCGTATAGCTTCGCGTGCTTAGAGTGAGTGAGCAAAGTATTGCAACGATAATGTACTATTCGGTGGTGTTCGGACGTCTCCGTACAGGTTCGGATGCTTAGAGTAAGTGTAAAGTATTGTGAAGATGTATGCATTGTTCGGGTATAATCGCGCAGATTCGGGTGCTTAACTCGTGAGGTTAACCGAGGAAGGGATAAGTATCCTTTTGAGCAGGCATTCACCATGCGCAACGAAAGCTAGAAGCAAAAAAGATGTGAACAAAATGAAAGATGCAAATTATATAGAATGAAAGGAAATCGTGGTAGCATACACCACTCAGACATTCGCCGCAGACCAGGGAAAACCACGAAAAAATCAAAGGTCTGAGCGACTGGCCGACGGTAATCCAAACAGAGCGCCTTAGAAGCACGTGTTAAAGATGCGAATTAAATAAAATGAAAACGCTCAGACATTCGCCTGCAGACCACGGAAAACCACGAAAAATCAAAGGTCTGAGATACTGGCCGACGGTAATCCAAACAGAGCGCCTTAGAAGCACGTGTTAACGATGTGAATGAAATAAAATGAAAATATAGCAGCATACGCCACTCAGGCATACGCCACTAAGGCATTCGCCTGCAGACAAGGGAAAACTACGAAAAAATCTCAGGTCTGAGCGAGTGGCCGACGGTAATCCAAACACAGGGCCTTAGAAGCACGTGTTAAAGATGTGAATGAAATAAAATGAAAACGTAGCAGCATACGGTACTCAGGCATTCACCTGCAGAACAGGGAAAACCACAAAAAATCAAAGGTCTGAGCTACTGGCCGACGGTAATTCAAAAAGAGCGCCTTAGAAGCACGTGTTAAAGATGCAATTGAAATAAAATGAAAACGTGGTAGCATACGGTACTCAGGCATTGGCCTGCAGAACAGGGAAAACCACGAAAAATCAAAGGTCTGAGCTACTGTCCGACGGTAATCCAAACAGAGGGCCTTAGATTGCACGTGTTAAAGATGCAAATGAAATAAAATGAAAACGTAGCAGCGTACGCCACTCAGGCATACGCTACTCAGGCATTCACCTTCAGACCAGGGAAAACCACGAAAAATCTCAGGTATCCGTATATGCTGTCACATCAAAAACCGAAATATAAACGGTGCACTCGAATGGCTTTCCCTTCCTCCTGCGTCTGTTTAACGATAGCACGCTATATACAGGACATTTACACTTAACTTCTCGGGATGCGTGTTTTGAGGTATTCCCTGTATTTTACCTCGAGGGTGTTTTAAACACTACGACATCCCTGTCCTTTTAGCTACATACGTATACGTTTCTTTATTCATAAAGCATCTGTATCACATGAGTGCCGACGTTCAGTAGTAAATATTACCAGTCAGAGCCGGAGAGATGAAAGCCTGAGTAAAGGGAGAATATCGGTGAAACGGTGCGGAGGAAACAATTCGCGGTTGTAATGAACCTTCATAGCATTCGCCTAGCAACCAGGGAAACCAAGAAATCCAAGGGTCAGGAGCGTCAGCTGCTGGGGATCGAACCCCACCGACCTCGAATGCAAGTCACAGACGTTACGACTGAGCCCTTGCTTATAAAGACCGTTAATGTCTTGCACTATATCTATGTATTACCAAAATAATCGCCCAAGTATTAAATTTGAATCATGTGTCTGCAATCAAAGTATTATTCTAACATGATATGAATGTGAATGGCGACGCTGAGGCTAGCACCAAGGTATTATTTAGTAATAATTTTAGAGTGAAAATAACGAAAAAGAAGATATTGTTTCTGTTGATATAATTTTCCTTGTAAGGCTACACCCTCGTTTATAAAAATCGTTAATGGGCAGACTATGTATTCGTAGACATCCATGCAGGTTCTAAAGTCAGACAGGGCGGTCACCGGGAATCGAACCGGTGACCTCTCCAGTTCAAACCTCACACGTTACCATGATGTAATTTTTATCAAAACAGACTTTAAACACCTTTTACCCATGTTAAATAAGACTGTTATTCATCAAATATTTCATTCATCTATAAAGTAGACCTAAAACATGCTAGGTTTAAAGACCAATTAAGAAAATCTATCAGATACATTCGATGGCTTAATTTGAATTCTTTCTCCCATTTTAATTCTAAAATGCCATACTCTTCATATTACCCTCCACAAATCATATTTATTTGTCTAGCATTCCATAAAAATAAGTTTAATTGTCGATATCACGCAAACAATTAAGATATGATATTTACACAGTCGTCTGTATGAGAGGGATTTTTTCCGATAGTTACGGGGTTTTCAGGGGAAGAGAAATCATTTTAAAGCACAATAGATTCCTTAATGAGATGTTCGACGTGGTCCTAAATGTTCTATATGGCGGTAGCCGGTCGCCGGAAGATTTTTCCAAGACCCCAGCCAGGTATACAGTCTTCAAAGGGTATACAAAATATTTTTGAAAGGGGTGTGCAACTGAATAACTCGTCGAATTTTTCGAAGATCTCCAGTGAAGGAAAAGCTTTTAAACAAATATGGTTCGATCTCTCTGCTGGAATATTCAAAACATCTCTCGAAGGGAGGGGTGTTTAAAAACGTTCTCGTCCTATGTTTACTAAGAGAATAATGCATGTTTTGAAAGCCCGTGTATTTATTGGTTTGAGTTCAGAGTTCGATTTCCCTCTGGTCCACATATCTAAACAATCAAAAGTCTATTACACGAATAATTTTCGTTTTTGTTACGGCTATAATAATAATTCTACATGTAAGGAATGTTTACGTACAGGACCTATACATCATACCTCGTAGGAAAATATTATAAAGCTCATAATGGGAGGACTTGCTTTGCACAGTAAATCACCTATCCTGTCGCGACCTCTCGAACGTGAATAGACACGTTATCTCTCATAGAATTATGATATGTATACATTCGAATGATGGGGATGAAATCATTTTTTGAGATAAGGCTGGTGAAACGTCGATCTGCTTAAATGGGATAAGCTTTCTTAACGATGATAATAAAAATAATAATAATAATAATTATAATAATAATAACTTGATTGCCTCTGAGAAGGAAATAATACTTGGAGATAGTTGCAATAGTTACGAATGTTTGCTTAGACTTCTACAGAATCTATACACTATGTGTTTAATTATAATTTCAGCGTAAAAAGAAAATATCGCTTCTCTCCGTTTAATTTTCCTGTTGGGAGAGTCATATTCAATATTTTATTAAAAGAAATAAGCGGTAGTATACTATGAAACTTAATAATTAATAATCTTCATGTAGAATTTAAATTACTTGTTGGAGGAAAAATAATGCTGTAGCAAGCTTATAATTGCCAGGCTTAGGATTTTCGCCTGTTTGTATGGGGAATTCTGCGCAGAGTAAGTAGGAACCCCTTCAAGCTGACCATTAGCGATATGATAGACATCTATTGTATTCTTAAAACGTTATTTCCCCAGCGGGTCGGGGTTTTTTCGTCAAGGGTGTACAAACTTTCCTTTACATGGACTGTCTTTATAAAAGATGTCGATTGAGAGATATCGTAATTTTTATGCTTGCGTACGTGTGATACTTTATCAACGTCTGTTTTGAGCTCCCTTACTGGAAGAAATGCATGTTTTGTCTGTATTTTATCTTCAGGGGTGTACAGCATATTTCTTTTAAGGAGGGCGTGCAGCTGAATAATTCGTCGAATTTCTCGAAGACCGCTACGTCTTCGCGATAATTTTATTATCAAAGCAAATGTTTTATTATTGCTGAGGAGACATAGTGGTTTTATAATTTTAACCTTAGGAATTCCCTGCGTCTGTGTATAAGTCTGGACCGTACCCTTGCATATGACGTGATGGAAATCCCGGGTCATTAAGTAGCAGGTACAAATGATCTCGGAACTGGCAGAAGAAAAAATCCCCGGCGTTCCTGGTTTAACCGCTTCTAAGAATGTACAAATTCTGTTTTGCAAGGTATATGCAACTGAATAACTAGTCGATTTTCTCGAAGACCGCTACGTCTTTAGAAGGAATATTTAAAACGAGTATCAAATTTATATTTGAGGTCTTCGTATTGACGCGAGTTCTCTGCTCGCGTATTCAAAAAATATCTTTCGTAGGGAAATGTTTATAAGTCCTCTCTCCAAGTTATTAAATCGTCTCGCAATACTTATATATTTACTAAGAAAGGTATGCCTGTTTTGGATGCTATGTAGAGAGAGAGAGTTTGTGAGAGAGCGCTTGCGTGTTGGACACAATGTCTGTTTGAAAGTCGCTGCTCTGTGTTTTTCCTCGACTGTCTTTACCTATATACATTTCTATTGAAGCTTATTTGTGAGCATTCGTAACTATTTCAATTATCCCCAAGTATTATTTTATAAACAATACT
Organism: Deroplatys truncata; assembly: GCA_030765065.1. Lineage (NCBI taxonomy): Eukaryota > Metazoa > Arthropoda > Insecta > Mantodea > Mantidae > Deroplatys > Deroplatys truncata. The sequence goes on from CM060990.1 coordinate 424,059,720, forward strand.
TGTATTATTTAACTATAATGTTAATTTACGTTTATTTATTTTTTCATAATCAATTCCACGGAATTATATAACGAGACAACCTGAACGAGCCTCGGATGTTAAACGATGTATTATTTAACTATAATGTTAATTCACGTTTATTTATTTTTTCATAATCAATTCCCCGGAATTATAACGAGACAACATGAACGCACCTCGCATGTTAAACGAGTATTTAACTATAATATTAATTCGCGTTTATTTTATTTTTTTCAGAATAATTTTCCACGGAATTATATGGAGTTAAGATGGCCGCCATGCGCGCCTCAAGCCCCAATATGGGGAACTCCCGGCTTCTACCCAAGACTTTTGAAAATGACCACATGGCGCGCTGTGAGGAAGTACTTTCTTTGATGACCGCACGGCGCGCTGCGTGGCAGCGGGCTCTCGCGTTACAGGACGGAAGAGAGAGGGAATACACGTCAGTTCGACGGTGGAGCGTGCAGGGGATGGATCGCGCGCTCGCTCGTGTTTTTTTTCGTAAAGGATTCTCGTGTTAACGTCTCACTCTAGCTATTTACACCGTCCTTTTCAGTCACGGATTTTTTTATTTCACTTAAGTGATGTAATATTTTTATAAGCCACCCGCTCAAAAGAATAATTAAACATGTATTATTAGACGTAATAATTATATACACCTAATCATTACCTTAACACCTCCATATACGAGAACGACCAGGTGCGCGAGTCAATTCAAATACACTTAATTACATTAATCAATCAAAAAATACTTAATCGTATTCATCGATCGAGGAGCATCGTTTCATTACATCACCCCTTTAGAAGCGCAATGTGCGGATATTAGTAGTAATAAAATACCGATTTTGATTCTTTTATTTTCAAAAATGTTTTATGCATGGACGAACATTACCTAATTGATTGACACAGTTATCTACTCAAATCGATTAGCCGAGCATCGTCGAGAACACCATTCTCCTACCACACCCATCACCAGGGCGAGATTTAGACAGGTCAAAATGAGAGGGAGGTGACGTGGCCAGCGTATGGGAACAATACACACTCTCCCACCTATCCGCAGGGAACCAATCAGACCACCGAGAACCCCATTCCCCTACCCCACCCATCACATTGGCGGGATTTAGACACAGGTCACAGTGAGCGGGAGGGGACGTGGCCAGCGTATGGGAACAATAAACACTCTCCCACCTATCCACAGGGAACCAATCAGACCAGCACGCACACGCAAAGGGAGGTTGGGGATCACAAAGGGGAGGGAGGGGGATGCTCGGGCTAGATCATAATGGAGGGGAGGGGGCGCGTGCCAGGCGGCTTTTCAGGTTAGAGCACACAGGAGGGGGGCGGGGTGGCTACCGGCACGCGACCAGGCGACATGTAAGTCCTCAAAGGGAGGGGGCAGGGTCTGGCGGCACAGAGCCGGGCGACATGTAAGCCCTCAAAGGGAGGGGGCGGGGGCTGGCGGCACAGAGCCGGGTGGCATGTAAGCCCTCAAAGGGAGGGGACGTGGCCTGGTGGCACAGAGCAGGGCGGCATGTAAGCCCTCAGAGAAAGGGGGATGAGCTGGCGGTATTCCTTGTGAGCTTGAAGGCACACTAATTACCTACTCACTAGTACTACTACTTTATTGGTCACCACTACTCCTGCTACGTCAACCGCAAATAACGTTACCACCACTACTACTACCACCACCACCACCTACCTCACCACCACCAGTGCTACTACATCTAACGCTACTACTAATACTGCTACCTTCACCACCATTACCACTGTTACTACCTCTAACACAACTACCGCAGCTGCAACTACCAGTACCACTACAACCAATTCCATCACCAGTACCACCGCTGCTACCACCTCTGTCGTAACTACGGTTACTATTAATACTACTAACTTCACAACCACCACTGCTATCAGCCCTAGATCATTTACCGCCACCACTACTATCATCTCCACCATCAGCAGCACCAGTGCTATCACTTCTATAGCATCTACCGTTGCTATGAATACTACTACATTCATCACCAGTACTGAAACCACTCCTACAGCATTTACAGCTACCACTTCTATTACTACGACTACCGATAAGACCGCCACTACTATTACTACGACATCCATCACCATCACCACCAAAATCACTTCTGCTGTTCCTAGCGCAACTACCATCAATATTGTTCTACTAATACTACCACATTCACTACCATTATCACTACCATCACCTCCAACACAACTAACGTCACAACTACTACCACTACTACTGCTACAACTACTGCTGCTGCTGCTACCCCCACCACCACGAACAATGCTACTATCTCTAGCGCAAGTACCACTACTACTGTTACTACCACCTTTACTGCCACCACCACCACTGCAACTACCTCTAACGCAACAACCACTACTACTATTACCACTACCTCTACCATCATCACTACCTCCGGCAACATCACCACCACTTCTACTGCCTCTAGTGCAACTACCGCTACTACTATCACCTCCACCACCACTTTATCAGTGCTCAAGAGGGAGAAAGTTTGATATTAGGGTCAATAAAGCTTTAAGACGTATTGACAGGTGGATAGTATATAACAAGCTAGAGTTATTACCAGAGAAAACAGAGGCCGTTATCCTGAAGGCCATAGAAAGCTTCAAAGTATCCTTTTTATATTGAGGGAAACCATTCCAATTCCAAAAAGGGCTGAAGTTTTAAGATTCATGAAAATACCACCTTCGGAGAGTATATAGAAATAGTGTCAAAAAAGGCCGAAGAAAAGCATCAGAAGTTGCCAGGATAATGCCAAGTATACGTGGACCGCGATCAATTAAACATAAATGCTATGTGGAGTAGCTTTTTGATTATGTTATATAGTACACCGTTATGATATACTGCTCTAAAGAAAAACAAATATGCAAATGATATGGAGAGATTGCACAGGAAAGTATTATTGAGAATGATTTGTGCTTATAGAACAGTTTCAAATATGACACTACAAATAATAGAAGGGGCCATTCCAATCGACTTATTGGTGAAAGGAAGACAGCTTGCTAGTATTACAAATGCGTATAATTCCATTGAAGGTAAAGAAGACCTGGGGTTCAAAGTATTAATGAATGGCAAGTAAGATGGGGTGAAACCGCTATAGTAGGACAATGGATTAAGCGTATAATTCTTGAGGTCAAATTATGGTTGCGGTTTAAAAATAGCTCAAGTTGATAATTTTCTGTCTCAGGTTTTGACTGAGCTCGGGAGGATAAAGACCTATGCGTTTAAAATGGGGAAGACACATACTACTAGATGCCCTTACTGCAATGCAGAAGATTGATTAGAGCACACTTTCTTTCGATGAACGCGATTGGAGGAGAAGGGAAGCGAAGCATGTACCAAATTAGATGTACTGACAGTAGGAAAGCTGAGTACCACCATGATGTAAAGGGTAAAGGCATGTAATATAGTGAAATATCTAGCTAGGCATATACTGGAAACCAAGGAGAGGGATGAAAGAAGGCAGTAAATTAATGTTAAAATTAACACGTAGTAAACTTGTTAGTGCCATTTTAAAGGCATAAAAGTAGTACTAAGGAAGTGAGATAAGAAAGCTACCATTCTGATGTGGTGCATTATTGCAGTTCCAGTTTGGTGTGCTGTGCGAGTAAGGGTTTTTTAGTTGGTGAGAATCCAAATCGCTTCGCATAATGGCGTCATTATAACATTTGCTCTTTACTGTGAATAAAACATCACCACTGCCACTACATCTACCGCAAACACCGCTACTACTATTACTGCTACCTACATAACCACGATCACTGCAACTATCTTTACCGTAACTGCCGATACCGTTAACGCTACTACTTTCACCAAAGCCACCACTGCTACTACCTATAACGAAAATACCGCTACTACTACTATCACCTCCACCAACACCACTACTACCACCTCTAAACCATATACTGCTATTACTATTACAACCACCACCAGTTGTACCATATTTACCGCAAATATTGCTACTACTGCCAATACTACTACCTCCAAGACAACTACACTGTTACTACTGTAACACAAATACCGCTACTGCTACTGCTAATACTACTGCTGCTACCTCCACTACCACCACCACTGTTATACCTCTAACGCAACTACCGCTACTACTAATACTACCATTTTCAACACAATATATTACCGCCTCTAACGCAAGTACTGCTAGTAATACAACTATTCGTACTACCACCACTTCTACTACTACCTCCACCAACTCCACTATTAGTACCTCTACCGATACCACCACCACGACTACCACTACCTCCAACACTACCACCACAACCGCGAATACATGTACCGCTACTACTAATACCACTACCTTCATTACCATCCCCACTGGTGGTACCTCTAAGAAAAACCCCACTTATACTACTACCTGCACCACGAGGATCTCTACTGCTACTACCTCTACCCCGAATACACTACTACTATTACTACTACCTACACGTCCATCACCACCATCATTACTTCTACCTTTACCGCAAATGCCGCTACTGCTATTAATACCACTACATCCACCACATCCACAGCTGCTACTACCTCTACCGCAAATACCGCTCAAACTATTACTACTACCTCCACCACCACCACCACCACTGACACCGCATCTATTACCTCTACCGCAACTACCGCTGATACTAATACTACTACTACTATAACTACCTCCACCAGAACCACCACCGCTACCAGCTCTATCTAAAATTCAATTAAATTGCGTTTCATTTATGGACGGTCGTTAACTCCTGTAGTCCTTAGCGTCCTATTCTCGTATATTGGGAGTGTGAGTCCAGTAATTTTGCACAGAGGTCCCTTTATTAGACTTGAGGTTCTTTTAAGCGCCGTAAATCTACGACACGGGACCACCAGCTTTACTTCCGTTCTAAAGGAAGCAATGCTAAAGATGTTTACGCCCGAAAACAATCCATCGTCCTCCGCCGGGTTTGAGCCCGCGACCTCTGGAACTAGAGGCTAGCATGGTAACCATTACACCACGAAGGACGACACTACCTCTGCCGCTAGTGCTAATACCACTACCTTCACCAATATCACCACAGCTACTACCTCCACCACAATGACCTCTACTGCTTCTACAACTACTACGACTACTGCATTCACCACAGCTGCCGTTGTTGATACCTGTACCCAAATACAGCTTGTTATCTCTACCGCAGAAAAAGCTACTACTACTACCACTACTACTGCTACCTCCGCCAGAACTACCACTACTATCACCTCTACCGCAAACCGGCTACTACTACTAGTACTACTACAGCTGCTACTACTGCTACCTCCAACACAACTTTCGCTCCTACAACGATTACCCCAAACACCTCTACTACTACTACCTCCACCACTACCACCACCACCACCACCACCACTACCACCACCACCACCACCACCAATGATACCACTACCTCTAACGCAACTACCGCTACTGCTATTAAGATTACATCCACCACCATCACTGCTATTACCTTTACCGCAATCAACCTCAAATACCGTGACTGCTATTACTAATACTTCCCCAGCAACAACACCGCTACTACCTCTACCAGAAATAACGCCGTTACTACAACTACTACTACTACCACCTACACAAAACTTCCGGTACTACTACCTCTACCGCAAATACTGCTGCTACTACTACTACACTTACTACTACTACTACTACTACTACTACTACTACTACTACTACTACTACTACTACTACTACTACTACTACTACTACTACTACTACTAGGGAAAGGGCTTAAATTAGCGCCACAAAAAACTGAGGTAGTGATCCCAGTAGGTAGAAGAACTATCAAAGAGGTAAAAATCAATATTGATGATATATGTATAACATCCAAGAGAAACGTAAGTTACCTTGGTATGCAGATGGGTCATAACCTAAGTGTGTCAATGCATATTCGAAGTGTAACAAAGAAAGCAGAAAAGATCGTGGCAGCTTTAAGCCGATTAATGCCAAATATAGAAGGATCTAGAGCTGATAAAAGACGTAGCTAGGAAACGTAGCGAACTTCATCATTGAGTATGGAGCGAAAATCTGGGCAGATTGGGTAGAATAAAACATATATAGAAAGCTTATAGAAAAACCGCAAAGAAAAATTTCAATAAGAATAGCCAGTGGATATAGAACAATTTCAACAAAAGCAATGCAGATCATTGCGGGAATGATCCCGATACACTTATTGGTTAAAGAAAGAAAGCACACGAGTGGATTAAAAGGGAGCATTAAAAAAGGATAGTAAAAGAACATATATTAAAGGCATGGCAACTAGAATGGGATGCAGAAGGTAAAACAGGTCAATGGACCAAAAGGCTCATACCTGATATTAAAAATGGATAGACAGAAAGCATGGGGAGACGGCGTATTATTTAACTCAATTTTATCAGGGCATGGATTTTTTAGAAGTTTTTTGTTTTCCTGGGTTTAGCCTCAAGTGAAACAGGTTTACACTGTGGAGAGAAAGGTACGCCAGAACGCAATATATTTAAATGTATAAACTGGAAAGAAAAGAGGAAATGTTTAGAAAATAAAATAGGAGAAATTAACAGTAGAAAACATAGTTGCACATATGCTGGAAAACGAAAATAAGTGGAAAGCCATTGCAATATTTATTAAGGAAGTTATACGGGAGAAACATGACTATGATAAACGGATAGTGAATCAAAATAAAGATAATTAAAACTTGATGTTAGTAAACAGGAAAAATGAATACCATAGCGTCATAGTCTCTTGAAGTAATGCTTCCAGCAGTTCCAAGAGACGCAATCACATATGACAGGAAGTAGGGGTTTTTAGTTGGTAAAAACCCAACTCCCACATAGAGTGGTGTCTTTGGAAGATTTTCCCCTACTATAAAAACAACAACAACAACTACTACTACTACTACTACCACTACTACTACGACTACTACTACCTGCACCACAGTCACCACAACCGCTGTTACTATCTCTACCCCATATTCCTCCACTAATGCTACTACTATCTTCACCATAAAAGCTCCTGCTACCGTGTCCAACACAAATGGCGCTACTACTACCACTACTACTACTAATAATAATAATTCTACGTCCAACACTACCACCACTGCTACTCCCTCTACCACAAATACCAATACTACTATTACTACTACCTCCACCACCATCACTGCTACTTTTTCTATCGCATAAACCGCTGCTTTTACTACAACTAGCTCCACCACAGCAACAGCTGCTAATATTTCCCGTGCAATTCCCGCTACTATTAATACTACTATTACTACTACTACTACTACTACTACTACTACTACTACTACTACTACTACTACTACTAATACTACCTTCAGCACCACCACCACCAGCAACAGCTGCTACTGCCTCTGCTGCAAATAACGCTAGTATTACTACTACTACTACCTCCACCAACACCACCCTACTGTTATCACTTCCGCCGCAAATGCCGCATACTACTATTACTACTACTACATCCACCACCACCACTTCCACTACCACTACCACCACCACTGCTACTACCTCTGCCGCAAATACCGCTATTATTACTATCACTATCTCCACCGCAAACACCACCACCATGCTACGACCTCTACCGGAAATATCACAACTACCAGTACTACTACGCCCTCCACCATCACTAATGCTGCTACTACTACTACCAGTACTACCTGCACAACCACTACTGGTACTGTCTCCAACACAACTAGTGCTACCACTAGTACAGCTACTCTCCCTAACGGCACTGATGCTGCTAATACTACTTCTACTTCCACCACCACCATCACCACCACCACTGCTACTACCTTTACCGCAGATGCCGCTGCTGCTATTACTAACCACCAACAACAATGCCACAAACTCTTTTTTAAATAGCCCTACTACTACCACCACTACTACTACTATCTCCACAACCATTTTGTCAGTGCTGAAGACGAATGAGATTTAATACATAGTCAATGAATATCTAAGATGTATTGATAGATCGATGGCATATAACAAGTTAAGGCTAGCACCACAGAAAACGGAAGCAGTCATCCTGGAAGGCCCTAAAAACATCAAAATATCTATTTTATCTTTAGGGAAGCTATTTTAGTCCGAAACAGGATTTTCTTATACTTGGTATAGTGATACATGAAAATACTACCTTCGGTGAGCGTATAAAGACGTGTCCAAATGTCAGAATAAAAGGGATCGCAAGTTGCCAGAATTATGTTTTTTAAGTTCCCTTGGTTACCCCGTTTATCATTACTGTGTTGTATTATCGCAATTACACACACACACACACAAACACTTAAACCCATGGCGGGACTCGAACCCCAAAACCTTCAGCTTCGCGGAGCGCCGAAGCTATACGCTCCAGCGACCACGGCTACGATGACGGCCAGAATAATCACAGTATTGGTGGACCGCGGTCAATTAAACGTAAATGTTATATGGCGTACTGAATTCCATTATGTTATATGCTGCACCGTTACAAAAAGTAATATGCAAAGGAGATGGAGAGGTTGCAAAGGAAGGTATTATTGTGAATCATGAGTACCTATAGAAAAGTTTCAAATACGCCAGTACATGTAATAGCAGGGGTTTTATCCACTCAATTTATTGCGGAAAGAAAGACACATTATTAGTGTTTCAAAGCGTATAATTCCATTGAAGGTAACAAAGAGATCAGAGATAAAATTATTAACAAATGGCAAGCAGAATGGGGTAAACTACTATAGTGCGACAATGGACCAAGCGGATAATTCCAGAGGTGAGATTATGGTTCTGATGTAAACATCGCCGGGCTGATTATTTCCTGGGTCATGTTTATGCTGGCCATGGAAGGTTTAAGAGTTATGCGTTTAAAATGGGGAAAACCGATATTACTAGATATACCTAAACCATAGCAGAAAATTCCGTAGAGCATACTTTATTTCGATGTCCGTGATGGGAGGAGAAGAGAAGGGAAGCGTATACCAAATAAGATGTGGTACTGACAAAGAAAACCTGAGTACCACCATGATGACAGCGTAAAATAATGGAATACAGTGAAACAATTAGTTGTTGCTATGCCGGAAACCAAGGGGAAGAATTAAAGCAAAACAGCAAATTAATGCTAATAGTAACACATAGTAACTTCGTTAGAGTCATTTCTAAGGCATAGAAGTGTACGTAAGGAATTGAGATAAGAAAGCTACAATTCTGATGTTATGCATTATTGCAGTTCCAGTTTAGTATTTTGTGAGAGTAGAGGTTTTTTAGTTGGTGAGAATCCAACACGCCTCGCAAAGATGCATCTTAATAAGATTATTCCCTTACTATAATAACACCACCAATACTACTACCTCTGCCGCAATTCCCGCTATTGCTATTACCGTTACCTACATCACCACCAGCACTGGTACTACCTCTACCGCAACTACCGATACTACTAATACTTGAGGCAGTATTTTTAACACTTAAATGATTTTAGTCTAATTATATAACATATGAATTCAATAACAGCCCGCCTTAAAGCATTATGTGTATGTAACAAGATATAAAAGTGTATATCACAGTCGTTGTATATGTTTATATTATTGTATACATGTGTAATAATGTTATGTGAATGTATTACCTAATTTAATAATGTAGGAGCTGTGAGAATAATAGGTTAAAAGTTGCTAACAATGAGGTAACAATGAGGTGACCTTGAGACAATAATGAATTTGAAATTTTAACAATAATACTTGCGATTCTTGGAAGCAATAATGTAATTTTTGTGACAGTTCATAAAATAGCCAATCAACAACCAGAAAAAGCTTTAGTTAAGTGAAGGTATTCTATTGGAGTAGGATTAGCCAATCAGAAACTGAAATATAGCAAAATTTACAAATCTAGAAGTTAGTTGCTTGTAGACAGCGCTCATAACTGGGCATGTTGGTTGTAGACAGTGTTCCTAACCGGACGCGAGATGCGTCCTCGAGAAATTTAATACGTATTCGTGTGAGACGAAAATAGTTTTACGTGTTAAAAAGTGCAAGTAATTAATAATAAAAAAAATCTCACAGCTCTCTATATCAGTGAAGTGTTATTTAAATCGTGCCAAGCATTAATAAGGGGAGTGAAGTAAAATTATAATCTGTGTAAGCCTACATTCTTCAGTCGCACCACTCCCTGCTAAGACAGCCATGTCTCTAACAATAATACTGACGCAGCCGTGGCAAACATAAATATATAATATTTAAAGAAACAGTCAAATTACAAAGTTAATATTTTTAAACTTGGGGCAAAGGCCACCGGAAAGTACATTTGGGGCGAAGGCTACCGGAAACTGTTTTACCATGCGCGCGGTTGCAACTACTTAAAAGTTCGGCTGCCCAACAGTCGAAATATAATACATCTTCTTCAAACTGACCTTCCATACGTAGCAGTAACAAACCATCTTCATATTGGCTCCCAAAGCGTGGGGCAAATAACAATACAACAAATAACAACTTCATACTACTACTTTAACCACCACCACTGCTACCACCTCTACCGCAAATACCATTACTACTAATACTACTGCCTGCACCAACCACCACTGCCACTACCTCTAACCCAAATACCGCAACTACTAATACCTCTACTTCCACCACCACTGCCGACGCAACCAACACTACCAGCAACACCACCACAACTACCACTGCTACTACATCTACACCAACTACCGCTACGGATATTACTGTTACGTAATTGCCACCAGCACTACGTCTATCTCCAATGTAACAACCAATACTAATAATTCTATTACCTTTACTACCACCACTGCTACTACGTTTACCGCAAATACCACTACTACCTCCACTAACCACCACTGCTACTACCTCTAATCCAAATACCGCTACTACTAATACTATTAGCTCCACTACCAACACCACCAGCTATGCCACTACCTCTGCCCTAACTACCGATACTGCTAATACAACTGCTTTCAGCACCATCACCACCACTCCTACTACCTCTACACCAATTACCACTATTACCTATGATACTGCCTCCACCATCAACATCACCAAAATTACTACTACTACTACCTATACAGCAAATACAGTTACAACTACTAATACTACTACCTCAACCATATCTACTGCTGCTACTACGTCTACCGCAAGCACTGCTATTACTTCCACTAATGCCTATACCGATACTACTGCCTCTAACCCAAATAACGCTACTATTAATACTACCACTTCCACCACCAGCACCACCACAACTCCTACTGCCCATACCGCAAAGACCGGTACAACTACTAATACTACTATATCCACCACATCTACTGCTGCTATTACGTCTACCGGAAGTATAGCCACTATTACTGCTACTACATCCATTATCACCACCGGTATTACGTCTATCGAAACTACTGCTAATGGTTATACTACTACCTTCATCACCACCAGTGCTACTACCTCTAACGCAAATACCGCTACAAGTACCACTACTAGTACTACTGCTGCCTTCACTACCACCACCACTGCTACTCCTTGCGCCCTAACTACCGCTTCTACCAGTACTACTACTACTAACTCCACCACCACTTATACTTCTACCGCAACTACGGCAACTCCCCTTACTATTACCTGCACCACCATAATTCTACTACCTTTATCGCAAATACCGCTACTACTATAGGGTCATTCAACAAGAGTGTCCTATCTTTAACATGTGATAGCTCCCGTTGTTATTGAGTTACAGCAGTCATTTCCTTCATGTGGTTACAGTTGTTTTTGACAAACAGCCATGCAACGTTACAGCATTCAGCAACGCGTAGAAATTGCGAAAATTTATTATCAAAATGGATCATCTGTTCGCCAAACCTTCCGTGTATTGCGTGAAGTTTACGGCGCGCATAATCGTCCCTGAGTAGTATTAGTCCCGGATGAGCCAATTGATTTAACGATAATCCTGCCGCTAGGGGCGCTGGTGTCGCTAGTGTCGGTGCGTGCGACGGCGGCGGCGGTGTGTTTGAAAAGCGCCCTGAGCGGTAGGATTATCGTTAAATCGGTTGGCTCATCCGGGACGAGTTGAAAGAATTGAGGAAGTGACGTGGAGTGTTTTTGATTGGTTCGTTAATTTGGGGTGGGAGATGGAGGAAGGGAGATGGAGGAGTATGGAGGTCGCGTGATGGAGAGGAGCTGGGTGGCGAGGTGTTGTCTGTGCGGAGGTCGGTACTGAAAGAGGGGTAAAGATGGGGAGCGAGGGATAAAAAGTGTAACAGAAAGTGACGTGTGAAGTTGTGATTGGTGGGAATAAGAAGTGATTTTATTGGTGGAAAGGAACAAATGAGAGTTGTTGATTGGTAGGAATAAGAGGGATTATGATTGGTGGAAAAGAAAAAGTTGTGGGAGTGGGGTATGTTGGAGGTGATGGGAAAGGTGAGTTTTGCTAGCAGCAAGATTTGCAAAAGCCTGTCTTGAACTGATCAGCAATTTTTGAACGTCGGATGGTAGTTTTCTTGAGTGGATAGAGAGATGGGGGCGATATGAGATGCGGTGGCGAAAATGGGGACTAGACAAGGTTGTTGAGACAAGAGGTTTAAGGACGAGGAAATTTGGAGGTTAGTGGTGAACACGGCGGTCGCAAGAGGTGGGGGTAAGGAGATGCAGTGGTGAGAATGGGAACTAAAAGAAGATGGGGGTAGCAAGAGTTTTAGAAGAGTAGATTTTGAGGTTAAAATAGTGGGAACTAAAAATGGCGGAGGGTCTACGACAAGGAGATGCGGTGAGAACTAAACAAGATGGCGGTCGCAAGAGGAGGGTAAGGAGATTTGAGGTTACAGTACGAAAACACGAAAGGATATATTCCTACGCCAAGCAGGTCCGAAAAATAATTATGCGTGTGGTACTTACCTGTTACCGGTGTGGATGCGTCACCAAAAGCGCGGCACGCGAGGCGGAAAAATAAAAGCAAACTGTTTTTGAAAATGCTTAACCAGCTTTAAGATCAACCAACATCACTACGCACTGATATACCTAGGTTTTTAAAGCGGTACAGACACCCTTTGCAGAGGCGTAATTTAACTATACCAAAAACCTGGTACTGGACCATCGTGATGGTCGCTAGCGTACGTAGGAGCAGGGTTCTCAAGCCGGTCGAAAGCGGTCAAAAACGTGTACGACGTAGGTGTTCGCAGTAGCTGCTGTCGAGTCAACCGTCGAGGTGTGAATAAACGAGATCTGTTCTCGCCGGCAATTTGGTTCGGAGATGTGAGCAGCGGCGAGGTGTTGTGTGTGCGGAGGTCGGGACTGAAAGAGGGAAAAGATGGGGAGCGAGGGATAAAAAGTGTAACAGAAAGTGACGTGTGAAGTTGTGATTGGTGGGAATAAGAAGTGATTTTATTGGTGGAAAGGAGCAAATGAAAGTTGCTGATTGGTAAGAATAAGAGAGGTTATGATTGGTGGAAAGAAAAAGGAATGGGGTATGTTGGAGGTGATGGGAAAGGTAAGTTTTGCTAGCAACAAGATTTGCAAAAGCCTGTCGTGAACTGATCAGCAATTTTTGAACGTTGGATGGTAGTTTTCTTGAGTGGATAGAGAGATGGGGCGATATGAGATGCGGTGGCGAAAATGGGAACTAAACAAGGTGGTTGAGACAAGAGGTTTAAGGACGAGGAAATTTGGAGGTTAGTGGTGAACATGGCGGTCGCAAGAGGTGGGGGTAAGGAGACGCGGTGGTGAGAATGGGAACTAAAAGAAGATGGCGGTAGCAAGAGGTTAGAAGAGTAGATTTTGAGGTTAAAATAGCGGGAACTAAAAATGGCGGAGGGTCTGCGACAAGGAGATGCGGTGAGAACTAAACAAGATGGCGGACGCAAGAGGAGGGTAAGGAGGTTTGAGGTTACAGTACCAAAACACGAAAGGATATATTCCTACGCCAAGCAGGTCCGAAAAATAATTATGCGTGTGTTACTTACCTGTTACCGGTGTGGATGCGTCACCAAAAGCGCGGCACGCGAGGCGGAAAAATAAAAGCAAACTGTTTTTGAAAATGCTTAACCAGCTTTAAGATCAACCAACATCACTACGCACTGATATACCTAGGTTTTTAAAGCGGTACAGACACCCTTTGCAGAGGCGTAATTTAACTATACCAAAACCTGGTACTGGACCATCGTGATGGTCGCTAGCGTACGTAGGAGCAGGGTTCTCAAGCCGGTCGAAAGCGGTCAAAAACGTGTACGACGTAGGTGTTGGCAGTAGCTGTTGCCGAGGCAACCGTCGAGGTGCGAATGAACGAGATCTGTTCTTGCAGGCAATCTGGTTGAGAGATGAGAGGCGCGGTGGTAAAAATGTGAACTAAATAAGATGGCGGAGGCACGAAGTTGAGGTTAAGGAGCGGCGAGGTGTTGACTGTGCGGCGGTTGGGGTCTGAAAGAGGGGGAAAGATGGCGAACGAGGGATAAAAAGTATAACAGAAAGTGACGTGTGAAGTTGTCATTGGTGGGAATAAGAAGTGATGTTATTGGTGGAAAGGAACAAATGAAAGTTGCTGATTGGCGAGAATAAGAGAGATTATGATTGGTGGAAAGAAAAAAAGGTGTGGGAGTGGGGTATGTTGGAGGTGATGGAAAAGGCAAGTTTTGCTACCAACAACATTTGCAAAAGCCTATCCAGAACTCATCAGCAATTTTAAATAACTAGTGTTTCGGGGGTTTTCTCTGGTTGGTAGACGAATGCAAGCTGTTTCTACCATACTTATATTATTCGTCTTTTTCCTTTTTTTTTTTTAAAATGACTAGTTTTTTTTTTTTTTTTTTTTTTTTTTTTTGGGAGTTTTCTGCGGATGGTAAACAAATGCAAGCTCTTTCTGCTTTTTCATAGGTTTTCCCTGGTTGGTAGGCGTTTTCTGTACTGGTTGACGAAGGCGTTTCTAATTTTGGAGGTTTTCTCAGGTTTTTAGCGGTTGTCCCTGCCCGGTAGGCAAATGATGAAGTTTTACCTTGTCGGCGCACGGATACTAGGCACGTACTGGCGCGCACACACACACACACACACACAGAGACAGACAGACACACAGACAGGCACACACACACGGACATGTTTCCAAAAATGCTTTTTTTTTTTTTTTTTTTTTTTTTTTTTTTGATTCAGGAGGTCTCAAAACGTGTATTTCCGGTGAAATCTCGGTATCGAATTTTTGGGCGGAATGCAATACTTCCCCTACTTACTATACGTAGTAGAGAAAGTAAAAAAGTATTGAAAAATTTAAGGAAATAACAAGCAATATCTCAAAAGTGTACTATCTTGTTTTCAAGGGTTTTCCAGATCGGTAAGCGTTAGAATACTCTTAGAGCTTTTTTCAGGTTTTTTAGCGGTTGTCCCTGGCCGGTAGGCAATTGATAAAGTTTTTCTATAACGTCGTCGTTTTGGCTTGTGGCGCACGGTTCCTAGGCACGTACTGGCGCGCGCGCACACACACACACACACACACACACACTAAAATAGTAGCGTATAAAAAAAACTGATTTGTTACACTCACATAACTTTCTCTACTCTTGTACAATCTAATTGGTAGCTTTTAAGCGATAGTCAAATATTTTAACGCTGGTTGCTATGTGGCGAATTCCATTCTGTTTGCATGTTCAGGACATAAAAAAATGAATAAACGAATTTGAGAAAAAGTATAAGTATTGGAAAATTTAAGGAAATAACAAGCAATATCTCGAAAACGGTTCACTCAACAAAAGAAACGTATATGACATAAGTTGTGTATTTTAACGCGATCTACATTTTTTGTGTAGTAAAATTTTGTCTATCTCTTATGGTTTACCAGTTATGCAAAAAAGTCGTTCACAATGAAGAATATTTTTGGAGACATTCCCAGAAAATTCGAGATATACATTTTATTTGACATGACAATATCTTAAACATATGATGTTTTAATCAAAATCGTTAGAGCCGTTTTTGAGAAAATTAAAATTTTCGAAAAATGTTCCATGTAAAGGGTAGTCTGGGGTGGGGGGATTTTCTTGAAAACCTTCGTGTCGCATCTCTGGAAGATACTGAACCTAAATACCAAGTTTGGTGTTTATCCGACTGTTCGTTTTTGAGTTATGCTGTTCACAGACACACAGACACAGAGACACACAGACAGACACACACACGGACATGTTTACAAAAATGCTTTTTTTTTTTTGGATTCAGAGATTCTCAAAACATGTATTTCCAGTGAAATCTCGGTAACGAATTTTTGGGTGGAATGCAATACTTCCCCTACTTACTATACGTAGTAGAGAAAGTAAAAATGAATAACGCATTTGAGAAAAAGTATAAGTATTGGAAAATTTAAGGAAAATGGTTCACTCAACTAAAAAAAAATGTATATGACATAAATTGTGTATTTTAACGCGATCTACATTTTTTGTGTAGTAAAATTTTGGCTATCTCTTATGGTTTACCAGTTATGCATACTGAACCTAAATACCAAGTTTGGTGTTTATCCGACTGTTCGTTTTTGAGTTATGCTGTTCACAGACACACAGACGCATAGACAGACAGACACACAGACAGACACACACACGGACATGTTTCCAAAAATGCTTTTTTTTTCTGGATTCAGTGATTCTCAAAACATGTATTTCCAGTGAAATCTCGGTATCGAATTTTTGGGTGGAATGCAATACTTCCCCTACTTACTATACGTAGTAGAGAAAGTAAAAATGAATAACGCATTTGAGAAAAAGTATAAGTATTGGAAAATTTAAAGGAAATAACAAGCAATATCTCGAAAAACGGTTCACTCAACAAAATAAATGTATATGGCATAAGTTGTGTATTTTAACGCGATCTACATTTTTTGTGTAGCAAACTTTTGTCTATCTCTTACGGTTTATCAGTTATGAAAAAGTCGTTCACAATGAAGAATTCTTTTGGAGACATTCCCAGAAAATTCGAGATATACATTTCATTTCTCTCGACATTATCTTAAATATATGATATTTTCATCAAAATCGTTAGAGCCATTTTTTAATACAAAGAGAACGGGATTTCACAAGTGAAACAGTACTGTGATAACGATACCACTGAAACAAAAAAAAAATCTGATGTGTAACACTCACATGACTTTCTCAACTCTTGTACAAAGTATTTTTACAAACGCTTATTCCCCATCTAGTTCATGTTAATCGAGATAAACATTTGCAAAATATATTTTATTGCTAATTTTCTTGTATAAAAAAAAAAATCTGATGTGTAACACTCACATGACGTTCTCTACTCTTGTACAAAGTATTTTTACAAACGCTTATGCTCCATCTAGTTCATGTTAATCGAGATAAACATTTGCAAACTCTATTTTATTGCTAATTTTCTTGTAGATGTAGGGGAAAATATATTTACAAGGGGAATATAGAAAAACAGTAGCCTTTAAGCACATACATATCTCTTAATAGCTGGTTGCTATGTGCAACACCATTCTTTTTGCCACAGATTAATACTGTTTGCATATCAAAGACAAAAAAAAATGAATAACGAAGTCCCATTTGAGAAAATAAATATTGGAAAATTAACAAACAATATCTCGAAAACGGTTCACTCAACAACAAAAATGTATATTACATAAGATGTGTATTTTAACGCGATCTACATTTTTTGTGTAGTAAAATTTTGGCTATCTCTTACGGTTTTTCAGTTATGAAAAAGACGTTCACAATGAAGAATACTTTTGGAGACATTCCCAGAAAATTCGAGATATACATTTCATTTCTCACGACATTATATTAAACATACGATATTTTTCATCAAAATCGTTAGAGCCATTTTTTTTAATACAAAGAGAACGGGATTTCACAAGTGAAACAGTACTGTGATAACGATACCAACAAAACTAATTATTATTCACCCACTGAAACACATAAAAAAAATCTGATGTGTAACACTCACATGACTTTTCTCATCTCTTGTACAAAGTATTTTTACAAACGCTTATTCCCCATCTAGTTCATGTTAATCGAGATAAACATTTGCAAACTCTGTTTTATTGCTAATTTTGTTGTAGATGTAGGGAAAATATATTTACAAGGGGAATATAGAAAAACAGTAGCCTTTAAGCACATACATATCTCTTAATAGCTGGTTGCTATGTGCAGTACCATTCTTTTTGCCACAGATTAATACTCTTTGCATATCAAAGACAACAAAAAAATGAATAACGAATTCCCATTTGAGAAAATAACTATTGGAAAATTTAAGTAAATAACAAGCAATATCTCGAAAACGGTTCACTCAACAATAAAGATGTATATGACATAAGTTGTGTATTTTAACGCGATCTACATACTTTCGTACTCACCTATAAGATATAGAGGGTAGAGGTCGTACGAACGTAGCACTTTGAGAATCTATATTCAACAGTTGGTGTTACTCCTTAGAAAGGAAGTATCTGCTGATTTTTATTTAATTCTTTACATTTTACATAACACGTATGCACTGGCACAACACAAAAGCACTACACACAATACTCAGTTTTAATATTTGCACTAATAACATCAGGAATAACTGAAGTCTGCAAACAGTCATTTCCCATGTGCAGCCTTACGTACAGAAAACGTGTGTGGCTGATCTATGTGTAAAAAGAGCCTGAGAGCGGATGTACGTCAGCGGTAAAATCTTTTAAATGCATTTTTATTGGCGATGGTAGAAATCGTGCAGTGGTGGATCGTGAAAATTCATATAAATGGATGTATCACCTCATAATAAGCCTCTATATACCAAGAATATTGAGTTTTTAAAAAGTCAGCAACTGTACCTGTGTTTCTATACGTGAACGTCAGATGGCAGCTTCGATACGTGTCCACGGAGACCTTAGTGCTAGGCAACTGTACCTCTGTTTCTATACGTGAACGGCAGATTGCAGCTTCCATACGTGTCCACGGAGACCTTAGTGCTAGGCAACTGTACCTCTGTTTCTATACGTGAACGGCAGATTGCAGCTTCGATACGTGTCCACGGAGACCTTTCGCTTCAGGTGACAAAATAACACTAGGCACTTGTGTGCCGTGGTGTAAGCCGCAATCACGGTATTGGTAGCGTGGATCTCCTTGGGGCTCTCCTCGGAGTTACCTCAACACCACGTACATGACCTGGTTCGTCACGGGTACGCAGGTCTGCACTACCACTTCCTCGGCGTTGAGCAGGCCCAGGAGGCGATCGTACCGGTACACCAGCTAGCACGTGGACATGTTATCGCGCTGTGGTGTTGCGTGTGCGAAGTATGGAAACTCAAGGACGCAAAACATGCACGACCGAGGGTTAAAAAGCAGAACAAGTAGTGACGTGAAGCGTTGTGATTGGTGTAAATAAGACGATCTCTGATAGGTGGACAAATTGAAATAACGTGATGTGATAGGCGAAAATAAAATCAAAGGTGATTGGATGAAAAATGACGAGAAGGAATTAGCGGTGAATTTGTGAACTAAGATGGCGAAGATTTTTTTTTTTTAAAAAAAAGGATAATATAAGTACGGCAACTGTAACGGTTTACGGCAAACGCGCGCCGCGCAATGCGTCACGCCGGGCATCTTGCTCAATATGATTTTTGTTTTATTGCCCGGGCGTGACGCATTGCGCGGCGCGCGTTTGCCGTAAACCGTTACAGTTGCCGTACTTATATTATCCTTTTTTTTTAAAAAAAAAAAAATCTTCGCCATCTTAGTTCACAAATTCACCGCTAATTCCTTCTCGTCATTTTTCATCCAATCACCTTTGATTTTATTTTCGCCTATCACATCACGTTATTTCAATTTGTCCACCTATCAGAGATCGTCTTATTTACACCAATCACAACGCTTCACGTCACTACTTGTTCTGCTTTTTAACCCTCGGTCGTGCATGTTTTGCGTCCTTGAGTTTCCATACTTCGCACACGCAACACCACAGCGCGATAACATGTCCACGTGCTAGCTGGTGTACCGGTACGATCGCCTCCTGGGCCTGCTCAACGCCGAGGAAGTGGTAGTGCAGACCTGCGTACCCGTGACGAACCAGGTCATGTACGTGGTGTTGAGGTAACTCCGAGGAGAGCCCCAAGGAGATCCACGCTACCAATACCGTGATTGCGGCTTACACCACGGCACACAAGTGCCTAGTGTTATTTTGTCACCTGAAGCGAAAGGTCTCCGTGGACACGTATCGAAGCTGCAATCTGCCGTTCACGTATAGAAACAGAGGTACAGTTGCCTAACACTAAGGTCTCCGTGGACACGTATCGAAGCTGCCATCTGACGTTCACGTATAGAAACACAGGTACAGTTGCCTAGCACTAAGGTCTCCGTGGACACGTATCGAAGCTGCAATCTGCCGTTCACGTATAGAAACAGGTATAGTTGCCTAGCACTAAGATCTCCGTGGACACGTATCGAACCTGCAATCTGCCGTTCACGTATAGAAACAGAGGTATAGTTGCCTAGCACTAGCACTAAGGTCTCCGTGGACACGTATTGAAGCTGCAATCTGCCGTTCACGTATAGAAACAGAGGTACAGTTGTCTAGCACTAAGGTCTCCGTGGACACGTATAGAAACACAGGTACAGTTGCCTAGCACTAAGGTCTCCGTGAACACGTATCGAAGCTGCAATCTGCCGTTGACGTATAGAAACAGGTATAGCTGCCTAGCACTAAGATCTCCGTGGACACGTATCGAAGCTGCAATCTGCCGTTCACGTATAGAAACAGAGGTACAGCTGCCTAGCACTAAGGTCTCCGTGTACACGTATTGAAGCTGCAATCTGCCGTTCACGTATACAAACAGAGGTGCAGTTCCCTAGCACTAAGGTCCCCGTGGATACGTATCGAAGCTGCAATCTGCCGTTCACGTATAGAAACAGAGGTGCAGTTGCCTAGCACTAAGGTCTCCGTGGACACGTATCGAAGCTGCAATCTGACGTTCACGTATAGAAACAGAGGTGCAGTTGCCTAGCACTAAGGTCTCCGTGGACACGTATCGAAGCTGCAATCTCCCGTTCACGTATAGAAACAGAGGTACAGTTGCCTAGCACTAAGGTCTCCGTGGACACGTATTGAAGCTGCAATCTGCCGTTCACGTATAGAAACAGAGGTGCAGTTGCCTAGCACTAAGGTCTCCGTGGATACGTATCGAAGCTGCAATCTGCCGTTCACGTATAGAAACAGAGGTGCAGTTGCCTAGCACTAAGGTCTCCGTGGACACGTATCGAAGCTGCAATCTGCCGTTCACGTATAGAAACAGAGGTACAGTTGCCTAGCACTAAGGTCTCCGTGGACACGTATCGAAGCTGCAATCTGCCGTTCACGTATAGAAACAGAGGTACAGTTGCCTAGCACTAAGGTCTCCGTGGACACGTATCGAAGCTGCAATCTGCCGTTCACGTATAGAAACAGAGGTGCAGTTGCCTAGCGCTAAGGTCTCCGTGGACACGTATCGAAGCTGCAATCTGCCGTTCACGTATAGAAACAGAGGTGCAGTTGCCTAGCACTAAGGTCTCCGTGGACACGTATCGAAGCTGCAATCTGCCGTTCACGTATAGAAACAGAGGTACAGTTGCCTAGCACTAAGGTCTCCGTGGACACGTATGGAAGCTGCAATCTGCCGTTCACGTATAGAAACAGAGGTACAGTTGCCTAGCACTAAGGTCTCCGTGGACACGTATCGAAGCTGCCATCTGACGTTCACGTATAGAAACACAGGTACAGTTGCTGACTTTTTAAAAACTCAATATTCTTGGTATATAGAGGCTTATTATGAGGTGATACATCCATTTATATGAATTTTCACGATCCACCACTGCACGATTTCTACCATCGCCAATAAAAATGCATTTAAAAGATTTTACCGCTGACGTACATCCGCTCTCAGGCTCTTTTTACACATAGATCAGCCACACACGTTTTCTGTACGTAAGGCTGCACATGGGAAATGACTGTTTGCAGACTTCAGTTATTCCTGATGTTATTAGTGCAAATATTAAAACTGAGTATTGTGTGTAGTGCTTTTGTGTTGTGCCAGTGCATACGTGTTATGTAAAATGTAAAGAATTAAATAAAAATCAGCAGATACTTCCTTTCTAAGGAGTAACACCAACTGTTGAATATAGATTCTCAAAGTGCTACGTTCGTACGACCTCTACCCTCTATATCTTATAGGTGAGTACGAAAGTATGTAGATCGCGTTAAAATACACAACTTATGTCATATACATCTTTATTGTTGAGTGAACCGTTTTCGAGATATTGCTTGTTATTTACTTAAATTTTCCAATAGTTATTTTCTCAAATGGGAATTCGTTATTCATTTTTTTGTTGTCTTTGATATGCAAAGAGTATTAATCTGTGGCAAAAAGAATGGTACTGCACATAGCAACCAGCTATTAAGAGATATGTATGTGCTTAAAGGCTACTGTTTTTCTATATTCCCCTTGTAAATATATTTTCCCTACATCTACAACAAAATTAGCAATAAAACAGAGTTTGCAAATGTTTATCTCGATTAACATGAACTAGATGGGGAATAAGCGTTTGTAAAAATACTTTGTACAAGAGATGAGAAAAGTCATGTGAGTGTTACACATCAGATTTTTTTTATGTGTTTCAGTGGGTGAATAATAATTAGTTTTGTTGGTATCGTTATCACAGTACTGTTTCACTTGTGAAATCCCGTTCTCTTTGTATTAAAAAAAATGGCTCTAACGATTTTGATGAAAAATATCGTATGTTTAATATAATGTCGTGAGAAATGAAATGTATATCTCGAATTTTCTGGGAATGTCTCCAAAAGTATTCTTCATTGTGAACGTCTTTTTCATAACTGAAAAACCGTAAGAGATAGCCAAAATTTTACTACACAAAAAATGTAGATCGCGTTAAAATACACATCTTATGTAATATACATTTTTGTTGTTGAGTGAACCGTTTTCGAGATATTGTTTGTTAATTTTCCAATATTTATTTTCTCAAATGGGACTTCGTTATTCATTTTTTTTTTGTCTTTGATATGCAAACAGTATTAATCTGTGGCAAAAAGAATGGTGTTGCACATAGCAACCAGCTATTAAGAGATATGTATGTGCTTAAAGGCTACTGTTTTTCTATATTCCCCTTGTAAATATATTTTCCCCTACATCTACAAGAAAATTAGCAATAAAATAGAGTTTGCAAATGTTTATCTCGATTAACATGAACTAGATGGAGCATAAGCGTTTGTAAAAATACTTTGTACAAGAGTAGAGAACGTCATGTGAGTGTTACACATCAGATTTTTTTTTTTATACAAGAAAATTAGCAATAAAATATATTTTGCAAATGTTTATCTCGATTAACATGAACTAGATGGGGAATAAGCGTTTGTAAAACTACTTTGTACAAGAGTTGAGAAAGTCATGTGAGTGTTACACATCAGATTTTTTTTTTGTTTCAGTGGTATCGTTATCACAGTACTGTTTCACTTGTGAAATCCCGTTCTCTTTGTATTAAAAAATGGCTCTAACGATTTTGATGAAAATATCATATATTTAAGATAATGTCGAGAGAAATGAAATGTATATCTCGAATTTTCTGGGAATGTCTCCAAAAGAATTCTTCATTGTGAACGACTTTTTCATAACTGATAAACCGTAAGAGATAGACAAAAGTTTGCTACACAAAAAATGTAGATCGCGTTAAAATACACAACTTATGCCATATACATTTATTTTGTTGAGTGAACCGTTTTTCGAGATATTGCTTGTTATTTCCTTTAAATTTTCCAATACTTATACTTTTTCTCAAATGCGTTATTCATTTTTACTTTCTCTACTACGTATAGTAAGTAGGGGAAGTATTGCATTCCACCCAAAAATTCGATACCGAGATTTCACTGGAAATACATGTTTTGAGAATCACTGAATCCAGAAAAAAAAAGCATTTTTGGAAACATGTCCGTGTGTGTGTCTGTCTGTGTGTCTGTCTGTCTATGCGTCTGTGTGTCTGTGAACAGCATAACTCAAAAACGAACAGTCGGATAAACACCAAACTTGGTATTTAGGTTCAGTATGCATAACTGGTAAACCATAAGAGATAGCCAAAATTTTACTACACAAAAAATGTAGATCGCGTTAAAATACACAATTTATGTCATATACATTTTTTTTTAGTTGAGTGAACCATTTTCCTTAAATTTTCCAATACTTATACTTTTTCTCAAATGCGTTATTCATTTTTACTTTCTCTACTACGTATAGTAAGTAGGGGAAGTATTGCATTCCACCCAAAAATTCGTTACCGAGATTTCACTGGAAATACATGTTTTGAGAATCTCTGAATCCAAAAAAAAAAAAGCATTTTTGTAAACATGTCCGTGTGTGTGTCTGTCTGTGTGTCTCTGTGTCTGTGTGTCTGTGAACAGCATAACTCAAAAACGAACAGTCGGATAAACACCAAACTTGGTATTTAGGTTCAGTATCTTCCAGAGATGCGACACGAAGGTTTTCAAGAAAATCCCCCCACCCCAGACTACCCTTTACATGGAACATTTTTCGAAAATTTTAATTTTCTCAAAAACGGCTCTAACGATTTTGATTAAAACATCATATGTTTAAGATATTGTCATGTCAAATAAAATGTATATCTCGAATTTTCTGGGAATGTCTCCAAAAATATTCTTCATTGTGAACGACTTTTTTGCATAACTGGTAAACCATAAGAGATAGACAAAATTTTACTACACAAAAAATGTAGATCGCGTTAAAATACACAACTTATGTCATATACGTTTCTTTTGTTGAGTGAACCGTTTTCGAGATATTGCTTGTTATTTCCTTAAATTTTCCAATACTTATACTTTTTCTCAAATTCGTTTATTCATTTTTTTATGTCCTGAACATGCAAACAGAATGGAATTCGCCACATAGCAACCAGCGTTAAAATATTTGACTATCGCTTAAAAGCTACCAATTAGATTGTACAAGAGTAGAGAAAGTTATGTGAGTGTAACAAATCAGTTTTTTTTATACGCTACTATTTTAGTGTGTGTGTGTGTGTGTGTGTGTGTGCGCGCGCGCCAGTACGTGCCTAGGAACCGTGCGCCACAAGCCAAAACGACGACGTTATAGAAAAACTTTATCAATTGCCTACCGGCCAGGGACAACCGCTAAAAAACCTGAAAAAAGCTCTAAGAGTATTCTAACGCTTACCGATCTGGAAAACCCTTGAAAACAAGATAGTACACTTTTGAGATATTGCTTGTTATTTCCTTAAATTTTTCAATACTTTTTTACTTTCTCTACTACGTATAGTAAGTAGGGGAAGTATTGCATTCCGCCCAAAAATTCGATACCGAGATTTCACCGGAAATACACGTTTTGAGACCTCCTGAATCAAAAAAAAAAAAAAAAAAAAAAAAAAAAAAAGCATTTTTGGAAACATGTCCGTGTGTGTGTGTGCCTGTCTGTGTGTCTGTCTGTCTCTGTGTGTGTGTGTGTGTGTGTGTGTGTGTGCGCGCCAGTACGTGCTTAGTATCCGTGCGCCGACAAGGTAAAACTTCATCATTTGCCTACCGGGCAGGGACAACCGCTAAAAACCTGAGAAAACCTCCAAAATTAGAAACGCCTTCGTCAACCAGTACAGAAAACGCCTACCAACCAGGGAAAACCTATGAAAAAGCAGAAAGAGCTTGCATTTGTTTACCATCCGCAGAAAACTCCCAAAAAAAAAAAAAAAAAAAAAAAACTAGTCATTTTAAAAAAAAAAAAGGAAAAAGACGAATAATATAAGTATGGTAGAAACAGCTTGCATTCGTCTACCAACCAGAGAAAACCCCCGAAACACTAGTTATTTAAAATTGCTGATGAGTTCTGGATAGGCTTTTGCAAATGTTGTTGGTAGCAAAACTTGCCTTTTCCATCACCTCCAACATACCCCACTCCCACACCTTTTTTTCTTTCCACCAATCATAATCTCTCTTATTCTCGCCAATCAGCAACTTTCATTTGTTCCTTTCCACCAATAACATCACTTCTTATTCCCACCAATGACAACTTCACACGTCACTTTCTGTTATACTTTTTATCCCTCGTTCGCCATCTTTCCCCCTCTTTCAGACCCCAACCGCCGCACAGTCAACACCTCGCCGCTCCTTAACCTCAACTTCGTGCCTCCGCCATCTTATTTAGTTCACATTTTTACCACCGCGCCTCTCATCTCTCAACCAGATTGCCTGCAAGAACAGATCTCGTTCATTCGCACCTCGACGGTTGCCTCGGCAACAGCTACTGCCAACACCTACGTCGTACACGTTTTTGACCGCTTTCGACCGGCTTGAGAACCCTGCTCCTACGTACGCTAGCGACCATCACGATGGTCCAGTACCAGGTTTTGGTATAGTTAAATTACGCCTCTGCAAAGGGTGTCTGTACCGCTTTAAAAACCTAGGTATATCAGTGCGTAGTGATGTTGGTTGATCTTAAAGCTGGTTAAGCATTTTCAAAAACAGTTTGCTTTTATTTTTCCGCCTCGCGTGCCGCGCTTTTGGTGACGCATCCACACCGGTAACAGGTAAGTAACACACGCATAATTATTTTTCGGACCTGCTTGGCGTAGGAATATATCCTTTCGTGTTTTGGTACTGTAACCTCAAACCTCCTTACCCTCCTCTTGCGTCCGCCATCTTGTTTAGTTCTCACCGCATCTCCTTGTCGCAGACCCTCCGCCATTTTTAGTTCCCGCTATTTTAACCTCAAAATCTACTCTTCTAACCTCTTGCTACCGCCATCTTCTTTTAGTTCCCATTCTCACCACCGCGTCTCCTTACCCCCACCTCTTGCGACCGCCATGTTCACCACTAACCTCCAAATTTCCTCGTCCTTAAACCTCTTGTCTCAACCACCTTGTTTAGTTCCCATTTTCGCCACCGCATCTCATATCGCCCCATCTCTCTATCCACTCAAGAAAACTACCATCCAACGTTCAAAAATTGCTGATCAGTTCACGACAGGCTTTTGCAAATCTTGTTGCTAGCAAAACTTACCTTTCCCATCACCTCCAACATACCCCATTCCTTTTTCTTTCCACCAATCATAACCTCTCTTATTCTTACCAATCAGCAACTTTCATTTGCTCCTTTCCACCAATAAAATCACTTCTTATTCCCACCAATCACAACTTCACACGTCACTTTCTGTTACACTTTTTATCCCTCGCTCCCCATCTTTTCCCTCTTTCAGTCCCGACCTCCGCACACACAACACCTCGCCGCTGCTCACATCTCCGAACCAAATTGCCGGCGAGAACAGATCTCGTTTATTCACACCTCGACGGTTGACTCGACAGCAGCTACTGCGAACACCTACGTCGTACACGTTTTTGACCGCTTTCGACCGGCTTGAGAACCCTGCTCCTACGTACGCTAGCGACCATCACGATGGTCCAGTACCAGGTTTTTGGTATAGTTAAATTACGCCTCTGCAAAGGGTGTCTGTACCGCTTTAAAAACCTAGGTATATCAGTGCGTAGTGATGTTGGTTGATCTTAAAGCTGGTTAAGCATTTTCAAAAACAGTTTGCTTTTATTTTTCCGCCTCGCGTGCCGCGCTTTTGGTGACGCATCCACACCGGTAACAGGTAAGTACCACACGCATAATTATTTTTCGGACCTGCTTGGCGTAGGAATATATCCTTTCGTGTTTTCGTACTGTAACCTCAAATCTCCTTACCCTCCTCTTGCGACCGCCATCTTGTTTAGTTCTCACCGCATCTCCTTGTCGTAGACCCTCCGCCATTTTTAGTTCCCACTATTTTAACCTCAAAATCTACTCTTCTAAAACTCTTGCTACCCCCATCTTCTTTTAGTTCCCATTCTCACCACTGCATCTCCTTACCCCCACCTCTTGCGACCGCCGTGTTCACCACTAACCTCCAAATTTCCTCGTCCTTAAACCTCTTGTCTCAACAACCTTGTCTAGTCCCCATTTTCGCCACCGCATCTCATATCGCCCCCATCTCTCTATCCACTCAAGAAAACTACCATCCGACGTTCAAAAATTGCTGATCAGTTCAAGACAGGCTTTTGCAAATCTTGCTGCTAGCAAAACTCACCTTTCCCATCACCTCCAACATACCCCACTCCCACAACTTTTTCTTTTCCACCAATCATAATCCCTCTTATTCCTACCAATCAACAACTCTCATTTGTTCCTTTCCACCAATAAAATCACTTCTTATTCCCACCAATCACAACTTCACACGTCACTTTCTGTTACACTTTTTATCCCTCGCTCCCCATCTTTACCCCTCTTTCAGTACCGACCTCCGCACAGACAACACCTCGCCACCCAGCTCCTCTCCATCACGCGACCTCCATACTCCTCCATCTCCCTTCCTCCATCTCCCACCCCAAATTAACGAACCAATCAAAAACACTCCACGTCACTTCCTCAATTCTTTCAACTCGTCCCGGATGAGCCAACCGATTTAACGATAATCCTACCGCTCAGGGCGCTTTTCAAACACACCGCCGCCGCCGTCGCACGCACCGACACTAGCGACACCAGCGCCCCTAGCGGCAGGATTATCGTTAAATCAATTGGCTCATCCGGGACTAATACTACTTCCCTGCGAGAGAAAATTCGGCATTTAATCCATAAGTTTGAAAGAAGTGGTTCTGTCAGCGATCAAAGAACGCCTGTACGTAATCGACGTAAGCGCTCCAACGAAAATATAGGCGCCGTCCGTGAAAGTGTACGCGAGAACGGAAAAAAATTAATTGCTCGTCGAGTGCAAGAATTGGGGCTTTTGCCGACCACAACTTGGCGAATTCTGCATCTGGACTTGAAGTTTCAATCTTACACAATGGCGTTAACTCAAGAACTAAAGCCCAATGACCATAGGTTGCGCCGTGTATTCGCTGACTGGGCTATGGAACCATTGGAAGCTGACCCGGATTTTTGTCGAAAAATATCTTCAGCGAAGAAGCCCACTTTTGGATGGATGGTTGTGTTAACAAACAAAATTGCCGCTATTAGAGCAATCAAAATCCAATGCAAATTCAAGGACCACTTTATCCCCAAAAGGTTACTGTGTGATGTGGAGTTTGGTATGGTGGAATCATTGGTTCATATTTTTTCCAAGATAAAGATGGAGAAGCTCTAACTGCAAATGGAGAAAGATACCGGGCTCTTGTAAGGGACTATTTTTGGCCTCAATTGGATGGTATGGATCTCAGAAACATCTGGTTTCAGATGGTGCCACATGTCATACTGCTCTCGAAACAATGATCTTTTGAAGGAGAAGTTCAGAGGTTTCATTTTCCGTGGTGGTGATGTTAACTGGCCCCCGAGGTCATCTGATTTAACGCCGTTGGATTACTTCTTGTGATGTTATGTTAAATCTCGAGTTTATGTCAACAAGCCCGAAACAGTAAATTATCTTATGAATAACACCACGCCTGTTATTCGTAAATTTTTACCTAATTCACGTTCATCTATAATTGAAAATTGGGTCAACCGTATACGCGCAACCCAACGAAGTCGCGGCAGTCACTTAACTGATGTTCTCTTCCACACGTAATGCCATTAATTATCTTCCAAAATAAAAAGAAATAAACCTCTATCATTTATAGAACGTGTTTTATTTAAGTTCAAAAGTAGGATACTCTTGTTGAAAGACCCTATATTACCACGACCTCCAACACCACCACTGCTACTACCTCTACGCAAATATCGCTACTACCATTAATATTACCTCCACCACCATGCTACAATCTCTACCGCAAATGCCGCTACTTCTTTTACTGTTACCTACATCACCAGCGCCACCACCGCTACTACTACTACTACTACTACTACTACTACTACTACTACTACTACTACTACTACTGCTACCTCTACCGCAACTGCCGCTACTACTATTACTGTTACCTACATCACCCATAACACTGCTAATATATCTATACCGATACTATTAATACTACTATTTCTACCACCACCATCACCACCACCACTGCACTACCTTTTCCGCAAAATCCGCTATTACTACCACTACTGGCTCCACCAACACTACTGCTACTACCTATGCACCAAATACCACTACTACCTATACTACTACATCCACCATATCTACTGCTGCTACTACGTCTATCGCAAATAACGCTACTACCACAACTACTACTACTACTACTACTACTACTGCTACTATCAACACCTCCACCACTGCTATTACTTCTACCGCAACTACCGCTAATGCTAATACTCTTCCTTCAACACCAATGCTACTACCATTATCGCAAATACCGGTACTACTACTACTACTACTACTACTACTACTACTACTACTACTACTAATACTAATACTACTACCGCTACTACCTCCACCACCACCACCACCACCACCTCTATTGCCTCCAACACAACTACCGCTCTTACTAATACTACTACCTTTACCACCGTTCTCACTGCTACTACCTCCAACAGAACTATCGCTACTACTACTACTCTGCAGGTACGGGAATGGTGCACCCGGGCCCCAACCTGTCATCTCCATCTTCATCCCGCCACTTTCATATTTTGGATCTCATGATGATGACCTGCTAAGGAAATGGTAACAATATAAAGCTATGGATAAGGTCTTGAAAGAAAATAAATTGCGGGACAGGGGAGTCGGAACCCCAGAACCGGTCGGAATTGGGGTGAGAGAGCAGGCTTCAACCGACCGTCAGCCAACGACTGCCAAGCATCTGCGACGGGTAACCAGGCCGGGATGCAAGTAAAAGCTACTGGGACTATACAGGAAAGACTCAGGACTCAGAATTAGAACCAAGGCAAGAAAGAAGAGAGCTTTATTCCATCCTAAGACGACCATTACTGGACAGATCACCGCCTCAACAAAGACGATGTTCGACTGGAAGCTTAAACTTAAATACTATTCTAGATGGTAGCCTAAGGGTAAACCTAAGTGAGGATACTAAATCCGCACCGTCTAAACTCGATAAAAAGGACTTGAACAGGAAACCCAAAAGGAAAAGAAATGATAGTTTTGAAACAATAAAAAGAGAACAGAAGAACAAGTCTTTTCAGCAAAAGACAAATAAAGAATACCACATGCATCGAGACTTGATAAATAAAATAATGAAGGAGGTTAAAGTGCTCAGTAAAGTAACTAAAGAAATTCCAAATACGAAGAAGGAAATAAAAAATGCTACAGGTATGCTCGACGGATATATGAATAGGATATCCAGCACAATAAAGTTTACACCTGAAATAATAGAGGAACTCAAGGAGAAAGGGGAACAATGTAAAGAAAAAGACACTGTTGATGAAAGTACTGAAACCATAAATAAATAATACATAAACGAAAACTAACAACTGAAAAAGAAAATGAACTTGCAAGGGATATGAATGAGCAAGAATTACAAGAATTAATAAATGTCAATTTGCCAAAAGAAGTTTTTAAACAGTGCCAATTGATAAAAGGCGAGGTCTGACAGAGGGAAGACGAAGACCTAATTATTATTACGAAAGGGGTAGAGGATACAGAAGGAAAGATTATGAACAAGATTAGATATATAAATCCACAAATAC
This sequence comes from Deroplatys truncata, assembly GCA_030765065.1. Taxonomy (NCBI): domain Eukaryota; kingdom Metazoa; phylum Arthropoda; class Insecta; order Mantodea; family Mantidae; genus Deroplatys; species Deroplatys truncata. The sequence continues at coordinate 424,091,289 of CM060990.1, forward strand.
TAAAGATAATTAACGAAGGCAAATTAAAAGTGGGTAACATGATATGTAGTATGAAATTAAATAAGACAATGGGAGAGGACCTCGAAAATATGAACAATAAGAGATTTATTTATGTTATTGCTGCAGAAGATGGAGGAAGGACAATTGAAGATAAGATAAACTTAATGACAAATTTGGAAAAGATCTTGAATACCATTAGAAGAAACGTAAGAGCAAACACTACATGTATAACCACAAAACTTGTGGAAGAGAGCAGTATAAGGAAATTACTGGAGTACTCGTACTTTAGGAGAAAAAAGAATATACAAATACCAATGTATAGTATCAAGGAATGGGAAAATGACACACAGAAAACCAGATGGAAGAAGTTAAGAAACGAAAAGTAAAAAACGAAGATACTATAATTCTGAAGCCTATAGGAGAGAGGACCTATGAAGATTTTATAAAAATGTTAAACAAAATGTAAAGACCAAAGGAGCAATTTATCAACCAAAGGAACAAAAACAGAGATGGAAGCGTCCAATTAAAAATTAAAGGAAATGATGCAACTGAAAGACAAGTCTTTCAACAACTGCTAACTACAAGGCTAGAAGATATTGCAGAGGTCCAAGTGAAGACAATAAACCAAACAATTATGATTTTAGACATCGATGAAGCTGTACAGAATGATGAAATTAAAGCAGTAGTGAAACAAGAACTGAATACAAATGAAGAAATTCTTAACCTGAAAGTGGCAGAAAAAGTTAGCGTACAAGGTGTAAAATATGCCTTTGTAACTATCACTACAGAGGCAGCAAATAGGTTAATAAATAATAGAAGAATAGGATATGGCTGGGACAGATGGAAAATAAAAGCATAAAACATCCTGAAAAGATGCTATAAATGCTACAGAGCGGGACACAAGGTAAATGATTGCTCAAAGCAAAAAATGGAATTAATATGTCACAATTGTGGTCAAACAGGACATAAAATTAAAGAATACAAAAATGTAACAACATGCTCTTCATGCCAATCATGCTATTCATGTGTTCTTTAAACACAAGGCGGAGACAATGCGATTGCGATGTCCTGAATATAGGTAACTCGTTTTAGCTCAGGAAAGGGAGAAAAGGAACGTTTTAACGAATAAAAAACGAAGTTAATACAGGTAAACCTTGATAGGAGTAAACAAGCAATGGATCTAATGATACATAAATGTGCAGCAAATAAAGTGAAGTTAGCAATAATAGCAGAGCGAAATAGAAACATGGCAAAATTTAATCCAGCATGGATAGCAGACGAATATATAGATGTTGCTATATACATACCACCAACTGATTTAAAAGTACGCGAAACTGGGAATGGGAAATAATGTGTATGGGTAGAATTAGATGAAATGGTCATTTACTCTTGTTATGTTTCGCCTACCATTAATGAAGAACTTCAATATTACTTGAATAAAATACGACGTAATATTCAACAACGAGGGAAAACAAAAAGAAAGTGTTAATCGGAGGGCATTTTAATCCAAAAGCATATCTATGGGGTTCTCCGATTGAAGATAAGAAAGGAAACAATCTGGCATAGTGGATAAATGAAAATGATTATAATATTTTAAATGATGGAAAAGTACCCACCTTTGAAAGGAATAATGGGACTCATACATTGATGTTACAATATGATCAACAGAAATAAGAAAACTGGTCCGAAACTGGTATATGGATGAAGAAAACTCAAGTTACCATAAGAATATATATATATATTGAACTACAGAAACAAAGTTACATAGAAACAAATGAAAGGTTGGGGATATAAGAAAGAGAATAAAGATGTATTACTCACAAAGGTGTATCAAGAAAGTGGACGATTGAATACTAGATACGAACCGAGTGAAGTGAAGCAATTAATGGAAAGTGCATGTAATTATGCACTTAGCAAGAAACATGGTTACTGGAAACATAGGCCAGTATACTGGTGGAATGACAACATAGCTCAATTAAGAAGACAAAGTACTCAGGCGAGGAGAAGAGTGACAAGGGCAAACCGTAAAATAAATTTCGATAATTATGAGAAATATGAAATACAAAACCGGTACCGAGAGTGCAGAAGAGCCATAAAAGATACTATTAAATTAGCAAAAAAGAATGCATGGGAATTAATATGTACCGCTATAGATGCAGATACTTGGGGTCTTGGATATAAAATTGTTACAGAGAAGATAGGAGCCAGATCACCATTGCAGGCCACAGATGAAGAGCAGCTAAGAATAGCAAAAACGTTATTCCCAGAACATAAAATAAATGCCTGGCCATCGGTAATAGTAAGCAGAGAAGAAATACCTTTATGCAACCGTAAGGAATTACTCGAGGCTGTATATCGCATTAAAGTAGGAAAGGCGGCGGGACCAGATGGAATCCCCTAAGAAGTTATTAAAGCTATTACGGAACATAGGCCTGATATATTTGTAAATACAGTAAATGCGCTACTACTTAAAGGAAATTTCCCAATAGAATGGAAAATAACTAGACTTATACTTATAGAAAGGCCAAACAAGGAGACGGCATAAGGGCATATAGACCTTTGTATCTAATAAATGTCATAGGAAATGTCTTTGAGCAGATGATCAACAAACGACTCGTAGAAGAGATTGAGCAAAAGGGAGGGTTAGCACAAGCAAGCACAAGCACAATTTGGTTTCAGAAAGGGTTTATCGACGGTAGGAGCTGTGGAGTTTATACAAATAACTGTAAAGGATGAAATCAAAGAAGGAAACAAATATGCTGTTACGGTCACTTTTAACGTCAAAAATGCTTTCAACTCAACGCCATGGGAAGGAATTATAAGAGAGTTAAAAAGACGAAAAATAGCCATATATTTAACTAGAGTTATTTGTAGCTACCTTGAAGATAGATATATATTAATAGGAAAAAGTACAAAGCTGGCTGTACTTTTGGCACAGCCAGCTTTGTACTCAAGGCTCCATTTTGGGACCAACATTATGAAATGTTTATTATGATGGGGTTTTAAATTTGAAATTACCAGTAGGATCTAAAACGATTGGATACACTGATGATCTGGCATTACTAGTTTTTGGAAATACAAGAGAGGAAATAGAGGGGAAAATTGCCTGCTCCATGAATAAGATTGATATCTGGATGACCCAAAAAAGATTAAGTTTGGCACCTGAAAAAACCAAAATTGTTATCCTGGGGGAAGAAGAACGCTAAAAGAAGTACATATAAATTTTAATAACCAGAAACTGAGCGCTAAGATCTGCCTGAAATATCTAGGAGTCCAAATTGGGCATAATATGTGTATGTGAATACGCATAAAATATGTGACTAGTAAAGCAGAAAAAACTGTTGCAGCCTTGGGACCTCACACAATTCTTATCTGGACACGGACGTTTTAAAACTTATTTATATAAAGTGAACCTGGCAAACAGCGAGGCCTGCACATACTGTGAAGAAAAAGACACACCTGAACATACAATATTAATATGTAACAAGTGGAGCAATTTAAGGCAGAAGTACGCGCGACAAATTGGGCAAGATATAACGGTGGACAATATTATGACACAAATGCTAGAAAACGGAAAGAAATGGTCAATAATTGAAGAAATGATAGCTAACATACTTAAAGCAAAAGATGAAAAAATGACTAAAATATAGGTGCCACATAGCCAAGTAATACCGAAATGTAGTTCCACGATGTGTGCATTACTCCCAGCAGGGGATTTTTAGTTGGTGGAAATCCAACTCGCCTGGTGGCATCTTTGAAAGATTTTCCCCCTGTTTTATTAAAAAAAACTACTACTACTACTACTACTACTACTACTACTACTACTACTACTACTACTACTACTACTACTACTACTACTACTACTGCTACCACCACTAATACTACCTCCACCACCAGCATCACCACTGCTACCACCTCTACCCCAAATACCGCTACTAATGCTACTATTACTACAACCTTCACTGCAACTACCGCTGCTACTACCTCTACCGCAAACTCAGCTACTACTACTGCTACTACTTCTACTATCTTCACCACAACCACCGCTGATTCAACTGTTACCGAAAATACCGCTACTTCTATTACATCCACCACAATTACCACTGCAAATACTTCTACCGCAAACACAACTCTTCTACTGCTACTATTACTCCTACTACTACCTCCACCACAACTACCGCTGCCATTACCTCTTCATCAAAACCGCTACTACTACTTCTACTACTGCTACTACCTCCACCACAACTGTCGTTGCTACTATGTCTACCTCAAATACCGCTATTACAACTACCTCCACCACCACCACTATCACCACCTCCACCACTGCTACTACCTCTACCATAACTACCCCTACTGCTATTACTATTAACTCCGCAACCACCACTACCACCACTCCACTACTACTACCTCTACCGCAAATACAAGTTACTACTGTTACTAACCACCACCGCTTCTACTACCTATACAGCAAATAGCGCTGCTACTGCTACTTCACCACAACTATCGCTACGTTTACCTCTAGCGCAAATACTGCTACAACTACTACATTTGCCACCGCTACCATCTATACCCCAAATACTATTATTACGTACACCACCACAATCGTTGTTACTACCTCTACCGCAATTACCGCTATAACTATTACTAACCATAACAACTAACCACCACTGCTACTACCTCTACCTCAAATAGCGCTGCTATTTCTACTACTACCTCCACCACAACTACTGCTACTACTACTTCTGCTGAAAATACAGCTACTACTGCTGCCACCTCAACCACCGCTACCATTTATAACGCAATACCGCTACTATTACTACTACTGCTACTACTACTACTACTACTACTACTACTACTACTACTACTACTACTACTACTACTACTACTACTATCTGCAGCACCACAACCATTGTTACTACCTCTATCGCAAATACCCTTACTACTACTATGGCTTCGTATTATGCCAAGACTACAACCGTCTTTTATGCATATTGGCCCAGACAGCAGCAACCTCGGTGTTATGCCACTACGCAGAAGCGGCGCAGGGTGTGTCAAAGCTACGGTTATCATCTGTTAGCTGTCTCAGTCATTGCTTTGTCTTGGTATTGTGTAGTGTTTGGAGAATACTTGTGTTGTTGTTTCCTTAGGAATGTTATTGTCTTATTAGTCCACGTTGATGCTGCCAACAAATTTACGATTGATCAGTGTAGTTTTATGTACGATACATACCTGAAAACTGAATCATGTAGACACCCCTACCACTACTAGCTACTATTACTATTTAATAATAATCAGTGTTTCAATTAACTAACTGTCAATGTGTTATGCAAATAAGGTGTAAGAAAATGTAAAGGCTGAGTATAGTCAGTACTGAGGAATAGAGTGACTGTCTCTTTAAACTGAAATATATGAAAGGTATAGCATTTTATTTTGTAGTGGGTACGTTCAAAGATGTATTAAAAGCAGTTTGTTGCAAACTAAAACAGCCTCCGTATCTTGCGTGAATTCTGAGCTACCCTTATTAACACCACTGATGATAACGGTGATGATAGTGCTGCTGCTTATGATTATAATAATTTATATATTTATTAATGGTACCTTATTTGTTTCAGCTGGATCTTACTTCGTGAAGAAGGGGTGAGCAGTAGTCTCTTTAGAGCGGATTTTTGTCTGTGTTAATGTTGCAAGGTATTAAAATGTTATACACCGCGCAATGCCTCCTTGTGATACTGAAAACCCGTCTTTGTCTGTACTACGTGCAAGCTGTGCCCAGAAGACATTCTCTTGTACTGGCTGCAGCTGAGGAAATTCTTTTTCCTAAATCATTTCTTACTTTTGAAAACTTCTTTTCTTGCTTCAAAGTTTCTACTTCTTTTACCTTCGTCTGGCTCTTCCGACATTACTATTACGTCAAACTACGCAACGGAATTCATTGAAATTAACTTTTACTGGAGGATCTCATGAATAAGCACACAAGCAGTGAGGAACGGCTTACAATAATGAGCAACTAACAAGCAGTATTGCCAACTCGCCAGTAACATGAGTAGACGATACTTAACCTATGTTTCATTGCCATATTCGAAGTTAAACGTAACCGCCAAAAATCACTAATAGGAGCACATTAAATTGGACCATCTAAATGTTACTCATCGAACATGTTTCAGCATCCTACCAAACGGTTGTGCTCTAGTATTGATCGTCATACAGTATCTGTATACAGTGTCTGTAGGTCGTCAGCTGATCGATCCGTGGATCTCAAAATAGCAGTATAGCTATCAGGAGGTTAGGCTAAAGGTCTAGGCCAGCATTTGATTGTATTTTCTTCAGTGTATAAAGATGCTTGTACATTAAGACCGTCATTAAATGAAAAAGCGGTTTGTTAAAATGGATTGATTAAGTCAAAGGACAATGACAACTGAATTGATAAACTCCGCAAGATATCATATGTTGGAACACATTTACAAGAGTATACTACATTACTATTTAAACATGCCAGTATCTTATACTCAATCTATTTAAACATATAAAATCTAGTGTCAAAATTCACTAAAAGTAGGCATAAAATCGTCCAAAGTTCAATCCAAGTACTTCAATGCAGTTATTTTCTATTTAAATCTGGAAGATTTCAGACGGGTAGCACACTATATTTTAGGTAGGTATTTATACATTTCTAAACTGTTTTATGTAGAAGTAATCATTTCTTCATTATTCCGACTAACATGTTAAAACATAAAACGATTACAAATAATAAGACATGATCAGGAAAGGATATAAATACTGGATTATTTGAATTCTTTCAAAATCTAGAAATATATAGATTTTTGAGTGCATTTCACAGCTTACGTATACCGACTAAGTGATTTCGGAAAATTACCCTGGGAAGTTTTAAGGATAAAACAAGGCCTGAATTTAAATGTTTGGAGAGTAAAACTTCCTAGAGAACTGTAAGCTTGAAGCAATTCTCGATTTTAACACAGGTTTAATGCAGTTTACAAAGAGAGCTAAAACATTACAAATTCTAAATGAGGAATCAAATTACATTTGAACTGAACAAGGATTGTACGTGCTTATTCTATATTTTTCTACGACGTGGGCTTATTAGGGGGTAATATGCGTCAGTCTCACTAAAATAGTTTCTGAAATGGAGATTAGCACACAATCTCTCTAAACATAGAATTATCACTGTGGTAGAGTAAGAGTGAACTTGGCAGAAATAAAACACATATGTTCTCTGCACCCCTGGAATTCCATATCATTCCTCGTTAAATTTCGAACGCTTTAATCAATTTTGTTAGCACAACATAATCTAAACTGGGGAATGACCTTTAGCCTGCTCCGAACAATGAAAGTTTATTCACAGACAGCTAAATGAAGACACTGTTTCATGCATAATATAACCTTCAGGGAAGCCTCCGAAGCCAATTATGTGGTAAACGTAACGTTTGAAACGCAAACAAAGAACTGGTAGTCATCCTAAATTTTAAAGTGCAGACTATTGGTTATCATAACCTTTCATATGAATTTCTTATATTTGCAACAGTTTTATGCTTTAGTAGTTAAAAAGCTATTTATTCTGATACGTATTGAAAGATTTTCAAATCTGAGACAAAATAACACAGTAAAGGATATTTGTTCAACTTGTGTTAAGTACTCGTATTATAAATAAGTTGGATGTACGAAATAGGATATACAGAGTGGCTAGTGTCGTCCTCCGTGGTATAGTGGTTACCATGCTAGTCTCTAGTTCCCGAGGTCGCGGGTACAGACCCCGTGAAGGGCGATGGATTTTTTTTCCGGCATAAAAACTCTTAGCATGGCTTCCTTCGGAAGGGAAGTAAAGTCGGTGGCCCCGTATCGTAGATTTACGGCACGTAAGAACCTCAAGCCTGATAACGAGGTCTCTGGGCAAAATTACCAGTCTTTCACGCCCAATATAGAATGGGACGCTAAGGACCACAGTAGTTAAAGGGCGTCCATAAATAAAACTCAATTATATTCATTTGAAGTGGCCAGATAACCCCGTTGTTTCAATATACGTTTCACCGCAATACGTCTATCTTATAAGTGATGCCTAATGATACGGCAGCATAAGTTGGCTTTATAGGATTTAATTTAAAACACATAAAACTAAACAATACAGTTTCAAGCTAGTCATTAACAAATCACCTACAATTAACAAACATGCAACTTTCCCGGTTTTTATTTCAACGTAAATGAAAACCCTATCTCCCAAAAATAACGTGAAAATCCTGCAACACCTTCCGGTAAACCAACGATATTACAACTTATCCATCTTATCTAATGTGGCTAGATAACTGCATCTTATCGGTCTACTCGGTAAACAAACAAACAAAAAACGCACACACACAAGCATTTCGAGAGCACATAACAGGTAAATAAAACTTTATTTAAGAATGTGAGCAGTGTTTGAGTGTTTGTGAGATTTAGCCATTTTATAACAAATCAATGTGTTCTTCGTCTTGCACTCTCACAACAACCAACTAATTCACAGAACTATACCCATGATGTAACTTTATTAATGAACAACGTGTTCAAATTGTTGCGGTATATATTCTTCGCCACTTGGTTATGCAGCTTGGGTTGGCAACACCAAGCGTAGATTGGCCACGCTACGTCATTGCTAGGTGCACGTTACCCTCTCCATCCACCTCCCGTGGGCAAGGCTGGCTCTTGTTGATTTTCGACTCAGAGAGAGGTTTCTCAACCCCCGGCGAGACAACATCTCTGGGGTTGGCCAGTTGCTTAAGTCGTAGAAAGAGTGAGACCACATTCGACCTTGATAATGTTTGGTAATGTATTTCTTTGTATTTAACTTTGGTAGACTTCAGGATCTCTCTCATTAGGATAACGTCTACCATTCAAAATTCTAAATCGTGATTTAACGCGGAAGGGTAATATGGTGATTTTAAATTTATTGTAACCTGTTATTCAGTTGGGTTAACAGCCATTGTTTAATGAGGCAGTTAACTCACTGCGAACTCAACTTTTCTTATGTTCTATGAACTGAGTTCACTAAGCAGTGGATTGCATTATATGCGTTAATAATTACCTTAAATTCAGCTTTTCATTGGTTTAATACCTAAATTGTAATTGAGGATGAAATATTGTACTCGCTTTGCATTTAGGTATGCACCAATTTGTATTGAATACGCCCTTTTTAAACATTAGTTTTTACGCTGCACTCAAGGGCTACTTATATATGTATTTGGCTAGCTCAATCCATGATGAAATGCCAAGGTTTAGAAATACGATTGATGAACAGCTAAATTCATGTCACTGCATTTTCATTTGTATATAGCTTTCAACTCATTTTAGTATTTATTTCCAAATAGTTTACTGCGCAGATCACAGAAAAACAGTTGATATATATTATACACGTCACGTTATACTTTATATGTGTTAAATTATTACGAATTGGTAGTTAAATGGTTGTTGAATAATTATTAACCATACTAGTTTAATTTTACAATTATATATGTTGCCTTAATCGATCCATAGAGTTTCATAGTATGATTCCAAGTTAGCTCAACCACCTAGGAAATTAAGGGATTCCGAAAACACCCTCCAAGTGATTTACCTAACTTGATGAGAGGAGGTGCAAGGTTGGTAGCATATCGCGGTTATTGTTCCAACATTAAGGTAGTAGTGTGTCAGTTTGGCATTTTATTACGTGGATTTCTGGAAATTGAATGGTTTTGAGTAAAATGTATTGGCAATATTACTAACATGTATTTCTGTGGTTTGCACGCAACAAGTCATTATATGAACTGAGGTATTATAGTGTATCATTTTGGCTAGCGTTGTAAGAATCGCCTTCAAGGTCTCACTACAAGCGTCTGTGATATATATTTATGAGAAACTTAGAACATGGATATATTGTTTCAGCCTGATTATATGACCCGAGCGGAGTTGCTGCATGGGTTTGAAATTCGAGGCATAAAGACAGCTGAGGCGAATTCAGTTCCTGAATTATAGCGCAGATTAGGTGCTGCTGTTATAGAGAATAAGGACCTATTACCATGGTCAAGCTTGGTGATCAGCGCGAGTTCGGAATTGCAGTCGCGCGGAAACGCACGCACCTACTTTGCTACACCAGTTTATGCAGGAATTTAGTAAGGTAGGATTAACTGTTTCACAATTGCGTAGGATGAAAGCACGTACATGTTAGTGGATCCACGGTGTATGGGAATCAAGTCAGTATCGTTAGATGCTGAATTTAAATTTGAAACATTAGCGTCCGGTTTAAATGATTTTTGGATAGTGTTAAAAAATTTAAGCTTTTGGAGCAAGAAGTGTTGTCTAGGATATCACGCGCAGTTGAAGTTAATGCTGAAGAGCAGTTTAAATGGCGCGAGTAATTCTGGAAATCTGGATAGTGACAAAGGGAATAGTACTTTTAATATTGAATTTGCAAAGATTAGGTTGTCTAATCCATGGAAAGATGTTATAGATCAAGTTAAACCGATGATTACTGATACTCGTGAACAAATTTTGCAGTTTTTAACTGAGTTAGTTGAATAGCCAAAGTTTACCAGGTCAGTGATCATGTGCTTCTGCAAACCATATATCCGTTTATTAAAGTTCCATTAGCAGACATATCATGTAATGCTGTAACGCAACAGAAGCCAGTCGCATGGCTTCACTCGGAAGTGCTTAGAATATGTTTATCCTCGATGAACTATAATGCTCTATTAACTTCTCATTAATACCGTAAGCAAGCAAGCAATCAATCAAGCCAGCCAGGAATTGTTTCTTGATTTTGTAAGAAATATACGTTTAGTTTCCTTAGTTTTGCGGGTTTATATTTTGAATCGGAAGTAGTTAACACAATTGTTATGAATTCACGTCATCCTGAAATAAGTTCATAGTTGTTATCTGCAAGTGAGGTTAAAACCTTTGATCAGTTGGAATCAGTAGTTATCAAATGTAGACCCATTTCTCTTGAATATCTGTCACGCAAAGTAGTGGTTACGAAACCAGTAGTACAGCAGGGGAATTGTACAGTTATTTGACAATTTTTGTAAACGCATGGGATACATTAAAGAGCGATGTTCTAAATATTTAGCTCAAAGGAAAGCTAAGGTCACTTTATTGCAAAAAAGTAAGGCTTTTTATCACATGAGGTTTCGCGTTGTGATATAAAACCCTCTAATCTTGAAAATAAAACGGTGGACGTAAGCAATAATTTATTGCCGTGTATTGACGTGCAGGTTTTAAAAATGCCTGCGTTGCGTTAATCGATACTGGTAGTATTCCTTCCTTCATTAATGTTCAGTTAGCCAACAACCCGAAATTACACCGGGGAACTTTTTTTATTTTATGTTGCATGAGGTGTTAGAACTATTTCTATGTAATTCTGTATCGCTAATTCCAAATCTGAAACTGGTTTCTGTGCAGGCTCTAATTTCTATGGAATTTTAATTTCCATTTGTTACAGTTAATGGCACTTATTGGCCTTTAAATTGGAGTTAAAGGGCAACGACACTTATACTGAACAGATCTACAGAGTAATTAACGTTTTGAAAACACCCCTTTTATATGTATTTAGTTTTTTAAATCTAAAAACTTATCTGTTAAAACTTATTTTTACTTTTAGATTAAATAATGGCTTTTTCGAGTAGGCATAAATGTAAGTTTAGTACTGACACCTTCTGTTATGTATGTGGCTGCTACACATTTCATCGTCAAAGGCGCAATATTTCATTATTTGTTACACGTGCATATATTGCCTATTTTCAAGCACTCCTTGGCGATCAAGACAAGAATTGGGTTCCTCATACTTGGTCTCATAGATGTGAAGAAATTCTCCATCACTGGGCAAAAGGAAAACGTAAAGGAATGCCCTTTGGTATTCCTATGATTTGGTGTGAACTCTCGGACCACAGTAGTGATTGTTATTTCTATCTGGCCAATACAAAGACCATCGGCAAGAGAAAACGGCATATGATCACATATCCCAATATTCCATCTGCAATACGACCTATCCCACACTCTGAGAAACTCCCGGTTCCAGTTTTCAATAGTTTTGTCTCTTCTACGGACGAGGAAAGTGAACATGGTAATGAAGGGGTTTTTGATAAGAAACATGAGGAAATGGTTGTAGAATCTAAAGGATCTTCTGGTGATACCAAGCAGTCATTAACCCCTTAGCAGTTTGGCCAACCGGAATTGAATGTCTGAGTAAGAGATTTGAGCCTATCAAAGCAAGCAGCTCAGTTATTAGCCTCCAGGCTTTAAGAAAATAATTTGCTTCACCGGTCAGCCAAAGTATCCCATTTCAGGAAGTGTGAAAAAATGTTGTGGACTTCTTTTACGAAGACAAACACTTTATTTACTGCCATGATATCAGTAGCCTTCTCAGGCAGTTAGGTGTCACTACTTACAGTCCAATAGAGTAGTGGTTATTTCTTGATAGCTCTAAACGGAGTCTGAAATGTGTGCTCTTGCACAACGGGAATGTTTATGGAGCGGTTCCAATTGGCCATTAAGTTCATCTGCTAGAAGAATATAATGACATAATAAGTGTTATCGACTTACTGAAGTACCAGGAGCATAACTGGATCAGTTGTGTGTATCTTAAAATTGTCAGTTTCCTCCTTGGACAACAGTGAAGTTTTACGAAGTATCCTTGCTTTCTGTGTTTGTAGGACAGCCGAGCTCGGGAGAAACACTGGACACAGGAGGGGCCCAAACGTGAAACTCTGGAAGTAAGGATGTGGATGAACCTATAGTTAGTCGAGAAAGGACCATTTTCCCTCCGCTTTACTTCAAACTTGGCTTAATGAAGTAGTTTTTTAAGTCATAAAGTGAGTGTTTTCAACACATCGTTTCTGTTTTTCTTGCCTTGTATTTCGAGAAAATAAAAGGAGGCGTGTTTGATGGACCTCAAATTCGAACCGCCATACTTCACAAAGAATTTTCCGGGAAGCTGAATAAGCAAGAGAAAGCAGCATGGTTGTCTTTTGTGGCAGTTACAAAGAACTTCCTTAGCAACAAAAAAGCAGAAAACTATGTACGTCTGCTTCAAACAATGATGTTGGCTTTCCGCGACATTGGATGAAGCATGAGCGGTAAGATTCACTTCCTGGACGGTCACTTTAATGAGTATCCCAAAAACCTTGGAGCTGTTTGTGATGAGCAGGGAGAACGCTTTCATCAAGCTCTGAAGACGATAGAAGAGCATTATCAGGGGCGATGGGACAGAAATATAACGGCAGACTACTGCTGCATCAAACCAGAGTAACCTCAGCAAGTACACAAACGCAAGGGCTACAAACGCAAAGTTTTGCCTTATTAGAATCTAAATGAGTTTTGCGCAAATGTTACACCTAAACTAAGTGTTTTTAATTTATCCTAATTAAAAATTGTAGATAAGATCTTATGCACGTCTTAATGTATCAGTGCATTTACTCTATTTTATTATTATATTCTCACCAGGATGATACCAAAAGAAGACATTCTACTTCATTATGTTAAACTAAATGTTGAAAATGCTATAATAAGACGAAAACCAAAAACCTTGAGTTCCAAAAAATAAACTGTAGCTTACAGAGAAGGATTTTAAATTTGAGATCGGCGCACTCAATTAAGTAAGAGAAATTGTTTTTATGGATGCAATAAAACATTTGTTTCCTGGTGTTATTTTTCCAGCAGATTTTACTTGTGTTGGGGTTTCTACTGAACCATTGCAAGTTGTAGGCAAAGTCTTCATTCCACTAAAAACTGCGCATTTTCGTTGGAATGTTGAAGTTCTTGTAGTTAAGGATTTGGCAGTACAGTCAATATTGGATGCCTTATTTATAGCAAAACCAAAAATATTTGGGGATATTGCAAGCAAGGTTATAATTTTTGCGTTTCAACCAAATACCCGTGTTTTTTGCGTAGTCAGAAGTCGCATTTCTACATGCTAGTATGCTAAATGATTTTGTTATGGGGAATGTTATTGGCGAAAGTGTTTCCATGTGTAAAGATTTATATCTTGCGCATTTGAATGACATTCAGCAATCAGTAGTACGTCATATGGTTGCAGATTTTCCTGATGTGTTAACTGAATTAGGTCGTACGGAGTTACTTTAGTATAAAATTCAATTACAAGATACGAAACCTGTACGGTTGCCACCGTAGAGGTTACCTCCGGCTTGTATGCAGCTGTTGAAACAATTTGACAAAATGCTCAGGAATAAAATCATAAATCTGTCATAAAAACCCGAAGAAATATGGGAAGACAATCGCGTAAACTCCATGCGTGGAGTGTACGTAAAATACCGCTCCTCCAAAAGTGTCATAAGCTTTTTCCAGGTCAAAAAACACAGCCACTGTTTGCCACTTTCTCAGAAATACATTCATAATATGCGTCGACAGAGACACCAGATGGTCGACGGTAGAGCGATGGCGACGAAATTCCGCACTGAGCCGTCGCTAGAAGTTTCTGAGACTCAAGCCACCGTGTCAACCGCCCCTTGATCATGCGCTCCATCACATTGCAAATGCAACCGGTGAAGGTGATAAGGCGGTAGCTGGATAGGTAGTTGGCGATATTTCCCAGGCTTAAGTATAGGGACAACAGTGGTTTCGCGCCAAAATGAAGGAGAAACACCGTCTTGCCAAATACAGTTATAGACCTGCAAGAGAAAGAGCTTACTGTCGGGTGAAACGTGCCTTAACATCAGGACATAAATGCCCTCCGGCTCAGGAGCGGAGTACCTAGATAAAAGGAGGGCGCGCTCCAGCTCCATTATTGCGAATAGTTCATTATAACACTTATTATTTGGAGCCCGAAAACTATAGGACCCGGAATCAAGCCGGTATTTGAGAGTGCGAAAGCCGGCGGAATAATTGTCAGAACTGAAAACCGCCTCAAAGGCAGCACCCAGAGTGTTAGCAATAACAGCCGGATCCACTATGGTGGCATTGGAAACCTGAAGGCCAGACAAAGTACAGTGCGACACTTTACCGGAGAAGCGACGGAGTTTATCCCAAACAACAGAGGAAGGCGTGAAGCGATTAAAAGACTCGACAAAACGAGTCCAAGATGCCTTCTTGCTATCCTGAATAATGCGACAAGCCCTAGTGCGCGATTGTTTAAAAGTAAACAAATTATCAAGTATACGGTGTCGCCGAAAAAACCATGAGTGCAGCTCTACGGACACGAACGGCATCCCGACAGTCCTCGGTCCACCACGGAACACGAATACGCCGAGGGTGGGAGGACAAACGGGGAATTGTGCGTTCGGCGGCAGATAGGATCGTAGACGTAAAGTACTGCACATTTGGTTAACGTCAGTGAAGGGCTGGTCCACTAACGACACGAGGCTAGAATACAGTCCACAGTCGGCTTTAAGTAATTGCCAGGTAGGTGCTCTGGAAGGAGGGACGTGGTGAGACAAACGAAAAACGATGCAGGGGTAATGATCGCTGGAGTAGGTGTCAGCGACGACGTTCCACTGCAGACGACAAGCAAGCTGGACGGAGCAAACGGCAAGGTCCAAGTAAGAAAATGTACCAGAAAAATCAAAAAGAAAAGTAGGCTCAACTGTATTGAGGATAGAGAGGCTGAACTGACAAAAAATGTCGGAAAGAAGAGTTCCCCTCTCACAAGCCCTTGGCGAAACCCACAGGAGGTAATGGGCATTAAAATCTCCCAACAGAAGAATTTGTGTTGAGAGAGCGGACAAGAGATCTGGAATTTCCGCGTTAACGAGGGGAGACGATGGAGCTTAATAGGCGGAGCAAAGAGAAAAGAAAAACCGGGTAATTGAATCCTAACGGCAACAACTTGCAAGAAGGACGTAGGTGTGAGAGGCTGAAAATTAACGTTGTTAAGCACCAATAACTTGGCACCTCCAGCTAGATCGTAGCGAAACGGAGTCTACCCACGGAGGGTTAAAGGATCGTGGGGGCAAACCTTGGTCTCCTGCAAACACACAACCATAGGTGAATGGGAACGGAATAAAAGTTGCAGTTCCGCCCTATGCGATTGTACACAACGTAAATTCCAGATCAGGATAGCCATGAATAAAAGGGATAAACTGTCTACTTAGAAGGGCGTCTCAAAATAACCTTTTGCTTTACCCTGGGGTTCGGGCTTTTGGTATGCAGTTGTTCAGACTCCATAGGCTCCTCGAAGGGAGGGCCCACGCCTTCATTGCCAGAAACCGATTCAAGCGCCGAGAATCTGTTCTGGGTGGTAATGGGTGAAGGGTGCCGCTGAGCACGGATTGTCCCAGGAGCATCCTGGGACTGCGACCTTCAAGGAGGGGAAGGTAAACTTTGCTTACTGCGCGCACGCGGAGGGTCTATAGAAAATCTTCTCTATGAAGTTTCTGCTTGGATTTTTTCTCAGTGCCTGTGACTTCAGTACCTTAGGACCAGCATTAGATGGCTTGATAACTGTGCTAGAAATGGACGGCCGGATGGTAGTCGCGGTTAATACAGTCATGGCCAGATCAGAGTCTCGGCATCCTTCCGGGTTACTGGCGAGGCAACAACAGAACTGAATGTTCCCGATCACAGGAGCGAAGGTTGGCGCGCATGAAAATGCCTCCGGGCTTCGGCGAAGGTGAGTTTCTCCTTTACCCGGATCTCCTGGATCGCCTTCTCGTCCAAGTACCGCGGACAGTCGGCAGATGACAAAGAATGAGACCCATTGCAATTAACGCAGACGGGGGCTGATGAACAGGTACTATCGTGTGACGGCTCGCTACATGAGGCACAGATAGATACGGCACTCTTACAAGAGACTTGCGCATGCCCAAAACGTTGGCATTTGAAACAACGCAGAGGTCTAGGAATATAGGGCCTCACCGCAATACGTTCGTACCCTGCTGAAATACTATTGAGCAAATCGACGCCGTCGAACGTGAGAAACAGTGTAGGAGTGGGTGCCAACACTCCGTTGCGTTTAGCCTGTACTCCATGAACCGCTGTTACCTTTTGGTCGGAAGGATAATCGATCAGTTTATCGTCCGACATTCCGTCCAGGCTGTGAGCGGTGACGACGCCTTGCCAGGAATTCAGGGTACGGTGCTTCTCAACACGGATGGTATAACCTTGGACAAGCGTGGCGCGTAACAAGGACTTACTTTGTTGTTCGGACTTGCTCTGAACTAACAAAGAACCATTTTGAAGTCGGGTGCAGGAATGAACAGAACCAGCAATAGCGTCAATCCCGTTTTGAATAATAAAAGGGTTCACCTTCTCAAAAGATTGTCCTTCCTCTATTCGGCTAATTACCAAGTAACAACGAGATGTCGATGGTGCTACTTCTGTTACTAAGGCTTTTCGGCCCTTGTTATTAGGAATGGAGATAGAGGATTCCATATCCAAAAAAATCCTCCACCATTGCAACCGTCTCCGACCTCCTGACTTCCCGTTTGTTACCCCAGCTTGGGTGAGTGGCCTATCTATACCAGTCTCACCCCAGGGTCACACCTCCCAGAACGTAGACAGAGGGTCCCAATGGCCGTCGCAAGTCAGCAGCTCATGCAATGCCTCCCCGAGGGACTGCAGATGAACAGCGGATACAAACACAGGCCCTACATGAAGACCATGGAGATGACGCCATTACCCACTCACCCAGCTGCGCACCCAGTGTGCAAGCATTCGTCAGGCTGTGTCCACGGAGGATTAAAATAAATATAATGGTAAAATAAAACAAAAAGTGTGTGGGCGTTTCGCAGGCAAGGTAGGCCGGCGAAGAAGGAAAATAGATGTGCGAATGAATGAACGTGGTGCGAAATGTGCGTAAATAGATTAGTGAATAAAGAAACAATGGCGAGGGGCGTCATGGAATGAAATGCACAGAACGTACGAGAGACTACCTTGAGTCCCCCGGTCACGAGGACGAACCCACCTCGACCGGACCAGGATGGAGGGATGACGATGTCGATGACTGTTTCGGGACCCCGGGTGCGCCAAACCTGTACTCACATGAGGTGAGCCCCTGGGGGAGGTATAAATGGAAGTAAAAAATACTCGGGACTGTTGTCTTCAACAGCTAAGCAGTCGCCGATTGAGAATATATTTCTAGACTATATTGGACATTTCACTGGCAGTAAAGCCGGAAATATCTATATTTTAGTAGTTGTGAAGGCATTTACTAAATACGCTTATTTTTTTTTACCCGTGAAACAAACACCTCGACTAGTATTAATGTTCTTAAGGAAATAATCTCCGTGTTCGGTGTGTCTAAAATAGTAGTCGCGGATAATGCGTCATATTTTAAATCTCATATGATGAGAACCTTTATTTTTAATCCGGATATCCAGCACATTCATGCCATTCCATACTATCCTAACCAGTCTTTGAGCTAGAGGGTAATTAGAAATTTAAAGAATGCCTTAATGGCTTATCATAAAGATCACTCTAAATGGAACCACAGTTTGTACTTGTTGCAACTTGCACTCAATTCACCAAAACACGAAGCACTTGACCAGTGTTCGTTTGAGCTTACGATGTCATTTCCTCCCAATTGTCCGCTGTCGAACTTGTGGCAATTGAAGGAACTTTTACCTGAAAACGCAAGTGCTCAAAATATTAAAGAACAGTGGAATAGGGCAAGGAATAATTTACAGAAAGCTAGCAGCATTTTAATACGGGTAGGAGTGAACATACATTTCCAGTGGGCGATCAAGTTCTTCTTAGGGTCTTTCCTGTATGTAAAGCTCAAAGTAAATTTGTAGCCAAGATTTTACCTAACTATGTGGGTTCTTATTCAATTAAGAAGTTTTATACCCCTGACTCCGTGGCAGTACAGAAAGAAGGCTCATTTAAATTAGTAAGAACACCTATATCACGGATTAAAAAGTTGTTGTTTCGAAGTAAGCGCTATTAAGCTCAGCTTTCCAGTATTTTAAGTGTGAGGTGTATATTGTTTGTGAGGATGACCTCATAATTAAAATTTGTTATTGTTTTATGGCTAGCTTGGTCTCATGACATCATGGCATTGGCATAATTGGAATTCAAGAGGATGTTTGGATGCGGATGCTAGTGTTTCAGGTACGAGATGGAGCGATAATGCGGTGCGTACGAGTTAATGTCCGCAAACACCTATGTTCCAAATTGTCTGTTGAGTGTTGATGGTGCCTTATTCAAGGTACGCCGTCATCACACGTAAAATACCGCAGTTAGCTGCTGAAACTTGTGTTCCGCTCCAGTACCTATGGATCATCAGATATCGCATTGAATGAAGATCTTAAAAGAAATGCTTATCCTTTTTTCTCCTGCAAAGGGGTGTGTGTGATGATATATACTCTTCGCCACTTGGTTATGGAGCTTGGGTTCAAAACACGTAGCGTAACTAGGTTGGCCACACCACGCCATTGCCACGTGAAGGTTACCCCCTCCATCTACCTCTGGCGCGCAAGCTGGCTTGCCTTGATTTTCGACTCAGAGAAGGCTTTTTCAAACTCTGGCGAGAGAACACTCCTGGCTTTGGCCAGTTGTTTAAGTTATCGACATGAGTGAGACCACGTTAGATCGTGATAATGATTGGTAATGTATGCCTTTGTGTTTAACTTTGGTAGACTTCAGGGTATCTCTCATTAGGATATCATCTATCATTCAAAAATCAATATTCAGATTTAACGCGGAAGGGTAATATTCTGAACCTTTCAACTCTTTTACATTTATTGCAACCTGTAATTGAGCTGTATTAACAACAATTGTTTAATGGGACAGTTAACTCACTGGGAACTGAACTTTTCTTATTTTCTATAAACTGAGTGACTAAGCGCTAAATTACATTATATGCGACACTAATTACCTTAAATTTAACTTTTCATTGGTGTAGTTGAGGGTGGAATATTATGCTCGCTTTGTACTTAAGCAGGCATCACTTTGTATTGAATGCTTTTTTAAACATTTGTTTTACGTTGCTCTCAAGGGTTATATATACATACGTATTTTGCTAGCTCAATTCATGATGAAATGCAAAGGAATAGGTATTCGATTGATGAACAACTAAATTTATGTCACTGCTTTTTCATTTGTATATAGTTCAATGCTCATTTTACTAATTATTTCCAAATAATTAACTGCGTAGATTACAGCCAAACATTTGATATGTTATGCACGTCATACTACTTTTATATGTATTAAATTGTTAAGAATTTGCAGTTAAATGGTTAATGAATAATTAATTATTATTCATATTATTTTAACTTTCCAATCGCTTATGTTCCCCTATCGATCTCCGGAGCTTCCTTAACCTCATAGACCGGTACAATTACCATATAAGCTAAACCACCTAGGAAATTAGGGCTTTCCAAAACATCCTCGCGTCAAATGATTTACATAGCTTCACGACAGGAGGTGCGTTGCAAAATGCATGTCATTGATGACTGATGCGGTGTTGCAAACGAGGTTCTATCTCTGCGTGAACATGTCTCAGGATTCCTGAGGTTAACGGTGCGGCATTCCTAAGCCTCAACAATAATTCTCTTTAGGTCGTCTGGATTCTCTGGTTCTGCTTCAAAGACCTCAGATTGTATGTAACTCCACAAGAAAAAACCAAGTATTGTTAAATCCAGAGAACTAGGGAGCAGAATACGGAACCCTAATGACCAATCCAGCGTCCAGCATATATATATATATATATATATATATATATATATATATATCATTTAAATATTCTCTCACCGGAATAAAATAACGGGCAGTTGCACCTTCCTGTTGCAATTAATGATTAGCCGGCACTTTAGCTGGATATTTTCTAGTAAATGTAGCGTATTTATGTGGTTCCGCAGAAGTGTAAGCTAATGTCATTCCTTAAACCTGATTCCATAAACATAGTTCCAATGAGATAGTCCCCAGGAATATCAGTCCACACATTAAAACCGCAGTGTTGCTGATTGTGACGCTCTCGACCCGAAGGGAATTTTCGGCAACTCAATAGTGGAGGTTGTGTTTAAGGATGTGAGAGTTATAGTAGGATAACAGTCATCAGATCACAGAACATGCCTATTGTGAATTTTCTGGCAGGAAACCCCTAACCGCCTGGTAACAATCAATTCGGTGCTGAAATTTTTTACAACAAAATTCTTGAGAATAATGAAGTTTATGTGAGCGGCATTTGTGTTATTTAAGAATTGTTTAAACGGAAGTTCTTTTTAGCCCCTTAGCACTGGCAGCTTTTCTTTCAACTATGAACAAACGAAAACACTAAGATATCCTAATTCCATTTGATAGATGAAAAGGTTAGTGGCGATTATACTATATGTTTACTTCTCGTGTGCAGGATTTTTGTAAACGTAATTAAAATGGGTCGAACTGCGTCTTCATTTTTGGAAATGGGTCTCTCCCGCACCGGCTGCACAGAGAATGACCTATGCAAATTCAGACTTATCGTTACACGACGAAAAACCTGTGTAGACAACAAGCGAAGAAGCTGAAAATGTCTGCATAGAACCTGCATGCTCCTTCCATATTCTGCCGGGCTTCATCGTACAATGTTACTAAACGCCCAGGATATCAGTGCACTTGGAGCAGAGCGCCAGTTTTTTTGTTTTTTTTTTTGACATGCCTAACGTCATTAGAGTCTAGAGATCGGATGGGAATGAGAGACAAGGCGATAGGGGAATGTGCAATTCACAATGAAAACAGTACTACGTTTGCAGACCTGAACCTCGCTAGTAAATTGCAACCCGAAACAGCAGATATTTTCTTTAACTTAATGTACTTCCCAATGCTGCTCTCACTTGTTCCGTAACTGTTTAGTTCCTTTTCCCACCAAACGCATTCATATCGTGGCCAATTAATACCATATCTGTGCATTCTTGTTTCCTGAACGTGTCAGCCATTTATTAAAACAAAAATCGTCCGCACGACTGCCTATCAACTAGTAAACAAGCCGTCGCCTTTACCTGAATAAAATAATGGCGCCATCTAATAGTTTCATACTGAGACACTCAGTTCATTCTTCCCTCCCCTCCCCATTTTTCCTATCGGTTATTTTGCACCGTAAACACACACAAATGAACGGAACATTCATCGTATTTTTAATACTTCCCTTTCTGATGCCTTTCCAGCAATCCTCCGAACAGTAATGCTCTGCTCATAGTCTAAAGCTGCTATAAATGGCGCGTCTGGGCAGCGTTTATTGTGGAGAGTGTTTGAAAATTTACAGGTATAAAAATATATAAATGCTTCGCGAAGTGCCTGATAAAAGACCCGCAGGGGCTCACTTCGTGTGAGTACGGGTTTGGCTCACCCGTGATCCCGAGCCTCTCATCGCCATCGTCATCCCTCCACACTCGTCCGGTCAATGTGGGCTCGTCCTCGTGACCGGTGGACACAAGGTAGGCTCTCGTGCGATTTTGCATTTCATTCCATGACGCCCCTTGCCAAAGATTCTTCTCTGCTATCTATTTCTAAACATTTAGCACCACGACCATTCACACATCTCTTTTCCTTCCTCGCCGGCCTACCTTGCGTGCGAACTGCCCACACATCGGTCCACGAATTCGTTGGACCCTTTTTGGTTTCTTTTCCGACTTTTTTATTTTAATCCTCCGTGGACACAGCCTCACGGATACCCGCGCACTGGGTGCGCAGCTGAGTGAGTGGGTAATGGCGTGATCCCCTCCATCCGGGATAGTCATTTAGGGTCTGTGTTCGTATCCGCTGTTCAACTACAGTCCCACGGGGGGCATAGCATGAGCTGCTGACTCTCCACGGCCATTGGTCCCGCTGTCTATGTTCTGGGAGATGTGACCCTCGGGTGAGACCGGTATGGATGGGCCACTCGCCCAAGCCGAGGTAACGCCAGGGAAGTCAGAGCCCGAGGTCGAAGACGGTTGCAATGGTGGAGGATTTCTTTCATTGTAGAGCCCCTTTCTCGATTAATTCTAACAAGGGCCAAAAAGTTATCGTAAAAGAATTAGCACCACCACCATCTGGTTGTTTCTTGGTCATTAGCCACACAGAGGAAGGGCATTCTTTTGAAAAGGTGAACCCTTTTATTATACAGAAGCGCATTGGCTCTTGTTGGTTCGGTTCAGTCCCGCACTCGACTTCGAAACGGTTCATTGTTATTTCAAAGCAAGTCCGATCAACAAAGTAGGAGCTTGTTGCGCGCCTCGCTTCTCCGCGTTTATCCCATCCGTGTTGAGAAGCACAGCACCTTGAATTCCTGTCGAGGCGTCGTCACCATCCATAGTATCGATGGTATACCGGACGATGAGCTGATCGAATATCTTTCCGATCTAAAGGTAACAGCGGTTCATCGAGTGCAGGCTAAACGCGACGGAGTGTTGGTACCCTCTCGTACCCTGTTTCTAACTTTCGATGGCGTCGATTAGTCCACGAGTATTTCCGCAAGTTACGAACGCATTGCGGTGGGGCCCTATATTCCCAGACCTCTGCGTTCTTTCAAACGCCAACGTTTTGGGCATACGCAAGTCTCTTGTAAGAGTGCCGTATCCATATGTGCCTCATGTAGTCAGCCCTAACACGATGGTACCTGTTCATCACCTTCGTCTGCGTTAATAGCAAAGGGTCTCATTCTGCGTCAATAGCTGACTTTCCGCGGTACTTGGACAAGAAGGCGATCCAAGAGATCCGGGTAAAGGAAAAACTCTCCATCGCTGAAGCCCGGAGCCGTTACCATACGCGCCAACCTTCGCTCTTGCGATCGGGTACATTCAGTTCTGTTTTTTCCTCGCCAGTACCCCGGAAGGATGCCGAAACTCAGACCTGAAACATGACTGCCATTACCGCAACTACCATCCGGGCGTCCATCTCTGGCACACTTATTAAACAATCTAAATCTGGTCCTAAGGTACTGAAGTCCCAAGCCACTGAGAAGAAATCAAAGCAGAAATTCCGTAAGGAAGATTTTCTTAAAGACCCTCCGCGTGCGCGCAGTAAGAAAGGTTCACCTTCTCCTCCTCGGAGGTCGCAGTCCCAGGACGCACCTGGCACAAACCACGCTCAGCGGCACGCTGCACCTATTGCCACCCAGAACCGATTCTCGTCACTTGAATCGGTTTCTGACACTGAGCGCGTGGGTCCTCCCTTAGAGGAGCATATGGAGTCTCACCAAATCCATAACTAAAGCCCAAACCCCAAGGTTAAGCAGACAGTTATTTTGAGCCTCCCTTCTGAGTAGGAAGATTATCCCTTTTATTCATGGCAATCCTGACCTGGAATTTACGTGGTGTACGATTGCATTGGGCGGAACTGCATCTTTTATTGCGTTCCCATTCACCTATGGTCGTGTGTTTGCAAAAGACCAACCTTCGCCCTCACGATCCTTTTGATCTTCGAGGGTATACTCCTGTTCGCTAAGATCTTGCACCGGATGAGGGTACTCCTGCTCATGGAGGTGTCTTGCTCTAAGTGCGTAACGACGTTTATTTTCAGACTCTCACACTTACGTGTGACTTGCAAGCTTCAATTACCCAGTTTTTTCTTCTCCATTTGCTCCGTTTATTCACATCCATTATCTGCCTTCGCTAAAGCGGACATTCAAGATCTCCTGTCCGCTCTCCCAACATCATTTCTTCTGTTGGGAGATTTTAATGCCCATCACCCCTTGTGTGGTTCGCCAAGGGCTTGTGCGAGTAGTACGCTTCTTTCCGACATTTTTGCTCAGTTCAACCTCTGCATCCTCAACACGGATGAGTCTACTTTTCTTTCTGATCCTACTGGTACATTCTATCACTTGGACCTTGTCGTTTGCTCCATACAGCTTGCTTGTCGTCTGCAGTGAAATGTCATCGCTGACACATACTCCAGGGAGCATTATCCTTCCATCGTTTCTCTTCTGCCTCACCACGTCCAGCATTCCAGAGCACCTACCAGGCAATTCCTTAAAGTCGACAGGAGACTGTATTCCAGCCTAGTGTCTTTTGTGAACCAGCCCTTCACTGACGTTAACCAAATGGTGCAGCACCTTACGTCTACGATCCTATCTGCCGCCGAAGGAACAATTCCTCGGTTGTCCTCGCACCCTTGGCGTGTTTCTGTTCCGTGGTGGACAAAGGATTGTCGGGACGCCGTTCCTGCCCATAGAGCTGCGCTTAGGGTTTTTCGGCGACACCCTACACTTGATAATTTGGTTAATTTTAAAGAATCGCGCGCCAGGGCTCGTCGCATTGTTCAGGATAGCAAGAAGATATCTTGGACTCGTTTTGTCGAGTCTTTTAATCGCTTCTCGCCTTCCTCTGTTGTAGGGGATAAACTTCGTCGCTTCTCCGGTAAAGTGTCGCATTGTACTGTGTCTGGCCTGGTTCCCGATGCTACCATATTGGATCCGACTGCCATTGCTAACACTCTGGGTGCTGCCTTTGAGGCGGTTTCCAGTTCTGACCATTATTCCCCCGGCTTTCTTACTTTCAAAGACCGGATGGATTCCGAGACCTATACCTTTCAGACTCCTAATCAGGAGTGTTATAATGAACTTTTCGCAATAAGGGAGCTGGTGCACGCCCTCCATTTCTCTAGGCACTCCGCTTCTGGGCCGGACGGCATTCTTGTCCAAATGTTAAAGAATCTTTCAGCCGACAGTAAGCTCTTTCTCTTACAGGTCTATAACAGTATTTGGCAGGATGGCCTTTTTCCTTCAGTTTGGCGCGAAGTCATCATTGTCGCTATACTTAAACCTGAGAAGGATCGCTACCTCTCTTCAAGCTACCGCCCTATCTCCCTCACCAGTTGCATTTGCAAGGTGATGGAGCGCATGATCAACTGGCGGTTGACATGGTGGCTTCAGTCTCAGAACCTTTTGGCGAAAGCTCAGTGCGGGCTTCGTCGCCGTCGCTCTACAGTCGACCATCTCGTATCTCTGTCGACGCATATTATGAACGGATTTCTGTGGAAGTGTCAAACAGTGGCTGTGTTTTTTGGCCAGGAGAAAGCCTATGACACTTGTTGGAGGGGAGGAATTTTAAGTACACTCCACGCATGGAATATACGAGGTCGTCTTCCTATATTTATTCGGGAGTTTATGACGGATCGCGTCTTTCTTGTTCGTGTGGGCTCGGTTTTGTCTACTGGTTTCATTCAAGAGAACGGTGTACCACTCTGTACTCAGTGTCACACTTTTTGCGATTGCTATCAACCCCATTGTTGTGTGTATTCCACCTGGTATTTCATCGTCCTTTTACGTTGAAGATTTTGCCATTTATTGCACTTCACGGCGGACCTGTCTGCTCGAACGCTGTCTCCAGTGCTGTATCGACCGTCTCTACGTTTGGAGTAACGCCAACGGCTTTAATTTCTCCGCCCAGAAATCTGTCTGTATCAATTTCTGGAGGCGGAAGGCCTTCCCATTGCACTCTCTTCATCTTGTGCTGGAGTCTTCCATTTGCAGACGAGGCGAAATATTTGGGGTTGATCTTTGATCGAAAGCTGAGCTGGACTTCGGAGATTTCGTTTTTAAAAGCAAGTGTGACCGTTATCTTAATCTTTTACGTGTTTTAAGTGCACAACCGGGGGAGCTGATCGGACTGTCCTTCTGTGTCTTTATCGCTTACTGGTTCGATCCAAGCTTGATTACGGGTGCATTGTCTATTCATTGGCGCGTCCATCTGTGTTACGTATCTTGAATGCTGTTCACCATCCTGGCATACGAGTCGCTCATTCTTTGTTTCTCTACACATTCATCCTCCATTAACGTTCATACGACTTTCTTTACTTATTATTTGTTTCTCTACACATTCATCATCAACGAACATTCCTACGATTTTCTCTACCCCTCATTGTTTCACCATGACATGCATTTCTATACTCACACACTCCTCTTCCATTCACATTCACACGATTCTCTCTGCCACTCTTTCTTTCATCATCACAGGAATTTCTACACACGCTCTTCACCATCACACAGATTTCACCACCTACTTGATTGTCACAAACTACCACTTCTACCATGCACCCGAACCTGTACGAATAACTACGAGTATACCCGAACACAAACATACATAAGCATACTTACAAAAACTGTGGTCATGTAGCACTACAGATTTTAGTTCTAATATAAAGAAATGTACAACTTGTCCTTCAACTGGAGTAACGCATTGAAAATAATAATTCATGAGCAATATCTGTTACAGATTGTTTAGCAGATAGACTTAACAAGATGGCTGAAGAGCGTAGTTTCCTACCGACTCGGCGAGTTCAAAATCTCCAAATAGGTTTTAAATATAAGATAAAGTCCTTAAAGCGAGTTCAAACAAGATACGGTACCAGGATCGTATCTTCGGTTTATGATTGTCAAGTGTTCTTGCTTGAGCGCTATAGTTCGTTAACCGATCAAGAGCTTGCAGAAATACCTGAAAAATTATACTTTGAATATAACGATATGGCAGAGATGGGGAAATTTAAGACATGTAAATTCTCTTTTGTATCCGCAGCGAAAGTATGTAGAAATGTTAAACTTAAGTATTGAGTGTTCTCCTATTTTACTATGAAAAGGATTGATAACTAAAACAGCTTACTCATATATATTACATATGAAGATACAAAATATACATACTGTAGAATGTTATAAATAGTTCACAAAATCACAATATCACATGTTTTGAATTTAGTTATATTTATCGCATTCAAATAACGATTGATATCCGAATGCTTATACAAATCTTTTATGTTTCGTTTTAATTGTACACTAACAAAAAATGTAATTCTTTTGAGATTACCTTTACTTCCCAAGACATGTTTTCTAAGAATTTCATTGGACAATGTTTCAGACGGTGTAATAGAGGCAGAAGATGAGTAACAGCTTTACAGACCCGCAAAGCAGGCTGACGCTCTTGGAGGATAGAATAAGCAGCTTCGACATCCCCATGAAACATGTCGGTAGGAAGCGGGTGCCGAGACGTCTGCACCTCTAGAAGACACAACGTTAAGGTATGATTCTTATAAAACAGTAAAGCTGTCTAAAATGTTATAAATCTCCTCAACCATGCGGATGCGCTAGTTATGCTACTCCTATACACCCTCACTCTTTCCCTCTTACGGTCTCATCCTCTAACTGTTTAACATCTAAATGCTTGTAAGGTTTAGAAAAAGTATATAAAGGTAGTATAATCTGTGATACTATCTGAATTATCAGCTAAAATGAAGTTTCATTTCGATAAAGTTTCAGTAATAATCGTTCGTGATTGCTTTAAACACGAGCTGCGACAACATATTCGACAGCTGCAGCAACATTCACTGCAACATTAGCTACAGCAGTAACAACTGGTTACACAGCAGCTGTAGCAGCAGCAGCTAATCCAACAGCTATATATTCAGCAGTCTTATCAGCAGTCAGTATCGTAGTAATGATAATTCAGCAGCTTTAAGTTCAACCATAACACATCACGACAACAGCAACATCAAATACGAGACCTGTAGTAGTAGATACAGCATCAGCTACAACAATAGCAGCAGCAGATCCAGCAGCTGCAGCAACATCAGATACAATCAGCACAACAGCTGTAGCAGAAGTAAATACAGCAGCTATTATAGCAGATACAGCATCTGTACGACAATAGCTGTAACAAATTCTACAGCTGTAGCAATATCTGCTACAACAATAGCAGCAGCATCAATCGCGGCCACAACACTAGCCACAGTAGCAATAAGACGTCGCACGGTAACAGCAGCAGCTAATCCATCAGTTGCAGATTCAGTAGCCACATCTATGAAACTGAATTGCTTTTTAAAAACTGGACTCGAATACCTTGGATACTACATAAATCAGTTGAAATTACATTAAATAATAGTGATAAAAATCACTGATTAATGTTATCACGAACACCAGTGATACTACTCTATTTGTTTTCAATACAATGTACCTTTTTGCGTGAATAGGTTACCTTTTCGCGAGAGTGGGTCACCTTTTTGCGAGAGTGGGTCACCTTTTTGCGTGAGTGCGTCACCTTTTTGCGAGAGTGGGTCACCTTTTGCGAGAGTGCGTGACCTGTTTGCGTGAGTTGGTCACCTTTTTGCGTGAGTGGGTCACCTTTTTGCGTGAGTGAGTTACCTTTTTAGCGTTAGTGGGTTACGTGGTGGAGATGTCTAGAATTAGCGTTCTAACATAGTTAGGAAACAGCTTTCCATGAAATTCGCGTCTGCAGTCGCTTTCAAAGTCTAGTGCCTGAATCGACAGTGAGCAATCTTGCTTCACCAGCTTCATCTTGCCAACTAGAATAAAATGCATCACCCTTAATATATATATATATATATATATATATATATATATGTGTGTGTGTGTGTGTGTGTGCTAATGAATGTAAGCAATGACAAAGTATAAAGGAGCAATAAACTAATAAAAATCAATTAGTATACCATTAGAACTAACGAGGTTAAGGTCGCAAGAGGCTCTAGTTTAATTAACTCTCTCATTACCTGGCTGTCATTTGAAGCACATTTACCTGGTTACAGATACTGCCCGCGAGGGACAAAGCTACAAAAAAGATTAAAGGGAGGAGACTCCGGAATCAACCCATTAGACGAAGCGTGCAAACTTCACGACATTGTCTACGCTCAGCATAAAGACTCTACTTCGAGAAATATTGCCGACAAGATCTTGGCTGTAACGGCGTGGAAAGGAGTGCAATCATCTGATGCTACTTTAGGTGAAAAGTTGGCAGCGAGACTAGTAACAGCAATTATGAAGGGAAAGGTGGCTGTTGGTGCTGGATCCAGGAAGAAGAAACGAGGAGGTGTTCTACCTCCCATACCAATTATAGCAGCTCCAAGTTCCGCAGCTGGAGGTGCAGCGCAAATTGCTACAGCCGTAAATAAGAAAAATGCAGCAGATAAACAACTTGCCGAAATAATGAGGTATAACTGAGAAATTGAGGGAAGGTATCTGTTGGCGCTGGGTCCAAAAAGAAGAAACGAGGAGGATTTCTACCTCTCATACCAATTATTGCAGCCATAGGAGCCGCCGCTGGAGGTGCACCACAAATTGCTACAGCCGTAAAAAAGAAAAAGGCTGCAAATAAACAACTTCCCGAAATGATGGACAAAACAGAGCAATTCAAGCAAGAGGGAGGGGCCTTCGAGTGAAGAAGAGTAAGGCGAGGAACACCGAAACGAAGAGGAGACAGAGCAAGAAAGGGAATTCAAAAAACTTCGGCAGAGGGCTATACTTGTCCCGTGAAAAGCCTTTAGTAACATAGACCTCAACTTGTATGCCCAACGTTTAAAGATTCCTCCTTTTAGAGGTGTATATGATCGATCAGCTACCCGCAATACCTCGTTACAGAGAGAGAATTATTGTCAATATCGATACCTCAGAGCATTGGGTTGCTATGAAGAAGGATGGCAACGTGTCATTTTATTTCGATAGCTTTGGAAACTTCAAGCCTCGAAAAGAGACAGAAAGGTATTTTAGAGGCGCTAAGGTTCTGTATAAGCATAAGAGGTTTCAGAGTTTCAGCTCAGTCATCTGGGGCACTTGTGCTTGCAATTTCTATCGCAATGAGTTACACTATTGCTGTCAGTGGCAACGAGTCTGTTCATACTACATACCTGAACCCCCTCTTCAGATAGATCCAAAGGGACACTATGAGGTTGCTCTATTTAATTTTGAAACCTCCTGTTCCATTCCCAATGTTGATCGGAGTAATAATCAATTTCATTACATACACAATGATGGAATTAAAATCATTGATATACCTGATGGTACTTATGAGATTACTGGTATTAACCCTCCGTTAGACTAATCAGCAGTTACGTGTCGCACAGGTCAACCAGACCCCGCGCGCCTGCTCTCGTTACATATTGTTGACAGATCTGTTTCTCATTAGTTGTTGTGCAATATTGCTTTTCTATTGCAAGAAGCTGTCACTGCTTCGTCATGAATATGAGTAAAAGGCACGATCTACAAAATCCGAATGATTTGGAAGAAGTACGTTGCCTACTTTGCGATGATGATGCCTTGCCCGTGGATGACAACTTATATGAATCAGATGATTCTGAAGATACACTCGAAACGAGATCTTTAAATTCAGAAACTGAACATGAAGATGAAGACGATGAAAGCAGCTTGTGTGATAACATGTTTATAGGTAACATTATATGCTTATCATAGTACTTCTTCTTATTATTATTATTGGCAATATATTCTGTTGCTATTTGCAGGAAGAAATGGAACAAAATGGAAGAAAACACATTGGAAAATAACACAGACAAGGGCTCACAATGTATTTACTAAACTTCCTGGTGTGGTAGGAGCTGCCAAAAATGCAAAAACGGAAATTGATTTTCGGAACCCTTTTGTTACCGAAGATATAGTTGATTTGATTGTTGAAAGCTCGAATACTTACATTAGCAGTATGCAGCAAAAATTCGATCGTGAAAGAGACAGCAGACCTACAGATGTAATAGAAATGAAAGCTTTCCTAGGCTTATTGTACCTGGCAGGAAATTTTCGTGGTGCACGCCAGAATACTCACGCTTTTTGGAGAACCGATGATCTTGGAAATCCTCGATTCCGAATGGCTATGTCCGAAAAACGATTCAGTTTTCTAATAAGCTGTATTCACTTTGATGACAAAAGCTCAAGACTGGAGCGACGAAGATTGGATAAATTGACTGCTGTTAGAGAAATGTTTACATTGTTGCAGAACAACCGTCAGAATCATTATTCTCTTGGACAAAAGTCACAGTCGACGAACAGTTGCCGGCATTTTATAGTCGATATAGTTTTAGACAATATATACGATGCAAACCAAACAAGTATGGTATAAAAATATTCTATTTGAGTGATGCAAAACTGTTTTATTCAACTAACATAGAGATACATTGTGGACAGCAGCCTTATATTTGCAAATTAACTCGGCAGAGGCTGTAGTGCTGAGACCTACTGAACCAATCTCTGGCACTGGTCGAAACGTTACTGCAGATAATTGATTTACCAGTGTATTGCTTGTGAATGAATTGCGCAAAAAACAACTTTCTTTCGTCGGTACAGTGCGAAAGAACAAAAAAGAATTACCCCCTAATTTCACTTCTCCAAAAAATCGCAGTCAGTACGAAAGCATATTTGGCTTCACAAGAAATGAAACACTTGTTCCATATTTTCCAAAAAAGTGTAAACTGTAATTTTACTCTCAAGTCTACATGTTTCATTCACACAGTTATCAGAAGGTGCTTAGAAAAAGCCTGAGAAAATCCTGCATTACAACTATACTAAATCTGGAGTTGATGTTGTAGATAAATTGTGTGCTACATAAAATGTAGCCAGAGCAAGGAGAAGGTGGCCCATGGTAATTCTTTACCATATCTTCAACATTGCAGTTATTAATTTTAGGGTTATCTTCCTTGGAACCAAAATAAATATTCCACAAGTCAGGAGTATTTGAAAGCACTATCTTTAGCTTTACTGTTGCAACAGCTACAAAGGAGAGCAACAGCATCAAATCTACCCGGTGATTTGAAAGGCCTTTTGACAAAATATAAACCTGAAGAATCTGGAGTAGATTAATTATCAAATACACCGCTATCCACATTGAAAAGGATGTGAACCCTTCAACAAAGACAAAATGAACTGCAAAGCTAAATATGCATGTGAGAAATGCAACACCCCCCTGTGTTTCAGCAAACATGCTAAAATTGTTTGCAATAGTTGCTTAGTCAGGGAAAACACGGCTGAGATAGTAGATGATTCTGAGTAACTGAACATTTGAAATTGCAAATTGTATGTATACCTGAAAATGGCAATGTATTTCTTTATACTTACTGTAGTAAAATGTATAATGTAGATGTACTCATATTTTAGCTTGTATTTTTATGTTGTAAGATAATGCCTACTAATTAAAGCCATGTACGCTTAATCTTAATAAAGGTAAAAATAGGGAAAAAGAAAATAAACGAAAGAAAACAAAAATACAAACAATAACAAAAAAAATATAGCGCGGGTCTACTAGGCTCCGCGCGACTAACGGCGTTCTACCAAAGCGCGCGCCTGACGGAGGGATAATGAATACATCAGAGATAAGCTAGGGGTGGATGAGAATGTCTTCTTTATTAGACCTAACAATAACACAATGAAGGCTGCAATTAAATATCCTTTCTCTGTTGATTTTTCCAATGATCGTTCTATACGATCGCTCTTGGGCTTCGGTGGAAAAGTTATTCCAGCTAATCAGCTGTCTGAATCTGATTTCCTGGTGAGTATATTTAAGGTGAGCATCATACGGATCGAGTGCAGAATTGCAACAGGCTCTTTCATCGACGGTAAAATTCGACACTCGATATATGAGTTTTTCCCATCTGTTCCGCCTTGATATCATGTATCTCAAGAGCCGTAAAATCCAATTTACCTTCCAATCATACACACCAATGCTATAGAGCAAATCAGCTTTCGTGTAGTGGACCAGAACGGTAATATCATTGACTTCAGAAACGAAGATATAAGCATTAGACTTCACATCCGTTGCAATGGTAATAGATTTTAGAAATAGTCAGCGACGACGAAGATATAGTAATAGAGGGATTCGATGCACGCGTCATACTCTGACCTTAACACCCAAAGGGTTAACATCACGCAATTGACAGTTCCTCCAGGTATTGGGCTTTAGAATCCTATAATCATGGACATCTTCAATGTTACCGGGACACCGAGATTCGACAACAAGATCACTAAAGAAGATGGACATGTGTTTTGCCATATAATAATACAGATCTGGTTTGTAATAACGAGATTAAAATCCCTTGTCAAGCTAAAGATTTATACACATTAACTAATCGAAGTTATCTACACATTGAGAGGAGTATTACTAATACTAATAGAGCAGCTACTACTGTAAAGCTTACCAATAACGCTATTGCATTCATGTTTGAAGAGATTCGACTGGATATGAACGGCTCAACTATTGATCGAACCAGAAACCCCAGGATCGCGTAAAATTTACGCAACTATGCTGCTCTCAACACCATGGAATCTGATCGTCTGTTAAATGCTGGATGGTGCTATCCTGGAGAAGACATGGACATTGTGAATGCAGCAAATGGAGCCTTCAACGCTATAGTACCGCTTTCGATGCTTCTGGGATTTGCTGACGACCACAAGGAACTCATACTTAATAGCAAGTTTGAGCTGGTGTTGATTCGATCCAAGGACTCTAAAAACTGTACTATAGCACCTCAGGGTGAAGAGAATGCAACCGTTAAACTTGCACAAATCGAGTGGAGCATGTCAGTAATTCGGATTTCTGAGGCTGAAAAGGTTGAAATCCTCAGGATTATCTAGTCGGACAAGGCTCTGTATCTCCCATTTAGGACCATGGATCTGCATACTCAGCCTGCTGTAACGAAAACTAAATCATTCACCTGGAATGTCGCCACCACGTCAAAAATGGAGAAGCCGAGATTTGTCATTTTGGGTGCTCAGACTTTAAGATCGAGAAATGCATCTAAAGTGTGTTTCCTTTTTGATCATTGTAACATAACTAATTTGAGACTTTATCTTAATAGTGAATGTTATCCCTATCATGACATGAATTTGGACTTTGGAAACTCAAGATTTGCCTTATTGTATGACATGTACTCAAAGTTTCAAAACTCTTATTCTGAAAAAGAAAATTATCCTTTATTGAAGAGAAAAGATTTTCTTAAATTTGCTCCTATATTTGTTATAGATTGCTCGCATCAGCCAGAGGAAGTTGTAGGTGGTGCTGTCTTCATCAGAATAGAAATTCAAACTAGTTCAAATATTCCTGCACAGACCTCATTGTATTGTTTAATAATTCATGATATAGTATTTACATACAAGCCTCTGACTCGTGTGATGCAGCTTATATTTTAAACTAATCATTGTAAGTATTTACATTTTCATTAGGAATGTAAAGATTTTTATGAATAAAAACACGATGTAAATGCATACCTTTATTCTTTTTATTATTATTATTATTATTATTATTATTATTATTATTATTTATCATGTATTTCCATCACTTTCCTCCTCCAGCTCCTCGTTTCACCATATGGCATTACAGTTGCTTCAGCTAGGTTACCTGAATGGTAATCTATAAACGATTCACGTCTTTTTAGCCTGAAAATTTTATCGCTATTTAAAAGTATTTCACAATCAATTAAATTAGTGCTCAAAAATTTTATTTCGGACTCCTGCATATAAGCAACAATATTATAAGAGAAAACAATATTTTCACAATATTCCACTCGCGGGCACTTTCTCAAAGAGAGGAATTCTTTGAATGTAGGAACACTCTCTCGCATTATTTCCCAGTCTTAAATTGGCATGTATACAAATTTATCTGTGTTTTTCAATACAGGCACTGGAAGATCATATAAGAATCCTATCTTAACGTTGTGTCTTCTAGAGATGTAGACGTCTCGGCATCCGCTTCTTACCGACATGCTTCTTGGGGGTGTCGGCACTGGTTATTCTATCCTCCAAGAGCGTCAGCCTGCTTTGCAGTTCTGTAAATCTGTGGCTCTTCTTCTCCCCTTATTGCTCTGTCTGAAACATTGTCCAATGAAATTAATATAAAACATGCCTTGGGAAGTAAAGGTAACCAGAAAATAATTACATTTTTTGTTAGTGTACTCTTAAAATTAAACATAAAAGAGTTGTATAAACATTCAGATATCAGTCGTTATTTCCATGTGATAAATATAACTAAATTCAAAACATGTGATATTGTGATTTTGTGAATTATTTATAAACTTCTAGAGGATGTATCTTTTGTATCTTCATATGTAATATCAATGAGTCAGCTGTTTTATTTATGAATCTTTTTCATAGTAAAATAGGAGAACATTCAATACTTAACTTTGACATTTCTATATACTTTCGTTGCGGATACAAAAGAGAATTTACATGTCTTAAATTTCCCCATCTCTGCCATACCGTTATATTCGAGGTATAATTTTCCAGGTATCTCTGCAAGCTCTTGATCGGTTAACGAACTATAGCGCTCAGGCAAGAACACTTGACAATCATAAACCGAAGATACGATCCTGGTACCGTATCTTGTTTGAACTCTCTTTAAGGACTTTATCTTATATTTAAAACCTATTTGGACATCTTGAACTCGCCGAGTCGGTAGGAAGCTACGCTCTTCAGCCATCTTGTTAAGTCTATCTGCTAAACAATCTGTAACAGATATTGCTCATGAATTATTATTTTCAATGCATTACTCCAGTTGAAGGACAAGTTGTACATTTCTTTATATTAGAACTAAAGTCTGTAGTGCTACATGATCACAGTTTTTGTAAGTATGCTTATGTATGTTTGTGTTCGGGTATACTCGTAGTTATTCGTACAGGTTCGGGTGCATGGTAGAAGTGGTAGTTTGTGACAATCAAGTAGGTGGTGAAATCTGTGTGATGGTGAAGAGTGTGTGTAGAAATTCCTGTGATGATGAAACAAAGAGTGGCAGAGAGAATCGTGTGAATGTGAATGGAAGAGGAGTGTGTGAGTATAGAAATGCATGTCATGGTGAAACAATGAGGGGTAGAGAAAATCGTATGAATGTTCGTTGATGACGATTGTGTAGAAAAACAAAGAATGAGTGGAGAAAATCGTATGAACGTGTAGAGAAACAAAGAATGAGTAGAGAAAATTGTATGAATGTTACTGGAAGATGAATGCGTAGAGAAACAAAGAATGAGTAGAGAAATCGTATGAATGTTAATGGAGAACGAATGTGTAAAGAAATCCATGTGAGTTTAAAGTTCAGATTCAATAATATGATACTCGTGCAACGATTCGTCTTTCATGTATTGCATCGTTTAAACAGAATTAAATGCACTGTAAAAGCCAACAGTGATTTTGTATGGTTATGCAAATGCTCACTCACCTTGCGTTGTTTCGTGTTGATGAATGCTGTACGTGTAGAAATTGATTATTTGCACCTCTTCTTAAATTAAAAAGCACCTCGCGTTGTTTTTTGTTTTTAAGTTCTTTAACCTTCCGTCAGGCGCGCGCTTTGGTAGAACGCTGTTAGTCGCGCGGAGCCTAGTAGACCCGCGCTATATTTTTGTTGTTATTGTTTTTATTTTTGTTTTCTTTCGTTTATTTTCTTTTTCCCTATTTTTACCTTTATTTAGATTAAGCGTACATGACTTTAATTAGTAGGCATTATCTTACAACATAAAAATACAAGCTAAAATATGAGTACATCTACATTATACATTTTACTACAGTAAGTATACAGAAATACATTGCCATTTTCATGTATACATACAATTTGTAATTTCAAATGCTCAGTTACTCAGAATCATCTACTATCCCAGCCGTGTTTTCCCTGACTAAGCAACTATTGCAAACAATTTTAGCATGTTTGCTGAAACTCAGGGGGGTGTTGCATTTCTCACATGCATATTTAGCTTTGCAGTTCATTTTGTCTTTGTTGAAGGGTTCACATCCTTTTCAATGTACATAGCGGTGTATTTGATAATTAATCTACTCCAGATTCTTCAGGTTTATATTTTGTCAAAAGGCCTTTCAAATCACCGGGTAGATTTAATGCTCTTGCTCTCCTTTGTAGCTGTTGCAACAGTAAAGCTAAATGTACTGCTCTCATGTACCACTGACTTGTGGAATATTTATTTTGGTTCCAAGGAAGATAATCCTAGAATTATACCTGCAATGTTGAAGATTTGGTAAAAAATTACCATGGGCCACCTTCTCCTTGTTCTGGCTACATTGTATGTAGCACACAGTTTATCTGCTACATCAACTCCAGATTTAGTGTCGTTGTAATACAGGATTATTTCAGGATTTTTCTCAGCACCTTCTGATAACTGTGTGGATGAAACATGTGGACTTGGGAGCAAAACTACTGTTTTACCCTTTTTTGGAACATATGAAACAAGTGTTTCATTTTTTGTGAAGCCAAATATGCTTTCGTGCTGACTGCGATCTTTTGGAGAAGTGAAATTAGGGGGTAATACTTTTTGTTCTTTCGCACTGTACCGACGAAAGAAAGTTGTCTTTTGCGCAATTTATGCAACAGCGATACACTGGTAAACCAATAATCTGCAGTAACGTTTCGACCAGTGCCAGAGATTTCTTCAGTTAGTCTCAGCACTACAGCCTCTGCCAGTTAGTTTGCAAATATTGTCCATCCGGCTGCTGTCCACAATAAATCTCCATGTTAGTTGTATAAAATAGTCTTGCATCACTCAAACAGAATATTTTTATGGCATACTCGTTTGGTTTGGATGGTATATATTGTCTGAAAACACACCTACCACGAAATGCCGGCAACTGTTCCTCGACAGTGTCATTTGGTCCAAGAGAATAATGGTTCTGACAGTTGTTCAGCAACAATGTAAACATTTCTCTAACAGCAGTTAATTTATCCAATATTCGTCGCTCCAGTCTTGAGATTTTGTCATCAAAGCAAATACAGCGTATTATAAAACTGAATAGTTTTTCGGACATAGCCATTCGAAATGAAGGAATTCCAAGATCATCGGTTCTCCAAAAAACGTGAATATTCTGACGTCCACCATGAAAAATTCCTGCCAGGTACAATAAGCATAGGAAAGCTTTTATTTGTATTACATCTGTAGGTCTGCTGTCTCTTTCACGATTAAATTTGTGCTGAACACTGCTAACGTAAGTATTTGAGCTTTCAACACTCAAATCAACTATATCTTCGGTAATAAAAAGGTTCCAACAATCAAATTCTG
The DNA here is from genome assembly GCA_030765065.1 of Deroplatys truncata. Taxonomy (NCBI): domain Eukaryota; kingdom Metazoa; phylum Arthropoda; class Insecta; order Mantodea; family Mantidae; genus Deroplatys; species Deroplatys truncata. The sequence continues at coordinate 424,129,911 of CM060990.1, forward strand.
TTTTCGCATTTTTGGCAGGTCCTAGCACACTAGGAACTTTGCTCAATATATTGTGAGCCCTTGTCTGTGTTGTTTTCCTAAGTCTTTCTTTTTCATTTTGTTCCATCTCTTCCTGTAAATAACAACAGAATGTATTGTCAATAATAATAAGAATAAGAAGAAGAATTACTGTAATAAGGATATGATGTTACCTATAAAATACGTTTTATCACACAAGCTGCTTTCATCGTCTTCCTGTTCACCTTCATGGTCAGTTTCTGATCATAAGTATCTCGTTTCGAGTTTATCTTCAGAATCATCTGATTCATATAAGTTGTCATCCACGGGCAAAGGCATCATCATCCGAAAGTTTGCGATGTACTTCTTCCAAATCATTCGGATTTTGTAGATCGTATCTTCTACTCGTATTCATGACGAAGCAGTAACAAGCTCCTTGCAATAGCAAAGCAATATTGCACAGCAGCTGATGAGAAGCAAATCTGTAAACAATATGTAACGAGATCAGGCGCGCGGGGTCTGGTTGACCTGCACGATAAGTAACTGCTCATTAGTCGAACTTCCAACAAAAAAATAAACAGATAAGGTTATCGCTGCAGCAAACAATCGCGCAAGGTGTAATGTTAGATGTCCTAGTCAGGCAATTGCATAGGTGCGTTCGTTCGAAAATTATAACATTTGTATAATGCGAGGGGTCTCTCAGGCCCCTAGCGACCAACGGAGGGTTAAAATTTAAATGTAGAGTTAATAAGCTCACAATGGCTCTATCATGCATCGTTAGCGGTTTATATAGGGATCTAAACCTCTCCAGGCGATGTCAGCACATCATCATGGTGGGGATGTATACACGTCACATGATTATTGCACCCAATGGAATTATCACCTGTTGCGCATTTGCAGAGGCTCTCAGTACTTCTATCCCTACTTGCTTCAGTTCCCCCTACTCTCTGTCTCTCTCTCTCTCAGAGTACCTCCACAATATCTTTACACAAGCTATAAAAATGCGTTGTGATGAAAGTGATATGAAGTTGGTAGCCTGAAGGAATTACATTTTGCTAGGTTACAGTGAAATGAAACAAAGGTTTTTGAATACTGTAAAGGCAATAATTTCCAGTGCTGTCGTTTGTGTGTGCCTGTGTACGTGTACTGGTGTTTGTATACGTATATATGCGTGTGTGTATGTGCCCTTGTGTATGTGCACTGGTATATGTGAGTGCGTTGGTGTATGTGCACTGGTGTATGTGAGTGTGTGAAATGGCTCTGTGCATGTGTATATATGAATGCTTGGATGTATTCATGTCAATAAGAAAGAAAGAGATAGTTAGAAAGAAAAAGGGAAAAGAAAGAAAGAAGAAGAAAAAAGAAGAACCGTGTCTAGCCATCGGAATACCAATGTATACACCACGGTTTAATGCAAATAATTATATTTGTTAATTACGTTTTAATCTGACTGTCCATACTAGCGTAGTTTAATATTTTTTAAGCATTAGAGTTTCGCAGGGTAAGATTCAAACTAGGACCTCTGGGTGCCTAAGAATACAGCTCATTAATATTGTAATGATATATAAAAAATTAAGTTACATTTGTTAAATACATTTTAATCTATCCGTGCATGCTTGATTAATTTAATATTTATTAAGCATTAGAGTTTCGCAGGGTAAGATTCGAACTAGGACCTCTAGGTAACCGATAACGTCTTTCATTAATCAGCGTAACGATGTAATAATGTTTTACCTTATCAAAGTATTAATTTGGGATACCTAAGTATACACCCGTGTTTAATAAAGTAATTTTATTTGTTAAATTCATTTTAATCTGACCGCACATATTCTCATGGTTGAATATTTATTAAGCATTGGTGTTTCGCAGGATAAGATTCGAACTATGACCTCTGGGTATCCGAGAACGTATTTCATTAATCAGGGTAATGATATAATAATGTTTTACCCTATCAAATCATCACTTTTTCATTAGCAATTAAAACATTAAACTTTTTGACTGTAGTGAGATTCGAACACCGATCTATGGATATCTAAGTATACACATGGAGTTTAATATAGGTAATGATATATATTAAACACATTTTTGATATCGCTGTTTGAAAGAGCCAATAGAAGTATAAACAGAGAGCTTGTATAACTGTGTTCGGGTATACCCGTAGGTCATCGTAAAGACTCTACTGCTCTCAGAGAGAACTAGCCTCAGGCAGTGCCGGCGCCATGATGTCGGGGTCGAGCGGTGTTGGAATTTATTGTCTATCAGGTAGATGAAACTTGCCTCGGGGGAAACGGGACTCTCTCTCTTTTCCCACAGTCAAACAAAGACAGGGCCAGGTATATGGGGAGGGGGTTACTGCAGGTGTAGTCTTCCTAAAGTGCACGTGTGCGGGTCAATTGAATGGAGGACAATAGAATCTGCTCCCTTTGTTATTCAATCCTTTTGTTAGCTCGGTCCATCCTGCTCTATTGTTATTTTACACGTGTTCTTCAAACAATGCTGAGGAGGGGTGGGGTTATTGCAGGCGGGCTTCCTAAAAGTGCACGTTTACGGGAATTCAATAGAATTGAGACAATGACGTCTGCTCCTTCGTTTACGCGGCTCCAGCCTACTCTATTGTTACAAGCGTAATTATAATGCCCTTTGTTCATTTTGACAGGTGAAGGACAACCTTTGTTCTTTTGCAGGTGGTCGTTAAACAATGTGGCTAGCGGTGGGTTGTTGCAGGTGCAGAAGTGCACACATGCAGGAAATGGAATGGGTAGAATGCCGTCTCCGCCTTTGTTACAAAAGCAAAATTTATTATCCCCATTATTCATTTTGACAGGTGATTGACAACCTTAAGTTCTTACCTGTCAAGCTTTCCATTATACTCAACAAAATTTATGATTGCAGCTGCAAGCAGAAGGTACCAGGGGGCGTGGCAGGTGTAGGGGGAGACCTAATTAGTATGTGAATACACATTCCTGCATATTAAGCGGCCGTGAACCATCATTTCCCCCTACTGACTTAGGGGGTTTTTCCACTAAGGACCCCTCCTCGAATACCTTACAAATGATCTATACTTGAGTCTTTTTGTTGTTAAAATTCTTGAATAATGCGGTTCTTTGTATTACAGTTTTAACCACAATTCCTGACACCTATCATTGTTTCCCCTACTTCTCCCATATAAACGCATTTCCTCCCCTCCTTCAACTAACTCCTAGCATAGCAACGGAGGATTTACTCTCCCTCCCATATAAACGCATTTCCCTCCTTCAACCCTGTCTAGCCTAGCATCAACCCTCGTATTCCCTGTTCCTCTCATTTAAACGCATTTCACTCATTCAACCCCGCGTCTAGCCTAGCATCAGCCCTTGTATTCCCTATCTCTCCCATATAAACGCATTTTCCTCCGTGAACGCGGCGTCTAGCCTCGTTTTCCCTATCCTTTCCCATATAAACGCAAAAAAACTGCGCCAGTTCTCTCTATAATAAGCTACTAAGGGAGAGTCGCATTTCCGGCCAGGTCCGCTGTTTGTATCTTCTTTCTCTGGGGGTACTTGAAATCTAAAAGTTTCAGTGCTCTAGCGCCACACACAATTCAGAAGTTGAAATGCCGAATTCGGGAAGAAACTAGACGGATTCTAATAGCGATGCTGCAAAAAAATGAATGTCATTAGCAGAAGACTTACTAAGTGCGCACAAAGAATGGGGTAATTTGAGAGACGTTATTTTTTATAAACGGGCATTCTATTGAGCTTAATTGCTTGTAAACTAAATGTCTATATCTATATCTTGTGTTCCTATGTAATAAAAGCGAATAACTATAGCCGTTCACCAATGAGAATGTTTTTAAGGTCGCCTGATTCATGGCCGCAACCTTGTATGATAGAGTAAGAGGCAGATAGATTCGTCGGATTCAAGCATGTATGAATGCGAATGGGGGTCATAATCAACACTTGCTGTAGGTTAGGCTATACAACGGAGAGGGACACCTTGCGCACTCTGAGCTACATAGATCCATTTTGTTTAACACCCCTCAGGCGGAAGGTATGAAGTGAAGGAACCAAAGTTGACTACACGCTGCAAGCAGACATGCCACAGAGATGCGCGGAAGTCCCTAACAGCTACAGGCTCGAAGACCCGTTCCACTGCTGGAAATGCTGAGAGAGGGCGATGAATTACTCATCGACCAAGCAGCCCTCTAGTGTACACGGGGAATATTATTTCCTTTGAGCAATCATCTGCGCCATCTGTCCGGCACCGCCATGCACTACGAAACTTTGAAGTACACCTGAAAGATGAGAAGGAAACAAAATGAAAGGGAAACAATGGAAGGAAATCATGGTAAATGAGAAACTACCGCAGCACTCGCCTACCGACCAGGGAATGTCACTAAAAGTTCAAGGTCATAGTGGGTAGTCGATGCCAATGTAACCCGAGACCTCAGGAATGGGAGTCCTGCAAGTACCCGCGGGGCGAACTCGCTCCGTAAAACTTACCTTAAATAAGAACTTTTAATTACCATTATGATTTTGTCTCTATTGCTATAATAAATGCTTTCGTTTTTACTGTCCTTTTTCATAACATGAAGAGCAATATTTGTTTTGTATTCTTTATGTTTATTTTCCTTGATCTCAAGTGCGAGTTTATTCATCTGGCTAGTTAAATTAAGTAAAATATTAATTTCCAGGAATATCTAAACCAGAAAGTTAGTCGTGCAGCATGTTCTTCATTTATAATCTCCATTGCCTTGTTATAATAACCTAGGCGATTTAACGTAGATTGGCGTGATGGCTATTGCAATATCCGATTGCTGCATTGCAAAGCCCAATAGTCACCTAGGTAGGAACTTAATCTTTTTTCTTTGCCATAACGATAGGTGGCATTGCCATCCATCGCGTTTTAATCTTTACGGCTATCGCCATCTTGGTTTCTGTAGATTGTTTGTGTGATTGCTTTATCAAGCACACCTTTCCCATATTTGTATTATGTGAATCGTTTGGCATATAAGTGCATATGATCAGTAGTGATATGTATTTAATTGTATATAAGTTTTAGTTAAGCTTTCACATGCCTGATTTATTGAAGAGGAAATACATAATAGTTAACTGTGTAGTATTTGGAAAAGATAGAAAGAGCCAAATTCTTCCATTTCAAAAAAGGAACTAAGAGCCACAAATAAAGATGAAAGTATCGCCTAAGCAATAAAAAATTAGTGGATAAATAAACGAAGTACTCGTGAGTGTAACTCAGAGGAAGCGTGTGTCGTAATTTTGATGTACTCTCCTTATATTTTATTTTGTCCTACGAGGTTTCTGTAGTTTCTTGCCGTGAAAACAGTATGGGATATTTTGCTTTATGCTCCAGTAACTTTTACACGTTTGTGAAGTTAACTAGAAACAGAAAAATTATTAACTAAACTGGTAGCAATCACAGCTACAGGCCACGGACTAATTTGGGAAATTTTTCGATCACATAGGACAATGTTTTGCGATATCTTCACGACAATATGGAAATACAAATTACATACACATACACACATTTTAAGCCTGTATGTTAGAAACAAACACAGCTCGTTAAGAACTTTCAATACTCTCTTCTAACTCTCCGAATAAGCATTTTAAAATTTTGTCGTTACCAAAATAGCTGAAAGTGTGACGCAGTAATTTGTATCACAAAAATGTAAATGTCAGAGTGGCGTGTTTTTCTTAGAATTTGCGGGAACATTTTCCCTAGAGCATATGTTTTCGTACTTTTCATTGGATATAAATATAGACGCTAATGTTGGCGCGTTTTATTAACCAATAGCAGCTCGGTTATAAATCTTTAGGCATATCGGGCGAAGGAGTATAAATTCGTGTCAGAGTCAAGTTTCACGGAGTCCAACAGAAGCATTCGCGTATAAGACATCGATGAGTTCAACAGAAGCAGTCATGGTGAATACATCGCACAGTTTATCGATTTGCAGGTTACGCGCAGCAAATTTATGAAAAATCTCTCGTGTCGTAAAGTTAATTACACAAAATGTTGAAGTACGCGAAATAATAATGGGCAGTAAAGAAGTTATTATAACAGTTTCAGTTTGTTGAGTGTCAAGATTAATAGGTGAAAGTGAATAATGTGTTACGACAATAAAAGTGTAAAACAAATTCTTTTATCAGTGTTATCTTTGGATAAAAACTCCTTTCCGTTTACACACCCTGTACAAGAGAAGTGCTTGACCGAGAAATCATAGCTAGCTGAAGGACAGTGAACCCAAAATTAACTACAATAACAGGCGCTCAGTAAAAGATAACACGAAGTGACCGCGACAAATTGTATTCCATACATGTGGTGCAGATAAACATGAAGCATCTTCCAACTACCAACTAATAACAAATATACTACTTCAAATTGGCGCCCAGAACGTGGGGCGAATTAACCAGGAAGGAGCGAAATAACCAGGAAGGGGCGAAGGAACCAGGACGTGGAGCGAATGGAGCAGTGAACTGAACTACAAGACGCAGATTCCAGAAACAACTACAGGAACGACAGACGACGCGGATGAGTGGACATCGTAATTCCGAGATTAAAAGGCAACAGGGGAATTCAACTACAGGACACAAAAACATCGAGACGACGTAGATTCATTATAATACGACGCAGAAGCGACATATACATCTAGGAGAGAGGGGCAGGAAGCTGGACATCAAAGCAACATCAACAGACAGCATCACAAAAGTCAGAGTATAGTAATCTTTTTTATCCTAAAAAAAATTGTGAAAATTTAAATGTACTTGAGGAGTGGCAGGATTAAGAAAACAATGTCTACTAATAATACTAAAGAAACAATTATGGAAGGGGATAATGTAACAGTTAGCTGTAATTCAATAAAGGTTACAGAAAATAGCTCAATGTAGGATTTGAGGGAGGAAATGTTAGTGAAGAAAGTCAGAATAGAATAGCAGGAAATGTTAATTTTTATGCTAGTATGATGATAGAAATGCTGAGAAATATTGCTGAGAAATTAGAAAAGAAAATAGAACAAAACAGGGAAGATTTTGATAGGAGTTTAGAACAAAAACTAACTCAGAATAATGAGAAATTAGAACAAAAACTAACTCAGAATATGCAAAATAAATGCCTAGTTGGAAGGTAATGGTTCCGAAAAACATGGAAAAGGAACTAATTAAGAATTTTCACGAAGGGTTAGCACACTCAGGGACGGACCGGACAACTTCTATGATTTTAGAAAATTTATACACATCCAAATTGCGTCAGAAAGTTCGAAAATTTATGTCGTGCTGCAACCTATGTCCGAAAGCTAAGCAAATAAATACAGCATATGCATTTGAGATTGATTCTGTTATAAGGGATAAGCCGAGGTGTGTAATTAGTATTGACATTCATGGTCCTATGCCTCCAAGTCAATTTGGAAACAAATATATATTTGTCTGTTATGATATATTCAGCAAATATGTAAGAATTTACCCTTTGAAAAAACCTACAAGTTTAGCATGTTTGAATAGGCTACTCAAGTCATATGTGATAGAAGAAGGACCAATCCAATCTGTATTGAGCGATAATGCTTCGGCCTTCACAGGAAAACAATTTATGGAGGGACTGAAAGAAAATGGCATTAAACAATATTTTTCGTCAAGATACAGACCAAACTCCAATCCAGTGGAGAGGGAAATCAAGGAAATTTCGAATTACCTAAGGGTGCTGTATCATCGAAAACAAACCCAATGGTATGGATACGTGAATTTCGTTCAGAATCTACTCAATGATACAGTAAACAATGTGACAGGATACAAACCATGTGAACTTAAGTTAGGAAAGAAGATAAATACAATATGTAACAAAATTCCAGAAGTCATTCCAGATGAGCACTCGATACCACAAACGGAAGAAGAGATGTTCCGACAAGCATTCGAGGGGATGAAGAAAAAAGCCATAAAAAGAAAAAGGAAACATGAAGAAAAGAAAAGAAAGGAATGGAAGATCAAAATAGGAGATTTAGTTTTGGTTAAAACTAAGAAATTGTCTGATAAGGCAAATAAACCTTATTGGCGAATGTTTCTAAAATATCATTGACCATATGAAGTTGTTGAAGTATATGGAACAAATACATATGAATTATGTAACCCAACAACTCGAAAAAGCATTGGAAAGTTCCATATTGAGATGCTGAAACCATACAACAATGAGGATAAAGATGAAACAGAAGACCAAGATGATAAAAAGTAAATTCAGGATAGTTGAAGCTGAACTGCAAAACAAAGTATTGAAATGTAAGAGGGTTAACTATGTATGTATGTCATGAGAAAGGAGAAATAAATTCAAAACAATAAACAAAAAAAACAAAAAAAGGTAAAGATAATTAAAACAAATACTTATGTAGCACACAGATATGTGAAATTGTGTCTGGAATTAAGTGTTGCAAATATATTTGTGTAGAGGATAAATATTTTGATAAATGTGTTCAATAATTACAAAATGAACCAGATTAAAAATTCTTGAATTTATAAATTTTTGTCAACAACCTAAGACAGTAAACCAATTTGTAACAGTAACTAAATAATTCAGGGTACATTATTTGCTGTAAAAAAATTGTAATGTCAGATGTATGAATATAAACACATTAGACCAGAGCCATTAAATAGTGGCAAGATAAAGGCAAAACATATGTCGTTTGTTAAATGCATGTGAAGTGTTAAGTGAAAGTGATAAATAGCGTGTGTTCCAAGATTTAGGAGATTAAAAACCCAATTATAAAATTTCCAAACAAGTTGTAAATATTTATAATTATGTTTCTAGTGGGGCATATGACGCAGTAATTTGTATAACAAAATGTAAATGACAGAGTGGTGTGTTTTTCTTAGAATTTGCGGGAACATTTTCCCTAGAGCATACGTTTTCGTACTTTTCGTTGGATATAAATATAGACGCTAATGTTGGCGCGTTTTATTAACCAATAGCAGCTCGGTTATAAATCTTTAGGCATATCGGGCGAAGGAGTATAAATTCGTGTCAGAGTTAAGTTACACGGAGTCCAACAGAAGCATTCGCGTATAAGACATCGATGAGTTCAACAGAAGCAGTCATGGTGAATACATCGCACAGTTTATCGATTTGCAGGTTACGCGCAGCAAATTTATGAAAAATCTCTCGTGTCGTAAAGTTAATTACACAAAAAGTTGAAGTACGCGAATTAATAATGGGCTGTAAAGAAGTTATTATAACAGTTTCAGTTTGGTGAGTGTCAAGATTAATAGGTGAAAGTGAATAATGTGTTACGACAATAAAAGTGTAAAACAAATTCTTTTATCAGTGTTATCTTTGGATAAAAACTCCTTTCCGTTTAGACACCCTGTACAAGAGAAGTGCTTGACCGAGAAATCATAGCTAGCCGGAGGACAGTGAACCCAAAATTAAATACAATAACAGGCGCTCAGTAAAAGATAACACGAAGTGACCGCGACAAATTGTATTCCATACATGTGGTGCAGATAAACATGAAGCATCTTTCCAACTACCAACAAATATCCCACTGCAAGTGTGGCCCTAACATATGACTACACAACGCTGTAATTGACAACAGTTTGTGTGGAACGGCTAAAACAGCGTAGGAAGATTCCAATATTTGCACTGTAGCCGAGCGATTAGGTGGATCACCTGTGAACTGGGATAAACATTTTTCTTTCTTTCTTTCTTTCTTTACTTTCCCATCCTGGGAGCAATACTATGCTGATCCTTTATACAGGCCAAGTATCATCATCATGCGCAATGCACAATTATCACTTACTGCTGTGTCTTCTCACATCTAAGCTTGGAGAGTTGTAGACCGACATTGGCTTGATGTTTTCCGATGGCGATGTTTGCGTGTGAGGTCAGTAAGGACAATTTGAATCTAACAGTCGACCAGGCGGAACAAGTGCACTCATCTTGAACTAAATAATAGTACAAAGTACTATGACTCCCCAAAGGAGGGGCTGAGAATGTAGTAGCATAATACCCCTGGCACGACACTAACACCACCATTCGGCATAGTTGTTTCTTACTCAAATCATAGGCAACTGCTGTATTCTCTAATGTAGTAACGTCACTCATATCTCATTTCCTATTTACCTTCAGCACACAACACTACGTTGAGGTAGTTAAACGCTCGGGGAACATGGAGCAAATATACACTTCTACTAAACTCCCTACTATGCACTTTGTATACTGCAAACAGGAGGTCGTGGTTCAATAGCTGCACGGTTTTACAGTGATAGGTACCCGAATAAAAGGCATTCCCATCGCTACCTTGGAGTCTATAGATTGGCGATTGTGAGAAAGTGATTTTATGGTGACGAGCAAAGCAGATTACGGTGCAAGACGTATACTTTGTACTCTGCAGTTCGAAGAAAACGTACTACATACGCTGTCAACCGGCATCCGTGCAAATGCACGTGTAATGGGCACCAACCACACAAGGGTGTGGCAAGCTTTGCACAAGGAGCAACTCTACCCCTCCCATTTGGAAACATTGTAAGCTTCAACACCGAAGCGTTTTAATTTACGCCCAAACCATAACTGTCACCATTAAACAATTACTATGCAATTAAAGGAACTTATTATCCTCTTATCTATACAACCACTCTACCGACAGCCACAAATGCCGCAATTATACACATTTATGACTAAATTAGGAATATTCATACCATATTATCTATACCATCAATCTACCGACAGCCATTAATGTCCCCATTAACAGAGTTTATAACCACTAAACGTAACCTTTTTACCCCTTATCTGTAGAACCCTTTGTCGGGAGCCCATTAAAAACCACTAAAGTTATCAATTATCTCACTAGTATCCTAATCAACTGTCATATCTCTTTGTTATTTTCAATTTCCAATAGTACCTACTCTCAGATACACTACAGGTTGAAGCATGATCTCTTTTCTGAAAATACATAAAGTGCATAAATCCATTTTTGAAATTTCCTTTTAATATATGTGTAAATTCTAAAAATCGGGGTTAAAAGTTGTTTTCTCCAAAAATATTAAAAACAATTTAAGAAGTTGTTTTAATTGTTTCCGCTGAATATGTGGTAAAGACGTACATGCTTCATTTTTCGATCTGATAGCTAAAAATCACCATACCCACTTGGTTTTTATTTCCAGTCCATCTAACAACAGAATTAAGATAACTATTTTCTTTCTCTGTTTCATTCCATGTTGAAGTAATAGGGTTTAAGTTTTAGTTTCATCCATTAAGCTTTAAAATACCTTAAAAACTTTCCAAGAAATGAAAAGCTGCTAGAAAAATTTAGTATAACTCCCGTAATCCGGTAACATATAAGCGGCTGTCTTTGAAAACTCAAAATGCAGTTCACACGCAGCGGCCGTCGTCATCTATAATAGTACACGTTAATTTTCTCACTCAATTGCTAGAAAAGCACAAGGATACTAAATATATAATTCTTGCAAAGCATTTCCGTATAAAACTATGAAAGAGAACAGACAATGTTAATTAACTTTTTGTAGTTAAATTAGTTTTGTAACTTCACTGAGGTTTTTCAGTGTTTTCAAGGACGGCATACCATGCTAACCTCTTCCAGCTGGTATTAAAAAACATAGATAAGTTATTCTGAGTAAAGAATAAACTAGTATCCCAGTAAACATCTGAGGTCTGAAACGGGAGAATTTGAGAACCTGATGGGTCAATTCCATTTTTGCTGGGCGTATCGTCAGTTTACTTATTGCTAAACCTACTTGTATAAAATTGTTTTAATTGCTTTATTCGTATCACTCATGTATTATAATCGGTCCATTGCATTTCCAGTTCAATGCTATATGAAAGAAAAATTATAAGGGTAGGGAAGTGGATTCCACACAGTGATACGTTCAAAAAATACAAACGTTTGGAGAATATTTGGGATGAGCGAACCTTCGTGTTTCCTGGAAGATTCTTATTCCTTCTTTCCTGCTTGCGCTTTTTTCCTTGTCTGAATTATGTAAACCAGGAGGTGAAGTGGTATTTTGGTTAATTAATTTACTTTTGTTTTTATCTTAGGTGTGAAGTATATAGCACACGGAATGGAAGAAGGATAAAGGTTTGAGTTCCCCTATTACAGTTCGCATCTATACTTGATCATTTGGACGTATTGTAGTCCTACATACTTAAGTAGCGAATCACAAGCTGTGCGAATGACAGTTCCTTCACCATTGTACTTGGAAAACGATTGGATTATAATGTATCCTTCTGACATAGGGTACAATGGCGTTAAAGTTTCGCATTTGCCTTTTATACTTACATCATCCAGCTACAGAATAATAGACTGGTTTATAAGCATCAGCGATCTAAAACTGTATTTAAACATAAATAAGTTTGCAACCAACAAAGTTGGTGCAGATAACATTTTATGTTAAGGCATGGAAATTAATGTAAAATTTATACGTATATGTATATGTATGCTGTTATAAAGGATACACTAGCCCGAAATTTGTGATCGGACTTAGGATAGACCTCTGCATATATCTACTATACCATTTCCTTAATATCTATGTAAATCCTGTTCTACAGAAAATAAGTTTATATACCTGAGTAGAATAAGAAGGGCGACTTGCGGCCTCAAACAAATACCGCAGACTCCACCCCCTTGCTTTGTGGCCTTACTCTTAAATCCGCCGAATCCGCCCCCTTGCTTTGTGCCCTTACCCTTAAAGCCGCTAACCACGCCCCCTCTTTGTACCCTACCCTCAGGTCACTCGGCTGAGGTGTAGAAAAAAGGACTATTGTCCCTTTGTGGCCTCACCCACAGAAACCGCTGACCACACCCCCTCTTTTGGACTGACCTAATGCCACCTGGCTTTGTGCCGGTGGCCACACACACTCCTTTGTGTGCTACTAGTATGCCGCCCGGCTCTGTGCCGCTGGCCACACCCTCTCTTTGTGGCCTAACCCCTTACACAGGTGACCACATCCTTCCCCTCCCCTTTGTGGCCTAACCCCTAAACAGCTGACCATACCCCTCCCCTTCCCTTTTTGGTCTAAACCCGTACGCTGTCTACGCCTCCCTCTTTGAGTATGCTGGTCTGAATGGTTCCCTGTAGAGGAGTGGAGGTAATAGGGTATAGTTCCCGAACGCTCGCCACACTCCCCGCTTTGCGGTCTGTTCTTAATGGTTCCATGTAGAGGAGTGTGTGTAATAGGGTATTGTTCCCGTACGCAGGCCACTCCCATCCCTCTCATGCCCTAATGCCGGTCTGGGTATAGGAGAACAATGGGTTACTGTTTTCGTCGCGTGTCGCCACCCACGCAAATTGATGTAGGTGGTAATTGTTTTAATAAATCAGGTAACGTTCGTCCATGCATAACATTGTCTAATATTATTGAAAAAGAATCAAGGGCTTATACTGCTAAATTCCTGGCATCGAGTCTCTAAAGGGCTGGACGCAAACCCTCGACCGAAGTATCCCCACCGCATGTATCTTGATTAATGTAATTACACGCTCCCTGTCAATCGAAGAATACGATGAAGTATTTTTGATTGATTAATATAATTAAGTGTATATGAATTGACTCGCGCACCTGGTCGCCATCGTATATGCGTGTGTGTGTTAAGGTGATTATTACGCGTGTATAATTATTACGACTAATAACATTTATTTATTTCTACTTTTGAGGGGTTTATAAGAATATTACACCACTTAGATGAATCCATGGCTGAAAGGACAGAGTTTTCGTAACGAGACGTTAACGATGATAGTTTCGCTGAAAACCCGCACGCGGTCCATCCCCTTTGCACTCGCCCAGTCGAGTGAGGGTCTCTCTCACATCGGCAAGCAGGTTAGTTGGCAACCCCTCCCATCATTCCCGGTGCAGCTCAAGACATGCAGCGCGCGATCTCTACCCGACAGAGTCGGAACCTCGCTCTGCCGCTCATCGATGAAGGTGCCGGAAGTAGACATTTTAAGAATTTAAGAAGCTGGCGTAGGCCATCTTGCCTCCCTGGAAACAGCAAGCATAGATCATTTGAAGTGGACCATAATGAACTTCGCGCTTCAAGATATTTTTTTTTGTTTACACGTAGGACTGGTTGTGAAAAAATAAATACGGTTAACATTATAGTTAAATATTGTATACGATATTAATAAATAAATAAATAATGAACTAAATAAATAATGCAACGTAATGAGCGGGCTAAACGAAACACATTCCTTGTTACTCTTTACCAAACAGGTGAAAAGAAGCACAAATATATCAAGACAGACGATAAAGCACTCCACTCGTATAGGCATTGACTTACAGGTATTTTCGATAAACACTCCGCGCGCATAGGCATGGACTTTAAAACAGACATTGTCGGTAAAGTACCACACACGCCAACGCAAACACGCGCATAGGCATGAAATTTAAAACATGCGTTGTCGATAAAGTACCGCGCCCGCTCACACAAGCAAGCGCATAGGTAGGGTCTGTAAAACAGACATCGTCAATAAAGTACCCAACCACTTCACATAATCACTGGCATAGTCATGGGCTTTAAAACAGACATTGTCGATAATGTACCGCGCGCGCCAACGCAATCACGCGCATATGCATGGACTTTAAAACAGACATTGTCGATAAAGCACACCACGTGCATACGTAAGGACATTAAAACAGACTTTGTCGATAAAGTACCCCAAGCCTCTCACACAAGCAAGCGCATAGGTGGGGACTTTATCGACAACGCCTTATATAAATCACCACACTGCCAGCGCAAGCACCCTCGTAGGCATGGACTTTAAAACAGTCATTGCTGATAAAAACCCCGCATCCATCACTCAGGTTCTCTCTTTCACTCTCTCTCTCTCTTACTCTCTACATTACGCCAACGATTTATATAACGGTTTACACACCCTTGCTAAAATATGTTGTACAGCCTTGAAGAGGGTAAATGCTGCCACTACCGGGGTTTTTACACAGGCTCAATGGGATGGATTCCTGAGAAGAGAATAGGGTCTAAAGCAGGTGAATGGATTTTTCCCATTACTAACGCTAAAATTATATTATCGTCAAGAAAACTTATTTGTTTATTCAATTTCAACATACTGGTGTTTCAGCCACCATATCTAAAAATTATTTGATCCGGCATCATTCCAATGTACAAATATCAGAGTTCTCTGAGAGATAACGTGTCTGTTCACAATCGAGCGGTCGTTGGTTCGATTCCAGGTGACCACCCTGTCCTACTTTAGGACCTGCATAAAGGTCTACGAATACATAGATACAGAGCAAGCCCTCCCATTAACGATCTTTATAACTGTGGGTATAGTATTTTCCTATAGGTTATGATGTATAGCTCCTGTACGTAAACACTCGTTACTTGTACAATTGTTATTACCGTAACAAAAATGAAAAGACGAATGTAACAGACCCTTGAGTGTTTAGATATGCAACGTCTAAAGCGGTAATGAATACCAGGGGGAAATCGGACTCTGAACTCAAACTAAAAAATACACGGACTTTCAAAACATGCATTCTTCTCTTAGTAAATATATAATATAGGACAAGAACATTTTTAACAACCCTCCCTTCGAGAGATGTTTTGAATATTCCAGCAGAGAGTTCGAACCATTACGAAGACTTCAAATTATAAATTTTATATTTGTTTAAAAGCTTTTTCTTCAGCAGTGATCTTCAAAAAATTCGACAAGTTATTCAGTTACACACTCCGTGCAAAACTATGTAGCACATCCCTGAAGAAAGTATACCTGGTGGCCTCGGGAGATTCCCGGTAGCTGGATACCATCCTAGAGCCCATTTACAGACAATATCAAACCCTTTCCCATTAAGGAGTATATTGTGTTTTAAAATGATTTCTCATTCTCCTGAAAAGCCCGTAATTATCGTAAAACCGTGCTCATATAGATGACGGTGTAAATATTGTGTTTTGTTATATACTCCTCAAATATAAGAATTGTTTGAGTGTTACAGGCAATTAAAGTAATTTTTATGGAATGCTAAACAAATAAATATGATTTGGAGAGGGTGATATGAAGAGTATGGTGGTTTAGAATTAAAATGGGAGAAAGAATTCAACTTAAGCGTTCGAATGTGTGTGATATTTTTCTTAATGTGTCTTTGAGCTAGCACGTTTTACGGACTGCTTTATAGATGAATGAAATATATGATGAATGACAGTCTTATTTAACAAGGGTAAAAGGTGTTTAAAGCCTGTTTTGATAAGAACTACTTCGTGGTAATGTGTGAGGTTTAAATTCGGGAGGTCACGGGTTCGATTCCAATTGACCAACCTCTCTGACTTTAGGACCTGCATGAAGGTCTACGAATACATAGATACAGAGCAAGCACTCTCACTAAGGATTTTTATAAGCGAGGGTGTAACCTTACAAGGAAAATTAGATCAACAGAAACAGTACCTTCTTTTTCGTTATTTTCACGCTAAAATTATTATTAAATGGTATGTCAGAGGGACGCTTCAAAAATAATACTGGTGCGATATTTTTTGGTAATAATAAACAATGAATTTTAGCAATGATTTAAAAATAATATTTATATATATACATTATTTTCTAGCGTAATATACAGAAGCATTTCCCTTACAGGAAGGTGGCGTGATTGAGGGCTTTCCCAGCGTCATGTTTAAACGTGTTTATGAAATACTCCATGCGCGAGACTAGCACCTCCCCCACGACGTTTTCTGCTCGCATACAGCTCTCTCATACAATTTTTATATTGCACAAAGAGGATATATTAGGCTGCTTCTCCAGCAATTTTCACTCTGTATTGTGAGAACACATCGATCTAAGTACTCTTCAGGCTTTACTTAACGTCGTGAAATTTCATCGAGCATCATGTCTGGTAGGTTGTAACAGTACTTCATTTTCTTTAAAAAAAGGTTAGCTTATTACTCAGTATATTTAACTTATAATTGCATTCTTGTTTTCAATGTCAGGTATTTATAAGCAAATAGTTGAACATTCAAAAGTTAATAGTTAGACTGTGAAATTTCATTTTTCTCAAATGCACGCAGTTTAGATAAGTATTCATTTTAGGCAAACTTATTCTACATTTAATAGCTAGTTGGATGAATTCATATTCTCTAAAAATGAGAACAGTTTAGTTAAGTATTCATTTTTAAGCAAACGTATTATTCCATGTGTTTAAATACGAGACTTTACAGTGTGAATTATATTCCTTTTAGAGAAAATGCAATTATTTGAATGCCATCCGTATCGAATAAAAAATATTCTATATATGCAATCGAACTTTCTTCCGAGGGTGACCGAGTGGTGCTCGAACCCGGGGACCTTCAGATTGCATGCCTTGGTGGAACATTCTTCAGTTAAAAGCTATTTGACTACGTTACCTTTCCCCTAACGCATTCTGTAAAAATTCACTTGTTTCCATTACGTTAAAGAAGATATTTTCCATGACAGGGTCGAATAATAAATATTCTTTATTTGCAATAGAACATCTTCTGTCGAGGTTAATTCACGGATAGCCAGCTGCGCGAATTTAATTTACCAGAGTGTGAAATTATTTATTTGGTGCATTGTCACCTTAAACAAGAACTTGTTTAAACCCAATCTATCTCTAATATAATCCTAATGTAATGTATAAACTCTAATTCTTTCAGTATTTTGAGCCGAAGAACTAGCTCAAGCCTACAACAACTTGCAGGAAGCTACATTCCTGGCCTCGCTTGCGGCGATACAGTAGGATCCAGGCTTGTTGATAGACTCCTTATGGGAGAATATTCCGTTGGCTTTCCGGCCCGTAATAGATGTAGAGGTTCAGCCTTTGCTTGATGCGACTACATATCCGGAAATTCCTAGAGAATTTGGCGTAAATGGTAAGGTTTTACTATTTATTTTCAGTATCCCAAACACCGTACAACCTTTATACTTTATTTGCAGAGTAGTTTTTATATAAAATAAGACTATCAAGCTTATTATTATGACTATTACTATTATTATTGTTATTATTATTATTCCATTCAGCACCTGAAATAGCTACAAGCCTTATTTCTTATTTGCAGAGTAGTTTATGTATAAAATCAAATTCTCACGCTTATTATTATAACTATTATTTCATTCAATACCTGAAAGGGCTACAATCTTTATACTTTCTTTGCAAAGTAGTTTTTATATTATTATTGTTATTGTTATTATACTTTCAGGAGGCGGTGAGATGTATGACACACCCTGGAGGATGCCACGCTTTAGCACCTTAGAGGCGGCATGGAGGAGTCATTTCATCAGCTGCGCACTATCGTCACCACAATCACCTCTAGTTACATCACCCACATTTTCAATCCATTCCCCTTCCCTTTCTTCAGTGTCTACAATAAGGTTGTTTGAGGTTACACCGCAACCCTTTTTTACAATTATCCCAACATTCACATCCTCTCAGACCATTAAAAATATAGCAACCCCTCTATCTGTGTATGCTAAATTACAACCAAAACCTACCACCCTCGACATCCCACAATCCCATACTACCACCCCCAGCATCCAGCAATATCATAGACAGACGAGGAGGCGGCTAACCTATAATCATTCACCTCAGGTTCTACCACCCCTGCCGCCTCTACTACCACTAACAAGAGAGGCTGTTAGAAGAAACAATCAGAGAATGTGTTTAAAAATCAATATATGCTAAGAATTGGCCAAATGTATCTGACTTTTGAATACATAAAAGTAATAAAATAAGAAAAATAAAAAAGTGGTTTTACAACCATAACATATTTATTCTTATTGACCTTCTTCCTATGCATTAAACCGAATCCTTTAAATTGTCCTGAGTACATGCAAAACCATAACGCTTTAAAAAATGTATGTTAACAACATTTATGTTATAAACGTTATGCCATTACGTGCCTTAACAAAAACCATACTTATTTCCTAAAGACAATGGTGATGGTTTAGAGCTTCTAAACACTCAGTTATATAATCATATAGATCACAGAGATAGAGACCTGCATTATCCGTAAAAAATTAAACATCTCAACAATGTCTGGATGACGTATTTTATAAGTACAAATTCTTTATATTTCAAAGTTCCTGTTACCCATAGTCAAAATTGATTAACACAATTTCTCGATCCTGTCATGCTATAACTTTTGATGCTTTCAGCTTACTTATAATTTCTTCAATCTCCACCGTATGATCACCAGCCTCTCTCGATGCAATTAGTAACCTCAATATATTTATAGGCTATTCGGATTTTCAAGCGTGGATGTCACTGAATCATCATATGAAGTCTTCAAATTTACGCGACTTCCAGTATATCCAGATTCCTCACCAGCAGTAGACTCGAGTGAAGAACAGAGGCCCGATCGGGAATAACATTCCCCTCTAAACATCTTCGTATCTTCGAGTGTAGGGAAGAGAGAGAATGAGTCGATTCAGAATAACATATTGCTATATGAAGCTTAAATCTTGACAAAGAACGATTCTTTAAAATCCGACCGCATATACAGCTTTAAATGATCTGTTTTCCTTCATGTGTTATGTATGAAAAAATTGAGTTTCTCATACCTCGGGTGCACATTTTTTCTCCGGAAATACCTCATGCTAAAACTGTAAAAGGAATTAAATGAATACTTGAATGCTAACGCTCGAATGAATTAAAAGCGAATGAATGAAATCATAACATGCAACTATGTATATATCTCGGATGAGAACAGCAGAGGGAACCTCGATCTATGCATACCAACGGAATAGGATGCTCTCTGGAAACATTGCTCATCTAGACAGCACTTTGACTGTCATGTCTCTTGGGCCGTTCGAACAGCATAACATTACGTTACAACGCCACGTAACCAGAAGATGGAGAGTGCGAGCAGAGGAAAAGAATGCTCTCTGGAAACATTCGTGGAAAAGGAGGCTCTCTGGAAACAATCGTCATCCGCACAGCGATTGCTCACAAAGTCAGTAGACGTCAGTTTGGACGGAACAGACTCCGACTTCAAATCTGTAAAGGGTAGCAGCCCTAACCTTTGACTGACACGTAATAAACGATATGTAACAGCCTAATCATGGCAGGTAACAGCCTATTCGCGGCATGTAACAGCGTTATCGCGGTATGTAACATCCTAATCGTGATATGTAACAGACAAATCATGGAATGTAACAGGCTAATCGCGGTATCTATCAGCCTAATCACGGTATGTAACATCTAACCGTAGATGTCAATTTTCTCACTCAATTGCAAGGAAAACACAGGGATACTAAACATCTAATTATTGCAAAGCGTTTCCGTATCTAACTATGAACGAGAACAGACAATATTAATTAACTTTTTGTAGTTAAAGTAGTTTTGTAGCCTCACTGAGGTTTTTCAGTGTTTTAAAGGACGGCATACCATGCTAACCACTTCCAGCTGGTTTTAAAAACATAGATAAGTTATTCTGAGTGAAGAATAAACTAGTATCCCAGTAAGCATCTGAGGTCTGAAACGGGAGAATTTGAGAACCTGATGGGTCAATTCCATGTTTTGCTGGGCGTATCGTCAGTTTACTTATTGCTAAACCTACTGGTATAAAATTGTTTTAATTGCTTTATTCGTATCACTCGTGTATTATAATCGGTCCATTGCATTTACAGTTCAATGCTATATGAAAGAAAGTTTACAAGAGTAGGGAAGTGGATTCCACAAAGTGATACACTCAAAACAATGCAAACGTTTGGAAACTATTTGGGATGAGCGCACCTTCGTGTTTCCTTTAAGATTCTTAACCCTTCTTTCCTATTTGCGCTTTTTTGCTTGTCTGAATAGATGTAAAGCAGGAGGTGAAGTGGCATTTTGATTAATTAATTTACTTTTGTTTTTATCTTAGGTGTGAATTACATAGCACACGAAATGGAAGAAAGATAAAGGTTTGAGTTCCCCTATTACAGTTTGCATCTACACTTCATCATTTGGACGGATTGTAGTCCCTCATACTTACGTAGCGAATTACAAGCTGTGGGAATGACAGTCCCTTCGCCATTGTACTTGGAAAAGAATTGGATTATATTGTATCCTGTCTTCTGACATAGGGTACAATGGCGTTAAAGATCCGCATTTGCCTTTTATACTTACTTCATTCAGCTACAGAATAATAGACTGGTATTATAAGAATCAGCGATCTAAAACTGTATTTAAACATAAATACTTTTGCAACCAACAAAGTTGGTGTCGATAAAATTCTATATTAAAGCATGGAAATTAATGTAAAATTTATATGTGTATGTATGCTGGTACAAAGGATACACTACCCGAAATTTGTGATCGTGACTTAGGATAGACCTCTGCATATATCTACTGTTCCATTTCCTTGATATCTATGTAAATCCTGTTCTACAGAAAATAAGTTTATATACCTGAGTAGAATAAGAAGGGCGACTTGGGGCCTCAAACAAATGCCTCAGACTCCAACCCCTTTGTTTGTAGCCTTACCCTTAATGTCGCCGATTCCGCCCCCTAACTTTGTCTCCTTACCCTTAAAAACGCTGACCACACCTTCTCTTTGTACCCTAATCTCAGGTCGGCCGACTGAGGTGTAGAAAAAAGGGCTATTGTCCCTTTGTGGCCTCACCCTCAGAAGCCGCTGACCACAGCCCCTCTTTGTGGACTGACATAATGCCGCCTGGCTCTCTGCCGGTTGTCACACCTTCTCCTTTGTGTGCTACTAGTATGCCGTCCGGCTCTTTGGCGCTGGCCACACCCTCTCTTTGTGACCTAACCCGTTACACAGCTGACCACACCCTTCCCCTGTGTGGCCTAACCCTTAAACAGTTGAACAAACCCCTCCCCAACCCTTTGTGGTCTAATCCGGTACGCTGTCTACGCCTCCCTCTTTGAGTTTCCTGGTCTGAATGGCTCCCTGTGGAGGAGTCGGGGTAATAGGGTATTGTATCCGTACGCTCGCCACATCCGCCTCTTTGCGGTCTGTTCTGAATGGTTCCCTGTAGTGGAGTGTGGGTAATAGGGTATTGTTCCCGTACGCAGGCCACTCCCATCCCTCCCTTGGGGCCTGACCTAATGCCTGTCTGGGTATAGGAGAAAAATAGGCTATTGTTTTCGTCGCGTGTCGCCACCCACGCAAATCGATGTAGGTGATAATTGTTTTAATCAATCAGGTAATGATCGTCCATGCGTAACATTGTCTAATATTATTGAAAAAGAATCAAGGGTTTATACTGCTAAAGTCCTGGCATCGGGTCTCCAAAGGGCTGGACACAAACCCTCCATCGAAGTATCCCCGCCGCATGTATCTTGATTAATGTAATTAAAAGCTGCTTGTCGATCGATGAATACGATTAAGTACTTTTGGTTGATTAATGTAATTAACTGTATATTAATTGACTCGCGCACCTGGTCGCCATCGTATATGCGTGTGTGTGTTGAAGTGATTATTACGCGTGTATAAATATTACAACTAATAACATTTATTTCTATTTTTGAGGGGGTTTATAAGAATATTACACCACTTAGATGAATCCATGGCTGAAAGGACATATTTGTCGTAACGAGACGTTAACGACGATAATTTCGCTGAAAGCCCGCAAGCGGTCCATCCCCTATGCACTCGCCCACACGAGTGAGGGTCTCTCTCACGTCGGCAAGCAGACTAGCTGTCACCCCTCCCTTCCTTCTCGGTGCAGCTCACGACATGCAGCGCGCGCGATCTCTACCCGACAGAGTCGGAAGCTCACTCTACCGCTCATCGATGAAGTCCCGGAGGTAGACATTTTAAGAGTTTAAGAAGTTGGCGGTGGCCATCTTGCCTCCCTAGAAACAGCAAGCATATATAATTTGAAGTGGACGATAATGAACCTCGCGCTTCAAGATATTTTTCTAATGTTTGTTTACACGTAGGCCTGGTTGTGAAAAAATAAGTACACTTAACATTATGGTTAAATATTACATACATTATTAATAAATAAATAATGAACTAAATGGAACTAATGGAACATGGTGAGCGGGTTAAACAAAACACATTTCTTGTTACTCATTACCAAACAGCTGAAAAGAAGCACAAATGTATCAAGACAGACGATAAAGCACTCCACTCGCATAGGCATGGATTTTAAAAAAGCATTTTCGATAAAGCATTCCGCGCGGATAGGCATGGTCTTTAAAACAGACATTGTCGGTAAAGTACCACACACGCCAACTCAAACACGCGCATAGGCATGAAATTTAACACATGCGTTGTCGATAACGTACCGCAGCCCGACCACACAAGCAAGCGCATAGGTAGGGTCTTTAAAACACACATCACCAATGAAGCACCCAACCACCTCACGCAATTATGCGCATAGCCATGGGCTTTAAAACAGACATGCCGATAAAGTACCGCACCCGCTAACGCAATCACGCGCATATGCATGGACTTTAAAACAGACATTGTCTATAAAGCACTCCACGTGCATAGGCATGGACTCTAAAACAGACTTTGTCAATAAAGTACCCCAACCATCGCACACAACCAAGTGCATAGGTGGGGACTTTAAAACAGGCGTTGTCGATAATGTACCACTCTGCCAGCGCAAGCACCCTCGTAGGAATGGACTTTAAAGCTGTCATTGCCGATAAAAAAGTCGCATCCAACACGCAAGCTCTCTCTCTCTCTCGACATTACGCCAACGATTTATATAGCGGTTTACAAACCCTTGCAAGAATATGTTTTACACCCTTGAAGAGGGTAAACCCTGACGCTACCTGGGTTTTACACACGCCTAATGGCCCGGATTCCTGAGAAGAGAATGTGGTCTAAAACGGGTGAATGGATTTTTCCCAAGACGCCGAAAATTACATCGAGAGAAACAAGGATAATTTATTTTCATTATTAACACTTAAATTATATTATCGTCAAGAAAGCTTATCTGTTTATTCCATTTAAATAGACTGGTGTTTCAGCCGCATTATCAAAAAACTATTTGATCCGGCATCATTCCATTGTATAACTATCAGAGTTATCTGAGAGATAAAGTGTGAATTCACATTCGAGAGGACGAGTGTTCGGTTCCAGGTGACCACCCTCTCTGACTTTAGGATCTGCATGAAGGTCTACGAATACATAGATACAGAGCAAGCCCTCCCATTAACGAAATTAATAACCGTGGGTGTAATAATTTCCTATAGGTTATGATGTATAGATCCTGTACGTAAACACTCGTTACTTGAACAATTATTAACACCGTAACAAAAATGAAAAAGACGACTGCAACAGACCCTTGACTGTTTAGATATGCAACGTCTAAAGCGGTAATGAATACCAGGGGGAAATCGGACTCTGAACTCAAGCTAAAAAATACACGGACTTTCAAAACATGCATTCTTCTCTTAGTAAATATATAACATAGGACAAGAACATTTTTAACAACCCTCCCTTCGAGAGATGTTTTGATTATTCCAGCAGAGAGATCGAACCATTACGAAGACTTCAAATTATAAATTTTATATTTGTTTAAAAGCTTTTTCTTCACCAGTGATCTTCAAAGTTCGACAACAAGTTATTCAGTTACACACTCCGTGCAAAACTGTGTAGCACATCCCTGAAGAAAGTATACCTGCTGGCCTCGGGAAATTCCCGGTAGCTCAATACCATCCTAGAGCCCATTTACGGACAATGTCAAACCCTTTCCCATTAAGGAGTATATTGTGTTTTAAAATGATTTCTCATTCTCCTGAAAAGCCCGTAATTATCGTTAAACCGTGCACATATAGATGACGGTGTAAATATTGTGTTTTGTTATATACTCCTCAAATATAAGAATTGTTTTAGTGTTACAGGCAATTAAAGTAATTTTTATGGAATGCTAAACAAATAAATATGATTTGGAGGGTGATATGAAGAGTATGGTGGTTTAGAATTAAAATGGGAGAAAGAATTCAACTTAAGCGTTCGAATGTATCTGATATTTTTCTTAATGTGCCTTTGATCTAGTCAGTTTTACGGTCTGCTTTATAGATGAATGAAATATATGATGAATGACAGTCTTATTTAACAAGGGTAAAATGCGTTTAAAACCTGTTTTGATAAAACCTACTTCGTGGTAACGTGTGAGATTTGAATTTGAGAGGTCGCGAGTTCGATTCCAGGTGACTGTCCTGTCTGACTTTAGGACCTACATGAAAGTCTACGAATACATAGATACAGAGCAAGCCCTACCATTAACGATTTTTATAAGCGAGGGTGTAACCTTACAAGGAAAATTATATCAACAGAAACATTACCTTCTTTTTCGTTATTTTCACTCTAAAATTATTATTATTAAACAATACGTGTCAGACGGACGCTTCATACATAATAATGGCGGGAATATCTTTTTCTTAATAATAAACATTGAATTTTAGCAATAATTTAAAAATAATATAATATATATATTATTTTCTAGCCTAATATACAGAAGCATTTCCCTTACAGAAAGGTGGCGTGATTGAGCGATTTCCCAGCGTCATGTTTAAACGTGTTTTATGAAATACCTCATGTACGAGACTAGCACCCACCTCACGACGCTTTCTGCTCGATGGGTTGGGGCAGTCAATCGAAATCACCGTATTATACCGTCACACCTCTCGGATACATTTTATATTTCAAAAATAGGATATATTAGCCTGCTTCTCCAGCAATTTTCACTCCGTATTGTGAGAACACACCGATCTAAGTACTCTTCAGTCTTTACTTAACGTCGTGAAATTTCATCGAGCATCATGTCTGGTAAGTTGTAACAGCACTTCATTTTCTTTAAAAAAGGTTAACTTATTACTCAGTACATTTAACTTATAATTGCATTCTTGTTTTCAATGTCAGGTATTTATAAGCAAATAGTTGAACATTCTAAAGCTTATAGCTAGACGTGTGAATTTTCATTTTTCTCAAATGCAGGCAGTTTAGTTAAGTGTTCATTTTAGGCAATCTTATTCTACATTTAATAGCTAGTTGCGCGAATTAATTTTCTCCAAAAAATGTGAAGGGTTTACTTAAGTATTCATTTTTTAAGCAAACTTATTATTCCATGTAAATACGAGACTTCATAGAGTGAAATATATTCCTTTCAGAGAAAATACAATTATTGAAATCCATCCGTATCGAATATAAAAATATTCTATATATACAATAGAAATTCCTTCCGAGGGTGACCGAGTGGGGTTCGAACCCGGGGCCCTTCAGATTGCATGCCTCGGTTGAACATTCTTCGGTCAAAAGCTATTTGACTACCTTACATTTCCTCTAACGCATTCTGAAAACCTTCACTCTGTTTCCATTACGTTAAAGGACATATTTTCCATGACAGGGTCGAATAATAGATGTGCTTTATTTGCAACAGAACATTTTCTTTTGAGGGTAATTGACGGATAGCTAGCTGCGCGAATTTAATTTACCAGAGTGTGAAATTATTTATTTAGTGCATTGTCACCTTAAACAAGAACTTCTTTAAACCCAATATATCCCTAATATAATCCTAATGTAATGTATAAACTCTAATTCCTTTAGTATATGGAGCCGAAGACCTAGCTAAAGCCTAAAACAACTTGCAGGAAGCTACATTCCTGGCCTCGCTTGCGGCGATACAGCAGGATCCAGGCATGTCGGTAGACTCCTTACGGTAGAATATTCCGTGGGCTTCCCAGCCCGTAATAGATGTAGAGGTTCAGCCTTGCTTGAAGCGACAACATATCCGGATATTCCAGGAGGATCTGGTGTGAATGGTAAGGTATTACTATTTATTTTCAGTATCCCAAACACCGTACAACCTTTATGCTTTATTTGCAGAGTAGTTTTTATATAAAATAAAATTATCATGCTTATTATTGTTATTATTATAATTATTATTATTATTCCATTCAGTGCCTAAAAGGTCTACAAGCTTTATTCCTTATTTACAGAGTAGTTTATATATAAAATCAGTTTCTCACGCTTATTACTATAATTATTATTCCATTCAATACCTGAAAGGGCTACAATATTTATACTTTATTTGCAGAGTAGTTTTTATATTATTATTATTATTATTATTATTATTATTATTAGTATACATTCAGTTGACGGTGAGATGTGTGACACACCCTGGAGGATGCCACGCTTTAGCACCTTAGAGGCGGCATGGGGGAGTCATTTCATCAGCAGCGCACTATCATCACCACCACCACAATCACCTCTAGTTACATCACCCACATTTTCAATCCATTCCCCTTTCCTTTCTTCAGCGTCTACAATAAGGTTGTTTGAAGTTACAGCGCAACCCTTTTTTACAATTATCCCACCATTCACATCCTTTCAGAGCATTAAAAATTTAGCAATCCATCTATCAGGGTTTGCTAAATTATAACAAACACCTACCACCCCCGACAACCCACAATCCCATACTACCACCCCCAGCATCCAGCAATATCGTAGACAGGCGAGGAGTCGGCTAACCT
This sequence comes from Deroplatys truncata, assembly GCA_030765065.1. Taxonomy (NCBI): domain Eukaryota; kingdom Metazoa; phylum Arthropoda; class Insecta; order Mantodea; family Mantidae; genus Deroplatys; species Deroplatys truncata. Next base: position 424,157,286 of record CM060990.1, read on the forward strand.
ATAATCATTCACCTCAGGTTCTACCACCCCTGCCGCCTCTACTACCACTAACAAGAGAAGCTGTTAGAAGATACAAGCAGAGAATGTATTTTAAAAAAAACAATAGTTGCTAAGAAATGGCCAAATGTATGTGAGGTTTAAATACATAAAAGTTATAAAATAGAAACATAAAAAACCAGTGGTTTTACAACCATAACATATTTATTCTTATTGACTTTCTTCCTATACATTAAACCGAATCCTTTAAATTGACCTGAGTACCTGCAAAACCATAACACTTTAAAAAATACTGTAAACAACATTTATTTTATAAACATTCTCCTATTACATTCCTTCACAAAAAACATACATATTCCCTAAAGGCAATGGTGATAGTCTAGAGCTTCTAAACACTCAGTTATATAATCATATACATCACAGAGAGAGAGACCTGCATTATCCGTAAAAAATTAAACATCTCAACAATGTCTGGATGATGTATTTTATAAGTACAGGTTATTGATATTTCAGTTCCTGTTAATCATAGTCGAAATTGATTAACACGATTTTTCTCGATCCTGTCATGCTATAACTTTAGATGCTTTCAGCTTACTTATAATTTCTTCAATCTCCACCGTATGATTACCAGTCTCTCTCGATGCAATTAGTAACCTCAATATATTTATAGGCTATTCGGATTTTCAAGCGTGGATATCACTGAATCATCATATGAAGACTTCAAATGCATGCGACTTCCGCTATATCCAGATTCCTCACCAGCAGTAGACTCGAGTGAAGTACAGAAAGCCGATCCGGTATAACATTTCCCTATATACATCTTCGGATCTTCAAGTGTAGGGGAGAGAAAGTCGATTCAGTATAACATATTGCTCTGTGAAGCTTAAATCTTGACAAAGAACGATGCTTAAGAATCCGACTGCATATACAACATTTCATGAGCCGTTTTCCTCCATGTGTAATGTATGAAAAATTTGAGTTTCTTATACGTTGGTTGCACAGATTTTCTCCGGAAATAGCTCATGCTAAAACTGTAAAAAAATTAAATGAATACATGAATGCTAACGCTCGAATGAATTAAAAGTGAATGAATGAATTCATAACACGTATTTATGTATATACCTCTGATGAGGACAGCGGAGGGAACCTCGATCTATGCATAGCAGCTGGAAAGGATACTCTCTGGAAACATTAGTCATCTAGACAGCAATTGTTCACGGAGGCAGTAGACGTCAGGTTGGATGGAACAGACTCCAAGTTCAAATCTTTAAAGGGTCGGTGGCCACGCTCTATGACTGTCATGTCTTCTGGACCGTTCAAACAGCATAACATCATGTTACAACGCTACGTAACCAGAAGAAGAGGAAACGAATGCTCTCTGGAAACATTCGTGGAAAAGGACGCTCTCTGGAAGCATTCATCATCCGCACGATTGCTCACAAAGTCAGTAGACGTGAGGTTGGACGGAAGAGACTCCGACTTCAAATCTGTATAGGGTAGCGGCCCTACCCTTTGACTGTCACGTAATCACGATATTTAACAGCCTAATCACGATATGTAACAGCCTAATCACGATATGTAATAGCCTAATCACGGTATGTAACAGCCAAATCACGGTATGTAACAGCCTAATCTGAAATTGTAACAACATTCAGATGGCCACAGATCATCAACACACAGGTGACAGAGACGGGCACGATCTGGAACAATCCGAGATTTGGAAACGTTAGGGACACCTCAGCGCAATGCATGCTGTACAGATCTAAACGAACCACGAGACTTTCATTCAGAAGGTAACAATTCGGTGACATGAAGATGATAGAGACGAGCATCTAGCTGGAACGAATCAAGAGCTGGAAATGTTAGGGACATCCAGCGTAATGCAGGCTGTACAGATCTATACAGACCACCAAAATTTAATTCAGAATGTAACAGATCGTCGAAATGTGAATGACAGAGACGTGCGACTATCTGGAACGATCCGAAATCTGGAAACTTTAGGGACATCGAGCGCAATGAGAACTGTACAGATCTAAACCGACCATCAAACTTTAATTCAGAAGGCAACAGATTGTCGACATGTAGATGTAGAGACGCGCGACGATTTGCAACGGTCCGAGAACTGGAAATGTTAGCGAGACCCAGCGCATCGTAAGCTGTTCAGATCTATACCGAACACCAAACTTTACTTCAGAAGACCACAGATCATCGACATACACGTGACAAAGACGCGCGACGAGCTGGAACGGTCCAGCAGTTAGAAACGTTAGCGACATCCAGCGCAATGCAGGCTACGGATCTACACCAACCGTCAAAGTTTAGTTCAGAAGATAACAGATCGTTGACATGAAGATGGTTGACAGGCGCGAATAGCTGGAACAGTCCGAGATCTGGAAACGTTAGGGACAACCAGCGCATCGTAAGCTTTTCAGATCTAAACCGACCACCAAAACTTTAATTCAGAAGGCCACAGATCATCGACATACAAGTGACAGAGATGCGCGACGGGCTGGAACGGACTGGGGGCTTGAAATGTTAAGCACATCCAGCGCAATGCAAACTGTACAGATCTAAACCGACTACCAAACTTTAATTCAGAAGGAAACAGATTGTCGACATGAAGATGATAGAGACGCGCGACTAGCTGCATCGGTCCAAGAGCTGGAAACGTTAGGGACACCCAGCGCATCGTAAGCTGTTAAGATCTAAACCGGACACCAAACTTTAATTCAGAAGGCCACAGATCATCGACATAGAGGTAACAGAGACGCGCTACGAGCTGGCGTGGTCCCAGTGCTGGAAATGTTAGGGACATCCAGCGCAATGCAAAATGTACTGATCTCAACCGACCACAAAACTTTAATTCAGAAGGCAACAAACAGATTGTCGACATGAAGATGGTAGAGACGCGCGACGAGCTGGAACGGTTCGAGAGCTGGAAATGTTAGCGAGACCCAGCGAATCGTAGGCTGTTCAAATCTATACCAACCACCAAACCTTGCTTCAGAAGGCCACAGATCATCGTCATACAGGTGACAGAGACGCGCGACGAGCTGAAACGGTCCAGGAGCTGGAAATGTTAGCGACATCCAGCGCAATGCAGCTTACAGATCTAAATCAACTGTCAAACTTTAGCTCAGAAGGTAACAGATCGTGGACATGAAGAAGTTAGAGAGGCGCGACTAGCTGGAGCGGCCCGAGATCTGGAAACGTTAGGGACACCCAGCGCAATGCAAGCTGTTCAGATCTAAACCAACCGCCAAACTTTACTTCACGCATGCAAACTGTACAGATCTATACAGACCACCAAACTTTACTTCAGAAGGTAACAGGTCGTTAACATGAAAATGGTAGAGGAGCGCGACTAGCTGGAACGATCCAGGAGTTGGAAATGTTAGGGACACCCAGCGCAATGCAAACTGTACAGATCTATACAGACCACCAAACTTTAATTCAGAGTAACACATCGTTGGCATGAAGATGGTAGAGACGCGCGACTAGCTGGAACGGTCCGAGATCTGGAAACGTTAGAGACACCCAACGCAATGCATGTGTACAGATCTAAACCAACCGCCAAACTTTAATTCGGAAGCTAACAGTTCATCGAAATGTACATGACAGAAGACGCTGCACGAGCTCGAACGGTCCGAATGACTCTTGTTCCAGAGAGCATCCTTTTCCCTTCTGTGTTTATGCCGAGACGTCCCCTCCGACACTTTCAACCCTGAAAAAACAAAGAAGCTGAAAAAAGTAAAATGAGGATGGAGGTTAAACCATGAGATGAAAAATTCAGAGGTGGAACGAACCTTCACAGCATTTGCCTAGCAACTAGGGAAACCCGAAAAACCTCTGGGGGTCAGGGGGTGTAGGTTGCTGGGATTGAACCCTCGATCCGAATGTAAGTCACAGACGTTACCACCTGAGCCATTCCACTCGATTAGTAGTGTGTTACACGCAAATGACCTTAGTTGCGTGTCGTCCTCCATGGTGTAGTGGTTACCATCCTAGCCTCTAGTTCCCGAGATCGCGGGTTCAAACCCGGCGGAGGGCAATGGATTTTTTTCGGGCGTAAAAATTCTTAGCATGGCTTCCTTCGGAAGGGAAGTAAAGCCGGTGGACCCGTATCGTAGATTTACGACACGTATAAGAACCTCAAACTTGATAGAGGCCTCTGAGCAAAATTACCAGTCTTTCACGCCCAATATAGATTTATCAAGCGTTTGAGCAAAACGGTGAACAAATTAGTTGGTTGTCGGATACATGCATCTGGAGTATCGAACTTGCAATTTTAAGCATATATAAGAAGCATTATCTGGTAAATGTTGCATGTCATGCGTTCCTTTAAGAGAATCCTCAATTAAATTATCTTAACTTTAAGAGCGTCCTAAATTGCCTACAAATTGTTTTCCGATATGTAAGTTTGGAACCTCTATTGAGTCTAAACAAACAAATAGCATACATAACGTGTCTTAAAGAGAAAGCTCCTGTCTAAGACACTGTTTAGATGTAATGTGTTCCTGTTATGGTTGTAAATAAATATCCACATTAAAACCTGTAATTCCAGTCTAATTATGAGTTCTGGTAAGCACATGTCCGTAGGTCTTCGTGCATGTTCGAGTATCTAGAAAGTCGATCAGCGATGTTTATGTGTGATTGCATGTATTCATATGTCTTCGTATAGCTTTGGGTGCTTGGGAGAAGTGAACGCGTGTATCTATGTCTTCGTATAGCTTCGGGTGCTTAGAGTGAGTGAGCAAAGTATTGCAAAGATGATGTATTGTTCGGCAGTGTTCGGACGTCCCCGTACAGGATCGGATGCTTAGCGTAAGTAAAGTATTGTGAAGATTAATGTATTGTTCGGGTATAATCGTGCAGATTCGGGTGCTTAACTCGTGAGGTTGTTAACTGAGCAAGGGACAAGTATCCTTTGAGCAAGAATTCACCATGCGCAACGAAACCTAGAAGCAAAAAAGATGTGAATGAAATGAAAGATGCAAATTATATAGAATGAAAGGAAATCGTGATAGCATACACCACTCCGGCATTCGCCTATAGACCAAGGAAAACCATGACAAATCCCAGGCTAGAGTGAGCGACCGACGGGAAATCAAACCAAGTACCCTAGAAGCACACGTGAAAGGCGAAAACGTGGTAGCATACGCCAATCAGGCATTCACCTGCAGACCAGGGAAAATTACAAAAAATCCGAGATCAGAGTGAGCGACCGACTGGAAGCCGCACCAGGGGCCTCAGAAGCGCGTGTTAAAGAGGCGAATGAAATAAAATGAAATCGTGGTAGCATACACCACCCAGGCATTCACCAGGGAAAACCACGAAAAAACTCAGGCCTGAGTGAGTAGTTGACGGTAATCGAAACAGAGGTCCTAGAAGCATAAGTAAAAGATGCTAATTGTATAGAACGAAAGGAAATCGCGCTAGCGTACAGCACTCAGGCATTCGCATGCAGAGCAGGGAATATCACGAAAAATCCGAGACCAGAGTGAGCGACCGACATGCTTAAGAATGGTAATTACTAGCTGTATATGCTCTCACATCAAAAGAGACGTAAAACCCATACGCTGGAATGGCTTTCCTTTCCTTCTGCGTGTGTTTAAGGATAGCACTCTATATAGAGGACGTTTACACCTTATCTTCTCAGAATGCATGTTTTGAGGTATTCCCTGAATTTTACCTCAAGGGTGCGAAAATTTCTGTTTTAAACACTACGCCATCGCTGTCCTTTTAGCTACATGCCATATAGATCTACGTTTATTTATTCATAAAGCTTTTGTATCGCATGGGTGCGGATGTTCAGTATTAAATATTACCAGTCAGAGCCGGAGAGATAGAAACTGAGTAAATGGAGAACGTAGGTGAAACGGGGTGGAGGAAAAAATTCGCGGTTGTAATGAACCTTCGCAGCATTCGCCTAGCAACCAGGGAAACCCCAAAAAACCGGGAATCGGGAGTGTCAGCTGCTGGGAATTGAATTCACAGCCTTCGCATACAGTCCGTACACGTTTCCGACTGAACCGTTGCTTATAAAAACCGTTGATGGGAGGACTGGCACTGTATGTATTACCAAAATATTCGCACCAGTATTATATTTGAAGCGTCCGTCTGCGATCAAAGTATTATTGTAACATGAAATGATTGTTAGTGGCGACGGTGAGGCCAGCACCAACCTCACACTTATTACTTAATAATAATTTTAGAGTGAAAATAACGAAAAAGTCGGTATTGTTTCTGTTGATATAATTTTCCTTGTAAGGTTACAACCTCGCTTATAAAAATCGTTAATGGGAGGGCCTGCTCTGTATTTATGTATTCGTAGACCTTCATGCAGGTCCTAAAGTCAGACAGGGTGGTCACCTGGAATCGAACCCGCAACCTCTTGAATTCAAACCTCACACGTTACCACGAAGCAGTTTTTCTCAAAACAGGCTTTAATCACCTTTTACCCTTGTTAAATAAGACTGTCATTCATCAAATATCTCAGTCATCTATAAAGCCGACCGTAAAACTGCCTAGATCAAAGATACATTAAGAAAAATATCAAATACATTCGAACGCTTAAGTTGAATTCTTTCTCCCATTTTAATTCTAAACCACCATACTCTTCATATCACCCTCTCCAAATCATACTTGTTTGTTTAGCATTCCATAAAATTACTTTAATTGTCTGCATCACGCAAACAATTCTTGTATTTGAGGAGGATATAAAAAGTTAGAATATTTACACCGTCATCTATATGAGCAGGGTTTTCCAATAAGTACGGGCTTTACAGGAGAATGAGGAATTATTTTAAAACACAATATACACCTTAATTGGAAAGGGTTTGACATTGTCCCTAAATGGGCTCTAGGATAGTATCCAGCTACCGGGAATTTCCCGAGGCCACCAGGTATACTCTCTTCAGGGATGTGCTACATATTTTTGCACGGGGTGTGTAACTGAATAACTTGTTGTCGAATTTTTTGAGGATCACTGGTGAAGAAAAAACTTTTAAACAAATATAAAATTTATAATTTGAAGTCTTCGTAATGGTTCGATCTCTCTGCTGGAATATTCAAAACATCTTTCGAAGGCAGGGTTGTTAAAATGTTCTTGTCCTATGTTATATATTTACTAAGAGAAGAATGCATGTTTTGAAAGTCCGTGTATTTTTTAGTTTGAGTTCAGAGTCCGATTTCCCCCTGGTATTCATTACCGCTTCAGACGCTGCATATCTAAACAGTCAAGGGTCTGTTACAGTCGTATTTTTCATTTTTGTTACGGTAATAATAATTGTGCAAGTAACGAGTGTTTACGTACAGGATCTATACATCATACCCCGAAGGAAAATGTTACACTCACGCTTATAAAGCTCGTTAATGGGAGGGATTGCTCTGTATCTATGTATTCGTAGACCTTCATGCAGATCCAAAAGTAGGACAGAGTGGTCACCTGGAACCGAACACGCGTGCTCTCGAATGTGAATTCACACTTTATCTCTCAGAAAACTCTGATATTTATACATTGGAATGATGTCGGATCAAATAATTTTAGATATGGCGGCTGAAACACTAGTCTGTTTAAATGGAAAAAAGAAATAAGTTTTCTTGGCGATAATATAATTTTAGCGTTAGCAATGAGAATAAATTGTCCTTCTTTCTCTCGATGTAATTTCCGGCGTCTTGGGAAAAATCCATTCACCCGCTTTAGACCCTATTTTCTTCTCAGGAATCCAGCCCATTAAGCCTGTGTAGAAACCCAGGTAGTGGCAGGATTTACCCTCTTCAAGGGTGTACAACATATTTTTGCAAGGGTGTGTAAACCGTTATATAAATCGTTGGCGTAATGTAGAGAGTGAGAGACAGAGAGATTGCGTTATGGATGCGGTTTTTGTCGGCAATGACTGTTTTAAATTCCATGCCTACGAGGGTGCTTGTGCTGGCAGTGTGGTACCTTATCAACAACGCCTATGCGCTTGCTTGTGTTAGACAGGGTTGGGTTACTTTATCGACAAAGTCTGTTTAAAGTCCATGCCTAGGCACATGGAGTGCTCTATCGACAATGTTTGTTTTAAAGTCCATGCATATGCGCGTGATTGCTTTGGCGCGTGCGGTACTTTATCGGCAATGACTGTTATAAAGCCCATGGCTATGCGTGTGAGCTGGTTGGGTGCGTTATTGGCTATGTCTGTTATAAAGACCCTACCTATGCGCTTGCTTGTGTGAGTAAGCTGCGGTATTTTATCGAAAATGCATGTTTAAAGTCCATGCCTATGCGCTTGCTTGTGTGAGTGGGCCGCGGTACTTTATCTACAATGCCTGTGTTAAAGTCCTTACCTATGCGCGCGGGGTGTTTTATCGAAAATATCTGTTTTAAAGTCCATTCCTATGCGCATGGAGTGCTTTATCGTCTGTCTTGATATATTTGTGCATCTTTTCAGGTGTTTGGTAAGCAGTAACAAGGAATGTGTTTTGTTTAGCCCGCTCACCATGTTGCATTATTTATTTAGTTCATTATTTATTTATTAATAGCATATGTGATATTTAACTATAATGTTAACCGTATTTATTTTTCACAACCAGTCCTACGTGTAAACCAACCTTAGAAAAAAATATCTTGATGCGCGATGTTCACTATCATCCATTTCAAATGATTTATGCTTGTTGTTTCCAGGGAGGCAAAATGGATGCCGCCAACTTCTTAAACTCTTGAAATGTCTACTTCCGGCACCTTCATCGATGAGTGGAAGAGCGAGCTTTCGACTCTGTCGGGTAGAGAGCGCGCTGCATGTCGTGAGCTGCACCGCGAGGGAAGGGAGGGGGTGCCAGCTAACCTGCTCTCCGATGTGAGAGAGACCCTCACTCGATTGGGGGAGTGTATAGGGATGGACCCCATGCGGGTTTTCAGCGAAATTATCATCGTTAACGTCTCGTTACAACTTTGTACTTTCAGCCATGGATTCATCTAGGTGGTGTAATATTCTTATAAACCCCCTTAAAAGTAGAATTAAACAAATGTTATTAGTCGTAATAGTTATACAGGCGTAATAATCACCTTAACACAAACATATACGATGGCGACCAGGTGCGCGAGTCAATTCATATACACTTAATTACATTAATCAATCAAAAATACTTAATCGTATTCATCGATCGACGAGCAGAGTTTAATTACATTAATCAATCAAGATACATGCGGCGGGGATACTTCGATCGAGGATATGCGTCCAACCATTTATAGGCGTGATGCCAGGACGTTAGCAGTATAAACCCTTCATTCTTTTTTTCAATAATATTAGACAATGTTATGCATGGAAAACATTACCTGGTTGATTGACACAATTATCAGCTACATCGATTTTCGTGGGCGGCAACACGCGACGAAAAAACAATAACCCATTGTTATTCTATACCCAGACATTAGGTCAGGCCACAAGAGAGGAATGGGAGTGGCCTGCGTACGGGAACAATACCCTATTACCCCCACTCATCTACAGGGAACCATTCAGAACAGTCCGCAAAGAGGGGGGCGTGGCGAGCGTACGGGAACAATAGCCATTCTCCCACCCCTCTACAGGGAACCATTCAGACCAGCACACTCAAAGAGGGAGGCGTAGACAGCGTAGGGGTTAGATCACAAAGGGGGGATGGGAGGGGTGTGGTCAGCTGTGTAAGGGTTAGGCCACAATTGGGATGGGTGTGGTCAGCTGTGTAAGGGGTTACGCCACAAAGAGAGTGTGTGGCCAGCGGCACACAGCCGGGAGGCATACTAGTAGCTTACACAGGATTGGGTGTCGCCACCGGCACAGAGCCAGGCGGCATTAGGTCAGGCCACAAAGAGGGTGTGCAGTCAGCGGCTTCTGAGGGTGAGACCACAAAGGGACAATAGCCCTTTGTTCTACACCTCAGCCGAGCGACCTGAGAGTAGAGTAAAAAGAGGGGCGTGGTCAGAGGCTTTAAGGGAAGGCCACAAACAAGGGGGGCCTAGTCGGCGGCTTTAAGGGTAAGGCCACAAAAGCAAGGGGCTTAGTCGGCGGCATTTCTTTGAGGCCTAGAGTCACCCTTCTTATCGTACTTACCTGTATTTAGAACGCGCGTAAGAGCAACGCACTCCTCTACCCTAAACTATAACTTCTGCTTAAGGTGCTGCAAGAGGAAGTAGGGATTCCTTTCCTTGTCTCACCTTCATCGGTATGGTATGTAGTTACTTCATAGCATAAACAGTAAATATCCACCCTTCGCCTAACGAAACTTAAAAGCAAAATGCATGAGGGCTTGGTGGATCTACACATCTGGTTTGTTATATATATATATATATATATATATATATATATATATATATGTGTGTGTGTGTGTGTGTGTGTGTGTGTCTGTAGCATTTATGCCCAGCATTTTGAGGAACATAACAAATACAACGTCACTATTAAATGTTGATAACAATGTAATAAATCTAATAAACAATTGTTTTACCAGAACTATATTATGACAGGTTCGGTAACAACACACAATAATTAGATATATTTCTGCAACCAGCACTCCTGAGGCTAATATTGCATTCATTCTAACCTTTGAGTTCTACGGAAACATTTTACAAATGTAAGTTTACATACCTGTCTCACCGCACATTATCCAGGACGTTATTATGCTGTAAATAGTAAAGTTATGTACCTGCAGCCTGCTCTGCGAAGAATATGTGTCGGTCCTTGGTACTTCTCATTTGAAACTGCAAGGAAGAAATTCACAAACATCAGTAACACACATGTATTACATCTGTGCAAGGAGTATTTACAAATGATAACCCGAGCCAGACAGCAGCTCCTCAACGGCGAAATTTAGCTTCTTAGGAACTCGCATAATGCATGAAAAATGTATCTATAGTATGGGAAATAAAGCCAAGGAAACTGTTAACAGGGCTGATGAGGCCTCTTGCTAAATGCTAGAGCGAACAATTCAAAATTTGTTACATAGAACGTAAGGTAGTAGTAACAAAACTAAACGTCTTAAAATGTGGACGATTACCTGCTTTACTTATAGAAGCGATGCACATAGTGAAAGAAATAGGCGGAGTACTATATTTTATAACCTGAGGCAAATGGCATAAACAAATATTATTAATTACGTTTCTCATAAACACCACGAGCAAATGCATGTAAGTGGGAAATCTTTGTTCCTTCAAAGACAATTTACATATAGATCTGATTACATCTGATATCAAACCCAACCCCTCCCACGTCCAAACCGAGAATATTTTCCGGTCTGTCTTCCAGCCTACTAAACGCCATTAGCAGACCAGAAGTGAGATAATATTTACACGTTAACGTTCCTACTTTAAAGACCGGGTTCCGGCTCCCAACACTGGGGGAAAATTGAAGATCCTACACACATTGCGCAATTAGACTGCCCCGCGAGGCATTCTGATTGAAGTATTAAATCGGCACGTGAATAAAAATTGCTTAATATTAGCGCTATGGGGGTGTTGATAATGTCATTTCAATTAGATTTTTTTAGTATTGGGTGTCTGACGTGTTTTAAGTGTACAGCAACAATGAAAATGTGCGTGACATTGAAACTCTTAACATACTTAAGTGAATGATAATTGAATTAATCTTGTATTTCTGAGAGTATTGCTTGTATTAAATCATCTCGCGCAAAGAATACAACAACAATCTACAGAATCTAGGATATTTGGTGGATATCGAGCGTAATCCCTTGGCCTCAGACTTCCAAGTGTGACTTTCCAGATAAATGCGATTCGTCAAAGAAAAGATAAATAAATCCCGTTAATTTTATCAAGGAATGCACTTAATAATAATTACCATTCCGCAACGATAAAATATTGTACCATAAAATAAATATAACAAGCGTCATTGAGAAAATAGCGAATTCTGTACATAAAATATTTATATGCAAATAGAATTTTAAACTAGTCAGAGCGTTTCATGCATGAATTCTCGCTCGAGTGTACAGGTTAATCTCTTAAGTACGCGTGAAGTACATTAGAAACGGAATGAGTTTAATATTATACATCTAGCGGAATATAGCACCGATTCATTGTGAAAACAAATCCTTTCCACGACACGCGAGAGCCTTTTATTCATATTTCGCCACACCAACGCTATACACCCTGCAATAGCTACGGCCCACTCAAGACTAGGCATTATGTGTATCCAGTCACGCACCACAGCCTCACTCCCCGACTTCCCTACTTCCTTCCATTGAGAGAAAGGGAAGAGAGCGGCAATCTATGAACCATGAGAATTCTACCTACTCCATCACCCGTTAGCGGTGTGTAGACAGGCTACGCCTATGATTCGTTAGGTGCAATACGATATAGACTCATGGCATGACTTTCGTTTCTTAATTTATCGAATTGATATAATACCTTGAACTATGGATCTTTAGACTGTTTTCTTTCATTAAACATCTTTATAGCCTGAACCTATTATGGTCATCTTGCCAAACAAGTAAAGCCTGGGGAAGCCATGCTATGATTTCTTCTTAGCATAGCCTATGAAATAAAATCTTTTCCAACGTTGTATTTATGGCGTTCATAGTAAGGCCATAAAATATAATATAATGTTAGTAGCATATTATAGAGAGAGCTGGCACAGGTTTTAAGTTTATATGGGTAAAGATAGGGAAAACGAGGGTAGATGCGAGGGTTCAAGGAGGAAAATGCGTTTGTATGGGAAAGATAGGGAAAACGCAGACAGATGGTATGATAGACAAATGCTGGAGGTGGGGAATATAGGCTTATACGGGACAGATAGGGAATGCGAGGAGAGGTGCTAGACTAGACAGGGCTTGAAAGGTAGAATATGGTTTATATATGGGAAAGCTAGCAAACCGAGAAGCAGATTAGGCTAGGTGGGTTTTAATAGTACGGTATACGTTTATATGAAGAGACGAGGAAAACGAGGGTAGATGCTAGGTTGAGAGAGACATCAAGGAGAAAAATGAGTTTATATGGGAGATATAGGGAAAACGAGGTGAGATCCGAGGTAGAGCAGGTGCTGAAGGAGGGGAGGGAGAACGCCCTTTATGTGTTAGAAGTAGGGAATACGATAAGAGGTAGCTAGACAGAGGTAGAGGGGTACGGTATTCGTTTATGAGAGGAAGATATGGAAAACGGAGAGAGATCCTATGCTAGGAGAGAGTTGAAGGAGGGCAATGCGCTTTATATGAGAGAGGTAGCGAATACGAGGAGAGGTGCTAATCTATACAGAGGTTGAGGAGTAGAGTAGGCGTTTATATGGGAAAATATAGGAAAACGAGAGGAGCGGCTAGAGAGCTTAGTGTTGACGTATATGTAATGTTCATCTATACACAACATAATTTAGACTCATTGACGTAGAGATTTAAAGGCTAACAAAGGCTACATTGCGTTCTATCTTACCGACATCGTGTCTCTAAACGGCTGGACGCAGACCCTCGATCGAAGTACCCCGCCGCGTGTATTTTGATTGCTTAATGTAATTAAACATTGCTCGTCGATCGATGAATCCAATCATTTCAATTAAGCATTTCTTTATTGTTACAGTATAAAGAGTAATTCGGATAGTATCGTATATATGTAGGGTAAACCGGTTACTTTCACAAGTGCTAAATGTAATTGAGAGCAGCGATTCGCACCAAAGCTAATTAAGGTAATTTTCATATGATTCGTGTACTATGCCGGCTATTTAACTTATTTTAACAGGTAATTCAGATAGCGTCACAAGCATTCATAGTAATATAGAGAGTAATTAGATTACAAACGTTTTTCATCCAACGTTGGAGCACGTTTATATACTTTTTTAAATATTACAAACTTTTCGTGTGTTAAACAGTTAGTGTGAGAGACGGAGAGGGATAAGCTGCATATTGGTTTACAGTGAAGGTATATGGAAGTATTCTAAACTAAACCCACACCGAACACCCTAACCTATCCCTACCTTGACTTCTCATTGTCTATTCAATCCTATCATCGTTTAACCTAACCAACGTAACCAGACGTCACACTACGTAACAAGCCGTAACACCATATAACCACGTGAAAAGACGTAACGTAACATAAGCACGTAACAACACAACGTAAAATCACGTAACAAGTCGTAACCAATAAACGTAACCACGTAACAAGACGTAACAGAGCGTAACATAGCCACGTAACAATACGTCACTCTACGTAACATAAGCCAGTAACCACGTGACAAGACGTAACACAGCGTAACATAGTCACGTAACAGGACGTCACACTACGTAACATAAGCAAATAATCACGTGACAAGACCTAACCAGCGTAATAACCATGTAACATAAGCACGTAACCACGTAACACCATGTGACATGTAACAAGAAACGTAACACAACGTAACAAGGCGTAACCAATGTAGCCAGTAAACGTAACCACGTAACAAAACGTAAGAACAACACGTCACCAACCCATTGCTAACTCAATCTAAGCTAACGCATTCTTCATAACTTAGACAATATGTACGCGAGCCTAGCATATCTTAACCTAACCAATCCCAGAACATTCTCTCATCATCTATTCTACTCAGTCATCGTCTAGCCTAATCTGACTAACCAGAAATAACCTTGACATTCTTTTGGTAAAATTAGGTTTTATTATTTGAGAGTCTTAATTGAAATGTTTTGCGTCAACATATCTTAATTTTAGTTCGCTGTAGGTGCCTCTCCCCTTTACCTGGGCTTGATACTAGCACTAGGATTGCTCCTAATGGCAGGATTAACACATTCCCTTCCATATTTTTATTATTATTCTTTCTTTCTCAGGCGTGTGCTGGTTACATACACAGCATACGGATAAACTTCATTTTTTTAAGATTGTAGGCTCACGAGAAAATTAGCACTGTTGTAATTCTTTTAAGCACTGTTTGTAATACGATAATGTCCATATGCATATGTAGTTATTCCATCCTCAGCAATAACTCCTTTATCATCGTATGGAGTCAATGTAATTTTATTCACTTGCTCTGTGGCAAGAGCATGCTACCGGGACAGGGTCAGATTCATGGGCGTTCTTACTATTTCTCTGGTTTTAAAACAGTCAGTATAACTCTCGAATGTGACGTACTGATTAATAGCCTTACGTTTTATGCCTTTAATCTTTTTTATCATTGAGCCGTGGATATCTTCTACATACATCTTAGGTCGTAGTCCGAAAAAGCGCTGGATGATTTTACTATTAGACTCATCTTTAAGCATTGCTAACAACTTTTTGTTTAGAGCTGAATAGCATATATGGCTTGTAGGATAATCACATGTATCCAGATGCTCCAGAAGACGTAGCTTGTCCTGTTACACGTCTTCAGTTGTCAAACGATGAATGAACGAATCAGTATCCACATAGATAAACTTCAGGTTTTCCGCTCCATAATATGGCAGCAACACATCATAGTAATAGTGGTACAGTAATGTGTTGGAGATGTCCAACACACTCATTCCAATGTATATAGGCTTGTTGAACACAATCTGTCGGGAGGCCATATGCACAGCAGCTAGGTTGGTAGCATATATTGCTCGGACGATAAACGTAGGCTTAGCGATCAGCTTTTCCAGAGGCTTTTCGTTTGTCGCTAACCGTATATCTAGACGATTAAGCAGGTTCTCCATAGTTTTACCGAACATAGCATTGTTAAACAGTTTGTAAAGAGCCTTCTCAAAATCATTTGCAGTCTGTTATCGTAGTCTGTTGTTAAATTCCACATAAGGTTTTAACCACTGCGACTGTCGGAATTGTAGCACACGGTAGATTTTTGTTAGCGGTAGTCCATGATTAAGTGCCTGCTTCAAAGCCATGTAATGTACTACATACTTCTTTCCAGGTCCAAGATGAGGTGTCAAGTTTTTGTAGTTGAGTCCTTATGCTTCATGCACTCGTGCAGTAAAGGTAGGTCGTTAGGTAAATCGTGAAGTTCCGCAGGATACTCGATTTCAACTTCCAATATGTATCCATGAGGATCATCTGCTTGTAGCCTTTCTAAGACGATTTTTTCAGGTGACACCCACTCAAATCCTTCATAAGGGAGGGCGTGGCACCTGGCACAACCAAATTGGTTATAGGTGTCATCATATGTAATAAATTGGGTTGGTCTCGACGGATCATACTTCGCCATGTATGCGTTGTTTGCTTCGGCTAGCCGGGGGAATCTTGGCATAAACCTCCGCTAATGCCGTATTCCACCATGAGTAATTGGTCATAATCCTGTAAAAATTCCAGTTGAATTCCAGTACACAGTAACATGGCATCCATTGTAAGTCCTGGAGAGGTAAACTAATGTGCAGGATCGATTTTGTGTGTTTTAAGGATTTGATCGCTAAATCTCTCAAAGACATCGGTTAGAAGAAGTGCATCAGAGATTAAGTAGAGGTCCTTGTACTCGCCTATTTTTCTTACATTAAACAGCTCCCATACATTTCTAGCATGACCGTAATCAGCATCACTAATTTCTTCTTCATTTAATATATTTTAGAACAAGTCCTTAGGAGGCAGGCAGGTTTCGTTCAAAACATCCCATGAAGTGACGTAATCATAGGGAAATACTCCCTTATGATCCATCAACTTCAACTTGTCTGCTCCGAAGTGTTTCAGTGTTTCAGGCTACGATGTTTAAATTTTCACCAGCTTATGCAAGCTTGTAGTGAGAAACTGAAAGCTATTCACAAACCGAAGCTTTATATCTCCTACATACATGGAGAATGATATATAGCTTTCTTCACAGCTAGGAATTACTGCCACCCGCACACTTGTGCATCCCAGCTACTTAACGATGAAGTAGGAGTCATACCTACTGAGGTTGTGTATGAAGGCTCGATTATATTTAGGTGTTTTGCAGATTAAATGACACTCATGATCTAGACTTCCACGATATTCACCACTGATGTGATCATGGTCGCGTACTTTGTAGTTATCCTCGGTAAAGGCGTTTCCACAGAAGTAGAACGTGTAGAGGAATAGAAATCCATCTGCTGTTGATCTTTAAGTTTCAGAGGCATGGCAGATTTGTATATATTATTAATTTCCTTTGCAAGGAACGCAAGGTATTCCATAAACATCTGAGCAGCATCTAAACCACGATATACATAGGGATGCTTAGGAAGACCAGTTTCCAGAGGTTCAACGTCGGATGACGGTTCAACGTACACGCAGAAACTCATAGGTGCATGGTGCTGTTAAGGGGTTTATATGAAGTTTCAGGATTGGGTATACATGTAAGACATGGGGCGAGAATGCTTTCAAAGTCTGCACAGATGACGTAAGGTAGTTTTAACATCCTTTCAAAATTTTTAAACTGAACAATTGATTTCTCCTTTGTAGGCATAATTACCCTTGCAGTACTATGTTCATCACATATGGCAGCATGTTTTTGCAGTTTTTCAGTCCACTTCGTCCGCACTGATGATCCAAATGTGTAAAACAACGCTTACAGTTATAAACACGTCCATTATGCGTAGATTTCTTACGTCGAATAAGGTTTTCAAAATTCTTTATATAAACGTATTGATGTTTCCCACAACTGTCACTTAATAGTAGGAGGTCACAGTGTTCAGGTAACTCAGTCTCAGCGACTTTTATCGGAAACACTCCATGCTTCTCATCCAGGCCAAAGATGTTGATAAACATCCTGTTAAGCTTCTCAAACTTAGATATTTGAGATAGCGGAGTTGGATAAGAAACGCACCTGAAGTCATATTTATTTAGAAGTTGCTCGTATTTGCCCACGCGTTGAGGCTGGATGCTGACGAATTTCACTAACACAGAATAGAAAAAGCATAGTTCATCAGTTAAATTCTGGATGTTAATGCAGGCTTTTCTTGTTTTAACAAATGGAGGCAGAAGTATGTAGCTACTTCCTCGTAACGTATTGTACTTGTTAATACGAAGGCGAACCCCTTCCACAGCAAGAAGAGATAAGTTGCTGCGCTTAAGTTGTGATTCCTCCATTTCATTAATCAACTTCCTCATTTTCGTTTCCAGCATACAGTCCACATCCGTTTCTAGGAAAAAGCCTGATTCCGGGTTTTATATGTTTTGTCGCGGATTCTTCCGATACTGTTAAAAAATCGACACTCAGATAGCAGATTAATTTTCACATCTTGTGAATACCAAGCTCTTTATGTACAGCCTGGATTATCCGCTGTTTCGCCTCATGCAGGTACGTATTCAGGTCCCTAATTGATTCACAGCGTATGAAATATGATTTCAAGCGACCATCAAAACAAGTTTCATATTCTTTCATGCCACAGTCCTCTACTGTAGATAATAATTCTTATTCAGTAGGTTCTAATCTACGTTTTTTCTCAGGCCTGTTTATTTCGCATGCATTTTCGTGTCGCCGGCCCTTATAGATGTCTTTGAAGGTTCCGTTACAATATTTGTATTTGAAGAGTTTCTTACAACGTAGCTCATACCTTCTTTTATCGTACCACGTAGAAATGCCTTTCCACATTTACCACAAGTATATCCTGATGCACTAGGAATGATATCCTTATATGAGGACTTATTCATCTTTCGTCTTTGTATATAACGTATTAATCCTTCTTCAAGGAAATGTATGCCTCTTCACCTTGATAACGCTTTAGAAAGCCGATTATTTTCTGAGAGAACAACGATGTTATCGCTTCGGAGATAATTAACAGAATGAAGTTCAATGCTCGAGATCGCTCTATTTTTTGAGGAGGCAAGAACATTTTTGGATCAATTATATAACATATTGACCCTTCTTCAAGGAAATGTACGCTTCTTCACCTTGATAACACTTTAGATAGCCGATTATTTTCTGAAAGTACAACGATGTTGACACCTCAGAGTTAATTAGCAGAATGAAGTCCAATGCCCGAGATCACCCTATTTATGTAGGAGACACGAACCTTTTTAAATCATTTATATACTGAATTTTAATACTAAGAACGATGATTAAGCGTCTAAGCTCTTATATTTCAATTCGTGTTACACTGATGTTCTGGTGTATCCGTGCGGCTTCGCGCATGTTCGTGTACTTGGTTGAAGTAAACGCGTCTTTGTATTCGTAGGACTTCGTACAGATTCGGGTGGTTGACTCGTGAGGAAGTACTTCTCCCGCGTAATGAAGTACCTGCGCTCCTGCATCCATGGGTGGACCGCCTCATCCGTACTCGGCACTTGCTCCTATCACCACTCCAACCTCTCCATGCCTGTCACTGCCTTCCGCGCAATCTAGCGGCCATCAAGAGAAAGTGCGCTCTTCCGGTCTGCGGGGGGACGTGGCGGAAGTCGCCATCTTGGGGTTTAATGCGCGGATGACAGCCATCATATGCGTTAAACGCGTGCTTGACTTGATTTTAAAAGGAATTTAAAAATTGTTTGTAGGACATTATCTTTAACAAAAGCGACCTTAAAATGAAATATAATAATCTGTGGACTAAATGCAAATAACAGGGATCAGTGTCTTTAAAATGTGTACACACTTCGAGGTAAAAATACAATAAATTTCCTAATAGGATTCTACAAGTTTAAAATCGGAGTAACTCTGGAACAAATTGCGTTGCTCGTGATTACGGTCAAATGTAGTGGTTATCTGTGATAACTGTGTATTAAGCGTGGTTTTCTCTGATAAATAGATGCTAAGCGTGGTTTTCTTTGATTAATGAACATTAAGCGTATAAAAACTGATTCTGTAGTGAATGCGGGGTGTGAGGGAAGGTATTGAAAAAGGATTGAAAACTTAAAATAAGAGGGTATATACACGAATTTAATTAAATAAGGGGAGAAAACTTCTACGCCATTTGTATTATAATACAAATTATGTTAACTTTGGTGTGTAATGGGTTGCGGTGGTGGGTATGGTAGGCATTGAATGGAAACATCTATCTGAATGACCGTGAGAGAATACGTCTCTTTTGGTGTGGCAGGTGGAAATGTCGAGTTTCAACATGTCGGACTGTTCCCAGACAGTCTGTCACCAGGTGTGATGTCATCTGGCGGGGTGGAGTATTGTCATGAGTGGTATGGGATAAACCTGTTTTTACGGCTTGGTTCAGACGATAAAGTCTGTGGTTTGCATTCGGAGGTCCTGGGTTCGATTTCCGTAGGGACGGTCACTATGACCTTAGGTTTTTAGTGGGTTTCGCTGGTCGACATCCGAATGCTGGTAGCTTCTCATCGATAACGATTTCCTTTCCCTTTAATTCTATTTCATTTGCATCTTTCACGTGCGCTTCTAGGGATCAGGGGTTCGATTTCCGTCGGTCGGTCACTCACTCTGATCTCGAATTTTTCGTGGTTTTCCCTTGCCAGCAGGCGAATCACTGAGTGGTGTATGCTACCAAGGTTTCCTTTCATTCTATTACGTTCGCATCTTTCACGTGTGCTTCTAGGGCTCCTGGTTTGGTTCCCGTCGGTCACCCACTAGGAATTCCGATTATTCGTGGTTTTTCCTGGTCGGTAGGCCAATGCCTGAGTGGTGTACGCTACCACGATTTCCTTTCATTCTATTTCTTTGGCATCTTTCACGTGTGCTTCTTGGGCCCCTGGTTCGATTCCTCCGTCGCTCACACTGGCCTCGGATTTTTCGTGGTTTTTGCTGTCTGCGGGCGAATTCCTGAGTGGTGTATACTACCTTGATTTCCTTTCATTCTATTTCATGTCCATCTTTCACGTGTGCTTCTAGGATCTCTGATTCGATTCCCGTCGGTCGCTCAAACTGACCTTGGATTTTTCGTGGTTTTCCCTGGTCCGCAGGCAAATGCCTGAGTGGTGTATGCTACCACGATTTCCTTTATTGTATTTCTTTTGCATCTTTCATGTATGCATCTATGGCTACTGGTTCGATTCCCGTCGCCCACACACACTGACCTCGAGATTTTCGTGGTGTTCTCTGCTGGTAGGCGAATTCTGGAGTGGTTACTCATCTATCACAATTACCCTTCATTCTTTTTCTTTCGCATATTTCATGTGTGTTTCTACGATCTAGGTGTGTTTTCGTCGGTCGGTCACTCACTTTGACCTCGGATTTTTCGTGGTTTTCCTTGGGCGGTAGGTGAATATCTGAGTTGTGTATGGTATCACGATTTCCTTTCATTCTATTTCTTTCGCATCTTTCACGGTTGCAATCTGAAGGCACCCTTGTTCGATCCCCGTCGGTCGCTCACTCTGGTCTCGGATTTTTCGTGGTTTTCCCTGGTCTTCAGGTGAATTCCTCAGTGGTGTATACAAACGCGATTTCCTTTCATTCTATTTCTTTCGCATCTTTCAAGTGTGCAATCTGAAGGCCCCTTGGTTCAAACCCCGTCGGTAGCTCACTCTGGTCTCGGATTTTTCGTGATTTTCCCTGGTCTGCAGGCAAATGCCTGAGTGGTGTATGCTACCGCGATTTCCTTTAATCTATTTCATTTGCATCTTTCACGTGTGCTGCTAGGATCTCTGGTTCGATTCCCCTCAGTCGCTCACTCTGACCCAGGATTTTTCGTGGTTTTCCCTGGTCTGGAGGCGAATGCCTGAGTGGTGTACACTACCACGATTTCCTTTCATTCTATTTCTTTCGCATCTTTCACGTGTGGTACTAGGACTCCTGGTTCGATTCTCGTCGGGCTCTCACTCAGGTCTCGGATTTTGCGTGGTTTTGGCTGTCTGCAGGCGAACGTCTGAATGGTGTGTGCTTTCACGATTTCCTTTCCCTTCCATTCTGTTTCATTCGCATCCTTGTGCTTCCAGGCTTCGCGGCGTATGGTGAATGCTTGCTCAAGGATACTTGCCCCTTGCTCGTTTGACGGATCGTTCATCGCCCTCACGAGTTAAGCACCCGAATCTGTACAAAGACCTACGAATACAAAGACGCGTTTACTTCAACCAAGTACACGAACATGCGCAAAGCCGCACGGATACACCAGAACATCAGTGTAACACGAATTGAAATATAAGAGCTTAGACGCTTAATCATCGTTCTTAGTATTAAAATTCAGTATATAAATGATTTAAAAAGGTTCGTGCCTCCTCCATAAATAGGGTGATCTCGGGCATTGGACTTCATTCTGCTAATTAACTCTGAGGTGTCAACATCGTTGTACTTTCAGAAAATAATCGGCTATCTAAAGTGTTATCAAGGTGAAGAAGCGTACATTTCCTTGAAGAAGGGTCAATATGTTATATAATTGATCCAAAAAGGTTCTTGCCGTCTCAACAAATAGAGCGATCTCGAGCATTGGACTTCATTCTGTTAATTATCTCCGAAGCGATAACATCGTTGTTCTCTCAGAAAATAATCGGCTTTCTAAAGTGTTATCAAGGTGAAGAGGCGTACATTTCTTTGAAGAAGGATTAATACGTTATATACAAAGACGAAAGATGAATAAGTCCTCATATAAGGATATCATTCCTAGTGCATCAGGATATTCTTGTGGTAAATGTGGCAAGGTATTTCTACGCGGTACGATAAAAGAAGGCATGAGCTACGTTGTAAGAAACTCTTCAAATACAAATATTGTAACGGAACCTTCAAAGACATCTATAAGGGCCGGCGACACGAAAATGCATGCGAAATAAACAGGCCTGAGAAAAAACGTAGATTAGAACCTACTGAATAAGAATTATTATCTACAGTAGAGGACTGTGGCATGAAAGAATATGAAACTTGTTTCGATGGTCGCTTGAAATCATATTTCATACGCTGTGAATCAACTAGGGACCTGAATACGTACCTGCATGAGGCGAAACAGCGGATAATCCAGGCTGTACATAAAGAGCTTGGTATTCACAAGATGCGAAAATTAATCTGCTATTTGAGTGTCGATTTGTTAACAGTATCGGAAAAATCCGCGACAAAACATATAAAACCCGGAATCAGGCTGTTTTCCTAGAAACGGATGTGGACTGTATGCTGGAAACGAAAATGAGGAAGTTGATTACTGAAATGGAGGAATCACAGCTTGAGCGCAGCAACTTATCTCTTCTTGCTGTGTAAGGGGTTCCCCTTTGTATTAACAAGTACAATACGTTACGAGGAAGTAGCTACATACTCCTGCCTCCATTTGTTAAAACAAGAAAAGCCTGCATTAACATCCAGAATTTAACTGATGAACTATGCTTTTTCTATTCTGTGTTAGTGAAATTCGTCAGCATCCAGCCTCAACGCGTGGGCAAATACGAGCAACTTCTAAATAAATATGACTTCAGGTGCGTTTCTTATCCAACTCCGCTATCTCAAATATCTAAGTTTGAGAAGCTTAACAGGATGTCTATCAACATCTTTGGCCTGGATGAGAAGCATGGAGTGTTTCCGATAAAAGTCGCTGAGACTGAGTTACCTGAACACCGTGACCTCCTACTGTTAAGTGACAGTAGTGGGAAACATCAATATGTTTATATAAAGAATTTTGAAAAACTTATTCGACGTAAGAAATCTACGCATAATGGACGTGTTTATAACTGTAAGCGTTGTTTTACACTTTTGGATCATCAGTGCGGACGAAGTGGACTGAAAAACTGCAAAAACATGCTGCCATATGTGATGAACATAGTACTGCAAGGGTAATTATGCCTACAAAGGAGAAATCAATTGTTCAGTTTAAAAATTTTGAAAGGATGTTAAAACTACCTTACGTCATCTGTGCAGACTTTGAAAGCATTCTCGCCCCATGTCATACATGTATACCCAATCCTGAAACTTCATATAAACCCCTTATCAGCACCATGCACCTATGAGTTTCTGCGTGTACGTTGAACCGTCATCCGACGTTGAACCTCTGGAAACTGGTCTTCCTAAGCATCCCTATGTATATCGTGGTTTAGATGCTGCTCAGATGTTTATGGAATACCTGTCGTTCCTTGCAAAGGAAATTAATAATATATACAAATCTGCCATGCCTCTGAAACTTACAGATCAACAGCAGATGGATTTCTATTCCTCTACACATTCTACTTCTGTGGAAACGCCTTTACTGAGGATAACTACAAAGTACGCGACCATGATCACATCAGTGGTGAATATCGTGGAAGTCTAGATCATGAGTGTCATTTAATCTGCAAAACACCTAAATATAATCGAGTCTTCATACACAACCTCAGTAGGTATGACTCCTACTTCATCGTTAAGTAGCTGGGATGCACAAGTGTGCGGGTGGCAGTAATTCCTAGCTGTGAAGAAAGCTATATATCATTCTCCGTGTATGTAGGAGATATAAAGCTTCGGTTTGTGAATAGCTTTCAGTTTCTCACTACAAGCTTGCATAAGCTGGTGAAAATCTAAACATCGTAGCCTGAAACACTGAAACACTTCGGAGAAGACAAGTTGAAGTTGATGGATCATAAGGGAGTATTTCCCTATGATTACGTCACTTCATGGGATGTTTTGAACGAAACCTGCCTGCCTCCTAAGGACTCCTTTTACAATAGATTAAATGAAGAAGAAATTGGTTATGCTGACTACGATGATGCTAGAAATATAAGAATGTAAGAAACCTAGGCGAGGACAGCGACTTCTACTTAATCTCTGATGTGTTTCTTCTAGCTGATGTCTTTGTGACATTTAGAGATCAAATTTTCAAATCACACCAAGTAGATCCTGCACATTATTTCACCACTCCAGGACTTACATTGGATGTCATGTTGCTGTATACTGGAATTCAAGGAATTGTTACAGGATTATAACCAATTACTCATGGTGGAATCCGGAATAAGAGGAGGTGTATGCCAAGATTCCCACCGGTATGCCGAAGCAAACAATGCCTGCATGTAGAAGTATGATCCGTCGAGACCAACCCAATTTGTACATATGAAGACGCCAATAACCAATATGGTTGGGCCAGGTGCCACGCGCTCCCTTATGGAGGATTTGAGTGGGTGTCACCTGAAAAAATCGACTTAGAAAGACTACAAGCAGATGATCCTCATGGATACATATTAGAAGTTGTCATCGAGTTTCCTGCGGAACTTCACCATCTACACAACGATCTACCTTTCCTGCCCGAGTGTATGAAGCCTAAGGACTCAACTACAAAGAAACTGACACCTCATCTTGGATCTCGAAACAAGTATGTAGTACATTACATGCCTTTGAAGCAGGCACTTAATCATAGACTACGGCTAACAAAAATCCATCGTGTACTACAATTCCGACAGTCGCAGTGGTTAAAACCTTATGTGGAATTTAACAACAGAGTACCACAACAGGCTGCAAATGATTTTGAGAAGGATTTTTATAAACTGTTTAACAATGCTATGTTCGTTAAAACTATGGAGAACCTGCGTAATCATGTGGATATACGGTTGGTGACAAACGAGAAGACTCTGGAAAAGCTGATCGCTAGGCCTACGTTTATTGTTTGAACAATATATGCTACCAACCTAGCTGCTGTGCATATGGTCTACCGACAGATTGTGTTCAACAAACCTATATACATTTGGATGAGTGTGTGGGACATTTCCAAGACATTAATGTACAACTATCACTATGATGTGTTGCTGCCAAATTATGGAGCTGAAAACATGAAACATATCTATGTGGATACTGATTCGTTCATTCATCGTGTGACAACTGAAGTTGTGTACCAGGACAAGCTACGTTTTCTTGAGCATCTGGATACACCTGATTATCCTACAAGCCATATATGCTATTCAGCTCTAAACAAAAAGGTGTTGGGAAAATTTAAGGATGAGGCTAATGGTAAAATCATCCAGCGCTTTGTCGGACTACGACCTAAGATGTATGTACTAGATATCCACGGCTCAATTATAAAAAAGATTAAAGGCATAACACGTAGTGCTATTAATCAGTGCGTCACATTCGAGAGTTATGCTGACTGCCCAAACACCAGAGAAATCATAAGAGCGCCCATGAATCTGATTCTGTCCCGGTAGCATGCTCTTTCCACAGTGCAAGTGAATAAAATTACATTGACCCCATACGATGATAAAAGAGTTATTGCTGAGGATGGAATAACTACATATGCATATGGACATTATCGTAGTACAAACAGTGCTTAAAAGAATGTAAGTAGAAAATGAATATTTCCTCATGAGCCTTCAATCTTACAAAAATGAAGGTTATCCGTGTGCTGTGTATGCAACTAGCACACGCCTGATGAAGAAAGAAGAATAATATAAAGATGGAAGGGAAGGTGTTAACCCTGCCATTAGGAGCAATCCTAATCCTAGTTTCAAGCCTAGATAAAGGGGAGAGGCACCTACAACGAACTAAAATAAAGGTATGTTGACGCAAAACTTTTCAATTAATACTCTGAAGTAATAAAACCTGAATTTGACTAAAATAAAGTCAAGGTTATTTCTGGTTAGTCAGATTAGGTTAGACGATGACTGAGTAGAATAGATGATGAGAGGATGGTCTGGGATTGGTTAGGTTAAGCTAGGCTAGGCTCGCGTGCTGATTGTCAAGGATGGGTTAGCTTAGATTGTCTTAGCAATATGTTGGTTACTTGTAGTTCTTACGTTTTGTTACGTGGTTACGTTTACTGGCTACGTTGGTTACGTCTTGTTACGTTTCTTGTTACGACATTTCACGTGGTGTTACGTGGATACATGCTTATGTTACATGGTTGTTACGCTTGTTACGTCTTTCACGTGGTTACGTGCTTATGTTACGTAGTGTAATGTCTTGTTACGTGGTTACGTTTGTTGGTTACGTTGTGTTATGTTGTTACGTGCTTATATTAGGTTACGTCTTGTCACGTGGCAATGATACGTGGTGTTACGTCTTGTTACGTAGTGTGACGTCTTGTTACGTTGGTTAGATTAAACGATGATAGGATTGAATAGACAATGAGAAGTCAAGGTAGGGATAGGTTAGGGCGTTTGTTGTGGGTTTAGTTTAGAATACTTCTATATACCTTCGCTGTAAACCATTATGCAGCTTATCCCTCTCCGTCTCGCACACTAACTGTTTAACACACGAAAAGTTTGTAATATTTAAAAAAGTATATAAAAGTGCTCTAACGTTGGATCAGAAACGTTTATTATCTAATTACTCCCTATATTACCATGAATACCTGTGACGCTATCTTAATTGCCTGTTAAAATGTGTTAAATACCCGACATACTACCCGAATCATATGAAAATTACCTTAAATGGCTCTGGCGCGAATCACTGCTCTGAATTACATTAAGCACTTGTGACAGTAACCGGTTTACCCTACATATACGATACTATCCGAATTACTCTTTATACTGTAACAATAAAGAAATGCTTAATTGGAGTAATTGTATTCATCTATCGACGAGCAGCGTTTAATTACATTAATCAATCAAAATACACGCGGCGGGGTACTTCGATCGAGGGTCTGTGTCCAGCCCTTTAGAGACACGACGCCGGTATGTTAGAACGCAATGCAGCCTTTGTTGGCGTTTAAATCTGCACGTCAATGAGTCTAAATTATGTATTTATGGATGAACATTACACATACGACAACACTAAGCTCTCTAGCCGCTCCTCTCGTTTTCCTATATTTTCCCATATAAACGCCTACTCTACTCATCAACCTCTGTCTAGATTAGCTCCCTCTTCGTATTCCCTACCCCTCTCATATAAAGCGCATTGCCCTCCTTCAACTCTTTCCTAGTATAGGATCTCTCTCCGTTTTCCATATCTTACTCGCATAAACGAATACCGTACCCCTCAACCTCTGTCTAACTACCTCTTCTCGTATTTCCTATCTCTAACAAATAAAGGGCGTCCTCCCTTTCAGCATCAGCTCTACCTCGGATCTCACCTCGTTTTCCCTATCTCTCCCATATAAACACATTTTCCTCCTTGAAGGCTCTCTCAATCTAACATCTACCCTCGTTTTCCTCGTCGCTTCATGTAAACGTATACTCTACTATTCAAACCCCCCTAGCCTAATACCGCTCCTCAGTTTGCTAGCTCTCTCATATAAAAAACATATTCTACCCTTCAAGGTTTGTCTAGTCTAACACCTCTCCTCGCATTTCCTATCTGTCCCGTGTAAGCCTAATTCCCCTCCTTCTGCATTTGTCTATCATACATCTGTCTGCGTTTTCCCTATCTTTCCCATAAAAGTCATACTCCACACCTCAAACCCTGTCTAGCGTAGCACCTTTCCTCATTTTTCCTTCCTCTCTTATAAACCACATTCCCCTACTTCAACCCCTGTCTACATCGGCCCTCGTATTCCCTATCTCTCGCACATAAACGCATACTCTATCATTCAAACCCTCCTAGCCTTATACCTCTCCTCAGTTTGCTGCCTCTCCCATATAAAAGCCACATCCTACCCTTCTAGCCCTGTTTAGTCTAGTACCTCTCCTCGTATTCCCTATCTCCTGTATATAAGTCCATATTCCCCCTCCTTCAACATCTGTCTAGCCTATCGTCTGTCCCCGTTTACCCTATCCTACCAATATAAACGCATTTTCCTCCTTGAACCCTCGCATCTACCCTCGTTGTCCCTATCTTTTCCCATATAAACGCTAAAATTGTGCTAGTTATCTCTATAATATACTACTAATGTTATATTTAACAAATCTATAAGCCAACGTAATTTAAACACTTGAGTGTTAACGAAAGCGATAAAAATTGAGGCAACATAAACTAAATTGTGGTAGGCTATAAATAAACTAAATATACTTAGGCTTGTGGTAGGCTATAGCTTAAAATGTGGGTTATTTTTTATTTCTCAAAAATGTCTCTAGGGAACTGAATTATAATGCCATATGTTAAGATAATTATATTGCGAATAAGAAGTATAACCTTAATTTTCGGAATAGAATTGCCTGTGAAGTCCTGTTTATTCGGGAGGAATTATTTATGACGTGTAAACCCTAAGTGTCAGGCAAAAAGCTATTACACAATGCACACTCAAGGGGTGGCTATGCGACACATTCGAGCCTCCCCAGCCTTGAAGAGAAAAAGACTTTAGACCTTAAACACTTTCTAATGAGGTATGTAACGTCTGAACACGCCGCTCTGACGACAGGATTTCTGCATAAAAAGCCTTGCAAGTAATCCCAGATCCTTATTATATCGCAAGCGGTGCTGAATGATGGTACTAATCTCAATCATCAACGTGATTTACGTTTCGATTTTGCGAAAGTTATTAGGACAACATATAAAAATGTCTGGTAAAATATATAATCCTTT
This sequence comes from Deroplatys truncata, assembly GCA_030765065.1. Taxonomy (NCBI): domain Eukaryota; kingdom Metazoa; phylum Arthropoda; class Insecta; order Mantodea; family Mantidae; genus Deroplatys; species Deroplatys truncata. The sequence goes on from CM060990.1 coordinate 424,186,367, forward strand.
TTTCTCACGAGTAATAGTTCCACTTAGCACAAAAATTATGCATAATTAAGAACTCCAACATTCCATTTCTAGCGGGATTACAGCTAGGATATAACTGAAATGTTTAAATACTTTACTTAAAAGCAGATACATATGACTATGTATGTCACATCCTTAAAAACATTTGTGGCGTATACGACGCGTTCTATCTACATGTGATACACCGCTCGAAAACCCCAGTAAATGTGTGCGTGTATGCATTATTAAAAGTAAAGTAATTATATAATAGACAACTTATGAATTATTTCACTTGAATAATATATATGTTTGTCCTGCACTGTGTATACACAGATAATAATGTACACTGGATATTTTTCCGGCTCTTATTCATTGTACAATGGGTTGGAAATTATTTCAACATAAATGTGCCCTCATAACAATGTCTACCACAATGCAAATACGAATATGCGGGGAAATTATGGAATGAGCAACATCTAAAAAATGTTTAATACTTAAGCTGTTCCAAAATCTTAGGTGATACATTCAAACGGCATTTTATACCCTCTACCGTGTATTAGTGTGTATACAAGCTATTCTTACTAGGCATATTTTCTATCTACTATGTTTTAAGCCAAATAAAACTCTGTAGAAATAGCTACATTGCACATTTTGTTACAGATACAAATGGAACAGTGGTAGTTAAGCGTTTTTAGAACTGAAGCTATATGCCAACCTTAAACTTCCTTACTGTTTCCATACAACAGCCAGAAATAGTTAAATGTTGACAGGTTTTTAAGAGAATGACCCAGAAATGGACAATTCAAATTTTTAATAACGGATATCCCAGAAATGATTTATACCACAAAAACTTATTTAAAATAAGTTGTATATTTTAAAGAGATCTACATTTCGTGTGCAGTACATTTTACCAGTTATACAAGATTATACAAAATTCCTATCGAATGAATGAGTACTTTACAGACTATTCCCTGGTAATTCGAGATATGCATTATATTTCTCCTTTAAACATATTTAGAAGGCATGCCTTGTAATATATAACGATTTAATCTATCCACCTTATAAAATAAATTTTCTAAACATTTTATATATATATATATATATATATCTAATATAAACGAAACTTAAGATATGTTTAAACAAAAAGTATAATAGATAAATCACTTATTCTTTTCAGCATTCTGGACTAAGGAGGTTGAGGAAGCTTTCAAGCAGGCGGTGTATCAATCTCTGACAGATATGTGGACACCAGCTATGGAGGAAGCGGTTGGATCCTCGAACGTCTTCAGAAGCCGGGGTTTGAACCATGAGGTTTTAAGATTCAAAGCATGCCTTTCAGAACGACTCCCGCATACGCACCCAATACAGATGAATAGAGTTGAGAATTCCTCTTTTTATATGCTTATAGCATCTATACCGAATAAAATATTAATACAAGTACTATAACACTGCACATTATTATAATTTCAGACCTGGAATCATTGCTTACCGACAATCTTTACCCTTGGAGCAGGAGCTAGCGCGAGATTGGAATGTGACGCAGCATCTTTAGTCTCAATGAATCGAGATGAATATAGACGACATATCTCCTAATGGCAAGTGTTCTTACACATTATTCACATAGTATTCTATTATACAAACGTAATTTCCTCTTCCCTTTCTTCTTCATATTACTGTGAATATTATCACTAATGCTATCATTAATTTCAGTTTTATTATTATAATTTCAGATTTATTATTGCTTGACGGCGAGGCGTCCGACTTTGATGTAGCAGTTGGCGCGAGGTCGAAAACTAACGCATCCGGCTATATTCCTCCTCCAGACTGGATGGGTGTACCGGATCCATCTCTGAAATTAAGGATCTTCTTACACTATTTGCACTATATTCTATTACACAAAATTACCTATTTCCATCAGCGCGCTTTTCAACGTGGGGAGACTCTGCACTTAACGTAGGAAGACAATAAAATAATCGAAGGAATGAACAAAACAAAATACATATGCTTAACAATAAATAACACTACTACTACTACTACTACTACTACTACTACTACTACTACTACTACTAATAATAATAATAATAATAATAATAATAATAATAATACAATTTCAAAATTGATCTGCTATATCGGTCTACTGTGCACGTACTAACCTGCGTAAGAAACGATGACAAATTTGGAGAACTCCAACCACAAGGAACAAAGCAGTTTTATTTTGTTGTACACAAGTGCAATGCACCTCACTTATCTTTCCACGAAAGAACATATACCTCGTTCTATAAACATCTGATCACTGAATAGTTCTCTAAGCAGTGTTTTTTCAATTGTTAACGTGCTCAGACACGACAGTCGAGTGTTTGACATAGAATTACTTAAATAATTCTTCACGTTTTTAAGAGTACTTATGCTTCGCTCACTACATCATTGTTAACAACGTCTTTAAGGAGCTTCCGTGGGGATATGTGTTTCTTCTCATCAGTGTAAATATTACACAGTTCATTTTCAAGTCGTTCTTGGTTAAAAAAAGGGATACTGTTCTAATAACTTAAGCAGTTTCATCTGTGGAAATTCCTTTTGGTAGTCTGGAAAAGACTTCATTCAACAATTCAGCAAATTGAATTTGGGAAAAATCTTGAAAAATTCTTTCCATCTGAACAATTTTTACATTTAGTGTCTCGTAGGTTAATACCCTCGGGCTTGTCTTCTGATTGTCACATAATGTTAAATTGGCATTCAAACTCAAGCTGTATTTAATGCATTTGTCAACAAATTATTGTTGAATGTTTCAAAACAGAGTGCTTATTTTGTTGTGGCAAGCAGTTATGCTGACAGTATCATTTGACTAGCGAACTTAAAGAGATGATCAACGTAAACAAAGCATGCTCGGTATAAGTGAAGCAAGTAGACAAACACAGGATTATCCACCCGTATTTTCAACTCCACAAGACAATTCAACGACTCTGGGTTCCACTGAGAGTCTATTCCGTCAATGATGTCATTAAAAGCTGTATAGCTCTGATAAATGATTTGATATTGTTGAAACTGCCCTGGAACGAAAGTTACAGTGAGTACTGTTGCAAGTGACAATTTAAATGCTCTTCGGTTAACAATACACTTCGTTCTGATGCCTTGCTGAAAAAAGAACGAAATGCAGTAAGATCGCCTGCAAATATATTTACGTGCTTGTGTGGTTTAGAGGCATACAGTGTGTAAAAATTGCAGGACACATTCCTCACATGTAGACAAAGAAATTATGTTATATGAACATGGGTCTGGAAACGCTTTGTTACTGCGTTACAACTCATTTTCTCCAATTCCGTAATCATGGGAAACACACAAGAATAGAACTACCAGCATACCACATGCAACTCTTTCTCACAGGATATGTTCAATATGCCTTCCGTGAGCATTGACACATGCATCAACCCGGCGTCGTAGTGAATCCCGGATGCGCTGATGTGTACCTGGAGTATTGCGCATGGTTTCGCAACCTTTCATAATATGGGAATGGAGACTTTGAACATCTGGTACAGGGGTTCGATACACAAGAGCTTTCAAGTGCCCCCACAAATAAAAGTACAGTGAGTTTAGGTCCGGGGAGCGTGGAGGCCAGGCAATTGGTCCACCTGTACCTATCCATCTGTCACCGAATCTGTTATTTAGAAGCCGACGGATATTAACACTAAAATGAGGAGGTGCTCCATCTTACATGAAGTACTTGTTTTGTCGCACAGCTAAAGGCACATCTGCTAACAGATCAGGTAGAACATTCTCTACGAAATTGTGGCAACTATGTCCGTTGAGCCTGGGTGGAAGAACGTGAGGACCTACCAAACAGTCACCAGCAATGCCGGCCCAAACATTGACAGAAAATCTTTGTTGATGACTTACTTCAACAGTTGCGTGAGGATTGACGTCAGCCCATACATGCCGATTGTAATAATTTATAATCTGATCTCGTTGAAACGACGCCTCATCTGTGAGCAGCACCGTTGCACTTAAATTATGGTCGCCACTTTGTTGCATAAGCCATTCGCAGAAGCGTACTCGCGCAGGAAAATCAGCTGCTGATAATGCCTGCACACGCTGTAAATGCTATGGATACAGCCAAACCTCGTGTAACACTCGCCAGATAGTCATGTGGTCAACATTCGTTGTTGCAGCTACTTGTCTTGTCCTGACACTAGGGTCGTCGTCAATTGCCTGAAGAATTGTCGCCTCCCGTTGTGGTGTCCTCACCCTTCTAGGCCTCCTCCGGTCGCGAGTATCAGGCTGAAATGCCCCATTTTCCCTAAGACGATGATCAACTGCCTCAAACGTTTCCCTGTCGGGGCACCTTGGTCCTGGAAATCTCTCCTGGTACAAACGTTGAGCGCAAGCGCCATTGCCTGCTGTTAATCCATACATTAAATGGGCATCTGCCATCTCTGCATTCGTGTACACTGCCATTGCACAAGCCAAATCTGTGATCACCTCTACTAGTACGTAGTAACCCGTGTGCTTGCCAAGGTCGTACTGCTTACTGGAACAGTTGATGTTATCTGTAAAAACGCAATGACGTAAGTCGCTTGGCAACAGGGACATGTAAAACAAAACACTGGCGGTGCATCTACGATAATGAAAATGTAACCAGACGTAACCAAGAGTGCATGTTCCCATGATTCTAACGTTCTGTTCGTGTGTTTCCCATGTTTAATGAGTGGGAGAAAATGAGTTGTAACATGGAAACAAAGCGTTTCTAGACCCATATTCATATAACATAATTTCTTGTCTACGTGTGATGAATGTGTCCTGCAATTTATGCCGTACATTTTTGTTACAGGCTGTATAATCGTGCCAAACTTAATCGGTGTGCGTAACAATGCATAAACAAATAGCGCATATGGATAAAACTGCTTCACCAACTGTTGGAGTCCTATTTATCTGCCAGCGATTACTGAAACGCCGTCATGTGTTTAACTAACCACCTTTCGTTCACATTCCATTCTTTCAATACTGCATGCATACTTTTTGACAAATCTTCAGCAGCTGCATCTTCGGATAAGTCGTAACTCCAACGAATCTTTCCTCAATTCTATTATCAATACAGTATCTGAATATAATACTCATTTGACTCTTCCATAACATGTCAATTGTTTCATCAGCTCGAATCAATATGAAACTGCAGTCATGAATTTCAGCTTCTATTTTTTCATTAACCGTCATGGCTATCATTTCAATTAGACCATTCTGAATATTTGGAGAAGCTCCTTTAAAAGCTGTAGATTATGATAAATAATCTCGGATTATCTGCTCCCCTTGAGCTAGCAAATCCAACAATTCCAGTTAGTTAACTTTGTTGCTGGAGGATTAATCTTCTTGATGACCACGAAAGGCTAGTTCTTGTTTACAAAGAACAATTGCTTGGATAAGACAACCAATATTCTCCTGTTGGATGCAACTTGTTCGTTACGTTTCATTGCTGTCAGACGAGTGGCTTTAGAATGGGCTTACTCAATTAGGCTTTTGATTAATAACTAAAAAGATTCCTTGTTCTGCAGGTGAAGTTTTGATATTTGAGGCTTTTGCGCTTTCCTGAGAAAGTTATTTGTTATACAAATGCCTCGTTGCACTATTCCTTTTCACCACTAAACAAAAGGCATATATAACAATACAACTTATATATAACGGCATTCACATTAGCCTTTATACTTCTCCTACCAGCCAGTCTGTAATGCACGTTTTTGTCTTGTTTCAGCTAAAATTAAACTGAATGTAAGAGTAAGTCGTTTTTCCTCTAATTGGCTCATTTTTCGTACGTTAATGAGAAAAAAGTAGTTTTTAATACAAATTCCACAAGGTTATCACTTGCTGGCTCACTCATGTTGGCGACACAATGCGCTAAAATGATACAATTAAGGATTACTTTGAAAACGAACAGTGCTTCGCTTCACACAGGTTCAAAAGGCAGCACAGAAACGACTCAGACTAGTCTCGGTATGATACAAGTGCAACCATTTTCGGAAGAGGGGCGAGAGGGGGTCAAGAGTGTTGCGATAGGAGGGGAGGCAGAGAGTAAGATCAGGCTAGTCTCAATATGCAGCCAACACGAATACAGTGGCTGCGGTGCGGGCTACAACTTCTGTGTTTTAGTGTATTTAGAGCTTACATTTAGATTGTTGTTTAAATTATCATATATTGATATTGCGTTTTTAAGCGTATATTGACAGGGAAGACTAGGTCTTAAAGTCTCCCCTTACGATACGCCACTAATTTGCATTATTATTATTATTACTATTATTATTATTATTATTATTATTATTAGCATTATTTCAGGAGAAACATCTTCGACTGCGTCCCAGTCACCAGCCGCACATTTCGCTGGAGGGCTGAGACCAGAGTCCTGCGACATGCCGCTGTAGCGACAAGCTCCACACCCAGCAGCAGCAGCAGCAGAATGTCAACCCCGAGAAGATGGACGAGTGGTCTTATGGAATGATGAAGATTCATTTACGTTATTTCTACTGCAATCTAATACAAAAATTACCTATTTGCACTATTATTATTTCAGGAGGAACGTCTTCGACTGCGTGCCGATTACCAGTCACACATTTCCTGGAGAACTGACAGCAGAGTCATGCGACATGGCCGCTGCAGCGACAACCTCTACATCCAGCAGCATAACATCAATAGCCGAGCAAATGTATGCATCTCCGAATGTTGATGATTTGTTTACATTATTTGCACTGTAATCCATTGTACAAAACTTACTATTTGCATCATTATTAATAGTATTTCAGGAGAAACATCATCGGCTGTGTGCCAGGTACCAGTCATTCCTTTTGGTGGAGGTCTGAGACCAAATTCCTGCGACATGGCCGTTGCAACATCTACCTCCTCATCCAGCAGCAGCAACCCGTGATCTTGGTTGTAGACAAATTGCTGGATATGGTCAACGGTCTGCGCTACACAATCTACTGTTAAGCTGATGACAATGTCATCATTGTTCGTGAAAAAATTTAAAACACTATTAAGGAACTCATGCAAAGAGCACTTAATACGGTAGTAAAATGGGTAAATTCTGAGGGGCTTACTATTAGTCAACAGAAAACAGTCCTGGTTCCTTTCACCAGAAGAAGAAGCTTAGAACAACTTGTGCCTCTTTCTCAATGGTGAGCAATTAACAATTTCGGGAGTGGTTAAGCACTTGGGTGTAATTCTCGACTCCAAGCTGACCTGGAACTAAGATATGGACAATATATATATATATATATAAAAACATTACTACCTTTTTGTGGTAAAACGAATGTATGGTAAGAGATGGAGGCTAAGACCTAGAATGCTACACTGGCTATATACCAGGATGGTCAGACCATCATTACGGCAATAGTCTGGTGGACTAAGAGACGAGAACTAAACACCAAAATAGAACCAAGCAGAATCCAAAGGATGGCCTGTCTAATAATAACTGGGGCAATTGGCGCAACTCCTACTGCAGCAATGGGAAAACTCTTGAGCCTGACCTCTTTGGATATTTTGATAAAGGGGGACGCCGGAATGGCTTTCCACAGACTATAGCTAACCAAAACAACGAAGATTCCAAGGTCTGTATTGGGAATCCTAGCTATAACGAAGGAGGTAGTAGATCCGATTTTGAAGACGGAAATAGACTACCTCAGAAGCACATTACATCACCATAAGAGATTCAAGGTAACGATACCTGAAGAGTGCTTATGGCAGGAATCCTATCAGTAACTACCTGAGTGTTCTTTGATCTCGTTCACAAACGGCTCAGAAACAGATTCCGGGACGGGTTCTAAGGTATTTGGTTTAAGACCCAGATGTAGCCTTAGTAATCCACTGGATATGGTAACCAGGGTATTTCAAGCCAATGTATTTGCCATTTTGCAAGGTGCAAAAGAAAATCTTAAAAGCGAGTATAAAACTATACATATCTTCATTTTTCAGACAGCCAGGCAGCACTAAGAGCTTTAAATATTCCTTTAGTGTCATCTAGACTGGTAGGTGAATATATTACTGGCTTATCAAACCTGATGGAACGTAGGAAAGTATGTTTGTCATGGGTCCTAGGGCATAAAGGAATTGAAGGCAATGAGAAACCTGACGAACTTGCAAGGCAAGGATCGACATAGCTGAAATCCAAACCGGAGCCACCTCTAGGCATTCCTAAGTGTTCCATTAAAGCGGCTATTACATGCTGGTGTATAAAGCTACACTCTTTGGCCCGGAAGGGGATTCCAGGAATTCGGCATGGGAGAATGTTTATTAAAGAACCATGAAAAAATTTAATAGGCAGACTGTTTAAATATAGTAAGTCTCAGTTAAAAACAATAGTAGCCTTTGCCACTGCGCATGCACCAGTGATAAAGCACTTACACACTATCGGAAGGCTTCAGGGCAACACGTGCTGTAGATTGTGCTGGTCTGAAACATCTTATCATATATTATACACCTGTGAAGTGTTAGCATCAAGCAGATATAAGACATTTGGGAAAGTCTTTATGGAACCAGAGGACTGCTACCCCAACACACTATTGGGCTGAGTAATCAAGTGAGGGACACAGGAGTGTGAAGGGATAGCAATCGTTACAGGGTTAGCACAATAAACCTTTAGGTTGCAGCGCAACCGGAGCTTTTACAGACGGGCCCAAATCCACAAAATACCGCCACCTGCGTCCCGACTTGCAGTCATCCATTTCGGTGGAAGCGTGAGGTCAGATTGCAGCGACATGGCCGCTGCAGCGACAGTCTACACATCCAGAAACAGCCCGCCAACATCAGAGACATCACAGGACTTCTGTGTCAATAGGAAAAGGCTGCAGGTTAATGCTAATAATTGTCAGGATCTAGAATGCAATGTCATCGAGTCTGAGTACGAGGAACATGTTTTAATAGTAGAATGGCTAATACTTTATAAATATTTGATCCCAGAGCGTTCAAAATGACTGTTAGGCTCTTGTCATCAAAGAAGTGAAAGACATCTTGAAAAGAAGCACGTCTGGATTAAAAATGAACTGCTCCCTATAGTTTTTATATCTAATCCATAAACCTGATGAGGATATGAAAATGTTATCTTTCTTTAATTTTAAGACCAAGCCGATTCTTGCATCAGGCAATCTTGAACAGATCTTCACTTTAATAGTCGGGGACATTTTGAAAAACATTTCCAAATTAGAAAGGGGAGCTTCCTCGAAATCTTTGTTTGCCGTGCATGCTCTGATGATCAGCTCCTCATTCTATGACTCACTGCATGCCGCATATATATATATATATATATATATATATATATATATATATATATATATATATATATATAACTTCCAAGAAAATCAGAAGAAATACGCCGTGGTCAATATAAGGAATTACGAGAATGCTGCTTCACATGATGCCTGCTAGCTGCAAAGCATCCTGCTAAGAAAAATCCTAATAGAACAGGATAATATCTTTCTGAATTGCTTTTCAAAGCACACAGTTATGAAGGTATTGAATTTCCGGTGTCTCTTCACCAAATTGAATGCTTTGAAAAGCAGAATAAAACAGTATTAATTCCCGTGTTTGATATAAAAGAAAATGAAAACATTATTTCTATATACCAAACACCGCAAAAAGAGACCTTCACGTCAGTCTAGTATATATTGAGAATAGGGGGGGGAGTCACGTTACTGCCTCATTCCATCGAGATTGGTAAGAGCGCAGGTTACGAAGAACCGTCGAAGAATGTGGGTATGCGAGGTGTGTAATGAATACCAGATACTTAGGATGCCACAACACGATGACTTTAATGAATTTAAATATCTTTCTAAAAGCGGTCCTGTACCTTTTGTTGTTTACGCCGATATTGAATCTGTTCTGGCAAAGGTCCGCTCTTGTGAACCCTCCAGCAATTCCAGCTGTACCTGAGCTATTCAAGAACTTGAGCCAATGTCGATAGCCTTAAATGTGCTGGTAGAAATATTGAGGGATCCTAATGCCATCGATGATCACGTCGAGCAATTAAAATAAATTTCTGATCATGTCATCGACATGTATTTGAATCCTAAGCCAATGGAACTGGCTCTTAAAGAGCAACAGAATATCGATAATGCCTCCGAGTATCACATATGCCTTAGATGTTTCGCTGTGGATGAAATGAGGGTGAGAGACCATGATCACGTGAGAGAAAAATATCTGGTTGCTGCTCATAACATGTGAAATTTAAATACAAAGGTCCCTAACTTCGTACCTATCTTTATCCATTGCTTGTTCAATTATGACAGCCACTTTCTGATAAAGCATCGGGCACATGACAATAAATCCATATCGTGCACAGCACAAACGTCAGAACGGCAACTGGCACTTTCCAAAACGTACAGGAACATACATTTCAGGTTTCTGGTTAGCTCCAGATTCTTGGATGATAAGCTATCCAGCCTGGCTGACATGCTGGGTGAACGCGATTATAAAATTGCAAGGAAGGAATAACCTGTTGTAGAACATTCTAACCTTGCAACATGCAATGGCATATCCCCCTACAACTACGTGAGCTCTATTGAGACAGAGCTGCCACCGAAAGAGTCATTCTACAGTACGTTGCAGTGGTACGGCATTAGCGATGAGGATTACTGGCATACAGAAAAATTCTGGGATACCATCAATATCCGCAATCTCGGATAATATGGCGACCTGAATCTCAAGAGCATCCTGTTACTCTTGGTAGATATTTTCGAGAAGTTTCGAAATCTGTTGCTGGAAATGTATAACTTCGACCCAGCGAAGTATTCTACATTGCCAGGACTTGCTTTTGATGACAAGTTGAAAGCGACAAAGATGAGACTCTCCTTAATCGATGACAAGAGCATGCTGAAATTCTTCGGGTTGGAATTGAATTAAGAAGTGGATTGTGCACTGTGGTGAAGGGGTAGTCTAAGGCCAACCACAGATACATGCCAAACGTTGACTAGCACGCCCCTTTCAGGTATTTATAATGCATAGTCATCAACAATTTCTATGGGATGGCAAGGTATCAGAGATGCGTTATGAAATTCTTCGTTGGCTAACCTCTGGTGAGATCAATGAAATTGATTTCATGAAAATCTCTGCAAATTCAAACACCGAATACGTGCTGGAAGTTCACATTGAAAATCCTCTTCATATTCATAACGTCATAACGAGCTTAGTTTCTGCCCTCAAAGTGCAATACCACCAAAAGGGCAATACAAGAAACTGCTAGCAACTTTAGAACAGAAGAGCAAATATGTCTTGCACTACAGAGTCATGCAGCACTGTATAGAACCAGGCCTAACTGTGAAACATAATCACAGAGTGGTGTCGCACAATCAGTCTAACTGGTTAAAGACCTGTATCGACCTAAATACGGAGAAGAGAACCCAAGAGAAGTTAAAATTCGGCCAAAACCCGTTGAAGAAAATGAAAAAATGGCGTCCATGAGAAATTTATTGATAATGTCCGTAAGTATAAGGGCTTTAAAATTGCCTTCAAATGCGATCGGCAAGGAAAGTTACAGCCAGAAGCACGTATCTCAGGTAGTTAGTCTTCGATGAAAACCTTGTAGTATTGAGCTTACCAGAGAGGAAGTGGATATGAGCAAATCAATATATATTGGGCATGCGATTTTTGACACTTCTAAATGTGTAATGCACGATTTCTTTTATAAGTAAATGAAAACTACTTTGAAGGATTTGGCATTGAATTATATGGATGGAGACCCGTTCATCTTTGAAACGACTACCGATATCTATAAATTCAGTAATGAAACTCCAAACTATTTAAATACTCAAATTACCCAACGAAAATGTATATGGCATTCAGCAAGCCAATAGGAAAAAGTTTGGTTTATTAAAGACGAAATGCGCGGCATGATTGTGGAGGAGTATATTGGATTGAAATCAAAATTATATGCATACAAATATACCAAAGAAGCACAGGATACGACCAGAGTAGGCATGCAATCGTTAGATTCAGCAAATTGTGAATCTTTGAAAGATCTCGGTAAGAGATACTTTACCAGACAGAAAACCTTTCGAAGTAAAAATCATAAAATTTCACCCACGGAGATGAATAATGTGGCATTGTGGCGAGGAGATGACAATAAGAAGATGATTTCAGGTTCATACAGTACTATCGCCTGGTGTCAGTACTCCCTTAGATCTGACGATTGCTAGTGCTAACCTGTAAATAATGTGTCCATATAATATCTTTGTGAGTCTGTAAATTACTGTAATATATATTTATTTATACTATTACAGCATTATTACACATATCCTTTATTAATAACTTGCCACAAAGTATGCTTTAGTAATTATTGTATGTGTATATATTTATTCTTTCATCAATGATAGTTTTAAATTAATGTATTATTATCCTTTTCCCTCAAATATCTACTAATATTGTATATATCTTTCTTTAATGAGAGATTTTAAATTAGTTTATTAGAATTTTTTCACAAAAGTCTAGTGCTATATATACAGATTTTTTAAAAATAAAAAGGGAAATGGTTAACGACCAGAAAACATATCTTTTTATTGATACTTTCTCCATATATTACACCAAATACTCTTTATTGATCTATTGTGTATCTGCAAAACCGTACCGCCTTACAAGAACTCTATTTCCTCGTCTACGTACCACTTTATCTATTAAACAAGTTTTGGGGTAGCTAGTCTTTTTCATTTTCAATTCATGTCCCTAGAAGACACCCTTTATTACTTCACCGTCCCTGTCCTTTTGTATGTATTTAGCAGAATTGGTACGGTTCACTGAGTAACTTGAGAGATTTCAGCACTCCAATTAGATTTAAAACCTTTTCCAAAATGATCTTTATGTTCAGATAACCTGACATAATCAACAACACTAAACTTCCTCACACCCCTCTTCTGTCTTCTTCTATCTTTGGTATAGTTGAAAAGATAATTGTTTTTAATTTCATTATGTTTCATGCTGATAATTGAATGAAAAGTATCAATATATTTTGTAATGATCCTTGGTGAAAGGTATAACCACTTGTACGATCCTTGGACTAAACGCTCCCGATGCATACATCATATTCTTCATAGCTCAAATTAAGCGTTCAACAGCTGCAGCCTTCGCATTGCTATAGGCGCTATAGTGATTAATATTGCACTAACATTTTAAAGAACTTGCTATAAAATTCATTTCTGTTATTGCTTTGAATGTTCCTGGGTGGAGCCTCCAATTCTGGTAGTATATCTTCAATAGCCTTTGCAATATTAACTCCGCCTCATCCTTTAAATGTGTTGCATGGACCATTTTGGAGTAAACATTGACGGCGATCAGGATGTACTTGACATTTTTGTTGACTTTTGCATACAGTATCATTTCAACCAGGTCAATTTGTCACAAATCATTGATTCCTCTGCTGATAATTTTGCGTCGTAAAAATTCCTTTTCGCTGGACTGTGAAGCTCTTTGGCGATATTTTGCATGGCCGTCATACTATAATTTTAGATGCTTTCAACTCTCGGATAATTTCAGCAATCTCTTGAGTGTGACTATTATTACCGACGTCTCTAGATCCAATCAGTAGCATCAGTGTTTTCACCAACGTATAAGGATTTCTCCAGAAGACGTAGTCGACGTTCTTATCAGGCTTAGACTCGTTCCACGCTAGTCCTAGACCTGAATAGGTATTTAGTAGAGGACTGGTTATATTCTTGCATTTATAAGGTTTACCAGATTTCAGACCTCCCTGCTTCCTGTAACCATCTATATGAAGAAAAGTGTTTGTCATAATCTTAGCGTACGTTTCCAAGCTTTTGCTAGTGCATGCAGACATTTGGGGTATCAACTTAAAGATGAGCTACTTCAAACCTTGAGTAGACTCATAAGTTGCATCTCCTATCAATGTTTGATTATTTATGAAGTGAATGTATTTTCTTCTAAGAATATAGCTACCATTCTGATATCTCACTCCATATAATGTATCAAAGCGATCCTTCTCTTTTGAGCGAACTTCTAGGTAAGTAGAAATGCTAGTAGATTCATTCTCCTCCACATCCTCATTCCTGTAATCCGCCACAGCTGATTTCCGTTGCGCATCTAAAATATCCTTGAGGGCGTGATTACAGGCATCAAATCTTCGGACATTACATGTTGAGTCTCGAGCATGAGACCTTTAAGAGCCCTCAGTTATTCGTTCACTGCCTTGGTATTCCTAGCTACAGGCTCATTAAGTCTTAGACTTTTACTGTCCATCTTGACGTAAAATGCGAGATTACATTTAATTTATAATTTGCTCTTAACTTGAGTTTTCAATGTATCAACAGCTTTAGCTATCATACCAATCGAAGTTTCCAGTTATTCAGCATCATTCTTATTCACCTGTGCACGTTTCTTGAAGACTTCAGCAAAATGTCATGTATTGGTATACGGACTACCTCGCTACCTCGGGAACTATAGGCTAGCATAGTAACCACTACACCACGGATTGTTTTTAGAGCATTCAAAATCTCCGTCTTTAACCAATTGTTTTCAACCTCTCGATCCGAAACTTGGTGCATTATTAATTTTTCCAAGTTAATTATTCCATTTCTCTTTACATAAATTCCGAAAGCTTGGCTTCTCTCTATCAAGTGTCTCTCCCAGTAGATGAATAGAATCCATTGGAAAATCCGTGGTTTGTTTTGTAAAATTTGTTACGGTATCCACTTTATTCGTAGTCATATTCTAACCTGATGTAGTGACTTACAGCGTCTTACCTTTTTCGTTTAGATTTCATTTGGCAAGTTTTTCCTTAACTCTGTATAACGCTTTAAAAGTATTCAAATCCTCTGTCTTTAATCGATTGATTCCAGCCTCTAGACCTGAAACATGCTTCATGGTTAAGTTATCCAAATGATTTATTTTCTCATTACATATATTCTGAAGGGTCGTTTTCTCTCCAACGCCTCTATCACTACGCCACTAAAAAATCTGACCTTTCCTTTGTTGAATTTGTTAGAGTACTCGTCATATTCTTAGTTTTATTCAAATTTGCTGTGATCGTTGCAGTTTCTTGTCTGTTTTAATTCCGATTTCTTTGGCAGGTATTTGTTCAACTGTTCTCTCGTCTCGTTCCAATTGTGTAATAACTAATACCTTTTGTTTACAGCATCCATATCCCCTAGAGTATCTGTGAGCCAATGGTTTTTTTGTCAAATAAAATATTACCATTACCATCGATCGTCTGCACACGGGAATCGTTATATTCGGTGAACTTCCTATTGGACGCGTCGTTTAGTTTAACCGAATCTATTAGTGCTCGCACTGTAACTCTGTCAATCCTGATATTATTTTCCTAATCCCTATTTAGATTATATCTGTAAATCATTTCATCGAGCATAGTCTTAACCATTACCTCAACCTCGTTTGCATTTTGCAATGAGAAATTTCGCATCCTATTTTCAAGTGCGTTCACATAATTCTATGGATGCATCATTTTCATCTTCATGATCGTGAACATTGCACAATCTCTTGTTCTTGAATTGGAAGTTTTCTTTGATAGCTCCACTTATGATAAAATGATCAAGTGCTCTTCTAGCTGTAGCGCTTCGTTGGGAAACGAACCTGCCGATACTCATGCCCAACCACGAATTACCATTTCCTTTTATACCGATAATAATATATACATCAAATACGGTTCTCCATCTTCCGTCATTCATATAAAATTCAGGAACTATCACGACAAAGGGTCTTCCTTCTGATAAACTCTCCGAAACAGTTCTACACAGCTCTTTAAATTCATAGTATCTCATGTCGATGTTTACATAATATTCAGAACTATGCTTCAGGTTTAAATTATCTTGCCTGAAGAGTATAATCATACTTGTATCATCGCCAACGAAATGGTTTGGCACTTTAGTATAGGATTGTGTTAGATATATAGAGTCTACATTTTGATGTCTGCCCATGTTGTAAAAGGCCGCGATCTTCCCCTGCTTTTCAGTAATGACGTCGTCCAATATAAAGCTGGAATTTTCTTTGACTTCAGGAGGTTGCAAAACATCTTCTCCATTCTCTAAACTATTCACTTCTATACCATGAATATTTTCAAGTATTTTAATGAAGTATCGGTGCTTTGGCGGATAGAGAGACTTTGAATAAATATGTAAGTTTTCAAAACGTAGCCTATTCTTATGAAGCAGCATATTGAGTAACACATTCGTTTTCCGTGAACTGGAACTTCCTAAAAGTGAGAGCTCAAACATTACAATGAAACAACTTTCCATTAAGGTTACATCTAAAGTCACTTTCAAAGTGTAGTACCTGGATAGGCAGATAACACTGTTGCCTAAAAAGCTCCATTTTAACAACTAACATATAAAATAAATACACACAGTTTATATACAATTGGAAAATAATAGGTTAGGTTAGGTTAGACGTCAAAGGAAATATATAAAGCGGCACTGCAATTATTTTAGCAATTAGTATATCATGTGAGATAAGAGAGTGAGGCTGTTGCATCATAAGTGAGACTCTGTAATTGTTAATTCAATTATTAATTCGCTCCCCCTTTTAAGCTCACTTCCAGGATATGCATATTGCGGGTCCGGTAAAATTTTGGAAAAACGCCTGCAAAGAGGAGATCCTGGAATTAACCAATTAGACGAAGCTTGTAAGCAACGTAATATTGCATACGCTGGGAATATAGATACCTCCTCGAGACACTCGGCACATAAGATTCTTGCAAAGGAGGCGCGGAAGCGCGTTCATTCATCCGACTCAACTTTGGGTGAAAGGATGGCGGCGAGGATAGTGGCTGTATTCAGGAAGGCTAAGGTTGCAGTGGGAGCTGGAAAGAAGAAGAGAAGAGGTTTCTTACCCTTGATACCTATCGTTGCTGCTTTAGGTGCTGCGGCTGGGGGCATTGCTCAAATAGCCTCAACAATAAATAAGAAAAAGTCTGCGATAGGCAGTTGGCGGAAATCGCTAGGCATAACAAGGCGATGGAGGCAAAAGGAAAGGGGCTACAAAAGGGAGGGAATAAGAAGATAAATAAAGGAGGTATTTTACCAATGGCGTTTCTGATGTCTTCAGGTGCCGCATCTATAATACCCAGGAAATTAAAACAAATAAAAGGAATTAAACGTAATGATTTAAAGAAGAAGTAAAAATCTCTGGAAGAGGGTTATGCATATACTAGAGGAAGTCCTAAGCAACATCGATATCGAAGTGTATGCTAGACATTTAGTAGTTGCTCATTTTAGAGGAGTATATATGATTGACAAACTGCCTTTAAAGCCTTATTCCAAAGAGAGGATTATCGTTAATCTCGACACCTCAGATAACGAGAGAACGCACTGGTTTGCTATAAGGAAAGAAGGTAATGAGGCATTTTAATATGAAAGTTTTGGCGACTTGAAACCGCCTCCCGAGATCGAAAAATATCTGCAAGGTGTTAAAACCTGCTATAATATACAGAGATATCAGAATTTCGATTCAGTCATCTGTGGACACTTGTGCCTGCAATTTCTATTAGTCTAAGCGCTGCTACTTTGACAAGATGAGCTATATAGTTACAGTGAGCGGATCACACTCTATTATTTCGACCTCTCTAAAACCTACTCTAGAGATAGATACTTCAGGCCATTTTGAGGTTGATCCCTTTAATTTTGTAACATTCTACTCAATACCATGCATCGATGAAAGTAATGCTCAATTTCATTAAATTCATAATGGTAAGCCCGAAACTATTGTCATTCCTCATGGAACCTACGAGATCACTGATATCACCGCATTTCTAAAGGATAAACTAGGATTGGATGGTGAAGTCTTCTTCATAAGACCTAATAATAATGCGATGAAAGTTGGAATTAAATGCGCTTATACAATAGGATTCTCTAAATATAAATCTATACGCTCGCTTCTAGGATTTACCGACACTAAAATAACACCTGCTGCAGAAGTGTCTGAATCTGGCGATCTTGTGAATATATTTAAAGTGAGTATCATACGCGTGGGTGCAGTATTGCAAGAGGTTCATTCATTGGCGGTAAAAGTGAACGTTCGTTCTACGAGTTTTTCCCTTCTGTTTTGCCAGGATATCACATCTCTCAAGAGCAATCGAATCCGATATACCTACCAGTCATAGATACAAGCTATATAGATACGATTATTGTTCGAGTAGTTGACCAACACGGCAGGCAATCAACTTCAAAAAGGAAGTTCTAACTGCATGACTCCACATAAGACGCAATGGCAACACATTTCAAAAGGCATCGCAAATACTATAATAGGCTTCGTATAGCACGTTTGAGAAGTACTAGCTCCCCAACCTTCCAAGAGTTAACATATGCTAACAGAAGTTTCCTCAAGAGGTTAGGTTAAATGTGTTATAAAGGATATCCACCGGGGTTCCAGCCTTTGCTGACAAGACCACCAAAAAGGAGGAGCATGTTTTTCTACCATACAAAACATCTGCTTTGGATTTAATGATGAAATTGGAATACCCTGTTAAGCTGAAGAATTGTACGCGCTGCCCAACAGAGCTTATATACACATCGAAGGTGCCCTCACCAAGCCAGATGGATCTCCTACTACTGCGAAGCTCACGAATAATGCCATAGCCTTCATGTTGGATGAAATTCGTCTGGATATGAATGCTACAATTAAGACTGAACGAGGAATCCGGAATTACTACTACTATACGGAATTATATTGCTCTCAATCCGAGCGAGTCGAATCATTTGGTGAGTGCCGGATGGGCTTATCCTAATGAGGAGGTGGATATATTGCACACAGTGAATGGAACTTTCAGTGCTGCAGTCCCTTTATTAGGATTTGCTGATGATCACAAGTAGCTCATACTCAACAGCAAGCTTGAATTGGCTCTCATACGCTCCAGGGATTCTAAAAATTGTTTCCAAGCTTGAGATGGAGAGGAACCTAGCGTGAAGTTGACTACAATCGAATGGAGGGTACTGGTAATTTGCATTTCCGATGCTGAAAGGGTTCAAATTCTAAAAACTGTAAAGGCTGATGGACCTCTACATATCGCATTTCGTTCCATGGATCTTCACATCCAGCCTGCTGTACCACTGACAAGATCCTTTGCTGGGAGTGTAGTAAAAGCATCGAAGCTTGAGAAGCCTCTCTTCGTCATAACGGGAGAACAAACTGCAAGATTGGACGATTATAGCAAGATTATCTAAGATTTTGATCAGAGAAACTTTACTAACTTGAGATTACTCTCAATAGTGAATGCTACCCTTACCCTTATTTGAACTTGGACTTCAGAAACTCCAAGTTTGCTTCACTATGTGACATGTACTACAAATTCCTAAGTTCCTGTTATGATAGAGTTAAATTTACTCTCTTGAAGAGAAGGGATTTTCTTCAGCCGGCGCCTTTATTTGTAATAGGCTGCTCCATCAACCCGAAGAGGTTATAAATCAGCTGTCAACATTACACTCGGGATTCAAGCATCTGCAAATATTCCGGCCCAAACGTCGTTGTATTTCCTGATTCTATATGAGAAAGTGTTCATCCACAAGCCTCTTTCCTATGTGATGCAAACAATTATATAATTGACTGAGTTAGACTATCATCAGTATGTTTGCATGTGGATGTATGGTTATTTGTGAAGAATTGAATTACGATAATTTGTTAAATAATAAATTAATTTTATATACTATAAAACTCTTTTATTGTTCTTGTTATACATATTAAGCACTTTCCTTCTCCATATGCTACTACCTGAAAGAACAGGAACTCCGGACTTGTAGAAATCATTTAAACTATTCAAGTGTCTTTCAATATAAGGTAATAGACATTTTAGATTTACCACAGCAGCAATGCCTCAGGATAGTATATGATCATTTAAATAAGTATTTATGAAATGGATTGTATCGCCAAGGAGTACAATGGTATTGGATACATAGATTACATTATCACAATAATCTACAACACCAACTTTTTTCTTTTTGAAGGTAATGTTCAATCATATGAATGTTTTTGAGATAACGTACCAGTCTGAGTATGTAATATAAATAAATGAATTATCATGAGAGTCCCTAGGCATTAACGGCCGGTGTCGAAACTACAAGATGAATAATCTTCCGGGCTGTTTTGCCATAGGATGTCTACCGCAACGTGTAGAATCCCGATTTCCAGCAGATCACGGCAGAACAGCCCGGAAGATTCTTCATCTTGCAAGTGGATCATTACTTTTACACTATATATATATATATATATATATATATATATATATATATAGATGGAGGGAGTGTCGTAGTGCAGTCTAATGTTCACTCTGCAATGGGGTATCCCGATGTCAAGCATGAGGAGATGATCCATCACTCTCTGGTGGCAGCTGCTATGTATCTTCAACGAATAAGAAGACCGAGTGATCGTCTTTGAGGAGCCGCCTCTTACGTGACCCCCGTCTACCTCTTCTGAACTGTCCTATTCTTCCTCTTCTTTTCCCTTTTCCTTGTAGTCCTGTAACACATATTCGAAATAATTTTAGAACTGGGCTAAAAATATAATCTCATACACCTGAAAGAAAAATGCGTGTATTAGAGAATTCCCATAACAAGTTAAAGCAAACAGAATGTATGATTAAAGAGTGACATACGCAGATTGAGGTTTTGCTCATTTGTGACTGTATATGCGGAGAGTAATCTGGAGTCTTCTAATTTAGCCACTCCTCCACACGCATAGCTTTCTCAACAGGAGCAATACCATCAGGCGCTGAAACGACATCCTTATCCATAGTAAGAGTATCACGCATTGTGACTGGATATTCTACTATATCGACTTCATCTCTATCAGGATCCTGTTCCTATACTGGTACGCATGTCCTAGATATACTCATTCTCAATCTGAAAAAAATACGTTTTAGGTTATACACGCGGAAATAAACGAATATGTAATCATATTAGTGTTTTTATTACTTACTCAAACTTTCTGCATTGATAGACGTCTATCAATGCAGGAACAAACATGCCATGCGATCGAGCTGTGCTAGATTAGTGCACGATACAGAATGTGGGTATCCATTGCATGATTTTGTATCGTATTCGGACAAGTACTTCGCTACAAGCGCAGTATTTTCCTCGGTTTTGTTAGGATGTTCACCTCCAATGGGATTTTCTCTGAAAGAATAAAGGATTTTCATATTAGATTTGGTTTAAAATCAGGCGTAGTACATATGAATGTATTAAGGAAAACTGTTACTTACGAATTCTCTCTTCGATAAACGCACAGTTCATTGTACACGCATCCAAAGTAGACATCCGATCGTGATACTAAAGTTGATTACATAATACTGTATGCATTAAGCCATTGCAAGTGTCTCTATGAAAGTATGCATAATGATGAGAATCCTCCACACGCTCACTCCCGTAATTGTGCTGAGCTGCTGTACAGACGGCTCCAAATGTTTTCCGTTGCAACGGGAGTGGGACAAGCGGGGTGCTTATCGAGAGGTTATTCCAGGTATCTTAGCTTATACCCGCTCTACAAGGAAGGTTAAGAAATGTAACAGGCTAAACAAAATATCATTCCAACATATTCCCAGAATTGGCTGTAAGAATGTAATAACTGTGAAAAGAAAACAGCAATAACATTACAACACAGCGACATAAGTAGTGTACAAACTAATTTTTAAGAATTAGAGGCATCATATAATTGTACAACAAGCAAGTGTTAAAACAAAATGGTTTGGTTTTGTATATATTTACTGCTTTCTCTAGCCATTATTAACTAACACATGTTCCTTATTTTCATAATGTCCTTATGAAGTATGATTTTTCCGTGCACGTTGACAACAATTTAGGCCAGAAATTATTTAATGTTACAATCTAAATTACACTTTTCCCTATTTGGTTGCATGCAAAATCTATTCAGCCGCTAATCTATTCCACAACTCACATTTTTGCTGTCTCTACTATTTACCTATAATAAGTAGGGAAAATGTTGTATTCCACCCAAAAATTAGAAAACGAGATTCACTGGAAATACACTTTTTGAGACCCACTGAATCCAAAGAAAACATTTTTACTTTTCCTACTACGCACTTGCAGTAAGCAGAGGAAATATTGTATTCCACCCAAAAATTCAATAACAATATTCACCGGAAACACACGTTTTGAGCCCCATTGAATTTACTTGCCCTACTACGCACTTAAAGTAAGTAGAGGAATTATTGTATTTCACCCAAAAGTTTAATAACGTGATTAATACTCGGAAAGGAAATACTCGTTTTAAGACTCCCTGAAACCAAACAAAGCGTTTTTACTTTCTCTACTACGTGGTTACAGTAAATAGATCAAGTATTATATTCCACCCAAAAATTGAATGAGATTCACGGGATATACACGTTTTGAGACCCCCTGAATGCAAACAAAGCATTTTTACTTTCTCTACTACGTAGCCACAGGAGGTAGAGAAAGTATTGTATTCCACCCAAAAGCTGAATGAGATTCACCGGATATAACGTTTTGAGACTCCCTGGATCCAAAGAATATATTTTTACCTTCTCTACTACGTAGTTACAGTAAGTAGAGAAAATATTGCATTCCACCCAAAAATTGACTAACGAGATTCAACGGAATTCACGTTTTGAAACCCCTGAATCCAAAGTAAGCATTTTTACTTTCTCTACTACATAGCTACAGTAAGTAGAGAAAGTATTGTGTTCCATCTGAAAATCAAATGTCGTAACTCCACCAGAAATCACGTTTGTGACCCCTGAATGCCATGAACTTATTTTTAGACACTGGTCCAATTGTGTGTGTGTGTGTGTGTGTGTGTCTGTGTGTGTGTGTGTGTCCACGAATAGCATAACTCAAAAGCAAAAGGTTGGTTAAAACCCGAACTTGGTGTTTAAGTTCAACTTCTTCCAAGAATGCGACACTGAGATTTTAAAGAAAATCCTCCACTCCAAACTACCCTTTATATTGTACATTTTTCGAAATCTTTTATTCTTTCAAAAATGACTCCTAAGGATTTTGATTAAAATACATATGTTTAAGCTATTTTAATGATAAATAGAATATATAACTTTTATTTTCTAGGAATAGTCTGTAAATTAGTCTTTATTGTTAATGACTTTTGATAATTAGTAAATCATAAGAGAGAGAGAGAGCGAGAGAGAGAGAGAGACAAAATCTTACCGCACAACTGTAGATCTTGTTAAAGCATAAGATTGATATCAAATAACATTTCTATTTTATGTAAAATAACTTTTATATTTTACCTATTCTGAAAGTTTCTTTGTTATTAGTTTAAATTTTCAAAAACTTAATACTTCCCTCAACAGCAAATAGCTATAGTTTTTCTTTCTTTCTTCCTTTCCTTCTCGTGCTCATACAAAGAGAACAGAATTTCAAAGCTATCACGTCTGTGGCTCACATTGGGAGGTCCTGGGTTGGGTTCCTCTGGCCGACCTTCCTGACCCATAGGTTTTTTCGGGGGGTTTTCCCGAGTCGCCAGGCGAGTGCTGGGAAGGATTCTCACATCCCCGAATTTCCGGACCGCCATTTCATCTACATTCTAATTTCCCTTCATCTTTCATCCGTTGGTCTGGTTCAGGGTTTGAGTTGTCGGCGATGGTGTTTTGGTGCAGTGTGGCAGGGGAAAAGGAAGTTTTTTGTGACTTTCTCCCTCCCTCAGGCTTCGGCTGCTTGTCGGGAGTATCCTAACTTCCTTGAGGAGCGTTGGACACCCCCTGTGCTGGGTAGAGTCCCCGGTCTGCCTGTCCGTCTGACGGGGAGTCTCTATCTGAAAACTTAGGGACCCTGCCATTCCTGGTTCCGGACGCCCGGTGTCCTGTCTCGCCTCATCCTGCCTCCCGGAGACGGCCCCTTGTGGGGCATAGGCACAATATCCACTATGTGGATCAGTGCCGAGTCCCCTCCGTAGCCAACCAATCCAAAACTATCACGTAACGATCAGCTTTGAGGGATTTGGCTATCGCTTTAGCTTAATATGTTCTGGTAATACCTACAACGAATTGTGAAAATAAGTGATGAAGCTTTAAGGGTACTTAACATGACATAGCTGGTAAATAAACTTTGTAAGAAGAGTGAGTAGAGAAAATCATGCGAATGCAACACATCATATTTTAGGGCAAAACTTCCATATGCCTGCGTCTCTGTGAACAACATAAATCCAAGGCGAAAAGTCGTGTAACTACCAAACTTGATATTTAAGTTCAGCCTCTTTCAAAGTTGTGACAAGGATTTTCAAGAAAATTTCCCCATTCTGAACAATCCTTTACATGGAAGAATTTTCGAAATTTATTTTCTTAAAAATGGATCTAACAATTTTAATTAAAATACTCACTGTTTAAAATATTTTTAAAACAAAGGAAATATATATTTTCAACTGACTGACAACAGCCTCTAAAGTCTTCTTCATTCTGAATGACTTTTGTATAATTGGTAAACTCTAAAAGATTGGACAAAGATTTGTTACACAAGAAATGCAAACCCCGTTAAAGCACGCAGTTTCTTATATATATATATATATATATATATATATATATATATATATATATATTATGAGATTAACTAACTTCCAGATATGTTTTTTTATTGGTTTGAATATTTTTTGTAACTGAGAAGTCGTTATTAGTTTTGTTTTTGTCGCGGTCACACAAACAGCGTGGAATTACAAAGCAACACGTAGTGACATGCTTTTTGAAAATGTGACTATCGCTTTATCTACATATACTACAACGAAACGTGTAAATGTGAATTTTTATTTTCGTATTTAATTAAAGTCCTTTAACCGGGTATGCTAATGCGGACGATGAATGAACGAAATGGTTAAAACGATGCTTAAATGGGCCCGAGATCCCTAGGAATTGGAATCTAACATTCCTCTTCTCAGGATAAGAGGAAACCCTGGAAAAAAAAACCTTACCCAGGTATTTTGCTTTAACCGAGATTCGAACTCGAGACCTCTTGAATGAGAGGCAGACCCCCGCACCACACAGATGAGCTAACTGTGATTTGCAAGTTTATCTGAATTATAAAAAGTAGACAGAATAATGAGATTTAGAAAAAGGAATTTATAGAATGGTGAAAAGAGAAAGTTGTGTGAATGCAACACATTCGTTTGTTCATTTTAAAATAATAATTTAATCTATATTTAAATATAATTCTTCCTAATCATAATTCTTGTGGTAATGCAAAGAGCTTGAAGTTTCAAAGACACCACATAAAAATCTGACTTTCGTTTGAGCTACTGCATTCTTCTTATACTTACAATGAATTTTGTAATTGCAGTTTCATCTCAATTAACAAAAAGACTCTTTCACTCAAGCCGTGTGTAGGACAAGGTTGGAAAGATAGATTTAGATTGAAAAATTCGATGTCATAGCCGAGATTTGAACTACAGATCATCCAGTTTACGTCTAGGTGGCGCCGCAGTAACGCGCGCGACTTGCATTTGAGAGATCCCTAGTTCGCTTCACGGCTACCGCCCAATCTGACCCACGGGTTTTTTTTCGAGAGTTTTCCCAGGTCGTCAGGCGAATGCTGATATGATTTCTCTCAGCCCCCGAATATCGTTCCATTCCTCATTTCATTCATCCTTAACCTCGTTAGTTCTGTTTCAGGATTCGAATTGTCGGCGGTGGTATTCCGGTGCAGCGTGGCACAGAAAAAGGATTCTCTCTGTGGAACCTTAATCGTCTCTCGGTCTTCGGCTGGTTGCCAGGGAATAAGTACCGCTTCTTGGGAGACGTTGGACCCTGTGTTTGGGGTGGGGTTCCCGGTTTGCCTGCCCAACTGTCAGGGTGTCTCAATCTGGAAATTTTTCATTGCTGTGCCGTCACTCCTGGTTCCGGCCGCTCGGTGTCTCTTACCTCGTTCCTCCCTCCCGGGAGCGCACCCTCGAGGGTCACAAGCGCAATATCCTCATTCACTGGATCGAGTTCGAGTCCCCTCCGTTACACATTCCATTCCATTCTAGACCAGAGAAGAGAAGCATTTTAAGAATTCAGAACGTGAATCGCAATACAAAGCCTTTTTTGGGGGGATGGGGCATCTTCAAATCTGTAACTTGAAAGCAATTTAGTTTTCAGAATAGAGTGCTTTCAAATGAACCAATTGCAACAAAAACACATCACCCTATCTGCATTAACACTTCGGGTCACTATTTTGAAAATTTAGCTTATATGATCCTAACCGAATAAAACACCTATATAGAAACTGCACATTTTGCGCTAAACGTTGTTTCCTCGTATCTATTAACATTTTCTCCTTTTGCATACAATACCTAAATAGGTGTTTTTACTCTACGTCCACTATACGACTGGCATGGTTTTTCTTTCTTTCTTTCTCTTGTTGGCTTGTATGTAAGGGGAATTATGTTTCAAATAAAACAATCTTTATTCGTTTTTCAGTAATAAATGCAAAATATATCTCATTTTGAAAAAAAAATTAATATTGTACTTATTTGTTCCCAAATTGATTCAACAGTTTGACATTAATATTACTTTGTCTGCCATATTTTTAAAACATTACTTGAATATTATCAGAACTGAATGTGACAACTGTATGGAACTACACACTTAGCGCTAAACGTGATCAATATCTATGACAATTAAAAAGCAAAACGAACTTATATTCAAGGTAATAAATACCCTCGGAGCACCCGTAGAACATTCTATTGGAGATAATTATGAAACTATTATTATTAATATTATTATTTATTACTAGCAACAAACGTTAAAAACAAGATATACATTATGCGAACCTTGTTTCTCAGGAAAGTTACTGAATCTTAAACTTGTGTAGCACCCGCATAAAGAGTGCAATATTTGCTTTTTAAACAGCATATTATGCAATGAATATGTTAATTGTTTTCGCTTGAATAGTTCAAGTAAACAGAAAAGTACTTGGTTTCGTGTTCTGTCCTCTTAGAGTCAGGTCGCTGAATGCATACACGGAAGTAAATGTGACCTTTGAGACGATACCGGCACGCTGGCTATAGCCAGGCATGACTAGTCGAGAAGAAATTTCTTCCCCGTCTTCCTCTACACCCCTTGGCCCATCGGAAAACATTTGAAGCCCACTGTACGTGTAGCGTTAATACTAGACATTCCAAATGTGGCTGAATAATTGCGTATCAACGGTAAATGTTTGCGATGAGGATGATTGCTACTTATATATAGCGCGTCTTTATCCATTAAGGACGTCACACCACGATGGTGGATTAGGGGTATCTTGCAGGTTTGAACATGTTATTACCACGCCACCAGACAGGCGCCGAATACCGGTACTCGATTACAAAGGCGAAGAGTTGTTGTACAGTTCTATGTTGAAAATGCCATCTAGTGGGGGGGGGACAGAAACAATTTTTTGCACAAGCTGATCGAAACAATCCTTTCTCTGGGTGATTTTGAGAAGAATGGACCAATGCCTTGAGTATGCTGGAAAAATATTCCACTTCGGGAGGAGGGAAAAGCGGCATTTTATAGAATCAAATTAGCCTATTGTGTAAAAATAAATACAATTAGCATTTACTGTTCTCTGATGAAGCAGCGCTTGTCCCCCCATAACCTAAGCCCAATTCTACCTTTGAGAGGTGAGTTTCTCTGGAAATGTATCTACTCCGATAGGTTTTAGTTCTGCTAAAATATTTTCTGCTAAGCCTAGACCAAACCTAACATGAATTTCAAGAAATCCCAAAAATATTTACAGTATTTTACTATCAAATTCTCTTCCTCTGAGTTTTTCAGGAATTATTTGGGGATTCATCTACTTGCATAGATAAATATTCTACATTACTGACCTCATCTTTGATATGTTTTTGACCGACAGGAAGCATCGTAAGTAAAATTCATTCGGAATAGTTTTACATGAAAACTCGAAATAAAGCAAAACTAAACGCATCTAATTCCATGTTCACCGTTACACTGGAAGTTAAGGATTCGCCTGTTTAATTTGTTTCTTTGTATTTCTGCACCTGAACGGACTAACAGGAAGTGAGACAAGGAACGGTTGTAAACCCATACCCTAGAAGTGAGAGATCCGAGCGTATTCTCGGTCTCTTCTGCCTCTTCACTGATGGGCTCTTCTCTCTGTAGTCGCGCTGCGCTTTTGCAGTTTTATATCTCCGTCGTAGAATGTAACTACAAGCAAAATAGCAGAGACCCCATTTTAAAGCATTAGCATCTCCGTCACAGAACGCAGTGTCTCACCAAGTGGCGAATTTCACTCTTTTGTGCAAATGCAGTGTTGCAGAGTGATGGATTTCAGTTTTCTTCAATTACATTTATCTTTAAAGGAAACAAAAGCTGTTTACTTCAAGACATCATAAACACAGAAGTTGAATAATCGGTGGTAATAATAATAACAATATGTACGAGATAGAGTTAGAGTAACATCACGTGCCCTTGTGCCCTAATAGGCTGGCTGCCACTGGTGGCGGTTGGTAGGATTGTAGACAGTCTCCCGAAGGGGTGGATGTTTTTACGCAATGTGGCTAGATAACTAAGGTGAGCCACTCCGGGGTGGGAGCTGCCATTGGCTGCCCGCCTGTGACGTAAGTGAGAGTGAAGACGAACGCACGGAATACATACACAGCGCAGTGAACACACTAAATTCCTCCCAATTAACTCCCAATTGTTTATTATTAGCACTTCTTCCAGTTTCTTTTTAAAAGGTATACTATTTCAGAGCATTCTACAAACATTGTGGGCTAACCATAAAGCAAAACAAATGGAAACTGCATTACATTAATAATATATTTACGTATAAACAAAACTACTGGAACACATGTAGTACTTCAACGTAAACTGTAGGCGCTACAAGAGATTCAAACATATATTACTTTAGTACTAGAGGAAAATTTACAACTACTCTAAAGGAATCGCTAAATGGATATGCTGGTGTATTTTTTTAACGTAAGAAATGAAAACAATAATTCCAGAATACATTATTCTGTTACAGGATGTAAAAATGAAAAAGACATATCTACAACATTCCACTTGTACTTGGACCTTCTCTAAGTGCATATCCATGCCAATTGGGAATGAACTGCTACGGAACGGCATCTGGGAGCAGAATTTTCTTAACCGGCAAACCTAAAAGTTCACTCTTCAAACCCCGTTTATAGTCACTAGGAAGAAAGTGCACTGAACATACACGTGAATTATCAGCGTTAATTTTGTCAGTACGCTTACAGCGAGACACCCACACGCGCTTTAATTGCTAATTTTTTTGGAAATGTGTGATAATTCACACCAACCGTTTTAAAACCCTAATTACGGTATTGTGCTACAGCACAATACATTCTACTCTTAACGTTCTCACTCATTGCACATCGACTTAAACACTTCACCAAAGCAGAGAAAACTGAATCTATACTCAAGATTCTAGTTTAAATATGTGTGTGCAACTTATTTGTTGAAGTGGGGGGGTATATGACTGAGTGATAAGGAACAATGTACTTTCGTGCATCTGTTGTTAAGTTGTGAAGTTTCCGCCAACATAGCGAGATAAAGTAGGATAATTTAGGATAATTTACCAAAACAGCTTAAATATATTATACTTTCAAAATAAAGCCAGAAGCATATATTCCCTTCCGATATATGAGTACATCTTGATTTATTGCACTTGTACGTGACTTTTAAAGCGAAGAGAAGCTCAGATTAATATCTGTTGCGTTTTACGCAGTTGAGCGGCATAATTATTTCAAAGGAAATGCTGTTTGCTCTTACAGCCAAAGTTTAACAACCTTTTTTCGTTCACTGTGGTTCTGTAAAGAATTATATACCTGGAAAAGCTTGCCATTTTCAGGGAAGAATACCTTTGGCCCGCATTACACCTGTTTTCATGTTATGAGTCGGCCTACCTGCCAAAAGTTCTTTATATTCCTCAGGAATGCGTATTAAACATTAATTATTGTGAGCAGAAGCTATTTGAAGACCAAGAATCATATAAGCATGATCCGGATTCTGATGACATGCCATCTTTTAATTCTTGCAATAAAGGTATTGCTTAAGTGTACATAAATCCTTATCATGGGTCCCATATTAAGAAAGAAAAAAAACTATATATATTAGGTCATTTTGGTAGTTTCAAGTGTTCTATTTTGGATAATCTTTTTTTCGATATTACATCATTAATTTGTAATTTCTCTGTCCTTTGCCGCTTTATTTGGTAATTTTCTTGCATAAGTATAGAGTATATAAAGATTATTGCTTGGTCTGGAAACAGTTGCTTGTGGGTGGAGAGATGATTATAGTCAGGGAAACAACTACTGTTATAAATTCATGTCCAAAATTAGGGATGAGGAGGTCAGTTTTCCCCTTCTTGCTTAATAAGTGCGTATTGCTCTTATTTATGTATGCCATGGACTGTGAAATCCTCTTCATTTTCAATAAACATTGCATATTCTGAGTTCTCAAAAGAGTTAATGCTACACTTTTGTAAGACCTGTTTAAAAACACAATAAGTTAGAAAATTAATTAAAAATATATTTGTTCTATGTTCTTGTTTGGAGAATCTGAAAAGCAAAGAAAATAATGTTCTTACTTGTTTGAAGAATCTGAAAAGGAAAGTAAGAACATTTTCTTTTCTTTTCAGATTCTTTGAAAAAAGAACATTTTCACTGCTCTTTTACTTATTTTGTCTTCTTGTATAGGAGTTATATCAATATATAAATTAATTTATAACTTTCTGTACACTAATTTTAGTAAATCAAATAAATCTCATTTTAGATAATTTTTTGTAATTACAAAGTCATTTGAAAACAAATGTAGTCATTTAAAAAAAAATTGTCATCAAAATCCGCGCCCTGCTTATAAAACACTGCTCTGACCTTATTTCTTCTCATGTATTTACGTTCATCTGCCCTGTATTTGCTCACATAATATTGATTTGTTTCGTAAAGCCTCTCCTGCCAGTTTGGCGTGAAATGTGTCCATGTTTTATACAAAATAACGAAAACTAAGATACGAGTAAGTTATTGCACTTTCCTTGCATAAATACTAAATAATATAGGCACCTAATTACAATTGGCAAGTTCCTTAGATCTACCTCCTTTTAAAAAGATCAGTGTAATATGTTTCAATGATCGCCAGTGCAATACACTAATACACCTCCTTTTAACAACACCCACTTTCCCGTGGGTGAAAGCATTACATTTGTGTGCTTTTAAGGGTATTGGTTGCGAGCGTATACTAAAGCATACAGGAAAGGTTGTTCTAAAATTAATATCTCCAAAATATTAAGGCTAGACGCATCCTTGTTCTTACTCTTTCAAGTAGAAAGGATCAAATGGGAACTATGTACAATTAATTATTCATTAATTAAAAAATTAAAACAACTTTATACTTGAAATAATTAAGAAACTAGGTTTATATAAGCACATTCTCAGCCTAAATATCCAAATTCTGAACACATCATTCGAATGTGCACTACTCTGTAAATTCGGTTTATTTGAAAATTGGAGGATATTTGCAAGACTTGCTGTGCAGATAACTGTTTTTCAGCATGTGTCGATTATATATTTCAAGTAGTCGAATGTTATGTGAATTTAATTCATTTTTTGGAGTTACTCTCTTCTGCCAAAATAGTTATATTAATAAAATTCTTTTTAAAAAAAATATTTTAAATATGCATGTCGATTATTCATGCTTTTACCTAGACGCGAAAAAAAAATATCGGAAAAAATGCACATATATAAAATTTTCAGCTATCATGACTTTTAAAACTGCTATGTTTAAGTCATATTACATAATAGCATGATCAACATACAGTTTCTCTCATTAAGCTGCGTTTTTCACAATCCATAAACAAACAATACAATTTAATTTCGAATCAAAGTTTAAGACCCGATAGCGTATAACGTTGAATTTTATATAGCGTATAACGTATTTTATTTTCGTTGCTAAAATTGGCGGAATAATGTGTTATTGCTTTTCTTTAACATAATATAATTAAAGTCAAGCAATAGCATAAACTAAGAAAATGGTTTTAAAGCTTGCTACTTAGAGCTTCTGAAAAACTTTAATATAACAAATATCTGCTTTATATCTACATATCTCTCTTTCTTTGAATAACATATATGTTGTAAGTCATCCCTCAAGACCAAATTTCATATATCGACAGCTTTTTAGTGAATATTTCAAGGAGAAATGAAATTGGCGCCAGTTGGTTATTTAGCTGTAAAAAGACAGGTTTGTGTTTATTATTTCCAAGACTAAGTCTAGTTATAGATGCGATGATGATGATGATATGCGGTTTAAGGGCGCTAAACTGCTTTGGTCATCAGCGAGTTATAGATGCGATTTTGTTTCAAGTAGTATAGGGTCGAAACAGATCGTATAACGAGAATATTATACGAACTTTCATGCCGAAAAGTACGGTGCAGAATACTGGCTAGCTAAAACTTCACTCTCGATGACGTCATGCAGCAGGCGGACCGAAAGCAGTACAAGCGAAAACGGTGCGGGAAGAGACCCCCCTGGTTTTTACGTTCGATAACAGCTACCTGGCAAAGGGAGCCCTGATTGTGATCTGTCATGATGAGGCTGACCATCGTCTAGTAGGAATAAGGCCGCAACACTGGGCGTATAACGTCACGATAGGAGGTTATCATCCAACTCAGCCCATGTACACTAATCCCGGCGCATTATTTTCCATTCCTGGCGGCTCGAATTGAAAAGTTAGTTTTAGGGATGGGGGGGGGGAGCTCAAGTTCAATCAAAAGGAGAACTTGCCATGCCATTTAATTTGAACTAAATTGTAATTCGCAGTGCAACGTATATGATTTTATTAAATGCTAGTTTGTTTCTGGGGCGTTAATAAGCATTAAAACATGCCTATGTAAAACGCGCCTGTTCCTGTGCTTATTTTGTGATCGAAACCTTTAAAAACTTTCCCTTTATAACCAAAAAAGGCAATGAAATCGGCTGACAAACAGACGGCTCCAAATGTTTTCCGTTCCACCGGTAGCGGGGCAAGCGGGGTGTCTTATCGAGAGGCTATGCCAGGTATCTTAGCTCATACCTGCTCTACAAGGAAGGTTAAGGGATGTAACACGCTAAAGAAAATAGCATTCCAACACATTTCCCTTAGACTTGGCTGTAAGAATGTAATAACTGTGAAAAGAACAGCAATAACATTACAACACAGCGACAAGCAGTATACAAACTAATTTTTAGGAATTAGAGGCATCATATAATTGTATAACAAGCAAGTGTTAAAACAAAATGGTTTGGTTTTCAATATTTACTGCTTTCTCTACCCATTATTAACTAACATATTTTCCTTATTTTCATAATGTCCTTATGCAGCATAGTTTTTCCGTGCATTGTGACAACGATTTAGGCCAGAAATTGCATAAAGTTACAGTCTAAGTTACACTTTTCCCAATTTGGTTGCATGCAAGATGCCATAACGACAAACAGCCGCTTATCTATTCCACAACTCATCTTTTTACTTTCTCTACTATTTACCTATAATAAGTAGGGAAAGCGTTGTATTCCACCCAAAAATTAAAAAACGAGATTCATCGGAAATACACTTACTGAGACCGTTTGAAGCCAAACAAAGCATTTATACTTTTCCTACTACGCACTTACAGTAAGCGGAGGAAGTATTGTATTCCACCCAAAAATTCAATAACAAGATTCACCGGAAATACGCGTATTGAGCCCCATTAAATCCAAAGAAAGCATTTTTACTTTCCCTACTACCCACTTACAGTAAGTAGAGGCATTATTGTATTCCACCCAAAAATTTAATAACGGGATTTACCGCAAATGCACGCTTTGAGACTCCCTGAATCCAAAGAAAGCATTTTGACTTTCTCTACTACGTAGTTACAGAGGTAGAGAAAGAATTGTATTTCATCCAAAAATTCAATAAAGAGACTCACCGGAAATACACGTTTTGAGACACCCTGAATCCAAACAAGGCATGTTTACTTTCTCTACTACGTAGCTACAGTAAGTAGACCAAGTATATTATTCCACCCAAAATTGAATAACGAGATTAATACTCGGAACGGAAATACTGATTTTCAGACTCCCTGAAACCAAACAAAGCGTTTTTACTTTTTCTACTACGTAGTTAACAGCAAGTAGAGCAAGTATTGTGTTCCACCAAACAATTGAATGAGATTCAGTGGATATACACGTTTTGACACCCCCTGAATGCAAACAAATCATTTTTACTTTCTCTACTACGTAGCTACAGGAGGTAGAGAAAGTATTGTACTCCACCCAAAAGCTGAATAACGAGATTCACCGGATATACACGTTTTGAGAATCCCTGGATCCAAAGAAAACATTTTTACTTTCTCTACTACGTAGTTACAGTAAGTAGAGCAAGTATTATATTCCACCCAAAACTTGAATAACGAGATTCAACAGAAATACACGTTTTGAGACTCCCTGAATCCAAAGAAAGTATTTTTACTTTCTCTACTAAGTAGTTACAGTAAGTAGGGAAAGTATTGTGTTCCAATAAAAAATTGAATAACGATATTCAACGGAAATACTCGTTTTGAGACCCCTGAATTCAAAGAACGTATTTTTACTTTCTCTACTACATAGCTACAGTAAGTAGAGAAAGCATTGTGTTCCATCTGAAAATTCAATGTCGTAATTTCACCAGAAATCACGTTTGTGACCCTTGAATCCAATGAATTTATTTTTAGAAAATGGTCCAAGTGTGTTGTGTGTGTATGTATCCACGTATAGCATAACTCAAAAGGAGAAGGTTGGTTAAAAACCAAACTTGGTGTTTAAGTTCAACTTCTTCCAAGAATGCGACACTGAGATTTTAAAGAAAATACTTCACTCCAAACTACCCTTTACCCTTTTTTATTCTTTCAAAAATGACTAAGAATTTAGATTAAAATACATACGTTTAAGCTATTTTCATGATAAGCAGAATGTATACCTTTTATTTTCTAGGTATAGTCTGCAAAGTAGTCTTTATTGCCAGTGAGTTTTGATAATTAGTAAATCGTAAGATAGGGACAAAATCTTATCGCACAACTGTAGATCTTGTTAAAGCACAACATTTATATCAAATAACATTTCTATTTTATGTCAAATAACTTTTATACATTACCTATTCTGAAATTTTTTTTGTTATTAGTTTGAATTTTCAAATACTTTATACTTGTCTCAACTGCAAACAGCTATTTTCTTTCTTTCTTTCTTTCTTTCTTTCTTTCTTTCTTTCTTTCTTTCTTTCTTTCTTTCTTTCTTTCTTTCTTTCTTTCTTTCTCGTGTTCATACAAAGAGAACAGAATTTCAAAGCTATCACGTCTGTGGCTCGCGTTCGGGAGGTCGTGAGTTGGATTCCTCTGGCCGACCTTCCTGATCCATAGGTTTTTTTCGGGCGTTTTCCCGGGTCGCCAGGCGAGTGCTGGAAAGGATTCTCACATCCCCGAATTTCCGAACCACCATTTCATCTCCATTCTAATTTCACTACATCTTTCATTCGTTGGTCTCTTTCAGAGTTGGAAGTGTCGACGATGGTGTTTCGGTGCAGTGTGGCAGGAGAAAAGGATGTTTTTGTGACTTTCTCCGTCCCTCAGCTTTCGGGTGCTTGTCGGGAGTATCCTAACTTCCTTGAGGAGCATTGGGCACCCTCTGTGCTCGGTGGGGTCCCCGGTCTGCCTGTTCGTCTGACGAGGAGTCTCTATCTGAAAACTTAGGGACCCTGCCATTCCTGTGCCGTTTTTCCTGGTTCCGGACGTCCGGTGTCTTGTCTCGCCTCATCCTTTCTCCCAGAGACGCCCCCTTGTGTGGCGTAGGCATAATATCTACTATGTGGATCGTGCCGAGTCCCTTCCGTAGCCAACCAATCCAAAGCTATCACGTAGCAATCAGCTTTGAGGGATTTGGCTATCGCTTTAGCTTAATATGTTCTGGTTATACCTACAACGAATTGTGAAAATAAGTGATGAAGGTTTATCGGTATTAACATGACATGGATGCAAAATAAGCTTTGTAAGAAGAGTGAGTAGAGAAAGTCATGTGAATGCAACACATATTTTAGGTCAAAAACTCCATATGCCTGCGTCTCTGTGAACAACATAAATCCAAAGTGAAAAGTCGGTTAAATACCAAACTTGGTATTTAGGTTCAGCATCTTTCAAAGATGTGACAAGAATTTTCAAAAAAATCTCCCCATCCTGAATAACCTCTTACATGGAAAAAGTTTAGAAATTAATTTTCTTAAAAATGGCTGTAATGATTTTGATTAAAATACTCACTGTTTAAAGTATTTTCATGACAAAGGAAATATATATTTTGAACTGACTAGAACAGCAGCTAAAGTCTTCTTCATTCTGAATGACTTTTGTATAATTGGTAAACTCTAAAAGATTGGACAAAGTTTTGCTACACAAGAAATGCAGACCCGTTAAATCACGCAGTTTGTTATATATATTTTATGAGATTAACTAATTCCCAGATATTTTTTGTTATTGGTTGAATATTTTTTGTAACCGAGATGTCGCTATTCGTTTTTTTTTTGTCGTGGTCATATAAACAGCATGGAATTTCAAAGCATCACGTAGTGACATGCGTTTTGAAAATGCGACTCTCGCTTTATCTACGTATACTACAAGGAAACGTGTAAATGTGAACTTTTTCTTTTGGTACTTAATTAAAATCCTTTAACCAGGTAGGCCATTTCGGACGGTGAATGAACGAAATAGTTAAAATGATGCTCAAATGAGCCCGAGGTCCCTAGAAATTAGAATCTAACATTCCACTTCTCAGGATAAGAGGAAACCATGGAAAAAGATTTACCAGGTATTTAACTTCAACCGAGATTCTAACTCGGGACCTCTTGAATGTGAGGCAGACCCTCACACTACACAGATGAGCTAAATGTGATTTGCAAGTTTATCTGGATTATAAAAAGTAGACAGAAAAATGAGATTTAGAAAAAAGAATTTGTAGAATGGTGAAGAGAGAAAGTTATGTGAATGCAACACATTCGTTTGTTCATTTTAAAATAATAATTTAATCTATATTTAAATATAATTCTTCCTAATCATAATTCTCGTGGTAATGCAAAGAGCGTGGAGTTTCAAAGACACCACATAAAAATCTGACTTTCGTTTGAGCTACTGCATTCTTCTTATACTTACAATGAATTTTGTAATTGCAGTTTCATCTCAATTAACAAAAAGACTCTTTCACTCAAGCCGTGTGTAGGGCAAGGTTGGAAAGATAGATTTAGATTGAAAAATTCGATGTCATAGCCGAGATTTGAACTACAGATCTTCCAGTTTACGTTTAGGTGGCGCCGCAGTAACGCGCGCGACTTGCATTTGAGGGATCCCTAGTTCGCTTCACGGCTACCGCCCAATCTGACCCACGGTTTTTTTTTCGAGAGTTTTCCCAGGTCGTCAGGCGAATGCTGATATGATTTCTCTCAGCCCCCGAATATCGTTCCATTCCTCATTTCATTCATCCTTAACCCCGTTAGTTCTGTTTCAGGATTCGAATTGTCGGCGGTGGTATTCCGGTGCAGTGTGGCACAGAAAAAGGATTCTCTCTGTGGAACCTTAATCGTCTCTCGGTCTTCGGCTGGTTGCCAGGGAATAAGGACCGCTTCTTGGGAGACGTTGGACCGTGTGTTTGGGGTGGGGTTCCTGGTTTGCCTGCCCAACTGTCAGGGTGTCTCAATTTGGAAATTTTAAGAAATTTTTCATTGCTGTGCCATCACTCCTGGTTCCTGCCGCTCGGTGTCTCTTACCTCGTTCCTCCCTCCCGGGAGCGCACCCTCGAGGGTCACAAGCGCAATATCTTCATTCACTGGATCGAGTTCGACTCCCCTCCGTTACACATTCCATTCCATTCTAGACCAGAGAAGAGAAGCATTTTAAGAATTCAGAACGTGAATCGCAATACAAAGCCTTTTTTGGTGGGATGGGGCATCTTCAAATCTGTAACTTGAAAGCAATTTAGTTTTCAGAATAGAGTGCTTTCAAATGAACCAATTGCAACAAAAACACATCACCCTATCTGCACTAACACTTCGGGTCACTATTTTGAAAATTTAGCTTATATGATCCTAACCGAATAAAACACCTATATAGAAACTGCATATTTTGCGCTAAACGTTGTTTCCTCGTATCTATTAACATTTTCTCCTTTTGCATACAATACCTAAATAGGTGTTTTTACCCTACGTCCACTATACGACTGGCATGGTTTTTCTTTCTTTCTCTTGTTGGCGTGTATGTAAGGGAAATTATGTTTCAAATAAAGCAATCTTTATTCGTTTTTCAGTAACAAATGCAAAATATATCTCATTTTGAAAAAAAAATTAATATTGTACTTATTTGTTCCCAAACTGCTTCAACAGTTTGACATTAATATTACTTTGTCTGCCATATTTTTAAAACATTACTTGAATATTATCAGAACTGAATGTGACAACTGTATGGAACTACACACTTAGCGCTAAACGTGATCGATATCTATGACAATTAAAAAGCAAAACGAACTTATATTCAAGGTAATAAATACCCTCGGAGCACCCGTAGAACATTCTATTGGTGATAATTATGAAACTATTATTATTAATATTATTATTTATTACTAGCAACAAACGTTAAAAACAAGATATACATTATGCGAACCTTGTTTCTCAGGAAAGTTACTGAATCTTAAACTTGTGTAGCACCCGCATAAAGAGTGCAATATTTGCTTTTTAAACAGCATATTATGCAATGAATATGTTAATTGTTTTCGCTTGAATAGTTCAAGTAAACAGAAAAGTACTTGGTTTCGTGTTCTGTCCTCTTAGAGTCAGGTCGCTGAATGCATACACGGAAGTAAATGTGACCTTTGAGTCGATACCGGCACGCTGGCTATAGCCAGGCATGACTAGTCGAGAAGAAGTTTCTTGCCTCTCTTCCTCTACACCCCTTGGCCCATCGGAAAGCATTTGAAGCCCACTGTATGCAAATACATAATAATAAGGAAAATTTATGTAGTTTCCAAAGCATTATCCTATCGAAAGTTTTAAATAGCAATTCATGTCAAAGAGTTTCAATATCACCATGCAAATTATTTTAAACTGAATGATATATCTGTTTTTTTATAGTGTGCTCCCCTTACAGCCTCACTTGGAGGAATTGCTAAAATGCCAGATGGTTTTTTCTCTATGTGGAGGGAAAAAGTATGTTAACGTATTAGTTTTATAGCAACTTATACAGGAAACATTTAAAAAAAAAAAAGAAAATCAGCTATTTATCCAAAATTAATTACACAAGTTTTTGTTATAGTTTTATTACATGTCACAATCTTCTGCATAACGAAGGTTTGTATAGGTCAGAGAAAACACAACTTAGGCAACTATTGCAGACCAGAGATGAATTCCCCAGTGTTACTAAAATAGAAAACATGATAAGAGAAAAGTGATTGTTTTTAAAGGTGTAATTATATAATTAGGCATATTTCGATTACAGTGATAATAATATTTTCTTTATTTGAAAAAGAAATCCACAACAACTTACATTTGTGGACTGCCACGGTGGACAAAGTATGTTACTCTATAGAGAATGAATTTGTTTCTAAACAAACTAAGAAATTTTGTGAACATATTTAAATCATTTGAGGAAGAAAGCTCTGCATAATGTACACATTTATGTATAAAATAATATATTTTAGATTTTAAAAGAGAATATCTGGATATAAATTTTAATCGAAATGTTCCAACTTACCAACAATTATTTATTTATTAGTCTGGTTCAGAAAGTAGCTTGCCTAGTGACACAGAATAACCATAAATTTAGTGATTTTAAAAAAAACAGTTGTAAGTAACTATTACAACAAATATGTTACCATAAATTATAACAGTTATATAAAAATAAGCCATGAGAAAAAAATTGTAACAATAGTTACCAAAAATGTGCAACAAGAATAAAAGTTATAACAATAAAAAGAGAATAATTTGAAAATATAAACTGCTTTCTAAACAGTAATAGATATTACATGCTGTTTAAACCGTACACATGATTCCAAAAAGTAGCCACAGAAAATGTATAATATTCTGTGTAATTGCATCTTGAATACTTTTAATCATTTTATATTTGCTTCCATTTCACAAATATATTTGTGATTGTTCCTCAGGATTCAAAAAACGGGTCTACTGCTGCTGGTTTTTGAGCTTGTTATTACTAGTATTATTATTATTATTTTTTTTTATTAATTCAGAAACTTGATTTACTCATAAGAAATAGAAAGAAGAAAAATACCCAAATATTCTTAAGGCTTTTCAATTAGTTAATGAATATAAAGAAACCGTCTATTGATTTTTCAATCTATCTTTGTTTTTCATATTCTTATAAGACACTCATGCATGAAGTAGTTGTGGATACTTGACTTGTTCAGTACAATGTGTGTAATACTGATATAAATACAAAATTATTAGATACACTTCACTTAACATAATGTGCAATTTGACCACAGTAATATATATTGATGATTCAAAATGCTTGGAAGATAATTCACTAGGTACTGCTTTCCATGTTGAAAATCGCATTCAAAAACATTCAAGCTACTGTCTTCTACATCTGTATTTAATGCTGAAATATTCGTTATTAAACAAGTTACTCCTTATGCCACTCAGAATTTTCTAATGAATTTAGTAATTTTAACACATTGTCTTTTGTCTTTAGAATCACTAAAATCAGTTCATTACAATTGTAATTGGCGCTTACTGAATTTAAAGTTAAATATTTAAAAACATAATGTTACACAATATATGTCAAATTCTTTTGCATTCCTGTATATAAGAACATTAAACACAATGAAATGGTAGATAAATAAAGCAAAATTCGGCAGAGAAAAAGGAGATTTCTTTGAATATTTTGCCACATACCTATATTTTAAGATATTGAAAAAAATTAGTAGTTGATAAATGGCAAGAAAATGGGATAATCTAAATGCTACAATATTCAGAAGATTGTACACAGTATTCCTAGTTCTATTATGTAAGTCTTCCTTGAAAGGTAACAGTCATTGTTCTTAGGATCAGATTAGGGCAAATATCCATACCTGAACACTTACACAGAATTAAAATTAAAGATGATTCCTGTTGTGATTGTGGAGAGCATGGTTCAGTAGAGTATTTGTTTTTTAACTGTCCTTACATGAAAATTTAGCACTATTCTGACTCAATTACAAACAATTTGAAACCCACATAACTATGCAATCTTCGCTAAGCAATCGATCTCCAAAGGTTTGTAATTTATTGTTTAGATTCTTTCAAATGTAAAATGAAAATTGAATGTACTATATTTAATACATTCATTTATTTATTTTGTGCTAAGAAATTTACAATATATAGGGTTGTCTACTGAATCTTTGGCCCTGGCTACTCATTTGGTAGACATCCACTCCACATACAAAAATGATTATACTATTACAAATCTATACATTTTCTTCTTCTCTCTTCATTCTCCATTTCCACTTCTTTGCAACTCTAAATAAACACCACCCCACACTCCTGCTACCCTTTTATGAATATTTTGTTCAGTATTGTTCTTTTGAATTTATACTTAATGAATTCATTTCTCCAGTTTTCAGTTTCCTTACAATCATACACTATATGTTCCAAGTTTTCTTTCCCTCCACATTGTGGACATTCCCCTTGAGTAAAGCCTTCTCTTTCTCTTTTTAACTTCTGCACACCTGTTTTCACCCAAACTCTCTTTTCTCCTTATTAGCTTTGACAATAAACTTTTCCCTTTCCCAAACATATTTCATCTTAACATAAAATTCCAGTGGTCCTACCAGCTAAATTACTAAACAATTTTTGCATTCTTATACCTTTGAAACATCTTACTGCTTCTTACTAAAATGCCCCAACCTTTGTTTCTGTTTTCCTCCATATACGAGGGCAGATTAATAAGGCAGCAACTTTTGGAAAAAAAATAACAATTTTTCCAACAAAATCAATTTTATTTCTAAACATAATCTCCTTTCAATTCAATACGTGTTGCCCAACGGTTCTCCAATTTTTTTAACCCTTCCAAAAAATATGATTTTTCGATGTCTGCAAAATATGAGTTTGTTTCTGCCATGATGTGTTCACTGCACGTAAATTCCTTCCAGCAAGCTAATTTTTCAGGTTTGTGAAGAGAAAGAAGTTGCTCGGAGCCAAATCTGGAGGATATGGTGGATGAGGTAGCAGTTCGTAGCTCAATTCCACAAATTTTGCGATGGCAATGGCTAACTTGTGTGCGGGTGCATTATGCTGGTGAAAGAGAACATTTCTCATACCCCAAAGTGTTATACACTCGTTCACCCGAGATGTTTACGGTCTTGGCTATCTCGCGGATTTTCACTCGGCGGTCCTCCAACACAATATCGTGAACTTTGTTCACCATTTCTTCTGTTGTGACCTCAACCGGCCGTCCTGTGCGCAGGGCATCTCTTGTGCTCGAACGGCCACATCGAAATTCTGTGAACCATTTCTACGAAGCAACACATCTGCTTATTTTAGACGCTCTCAACAA
This sequence comes from Deroplatys truncata, assembly GCA_030765065.1. Classification (NCBI taxonomy): domain Eukaryota; kingdom Metazoa; phylum Arthropoda; class Insecta; order Mantodea; family Mantidae; genus Deroplatys; species Deroplatys truncata. The sequence continues at coordinate 424,228,826 of CM060990.1, forward strand.
TATTCAAAGAAACAAATAAAGACGAATATCTGCGATTATACCCAGAATAGATGTAAGACTTGGGTGCAGACAAGAAACCTGTGATTAGAACACTATCTCTGTCAAAGTCATGGACTTATCAATCCGTCCTCGTATATATACCCTAATCCATTACTCCAAAATATGTCTTAGACTACTCAGTGTCATCCTCTGTGGTGTAGTGGTTACTATGTAAGCCTCTAGTTCCCGAGGTAGCGGGTTCAAACCCGGCGGAGACCGATGGATATTTTGAGGCGTAAAAATCCGTAGCATGGCTTCCTTCGGAAGGGAAGAAAAGTCGTTGGTCTCGTGTAGTAGATTTACGGCACGTAAAATAACCTCAAGACTGATAAAGAGGCCTCTAAGCAAAATTACCAGTCTTTCACGCCAAATATAGAATGGGATGCTAAGGACCGCAGCAGTTAAAAAGCGTCCATAAATAAAACTCAATTTAATTTTTAATTTTTAGGCTATTCAGTCACCCCTTAGTTAGGCATGTTTCTTGGTATACTAAACTAGACTGCTTAACTAGACTGTCAATCATGTGCCAAAGTTTTAAAACGCTCTCCATAATCAAAATTTTTCTTGTAACTCCCCACATTTCTATTTGAGCAACTTATTTTACAGTTGTAATTGGTAAGCCAAGAATTTCCTTGCAAAATTATCTATGTACTATTTCCTCAATTTCTCAAGAATTCCTCAGTCCCCAAATTTCAATACCATAAAGCATTCATACTTCGATCATTGTATTACATATTCTTTCTAGCCATTTAACTTTCCAATTGAAGTATTTTAAAAGTACATCCTTATAGGAATGACATAGCTGGCTTCCCTCTTACAAGTGCCAATCTTTTTTGTTTTTCCCATTTTCCCCTCCATCCATTTTTATACCTAAATATATGAACTTATGTACCACCTTATACTCCTTATTTCCTTTCTTCCATTTATGATATTTACTCAACTTTCCTCCTTTCTTACATATTACCTTTGTATCTTGTCTTAGTTCAACTTTAGACCTCATTCTGAAGAATAAATATCAATTTACTGCAAAGCTGATTTTATGCCATTTACTGCAATACAACCAATGATCAGAATATCTACTACTACTACTACTCTACTACTACTACTACTACTACTACTACTACTACTACTACTACTACTACTACTACTACTACTACTACTACTACTACTACTACTACTACTACTACTACTACTACTACTACTACTACTACTAATAATAATAATAATAATAATAATAATAATAATAATAATAATAATAATAATGTGCATCTTGTTTATAACTGCATAAAACTTTTGCTTTTCTTTATATTTTGCAGTATATCAACAGACTGGACTTAACTTACACCCTTGCCTTAACCCCTTTTCTTGTCTTACTTCTCCAGTTGTTGGTCCTTCCTCAAATCTTCTGCAAAATGTATTTTCCTTATATAGAGCTTTCAAAACTTCTATCATGTGACTACAGACCCCTTTTTCTGAAAGGTTATACCAGTGTGACTGCATTTCAATTTGATCAAACTTTTTCCAAATTCACAAAAAGCCAAGTATAATTTCTCTCTCTCTCATTTTTTAAATATTTATCTATTAAGGCTTTTAAAATTAATATGTTGTAAGTAGTGCTTCTTCCTTTTCAAAACCCTATTTGGTATTCAGATAGTATGTTGTATTGTTCTACACATTCTTGTAATCTACCTGCAAAATTACGAGTAAGAGGTTTTCCTACATTGGATAATAAAGCCAAGCACCTGTAACTGTCAAGTTTGTCTATACCACCTTTACCTTTATATATCGGGTATATAATTTGATTTTCCCCAATTTTGTGATATGTAACTTTTACTTTTCATTGCATTGAATACATATGTAAGTCTCTCACTCTATCCCCACTAGTGCACCATTCCTTTAGAAATTCTCTTTGTATACCACCTATTCCGCTGCTTTATTTGCTTTCAACAGTTTAACCTGTTGTAATACTTCCTTCCTATTTCACTGTCCAATATTTCTACAAAATCATTACCAATTTTTGTAACATTCCTAGCTCTCATGTACCATGATATTTCAAACAGCTTTCAAAATAACCTAACCATTCCTCTGTGATATATTGGATACATTGCTATATTTCTTGTATGTCAATACTCAAGATAAAGTAACTGGACATGGCATTGTTAACAAAGCACTACTCTTTAAAAACTTGTAACAATGAGGTGAGATGGAATGTACCAGAGATCAGAAAACTATGATTTCCCATGAATACATTGCCAGTGACTTGTGACAGCTAAGCAAAGAAACCTCCTTTCATATATAAAATTGCTTCTTTTTTGTCTGCTTACTTAACACACAAATTTGTTAAAGCATCCTCTATTAGTCCTGCAATTGTCAATGGATTGATTTTGACCTTGATTACTGAAATTCAGATAAAGATCATGTTGAAGTGCTCTTACTTGGTTAGTGTTGCTCACTGTTGCTGGCAGCTTTATGTTTCCCACATGATGCAATTAGACATAATTTACAAAAGCTGATAAAACCAAGTTCTTGTCAATTATAGCAAAGCATGAAACTTTTGGCACTGGTTTATCCCATACTAAAATAAAATATATGCCACTGCCTTTTTTTCTAACAACCCACTTCTCATTTAGTTCACAGCAAACAATCTCCTTAAGCAGTTCATCTAAGGTTTGAAATGAGGTTTTCTTGATAGGCTCTTCTTCAGCCCTCAAGTTCTCTGCAATTGCAGACTTTATGGAGTTGTTTTCCAAGCATTACCTGTGCTCTTCAGCATCCTCTTTTGAAGTAGAGGGATTTGACAAATAGGAAGTACATCCAGGCAAAAGAGAAGGAATTGCATCTGTAACAAGTTAAAAAATATAGTTTATTAATGAAAACCTTTAATGGCATGTAAATAATAACCAAATTAGTTACACTTGAAAATCCACAGCACACCACAATAAAATGCTACATAGCATCCATCACCTTACTCTACACAATTAATAATAATAATAATAATAATAATAATAATAATAATAATAATAATAATAATAATAATAATAATAATAATAATAATGATAACAATAACAATAATAATAAATGTGTTATTTTAACAACATGAATCCATCTTGCAGCTCATAGCAATGTATATGAGTGCAAACAATTAAGGACATATAAGAAAAATTAACGATGCTTAGGATAATATCTGTAAATGGTTTGATTGTCCAATTAACATTCATTAACATCTCTTGGTCACTACTATCCCATTTTATTTAGGACATTAAAGGTCAATAAACCTTTGCTCAGAGACTTTTTCAGGCTTGAGATTTTTCTATTGCTTGAAATGTACAATACGTGATCCACGGCTATACTTCCCTTCCAGACTGAAAGCAAACCAACTTGCTGGGAGCAACAGAGTTATTTCGCGGATAAGCAAGCATGTGTTTCAAATATTTATATCCATATCATATTTACCTTGTTAACAATATAAGGTTCAAATATCAACCCTGCTTGCTATCTTTGTCATTTGTATTCAATCACAAAATCAATTACAAAATTAATTGATGGGCTTAATAAGTACCCAATCATTTGCATACATAGAGAAAATATGTTACTGCTTTAATTCAACATTGTAATTTTTATCTCACAATATTCTATATGTTAATTCCAAATTATTATTTAACCTTACAGTGTGTGGATGGCAAGTATAGTCCAACACAGTATAGGCTGTAGCAGGCACAGTGAAGTACTGTAGTTTAGGTTAAGGTGTGTAATTATTGTTACTGTAACTATAACAGTACTGTATTTGTAATGCTATGGCTATGCATATAAAACTTTTAGGTTTTCAATGTTGTTCTAAGACACCTACTTTAAATTACTATCACTGTGCACTTTCATTTGAAAATATTCTATATTATTACTTAATTTTATTATCCATAGAATGTATGCATAGTCCAATATACTATAACAAGAGCAGTGAAATAGTAATGGACCTTATGGTTTCTAGTTTAGCTTTGGGTTATGTATATATGAATCAATATTAATGTAATTTGCTGTTTTATTTACTGCACTGAGGTTCCAGTGTGCTTATATGCTATGGGTGCATATCAAACTTTTATCTTATCATCTCCTTCCATTGACAACAACAGTTACCTAAACTAAACTGTGTGGTGTTCTTTAGCCTAGGGTCTTAGGTATAAAGCTCAATAATCCATTACAGATAATCCTGGTAAACCAGACATTTATATTGTTATAGCAGCTCATATTCCATCAGCCCCTTAATGGGAAAGGATAGTTGTCCTTACTAACTACTAAAATGTGCTCTGGTTTGTGGTGTTACTTATAAATTTACATGCTGGTTGCTTATGTTCACCTATATATGGTATGATTGTAGATAGAGATGGATATAAGAAATAGGTATGCATAGTCACTTCATACTGATTCCTCATTTATTACTTAATAATACTGTTTTTACTGAAAATGGTACTTATTGAGGTACTTGGAGAATGATAAAAAAAGAAACTAACAGTTTTTAGGCGTGGACAATCTAGTGGAGCCGTAGTTGTTCTCCATTCTACTGTCGTATAATGATACACTTCTTTCCATATCATGTGGTTGAAAATGCTTTTCAAAAACCTATAAAAGCAAAATTCATTTCAATAAGTAAAGTGAGAAACCAGTTAACATTCTGCTATATGTGCACACGTATACGTTAGGTAAGTTAAACATTCTATGAAAGATTAGCAAATGCAATTTCACACAATATTAATAAAAGCAAAAAGAGATGTTAATACTGTATCTAGGTATATAATTGTTTTATAAAAACCTTACCACAGTGTATTCTGTAGGAATTAAATTATCCTAGTGAACAGCTTGTATGCATTTCCTTCTTAAGTTTTTGTCTATGGAAATGTAATCTGCTTAATTTGGGCCGCAAACAATAATTCCCTTTACCCTTGGGCATATAGCATTTGCCAGGTATTTTACACTTTGTCACCAATTACCTATGTTTTATACCAATAAAACACAAATTAAGCACACATTGAAGGACTCCTAACTGTGTGTCAGTGACCAAATATATTTTAGTGTTGCAGACTTATTTCTATGTGGCATAAGGCTAACTCCACGTAGTTGAAAACTGTTATACCAACAGTGAAGGCATGGTAGGATTCCTAGGGTCAAAATTGTGGAACTAGATGCTCTCTAAAGTTTTAAAGTCTTAATGGCCTGGTTTCCAGGGCATGAGATGAAGAATGAGGTTCTTTTACACAGACTCCAAAGGCAGAACTCAGGAATCTCTAGTGGAGGGTCTATGACCGCAGAGCAGAGCTGAGTAAGATCCGCAGTTTGGTAAGTACTGACTGATAGTGACTCCACTGAGTTTATTCTACCTAGGACCTCCAAACTCTTCTGCAACATGTCTCAGGTTGCTATTATGCTGTTTGGGGTCGCCACTAGAGAGGAAAAGAAGAAAGCAGCAGTCCAGAAATAATGGAAAGTCCTTTTTGATAATTATAATTGGATTCCTAGTTGTAAGGGGGAATGTAACTAGCAAAATCCAAAAGGAAGGTCCAGGGTTTCACTGAGAGAGGACTTGCTTCTTGAAGAGAGAGCATTTTAAAGTGTAGTATGGATGAGCCATAATGATATCCATCATTCAGGCTAAGTTAAAACATAATATTACTGCATCCAGAGTGCTATATAGTGGCATAGGTAAGCAAGATTTGGAATTCGCCATAACTAAGAACCCTGGCTGAGATAAGGTCAGATTAAGAGACTAAAATATAAGGGGCTGTTCTATTTTCAACGCTTCTGCTGATGATAAACCCAGAGCATGTGTCTAGATAAGAGATAGTAAAACTTGGTATATACAAGACACTTTTTAGAGCAATCTGGTAGTAGTTATAGTGAGGTATAGGAAAGCATGCTGCCCAAATAGGTGGTAGTGTGCTTTTCCTACTTCCCATATGACTCCGAAGTATCCCCACCTCCTCATGAGCTCAGGAACCTTGTGTTATTTTGCAGGAGTAGAAACCTTAGTTTATCAATTGATGTGATTCAAACCCACCACAGCATTTGAGGAAGAACTGATACCAACGTAAGGGGAGAGGTTTTGCTTGAGTTTTGGCACTGTCGAACATGAGATCTTAAATCAAGTAGACATTCCGACCTTTATGACTTAACAGAGGGAGGAAGTCCTAGATTTCCTCTTGGGTTTCTTTAGGATACTATAGGAGGTCAAGGATTGGAGGGTATGTGTGAAACCTTCCTTATCCGATCATAGACATATTCGCTTTGATCATGAGGGAACAGAAAGGTAACACCTACACAAGAACGCCAGAAAGGCCCATTGGGACTCATTTAGAGACAATCTGGAGGACGGGCTCATGAACGGAGTCCAGATCAGGATAGGTAATGCAGATGTCCTTGAGTCGTTTGTGAGTTTCTCACAACACAGTGGTCTCTTTACCTTTATAAGGAACTGGTCTTTTAGATGGAATTCTTATTTAAAATACATGAAGAAAAATACATAAAAGCTATATAATACTTATATGACTAATAAGTGAATGATAACATGGTATACAAAGAATCCCAGATGTGGTATAAAAGAGAGCCAGGAGACCTCTGAAAATACCTGGAGGCCTTTCTGTCGTATTTATAAGCAGGCTAGTGTTGCTAAATTACAGAAACTAGGTAAAGCCAGATTTGCCTCTTTGGAGATTCTATCTGGAGCTAAAACGCAATTGGGAGGGGGACCTCTAGGCTGTTGGTTGAGACACACTTCCCTGGAAATTGTGTAACTGAAGAGCAACCAGTCTTCGTTATGGTATGCAGGACTTCGAAAGAAGGCTGCAATGTCGCCTCCAAAATTGTGACCTGCAGAAAGGTTAAATGGGTGCCCTTTTCCTTTGAGCCCTATAAAGGACAAATCCCACTGCAGCCCTAAGGATTTTGATGCATCAGCCTCACATCCTTCACGCTGAAGGTTCTAGGAATGCTGGTACATAGACACCTAAGACAGAGGGTATTGGTGGATAAACATTTATACCCCATCCTCATACCTCTTGGCCAGGTAAATACGTGGAATTGGGTTTCACGAACTAGAAGTAGAGCTAGAGGGGACACTGGGCTATGGGGCACTGGTCGTGACAGTTTTTCTGGACATCGAGAGGTTTTTAACCAAATGACTTTAAGTACCATTAGGAATTGTCTGGAGAATAGATGGATCGGTTCGATAGTAAAGGAACTGGATAATGGCCTGTGTGCAAGGCCGACAGGCTGTGGTGGCTTTGAAGAGTGAGCTTCGATACCCCGTGGCTATCTGCAGTTAGGAGACCACTCTGTGGTGCCTGGTTCTGGATGACTTACTGGGCAGGCTGATAATTGGTGGAATTCACGCTCAGTCTAGGATGATGGCATATGCCTTTTCGTAAGTGGAAATCGTCCTCCGTAGTGTACTGGCCACCATGCTATTCTCTAGTTCCCGAGGTCGTGGGTTCAAATCCAGCGGAGGGCTATGGATTTTTTTCGGGTATAAAAGTCCTTAGCATGGCTTCTTTCGGAAGGGCAGTAGAGCCGGTGGTCCCGTGTCGTAGCTTTATGGCACATAAAAGAACCTCAAGCCTGATAAAGAGGCCCCTCAGCAAAATTACCGAACCTTCACGCCCAATATGGAATTGAACGCTAAGGACCACAGCAGTTAAAGAGCGTCCATAAATAAAACTCTGTTTTCAGTTTATTAAGTGGTACATTTTCCAGTACTATTTTGGATCCCAACCAGGGCTTATTACATACTCCGAAGGGATGGTGCAGAGAAGCTGACTTGACCGTAAATGTGGATGAGAATTAATGGTCCTCACGAAGAGAAAGATGCTACCTGAATTAGTGGAGCCACTCTTGTGTAGAAAGAAACTGGAGCTATCTGGATAAGTGAAGTATGTAGGAATTAGCCGGAATGCTGCACTGATCAGAAGGAAGAATATAGGAAATACGATAAAGAAGATCCACTATATCTTGTGGGCTTGTAGGAGAACCTTGAACTAAGGTAGGACTCCGTTCAAGGACTGTCAAATGCCTCTACACCTCAGTTGTAAGTGATAATGATGAAATGCGGTTTAAGGGCGCTAAAGAGCTAAAGTCATCGGCGCCCTTACGAAGTATTCATGCATTCATTCATTATCTGTTTACCCTCCTCTTATGTAGGACTTACACCCCCCAGGACTTACAAGCGGGTGCCTGGGGTCAGAGGCCCGTCGAGGAGCAGACACTCATGGATCAGACAGAGCATCCAGGATGGGTGATCAGCCCGATGCCTGGTATGGGATGAAGGAAGTAGATGAATCGAAATGTTAGTGAAATGGATGAAAGGAAAGGTGATGATGGAGCAGTTGGTGGAATGAATGGCGGGGGAAACCGGAGAACCCGGAGAAAACCCGCCCAGACGCCGCTTCGTCCACCACAAATCCCACATGCAGGTCCCTGGGATTGAACCCGGGCCGCCTCGGTGGGAGGCGAGCGGTCTAACCACTCGGCCACGGCGCCGCCTCCTTACGAAGTATAAAATTTAAAATCCAAAAATAAAATACGGGTAAAAAACCGCATAGCCAAAACACTAGAAAGCAAGCCATCAAATATTAAAACCACCACAAAAACATGTTAAATTAAACAACACAAGAATAAAAAGACGTGTAAGGAACTGTAGAACGCAAGGGACACGAGCGCCGTATCTCCGCCGGGGAGAAGAGTTCGCATTAAAACACGCAGTATAAGGTCAAAAAACTAAAAGACGCTCCGCGCATCAAATGCGTCGGCTAAAACCAATTTCACTGATAAAACGTAAAAGACATTCTACAGAATGCGCGTCGTCTGCCAAAACGTTGGCTATAACAACAGAGAGAGACACACGAACGCGCAATTGAGCTAAAACCTGACACTCTGTTAAAATGTGACGCACCGTTAAGGTTGCCGCACACAGATCTCAGAGTGTGCGGGATCACCACTAAACAAGTGTCTATGACTAAAAAGGCAACGTCGGATATGAAGTCGTGTTAAAATAATCTCTTCACGATGAGAAGCACGAGAAGAGGTGGCCCAGACAACTGAGATAGGTTTAACTTCCTTGTTCCCCTGGAGGGCCGTCTATTCTTCGCGCCAAAGCGAGAGGATGCAGTGCCGTAAAATAACATAGAAATCAGTGGAGGGAGTAACAGAGGTAACATTTCTGGGCGACAAAATTGCCGATTTGGCAGCGGCGTCAGCATACTCGTTCCCCGAGATGCCCACATGACCTGGAATCCACAGGAAAGAAACGCTGGTGCCAGAGACACCAAGTAAGTGCAGCAGGTCATGTATGCGCTGTACGAGGGGGTAATAATTGTACAGCGAGTTACTACTTTGAAGGGCACTCAGAGAGTCCGTACAAACAACACAGTGCCGTAAGTCCTGCCGATGCATGTACAAAACAGATTGATAAATACTAAACATTTTGGCGCTAAAAATCGAACATTGCCAAGGTAAACGAAAGGTAAAACTATGTTCACCAAAAACAAAGGCACACCCCACTCCAACATCAGTCTTAGACCCATCAGCATATATAAAATGACATTCCCCGAATTGCGCCTATAGTTCTATAAACGCTGATCTAAGGACTGAAGAAGGGATCTCATTCTTTGTCATGGACGTTAACCCAAGGTGACAGTGGGCCTCAGCGCACAAAAATGGAGGAAAAAGGGTTTCCCCCTGGGAAGGGCCGGCGCTAGCGTAACGTCAAAATGCCGAAGAAGTTGTCGAAATTGAACCCCTGGAGGGAGCAATGTAGAGGAGCTAACTAAATATTTCCGATCCAGCGAATCCTCGTAAAAAACAACACGAAGGACGGGTGGTCAGGCAAGCTTGAGAGTCGACATGCATAGCTGCACAAAAGCATCTCACGCCTGGAGGACAGCAGAGGCTCTGCAGCTTCAGCAGACATGCTGGGTACAGGGTTGGATGGAAAGGCCCCTGTAGCAACCCTTATGCCACGATGGTGAATGGCATTAAGGCGAAGTAGCGCAGATGGACGTGCCGATGAATAGACAATACACCCGTAATCAAGCTTGGACCGGACCAAACAGGGATAAAGACGCAGAAGGATGGTCCGATCAGCTCCCCAGGATATGCCACTTAAAACACGTAAAAGATTAAGAGAACGGCCACACTTTGCTTTTAAAAAGGAAATGTGCGAAGTCCAGCTCAGCTTTCTATCAAAGATCAACCCCAAAAATTTCACCTCGTCTGCAAACGGAAGTATCTCCGACCCAAGATGGAGAGAGGGCGGAGGGAAACCCTTCCGGCGCAAGAAATTGATACAGACGGATTTCTGGGCGGAGAAATTAAAGCCGTTGGTATTACTCCAGGCTTGGGTCGGTCGATACATCTCTGGAGACGGCGTACGAGCAAACAGGTCCGCCATGAACTGCAATAAATAGCAAAATCGTCAACGAAAAGGGACCACAAAATACCAGGTGGAAGGCACTCAACAATGGCGTTGATAGCAATCGCAAAAATTGTGACATTGAGTACAGAACACCTGCGGTACACCGTTCCCTTGAATAAAACCACTAGATAAAACCGAGCCCACACGCACACGAAAGACGCGATCCGTCATAAACTCCCGAAGAAATATGGGAAGACGACCGCGTAAATTCCATGCGTGGAGTGTACGTAAAATGCCGCCCCTCCAATAAGTGTCATAAGCTTTCTCCAGGTCAAAAACACAGCCACCGTTTGACACTTTCTCAGAAATCCATTCATGATATGCGTGGACAGAGACACCAGATGGTCAACGGTGCATTCACTAGGGGTTTCTGAGACTCAAGCCACTATGTCAACCGCCCGTTGATCATGCGCTTCATCACCTTGCAAATGCAACTGGTGAGATAGGGTAGTAGCTGGAAAGTAGTTGGCGATCGTTCCCAGGCTTAAGCATAGGGACAATGGTGGCTTCGCGCCAAACGGAAGGAAAAAAGCCGTCTTGCCAAATACGGTTATAGACCTGTCAGAGAAAGAGTTTACTGTCGGCTGAAAGGTTCTTTAACACCAGGACATGAATTCCGTCCGGCACAGGAGCGGAGTGCCTAGAGAAATGGAGAGCGTGCTCCAGCTCCCTCATTGTGAAAAGTTCATTATAACACTACTTATTAGCAGACCTAAAATTATAGGTCTCGTTATCCAGCCGGTCGTTGAGAGAGCGAAAGCCGGCGAAATAATGGTTCAGAACTGGAAACCTCCTCAAAAGCAGCACACAGAGCGTTAGCAATGCCAGCCGGATCCACTATGGTGGCATTTGAAACCTGAAGGCCAGACACAGTACAATGCAACACTTTACCGGAGAAGCGACGAAGGTTATCCCAAACAACAAAAGAAGGCGTGACGCTATAAAAGACTCGACAAAACGAGTCCAGGACACCTTCTTGGTATCCCGAATAACGCGACGAGCCCTGGCGCGCGATTGTTTTAAAGTAACCAATTTATCAAGTGTAGGGTGTCGCCGAAACAACCTAAGCGCAGTTCTACGGGCAAGAACGGCGTCCCGACAATACTCGTTCCACCACGAAACAGGAATACGCCGAGGGTAAGTGGATGAACGGGGAATTGTGTGTTCGGTGGCAGATAGAATCGTAGACTAAGGTGCTGCAACATTTGGTTAAGGTCAGTGAAGGGCTGGTCCTCAAAACACACGAGGCTGGAATACAATTTCCAGTCGGCTTTTCTGAATATCCAGGTAGGTACTCTGGAATGCTGAACGTGGTGAGACAGAAGAGAAACGATGCAGGGGTAATGGTCGCTGGAGTAGGTGACAGCGACGACGTTCCACTGCAGACGTCTTGCAAGCTGGAGGGACCAAACGGCAAGGTCCAAGTGAGAGAATGTACCAGAAGAATCAGAAAGAAAAGTAGATTCACCTGTATTGAGGATGAAGAGGTTGAACTGAGAAAAATGTCGGAAAGAAGCGTTCCCCTTGCACAAGCCCTAGGCGAACCCCACAGGGGCTGATGGGCATTAAAATCTCCCAACTTAGGAAATGCTGTTGGGAGAGCAAACAGGAGATCTCGAATGTCCGCGTTCGCGAGGTGAGATGACGGAGGTGAATAGATGGAGCAAACAGAAAAGAAAAAATCGGGTAATTGTAGTCTAACGGCAACAGCTTGCAAGACGGACATAAGTGTGAGAGTCTGAAAATGAACGTCGTTACGCACTAATAGCATGACACCTCCATGAGCAGGAGTACTCTCATTCGGTGCAAGATCGTAGCGAACGGGAGTATACCCTCGGAGATAAAAAAGATCGTAAGGGCGAAGCTTGGTCTCCTGCAAACACACGACCATAGGTGAATGGGAACGCAATAAAAATTGCATTTCCGCCATATGCGATCGTACACCACGTAAATTTCAGGTCAGGATAGCCAAAAAGGGATAAACTGTCCATTTAGAAGGACGGCTCAAAATAACCTTTTGCTTAACCTTGGGGCTCGGGCTTTTGGTATAGAGTTGGTCAGACTCCATAGGTTCCTCGAAGGGAGGGCCCACGCGCTCAGTGCCAGAAACCGATTCAAGCGCGGAGAATCGGTTCTGGGTGGCAAAGGGTGAAGGGTGCCGTTGAGCGCGGCTTGCGCCAGTAGTATCCTGGGACTGCGACCTTCGAGGAGGACAAGGTGAACTTTTCTTACCGCGCGCACGCGGATGCTCTTTAAGAAAATCTTCCCTCCGAAGTTTCTGCTTTGGCTTCTTTTCAGTGCCTTGAGACTGTATAACATTAGGACCAGCTTTAGATGGCTTGATAACCGTGCTAGAAACGGACGGTCGGATAGTAGTGGCGGTCAGTGCAGTCATGCTCCAGGTCTGTGTTTCGGCATCCTTTCGGGGTATTGGCGAGGCAACAACAGAACTAAATGTACCCGATTGCAGGAGCGAATTTTGGCGCGCATGGTAACGCCTCCGGGCTTCAGCGAAGGAGAGTTTCTCCTTTACCCTGATCTCCTGGATCGCCTTCTCGTCTAAGTACCGCGGACAGTCGGTAAATGACGCAGAATGATACCCTTTGCTATTAACGCAGACGGGTCCGGATGAACAGGTACCATCGTGTGACGACTGGCTACATGAGGCACATATTGTAATGGCACTCTTACAAGAGACTTGCGTAAGCTCAACACGTTGGCATTTGAAACAACACAGAGGTCCAGGTATGTAGGCCTCACCGCAATACGTTCGTACCCTGCTGAAATACTAGTGGGCAGATCGACGACACGAACGTGAGAAACAGGGTACGAGTTGGTACCAACGCTCCGTCGCGTTTAGCCTTCACTCGATGAACCACTGTTACCTTTAGGTCGGAACGATATTCGACCAGTTCATCATCCGACATTCCGTCGATGCTGTGAGTAGTGGCGACGCCTCGACAGGAATTCAAGGTGCGGTGCTTCTCAACACGGATGGGATAACCGTGGAGAAGCGTGGCGCGCAACAAGGTCTTACATTGTTGATCGGACTTACTCTGAACCAACAATGAACCGTTTCGTAGTGGAGTGCAGGAATGAACCTGACCAGCAATTGAGTCAATGCTCTTCTGGATTATAAAATGGGTCACCTTCTCGAAAGATTGTTCTTCCTCTGTAGGGGTAATCACTAAGTAACAACCACAATGCGGTGGTGCTTCTTTTGTTCCAATGACTTTTCGGCGCTTGTTATTAATAATGGAGAAAGGGGACGTCATAGCGAAAGAAATTCCCCACCATTGCAACTGTCTCCGACCTCGGGCTCTGACTTCCCGGGCGTTACCCCGGCTTGGGTGAGTTGCCTATCTATACCAGTCTCACCCCAGGGTCACACCGCCCAGAACATAGATAGAGGGACCCAATGGCAGTGGGAAGTCGGCAGCTCATGCAATGCCTCCCCCCGCGGGACTGCAGTCGAACAGCGGATACGAACACAAACCCTACATGATGATTTTTTTGTGGTGGTGATGACCCCATTACCTACTCACCCAGCTGCGCACCCAGTGTGCGGGTATCCGTCAGGCTGTGTCCACGGAGGATTAAAATAAATAAAATGGGAAAATAAACCAAGTGTGGGCGTTTCGCACGCAAGGTAGGCCGGCGAGAAAGAAAAAGAGATGTGCGAATGGTCATGGTGCGAAATGGTCGGAAATAGATTAGACAAGAAAGAAACGTTGGCGAGGGGCGGCATGGATTGAAATGCAAAGAACGCACGAGAGCCTACCTTCTGTCCCCCGGACACGAGAACGAACCCACCTCGACCGGACGGGGATGAAGGTGTGAATATGGCGATGAGTGGCTCCAGCACCCCGGGTACGCCAAAAAGGCCCTCGGTAACTTCTGCATTCTTAGTTTGGTGATCTGCCACCTTTGTGAAGGCGGTTGTTGCCATGTTTAATATCCTGCAAAGATTATCATGTTTGATGATAACCGAAGCAGGATGGACTACGCTACAGTTACTATATATTTTTTGTTGAAATCTCCTCTCTTGCATTTGTTTATGAAGGAGGTTTCCAGTGTGAGTGTTCACCGTCTCTAGACATTAGAGGTGGTACTTTATGTTACCCTTTTATCCAATCACTCATTTTAACCAGACTTCAAAAGACATGTTGCATTACCCTCAAGGGAGAGGGCCAAATAAGGCCAAGGTATAATTTAAAACAGCTGTTTCAGTATAAATATCTCATAGGGATGAGTAGAACCCAAAAGGGGTATTCCCTGAAAACTGGGGAGCATGGCTCCCGGGTAGGAAACACAAGGGGGCTGAAGACTGGGGCCCCTAAACTAGGTTGGACATTCACCTGAGTCGGTATACCACTGTTTTATGGAATGGGGTATATGTAATCATAGCCTGTACATTGCATACCAATAAATAGGCCGGGTAATGCGTGGGATTGAATGTATAATTGAATAGCCAGGTAAGCCTAAAAGTAGTTGTTATCGTTAAAACCACAACCAAATTAGCCTGGCAATAACAAGAAGTGTTAGACTCAGCATCAGCGACCCGGTCACACATTTTGTGACCCCGGGCATGCATGCATTAGAAGCAATGAGATGTAAAACATGCTCGAAAAGAAGGACTTGGGTCTTTATTTCATAGGAGCCAGCTCTTTTATGGCATGTCTCCCATAAATATCAAGTATGAGATAATGCAAGTAACCAGCAGCGCTTATCTGGAATTTCGGAACAAACAAACTGTCGACAGGCAAGCCCATACATTTATTTGGGGACCAGGTGGTAAGCAGAGTAAGATTCCGTTAAACTTAGCTAGACCTAAATTCAACGAGGTTGTCGGCTAACTTATAGGTCACAACATACTGGGTAGATATATATACACATAATGGAACTAATAAAAGGCGCTTTATGTAGGGGTTGTGGAAGGAAGGACGAAACCTCCCATCAAAATCTATGCGACTTCGAAGGTTTCGCCTTACATACATAGGTATGTGAATTCTTATGATCTTGTTTCTTAGGATCCGAAGTTATAAGAAGTGCAAACATCAAGGACGTGGTCCGTTTTATTTTGGCCAAAGGTTTTGATTGAAAGTACAGAGTAAAAGATACAACGTGCTCTTTTAACCCACATGCAGGCTTCTAATGCTAAGAGGCCACTCTTTATTTCATTATAATCATCACTCTCCTTTACGTGTCTTACATAAAATATACGTCTTGTATTGCTTTCGTATCTCCTGAAATTCATTAATTTCGTGAGACGACTTCCATTTTTCAAGCTTTTTAAGGGTGTCCCTCCGGCTACCAAGTTTTACGAATCTATACCGCCAACCAACTTAGACTTTATGTCACTGCTAATATTGCGGCCTAATGCGTGAGCTTCCTGCGACTACCCAGTCAGCAATAAAATTTGTTTCCCTGCCTAAAGACCTGGACCTCGTGTCTGCTTCTTTTTACACATACTACACAATTATTAGCAATGTGACCTTACACTTAATATCTAAAGGACTTTGATTGACCTCTACGTTAACCCCTATTTTAATATGTGGACTTATTAACTCCTTTTTAAAATTTCCAGTGGCCATTGAATCTCTTGAGTACACTTAAGACGTTGAGATTTTACTTCACTCTCCTTTTTATTGTAGTTTCTTCTAATTCTGCTAATGATTTTTCTACTCCTTTTGCCTTTTCAGTTTACTTTCAAAATTACATAAAGATGCCTTTCAAGAATTCCCTTATTAGTTCCAAACCCCTTTATAGGTGTATAGGATCATCTATCTGTTCTAATTTTTCTGGTCTGCCTTTACGTTTCTCCCCAAGTCCACTACCACAGCACAAGTCTAGATGACCATTGAGCTACAACTTTATTATGCTTTGTCTGGCTGTAAATATTGCACCGGCATAGTATTCTAAATTAAGCCTGGCACTGAAGTTCTCTTCCAAAATAGCTCTATCTCCGTTGGTCCTAGCTTAAAACCTGTCCTTAGCATCACCTGTTGCTTTAGAGTCTATGAATTCCAAAAGTAATTACAGTTTGTTGGGATGAATCGTTTTGTTGCTGCCCATTCTTCCTCAATAACTTCTCCTAGATGTTTAGGGTTCTCATAAAAAATGGGATATTCGTGTAATTGCCTGAACCACAGAAAAATAATTGTCGTCCAAACTATGCACATCAGATTCTGCCATAGTAGAAGTGGAATGACATTTATAGCTGTAGGCGATCCGGGGATATGCAGTTTGGGCTTCCAGTGATCGGTTTTCAGCTCCCTTCAAGATAGAAGGCCCTATTTCGGCGCAGGCTCCCAACGGCTGGACATCAGTAGTGTCCCTTGGACTCTCTTTACCTGCCGATGTCGCGCTCTAAACCACGGGCACAGCTTCATCTGTTGATGCAGGTACCATGGAGTCTGTATATTTCTTTGCACAGTTCTCTCTCTCGGTAAATGGAGGTCCCTTCTGCCTGGTTAACCGGTGAAGAAGGTTCAGTAAGGTATGAAGATTTCCTCCTATATCCTACAGCTGCCACCATGTATTGAATAATATTCAACGTCGTTGGCTGTGTCTATCTTACCATGTTATTCCACCAAGTAACGATGAATGGAAGTGCTAGATTAGAAGTGTAATTATCGGAAGTAATAGTGAGTAAAAAGCCAAAATGGCCTTTTTTTATACATTTTTAACAATTTTCGCCGATTGGTCCCCTTAATTGCAGATTACAATTCGAATGTTGCCGAAATTACAAAATATATGAAATTCTGAAATCAAGTTTATGCCGTATACATATTAGGGATTTATATTATACACTAATATAAAGCGTATAAGCGTATGATGTATTTAAATGATGCTCCACACTGAACAATCTGCTGGTTTCACCTTGCACTCCACATAACCAATCTCAAGAAAAGATTCCTTTAATTACATATGTCCAACTGAATTAATGGATAAATTTTCCTTTAAGAACAAATAAACACACAAGTAAGCACAATATTGCATTGCACTCAGATGTCAGTAGAGTCTTGCTGAAAACACACGATAGTTAACGTAATGCTGATATCGAAAGTTGTAATCAGATTCCTTGTTCTCAAAATAATTTCCTAGGAATCTACAGCCGTTCGGCAATATAAATAGGCGCATATAAAATTTCGGATACTTCACTATTTACAAAGAAGTAACTGTAGGTTGTGTCACTGTTGTTTCTAGAAGCTAAATAATAAATGTTTGAGTTATATTAAAATACAGTATTTTATCAGTATTACAGTATTCGTATCAATCGAATGCGTAATATGCTTATGAACTGTTATAATAACTAATATCAGCTACTTACCATGCTCTTTGTATGAATAGAATCAGTTCTTCTGTGGAGGAGAACTAATAAATACTCACATTTGTTAATTCCAAATGGTAATTACTTTTGTGCTCAAGTGCGATATATTTCGGGACAGCTTATTATGTGTACAATACCTGCACTCTTATAAAAGTGTATCGTCCTCCGTAGTCAAGAGGTACCATGTACCCGAGGTTGCCGTGTTCAAATCCGGCGGAGGGCAATGGAGTGGTTTTTTTTCGGGCGTAAAAACCCTTAGCATGGCTTCCTTCCAGATGGAAGTAAAGCCGGCTGTCCAGTGTCGTAGATTTACGACACGTAAAAGAACTTCAAGCCTGTCAAAGAGAAATCTAAGCAAAATGTCCGGTCTTTCACACCGAATATAGAGTAGTACGCCAAGAAGCGTAGTAGTTAAAGAACGTCCAAAATAAAACAAAATTAGGAAAGTGTATCCAAAATACAAATGTAACAAAATTTAAATTGATAACTTCCTTTGACAAAACCATTTTTGCAAAGCAAGCTGTCTTACCAGGCAAACGCATACGAACCGCCCTTACACATAACGTCATGCACAGTTTTCCTGAGTCTGGCCCGGTAAATAATGATGGGCCTGTCTCAAATAAGAATGTGCTCAGTTGGTCAGTAAGCATCTCATGACGCTGATTTCATTCCATTCCACATCTCCGCTTCCGAAGGCACGAAATCTAACGCGTCAACATGGGAATCTCATTATTTAGGATTACAAAAGCTAATTTGTTTGTCATACGTTTACAGCTGAATCTAGCTCATCAGTGGAAAGGACTACAGAAATATTATGAGATTATTACATTATTTCTGAGTTGCATGTAATAACAATGCAGTCATCTCATGGCAGAAAGATGTCAAGTTGAACCGCAGAGGTTTATCTAATCCACCATCTGCTAGGAAAGTGACACTTCGTACAGTGTTGAATATTATTGGAAGATACGCCCTAGGGTTATACAAAACCAATAAATATTGGAGTTAGGAATTGAGGATTTTCGCACACTTAATATGCAAGTTAGAGCGTACCCACATCTCAATGAACTTGATATGTGAGTGGGATGGGGAATGTTTTGGAAAGTTTTTCATATCAGGCAACTTAATGTGGGCGCCCTTTCGCCGCTTCTACCCTCCCTCACCTCAGTCCAGGGGCGGCTGGTGACTCTGAACTTTGGTGGTTCACAAAATTATCCTTGCAATTTGAAATATTTTAAGTAATAAATACGGAGTAAGTTTCTCACTATAGGCTGATTAATTTATGCAAACACACAAGAAATGGGAATTCACAATATATAACACATGCACATTTCATAAACAGTGTAGCATATAGCACTCACTATTTATAGAGAAAATCAGTCCTTCTCTCCTTCCTGCCAACAAACTTATCGATGACCAGCTCATTGAAGTTCTTGATCTGCATGATGTAATCCCTTTCAATGGAAAGCATGGCCAACGCAGATAACCTCTTCTCAGACATTGTGTTACGCAGAAATGTTTTAATCCTTTTCAGAGTAGAGAAGCATCTTTCTGCCTCACATGTTGTCATTGGGATTGTTAGAATGACACTTAGTAGTGTAACAGATTCACTAAAAGTGGAACATAAATTATTCTCCCTGAAAAACTCCATTAGTGAAACAGTCCCAGTTATGTTTTTAAATTCTTCAGTACTATACATTGTGGAAAGTTCTGTAATCGGCTTCTTTTATTCAATAAAAGAATACGTCTGAAGGGCAACTTTAATATGTTGTTCCGGGAACGAAGTGTTATATTCTGAAAATCGGTCAGGCTGAAAGAGAACTGCTACTCCCATATGAGCAACAAATCTGAACCTGTCTTTCATTTCAGTAATGATTACATCACACACTTCAATGGCCACTCGTTTTCTTTCAGTGTGTTCCATAATTTTTCTTTTCTTCGTTACATTCTCATCAACTGCAGTGGAACCTATGGTGCTTCTAATTTTGAGAATTTCCATCTCAAAATAATTTAGTCTGTCCTGGAACATTACAGGAGTACAGTCGCTCCTCTGAAGTTCGTTGTAGAAAATATCGACATGTGGCATAATTTTATGGAAGAAGGCAACCAAAATATGAAATCTGCGTCACTTAAAATTCCAATAAAACCAGATGCTTGAAGAACAGAACTTGAATTGGCGATTCTTTCGCCTCTCCTTATGATTTTCATACATTCTATTAACTCCTCCCTGTATTCGAAAACTGTGTTGACAGATCTAGATTGAAAGTTCCATCTCGTTTGCACTGATCTTGGCAGACGCTTCTGCACTACTTCTTCTAAAACTGATGTTCTCTGAGGAGAGTTAGAGCAAAAAGCACAAATTCCTTGAAGATATATGAAGAAAATTCGTACACTACTATTTGCTGATGCTGCATTTTACATAATTAAGTTTAACTAATTCGCATGGCAATGAATGTATTCTGCGGACCTGTACTTCTGTTTTATGATGGATTGAGCGCCATTTTTCGACCCAGACATAACATTAGCCCCATCGTATGTTCGAGCAATCAATTTATGTTCACAGCCCAGCAGATGTCGATCAAGTTCTGGCAATATGCATGCAGCTAAGTTATCTGCTTTGTGCCCTATAGGATTCACAAAACCGCAGTACCTTTCCACTGGCTTATGGTTTACCAGATATCTATAGACAATTACCATTTGATACTTGGATGCTACATCGCTGGTTTCATCTGCTATAACAGATAAAATGGCGATTATTTTATTTCTTTCGATATCTCCTCAAGACAGACTTCAAGCATGCATTGCAAAATCTCATTTGAATCATTTTTGACGTTCCATTAAACACTGTTGCATTTTCCAAATGGTTTTTCAGAACACAGTCTAGCTCTGCATTGAAATTTATCAGTCCGCGAAAAATACCAGGGTTACTTGAAGTCGCTGACTCATCATGTCCTCGAAGAGCCAACTCAAAGGCCCCACAAAACCTAATGCAGTTAATAATAATGTTTAAAACATATCTATTTTGAGCCACTTTCTGGTTGTGTTCTTCAATTGCTCTCCGATATGCACTGTCCATCTGTTTTGCTATATTTACATTGCCAAACATAACAAGACTGGCAGTATTTTTTATGTGCAATTTTGACGCTACATGTTTTTTGGCGCGGTCATGAAGATGCTGCAAATCATTCACGCCAGGCTTTGTCCATGTATCTTCACCACCAAACAAAACGCAAGGAAAGCAAAACAGGGCGTTTTTAATATCACAACCATACACCCAATCATATTTTTCATATGCATCCTTGTTAAAATTCCGGTTAAAACTTCTTGTTTTTGTTTGAACTACCTGAGTGATTTTTAGGTATGGTGTGGCCCTGCCAATGCGTTTAATTTCATTCTTTTCCTCCAAGTTTAGCGTTGAAAACGGTTGCGTTAAAAGAGACCGAACGAAATTCATTGTTTCTCCTTATAGAAGCGTTTATCTGTGTTTAGCTAAATAAACCACTTTGATTCATAAATTAAAACCCGATACACACAACACGGCACAAACCATGTGGCACACAGGTAACGATGATCAGAGATGTTGTTCAACAGATAGAAGACCGGAAGTGAGGTAAACATTTACTTTGAATTCAATAGATGGCTCTGTGTATGGGAGGAAACGAAAAGTATTGTTCCTGTTGATCATCCTATTCTATGCTCTCTGACTATAAGGTTAACCAACAACATGCAGCTTATGCCCCGCGCTCCCCCCCCCCACACACCTCTGCACTCCCTTGGTTCGTCATTCCCTATACTTCACCATTATACCAACGTGGGTTGCAGCCGGGAGTGCACTACTTGGCACCTGCAAACAATACAACGCTTGCCGAAGTCCACTCCACAAGATCATGTCAGAATGATAACCGAAATGTATGAATCGTATACGTTATTTACATTAAAGGGAGAGCCAGGATTTTGGTTGTAGCGCAAACGTGCTACCATATTAAGAAGCCGCCCCTGCCTCAGTCTTAAAGTCCTTTCCTGCCCTCTGTCCCTTGCTTGCATATGAGAGTTTCCTAAGTTTAACGAATATTGATTCTTTGCATAAATAACACACTGTGGGAAATCAGCTCAACGTTTTGCAAATCTAACATTTTACTTGAACTTGACATATTGCACGTGCTCATAATTTTTCTTAATCTTGAAATTTCATCTCAAATCTGACACATCGGGCGCAACCGGTTTTCCTCAGAGATATATCTGTGGTACCTGGACATGTTTTTATATGAATCTGAGACATCATCTTGTTTGACGAGAA
Source organism: Deroplatys truncata (assembly GCA_030765065.1). Taxonomy (NCBI): domain Eukaryota; kingdom Metazoa; phylum Arthropoda; class Insecta; order Mantodea; family Mantidae; genus Deroplatys; species Deroplatys truncata. The sequence goes on from CM060990.1 coordinate 424,250,945, forward strand.
GTGCGTCTGGGTACTCGAAAGGTGCTTGAACCTATTGGAACACTCTCCTATGACATAAGAAGTATTGATAGATATCCAAACCTACACGCTAATTGTTAGAGAAAGTCATGTGGGTATTAGTCGTGAAAATTATGGATTTCAATGAATAACACGGTTTCCAGATTCAAGCAACCCGTGATGTTTTGCAAAGGCAGCGTGTCTTCTTGCGTTAATTGGATAAAGAAAGCCTGTGACTGTTACATGTCATAAATCTAAAGTGCAATGAATAACGCACTTACAAGCTTCAAATCAACTCGTCTTTTGTAAATAGTGTGCCTAACTCGTTTAATTAAAGTGACGTGACGGTGAGGCAGTATTTGATATCACAACGCTGTAAATGCCAGAGTGATTGTAGTGTAAATTAGCATTATTGTATGACAATGATTTGGTATGTTTATTATTTATAAGCATTGTTAGGAAATAAGTTTACATGGCCTCACTGAAACTGACAATAGGAGCGGGAAACAATGAGCGAGGGGGTGAGTTGTTTATCAATTAGAAGAGACAGACAAATGACGTCAGAGTAGCACGCTTTTCTTTAGAAATGGAGGGAATATCTTCCCTAGAACATATGTGTTCGTAATTTTGATTGGATATAAAAAATAGACGCTAATGTTGGCGCGCTTTATTAACCAATAGCAGCTCTGTTATAATGTTTAGGCATATCGGGGTGAGGGAGTATAAATTCTAAAGCCGGGGACAGGTATCACACAGTTTAAGGGAATCATTCACGGGTTACACGTCGCGCAGTTCAACAGAATCATCCACGGGTTACACGTCGCGCAATTCTAGAATCTCTCGCGTCGTAAAGCTAGTTACAAAAATGTGAAATACTCGAATTAATAATGTGCGGCAAATAAGTGATTATAGTTACATTCGAAAATATAACAGCTTCAGTCGGGCACGTGTATCAAGAGTAATTATGTTAAATTAATAAAGTGTGGCGGCAATAAAAGTGTAAAAACAAATTATTTTATCAGTGTTATCTTTTAGTAACAACTCCTTTCCGTTTACACACCCTGTTCAACAGATTTGCTCGACTGAGTAATAATAGCTAGCCGGAGGACAAAGAACCCAAAATTCAAAATAGTAAAACAATAACAGGCGCTCAGCAAATAATATAACACGAACGATACCGCGACAACGGTTAGCCATCAGAAATTCAAAGGCAAATACAATTAATTACATTCCGTGGAGAAATACGAGCAGCTTTGTAACGACAGCTAGCATTCACTGATGTTGTTTGATTGTATCAATGCAATAAGGTCCTAAACTTCTATACCTGATACTGAAGATGGATAGCTTGCACCCCATATGGTTGGAATTTTCCCAGGACTTTAACTACAATTGCGGCAAGATATATGAAGGCTCAGTCCTTTCAAAGGAAAAATATATTTATTCGGAATGAAGAAATAACCAAAGAAAAGAAGAAACTCCAATTGACGAATTGCATGCCTAAGAGAATACAAGAACTATACTCCCTTTATTTCGAAATGCGGAATTCTTTTAAAGAATGTCCTGACATTGCTTTAAAAAGCAATACCATTAGCTGAAAGCTTCGGTGCTAGTCATCGAAGGGAACCATCTATTTTTAGAGATGCAGCAATTTTTCAGAAAATGCTTCTTCGACCAAAGTTTCGAAAATCGCAATGTTTCCCCCTCCAGACGTGAGGCAGTCCTTTCGTAACACATTTCTTGAATTTACTGAAAGAATACACCAGTGTATTTTTTCATTAACGAACTACTAACAGAAAAAAGAATACACAGTATCATATCACTTCCGTATCTTTTTAATTAAGATATTTGAAAAAATATGTATGAACTTAAGGGAAAACCCCATGTTTTCCATCTCTTTACTTCATCCATTTTCACAGAAAATATATCCACAGTTTTTGTGTGCTCGTTTCTATTCTGTAGTTAAAATACTTTTGAGAAAAGTAGGCTTTAACTTATACGAATATACGATGGTTACTTTTTCCCTCTCTAACAAGCACCTGTATATACGAGAAGTACTGCATTCCATCCAAAAATTTCATATCGAGGTTTCTGGAAAATTACATGCTTTATGGTACCCTGGATCCATAACAAAACATTTTTAGAAAACGATTGTTTGTGTATGTGTATGACTGTGAACACCATAACTGAAAAGCAAAATTACGGATAAATACCAAAATTCTTATTCAAGTTCAGAATATCCCACAGATACCACACGGGGATTTTTAAGAAACTCCTGAAACCTCAAAATATCCCTGACATAGAAAATGTTTCTAAATGTTTGATATCCTCAAACGTTTCTCTAAGGATTTTGATTAAAAGGCCAAATATTTAAAATATTTACATAAAGAACTAATTATATATCTTGAATTTCTAGAAACTGAAGCAGTTTTATATAATTCCATATGACTGTTAAATCCTAACAAATACTCAAAGGCTTACTCTGCAGAAAATTTAGATATTTTTAAAGCATTTAAATTTATTTAAAATAACTTGTGTCTTCGGCCATTCCCGAGATATTCCTTGTAATTGGTTTGAATTCTTTAATGTTAGTTTTTGAAGTGGTCACCATTCAGTTCCTCGCAATGTCATCGAAAGGATATGAAATGTCAAGTCCAGCTGTTTTAAAACATTTGACTATCGTGTCTCCTATATCCTCCTTGCTCCTACAACGAAATGTATAATGGAAAGATTTCTCCAAAACTTCATCTCGTTTAACCTCAAGTAGATAGAGGAATAAAACCTTTTTAAATTCAGGAAAGGAGACATAAAAGTAAATCAACATAGAGAAAATCATGTGAATGTAAAACAAAGTCTTTTTTTTAGTATGGTATCCTACATCGTCGAAGAAAATAAATCCAAATATTTTCTTGTCTACGTACTTCTGCTCCAATGAACGTACTTTGAAAAACCACCATACATTTAATTTGAAGGAAAAATACTATCTGAATGCTAACATATACAGCGTTGATATAAATATAGTTTCAAATGCGAAGTTGCATGCACATGGGCGAGTGCAGTAAAAGGTATATTCCATAATCGCTGTACAATTTTTTCAGCGTTCTCCGCACTCTAGCATCTAAAAATAAGCATACACTTTTCATTATACAGGAGTACACATTAGAAAGCGCAATGATCGCAAAATATAAATGCCTATTTTCATTCCCTCTCAGAATCAAACCATGTCACTGTACGTGGTAGTAATTTAAAATCTCGCTACTTCAAGAATTTATAAATGAACCTCATAATAGAAACATCATGCAAGAATCTGCTTTTCGCATGATGCAAGGCCTGAAAATATTCGCATACTTCGAATAATGCTTACAGGCTTAAGTGCAATTTGAAACATGTGTTGAGCATGAACTCATTGAAGAAGGTTCTAACACAATTGTGACATTGTCAAAACTCAAGCTCTTTAGAGGATTCAAGTGCAATCACTGACTAGTAGTAGAGGTAGTATTGCGTTCTACCCAAAAATGTAGTTTCAGATTTCATCTTTTCTCCAAGATGTTAAAAAGCAGTTTTGGAAGAAGTTGGTTCAGTGTCCTTTAAAGAGAAAACAACAAGCGTTTCGCCAAATCTCGCCACCCCAAACTATCCCTTACATGGAAAACATTTCCTTATTTTATGTTTTGTCAAATAACGTGCAAGGAATTTTATAAGAATGTCGTCTGTTTAGGAGATTTGCACTACCAATAAATGGATATTTTGGCATTCTGTGGAATTCTATTCATTTCGAATCAGTTTTGTATACCTGTTGAAACATAGACAGAACCTTACTGCAAAATAATGTAGAGTTCTTTTAAAATGCACAGTCTATATCAACTTTACCTGTAGTATATGCCTTTTGCAAAATATTCATTCCTACCTGCATAAGATTTTTTCGAGTTAAGCAGTTTTCGAGTTAAATCGTGTCTGTTTTCATTGCTCTAAAATTTATTTCAACTCGTGAAACTAGAAAATGTGCCCGGAAAGTATTTATCTTTCCCTTGGTGATTCATTTCAATTCTCACTGCACTTAAAGAATACAGTCCATTCTCTTTTTGTTAACCCTAAGCTCAAACCATTGTATGTGAACATCGGGTTACATTATATTTCTGAAGCTGTATTATAATATTTCTTCACATGTTACAGGACCTGAAAGTGCCGTCTCCGTGATGTTGGGGTAGCATGTCTGCTTCACATTCAAGAGGTTCAAAAAGATAAATGTCATGTAACTTTAAACTCTATGGATCCTGGGCTCATTTCAGCATAACTTCGCTCATCTCATTCATCGTCGGATATGAACTATTCTGGTAAAGGACGTTAAGCTGTAAAAGCTTTAAGTTATTTAATTAAAATAATTAGCTGTGTAATTTGATTTGCGAACATTTACACCAACAAAGCAATATTTAGGTAAAGCTTCGGATTTGCTTCATTAACTCTGCCATGAGAGAAGGCTTATGGTGAGCATTCCGATTCAAACTTTTCTCTTGCAAATAATGTAATTAACGTGTCACATTAAAAATATACACTCATTTTCATAAAATGAAACCGAATATAAAAAAACAGAGAAATAGCAAACTTTTGAACACATTCCATTAAAATTCATTCTAGATTCTACCTTCTGGAATTCTTTCCAATGTTTTAATTTTTCTCCTTTTCTTCTTAGAAGTTTGAAATTCAATATTGTTTATACACATTCAATTGTGTGAACATTACTTTAAGTCTTTATCATGCATAAACTGTTGCCTTATATTATTTATGCATAATCATTTTTGGATTTATTTGAATTTGTGTAAAATTATAATTTACTTCCCGTGTTTTGGAAATATTTAGGACATTTCATGTAAGTAATTTGTATGATTTCATAGAATTTTGAAGTTCTGATTTAATTTTGCTTTATTGTGTAAAGAATAATTTTAGTTACCTCCATGAGCATGTTTCTATATAAAATACTGCATTTTTAAAACAGCGGCACCGTAAATATGCACTAAACGATAATGATGGAATTAAAATACACTCTTTACGGGAATTTTCAGGAACTCCGACATTTCTAGTTGAGAAAACATTGCATTAACAAAGAAACGGGATGTTCTCTGGTTTTCCTAACACTCTCAACGAATTTGTTGTAGAAGAAGGCCTGTAAACCAAATGCCTTAATACTGAATGAATTCTTCTTTATTTATTTCGAGTTTACATTATAGTCAAAAAGGTTGTCGACAATTTTAATAACAATAGACAGGTCAAACACATGTCAAAACCTTGTGAAACATTAAGTGGTGGCACCTCCCCATATTCGTGGATGGGTTTCATTTTACAATAGATCCGTCAGAGCTTCATTAATTAATGTGTCTCTCTTGTAAAAAGCTGCACTGCAAATTGCCTGTCAACAAGTCATTAATAATCGACAAGTGGTCACCCCTTTGAAACAAGCCGACAAACTCTAATTCTCATATTAAACCTTCTTATATATCCCTAATATGCATCAAAAACAGATCACCCTTTCCACAATTTGCATATTTTAAAATTACAAGGGATGCCAACAGCGCCTACGACCCCAGAATTTGCATATTTAAAAATCACAAAGAGAAGCCCTCCTAAATTAGCATATCACGCCTTCTAATGTGCAGGTTACACCTAATTTGCATGAAATATAGGTCAATCCTTTCTCACTTCAAAACCAGAAAGAATGTTGACAGAGGCTAGACCTCTAATTTGGGTTCTTTAAATTCACGAAGGATACCAATACTGACCTAAGCTTTTGATCTTTGGTTACGCTCAATTTTAAATTACAGAGGGAAGCTACCATCCCCATTAATTTAATTAACTGATTAAGTTGCATATAAAATTTATATTTGTAAATAAAAACATATGCTGTACCTGATTTCGAGTTATTCGAGCTATTTTTTTCAGGGGGGCTCAGTGCTGACCTCAGTTTTCCTCCAGCTTTAAATATAAACGATACATGTCTCAAGATGTACATACTGTCGAGTACACCCGGAATATTAGTTAGCTTCTTCCGCAAATGACATCAACGTGAGCTAATTAGAGTCCTCTAAGAGAAATTTAACCCACACCGCACCTTCTGTTAAGAAGGTTACCGATACTCGATCAGTCAAAGCTAGCATTTCCTTAATTTCATTTAACTTAACTACAAAATGGTAACCTTAGGTTTTAATCATAAGGAAAATAGTATTTTTTTAAATTTTAATAAAACTAAATTTGTCTTTGGTGTTTTTCACAGTTCGAAGACATCTCAGAACCTGAATTAATAAGAACCAAATATTATCAGGATAAATCGTGGACAAAAGCTTCACCGCTCGTGCTGAAAACACAGCTCGCCGGCGGAAGGGTAAGGTGAGCAGCGTGAAGCCACCATACATATATTCTCACCCCGACCAAGTGGCTAATCTCCCTTCAGCACAAGACTGTACAGAGGGCACACGCAACCAGTGTGTTTGCGCGCGTATGTCCGCACAAGTAGATGACAGACGGCTTCTGCACATGTTTTCAGATGCTCAACTTGAACACCTGGGAATGACCACTTAAGTTTTAGCCAGAAAGTTTAATATATAGAACTAAAATATAAAGAAGGTACTATTTCTTGTACTACAACTAACTATTAATATAACATGTAAACTAGGATTAGCGTGACTTTTACTTTCTGTATCACTTACCTGGTAGGTAGATATGGTATTACACTACACTATAAAATTCTACATCGAGATTTGACCGAAAATGCATGTTTTGAGTTCCGCCGATTCCAAATAAGTATTTTTAGAAAAAAACATCCGTGTTTGTGAACAGCATAACCCAAAAACGCTATGTCCGATAAATACGAAACTTGGTATTAAGGTTCACCATCTTCTTACGTTGTGTCACGAAGATTTTCAAGGAGATTCCTCACCTCTAAGTAACTTTTATGACAGACCTTTTGAAATTTTGAATCTTCTTAAAAATAGCTCTAAAGGTTTTAATTAAAATACCATATATTTAAGACACTTAAGTGAAAAATAAAATGCATATCTTGAATTCTATGGGAATAGCTGTCAAGACTTCTTCACTGGAAAGAAATTTTTGTATAATTCTGTATAACTGGTGAACCATTAGGGACGGACGAAGCCGCATTACACAGAAAATGAAGATCGGTTTAAAACACAGAATTCATAATATAGCTTTTTGTGGCATTAGGCCTTACCGACATATACGTTGTTATTGTTTTGAGCTATTCAATACTTTGTAACCTTTTGAAGTGTTGTTTCTATACAGCTAATTTTCGCGATAACAGGAAAAGAGTATGGGATTTCTAGTTCAGTATATAGTTACACGGTTTTTAAACATCTGACTATCGATTCGGGTTCCTCTATCCCCATTGTACCCTCAACGAAATGTGTAATGAAACTACTTCTTCAAAGCTTTATCTCGATTAACGTGAAGTAGAGAGAAAAATACGCTTTCGTAGTGACAGTTTGTAGAAGCTAGATAAAATTAACCAATAGTATATAGAGAAAATTGTGTGAATGTAAGATCTAGTCCGCACTTGAATGACATTACCTGTTAACAAAGTACAATTGTTTTCAGACAAATGCTCCGAATGTTAATTGAGAACAGGAAAACAAGTCTATTGAATATTTATGGAAGGGATGTGGAATCTCACATCATTTACACCAATTGCAGGAGCTTCTTGTGCTTCCGGTATAGGCCATGACGCGGCATGCTAAGTAGCGGCAGTAGCCCATAACAGAAGCTCCATACAAGTGGAGCGAAATGTCGGAAAATCACCAAATATTATTACGCGGCCTACACCTGAAGCACAAGTTTTTGCAATGTCTGTGGAAACCTACATACCTAGATGCACGAATTTTGAAGCTGTATCCACACCTAGTCGCAAACGTGTCCATGTGAAACAGCTGCGGGAATTAGTGTTGCTTACATACGATAAGGGACTTTTCTCGTAAAGAAAAAGACGAGAAGAATGACAGCGGACGGGTAAATTTTCCCAACGTGTTACGGAATATACTAAAAATATTTTGAAGGATTTCAAATTCAACGCTGGTGTTGGGTTTAACAATTTTGTCGGAGTGACACCAATAGATTTTAAGCACTAGTTCAAATGATAACTCCCTAATGTGCACCGTACTTAACCCTAGTGTGCATGGTTTTGAGTTGTCGGTGAATGCACAAGCGGGGCCTCTCAAGCCCTCCCATCTTTTTACTATATTTTCAGAACCTTTTTAATTTCTGATGACATGTTTACTGTAAAATACACTGATTATAATGTTTTATCATGTGTCACTTATACATTTTCAAAATTACAGTATTTTTCAGTTTATTGACAATATTTAAAGTTCACATATTCACCTGTTAACATTTAAAGGTAACCGTTCATTATAGGAATTTTATCCAGTGCAAGTTACATTTATACAGTAAGAACAACAAATTATTAATTGTTATTAGGCATATAACTGCAAATAATTCAGTTGACTGAATAATATGTTTTAAAAAATCATACAGATACAAATAGTAAACACCAACTAAAGCACTTCTTTTATGCAAGTTGCATCCTGCTTAGTTATCCAATCGTTGTAATTTTTAATGGGAAAGGGTTTTGCTTATTTCTGAAACACTACAATTAATACAAAAATGTATTAAAAGTATGAAAAACAAACTCACATGTTATGTTTTATGAAATGTAGCATCACATATCCTCGTACATAAATACTCATTTTTAATTTTTTTTTGACGCTAAAGAGTTTTTTATAACATTTTATAGTACCTTAAGATTATGCTTTGGCTGTGTAATCAAAGCTCTGCTTATTTCTGAAATACTACTACATTTATTGCGTACAATTAGTGCAAACTTGGGGATAAAAGTATTTAAAACAAACTCACATGTCATGTTTTATGGAATGTAGCATCACATTGTTCTCCCGCATACATACTTAATTTTTATTTGTCCTTTTTTTAACGGGAAAGGGTCTTTAATTATTTTAATGGTGCTTTAGGTTTATGGGGTTTGCTGTACAATCAAATCTCTTTTTTGTGTTTTTCTATGGAGTGAAAGCATTTTTGGGACAGGTAGAATTGTTTTTAAATAATAAATCATTCCATTTGAATTATTTTGTTTTATTTGTTAATAACCAAAAAATAAGCACATGTATATCACAACCTGAATCCACTATTTTACAGGTTTTTTTCTGTTCATTGCAATTAATGTCTTAGTTGCATATTCTACACTACAGTGTCCCTTTCTGTCCATTCACTTCCTGGAAAGCCTAGCCACTTGACGAGTAACCTGTTCACTCGTCGACGTAGTACCCTTTCTATGAGATATGTGTCAGAGTACTGAGTTCTTAATGATTCATGGCCACAGTATCCATCTTGTATTTCCTTTCCCTCGCCATCTTGCAGATGATAGGTGGGTGGAACGTTATGTCTTACCCTGACAATCGGAAAAAATTCAGTGCTCTAATTGGGTAAGTACCCTTTCTCGAGTAAACCCTTATGCCTAGAGATCCTCATATTATCTCTAATATTGAAGCTCCTGGCCTTCCTCTTTTCATTCCTTAAAACATCATGATGATACACCGTGAGGAGGATATCATTGTTCCTTACGTCGCGAGGCTTCATCTGAATCGTCGAATGGTAAGTATTGTTGTAGACGTTAATGGTTCTTGGCAAGGGATCCAGCCATTTATACGAACCTGTAGCCAAAAGCTCCCTATGCTCCATAATTTTAAAATACTTATTAAACGTTCGACAACCGCAGCCTTTATGACACTGAATGTGCTGTAATGATTAATTCCATACCTGGTCATATATTGTCTGAAATACTTATTGTAAAATTCCTTGCCATTATCGGATTAAATATTCTTAGGTGTTTATTCGAATCCTCCAGTATATCTTGCATTGCTTTTGTAACATTCGCTCCGGTCTTGTCTTTCACAGGTCCTGCACAGGCCACTTTTGAGTAAAAATTAACAGCAATATGAATGCAATTATATTTTCTGTTTTGTTCTGCATATGGTATCATTTCAATAAGATCTGTTTGTAAAAAGTTATTAAGGCATTTACTAACTATTTTTCAGCGAAGGAATCTTCTTCCAGCGGAGGAATGTAACTGGGTAGCGATGTTTCGTCTCATAATGCTATGATTTTTGAGGCTCTCAATTCTGTGATGATCTCATCTGCGATGATAGTCTCTTGAATTACTGATGTATGATTCAAATTGCCAGCCTCCCTCAATGCAATTGGTAATCTGAGTCTGCTAATCAGAATATTAGGGTCAGGCAAATATACGTAGTCCACTTACTCTCCGGAACGTGCTCCTTCCATATGAGACCTGTACCGGTCGTAGTGTCTATTAGCCTGCGTATGATATTCTTATATATATATATATATATATATACCCCTTATTCGATATCAGACGACCGCTCCTGCTGTAGCCCTGTCTGTGAACTAGAGTTTGTTTCAAAATCTGAGAATAAATATATAGATCGTTTTCCGTATACGATGAGGTTTGGGGTAAACGCTTGAATAATAGCTCGTACAGCCCCGAGATAGCTGCATAAGTTTCATCTCCTATCTGAAAACTGTTATCTGCAAATGTAGTTAATTTATTAGTCCCCATCTTCCTAGCGTACTCTGAAGGTAACGTTCAGATCGCTGCCGCTAGCTGTTCGAACCTTCTTCAGGTACTTCGTAAGGGTGCCCGTCTCTACGGTTTCTTCTTTTTCTTCAGAGCGAGAGAGAGGTTTGTGCCTTTCTTGATTCTTTATTATACCCTTCAGAAGAACGATAATAGACTGGAGAACCTCGGTCATTACACACTGAGTTTTGAACTTGAGACCCTATAGGGAACGTAACTTTTCCCTTATCACCTTACTGTGTCAAGCGATGGATTCCTTGAGTCTGATACCTTCTACAACCATCTTGAAATGAATGCGCATTTAAGCTGCTCCTGTTAATTTATACGAAATTTTCAATTCCATACTTAGAATATGTCCATTTTAGCACGATTATCTGGAGATGTAAAGGTCAACTTATCGTCTATCATAGCGGAACCGGATAACTTTCAACTACCTTATCGTTTATTGCAAACATTGTATCGCTTCTCGTATTGGGATGCGGTAATGAGACAATAGAACAGCCAATACCCTCTTCGTTTACCGCCGACTTGTAGTATTCGAGTCCCGACGACAATATTTATCTCTGCGAGCTACCTCTGTGCGGTATCGTTTGCAATGTAATGATGAGTTGTCTTCTCATTTGTCCTAAGATAGCTTTTATGGCATCCACTTGCAATTTAAGAATATCAACATTATTCATAGTTGAGGTTAGGTACTTATCCAGCGAGATCTTTGGTTTAGCATGGTTTCCAGATGTATTTTACTGCGGCAACAATTTCTTGAGGGATAGAAGCTAGAGTTATGTTTAAAACTGTCTGCATTTCAGCACGTTTCTTTACAACAAATCGTCTAACAAATGATTTTGTTACGGCATCGCTATTGTCCACGGATCGGCTATCTCCCTTATTCGTTTCTTTCGAAAGGAAACCTTTCCGTTCCAATCGGGAAGCGGTGTGCTTGCATTTATGTAACCTAACATATTATTATTATTATTTGGAACATCATGTTCGTGAACGGGAGGCAATAGTACATTCATTCTTATCGTATCAAGAACACATTATTTTCTACATCGCGCTTGAAGGCATATTTACTTAGGTATTCCATAAGCCTCACATGTTGACCTTCAAGCGATGTTTGCACGTGCTGCCCAAGTATAGCTTCAAATGCACCTATACGCTGATATGAAGTCTTTCTGATCGAAGGTCATTCGATGCTCGACGACAGCCTTAAGTGTATCAACACGCTTTAATCGCTGCATCATCGTCTTCTTCGAGATCCGCTAGAGCTGCAAGCACAAGCATGAAGGGAAAGCTTGCAGTGGGCGCTGGATTGAAGAGAATACCACCACCATCCGCTAAAGGATGGATCTTACCTTTGTTAGCGCTTTTGGCGGCATTGGGTGCTGCGGGCAGCTTGGCGGGGGGAGCAGCACAGATCGCAATCTCGGTGAATAAGCAACGTGCTACCGAGAAGCAGCTGAATGAGCTTGTTCGTCGCAATCAGCAGATGGAAGCCCTAGCCATGGGTAAGGGCAGAGGTCTTAAAAGAGGAGGAGGAGGACGCAGGAAGCGGAAGTGAAAGGGCCTGCATATGCGTCCAAAAGCTGGGAGCGAGGGCTGTACAAATACCGGAAAAATACTTGAGTGTTACGGAGTTTGAAGCTTACGCTAAACGTGTACACATTCCCGATTTTAGAGGTGTATACATGCTATAAAAACTACCTCTAAGACCTAGACGTGCAGAGAGGATCGTCGTTAACTTGAATAGCTCGCAGAATCCGGGTACTCATTGGTTGCTGTACGCAAGGATGGAAATTTAACCCTTTTTATAGTTTCGGGAATCTGAAATCTTCAAAAGAGATCGAATCATATCTCGAGGGTGTTAATGTCCTTTATAACAGACACAGGTATCAGAGTTTCGATTCTGTGATTTGTGGTTATCTATCCTTGCGGTTTCTGTTACAAAGCACCTTCGGCAGAACGTTTGGATGGTCAAAGTGAGTTAAGCTATCACTTTGAGCGGTTCGGAATCTATCTTCTCTACCTATCTGAATGCGCCACTCTATTTGATCCAAATGGTGTTTACGAGGTTGTTTTATTGAATTCCGAGACATTCTACTTGATACTGAATGCTGATCTAAGCAATAACTTTTCCATTACATGCGCGACGGAAAATTTGAAACCATTGAAATTCTCCCTAGTACTTATGAAATACAGGATATAAACACTTTAATCAAGGATGGACTCGAAGCCGGCAATGATTTTTTCTCCGACCCAATAAAAATACTATGAAGGCGGAGGTTCAGTGCCCCTACGCTATCGATTTTACTCGAGAGATGTCAGTCGGCTCTCTTCTCGGTTTCACGGGCGAGCGCATGGTGGAGCCGGGCGTACTGACCGAGTCTGACGAACTGGAGAATATTTTTAAGGTCAGCATCATACTCGTCGTGTGTAGCCTTGCCACTGGAACCTTTGTCAGTGGTAAAAGCGGGCATTTACTCTACGAGTTTTTCCCGTCGGATCTTCCGGGGTACATCTCACAGAAACCGCCCAGTCCCATATATCTGCCCATCATCAACACAAATCTCATTGATCATCTTATCATTCGAGTGGTAGACCAGAACAGGGATACACTGGACTTTAAAAACGAAACTATTACATTGAGACTACACGTAAGACGAAATGGGAATACATTTCAAGACATTACTGTAACAAAAACCTTCTCTCAAGATTGAGATCTACTCAGTCTTCGACACGCAAACTGCTAACATCATCTAATTGAAAGTTCCTCGAACGACTGGGCTTCAAGGTTCTGTAATGGATGTTTTAGATATCACTGGAGTTTCAATGTTTGACGACAAGATTACTAAGGATGTGGAACATGTCTTCCTATGTTACAATACGTCTGCTCTGGATGTGAATGATGAAATTAGAATACCTTGCCAAGCCGAGGATTTGTACACGCTTCTCAGCAGAAGTTACCTCTACGTAGTAGAATCTATTACAAAACCCACTGGTGAAGCTTCATCTGCAGAACTGACCAATAATATCATAGCGTTTCTGCTTGATAAAGTTCGCTTAGATATAAATGGTACTACCTTAGATAGAATGAGAAATTCGGGAATTTCTTTGACTATGCGCAACTATGCGGCTCTCAACACTTCGGACTGCAATCGTCTGCAGAACGTCGGCTGGATCTATCCCGGAGAAGATGTGGCCAACGTGAACGCATCGAATGGAGTCTTCAACACTATTGTTCCTCTTTCGGTACTTTTGGGTTTCTCAGATGATCACAAGGAACTCATACTTAATAGAAAGTTTGAACTTGCTACCATTAATGGAATTAATTGTTCCATGTTTCCCGGTAAACCAAAAGGAGATCTCAAATTATATTGAGATGACATACCCCAATGGCGACCTACGCGAATCAGTTGGAGAACGTAATGCCTTACCGGCATGTTGCCATGGTAGCTCAGTGGTTAAAGCAAACGGACGGAGGCCGGGAGATCCGTGGTTCAAATCCCGGCTATGGCATTGAATTTTTCAGTCGTCTGAATCTACCTTTCCAACTTTGTTGCCATTAAATCTAAGAATTCTAATAATTGTCTGATGGGCAACAATCCGACTATTATTAAACTAAATCACATCGAATGGAGGATGCCCGTGCTTCGAATTTTCGATACCGAGAGGGTGAAGAAACTTAAACTCATCAAGTCGGATCGTCCACTGCACATTGCTTTTCGAACCCCAGACCTTCACACTGAACCTGCAATACCGCAGACTAAGGAGTTCGCATGGAACGTTGCAATGACATCGAAGCTTGAAAAACCGCATTTTGTTATGGTGGGTGCAAAAACTCACAGATTGAACTACCTTGCTAAAGATAGCTCTATTTTTGATCACGGCAATATCACCAATCTGAAACTTTATCTCGATAGCGAATGCTATCCATATCATGACATCAATTTGGATTTTGCAAATTCAAAGTTTGCATCTCTGTATGGCCGGTATTCTAAATTTCAATACCTCTTATTATGGCAAAGAAAATTACCCTTTTTTTAAGAGAAGCGATTTTCGTAAATATGCACCATTGTTCGTCATCGAGTGTTCTCATCAACCCGAAGAGACTGTGACTGCAGCCGTTAACATCAGGTTGGAAGTTCAGGCATCGGTGAATTTTCCTGCACAGACATCTTTATTTTGTTTAATTATCCAAGATAAATTGTTCACCTGTAACGCCTTAACTCATGTTGTTCAATCTATCGTATAGGAAATGGAATGCATTTTGTTTGTATCAATAAAGAATGGAATACAAATTATACTATCTTTTTATTAATTTTAGCATGCATCTCCTTAATCCTGTTTCTGACACTCCTATCTCTAACATCGTATGAACACGTTGATTTATGCACGTCTTACAATTCAAATAAATATCCTTCACTTTATGGAATTAGTCTCTTCAGTCCACGTATTGCAACAATGTCCAGATTTACGACATTTTCGTTTAGACACGTATTCACAGCTATTTCATTGGCTTTGTTCATATGCAATGATATATCCATAGATTATATTCTCAATGTAAAATACACGAGAAAACTTACCGTCTTTCACATACGTTTCGATCACGGCTGTGTTTAGAACTATTATCAGCCAGTCCTCTTTTGTTGTGTATACACAAGTTTCGTCGTCTGGTTTGATGTAAAGGGGTGGAAGTTCGTAATGCAGTCGTATATTCACACGATACTTGGAGCTGATGGAGATGCCGTCAAGGATAAACACACTATTTGGATTCATCTTTCTCTGACTTTTCTGGAATGGGGTCAAAGATGAATACTATAACGTTCTCTGGAGCGGCTTTTGACATCTTTTTATTCACGGTCTTTGCTTTGTTCCACTTCATCTCAGGCTTTTTTTCGGACAGCTAGACATACGCAAATGTTCTTTGTTTTACCAAGCAAGTCACTTTTAAATAATAGAAGTCTTCTTTTATGGACAATGATTGTACCTACCTGCACGTTCCTTCTCCTCCACGGGCTCGGACGATCGATGGACGTCGCGGTGTGGAGACACATCTTCTCCTTCAGGCAATCTGAAAATACAGAATTTTTTCTTTTAGCTATCTTTTCCTACAATGTCTATTCCGTCGCGTAATTTCTATATTCTTTACTTACTTACCGCTTTGATTTGCGATTCACGTCACAGTACTCCCACAAGGGAAGAATGACGTCATTTGTTGATGCTGCGAAGGTTCCTTACAGATGATGCTATGCGTATCGCCATTGCATATTTCCTCATGCTTATCGAGACAGTGCTGCTTCATTTTCTCGTATTCCTCGAGGTTCACCCGCAACGTTTGTCGCTATCGCTCGGATTGTGATATTTTCACTATTCATCGTGCTGGCTCACAGTCAACTGTGAACGCAGATCCATTCTCGTCCTTTGCTTTGAGGTGAGGAATGGGGGTTTGAACATGTTTGTTCTTGCACTGGAGAGGTGTCCTCGTTTTATACTGTTACGCACATGCACACGCTAGCCTTCCTCCTATCTCCTTTTGGAATTCATATGTGGCCTACTTTTAACTTTTTTCTGTCTTACACACTACCTGTTCTTAAACTTTTGTCTTTTTTCGATTCGTCATTTGATACCATATATCATCCTCCCATCCTCCAAATATGTGGTAAGAAAACACGTACACGCACCATGTCTTACCTGGTGGGGGGAGCGGTACATTACAGTTCATATCATTTAACTACATATTCGTATACATTGACATGTTGAGACGCGCGCGCTCGCACACATACACACACACACAAAACTGTTACCGGAAGGGATGGGCTTCGACCTCATAGGCCACAACTTTGGTCACTTACTTCCCCCCGTTCACTACGTCCACCGTATGATTTCAACATGCCGTTACAGTCATACACGGATACTAGTACATTTTTATTGTACACACACAGCAGATCCCTCCCCTGCATTTTCAACAACACTGACCCTTTTCTACATGATGCCCGTTACACACAACACGGGAACTGGCATCTTTTTTACTGTCGTTGCAACAATACACGGATTCTGTATCAAGGCATACGTGTTACAAAATCCATTTTTACGCCCTACTAATTGGCTTACGGTGAAAGTGCGGAAGCGAATTAATGTGCTCCAACACCCCTCTTGCATTATCAGGTAACAAATGGAAGACAAGTGTGTCTTATGACGATTCCTATTTATGCACTGGATAACGATAGTAATACCATGGATTTTGTGCCTACCACTATTGAAACGCTTGAAGATGGACTCGAATGGACCCTGCTTGAAGTCGAAGTATATTTGGAATAAATCCTGCTCTCAGAGTGCGCTCAGTCATTTTTCTCCACCACTGTACCTTAATTCGTCACAGTTCTCAGTCAACAAGCCATTACAAGGGAACTATCAATACGGTGTTCAAAATGCAACCACCGGTCAGTTGATGATGCCTGCTAAAAGAACTCAGTTTTCAGCTTCAAACAGTGTGTACTACGTTGTAGCCGCTTAGATTGATTCTAAGGCTTTATTACACGTTTTCATAATACTATCCTTTTGATAGCTATTGCATGTACCGCAGAAAATGTAGGTGTTTACTGTAGTTTATATCATAATAGAAACACCATGTTATATAACACCTTCAGTATGAGATTTCTGTACAAAATCTTCCGGATTACAGCGTATCACTTTTACAAGTTTGCGTACCCCCAACATGTTCAATTCGGCTGGTTACATTGGACCCGCACGATAAGTAGCGAATTCAGTGAAAGCTTTAGCGAGCGTCCAGTAAAATACACGATACGGAAGGGTTAGGAAAGGGTACTTAGCGATTACTTTTCCATTCCTTCGGCCGTTTCCCCTCTGAACAGCAGTCCCCTGGATTTAATTTGTATTTTGCGTGCTGTGCAGTGTTATATATGTTGGCTATTCCTAGGACTATGGGAAGATAATAAGTAGGTAAAAATAGTAGGTATAGCTAGCGCACAGCAAAGTGCGTTTACATGAGACAGGCAGGGAATAGGAGAAGAAGAGGTCGAGAAAGAGAAACTGAAGGTATGCGAGGGAGGATATCAGATTATGTATGCACATAGGTGTGTATGACGTACGTTGTATGATTTATGTTTCATGTGATACTGTCGATATATGTATGCAATAACGTATGCATGTAATGATATCGTATGTATAATTTATGGTTTATAATGCTTGAAGTGCAAGGTGTACATTACGATTTATAATGTAAGAGATTTATATGATCAATGCATCTAACCTAACCTGATTCTAGACACACTGGAATAGCCCGATTCCAAATTATGCTACCCTAACTTACCATAAGCTAACCCATCCTAATTCCATTCATGCTAACGTAGCTTCATTCCAAGCCATGCTAATCTAACGTAGGTTAACCTAGACTGTCATCATATTACCTAAGCTATCCCGTAATCAGTTAACTTAATCTGATTGCAATCGTACTAATCTAGCCTACAATAACCCAATTTAGACGTTCTCTCGTCGTCTAACCTCATTCTAGGCATGAGGTATGAGATATTTCCAGGAGGGGGACACCTCACCACTGCGATCAACTAGATATTTGTGACTACACCCCCGGGAGGCAGGGATGAGTGAAGGAGACGCAGAAGGACGCTACTCTGCAGACAGACAGGTCCACAGAAACACATGGGAGTCCCTAATATTTCCAAGTTGAAACATCCGCGGCACCAGCAGAGGCGAAAAATCCCGAGAGAGAGAGAGAGAGAGAGAGAGAGAGAGACGAAGCGACCCTATCAAGTGGGTCAACGCGCCCTGGTGTTTTACGGGGAGAAATCCTTTACAGAGCGCAGCAACTGTGCCACCGCCCAACACTAGTCGTACTACGGAACCACAAAATTGAGTTTTAGTTATGGACGCTCTTTAACTGCTGTGGTCCTTAGTGTCCCATTCTATATTGGGCGTGAACGGCTGGCAATTTTGCTCATAGGCCTCTTTATCAGGTGTGAGGTTTTTATGTGCCGTAAATCTACGACACGGAACCACCGGCTTTACTTTCCTTCCGAAGGAAGCCATGTCAAGGAATTTTACAACCGAAAAAATCCATGCCCTCCGCATGCTTTTAACACACAACCTCCTGAACCAGAGGCTAGCATGGTAAGCACAACACCACGGAGGGTACTACGGAATCCCAAGGGAGGAAGATGAAATGATAGGAAATGAGGGAAGGGATAAATCATGGTAGAAAACACCACCACAGCATACGCCTGGGCGACCAGAGGAAAACCACGAAGAACCTAATGGTAAGAGTGGGTGGCCACCGGAATTGAACCCAGGAACTCCTAAATGCAGGACATAGACGTTTCCGCCTGAGCCAATTCGCTCGGTGATTCAAGCCATTCAAACCTAACCAGACTCCAAGCCCTGCTAAACCAAAGGTACCCAATATGGCCCTGTGTTGCCTTGTTCGATACAGATTTCCGTTATTGCTCCGGACGCATTTCATCCTTTGGGCTTATTGTGCTACCTCTATCGTTTTATAGCCAATTAATTATTCCTGCGCCCTTAACAAGGAATAATATCTTAACAGATGTGGTTTAAGTTCTCCTGGTTCTAAAAACAATTTCCCCAAAACAATGTACTTCCTGTGAGCTGAAGCCTCACAGAAGCATAAAATGTTCTGGGCTGTTTCAGTTTCTTTTTTGCGCAATGTGCAATCTAAATTACCTGAAGCACTTCCATTGTGTTAAAATGCTTTTTCAGGTGAGCATTAGCTGTGATAAATGGAATAATTGTTCTCAGTTGAAGTCTGTTACATCTGAGTAAGCTTTCAGCTCTTTTCTTTAATGGTTTTTTATTAAGAAGTTTATGATGTTTTTTCCTGGTGCTTTAAGCCTGGTTTTATGATGTTCTACCTTGTACCAGTTCTTAACGGTTTGTTTACTAAGCATCGAGGTGTTCTTAGAGCCGACTCTGGCCCAATAAATTATGAGGGTGCTCCTTCTCTTGCAAATTCAGAGCTTTTTCATTCCCCTCTATGCCACTATGATCCAGCACTCAGATGTGTTTAGTTTCATTTTGTTCTGAAAAGCTTGTAAGCATGTTTAGAGCCTTCAGCGCAGCCTGGATATCGTATCTGGATAAGTGTCTGTTTACCGGTGTAAGTTCTGCTTAAGTTTTCATGTATGCATTGAATAATAACAGAAATTTCTATTTCAAAAGCAGTGGCATATTCACCGAAGGGAAACAACGTTTTTCACCTTGGTCTTGTGCCATATACTCCAGATCCTGTTCCTGAGCAATCTTCCGTGCCTTCGGTAAACCACATCAAAGGTTTTTCAGGAGTTTCCAGAGTTTTATCCGTCCAGCATTCAGGATCATTGTTGACCCTGAAGTTATTTATAAATTGTGTAATTGGAGTTATATAGTCCAACGGCACTTCTAAACATGCATCCCCTATATATTTCCTAATTCTTAGCATAGCTGAGTCTATTTCAGGAATTCTCAGTTGCTTAGCGTGCTGTGAAAATTAAATTGAGTTTTATTTATGGAGGCTCTTTAACTACTGTGGTCTTTAGCCTCCCATTCTATATTGGGCGTGAAAGACCGGTACGTAGAGTGCTGTAGTCTGTCTCCTGACCATAAGCAGATTTCACCAAAACTAAGCTAACCTCTCATCACCTAACCTGCGCTATCGTCTCCTAGTCTAGGTACATGTGATGATGGCTCAACTTTGCTTACGCTTTATAGTAATTTTTTACACTTTTACTCTAATTTAGTTTACAGAATTTTTTACACGTTTGCAGTATTTTTGTACACAATTTGTAACATTCTGTATATTCCAATAATGGCATGGGTAATTTGAATAGATCCTGCATCCATTCTGACGAGGGTGTAACGTAAATGTACCTAACGTATCCTAGATATCTCTTTATGTATTTCTTGTTTTATTTACGCCTGTTTTGGATTTAAATTAAGTCTTTTGTAGAAATATTTCGGGTTTAATTAAAGAGATTTCGCATAGTTTGGCTTAGTTCATACCATTTTTAGGTTTTTATTTGGACAATCAGTATGATCATTTCCGTATGTTGTGCTACTACGTAAACGAGTTAAAAACCTATGCTCATATATACGGATGCGGACTCCTTCATTCATCAAGTGACGACTAGAAATGTACACTGGGATAAACTTCACTTTCTAGATAATCTAAATGCCTCTAATTAACCTGCAAATCACATATATGTCATTGTACACAAAATAAAAGTTTAGAGAGGTTTAAAAATGAAGCTAATGGCAAAATCATTCAACGTATTGTCGGTCTCTGACCTTAAATTTGTACTCCAGATATTGATAGTAGTGTGATAAACAATTTAAAGGCATTAAACGTAGCGCCATTAAGCAGTACATTATATTTGATGCTATAAGGATTGCCTTATAACTAATGAAATCATAAGAAGTCCAATGAAATACAACCAGTCTAAAAGAATATAATTTCGTTAATAGAAGTAATAAAGTCGTCTATCACCTAATGATGACAGGAGAGTGATAGGAAATGATGGCGTATGTGCGTATTCTCATGGACATTGCAACGTTGTAAGCAGTGCATTAGAGAATGTTACATAGACTTTGAAATAATGGCTTTATCCGTGAGATTATACATAGAAAATGGGTTTTTACACAGACACCATTCACACACATAAGACACATGATAAACAAAGAAGATATAAAGAATGGGAATAGTAATAACTCTGCTACTAAGGGTGATTTCTAGTGCTGGTCTTAAAATAAAAGTGTAGAGACACCAATAAATAAAACTGAGTAAAATTCAAAATAATACCAATTAAACTCTAATTAATTCTATATACATCGAAACAAAGCCTAAAGTACCATGAACTAACTCAATATATCGCGAATGAAATCTAAAATAAACTAATTTGAAATAAGCGTAACTAAACAACGAGTACCTTCCAGTAGGTCTCAAGCTCAGATAGAGGAGAACACAAGTCAACAAACCTGGATGAAACTGGAAAGAACACTAAGGAAACACTACTAAACTATAAATCAATCGAAATAAAAACCTAAATGTAATGCGAAAATAATCTAAATTGTGCCGAATCACCTCAGTTAAACTGGAAGTAGCCCAACATAAGTCATAATTAAAACCCAAATAAACCAGAATAAGAACTAAAAAAAACCTAAAAAGGAACTTGGGTTAGCTCAGCTTTACCTGCATTACACTTCCTCGGAAACAATGTAAGCACATTTAATTTACCCTCCTTACATGATATGTCAGCATCTGAACATACACAATTTTAAAAAGCCTGTAAAACATTTCTACAAATATTTTGACAAACAAAATCTTCCACACCAGCTATTATTTCGCCGGTCGGTCGAAGGCCCCACCCAAGCGTCGGGCAGAGAGGCACTTATTAGCGGCCCGCAGGTAGCCTCGCGCGTACGGTTACAGAATGCTGTCAATATTGTGACTGATTGTTATGATGTCTGATGTAAACACATTCCTGTTTGAGTTCGTGAGTAAATTTTTGTTTGCGTTGAGTTCATCGGGGTTTGCAAAGAATAAACTGTGTTTGTGTTCGTAGATGATGATGCTGATGATGCTGATATGGGTTTAAGGGCGCTAAACATCTAGGGTCATCAGCGCCATTGCAATGTATAAAATTTAAAAATAAACTAAAATACGGGATACTAACCCGCGGAGTCGAAAACACTAAAAATCAAAACAGCAAATTCTAACAACCAACACACTAAAAGCATGGTCAATAAAAGAGTAGAACAACGTGTCAAGAACTGTAGAATGCGAGGGACACGAGCGCCATATGGCCGTCGGAGAGAAGAACCCCATTAAAATGACAATACAGAAGCACAAAACTAAAAGACGAGCAGCACATTAAATACGCCAATTAAAATCGCTGTTACTGATAAAACGTAAAACACATTCCGCAGCATGCGCGTCGTCTGCCAAAACGTTGGCTATGCCAACAAGCAGACACACACAAACGCGCAATGGAGCTAAAATTTGACACTCTGTTAAGATGTGACGCACCGTTAAGGGCGCATCACACTACTCACAAAGTGGTGCGGGGTCACCACTAAGCAGGTATCTATGACCGAAAAGGCAATGTCCAATTCGTAAACGACCTAAAAGTACCTATTCCCAAACAGAGGAGCGAGAAGAGGTAGCCCAGTCTAACGGGAGAGGTTTAACCTCCCGCAACTTGTTCCCCCAAGCGCCGTCCACTCATCGCGGCAAATCGAGAGGATGCGGTGACGTAAAATGACACACAAATCTGACGAAGGAACAACACAGGTAAAACTTCTAGGCGAGAAAATTACCGATTTGGTAGCGGCGTCGGCAGACTCGTTACCTGAGATGCCCACATGAACTGGAATCCACAAGAAGGAGACGCTGATGCCAGAGCCACCAAGCGATTGGCGCAAGTCATGTATGCGCTGTACGAGGGGGTGGTAGTTGTACAGCGCGTAAAACTCTGAAGGGCACTCAGAGAGTCCGTACAAACAACACAGTGTCGTAAGTCGTGCCGCTGAATGTATAAAACGGATTCATGAATACTAAAAGTTCGACGGTAAAAATCGAGCATTGCCACGATATACGGAAGGTAAAACTATGTCGACCAAAACAAAAGGCACCCCCTACTCCAACATCAGTCTTACACCAAGTATATAATAAATGACAATTCCCGAATGGCGCTGAAGCTTTAAAAAGGCGGATCTAAGGACTGAAACAGGGGTCTCATTCTTCGGCCTGGACGTTAACCCAAGGTGACAGTAAGGCTCAGCGCGCAACCACGGAAGAAACCGCGTTTCCCCCCAGGGAATGGCCGGCGCTGGCGTAACGTCCAAATGCCGAAGAACCTGTCGAAATCAAACCCCTTGAGGGAGCAATGCAGAGGAGCTAACTATATATTGCCGATCAAGCGAATCCTCGAAAAATAACACGAAGGACGGGTGGTCACGCAAGCTTGAGAGTCGACATGCAAAGCTGCACAACAGCATATCACTTCTGAAGGACAGCGGAGGCTCTTCAGCTTCAGCGTACAGAGCGGGAACAGGGCTGTTTAGAAACGCCCTCGTAACCACTTTTATGCCACGATGGTGAATGGCATTATGGCGACGTAACACAGATGGAAGTACCGATGTATAGACAATACATGCGTAATCAAGCTTGGACGGGACCAAACAGCGATAAAGACGCAGATGGATGGTCCGATCAGCTCACCAAAATGTGCCACTTAAAACACGTAAAAGATTAAGAGAACGGTCACACTTTGCTTTTGAAAAGGAAATGTTCGAAGTCCAGCTCAGCTTTCTATCAAAGATCAACCCCAAAAATTTCACCTCGTCTGCAAACGGAAGTATCTCCGACCCAAGACGGAGAGAGGGCGGAGGGAAAGCCTTCCGGCGCCAGAAATTTATACAGACGGATTTCTCGGTGGAGAAATTAAAGCCGCTGGCGTTACTCCAGGCGTAGAGACGGTCGATGCACCTCTGGAGACGGCGTTTGAGCAGACAGGTTCGCCTTGAACTGCAATTAATAGCAAAATCGTCAACGAAAAGTGACGATGAAATACCAGGTGGAAAACACTCAATAATGCGGTTGATAGCAATCGCACAAGGTGTGACACTGAGTACAGAGCCCTGCGGTACACCGTTTTCTTGAATAAAACGACTAGATAAAACCGAGCTCACACGTACACGAAAGATGCGGTCCGTCATAAACTCCCGAAGAAATATGGGAAGACGACCGCGTAAATGCCATGGGTCAAGTGCACGTAAAATGCCGCCCCTCCAACAAGTGTCATAAGCTTTCTCCATGTCAAAAAACTCAGCCACTGTTTAACGCCCTCTCATAAATTCATTCATAATATGCGTCGACAGAGACACCAGATTGTCAACGGTAGAGCGATGGCGACTAAATACGTACTATGCGTTCGCGAGAAGTTTCTGAGACTCAAGCCACCATGTCAACTGCCGTTGATCATGCGCTCCATCACCTTGCAAATGCAACTGGTGAGGGAGATAGGGCGGTAGCTGGAAGGTAGTTGGCGGTCCTTCCCAGGCTTAAGTATAGGGACAATGGTGGTTTCGCGCCAAACGGAAGGAAAAAGGCCGTCTTGCCAAATACGGTTATAGACCTGTAAGAGAAAGACTTTACCGTCGGCTGAAAGGTTCTTTAACATCAGGACATGAATGTTATCCGCCCAGGAGCGGAGTGCTTAGAGCACTGGAGAGCAAGCTCCAGCTACCTCATTGTGAAAAGTTCATTATGACAATCCTAATTAGCAGACCGAAAATTATAGGTCTCGGACTCCAGTCGGTCTTTGAGAGTGCCAAAGCCGGCGGAATAATGGGCAGAACTGGAAACCGCCTCAAAGGCAGCACCCAGAGTGTTAGCAATGGCAGCCGGATCCACTATGGTGGCATTGGAATCCTGAAGACCAGACACAGTACAATGCAACACATTACCAGAGAAGCGACGAAGTTTATTCCAAAACAAGAGAGGAAGGCGTGAAACAATTAAAGGACTCGGAAAAACGAGTCCAGGACGCCTTCTTTCTATTCTGAATAATGCGACGAGCCCTGGCGCGCGATTGTTTAAAAGTAACCAAATTATGAACTGTAGGGTGTCGCCGAAACACCCTAATCGCATTTCTACGGGCATGAACGGCCTCCCGAAAGTCCGCGTTCCACCACGAAACAGGAATACGCCGAGGTTGGGAGGCCGAACGGGGAATTGTGCGTTGGGCGGCATATAGCATCGTAGAGGTAAGGTGCTGCACCATTTGGTTAACGTCAGTGAAGGGCTGGTCCTCAAAATACACGAGGATGGAATACAATCTGCAGTCGGCTTTTCTGAATATCCAGGTAGATACTCTGGAATGCTGGACGTGGTCAGACAGAAGAGACTCGATGCAGGGGTAATCATCGCTGGAGCAGGTGTCAACGACGACGTTCCACCGCAGACGACAAGCAAGCTGGATGGATGGAGCAAACGGCAAGGTGCAAGTGAGAGAATGTACCAGAAGAATCAGAAAGAAAAGCAGGTTCACCTGTATTGAGGATAGGGAGGATGAACTGAGCAAAAATGTCCGAAAGAAGAGTTCACCTGGCACAAGCCCTTAGCGTACCCCACAGGGGGTGATGAGCATTAAAATCTTCCAACAGAAGAAATGGTATTGGGAAAGCGGCCAGGAGATCTCGTATGTCCGCGTTAGCGAGGTGAGAGGATGGAGGTGAATAGACAGAGCAAACAGAATAGAAAAATCCGAGTCGGCAACAGCTTGCAAGTCGGACGTAAGAGTGAGAGTTTGAAAATGAACGTCTTTACGCACTAATTACATGACACCTCTATGAGCAGGAGTACCGTCATCCAGTTCAAGATCATAGCGAACCGAAGTATACCCTCGGAGATCAAAAGGATCGTGAGGGCGAACCTTAGTCTCCTGCAAACTCACGACCACAGGTGAAAGGGAACGCAATAAAAGTTGCATTTCCGCCCAATGGGATCGTACACCACGCAAATTCCAGGTCAGGATAGCCATGAATAAAAGGGATAAGCTGCTTACTTAGAAGGGCGGCCCAAAATAACTTTTTGCTTAACCTTGGGGCTCGGGATTTTGGTATGGAGTTGGTCAGAATCCATAGGCTCCTCGAAGGGAGGGCCAACGCGCTCAGTGCAAGAAACCGACTCAAGCGCCGAGAATCGGTTCTGGGTGGCAATGGGCGAATGGTGCCGCTGAGCGCGGCTTGTCCCAGCAGCATCCTGGGACTGCGACCTTCGAGGAGGTGAAGGTGAACCTTTCTTACCGCGCGCACGCGGTGGGTCTTTAAGAAAATCTTCCCTACGAAGTCTCTGCTTTGATTTCCTTTCATTGCGTTGTGACCTCAGTACCTTAGAACCTGCTTTAGATGGCTTGATAACTGTACCAGAAATGGACGGCCGGATGGTAGTGGCGGTCAATGCAGTCATGGTCCATGTCTGTGTTTCGGCATCCTGCCGGAGACCTGGCGAGGCAACAACAGAGCTAAATGTACCCGATCGCAGTAGCGAAGTTTGGCGCGCATGGTAACGCTTCCGGGCTTCAGCAAAGGATAATTTCTCCTTTACTCGGATCTCCTGGATCGCCTTCTCGTCCGAGTACCGCGAACAGTCGGAAAATAACGCAGAATGAGACCCTTTGCAATTAACGCAAACCGGTTCTGTTGAACCGGTACCATCGTGTTACGCCTGGCTTCATGAGGCACAGATAGTAACGGCACTCTTGCAGAAAATTTGCGTATGCTCAAAACGTTGGCATTTAAAACAACGCAGAGATCTAGGAATATAGGGCCTCACCGCAATTCGTTTGTACCCTGCTGAAATACACGCGGGCGGATCTACACCATCGAAGGTTATAAACAGGGTACGAGTTGGTACCATACTCCGTCGCGTTTAGCCTGAACTCGATGATCTGCTGTCACCTTTTGATCAGAAAGATAGTCGACGAGTTCATCGTCCGACATACCATCGATACTATGGATGGTAGCGACGCCTCGACAGGAATTCAAGGTACAGTGCTTCTCAACACGGATGGGATAACCGTGGAGAAGTGTGGCGCGTAACAAGGACTTACTTTGTTGTTCGGAGTTGGATTGAACCAACAATGAACCATTCCGAAGACGTGTGCAGCACTGAACTGCACCAGGAATAGCGTCAATGACCATCTGTATCATAAAAGGGTTCACCTTCCCGAAAGATTGTCCGTCGTCTGTGCGGGTAATGACTAAGTAACTACCAGCGGTTGGTGGTGCTACTTCTGTTGCAATTATTACTTTTCGGTGCTTGTTATTAATAATGTAGAAATGGGGCTACATAGCGAAAGAAATCCTCCACCATTGCAACCGTCTCTGACCTCGGGCTCTGACTTCCCGAGCGTTTCCCGGGTTGGGAGAGTGACCTATCTATACCAGTCTCACCCCAGGGTCACACCTCCCAGAACATAGACAGAGGGACCCAATGGCCGTCGGAGGTCAACAGCTCATGCAATGGCTCCCCCCCCCCGTGGGTCTGCAGTTGAACAGCGGATACGAACAAATATCCTTCATGATGACCCCAGGTGGTGGGGATGAAGCCATTATCCACTCACCTAGCTGCGCATGCAGTGTGCGGGTATACGTCAGGCTGTGTCCAAGGAGGGTTAAAATAATTAAAATGGGAAAATAAAGCAAAACTGCAAGGTAGGCCGGTGAGGAAAGAAAAGAGCTGTGAATGGATGGTCGTGGTGCGAAATGCTCGGAAATAGACAGGTCAAGAAAAACGATGGCGAGAGGCGGCATGGAACGAGATGCAAAGAACGCACGAGATCCTACCTTGTGTCCCCCGGTCACGAGGACGAACCCACCTCGACCGGACGAGAGTGGAGGAATGATGATGATAATGAGAGGCTCGGGAACCCGGGTACGCCAAACCCGTTTTCACATAAGGTGAGCCCCTGGGGGGAGCGTTCGTAGATGTACGTTGTCAATTATTCTGATTGTTGCTGCTACTGATGATGATAATGATTATGATCTTGATACTTTGCCTGAATGTGCTGTTGAAAATTTATAAATATCGCTGCTGCTGTTGTATCAATTGGCCTGGTGCTCTCACACAAC
This sequence comes from Deroplatys truncata, assembly GCA_030765065.1. Taxonomy (NCBI): domain Eukaryota; kingdom Metazoa; phylum Arthropoda; class Insecta; order Mantodea; family Mantidae; genus Deroplatys; species Deroplatys truncata. The sequence continues at coordinate 424,279,266 of CM060990.1, forward strand.
ATACGAGCATTGTTTGAAAGAATGATTGTCACAATTATGATAAGATTCTGTCATCTTCATATACCTCGTGGAGAACAGAGGCTCCTCTGTGGCTGCAGTTGTGACTGACGGAACTAAGGAAAGAAGATATTACGAGTATTTAATGCTGTACATTGTCTAATGGTATTTTCATAGCTTGTTCGTATTAAAATATCGCAATTGAATAACGGTCGATATTGACCCCATAATACAATAAAACTAAGATTTAGTATGTTAATTGACAATGTAATTGCTTCAGTTAGGTAGCGGCAATCTGAAACGCATAGTAGTTAAATGCAAATGAGTTTACACTTGACTTTCTATTTAAAAAGAAGCTAAATTGCATTTAGAAATGCATTTTTTCATTTAAAGAAGTCAAAGCACTCAAATACTTAGCACTTAGTTTCCAGAGCGCTTTCTTTGCAATCAAACTAAAAAATCTAAAGAAAAACATTCTTGGTTAAAAATGCATCAAAATCGTGTGTAGAAGTCAATCAATTTATAGAAATTATTCATTTAAGATCATGTTTAAATATAAATACTCTATTTTTTGACATTGCAAATGAGTACATGCAGATTATAAATCATTTTATTCGTCTGGGGAAAAGCTCAACATCAAAAATTCAACATCCAATGAAAAGTGTGAAACAGGAAGGTTGTGGTTTTCTCAGGAATTTGAACATCCGCCGGAAAGGGTGAGACAGGTAGGTTGTGGTTATTTTACAGGAAGTTCAACATCCGTCGGAAAGGTGTGAGATAGGATGATTGTGATTTTTACAGGAAGTAGAACATCCGCCGGAAAGGTTTCGCAACGTGTTGGTTATACAGGAAATCCGTCTGTTTGAATTTTTCTGACAGGAAGTTGCGCAACGTGGCCTTGTGTGATTTTGGCTTCAGGCAAGCATTTCGTGTTTTTCTAGAAAATGCCGTCTTCTTCTTCCTCTTCAACGGGTACTCTGTTTTCTTGGACGCTAAGCATCGAATATCCGTGAACGTGATCGGATATAATATAAAAAGCCGAACGCTCAAGTGCACGGTGCAACATTTACCGTAGCACAAGCAACCGTGCTTTATCGTTTGAAGCATTTAGTCCGCAGGGATGTACTGTTGCTCGTAGAACATGAAGTAGAGGCCGCCTAGGTTTGTTTGCTTGGAATTTAATATATTGCAAACTCGTGTTAGACAAGACGTAGTGAATTTGACTTTCACAGTTATGGCACCTTACGGAGAATGTTTTTACTTCGAAGCAATCGTCCACGAATCGGAGTGCGTAGGGTGTGCTTTTCTTTGGCTGTCCTTCAACTTCGTAATTTTTTAATATTTTAGATCCGTCGCAGTATACGCAAATGTAATTTCTGTATCCCATGGCACTATCCGGACGCCCTCGTAGCAACTGAGTGGTAGAGCGGCTGCTGCAGACCTATATACTTGAAACTTTCTGTAGCTCGATGTGCAGTGCAAAATGCCGCTTCAGAAAATGCTCTATCTCGAGGAATGTTCTGAATCTGGCGCTTCGAATGTACTTGGTGAAATGAGCAAAGTTCTTCTGTCCAAAGGGATGCGGAAGCATGGGTGTGAAACACGTACTTGTAGTAAGGCAAATATTGGGTTTTCACGTCCGCTTCCTGTTTAATCTGGTGAAACAAGATGTCGGGGACGGGACGCTGCAATTCGTCCAGCACGTCCCATTCTTATTGGTGGAGCGATACGGAGCACCCGTGAGCGTTCTTCAGGGTAATGCGGAGAGTTCCAAACAGGTTTCTGAGGATGACGGTGAGGTTGCTGCTGAGCTGGTATTCCCGTAGATGGCACTGGACCTGGGTTATGGTGCGCCGAACCACAGGTATGGCTTCGGCGAGCTTTTGCCACTCTGTCGAAGTGATCACCACGGCATGGCGCTGACCGCACTTGTCGATGGTGACGACCAGCTCATGTGGCGGTGGAGGCGGAAAAATCCCACGCACAGAAACTTGGTTTGTGCGCGGTTCGGAAAGTAGATGTGAGACAAAGGTCCCGCTCCTGGTTGCTGCTCTTCGGCGTCGTTGGGAACTGGATGTTGCTCCTCGGGCTGTTGAATCTGTTGGTCGGGCATTTCCATCGCACTGAAAAAAGAGCGCTCCTGTTAAGACACGCGATGATTAAAAAAACATTACATCGCCCGCTTGCAGATCACTACCTACGTATGATGCGTGGCGGGTGACGAGATGTACTGTGGCTATGAGGGCTTCACCGTGTACTTTATACGAGCCGGAACGCTTTGTGAAAGTACACGAAGGCATGAACCACCGAAACATTTCTTACGTCACGCACTGTGTGGACGTAGTCTACGCCTACTTACTCGTGAAAGTTGGCATATCTTGCGATGATTTTTTAAGATTGCGAGACACACACCTTTGTAGATGGTGAGAATCACGTCATTGCTGCGCAGGTAATCGGTGAAGTTAAATTTAGAATGCTTTTCTTTCGGTAAACCGGAGCAGGGATGCGAAAAGTAGGCAATGACGTAATGACGGCACGTGGTGCTATCGTAACCTTGCAACCATCTAGCGTTATTCGACCAATGGGTGCTGCAGGTTCTATAGAAAATCTTTAGAAAACGGGCTACAGCGGCCCTAGACCGTAGCTAACGAAATACTCTTCAATTCCGCTCTGTGTAACGAGCATGCAAAGCCAATGCTTGTCCGGTTTGGTGGTAGTGTCGGTGTTGGCGACCAAGCCGAAGGGTGGTTTCGCACATATGGCGGAATACTAATCGCGGGCATACACCTTAAGAAGCAAGCGCTCGTGGAAGGACACGTGGACAGAAATCGTTTTATTTGAAAATTGTTCATGACACCAGAACGGATCGGTTGACATCGAACTCTATGCTGCGATGTATCTCCGCCAATACCAGCATAATGATGGGATATGACAACTGGTTATCAAAACCTACATTTATAAATACCGTAATGTGCCGTTGTCTCGAGATGTAGGTTTCGTTGACGTTCATGCCGCCAGTAAGGTCGAAAGCGATGACGGTTTAGCCGTGTGAGTATTGCTGCCTAGAAATGGCGTACCCTTCCTCCTTGAATGGAAGTCCGAGATCATCCTGAAGGGTTTGAAAGCACTGTAGCATATGAGATTTGTCAAAGTCCTGCTGTGCGAATGGGAAGAAAAAGGTTGTCTTTTGACGTACATCTGAAAAGAATTCGTTATGAAGTGTTGCAAATTATACGGGTTGGTGTTGTATTTTCCGCTATAGGCCTTCTCGGTGACCATGGCCAATACTACTATCCTGGAAATTTGACCTATGAAGACGTCATTGAAGGTCGTACCACTGGAACCCCTTGGGAATGCTAAGGGGGTGAAAACTGACGTCCTTGAGATGGAATTTACCATTGCTCTTGGCCAAGACCGCCTGGTGGGAAATTTTTATTTTGGGAGACAGTCTCACAGTTTAAATGCTGTGTGGTCTCTTCAATTTCCGCGTAACCTTTAAAATCTTGTTTTTGTAAAGACATGATACACGGGAGAGAATGGGGTGAGCTTTATGGAGACACTGACGTTGTTTAATAGCAAAGTTTCCTGTCTAAGGAAGACGTTGGAGAGGCACTCTAAGAGCTGTACCACTCTATCTCTTTAGGTTTATCTGTGACGCCACAAAAAACCCTGATTTGCAGCAAACTTGTCCATGATTCCGGCGGTGTCAATTTTTCAGCGGCACGACTCTGGTGTGGTGTTCATAGTGTCTTGGGAGTAATTGAGAAACGGTTCCAGGTAACTTCTTTAGGGATACCCTGTTTGAGACATAGGAACGATGACGTTGTTGAGGGACACCTCTATCTGCTGATAAAGCAAATTCAGGGCATTATTGACAAATGTAACGTTATCGTCGTCCTTGAGTGTTTTTCCTTCGCGTCTTCGATTTAAGAGTATACTTCCAGCACAACATACGCCAGGTCTAGGTAATCGTCTGCATTGCAGGAATAGTAAAAGGTAATGGGGAATTCCTCATCAGCGTGTTTTACGGGTTTAGTGAAATGAAGCAATTCCTTTCCACGTTCATTTGAACGGGATGGTCTTTGAAGAGATCCAGTTCGGAGCTCATTTGATTGGCTGTGTCGGCCATTATGAAAATACGTCTTGCACCTTTCGCCTACCGCGTTTTGGCTTAGAATGTTTGCTCCGCTTGGCTTTTGCGCGTTTTATTCTCTTGAGACGTGCCATGCCAAATCCAAGCATCGAATCTATCTTTTGGTCCGCATCTCTCTTGAGATTGCTCCCCGCCTCCTTGAGTCTCGCCTTTAACGACTCCTTGGGTGCCTTTCCTGAGGCGGCCACATCGGCGAGCACATTGGCACCCACTTTGAGTGCCTTTTTACGGACCGCTTTTGCTCCGCTCTTTAGGATGGTAGCACGGTTCTAAAGAGTGCGCCAAGAGCAGAAAAGTGTCCGCTTCCTCCTTCATAGCACTTGCCCCTGTAGAGAATGAAATCGCGATCGTCAATTGCCGCACCTGCCTGATTCAGATAGTACTGGTAACGGTATGCACGTCCACTAGTAGTGCTTCGGTCGAAACTTCAGAAGTATAGTAGTAGAAAATCCGTCGACAAATGGCAGCAGATCGCTATAACCGTCCCTTAAATTATGTTGACGGCTTTGTAGTCTTATTGAATCAAGGGTACCCAATTTTCGGGAAAGAAAGTGTTTTCATCGCTCATGTAAGTGTTGTTGCTTCTTACGTATTCCACCGCTACGCTCTCTATGACCTGCACGTAGGTGTCGACAACCACTTGCGGGGCCACTACATTACAATAGATGAACATTTCGTAAGGAACCCCATATGCAGATCCACAGGTTGTTTAGGCCGTTCTTGGAGTATAATTTGGGTATAGGGTGTAAAACCTAACATCCTGTCCATAGCTTCCGACCCTCGTAGCCGTGGCCGCTGGAGGGTATAGCTCCGGTGCTCCGCCAAACTGAGCGTCGCGGTTTCAGTCCCGCCATGGGCATGGGTGTTTGTGCGTGTGTCTATGTGTTGTATGCTTGCGTAATAAACGGTATCGAAAACCGTAAAAACACAGTGAGCTTAATTGGGTAAAACAAGGGAACTTTAAAAAAAGAAGAGCAAACTGTGAATGAAATGTAGCGACTCGACAGGTTGCTCTGGCTGCGAAGGCGCACCCTCATGCGCTGATTGCGGTGTAGAGGGTGTCGCATGGGATGCAGAGTCGGATTTGGGCTTCGCCTGGGACGAAGGGGACGGTGTTACTGGACGAGGCGTACCCTGGGTGGGACTTGCCTGCACGACGGGTTTTGCTGGTTGCGGTTTCGACCTGGGTTTCGCGTGGGGAGCGTCGCTTAAAACTTCGTGTTCGCTTAAAATGTACGGTTTAGCCGTGCGCATGACCGTTTCCACATATCTGTCGAACAAGTTCCAGGGCAAGGGTTCGGGATGCACGACGGCCATATTCACGCTTGCCGTCTTCTTAGACTCGTCGAAGAGAAAAAGTTTTCGAAGTGCAAGTGCTCGGCTATGACGGCGTTGACTAAGTTCACCAGGTCTTTGGGATTGTGTACGATATCCTGCGGCATTAATAAACTGAATTTGGAATGCGTTGGGAAATGCGTCATGGTATACTTTGTGCCTACCATGTAGGCATCGTCTGGGGAGACGTAAAAGAATTTCACCGGATACCTAACTTTCTGCAGAGCCATTTCCCCTTTACCCTACAGCACTATTCTTTTGGGCAAGATGGTTGGAAACCTCGCAGTTGTGTTATCGGTAAAGTGGTCCATGGAAGCATTTCTCACGAGCGTGAGGGGAAACGGCTTTGTCTTAATCATACCGAAACGTTCGTCGAAGCCAGGACCCAAGAATTAAACTTTTTCGGATAGCCCTTCCACTTCGCCAATATCTGTTTGTTGTGCCCGCGATTTTTGGTTTATAGTATGCGCTCAATTTTAAAGATGTTGGGGAGCGCGAACTTCTGTAACTCCTCGGTGTAAAATATGCCATCTATGGTTTCTCCGGCCAGATCATTCAACTTATGTTCCACCGGTTGACCGCAAACCACCTCGTAGATCTGAAATATTTTGCCCGTCTAATTCTGTTGGTACACTTTGTAAAATTTGATTTTTTCCTTAGATATGCATACGTGATCGCCGACCACATACCTGGGCTTCCTTGCGAGTGGCATGGGCCTGTCGGTATACAGATTGTGGTAAACCTGTAAAGTGTTAGACTCGATCACGTCCTTTGGCGCCATTCTTATGGACCTGTGATGCGAACTGCTGTACGATTCGAGTACAGCCGGAAGGACCTCCACGTACCTGTAAGGTTTTTGAGCGTGAAATATTTCCACATCTTCGTTATTAAGTTGCGGTTAAAGCGTTCCGCGGCACTGGCTATCACATTATTTTTGGTGGTGCAAAGCTGCACGTTTGGTTTCTTTAAAAAGCCGCGAAAGGCTTTGTTGGTAAACTCCGTTGTGTTGTGGGTTTGCAAAACCTTAGGAACGCACTGGGAAATATGGAACAAAATGCTTGTGCAAACTCGGTTTGATTTCAGCGGTACGCCCTAAGCATATTTGGAGAAAACGTCAATAACGGTTAGAATGTACACGTACAGTTTGTTATGCTCCTTTATGCTCTTCATGACGTTTAGATCGGCTTCCCAAAGATGGTCCGTGTTCGTGACGTTCAAGTATCTGGTGGTATACCGCTTTCTTACCGGTTTGTGGTACGTGTAACTGTCCTGGGTACGAAGAAAGGACTTGGTCTTAAAATTTGGCAAGTCAGTGGCATTGCGAAGCGCTTTCTCGGTGCCAAAGCCCGCATAATATCCCGGTTGAGGTTATAATCGCTTTAGCTCCTTGCATTCTTTCATTCCTTACTTGCAAAGGTGCTGCCACCCTCGTGTGCGCATGTTATACGGCCGCTTTGTGTTGTGATTGCCAGAGAACATGGGATTGGCCTTGCCAAAGGTGGACAGTGGGTTAACTTAGAATTCTTTTGCGTTCCTCCTTCACCACGAGATCTTCATATTCGTCGTCGTCTTGCGCCAAATACAGTTTCTTCACTTGTGTCACAAGGTGCAAGTAGTGGCCGAATTTATATTTCATCACCCGCCATTTTTCGGGAGCGGCAACATGGACCGTTGCAGGTGATCGATTTCTTTTGCTAACGTGCCGATGGTCTTGTCTATGGTGTGAAGCTTATCGACCTTTTCGGTTGTGGTGCCACGACAAATTGCCTGCCGTATTTCATCATACAAACCTGGACACAAGCGCGCTACCCAACAAAGCCAAGACCGCCAGTAGGAGTGGCGGTAGAAACCCTTCTCTCTGAACCAAAATTGTCTTCTGTTTCTTCAGCGAGAGCCGTTTGTCGAGGAACTTCCTCCAACATACTTTCTTCCTTTTTAAATAATTCAGGTGCCATGTCCCTTGCAGACGATGTGCATGCATTCGGAAACGGCCTTAGCTAGCTCCGGGCTCGTATCCTCGAGCAACGTTTTGCGCATGGCTGTCTTGGCCTTCACTAGCACCGCCAAATTTTCGTGCTGTCCCGCTATGAGTGGGCTGCTAAGTTAAGCCACGTGCAACCTTTCTCTAGCCATGTTTACGCAAGAATGGCCGCGAGGACATTTTTCGCGCTTTATTTAAAAAACATTAACGTTCGTTGGGTACAAAATACGAAAGGGTTTCTCCAGGCAGCACGCAAGTTCGATACCTGTACCTTTCCGGCGTATACTGCGTGCAATCCAGCAACAGATACCCGTGAGGATGCTCGGTAGTCTTTTCGAAGACCTCCAAGAGAAATTTAGAGTTCCTGGTTTCGATCGATGTCACAGCCCTCCTATCTGCATTTTGTGCCTGTGGTTCTTAAACGCGACGATGTAGTTTGCATCCAGCGACATGCTTTGAATTTGTTCCCCCGAGGAAACAGGTTTCGCTAGATGCACATGATTCCGAAACGTTTGTGACGAAAAAGTTTCTCTGGTGAAAAAGTTCAATACGTTCAAACATCATGTCGTCCAAAATGAGAGATAGTCAGCCCTCGCCGTCGTTAGTTCAGGAATAGCTGCGTGCATTTCAGAGCGTATGACTAGGTGGTCTAATTTCGACGAATATTCGTTAGGGTGGCGCCACAAAACCTTTTTGGGCGCTTTGTCATACATCTCCGCGTTTCAAATAAGCGCTTTCGCAGAGGTGGATCCTCCGGAGCGCGAAAGTCCCGCAATGAGCATCGTGCATGGACAATTAAATTTTCCAAGATCCGTCGGTGGTGACGTTATGCTGGTAATGAACCGTGAGCGAAAGTGACGTCACATTTATCACAGCTGACGCTGCCGCTTGTACCCTTAACGCACAAATCGAAGACTTCCGTCAGCGTGAGCTTATTGACGACCATCCTAAACGTCTTGGAGGAAGGTTCCGTCTCCATGGTGAACCCGGGTTTTCTGCTGATCTGCGTGCCCGAGAGCACAACAGTCTTACCCGCATCTCTCAGCACGACGTCGCGCAAAACATCGGCATTAACGTGTCTCAGATTCCTGGGGCTTAGGGTGATCACTTGATCTCGCACACCCGGTGCGTCTTCCGGGGGCCGTTTATTTCGAGGCAGTAACTCTTGGGTCCGCGAGATGTACGTGGCCTAACCAAACTTTTCCAGATCGTCCATCATGTTCCCCAGGAAGGTCCTCAAGGACGGCGTCCATTGTCCCGGCACGCAGGTGGCAATCACGGAGTCCGTGTCGAAGTAGCATACGCGCCTGCCCAATTTCCTGAGATAGGAGTACAGCTCGAGCCGCGTGTGTGCCGTGGTGTAAGCAGCGATTACGGCGTTTGTTGTGGGATTGACCTTGGGGCTCTGTTCGCTGTACCTCCACAACATGTACATCGTATCCTTTGCGACGGGCAGTTACGACTGGACCTCCACTCACGGGTCGATGAAGAATTCCAGCACTCTGGAATGGTCGCTCACCAGATCGCAGGTGGGCAGATTGTTTCGCTGTCCGTACTTCCCCCAGAAACTGTTCAGCTTTAACGTCGCGAGCTCTCTCCTGCCGGGATTGGGTTTGATGGCGTTCGGTTCCAGAGTTACGCCCTCTCTTTGCAAAAGTTTCCTTACGTACTTATCTCTTTCGGTGGGGGTGACGCATTTGGTGGGCAAACCAGAACCTTCCGTCTTAATTTTCAGAAACTGGTTGACGTAATACTCAAGGAGCCCCTTCTGCCCGGATGCGGAGTCGTATCACACCATATCATATTCCCATATCTCGTAGACTTTCAGCATGCGATAGCCGTTCTCTAGGGCAACCTACAGCTCATGGAGGACCTACGTTACCGTCAGACACCTCTCCTCTTCCCCGTGCAGACACTTTTCCTGGTTTTCTATCTCCGCGCATACGCGGCATACCGGGAACATGCGCTTCCCATCAACGCGTACCGACAGTGCGGGTGACACAGCCGTTCTGCAGGAAGAATCGTGCACTTGATGAGACCATCCCGTAAGTCCTTCAGATCTGGAAAACGATCCACGTGGGTCTTCAGATGGCCCACGGTGTACGGCTTTGTCTTGCTGACGAACGGTTACAAGCTGCAGACGTCATAGTAAAACACGGTAATGCCGTCGGACGCCTCGCAATAGGTTTTCGTGCAATTCGTGCGTCTGGCTGGGGTTTAGGGGCACCGGAATGGAAAAAAGCCACATAATTATGCCAGTTCTTGCTCTCTGCTTGCCATGGCGTTGAAGTCGCATTCCCACAGCTCTATGACGTCATATCCGCCCTCTCTAAGTAACCGCGTGACTTTCTCTGTGCTCTCCAATTTGGAGACCATGGTCTCCTTACCCATGGAGTACACCACGGCGTGGCGATTAGGAAAGCAACGCTTGCACCAGTGAAAAAGCAGCCGTGAAACAGGTATACGATCTTGTTCTGCCTGTACCCGTCTACCTTGTGCCCCAGAATATTTACCTCTCTTCGTCTGAGAGCGTGTATAATTGTCACTTTCTCTTGCCGTTCCACCCACGACAGCCAGATGCAAACGATACCGATTGCCTATCGTCCAGAGGTATACGCCCGCAGATATGAGTGAAATGCTCTCTTTGGGCACGAAACTTCTCTGTAGACGTTCATGCACGCCTGTGCGATGGTGATGCATTCTCTGAACGGATCGATCCCGTTCTCGTATAGGAACTATCTTCAGAATTTTGACGTTCTTTGGCTCAGGAGAAACTCATCAATCTTGCAATACGTCATCATTTCCTCTTTCAGCCTAAAGATCAAATGCGTTGGCGTCATTATGTCGTGCCACTTTTCGAAGGTCCTTCGAGCATCCATGGACATGCCCTCCGGACAAAAGTACTTCTGTTAGGGGACGGGCCCAACGTAGTGCTCGTTGGCCTTGGCGTTCAACAGGTAGGCAAAATGCCGCTTACATTCCTGTAGCTCAAACGCCTTCGGAAAGCGTGAGGGTGGTATAGGACTAAAGTTCAGCGAGTCCAGTAAGGTGATGTAGTCGAACGTCATCTTAGAGATCTTATTGCCGTTCATGGTGAGCTCGGGCGTCCCTTTGAGCTCGCTCACAATGTGCCTCAGCAAAACCTGTCCGTCATAGGCTCTCGTGTTATGCACAATGACGATTACTTCGCAGTTTGCGAACGTAGGCCGAGTATGGTGAGCAAACAGCTGCGCCACAGTTTTAGCGTCAAACACCCATTTTTTAATGTTACACTGCGTGCAATACGCCATATTTTGACTTTCGTCGATATACAAGGGGCAGGCCTGGTACAGCCCTCATAGGTTTGAGACGTGTTCGAAGGTGTCCCGTTTTTCCATATATGGATTGTCCTGCATGCACTCGAAATCGATAAACATTAACACGACATCGCTTCTCATGCTCATAGGTCGATACGGCTGAATGTATCATTCTTAATTAGGCTCTGGGTGAATTTTACAATGGCTCTAAAAGATTTCCCCGCACTGGTGCGAGGTTTTTCTATGTTTCATATTGAAGAGTTTGTTGCAAGAAGGGCACACCTTTTACACGTCACATGCAGACATGCCCTTTGGGTAGAAGGCTCCTTTTTTCAATTGATTTTCAAAACGCGTCTGCCCCTTAGAATCACAATGACAGACGTTATAGCTTATGTATGCTTTAAATCCAGCTTGTGCAAAGCTGGTGATATTTCGCTCGTTTCTCGTCATAGCGACGGTGTTCCCTGTTATTCACAAAGGCATACCCGCATTCTCGACAATACCATTTACACTTCAAAGCCGCATGCAAGTTGACTATAGCATTACAATGGCCGTCGTGCATCATGAGATCGATGTGCCTTTCGCAACACTTACTCGATTTGTACAACACGTTCTTACCCGAATGATCTGCAAATACCGTGAAGCTTATTGTCCTTCAGCATCTCGTCAAACTGTTTTACATGTTCTATCCTAAACCCAACGTTAGTCTTGTCTATTCCCTCGCAAAACGCTACAGCCCTCTGGTTTAGCTAAAAATCAGACCTTCGAAATGTATGTTAGACACGTCGATGACGAATACGGTGCGTACTGCACCAACCATTGGGATAATGCAGAAAAGGTGCGTGATCTTGCTTTACCACTTCCGCAGCCCATTACGCCCAATGTCTCCGTCAGCTTTTGGCTTAATCACGGCAATAGCCCTTGCTACTTATAGGGTGTGTTTTTTGTTGAGAGTTTCTATGATTCCTTTGTTTTTCCTACATTCCTCGGACGGTTTATAGCAAGAAGCCCCAACCTGTTTGGTCCACACGCAGGTAATTGTCAGTGGCCCTCCCATCAAATATTATGCATTACGCCACTATGCATACTACGTCTCCCTATTCGAGGGTCCGAATGTGGAAGGAAGTGTAATATGGCATGCCCACAAGTCCCCGACAGATGGTCAAAAATTCGCTGTAGATTGCTTCTTGTGGCTTGTATACTTTTCTATGGGTACGCTTAAGAACGTCTTGTACGAACGATTCCCACTGAATCCTGGCATAAAGTACCTGGTAGAATTATCCAACTAAGTAACAAGAATCCACTCAGTAGAGAGTTTTAAGTCAATGAAAAACTATTTATGAATTTTGAAGCCAAAATTTCGAAGCCTTAGTATCAAAACTAATTTTAACAGTTTCCAACCATTACACAACACACTCATGATACAAAACTAGAAAGGCTGGTGGTGAGAAACAACGGAAGGCCGGGATACAAGTTCTTCTCACCTCACGACGAAGACACCACCTCTGGTTCACTGAGAACTTCGACCTTGTAAAGCTATGTAGATTACTGCTGCATGGCGGGGAAGAGGGGTATGGTGCCAAAATATTTCCTATGTTGGACAAATATTTTTGAGGGATGAACTATAGCATCAGGAAGGCAGTGGATCTGTCGATCAATACCACGGAATCTGTTGGTCAGTACCATGGTGTAGCTATGTGTAATAAATTGTTCGATTGCTTGTTTGTATGCAAATTATGACTTCAGTTTTCACGTTTGGTATACTAACGTGTGTTATTAATGAATACCTCACATTACAGAATTTGATTAGAAATAATAGTTCATAATGATGATAAAATATTTAATTACTATTCTTACAACGAATGAATCTGCATTCAAACTATGTGACAATATTTTCCAATTTTATTGACATCGGAAATTCTCAGAGATACAGTGTGAACATGTGACCATTTTAGGGTACCTTATGATACACTGATTGTAGCTATCACCTCAAAATCAGATTTAGGAGAACTTTAAGTAGGCAAGATGTATGTGTATCATCTTTTCTCCGATTTTAATAAAGTTTGCCATGGTTTGTTTTCGTAGGAAAGTCAAAACATTTTAATATTTTTGAAGAGTTTGTTATCGTGTACTGCAATTAAAACAAAATGTCAAATTTTACAATTACAATAAGTTTCAAATGTGGAAGAGGGAAAAAATAAATAGATGTGTAAACACGTTTATCAGAATTGGTGTAAACTGTAAATACGTATGTGAGGAAGTAAGAATGATGCGCATATGTCATCAAAACGGCTTATTCGGTACCGTGTTACCATCTGCTTCCCGAGATCGTGGGTTCAAACCCGGCGGAGGGCGGTGGATTTTTATGGTCGTAAAAACCCTTAGCATGGCTTCCTTCGTAAGGGAAATAAAGCCGGTAATCTCGTGTCGTAGATTAACGTCACGTAAACGAACCTCAAGCATGATAAAGGGCCTCTGAGCAAACTTTCCTGTCTTTCACACCCAATATAGAGTGTAACGCTAATGATCATAGAAGTTAAAGAGCGTCCATAAATATAACTCAATTTAATTAAACAACGGCTTATTCAAATAAAAAGCTAAGTCTGTTTGTCATCTTAACGTATTAGGAACTACTGAGATAAACAGCCATTGTTCGACAAGAATGGATATTGTATTTGGGTATTCAGGAGGAGTGAAAATGTTATTCTGTGCAACTCTCGTCGAGTACCAAAGATTACTTACTCGTATAAGGGTTCCAAAAATGAAGGGGAGAAGTAGCAGTGAAGCTTCCGCTGAAGATGCCCTCTAATGATGTTCTCGTTTCAATGCAGATGTAAGCATAATTAATGATTGAATCCACAAATACCTTCACAGTATTGCGCGGGGTTAGTTGAGCATAGACAGTAAAAAGCCATGGTAATGGTAGTACTATTGTAGATTCATGGATTAAAGAAATACAGGGATCTGGTGCAGTTGTGCAACTCTATAAAGAGTAATCACAGTTGATAGAACCCATGCTCACTTGCAGTCTGAAGATTTGATCGCCATTCTTTTGAATATGGTAAATTAAGTGTTATTGAAGAAAATCGATACCACTGCTTATAAATGGCTAGACACGTGATATTAACCAATACCTTGTGGATTTAAGCTTACTGCTCTACTTTTTTACTCAAATAACGTTTGTGTGGGGCTTCCTTATGCTAATGTTTTTGACGAGAGTAACTAACTAAATTAAATTGAGTTTTATTTATGGACACTCTGTAACTGCTATGGTTCTTAGCGTTCCATTCTATATTGGGCGTGAAGGACCGGTAATTTTGCTCAGAGGCCTCTTGATCAGGCTTAAAGTTATTTTACGTGCCATCAATCTACGACACGGGAACACATGCTTTACTTCTCTTCTGAAGGAAGCCATGATAAGGATTTTTACGCCCGAAAAGATCCATCGACCTCCGCTGGGTTTGAGCCGGCGGCCTTGGGAATTAGAAGCGAGCATGGTAACCACTAAACCATGGAGAACGACCTCCAAGTAACGTAAATGCCTATGAGCCTAAAACGAAATGCATTGGAAAACCTCTTCAGAGTAGCTTTATGTCCAAGTTTCTTCAAAACTTTGCTGAAAATACTGTTGTAAAAATGTTTATTATATTGCGTTTTATGTACGGTCCGAGCATATCCGAAAAGAAATGTCAAAGCCTCTCACAGAGAAAGCAGGTAGTAGTAAAAATTCTTAGAACCATTCTGCAGGTAATAAATAAATCTGTGTTTTTTAAATTCAGATGAGGAAATAGAAGACTTTACGGACTCTTTTAACAAGCAATAATTTGGGCCATAATTTAAAAATAAATAAAAGTCTACTTTCAGGCTACCTGCCAAAATAAATATAAACATAAACCTGGAAACATTTCAGGAGAATATAAAACCTCCTTGCTTAGAAATAGCCTTAGATACTTGACATAGCTGTTCATATGATTTTGTGTTTGGCGAGGGGCAGATGTTTGAAAAAAATCACTCCATTACTAGTGAAAAGTCACATAAAAGGGTATTTCATCCGTCAGATACACACAATTCAACTTATTTGCCCTCCAAGAATTTTGTATTTAAATAAATGTGGAAGATACCACTTCAAAACAGCATTGAAATTATAGAAGTGAATGGTTGGAGTGTGTTGCAACTATGACGTGAGGTGCATAAAATGTAAGGTGTTTTCATTCAATCGTTGGTTCGTTCATGTTTTCATTTCTGCATTCGTTTTTCTGCAGCTGTACAGATTCAACATTAAAGTTCAACTTGTGTAAGCACACCCACGTAGCTGGTATTGTAAATACATCCAAAATACCACCGAGTTTGGTCCCGTAATAGCGGAACAGAGGAAAATGGAAAGTCAAGATGTTATACTGAATAAACAAGGCTAAGATGACGCATTAATCGGGAGGAGGAAAATAAGTCTCAATTATTAAGAGGTTAGCATACAGACAAGGCACCGCCAGATTAGGAGTTCCAAATAATAGATTGGCATCTAAATCCAAAATCTCTAACCATGAAAGTCATAGAAATAAAAATAAAGTTATGACAAAATTCTTATCTGTTTACGACACTAAATTTGAATCACATAGAAAATCATTTTAACCAAATGATCCCAAAGGCACAAACGACAATAACAAGACCTAGTCTTTCAGAACATGAGAACATTACTGTGAATTTCCTCTTCAAGCAGGTATTATTTTTGTAACTTTAATTTAACAACGCGATGACTTGTTGCTAAAGAAGCTGCGCGATAATTGAAACCGCTTTGGTTGCGTTTACCTGACAGTATAAGCTATACTGATACAGCAGCTATATTTGAAGTTTATCGGGAGATCGGCGTAGGGAAGTTGATGATAAACAAAAATAAATGGCGCTCCCCAGCGCAAATACTGAAAACTCTATGGCCAGATAACCAGAATTCCATAGAGGTTTCCTTCCCCCGCCACCAAAACGTGTGCCAGAAAGTTCTCGAATTTTCTATGGAAGATTCCATTGGTTATATAAGCGAGTGTTCTCAAGAGTGAGAGTCAGTGGAGCTGGTCAGTCAGTTGCTGAGCAAATTAGCGAGTGCGCTTCGTGAGACATAAAGTGTGGTTCTTCTAGCGATTTTTGTGTCGACTGCTGTGATGCGCAGTGAGCGTTACTGCGTCCACGCGATATTAGAGAAGTCGTGTCTTCGACTCTCCAGCGAGTGAACCTCCGCAATAAGAAGCTACGTTGTACGTATTTCTTTACACCGCTGCGTCACAAAGAATGTGAAGTGAGTGAAAACTAAGTGAAGTGGCAGGGGGAATTGACCTAGTTCACATTTGACAGTGAAAACTAAGTGAGGTCCCAGTGAAGTTGAATTAGATAAAAGTATTGAAGTGACATTAAGAACTTAGAGAACTAACCATTGAACAACTAGACATGGAGATACTGGTGTTAGGAGTGGAATATAAAAGCTACGATGGACGAAATACTCAAACAATTATTAAGTGGAATGAAGAATGTAAAGAAGGAAATGAAGAACGAAATGGAAAAGATGGATACAGAAATGAAATCCGGTATTGACAAAATAGGTACATAAATAAAGACCAAAATGGAGAAATTGAAATCCAATCTCGTTGATGTCTTCGACGCTGTAAAATCTGAGAAAAATGTAACAGCGAAAGAGTTTATGGACGACATTGCAAAGGAGTTGAAGCAAATCTGACATGGAAGATAAAATTAATGCAGTGGATGTGCATCTTAATCAACATCATGAGAAAAAAGCTGTTAGACCAGCAGACGAAGAAAAACAAGACAGCGATAGAGACTGCAGTGAAGGTAGATCTGGACCAGCAGACCAAGGATAGCAAGAGGATGATGGAAAACACAGTGCAGAAGCTGCATCGCGAACTGGAAGTCAAGATCCTTGTCGAAGGTGTGGAGGGTCCCACGATTACGTAATCGCCGAAATCAGTTAAACCTCCTTCCACTTTCTCGTGGGCGGTGTTTAAGCTGCTGTTTGAGGCTATTGCTATCCATATTTGATGGATGCCGGTGGAGAGCACGACCAAGCTTTTGGCTGCCCTGCTGCAGGGATAAGCAGAGGCAAGCCTTTGAGGATTCCTCGTCGGAGGCTTGGTTGTGGGTTTAATTAAACTTTTGGAGGTGCCCTATGGAGGACATCGCCTGGCCGCCGCTTACAGAGATCAACTGAAAGTAACAGTGCAACAACCGGGTGAAACTTCATATGAATTCGCCATGGAGAATAAGCGGCTTCTCAGTGGATCCTGACAAATTTACATCAGGTTATATTTACAGAGAAGCAGAGTAGGTATTCATCAACGGGGTAAGAGACCGGGAGATGAAACAACAGCTCCTTCTGGCAGAACACCGTAATGTCAAATATGCCCTGGCGGCTATCCTCCGTATTCAAGCGGCGAAGGTGACCACCGAAAGAGACACTCACGTACTGACCAGAGCTGTAACAGCCGAGAATGACGATTACCGGCGTGGATCACAACAACCCAATCGTCGTAGAACTGGAGGGTGGTAGTCTTCAGTGCTGGAATTACGCAGAACCTGTAAGGGAGGGTTTCGAGCACACCCCGGAAGAGGATAGGAAAACAACTAAGGGCCGGCATGAAAGAGGGACGCGTCGGCTCCGTCATAACCTTCCCCTCGCTTCACGTTGGCCACCGTGAGTGGGAATGACGAGGATGCTCTGGAAGCGCGGATGAATTCCGGACCCTCCCTCAAGGGTGGTGTTGGACACATGAACTTCACTAAATATCGCCAGGCCCGATATGCTGTGGAGACTACTAAAAGTGACATCGGTCAGGAGTTGCGAGTCTGCAAGGATTTGACCCTTGGCAGGTGTGGACCACAAATGTGGGTGTTTGTTGCCGCAATTACCGAGGAGCTTATCCTGGTCCTGGTCGCCCTTCAGTTCCTCGATGCCAAATTGGACGTCGGACGCCGCATATTGCACCTGAATACCAGAGGCGTAATAGAGGAACCCGATGGCCCGTGACTAGTAAAAAGAAGAGTTGAGATCTGCGCTTGTGCAGTGAGTACTGGAGGTTGAACGACGTACCTGAAAAACGCTCTTTGCATGACCGTGGTACTAGGATGTTCCACCCCCGGTAAGAAGTTTATCGTGGACATGGATTTCCAGTGAATTCGTCATTGGGGTATCCTGTCGTAAGGGCAGGACAGATAAGGGAGAATAATGGTTACCTCAGTCGAACCCTACACAAGGCAGAACGACACTACTGCGTGACAAGACAAGAGTTCATGGCTATTATAGAGGACCAGAAGCCCTTCCACAGGTAAATTTACGGACGGGAGTTCCCCTCCGTATGGAACATTCCGCCTTAATTTGGCTGTTGGATTTTCGTAATTTGGAAAAACTAATGGCCCTCTTACTCCAGTGGTACAGGATTACAAATCTTCCTCGGAGCACGAGCAGGAAGGTGTTATTCTAATGCAGAGCCCTTTACCAAACACTGGCCAGGAAAACTGCAGCAATTGTGTGAAAGTCGAGGAAAAGTAGAGTTGTAGGCATACGCCTAGTTGCGGTGTAACCTGTAGTCGGTTGGGACGAAGAGACCTTGAGAACGGATCAACTAGCGTGGCGAGGCATAGGAATGATCCTGACGGATAAATAATCTGTTGAACGATGTGCGTGGGCGAACGTCGCTTCAAGGGACCGATCTATAAGAGATATTCGACCCATTAGACTCCTTGTTGGTTAGAAAGGGTAAACGGAAGATATTTTGGGAGTCCGTAGACGGAAAAACTAAGGTGAAGCACTTAGCACTCTCGAGGAGCTAGGTGAAAGAAGTCCTCGAGTATATCCATGCCGGTACTACCGGAAGGCACTTGGGTGTAAATAAGATCTTGGAGATACCCCATCGCCGATTTTATTGGTTGTATCTTCGAAGTGACGTGGAGAAGAGGTGCCTACAATGCGACATCTGCGCTGCAAGTCGTGGTCCCCAGACTGGAAGTCGAGCCAGATGCAAAAATACAACGTCGGAGAATTATTCGAAAGGATTTACGTCGACATAGGAGGCCCTTTCCGAAGGACAGGCACAGGAAATCGCTACCTGCACTCCGCTATGGACTATTTCACCAAGTGGCCGGAGGTTTACGCGATCCCCAATCAAGAGGCTTCAACCATGGCTAATGAACTGGTGAACAACTTCCTTTGATGGTTCCGGATTTTCCACAGTGACCAGTGAACCTAGTCTTATGTGAGAGCTTCCCCAGTGTCTCGGGTTCCACAAGACCCCACCACTTCCCATCATTCACAGTCGGACGGAATGATGGAGTGTTATATTAAGACGGTCGATGGGCACCTCCGGAAAGTGGCATCCAGACAACAGCGAGATTCAGATGTGGACGTGCCATTATTCCTCCTGGTCTACCGAGAATCAGTACATGAGTCCACTGCCATGATACTGGCCAGCATGGTACTCGGGCGGTAGTTACGGCTATGTTATGATCTGTTGTTCGGCACGCCCGCTGATGCTGGCTAGCCGGCAATGGATTATGTCGGAACACTAACGGATAGACTGGAGGACATCCACCATATCGCTAGGGATATCTGAAGCTGGAACGTTACCCAATGAAAGGGCTCTATGACCTTCTGGAGAACACTGCCGTATTCCAGGAAGGTGACCTCGTATGGGTCTACCGTCCAACGAGAGCTAAAGGGAAGTCACCAGAGCTGTAGCGTACCTGGATCGGCCCGTATAATGTAATTACCCGCATTAACGATGTGGTATACTGCATTTGGCTTCAATCCCGAGGAAAGCTGATGGTGGTCCATCTTGTTTGGCTTGTCCCATATTGCGGAGCTGCTTGGGACCACCAGCTCTGCGGAGGGAGCTGTGTGACGCAGCAACTATAGCTAAAAATTATCGGGAGGTTATCGCCGGGTGGTTCGAAGGTACAGAAAAATAAGTGGCGCTCGCCAGGGTAAACACCGTAAGTGCTATGGCCAGATAACCAGAATCTTCTGGATGTTTCCTTACTCCGTCTCTAGAACGTGCGCCCAGAAAGTTCTCGAATGTTCAGTAGAAGATGCCATTGGCTATATAAACGAGTGTTCTTGCGAGTAAAAGTCAGTTCGTTGGTCAGTCAGGAGGTGAGCGAGTTAGTGAGTGCGTTTCCGGTGCGACGAGAGTATGGTTCTCCTCTCAAGTTTGTGGCAACTGATGTGACGCGCAGTGAGTGCTGCTGCTTCCGCGAGATATTTTAGAAGTCTTGTGTTGGATCCCTCAACGAGTGAACCATCCGAAAGGACAGGCTACATTGTGCGTATTTCGTTACGCCGCTACGTCATGAAGAAAGTGAGCTGAGTGAAAACTAAGTGAAGTCCCAGTGAAATTCAACTAGGTAAAAACAGTGAAGTGACATTGAGAACTTAGAGAAGTGATGTTGAAAAACTGGACAAAGTCACAATATTATCCGGGAAGGGCGGGGGCGGAGAGGAAATATAAAAGTATTTCGCAAAGTACTTTGCGGTCACGTGTATGGCGAATAGAACTCAGGTCTGAACTACAGATATTAACGCTACTAACACACTCGATATATAAATAATGAGAACTCCCTATCCCCCTCTTCCTAAATTGTAGGTGTACGAAAAGAAATAAGAATGGTAATGTTACAGTAATGGTCGGTTGTCACGGGGCAATGAAACAAATTATAACAAAACAAAATAATTAAAAGTTGAAACTAATTTGCAGTAAGTGTGAAAAAGAAAATGTAAAATGCTAATCAGAGTAGTATAAGTCCTCCGGTAGAGGTAAAATGTTCACAGATATGAGAGGCGTCAGTCTACCTCAATGTCTTGGAACGGCTGTTGTTATCACCCTAATTTTTCCTAACTTTCGAATACATGCGTATATGCTTCCGATTCTACGTATTTTGGTTCCAGAAACCAGATAATTGCCAAATGGCTCTTCTACTGGAAATATCCACTTTGTTCGAGAGGATCTTTCTGGGAGAGTGTCCGTAAGGTTATTGATTTCATATGGTCTAAGAAAAATACATATCATTTCACTGGCAGCCACAGCATAGGTGGTAAGGTGCATGCGAAAGCATTGAGCATACTAGTATATTGCGATGCAAGTGTTTAAGTGCATCATTGGAGAACGAGGAATGGTTTGAAAATGCGAGACGAAGCGGATACAATTCTCCTACTGCATGTATATTGTACACTACATGTTCGACTTAATGAATAACAGAAGCAGTATTTACGCGAAAAATAAAATTAATTAATAACAAATGCTGATCATAGTGGTTCCAGTAGCAAGGTCACACCATTAACATTGGTGGTGATATTGCGATGGATTACCCAGGCCCGCTTGTTGATCTTAAGATCATCAGAAACTTGCAGCTCATATCTTAACTCTGCAGGAATTAAATCGTAAGTAAATGCAAACAAATAAAAATAAAGTATAGATCCAGGTAAAATTAAATGGTAATTTTCAATTAAATTATCGAATGTGGTTGCATTCCACAGGTGTAATAATAGGTATATAAACAGAAGATTCAATGTAGTCCATTCGCATACGAGCATTGAAATAGCCCAAACACGCATACAGATCAGGCTGCTCGTACTGAATACAGGCAATTCAACGTTTCACCATGACGGTATGAATGGAAATGGAATCAAAAAGCACTATCGTCAAAAAAGTATTTATAAATTATGTGAAAAAGAAGATGGAAATCTTTAAAGGAGATTTCTGTGTTTTCATTTTCCAGCTTCCGATATCTCAAATTGTAAAACATCCCTTCACCGTTCTTCATAAAAGTTAGCATAGAAAACCTTGGCCGAATGCCACCTTTATGCATCGAGATAGTAACAATACGTCAAAACCGGGTTAATTTACTCCTAACCCTTTATGCGTAGCGGGAAACATGTCACACATATTCCCAGCAGCTTTCGCTCAAAAATAAACTTTTACTAAAATTTAAATTTGAATAGTTGTTTAAAGCAATTGGATTTACTGTAATAAGACATAAGACGTTTTCCTCAGAAATCTACCCGTCCTTTGTTGCAGTAACCGGGCCTCTGTTCGGATGCATTCACAGGCCGCATCACTCCAAATATTTTATAGAAGCACTTTCTTCTTCTAAACGGTGCTTTAGCTTACGAAGGTTCATTACAAATATTGTTTATAATATTGCGCAGAATCGCCTTTTAACGCATTGTGCATTAGTTACCTACTAACGTTTATATTTCTTCCAAAGGTGTACCGATGAAAGCGCCTTTTGTTTAAAACCACCGAAAGACTAGCAGGGTTCTTTTCTCAAACAAGAATAGAAGAAAGAATGTTATATCCTGGCATATTCGTCAACGTGTACTAAATTAATACTTTGGTAAATAGTTACACCGATTACTGGGTATACAGAGAGCGCAAGGAGAATAGCTATCCTCAAATTAACGGGTATTGCTGTATGTCACACTAATCGAAATATAGTTGTAACTTTTTGTCTTTTGAGCACTAGGTTTGCCGTAAAATATTGAGCTTTGTACTACATTCATTGCGGTATTACTCCGTGATGTTTTAGTATAAAATCACACTTAAGCAGAAGGATAATTAAAAGAAATTTAATAAATTTTCCTCCACAGCTTTTCTTTTATGGAACCAACACTTTTCACACATTTCGCCACTGAAGTTTACTCAAAAAGTAAACTTTCTTGCTCTGTTGCATCTGACAACGCCGAAGACGAATACCTGTCATGCGTGACTGAAACCTGAACTAGATTACACTGCTTGTGTTTGGGGTTCCAGCACATAATAGTGGTTAAATTTTGTACCGAGGTGAAACCACAGCAAGGCGTAAAATTGTAAACTTCAAAGCCTTTCGTATATACCTAACCTAGAAATTATCCTGCAGAATTGAAGAGAAGCAGAACTTATCAATTTACATTGTATAACACAAGCTTCTTCAGCTGATCTCTTCGTGCTGAAAGCAGAAATAGGAACTTCGAAAAATTACGCCTGAAAAGAGGTCCGCAAATACTACCCAAACATTCATAACAAAGAAAAACATATTCTGCTTCTGAAAGAGGAAACGAATAACTTGAATTGTTAAAGCTCCTTCCTGAGTTGCTTTACAGACGTATATTAAATCCTCTGAACAAAAATACACTTAACATTATGAGCATGTACTATAACCCAATGAAAGGGATTCCGGACTAGAGATAACATTGGTTAATGACCACTAATGACCACCGATCATTTGTTCAGAAAATCTTAGTGGAAGATGAAGCGCCCCATTAGTGTGTAAAATATGTTTAAAATTTTTACCACCAATCTATTTGTGCAGATGAGAATATTCATGCCTAAATGCAAGTGCATATTAGGAATGCTTTCCCAACAACGTTATCAATACTTCATTCGTTTTCGCACTACAGTGTTTCTTACTCTATAAGTTAAACATTTATTTTGCTCTATGGAGTACGTTTGGCGTAGAACCCTTTTTCATTCATTCGTTGTTAAATATTGGTGTAGGCACTTTAAAACATAAGCACTTTATATACACTAACCTTTTCCGAGCGAGAGCAGTGTTTGTTTACTTTATAGCACAGCTGGCCTATCACAGCAGGCAGTGCGGCACGTGTTCAGTAGAGCGATATTGCCAAATATTGTATTGCAAATTATTTATTTTTGGTAAAATCCTTGTAAATGGAACCAAAGGTAATGCAGCCTTTTCTGCTCCTTTCAATGTGATCTATTCTTTGTTTAAAGGTATGTATCCCCTTTCTAAACGCATATCGACACGGGTAGCCGATGTCGTTTAGATATAGACTTGTGTACGTGAGGTCTGCGATTCAAATCTCGCCAGTACGTTCTACCTGACTGAAGCTTTTCCAGGCTTTCCCAGTCCTCATCACTGGCAAATGAAGGAGAGGAACCCTATGACTTAAGCCTGGAACACTTCCACCCCAAATTTCCTTTCCCAATTATCACCTAATTTCATGTATCATCAGTGTCCATTGTCTGAAGCGCAGTAAGAACGGGCATTAAACACAACTAAAATGATTGAATAATAATTTCCAACTGCGTATGCGAAACATGTCATGATAAGGGCTTACTGTGTTGTGGATGTGTCAGAGCAAGCTCAATGGCGCTAAAATGTACCTTAGTCCCTCGTTGGAGTTAAGGGTGTCACCAGTAGAAACGAGAGACACAGATAAACGGCTAGCGTAACAAGAGTGCGATATGAGATAAACAGAGTGTCTGGCATGAATTTATTGATATACATAAAACAACATTCGAACAAGTTCAGCGAAAGTTTGAAAGTTGTGTTCCTAACCAGGCAAAGAGATGGGAATGCCGAATTTTTAGCACATAAAAAGCATATAGACAATAATCACAAAAATCATCAGAAATTCATCACAAGGTACATTGTAAACATTAAATGGGCCTATTTCCAAAAGCGGGCATCTGCATTTTTAAGTTTCCTGGCTAAACGATAAATACGTTTATACCAATTTTAATGCTAAAATGCGCCATATTTTAAGTAGCTTTACATTAGGAGGCATTGAACGAACCCTAATATTGCAGTGCTTACAAAAGCAGCGGGATTTTGTAAAAATTAATTATGGTCATGTCGAAATTTTGAAATGCAGTTACTGAAAATTATCTTTTGGAACTTATTCTCAGAAAATGTTGAGTTTTGGATGAATAGATTGCACTGCAATATATAAATATGGTTTGGTCACATTACACAGATGTCATAATGAAGTCTAAGGGTTACACATTGCCTACAAGACATATAGCTATGTCAAAAGCATACATAATAAACAATCACAATGATTACTTATAACATATAATTCAATGTTCTAAAACAAGTAAGGGCGAGGCAAGTATCACATTCAGAAGGGTGGACCTAGAGTGACACAGTGACTTAGCGTAGCTACCCCTCTATGGGAGCAGTGGCGCAAACCAGTTCTTATTTTGAAAGTCTAGAAATGCATATTTATTAAAATTAAAAGTATGCGTTAAATTACAAAATAAAATCAAGTACAGTGCCTTCGTTTTATACCAAGACCGTGTATCCCGCGCGAATGGGTGCTCCGCAATGCGGGGTTTTCCGTTCCGCAGCTCCCGCGTTACTTACTAACGAGTGTTAGTATCATATATGTAATGAGTGCTAATCTTGTTATAAGTGTTGTTGAAAGTGGTGTCCAACTGCGCGAAGACGTTCTTCACATCGTCGGACGAAATTACCGTTCACACGCATGAGTGCTTCTTGCGCAATATTCATAGTTTATGTTTTATAGTGTCCTTAAGTTCGTGTATGGAGTGGGGATTGTTACTATAAACTTCATTTTTTAGCGTTTATGATCCCCTTGTTTTAAATTTATTGACCAAACATCTCACAGTGTCTCTACTCGGAACTGGATAACCAGCAAATTGCTGCTGAAATTGTCTACACATCTGTATACATGATACAGTTTTCAGGTATACATCGTACATAAAAATACTCTGTGCGTGTTTACATTGCGTGAATTTGTTGGCAGGCATTTCTGTGGACTACTAAGAGAATAATATTCCTAAGGAAATCACACATTACACAAACGTATTGTCGTAACACTTCATATCACGAAGACAAAGTAACGACAGCAGTAGGAGAATAAGAGAGCCAGCACATTTAATATGCAGGAATGCGTATTCATATGCAAATGAGGTCCCCCACCCCACCCCCTTCCCCAGCTCCATGGTACTTTCTGTTGCAGCTGAGGGTCATACATCTTGTTCAGTATAATGGAAACTTGACAGGTAAGCAATTAAGGCTGTCAATCAACTGTCAAAACGAACAATTGAATAATAAATTACGCTTCTGTAACACAGGTGGAGACGTTATTCTACTCATTCCATATCCGGACACGTGCACTTCTGCACTGCAGTAATTCACCCCCAATCGCATTGTTTAACGACCACGTGCAAAAGGCTATCCATCAGCTGTCAAAATGCACAATGGAGTATGCTGGAATGTTGTGAACAAAGAATCAGACCTTATTGTCCCAGCTCTATTGAATTCCCTAAGTGTCTACTTTTAGAAAGACCAGCCGTAAAACAAAAGAACAAAGGCTTGCCCTTCACCTGGCAAAATGAACAAAGACCATGATAAATTATGTTTGTAACAAAAGAGAGCCTGAAGACTGCTAACAAAGGAACAGATTCTATTGTATCCCTTTCTATTGTCCAAAGCAAGGCTTCTTTAGAAAGACCACCCGTGTAGCATCCCATTCCACTGGAATATGACAAAGAACAAAGCTGGTCCCTTCTAACCGAAGGGAGAAGCGTTACTGTCATCCATTCTATTGTTCGGCCACGTGCATGCTTTAACAAAAGAAACTCGTGGAGGCTTTATAATTGCTCTGTCTTTGTTTGTGCGTGTGAAAGACAGAGAGGTCAGTTTACCTGCTAGACCATAAAAAATTCTACCAACGATCGAGTCCGCCATCATGGAGTTGGCTTTGCCCTGAGGCCAGTTCTCTCGGAGTGTCTTACCGAAGTCCTACGGATATACCCGAACATTGTTATACAAGCTCTCTGTTCAAGCACGATGTCAAATGTATTTAACATATTTCATTGCATACATTATACCTATGTGTATACTTGGATTTTCATAGATCGGTGTTCGATTCTTACTGCAAACAGAAGTTTAATGCTTTAATTGCTAATGAGAAATTGATGATTTGATAATATATCATCACCCTAATTAATGAAAGGGTGTTCGGAGGGTCCTGGCTCGAATCTTACCCAGCGAAACTCTAATGCGTAATAAATATTAAACTATGAGAGTATGGACGGTCAGATTAAAATGTATTTAACAAATATAATTTAATTTTTTATGTCATTACAATGTTTTAATGAGCGGTATTCTTAAGTCCTAGTTCAAATCTTACCCTGAAGCTATAATGCTTAATAAATACTAAATTATTGAAGCATGCACGGACAGATTAAAATGTATTTAACAAATATAATTATTTATATATTCCGATTCCTAGACAAAATTCTTTATTTTCTTCCTTCTTCTCTCGTTTTATTCCTTTTCCCTCTTTGTATCTAAATATCTCTTTCTTTCTCAACTTGCACATATCCAAGCGTGCACATATACACGAGCACACGACATAAATACATCCTCAAACATACACCAGTGCACGCACACACACACATGCACATACACGCTGTCATACGCACACACACTACATATAACTGTACAGTTACACACACCCGGAAGCATACACACACACGTTCATGCACACATGCATACACACTCATGCACACGCACATACACAACCACACACATGCAAACACATACACACACACACTCACACGCATACACCCTGAATGAAAAGAGATAAAACGATGCAATAAAAACTATTTATAACCTTGGGATGCGACGCGCCATTTACGAATTGTTCAAAACTGGCCGGGATGCATGGGTTGGAATCCTAGGAGTGATTACAAATTCATCTTCAAATAACTCCGAAACTAATTAAGATAAAGACGCTAAATAAACTTTCACGTAAATAGGTAGTTTCTAGTGAATGTATATTAGGGTACCTGGCGTAATGGGTTCCATCCTTAATTTTTAAATCTCAATTATCTCAGAAACTAGCAGAGATAGAGGTTCAGACCAAAGCATGATTGTTAGCTCCAATTACGGAAAATTAATACAGTATATAATTGACAGCTAGTAGTCCTTAGTTCGAATCCCGATCTTTCAATGACTTCCTTAATTTTCCTCTATACTCTAGAATATATCGCTTAGGTTAATGCCATAACTGCATACAGCTTTGTGTAAAAACAGCATGTATGTACTCTGAGAGAGAGAGAGAGAGAGAGAGAGAGAGAGACAGCAAGAGGAAGTGAAACAAGTAGAGATAGAAGTGCTGAGAGCCTCTGCGCACGCGCAAAAGGTGATAATCCCATTGGTGTAATAACCACGTGTTGTGTGTACATATCACCCCAACATGATGATGTGCTGGCATCGCCTGGAGGGGTTTAGATCCCTATATAAACAGATATCCGCGCATGCTACAACTGTTGTGAACTTATTAACTCTACATTTAAATTTTAAGGAACTTTAAAAGCAACGCGAGGAGTTTTTAATTTAAGAAGAGGTGCAGGCCATCTACACGTACAGCACTCATCAACACGAAACAGTGCAAGATGAGTGAGTTTTTACATAACTATGCAAAATCACTGTTGGTTTTTACAATACATTTAATTTTGTTTAAACGATGCAGCACATGAAAGATTGTCCGTTGCAAGAGCATAATATATTTTAATCTGTACTTTACATTCACATGTATTTCTCTGCGTATTCTTCTTCAGTTCACAGGATTTTCTCTACTCATTCTTCTTCTATTAATATTTACACGATTTTCTCCGCTCATTCTTTGTTTCTCTGCAGGTTAATCCTCTATTAACACTCATACATTTTCTCCACTCATTCTTTGTTTATCTGCAGGTTCACCTTCCATGAAAATTCCCACGATTTTCTCTATTCATTCTTTGTTTCTCAACGCATTCATACGACTTTCGCTACGCGTTCTTCTATTACTATTCACACGATTTTCTCCAACCGTTCTTTATTTCTCTAAACATTCATAAGCATACTTATTAAACCTTTGGTGATGCTGCACAACACACACTTGGTTCTAATGTAAACAAATGTATAACTTGTCATTAAACTTGATTAATGTAATGAATATAATAATTCATGTCAATGTCTGTTACAGATTGTTTAGCAGATAGGCTTAACAAGATGGTTGAAGAGTGTAGTTTCCTACCGACTCACAGAGTTCAAGATCTCGAAATAGGTCTTAAATATGAGATAAAGTCCTTAAAGTAAGCTAAAATAAGATACGGTAACAGGATCGTATATTCGCTGGGGGATTGTCAAGTGTTCTTGCCAGAGCGCTATAATTTGTTAACCGATCAAGAGATTGCAGAAATGCCTGGGAAAGTATACCTTGAATATAACGGTATGGCAGAGATGGGGAAATTTAAGACATGTGAATTGTCTTTTTTATCTGCATAGATTTTACTATTTTACATGAAACATTCCATAAATTAAACAACTGACTTATTCATATTACATATAAAAATACCCAAGATACATGTTACAGAATTTTATAAAAACTTTACGAAATCACAATATCACATGTTTTGAATTTAGTTAAATGTATCGCATTGAAATAACGATCAATATGCGAATGTTTATACAAATCTTTTGTGTTTCATTTTACATGTATCATAACAAACAGTGTAATTCTTTTCAGGTTACCTTCACTTGCCCAAAGCAGTTTTCTAAGACTTTCATTGTGCAATGTTTCAGACTGTGCAATGAGCGGAAGAAGAAGAGGAACAGCTTTGCAGATCTGCAAATGAGGCTGACGCTATTGGAGGATAGAATAAGCAGCATCGAGACACCCAAGAAACATTTCGGTAAGAAGCGGGTGCGAGACGCCTGCATCTCTAGAAGACAAAACGTTAAGATAGGATTCTTCTACGATCTTCCAGTGCTTATAGTGAAAAACACAGACAAATTTGTATACATGACAATTCAAGATTGGGAGATAATTCGAGAGAGTCTACCTACATTCAAAGCATTCCTCCAATCGAGAAAGTGTCCGAGAGTGGAATATTGTGAAAATATTGTTTTTTCTTATAATACTGTTGCTTATATGCAGGAGCACGCAATAAAATTTTGAACACTAATTTAATTGATTGTGAAATACTTTTAAATAGAGATCACATTTGTAGACTAAAAAGACTTGAATCGTTCATAGATTACCATTTAGGTAACCTAGCTGTTGCAAGTGTAATGACATATGCAGAAAGGATAAGCTGGGGAAGGAAAGTAATGGAAATGCACGATAAATAATAACAATAAAAATGAAAGTATGCTTTTACATAATGTTTTTATTCATTAAAAATCCTTACATTCCTAATGAAAATAATAAATCCTTAAAAATGCTTAGTTTATAATATAATCTGCATCACATAAGCCAGAGGCCTGTATGTAAATATTTATCATGAATTATTAAACAATACAATGAGTACTGAACAGAGATATTTGCACTACCCTGAATTTCTATTCTGATGTTGACACAGGCATTTAAAACTTCATATGGTTGAAGAGAGCAATCTATAACAAATATAGGAGCATATTTAAGTAATCTTTTCTCTTCAATAAAGGACAATTTTCTTTTTCATAATAAGAGCTTAAGTATATATCATGCAATGATGCAAATCTCGAGTTTCCAAAGTCAAAGGATAACATTCACTATTAAGATAAAGGCCCAAATTATTTATGTTATTACAATGATCAAAAAGGGAACAGTCTTTAGTTGCATTACTCCATTTTAAAGTCAGAGCACCAAAAATGTGAGGCAATATGTTATATCACAACACTGAATGCCAGAGTGATTGTAGTGCAAATTAGTATTATTGTATGTACAGGATTTTAGATGTTTGTTAACCATAAGTATTGTTTGGAAATAAGTTTACACGGCCTCACCGAAACTGACAATGGAAGTGGGTAACAATTGAACGAGGGTTTGAGTTGTTTACCACTGAGAAGATCCAAACAAATGATGTCAGGGTAGCGTGCATTTTCTTATAAATGGAGGGAATATCTTCCCTAGATCATATATGTAAGTAGTAGTGATTGGCTGACAAAACAGACGATAATGTTGGCGCGATTTGGTAACCAATAGCAGCTCTATTATAATGTATAGGCATTTCGAGGTGAAGGAGTATATATTCTCGAGCCATAAGCATGCTTCGCGCTGTCTTGAAAAGTCATTCGCCAGGGACACGTCGCGCAGTCTTGAGGAATCTCTCGTGAGGTGCATTTCATACAGTTTGGAAGAATCTCTCGCGTCGTAAAAGTAGTTCCTAAATGTAAAGCACGCGGCAAATAATACGACAGTAATTACATCCGGAAATAAAACAGTTTCAGTTAGGCGGGTATAAGAATTAAATGTGTGCATTATTTATTAAGTGTGACGTCAATAAAATGTGTAAACAAATTATATTATTAGTGTTATCTTTTAGCAACAACTCCTATCCGTTTACACGCCTTCCTCAGAGATACTTGCTCCACTGAGTAATAATAGCTAGCCGGAGGACAAAGAACCCAACATTCAAAATAATAAAACAATAATAGGCGCCCAGTAAATACGATATCACGACCCAGATTACCGCGACAAATGACAAATCTCGAATTCTCCTTTTTAAATGTGGTAGAGGCATTCCAGGTAAATTCTTGAGGCACAGCAGGTTGAGTATGCAGATCCGTGGTCCTAAATGGGTGAAACAGAGTCTTATCCAGCTTGGCAGCCTTGAGGATCTCGGCATCAGGAAGTCGAATCACGTCCTTCTCCACTCGATTAGTACAGGTTTAACAGCAGCATTCTCTTCACCCTTAGGCTGTATAATGCAGTTTTTTTAGAGTCCCTGGATCGAATCAGCACCAGTTCAAACTTGATATAGAGTATGAGTTCCTTATGTTGGTCAGCAAATCGCAGAAGCATTGAAAGCGGTACTATAGCGTTGAAGACTCCATTTGCTGCATTCGCAATGTCCATGTCTTCTCCAGGATAGCACCATCCAGCATTCAGCAGACGATCAGATTCCATGGGGTTGAGAGCAGCATAGTTGCGTAAAGTTGATGCGATCCCGGGGTTCCTGGTTCGATCAATAGTTGAGCCGTTCATATCCAGTCGAATCTCCTCAAACATGAATGCAATAGCTTTATTGGTAAGCTTTGCAATAGTAGCTGCTCCATTAGGTTTAGTAATACTCCCCTCTAAGTATAGCCAGCTTCAACTAGGTAAAGTATATAAATGCTCAGCTTGACAAAGGATTCTAATCTCTTCATTAGCGTCCAGAGCTGATGCATTATACGGTAAAAACACGTGTTTCTCTTCTTTAGCAACCTCGTCGTCGAATCTCGGTGTCCCGGTAACACTGGTGATATCCATGATTATAGGATTCTAAAGCCCAATGCCTGAAGAAACGTTTGATTAAATGGCGTTAACACGCTGGTTGTCGATGGCAGAGCATGGAGTGGGCGTCGAATCAAGTTGTTATTATATCCTCGACGTCGCTGACTTCTTCTAAGATCTATGCGCATTATGCTTATATCCTTGTTTCTAAAGTCAATAATATTGCTGTTATGCTCTCCTATACGAAGACTGATTTTCTCTAGGAAGCGGGTGTTTATGAATAGCAGGTAAATTGGATTTGACGGTTCTCTGAAATATGACATCCAAGCGTAACAGGTGGGAATAGATCGAGTGTCCTCTTTTACTATCGAGGAAGGAGACTGATGCAATACTGCGCTAGATTCGTATGATGCTCAACCTAAATGTATTCTCCAGGAAACCAGATTCAGCCAGCTGATTAGATGGAATAACTTAGCCGCTTAAGCCCCAGAACGTTCCTGTAGGACAAACATTGGAAAAAATACACAGTGAAAGGGCATTTAAATACAGGTTTCATGGCATTCTTATTAATTGATCTAATAAAGAAGAAATACAATCTAAAATGAGGAATCTTTAAACATTTGATATAGACGTAGGGTTCTGTATTACTCAATGCTTTTTCGGGACAAGTATAGCCTTTTGCCGGAGTTTTTTGAATTCCCTTTCTTGATCTTTGATCTGTCCCCTCTCCGCTTCGATGTCCCGTCCCTTATTTTTCTTCACTCGAAGGCCCCTCCCTCTTCCTTCAATTTCTCTGTTGTGTCTCATCATTTCGGCGAGTTGTTTATCTGCAGCGTTTTTCTTATTTGCTGCTGTAGCAATTCGTGATGCACCTGCAGCGGCGGCTCCTAGGGCTGCAATAATTGTTATGAGAGGTAGAAATTCTCCTCGTTTCTTATTTTTGGATCCACCGACAACAGACACCTTACCCTCAATTACTCTGTTATGCCTCATCGTTTCGGCCAGTAGTTTATCTGCTGCCCTTTTCTTATTTAAAGCTGCAGCAATTTGCGCTTCACCTCCAGCGGCAGCACCTAGAGCTGCAATAATTGTTATGAGAGTTAGAAATCCTCCTCGTTTCTTCTTCTTGGAACCAGCACCACCAGCTACCTTACCCTTCATAATTGCTATTACTAGGCGCGCTGCAGACATTTTACCTAATGTAGCATCAGATGATTGCAATCTTTTCCACGCCGTTTCAGCCAAGATTTTGTCAGCAATGTTTCTCGAAGCAGAGTCCTTATGCTGAGCGTAGGCAATGTCGTGAAGTTTACACGCTTCGTCTAACGGGTCGATTCCAGGGTCTCCTCTCTTTAATCTTTTACTAGCTTTGTTCCATGTCCGCAGTATCTGTAACCAGGCAAATGTGCTTCAAATGGTAGCAGGTTAATGAGAGAGTTAATTAAACCGGAACCTCTTGCAAACTTAACCCCAGTAGCTCTCACGGTATATTAATTGATTTTATTGCCGCATAGTTATTTTATACTTTGTCATTGCCTACAGTCATTAGCATATACATATTAAGGGTGATTTATTTTATTTTAGCTGTCAAGTTAGAGCTGGTGAAGCAAGATTGCTCGCTGCCTATTCAGGTGTTAGACCTTGAAAGCGACTTTAGACGCAAACTTCATGGAAAGCTGTTTCCTGTCAATCTTAAAACGCCAATTCTAGACATCTCCATCACGTAAAAGGTGACCCACTCACGCAAAAAGGTGACCCACTCACGCAAAAAGGTGACCCACTCAAGCAAAAAGGAGACCCACTCACAGAAAAAGGTGACCCAGTCACGCAACAAGCTCTCAGATATGTACATCATTTTCGCTAAAGTACGATGAATGATACTCAGACTTGAGCTAACTGGACCCGTATCTCACTCAGCTTGGACATTCTCAGTGATAACTATCAAGCAAAGTAGTACTCTTACCCAAATGAATCCATTTCATGCTACTTGAATCTGCGTGTACTTAATGAAATAGTTATAATTGACAGATTTACAACATTAATGTGTGAATACTAAAATATTTCGTTTAGTCTAATTTGGATATGAATGTTTATATTATCAAAGCCTGAGATCATATATAAATACTTAAATGATGAATAATAGTTCAGTCTCCTGTCGTTGTATACGAATTCAACATCTGTAGTATACATTGACTAGTATATATATATATATACATATACTGCTTGAGCATGAATACTAATAAAGATGCTCAATTACAGACAATTTACGAGAATCTTGCTTTTTCGTATGTTTTTAAGGGAGAAGGAACCTTTTTGTTAAGTGCTGCATATCCCATAGAACTTTAAAAAACAGAACTATTTTAAGACTCAAGCAACATAGAAGAAGATGCTGTAAAGAGATGACCAGCTGTGTAGTGACTACAACCCCCGCACGCAATCCTGAAATATCTTTAAGTTCCGAAGCGAGGGATTCAAGATGTACCGTACATGGAGTCAATTGAAGCGATCCTGAAATAACATCAAGAGCTACCATGAATGAATCAATAAGAGCAGTTTCTTTGAATAAGCAAACTCGGAATAAACACAGCAATTAAAGCAGTCATTCTAATGTCAACTTACCAAGATTAGAAGCTATATCCAAAGCGAATATTGAGGAGATGCTATACCGCTACACCGATCCTAATGACTTGGTAGACTTGCTAAGGTTGCTAATGATGTTCCATACACCAAATAAAAATGACTTTTCTGATGCAATTAGCGAGATTATTCAGAAGTTAAAAATGCGAGGTTTTATAGCGTGATTAGCATCTGCGGAACCTTGAAACCAGCGAAGGATATAGAAAGATCCCTCATAGGCATTAAGCTGCTGTATAACACTAAGAGGTTTCAGAGTTTCAGTTCAGTCATCTGCGGTCACTTGTAATTGCAATTTCCATAAGAATGGGTTATACTATCGCTGCCAGTGTCAACGAATCTGTTCTTACTACATACCTGAATCCTCCTCTTTAAATATTTCCAAAGGATTATTATTAGGTTGCTTTATTGAATTTTGAAAGCTTCTATTCAATTCCATATATTGCTCAGAGTAATAATCAATTTCTTTACATACACAATAATGAAATTATGACCATTGATATACCTGATATAACTGATGAGATTACTGATATTAATGAATACATCAGAGATATGCCAGGGTGGATGACAATGTCTTCTTTATTAGATCGATTAATAATAATGCCATGAAACCTGTAACTAATGTCCTTTCAATGTTGATTTGTTTCCAATGATTGTTCTTTAGGAACGTTCTGGGGCTTAAGCGGCAAAGTTATTCCATCTAATCAGCTGGCTGAATCTGTTTTCCTGGCGAATACATTAGGTTGAGCATCATATTAATCTAGCGCACTATTGCATCAGTCTCCTTCCTCGATAGTAAAAGAGGACAATCGATCTATTCCCACCTGCTACGCTTGGATGTCATATTTCACGAGAACCGTCAAATCCAATTTACCTCCTATTCATAAACACCCGCTTCCTAGAGCAAATCAGCCTTCGTATAGGAGAGCATAACAGCAATATCATTGACTTTAGAAACAAGGATATAAGCATAATGCCCATATATCTTAGAAGAAGTCAGCGACGTCGAGGATATAATAACAACTTGATTCGACGCCCACTCCATGCTCTGCCATTGACAACCAGCGTGTTAACGCCATTTAATCAAAAGTTTCTTCAGGCATTGGGCTTTAGAATCCTATAATCATGGATATCACCAGTGTTACCGGGACACCGAGATTCGACGACGAGGTTGCTAAAGAAGAGGGACATGTGTTTTTACCGTATAATGCATCAGCTCTGGACGCTAATGAAGAGATTAGAATCCCTTGTCGAGCTGAGCATTTATATACTTTACCTAGTTGAAGTTGTCTATACATAGAGGGGAGTATTACTAAACCAAATAGAGCAGCTACTACTGCAAAGCTTACCAAAAACGCTATTGCATTCATGTTTGAGGAGATTCGACTGGATATGAACGGCTCAACTATTGATCAAAGCAGGAACCCCGGGATCGCATCAACTTTACGAAACTATGCTGCTCTCAACCCCATGGAATCTGATCGTCTGCTGAATGCTGGATGGTGCTATCCTGGAGAAGACATGGACATTGTGAATGCAGCAAATGGAGCCTTCAACGCTATAGAACCGCTTTCGATGCTTCTGGGATTTGCTGACCAACATTAGGAACACATACTCTATATCAAGTTTGAGTTTGTGTTGATTCGATACAGGGATTCTAAAAAAACTGCATTATACAACCTAAGGGTGAAGAGAATGCTGCTGTTATACCTGTATTAATCGAGTGGAGAAGAACTGTGATTCGACTTTCTGATGCCGAGATCCTCAAGCTGCCAAGCTGGATAAGACACTGTTTCACCTATTTAGGACCATGGATCCGCATACTCAACCTGCTGTGCCTCAAGAATTTACCTGGAATGCCTCTACCACATTTAAAAAGGAGAACTCGAGATTTGTCATTTGTCGCGGTAATCTGGCACGTTTTATCGTATTTACTAGGCGCCTGTTATTGTTTTATTATTTTGAATTTTGCGTTCTTTGTCCTCCGGCTAGCTATTATTACTCAGTGTAGCAAGTATCTCTGAGGAAGGCGTGTGAACGGAAAAGGGTTGTTACTAAAAGGTAACATTAATAAAATAATTTGTATATACACTTTTATTGACGTCACAGCTAATTAATAATTCACATATATAATTTTAATACGCGCCTGACTGAAACTGTTATATTTCCGAATGTAATTACTGTCGTATTAGTTGCCGCGTACTAGACACTTTGTAACTAACTTTACGACGCGAGAGATTCTTCCAAACTGGATGACATGCACCTCACGAGAGATTCCTCAAGCCTGCGCGACGTGTACCTCACGAATGCTTTTCAAGACTGCACAAAACATGCTTATGGCTCGAGAACATATATTCCTTCACCTCGAAATGCCTAAACATTATAATGGAGCTGCTATTGGTTACCAAATCGCGCCAACATTATCGTCTGTTTTGTCAGCCAATCACTACTGCTTACATATATTATCTAGGGAAGATATTCCCTCCATTTATAAAAAGGCACGCCACCCTGACATCATTTGTTTGGATCTTCTCAGTGATAAACAACTCAACCCCTCGTTCTATTGTTACCCATTTCCATTGTCAGTTTCAGTGAGGCCGTGTAAAGTTATTTCCTAACAATACTTATGGCTAACAAACATCTAAAATCCTGTACATACAATAATATTAATTTACACAACAATCACTCCGGCATTCACAGTGTTGTGATATAAAATATTGCCTCACATTTTTGGTGCTCTGACATTGAAATCGAGTAATGCAACTAAAGACTGCTCACTTTTTAATGATTGTAATAACATAAATAATTTGAGACTTTATCTTAATAGTGAATGTTATCCTTTGACTTTGGAAACTCGAGATTTGCATCATTGCATGATATGTACTCAAGCTCTTATTATAAAAAGAGAATTATCCTTTAATGAAGAAAAAAGATTACTTAAATTTGCTCCCATATTTGTTATAGATTGCTCTCTTCAACCATATGAAGTTGTAAATGCCTGTGTCAACATCAGAATAGAAATTCAAGGTAGTGCAAATATCTCTGTTCAGTCCTCATTGTAATGTTTAATAATTCATGATAAAGTATTTACATACAGGCCTCTGGCTCATGCGATGCAGATTATATTTTAAACTAATCATTTTTAAGGATTTATTATTTTCATTAGGAATGTAAGGATTTTTAATGAATAAAAACACGTAAAACCATTCTTTCATTCTTTTTGTTGTAACTATTTATCGTGCATTTCCATCACTTTCCTCCCCCAGCTCATCGTTTCTGTATATGTCATTACACTTACAACAGCTAGGTTACCTAAATGACAATCTATAAAGGATTCAAGTCTTTTTAGCCTACAAATTTCTTCGCTATTTAAAAGTATTTCAAAATCAATTAAATTAGTATTCAAAAATTATATTGCGGCCTCTTGCATATAAGCAACTGTATTATAAGAAAAAACAATATTTTCACAATATTCCACTCTCGGACACTTTCTCGATTGGAGGAATGCTTTGAATGTAGGTAGACCCTCGAATTATCTCCCAATCTTGAATTGTCATGTATACAAATTTGTCTGTGTTTTTCACTATAAGCACTGGAAGATCGTAGAAGAATCCTATCTTAACATTTTGTCTTCTAGAGATGCAGGCGTCTCGCACCCGCTTCTTACCGAAATGTTTCTTGGGTGTCTCGATGCTGCTTATTCTATCCTCCAATAGCATCAGCCTCCTTTGCAGGTCTGCAAAGTTATTCCTCTTCTTCTTCCCCTTATTGCACAGTCTGAAACATTGCACAATGAAAGTCTTAGAAAACTGCTTTGTACAAGTGAAGGTAACCTGAAAAGCATTACATTACGATACATGTAAAGTAAAACACAAAGATTTGTATGAACATTCGCATATTGATCGTTATTTTAATGCGGTAGATATAACAAAATTCAAAGAATGTGGTATTGTGATTTCGTAAATATTTTATAAAATTCTATAACATGTATCTTGGGTATCTTTATATGTAATATGAATGAGTCAGTTGTTTAATTTATTAAATGTTTCATGGTAAAATAGTAGAGCATTCAATACTTAAGTTTGACACTTGTACATACCTTCTCTGCAGATAAAAAGGACAATTCACATGTCTTAAATTTCCCCATCTCTGCCATACCGTTATATTCAAGGTATACTTTCCCAGGTATTTCTGCAATCTCTTGATCGGTTAACGAATTATAGCGCTCTGGCAAGAACACTTGACAATCCTCCAGCAAATATACGATCCTGGTACCGTATCTTATTTTAGCTTACTTTAAGGACTTTATCTCATATTTAAGACCTATTTCGAGATCTTGAACTCTGCGAGTCGGTAGGAAACTACACTCTTCAACCATCTTGTTAAGTCTTTCTGCTAAACAATCTGTAACAGACATTGACATGAATTATTATTTTCACTACAACAATCAAGTTTAATGACACGTTATACACTTGTTTATATTAGAACTAAAGTGTGTGTTGTGATGCATCACCAAAAGTTTAGTAAGTATGCTTATGAATGTGTAGAGAAACAAAGAACGGTTGGAGAAAATCGTGTGAGTGTTCATGGAAAATGAACCTGCAGAGAAACAAAGAATGAGTAGAGAAATTGTGCGAATGAGAAACAAAGAATGAGCGGAGAAACTCGTATGAATGTTTATGTAAGAAGAATGTATAGCGATAATCGTATGAATGCGTTGAGAAACAAAGAATGAATAGAGAAAATCGTGCGAATGTTCATGGAAGGTGAATCTGCAGAGAAACAAAGAATGAGTGGAGAAAATGTATTAATGTTAATGGAGGATTAGCCTGCAGAGAAACAAAGAATGAGCGGAGAAAATCATGTGAATGTTTATGTAAGAAGAATGTGCAGCGAAAACCATGTGAATGTTTATAGAAGAAGAATGTGGAGAGAAAATGTTGTGAATATTAATAGAAGAAGAATGATTAGAGAAAATCCTGTGAACTGAAGAAGAGTACGCAGAGAAATCCATGTGAATGTAAAGTACAGATTAAAATATATGATGCTCTTGCAACGGATCGTCTTTCATGTACGGCATCGTTTAAAGAAAATTAAATGTATTGTAAAAACCAACAGTGATTTTGTATAGTTATGTAAAAACTCACTCAACTTGCATTGTTTCGTGTTGATGAGTGCTGTACGTGTAGATGGCCTGCACCTCTTCTTAAATTAAAAACACCTCGCCTTGCTTTTAAAGTTCTTTAAAATTTAAATGTAGAGTTAATAAGTTCACAACAGTTGTAGCATGCGCGGATATCTGTTTAAATAGGGATCTAAACCCCTCCAGGCGATGCCAGCCCATCATCATGGTGGGGTGATATGTACACACAACACGTGATTATTACACCAATGGAATTATCACCTGTTACGCGTGCGCAGAGGCTCTCAGCACTTCTATCTCTACTTGTTTCACTTCCTCTCGCTGTCTCTCTCTCCCTCTCTCTCAGAGTACATCCATAATGTCTTTATACAAAGCTGTATGCAATTATGACATTAACGTAAGCGAAATATTCTAGAGTATAGAGGAAAATTAAGGAAGTCATTGAAAGATCGGGATTCGAACTAAGGACTACTAGCTGTCAATTATATACTGTATTAATTTTCCGTCATAAGAGCTAACAATCATGTTTTGGTTCGCACCTCTATCCCTGCTAGTTTCTGAGATAATGGAGGTTTTCAAAATTAAGGATCGAACCCGAGAGGCCTGGTACTCTAATATATATTCACCAGAAACTACCTGATGTCATAAACGTAATAAGGTTTATTTGGTGTCTTTATTTTAATTATTTCCGCAGTTATTAAATTTATAAGTAAAGTTCATTTAACCAGTATTCGAACTCTGAGCACCAGAAACAAAAGTATTTATAATATTAGTTTGACATGTTTAAATGGTCTTTATGCAGCTACAGACTCAATCTAAGTGATATATTCTAGCATATAGAGGAAAATTAAGGAAGTCATTGAAAGATCGGCATTGGAACTAAGGATAACTGATTGGAAATTATATACTGCTTTAATTGGCCATCATAGGTGCTATCAATCATGCTTAGGTCTGAATCTCTATCTCTGCTAGTCTCTGAGATAATTAAGATTTAAAAATTAAGGATCGAACCCATTACGCCTGGTATCCTAATATACACTCACAAGAAACTAGCTATTAATGTGAAAGTAATAAAGTTTATTTGGTGTTTTATCTTATTTAGTTTTGGAGTTATTAGTAGATGAATTAGTAATCGCTCCTAGTATTCCAACCCATGCATCCCGGCCAGTTTCGAACAATTCGTAAATGGCGCGTCGCATCCCAAGGTCATAATTAGTTTTTATTGCATCGTTTTATCTCTTTTCATTCAGGGTGTGTGCGTGTGCGTGATAGTGTATGTACATGCGTGTGAGTGTGTGTGTTTGCATGTGTGTATGTGTGCGTATGTGTGGTTTTGTATGTGTGTGCATGAGTGTGTATGCGTGTGTGCATGAGCGTGTGTGTGCGGGCGGATGTGTGTAAGTGTACAGGTATATGTATGTGTGTGCGTATGTGTATGTTTTTTATGTATGTGCGTGTGCTCGTGTATATGTGAACGCTTGGGTGTGTGCAAGTTGAGAAAGAAAGAGATATTTAGATAGAAAGAGGGAAAATGAGGAAAAAGAGAAGAAGACAGAAAATAAAGAATTGTGTCTGGGCATCGGAATATGTAAATAATTATATTTGTTAAATACATTTTAATCTGTCCGTGCATGCTTCAATAATTTAGTATTTATTAAGCATTAGAGGTTCAGGGTAAGATTCGAACTAGGTCCTCTGGGCACCTACGAATACCGCTCATTAAAACATCGTAATGACATAAAAGATTAAATTATATTTCTTAAATACATTTTAATCTGACCGTCCATACTCTCATAGTATGAAATTTATTACGCATTAGAGTTTCTCTGTGTAACATTCGAGCTAGGACCCTCTAAATACCCTTTCATTATTTAGGGTAATGATATTATATTATCAAATCATCAATTTCACATTAGCAATTAAAACATTAAACTTTTGTTTTCAGTAAGAATCGAACACCGATCTATGGATATCCAAGCATACACATAAGTTTAATGTATGCAATGAAATATGTTAAATACATTTGACATCGGTGCTTGAACAGAGAGCTTGTATAACAATGTTCGGGTATATCCGTAGGACTTCGTTAAGACACTCCGAGAGAACTGGCCTCAGGGCAAAGCCAACTCCATGATGGCGGACTCGATCTTTGGTAGAATTGTTTATGGTCTAGCAGGTAAACTAACCTCTCTATCTTTCACACGGACAAACAAAGACAGAGCAAGTATAAAGCCTCCACGAGTTTGTTTTGTTAAAACATGCACGTGGCCGAACAATAGAATGGATGACAGTAACGTCTGCTCCCTTTTGTTAGAAGGGACCAGCTTTGTTCTTTGTCATGTTCCAGTGGAATGCTACACGGGTGGTCTTTATAAATAAGCCTTTCTCTGGACAATAGAAAGGGATACAATAGAATCTGTTCCTTTGTTAGCAGTCTTCAGGCCCTCTATTGTTACAAACATAAATTATCATGGTCTTTGTTCATTTTGACAGCTGAAGGGCAAGCTTTGTTCTTTTGTTATACGGCTGGTCTTTCTAAAAGTAGACACTCAAGGAATTCAATAGAGCTAGGACAATAGGGTCTGATTCTTTGTTCACAATATTCCAGCATACTCCATTGTGCATTTTGACGGTTGATGAATAGGCTTTTGCACGTGGTCGTTAAACAATGCGAGTGGTGATGAGCTGCTGCAGTGCAGAAGTGAACGTGTCCGGATATGGAATGGGTAGAACAACGGCTCCGTCTTTGTTACAGAAGCGTAATTTATTATTCCATTGTTCGTTTTGACAGTTGATTGACAACTTTAATTGCCTACCTGTGAAGCTTTTATTATACTGAACAAGATTTATGACCCTCAGCTGCAACAGAAAGTACCATGGAGCTGGGGAAGCGGGTGGGGGAGGGGGTGAGGGACCTCATTTGCATATGAATACACATTCCTGCATATTAAGTGTGCTGGCTCTCTTATTCTCCTACTACTAACGACCGAGACAGCTCACAGCTGATAAACGAACCCTTGGTATGTCATGCGCCGCTTCTGCGATGTGTTCTAATACCGAGTCACTGCTGTCCTGGCCGATACGGATATAAGTCGGCAGTGGCGTTGGAATAAAACGAGGGTACTGTAATTTATTCATCATTGTTTACACAAAAAACTTTTGAAGCTCAAAATATATTATACCTGCTATCAGATTAAAGCACTACATATGATACTGCTTATAAATTTCCAGAAAAAATGAACAAACAAAGCACTACAATACCTACAGCCTTTACAGTTGAGGTGGTCACGTCGAGTAGCCAAACAACGAGGCTGTCTGTTCTTGTGTAACCGACTTGGTAGTACCAGATACAAGAAGCAATCTACAGCGCATTTTCGACCATCAGTCGGCAACTTGTGGGCGTGCCAAATGCACCTCCTTCCTCCCTCCCTCCCTCCCTCCCTCGGAATCTCTAATAGGGAGATATAGGGGAAATAGGTTTTTGTAGTTTACTTCAGTTTGTCTTTCACAACCTAAACCTGTCTCACGACAGCTAAACATACCTCATACAAACGAGGTGACTCGGAGATGTATTGTTGGGTTATGAGAAGCAAGGCGCACTTTTACGAAACTGTAAACATCGTGCAAACCAGTAGGTTCGTGTTCAAGTACTGCATTAACGATTCCAAGAAGATAGAGCTTGTGTTCTAAAACACACCCGAAATTAGGCCAAGCCCGTGGGACTGATGAAGAAGTCAATCTGCAAATTGTAAATGCCAGCAGAAACGCTCCATTCAGATTTGCTACAAGTTTATGCCAAGATTTACAGTTAACCTGTTCCATTTCGACAGTAAGAAGCCACCTCCAACAAGCTGGCATCAATCATAGAAGGGCGGCTAAGAAAACATACATGACTAAACATCATCCCAAGAGTCGAATATGGTTTGCGCTTAAGTTTTTGGGGAGCTTGTGATCTTTTCTGAAGAAGAGGCTTTTTCATCTGATGAGGATGGGGGAATGTATCTGTGGCTGCGAAATAACACGCGTAATGACCCGGAGCATATTATCGCTCCAAAAAGAAGTGACCGGAAAAGCGTTTGGGACTGGATAGCTGCTTCAGGACCCGGAGAGCTAATCCAAATATTATCTCAAATGGATTCTGAATAATATACAGCTATTCTTGAGGACTGTATGCTTCCTAGGGTTCGAGCTGTTTATCCAGATGGCGAAATGCTCACTATTACTTTCGTGCAGCACAACAGCAGTATCCGTACCTACTTCTAAAGCAACCAAATATTGGATACAGTCGCACCCAGAAATTTCGGTAATCGACTGGCCTGCCAAGAGTTCCGATTTAAACCAAATCGAGCATGTTTGGATCTTAATGACTCGTGATTGGCAACCTCTTCAGGAACAAACTAGGAATGCCTTAATAAATTGCGCTTTTGAGGTATGGAAAAATATGAGGACGAAGCCCAATATATGCATGACTCTAGTGAAGTCAATGAATAAGCGACTGAATACAGTCTTATGCAACAATGGATGATGGTCTCAATATTGAAATCTGAGGGTTTGTAAACGTTAAAGCAGATGAGAGAAATTATTTCATTGTTTTTTGTTTTAATTAAATTTGTTGTTATAAAAACGAATAGAAATATATTTATCCATATATTTGTAAATATTATAAATAATTTTAACGACATAATATAGTCTGATATTTAACGACATACATATTTATATTGAAAAACTGAGGTCCCCTTTTAAAATAACTCTGTTTAAAATATCTGTGTTTCAAA
This sequence comes from Deroplatys truncata, assembly GCA_030765065.1. Taxonomy (NCBI): domain Eukaryota; kingdom Metazoa; phylum Arthropoda; class Insecta; order Mantodea; family Mantidae; genus Deroplatys; species Deroplatys truncata. Next base: position 424,323,572 of record CM060990.1, read on the forward strand.
AACTGGATTCAAGCAATATAATATTCCAATACGTAATGCACAATGCTATTCAATCACTATAAAATAATACTTACTTACTATAAAAAGCAGCAGAGAGTAATTAGAAACATTTTACGTTAAATCACAATTTGATGAATTTGTATTAATAATCAGAGAGAAGGATAGAATGGCAACTGGCAAATCTTTAATGTAAGCCGTAACTTCCTTAGCAACTAATACTTGACCTTAATTCACGATATTAGGTAAAGAAAGTATTTGTACCGATGAAATTTAGTAATCTGCAGCTTTATTAGGAAACACCGGAGTTTCATAGCTGTATAATTCTTACGCAAAAAGTGAACGTTTAAAATAACACTCGTTATTGTACAATGAATGTGTAACATAACTCTATGATGAATACAGCTTTCCTAACCTTTATGGTAGTGCACTTCATGCCTGAGTTCATCAATCCTAAAACAGCTGATACAGGTTGCATCGATTTTGTACTATGCACCTAAATTGGCTTAATAATATAATGTATGTTATACTTTAAGTCCCGGACTGAGTTAAATTACTGCTGTTTAATTTCATTCCATTCATTCTTTCATGCATAATTAAATTTACCCAATTATTGTGTGGCATGTCCGTGACATTAAAATGTATAAAAATTACAAAAACCAAATCGAACAATAATTACTAGGCTTAAAAATGCTATGGGCACATAAGTGGCAATCTCGTGTGCGGTTAAAAGCCTTTTAACTAACAAAACGCAATGCGTTAGTAAAGAACATGAGAAAGTCATGATGTGTTGTTTTCCATACAAGCATAAAGTGAACAGACGCAACCATTTTGCCTGTGGAATACCTGTTTTGCAGTCACAGATTTATCAACTAGCCATGCGATGACGGAATGTGAAACGTTTCATTTCACTCTAAGCGATACAAACGATATGTATGCTTATTGGTGCGATATGTAGCTGAAGGGGTACCTCCACCTGCAAGCGGATTACCCCAGCCAATGAACTGTAGGCATGATGTCACTAATCCCCGAGAAACAATAAGAAATGCGATGCAGACAATGAAGTTGCATAGGATCTTAATGTGGCGAGTGTACCATCTAGGTGGCAGTCACGGACTTCGTGACTCACGCGGGGTTAAATTATGCGACGGTCGCCTCCACAGGTCCGGTATAGCGATGAAGAGTAATTTATTTTACACCGCACCTGTGCACAGTGGGAAGAATCTAAAATCTGACTGGAAGAAATTCAAACTTCGACCTTCTTATGCTATAAAATTTTCATTGTCACTTGATACTTAGATAGTTTGGACATCCCTTATTGCCCATACTATCTCTTTTATTTTTTTCACACACACTCATCTCTGGTGTACAGCCAAAGTTAGGAGATGAGTTGCATTTTAGTTTTAGAGTGATATTGTTTTCATATGTTGTGCATGGAGAATGAAAAGCTATTATAGATATTTGTAGTATACTTATATGCTACAGTTAAACGTAATTAGAAGTAATTTAGTTGAGTTACAATTTATTTGTATATTGTTTATTGTATGCAGGTGCGGTAATTGCAATTATTAACTATTTTTCAAGTTAACCCACCTTCAAGTTTCGTGGCACAAGGCAAACATTTTTTAAAAAACAGAGGAATTAATGTGGTCTTCTCTGCTACAGACGTGGTGAAATTACTATTGTAAACTACATATTTCAATAATCAGTACTTTTGAAAATGTAACATACCCCTTTTTGCCACATTTGGCTGTTTAATGTTTAATATTTGTTAATATTATACATTCAGTAGCAACAGTTGAATAGCTTTTAATTGAAGTACACACTATAATCTTCCAAATTATAATATAACTATATATAATACAATTATATATAACGAAATTCCTTTATCATAACCGTAATAATCAACCAACAATTACTGAACTAATGTAATTAGGCTATAACGCAAAGAAATTTCCAAAAATTAACCTTTCTAAAAACACTACTCTCATAGAAACATTAGTAAGCATTTAACAAAGACATAGTGTAGCTTAGTAATTTTGTAAAATATTTAAAGAGAAAGTACCAAATATTTAGCGGTTCTTATCAGTCCAAAGGCGATGTTTGCTAAGCACTAAGACTTAATAAAATGTCCTTGTATTTAACTTTTTATCCATAATCATTAACGATTTGTGTTTCAAGACCATATCTTCCAGACTTAGGCGAACGAGAATGCCTATTATAATAATTTTACTTCGTCTGTAGGTTAGCTGTTCGTTTTTGCACTATTTTGAGATACACGATTTGTTTTCAGAAAACCTTGTCAAGGGTCTTTCATTACGTGCCACGAGTTATATGAACACATAATTGGCACTGCTGATAAAAAACCAACATCTATGTAACTAAAACGTTTGCTAGAAAGCTGTTCTGAGGATATAGTGAAATGTACAGATCGTGTATTTAATACGTAAGTATCCGAATACATTAAACGTTGGAAACAGAGCCACAGAATTAATGAACAGTTTCTAAACATTCTAACTCTCAGAGCAAACTTGTGGGTTTCCCTCATTTGGTTGCATAAATATACAAAATCCCTAAAGAAGAAAAGAGATGTGCTAAGACTACAAAAATAAAAAAACACCTGAGAGACCAGGGAAGTTGTTTGTAGAACGTTGAGCAGCGGTCCAAACTCACCAAATTGTAGCCGTTAATGAAGGCCTGTTCTGGAGATGAAATAGTTTTGTCTGCTCGGTGCACATTGCAGTCTTCAGGGAAATGAAATGCTGCTTGTATAATGAGGGAAGTAACCACTCAGACCATACATACACGAGTAACTAAACTAGAAGAGGCCTATAGAAATCTAATACTGATGCCAAGCCTTGCTTTCGGAGAAGAGGCACTGGCCATGTTGGTAGAAAATAATCTAAACAGCAGTACATAAACATTCGGAAAGGTTCCAAAGATACAAGCAGTGACATCTGTAGTATAAACAAAAGAACATAGATCTTGCTACCAGATTTCGTTAAACATTAAAACAAATGGATGTCTATCTAAAAACTACGTCATATTTAACTGATGTACTGTAACTTTTACACAATGTTCTATGACAAGCCATTAAATAGCAAAGAAGTTGCCAATTGTGCCTGAATACACTCCTATGAAGGGTTAGTTTCGCTTGTCCAAATGTAGTCAGCATTTTACATAATACCAGAATGTTATCTGTAACCGACATAAAAAATTCAGTGAGAATATATTAACAGTGGGGACGTCACTAATTTGCCTTAACGCAAAGAAGAATGAAGAACACACGGTGAAATTGAATACTGCTGAATTTAATCTTATGAAGGAATACGGCACTGTGGTCACTCTCTCATTCTTACAAATGTTGCTGATTTCACTTCTCTCCGTTATCTTCCGACATTCGCGTCGGTGTATGACCATCTCGTCACGTTTCTAAGTTTTGTAGTTCAATACTCGTGCATTTGAAAGTATGTGTACCTTTCGAACACCGGTGTTTTATTGCAGTACTGTCATTCCTCGTATAGATAACATAATATGTCCGCCCTTCCTAGAGTTATAAGCAGGAGTTTTACGAAGCAAAATACAACTTTCAAACTATGAAATTGTGGCTGCCCAAGAACATCTTATGCACAGAGAAATGTTAACACCGATAAAAACTACTATTTACAACAGTCACATGAGCATTACATAAACAATATGATTGATAGTCTATGATTATGTAGTCTAATGAGGGGGAGCTGAGAAAGATGGGAGGATGTGGGGGATTAGTATGCGGAAGGGGTAGGGGAGTGTAAGACAGTATTCATTTACGAGTTCAGAAAGATCTAACGCAACAGATGAAATGGGAATTTAAGTATGCATTCTAGACTGGTTAGGAACGTTAGGAGGTATGGCTGGTGATAAGCATCGCAAATTGGTGTGTAGATGTTATGTAAGAGGGCTGTTAAAATTGCGCTTTATTTATGGGCGCCCTTTAACTGTTGTGGTCGTTAGCGTCCCATTTTATATTGGGCGTGGAATGCTGGTAATTTTTCTCAGAGACTCTTTATCAGGCTTGAGGTTCTTTTACGTACCATAGCTCTACGTCACGGTACCACAGGCATTACATCCCTTCCGAAGGAAGCCACACTAAGGATTTTTACGTCCGAAAAGTTCATCGCCCTCCACCAGGGTTGAACCCGCGACTTTAGGAACTAGAGGCCATGTAAGAGGGCGCTTATGTTTACATGGAATAAGTCTGGTTATTCCATGATGATGTAATGTAAGGAGGGGGAGAGGTGAAATGATGTGCAGATCGGTATATGGAAGCAGTTAGGCGTAAGACGGAGCAGATGGTATTCATTTGTGTGTTCATATAGAACTAACCTAATACGGTAGGTTACACGTCTTAGATATGCATATTAAATTAGCCCTGGAGTTCAGGCTGCCATACTTACTTCAGCTTAGTTTGAGGTGTTATCTTTCAGAGATAATGTAAGGGGACTCTTATGTCTAAGCGGGATAGGATATGTTCAACCACACCTAACCTACTGACAATGACAGAAATCTGTGCTTATTAACACACATTACATGAATTGCCTATGTATCTTTATGACTTAGTATATAAAATCCTGTGTATTTTAACGTTATCATGTACGAAACCTCCGTTTTCGTATATAACCCCTCCGTTTCTGTGTATAAAACTTCCGTTTTCATATACAGAATCTCGTTTCCATTTATAAACTTCACTTTCCAAATATAAAGCTTGCGTCTCCGTGTGTAAAATCTGGTCTACCGTGTATAAAACCACACGAACTTTACATTTCAGTATATAAAGCCTCAGTTCCGGCGTATAAAAACTATGTTACATGGATGAAACCTCCCTTTCCGTGTATAAAACAAACGTTTCAATGTATAAAACTTGCATTTCACGGTACAAAATATCCGTGTTTCTTGTAGAACGCTTCCGTGTATAAAACCTCATGTGGTTTACGTTTTCGGGTGTATACCTTACATGTTTTACATTCTAGGGTATAAAACTTCGTGGTTTTACGTTTATATGTAAATGTCCATGTATTTTATGTGTTTTAGGCTAATCCGAAATGAGTAGGTGTCCCCTAATGCCAAACAGCAGTGCTAGAAGGTATAGGGTTTCATTTACACCACAACGGGTTTGCAGCCGTACCTTCAGAGGTGTAGTTAGTAGTAGCATCTATAGGGGAGGATATAAGTGATTGGATAGTCATGACATTCCTATAAATTCAACAGGAAATGTTCGTAAAACATCATTATTGTCTTACGAATTATTATCTTATTTATTCGAAGCCGTATATAGGTCCATATATGGTTCTATCGATGAATGAAAGTTTTATTATGCGTTTTTCTAACATTTTTCTGTCTCACAAGACGTATGTGTACAGTACTAGGTACATTTTACATGGTTTTTGCAAACATTGCATTATTAAATAACTTATAGTCTTCTTAAAATCATTTAGCATGAATTCGGAAATTGTTATTAAATTCAACGTACGGCTTCAACCACCATGACTGACGAAACTGTAGTGCTCAATGAATTTTGGTTAGCCGTATGTAGTCAATGACTAAGGGATTATTTGTAGGCCATATAACAAAAACCATACTTCTTTCGGGCTTCAAGATGATGAACACGACTCCTTAAGCTTCGTGCACTATGATTGGAATGGTAAATCATTATGTAGATCATGGAGTTCTTTAGAACATTAATTATATCACATTATAAGATATGTCCTAGTTGACCACCTTGTTTTAGCAAGTCTTATTCGGTATTCTCCGGAGAAACTCCCTCAAATCCTCCATAAAGCACCCTACCATAAATGGTTATTGGTGGCTTAATATATAATAAATTGAGAGGGTTTCTGAACAGAGAATATGTAGGGGTATTAGCTTCTGCTAAGCGATGGAAACCTGACCTTAGCCTCCCCTATCAAATTCCACCATGAGAAAATGACCGTAATCCAGTGACAACTGGAGTTCAGTTCGTATAATAGATGCATGGTATCCGGTCTAGGAGATATGAAACAATGTGCTGTTTCAACTTTATGCTTTAGGGGTTGTCTCTGAACGTAAAACAAAAATGTGTGAGAAATACATCTGAAGTTACGTAAAGATTGCTAATTCCACCCACATTTCTCACATTAAACTGCTTCCATACACTTATAGCACGTTCATAATCTTGATTACTAGTTTATTCTTCATTTGATCTTGTGTAGAACAATTCCTTTGGAGCAGTTATTTCTTCTTCAAGATATCCCATAAAGTGAGGCAATCATAGGCGAATACGCCCTTGCGGGTCATCAAGCTCTAATTATTTTCTCCAAAGTAGTTTTGTGTTTCGGGATATGATATTAGATTTCTTGTTAGCGTATACAAGCTGGTACTCAGAAACCTATATGTCAGCAAACCTGAGCTCAATATCATGAACCTGTTTTGAGGATAACTTGTAGTTTTCTTCTGAGTTCGGGATTATATCTACTCGTTCGGTGGAGTCCATGAGGTGTAGTATAAATTCTATGCTTTCTCAACTGCCTCTTCCCTTTAGTTTAGATTTTTAATGTGTTAATTTAATTGATTATATTTAACGAAGTATCGAATTATGGCAAATCCGAATTCAGCAGTTAATTCTTGAGGAAACTGAAGTGCATAATCTTAGACGTGTACGTTATGTTAATACCTTTTATTTGCCAATTTTTCATTGGTATGCTAATTTGATCTGATCCCATGGGGGATTCGAGCCATGAGCTTTGATCTCATACCCCATATGGGCACTATTAGTAATTAGGGTCATAGGATCGAGATGTAACATTGAATTTCACATATTCTCTCGATTAATGTATTTAGCGATGTGGAAAACGTACTGCGGGTTCTTCTGATTACAACTAACCTTCTGTACCTCGGAGGTAAACTAATGCAAGTCATAAAATCTTAATTGTACAGGAGAACAGAAATAAGAAAGCAAATAGTGTTATGTTCTTTATTAACAGAATAATATGTAACCAAAGAACTTGCTGTGATATAATTCATTGGCACAGAAGCATACCGAATACTGATGGTATGTTATATTTTTAAAGTATTATGCGTAATATATTTATTGCACCTACAACATTGTACTAATGTTAATGAACATAACCAAAATTAATATTGGACTTGCACACTACTCAGATATCCTCAAAATACCGTATCACATGAAATAATGAGATACTACAAACATACATCACATAACTTATAATATCCCTTCTAATCAATGTCATCATAATGATGATCTGGAAAGTCTCCTGTTTCAGCAGAGTGAATACCCTTATAAACATTGTGGAGAATGCTTGGAACGCCCTGTGGTTTTTTTATTTATGAACACTAATTTACTGCTATAGTTCGTACGTCCCATTCTATATTGGAACCCACTGGAGGCACTTCTGAAGATCATTACATAGTTTAAAACTAATGGGTCCTGGAGTATTTCTAAGGGCAGCAATATACAATCATTAGCAAGCTCTTCGATTGCTTCTTTTTATATCCAGAACTTCGAGAACTGTTTCTTCAACTAAGATGTATCTCACCTTGCCCATCCTTCTGTAAACGGATATGCACTACCACTTTGAAGCTCTATCCATAACAGCTTTTCCTTTTATTTAGCAATGGTGAATTTGGGGTAGTGAACAGCAAGTTGAAGTTGTTGAAGGCTTATATCCACATAAATTACACAGAAGAGATCCATCTTAATCCATGACCGAATGAATTATTGCCAGTCCCATTTAGGCACAATGTGCATTAATTTGAGGCTTCTCTTCGAACGCTCGATGATGGGATGATGGGGTGGTCAATATCGGCCTCCAGATGAGCGTGACCCCTCAAGAGATAGTATGATAAATGGCCTCAGTGTTGCAGAGTTCTAAGCAGCAAGAAGTAGAAAACCACAATGACAAAATCCTGTTTTGATCCGCACAGTTGTCACTCCAAACGGTCAATTCTTCTACCTCATATGATCTAAGTCACATGAAGCCCCTTTATACATTGCTGAGGTTACTTCGCATCTCCCACGACCTCCGAGGGTTTCATCCCATATCATACATGTCATTTTTATTGGTGGCGACATGGATTAAGAGATTGAACGTCCAATCGAACCACTAGATTACGACTATCTTCACGTGATGAAATCTGATATAGGAGGAGGTTTAGGTCAGATCCCTCATCGTTATACTAAAGCTTATAAGGTCTACACGAAACATTTTGATCCTCAAAAACTCTCTCAGTTTGCTACATGCGAAGATCAAATAACCAATATGTATGGGCTTGTGCCATACTCTCCCTTCTGGATGATTTGAGTGAGTTTCTCCGGAAAATATGCCATTAAAATCGCTAAAAGAGCACGATTACCTCGAACACCATACAGAACTCTGTGGCCTACATATGTTTTACCTTACCTACCAGAGTGCATGGAGCCTAACAAATTTGCCTCAAAGATGTTACTTACTCATTTTGGAGCCCGGAGAAGTATGTTATTCCTTATATAGCTTTGAACGAATCTCTTAGGCATGGAATACAGTAAACAAAAATTCATCGAGCACTACAATTTTATCAATCACGCTTGTTAAAGCTTTACGTTGAATTTAATAACAATCTCCGAACGCAAGTTAAAAATTATTGTGAGGTGGATTTGTATAAGCTGTTTAATAATGCAATGGTTAAAAAACATGGAAAATTAACTGATTACCATAGACACACACATCCGTTGAAGGTTTTCCGTAAACCCATGGTAGTAAGTGTAATAATGATGATGATTTTGGGGTTAAGGGCGCTAAACAGCTAAGGTCATCAGCGCCGTTACAACGTATAAAATTTAAAGTTAAAAACTAAAATACGGGACACAAACCCGCTTAGTTTAAAACAATAAAAACCAACATATCAGAGTCTAAAAATCCACACAGTAAAAGCATGGTAGATAAAACAATAAAAAGATGAACTACGTATAAGGAACTGTAGAAGTCAAGGGACTAGAGCGCCATATGTCCCAAGCGGAGAAGGGCCCCCGCTAAAACTGTTAATATAAAATCACAAAACTAAAAGACGCTAAGCGCATCAAATGCGCTTACTAAAACCGCTGTAACAGATAAAACGTAAAAGACCTTCTACAGCATGCGCGTCGTCTGCCAAAACGTTGGTAGACACACAAACGCGCAATGGAGCTAAAACCTGACACTCTGCTAAGATGTGACGCACCGTTAATGGCGCATCACACTGATCACAGAGTGGTGCGGGGTCACCACTGAGCAGGTATCTATGACTAAAAAGCCAATGTCCGATTCGTAAACGAGCTAAAATTACCTCTTCCCGACGAGAAGACCGAGAAGAGGCACTCCAAATTAACGAGAGAGGTTTAACCTCCCGCAACGTGTTCCTCCGGAGGGCCGTCCACTCATCGCGCTAAAGCGAGAGGTTGCGATGTCGTAAAATAAGATGAGAATCTGAGGAGGGAACAACACAGGTAAAACATCTGGGTGATAAAAGCGCTGATTTGGCAGCGGCGTCGGCAGACTCGTTACGTGAGATGCCCACATGACCTGGAATCCACACGAAGGAGACGCTGATACCAGAAGCACCGAGTGAGTGGCGGAGATCATGTATGCGCTATGCAAGTGGGTGGTAATTGTACAGAAAGTTACTACTCTGAACGGCCTCAGGGAGTCCGTGCAAAGAACATAGTGCCGTAAGTCTGTGCCATAGTGCCATAGTGCTGGATGTATAAAAGTGACTGATAAATACTAAAACGTTCGGCGGTAAAACTCAATCATTGAACCGGTAAACGAAAGGTAAAACTAAGTTGACAAAAAGCAAAGGCAAATCCTACTCCAGCATCAGTCTTAGACCCATCAGTAAATATAAAATGAAACTCCCCGAATTGCGCCTGAAGTTTTAAAAAGGCGGATCTAAGGACTGAAGAAGGGGTCGCATTCTTCGGCATTGACGTTAGTACAAGGTGACAGTGGGCCTCAGCGCGCTCCAAGGCGAAATTGCCAGGTAGGTGCTCTGGAAGGCTGCACGTGATGAGACAGAAGAGAAACGATGCAGGGGTAGTGGTCGCTGGAGTAGGTGTCGGCGACGACGTTCCACAGCAGACGACAAGCAAGCTGGATGTAGAAAACGCAAGTTCCAAGTGAGAAAATGTACCAGAAGAATCATAAAGAAAAGTAGGCTCACCTATATTGAGGATGGAGAGGCTGAACTGATAAAAAATGTCGTAAAGAAGATTTCCCCTCGCACAAGCCCTTGGCGAACCCCATTAAAATGGGCATTAAAATCTCCCAACAGAGGAAATGGTATTGGGAAAGCGGACAACAGATTTAGAATGTCCACGTTAGTGAGGGGAGATGATGGAGGTGAATAGACGGAGCAAAGAGAAAAGAAAAAGCCGGGTAATTGAATCCTAACGGCAACATTTGCAAGACGGACGTAAGTGTGAGAGGCTGAAAATGAATGTCGTTACACACTAATAGCATGACACCTCCATGAGCAGGAGAACCCTCATCCGGTGCAACATCGTAGCGAACCAGAGTATACCCACGGAGGGTAAAATGATCGTGAGGGCGATGGTTGATCTCCTGCAAACACACGAATATAAGTGAATGGGAACGCAATAAAAGTTGCAGTTCCGCCCTATGCGATCGTATACCACGTAAATTTCAGGCCAGGATAGCCATGAATAAAAGGGATAAACTGTCTACTTAGAAGGGCGGCTCAAAATAATGGTTTGCTTAACCTTGGGGCTCGGGCTTTTGGTGCGGAGTTGGTCGGACTCCATAGGCTCCTCGAAGGGAGGCCCCAAGCGCTCAGTGCCAGAAACTGATTCAAGCGCCGAGAATCGGTTCTGGGTGGCAATGAGTGAAGGGTGTCGCAGAGCGCGGCTGGTCCCAGAAGCATTCTGAGACTGCGACCTTCGAGGACGAGAATGTGAACTATTCTTGCCGCACGCACGCGGAGGGTGTTTAAGAAAATCTTCCCTACGAATTTTCTGCTTGGATTTTTTCTCAGTGCCTGTGACTTCAGTACCTTAGGACCAGCATTAGATGGCTTGATAACTGTGCTAGAAATGGACGGCCGGATGGTAGTCGCGGTTAATACAGTCATGGCCAGATCAGGGTCTCGGCATCCTTCCGGGTTACTGGCGAGGCTACAATAGAACTGAATGTTCCCGATCACAGGAGCGAAGGTTGGTGCGCATGAAAATGCCTCCGGGCTTCGGCGAAGGTGAGTTTCTCCTTTACCCGGATCTCCTGGATCGCCTTCTCGTCCAAGTACCGCGGACAGTCGGCAATGGTCGAGGAATGAGTCCCTTTGCAATTAACGAAGACGGGGGCTGATGAACAGGTACCATCGTGTGACGGCTGGCTACATGGGGCACAGATGGAAACGGCACTCTTAGAAGAGACTTGCGTATGCCCAAAACGTTGGCATTTGAAACTACGCAGAGGTCTAGGAATATAGGGCCTCGCCACAATATGTTCGTGCCCTGCTAAATTACTAGTGGGCAGATCGACGCCATCGAACGTGAGAAACAGGGTACGAGTTGATACCAACACTCCGTCGCCTTTAGCCTGCACTCGATGAACCTCTGTTACATTTTGGTCGGAAATATATTTGACCAGTACATCGTCCGACATTCCGTCGAGGCTGTGAGTGATGACGACGCCTCGACGTGAATTCAAGGAGCGGTGGTTCTCAACACGGATAGGATAACCGTGGAGACGGGCGGCGCGTAACAAGGACATACTTTGTTTTTCGGACTTCCTCTTAACTAACAAAGAACCATTCCGAAGTCGGGTGCAGGAATGAACAGAATCAGCAATAGCGTCAATCCCCTTTTGAATAATAAAAGGGTTTACCTTCTCAAAAGATTGGCCTTCCTCTGTTCGGCTAATTACCAAGTAACAACTAGATGTCGGTGGTGCTACTTCTGTTACTAAGACCTTTCGGCGCTTATTATTAGGAATGGAGAAAGAGGGCTCTATAGCGAAAGAAATCCTTCACCATTGCAACCGTCTCCGACCTCGGGCTCTGACTTCCCGGGCGTTACTTCGGCTTGGGTGAGTGGCCTATCTATACCAGTCTCACCCCAGGGTCACACCTCCCAGAACATAGACAGAGGGATCCAATGGTCGTCGGAAGTCAGCAGCTCATGCAATGGCCCCCAGCGGGACTGCATTTGAACAGCGGATACGAACACAGAACCTAAATGACGACCCCGGGTGTTGGGGATGACGCCATTACCCACTCACCCAGCTGCGCACCCAGTGTGCCGGTATCCGTCAGGCTGTGTCCGCGTAGGATTAAAATAAATAGAATGGTAAAATAAAACAAAAAGTGTGTGAGCGTTTCGCACGCAAGGTAGGTCGGCGAAGAAGGAAAATAGATGTGTGAATGAATGGACGTGGTGCGAAACGTGTGTAAATAGGTTAGAGAATAAAGAAACGATGGCGAGGAGCGTCATGGAATGAAATGCACAGAAAGCACGAGAGCCTACCTTGCGTCCCCCGGTCACGAGGACGAACCCACCTCGACCGGACAAGGGTGGAGGGTTGACGATGGCGATGACTGGCTCGGTACCGCGGGTACGCCCAACCTGTACACACACGAGGGCGAGCCCCTGGAGGAGTAATTGCAATACTAGATAATTTAAAGAAAATAATAGGATAATGAGCATAAAGAACCAAAATCTTGGTATGGTTTATTGTCCCATTAAAATTCAATGCGATAATAATCATTACTAGTTTGAGTTTGCTACAACGCATTTATTCTAAGAAATAAATGAACAGAGTTACGCCTTACTTTATGGCATGAACCGTTTCTGAAATATCCGTTCTTAGATGTTCGACTTTTTAATACGGTAATTTCTTAAACCCGCTGTCGCCATTTCATTGTAGTTTTGTTCTGTAATTTTGAGAGCTCAATCGCAGAATTGCGGCTATAGTTTATATTTTTTCTGTAATTTTATCACCTGATGTTCCACATAAAAAGCTTTAAATACATTATATGCTAACATACATGTTTATTTATCTCTGAAAGGCGCAGCGGATTTTTAATTTTATTATAGCTGGAAGCTCTCGTGGAGTGATTTTGCTATATATATCTGCCGTTTGTGAAAATTGCGACACCAAGAAGGACACGCGTGAATTCAATGAATTTAATGCCACAGGTTAGGTACATGACAAGTAACAAATGATAAAACTTTTCAAATCTATACATGAAGCTTGAACCCAAATATTAAGTATTTGGTGTGGCCTCCATGCGCTGCAATTAGAGCTGCTATACGCCTTGGCATTGAATAAAAAAGGTTCTGAATATGTTCCTGAGGGATTTCGCTCCACGCAGTTTGTATTCGAGCCCACAAAACTGCGACACTGATTACAGGAGCACCGTGACTCACCAGGTGCCGTCCAAGCATATGCCAGACATTTTCAATAGTGGACATATCAGGCGAATGTGCAGGACAGAGAAGCAAAGAAGGCTTCGAAGAAGGCTTGTAAATTCCTCACATTATGTGGCCGGGCATTATCGTGTTGAAGTGTGGCCTGTGGAGATGCCTGAAGCAGGGGAATACCTCAGGCTGTACAATCAATGTTAGGTACCGGTTGCTGTTCAAAATGCCCTCAATTCGTAGGAGGCGAGATCGGTTGTTGTAACCAATGGCGCCCCAAAACATCACATCTGGTGTTTGTCCGCTATGCAGCTCAACAATGCAATCCTCTAGGTTGCACTGACCACAGTACCACCGGACACGTTTGCTGCCATCATTGTAGGACACGTTGAAGCGGGACTCGTCCGAAAAGACTACATTTTGTCACTCAGCACCCCTGTGACGGTGTTCACGTGCCCATTGCAGTCGGAGGAACTTGTGGTTTCTGGACAATGGAAGCCAACGTAACGGCATTCATGCAACCAGTACAACCTGCAGCAGACGGTGAGGAACCGTTGATGCAAACGAGTTCACACCTTTTGCAGTGCTCCAGCGTCGAGCCAACACTGTGGATGAGGCTGTACGGTCCGTTATGGCCATGCAGACAAGATAACGGTCATGCCGTGCTGTGGTCATGTTCCGTGGTCCAGTACTCGCTCTTCGCTCCGTACGATCTTCATCTATCCACTGCTTCCATACACGCATCACTGTCGTAACAGCATGCCATGTACGAGCCGAAATGTCACGGTATGACAAACCCGGTTCCTGGAGACCGATCATTCTGCCTCGTTCGAACTCACTCACATGCTGATATGGCTCCCTTTGACGTCGACGACACATACTGGTACTTACTTTATTGTTTCCACCTTGTTTGACAGCTCTGCTACACTGGGCGCAACACTGACCTTGTCGGACCGACACGAGAGGGCTGTGCTCGGCCTACGTGTACCCCATCTCTCTGTACACCTAATTACTTATTGCTTGCATACTCATCAACACTTCCACCAAGTTTGGAGTTAGTCGGGAAATTCCTTCTTGATGTTGTAATTTTCACAATCGACAGTGTATGTATATATACTGGCAAAACTTGCAAGTCATTTAGCAGGAGTCAAAGTACTCTCTGCCGTTAAGACAGCCTCTATTTCACGGCCGGAAATATGCTGTTGCTGGTGTGTGTCTGGACCAGCTGGGTGAGCTATCTGGATGTGGATTAGGATGGGGTGGGCCCAGGTTAAATAATTCGTGGTACGGCATACTTGGATAATGACGGGGCCGTAGAATCACTCAGTGTGATGCCTGTTTTGTAATCCTTCGAAATATACAGCTATACTCACATTTTAACTAATGTTGCATTCCAAACAGTTATTTTGGGTTCCTTGTACTTACATGGGATAAATAGCAATTCAAGCTAAACGATGCATTGCATTACATTCTAATGCTGGTCTCAAACCCAGATAAAAGAGGAGAAAAACCTAAAAGGTATGGTGTTCAGCTATCGTATTGCGTATTTTTTCCTTCAGATATAACGGCAATACTCGATACACATTGCGAGCAGTCCTCTGAGACATTCTCGTTGGCCGAGCCTGCAAACCTAGTTAATAAGGTAATGATGAGGATTACACCTATATTTATGACATGAGCCATTTCCGAGATATCCTTTCTTATTGGTTTGAGTTTTTAATATTTTGTCATTTTTAAAGCCGCTGTCGCTATTTCATTGTAGTTTTATTCCGTAATTTCAGTATTTGAATGAAGGAGTTGCAGCTTTGGTTGATTTTTTTTTCTGAAATCTTAGTACTTGTTTTTCTCTCGTCTAAAATGTTAATTACGTAATTATACAGTACTATACATGTTTATTTGTCTGTAAAAGCATCAGCGGACTTTTAATTTGATTATAATTGGCAGCTCTCGTGGACCGGTTTGCTCTTTCTCATATATTAACTGGCTGAGTCCTTTCAGCCTGCGGATTGAGAAGTTCTGCAGTCCCGGCTTTGTACATGCTATGCCATTTACTGTCCACTGATCGCGTCGTATCAGTTTCGGACGAAATGAATCTTTGCACCGTTGTACCTGTGGTGAATTGCACTCGTAGCGCAACAGTGTGCGAGTTAGCGTTAGTAGTAAAATAAATGAGAGTTCTGGAACAAAGGAAATGCCGACAACTGATAAGCCTCTTTGTTCTATGCCGACAAGCCCCGCCCCCTCTTTGTTCTACAGTTTTTGCCGCCTGGTCGCGTGTCGCTAGCCCCGCCCCCTCTTTGTTCTACTGTTTTTGCCGCCTGGTCGCTAGCCCCGCCCCTCTTTGTTCTAGTGTTATGCCGCCCGGGTCTGTGCCGGCAGGTCCTCCCCCCTCCTCCATGTGGTCTGGTCGCGTGCCGGTGGCCCGCCCCCTCCCTCCCCCAATCGCTGGGTGCGTACCCTCCCTCCCCTTTGTGTTCTGGTTGGTTCCCTGTGGATAGGTGGGAGAGTGTGTATTGTTCCTATACGGTGACTACATTCCCGCCCCCCCTCATTGTGACTTGTCTAAATCTCTGCCGTGTGATTGGTTCCCTGCGGATATGTGGGAGAGTGTGTATTGTTAGTATACGCTGGCGACGTCACTCTGCTCTCATAGCGTCCTGTCTAAATCCCCCGCCCCCTGGTAAGGTGTGTGGTAGGGAATGTGATTCTCGATGCCTGCCGCACATCGGCAAAACGTTTGAGTACATAATTGTGTCAATCAATTAGATAATGTTCGTCCATGCATAAAACATTATTGAAAAAAAAGAATCGCCATCATATTACTACTAATGTCCTAACATTGCATATCTAATGAAACGATGCTCCTCGATCGATGAAAACAATTAAGTATTTTTGATTGATTAATTGTATATGAATTGACTTGCACACCTGCTTCTAAACCCCCATTTTTACATCTACTAATGTCCACAAATTACACTTCTAATGAAACGCGGCTAGTCGGTCGATGAAAACAATTAAGTATTTTTGATTGATTAATGTAATTGACTCGCGCGCAACTGTTCGTCATCGAATATGTGTGGTAGCATGTGTATAATTATTACGAGTAATAACATTTATTTAATTCAACTTTTGAGGGAAAATATATTTTGGATTTATAAGAATATTACAACACTTAGATGAATCCATAGCTGAAAGGACAGAGTTGCCGTAACAGTCGTTATCGCGTGATAATATCACTGAAAACCCGCGCGCATCCCTTCCTCCATGGAGCGCCAGACTGGTGTGAACGACTCTCGGCCAGTTTAGTGACAAGTCGACTACGGCACCCCCTCCACTTGCGTTTCAGGTCGCAACCTACACCAGCGCGCCAGGTGGAAATATGAGTGAAACTGGTTTTTTCTCTCTGAACCAGCGTGGGTTTCCTCACGGCGCCCCTGGCGGTCATATCCGAAAGTTGTGAATTCGCCATATTGAACCTCAAGGTGTGCGCAAGGTGGCCATCTTAACTCTATATAATTCAGCGAAATTTGATTCTGGAAAAAAAATAAACGCGAATTAACATTTTAGTTAAATAATACTCGTTTAACATGCGAGGTGCGTTCATATTGTCTCGTTATAATTCCGGAGGAATTGATTATGGAAAAATAAATAGGTTAACATTATAGTTAAATATTACATACGTTATTAAAAAATAAATTAGCGTCCCGCTGTTCGATGAATACAATTAAGTTTTTTTTGATTGATTAATTGTATATGAATTGACTCGCGCACCTGGTTGTTCTCGTATATGTGTGATTATTACGCGTGTATAACTATTACAACTAATAACATTTGTTTAATTCTTCTTTTGAGCGGAGGGTTTATAAAAAATATTGCATTGCTTAGACGAATTAAAAAGCGTCTGAGAACGACATTGTAAATAGCCATCGTGTGACGTTAACACGAGAACCCTTTACGAAAAACAACGCGAGTGCGACCGCTATGCATCGCCTAATACAATGAAGCTTAAGAAATGGTTAAACCAGAAGGCTAGGGTTTTTCCCCCGGTACCTGCTCTTAATGGCTAGGGGTATCCATCACACCAAATGCCGGTACGCTCCAACTGATGTTAAAAACTATAAAACCGCTATGTCTCTTCTCACTCGAGAGAAGCAATAATTACCCTTCAAAACAGGCATACCTTTCTTAGTATATATAAAGGTGTTGCGAAAGGAGATAATAACATGGAGAGAAGACTTCAAAACAGGCACACCTTTCTTAGTAGATATAAAAGTATTGCGAAAGGAGATAATAACATGGACAGAGGACTTCAAAACAGCAATACCTTTCTTAGAAGATATAAAAGTATCGCGAAAGGAGATAATAACATGGAGAGAGGACTTCAAAACAGGCACACCTTTCTTAGTAGATATAAAAGTATTGCGAAAGGAGTAATAACATGGAGAGAGGACTTCAAAACTGGCATACCTTTCTTAGTAGATATAAAAGTATTGCGAAAGGAGATAATAACATGGAGAGAAGACTTCAAAACTGGCACACCTTTCTTAGTAGATATAAAAGTATTGCGAAAGGAGATAATAACATGGAGAGAGGACCTCAAAACAGCAATACCTTTCTTAGAAGATATAAAAGTATCGCGAAAGGAGATAATAACATGGAGAGAGGACTTCAAAACAGGCACACCTTTCTTAGTAGATATAAAAGTATTGCGAAAGGAGTAATAACATGGAGAGAGGACTTCAAAACTGGCATACCTTTCTTAGAAGATATAAAAGTATCGCGAAAGGAGATAATAACATGGACAGAGGACTTCAAAACCGACATATCTTTCTTATAAGATATAAAAGTATCGCAAAAGGAGATAATAACAGGGAGAGAGGACTTCTCAACATGCATCGTGACCGAGACGTAGGCTCTCCCTCTCTCTCTCTCTCTCTCTACCTCTCCTTACAAGAAATTCGAAACATGCGCGAAGACCTCAAATATAAATTTGATATTCGTTTTTAAATGTTCTCTCTCTCTCTCCCTCTCTCTCTCTCTCTCTCTCTCCTTACAAGAAATTCGAAACATGCGCGAAGACCTCAAATATAAATTTGATATTCGTTTTTAAATGTTCTTTCTAAAGACGTAGCGAACTTTGAGAAATTCAACGAATTATTCACTTGCGTACCCTGCTTGAAAGAAATATGCTGTACACCCCTGAAGAACGCATACGGACTTCTCGGAAGAAGACATGTAGACACTCATTAGAGGACAATGGCAGACGCTTCCACGTCATTAAATATCTTAAGAGGGTTTGAAGAATGCAAAACAGGGTCCTGTATAGAGCCATTAGTGGACAATGGCAGACGTTTCCCCTTCATTAAACATCCTAAGTGCTCTGAAAAACCACAGACCCTCTGGGTAAATAACCATTAGCGATACAATAGATTTTCTTAATGCGTTCCTCTGTGCAGAAATTCCATCACAAACCGTGCAAAACCAAGTCTAGTCATGTTTTAAGCTTACCAAAAAAAATTTCCCTGATAATTAATATAAATTCTACATGAAGATTATTAATGATTAAGTTCCATAGCTCTTATTTCTTTCAATAAAATATTGAATATGACTCAAGTGTTAGTAATATGAAACGTGAGAAGCACTATTATAATTATAATTAAACGTATACTGTATAGATTCTGTACTTAAGCATTCGATTGTATCTTTGTCATTATTTAAATACTCACATACAAGAATTGCATGCATGATATCAAAAATTAAACTGATTTTTTTCGGTATGTTAAACAAAGAAATATGATTTGGCGAAAGTAATATGAAGAATAAAAAGTATTCAGAACGGTGAATGTTACATACGTTATTAAAAATAAATAAGGCTCTCGCTGATCGATGAAAATAATTAAATATTTTTTATTAATTAATTGTATATGAATTGACTTGCGCATTTGCTTGCTGTCGTATGTGTTCGGATGTTACGTTGATTATTACGCGTGTATAACTATTACGACTAATAGCATTTGTTTAATTCTAAATAAATAATGAAATATGGAGTCCTTCCTAAACAAGACGCAATCCTCGTTACTCTTAATTTATTCCATTTAAAAAGATTGGCTTATTCTCTTAGTAAACATAGGACGAGAACGATTTTAAATACCTCATCCATTCGAGAGATATTTTTTGAATATTCCAGCATGTTAAATATAAACTTAATACACACACAAAAATTCATTTCAAGTAATATTTTTGCGACATTAAATATTTGCGAATGAGTTTTTTACTTTCTCTACTACGTATAGTAAGTGGAGGAAGTGTTTTATTCCATCCAAAAACTCGATACCGAGATTTCACCGGAAATACATGTTTTGAGACCCTCTGAATCCAAAAAAGCATGGCTGTGTGTGTCTGTGTGCCTGTGAAGCATAACTCAGAAACGAAGAATCGGATAAACACCAAACTTGGTATTTAGGTTCAGTATCTTCCAGAGATGCGATACGAAGGTTTTACAGAAAATGCCCCGCACCAGACTACCCTTTACATGGAACATTTTTCGAAAATTTTAATTTTCTCCAAATGACTCTAACGATATTGAATAAAATATTATATGTTTAAGATATTGTAATGAGAATTGAAATGTATATCTCGAATTTTCTGGGAATGTCTCCAAAAGTATTCTTCATTCTGAACGACTTTTGCAAAACTGATAAACCATAAGAGATAGACAAAATTTTACTACACAAAAAATGGAGATCGCGTTAAAATACATAATTTATATCATATACATTCTTGTTGTTGAGTAAACCGTTTTCGAGATATTGCTTGTTATTCCCTTAAAATTTCCAATACTTATACTTTTTCCCAAATTCGTTATTCTTGGTTTTATGTCCTGGACATGCAAAGAGAATGGAATGCGCCACATAGCAACCAGCGTTAAAATATTTGATTATCGCTTAAAACCTACCATATTCACCTTGCATCGACATGAAAATTACCAATAACATTGACATCTCGATATCTCGATTAACATGAAGCATATGGAGAATAAGCGCTTGTAAAATAGTTTGTAAAAGAGTAGAGAAAGTCATGTCAGTGTATCACATCAGATTTTTTGATATTGGTTAAAATTTTCAAATACTTTTAACTTTTCTCAAGTGGTAACTCGCTATTCGTTTTTCCCGCGGTAATGCATAGAGAATAGAATTCTAAAGCCATCACATAGCATCAGGCTTTTTTTAAACATCTGTGACGTGTCTATTCACAATCGAAAGGTCGCTGGTTCGAGGAAAATTATATCAACAGAAACAATACATTATTTTCACCCTGTGATTATTTTGGTAATGTAACAATAATTAACAATGAATTTTAGCGGTAGATGTAAAAATAAAATATATTTTTTATTTCTAGCGTCATATGCAGAAACATTTCCCTTACGGCGAGGTGGCGTGATCGATGGATTTCCCCATAACAGGTTTAGGCTTGCTTACGAAATGCCCCTGTGCGAGACTAGTATTTTCCCTCTCCTACTCGAATTTTTGGAGTAGCCAATCAAAATCGTTGTATTATATACCATCACACCTCTCACCCCTTCAGCTTTTATCGGGGAAATGATATAAAAGCAGTAGCTTCTCCGACGATTTTCACTGTATTGTGACAACACAGCGAGCTAAGACCTCTGCAAACTGTTCTCATTCAAAGTGAAATTTCAACGAACATCATGTCTGGTAAGTTGTAACAAAACACTTCATTTACTTTAAAAGTTAAATAATTACTCTGTACATTTAACTTATATTTGCGTTCTTGTTTTTAATGTCTGGCATTTATATGCGAATAGTTGAACTTCTACTGTTAATATCTAGCTGCGCGAATTCTCAAAAAAAAATGTGAACAGTTTAATTAAGTATTCATCTTGTTGAGAAGTTATTATTCCGGATATTTAAATACGTGTTTTTCACCAAGTGAATTATATTCCTTTCTAGAGAAAATACAATTACTTGAAAACCCTACGAATCGAATAAAACGTTCTGTATAAGTATTCTTCCGGTGGTAACCGATGGTAATCGAACCGTGGACTTCCTGTTTGCATGCATTGGTCGAACATTCACAGCGAATGTTTCATTCCTCTTGCGCATTTATTTAGTAAAAACTTTCAGTCTGTTTCCATCATGTTAAAGAGATATTTTCTATGATTGTGTCGCGAAATACACTTGCTTTATTTGTAATAGAAATTTCTCAGGTGTTTAAAATACATCGACATTTTCCCTGTATAAGCTATCCGCAATGAAGTAAATTAACTTAATAATATAACTTTTCTTTAATAAATAAATAAATAAATAAATAAAAATCTAACGCGTAAATTAATTGCGTTTTCAGCCTTCAGTTCTGCTAACATAGCTGACACGTACATCCAGCTCCAGCAGGATACCCGCCGCCGTCTGCAGGATCGCTCATCAAATACCGTAATGATTCAGGCACCCGAACACCCGAATGGTAAGCATTCTTCAGAGTTTTAAAAAAGTAATGTAACAATTCATATTAACTTCTAGTTCATATTCTTTATTATTTCCAGGAAGTGGACTTTATTTTGGTATCGGCCATCCATCGAACGCTGCAACGGCACCACATGGCTTCCAAACCTTCCTGGTGCCAAATCATCATGGAGTCGGCTCTGCCCCGTACATGCAGCAACACTCGTACGGTAAGAATTTACAGGCTGGTGTTTGAGCAATTGTAACTAAAAATTATTTAATAGTAGACATACATTAGCGATTCTAGCTCACGAAGCCCTACCTACGATAGCGTAGAGTTCTGGATTGTATAAGGAGAAAAGGATATATTTAAGGGGAGTTTCTCACCCAATATTCAGTCACATAACTCCTTCGGTCTCCCAGAATGCTATGTATTTTTCACGCAGGTGTTTAAAACATGTATTTTTTCACGTATAGCGTGTAGATTCTTTAGAACTCTGTACTTAAACATGCTATACTATTATTATTATTTATTCAGGAAATGGACTTTATTTTGGGATCGGGCATACATCGACCGCTGCACCGGCACCACCTGGCTTCCAAGCCTTCATGGGGCCAAATCAGCATGGTTGGGTCCCTGCCCCATACATGCAGCAAGCACCGAACGGTAAGAATATTTTTCAATATTTTATGAACTTCTTTTACACATTCTATATTGTTATTAATATTGTTATTATTATTTTCAGGAAGTGGACTTTATTTCGGAGGCGGATTTGTTCATCACGCGCCCTCTGCACCATACGCCTTCCCTGCATCAAATCAGCAGTGGTGGGACCCTGCCCCATACATGCAGCAACCACTGAATGGTAAGAATTTTTTCAACATTTTATGAACTGCTTTTACACATTCTATATTATTAATATTATTGTTATTATTATTAATATTATTATTATTGCAGGAAATGATCTGGGTGACATTGGAAGCCAGTCTAGGGATCTAGCAACACAGAGGTCAGCATCGCCGGAGATTGGTGAAGACTCGACCGCTGCACCGTCCGCCTCCTCATCACTCAACACTCTGAGCGAAGTTGTACCGTCTGCAACATCAAGCTCCTCATCCACAAATACTGAATCCGCTGCATCATCAACATCCTCATCTGCAAATGCTGAAGCCGCTGCACAGTCATCCTCCTCATCATCCAATGATGTAGCACCGGTGAATGGGAAGAGAGGACCGGTATCGGACGGGACGAGCAACTTGCAATTAAGTAAGCCAAGGTTAGTGCTAGTAATTTCCAGGGTCTGAAATGCAATACCAGCCGAGCGATATTCAATGGATGTATTTTTAATAGTAAAATAGAAAATACATTAGAAATACTCGACCCCAGAGTCTTTTTAGATGAGTGCAAGGAGCTTATTATTAAAGAAGTGGAAAGCGTCTTGCAGAGAAGCATTCGGGGATTGAAAATTATTTGTTCCATGGAGGTTAAATATGCAATCCGTAAACCTGATGGAGACACGATCGTCCCCACCTCCGTCCTTAATTCTAAGACAAAGCGTGTATTTCAGTCAAGCGACCTCAATCAGATATATTCTTCAATTGCGGGGGATATTTTAGAAAAGATTGAGAAGGCGGACTCTCCGCATGGAACGTTTCGCATCCTTAATAAAAGACCTATATCATTCTTAATGCAGAGAAGAGCAGTCAAAAATTGTCCAAATTTCGCAAGACCTATGGACAAATGTGAATAACGCCGTATATGGAAAATATAAATAGAATGTGAGAAATTACACTGATTTCAAAAATAGTTGGAACATGGGAACAGACCAAGAAGTTGACAGCACGCAGCACTTACCTCTTTTCCCTCTGATAATGTTATTGTAAATATTCATTTAAAGTATGTGAGGGTTTTATGTAATAATTTTTCCCTCTAATGATGTTATTGTATATATCCATTTAAAGTATGTGAGGGTTCTTTATATATTAATTTTTCCCTCTAATGATGTTATTGTATATATTCATTTAAATTGTGTATGAGGGTTTTTTTATATATTAATTTTCCCTCTAATGATGTTATTGTATATATTAATTTAAATTGTGTATGAGGGCTTTTATGTAATAATTTTCCCCTCTAATGATATTATTGTATATATGCATTTAAAGTATGTGAGGGTTTTTATATATTAATTTTCCCTCTAATGATGTTATTGTATATATTCATTTAAATTGTGTATGAGGGCTTTTATGTAATAATTTTTCCCTCTAATGATATTGTATATATTCATTTAAATTGTGTATGAGAGTTTTTAAGTGTCTACGTTTTTCCCTAAAAAAAGAAAAAATATAAAGGATTTTTAAAATAAAAATACTCATGATTTTACAATCATAAAAAACTGGTCTTTATTAAGTCTTCATACATTACACCAAATCCTTTATATCAATCCATTGAGTATCTGCAAAACCATACCGCATTACAAGAACTTTGTTTCCACGTTTACGTATAACTTTTTCTACTAAATATGTGATAGGATAGTTAGTCTTTTTTAGTTCATGTCCATAAAAGCCACCTTTTATGATTTCACCATTCCTATCCTTTAGTATGTATGTTGTAGGCTTGGTACGATTCACACGAAATACTTTAAAGATTTGAACGATCCAGGTAGATTCATAACCCTTTTCAAAATGTTCTTTATGTTTAGATATCCTGACATAATCACCAACACTAAACTTCCTTGAAGCCTTCTTCTCCCTTCCGTCTCGATTATAATTATACACAGTCAGAAGAAGATCGTTATTTTTCACTTCATTAGGCTTCATGCGGATAGTGGAATGAAAAGTATCATTGTACTTTACAAGGATTCTAGGTAAAAGATCTAGCCACTTGTATGAGCCTTGGACTAAAACTCTCGGTACATCATATTCTTCAAGGTTCGAATTAAACGTTCAACAGCCGCAGCCTTCAGATTGGTATAGGTGCTGTAGTGGTTATATTATACTTAAACATTAATCGTTTAAAGAATTTGTTATAAAATTCTTTCCCGTTATCACTTTGAATATTCCGGGGAGGGACATCCATTTCTTGTAATCTATCCTCCATAGCCTTTGCAACATTAACTCCGCCCTTATCCTTTAAGGGTTTTGCATATGCCATTTTAGAGTAACAGTTGATTGCAATCAGAATGTATTTGAAATATTTGTTCACTCTTGCATATGGTATCATTTCAATCAAATCAATTTGTAACAAATCATTCATACCTTTGCTGATACTTTTTGCGTCGTAATGTAACAGCCTCATCACGCTATGTAACAACCTGATCACGCTATGTAACAACCTGATCACGCTATGTAACAACCTGATCACGCTATGTAACAGAATCATCACGCTATGTAACAACCTGATCACGCTATGTAACAGACTCATCACGCTGTGCAACAACCTGATCACGCTATGTAACAGTCTCATCACGCTATGTAACAGACTCATCACGCTATGTAACAGACTCATCACGCTATGTAACAACCTGATCACGCTATGTAACAACCTGATCACGTTATGTAACAGACTCATCACGCTATGTAACAACCTGATCACGCTATGTAACAGACTCATCACGCTGTGTAACAACCTGATCACGCTATGTAACAGTCTCATCACGCTATGTAACAGACTCATCACGCTATGTAACAGACTCATCACACTATGTAACAACCTGATCACGCTATGTAACAACCTGATCACGTTATGTAACAGACTCATCACGCTATGTAACAACCTGATCACGCTATGTAACAGACTCATCACGCTGTGTAACAACCTGATCACGCTATGTAACAGTCTCATCACGCTATGTAACAACCTGATCACGCTATGTAACAGACTCATCACGCTGTGTAACAACCTGATCACGCTATGTAACAGTCTCATCACGCTATGTCACAGACTCATCACGCTATGTAACAGACTCATCACGCTATGTAACAACCTGATCACGCTATGTAACCGTCTCATCACGCTATGTAACAGACTCATCACGCTATGTAACAGACTCATCACGCTATGTAACAACCTGATCACGCTATGTAACAGACTCATCACGCTATGTAACAGACTCATCACGCTATGTAACAGACTCATCACGCTATGTAACAACCTGATCACGCTATGTAACAACCTGATCACGCTATGTAACAGTCTCATCACGCTATGTAACAACCTGATCACGCTATGTAACAGACTCATCACGCTATGTAACAACCTGATCACGCTATGTAACAGACTCATCACGCTGTGTAACAACCTGATCACGCTATGTAACAGTCTCATCACGCTATGTCACAGACTCATCACGCTATGTAACAGACTCATCACGCTATGTAACAACCTGATCACGCTATGTAACCGTCTCATCACGCTATGTAACAGACTCATCACGCTATGTAACAGACTCATCACGCTATGTAACAACCTGATCACGCTATGTAACAGACTCATCACGCTATGTAACAGACTCATCACGCTATGTAACAGACTCATCACGCTATGTAACAACCTGATCACGCTATGTAACAACCTGATCACGCTATGTAACAGTCTCATCACGCTATGTAACAACCTGATCACGCTATGTAACAGACTCATCACGCTATGTAACAACCTGATCACGCTATGTAACAGTCTCATCAAGCTATGTAACAACCTGATCACGCCATGTAACAGTCTCATCACGCTATGTAACAACCTGATCACGCTATGTAACAGACTCATCACGCTATGTAACAACCTGATCACTCTATGTAACAGTCTCATCACGCTATGTAACAGACTCATCACGCTATGTAGCAACCTGATCACGATATGTAACAGACTCATCACTCTATGTAACAGACTCATCACGCTATGTAGCAACCTGATCACGATATGTAACAGACTCATCACGCTATGTAACAGTTCCATCACGCTATGTAACAGTCTCATCACGCTATGTAACAACCTGATCACGCTATGTAACAGTCTCATCAAGCTATGCAACAACCTGATCACGCTATGTAACAACGTCTGGAAATGTTAGGGACAATCCGTTGTGCAGATGACGAGTGTTTCCAGAGAGCATCCTTTTCCACGAATGTTTCCGGAGAGCATCCTTTTTCCATGCTCGCACTCGCCATGTTCTCTTTACGCGGCGTTGTAATGTAATGTTACGCTGTTAGGATGGTTTAGAAGACATGGCAGGCAAAAGGGCGGGGCCCGTACCCCTTAAAGATTTGAACCTGAGGTCTGTCCCATTCATCCTGACGTCTACTGGCTCCGTGAACAATAGTTGTCTAGATGACTAATGTTTCAAGAGAGTATCCTTTCCCGCTGCTATGCATAGATCGCGATTCCCTCCGATGTCCTCACCCGGGATATATACATAGTTGCGTGTTATTAATTCATTCATTCGCTTTTAATTCCTTCGAGCGTTAGCATTCACGTATTCATTTAATTTCTTTTAGTTTTAGCATGAGCTCCTGCCGGAGAAAATCTGTGCAACTAACGAATGAGAAACTCAATTTTTCATACATTACACATGGAGGAAAACGCGTTATTAGATGCTGTATATGCACGCGGATTTTTAAGAATCGTTCTTTGTCAAGATTTAAGCTTCATAGCGCAACATGTTATACTGGATCGACTCTCTCTCCTACACTCGAAGATCCGAAGATGTATAGAGGGGGATGTTATACCGGATCAAGCCTCTGTCCTTCACTCGAGACTACTGTTGGTGAAAAATCTGGATACAGCGGAAGTCGCGAGAATATGAAATCTTCATATGATGATGATTCAGTGATATCTACGCTTGAAAATCCGAATAGACTAGTAAATATATTGAGGTTACTAATTGCATCGAGAGACGCTGGTAATAATAGTCACACACAAGAGATTGAGGAAATTATAAGTAAGCTGAAAGCTTCTAAAGTTATAGCATGACAGGATCGAGAAATTGTGTTAATCAATTACGGCCCTGGTTAACAGGAACTTTGAAATATCAAAAACTTGTACTTATAAAATACATCATCCAGACATTGTTGAGATGTTTAGTTTTGTTTATGGATAATGCAGGTCTGTTTCTGTGTGATGTATATGATTATATAACTGAATGTCTAGACTATCACCCATGTCATTAGGAAATATGTATGTTTTTTGTATAGGAATGTAATAGGATAATGTTTATAAAAAATAAATGTTGTTTATATTACATAGGCCTCATTTTTATTATTCTTTTTATACACCTCATATCATACAGTCCAATATTAAGATGGCTCTGGCTTCTAGATTCCCATTTATTCAAGTCTCTTTCAGTAATAGTTCAATAATTTTTTTGTTTAGATTTCATGTAGCATCAATGTTTTTTAAGATAGGCATTCTCCTTAAACAATTATAAAATTATTTATGAAATCAATGGTATAGGGCGGGTATATCAGTAATAATGAGTACACAATTTATACATTATTGCTATATTCTACACACGCGAACGTTTTTCTATGCATGTTCCATACTGCTGCAATTCTTCATTGATTGAGATCACTGGGAGGTGTTGAGAATGTTCCTATCACATTTCTGTTTATGATGTTTTAAGCTATCTCGTTCTTCCTCTTCATTTACATTCATCTGGGCATTCCTGTAACACACATTCACATTATTTGCAGCTTGTTGTAGGTATATACTTCGATGTGGAGAATCATTGCAAGGGGTATTAAACTTCTTTCTGCACGAAATCACTCAGAGTACAATCTAGACATTATTTACACATATTTTTTTTAATACAGAAATGAATGCTTTTGACAACTGCTATCCTACTGGAAATTATTTGAAACTTGCTGTAGGTATCTGCTTTGAGGTAAAGAATCAGTGAATAGACTATTAAACTTCTTTCTGCAGATCCTCGCCCAGACTACATCCTAGGCGTTATTTTTTTACATAGTGATGTATACTTTAGACAAATGTTATCCTAGTGAAGTGTGAATTTATAAACTCAACGAATGTAACTCTAAATGAAGCTTTGAAAGGATAGCTGAATTATTTCTACAAACCTTAACGGGAAGAAAAGACAATTTACATGTCTTAAACTTGCCGGCTGGTACTACTCCATGATATACCATTTGAAACTTCCCTGGCATTTCCTCCAGCTGTTGGCTTGTTAGGGTTGAATATCTTGTCGGTAGAAAGACTTGCTTATCATCTAAAAGCACAACCACTCTATCACCGTATCGCGTATCAATTTTTCTTATGGATTTTATATTATAAGGCTCCTCTGGCTGAAGATCTTGTAGTCTTTGAACGACAGGGTAAATGCTACCCTCGGCCAATGTGTTAAGTTGAGATGTCAAACTTGCTGCATTAGGAAGAGAAAAAAAGCATATTCTTTATTAGAGAATGTGTTGCATAACAAAATTTCATTTATTTGAAGGTTACAAAATTATTACCTTTTTTTCTGAAAATGATAATATGTGTAAAAATAATTGAGGTTCTGATTCACTAATGAAGTTCATTAAGTACTGTATTTTTCGATTTAAATGTTTTAATATAATGTAAATATTTACTTTGTTAGAGCGAATTATTCGCGCAACAGACTTTTTGTAATATTCTAAAGCAAAAAACGTTAATAAGGTATTCAAATAATTGTATTTTTCCCCAAAAGGAATATAATTCACTCTGTGAAATCCTGTATTTAAATATCTGGAATAATAATTACTCAACAAGGTGAATACTTAACTAAATTGTTCCCATTTTGCGAATTCGCGCAGTTAGCTATTAAATGTAGAATAAGCTTGCCTAAAAATGAATACTTAACTAAACTGTTCACATTTCAGAAAATTCACCTGTCTAGCTATTAACTTTTAGAATGCTCAGCTATTCGCATATAAATGCCATACATTAAAAACAAGAACGCAAATATAAGTTAAATGTACAGAGTAATAACTTAACTTTTAAAGGAAATGAAGTGTTTTGTTACAACTTACCAGACATGATGTTCGTTGAAATTTCACTTTGAATGAGAAAAGTTTGCAGAGGTCTTAGCTCGCTGTGTTGTCACAATACAGTGAAAATCGTCGGAGAAGCTACTGCTTTTATATCATTTCCCCGATAAAAGCTGAAGGTTTGAGAGGTGTGATGGTATATAATACAACGATTTTGATTGGCTACTCCAAAAATTCGAGTAGGAGAGGGAAAATGCTAGTCTCGCACAGGGGCATTCCGTAAGCAAGCCTAAACCTGTTATGGGGAAATCCATCGATCACGCCACCTCGCCGTAAGGGAAATGTTTCTGCATATGACGCTAGAAATAAAAAATATATTTTATTTTTTACATGTACCGCTAAAATTCATTGTTAATTATTGTTACATTACCAAAATAATCACAGGGTGAAAATAATGTATTGTTTCTGTTGATATAATTTTCCTCGAACCAGCGACCTTTCGATTGTGAATAGACACGTCACAGATGTTTAAAAAAAGCCTGATGCTATGTGATGGCTTTAGAATTCTATTCTCTATGCATTACCGCGGGAAAAACGAATAGCGAGTTACCACTTGAGAAAAGTTAAAAGTACTTGAAAATTTAAACCAATGTCAAAAAATCTGATGTGATACACTCACATGACTTTCTCTACTGTTTTACAAACTATTTTACAAGCGCTTATTCTCTATATGCTTCATGTTAATCGAGATATCGAGATGTCAATGTTATTGGTAATTTTCATGTCGATGCAAGGTGAATATGGTAGGTTTTAAGCGATAGTCAAATATTTTAACGCTGGTTGCTATGTGGCGCATTCCATTCTCTTTGCATGTCCAGGACATAAAAACAAGAATAACGAATTTGAGAAAAAGTATAAGTATTGGAAATTTTAAGGGAATAACAAGCAATATCTCGAAAACGGTTTACTCAACAACAAGAATGTATATGATATAAATTATGTATTTTAACGCGATCTCCATTTTTTGTGTAGTAAAATTTTGTCTATCTCTTATGGTTTATCAGTTTTGCAAAAGTCGTTCAGAATGAAGAATACTTTTGGAGACATTCCCAGAAAATTCGAGATATACATTTCAATTCTCATTACAATATCTTAAACATATAATATTTTATTCAATATCGTTAGAGTCATTTGGAGAAAATTAAAATTTTCGAAAAATGTTCCATGTAAAGGGTAGTCTGGTGCGGGGCATTTTCTTTTAAACCTTCGTATCGCATCTCTGGAAGATACTGAACCTAAATACCAAGTTTGGTGTTTATCCGATTCTTCGTTTCTGAGTTATGCTTCACAGGCACACAGACACACACAGCCATGCTTTTTTGGATTCAGAGGGTCTCAAAACATGTATTTCCGGTGAAATCTCGGTATCGATTTTTTGGATGGAATAAAACAATTCCTCTACTTACTATACGTGGTAGAGAAAGTAAAAAACTCATTCGCAAATACTTAATGTCGCAAAAATATTACTTGAAATGAATTTTTGTGTGTGTATTAAGTTTATATTTAACATGCTGGAATATTCAAAAAATATCTCTCGAATGGATGAGGTATTTAAAATCGTTCTCGTCCTATGTTTACTAAGAGAATAAGCCAATCTTTTTAAATGGAATAAATTAAGAGTAACGAGGATTGCGTCTTGTTTAGGAAGGACTCCATATTTCATTATTTATTTAGAATTAAACAAATGCTATTAGTCGTAATAGTTATACACGCGTAATAATCAACGTAACATCCGAACACATAGGACAGCAAACAAATGCGCAAGTCAATTCATATACAATTAATTAATAAAAAATATTTAATTGTTTTCATCAATCAGCGAGAGCCTTATTTATTTTTAATAACGTATGTAACATTCACCGTTCTGAATACTTTTTATTCTTCATATTACTCTCGCCAAATCATATTTCTTTGTTTAACATACCGAAAAAAAATCAGTTTAATTTTTGATATCATGCATGCAATTCTTGTATGTGAGTATTTAAATAATGACAAAGATACAATCGAATGCTTAAGTACAGAATCTATACAGTATACGTTTAATTATAATTATAATAGTGCTTCTCACGTTTCATATTCCTAACGCTTGAGTCATATTCAATATTTTATTGAAAGAAATAAGAGCTATGAAACTTAATCATTAATAATCTTCATGTAGAATTTATATTAATTATCAGGGATTTTTTTTGTGGTAAGCTTAAAACATGACTAGACTTGGATTTCCACGGTTTGTGATGGAATTTCTGCACAGAGGAACGCATTAAGAAAATCTATTGTATCGCTAATAGTTATTTACCCAGAGGGTCTGTGTTTTTTCAGAGCACTTAGGATGTTTAATGAAGGGAAACGTCTGCCATTGTCCACTAATGGCTCTATACAGGACCCTGTTTTGCATTCTTCAAACCCTCTTAAGATATTTAATGACGTGGAAGCGTCTACCATTGTCCTCTAATGAGTGTCTACATGTCTTCTTCCGAGAAGTCCGTATGCGTTCTTCAGGGGTGTACAGCATATTTCTTTCAAGCAGGGTATGCAAGTGAATAATTCGTTGAATTTCTCAAAGTTCGCTACGTCTTTAGAAAGAACATTTAAAAACGAATATCAAATTTATATTTGAGGTCTTCGCGCATGTTTCGAATTTCTTGTAAGGAGAGAGAGAGAGAGAGAGAGGGAGAGAGAGAGAGAACATTTAAAAACGAATATCAAATTTATATTTGAGGTCTTCGCGCATGTTTCGAATTTCTTGTAAGGAGAGGTAGGGAGGGAGAGAGGGAGAGAGGGAGAGCCTACGTCTCGGTCACGATGCATGTTGAGAAGTCCTCTCTCCCTGTTATTATCTCCTTTTGCGATACTTTTATATCTTATAAGAAAGATATGCCGGTTTTGAAGTCCTCTGTCCATGTTATTATCTCCTTTCGCGATACTTTTATATCTACTAAGAAAGGTATGCCAGTTTTGAAGTCCTCTCTCCATGTTATTATCTCCTTTCGCGATACTTTAATATCTACTAAGAAAGCTATGCCTGTTTTGAAGTCCTCTCTCCATGTTATTACTCCTTTCGCAATACTTTTATATCTACTAAGAAAGGTGTGCCTGTTTTGAAGTCCTCTCTCCAGGTTATTATCTCCTTTCGCGATACTTTTATATCTTCTAAGAAAGGTATTGCTGTTTTGAAGTCCTCTCTCCATGTTATTATCTCCTTTCGCAATACTTTTATATCTACTAAGAAAGGTGTGCCTGTTTTGAAGTCTTCTCTCCATGTTATTATCTTCTTTCGCAACACTTTTATATCTACTAAGAAAGGTATGCCTGTTTTGAAGGGTAATTATTGCTTCTCTCGAGTGAGAAGAGACATAGCGGTCTTATAGTTTTTAACATCATTTGGAGCGTACCGGCATTTGGTGTGATGGATACCCCTAGCCATTAAGAGCAGGTACCGGGGGAAAAACCCTAGCGTTCTTGTTTAACCATTTCTTAAGCTTCATTGTATTAGGCGATGCATAGCGGTCGCACTCGCGTTGTTTTTCGTTAAGGGTTCTCGTGTTAACGTCACACGATGGCTATTTACAATGTCGTTCTCAGACGCTTTTTAATTCGTCTAAGCAATGCAATATTTTTTATAAACCCTCCGCTCAAAAGAAGAATTAAACAAACGTTATTAGTTGTAATAGTTATACACGCGTAATAATCACACATATACGAGAACAACCAGGTGCGCGAGTCAATTCATATACAATTAATCAATCAAAAAAAAACTTAATTGTATTCATCGATCAGCGGGACGCTTATTTATTTTTTAATAACGTATGTAATATTTAACTATAATGTTAACCGTATTTATTTTTTCATAATCAATTCCTCCGGAATTATAACGAGACAATATGAACGCACCTCGCATGTTAAAAGAGTATTATTTAACTAAAATGTTAATTCGCCTTTATTTTTTTTCCAGAATCATATTTCGCTGAATTATATAGAGTTAAGATGGCCACCTTGCGCACACCTTGAGGTTCAATATGGCGAATTCACAACTTTCGGATATGACCGCCAGGGGCGCCGTGAGGAAACCCACGCTGGTTCAGAGAGAAAAAACCAGTTTCACTCATATTACCACCTGGCGCGCTGGTGTAGTTTGCGAACTGAAACGCGAGTGGAGGGGGTGCCGTAGTCGACTTGTCACTACACTGGCCGAGAGTCGTTCACACCAGTCTGGCGCTCCATGGAGGAAGGGATGCGCGCGGGTTTTCAGTGAAATTATCACGCGATAACGACTGTTACGGCAACTCTGTCCTTTCAGCTATGGATTCATCTAAGTGTTGTAATATTCTTATAAATCCAAAATATATTTTCCCTCAAAAGTAGAATTAAATAAATGTTATTACTCGTAATAATTATACACATGCTACCACACATATACGATGACGAACAGTTGCGCGCGAGTCAATTACATTAATCAATCAAAAATACTTAATTGTTTTCATCGACCGACTAGCCGCGTTTCATTAGAAGTGTAATTTGTGGACATTAGTAGATGTAAAAATGGGGGTTTAGAAGCAGGTGCGCAAGTCAATTCATATACAATTAATCAATAAAAAAATACTTAATTGTTTTCATCGATCGAGGTGCATCGTTTCATTAGATATGCAATGTTAGGACATTAGTAGTAATATGATGGCGATTCTTTTTTTTTCAATAATGTTTTATGCATGGACGAACATTATCTAATTGATTGACACAATTATGTACTCAAACGTTTTGCCGATGTGCGGCAGGCATCGAGAATCACATTCCCTACCACACACCTTACCAGGGGGCGGGGGATTTAGACAGGACGCTATGAGAGCGGAGTGACGTCGCCAGCGTATACTAACAATACACACTCTCCCACATATCCGCAGGGAACCAATCACACGGCAGAGATTTAGACAAGTCACAATGAGGGGGGGCGGGAATGTAGTCACCGTATAGGAACAATACACACTCTCCCACCTATCCACAGGGAACCAACCAGAACACAAAGGGGAGGGAGGGTACGCACCCAGCGTATGGGGGAGGGAGGGGGCGGGCCACCGGCACGCGACCAGACCACATGGGGGAGGGGGGAGAACCTGCCGGCACAGACCCGGGCGGCATAACACTAGAACCAAGAGGGGCGGGGCTAGCGACCAGGCGGCAAAAACAGTAGAACAAAGAGGGGGCGGGGCTAGCGACACGCGACCAGGCGGCAAAAACAGTAGAACAAAGAGGGGGCGGGGCTTGTCGGCATAGAACAAAGAGGCTTATCAGTTGTCGGCATTTCCTTTGTTCCAGAACTCTCATTTATTTTACTACTAGTGTTTCGTGGTGAAGGTCACAGGATCAAATACTGCCACTTAAAGGTACTATCTATGTTTGGTAAATTTAACGAGAACTGAGAGTTTGGCATAGAAGTGTCGTTTAACTTAATGAGTTTAATTATGTGAATTTCATTAAAACACAAATTGTTACTTGTGATAATATGCTTCAATGATCATCATAAATAAATGCCAGAAACGAATATGAAACTCATTTATTTGCGGGCGGGATTTGAACATACGATCTTTACTTTAACTTTCCAGCATGTTAACCATTGCGCTACTACAACACGTTAAAACGAGTACCACCGTAGCCCTAATCAGCGGGGTGATGAATGCGGTGTCAGTGCCTGCATTTCGCATCGTCTGTAAGATGCAGGGTTGCCTAGTTACCAATCCGCAGTATGAAAAGGCTCACGCGGTGCATAAATATGTGTATATATATACACATATATATATATATATATATATATATATATATATATATATATTGTGTGTTTTTGTGTGTGTGTGTGTGCGAGTCATTTCATTTGACAGGAGTTCAACCGCTCTCTTCCGTTAAAACAACTTCCATTTATGGCCGGAAATATTCTGTTGGTGGAATGTGTCTAGACGCTGGGGGCTCTATATCTCGCCTGTG
This sequence comes from Deroplatys truncata, assembly GCA_030765065.1. Classification (NCBI taxonomy): domain Eukaryota; kingdom Metazoa; phylum Arthropoda; class Insecta; order Mantodea; family Mantidae; genus Deroplatys; species Deroplatys truncata. Next base: position 424,359,443 of record CM060990.1, read on the forward strand.
GATTAAGATATGTTGGACCCAGATTAAATACTCTGCGGTACGGCATGCCTGGATGATGACGTGACGGGTAAAGGCACACGGTGTGAAACTGGTTTTGTAAATTTTCGAGACATGGTTCTACACTGCCTTTTATAACTAATATTGAACTCTGAATAGTTGTTTTTTTTCAGTTCCTTGTTCTCACCTAAAAGAAATAACAATTCAAGCTAAATTTTGAATTCCATTACTTTCACTTGGTGTGCAGAAACAATTAACCGGCGATGTACGTCTTGTGAGATACAGCAAAATGTTAGAAAAACTAACAGCAAAACCGACATTCGTCTACAGAACCACAAACCGACTTAACGAAACAGCTAAATTCCCATGTACAACTATCACTGTAGTGTGTTATAACCTCATTACGGTATTGAAAGCCTCAAGCTGACGTATATGGATGCAGATTACTTCATCCTTCAAGTGAGCACAAAGGATGAGTACCAAAATAAACTTCGGTTTCTATGGATAAAGCTGATTATCTAGAAAATTGCATCTGCAATTCCACTCTAAATAAAGAAAGCGTTGTGAAAGTTTAAGATGAGGTAAACCGTAAAATAATTCAACGCATTTTGGCTTCAGGCCAAAGATGTATGCACTCGATATTGATGGAAGCATAATCAAAAAGTCTAAGAATATTAATCATAGTGCTATTAACCACTATATCCCTTTTAATAGTTATATGTATTGCATAAAAAGTAATTAAATTATAAGAATTCGAACGAATTTAATCAAGTCTTTTCGGCAAACTGATTCGACACTGAAGCTAATAAAATCACGTTAGCACCTTGATGACAGAAAGGTAGTCGCAGTTAATGGGACAGCACAATGACAAGAGGTAGTTGTGCGTCAAATTCTACCTCAAATAGTATGAGTAATTCAACGTGTAAATGTTGAAATGCAAAAGTGAAAATTGGTCTGAAGTACGCTGACTGCAATAGCCATTTCCATCATAGCTCTGCAAAGCTAAACAGTAATGTTAGAAAAATTGACTATTTCTTAGTAAGTTGTTGTGACGAAGATGAGGTTACGCTATTTGACTACTATGATTTCGATATTTATGAAGCTTTGAATGAAATTGGTAGTGCCGACATATAAGTCGACGTTTGTGTACTTAAATTCTTTTTAAAACAGAAGGATAATGTGATTAAAGAATTAAATTATCATTGAATCCTATTGATTTACTAAAAACGGTAAAGTTTGTGAGCAAAGGTAGCAGTGAAAAATTTATGACAAGGCCCTTACAGGTGCCAAAAGTGTTAAAATGGATATTAATGAAAACGGTGATACTAGTGAAACAAATAAGGAAGTGCAAAGTGAAAATGTGCAAGTACAAGGATTTTGTATTCGATTTAGCATTGAATATATGTTCTGAGAATAATAATATTTCCACAAATAAAGTTAAAGATATAACTTCAAAAGTAAATCACTTGTGTGATTCAAATAGTTTAGTACCTAATCAAGATAAGACTGTGGATCTCAGTTTTGCTAACTCTACTCTTTCAACTGTCAAGTTCCTAGGCTATTAATTTAGACCTTTTGTCTAAATTAATATGGAAGTCCCACATAGATTACATCTCAGGGAAACTAAGTAAAGAATGTCCAGGTTACTGTATTGAGCCAAAGTATTAACAAAAAATCATTACTGTCACGGTATTTCAGTAACATATACCGTCTTTTAATTTATGCTGTCCTACTTTGGGGCAAATATACTTATGCAAACAAGTTTTTTATTCTACAAAGGAGAGCAATGAGAATTGTATGTGGAGTTCCACCAAACGCACGTTGTAAACCACATTTCATTGAAATTGAAATCCTCACTCTTTCTCTGTTGTATATTAAGAGGAATCTACAAGATTTGAATTTGTATGAAAAAATCCACAAACCGACAAGAAGTAATAACTACATTTATTTTAGTAAATATAAACATAGTAAAACGCAAAATAGCTTTGAAATAGTATCTATTAATTTATTTAATAGCTTATCTGTTGACATTAAGAAACTTACATATAACAAACTTAAAGTACAGACTTTAATGATATTGATGAAAAATCCTGTTTATTAGTTCCAGGAATTTCATAAGATTGAATTTTGTAATATTTAACACTTGATGTTGATATACGAATGTAAATGTTATGGGCAATAAACAGCCATCTGTCTGTCTGTCTGTCTGTCTGTCTGTCTGTCTGTCTGTCGGTCTCTCTGTCTCCCTACCTGCCCATGCATCTGCCTATCGGTCCATTCATACGTCCATCCATCCATTAGTCCATTCATCCCCTCATACATTTACCCATCCTCATGTACATTACAACATTGCAAATCTTCAATAACAGAATATATTCATGCCTCAATATGCTGATTTTATCGGTGAACTAGGTGCGAACAATGGGATTTTACCTATTTATCTCTCACACATAACATGCATGATGAAAAAAGAAGAAGTGAGGAAGTAGGAAGGTTCTAACTCTACCACTTGAAGTACCTTCTAGTGTTGGCCTCAAGCCCAATAAAATAGTAGAGAAACCCAAAGGATAACGTGTTCAGCTACCACAATGCGTATTTTTACTTCGTACTTAATAGTAATGCAGGATATACATTACGAGAAAACCTCTGAGACATTCTCGTTACCCGAGGTTGCAAACCTCGCTAGTAAGACAACGAGGAGATTTTACGTCTAGCATTTTATTAATTTAGCCACTACTAACTACACCCCTGCATGATAGCGCCAGAAACCTGCTGATCTGAACCGCCATATTTTCTACCGTTCCTGATTGGTATAGGAGGATATTTATGCATTTTAGTTTAGGCTAAAACGTGTAAAATCCATCAAGTTATTTACACAAAAAAGTAAAACAATAAGGTTATATACACGGAAACGGAGAGTGCATGAGGTTTTATAAATGGAACCATAAATTCCATGAGCTTTTATACACCGAAAAGTAAATTAAATGAAGGATTATCACGGAGAAGTAAATTACATGAGGTTTTATACTCGGTAAAGTAAATTACATGAGGATTTATGCATGGAAATGCAGGTTTTATACACTGAAATGGAGGTCTTACACACGGAAAGTAAGTTTTATCCCTGAAATAGAGGACTTATACACGGAAACACAGATTTCATTCACGGAAACGCAGGTTTCATTCACGGAAACGGCCATGAACTACACGGAAGGCAAATTTTAGTCACCGAAACTTAGGTTTTATACTCGGAAAGAGGAGTTATATACACGGAAACGGGGGATTTACACACGGAAGCGCAGGCTTAATACATGAGGTTTTATGCAGACGGAATGGCAGGTTTTATACACACAAACACAGGATTTATAAAGCAAATGTATGTGTTATACGCGGGAACGGAGGTTTTATGCTTGGAAACGTAAAAATATCCGAGGTTTTATGTACCAGGACGAAAGAACACATTAGATTTTTAGGTAATGCATATTAATATTGACAGCTTTAGGACATGGTCAGTAGGTTAGATGATGCTAAACACCATCCTATCCCTTTTAGACATAACAGTCCTGTACATCATTTCTGGAAGATACCGCTACAAACAAAGCTAAAGTGTGTATGACAGGATAAACCTTCTAAATCCAGGGATAGTCTATTGTGCATAACTAAGACGTCTAATCTACCGTATTGGATTAGTTCTATGTGAACACACAAATGAACACGATCTACTCTGTCCTACGGCTACCTCCATTTTAGATACAGGAGCAGGACCAGCACATTATCCCAACTCTCCTAGCGTTTCCTCATTTCATACACCATCATGGATTAAGCATCCTTATTTCATCTAAATATAAATGTCCTGTTATATAACATCTACAAATCAATCCGCGATGTTTATCACCGGCTACCCCTCCTAGAGTTTTTACCCAGTTTAGCATGCATACATAAGTCCCATCTCATGTGTTGCTTTAGATATATCTGAACTCTTAAATGAATACTATCTTATACTCTCCTACGTCTACCGTGTACTAATTTTCCACCTCTCAGCCCTCCCTCCTTGGACTACATAATCGTAGGCTATCAATCAATACAAGTTATTCCGCATCAAACCAAACACAATTAAAGCATCACTTTCTTTGAAATTTCTGAATTTTAGTTTACATGTTCGACACAAAATAAATCGACACATATTTTATATTTTGTGGAAAATCGAATTATTTTAGGATTTACAGAGTAATTAACATTTATCTTATACGCACACAACGTTACGTAAAAGTAATTTATTCTAGGAATACACAATGGCCAGGGATAAGAAAAATATGTCGGTTTGTACATAAAAGCATTGTGGTTTTCCTTAGATATATAAAATACTATTTTTTCGGAATAAGAAAGAATCACTTTTTAGGTATGAATGTTTTAAACATCAATATCGTATTTTACCCCCTAATATTAAAATCTGGAAGAAATACAGTAGGAATGCGTGATATATTTTGTTTTGAATCTGTTAATATCAGGAATGAGATCTTCCTTAGAAGTACGCCTTTAAACAGTTTGTGTTAGCGCGTAGGGTTTCAGAACATAGACTGCTGACTTGAGAGCTTTACACTGCAGCAACATGCCGAGCAGGCCGATGCGTTACGCAGTACGAACGTGATAGGCTATCACTTCCGGGGTTTGGTGTAACTTAGCAACTGGAATCTGATATTCTATGAAGCCTCTTTCCGATTTTTCATTTTAAATGTTACTTTGTGTTTAGCTTTTTGCGTTAGAAGCTCATTTTAGCTCTGTGGTTTATCAAAACGCATACTTAGTGAACTGAAGAAGCATAACCACGACTATTGCTTCAATCAATTTAATCTTTCCAAGCATAACACAAGGCTGAAATCATTAAGCTTAGTACCCGCACTATGCTTGAAAACTTGAAAATGGACAACTTAACTTTGTCCCACACCTAAAAATATGTGATGCGTGTGGAAAAAAGAAACCCAAAATACCACCCACTGATAATGGCGATTGCGTGCTACAAAGTGTCAATGCCGTAAATAATCCAGAAGCGCTTTTGAACATTGTGAGCATTTTAAGGCAAGGTGCAGAAATGCGAAAGGGATATCTGATACCTTAGAGATAAATTCATTTATTCCATCAACCAATAATGCAATGATAACCAGATGGTATTCACTTGAGCCTGAAGTGGAGAAAGTGCATATTTAATTGTAGTTAAGCTGCCTCCCATAGGATAAGAGTAGGAATAGAAAGCCGGTTTGAGCGCAAAGGAAGATGCCGACAATCGATAAGGTTCTTTGTTCTACGCCGACAAGCCCGCCCCTCCCTTTGAGGGCTTACATGCCGCCAGGTCTCGTGTCGTTAGGCCCCGCCCCCTCTCGCTTTGTGTGCTTACCTAATGCCGACAGTGTCTGTGCTAACAGGTCCTACCCCCTCCCCCATGCGTTCTACTGTGGCGTCCTGACTTGAGGGAATTGTTTTCTCGAGGACTGCCGCCCCTCGGCAAATTAATTAGGTAATGTTCGTCAAACATTTTTTATGACTACTAAGGTCTGCACATTGCATCCTCGAGCAATTAAGTTTTTTGAATAATGAATTGTTGACTCGAGCGTGAGTATACGTAGTCTGCTCACGGGGACAGTCTGTAATGTAATGAAAACACTGGAGTCTTCTTCTATCTGGGGAAAGCGCTTGTCCATTAGCTGACAATGTTAGACGCTTTCACCACATTAATAGACTTTTAAGTTTGCATTCCGGATCTGTTTACATACATTAGCGATCAACATCCTACTTCTGTATGGTGGTAACGGTGACCTACATTAGCTGACCACGTTAGACGCTTTCACCACATTAGCGAACAATGTCAGTAATTGTTTTCCTAAGTGCTCTGCATAACTTTCACCACTTCAGCTTTAGCGAGGAAATGATATAAAAAGCAGCAGCTTCTCCAATGAGTTCCAAGTTGACCGGGATGGCTGGGGTCGAAGTAGCTTCAACACTGCTTACAAATTCAGCTTCTAATAACTCAGAGACTAATTACGATAAAGACGTCAAATAAAGTTTATTACATTAATGTCATTAGGTAGTTTCTTGTGAATGTATATTTGGGTACATGGTGTCCAGGGTTCGAATACCGATAAAATGTAATTTAATTATAAATTTAATAACTCCTAACTTAATTAAGATAAAGACGCCAAATAAACTTTATTGCGTTTATGTTATTAGATAGTATCTTGTGGATGTATATTTGGGTACCTGGTGTTCTAGGTTCAATCCTTAATTTTTTAAATCGTCATTACCTCAGAAACTAAGAGAGGTAGAGGAGCGGACCAAAGCATGATTGATAGCTCCTATGATGGGTAATTAATACTGTATATAATTTTCAATCAGTTGTCCCTATTTCGAATCCCGATCTTCCAATCACTTACTTATTTTTTCTCTATACTCTAGAATGTATCACTTAGATTGATGCTGTAACTGCATACAGCACCTTTAAACATATCAAACTAATATTGTAAATAATTTTGTTTCTGGTGTCCAGGGTTCGAATACCGATAAAATGTAATTTAATTATAAATTTAATAACTCCTAAACTAATTAAGATAAAGACGCCAAATAAACTTTATTGCGTTTATGTTATTAGGTAGTATCTTGTGGATGTATACTTGGGTACCTGGTGTTCTGGGTTCAATGCTTAATTTTTTAAATCGTCATTATCTCAGAAACTAAGAGAGGTAGATGAGTTGACCAAAGCATGACTGATAGCTCCTATGATGGGTAATTAATACTATATATAATTTTCAATCAGTTGTCCTTATTTCGAATCCCGATCTTTCAATCACTTACTTATTTTTCTCTATACTGTAGAATATATCACTTAGATTGATGCCGTAACTGCATACAGCACCTTTAAACATATCAAACTAATATTGTAAATAATTTTGTTTCTAGTGTCCAGGGTTCGAATGCCGATAAAATGTAATTTAATTATAAATTTAATAACTCCTAAACTAATTAAGATAAAGACACCAAATAAACTTTATTGCGTTTATGTTATTAGATAGTATCTTGTTGATGTATACTTAGGTACCGGGTGTTCTGGGTTCAATCCTTAATTTTTTAAATCGTCATTATCTCAGAAACTAAGAGAGGTAGATGAGTTGACCAAAGCATGATTGATAGCTCCTATGATAGGCAATTAATACTGTATATAATTTTCAATCAGTTGTCCTTATTTCGAATCCCGATCTTTCAATCACTTACTTATTTTTTCTCAATACTCTAGAATATATCACTTAGATTGATGCTGTAACTGCATACAGCACCTTTAAACATATCAAACTAATATTGTAAATAACTTTGTTTCTGGTGTCCATGGTTCGAATACCGATAAAATGTAATTTAATTATAAATTTAATAGCTCCTAAACTAATCAAGATAAAGACGCCAAATAAACTTCATTGCGTTTATGTTATTAGGTAGTATCTCGTGAATGTGCAATTAGATACCTGACGTTCTGGGTACGAGCCTAATTTTTAAATCGTCATTATCTCAGAAACTAAGAGAGGCAGATGAGTTGACCAAAGCACGATTGATAGCTCATATGATGTGCAATTAATACTGTATATAATTTTCAATCAGTTGTCCTTACTTCGAATCCCGATCTTTCAATCACTTACTTATTTTTCTCTATACTCTAGAATATATCACTTACATTGATGCCGTAACTGCATACAGCACCTTTAAACATATCAAACTAATATTATAAATAATTCTGTTTGCGGTGTCCAGGGTTCGAATACCAATAAAATGTAATTTAATTATAAATTTAATAACTCCTAAACTAATCAAGATAAAGACGCCAAATAAACTTTTATAGGGGGAAAGGATGCTCTACTGAAACATTAGGCCTCTAGACAGAAGTATTTATAGGGGAGAGATAGGGAATACCAGGGCTGATGCTAGGCTAGTCAGATGCTAAAGGAGGGAGGGATATGCTTTATACGAGAGAGATAGGAAATACAAGGAAAGATGCTATACTAAACAGGACTTGAAGGGTAGAATATGAGCGATATAGCGAACCGAGGAGAGGTATTAGGATAGGAGTTTTGAATGATGGAGTAGGCGTTTATATGCGAGAGATAGGGAATACGAGGGTCGATGCTAGGCTAGACGGTGTTGAATGAGGGAATGCATCTTATATGAGAGAGGTAGGGGAATATGAGGAGAAGTGCTAGGCTAGGCGGGAAGGTCTGAATGAGAGAGTATACGTCTATATGGGAAAAGATAGGGAAAACGAAGGTAGGTGCTAGGTTGAGAGAGTCTTCAAGGAGGAAAATGCATTTATATGAGAGCGGTAGGGCATACGAGGAGAGGTGCTAGTCTAGACATGGTTTGAGGATTAGAGTATACGTTTATATGGGAGAAATATGGAAAACGGGAGAGATACAAGGATAGACAGAGATTGAAGGAGGAGGAATGTAGGTTTATACTGTAATATAGAGAGTAATTCGATTATAAAACTTTTCTCATCCAGCCTTACAACACTTGTATATACTTATTTTCTAAACCTTACAAACTTTATATTTGTTAAACAGTAGTGCGCGAGACGGCGAGGGACAAACAGTATATCGGTTTACAGTGAAGTATACGTCCTAACCTATTCCCACCTTATTTGTTCTGGATCTTCTCATTGTCTATCATCTAACGTAACCACGTAACAAGACGTAACACAGGAAATCATACATATGGCACATTAAAAAAAATAAAGGTATATATAATGAAACATAAACAAGTAGACAGAGGGTCATCGATACATAGAAAACCAGGAGTTGTATGTACTGAGACCATAGGTTAGTATAGGCAAACAACAAAGAAGTGAATTTATAGTGTAAATAGCCTAATATTTTCAAATATTATTATAGTCTAAAAGTATATAACTTAATTATGTATCGAGTATTGAGAAATAAACGTTATTCATTATTCAGTTATCTCAGATCACTGCAATTGTATTGAATCAATTCACAATTGCTAATGCCATTCAAACTTCATTTGTCTCTGATACATAAACAAATTGCAAAATGGAGAAGGACGAAAGTAATAAAAAAGACTCAGGCAGCAAATTTTAAGAAAGAAGAGAAAGATATATGACTGACATTGTTTTAGAACACAAATTAGTGTTGAAAATAAAATGACTGATAGCTCTGCTAAGCGTAAGGAAGAGACATGGAAATAAATTGCAAATGAGTACAATTCTAGGAAGATCATCCAGTGTGAATGAAAATCCCTGAAATGATATTATGTGAACATAAAGAAAAGAATGAAGCAAGCAAATGCCATTGACAAGGTACGATTGTACAAAACTGGAGGCGTATGTATGTACAGCCTTTCTTAGACAATAGTACCCAAATAACAATTGTTGCTCTTCTATTCAATCGCCAATGAGTTTGATGATGAAGTATAATTCCATTCAGAAGCAATCACCACAGTGAAGGACATTGAAATAGTAAATCCAGACCCAACATGTCCTTCAGCAATTTTAATAACAGGTAAGGAATTTGAAGAAAGAGAAAGTGTAAAGGTGGCGTCTGCAGTTCCCATACAGAACTTTCAACTCCATTGCCTGAAAAGAACAAAGATGGCATAAGAGAGGGTTTTTATGAGAGGAGGCTTGAGTGTTTGGAAGAAGAGTACACAGTGAAAATGAAGATCTTGAAATTGGAACTAGAAATGAAAGAATCTCAGAAAAATTAAGCGTTGTTAATAACTTATACAACCATAAATATATTACAAAAAAGTAATGAAACAGGCAAGGAATAATATGGATAAAGAAACTGTTAAGCAGATCTACTACGCTTTCATTTATTTGCACATACTCAAAGTATGGAATTACACTTTCGGGAAATATTGCAGAAATAGACATGAAAAAAGATATTTACGCAAAAAATAAAAAAAGGACTTAGAATATTAGAAAAAGAAGATAAACAACATTCATGTAACCAATTTTTAAAAATCAGTTTACCTGAATACCTGTAAAAAACATATCACTTTACAAAAAGTAATGCAGACAACATTTATTTTTATAAACATTATCCTATTACATTCCTTCACAAAAAAACCATACATATTTCCTAAAGGCAAAGGTGATAGTCTAGACATTCTAAACACTCAGTTATATAATCATATACATCACACAGAAAGAGATCTGCATTATCAGAAAAAAAACTAAACATCTCAATAATGTCTGAATGATGTATTTTATAAGTACAAGTTTTTTATATTTCAAAGTTCCTGTTAACCATGGTCGTAATTGATTAACACAATTTCTCAATCCTGTCATGCTATAACTTTAGAAGCTTTCAGCTTACTTATAATTTCCTCAATCTCTTGTGTGTGACTATGATTACCAGCGTCCCTCAACGCAATTAGTAACCTCAATATATTTACGAGTCTATTTGGATTTTCAAGCGTTGATATCACTGAATCATCATCATATGAAGATTTCATATTCTCGCAACTTCCGATGTATCCAGATTTTTCACCAACAGTAGTCTCCAGTGAAGGACAGAGGCTTGATCCGGTATAACATCCCCCTCTATACATCTTCGGATCTTCGAGTGTAGGAGAGAGAGTCGATTCAGTATAACATGTTGCTCTATGAAACTTAAATCTTGACAAAGAACGATTCTTAAAAATCCGCCCGCATACACAGCATCTAATAACGCGTCTTCCTCCATGTGTAATGTATGAAAAATTGAGTTTCTCATTCGTTAGTTGCACAGATTTTCTCGGGCAGTAGCTCATGCTAAAACTAAAAGAAATTAAATGAATACGTGAATGCTAACGCTCGAAGGAATTAAAAGCGAATGAATGAATTCATAACACGCAACTATGTATATATCCAGGATGAGGACGACGGAGGGAATTGCGATCAATGCATAGCTGGGGGAAAGGATACTCTCTTGAAACATTAGTCATCTAGACAACTATTGTTCACGGAGCCCGTAGACGTCAGGTTGAATGGGACAGACATCAGGATCAAACCTTTAAGGGTACGGACCCCCGCCTTTTGCCTGTCATGTATACTAAACTATCCTAATAGCGTAACATTACGTTACAACGACACGTAACCAGAACATGGCGAGTGCGAGCATGGAAAAAAGGATGCTCTCTGGGAACATTTGTGAAAAGGGATGCTCTCTGGAAACACTAGTCATCCACACAACGGATTGTCCCTAACATTTCCAGATTTCGGACCATTCAACATGGTGACGCGCTCCTGTCATCTACATTTCAACGAAATTTTACCTCCTGAATTAGTTTGGTGCTCTGTATAGAACTGCACAACTTGCATTACGCTGCTTGTCCCTAGGGTTTCCAACTCCTGAATCGTTCCAGCTAGTGGAATGCCTCTACCATCTTCATGTCAACAATCTGTTACTCTGAATTAAAGTTTGGTGATCTGTATAGACCTGTACAACATGCATCACGCTATGTAACAACATGATCACGCTATGTAACAACATGATCACGCTATGTAACAACCTGATCACGCTATGTAACAACATGTTCACGCTATGTAACAACCTGATCACGCTATGTAACAACATGATCACGCTATGTAACAACATGATCACGCTATGTAACAACATGATCACGCTATGTAACAATCTGATCACGCTATGTAGCAACATGTTCACGCTATGTAACAACACGATCACGCTATGTAACAACACGATCACGCTATGTAACAACACGATCACGCTATGTAACAACATGATCACGCTATGTAACCACATGATTACGCTATGTAACAACATGTTCACACTATGTAACAACATGTTCACGCTATGTAACAACCTGATCTCACTATGTAACAACACGATCACGCTATGTAACAACATGATTACGCTATGTAACAACATGATCACGCTATGTAACAACATGATCACGCTATGTAACAACCTGAGCACGCTATGTAACAACATGTTCACGCTATGTAACAACATGTTCACGCTATGTAACAACATGTTCACGCTATGTAACAACATGATCACTCTATGTAACAACATGATCACGCTATGTAACAACCTGATCACGCTATGTAACAACATGATCACGCTATGTAACAAACTTAGCACGCTATGTAACATGATCACGCTATGTAACAAAACGATCACGCTATGTAACAACACGATCACGCTATGTAACAACATGATCACGCTATGTAACAACATGATCACGCTATGTAACAACATGATCACGCTATGTAACAACATGATTACGCTATGTAACAACCTGATCACGCTATGTAACAACCTGACCACGCTATGTAACAACTTGATCACGCTATGTAACAACATGATCACGCTATGTAACAACCCGATCACGCTATGCAACAACATGATCACGCTATGTAACAATCTGATCACGCTATGTAACAACATGATCACGCTATGTAAATAGGGTGGACCATTTAAGTTGAGGCTATGCAATATATCCAAAACTAAGCGTTGTAGAAGGAAATGTCTTTAATAAAACTTGCTTGATATTATGGCGAAAGTAAATGCAGCTAGTCGTATTTTGTTTGGGGAACGTTATGAGGGTCATATCGGGTCAATTTATTTTTTTTAAATTGGAACCTACAATTAGGGTCAATTTAAAAAAGACCCTGAAATGACCATCACAATGTCCCCCAAACAAAATACGACTAGCTGCATTTACTTTCGCCATAATATCAAGCAAGTTTTATTAAAGACATTTCTTTCTACAGCGCTTAGTTTTGGATATATTGCATAGCCTCAACCTAAATGGTCCACCCTATTTACATAGCGTGATCATGTTGTTACATAGCATGATCAGATTGTTACATTGCGTGATCATGTTGTTACATAGCGTGATCGGGTTGTTACATAGCGTGATCATGTTGTTACATAGCGTGATCAGGTTGTTACATAGCGTGATCAGGTTGTTACATAGCGTAATCATGTTGCTACATAGTGTGATCAGGTTGTTACATAGCGTAATCATGTCGTTACATAGCGTGATCAGGTTGTTACATAGCGTAATCATGTTGTTACATAGCGTGATCATGTTGTTACATAGCGTGATCATGTTGTTACATAGCGTGCTCATGTTCTTACATAGCGTGATCGTGTTGTTACATAGCGTGATCATGTTACATAGCGTGCTCAGGTTGTTACATAGCGTGATCATGTTGTTACATAGCGTGATCAGGTTGTTACATAGCGTGATCATGTTGTTACATAGCGTGAACATGTTGTTACATAGCGTGAACCTTTGTTACATAGCGTGCTCAGGTTGTTACATAGCGTGATCATGTTGTTACATAGCGTGATCATGTTATTACATAGCGTAATCATGTTGTTACATAGCGTGATCAGGTTGTTACATATCGTGATCAGGTTGTTACATAGCGTGAACATGTTGTTACATAGCGTGAACGTGTTGTTACATAGCGTGATCGTGTTGTTACATAGCGTAATCATGTTGTTACATAGCGTAATCATGTTGTTACATAGCGTGATCGTGTTGTTACATAGCGTGAACATGTTGTTACATAGCGTGAACATGTTACATAGCGTGATCGTGTTGTTACATAGCGTGATCGTGTTGTTACATAGCGTGATCATGTTGTTACATAGCGTGATCATGTTGTTACATAGCGTGATCGTGTTGTTACATAGCGTGATCGTGTTGTTACATAGCGTGATCTCGTTGTTACATAGCGTGATCATGTTGTTACATAGCGTGAACATGTTGTTACATAGCGTGATCAGATTGTTACATAGCGTGATCAGGTTGTTACATAGCGTGATCATGTTGTTACATAGCGTGATCAGGTTGTTACATAGCGTGAACATGTTGTTACATAGCGTGATCAGGTTGTTACATAGCGTGATCATGTTGTTACATAGCGTGATGCATGTTGTAAAGGTCTATACAGATCACCAAACTTTAATTCAGAGTAACAGATTGTTGACATGAAGATGGTAGAGGCATTCCACTAGCTGGAACGATTCAGGAGCTGGAAACCCTAGGGACACGTAGCGTAATGCAAGTTGTGCAGTTCTATACAGAGCACCAAACTAATTCAGGAGGTAAAATTTCGTTGAAATGTAGATGACAGGAGCGCGTCACGATGTTGAATGGTCCGAAATCTGGAAATGTTAGGGACAATCCGTTGTGTGGATGACTAGTGTTTCCAGAGAGCATCCCTTTTCACAAATGTTCCCAGAGAGCATCCTTTTTCCATGCTCGCACTCGCCATGTTCTGGTTACGTGTCATTGTAACGTATTGTTACGCTATTAGGATAGGTAAGTATACATGACAGGCAAAAGGCGGGGGTCCGTACCCTTAAAGATTTGAACCTGAGGTCTGTCCCATTCACCCTGACGTCTACGGGCTCCGTGAACAATAGTTGTCTAGATGACTAATGTTTCAAGAGAGTATCCTTTCCCCCTGCTATGCATTGATCGCAATTCCCTCCGTCGTCCTCATCCTGGATATATACATAGTTGCGTGTTATGAATTCATTCATTCGCTTTTAATTCCTTCGAGCGTTAGCATTCACGTATTCATTTAATTTCTTTTAGTTTTAGCATGAGCTACTGCCCGAGAAAATCTGTGCAACTAACGAATGAGAAACTCAATTTTTCATACATTACACATGGAGGAAGACGCGTTATTAGATGCTGTGTATGCGGGCGGATTTTTAAGAATCGTTCTTTGTCAAGATTTAAGTTTCATAGAGCAACATGTTATACTGAATCGACTCTCTCTCCTACACTCGAAGATCCGAAGATGTATAGAGGGGGATGTTATACGGATCAAGCCTCTGTCCTTCACTGGAGACTACTGTTGGTGAAAAATCTGGATACATCGGAAGTTGCGAGAATATGAAATCTTCATATGATGATGATTCAGTGATATCAACGCTTGAAAATCCAAATAGACTAGTAAATATATTGAGGTTACTAATTGCGTCGAGGGACGCTGGTAATAATAGTCACACACAAGAGATTGAGGAAATTATAAGTAAGCTGAAAGCTTCTAAAGTTATAGCATGACAGGATTGAGAAATTGTGTTAATCAATTACGACCATGGTTAACAGGAACTTTGAAATATCAAAAACTTGTACTTATAAAATACATCATTCAGACATTGTTGAGATGTTTAGTTTTTTTACTGATAATGCAGGTCTCTTTCTGTGTGATGTATATGATTATATAACTGAGTGTTTAGAATGTCTAGACTATCACCTTTGCCTTTAGGAAATATGTATGGTTTTTTTGTGAAGGAATGTAATAGGATAATGTTTATAAAAATAAATGTTGTCTGTATTACTTTTTGTAAAGTGATGTGTTTTTTACAGGTATTCAGGTAAACTGATTTTAAAAATTGGTTACATGAATGTTGTTTATCTTCTTTTTCTAATATTCTAAGTCCTTTTTTTATTTTTTGCGTAAATATCTTTTTTCATGTCTATTTCTGCAATATTTCCCGAAAGTGTAATTCCATACTTTGAGTATGTGCAAATAAATGAAAGCGTAGTAGATCTGCTTAACAGTTTCTTTATCCATATTATTCCTTGCCTGTTTCATTACTTTTTTGTAATATATTTATGGTTGTATAAGTTATTAACAACGCTTAATTTTTCTGAGATTCTTTCATTTCTAGTTCCAATTTCAAGATCTTCATTTTCACTGTGTACTCTTCTTCCAAACACTCAAGCCTCCTCTCATAAAAACCCTCTCTTATGCCATCTTTGTTCTTTTCAGGCAATGGAGTTGAAAGTTCTGTATGGGAACTGCAGACGCCACCTTTACACTTTCTCTTTCTTCAAATTCCTTACCTGTTATTAAAATTGCTGAAGGACATGTTGGATCTGGATTTACTATTTCAATGTCCTTCACTGTGGTGATTCCTTCTGAATGGAATCCAACTTCATCATCAAACTCATTGGCGATTGAATAGAAGAGCAACAATTGTTATTTGGCTACTATTGTCTAAGAAAGGCTGTACATACATACGCCTCCAGTTTTGTACAATCGTACCTTGTTAATGGCATTTGCTTGCTTCATTCTTTTCTTTATGTTCACATAATATCATTTCAGGGATTTTCATTCACACTGGATGATCTTCCTAGAATTGTACTCATTTGCAATTTATTTCCATGTCTCTTCCTTACGCTTAGCAGAGCTATCAGTCATTTTATTTTCAACACTAATTTGTGTTCTAAAACAATGTCAGTCATATATCTTTCTCTTCTTTCTTAAAATTTGCTGCCTGAGTCTTTTTTATTACTTTCGTCCTTCTCCATTTTGCAATTTGTTTATGTATCAGAGACAAATGAAAGTTGAATGGCATTAGCAATTGTGAATTGATTTAATACAATTGCAGTGATCTGAGATTAGTGAATAATGAATAACGTTTATTTCTCAATACTCGATACATAATTAAGTTATATACTTTTAGACTATAATAATATTTGAAAATATTAGGCTATTTACACTATAAATTCACTTCTTTGTTGTTTGCCTATACTAATCTATGGTCTCAGTACATACAACTCCTGGTTTTCTATGTATCGATGACCCTCTGTCTACTTGTTTATGTTTCATTATATATACCTTTATTTTTTTTTAATGTGCCATATGTATGATTTCCTGTGTTACGTCTTGTTACGTGGTTACGTTAGATGATAGACAATGAGAAGATCCAGAACAAATAAGGTGGGAATAGGTTAGGACGTATACTTCACTGTAAACCGATATACTGTTTGTCCCTCTCCGTCTCGCGCACTACTGTTTAACAAATATAAAGTTTGTAAGGTTTAGAAAATAAGTATATAAAAGTGTTGTAAGGCTGGATGAGAAAAGTTTTATAATCGAATTACTCTATATATTACAGTATAGACCTACATTCCTCCTCCTTCAATCTCTGTCTATCCTTGTATCTCTCCCGTTTTCCATATTTCTCCCATATAAACGTATACTCTAATCCTCAAACCATGTCTAGACTAGCACCTCTCCTCGTATGCCCTACCGCTCTCATATAAATGCATTTTCCTCCTTGAAGACTCTCTCAACCTAGCACCTACCTTCGTTTTCCCTATCTTTTCCCATATAGACGTATACTCTCTCATTCAGACCTTCCCGACTAGCCTAGCACTTCTCCTCATATTCCCCTACCTCTCTCATATAAGATGCATTCCCTCATTCAACACCGTCTAGCCTAGCATCGACCCTCGTATTCCCTATCTCTCGCATATAAACGCCTACTCCATCATTCAAAACTCCTATCCTAATACCTCTCCTCGGTTCGCTATATCGCTCATATTCTACCCTTCAAGTCCTGTTTAGTATAGCATCTTTCCTTGTATTCCCTATCTCTCTCGTATAAAGCATATCCCTCCCTCCTTTAGCATCTGACTAGCCTAGCATTAGCCCTGGTATTCCCTATCTCTCCCCTATAAATACTTCTGTCTAGAGGCCTAATGTTTCAGTAGAGCATCCTTTCCCCCCATAAAAGTTTATTTGGCGTCTTTATCTTGATTAGTTTAGGAGTTATTAAATTTATACTTAAATTATATTTTATCGGAATTCGAACCCTGGACACCAAAAACAAAATTATTTACAATATTAGTTTGATATGTTTAAAGGGGCTGTATGCAGTTACAGCATCAATCTAAGTGATATATTCTAGAGTATAGAGAAAAATAAGTAAGTGATTGAAAGATCGGGATTCGAAGTAAGGACAACTGATTGAAAATTATATACAGTAATAATTGCACATCATATGGGCTATCAATCATGCTTTGGTGAACTCATCTACCTCTCTTAGTTTCTGAGATAATGACGATTTATAAATTAGGCTCGAAGCCAGAACGTCAGGTATCTAATTACACATTCACAAGATACTACCTAATAACATAAACGCAATAAAGTTTATTTGGCGTCTTTATCTTGATTAGTTTAGGAGCTATTAAATTTATAATTAAATTACATTTTATCGGTATTCGAACCCTGGACACCAGAAACAAAATTATTTACAATATTAGTTTGATATGTTTAAAGGTGCTGTATGCAGTTACAGCATCAATCTAAGTGATATATTCTAGAGTATCGAGAAAAAATAAGTAAGTGATTGAAAGATCGGGATTCGAAATAAGGACAACTGATTGAAAATTATATACAGTATTAATTGCCTATCATAGGAGCTATCAATCATGCTTTGGTCAACTCATCTACCTCTCTTAGTTTCTGAGATAGTGACGATTTAAAACATTAAGGATTGAACCCAGAACATCCGGTACCTAAGTATACATCAACAAGATACTATTTAATAACCTAAACGCAATAAAGTTTATTTGGCGTCTTTATCTTAATTAGTTTAGGAGTTATTAAATTTATAATTAAATTACATTTTATCGGCATTCGAACCCTGAACACCAGAAACAAAATTATTTACAATATTAGTTTGATATGTTTAAAGGTGCTGTATGCAGTTACGGCATCAATCTAAGTGATATATTCTAGAGTATACAGAAAAATAAGTAAGTGATTGAAAGATCGGGATTCGAAATAAGGATAACTGATTGAAAATTATATACAGTATTAATTACCCATCATAGGAGCTATCAATCATGCTTTGGTCAACTCATCTACCTCTCTTAGTTTCTGAGATAATGACGATTTAAAAAATTATGCATTGAACCCAGAACACCAGGTACCCAAGTATACATCCACAAGATACTACCTAATAACATAAACGCAATAAAGTTTATTTGGCGTCTTTATCTTACTTAGTTTAGGAGTTATTAAATTTATAATTAAATTACATTTTATCGGCATTCGAACCCTGGACACCAGAAACAAAATTATTTACAATATTAGTTTGATATGTTTAAAGGTGCTGTATGCAGTTACAGCATCAATCTAAGTGATACATTCTAGAGTATAGAGAAAAAATAAGTAAGTGATTGGAAGATCGGGATTCGAAATAGGGACAACTGATTGAAAATTATATACAGTATTAATTACCCATCATAGGAGCTATCAATCATGCTTTGGTCCACTCCTCTACCTCTCTTAGTTTCTGAGGTAATGACGATTTAAAAAATTAAGGATTGAACCTAGAACACCAGGTACCCAAATATACATCCACAAGGTACTATCTAATAACATAAACGCAATAAAGTTTATTTGGCGTCTTTATCTTAATTAGTTTAGGAGTTATTAAATTTATAATTAAATTACATTTTATCGGTATTCGAACCCTGGACACCATGTACCCAAATATACATTCACAAGAAACTACCTAATGACAATAATGTAATAAACTTTATTTGACGTCTTTATCGTAATTAGTCTCTGAGTTATTAGAAGCTGAATTTGTAAGCAGTGTTGAAGCTACTTCGATCCCAGCCATCCCGGTCAACTTGGAACTCATTGGAGAAGCTGCTGCTTTTTATATCATTTCCTCGCTAAAGCTGAAGTGGTGAAAGTTATGCAGAGCACTTAGGAAAACAATTACTGACATTGTTCGCTAATGTGGTGAAAGCGTCTAACGTGGTCAGCTAATGTAGGTCACCGTTACCACCAGGCAGAAGTAGGATGTTGATCGCTAATGTATGTAAACAGATCCGGAATGCAAACTTAAAAGTCTATTAATGTGGTGAAAGCGTCTAACATTGTCAGCTAATGGACAAGCGCTTTCCCCAGATAGAAGAAGACTCCAGTGTTTTCATTACATTACAGACTGTTCCCGTGAGCAGACTACTTATACTCACGCTCGAGTCAACAATTCATTATTCAAAAAACTTAATTGCTCGAGGATGCAATGTGCAGACCTTAGTAGTCATAAAAAAAATTTTTGACGAACATTACCTAATTAATTTGCCGAGGGGCGGCAGGCCTCGAGAAAACAATTCCCTCAAGTCAGGACGCCACAGTAGAACGCATGGGGGAGGGGGTAGGACCTGTTAGCACAGACACTGTCGGCATTAGGTAAGCACACAAAGCGAGAGGGGGCGGGGCCTAACGACACGAGACCTGGCGGCATGTAAGCCCTCAAAGGGAGGGGGCGGGCTTGTCGGCGTAGAACAAAGAACCTTATCGATTGTCGGCATCTTCCTTTTCGCTCAAACCGGCTTTCTATTTCTACTGATAAGATTGGAAGTCCGAATGTTACTCAACTGTATGCCAAATTTAAGTTACTAGTGAACAAACTAGTGCAACTTAAGTGCTGTGAGCAGTTGACAAGGCATCCAATGGCAGACTGCTGCTGCTACTCTCCATCCACGCCGCGCTAGAATCCCACTACGCACCCCTTTCTAAGTTGTTTTATTTAAAATTAGCTATACAGGATTCCACCTTTGTTTTATGTAAATATATACAAAAAATACAAGGAATTTATTTATACTTGTTATATAAATTTAAACTTGCTGGTTGATAGGGATATATAGTTTTTATATGGTTTGATCTTAAAAATTGATGTAGATAAATAGTTAATTATCGAAATTATAATAAATATTAAGTAAATGATTTCATATTCAGCTTTGCATTGCACTTATAACACAATTTTATCACTTATCGCCTGTGAGGTAAAGGTAGAGAGATGTGCCGCTTTTTACAACTTGGATTGTGTAATATGCTTTAAAACATTGCAATTTAAAAGAATGTAAAGCATAACTCCTTTGCTTTTGAAATCCATTGACAAAATTTGAAGTAAATCTGAGAAAATCAGTTGTATTGTATTTCGACTGTTGGGGAGCCGAACTTGAAGTAGTTGCAACCACGTATGATACCACGTTTTCCGGAAGTCTTCGCCCCAATGTTTAAGGAAGCAATTTTGTAATTTGACTGTTTCTTTAAATATTATATATTTATGTTTACCTCGGCTGCATCAGTTTTAATTTGTAGAGACATGAATTTCTTAACAAGGTGTGGTGAGGCTGAAGAATGTAGGCTTACACAGATTATAATTTTACTTCACTCCATTTATTAATGCTTGACACGATTTAAATAAGACGTCACTGATATAGAGAGAGATGTGAGATTATTTATTAATTACTTGCACTTTTTAACACGTAAACTATTTTGTCTCACACTGGATACGTATTAAACTTCTCGAGGACGCGTCCGGTTAGGAACACTGTCTACTAGCAACTCACTTCTAAATTTGTACAACTTCCTCTATTTCAGTTTCTGATTGGCTAATTCTACTCCAATAGAATACTTTTATTTAACTTAAGCTTTTTTTCTGGTTGTTGATGGGCTATTTATAAACTGTCTAAAATTACATTATTGTTGCTCCAAGAATTACTAGTAGTATTATTAAACTTTCTAATTCATTATTGCCTCAAGGTTACCTCTTGTTACCTCAGTGTTAGCAACTTTTAACCTATTATACTCACAGCTCCTACATTATTAAATTACGTAATACATTCACATAACATTATTACACATGTATACAATAATATGAACATGAATACAATGACTGTTACATGCATTTTATATATTATATTATACATATATTGCTTTAAGGTGGGCTGTTATTATATTTTATATTATATAATTTGACTGAAATCATTTAAGTGTTAAAAATACTGCCTCAAATTGCCCCCTTTTAGAAATATTTAAAAATTATGTTTGTTTTGTTTTGGCTTTTAAATTTTTAAATATTTTCTGAAAGTCTCCTGAAAGAAAGAAAGATAACTTTTTTTTATTACACTTCCTATTTTTCACTGTCACTTTTATTTAACACTCACTGGTTTTTCACTGCATTCGTGTATAGCAGAATACTTCATATTGATTTTGTTCTGCCACTTTTTCGTCACTTTTTAAGGTCAACAACCTGGTGTAAGGCCAATGATCTGGTGTTCAATAACCTGAGTGAAGTTCGTTTATTCACTAACACAGCCACTATTAAGTATTTTATTTGCTAGGCATTTGACATTTAATTAGGCATATTAACACTTGTTACCCTTTCTTTACAACTTATTTGTTAAGCATTTTTATATTTCTTACAACTTCTAACAATGTATATCTTATATGATATAACTGCAGTTGCTATTCAGATTTATTATGTTTTTCTTACTAACAATGGATTATCTTTTATTACATCTTTTTATCTAAACTCTCTTTTGTTATATTGACAGTTTGTTACAATGAGTAAACATATTATTATACTTTTTTTAAATTACATTGCTTTCCCCTTTTATGTTCCAGATACTTTATTCTCATTTCCTTTTTCTTATTGTGCCACAGACTGTTTACATTTATACAGCTTTAACATTTGTTTGTGGAATCTTCCAACTATTTTATTTGTTTTATTGTCCCTAAGTTTGTATGTATCTGTTCCAAATATATTTATTATTTCATAAGGACCGTGATAGCTTAGAAACAATCTCCAATATTCTTTTCGAAGTTTATTTGACAACCTCTTGTTCTTCACTAACACTTGATTTCCTATCTTTATTTTCCAAACTCTTCTTTTTCTTTCTTCATGTTTTTGTTTTCTCTTCAGGGCCTTTACTTGTATTTTTAAAAATGCTAATTTTAAAATTTCCTCTTTTTGTGCAGTTTAACTGATTGGTCTTCAATAACTTCCGGTACATTATGGCTCAAAGTGTTGTATTATTTTCCATGATGAGGTTCTATTGGTTTAAATCCTGTTACTGTATTTATGGATTGATTTAGTAGATTTTGAATAACATTGATGTAGGAGTACCAACTGCTCTGCTTGTTATGACATACTACACGTAGATAATTTGAAATTTCTTTTATCTCTCTTTCTACTGGATTGGCATTAAGTCTGTATCTTGATGGGAAATACAGTTTAACTCCCAAATCTTTGATTCCATTCATAAATTTAGAACTGGAAAACACAGATGCATTATCACAAAGTATAGCTTGATCTATTCCTTCCTCTGGGAAATATAATTTTGTTAATTTGTTTAAACAGGCTGTGCTGGTTGCATTCTTGAGTGCATATATTCGTACATATTTGCTAAATACGTGTTAGCATACAAATAAAAATTTGTATCCAAATGTACTTACAGGCATGGACCATGCAAATCTAAACTTAATAAACATCTTGGTGTATCTCTAAGTACTGAGTTCGTTGTATATTCATAAGCTATATTCATTTGTTTTGCTTTCTGACCAAGATCACAACATGATATGTATTTTCTTACTTTATGTCCTAGTTTAGAGATATATAAATTTTCCAAAATAGTTAGGGTTGTCTTCTCTGTACCTGCATGTATGAATCCTAAATGAAATTGTTCTACTATTTCTAATTCCACACTTGTTGGAATATATGTTTTCCACCTCTTTATGTCCTTTCCATGTTTCTTATATAATACACCATTTTCAACAGCGATTGTACTATTCTTTGCCTCTTCTATCTTCAGAGCTTTTTCTTTCAAGCTTGCTAGTTTAATGTATTTATCTTGCTCTTCTTTAATATTTTTAAATTGATTCCTTAATTCTTTCTTCGTTGGAATCTCTATCATGAGCACCTTAATTTCATATTGTTGTCTAGAACAGCTTTCAGGAAATTCTTTGTTGTGGTTGATTCTTGATATTAAATCACTGAATGTATTTTGTTTGCCTGGAATACGTATAATTTCTACATCAAATTCCATTATAGTGAGAATCATTCTAGCTAACTTGCCACTATATAACTTACATTTCTGAATGAAAGTCAAGCTAATATGATCTGTATATACCTTCACTTTCTTCTGAAATATATATGTCTTAAATTTTAGTAATGAAAAATATAGTGCTCCAATTTCTAACATTGTTAGTGACGCATTTCTTTCAATACTGGTTAAGCCACGTGAAGCAGTACTTATTACATGAAATGTGCTGTCATGTTCTCCTTGCCCTAGTATTCCTGCATATCCCTGACAAGATGCATCCACATACAACTCATAATCTAATTCATCTCTTGGACGTTCCAGCAGTATTGCATTTGCAAACAACTTTCTTACATTTTCAAAACATTTTTGTAGCTCTGCTGTCCACTTCCATTTATTCGTTTTCTTTAGAAGTTGTCTTATAAGTTCTACTTCTATAGCATATCTTGGTAAAAATTTACATTCATAATTCCAAATTCCAAATAAACGTCGTACCTGTCAAATATTTTTAGGTGGTATTTTTAATATGGATTCTATTCTTTCTTCATCTGGTTGAATGCCCACTTCATTTATCACATATCCCAGGAATTAGATTTCAGGTACACACAATTTTGACTTTTTAATATTTACGGCCATGCCATGTTCATGTAATTTATTTAATACATAATTTACATTTTCTAAATGTTCCTTAAAGGTTTGGCTTATTATTAGAAAACCATCAGTGTATCTGATTAAGAAATCATCTGCTGTGTAACCAAAGATACTATGTATTGCTCTCAGGAATCCACTAGCACTATTCTTTAATCCTTATGGGTTTACACAATACATATATTGTAATCCAAAAGCTTGTAAGGCTGCATAATCACGTACTTTGGGATCTAGTTCGATTTGCTAAAATGAAGCTGTAAGATCTATAGAAGAAATATATTTGCCAGGTGATAACTTTGCAATTGTTTGTTCTATACTTTCATTTTGAAAGTGGTCTGGTAGCATGAATTTATTTAAATATCTTCCATCTATAGTGATTCTTAAACTATTATCTTTCTTTAGCATCCAACAAACACTATTTATATACTGTGAATTGCTAAGCTCAATGATGTTATTTTCCAGCATACTGGCTATTTATTTTTTTCTTCGTTTCTTAGGTTTACTGGTAGGTTATTATATTTTCTTCTGAATGTTGGTACATTTTCTACTGTGAATGTGTGAATATATGATGCACACCGTCCTGGAATTTCATTGAATACATGTTTATTGTTCTCTAATACTTTTTTTGTTATTATCTTTTCACGGTCAGTCAGTATTGTATTTGTCATCACTGTATCTGTGTGTATTTTCCAGGCATCTATCTCTGTTGCATAACTATTTTCTACCTGCTCTAACATATTTTCTTCTGCCATCGGTTTCTTTGTATAAGGGTTCCCTTTGGTAAGGTCAGTTTTCTGTTCTTCGAAGTTAAGGGTCAATAACCTTTCATTGTTTTCCCTGCTTGCTTGGGCATTTACTATTTGTATGAAGCATTCTTCTGCATATACTGCATTTTCTTGATCCATTCTTTGCTCTCTACATACTTTATCTTTTATAAAAGGCACATATATATTCTTTTCTTCTTTATTTAATATAAGTCTGTCCTTCTTAAAATCAACTATCACAGAGAACTCTATTAATACATCACACCCAATTATAACTTCACATATTAAGTTTGGAACTATTAAAAACATGACCTGCAATGTAATATCTGCTATTTGTATAGGTATCAATGCTTGAGATTTAATAGTTTGGGTCATTGTACCTATGGCTGCCTTACATTCAATATTACTAATTGGCACTGATATAAGTTTATCCCTTCATTTAACAGTTGTTCATAAAATTTCTTTGAGCAGATAGAGTTGATGATCCTGAATCTACTGCAACATTTACTTCCCTTCCTGCTATAATAATGGATATTTGTTTTCATAATTCCTATTGTTTGTATTTAGTCGGTTACAATCAAAGTGTGTAGATATTTTATTCTTGCCACTTAGAGCAGAAGGTACTGTATTACCAGAATCTACGTCAGGCAATACATAATTTAATTTTCCTGGTGAGTATTTTCAGTATTTATAGGATTGCTATTTTGTACCACAGTTACTATTATTTCATTATCATTAATATTTGTGTATGAGCCATGCCCATTAGCTCTTGTTCTCCCATTATAATTGCCATGTCCTCCACATATATATTTCTGGTTGTTGATTGGCTATTTATAAACTGTCTAAAAAATTACATTATTGTTGCTCCAAGAATTACTAGTAGTATTATTAAACTTTCTAATTCATTATTGCCTCAAGGTTACCTCATTGTTACCTCAGTGTTAGCAACTTTTAACCTATTATACTCACACCTCCTACATTATTAAATTACGTAATACATTCACATAACATTATTACACATGTATACAATAATATGAACATTAATACAATGACTGTTACCTGCATTTTATATATTATATTATACATATATTGCTTTAAGGCGGGCTGTTATTATATTTTATATTATATATTTTGACTGACATCATTTAAGTGTTAAAAATACTGCCTCAAATCGCAGACATGATGGTCAGATTTTGTGAAAATTTATGCGACTTGACGTGGAATGACTCATAACCGACATAGACATGCCAACGTTCCTACCTTAGCAATACCGGCAGTCATCTTGGAAAATCCCGCATCCATCTAGCTCCTCACACATATTTCTAGATTTCGCAGCGGCTATCTTGCACTGGCCTAGCATCCCCTTTTTCTTCCTGCTCGCTCTGAATGTCTTTCTGTCGTGTGCTATAAAATACAGTACGAAAGTGCTTGAAATCTCTGGTTATTACTGCGTGGCATTTGAATTCTCCCTTTCAGTGACAGTATGCTGATGCTTTGGGCTATTTTGGGGCACTATAGGTGAAACAAGTGTATAAAAATGCTTCCATGACATTTTATGTTACATTATACTATGCAAGGGTGTTGATTTTTAACACTTTCAAATCAGAAATTTTGCTTTATAAATTTAATATTCTACATTTTGCTTTATACATTTACCATTTTATGGCGTTTTTTTTAAGTAAAACATATACAGAAATTCAGTCAGTTCTAATCAACAGTTTGAAATAGCGTTAATGCTAAATAACATATTATTTATAAGTGGTTAATGGTTAAGGGTATAAAATGCACATAGAAAATGTTCAAGTTATAAATTAATTCATTTTAAAGGAAAACACATAAGAATATTAAAAACCGTCACAGGCTAAAGCATAACACAGAAAAAGGACAAGGTTATGCGAAACTAGAATAATATAAATAAAGTATGCATAGTTAACTTTAGACATGTAAGTTCATAAACCAGTAACACTGTTGAATTGGTTCACGAAGATTACCTCAACATTCCGTCCTCTCCTTTGTGTTCCTCTGTTAAAATTAAATTGTATTTACTGAAATGTCTTTCATCATCTATGCTGTAGATTGCACTCCAAATACTTTTCAGAACTGCTTCGGCAAACTATGGGTATTTGAGCTTAACAGCCAGCAGCAATTGCAGGCAGTCTACATCTTTATTTTTCCGCATAATTTCTACCACATGCGAATAAAAGTATTCATATCCCTCAGTACAACTATCCATTTTAACAATCCGAAAAGTATGGGATATTTAGTTTACTTGAACTAAATATTTTAAGTTTATTGAAAATGCTAAGTCAGCAATAGCAAAATTAACAAACTTAGCAACCTCCGGGAAAAATTGTCGCATTGCTTGCATGTGAGTCAGCGTTTTGTGAAACTTAGGCATATACTACATAACTATGTTCTTCATTGGAATTATAGTTCAGGGATATAAGGTTTATGAATTATAAAGAAATTATAATTAAAGGATATACATTAATTTTAAGGAACCTAAAATCATGTATCTGCTGACGCTCTGAAGAAACCAACCCTGATAGTGATAGATGTAGACAGAAGAATGGAGTTGTAACAAATATAGTGACGTGGTTAAATGAACAAATTCCTCAGATTTTACTACTGCCATGTATAAAAATAAGCATAAGGTAAAAACAAACTATGATAGTGGTTTCTTTCTCTAATCTCCAAAAATCAACGTAAGGAAAATTATAAATCCAGAGGTTATGCAAAAAGTAAGCTTAATGTATTGGACAAACAAAGCTTTTTATTTATTTCCTGATTACACTCTTCTGCACTGATACAATGGCATTTTTAAAACAGTATAAGACTGCAAGTTATGTTGTAGAGAAACGCAAAACACGTTCTGCAGGCTATTCTTCTTTTAAAATAGGAGTGCCGACTTCAACTCTAAATGGCATTTGTTCACCAAATTTCTGGCACATGGGCATTATATAAGTAAATTTAAACTTCAAAGAAATTTTTTAAATCGGAGGTAGTAGAACAGAAAGATGGGACGCCAAAGTCAGCGGTAATGAATATAAATACAGAAATGACAAAATTGATGAAGGCTTTAAGGATATTAGACTGAACAATCATTCTGGATTTAGTGTGTTATACTGGGATGTTCAAAGCTTGTATAATAAACTAGATTATACAAATCAACTCATAAGTGAACATGTTGACATTTTATACTTCACGGAGCATTGACTCAACTGTCAGTGAAATCTAGGTAATTAAAATTCCTGGTCTGAATTGGTGATAGTTTTTGTAGACAAACTAGAGGTACTGATGGCTGTCAGTAACGCCTTGGTCTGAGAGACAGCTAACGACACCGTCATTAGAAAGTCCGTCCAAACTCGAAGTGGTAACTACTCCACGACCACTATTAAGTGTTTTGTTTCTCCACGGACCCGGGTAAGAACCTAGGAGACTGGCTTTTAACAGTTTGTCGGTCTGGGCGTTTTGGGCTATCTCAATGAGCAAGCTACTATCTCTACACAGTATAGCATTCTTCATTGTACCACAGATTCGATCAAGCTCCCGTTGGATATAAAAGGGGCTCAGGTGCTTCATATTTTTGCTGTCACCTTTCAAATGCATCACAAAAAAGTGGAGTGAAATGTTTGAGCGCAGAGGAATCATTATGGAAAGGTCCCCCTTCCGGAACCGTCGGCGTCAGCCTGCCATCCGGGGGATGTAAAAGAAAACACCTAAATCTCCAGGTCCGATCTCAAAGAATACTGCAGAGGAGCTACCCTCCGACTGTCTGTCATTGCTTACCGATATACGACATTTTCACCACAGGCAGGCCCGACTTTATGCCCCTACCACTGGAATAACCGCCAGTGCCCCCCCCCACTTTAGGACCACGCTGCCTCAAAGGAGTCAGCGCAGATTCAGGGGATTTGTGGCTGATTACAACGGTCCCCAGACAGCGGTAAGACGTTGAGTCCTCCCAATCAACACAGGCACGCGCAGCCGCCGTACTGCGCGAGGGGACCCGGTCCCTCAGGAGCTACTTGGGTGTACATAACAATGGAACGGCTTCGCACCTAGTATCGTATGAAAGGGGTAGTAAGTTGGTTGCACTCGACCTTCATGCTGGAGACCTCCGGAGAGCACACAATTTAGAAACTGCACTGAAACCGTGGTACAGCAACCACGGAGGGAGAAAATATCCCTGATGGCGAGACAGGTGTTATTAAAGCTAAGTAGCCTAAACCTAATGTAAGAAATAATTGTAGAAGAGGAAGAGTCAAATAAGAATAAGTTGGCTAGTCCAAAAGGGGATGACAATGGGGAGGACTGGCTCGGGCACCATGGGTACGCCAAAGCCGTACTCACATAAAGTGAGCCCCTGGGGAGTTTCTTTGTACGGGGAGGATTAACGTTTAAGAAAACCAGCTATGTATCTATTATAACTCATGAGCAGGTATTTAAAATTTGTGGTATGTTTATTGAGGATTTTAATATTAACTACATTTGCCTTTACAGGATCTCAAATAATAATAATAATAATAATAATAATAATAATAATAATAATAATAATAATAATAATAATCATTGCTGATGTATTTTTACCAAATCTATACCATTTATTCAGTAACTTCATAAAGCTAAATAACAAGATTGTTTTGGCAGCCGATTTTAATGGGGATTATCTTGTTGTGAACACCGAAATTAGAGATTGGTTACATATTTTTATACCAACTATTAATGCCCCAACTCGGTCTAGCTTAAAAAGTAGTATAGGCACATGCATAGATAATTTAATAACTAATGTGGAATTCGAAAAGAGCTCAGCTAAAGTAGTTTCAACGTTATTATCAGATCATGGTACTATACATTTTACTACCTCACGCCATAATATTAAATATACAAATGATAGTATTTTAATCAAATTTCTACGTTCTATTACTCAATTACGTATATTTTGTTTGTTTACTACGCCAGATTAACTGCATTGGTCTATACAACACTGTTAATGTGAATGATAGAGCAGAAAGTTTTGTATCTGTATTACTGGATGCTATCCATTCCACATTTCCATTACAATTTATTAAGTGTAAACTACTAAAGGAGGTTGCAAATTATAGATAGTACACTGAAGATCTCCATCAAGGAAAATGTCTTTTGTAACATCATGGCGTAGGTGAATACAAAAGTAAATATATTGAACTTAAGAAATTGTATAGACACAGTGTTATATCAGGTAAAATAAATTACTACTCTAAGTTTATTTACCGTTCTAATAATGAAGAGCAGTCTATACGGTGTGTGTAAAATATTTTCTTATTGCCTGTAAATGCATAAAGAATACCTAATCCGGAGTCCAAAATAGCTTCAAAGAGTCTGAAATAGCTCTACCAGAACCCTCAAAATGTCGGTATAACTGTCCGAAATGTCTAAAATAGCATAAAAATACCTGACACAGCACCCAGAATACCTTCAAAGTGCCTGAAATACACCTATCGGAACCCACCAAAATAGCTATGCCAGTCTCCCAAATATCCATAAAGGTGCCCAAAATAATATCAAAGTACCCCGAATGCCCCGAAATGCTTAAAATAAAGGTTCCAGCACCTAGAAAGTCCCTAAAAGTGTCCAAAAATCGTATAAAAGTATTTAGAGCCTTTTCCAATGCAAACAATATCTGTTCCACAGGTGAAAATATCTTCAAAATGCCCCAACACAGCCTAAAACTGCCCCAAAATTCCTACTGCAGCGCCTAAAAGCCCGTAAAGCGGTCCAAAAGCAGTCCACAGCAGTAGTCCTGTGCCAGTGCTCCGAAATGTCCATAAAAGTGTCCCAAAATGCTTGTAAAGTGCCTTAAATGCCCGTAACAATGCTGAAAATACCTGTTCCACAGTACAAAATGCCTTCAAAATGCCCCCAAAAATACCTCTGACAGTGCCTGGAATTTCCCTAAAAGTCCAAAATAACCGTGGCAGTGCTCAGGAATCTCATAACAGCCCTTGAAAGGACTGAAAGAAATGCTCAAAATCACTGTAAAACATAATAACTACTCTAGCACAGCAAATATGGATGTAAATACGCCAGTAGGCCCACAAAATTGCATACATTACTGTAAAACGCCATAAAATCAGTGCGAAAACAAGAGAAATGTCTCTAGCTCAGGGCTATAAGAGCTAAGGCTTGTTGGATACATCCGGCATTAAGAGCTCAAAAGTTATAGATCATACATGAGATACATTGTAAAACATTCCCACAACGAGCGTGCATACGCACATATATTGCTATCCATCTCCAATGAACGTTAAAATGTTCCTAGAACCACCCTGGAACACCTTCAATCTGTGCCTCCCCTAGCACCTCTCCTCGTATTCACTATCTCTCCATAAACGCGCAATTACCAGTGCTCGCTTTCCCCTTAATAGCATACTGAGGAGATTTTTTAAAAAATCTTCTTGTCGCATCTTAGAAGACGTTGAACTTAAGTACCAAGTTTGGTGTTTAGGTTGATTTCTCTTTGTTGAGTTATGCTGTTCACATACACACACACACACACACACACACACACACACACACACATATACGAGGCGTGTTGTTAAAGCAAGTATTGTTTTAATGTTTTGCCGCCTCAGTGCTGCAGTCGGGACGTTTAGCATGCACGATCACTTCCTCCATTCATTAGGAAGCCAGATGCATCTGTGAGCGATCGTTTTTTTTTGTGAATCTGTTATTAGAGCGCTTCAAGGTTTTCAAAACAATCACAAACCCGCCGACTGTGAAGTCAAGATCAGTGATTCGTTTCTTGAATGCGGGAATTATTACGCTAGCAATCATTCATAGTCAACTGTGTGAGATTTACGGGGAAACAACAATGAGTGACAGAGTGGTGAGGAGGTCGGTTAGACAGTTTAATGAAGGTCGTAAAAATGTGCATGATGAGCCTTGGATCGGCCGACAGTCTGTGATCACCGGTGATTTGGAGCAATCTGTGGAAGAAAGCATTCGCGAGGACAGACGTGTCATCATATCTGTGTTGACTTCGCATTTTCCACAAGTTTAAGATCAGTCCTCTACAACATTGTGACATAACTCTTACGATTTCGGAAATTGTGTTCGAGATGGTTGCCGAAATATCTTACTGATGGGCACAAAACAACTGATCTGCCGCTGCACTGACTTTTCTCACGCGATATGCTGAGGAAGGCGATGATATGCAAACGCACGTCGTTTCATTATATTGTTCTCTTATATATAATGTTGAACAACATCAATACCGAGATTGTAAACACGAGCTCGACGATTTCGCTCATGTTGTTAATTGCACCTGGGGCGCAACTGCTGATGTTTGCAAACATACTGAACCCCTTCACGTAGCATCCAAATTTAATCCTTCCTGCCTGTAATATCAGCCTCGACGTGTGTGTATAAATAATCCCTAAAAACTCTACAGCCACCTTTCTATAAAATATCATAAATAATATACATGTTCCCGCTGTGCATCAAATAGGAGCTATTTATTATGATCTCTGTGAATGAGTGCACGATCTATTATGGGGATGCTATCATTGCACTGAAAGCGCCAGCTTCCAAAAAGTTTCTTTTATAAAAGTTATTTTGCATCCTTTATTTTTTTCAGTGTGTCCAGGAGGTGTGGCTTTCTGTTAATATGTTACCAACATAATGATTAATTCTAATAATTTTCGTTCATCCAGTATCTGCTGTAATAATTTTAAACAGCAAATAGGCAGTTTCTTTCATTCAGCTATTTGCAATTAGTGTGTAAGTTTTGGTAACTGTAAGCATACTCAAGCCTTATGTTCTGGAACTATATTTAATCCAGCCTGCCTACTGTGGCAGGCTCGGCGTGCGTGTGTTCTATATCAATTCAAAAATTGTTATAATCACTTGCCTATACAACTAGCACACCATGCAAGTGCCTTCACTGCTCATTATTTGCGACTATTTGCTGTCTTCATTGTGGCTATCTGCACCACAAAATATAACAATCTTGCCATGCCCTAAATGTGGTACATTTCAAATGGTTGGTATTTAATTCTGTGTACCCAAATTAAATTTGCCACAAATGGTTTTTGCATTACTTTTAACGCTCTTTCATATGTAATTACGTAATTATATTACTTATGTTTTTACTTCTCTATTGCTTACCTACAGCAAGTAGGGCAAATATTGCTTTCCACGCAAATACTCGATATCGAGATTTCACAGGAAATACAGGTTTTGAGGTCCTCTGAATACTAAAATCATTTTTAGAAACGTCAATGTGTGTGTCTGTGAATAGCATAACTAAAGAACGAAAAATCAGTTAAATATCAAACTTGTTATTTAAGTTCAGTTGCTTCTAAGAAAGCAACATGAATATCTCCAGAAAAATCCCATCCCCAAAACTACCCTTTACGTGGAACATGTTTCCAAAGCTTTGATTTCCTCAAAAATGGCTTTACTGGTTTTTGTTAAGGTACCATAGGTTTAAGACATATTCAAGACAAATGAAATGTATATATTGAATTTTTTGGAATAACCTCTGAATTTCTCTTCATTTTGAATGACATTTGCGTAAGTGATAAACTGTAAGAAGTAGACAAAAGCTTACCTACTACAAAAAAGGGTAGATGTTGTTAAAGCACACAATGTGTGCCAAATGCGATTTTTCTGTGGAGTTAACCACATCCGAGATATTCCTTGTTATTGGTTTTGTAAATTCAAATACTTGTACTTTGCTTAAATCTTTTTTTTCTCTCCTGGGCAGACAAAGAGGACGGAATTTCAAAGCCATAACATAGCTACCAGGTCTTAACTTGATTATCGCTTAAGCCAACTGTGCATGATTTGACTATTGCTTAAGCGTATATTTTTCTCCTATTCCTATCGTGCCTATAAGAAAATATGTAATAAAACCATTTCTAGAAATGTTTATCTCAATTATTCATTCATTCATTATCTGTTTACCCTCCTCTTATGTAGAACTTACACCCCCAGGACTTACAAGCGAGTGCCTGGGGTCAGAGGCCCGTCGAGGAGCAGACACTCATGGATCAGACAGAGCATCCAGGATGGGTGATCAGCCCGATGCCTGGTATGGAATGAAGGAAGTAGATGAAAGGAAACGTGATGATGGAGCAGTTGGTGGAATGAATGGCGGGGGAAACCGGAGAACCCGGAGAAAACCCGTCCAGACGCCGCTTCGTCCACCACAAATCCCACATGCAGGTCCCTGGGATTGAACCCGGGCCGCCTCGGTGGGAGGCGAGCGATCTAACCACTCGGCCACGGCGCCGCCATTATCTCAATTAACATGAAGTAAATAGAAGAACTAGCTTTTGAGAACAGTTTATTGAAGGATGGGTAGAGCAAGTTAGTAGGAAAAGAAGGGCGACTTAGGAGCACAAAGAAATGCCGCCGACTCCTCCCCCTTGCTTTGTGTGCTGACCCTTAAATGCCGCCGACTGCGCCCCCTCATTTGTGGCCTCCTATCATGTCGCCTGGCTCTGTGCCGGTGGTCACGCCCCCTCCTTTGTGCTCTACTAGCATGCCGCCCGGCACTGTGCCGGTGGCCACACCCACTCCTTTGTGCTCTACTAGTATGTCGCCAGGTTCTGTGCCGCTGGGCACACCCCTCCCCCCCCTTTGTGGTCTAACCCCGTACGCTGTCTACGCCCCCCGCCTTTGAGTGTGCTGGTCTGAATGGCTCCCTGTAGAGTAGTGGAGGTACGCTGGCCACACCCTCTCTTTGTGGCCTCCCCTCTCCTTTGTGGTCTAACACCGTACGCTCGCCACGCCTCCCTCTTTACGGTCTGTTCTGATTGGATTCCTGTAGAGGGGTGGAGGTAATAGGGTATTGTGCTAGTCGCTAATGGAGGTGGATCTTTGTGCGCTACTGATGCCGATAGCCGGGGATCGTCGAACAATGTGTTATTGTTTTCTTCGCGTATCGCCGCCCACGCAAATCGATGTATGTGATAAAAGAATCAATGGTTTATACTGCTAACGTCCTGCTATCGCGCCTCTGAAGGGCTGGACGCAAACCCTCGATCGAAGTATTCCCACCGCATGTAATTAAGCGATGCTCCTCGATCGATGAATACGATTAAGTATTTTTCATTGATTAATGTAATTAAGTGTGTATGAATTGACTGGCGCACCTGGTTGCCATAGTATATGTGTATGTGTGTGTGTGGGGGGTGTTATGGTGGTTATTACACGTGTATAATTATTACGACTAATAACATTTGTTTAATTCTACTTTTGATGGAAAGTATATTACGGTTTATAAGATTATTACAACACTTAGATAATTCCATGGCTGAAAGGACAGATTTCTCGTAACGAGGCGTTAACGAGAGATAATTTCGCTGAAAACCCGCGTGCGACCCTTCCTCCATGCAGTGTCCCACTCGAGTGAAGGGTCCCTCAGAGCGGCGAGCAAGCTAGCATACACCCCCTCTCCCTCGCCCCCTCTCGATTCAGATCGCAACCTGCAACGCGCGCGCTCCCTACCCGACAGGGCGGAGAGCTCGCTCTCTCGCTTATCGATGAAGATGTCCCGAGTAGACATTTTAAAAGTTTAACGAATGCATGACGGCGGTCATGTTGACTCCAGGGAAAGCTACCATAAATCATTTGAAATGCCCGATAATGAACTTCACGCTTCAAGAGATTTTTTCCAAGGTTTGTTTACACATAGGGATGGCTCTGAAAAATAAATACGGTTAACATTATAGCTTAATATTACATATGTTATTAATAAATAAATAATGGCGGTTAACATTATAGTTAAATAATACATACGTTTTTTAAAAAAATAAATAATGGACTCGCCTATCGATGAATACAATTAAGTATTTTTGATTGATTAATGTAAATAAGTGTATATGAATTGACTTGCGCATTTGGTTGCCATCGTATGTGTGTGTGTTAAGGTGATTATTACACGTGCATAACTATTACACCTAATAACATTTCTTTAATTCTGCTTTTGAGGGAAAATCTTTTGGGTTTATACGAATATTACATCGCTTAGGGGAACGCATGACTGAAAAGACAGAGTTAGCTTAAAGACCTAACATGAAAGGTTATCGCGTGATTCTTTCACCAAAAACCCGAGCGCGCGGTCCATGTCCTGTAGGCACTGACTCGGTAATGATCTCTTGCACTTGCATGCGTGGCTTGACCACCTCATCCCTTCCCCAAACATCCCTTCCCTCTCCGTGCATGTCACTGCCTTCCGCGTTCTTCTTTTACGCTCTCTCTAGCGGAGAGCGATGAAAGTTCAAATTAAATATTACATGTTATTAATAAATAAAAAATTGAACAAAATAAATAATGAAATATGGAGACTATCCTAAACAAGACACTTTCCTTGTTACTCTTTACCAAACGGCTGAAAAGAACCACAAATATATCAAGACAGACGATAAAGCCCTCCACGCACATAGGCATGGACTTTAAAACAGTCATTTTCGATAAAGTACCCTAACCACTCACACATGCAAGCTTTAAATCAGACACTGCCGATATAGTACCCCGCCCGCTTCCTCCTCACACTCTTAGGCATGGACTTTAAAACAGTCATTGCCAGTAAAAAAACGCATCCACCACGCAATCTCTCTCCTCTGCAGGTAGGGACCTTAAAGCAGGTGTTTCTATACAGTACCGCACTACCAGCGCAAGCGTACGCGTAGGCATGGACTTTAAAATAGGTATTTTCGATAAAATATAGCATTGCCAGCGCAAGCACACGCATAGACATGGACTTTAAAAAAGACACTCTCGGTAAAAATACGCAACCATCAAACGCACTCTCTCTCTCTGTCTCTCTCTCTCCTTTGCAGGCATGGAATTTAAAACAGACACTGTGGATAAGGCACTCCACGCGCATAGACATGGACTTTAAAAGAGACATTATCGAAAAATTGCCCTACCCACTCACGCATGGAAGCGCCTAGGTAGGGTCTTTAAAACGGTCATTGTCGATATAGTTTCCGCCGCTCACTCAAGCACACGCGTAGGCATGGACTTTAAAACAGTATTTTCGATAAAGTATAGCACTGCAAACGCATTCACTCTCATAGGCATGGACCTTAAAACACTTACTGTCGGTAAAAATACGCATCCATCACACACTCTCTCTCTATGTCAATCTCTCCCTTTCTCTCTATCCTTTGCAAGCATGGACTTTAAAACAGACATTATCGATAAAGCACTCCACGTGCATAGGCATAGACTTTAAAATGGACGTAGTCGATAAAGTACCACAGCCCGCTCACTCAAGCACACCCGTAGGCATGGACTTTGAAACAGGTATTTTCGATAAAGTATAGCACTGCCAAAGCAATCACTCGCATAGACATCTACTTTAAAACAGACATTGTCGGTAAAAATACAAATCCATTACACACTCTCTCTGTCTCTCTCTTTCTTTCTCTCTCTTTTTCTCTCTCTCCTTTGCAGGCCTGGATTTAAAACAGACATTATCGATGAAGCACTCCACGTACATAGGCATGGGCTTTAAAACAGGCATTGTCGGTAAAGTACCGCACTGCCAGCGCAAGCACCTTCGTAGACATGGACTTTAAAACAGTCATTGCTGATAAAAAATCCTTCACGCAAACACTGTCTCTCTCTCTCTCTCACATAGACTCTCTCTCTCTACATTACGCCAACGATTTATATAGCGGTTTACACACACTTGCAAATATACGTTGTACAAACTCGAAGAGGGTAAACCCAACCCTACCTGCCTTAATGCCCTGGATTCCTCAGAATGTAGCGTCTAATGAGGGTGAATGGATTTTCCCCAAGACACCGGAAAGTACATCGAGAGAAACAAGGAAAATTTATTTTCATTACTAACGCAAAAATTATATTATCGTCAAAAAGCTTATTTGTTTATTCCATTTAAACAGACTAGTGTTTCAGCCACCATATCTAAAATTATTTGATCCCCATCATTCGAATGTATACATTTCATTATTCTCTGAGAGATAACGTGTCTATTCACATACGAGAGGTCGCGGGTTTAAATCCCGATTAGGTGATTTACTGTGCAAAGCAGGCCCTCCCATTAACGAGCTTTATAAGTGTTGGTGTAATATTTTCCTACGGCGTATGATGTATAGGTCCTGTACGTAAACATTCGTTACATGTACAATTATTATTCCCGTAACAAAAACGAAAATGATTCCTGTAATAGACTCTTGATTGCTTAGATATGCAGCGTCTAAAGTTGTATTGAATACCAGAGGGAAATAGAATTCTGAATTCAAATTAATAAATACACGGACTTTCAAAGCATGCATTAATCTCTTAGTAAACATATGACGAGAACTTTTTTAAACAGCCCTCCCTTCGAAAGATATTTTGAATATTCCAGCAGAGAGATCGAACCATTACGAAGACTTCAGATTATAAATTTCATATTGGTTTAAAAGCTTTTTCTTCACCGGGGATCTTCGAAAAATTCGACGAGTTATTCAGTTGCACATCCCTTGCAAAAAAATGTTGTATACCCTTTGAAGAGAGTATACCTAGATGGGGGTCTCGGGAAATTCCTGAGGCGACCGGCTACTGTCATATAGCCCATTTAAGACAATGTCAAACCCTTCTTCATTAAGGAATGTATTCTGCTTTAAAATGATTTCTCTTCCCCTGAAAAACCCGTACTTATCGGAAAATCCCGCTCATACAGAGGACTGTGTAAATATCATAACTTAATTGTTTGTATGATATCGACAATTAAACTAATTTTTATGGAATGCTAAACAAACAAATATGATTTGGAGAGGGTGATATGAAGAGTATGGCATTTTAGAATTAAAATGGGAGAAAGAATTCAAATAAAGCGATCGCATGTATCTGATAATTTTTCTTAATGGGTCTTTGAAGCTAGCCAGCTTTGCGGTCTACTTTATAGATGAATGAAATATTTGGTGAAGGACAGTATTATTTAACATGGGTAAAAGATGTTTAAAGGCTGTTTAGATAAAAATTACTTCTTGGCAATGTGTGAGGTTTGAATTGGGAGGTCGCCGGTTCGATTCCAGGTGACCGCCCTGCCCGACTTTAGAACCTGCATGAAGGTCTACGAATACATAGAACGTCCAGTAACGATTTTTATAAGCGAGGGTGTAACCTTACAAGGAAAATTATATCAACAGAAACAGTACCTTGTTTTTCGTTATTTTCAC
This sequence comes from Deroplatys truncata, assembly GCA_030765065.1. Lineage (NCBI taxonomy): Eukaryota > Metazoa > Arthropoda > Insecta > Mantodea > Mantidae > Deroplatys > Deroplatys truncata. Next base: position 424,398,702 of record CM060990.1, read on the forward strand.
TCTAAAATTATTATTAAATAATACGTGTCAGACGGACACTTCAAATATAATACTAGCGCGAATATTTTGTTGTTGATAATAAACATTGAATTTTAGTGATAGTATAAAAATAATATATATATTTTTTTATTTCCTAGCGTCATATACAGAATCATTTCCCTTACAGAGAGGTGGCGTGATTGATGGATTTCCCAGCGTCATGTTTAAACGTGTTTTATGAAATACCCCCTGTAACAGACTAGCACCCTCCATCACGACGCTTTCTGCTCGATGGGTAGGAGTAGCCAATCAAAATCGTTGTATTATATACCATCACACTTCTCACCCCTTCAGATTTAATAGGGGAAATGATATAAAAGAAGCGGCTTCTCCGGCGACTTTCACTCTGTATTGTGAGAACACAGCGATCCAAGCACTCTTCACCCTTTACTTCACGTCGTGAAATTTCATCGAACATCATGTCTGGTAGATTGTAACACCAATTCATTTTCTTTAAAAAAGTTAACCTATTACTCAGTACATTTAACTTATAATTGCGTTCTTGTGTTCAATGTCGTACATTTATATGTAAATAGCTGAGCATTCTAAAAGTTAATACCTAGACGTGTGAATTTTCTGAAATGCAAGCAGTTTAGTTAAGTATTCATCTTGTTAGGCAATTATTATTCCAGATGTTTAATTACAGGACTCACAGAGTGAATTATATTGCTTTTAGAGAATATACAATTATTTGAATACCTTATTAACGTTTTTGCTTTAGAATATTACAAAAAAAGTCTGTTGCACGAATCATTCTCTCTAACAGTGTAAATGTGTACATTATATTAAAACATTAAATCGAGAAATACAAACTTCATTAGTGAATCAGAACCTCAATTATATTTACACATATTATCATTTATTATTATTATTATTATTATTATTATTATTATTATTATTATTATTATTATTATTATTATTATATTATACAGAAAAATTAATAATTTAGTACCTTTCAAATAAATTAAATTCTGTTATGTAATACATTCCTAATAAAGGATGTGTTTTTTCTGTTCCTAATGCAGAAAGTTTGGCATCTCAACTTAACACATTGGCTGGGGGCAGCATTTTACCGTCCGTTCAAAGACTACAAGATCTTCAGCCAGAGAAGCCTTATAATATAAAAACCATGAGAAAAATTCATACGAGATACGGTGCTAGAGTGGTTGCAGTTTTAGGTGATAAGCAGGTTTTTCTCCCGAAAAAATATTCAACCCTACCAAGCCAATAGTTGGAGGAAATGCCAGGGAAGTTCCAAATGGTATATCATTGATTAGTACCAGCCGGCAAGTTTAAGACATGTAAATTGTCTTTTCTTCCTGTTAAGGCTTGTAGAAATAATTCAGCTATTCTTTCAATGTTTCATTTAGATTTACATTCGTTGAGTTTATATATTCACACTTCATTAGGATACCATTTGCCTAAAGTATGCATCACTGTGTAAATAACGCCTAGGTTGTAGTCTGGGTGAGGTCATGCAGAAAGAAGTTTAATAGTCTATTCAATGATTCTTTACCTCAAAGCATATACCTACAACAAGTTGCAAATAATTTGCAGTAGGATAACATTTGTCTAAAGTATGCATCACTGTATTAAAACAAATATGTGTAAATAACGTTTAGATTGTAGTCTGAGTGAGTTCGTGCAGAAAGAGGTTTAATTCCCCTTTCTATGATTCTTCACCTCAAAGCATATACCTACAACAAGCTGCAAATAATGTGAATGTTTGTTACAGGAATGCACAGATGAATGTAAATGAACAGGAAGGACGAGATAGTTTAAAACAACATAAACAGAAGTGTGATAGGAACATTCTCAACAACTCCCAGTGATCTTATCCAATGAAGAATTGCAGCAACGTGTAGTGTGGAACCTGCAAGGAAAAACATTCGCGTGTGTAGAATATAGCAATAATATATAAATTATATACTCATTGTTACTGCTATACTTGCCAATACCATTCATTTCATAAATAATTTCATAATTGTTTAAAGGAGTATGCAATGTCTTAAAGCATTAATGCTACATAAAATCTAAACAAATAAAATTATTGAACTATTATGAAAGAGACTAGAATAAATGGGAAGCTAGAAGCTAGAACCATCTTAATATTAGACTGTGTGATATGAGATGTATAATAAAATTAATAAAAAATTAGGACTGTTTAATATAAACAGCATTTATTTTTATAAACATTATCCTATTACATTCCTTCACAAAAAAACCATACATATTTCCTAAAGACAAAGGTGATAGTCGAGATCTTCTAAACACTGTTATATAATCATATACATCAAAAAAGAGACCTGCATTATCCGTAAAAAATTAAACATCTCAACAATGTCTGGATGATGTATTTTATAAGTACAAGTTCTTGATATTTCAAAATTCCTGTTAACCATGCCCGAATTTGATTAACACAATTTCTCGACCCTGTCATGCTATAACTTTACAAGCTTTCAGCTTATAATTTCCTCAATCTCTTGTGTGTGACTATTATTACCAGCGTCCCTCGATGCAATTAGTAACCTCAACATATTTACTAGTCTATTCGGATTTTCAAGGGTAGATATCACTGAATCATCATCATACGAAGACTTCATATTCTCGCGACTTCCGCTGCATCCAGATTCCTCACCAGCAGTAGACTCGAGTGAAGGACAGAGGCCCGATCCGGTTTAACACCCCCTCTATACATCTTCGGATCTTCGAGTGCAGGAGAGAGTCGATTCAGTATAACATAAATCTTAACAAAGAACGATTCTTAAATATCCGGCCGCATATACTGCATTTAATTTCGCGTTTTCCTCCACGTGTAATGTATGAAAAATTGAGTTTCTCATACGTTGGTTTCACAGATTTTCTCCGGCAATAGCTCATGCTAAAACTTTAAAAGAAATTAAATGAATACGTGAATGCTAACGCTCGAGGAATTCAAAGCGAATGAATGAATCCATAACACGCAACTATGTATATATCTCGGATGAGGATTAGCAGCGGGAAAGAATACTCTCTTGAAACATTAGTCATCTAGACAGCAATTGTTCACGAAGCCGGTAGACGTCAGGTTGGATGGAACAGACTCCAAGTTCAAATCTTTAAAGGGTAGGGGCCCCAACTTTTGCCTGTCTTTTCTCCTGAACCGTCATAACAGCGTAACATTACGTTACAACGCCACATAACCAGAATATGGCGAGTGCGAGCAGGGGAAAAGGATGCTCTCTGGAAACACTCGCGGAAAAGGATGCTCTCTGGAAACACTCGTCATCCGCACAACGGATTGTCCCTAACATTTCCACATCTCGAAGCGTTTAACATCGTGCCGCGTCTCTGTCATCTACATTTTGACGAAGTTTTACCTCCTGAATTAAAGTTTGGTGGTCTGTATAGATCTGTACAGGTTACATTGCGCTGTGTGTCCCTAACGTTTCCAGCTCCTGAATCGTTCCAGCTAGTCGCGTGTCTCTACCATCTTCATGTCGACGATCTGTTACTCTGAATTAAGGTTTGGTGATTGGTTTAGATCTGTACAGCTTGCACTTCGCTGGGTGTCCCTAACATTTCCAGCTGCTGGATCGTTCCAGCTCGTCGCGCGTCCTTACCATCTACATTTCGACGAACTGTTAGCTTCTGAAGTAAAGTTTGGCGGTCTGTTTAGATCTGTACAGGTTGCATTGCACTGGGTGTCCCTAACGTTTCCAGATCTCGGAACGATCCAGCTAGTTCCACGTCTCTGCCATCTTCAGGTCAACGATCTTTTACCTTCTAAAGTAAAGTTTGGTGGTTGGTTGAGATCTGTACAGGTTGCATTGCACTGAGTGTCCCTAACGTTTCCAGTTCCTGAATCGTTCCAACTAGTCGCGTGTTTCTACCATCTTCATGTCAGCGATCTGTTACTCTGAATTAAAGTTTGGTGGTCTGTATGGATCTGTGCACCTGCATTGCGCCGGGTATCCCAAAAGTTTCCAGATCTCGGATCGTTCCAGCTAGTTGCGGGGCTCTACCATCTGCATTTGACGAACTGTTACCTTATGAAGTAAAGTTTGGCGGTCTGTTTAGATCTGTACAGGTTGCATTGCACTGGGTGTCCCTAACGTTTCCAGATCTCGGAACGATCCAGCTAGTTCCACGTCTCTGCCATCTTCAGGTCAACGATCTTTTACCTTCTAAAGTAAAGTTTGGTGGTTGGTTTAGATCTGTACAGTTTGCATTGCGCTGGATGTCCCTAACACCCCCAGCTCCTAGATCGTTCCAGGTAGTCGCTCGTCTCTACCATCTTCATATTAACGATCTGTTACTCTGAATTAAAGTTTGGTGGTCTGTATAGATCTGTACACTTGCATTACGCCGGGTATAACAAACGTTTCCAGATCTCGAATCGTTCCAGCTAGCTGCGCGTCTCTACAATCTACATTTCGACGAATTGTTACCTTCTGAAGTAAAGTTTGGCGGTTTGTTTAGATGTGTAACGATTGCATTCCTCTGGGTGGCCCTAACGTTTCCAGATCTCGGAACGTTCCAGCTAGTTGCGCGTCTCTACCATCTACATTTAGACGAACTGTTACCTTCTGAAGTAAAGTTTGGTGGTTGGTTTAGATCTGTACAGCTTGCATTGTGCTGGGTGTCTCTAACATTTCCAGTTCCTGGATCGTTCCAGATCGTCGCGCGCCTTTACCATCTAAATTTCTACGAACTGTTATCTTCTGAATTAAAGTTTGGTGGTTGGATTAGATCTGTACAGCTTGCACTTCGCTGTGTGTCCCTAACGTTTCCAGCTCCTGAATCGTTCCAACTATTCGCGTGTCTCTACCATTTTCATGTCAACGATCTGTTATTCTGAATTAAAGTTTGGTGGTCTGTAAAGATCTGTACACTTGCATCGCGCAGTGTCTCTAACGTTTCCAGATATCAGATCGTTCCAGCTCATGCTAGCTCTGTCACCTGTATGTTGATGATCAGGAGCCTTCCGAATGTTGTTACATGCAGTCATCAGGCTGTTAAATAGCGTGATCAGGCTGTTACATAGCGTGATGAGGCTGTTACATAGAGTGATCAGGTTGTTACATAGCGTGATGAGGCTGTTACATAGCGTGATGAGGTTGTTACATAGCGTGATGAGGTTGTTACATAGCGTGATGAGGCTGTTACATAACGTGAACAGGTTGCTACATAGCGTGATCAGTCTGTTACATAGCGTGATCAGGTTGTTACATAGTGTGATTAGGTTGTTACATAGCGTGATGAGGCTGTTACATAGCACGATCTGGTTGTTACATAGCGTGATGAGGCTGTTACATAGAGTGATCAGGTTGTTACATAGCGTGATGAGGCTGTTACATAGCGTGATCAGGTTGTTACATAGCGTGATGAGGTTGTTACATAGCGTGATCAGGTTGTTACATAGCGTGATCAGTCTGTTACAGAGCGTGATCGGGCTGTTACATAGCGTGATCAGGTTGTTACATAGCGTGATGAGGCTGTTACATAGCGTGATCGGGTTGTTACATAGCGTGATCAGTCTGTTACATAGCGTGATCAGGCTGTTACATAGCGTGATGAGGCTGTTACATAGCGCGATCAGGTTGTTACATAGCGTGATGAACCTGTAACATAGTGTGATCAGGTTGTTATATAGCGTGATCAGTCTGTTACATAGCGTGATCAGATTGTTACATAACGTGATGATGCTGTTACATAGCGTGATCAGGCTGTTGCATAGCGTGATCAGGTTGTTACATAGCGTAATGAGGCTGTTGCATAGCGTGATTAGGTTGTTACATAGCGTGATGAGGCTGTTACATAGCGTGATCAGGGATTTACATAGCGTGGTCAGTCTGTTACATAGCGTGATCAGGTTGTTACATAGAGTGATCAGGGTGATACATAGCGTGATCAGGCTGTTACATGGCGTGATCTGGCTGCTACATAGCGTGATCAGGTTGTTACACAAAGTGATGAGTTTGTTACATAACGTGATCAGGCTGTTACATATCGTGATCAGTCTGTTACATAGCGTGATTACGTGACAGTCAAAGGGTAGGGGGCAGGGCCCCTACCTTTCACGGATTCCCTGGTACAAGTTGACGCAATCTAGGGCTTTTCTCGAGGACTACAGAGTTACACATCTCCTGAGAGGTCCAGAATTCGGGACCACACTCATTCCATGGATGAATGTTACAGAGACCATAAGTTCTGCTTATGCCAAGACTCCCTCTCCGGTACTTACAACCCTGAAACAACCAAGAAGATGAAAAACGTAAAATGAGAATGGAGGTGAAACGATGAGGGGAAAAAATTCAGAGGTGGAACGAACCTTCACAGCATTTACCTAGCGAGCGGAAAACCTTGAAGAAAAAACCTCTGGGGGGTCAGGGGAGTGTGGGGTGCTGGGATTGAACCTTCGATCTGAATGCAAATCACAGACGTTACCACCTGAGCCATTCCACACGATTAGTTAGTGTGTTACACGCAAATGACCTTAGTTGTGTGTCGTCCTCCGTGTTGTAGTGGTTACCATGCCAGCCTCTAGTTCCCGAGGTCGCGGGTTCAAGCCCCCCGAGAGGCGGTGGATTTTTTCGGGCGTAAAAATTCTTAGCATGGCTTCCTTCGGAAAGGAAGTAAAGCCGGTGGTCCCATGTCGTGGATTTACGGCACGTAAAAGAACCTCAAGCTTGATAGAGGCCTCTGAGCAAAATTGCCAGTCTTTCAGGCCTGATATAGATTTATCAAGCAAAACCATGAACAAATTAGTTGATTGTCGGATACATGATTCTGAAGTCGCGAACTCCTTATTGTAAGCATATATAAGAAGCATTATCTGTTAAATGTTGCATGTCATGCGTTCCTTTAAGAGAATCCTCGATAAAATTATCTTAACTTTAAGAGCGCCCTAAATTGCCTGCAAATTTTTTTTTCCGAAATGTACGTTTGCAACCTCTATTGAATCTAAACAAGCGAATAGGATACATAGCGTGTCTTAAAGAGAAAGTTCCTGTCTAAGACAGTGTTTAGATGTGATGTGTTCTTGTTATGGTTGTAAATAAATATCTACATTAAAGCCTGTCATTCCAGTCTGATTATGGGTTCTGATAAGCACATGCCCGTAGGTCTTCTGCATGTTCGAGTATTTAGAGAGTCGGTCAGAGTTGTTTATGTGGATTGCATGTATTTATAGGTATTCGTATAGCTTCGCGTGCTTAGAGTGAGTGAGCAAAGTATTGCAACGATAATGTGTTGTTCGGCGGTGTTCGGACATCTCCGTACAGGTTCAGATGCTTAGAGAAAGTGTAAAGTATTGTGAAGATGTACGTATTGTTCGGATATAATCGTGCAGATTCGGGTGCTTAACTCGTGAGGTTGTCAACCAAGGAAGGGACAAGTATCCTTTTGAGCAGGCATTCACCATGCGCAACGAAACCTAGAAGCAAAAAAGATATAAATGAAATGAAAGATGCAAATTATATAGAATGAAGGGAAATCTGGTAGCATACGTCACTCAGGCATTCACCGCAGACCAGGGAAAACCACGAAAAATCTCAGGTCTGAGAGAGTGGCCGACGGTAATCCAAACAGGGGGTCTTAGAAGCACGTGTTAAAGATGCGAAAGAAATAAAATGAAAACGTGGTAGCATACGCCACTCAGGCAGTCGCCTACAGTCCAACGAAAACCACAGAAATCTCAGGTCTGAGCGAGTGATCGACGGTAATCCAAACACGGGCCTTAGAAGCACGTGTTAAAGATGCAAATGCAATTAAATGAAAACGTGGTAGCACACGCCACTCAGGCATTCGCCTGCAGACGACGGAAAACCACGAAAAATATCAGGTCTGAGAGAGTGGTCGACGGTAATCGAAATAGAGATCCTAGAAGCATGCGCAAAAGATGCAAATTATATAGAATGAAAGGAAATCGTGCTCCGTAAAGCTACGATGCGGAACCACCGGCTTTACTTCCCTTCCGAAGGAAGCCATGCTAAGAATTTTTACGCCAAAAAATCTCATCGCTTTCCACCCGCTTTGAGCCCGTGACCTTGGGAAGACAATGCAAAACAGGTACGCAAATTTATAGAGCAACGTTTACAAAACACAAAGCTCAATCAAGTAACAGCTTCAAAATCAAACAAAACCAACTCACACCACACCAATTGTATCTCAAGAAGCAAACCCCAGGGCTTACCACTAACCACACACGCTACTAGCTGTCGCTGCCTTGGCTCCGCCCACCAGACAAGTGCATAAACACTGTTCTCTCGAGTGTATCCTTCGCGGATGCCTCAACAGAGCCCAAACGACACTGCAGCAGGTGGAGGCAGCTAGGCCTATCCCGCTGCATTAGAGGTTGAGCCACCCACACCAGGTTCGACTTCGAGAGAGGAGGCTGCACCGCAAGTACCTAAGGAACAGCACAGGAAGAGGATGAAGTGGAAGAAGTCAAGGCATCAGTAAGGGAACCTGCTCCGAAGAAGCAGCCGCTCCTGTTAGAGGATGTGGCTTTTGAGCAGCTGGAAGCTTCACTCACTGAAACAACACCGCTGTCAGCAGTGACCGCGTTGCCGGTAGTTGTACCGGCTGCGCCCGCCATCCTATCCTCGGCGCCTCCAACGCCGGCTGCATCTTCCTCCATCTTAGGCGTCAGCTTCTCTCAGGCGTAGCTGTTGGAATTTTGGGTCATAATCCTGTGGTTTGATTACATATTAGAAAGGGCCCTACCTATACTATATAACTGGAAGAAGCTAATTTCAAATCCATACGGGTCCTTCCTGAGGCCATAACGTATATACACAGCTTTCTTTCCCTCACTCCTACAGCATGTGGAGGCCCACGCTATTTTGCTTTCCATTTGAGAGCTAGACACGCTGCGGGTTGAGCATACGACCCTTTCTAGCATCAATTTTATGAGCTAGTCTACACCACATTCCTTAACCTTCAAATGGTGGTATGCATTTCGGTCAATGCGAAATACACTCACTAGCACAGCCCCAAAGATAACCCGATTGGCCGCGGGCCTTACCGCCTCATCGATGGTCATTCGAGCCTCATCACGCATGGACCGAGAGGCCTACGTTTCATCTGAACCACGATAAGCCGGAGGTACTCAACATCATGACTATCAAAATATAACATTCCATTTAGTATTCTCAGTAGTCAACAAGTTGGATTCCAATAATGCCGTGTTCTTAGTGGACTACAACGATGACATGCCAGCACTGCTAACACCAGACTGGATATATGACTTAGACTGGCATGCAGCCGTCCTTACCTTAAATGAATTCATGGGCCTCGACATCGTATCAACTCTTGGAATCGGCGGCTACGGACTTTTCGCAACATATATTGAATGCGATAAGAACGCGCACCCGCATCATCTTATCTGATATCTCACCAAGAATCATCCCAAATTAAATTCGGCAACTGCTAAATGCCAAGACAACCTTCCAGAAGCTATGGCAGCGATTTCATCATCACAAGATTGATGCAGTTGACTAACAGCTGAAAACCCTGGCAAGGTGTCTGCTTCACGGACACCAAAATGTGTACTGAGAAAACACTATGCATAACGTAAACCAAGAGAAGAAGCAACCCAGGCAGATAATGAGATCCCTGAGAAAGGACAGAAATCAGTATCAGCTTTCCCATATTCATACCCAAGACACGGTTTTCGCAGATCATCTGAAATCTCACTTCGATCCTCGGAAGGGCATCGAGAACAAAGACCTTACTGACCTCGTGGGGATGACAGTGGGCTACCTTTGGGAGGAGCTACCACCGTCATGAAGAGACTGGCATTCTATAGTAGCTTCCGAAATGAAGAAACTCAACATAATTCAGAAACAAATTATTCTGTGTTCTTTACAAAATAATTTAGTAATGGCATCAGGCCAATATTGCAGCTTCTTCCAAGAACAGCTCTCATCCATTTGACGCGGATTTACAATGCATGCTTGCAACTCCTCCAGTTTCCCACTTGCTTGAAGGAGGCAAGAGTGGTGAGCATTTTAAAGGACATTTTAAACCCCAGCTGACATCTAATCTTACCCTTTCTTTGAGGAAAGGCACCTCCTTCCCGGTCATCACTTCTGTTTTCGTCGTGGACACTTCATGCCGCTCCAGCCGCTACGCTTGCCTGAGAGAACTGCCCTGAGGTTCCACGGAACCTCAAAACTATCGCAGTGCTGTTGGACGTGGAAAATACTTATACGCTTCGTGACATCAGGGCCTAATGAACAAGCTCAAGAAAGCCGAGATCCCTCCCCATTACCTCACCCCGATAGGCTCTTTCCTTCGAAATAATAATAATGACAACAATACTAGTAATAGTAATCCTTTTGTTTGTTAAAGCTGTGAATGGCCAGGCTCAAATTAGCGCCGCCGGTGTGCCGGAATTTGGTCCCGTAGAATTTCTTTTACATGCTTGTAAACATAATGACATGAGGTCGTCGGTTTTAAGCACACTTAAAAACCATCGGTCTGTGCCAGGCTTGAAGAACGCGCATTCCTAGTAAGGGTGAAAGGCAAGGTCAACACAATCAGATCCATAGCGACTGTGAAGGTAATGTACTCTCGTCGCTACCCTCCGATGCCTACACTCTGACTTCTACGCGGAATCCAATGCCATTACATGCCAATATGCCGTTCTCGTTTTTTCGAGTGTTCGAATATGAAGCTATCATAATGGCACAGAACACAAATGCTCGCAATTCTTTCCCTCGACTTCACAGACAGCTCTAAGCTGGCTGGTGGAGTAAAAAAGTATAGAATAGCCATTAACTCAGAGAAGAGCTCAGCTCTTCTCGGTAAGGTCCATCGCTAGTGACCGTAACGACATCTTAGGCTACGGCAGAAGAGAATTCCATAGGTTATGTTCAAGCTGAATTTCACTCCATATGTCAAGGTGTGTCGTGGTTTGGAGAGGTAACGGTCACAGTGGTCAAACGCGCTTGTGGCAATAGCAACGAAGGAAACCAAATTCCTCCGATACATCAACAGAAAGACAACATCGCTTGCGAAATAAACATAAGAAGGTTTTAACTCCCCATATATTTTGTGTTTAAGCGAGTTTTATTACGCAATATGTGATACTTCTGAAACATATGTCAGAATAGAACATAATTTCAGTGCATTTCAAGGCAACCATCTTGCATATCTAAACACAACCCCAAGCGCTCCACTGCAGATCGAAAAAAATTCTCAAGCATTGTTGGTAGAAGCACAGCATCTGCAGCTCTAATTCACTGTTTTAATTGTTCAATGTTGTGGATATTCTGCTGGTAAACCTTAGACCTGGGAAACTTCCAGGCAAAAAGGTGTAAGGACTTCAGGTCTGGTGAGTGGGGGAGGGATTCACATTCTTGGGACGTGTTGTGACCACTCCATCTTCCGGGTAAAGCTTGATTTTGGTAGTTCCGAAAAGTGATGAACAAATTGGGTAGTGTCACATCCCGCTGAAAAACAACAGCATCCATAACTCCATCAGATACCAATTGTGGCTTCACAATGTTTCTAACATTTTGGGGTATATATTTCAAGTAAGGATCCGAATCGACAGCTATTCGTTCTTCTTTGGTTAGCATTCTGTTACATTTCCTGCAAGAGTAAATATTCCGTAACTATATCACTGAAATGTGTGGTAACTTTACAATCATCCTGTGTGATACCTCAAATATCGCACAGATAAATTTGTAACCGAAAGGACATATACTGTGGCGATTTATCTGGTTCCTGACTCAAATCGTACCTGACCAAGGAATTCATGTGAAGCTCATGTGACATTTCTCAGGCATCCACGTGGCTGAGAGCCCGAGAAAGTATACATGCTTTACGCTATTAGAAATGTTCAGCTTAAGTTCACACAAGAGTATTCCCGTATTATTACCTGAGTTTGTGGGATGCATTTAGTTTGCAGCAATTACCTACAAAGGAAACGTTTATAACCAATTGTATTATAAAGGTATTAATCATTAATGGGAACATGATAAACATCTATGGGGTCAGTTTCAGATGAGAAATTTAAGCGCATATAGGGATATTCTCCTAAGCTCCTCCTCGTGGGTGTTTCAAACATTTAGACAAAACACAGTAAGAAATGCAGGCAGTATACCTTGCTATGTGATAAATCATGTCAGTGCAACCCGTGGCACAATGTAGGCTGATTGTTCAGGACTTCATTACCATGCTGGTAGGTGCATTCGCCTGTGTGATTGTAAAGAAATGGTACGTGTTTGGGTGATGCAGGTAGGGGAAATGATTTTATATGCGTGACTTCTAGGCGTGATTTGCCTAGAAGTAGAAAGTTAAGAAGCTTGAGCATCTTCTGTATTGTTTATGAAAAATGGATAGAATGTTTCTTTACGAAACCAACGCATCTTACCTATTATTTTATTAGAATTGTTTGTAAATGAAACCGATTCATCACTGGTATTTGCATTGTATAACAAATTTGATACACAATGCATATTACTTTAATTGTATCATATTTCGAAATAAAAAATAAACTGTTCGAATTCTATAGAAATGAGCACTTTATAGATTTTAGTATCCGCTTTTGAAGAAAAAACGATTTGCACTTTCATAGGTACAAACGAGGGCCTTTAAAGGACTTGAGCATCCATGCAGGTGCCATGCTGTAGAAGATAAAACGGCATTTTCCTATAAGTGCTCTGCAGTTAACACATTGTACCCACTCGGGACACCTGCTTATGTGACGGTCACTATTTGTCCGATTTGTTTGTATTTTTATTACAGCTGTTACATGATCGCCATCCTTTTTCTACTTAATGCAGCTAGACTGTAGGAGGAAAGCTTTTCTTCCTTGTCTGTTGCTCCAAATGCATAGCTAGGATTCCCGAGAAGAAAAAAAACATTTGCTAGATTATACATTTTCAGGAGGATTAATATCGCACTCACTGGTACGAAAACATATTATTATTACTATTATGATTATTATTATTATTCGTATTGTGTTTAAACGGAGAATTACGAAATAAGAAAAAAAACTTTGTATACCATTACAGCTTATTCCTTTAATAATTTGTTATTTTAGACTTCAAAATTCATTTTAGCCAGGTTCCTTAGAGTTTAGGAATTCCTTACAAGCAGAAGAATTATTTCTGACTTATTCTTAGTGTGCGTCTGCTTCCGCTAACAGTTGTAGTTAACACTGGAAGGCCGGAGCTTCAAGCACACCCTAAAACGCCTGTAAGCGGTTAATTTACCATTAGTACCTTCTTATACATCATTTATAGTTTTTTCTGAGGTGAGAGGAGACAGAGGGCGGCCGGACCAAGAGACACGACAAGTCACAGGACGAGGTCCCTAGCTTTCACAGATGTTTATCTTTGATTATTCAGGACTTTTTTACTGTGTTTAACACAATTACACACACAAACAACGCCAGACAAACACAAACACCCACATCCATGGCGGGACACGAACCCGCGACCCTCAGCTTGGCAGAACGCCGAAGCTATACAATCCAGCGACCACGGCTACGAGGGCCGGCAAACAGATTGAAACTCCCCGGATGACAGCTGGTGCAATCGACTTCTGTACCCACCCTGCGGGTTTGCACATCCCTTGGAGGCCCGGGACTCGGAGACCGCCCCCATTCCGTGGAACGAAAGGTTACAGAGAAGTCCTTTTCTTTTGCCAAGCAACGCCAAGACTCCCGCCGACACTTTCAACCCTGATACAGGCCAAGGAAATGAATAGTGAGATGAAATGAGAATGTAGGTGAAATGGGGAGAGAGGAAATTTTGGGGATATAATGAAACTTGCCTGGCGACCCGGGGAAACCTAAAAAAAACAACTCATGTGTCAGGAAAGTCAACCGTGAAAATCAAACCCAGTACCTCCGGAATACGGGCCACAGACAGCAACTGAGCCATCCCGCTCGATATGTTGACTTCTAAACTGCAAACAGGGTTCAACATCAGTTTGCATTTACATTTCGGAGAGAGTGTGTATACTTGGTGTATGTTCTGCATCACACATTTTAGTGCTGTTCTAACCCAGGTCAATGCAATGTCTTACTTATCGCTTACCAGGTAAAGTAGTAATGTACAGGAAACAATATGGCTTCTGAGCTGCAAACCAGATTCGAATTCTGCTTGAGTCGATCATTTGGTTTCAGATATTTTTATATTAATGGTTTTGCTCACGCATAACATATACTAACTTGCACAAAAATGACACATTCGCCTAGATTGCAATAGTGCTTTTCCATTTTTTTCCTTTCTTTCTTATTTCTTTTGTTTTCTTTTTTTATCTGTTTTTTTATTTCAAATCCACTAGTGAGGAAAACTGCTCGGGTTTCCTCTTTTTTTACCTGTACCTTCTAAGATTTTTACATGAAGTTTTGCCGGTTTTTTACAGCGTGAAATCCAACTGCAAATTTAATACGTTCCATATCAGGGGTTGTCGCCGAAGCTTGTATCCCTCTGACCGAAGCCATTTGTGGAAAGTGAGGAGAGATGGGAATTCTTCGTGCAAACAGTAATGATATAGTGCCAATGTTAACCACACCTGTGTAATTTTGGTAGCTCCCTTCTGAAACTCCCAAGCTAATAGGACAGACGTAGTCCGATGTTCCAAACAGCTGCCGATGAAAATACCTATATGTTTCTTGGTCCAATTTCATATGTCCCTGATACTAACACAGGTGGTTATTCGATGAATATGAGTGTCCACCCCACCACAACGCTTACGCCAAGGTGCCGAGGATAAATTATGTTTATATCGCTTGGAATCTGTGGGTATTAATTCGTTGATGAAGAAATAAAAGAAAACCTTCCACTCCACTCATTTTGCGTTTTTTTAATCGACGATCACTTTGGCTAACTATAACCCCATACGCAGATGGCGTAGTGGTGACGGTATTCTCAGCTAACGAGTCATCTATCCGCACATCCTCCGCCATGGAAGAAGCAGCTGCTGATGCAACCTCTTCCGGCACGCTGACACTTGTTTCTGTCGACTCCACCACTTCCCTTACTGAAAACGTGTCCTTGCAGGTCGCACTAGTCTCCAATGCCTCTAAGACAGGCTGAGTTTCCACAGTGTTGTCGTCGGACCAAGGTTGACCATCTACGACGACTGCTTCGCTTAGGTGTTCCTGCAAATTACAAGAACTGTCGTGAGCTGCACCTGCGATGTCAATACTCTGCGCATGTTCTTCAAAGGTTACATCGCGGCTATACTGCCGGTCAGCCACTGTCTACACATTAAGCAACTGTTGACCAGAGTCGGTTCCTGCCGCCGCTACTTGTTCTGGTAACGGCATCCGTTGTTTTGGAAGCGTACCAGCAACCAATTTTGCACAAGTGTGCGTATCCTTTTCAGCATTTGGCATTCGCGGCATTGGTCTTCTGGGGCATTAATTACGCAGATAACCGGCCGTATGGCATATGGCATACGTAATAGGTTGGTCGGTATAACTCACCAAAGCGGAATAACCCTCGACATTCAGAAACGCTGGTATATGTTTTTTCAATAACATAAGTACCAGTACGTACTCCATTGGTGACTTTATACCGATAAGAGGGATTCCAAATATCGTCACTCACCTGCAGCACAGTGCCATAAACTGCTAATGCCATATATATCTTCCGGTTGGAAAAACTCAATGGCAAATTATACACTTTCCCTACTCGTCTTCCAAAACCGGCTACATCGAGGATCACCTTAGTCCGTTGTCCATTTGAAAATACAAATCTAACTTCTCCATTTGGCTGTTTCAAAACCCCCTCCAAAATGTCGTGCGTTTTGCATTTAATGAGGATTTGTCTAGTAATACCATTAACTTGTAATTCGGTGACATCGCCCTCTTTTAATTTTAGCGTATCAAAAATCCATTCATGTATCTCATAAGCTGTCGGTCGAATTATATCTCGTTCCACAAAACTAACGACCAGAGTTGTGGGACGATCATCCATGTCGAAGTATGTCTTACACGTATATATACGGCTACGAAAACACAGACGAGGCTGTGAATATTATAGCAAACTAGACCAAGGAACGGCGTAGAGTAATATGTAAACACACCGACCGATTGAACTGCTACCCACACACGCACACTGCTGCAAACGTCTCGGCACGCCAGCTACTTCGCGACTGGACCATTCGTGAGTTTTCCACCTTCATGTAACTAACCTTTGACTCCCTCCAGGTGATTCTGTCTGTTATTGACTGACTTGGTAAACAATTCAGGGACACAAAAAACGAACTAGTGAACCATGCTATAATCGATGTGAAATGAAGGGGTGGTGCGGATAACGCCTATATGAAAGAGTTTCAGTATTATTAGTACACAAGGAAATTCTAAAGCAATTTAAACATAATTCGACCTTCTAGACGAAGGAGTGAAGAATTATTTGCATGTGTGGTTAAACTGGACGACAGCTACGATATTACTGTGAGAGTTTTCACCAGGGAGATGGAGACGAAGGTGAATGTAATTGAGGCTATCGATTGACAATTTGAAAACCGATAATTAGACCACGGCAGTGCTGCCTGAAAATACGAAGTTTGAGTTTTAACTTCGGCAGTTCGGCAATATTTTGGGGTAGGTAAAGTACTGTGCCAATCCTGTGGCTGGAATTATGTTCTAAAAACACAGTTGGTCACGCTGGCAGAGAATTTGGAGCTGGATTTATCAGTAACAACATATATATGCTTTCCATTATGGGCCACATTTTATGCACTCCAGTGTAGGTTTAGCAATTAATGTCCCCAAGCTCCTTTGCCTTTTGATTTAAAGTTTGCCAATCCAGAGATGTATTCACGGCATATGTTCGTTTACTTTTTGTTCATCTTTTAAGATCATCTCAGACCATATGGTTTTAATTTGAAAAGGTTTATTTGTTTTTATTTAGGTTATATACCTACATGTTAGTATAGAAATTCGCTTTGTTCTATTCTTTGTGCAACAAATTATTTGTTAAAAGGACACAAGTTTTTCAAATATAGGCTTTTTTGATAGACAAATCTGTTATACTGAAATATTCTCAAATATATTGGTATAACAAATCTTGCATGGTGTTTTTTTTGGCTTACACTGGAACCTCATATAAACGTTTCACATATCGAACAACGACTTTTCATTCTGTTTTTGTTGCATAACCCTAGTTTGTATTTCTTGTATTTTGTATCCTTAGATGTTCCTTCATCCCTAACATCAGCCACGAGTAATGGTGATAGTAGTCGATGTGGGCGAGAATTCCTGTATGGTATAGCCAATTCTTTCACAACGTGTGTTATGAAAAGCCTTCGAGATATTGTAGGGCCAATTATCAGCTTATGCAATTTATGAGCATGATATTTGTTACGTCTAGAATGTTATAGAGCACATAAATGGGCCAGCACCTCGTTGTGGCCAGACATCTGATGTATAACATCTACATCGCGGTTGGTGTTATTGTAAAATCAGACCGTTTTAAGGATTCTATTATTAGAGCATTCATCTATTCTCACACTGGGATGGATAACGCTAAGACTAAGCACGTTTTACTTCACCTTCCCTTGCTAATACACGAGAGAAATATCATCAGCTTTTTGTAAATAACACTTACATTTAATTACATATTGACCCCTTTTCACACAGCATGGCACTTTCCGTCTACCCCTATTCAAGGTATTAACAAGGCTTATGAATCTACGAGCAGTTTGTAGCTGTCTTGCCAGTTTGATAGATTTGAAGAAACCATTAGTTGTGACATCTCGTCCCTTTCCTATAAAAGGGTTCCATGAGTCGTAGAGCACCATGCTCTGTTAAAAAGTAAGGCACCCATTCACGATTCCACAAATCTCTGAAGAATAGAGACCTCCCAAAAAACGTTCCTCTAGCGACCACGGCAGCTATGAGTGCTTCTAACTCTTCCAAGCATAAAGTCCAGGAATTATCATTGAGCACAATGTGTGACTCCGTTTCAGTGCATTTCCTCGTCCGTCGCAACAAATTTACCACTGAATAACCGAAGTGCGCTGGCTGTGGATCTTTCCAGAGCATAATGTTTTGTATTTCGGATAGAACAGCAGCTTCACGAATAACATTTTACTGGTCTTTACTACCTGCACAGATTTTAGGTACGATACGTGTGTATTTTGTGCCATCAGCGCATGTTCTTGGCTACAGATTGGTGGTCTTCTTTCACTGCTGCATGCTGTAGCACCCGAAATTCCTGTACACAAATGCATATCTCACAATTGTAGTGATTACAATAGTTTGTGCATAGCAGCACCTCGGATATCAAAACCACCTGTAGCTCTCGGTGCAGTTGTGTTACCTGTGTGCATGAGAAACAATGCTTTTTCAGTATGAGCATGTAACAAACAAAAGCTAACTATGTTTTTGTTTATATATGTAGTATAGCATAATGTAACGAAGCGGCATTGGCCCAAGGTTATCGGGAGATCGACGCCAGGTAGTGGAGAGATAAGTCGCGGTCTCACTCAGCGTAAACACCAGAAGCGCTACCTGTAGATAACCAGAATCATTTGGGTGCTTCCTTCCCGTCGCCAGAACGTGTGTCCAAAAAGTTCTAGAATGGTCTATGTAACTTCCCATTAGCTATATAAGAGACCTTTCTCGCGGGGAGAGTTAGTTTGTTAGTGAGCGAGTTAGCGAGTGCGTTTCTGGTGACACTTCAAGGGTGGTTCTACTAGTGAATTTGCGACGACAACTGTGACGTGCAGTGAGCACTGCTACTACTGCTGCAGGAGAGATTTAAGAAGTTTGGTATACGACTTTCCAGTGAAAGTTGAACAACAGCGACAGCAAGAGCTAAGTAAGGTAACAGCTAAAAACTGGAAAAAATCATATTGGAGTCAGGAACGGGATAAATGCTAAGATGGGGGAAATGATTAAGGAATTATTAGTTGAAATAAAGACCATCAAACCTGAAATGGGCGAGATAAGAGCTGAAGTAAAGGAGCCGAAATCTGGAATGGTGGATATGGGAAACGAAAAAATACCGAAATGGCGAAAACGAAATCCGAGCTTACCTATGACAGAGAGACCGAAATGGAGAAAATGGAGACGGGCATAAAACCGGAATGGAGGAGATGAGACGTGAAATGAAGGGCGTGAAAATGTAAATCATTACTGAAATGTAGAAAATGAAATCCCAACTTGCTTTTGAAACTAACGCCGCAAAATCTTAGATAAATGTAACGCTGAGAAACCTGAAAGACGACATTGCAGAGGTATTAGAAGAAATGCAATATGACATGGAAGATAAAATTAATTCGGTGGATGAGCGCCTAAACCAGTAAGAAGAACTGTTAGACCGGCAGACGAAGGAAAACAAGATGATGATAGAGGCCGCAGTAAATGAAAGCCTAGTTCCGCAAGAAAAACTATTAGACCAACAGTCGAACGAAAACAAGAAAGTGATGGAGCCCGCAGTAGATGAGCTGCGCCGGGACCTGGAAATAAAATTCCGTGCCAAAATGCAGAGGTCCCACGATTACGATTTGGCTAATATAAAAACGGAAAAACCTCTGAAATTCGACGGCACATGGTCGTGGAGGTGTTTAACACGCACTTTGAGACCATTGCTACCTATATTGGATGAACGCTGGCAAAGAATACACGCAGATCTTGGGTGCCCTGCAGGAGCAAGCAGCTGAAACCCTTGGAAACATACCCACCGGAGGCTTGGCCGAAGACTTCATTAAACTATTGGAAGGGTGCTATGGGAACATCTCCTCGCCACCGCTTACCGAATCCAGCTGAAGGCAAGGGTACAACAACCGAATGAGACCTTACAAAAATCCGTCATGGGGGTAGAGTGGCTAGCACACCAGACTCTGTCGAATTTACCTCCAAATTATATTTCCGGAGAACCAGCCCACGCATTCATCAGGCGGGCTAAGAGCCCGGGAGGTGAAACAGCATCTTCTCCTGTCTGAGCATCGTAACGTCAGCAATGCCGTGGCGGCTACCCTGCGCACTGAAGTGAGGAAGATGACCGCTGGAAGAGCCACCCCAGTACCGACCAGTGCTGAGACGGCCAAGAATGACCATTACCGTCGCCGACCACAACAACCCAACCGTCGTATAACTGCGATTGGGAGGCTAAGTGTTGGAGTTGCGGAGAGCTCGAACAGCTAAGGGCGAACTACGAGCGCACCCTGGACGAGGATCAAGGCAACTACTAAGGGCCGGCGTGAACAGGGGTACGTCGTCGGCGACATCATCTTCCTCTCCTTTCACGTGGAACACCGTGGTTGGGAAAGATGAGGATGGTCTGGTAGTTCACTGAGGGATTCGAGATTGGTCCTACAGATTACTGGTATATACAGGGACTTCACTAACAATCGCCAGGATCGATATGGTCCGGGAACCCAAAAAGGATACCGGTTGGGTTCTGCAAACTACGAACCTCCTCGGGTATAATCCTACTCCTGACTGAAGAAGCTTATCTAGAGTTCACCCGTGACAGGGGCAGGCCACAAATGTGGGTGTTCGTTGACGTAATCACCGATGAAGTTATCCTGGGCGTGTATGCTCTTCGACTCCTCGACGGCAAAGTGACATCCGGCGCCGCATGTTGCTCCTGGACCTCGACGAGATCATGCTGAACCATCCAGGAAAGATGTTGCAGCTGGTGAGTCTCTTACTTGCCGAACGAGTGGTGGTTCCAGCGTGGGGCAAGACGGTGGTGATGGCGCGGCAAAGAAAGCCCTAACGAGGGGTACAATTGTTGACGGAAGAGGACTCAAGTCGCGACAGCGCTGCTTCCTGCTCTGGAGGCCTAGTGAGGGTACTAAATGCTACCAGCAGGGGCCAGAAGCTGCTTGGAGGGGCCGTTTTGGGAAGGCGAGCCGGTTGCCTCTATAATGCTCTGCCTACCAGAAGCTTATTGTGGGCGAATCGATTGAGTGGTGCACCGCATCGACACTAGCGATGCTCGACCGATTAGACAGCAACCTGGCCTTGTTTCGCAAGAAAGAAGGACGACAGAGATAACCGGATAGCGGACATGAAGGTCAGAGGCGTAAGAAGGGACTCCGATAGCCCATGCAAGATTTGTTATACCAATATATTTGAGAATATTTCAGTATAACAGATTTGTCTATCAAAAAAGCCTATATTTGAAAAACTTGTGTCCTTTTAACAAATAATTTGTTGCCACAAAGAATAGAACAAAGCGAATTTCTATACTAACATGTAGGTATATAACCTAAATAAAAACAAATAAACCCTTTCAAATTAAAACCATATGGTCTGAGATGATCTTAAAAGATGAACAAAAAGTAAACGAACATATGCAGTGAATACATCTCTGGATTGGCAAACATTAAATCAAAAGGCAAACGAGCTTGGGGACATTAATTGCTAAACCTACACTGGAGTATATAAAATGTGGCCCTTAATGGAAAGCATATATATGTTGCTACTGATAAATCTAGCTCCAAATTCTCTGCCAGCGTGACCAACTGTGTTTTTAGAACATAATTCCAGCCACAGGATTGGCACAGTACTTTACCTACCCCAAAATATTGCCGAACTGCCGAAGTTAAAACACAAACTTCGTATTTTCAGGCAGCACTGCCGTTGTCTAATTATCGGTTTTCAAATTGCCAATCGATAGCCTCAATTACTTTCACCTTCGTCTCCATCTCCCTGGTGAAAACTCTCACAGCAATATTGTAGCTGTCGTCCAGTTTAACCACACATGCAAATAATTTTTCACTCCTTCGTCTAGAAGGTCGAATTATGTTTAAATTGCTTTAGATTTTCCTTGTGTACTAATAATACTGAAACTCTTTCATATAGGCGTTATCCGCACCACCCCTTCATTTCACATCGATTATAGCATGGTTCACTAGTTCGTTTTTGTGTCCCTGAATTGTTTACCAAGTCAGTCATTAACAGACAGAATCACCTGGAGGGAGTCATAGGTTAGTTACATGAAGGTGGAAAACTCACGAATGGTCCAGTCGCGAAGTAGCTGGCGTGCCGAGACGTTTGCAGCAGTGTGCGTGTGTGGGTAGCAGTTCAATCGGTCGGTGTGTTTACATATTACTCTACGCCGTTCCTTGGTCTAGTTTGCTATAATATTCACAGCCTCGTCTGTGTTTTCGTAGCCGTATATATACGTGTAAGACATACTTCGACATGGATGGTCGTCCTACAACTCTGGTCGTTAGTTTTGTGGAACGAGATATCATTCGACCGACAGCTTATGAGATACATGAATGGATTTTTGATACGCTAAAATTAAAAGAGGGCGATGTCACCGGATTACAAGTTAATGGTATTACTAGACAAATCTTCATTAAATGCAAAACGCCAGACATTGTGGAGGGGGTTTTGAAACATAAAATGGAGAAGTTAGATTTGTATTGTCAAATGGACAACGGACTAAGGTGATCCTCGATGTAGCCGGTTTTGGAAGACGGGTAGTGAAAGTGTATAATTTGCCATTGAGTTTTTCCAACCGGAAGATAAATATGGCATTAGCAGTTTATGGCACTGTGCTGCAGGTGAGTGACGATATTTGGAATCCCTCTTATCGGTATAAAGTCACCAATGGAGTACGTACTGGTACTTATGTTATTGAAAAAACATATACCAGCGTTTCTGAATGTCGAGGGTTATTCCGCTTTGGTGAGTTATACCGACCAACCTATTACGTATGCCATATGCCATACGGCCGGTTATCTGCGTAATTAATGCCCCAGAAGACCAATGCCGCGAATGCCAAATGCTGAAAAGGATACGGCCACTTGGGCGAAATTGGTTGCTGGTACGCCCTTAAAACAACGGATGCCGTTACCAGAACAAGTAGCGGCGGCAGGAACCGACTCTGGTCAACAGTTGCTTAATGTGCAGACAGTGGCTGACCGGCAGTATAGCCGCGATGTAACCTTTGAAGAACATGCGAAGAGTATTGACATCGCAGGTGCAGCTCACGACAGTTCTTGTAATTTGCAGGAACACCTAAGCGAAGCAGTCGTCGTAGATGGTCAACCTTGGTCCGACGACAACAATGTGGAAACTCAGCCTGTCTTAGAGGCATTGGAGACTAGTGCGACTTGCAAGGACACGTTTTCAGTAAGGGAAGTGGTGGAGTCGACAGAAACAAGTGTCAGCGTGCCGGAAGAGGTTGCATCAGCAGCTGCTTCTTCCATGGCGGAGGATGTGCGGATAGATGACTCGTTATCTGAGAATACCGTCACCACTACGCCATCTGCGTATGGGGTTATAGTCAGCCAAAGTGATCGTCGATTAAAAAAACGCAAAATGATTGGAGTGGAAGGTTTCCTTTTGTTTCTTCATCAACGAATTAATACCCACAGATTCCAAGCGATATAAACATAATTTATCCTCGGCACCATGGCGTAAGCGTTGTGGTGGGGTGGACACTCAAATTCATCGAATAACCACCTGTGTTAGTATCAGGGACATATGAAATTGGACCAAGAAACATATAGGTATTTTCATCGGCAGCTGTTTGGAACATCGGACTACGTCTGTCCTATTAGCTTGGGAGTTTCAGAAGGGAGCTACCAAAATTACACAGGTGTGGTTAACATTGGCACTATATCATTACTGTTTGCACGAAGAATTCCCATCTCTCCTCACTTTCCACAAATGGCTTCGGTCAGAGGGATACAAGCTTCGGCGACAACCCCTGATATGGAACGTATTAAATTTGCAGTTGGATTTCACGCTGTAAAAAACCGCCAAAACTTCATGTAAAAATCTTAGAAGGTACAGGTAAAAAAAGAGGAAACCCGAGCAGTTTTCCTTACTAGTGGATGTGAAATAAAAAAACAGATAAAAAAAAAACAAATAAGAAAGAAAGGAAAAAAATGGAAAAGCACTATTGCAATCTAGGCGAATGTGTCATTTTTGTGCAAGTTAGTATATGTTATACGTGAGCAAAACCATTAATATAAAAATATCTGAAACCAAATGATCGACTCAAGCAGAATTCGAATCTGGTTTGCAGCTCAGAAGCCATATTGTTTCCTGTACATTACTACTTTACCTGGTAAGCGATAAGTAAGACATTGCATTGACCTGGGTTAGAACAGCACTAAAATGTGTGATGCAGAACATACACCAAGTATACACACTCTCTCCGAAATGTAAATGCAAACTGATGTTGAACCCTGTTTGCAGTTTAGAAGTCAACATATCGAGCGGGATGGCTCAGTTGCTGTCTGTGGCCCGTATTCGGGAGGTACTAGGTTTGATTTTCACGGTTGACTTTCCTGACACATGAGTTGTTTTTTTTAGGTTTCCCCGGGTCGCCAGGCAAGTTTCATTATATCCCCAAAATTTCCTCTCTCCCCATTTCACCTACATTCTCATTTCATCTCACTATTCATTTCCTTGGCCTGTTTCAGGGTTGAAAGTGTCGGCGGGAGTCTTGGCGTTGCATGGCAAAAGAAAAGGACTTCTCTGTAACCTTTCGTTCCACGGAATGGGGGCGGTCTCCGAGTCCCGGGCCTCCAAGGGATGTGCAAACCCGCAGGGTGGGTACAGAAGTCGATTGCACCAGCTGTCATCCGGGGAGTTTCAATCTGATTGCCGGCCCTCGTAGCCGTGGTCGCTGGATTGTATAGCTTCGGCGTTCTGCCAAGCTGAGGGTCGCGGGTTCGTGTCCCGCCATGGACGTGGGTGTTTGTGTTTGTCTGGCGTTGTTTGTGTGTGTAATTGTGTTAAACACAGTAAAAAAGTCCTGAATAATCAAAGATAAACATCTGTGAAAGCTAGGGACCTCGTCCTGTGACTTGTCGTGTCTCTTGGTCCGGCCGCCCTCTGTCTCCTCTCACCTCAGAAAAAACTATAAATGATGTATAAGAAGGTACTAATGGTAAATTAACCGCTTACAGGCGTTTTAGGGTGTGCTTGAAGCTCCGGCCTTCCAGTGTTAACTACAACTGTTAGCGGAAGCAGACGCACACTAAGAATAAGTCAGAAATAATTCTTCTGCTTGTAAGGAATTCCTAAACTCTAAGGAACCTGGCTAAAATGAATTTTGAAGTCTAAAATAACAAATTATTAAAGGAATAAGCTGTAATGGTATACAAAGTTTTTTTCTTATTTCGTAATTCTCCGTTTAAACACCATACGAATAATAATAATAATAATAATAATAATAATAATAATAATAATAATATGTTTTCGTACCAGTGAGTGCAATATTAATCCTCCTGAAAATGTATAATCTAGCAAATATTTTTTTTTCTTCTCGGGAATTCTAGCTATCCATTGTGAGCAACAGACAAGGAAGAAAAGCTTTCCTCCTACAGTCTAGCTGCATTATCTAGAAAAAGGATGGCGATGATGTAACAGCTGTAATAAAAATACAAACAAATCGGACAAATAGTGACCGTCACATAAGCAGGTGTCCGGAGTGGGTACAATGTGTTAACTGCAAAGCGCTTATAGGATACGCTGAAAAATGCCGTTTTATCTTCTACAGCATGGCACCTGCATGGATGCTCAAGTCCTTTAAAGGCCCTCGTTTGTACCTATGAAAGTGCAAATCGTTTTTTCTTCAAAAGCGGATACTAAAATCTATAAAGTGCTCATTTGTATAGAATTCCAACCGTGTATTTTTTATTTTGAAATATGATACAATTAAAGCAATATGCATTGTGTATCAAATTTGTTATACAATGCAAATACCAGTGATGAATCGGTTTCATTTACAAACAATTCTAATAAAATAATAGATAAGATGCGTTGGTTTCGTAAAGCAACATTCTATCCATATTTCATAAACAATACAGAAGATGCTCAAGCTTCTTAACTTTCTACTTCTAGGCAAATCACGCCTAGAAGTCACGCATATAAAATCATTTCCCCTACCTGCATCACCCAAACAAGTACCATTTCTGTACAATCACACAGGCGAATGCACCTACCAGCATGGTAATGAAGTCCTGAACAATGAGCCTACATTGTGCCACGGGTTGCACTGACATGATTTATCACATAGCAAGGTATACTGCCTGCATTTCTTACTGTGTTTTGTCTAAATGTTTGAAACACCCACGAGGAGGAGCTTAGGAGAATATCTCTATATGCGCTTAAATTTCTCATCTGAAACTGACCCCATAGATGTTTATCATGTTCCCATTAATGATTAATACCTTTATAATACAATTGGTTATAAACGTTTCCTTTGTAGGTAATTGCTGCAAACTAAATGCATCCCACAAACTCAGGTAATAATACGGGAATACTCTTGTGTGAACTTAAGCTGAACATTTCTAATAGCGTAAAGCATGTATACTTTCTCGGGCTCTCAGCCACGTGGATGCCTGAGAAATGTCACATGAGCTTCACATGAATTCCTTGGTCAGGTACGATTTGAGTCAGGAACCAGATAAATCGCCACAGTATATGTCCTTTCGGTTACAAATTTATCTGTGCGATATTTGAGGTATCACACAGGATGATTGTGAAGTTACCATACATTTCAGTGATATAGTTACGGAATATTTACTCTTGCAGGAAATGTAACAGAATGCTAACCAAAGAAGAACGAATAGCTGTCGATTCGGATCCTTACTTGAAATATATACCTCAAAATGTTAGAAACATTGTGAAGCCACAGTTGGTATCTGATGGAATTGTGGATGCTGTTGTTTTTCAGCGGGATGTGACACTACCCAATTTGTTCATCACTTTTCGGAACTACCAAAATCAAGCTTTACCCGGAAGATGGAGTGGTCACAACACGTCCCAAGAATGTGAATCCCTCCCCCACTCACCAGACCTGAAGTCCTTACACCTTTTTGCCTGGAAGTTTCCCAGGTCTAAGGTTTACCAGCAGAATATCCACAACATTGAACAATTAAAACAGTGAATTAGAGCTGCAGATGCTGTGCTTCTACCAACAATGCTTGAGAATTTTTTTCGATCTGCAGTGGAGCGCTTGGGGCTGTGTATAGATATGCAAGATGGTTGCCGTGAAATGCACTGAAATTATGTTCTATTCTGACATATGTTTCAGAAGTATCACATATTGCGTAATACATCTCGCTGAAACACAAAATATATGGGGAGTTAAAACCTTCTTATGTTTATTTCGCAAGCGATGTTGTCTTTCTGTTGATGTATCGGAGGAATTTGGTTTCCTTCGTTGTTATTGCCACATGCGCGTTTGGCCACTGTGACCATTACCTTTCCAAACCACGACACGCCTTGACACATGGAGTGAAAGTCAGCTTGATCATAACCAATGGGATTCTCCTCTGCCGTAGCCTAAGTTGTCGTTACGGTCACTAGCGATGGACCTTACCGAGAAGAGCCGAGCTTTTCTCTGAGTTAGTGGCTATTTTATACTTTTTTACTCCACCAGCCAGCTTAGAGTTGTCTGTGAAGTCGAGGGAAAGAATTGCGAGCATTTGTGTTCTGTGCCATTATGAGAGCTTCATATTCGAACACTCGAAAAAACGAGAACGGCATATTGGCATGTAATGGCATTGGATTCCGCGTAGAAGTCAGAGTGTAGGCATCGGAGGGTAGCGACGACAGTACATTACCTTCACAGTCGCTATGGATCTGATTGTGTTGACCTTGCCTTTCTCCCTTACAAGGAATGCGCGTTCTTCAAGCCTGGCACAGACCGATGGTTTTTAAGTGTGCTTAAAACCGACGACCCCATGTCATTATGTTTACTAGCATGTAAAAGAACTGCTGCGGGACCAAATTCCGGCACACCGGCGGCGCTAATGTGAGCCTGGTCATTCACAACTTTAACAAACAAAAGGATTACTATTACTATTATTGTTGTCATTATTATTATTTCGAAGGAAAGAGCCTATCGGGGTGAGGTAATGGGGAGGGATCTCGGCTTTCTTGAGCTTGTTCATTAGGCCCTGATGTCACGAAGCGTATAAGTATTTTCCACGTCCAACAGCACTGCGATAGTTTTGAAGTTCCGTGGAAGCTCAGGGCAGTTCTCTCAGGCAAGCGTAGCGGCTGGAGCGGCATGAAGTGTCCGCGACGAAAACAGAAGTGATGATCGGGAAGGAGGTGCCTTTCCTCAAAGAAAGGGTAAGATTAAATGTCAGCTGGGGTTTAAAATGTCCTTTAAAATGCTCACCACTCTTGCCTCCTTCAAGCAAGTGGGAAACTGGAGGAGTTGCAAGCATGCATTGTAAATCCGCGTCAAATGGATGAGAGCTGTTCTTGGAAGAAGCTGCAATATTGGCCTGATGCCATTACTAAATTATTTTGTAAAGAACACAGAATACTTTGTTTCTGAATTATGTTGAGTTTCTTCATTTCGGAAGCTACTATAGAATGCCAGTCTCTTCATGACGGTGGTAGCTCCTCCCAAAGGTAGCCCACTGTCATCCCCACGAGGTCAGTAAGGTCTTTGTTCTCGATGCCCTTCCGAGGATCGAAGTGAGATTTCAGATGATCTGCGAAAACCGTGTCTTGGGTATGAATATGAGGAAGCTGATACTGATTTCGGTCCTTTCTCAGGGATCTCATTATCTGCCTGGGTTGCTTCTTCTCTTGGTTTACGTTATGCATAGTGTTTTCTCAGTACACATTTTGGTGTCCGTGAAGCAGACACCTTGCCAGGGTTTTCAGTTGTTAGTCAACTGCATCAATCTTGTGATGATGAAATCGCTGCCATAGCTTCTGGAAGGTTGTCTTGGCATTTAGCAGTTGCCGAATTTAATTTGGGATGATTCTTGGTGAGATATCAGATAAGATGATGCGGGTGCGCGTTCTTATCGCATTCAATATATGTTGCGAAAAGTCCGTAGCCGCCGATTCCAAGAGTTGATACGATGTCGAGGCCCATGAATTCATTTAAGGTAAGGACGGCTGCATGCCAGTCTAAGTCATATATCCAGTCTGGTGTCAGCAGTGCTGGCATGTCATCGTTGTAGTCCACTAAGAACACGGCATTATTGGAATCCAACTTGTTGACTACTGAGAATACTAAATGGAATGTTATATTTTGATAGTCATGATGTTGAGTACCTCCGGCTTATCGTGGTTCAGATGAAACGTAGGCCTCTCGGTCCATGCGTGATGAGGCTCGAATGACCATCGATGAGGCGGTAAGGCCCGCGGCCAATCGGGTTACCTTTGGGGCTGTGCTAGTGAGTGTATTTCGCATTGACCGAAATGCATACCACCATTAGAAGGTTAAGGAATGTGGTGTAGACTAGCTCATAAAATTGATGCTACAAAGGGTCGTATGCCGCAACCCGCAGCGTGTCTAGCTCTCAAATGGAAAGCAAAATAGCGTGGGCCTCCACATGCTGTAGGAGTGAGGGAAAGAAAGCTGTGTATATACGTTATGGCCTCAGGAAGGACCCGTATGGATTTGAAATTAGCTTCTTCCAGTTATATAGTACAGGTAGGGCCCTTTCTAATATGTCATCAAACCACAGGATTATGACCCAAAATTCCAACAGCTACGCCTGAGAGAAGCTGACGCCTAAGATGGAGGAAGATGCAGCCGGCGTTGGAGGCGCCGAGAATAGGATGGCGGGCGCAGCCGGTACAACTACCGGCAACGCGGCCACTGCTGACAGCGGTGTTGTTTCAGTGAGTGGAGCTTCCAGCTGATCAAAAGCCACATCCTCTAACAGGAGCGGCTGCTTCTTCGGAGCAGGTTCCCTGACTGATGCCTTGACTTCTTCCACTTCATCCTCTTCCTGTGCTGTTCCTTAGGTACTTGCGGTGCAGCCTCCTCTCTCGAAGTCGAACCTGGTGTGGGTGGCACAACCTCTAATGCAGCGGGATAGGCCAAGCTGCCTCCACCTGCTGCAGTGTCGTTTGGGCGCTGTTGAGGCATCCGCGAAGGATACACTCGAAAGAACAGTGTTTATGCACTTGTCTGGTGGGCGGAGCCAAGGCAGCGACAGCTAGTAGCGTGTGTGGTTAGTAGTAAGCCCTGGGGTTTGCTTCTTGAGATACAATTGGTGTGGTGTGAGTTGGTTTTGTTTACTTTGAAGCTGTTACTTGATTGAGCTTTGTGTTTCTTAAAAATTGCTCTATAAATTTTGCGTACCTGTTTTACATTGTCTTCCCAAGGTCACGGGCTCAAAGCGGGTGGAAAGCGATGAGATTTTTTGGCGTAAAAATTCTTAGCATGGCTTCCTTCGGAAGGGAAGTAAAGCCGGTGGTTCCGTATCGTAGATTTACGGTACACAAAAACCTCAATCCTAATAAAGAAGTCTCTGAGAAACATTTCCCGTCTTTCACACCCAATATAGAATGCGAGTCTACGGACCATAATCGTCAAGGGACATTCATAAATAAAACTCAATTTAGTTAATTTACATTGTCTCTATCTTTGTTGCTGTGTTCATCGCAAATGTCTATTACCTCTCACATTGTTTGCCCATAGTGATTATCGATTTTTAAATAACAGCAATGTTGTCAAAAAAGAACGGTCCGTCTAACTAGATGTAATGCTCAAACAATTCTGAATCCTCGGACTGCTTTAAGGGAATGTGATTTGCGTGGTTCTTACAATTTGCTGGACCTATCTGACGTCTGTCTAATGTGTGGGGAACCAATGTGTGCAAGTGACATACATACATATGCATATGGTGACCAAGATTATCTATTACCGGGCGGATTGGGTCTCTGATTTTGGCAAGAGTCCTGTGTTACCACCGCTATGTTTTATGCCTTGCTTCTTGAGTATTCAGCTGATAACTCCTGATACATTTCCACAATAGGAATGTGGGCTTTTTTGCATTATTTATACCGCTTTCTTATTATTTCTAACGTTGTCCGTCGGATTATCTTTGACGGATTGGGCTGAAGTCACTATCTTTTGGCTCGTTGATGGAACACTTCCTGTATCTATTTCCATAAATCTGTGTCTCCTTCATGCTGAATGTCCTTGGATAGGCTGGGAAATTGGATACTGAAGACGCCCTGAACTTGCTTTGTGACAATGGTGCTACATAGGTTTGCATGAGGGTGAGTGACTACTCTTGTTCAGGTATAAGCCCATTTGTGTCAGATTCCTATAAACACTGAGGCCTAGGAATCCATTATCATTCCTATGTATAAGTATGTCGAAGAACGAAAGAGCTCCATCTTTTTTCATTTGCATGGTAAGCTTTATGTTAGGTTTCTGCTGCTTAGGAACTTTAAGAAGAGTTGTGATCCTCTAATCCGTGTGGCAGATCTCGAAAATATCATCCAGATATCTTAAGAATACTAGTGTTTTTAGTTCTGATGCCTGGAAGGCTTCGTGTTCAAAGTTCTCGATGTAAAGTTTTGCTATAACGGAGAACAAGCGTGGATTCAAGGTTATTCCTTATGCCTCTACATAGAAGTGGCTAAATATGCAAAGCCAAGTCCTGTCTGAATCAACCACGTCGGGTTGAAAAAGTTGCTGATGACGCTGTAGCGATTCTTGTAGTGGTACCTTATTGGATAAAACTTATGCCGAAAGTAATCAATTGTTCACTAGCATCTGTTTTCAGAGCTTTAATGGATTGAAAGGGTTTACCAGTTTCTCATATGGTGTGTACATTGCCCAACGAGCGGCTATAGAAAGCTAGAAATATTTTCTGCTAGCGAATAACTGGGCTTCCCTATGGTGTTTATGATATTCTTTCCTTTGGACTTCTAGTAGGTCGTACAATTTGAGTGGTGTGGCTGAATTATGCGTTGGTTGGATTTTTTGTAACTGGTCGTATGATTAATCCTGTAAAGAGCTTTTGGATGTCTTCCTCGTGATCTCTAGTGAACATCATCACAGCTATATTCACTTTATCCACTGGTGAGACTACCGCATATTTGTCTTTCTGTTGTCACACCTATCCTTTCCTCTTTCCTGGTATTAGAAATTGTGGAGGAGTTTTGTTCCACGTAGATGCTTTCGCCTTCTTATGTCGTCGGTAATGTCCTCTGGCAAGCCGTGTTGGCTTGCTAGATGCCTGAAGTAAAGCCACTTAGCGGCGCCTTCCGTTGAGTTGGAACAAAATGCAATGTATTGAATAAGACAGAATTATTGGGCAGAAATAGTTAAGAAACATGATATCAATCCATAAACAACTCTGTAATCAAACAACAGAAACCCACACCACACTCATAATATCACAAACAGCCTAACCCAAATCTCACCGCCAATAACACACATTACTGCCCAAGCCTCACTCACTAAGCAACTACATAAGTATCCGGTTCTCCAGGTCCCTTCATATCATTCCAGGGGATGCAGGCTACTTCGGTTCCAAAATCCGCCAATCGCCTGGCTGGTACGGCGAGAAAATTTCTTCGCATTACCCTATATGTCATCAGAATCACTTCTCTTTTCAAAAGTACTTCCATGGTTTTAGATTGTTTCCTAGCTTATCCAGGATTGTACTGATGAAACAAAGTACCTCCAAATACCTAAGCCCTAGATCTTCAAATATTTCGAAAATAGGTGTAGTTTTCTTCTGAATTTGGAATTGCATCTAGTATCTCACTTGCAAGCCACAACTTATTAATAATAGGACCTTAATAATATCCACTCAGACTATATGGAAAATTGAGTTATAACCAAGGCTTTCACAAGATAGATTACACCTAATATGTAGGCTTTCTTAACACTTACCACCTACATGATCTTGATCTGCTACTTTCCAAGTCTGTTATGTTAATTTATTACCACTCAAGTAGCATATTATAGATGAGTTTAAATTCCTTTGTTGCTCATCAGCCAGTTTCACGGGCTTATCAAATTTGTGTACATAATTAAGTTTGCTTGCCAGGTAAGTTAGGTACCCTATGTACACGAAAACCTCAATGTACGTAATGTGAGAAAGTGTTTGTCTTACGTAATAAATTACGTAAATTATTTTATATCTGTACCACGTATGGGGGCCAACTTGAAGAAGATGATTTATTACGAAATTTTTACTTTTACGTAATCTTGAAGAAGATGTGTTGTTGTTACGTAATTTTAACTTGGAGATCGTATGCTTACGTAATTGTATTTTACGTATTATTTATTTAGTTGAATTTAAGGAGTTCCTGGAACACGCTTTGGGCGTCTGTTTGAATTTGTTGATTACGTAATAGTTACTGTTATTACGTAATATGCTGCTACGCATGAGAAGCTGATTTTAAGATGTGTTTTTGTTATTACACTCCAAGTATTACGCTATAACATTTAACTTTGTTATTAACACTGCTTCTATATATTATTTATGTTTGAATTTTGCCTCTGCTGCGTCAGTCTTACTTTAGAAACATGTCTCTCTTATTCAGGGTGCGGTGTAGCAAGAATGTAGACATCACAGAATATAACGTTTTTAATTTCACTTCTTTTATTAATACTTGCACATTTTTATACAGAACTACACTTTTTAAGAACTGTGAGAATCTTCAATACTTTCATTTAGCGCGTATATATATATTTTACGATTCACACGTAGAGAACACATCTTACATCTTTTCACTACCAAGGCTTGCCAGCAACTGAGTAACTTTCAACGGTAAAAACTCGTAAGCTTCGGTATTTCAAGTCTCTGATTGGTTAAGGTTAATCCAATAGAATATCTGCATTTTACTTAAACTTTTTCCTTGCTATTGATAGGCTAATTTTAAACTGTTACTGAATTTACCTTGTCTTCGATATAATCATGACTGGTAACTTTTCAAACACTCTAACTCATTATTGCTAAAGGTTACCTCATTATTACCTCATTATTAGCAACCCAAAACTTATTATTCTTACAGCTCATGCAGTATTAAAGTATATAATGCATTCACATAACATTAATAGAACATGTTTACAATAAAAATAAGCATTTTCAATGACTGTTACATACAATTTAAATAAGTATTACATACATATTGTTTCAAGTCGGGCTGTTATTGAATTTACTTATTGTAAAATACAATTGAAAGTATTTAGGTATTAAAATACTGCCTCAAATGTTAGGTAAGGAGTTGAGCCTCTAGATGAGATTCCACGTTAACAGCAAAGCCATTGGAATTCTTGAGCAGCTGGCTTCAAGTTAGCTACACTCAACCATCTCATTAGGTAGAACGTGTACAAGAGCGACAATGATACATGGACAGCAAGTAAAACGCGGTCTCGTGATTGGTCTGCATTCGCCAGCAGACCGTAGGAGTTATAGAGATGGTTTGTTATCTACGAAGTCACAGTGTAGAGTCCGGTAATAGTTAAACCTAATTTACTTTCTTCCTGGCCTTCATACTAGTAAATTTCTATGCTTGGTCATAACATTAGAGTTCCTTGTATTTGGATGGCAAAAGAAGAGGATTAAGTTTTTTATTGCGTATGGTTGAATGGAAACTATCATTGCATTTTATCAGTTACTGTTGGAAGTAAACACTTTAGCCATTTTTATGTCACGTAACCCTATAGAGATATTTTATTTAAACCTGCCACATTTCTTTATTATTTTAGTTCCAGGATAGTTCCCTTAATTGCAGATGAAGGATTTCTGTTTGCTTACTTCTTGTGTTATAATAAGCAATCATTATTAATGTGTTCACTAAAATATTTGGTTGAAGATGGGACTCCAGTCCTACAGGAGGATGTTTCATTTCCCACAAAGGTTCCATATTTCGTTTTGCAGACTACAAAATTGAGTCACAGCGCAATGTAAAGATATTAGTGTTGGTAGTTTATCCACATATATTTCTCTAAACTTTAAGATGCTCTTTTCAAATATTTTAGCAATAAAATTACATATTCACCATTTAGTACAATTCTTATTTCCATACCCTGCGTGAGCAAAACAACTTTCATTATCCGCGTTGTGAAACAATCTACCACCAAGATTCATATTCGACATAAAGTACTGTGATTCCTCCTAACCTAACTATTCTGTTATTTTAGATGGTATTTATACTTATCTGAAAGGATCTTCCAAATATTTTCTAGATGAAATTAGACGTTGTAGGCACCATGTCATGATTTATGCTAATAAGATTAAGTTCGTTACGCTAATTGTGTCAGGTTAATTACGCTAATTGTGGAAATAGCCACGCTTACACAGGATAATTACAGCAGCTAAAATTAGTTACGTTAACTGATTAAGGTTAATCACGTTATTTGTGAAAATAGCTGTAACATAATAATAATTACTGTAAAATAAGTAATCATATGTGAAAATGGCATAAATGCTTACACTGAGGAGTCAAAACAGCGGATCAATTAGGCTATACCAAAAGAAATTGGAATTTATAAGTCAATGAAAGTTAATAATCTAGCTGAATACAGATTTGTTACTCCTGTTAGCGATATTATTCAGAATGCATTAAAACAGGTAATTAGCTGGTGTTTTCTTAAAACAAATATAAGTAGCCTGTTAGAAACCAAATTTAAGAGAATGGTCAAATAGGTGGAAAATTTCCAGCTGAAAGGTAGTATTGGGCTTTGCTTGCTGTTAAATTTATTTGAATGAGAATCAATAAGTATAACCCGCTTTGTGGAAGTATCTATATTACCCTAACGTATACAGGCTGCAACAAAAGAGTACGGCACAAATTGCAGGACATATTCCTCACACGTAGAAGAAGAAATTATTTTATATGAAGCTGCGTCTGGAAACGCTTTGTTTCCATATTAGAACTCATTTTCTCCAACTCATTAATCATGGGAAACACACATAAAAAGAACGCTAGAATCATGGGGAACATGCACTCTTGGTTACGTCTGGTTACATTGCCATTATCATAGGTTTCACCGGCAGTGTTTTGTTTTACATGTCCTTGCTGCCATGCGACTTACGTCATTTCTTGTTTACAGGTAACATCAACTGTTCCAGTGAGCAGTACGACCATGGCAAACACACGGGTTACTCCGTACTAGTAGAGTTGATCACAGACTTGGCCCGTGCAATGGCAGTGTGCACAAATGCAGAGATAGCAGATGCCCATTTGATGTATAGATTAGCCGACGGCAATGGCGCTTGCGCTCAACGTTTGTACCGGTAGAGATTTCCAGGACGAAGGTGCTCCGACAGGAAAACGTTTGAAGCCATTGATCGTCGTCTTAGGTAAGATGAGGAATTTCTGCCTGATACTTGCGAACCGGAGGAGGCCGCAACGGACGAGGATACCGCAACGGGAGCCGGAAATTCTTCAGGCAAATGACGACGACTCTGGTGTCAGTACAAGTAGCTGCAACTACAAATGTTGACCACATGACTATTCGGCTAGTGTTACACGACGACCGGGTGTATCCATACCATTTACAGCGTGCGCAGGCACTATCAGTAGCTGATAAAGAGCTTCTTGGAGTGGTTTATGCAACAAAGTGTCAACCCTAATTTTAGTGCAACGGCGCTGTTCACAGATAAGGCATCGTTTCCACAAGATCAGATTATAAATTATCACAATTGGCATGCATGGGCTGACATCAACCTTCAAGCAACTGTTGAAGCAAGTCATCAACAAAGATTTTCTGTCAATGTTTGGGTCAGCATTGTTGGTGACTGTTTGGTAGGGCCTCGCGTTCTTCCACCCAGACTCAACGGACATGGTTACCATAATTTCGTAGAGAATGTCCTATCTGATCTGTTAGCATATGTGCGTTTAGCTGTGCGATAAAACATGTACTTCATGCACGATGGAGCACCTCTTCATTTTGGTGCTAATGTACGTTGGCTTCTAAATAACAGATTCGGTGACAGATGGATAGGTAGAGGTGAACCAATTGCCTGGCCTCCACGCTCCCCGCACCTAAACCCACTGAACTTTTATTTGTGGGGACATTTTAAAGATCTTGTTAATCGAGCCCCAGTACCAGATGTTCACAGTCTCCGTGCCGGTATTATGAAAGGCTGCTAAGGCATACGGAATACTCCAGGGATACGTCAGCACATCCGGGATTCACTACGACGGCGGGTTGATGCATGTATCAATGCTCACGGAGGGCATATTGAGCAACTCCTGTGAGAAAGAACTGCTTGTGGTGTGCTGGTACGTTCTATGCTTGTATGTTTCCCATTATTAATGAGTTGGAGAAAATGAGTTGTAACATGGTAACAAAGCGTCTCTAGACCCATGTTCAAATAACATCATTTCCTCGTCTATGTGTGAAGAATGTGTCCTGCAATTTGTGCCGTACATTTTTGTTACATCCTGCATTGCGGAAGCAGCAAAGTGCACATTAAATTACAGAATTTTTATGTTGTTTGGAAATACTTTTATAAATAATATGATGATATCCACGGCCGTTTTCCGGCAAAGAGATAAATGATAATACTGATAATATCCTTGGTGGTGGTGGTGGTGGTGGTGGTGGTGGTGGTGGTGGTGGTGGTGGTGGTGGTGGTGGTGATTGAGCATTTTATTTATGGAAGCTCTTTAACAGCTATGGTTCTTAGTATCCCATTCTATATTGGGCATGAAAGGCCAGAAATTTTCCTCAGAGCCCTCTTTATCAGGCTTGAGGCTCTTTTACGTGCCGTAAACCTACGACATGGGAACACTGACTTTAATCCTCTTTAGAAGGAAGCCATGCTAAACGCTTTACGCCCGAAAAAATCCATCACTCTCCGCCGGACTTGAAGCCGCGACCTCGGGAACCAGGGGCTAGATGGTACCTTTAGACCACGGAGAACAACGGTGGTGGTGCGAACTCAATTCAATGTATAGGTTTCCTTAATTTAAGATGATGCGTCTTATTCCTAGTTTGAATTTAATTATGTTTCTTAAATTGTTGAATTTATTGTTTACGAATCTCATTACATCTCCATTCTGCATTCCCTTTATCCTTATTCTTCCTTTTTCCCTTCTGCCTTTACAGCGTAGGGTTGGCTCT
The DNA here is from genome assembly GCA_030765065.1 of Deroplatys truncata. NCBI lineage: Eukaryota > Metazoa > Arthropoda > Insecta > Mantodea > Mantidae > Deroplatys > Deroplatys truncata. Next base: position 424,436,492 of record CM060990.1, read on the forward strand.
CTCAATCCATCTCCATCAATCATTCCTATCCCTCATCATTCTCCTCATTTCTCCCACCGTCTCATTCCTTCGTCTCCCAATCTTATCCATTTTCCCTCTCCCTCCTTGTACTCTCACTTCTAGTATTTGTTTGACTTTTCTATCCTCTGCCATTCCGAATACATGTCCCCACCACTTCAATTGTCTTTCTTCAATTATTTCCTCTTGTGATCTTTGACCTACTGGTTCTCTAATCCTCTCGTTCCTTACCCTATCCCTTCTAGTTTTATTTACAGATTTTCTTAAATATTGTATCTCCCTAGATTAAATGTACCTATTTGCTTATCTTGTAATGGTAACTTTCCATTCCAAATGTAAGTATCGGTACCTATACCTATTGATACAATTACATTTTTTTTCATACTACTTTTTCTTTCCGAGGGTAGTTTTATTAAATTCATAATACATATTGTTTGCTTTTCCTTTCCTATTTAGTATTTCTTCACTTTTATTTACAGACTTTCTTAAACATATATTTTAATCTCACTGGATTGAATGTTACTTATTTTCTTATCCTGTAATGGTATACCTTCCATTCCATATGTAAGCATCGGTACCTATACCGATTGATACAATTACATTTTAGTTTTCATAGCCACTTCTTTCTTTCCGAGGATAGTTTTATTAAATTGATAATACATAATATATGTTTTTCCTTTCCTATTTAATATTTCTTCAACCCGTCGTCCATCAGTTATTATAATTGTTCCTAGATACTCGTACGTATCTACTTGTTATATTTTTTCATTCTTGTGTGTAATAGATATTTCTACCCACGTTCTTTTGAAATACATATAACTTTACTTTTATTGACGTTTATTTCCATTCCCTTTCTTAAAAGCTCTTCTCCCCATTCTATTATACACCTCTGCAGTTTTTCCTGATTTTCTGCTACCAGTGTTTTGTCATCTGCATACACCAATACCTGCACTTGGATTACTCCCATATTCCAGTATCATATTTTAGTCTTTTGTGTCCTCCTTTTATAAATTTTAATTATTTCATCCATGAAGTTAATAAACAGTAGTGTACTTAGACTATTCCTCTGTTTAATTCCTTTTTCCACATTAAATTATTTATGTGCTTCTCCTTCTATTCTAACTATCCCCTTCAATCCATTATATACACTTTGGATTGATGTAATCAGCTCATTCGGTATATTTTTCTTTATCAATGCTTCCCATTAATAGTTTCTAGGCACCGAATCGAAGACTATCTTTAAATTCAAAAATGTTATACACATTTGTTTGTTCTTATTTATTAATTTCCCAATCATTATCCTTAGTGTAAAAATATGATCCTGTGTATGTCTGCTAGGTCTGAAACCCACTTGCTCTTCTTCCAGTTCACCTACAATTACTCTTCTTAGTTTCCTTTCTAGTATTCTTGTGTATAATTTACATACAACAGATAATAACCACATTTCTCTATATTTGTCACAATTCTTATTATATTGCTTTTCTTAGATTCGTATTACGATATTGTTTTTCCATTCTTCTGGGATAATACTAGTTCTCCATATTCTCGAAAATTTTTTGTCAATACCTGAATCATAATGGTCCTCCCAATTTAATAAACTCCGGCGCTATTTCATCTATACCAGCCGTTTTTCCCTTTCTTATTCTCCTTATTGCCTCTGTTGCTTCATCCTCTGTAATTGTATCAATACCATTTTCCTCCCCTATTCATATCTCCTTTTCTTCATTAAATCGGCGTTCTCGATAGCTTTAAATTATAAGTTCATAAATTACAGCTATTTAAATAATTTGGGACTGTGTTTAATAAGCCTTTCTCATATGGAGTAAAGGTTGAGAGTCTCTTGAAAGGTTTCCTTTGTATCATAGCAACCTGGGAACTGTTCATGAATAAGTTTTTAAGCTCTCAGATAGTTATTTACATGGAGTAATTATATGCGAGAACATCAATTGACATATAAAGTAATAGCATTCTTAGTAACACGTTAAACATAAAAAACATGACTAAGCAAATCAAACACATACATAATAAAATAAAACTAACAAATACAGATATAAGGATGATATCGTTATAACTTCAAAGATGAGAAACTTGTTACGTAAGCTATTCTTACCAAATTCAGCGATAAGAATTGTCAATGCTTCAGCCAATACAAACACTTGGAAAACAAGTTGATTACTCAGATGTTTCCCTTCCCAAATCCCTGGTAGATTTTCAAATCACCAGCTATAGTGTGGCATATGTGTATTAAGTATTATTATTACTTATGATTGGGCTTATTGTAGTAATTGTACATTTTCTGGGTACGCAGGTGTTTTCTTCATCATTGCAGCCGTTAGCAGTCTTAAGACTTCCAGAGCATGTGTTCACATAATCTTGAGGTAGTTAATGGGCAGGTCTTAGCTAGCGGCGTAAGGAGTGTATTGATTCAGACATGCAAGTGTTGTTTCAGACATTTTGATAAATCATCAACATGTTGGAAGTGGACTGGAAATTTTTGAGGAACATAACATAAGTTGCATGATATCGTTAGTAATGTTATAATACACTGAGGAGAACTCTGTCATTCGGTTAAAAATGTTAATAGAAGGTCAAAATAGCTGCACATGATCCATATGGATTTAGAATGTATTCTGACACCATATTACACGCGTAAATCTAATTCGGAGACTAGTTAAGCAGTTCGTTAACAAGAAGCTCTTTCAACGCGCTTTGCTGTTTACGTGAAACTAAATGCTGCACATATAGAAACCGATCGCCTTACTAAAACCTTACGCATATCGTGCAACTGAGATGTTTTTGAATATCTAACCTCCCTTGCAAAAAGGTCAATTATGGTTACAAATATGATGAACCGCTGAAGGTGGCAGATTAAAAACAAAAGAATCTCGACTCATCTGTAATACACTACTTGCGTGGAAAGAATTAGCCGAAATGACCTATAAAGTAAGAGAGCACGATCATGCAAGTGGTGAATATCGAGAAAGCCTACACAATAACTGTAATCTATCTCGTGAAATTCTGGATAACGTCCTTGTTTTCATGCATAATCAGAGTGGATATGGTCGACATTGTATTGTTAATCAGCTGAGTTGTACAAGTAAAAGAGTAGATATAATTCCAAATTCAGAAGAAAACTACATCTCATTTTTGAAATATGTTTGAAATATAGAGCTTAAATATGTGGAGGCACTTCGTTTTCTGAGAATAATGCAGGATAAGCTCAACAAGATCTTACATGATATCCTGAAGTATGGAAGTACTCTGTAAAGAGAAAAATGAGTTTGAGGACGCATACGGAAGTACTCCCGTATTATTACTTCAGTTCATGACATGCTTTGATTGAGAAACTGTTAGTTACAAAGAGGGTTTCTACAACAGACTAAATGAAGTGGACATTGGTGATCAAGGTTATGAACACGTTAAAAGTGTATTGAATAAGTTTAATGTCTGACATTTATGTGAATATACTGATATTTACCTAACTTCAGATGTACTTTTCGTCGCGGGTATGTTTGAAACATTTGGAGCAGAACACTACAAGAAATACAGACGACATACTTGCAATGTGATAAACCATATTAATCCAACTTACAGCGCAATGTATGGTGATTGTTTATCAACTCACGATGCCGAATGCTGCATTCGAGCTTTTATAACTGCATAGAAATGGTACCTGTCAGGTGATGTGGGATGGGGAAAGAGCAAATGCGGATCACTTCTCTAGGTTCAGTTTGCACAGAAGCATAAAATTTAAGAAGCTTAAGGAACTTCTGCATTGTGTTTGAAATTTTGAAAGCAGGCAGAATATTACTTTACACATCACAAATTAGCTATACTTTTATGTTATGAAACAGATTTATCAAAGTTACTGATTTCTGCAATATATATATATATATATATATATATATATATATATATATATATATATATATATATATATACTGCTTTAAAACTATCAAGTTTTCAGAGGAAGCAAATGCATTATTTGCATGGAATAACAAGTGTTAAGAATTATGGATTGTTTTAAAAAAGGTATTACGGACTTCAGTGATATAAATGGGAGTTTAAAGAAACTGAGGTTCCTTTCAGAGGCCATGCCGCGGTAGAATGAATAGTGTTTCCCCAACTTTTACTGTGAGCACTCTGCGATTAAGGCATTATATTGCTAGGGATCACTTGTTCATTTTGTAATTTTTCAGTCATTATTTCTTCGCATTTTGTTTGTATATTAAAAATATATTTTACATCATCCATAACTCTTTTTCTATATTCTGGTGATTGAATGTAGTGCGAAATGTCGTTTGCTTCACTAGCTAATTTAGGTATTCGGTTGTACATTTTCAAGAATATAAATAGTACACTCACCGGGAGCAGATGTATTATTATTATTGTTGTTATTATTATTATTATTATTTAAATACCAGAAGTCTAAACCAAAGTAGTTTTCACGATCTCGAAAAAACATTTAAGATACTGTGAAATAATTAATCATGTGTAAATAACGTCTTTTGTTGGTTTGAGTTATTTTTTTATTTTAAAGCTTCCTTTATTGAAAGGCTGTCTCTTGGACAAAGCATAAAAATACAGAATTACCAATAAACACACATATAAATGGACAATAAGAAAAGAATAAAGTTATACAATGAAACAATGTTAAAAAAAGTAATAGTGATGTGAAGATTAGAAAATGCTTTTACAACTAAACTATAACATTTTAGAATTAAATCCTTCTACATGGTGGTTAATAGACTCTTGAGGACCGTTGAGTGACACGCTCTTCTTCCTTGTCTCCTCCTTATTATTGTTATTATTATGATTATATTACTATCAATTGCAAGAACTCTAAAGCATGAAAGGGTTTACCAAATAAAGGCTTACTGTGGTGTTTGGTCAGAACATAACTCCAAAAACGTCTTTTATGTATTTGACAATGGCTACATAAAGGGAACAATCCTCTTTCATTACCATGTTGGGATTAAATTAAAATTTTCCTCTATGTGGTCAATACCTACCTGTTTTCATTATTATAGCATTGTTATAATGGTAGTAGCAGTCATTTGTTGAGAGAACCTCATTGTGATGCATGAGTGACCCTTGCCGGAGTAGAAGAATGATGGAAGCTGTACTTAAGGGCCGAACAATGAGCAAAAATTTTTAGTACGTATTCTATCTTTTCTGAGAGAGAAACGCGAGAATAAGGTTTGCTGTCCTTTAGTAAGCATAATAAAAAAGACACAGCCTACCAGCTCATTAATAAAAACAATAAGATGACAAACATTGGAATTAGATAATAATATAAGCGATGAGAATTATAAGTTATGTCAGCCAAATAACTGTTCTTGTAATAAATCTTCAGATGAAGATAGTGCAACAATAATTAAAAGAGGAATCACTAGGAGGAAAAAATACCGTAATATGATATTCTTGACGGCCTTATTGTATCACAACTGAACTATCCATGACAGCTATTCAAGTTGAATCCATTGAGACACTGAATTAATCTTATGCTACAAAACAAAACAAAATGATGGTGTCAATGTAAAGAGAGTTAAGAGAGAAACGTAGAAGAAAACTAGTAAGGGGGAACCGGCGGCCTTATTCTAACCTCTATCATGGCAGTGAGCTCAATTTGGAAAGAATGTATGGATTTATACAAGCAGAAATTGGAAAACTAAGGCAAATCACACCAGGGAGCAAATCAGTGTAAAGTATATTTTTGGAGTACAACCTACAGACCTGTTCTATTAGGAGGAAAGGACGACATGCATTTGCTTGCTACATAAGAGGAACCAGTGAAGATTCAAAAAAAGTAAGATGATCTCCTATCATTGTTGGAGCTTAGTGATCCTCTGTATCATAGATTCCACCAGAAATTTCATACTTTAGAAGATTTTGCTACAACTTATGTGAATGATAGTGATAACGATGAATCCGTTTGAAACAAGGAGGTGGCTTTTTCTTTCAAACTAATAGAAAATGAAGTTCTTAAAATATATGAGAAAAGTTAAAATACGTTATATTAGCAAATAAATCTAATTCAGTCTTCTTTAAAGTGAATTAGTTATAATTTAATGCAAAGATAACAAAGTTTATTGCAGTTCTATATTGACATTTGCTGTCAGTTTATACTAACAGAACAAAGTATGAAGACATCATGATCAGAATATGTGCAGCAGAATTTGGTCAGATCATGATAACTCTATTTATTTTTAATTAATAAATTTAAAAGCTATATAGAACCTTAATCGTATGAATATAACCAAACAACGTGCTAATGCAAATTATTTTTACTTCCTTTGTGTCTGTGCCAGATTACCAAGTTTTAAATTAAAATTGAAAACAAAAATGCTTATTTCTCTAAACGTCATTTTTGGAGTTATCATGTTCAGACTAAACACCACAGATATACTGACAATGCTTTCTTTTAACAACTTCCCAACTTTATTGCAAAACTGATTTTCACACAAGTTCTTAACCGTTGTAGAATTCTGCACATGCTGTCCCCGGTTTTCTTATAATGCAAATGTCTTTCTCAACAATTTTAATTGATATAATGTAAGTAATCGATTTGTCTTTTTAAAATCAAATGCAGATTCATATATTTGAATCATATTAAATATATGCATTGTTATCCACATTACAGAAGTATGTGACCAATGGACTCTATTGCTTATATTTATTACAGGAGGTCTAAAAGAATTTAAGAGGTTGTGAAGTAACAAAGCACCGATTGTATATTGATGACAATATTCTCTAAAAAGTTCTACAATACCTGGAATAATTTTGAATTATGTCCCCATTACTACTATAGAGGGCAAGCTTGATTTTCACACAAGCTTTAGGACTGTTCGCAAATAAACAACTTTACCTCATTTTCTTATGCTTCAAACGCATTCCTAAACAATTTTTGGCACTTTTAGCTAATAAACCTGAAGAATGATACGCCTTTAGAACTAAATGCAGAATTCAAAACAAATTAAACTGTATGTACTGCTCTATTCCTTCAGTGATTCTTAATTCCAAGATGTCTTAATGATCTTCTGTTTTAAATTCGCCAGCAATTTTGACCAGGTTGTGCTAAATATTATTATATAAAAACGAAGTTGTCGTTTATATAATACTCAGTACATACGCATTTACTCTATTTATTTTCTTCCCTAGCAGCACCTGCACAAACTTGTTTAATCCTGTTTAGTTCCTTTGTCCATGTACGGCCATCTTAATGAAAATATGATTTTCTATCACAGCAAACATCTAAATCGTCTTTTGGGTACACATTATTTTCACTGACTGGCTGAACAGGGAGGTTTCTCGTAGCCGCGGTCGCAGGAGCATTTGACCTCGGAACTCTATAGCGCAAAAGGTCACGGGTTCGAATCCCGCCATGGGCATGAGTATTTGTCAGCGCGAGTTTCCACACTGAGTACAAGGGACAGCACAAAACTTCTAATGGCCGAGGTGCGAGGGTCTCTGAATCCTCCAACGTACCTCAAACTGCAGTACAACACACTGCATTATTACCAAACAAAGTGGCAACTATGTTCACATTCGTCTTATTGGAATACATTGCTCCCTGTTTACTGCATATGGAAATTCTTTTGTTGTGAATAATTTAACACTATCGTTCTCATCCCATGGCAAGCTTATTAAGCAAGTGCTCTTCTTATAAGCGTTTTCAAAAAAGGAAGCCATTACTTACCTGGAGCTAACATACGACACATTTAACTCTTAGATTAAAATAAATAATGGATGACGGACGTACATGTGTATGTACATTGCTACATGCACATGGAATTACGGAAATCCAGACATTTAAATGAGTGACAGCTCTAAAAGCAACCAGATTGTAGGTGGCACCTCCCTAGTCTCCCCTATCGGATGGGAGTCGTTAAATAATTAAGGTAACTCTCTCAGACCCAAAGATCATAGAGTCATTAGATAATTAAGCCACTCTCCTTTTTGGGGGGATTCATTATTCGTTTTTATACCTTTTTTAATTGATAATAATATTACAGCGTGAAATCCAACTGCAAATTCAAGAAATTCCATATCCTAGGTTGTCGCCTAAGTTTGTATGGCTCTGACCGAAGCCATTTCTGGAAAGTGAGGAGAGATGGGAATTCTTCCTGCAAACAGTAATGATAGAGTGTCAATGTTAACCACACCTGTGTAATTTCGGTAGCTCCCTTCTGAAACTCCCAAGCTAAGAGGACAGAAGTAGTTCGATGTTCCAAACAGCTGCCGATTAAATGACCTATATGTTTCTTGGTCCAATTCCATATGTCCCTGGAACACTCAGGTGTTATACGATGAATTTGAGTGTCCACCCCACCACAACGCTTACGCCAATGCGCCGAGGGTAAATTACGTTTATATCGCTTTGACTCTGTAGGTATTAATTTGTTGATGAAGAAATAAAAAGAAATCTTCCACTCCAACGGTATATAGTTTACAAGGAAAATTTTCCACACTAGCTGCCATGGAGAGTTAGGGTACTTCCGTTCTATTGCAGGCACTGTCCTGGAATCTTTCAGCAACGTAGTATATAACGCTTTGGTGGTAGGAATACTGATTGACGTATCTATTACTGGTAATATTCTTCTATAGTCTTTCAGAACCTGCTTAAAGAGTCCGGCAGCCGTCCCAACCATGTCCATACAAAACTGCACAACCTAATAGGTACCGTGTCTGTGGTGAACACTCAATATCGAATGGAACAACAAAGCCCGACACTTAATATGCACATCTATAGGATTCCAACCACCCTCCGTAATTTTTCTGCGTAGTTGAAGTCGGGCTATCTTATAGAAGTGATTCTTCCAAACGTAGTAGCCAATCGCTCTTTCTAGTTGCTGGGAATACTGTGGTAACATCGGTATCACCTGCGCCATATACCAGAGTTTCGCTAACACAAAAGTGTTAACATACCAGATTTTTTGCACAAAGTTTAAATTCCGTGTCAACTGCGAGGTCATAAGAGAAATGCACATAGGCACAAGTCGCTTCCAATTCTGCGCAATTAAACCTTCCAGCCTAGAGTTAAAAATAGCGCCTAATATCTTCACTGAACTACTACAAGTAAATCGAGCAGTGTCCGTTGGCCAGGTGTTCAACGGTAATAGTTGTGATTTACCATAATTTATCGAAGCTCCAGAGGCATCCTGGTATGTCGTCAATAGCGGCGCAAGTTTTTCAGGATCATCAGCATGAGCGAGAACCAAGGTAACATCATCAGCCTATGCCAAAATTCTTTCACAGGTGAAAGGATTAACAGATTGAGAAAGCAAAGTCGCTATGCCTCTAATCAGCGGTTCAATGCACAAAGTGTACATCATCATAGAGAGGGGACGTCCCTGCCTTATCGACTGTGCTATAAGTGCCGGTTGCGTAAGAAAACCATAAATTTGAATTTGTGAGTGAGCATCTCGATAAATAGAATGCAAAAGGCTTTGAAATGGCTGTGAAAATCCATAATTCTTCAAAACACCACATAGATAGTCGTGGTTAATTCTATCGAAGGCGGCCGTGAAATCTAAAGCCAAAAGGGCGGCCACCATTTTGGGATTCCATTCACCAGCGATAATGACATCTCGTAACTGCATTAGAATATGTGTGATCTTCCTCTCCGATATACCGCACGTTTGTCCAGGTCCAATGATGTCAGGCAGATATGGCTTTAATCTATTAGCCAAGATCTTAGTGAACAATTTGCAATCTGCATTCAAAAGCGTAATAGGCCGAAACTATTGAAGTTCCGTTTTAACCGTCTGTTTAGGGATCAATAAAATGATACCTTCATTAAACCCCGTTAAGAGGCCTGTATTACACTGTACCTCCAACATGACGTCAAATAAGATATCATTAAGGATCTTCCAGTTGGCTTTGTAAAACCGATAACTGAGTCCATCAGGTCCAGGCGCCGAGTCCAAACTGACTGAGGCTAAAGCAGACCACAATTTTTCAGATGTGATATCCTGGTTTAAAACGGTTTTGGCATCTGGGGATAGCCGTTGCGTTATATGACGATAAACATATTGCTGCGCAGAGACATCAACTTCAACTGCTCCGAATTTATCAGAAAAGTGTTGATAGGCCTCTTGAAGTATGTCGCGCGTTGTTGCTAAGAAATCCCCTGTGGAAGCGCGTAAGTGGGAGATATATTTCCGTTCACCACGACGTTTTTCAGACCCTAGATAAAAAAGCAAGCTTTTCTCTTCTCTTACTACAGAATGGTCGCAGGAACGCATTTGTTAACCGTGATAAAGCTCCTCTTGAAGACAACACATTCTCCTTTTTATTGCATAAAATTGATTGGTTACGTCTTGTCCATGGCATTGTAGTTCATACAAATGATTTAACAAATCGTAACAATAGTGCAATAGTTGCCGTCTATCCCTAGCCTTTGTTATCCCTTCTCCTTTTTAAAAGTTACGTATAGCCGGTTTAAAGGTATATAACCATTGATTCAATTTATTGGGGGTTCGACGTTGCGCTGTTGTCGCCCATCTCGCTCACATATAGGAGAACTTATCGGAAATTACTGGATCTTGAAGCTGCGTATTATTAAGTTTCCAAATGCCTCTCCCCATCGTGGGTCTTCTCGCAGTTTGAGCTACTTTCATGATCAAGGAATAATGATCACTAAAGGGCTCCGGTTGAACCTGCATGGTCCGTACCATTTGCCGCATTGGTCTACTCACGTAAATACGATCTATTCGCGAAGCACTATTATAGCGGTGAAACGTATATTCAACCAAATTGGCATACAAATGTTCCCATGCGTCCTGTAATTCCAAGGCTTGGCATACTCGGTCTAAAGCAGCTGACAGAAAACATTGGCCTGTCTGATCCTTAGCACTGATGACACAATTAAAGTCCCCACCTAGAAGTAGCTTATCACACTTGTGACGCAAAAAGAACGGCAGTTCCGAGGTGAGAAAAGCTTCGCGTTCCTTCCTTCTGTTTGACCCCGAAGGTCAAAAATATATGGTGAATAATATTCACCAGAAGAATATTACTGTCCTCCAATAATAAGGATGTAATCCTACCACTCACATGTCTCTCCGCTAATCGAATACCATAACACGAGCGCTAAACAATCGCTGTACCGCGCTGGGAATCCCCAACATTGGGAATGTAATTATATTGCGGTCCAAAGAAATCTAGCTTGTGTAAATTATTCTCCTGCAAAAACAGAATATCAATGTCATTATCATACAAAAAATCTCTTAACAAAGTTTGTTTGGCTCTATTTCTGAGACAATTCACATTCACGGTCACTAAGGTTTGAAGTATCACCACCATATAAACGAGGAAGCTTACTTGTTCACCGGCTTACTTGGTTTTTTTATTGCCTTGTCGGTGACGACGCACTCTTTTTGCGTTTTTCTAATCGAGGATCGCGTTGGCTAACTATAGCCCCATACACAGATGGCGTAGTGGTTACGGTAGACTCAAATAACGATTCATCAATCTGCACTTCCTCCGCCATGAAAGAAACAGCTTCTGATGCAACCTCTTCCGTCACGCTGACAACTGTTTCTGCCGAATCCACCGCTGCCCTTACTGAAAACGAGTCCTTGCAGACCGTACTAGTCTCCACTACTTCTAAGACAGGCTGTGTTTCCATATTGTTGTCGTTGGACCAAGATTGACCATTTACGACGACTGCTTCGCTTAGGTTTTCCTGCAAATTCCCAGAACTGCTATGAGCTACACCTGTGATGTCGTCACACTTCGCGTGTTCTTCAAATGTCACATCTCGGCTATACTACCGATCAGCCACTGCCTCCACATTGAGCAACCCTTCACCAGAGTCGGTTTCTGCCACTGCTACCTGTTTTGGTAACGGCATTCATTGTTTTGGAAGCGTAGAAGCAACCAATCTCGCCCAAGTGGGCGTATCCTCTTCAGCATTTGGCATTCGCGTCATTGGTTTCCTGGGGCACTGATTTCGCAAATGACCGGCCATGTGACATATGGCACAAGTAATAGGTTGGTCGGTATAACTCACCAATGCGGAATAACCTCCGACATTCAGAAACGACGGTATATGTTTTTCAAGAGTTTATGCAGAGTACGTACTCCATTGGTGACCTTGTAGTGATAAGAGAAATTCCAAATATCGTCACTAACCGACAGCACAGTGCCATAAACTGCTAATGCTATATTTATCTTCCGATTAGAAAAACTCAATGGCAAATTATACACTTTGATTACCCGTCTTCCTAAACCGGCTACATCAAGGTCGATTTCACAACACAAAACTAACCTCTCAATTTGATTGTTTCAAAACCCCCTCCACAATGTCAGGCGTTTTGCATTTACTAAAGATTTGTCTAGTAATAGCATTAACTTGTAATCCGGTGACATTATCAACTTCCAAGTGTAGCGTATCAAAAATCCATTCATGTATCTCATAAGCTGTCGGTCGAATGATATCACGTTCCACAAAACTAACAACCAGAGTTGTAGGACGATCATCCATGTCGTAGTACTTCTCACACGTATATATACGGCTACGAAAACACAGGCGAGTCTGTGAATGCTATTCGAAGGTAGACCGAGGAACGGCATAAGGTAAAATGTAAACACACCGACCGATTTAACTGCTAACCCCACTCAAACACAGCGGACAACCTCTCGGCACGCCAGCTACTGCACGAATGAAAAATGCATTTAGTTTTGGGCGTGATTTGAACTTCCGATCTTTACCTTGACTTTCCAGCATGTTAACCATTGCGCTACTACCGCACATCTCAGACCCAAATATCATACAGTCTTTAAATAAGTAAGGTCATACTCCAAGTCCCAAAGATCACAGAGTTCTTAATTAAAGTAATTTTCCCATTCCCCAAAGATAATAGAGTCGTTAATTAATTAAAGTAACTCTCCCAGGCCCAAAGATCACAGGGTCGTTAAATAATTAAAGTAACTCTCCCAGGCCCAAAGATCACAGGGTCGTTAAATAATTAAAGTCACTCTCCCAGGTCCAAAGATCACAGGGCCGTTAAACAGTTAAAGCCACTCTCCCAAGCCCAAAGGTCACAGAGTCGCTAAATAAATGGTCACCCCCAGCCCAAAGACCACAGGGTCCTTAAAGAATTAAAGTCACTCTCCTAGGCCCAAAGATCACAGGGTTGTAAAATAATTAAAGTCACTCCCCCAGGGCTAAAAATCACAGGTACGATAAATAATTAAAGCCAGTCTCCCAAGCCCAACGATCACACAGACGCCAAACAATTAAGCGTAATCTGCCAGGCCCAGAGGTTGGAGAGTAGTTAAATAATTAAAGTCAATTTCCCAAGCCCAAAGGTCACAGAATCGCTAAAAACTAAGCCTCTCCCCAGGCCCAAAGACCACAGGGTCGTTAAACAATTGAGTGGTCCACTTGCAGATCCTGTAAAATGACAATTTTTAAAAAATCAAGTTATATAGCTCATTGTAAAGCTCTCAGCGTCATTTACAAATATCTGTAGTTTTCTATTATCGAAACCAACTAAAATTGCTTGAAAATTCTTTGAGAAAGCCACGTCCTCCAGCAAAACCTGTTAAAACTGCAATGGTTACGCCTTCGAAACCTGTTAAAGACAGTCCACTTGCAAAGCCAGCTAAGTTACAATCAGAAGATGGCTGTCAGGAGAGATACACTCGCAAAATCCGTTAAAATCTAAGAACTTTACATTAACAAAGCTCAAGGAGAGCGTTTTGGTTTTTTTTCTTTACTTTCCTTTTGGTGGCGCTGTTTCTTGCACAATCATTTAGGCAACACTACTTTGAACTGCTGTGTGGCAGTAACAACAATGGTTTGTTTATGTGTTGAGCTTGGCCTTATCTAATGTGTGCAGCGCAGGGAGTGTGGTGTTGACTAAATATTAGTTATTTAATATAAGTGACAATGAAAACAGGAGAATTAATATTGAAGTACTAGTCATTCAGACTCAGTTCATAGATGTTGATCCTGTGGAAGCAAACAATAGTCCAGAAAATCCTAACTCGATAAGAGGTTGCTAGGAGACCAATGTTCCTCGTAAGAAGAAACTACGTCCAGAAACCTGGAAAAGAAATGTCGCGAAGGAAAAAAGGTAAGAAAATATTAGGTATCTTAAAATAATCAGATAAGATTGGTAGAGTCATTTGTGACGATAGAGCCTTCCTCCGTGGTGTAGTGGTTACCATGCTAGCCTGTAGTTCCCGAGGTGGCGGCTTCAAACCTGGCGGAGGGCGATGGATTTTTTTCGGGCGTAAAAATCCTTAGCATGGCCACCTTCAGAAGGGAAGTAAAATCGATGGTCTCGTGTCATAGATTTACGGCACGTAAAAGAACCTCAAGCCTGATAAAGAGGCCTCTGAGCAATAATTTGCGCTCTTTCACGCCCAAGATGGATTGGGACATTAAGTACCATAGTAGTTAAAGCTTTTCATAAATAAAAATTGTTACAATACATGAATAAGTATAAATGGATGACGTAAGTCAATCAAACTTCAATTTTTTGTTCTTCAGGTACTTTCCCGAAAGATTTCCTAAAATGCAGACCTTTTCACACAAAGGAAACAGATTCTGATTTAAAGAACTTAACTGCCAAGATGTCAGAAGAATTCATCAGACTTACTTTAAGAAAAAATCACTACTTGCACAAAATAATTTAATCTTGCAGCACGTTCAAGTTTCAAAACCGAAACGAAGTACTGACAACAGTAAAAGAAGATTCAGCACGGACTACACTTTACCAAAAAGAAGAGATGGAGTCACTGAAAACATACCAGTCTGACGAGAAGCTTTTACAACAATTCTTCAAGTGAGAAGAGACAGGCTGCAACGTTTGTGTTCCAAGATTCCGAAAAATCCAATAACCCCACCCGAAAAGAGAGGACGGGACCTCATATCTGAAAAATTTGCCGAGAAAGAAGAAAAAGTAAAAAGTCACATCAGCAAGTTCATCCCAATTGAAGCCCACTACTCAAGAGCTAAGAACTGTGAACGACAGTACCTTAGCTCAGCTCTTACCATTGCAAAGATGCATGAGATGTTTAACAAAGTATACCCACAAATTTCGGTTCAATTCAAGTACTACAGAAGAATTTTCTGCAGCTACTTTAATATTGGTTTCTGTGCGCCAAGTGTCGATGCTTGCTCAACTTGCGCCAGCCTTCAGTCTAGAATCGAGACTGCAGTGACCGAAGAAGAAAAGTGGAATCTGAGATTTCAGCTTTTGGTGCACAAAAAGAAGGCAGTTGTGTACTACGAAAGATTGAGAGAAGATGCAGAAAATACATTTACGTTCAGCTATTACTGCCAGAAGAACCTTGTGCTACCTAAACTTCCAAATCAAGCTGCCTATTACCTACGTCAAATGTACCTGTACAACATCACAGTGTGTCAAGGAAATGCACACTCTTCTCAAACTCCAGAAAATGTGATCACGCACGCATGGCTAGAGACTGATTTTGCTAAAGCTTCGAACCAAATAGCTTCCGCCACCCATCAAAACTTATCCCAGCATGTAGATTTTGAAGGCGTAAGGAAGATCCGCTTATTTACAGATGGGTGCGGGGGACAAAATAAAAACATGACTGTAATAGGCATGCTAATGCACTGGTTTATAAACGAAGCTCCTGTTGCAATTCAAGAACTTCAAATATGGTTTCCTATTGTGGGTCACTCTTTCATTCCACCCAACAGAGTATTCGGAAGTTTAGAGCGAGAGTTACGGAAAATTGACGTGATTGAGAAACCAGAAATCTACATGGACGTAATGAAAAGCATGCGACCATCATTCGCCTAGGAGTAGAGGATTGCCCTGTTCGAGACTGGAAGGCATATGCAGATGCACAGATTAAAGAACCAGGGAAATGGCATTTTCAGTTCCAAAAGAAAAGCAATTATCATCACCAAACCCAAAAGCAGGAGTGCATACCTAGTACAAGGCGAGCCTATTTTCAACTTCCAAAGCAGGGAGACCAAATCTGTAAACAGAAGAGGAAGGAGTTTCAAGAACCAGAACCTACCACCATTTATCTCCAAAAGTGTTGCGCTTAAATCAAAGAAGGCCGAAGACATCAAAACACTGTTGAAGAAACATTATGGTGATCAATGTGAAGACTCTGAAAACCTGATGTTTTTCTCCGAAATTTTCAAAGAACAAGAATACTTGGGCGTTGCAGATAACACCGACAGGCTGACACTCATTTGGAGTTGTTAGACGAAAGGATACCAATATTTTGTAAATGGTTTAATCATTTTTCAGTTGCCTTATTTTTATAAGTGCTTGTTGAAGCTTTGAATTTTTTCAAACACCATTGCGAAAACATTTTGTAGAGTAGCCGATTGTTAATGGAAACATTAATGAGATCCGTGACACCTTCAACCTGCAAGGTTTCTATGCAATACCAGAAAAACATGCAGATTGTTTCCTATTTGATAGTATTCATAAAATATGTACTTAATATATTTTTATGGTTGTCTGTTAGAGGGCTAAGTTTCAATGTCAGTCGTTAAATGCAACAGAAATTATCAGGTATTGCATTATGTTAATTAGTCAATAATATGATGTGTTTTAAACTTTTGGTGTATGCATAAGTTCTCAAATCCAATAAAAATTGTACCGCAATTTTGTTTTAATTGTTTTTTGTGAGTATAAATTCTTACTAGCGAGCCCCTGTGAGAAAATAGAAGCTTTAGGTTGTAATTACTAAAAACATTTATGTAGCAGGTGTTGAAAGTTTATGGTGCATTTGACAGGTTTTGCAAGTGTGTATGTTGTCAAGATGGCGGAACGTCAACAAGTAAACCCAGTCTTATTTGCATTACACTGGTAGAACCTGTTAAGTGCAAAATTAAAGTGTTAAAAATAAAAATAACTGTTTACATGACCTTGTACAGAGTCTAACAGTAAATTCAGCAAGTTTTTGCACTTTTTTTAAAAGAAAGAACATTGGCGTGCATCATAGGATTTGGCCATAAAGTGTTTTTTGTCAATTTTCTCCATTCCATTTATGATGCATTTAACAGGTCATGCAAGTGAGCAACTCAATTAAGGTCATCCTCCCAGGTCTAAAGTTCACAGGGTTGTTAAATAATTAAAGCAACCCTCCCAGGCCCAAAGATCAGAGTGTCGTTAAATGATTAAAGTCACTCCCCCAGGCCAAAAATTACAGGGTCGTTAAATAATTAAAGTCATTCTCCTAGGCCCAAAGATCAGAGAGTCGTCAAATACTTAAAGTCACTCTTCCAGAGCTAAAGATCACAGGGTGGTTAAATAATTAAAGTCACTCCTCCAGGCCCAAAGATCACAGTGTCGTTAAGTAATTAAGGTCTCTCCTCTAGGCCAAAAGATCAAAGAGTCGTTAAATATTTAGTCACTCTCCCAAGCCCATAGATCACAGGATCGCTATTTAATTGAAGTCCTTCCCCCAGGCTCAAAGATCACAGGGTCTTTAAACAATTAAATCATTCTCCTGGTCCCAAAAATCAGAGAGTCCTTAAATGCTTAAAGTCACTCTTCCAGGTCCAAAGGACACAGGGTCGTTAAACAGCTAGTCACCCTCCTAGGTCCAAATATCACAGGGTTGTTAAATAATTAATGTCACTCCCCCAAGGCTAAAAATCACAGGGACGTTAAATAATTAAAGCCACTCTCTCAAGCCCAACGATCACAGAGTCGCTAAACAATTAAGCTTAATCTCCCAGGCCCACATGTCGGAGAGTAGTTAAATAATTAAAGTCAATTTCCCAAGCCCAAAGTTCACAGAGTCGCTAAACAATTAAGCTTAATCTCCCAGGTCCAAAGGTCAGAGGGTAGTTAAATATTTAAGGTCACTCTCCCAGGCCCAAAAATCAGAGTCGTTAAATAATTAAAAGCACCCTCCCAGGCCCAAGGATCACACTTGAAGCACTAAAGAACGACAAACTGATACAGGTATTTAAGTGACGTGATTTTATTTTCAGTACTGTTTACCCATAGTAAATAGAAAGAGTACTGCATTCCACTCAAAATTTCTATATCAAAATTTCACTAGAAATAGGTACACTTTTGATGCATTCTGTATTCAAAAAAGCACTTTTAGAAAAAAGTGTGTGTGTGTGTGTGTGTGTGTGTGTGTGTGTGTGTGTGTGTGTGTGTGTGTGTGTAATTGTCCGCGTGTGTTTGTGATAGTCGGTGGAAGGCAGAACTCAAAAGGGATACATACGGAAGTTGATATCAAGTTCAGTATTTTCCAAGGATGCGACAGAAACATTTTCAAGGAAATCTCCCATCCCAAACTACGCTTTAATGGAAAATGTTTCACTATTTTTTATTTCCTAAAATGGCTTCAACAATTTTGATTAAAATACCTTGTTTAAGATAGTTACATAGCAAATAATATAAGATAGTGTTTATTTACGTGTTCAGATACATGCAATCTAACACACACAATGAGATTTGGGCACGCATGCTAGACTAGACAGAAACGTTAGGAAGTATAGCCGGTCATAAACAATGCATATTGGTCTGCAGATCTGTCTTACAGAGCTTATGTTAGAGGGTCCTTATGTTTAGCCAGAAAAATGGTGGCTAATCCACGATGGTGTAATTAAGGTGGGATAGCTGTGATGTGTGGTAGGAGGTGGAGATCAGTATATAGAAGGAGCCAAAAGTTGGAGAGGGTAAGATAGTGTTCATTTGTTACTTCACATAGAATTAACCTAATATGCGAGATGGGGTAGGCCTACTGGACTGCCCAGGAGCATTAGATTTTTAGGCTAATATAAGTACCTCAGTTTGGTCTTTAATTCTCATCTTCCAGGGATGATACAAGAGGGTTTCTATGTTTAGGTATGACAGAATGGTGATTAACCTCACCTTCTGATGTATTCATAGTGTCACACACACACACACACACACACACACACACACTACAAGGCGTTACAGAATTCAACCGACAAACGTTCAGGGATTACATAGGAGTGTTAACTGAGCGCTTTGATATAGGACACTTACCATCTTTGAGTTCGTGGTTGTTTGCAATAGATAAAAACAATAAAGAGATACTACAACCAATAATAAATCCTCTCCGAGTTGCTTCTGCTTGCAGGTAACCGTGGACATGGAACGCGAAGGACAAAATAGCGAGTGGAAAGATTGCAGAGCATATAGTTGCGTTTGCATGGTGGATCATTTCCGAGGATCAAGTCGCAACATTTCGATTTGTGCATCATGAGAAACCTTACATAATCAATTTCATGTGCTGATCAGTGTAAGTAGGTACGTGGGTGGGTGGGTGGGTGGAGGGGTTGTGATTAGGTGGGTAGGTAGGTGAGTAGGTAGGTGGGTGGATAGGCAGGTAGGTCTGTCGGTCGGTAGGTATTGATTGCAAATGGATATTACCCGGTTTGAAAGTGAAATAAACTAAATAATATTACAAAACATAAGTGCACAAACAATAATAGTACAATGAACAATAAATAACAATGTAAATAACTGATCCATCAATGAGTCATGTTTCTGAAGCGATCAGTTTATGCTTTTGTAACGTAACAGCTAAAAGTTTTGAAATTATTAAATACTTTACTATTTACATTTACTCGTTCCCTATCCAGTCAGTATAGCCAATAGTTTACCAGTAATATTCACAAAAATTTATGAAATTTCAAATATAGCTCTAAGTAACGCTTATAATTAATTATCCAAATTTTAAATATATTCAGATTTAACGTAAATTTCCTCACGGACAGAGAATAGCCCTGAAAGTCTACTACAGGCAATTCGTTCCATTCTTCAATGGTTCTACTAACAAAGGAAACTTTTCCTACGTCGGTTCTGTGCCTTCTTCCCTTAATTTTAAACAAATTATCGTTTCTTCAATAATATGTCGGTATCTCCATTCTTTCACTATCGCCCCTCCCTCGCGCATTTAAAACAGAATAAGCCTTAAATAATGCTCATAACCGATGCCTCTTACGCCGAATTTTTAAAGACTCCCATTTAATCTATTCCCCTTTAGTAGGCCCAAAATGTTTACTTCTTTTTATGAATTTTATAGCCTTTCTCTGTATCTTTTCTGACGAATCAATTTGATTAACTCTATACGGGTCCCAACATGCTACCCATGTTCCACAACTGGCCGTACTAAAGACTGATAGGCAATTTCTCTGAACTATTTACTCCCCTTTTTCAGTATCTTCGTTAAGGAATGTAAGGCTTTCCATGCTTTCCTAGATACAGAATTTATCTGATCGTCCCATCCAGCATTACTCGCCAAGTACACGCCCAAATATTTGCAAATTCCCACTTCCGGAATTTCGTCCCCGTCCATGTGATAGTTATTTAGGATCTCCCCATAGACCTGCTAAATGCAATGGACTTATTTTTCTTAGCATTAATTTTCATTTTATTTGCAGCAGCCCAATTACTTACTTCATTTAAATCATCCTGAAGCGCGGATTCATCTACAATATTCCGAGTTTTATTGCAAACATTGCAATCATCTGCATACAATCTTATCTGGCATTTAATATTTATTGTAATATCATTTAAAAATAAGAAAACGTAGCGGACCTATTACTGAGCCTTAGGGCACACCCGAGTTCAAGATACTCCTCTCGGACAACCATTTACCTACTTTTACCCTTTCTGTTCTCCCTTCCAAAACAGTTTTAACCCATAAAACCACTCGTTTATCCATTCCTGTACTAGCCAGATACCAAATAAGTAAATTATGCAGCACTAAGTCAAAATCTTTAGAAAACCCTATCACTACTGCATCGTTCATCCTTCTGCATCCACCTCATCTGCTAAGTCTTGAAATAATGAAGTTATTTGGCTTTCATATGAGTACCCAGGTCTAAACCCATGTTGCGGTTCCTAGAACCACTTTTTGTTTTCTAACTCTTCCCATATATATTCTGCAATTAAATTCTTCATCAATTTACACATTCCTGAATTTAGACTAACTGGTCGATAATTATTTATTTCTGTTTTAAGGCCCCATTTATAAATCGGAACTACAGTGGAACTTTTCCGATCATCTGGTAAGAAACTGTTGTTAACTTTCATGATGAACAAACCCATTAGGTAGGAAATCATGTCTCCTCACCCAATCTTCAGTATTTCATAATGTATATTATCAGGTTCCTTCAATTTTATGTTTTGCAGGATCTTGATCTTTTTGGACAATTTGGAAACCATTATTTGAAAACGAGATTTTCTACTAACCCCAACTTCCTGTTCAGAATTATCCTTCAATTTATGAAAAACAGATACGAAATGTGAATTCCATATGTTTGATTTGTCCTTAGCACTTAATACTGTAATTGCATTAACCTTAAGATCTGATATGCGCTCTTCATTGGCCCTGCGTCTACTTACATAATTGCAGAAAGATCTCCAGCACTGATTTGCCCCGCTAAGAACTTTTTCTAATAACCGTTTTTGAGCTTGCAACTTTCTCGCTGTATAATTTTTTAGCTAATTCTTTAATTCTATTAAAATTCCATTCTGATTTCTTCCTTCTATGATATTTGCGCCTAGTCTTCTGGATCAGCGATTTGTTGTTAACTTTGTATGGAACGTGTTTTTAGTTGTCTCCGAAATAAGTGTTTTGAAACAAAACAATGCTGCATTTACACTAGTGGCAGATTGAATAAACTGCCTATATTGTGTGCTTAGAAATGTCTGATAGCGTTTAAGTTCAGCTCCGCGGAAATTCCAACTAATTACTTCTTTCCTTTCAAACAGGTTTCTTCGCCCCTTACAGTTTATACCTAATTGCATACAGCTGTGGTCACTTATAATTGGAAATTAATTTTGAAGGACAATCTACACATGTTGTTTATGGATACAAAGGTGTGAAACTAGAGCAGGAATAGAGGAATGTTCTCTTTCACCTCGGAACGGAGGAAAAATTACTGAGAACAAATTTGTTAATCATTAAGGAAATACACATACGAAAGTGATAAAAAAATAGCTAATGAGCAAAGTGATTCGCTTCCTTACATATTCCATGTGAAAATTAAGAACCAATAATAGATTTATGTAGGTAATTGTTTGACTATTGACTCCCTTAATTTTGGGGGATACAAGCAATAAAGAAGAAACAAAAAAGAAGAAAAAGGAGAAGAAGCCATACCCGTTAAAATACTTAAAACTTTCACGGCGATGGTTACTGCTTAGAGATTCTGGGGTTATCAGCCGTGTTATATCGATTGAGTTACTCGAGCTTTCGGCCATCTTGACTCTGTGGCCTTCCTCAGGGACTGGCTCAGTTTTAGGTTAATGCACACCTGAGCACGCTGTTGAATGAAACTTCTGACTCGATGCAGCATGGCAGGTGTAATGAAACTACAGGCCACCGTATTATGGTGGTGAATGCTTTCTGGATATTCTAGCTCCTCTACGTAAACGCATTGCTTTAAAGAGAGTAAGAAGTCCAGAGGTGATCTCTCTGGCCAGGAGACTGGTCCTTACCTTTCTATCCAATGACCAGAATGTGCCGCATTTAGATGATTGAAGATGACCATCTACCTATGCGGAGGAGCGCCATCGTGTAGAAACCACAGCGTCATTCGCTCTTGCAGTGGTACATTCTCTAATAATAAATGGAGCTTATTACAGAGAAGTTCCAGGTAACGTGCTCCTGCTAGATGCCCCAGGAAGAAAAACGGTCCATTAAGTTGGTCGGTCATCCAAGATTCCACACCAGACATTCACTCCTCACTGTTCTTGCGATGCTGCCTCCCATACCCAGTGAGTATTATAACACTTCAATAGTGCACATTGTGGCGATTTACGGTCCCATTGTTGTGGAACCTTGATTTTTCGGAAAACAGGATTCTGGATCCCAACCCCGTATGATTTGCTACGCTCAAGCGTCCATTCATAGAAACTCACTCGAGCTTCGAAACCTCTCATGTGAAGTGCTTGGTGTAGGTGCAAATGATATGGATGAAACTTATTAGCATTCAGTATTCGCACTGCAGAAGACTGGCTAAAGCTGACTTCTTGAGCAACTGCTCGTGTACTAGTATGCATATTACTCAGGATGTCATTCAAAACAGATTCTGCATTAACACAGTATGTCGCTGCTGCGTGTCTAACAGGAGCCATCCTTGCAAGTGACGCTGTTGTACGCAGACGTATTTTATCAGTTTTTGCTGTTGGTTACTGTCTATTTTAATACCTCTCCTGGTATAAATGCTTAGCTGTTTGTGCATTCGTTCTCGTCTCTCCGCAGATACGACCACAATCCCGCCTATCAAAACATTGAGTTTTATTTATGGACGCTCTTTAACCACTGTGGTTCTTAGCGTCCCATTCTATATTGGAAGAGAAGGGTCGGTAATTTTGCTCAGAGACCACTTTATCAGGCTTGAGATTCTTTTACGTGCCGCAAATCTAAGACACGGGACCACCGGCTTTACTTCCCTTCCGAAGGAAGCATGCTAAGGATTCTTACGCCCGGAAAACAGTCCATCGTCCTCCGCCGGGCTGGAACCCGCGACCCCGGGAAGTAGAGGGCATGGTAACCACTTCACCATGAAGGACGATACCCCGTCTGTAGAATACATAGTGAAGAACTGCCACGTATTTTGTGTAACAGCATACGCGTGAAGAGTGCGGAGAGCTAACATTCAAAACATCACTTTGCTGTTGAATACCAGTCAAATGGGACAGAAGGGCGTCCTATTTAACATATTTAGATATAAGTAATCAGTGTGGTACGTAAAATCACAATTTCTGTAGGTATTAATTATTGTACCTATTCTGTTACAAAATGTAGACAACCGAGAGCTATTTAGATTAAAATTCTGTTAAAAGATCGGGACTGTAAAACTGCATATGATATCGATTTCCAAACTCTAATGAGAATCAACACACATATATACAAATCCGAGTTACAAACTCGTGTTACCGGTGGTTCGCACAGAGCATACAGTCAGTTCCACTGAGCTACTTGGATGCTTGGTCTACAATATATCTACTATTGGTTCAATCTTAGTGTTACGCAAGTGTTGTCTGACGACTTTTCGTGTATATTATAGCCCTTTAAACAGGATTAATCCTTTTTGTACGCTTTAACACTATTATTTAAATAAGACTAGCTATTACGTATGTTACCGGTCACCATACTAGCCTCTAGTTCCCGAGGTCACGGGTTCAAACCAAGATAAAGGGTTATCTGAGCAAAATTACCGGTCTTTTATGCCCAATATAGAAGGCGACGCTAAGGACCACAGCGGTTAAAGAGCGTCTGTAAGTAAAAATCAATTTAATTTAATTTTTTGAGATATACGAGACATAGTTTACGCCAAAATTTCAATAAACCGTTCTTGTGCAGCAGCGGTGGGCAAACCCCAACATATTAGGTTCTGCAACCTGCTTGGCATAGAGCAGACACATGGGGAAGGGGAATTGGAATCGGCGAGTTTTGAACTCCTCTGGATACCGAGCGGCCGTTTAGATGATGAGCTACGTAATTCTTTGTTCATAATGCAAGTGGGTTATTTTTAATCAGTGTTTCATAAAAAGATAATAACTGTAAGCAACTTACTATTAGTTAAGTATAGTTGTTATATTTCATTATTTAAGGAGATAATATATAAGGAAGTGATATAGCAACGCGTGGTAAAATGTCGATTTAATACTTGGCAGCGAGCTGTTCTGCCAAGGGTCACTGTGAGTGGGGGAGGTAGACGCCTCTGTAATCAATTAGTGGAATGGGTGTTTAATTGGGTTTAATGGGTATTTAATTGGGTTTAATGTATGTTTAATTGGTATTTCCGGACAGTTGTAGGCTTTTAGAGGAAATACGTCCTAAATGACACCTATATTCTGGCACAAGTCACGTCGTAAGCTTTGGTGTTAGAATGGGTATTTAATTGGCTTTAATTGGATTTAATGTATATTTAATTGGTATCACCGGACACGTGTGCGTGTTTAGAGCAAAGACAACCCAAATGACACCTATGTTCTGGCACAGGTCACGGGATCTTGGTTGGAGTGGGGAGGTTTCTTAGCGTCACTTTCATGACGCATGATTGCTTTTAGTGGAAAAAACGCCCAAAAATCACGTTCCTTGTGAGAGAGAAAGAGAGAGAGGACAGCCTAATTAGTTGTCTCTATGGATAAACATATTTTTTCAATGGGAGCGCTAGATGCCGCCATAGGGCTGAATTCAGTCGACATCTATGGCGGAGTACCGGAATCAAGAGAAGGGACAGCGGACACAGAGACATCCAAATCAGAGTGGGTGACTTTTAACTCTAGTTATCTAAACAGAGATGCAGGTTACTGCCTGTCACAAAAATCGGTATCCAGAACTTGATATACCTGTAGCGTTTTAAGGATGCTTGTTTGTGTGCGCGCGTAAGTGTGAGTGTGTGTGTGTATGTGAGAGAGAGATAAATATATTTCGCCAACAGATATTAAGAGATCCCCGTCTCGATATTTTGGATCTGGCTGTTCTCTTCACTCTGTGTTTAGAAGAATCAATGTTACTTCGAAATACATTGTACACCACTTGAGAAAGGCACTTAAATTCTCACCGCGTCTAACTCCTTATGGCATGTTAAAGAAAGGCTATTCTTATCTCTTGTTGCAAGTGTTTCACAAGTTTGTGTCTGTGAACATTTCCTCTCGCATTTTTTTAACAATGCGAGAATTATTTAACATTAAAATGCGGATGTTCTGGGACTTCAGAGGGTGCGTTATAACACTGGTGTTTGGTGATTTGTCATGAGTAAATTTTTTTATACCCTTGTCATTAAGTACGGAATGTCGCCGGCATAGGTCGAGAGAATTATCTCTTTCATCCGGGAGGAGGGCTTTAACTACAGACCGAAAGGCTAGTTAACACGTGTTATTCTTGCTGTGCATATGTATAATTTTTAAAGATCTTTTTCATTCGTTAGGCGTATTCGCAAACAATCGTGGTCTATTATCGTGCATTTTAAAGTGTCTATTGAGCGTATGTGTGTGTACTTGCGTGATTAGCGTTATCCTTTGCGTTATGCTTAGGAATTCTTTTTGCGTTAGATACTTTGTAGCGATAGTTCTCAAGGGATGCTGACTCATGTTTCATAGCTGTCTGGGAATGCTGCCATTGTTTTTATTACCTCCCCACCCGAGGCCAGTACTTGGCTTAGAACGAACTGACTTTTAGATGTTTCTTCTACAAAAAGCAATCATGCGTCATGAATGTGACGCTAAGGAACCTCCCTACTCCAACCAAGATCCCGTGATCTGTGCCAGAACATAGTTGTCATTTGCGACGTCTTTACTCTGAATATGTACACATGTCCGGAGATACCAATTAAATATACATTAAACCCAATTAAAGCCAATTAAACCCAGTTAAACACATATTCCAATTCCACCACCAAAATTACGCCTGACCTGTGGCAGAACATAGGTGTCATTTAGGTCGTCTTTTTAAATACGCATTAAACCCAATTAAACACGCATTCCACCAATTAATCACAAATCTAGCTACCTCCTCTACTCACAGTGACCTGTGTCAGAAGTAGATATGTCCCCTACTATTAGGAATATGTCACCTACACGCGTCAGCCATTCAACTGGCCGGCCGAGGTTAATAACCCTTGGATATTGTGAACGTATTAAGAGCTAAATAATTATCAGTTTAATAATTACTTTTATAAACATTACTACTGCAGATGGATTTAATATTTTCGGAGTTATTCTCTCCTTGCAAAAATGGAGGAAAGCCAGATGTTTATACACCGGCATTCCTTAGATAGACCGAATTTAAGAAAGGAGATAAAGTAGAGGAAGTTAAAAAAGATTTGTGTAAGGATGGGAGGAAAGGAACTATGACTGAGGTAGGAATTGAATAAGTTAGGAGACGCAATAGAAGAAATTAAAATGGACGAGAGCTTTAAGAAAGTTGGTGTTGAGTTAAAAATACCATAATAGAAAATGAGACGGTTACAGCAGACAATAAGGAAGAAATGTATACTGCACTACCAAAATTACAAAGAATACATGAACAAGTGATAGTGAAAGTACACAGATCTAAGGAATAAGTAAAAGTGATAAAAGAATTGCATGGAAGAAACCAAGAGACATAAATGACAAATTTCTCTCAAAGAGCGGCAACTCCTGTTCTTTCGGATCAGATGATGAAGTTACAGAATATTGTGTAGAATAAGAAGGATGTGGTTTTTACATTACTAACCAAGAATATGCATACAAAAGATTTACACAAAATTGTGACCCAGATTCTTAAACCACCAGAAGATAGAATTAAGAGACCAAAGAACAGGCGGGAAACATATAGTCATACAAACTGAAACAGAGAAAGATATCTTTAAGATCATGAATTGTCAAATCTTTAAAAAACAAGGATC
The DNA here is from genome assembly GCA_030765065.1 of Deroplatys truncata. Lineage (NCBI taxonomy): Eukaryota > Metazoa > Arthropoda > Insecta > Mantodea > Mantidae > Deroplatys > Deroplatys truncata. The sequence goes on from CM060990.1 coordinate 424,463,856, forward strand.
TTAAAGCTGAAACTCCAAGAAAAGGAACTGATTAATTATTATGTACGATGATTTCGTTGCAGCCAAAGAAGACAAAATTAGAACAAACAGATTTACAAACAGAATTATTACGACTTAGTATCAAAAGAAGAGCTTGTGAATTAATTCAGGTTTAGATTTTAAAACAGGCCCTAAAAATTCAGCTACAGTTCACCATGTGATGGAAGTTTCAGCAAGATTAAGGGAAAGTATAATTAAAAAAGGAAGCTTATATATATGATTTTAATCCATAGAAACCAAAGATTTTATTTCACTGGCAAAATGCCTGAAGTGCTAAATTCAAAATATGATCACAAAGACAAAATAATACGCGGGAATTTTGGTGAAGAAGATCACGAGCGAAAAGAATGCTAAAAAAGAACAACAGCCGACTTGTACACCCTGGTCAAGGCGCAAAATAAAAAGTTGTACGATAAAAAAGCGTCAGACAAACCGCATGATGTGGAAAAGAGTAGTTTTCAGTATTAATTATGTATAATGAGGGTACAAGGCAGGAGAGAAGGATTAAATTAAAGAACAGAAATAACACAGCAACCGGGCGGAAAGGCAACGGCCACAACGCCTGCGGCCCGCATTCGGGCGGTAGTGGGTTCGGTTCCCGTGGCCGATACCTTCCTGACCCATGGATATTTTCGGGGACTTCCCCCGGTATTTAGGCGAATACTGAGAAGGTTCACTACATTCCCGAAATTCCTGACCCACCATTTCCCCGCCATTCTCATTTTACTTGACCTTTCATCTGCTTGGCTGTTTCAGTGTAGCAATTGTCGGCGGGAATCTCGACGTTGTATTACAGCGGAAAAGGATACTCTATGCAGCACTTCATCTCACGGAATAGTGGTGTTCTCTGAGGCCCGGCCCCCCCAGTGGGATGTGCCAAAATGCAGGGGAGAGGGGAGCCGGTTTACCAGCTGTCATCTAGGGTGTTTTCATCTGGAAAATACTAGGAACCCTAGTAATCCAGAAACTAAAATACGGGACACAAACCCGCTTAGACTAAACAATAAAAAACATACCAAAGTCTAAAAATCACCACAGTAAAAACATGGGAAATCAAAAAATAAAACATAAAAATACGTGTCAGGAACCGTAGAAGTCAAGGGACAAGAGCGCCTTATGTACCCAGGGGAGAACAGCCCCCATTAAAACGGACAACATAAAATCACAAAACTGAAAGACGCTCAGCGCATTAAATGCGTCGACTAAAACAACTATCTCCGATAAAACATAAAAGACATTCTACAGTATGCGCGTCGTCTGCCAAAACGTTAGCTATACCAACAGGCAGAGACACACGAACGCGCAATTGAGCTAAAACCTGACACTCTGTTAAAATGTGACGCACCGTTAAGGTTGCCGCACACAGATCACAGAGTGTGCGGGATCACCACTAAACAAGTGTCTATGACTAAAAATGCAATGTCCGATACGAAGTCGTGTTAAAATGACCTCATCTCGACGAGAGGCACGAGAAGAGGTGGCCCAAACAACCGGGAGAGGTTTAACCTCCCGTAACTTGTTCCCCTTAAGGGCCACCCACTCATTGCGCCAACGCGAGAGGATACAGTGGCGTAAAACGGCATACAAATCGGTTGAGGGAACAATAGAAGTAAAACAGCTGGACGATAGAATTGCCGATTTGGCAGCGGCAACCGCAGACTCGTTGACAGAGACGCCCATATCACCCGGACTCCACACAAAAGAGACACTGGTGCCAGAAACACCGAGCGAGTGGAGGAGATCATGTATGCGCTGTGCGAGTGAGTGATAATTGTACAGCGCACTAATGCTCTGAAGGGTGCTCAGAGAGTCTGTGTAAAGAACACAGTGCCGTAAGTCGTGCTGGATGTGCTATAAAAGTGACTAAAATACTAAAACGTTCGGCGGTAAAAATCGAACATTCCCGGGTAGACGAAAGGTAAAACCACGTTGACCAAAAATAAAGGCACGCCGCACTCCAACATCAGTCTTGGATCCATCCATGTATATAAAATGAAAGTCCCTGAATTGCGCCTGAAGTTCTAAAGAAGCTGATCAAAGGACTGAAGAAGGGGTCTCATTCTTCGGTATCTACGTTAACCCAAGGTGACAGTGGGACTCAGCGCGCAACCAAGGAGGAAACCACGTTCCCCCTCGTTAGTATTGGCGCTGGCGTGACGTCCAAATGCCGAAGAAGCTGGCGAAATCGAACCCTGGAAGAGGCAAAGCAGAGGAACTAACTAAATACTGCCGATCAAACGAATCCTCGAAAAATAACTCGAGGGAAGGGTGGTCATGCAAGCTTGAGAGTCGATATGCATACGTGCACAAAAGCATCTCACGCCTGAAGGACAGTGGAGGCTCTGTAGCTTCAGCGTACAGACTGGGTACAGGGCAAGTTGGAAAGGTCCCTGTAGCGACTCTTACGCCACGATGGTGAATGGCATTCAAGCGACATAACTCAGATGGACGTGCCGATTAATAGACAATGCACCCGTAATCAAGCCTGGATCGGACCAAAGTATGATAAACACGCAGAAGAACGGTCCGATCAGCTCCCCAGGATGTGCCACTTAAAACACGTAAAAGATTAAGAGAATAGTCACACTTTGCCCTTAAAAACGAAATGTGGAAAGTCCAGCTCAGCTTTCGATCAAACATCAACTCCAAAAGTTTCACCTCGTCTGCAAATGGAAGACTATTCTGCCCAAGATGGAGAGAGGGCGAAAGGAAAGTCTTCGGGCGACAGAAATTCACAAAGACGGATTTCCTGGCGGAGAAAGTAAAGCCGTTGGCGTTACTCCATGCGTAGAGACGGTCGATACAGCTCTGGAGACGGCGTTCGAGCAGACAGACCCGCTGTGAACTGCAATGAATGGCAAACTCGTCAACGAAAAGGGACGATGAAATGCCAGGTGGAATACAATCAACAATGGGGTTGATAGCAATCACAAAAAGTGTTACACTGAGTACAGAGCCATGCGGTACACGGTTCTCTTGAATAAAACGACTAGATAAAACCGAGCCTACACGTACACGTATAACGCGATCCATCATAAACTCCCGAAGAAGTTTGGGAGGACCGTAAATTCAATGCGTGGAGTGTAGGTAAAATGCCACCCCTCCAACAAGTGCCATGCGCTTTCCCCAAGTCAAAAAACACAGCCACTGTTTGGCACTTTCTCAGAAGTCCGTTCATAATATGCGTCGACAGAGATACCAGATGGACGACGGTAGAGCGATGGTGACGAAATCCGTACTGAGCGTTCGCTAGAAGTTCTGAGACTCACGCCACCATGTCAACCGCCCGTTGAACATATGCTCCATCACCCTGCAAATGCAACTGGTAAGAGAGATAGGGCGGTAGCTGGAAGGTAGTGGGCGATCCTTCCCAGGCTTAAGTATAGGCACAATGGTGGCTTCGCGCCAAACGGAAGGAAAAACGCCGTCTTGCCAAATACGGTTATAGACCTATAAGAGAAAGAGTTCACTTTCAGCTGAAAGGTGCTTTAACGTCAGGACATGAATGCCGTCCGGCCCAGGAACGAAGTGCCCAGATAAAATAAGGGCGGGCTCCAGCTGCCTCATTGTGAAAAGTTCATTATGACACTCCTGGTTAGGAGACCGAAAACTATAGGTCACGGAATTTAGCCGGTCTTTGAGAGTGCGAAAGCCGGAGGAATAATTTGCAGAACTGGAAAGCGCCTCGAAGGCAGCACCCAGGGTGTTGGCAATGGCAGCCGGATCCACTATAGTGGCATTGGAAAGTTTAACGCCAGACACAGTACAATGCGAAACTTTCCCGGAGAAGCGACGAAGTTTATCCCAAACAACAGAGGAAGGCGTAAAGGGATCAACAGACTCGACAAAATGAGTCAAGGACGACTTCTTGCTATCCTGAATAATGCGACGAGCCTTGGTGCGTGAATGTTTAAAAGTATCGAAATGATCAAGTGTAGGGTGTCGCCGAAACAACGTCAGCGCAGCTCTTCGGGCACGAACGGCGTCCCGACAGTCCTCGGTTCACTACGGTACAGGAATTCGCCGAGGGTGGGAGGACGAATGAGGAATTGCGCGTTCGGCGGCAGATAGTATTATAGACGTAAGGTGCTGCACCATTTGTTAACGTCAGTGAAGGGCTGGTCTGCAAAAGACATAAGGCTGGAATACAGTCCCCATTCGGTTAAGGAATTTTCAAGTACGTGTACTGGATCGCCGGACGTGGTAAGACAGAAGAGACGCGATGCAGGTGTAATGATTGCTGGAGTAGGTGGCAGCGACGACGTTCCACTGCAGACGACAAGCAAGCTGGATTGAGCAAACGCCAAGGTCCAAGTGAGAGAATGTACCCGAAAAATCAGAAGGAAAAGTGGGCTCACCTGTTTTGAGGATGGAGAGGTTAAGCTGATCAGAAATGACGGAAAGGTGCGTTCCCCTCGCTCAAGCTCTTGGCGATTCCCACAGGCGCTGATGAGCATTAAAATCCCCCAACAGTAGAATTGGTGTTGGAAGAGCGGACAACAGCTTGCAAGGCGATCGTAAGTTTGAGAGTCTGAAAATGAACGTCGTTACGCACTAATATCACGACACCTCCATGAGCTGGAGAAACCTCATCCGGTGCAAGATCGTAGCGAACAGGAGTATGCCCTCGGAGATCAAAAGGATCGTGAGAGCAAAGCTTGGTCTCCTGCAAACACACGACAAAAGTGGAATGGAAGCGCAATAAAAGCTGCAAATCCGCCCTATGTGATCGTACACCACGTAAGTTCCAGGTCAGGATAGACATGAATAAAACGGATAAACTGTCTACTTAGAAGGGCAACTCAAAATGACCTTTTTCTTAACCTTGGGACTCGGGATTTTGGTATGCAATTAGTCAGACTCCATAGGCTCCTCGAAGGGAGGGCGCACGCGCTCATTGTCAGAAACAGATTCAAGCGCCGACAATCGGTTCTGGGTGGCAATGGGTGAAGCCGGCCGCTGAGCGAGGCTTGTCCCAGGAGCATCCTATGACTGCGACCTCCGAGGAGAATGTGAACTTTTCTTCCCGCGCGCACGCGAAGGGTCTTTGCTTGGACTTCCTGTCAGTGCTTTGTGACTTCAGCACCTTAGGACCAGCTTTAGAGGGTTTGATGACTGTGCCAGAGATGGCTGGCCGGATGGTAGTCGCGATCAATCAGTCATGGTCCAAGTCTGTGTTTTGGCATCCCTCCGGGGTACTGGCGAGGCAACAACAGATCTGAACGTATCCGATCGCAGGAGCTTAGGTTGGCACGCATGGAAACGCCTTCGGGCTTCAGCGAAGGATTATTTCTCCTTTACCCGGATCTCCTTGATCACCTTGTCGGCCAATTACCGCGGACACTCGGGTAATGATGCAGAATGAGACCCTTTGCAATTAACACAGACGGGGCTGATGAACAGGTATCATCGTGTGAGGGCTTACTACAAGAGGCACAGATGGAAACGGCGCTCTTGCAAGAGACTTGCGTATGCCCAATATGTTGTCATTTAAAACAACGTAGAGGTCTAGGAATATAGGGCCTCACCGCAATTCGTTAGTACCCTGCTGAAATTCTCGTGGGCAGATCGACGCCTTCGAAGGTGATGGAAAGCGTACAAGTGGGTACAAACACTCCGTCGCGTTTAGCCTGCACTCGATGAACTGCCGTTACCCTTTGGTCAGTAAGATATTCGACCAGCTCTTCGTCCGACATACCATCGAGGCTATGCGTGATGACGACGCCTCGGCAGGAATTCAAGGTGCGTAGCTTCTCAACACGGATGGGATAACCGTGCAGAAGCGTGGCGCTCAACAAGGTTTTACTTTGTGATCCGACCTATTCTGAACCAACAATGAACCGTTTCGTAGTCGAGTGCAGGGGAGAACCGGGCCAGTAATTGAATAAATACCCTTCTGGATAATAAAAGAGTTCAACTTCTCGAAAGATAGTCATTCCTCTGTAGGGTAATCACTAAGTAACAACCAGATGTCGGTGGTTCTACTTGTGTTCCAATGAATTTTCGGCGTTTCTTAATAATAATGGAGAAGGGGGCTCCATAGCGAAAGAAATCCTCCACCATTGCAACAGTCTCCGATCTCGGGCTCTGACTTCACGGGTGTTACCCCGGCTTGGTTGAGCGTCCTATCTATACCAGTCTCACCCCAGGGTCACACCTCCCAGAACATAGAGAGAGGGACCCAATGGCCGTGGAAAGTCAGCAGCTTATGCAATAGCCCCCCCCCGCGGGACTGCAGTTGAACAGCGGATACGAACACAGGCCTTACATGACGACCCCGAGTGTTGGGGATGACGCCATTACTCACTCACCCAGCTGCGCACCCAGTGCGCGGGTATCCGTCAGGCTGTGTCCACGGAGGATTAAAAGAAAGAAAATCAAATAATAAACCAAAAGTGTGTGGGCGTTTCGCACGCAAGTTGGGCCGGCGAGGAAGAAAAAGAAATGTGCGAATGGTCGTGGTGCGAAATGGTAGGAAATAGACTAGAGAAGAAAGAAACGATGGCGAGGGGCGGCATGGAACGAAATGCAAAGAACGCACGAGAGCCTATCTTGTGTCCCCCTGTCACGAGGACGAATCCACTTCGACCGGACGAGGATGAAGGGATGACGATGGCGATGAGTGGCTCGGGACCCCGGGTGCGCCAAACCCGCACTCAGATAAAGTGAGCCCCTGGGGTGTTTCCAACCTAAAACTATCTTACGACAGCTTAACATACCTTACGCGAACGAGGTGACTCGGGGCCATATGTTGGGTTATGGGAAGCAAGATACACAGTTACGGAAATTGTAAATATCGTGCAAACCAGTTGGTTCGTGGTCAAGTACTCGATTAAGCAATTCCAAGAACATAGTGCTGGTGGCCCAAAAACACACTACAAATAAGACCAACCCTGTAATACTACTGAAAAGGTCAATCTGCAATTGTAAATGCTAGCAGAAACACTACATTCAGAACTGCTACAAGATTACACTAAGATTTACGGTTAATCTGTTCCATTCGACACTAAGAAGCCACCTCCAACAAGCTGGCATCCATCACAGAACGGCAGCAAAGAAAACATACAATATTACTGCAAAAGCGAATTGGATTTGTGCTTGAGTAGTTGGTCAAACCAGACTGTTTTTGGGAGTTTTTTTTATCTTTTCTGATGAAAAGGCTTTTTAATCTGATTGGGTTGGGAGAATTTATCTGTTGAGGCCAAAAACACGCGTAATTCCCCGGAGCACAATTGGTGTAACAAAAATGTGCGGCACAAATTTCAGGACATATTCCCCACATATAGACGAAGAAATTATGTTATATAAACATGGGTCTAGAAAAGCTTTGTTTCCATGTTACAACTAATTTTCTCCAACTCATTAATCATGGGAAACAAACACGAACAAAACATTGGAACCATGGGGGACATGCTCTCTTGGTTATGTGTGGTTACGTTATCATTATCGTAGTTGCACTGCCAGTGTTTTTTACATGTCCCTGTTGCCATGCAAGTTACGTTATTGCTTGTTTACAGGTAACATCAACTGTTCCATGAGCAGTACGACCTTGGCAAGCACACGGGTTACTCCGTACTAGTAGACTTGATTACAGACTTTTCTCGTGCAATGGCAGTGCACACAAATGCAGAGATAGCAGATATCCATTTGATGCATGGATTAGCAGACGGCAATGGCGATCCCCTCAATATTTGTAGCGGGAGAGGTTTCCAAGAAGCCATTGATCGTCGTCTTAGGAAACATGGGGCATTTCAGCCTGATACTCGCGACCGGGGAGGCCCAGAAGGACGAGGACACCGTAACGGGAGACGGCAATTCTTCAGGCAGTTGACGACGACCCTAGTGTCAGTACAAGGCAAGTAGCTGCAAAAATGAATGTTGATCACATGACTGTCTGGTGAGCGTTACACGAGGTCCGTGTGTATCCATACCATTTACAACATGTGCAGGCACTATCCGCATCTGATTTTCCTGCGCGGGTACGCTTCTGCATATGGTTTATACAACAAAGTGTCAACGCTAATTTTAGTGCAACGGTGTTGTTCACAGATGGGGCGTCGTTTCAACGAGATCAGATTGTAAATTATCACAATCGGCAGTTATGGGCTGAAGTCAATCCTTACGCAACTGTTGAAACAAGTCATCATCAAAGATTTTCTGTCAAAGTTTGGGCCGGCATTGTTGGTGAATGTTTGGTGGGGCCTCGCGTTCTTCCACTCACGCTCAACGGACAAAGTTACCGTAATTTCGCAGAGAATGTTCTACCTGATCTGTTTGCAGATGTGCGTTCAGCTGTGGGACAAAACATGTATTTCATGCACGATCGAGCACTTTTCCATTTTAGTGTTAATGTCCGTCGGCTTCTAAATAACAGATTCGGTGACAGATGGATAGGTAGAGGTGAACCAATTGCCTGGCCTCCACCCTCCACGGACCTAAAGCCACTGGACTTTTATTTGTGTGGGCATTTGAAGGCTCTTGTGTATCGAACCCCAGTACCAGATGTTCAGAGTCTCCGTGACCGTATTATGGAAGGCTATGAAACCATACTAATACTCCAGGGATAAATCAGCGCATTCGGGATTCACTACGACGGCGGGTTGATGCGTGTATCAGTGCTCACGAAGGCCATATGGAGCATCTCCTGAGAGAAAGAGTTACATGTGGTATGCTGGTGCATTCTATCCTTGTGTGTTTGCCATGATTAATGTGTTCAAGAAAATGTGTTGTAACATGGTAACAAAGCGTTTCCAGACCCATGTTTATATATAACATAATTTCTTCGTCTACCTGTGAGGAGGGTGTCTTGCAATTTGTGCCGTGCGTTTTTGTTACTCCCCGTATTGTCGCCCCTAAAGGAGGTGACTGGTTAAGCGTTTGGGGCTGGATATCTGCTCCAGGACTCGGAGAGCTAATCCAAATATGATATATGATCTCAAATGGATTCTGAAAAATATGTACGTGTTATTGAGGCCTATATGCTTCCTAGCGTTCGAGCTATTCATCCAGCTGGAGAAGTACTTTATAGTAGAACAGAAAAACTGTTTAATTGTTTTTGTTTTAATTGAATTTGTTAGGATAAAAAGAACAGAAACATGTTTGTCCATATATCTGTAAATTATATGAGTGTTTTGAACGACATAGTATGGAATCATATTTAACAAGATGCATATTTATATTCCAAGAATGAGGTCCCCTTTTACAATAACTCTTTTTAAAACATCGGTATTTCAATATCTGGATTCAAGCAATATAAGATTCGTATGCGTAATGCACAATTTTATTGCAAGGCCTATAAAATGCTTACTTAATATATAAAGAAGAGATAGTGTAGTTACAAAAATTTTGCGTTTTATCAACACTAATGATCAGATAGAAGGACAGAATACTAACTGACAGACCTTTGACGTAAGTGGTAACTTGCTTAGCAACCAAAACTTGCCCTATATTCACGATATTAAATAAAGAAATTATTCGAATCGACCCAATTTGTTGATCTATAGTTTTAATGGGAAGCACTGGAATTTCATAGCTGTATACTTCTTACGTAAACAGTCGGCGTTTAAAATAACACTCGTTGTTGCACAAGGAATGCATAATATATATTTATTGAGGAATAAAGCTTTCCAAACCCTTATGCTGGCGCACTTCAGGCCTGAGTCAATCTGTCGTAAAACAGCTGCCACAGGTTTCAGGGAGCATGTTGTTAAGCATCTATTAAGTGGCTTAATAATGTAACGTATGCTATAGTTTAAGTCAGGGACTGAGTTAAATTAACGATGATTTATTTAATTTCATTCATTCTTCCATGCATTTTTAATTCATCCAATTATTGTGTGGCATGTCCCTGCGATTAACATATATGAAAATGCTATGGGCACATAAGTGACTAACTCGAGTGCGGTTAAATCCTTTTAAACTTATAAACACAAAACGTAGCAAAGAACACGAGAGAATCCTGCCGGTTGTTTTCCATACAAGCATAAAGTGAACAGCTGCCACCATATTGCTTGTGGAAGACGTGTCTTGCAGTCACACATTTATCAACTGGCCAATGCGATGACAGAACGTGAAACGTTTTATTTGAATCTAAACGATATAAGCGATTGGTGTGCTTATTTGGTGCGATATGTACTGAAGGGGCACCTCCACCTGCAAGCCGATTACCCCAGCCAATGATTGTAAACATGTCACTAGTCCCTGAAAAATGATAAGAAAGGCGCTGTAGGCAAAATAGTCAAGTAGATTTTTAAATGTGGCGTGTGTACATTATCTCGCAGGTACGTTGCAATAACGTAGCGTAGGTGGAAAGGGCGAGGTACCGAATTTGCTCTACTCAGTCACCTGATGTCTCGGAAGTGTAGGTCATCCTCATATTTCTCTCCTAAATCTTCTAACAATTCTCTAAATTGTCTATGTTTTAGAACGTGATTGAATTCTGCTCACAGTAGTAACTCTGTAACTCCTTTCCAGAAGGAATAGTGGTCGCTTTTGCACAGAGTGCTTCCTGGTGAATAATGCAATGGAATGTGTATGATTCGTTTATTTTCCATTATCTTTCAAATGAAGGGTACAAGATAAAAACAATCAATGTCCACTTTTTAATATTTTACAGTAATTTCATTTCAAGTTTAAAAGCGTAGCAGCTTAAGGACATTAGATATAAAGAAAACATTTTTTTCTAGAACACTTCTCAAGGTGTTTTTCTAACAGGCTCCTCTTTTGAAATTAAAGTCATATGTTATAGGGTCCAGTTTATTGACAATGAAAACTCAAGGTACACATGTTTACAAACAAAAACAATCATCCCCTACCTACTTTATAGAATATTTTGCATTACACATAACGGTTTACCTTAGAAAATATGTAAAATAATATATCTAAGAGACCCAAGAAATTAATGCAATCCCTACTTCAAATTACTCATTCCTGACTACGGGTAATCTTGAAAACAACAATCAAGTTGACCACGGGTAATCTTGAAAACAAAAATCATCATCCACTTGCTTTATAGAATGGATTACATTATACACAACTGTCTGTCTCAGAAAAGTGTAACCTATAAAACACCGAAAATAATAATTACCTAATATCTACGCTAAATTACTCATTGTTGACTACGAGTAATCTTGAACAAAGCTATCATAGTCCACTTTATAGGACCATATTATACATAACTGTTTCCCTTAGAAGTAACCTATAAAGCACCAATGAAGTTACTTTATCTCTACATCAAGTTACTCATTGTTGACTACGGGTAATCTTGAAAAATAGAGCTGAGCATCACCAAATTACTCAGTGTTGACTTACGGGTAATCTTCAAAAATAGAGTTGAGCATTTTCGGAACAGAATTTCTTCAGGGATTTAGGTCGCCGTATTTTGCCTTGGAGAGTGGGATTATAGTTGAATGCAAAGGTTTTGGCTGCTTTTTAGTCTGTGCATGGCACCTTTTGCCAACAATAACATAGGACTCCCAGGAGACATTGTAAGTGGTACAACTGTTGATAGTTTTAGAAGTTCTGTCAACTGCTATTTTTCGCATTTCTCCTATCTTTCTTGGACATTTCTTTCAGTATACTTTACTGGGAAATCAAGACTACGGTTTGAACTTGTCTTGGGAACAGTCAGTGACATTGATGGGATTTAGATCCATGCGGCATCTTTTGATATGTTCATTCCAATCGCTGGGTGTTTCAATGTGGGCTTTTTGATATAGTAAACCCATATCTTTGTCACATTCTATGTAACTGTGCCCTATAATGGGAAAGGTTAGTTTGATTCAAATCTGTTGTATTTATGAACCATATCATGGATGAGGCGAATAATGACAATTTTTATTTTGGACGGGGCAGGAATCACAAAAAAATGTGCAAATGTCAAACTGAAGAGTCCAGATGATAAAAGAAAAAGTCAAACAACATTGATGCAACTTCATCAACACCCCTTTTGGCTATGGTCTCATCGTAGGTATAGACGTATACTTATTCGGAAGCGAGAACATGCACATTAAACATATAAAAAGACAGCGGTCGCTTGTAGTATACATCGTTTGTGCTAATATTAGACAATGGAAGATTTTTTATGAAATCTATGCATATTGCCCCAAGTTTATGAGTTTGTCTGGCTTTAATTTTGGCTCCACGTTTTCGTTCACAGAAGACTTCAGCCTTCTTCTTGTGTAATAAATTAAGCGTTTCTAGCCGCTTAATTTCTTTATCCACTTCTTCTGCACTACTTCATTAAGTTTCTTTGCAAGAAGAGATTCTTTTGCTTTGAATTCATCGCATGCAGAGCAAGTATCTGACCTGGGGTACCCAAAGGCAATATTAAATTTTGTCTGCAATATGCTCCGATAAAATTCATAAGAAACGAGAAACTCTAGAAATGTCGCTATGTACATTTGATGCAATATTATACTGTTTAATTCTTCAGGTAGATAAATTTTAGATATTTCTGAAGGCTATAGTGAGGACGGCCTTGAAGGGAACTGATGCGCTGCATTAAATTTTCAAAAGCCTCAGCTGTCTTTTTCATGGATCTAATAGAATGAGTACCTCGCCGATGAATGGGAGCATGACCAGTAGTAGAAAGATATTTCTTGATTGTTAGCATATTCTGGTTTGTTATACCATGCACACTCATGATGGCTTTGTACCAAACTGGAATTTCAATAACCTTTCCGTCCCTCCGTACACGCACATTATAGCAGTAAGAGTGGTCTCTGAGGTTGCTGTCTTCTTCTAGTTTCCGTGTCCTTCGTTTCTCAGGCAAAACTGAAGTTAGTGAGTAGTATAGAGAGCACTTTAGGCCCTTCATTGACCCCCGATGACCTCATCACCCAAGGCCATGTAACACAAACAATACCACTGAAGGCCGCAAACAAGGCCGCTACCGCGTCCACGCTAAACAGGTGGTTTTCAAAACCGCTGCGTCGGCCGTAGCCTGGCTAGCACTTTAGGCCGTTCAGTGAACCTTGATGACGTCATTAAGTTAATACCCTGATGACGTCTTCAATGTAATACCATTGAAGGCCGCGAACAAGTCCGCCTCCGCCTAAACAGGTGTTTTAACAAATGTTGGCCTTGGTCACGACAACACAATATAAATGTATCTTTCTTTAGGTACTGATAAAAGAAGGATGAATAAGTAAATAGCATTTATTGGACATTAGTAAGTTATGGTATTGTTTATTTGACACCATTGCAATTGTCAATATTAATTTTTTACTAAAAAAATGTTGCGTTACTCTGGGGAAGGCTCGGTATCGTTTCCATGTGAAGCATGCTTACAAGAATAAAGCAAGTGTAGGTCAACGAGTTTTTTCCTTTCTTGATGCAGCTGCTCTGTATATGCAGGTCACGCGTTTCACTTCGCATAAGCGGTAACAAATTAACCAGATGCAGTTCCTTCCTTGTTACAATGTATAAAAGGTTGCATTTGTTTGCAAGGTATTGACTTCGGATAGGAAAGGGAATAAAGAAGGTAAGCTATGGGTTTAACTTATATATATTATAAGGTGCACTTCTTTACATTTTATTAACATAATCTATACATTTACAATATGTTTGAGACAAAAGGTGTACACATATTGTTAGGATAAGCAAACGTGTATATTTTTTTACACATTAATAAGTACAAAAAATGGTTTAGAACATACACAACAAAACCAATTATCTTTTGCGTAAACCATTTCGTCAATAAATGAGTCTTCATATTTAGTAAATTTTCTATCTTTAAAAGCGCTATAGTGTTCCTTTCTGTAATATAAAAGGTGGCATCGTTTGTTATTGTGGATAGGGTAATGAAAGGCTTTAGTTTCAATAGGAAAATCTATAGGAATTATTTGTGCAATTGAAAGATTGAATTCGGGTGCATTAAAACTATATACATAAAATTATTATTATGAGTGTCTGCATGTAAAAAATTTAACTTTGCGTTTGCAAATAAAATGTTTGATGCTACACCTTTTAATGAAGGAGGTTTAATACACATTTTACAATGGCAAGTATTTGTGTTACTACGGTGAAAGAGGTTTTTATATTTTTGTAAGGTGGTGCTTGGGTTTGACCCCCAACCATTTAACTTTGCTATAGGATCGCAAAGACACTGCATAGAAAACAGATTGTTGTGAAATGAACCAAATATTACAAGTTTTTGAAAGCAAAACCTAAAACTTCTAAAAAGAAAAGCAATGAAATCAACCCAATTGTTTTCAAGGTTACATGTTTTTAGTATGAACATAGGTTACTTTAATCATAAACTCATGTGTTTCACATTCCACTTCCCAAAATAAGGATTTTGTAGGTAAATAAAGTAGACTACATTTATTTGAATGACCAAATATAAAATTAACGTTATTTGTAACTTAATTAGCATTTGGACAAAACGTGAATCTTAACATTTCTTCTTCCTTCAGATTTTTTGTTTATAGCAACATATGAGGAAACACATTTAAGTTCAATGTCAACCATTCCAGCCAGCTAGCAAGCAAGTGTGCCTCCCAGAGCACAGAAAATACTTTCTTTTGATAGCCAGTGCATAATCCAAAAAATAGTTGACCAGTATTCCGGAAAATGCACAGGTACAAACTTCACATAAACAGGTTTTGAAACCAGTTTCTTTTTGTAGCAAATTATATTTTTTGGTTAATTCCCTTATAGACTGAAAGATGAAAGTGTACATCCATAAGAATCCAAAAATAAAAATGAATTACCAAACTTTTCCCTTACTACCAAAATCATTGTTCCCTATAGGTAATTCTTAATTTTTAACCTACTTTATTTTTGGTATACATAGTTTTTCACATGTCAGTTGAGAATTTTTTTGATTTTTAAGAATATGTTGCTTTTTATCTTAAGTTGTTTAAAATTAATTCACAAATATCCCCTGTAAAATTTCTATCTATACACCCTCCTCTTATTAATAAACCTAAAAGAGGTAAACTAGACTTTTCAGCATTGCGAAGATAAGTGTCTTCTGGCGCGTTGCAGAAATTGCTGTTGGGATCATTATGGTTTGCAGAGGTTGTGTTTCATGTGCTTTAAGTGAAAAAATGTCTAATCCAACGGATTCTTCAGTGCACCTTACGGGCCTCTTAATATTACGTTTAAGTAACTTGATCTGTAGGGTCATCTTAAACGATATAGAGACTCTTAGTTCCTCTGAAATAAAATATCATAACCGCTATTAGAAGTAAACCCTCAAAATAAAAACGTTTACGAAAGTTTTTCATTATTAATGTCATCAGTGTCCGTTTTCTTAAAAATGCTGATGCATATTCTGGGAATGAGTACTTCAACGGGATCTTCAGTGCTTATTTGAAGTTTAATAGATATTGACGGTCTATATTTCGTGGTGACGTTTGTAGCTCCGATCACTTTCTATGTAGTATTTAGTAATAGATCTCTAATTTTCATCAATTTAATGTTCTTTTCTGGATTAAACCTTGTAAGGAAATCCACTCTGTAAAGAAGAAATGTATTCAGCAATAGATACTTGATATGGTTATAGTTTTATATCAAAAACAATAAATAGACTAAAATAATTTACTTTGTTGATGATTGCTGCAGTGTCCAGAGGTAATGTGCTGTTTCAGTGCATCGTATGGTCTCCTTATATATAGATCGCATTCCATCAGCATCAAGGACGACTAGTGAAAGTTGCATTTTTTAACTGCATCTATTAGGTATATAAGGCGGGAGAGACAGTTACTTCCGCGCAGTTATCCTGCAACTTGAGACTTCAGAAAATGTAAGTAACATAAAGTTAACACATAATACCTTTGGAAATTCATTTAGCTTCTACACACGTTTATGTTATCTTGGTCGGTTTTTTAGCATAGAAAATATTAACGTCCTAAATGGAATACACAGAGAGCATAAAAGGTTCAGCACACACGAGAGGCATTACGATATTCAGATTAATCCTGCTTCCAAAACTGAAAATCATATCCTTTACTTTAGAAATAGTATGATAGCTGTGTTCGATATTATGTTAAGTGGTGGGAAACCCAGTGACATGGTGGGTCTGTCTATAAGAAACTCTGTGAATTTACAAGATAAACCACTAGGATTAAGCTCCGCAGAAGCGATCAGGTATCTTTGAATGTATTAATGGCTGTTACAGAGAAAGAATGCCAATCAAACGCTAATTTTTATGCCACAGATATCTTATCCGTAAAAGTAGATGACGTTGAAATACCCTTAGGACGTGGTAGAATCAAAACAGCAGGTAGACATTTATTCACATTCGCGCACATAAAAAAGTATATCGTTAGAATTAAAAGCAAAACAAAATGCTTAGCTTATGCTCTATTGATAGCTAAAGCACAATTCTATAGAGATCCAAATTACGTAAGTTATAGAAAAGGTCGAAAAATTTCTTCCAAATTCGACGAACTTCTAAAGGCCACAAATGTTGATATGAGCAATGGTAGAGGATAAGCAGAATTGCAAACATTTCAGCACCATCTTTCCGAATACAGAAATATAGTTTATGGAGAATTGCGTTGCGAAAACATATGTGATGGGAACACAAATTCCCAAAAACGTTTAAATCTCCTGTATGGTGCACAGGAAAAACTCTACAATGTGATGGTAAGTATCACGGGTTCTATGTCTAAAGTATATGTTTGCGAAGGATGCAATAAGAGAATGAGTTATGAGGGAGCGAAAACTCATAAATGCCAGTATAGATGCTCCGGATGTATTTCAGTTCCACTCTGCATTTTTAAAGGAATCTACATATATTGTAATCAATGAAATAGGTAATTTATAAGCCAAAGCTGCATGATAATACATGTGCAGAATAAAATTGTCACTCAAATAATTTGCGAATGGACTCGGCATTGTTTAATTTGTAGTCAAGAGTTAAAACCAAATCATCAGTGTTATATGTCATATTGTAGAAGCTGTGAATGTAACAAGATGTCGAGCCACTTTTTCTATATGCCAACGCTTAGCGCGAAAATATCATAATCGGAAAAGGTTTTCATCGTGTTTTACGGCATAGAATGTACTCAAAACACGCAAATAGGTGACTATACATATCTTCATCTTCCCAATTTACTCTGCTTAGAACACTATTGTTTTCTTTGCGAGAAAAGCAAGGATATGGGCGAAGGTTACAGCCAGTGTGGAAAACGTAGGTATTCATTTTGGGGCAATGGCTACATCAAACACTTTATGGAACATCTGCGCCAAAATAGACCTTTCTATGAAAAGATAATTGCAATTGCACTTAATGCCAAAGGCTACGATCTCATGTCCATCTTAGATTATGCAATAAAACAGCCATGGGTACCGGAGTTAGTAATGAATGGTGCTAAAATTTTATGCATGAAAATGGAACACATAACCTTTCTGGATAGTTTGAACCTTTTACCCATGAAATTGAGAAGTTTGCCTAAAGCTTTAGGAATAGACTGTGTGACAAAACGTCACTTTCCGCATTATTTTAATACTCCCGAAAACATGAACTATGTAGGTTGATATCCCGATTCTGTCCATTACGGTGTCGATCATATGATGCAAGATGAACGCAGAGAAAATTTTCCAATGGTACGAGAAGGAAAAGATGTCATTTTCGATTTTAGTAAAGAGCTTGAAACCTACTGTATGGCAGATTTTGAAGCGTTGAAGAAGCGTGTTCTGTATTTAGAATACTTACCTAGACATCGAAATATTGACGTATTTCAAGAATCTATTACGATAGCTTCGGCATGCAACAAAGTATTTAGAAAAAATATTTGAAAGCTAAGACTATAAGACTTATTCCGTGCGAAGGTTATAGGAAAGCCGATAAACAATCCATAAAGCTCTTATGTGGCTCAGGTATGAAGAAATTAACAGTTAGATTTGCATTAAACCTGCAGGTATTGGTAGATAGGTGAGAACATCCGAATTACCTAACCTCAAATTAGATGGTTTTTGTGAGGAGACGAGAGAGGTATTTGAATTAATGAGGTGTTACCATCACGGTAATGTGCGTCTTACTAATAGAGGTGTGCCCGTCGTAGCCCGCGAACAGAGACGCTTGCAGATAGATACGAGCTGACCATGAGTCGAATACATAAAATTGTGTCGGATGGTTACGTGTGTCACGTCATGTGGGAGTGTGAATTTGAGGACGTTGTAAAACAACATCGGGCTCTGCGCAACACTCCGGTTGTGAAAAATGTCCCTCTCATTCCTAGAGATTCCCTCTATGGAGGTAGAACGGAAGCATTGAAAATTTATTGCAAAACCGATGAAAAAACTCGCATTAAGTATTACGACGTGATGTATCCGTATCCTCATATATGTAAATATTTTAAGTTTCCCGTAGATCATCCCATAATTCACATTGGAAAAGATTCCACCAACATTTCGGAAATGCTTACAAAAGAGGGAATTATGAAATGTAGAGTTTCGGCAAAAAATAGGAGTCTTTATCATCTGTCTTGCCTTTTAGATATCGACAAAAGTTAATATTTGGTGTTTGCTACATCTGTGCAAAGGAGGAAAATGATAGTGAATGTAGCCACGACGAGGAGCTAATCGGTACTTCAATCGTAGATGAGGTAAGAAAAGCTGTTGAAATGGGTTACAAAGTGAGAGAGGTTTTAATTTTACGCATAGCAAATGACACAGTGTGATAAAAATGAAAATAAAGGATGGCTCTTTGTAGATTAAATTAATAGTTTTTTTATTAAAAGCAGAGGCCGACGGATATCCCTCTTGGGATAACAACGATGAGGATAAAGAGAAATACGTTCGAAGGTTTTTTTCAGTTGAGGAGTTGTTTCCATCCAGGACGTGGTGAATAAAGTTAACGATGTGTGGGAACTAGACAAGGAATTCTTTTGGATAAGTCGGCAATTAGAAAAAATCCAGGTGCAAGGTCTCTAGCAAAATAGTGTCTGAATAGTTCTTGGGGAAAGCTCACCAAACAAATCAATCGATCGCGCACGAAAATGATTAGGGAGCCCGCAGAATTGTTTACGTTTCTGACTACGCCCGGCATAGAGGTGCAGAATCTAATGTTTGCGAGCGACGAGATCGTCTGGCTCTCGTGGAAATATGCCGAAGAAGTCGAGTGCCCTCCATTGGCGCACACCAAGGAAGTGTTAGGACCCTACGTTACTGCAGGTGCAAGGCTTAAGTTATACACATACCTAGAGGCACTGAATAGAGACATATTATACACAGACAAGGATTCGATACTGTTTACGGTTAGGGAAGGCGAGAAGTGTAGTGTCGAATGTAGTGACATGATGGATGAGATCGCGGAATATGGAACGGATTCCTACATTTCAAAATTCGTATCCGGGAGCCCAAAAAATTATGCGTACGAAATATGGTTATCATATGGTGATTTCAAAACTGTTTGTAAAGTGAGAGGAATAACATTGAATTACGCCTCTTTATAGTTGGATATTTATGATTCAATAAAAGATTTAATTATAGGAGAAAACGTGGATCGAAACATTGTAGTTAGAACGGAAAAGAATATTAAGCGCAAAAGATCACCTGGCGTGTATATCGTCTCTGAACCGGAAGATAAAAATCTATAGAAATTGTTGTCACAGGAGAAGAAGAATTTCTAACTATTCTGTCCCTTTGGGATATGTAAAGCCTGACTGAACAAGCCGCCTCCTCTCATTATGGATTCTGAGGTGGAATGAGTAGGTGGAAACTACGTGGAAACCAAAGAAGGCAGAGAGGCCAAAAATGTTGTACGAACGAAGAGATAGCGCTCATTTCCTTAGAAGCATTTAATCCATATCCTCCCTTTGATGTAGATTACGTGATGTGCATGTTAACGGACGAATTGAGGGAAAAGCTAGATATGTTTCGACGATGTAATGTTTCCCCTAGTTAAATTTCAGCACTCTTTTACGCTGAACGTCAGTGGTAGTTTGGGTTCTGGTAAGACCGTATTTTGCGTAAAAATTTGAAGCATTTGTGCACTGTTCGAAGATTTAAATAAAAATTCTGGTGCTATAACGAAAAATCTGCCGTGCCAAAGTTAAAACATGTAACATTTCACGCTGGTGTGCCGGAGTTTGAGAACCAGAAAGGAGAGCCAAAACTAGTAATATTAGACGATCTTTAAAACTCTGCATATGCCAGAGAGATGTGCGACTTGTTCACGAAAGGAAGTCATCATAGAAATATATGCGTAATTTTGGTCACTCAAAATTTGCTTCATCAGGTTAGGTATTGCAGAGATATTTCGTTAAACCCTAAATGCATCGTGATTTTTAAAAAAGTTAGAGATAAGAATCAAGTGGCTCATCTAGCCAGACAAATATACCTCGAAAATTGGAATTCGCTTTTCGAGGTGTATTTGGATGATACGGCAAAGCCTCACGGCTATATGCTATTCGATTGTGACAGGAGACCGATAGCACGTTACGATTTAGAACCAATATCTTTCCATCGGAGCTCCCTGTCGTTGCATATAAGCATGAGCAAACGGATAAGATCCAACTATCACATGCTGCACGTAAAGCACCAAGCCTAAGCTTAGGAAAGCCATTTTGGAGAAGTCCGACAAAGAACTGTTGTTGGCTATTGCAGAATGCGCTCTAAATGTTCTAAAGGGCAACTGTATATCTAGGCAAATGCACCATTCGCAATCTAGGAAGCTATAAAATAATCTGAGGTGAGTGGTGGATAAATCTCTAAAGGTTAACTATAAGAGAAGATTTTTAATTCAAAAGGGAGGATTTTTTATTCCTCTGCCCACTGCCGTACTGACTGGACTTTCATCTCCAATATAGCGTTAGATGCTTCAAAAATCATTTTTAGTTTCTCAGCGTTTCATAGACACCTGCTGCTTGAAGAAAAAGGCGACGAAGAAAAAGAAGCTGAGAAAAAGGGATGCGTACGAGGAGATGATTCAATTTAAATCCAGTGGCCGCCGCCCTCCGTATCTATCGCCGCAGCTGACGCCCCGAAACACTCCTCCTCCTCGGGTCAAAAAGAGGGGCCAGAAACGGTCTACGAGAAGCACAAAAAGAAGAAGAAGAGTTTGGTGAAGAA
This sequence comes from Deroplatys truncata, assembly GCA_030765065.1. NCBI lineage: Eukaryota > Metazoa > Arthropoda > Insecta > Mantodea > Mantidae > Deroplatys > Deroplatys truncata. The sequence goes on from CM060990.1 coordinate 424,484,922, forward strand.
CAAGTAAGGCCTCTGCCATTATCGGCCCATGGGAAAAAAGAAGTACAACGGATTATAAATAGAAACTTTGGTGCATAGCAGGTCCTTACCTAGCTCTATATTTGCACACTCTAAGGGCAAGGGTCACCGTATTCGGCATTTACAAGGATAGGGATGGCCACTTTAAAACTGGCGATTCCATTATTCGTATAGAAGACAACGATTTGTATGTAAAGGATAGGTATTTTAAGGGAACTCGGGGTCTCTGGGAATTGCTAACTAGGAAGAAATTAGACTTCTCGAAAGTCCTCTTTGGACAAGAGTAAATATAGACAATTTCTTCTTTTAACTAACGGGCACTTGCAGAATAGCGAAGCTTTAATCAGATAAAATCGAACAAAAGTAGTGAATATAAAGAAACAATTGGGGAGTTGTTTCCATCCAGGACGTGGTGAATAAGGTTAACGATGTGTGGGAACTAGACTTGGTCGATCTTAAAAGCATTAAAAAGTATAACGATGGAGTTCAGTATCTCATAACGTGTGTAGATTGTTTTTCCAGCTTTGCAATTGTAAAACCCATAAAATAAAAAACTAGCACGGAAACTGCAAAGGCCTTTGAAGCCAGCTTAGATTCTGTTCCCCTCGCAGTCGATAGGACAGGGGAAAATAATTTTTAAGATCTGCATTTCAGAAGCTTTTAAAAGAGAAGAACATTGAGAATCAAGTTTGCAGAAAACCCGACGTAAAGTGCACCATGATCGAGAGATTTAATCGTGTCATTAAGCTTAATGTATACAAATATTCCACTTATAAGAACTCGTAAAAATATATAGATGATCTCGATAAACTCTTCACGCCTATAATCGCACCATCCATTTGTCAATTGGAGTGACTCCAACCGAAGTAAAAGAGAAAAACGTGTTACAAATATAGAAAACCCTATACAGAAAACGAACCAACGTTATGCCCTGTCTTATCACGTTCGGCGAATGACCAACCGCGAGAATAAGCAAAGAAAAAATGAAACTTACCAAAGGCTACGAAAAAAATTTCTCAACGGTTATTTTCAAAATTGTAAAGGTTATAAAACGTTCGCCAGAGCCCGTGTACGAACAACACGATCTCAACGGAACTCCCATAGAAGGACAATTTTACAGTAACGAACTAACTCCTGTAAAAATTAGCAAATCCACTTTGTACAAAATAGATAAAATACTAAAAACGACGCTGAAGAATGGTAGAAAGGAGCATCTCGTTCGCTGAAAAAGATGTGGTCTCGAATTTGACAGCTAGTCGATGCATCATGGATGAGTTTTACGTAACTGTGTTGGGTGATTCTAGCGTCGATTTGTATCTCGAGAATTTGCATACTAGTTCACGTAACGATTTCGCACAACCGGTCAATTTTCAGAGAGATAAGTGGGTTGTAGGTCAGGCAGAGCTTTCCTAATCCTACCTTTGCAAATCCATAGATGAGAACATACCTAACAAAGCCGGAGAACCGACCAAAAATGTCGCTATAACAAGAGCTGATAGAATGGTGATTGAAAGAATGGAGTTTAAGAACTTTAAGGAGCTGTACATTTCGCTAAAAAGACTCACGTAACAGACGATGGACATCGGAAATTGCTGCTATCGGAGCTCAGGGTTACCTCATCCTTCATCAGAGAGAGATAAAAGAATTGGAAAAACCTTATAAAGAATGGATTCCAACACATTCCATTCCACAAAAACCAAGAGAAAAAGCTAACAGTATTCATTTAAAGATCACTAAAAAGTAGAAGGTAAGACGGATATACCTATTAACGTAAAAATATTTTTCCCACCAGAATATATTATGGAGGCGACGCCGTGGCCGAGTGGTTAGATCGCTCGCCTCCCACCGAGGCGGCCTGGGTTCAATCCCAGCGACCTGCATGTGGGATTTGTGGCGGACGAAGCAGCGTCTGGGCGGGTTTTCTCCAGGTTATCCGGTTTCCCCCGCCATTCATTCCACCAACTGCTCCATCATCACCTTTCCTTTCATCCATTTCACCAACATTTCGTTTCATCTACTTCCTTCATTCCATACCAGGCATCGGGCTGATCACCCAACCTGGATGCTCCAGTCTGATCCATGAGTGTCTGCTCCTCGATGGGCCCCTGACCCCGGGCACACACTTGTAAGTCCTGAGGGGTGTAAGTCCTACATAAGATGAGGGTAAACGGATAATGAATGAATGAATATATTATGGTCTATGCGATCTTGTGGACACCATAAAAATTCTCTGCCAAATCTCGATGCCTATAAAACTGTTAATCAAAATGACATGAAAACTCTTTTCCATAGATCGCACAATCGAGAACGTTCAGCTCTGTTGTTGCCTCGCCAGTACCCCGGAAGGATGCCAAAACACAGACCTGGACCATGACTGCCTTGACCGCGACTACCATCCGGCCATCCATTTCTGGCACAGTCACTAAGCCATCTAAAGCTGGTCCTAAAGTGCTGAAGTCACAAGGCACTGATAAGAAGTCCAAGCAGAAACTTCCTAAGGAAGATCTTCTTAAAGGCCCTTGGCGTGCGGGCGGTAAGAAAAGTTCACCTTCTCCTCCTCGAAGGTCGCAGTCCCAGGATGCTCCTGGGACGAGCCGTACTCGGTGGCCCCCTTCACCCATTGCCACCCAGAACCGATTCTTGGCGCTTGAATCGGTTTCTGGCACTGAGCGCGTAGGCCCTCTCTTCGAGGAGTCTATGGAGTCTGACGAACTCCATACAAAAAGCCCAAGCCCAAAGGTGAAGCAAAAGGCTATTTTGAACCGCTCTTCTAAGCAGACAGTCTATCCCTTCCATTCATGGCTCTCCTGACCTGGAATTTACATGGTATACGATCGCATAGGGCGGAAATGCAGCTTTTATCGCGTTCCTATTCACCTATGGCCGTGTGTTTGCAGGAGAACAAGCTTCGCCCTCACGATGCTTTTGATCTCCGAGGTTATACACCGGTTCGCTACGATCTTACACCGGATGAGGGTACTCCTGCTCATGGAGGTATCATGATATTAGTGCGTAACGACGTTCATTTTCAGACTTTCAAAATTATGTCCGACTTGCAAACTGTTGCCGTTAGGATTCAATTACCGACTTTTTATTTTCTCTTTGCTCCGTCAATTCACCTCCATCGTCTCCCCTCGCTGACGCGGACATAAGAAATCTTCTGTCCACTCTCTCAAAACCATTTCTTCTGTAGGGAGATTTTAATGCCCATTACCCCTTATGGGATTCGCCTAGGGCTTGTGCAAGGGGAACGCTTCTTTCCGACATTTTTGCTCAGTACAACCTCTCCATCCGCAATACAGGTGAGCTCACTTTTCTTTCTGATTCTTCTGGTACATTCTCTCACCTGGACCTTGCCGTCTGCGCAATCCAGCTTGCTTGTCGTCTGCAGTGGAACGTCTTCCCTGACACCTACTCCAGCGATCATCATGCCTGCATCGTGTCTCTTCTGTCTCACCACGTCCAACATTCCAGAGCGCCTACCTGAATATTCCATAAAGCCGACTGGATCTGTATTCTAGCGTCGTGTGTTTTGAGGACCAGTCCTTCACTGACGTTAACAAAATGGTGCAGCACCTTACCTCTACGATACTTTCTGCCGCCGAACGCACACTTCCCCGTTCGTCCTCCTACCCTCGGCGTATCGCTGTTCCGTGGTGGACCGAGGACTGTCGGGACGCCGTTCGTGCACGTAGAGCTCCGATCAGGGTGTTTCGGCGACACCCTACATTTGATAATTTGGTTACTTTTAAACAATCGCACGCCAGGGTTCTCTGCATTATTCAGGAGAGCAGGAAGGCATCCTGAACTCGTTTTTCGAGTCTTTTAATCGCTTCACGGCTTCCTCTGTTGTCTGGGATAAATTTCATCGCTTCTCCGGGAATGCGTCGCCTTGTACTGTGTCTGGCCTTCAGGTTTCTCATGCCACCATAGTGAATCCGGCTGCCATTGCTAAAGCTCTGGGTGCTGCCTTTGAGGCGGTTTCCAGTTCTGACCATTATTCCGCTGGCTTTCGCACTCTGAAAGGCAGGATGGATTCCGATACCTATAGTTTTCGGTCCCCAATATGAACTTTTCTCAATAAGGGAGCTGGAGCACACTCTTCGTTGCTCTAGGCACTCCGCTCCTGGGCCGAACGGTATTCATGTCCTGAAGTTAAAGCATCTTTCAGCCGAAAGTAAACTCTTTCTCTTACAGATCTATAACCGTATTTGGCAAGAGGACGTTTTTCCTTCCGTTTGGCGCAAAGCCACCATTGTACCTATACTTAAGCCAGAGAAGGATCGCCAACTACCTTCCAGCAACCGCCCTATCTCCCTCATCAGTTGCATTCGCAATGTGATGGAGTGCATGATCAATGGGCGGTTGACATGGTGGCTTGAGTCTCAGAAACTTCCAGCGAACGCTCAGTACGGATTTCGTCACCATCGCTCTACCGCCGACCATCTGGTGTCTCTGTCGACGCATATTATGAATGGTTTTCTGAGAAAGTGTCAAAAGTGGTTGTGTTTTTTACCTGGAGAAAGGTAATGACCCTTGTTTGAGGGGCTGCATTTTATGTACACTGCACGCATGGAATTTACGCGGTTGTCTTCCCATATTTCTTCGGGAGCTTATGACGGATCTCGTCTTTCGTGTACGAGTGGGCTCCGTTTAACCTAGTCGGTTTATTCATGAGAACGATGTACCGCAGGGCTCTGTACACAGTGTCACACATTTTGCGATTGCTATCAACCCCATTGTTGATTTATTCCACCTGGTATTTCATCGTCCCTTTTCGTTGACGATTTTGCCATTTATTGCAGTTCACGGCGAACGTGTCTGCTCGAACGCCGTCTCCAGAGCTCTATCGACCATCTCTATGCCTGGAGTAACGGGCTTTACTTTCTCCGCCGAGAAGTCCGTCTGTGTTAGTTTTTGGCCCCGGAAGGGTTTCCCTTCTCCCTCTCTCCATCTTGGGTCGGATAGCCTTCCATTTGCAGATGAGGCGAAATTTTTGGGATTGATCTTAGATCGAAAGCTGAGCTGGACTGCGCACGTTTCGTTTTTAAGCGCAAAATGTGAGCTTCTCTTAGTCTTTTACGTGTTTTAAGTGGCACATCCTGGGGAGCTGATCGGACCGTCCTTCGGCTTCTTTATCGCTCTTTGGTCCGATCCAAGCTTGATTACGGGTGCATTGTCTATTCATCGGCACGTCGCTCGAATGCCATTCACCATCGCTGTATAAGTGTCGCCGGAGGGGTCTTTCCAACTAGCCCTGTACCCAGTCTGTATGCTGAAGCTGCAGAGTCTCCGCTGTCCTTCAGGTGTGAGATGCTTTTGTGCAGCTATGCCTTTCGACTCTCAAGCTTGCCAGACCACCCGTCATTAGAGATATTTTTCGAGGATTCGCTTGATCGGCAATATTTAGTTAGCTGTTCTGCATTGCTCCCTCCAGGGGTTCAATTTCGGCAGCTTCTTCGGCATTTGGACGTAACGCCAGCGCCGACCCTTCCTAGAGGGGAAACGCGGTTTCCTCCTTGGTTGCGCGATGAGGCCCACTGTCCCCTTGGGTTAACGTCGATGTCGAAAAACGAGACCCCTTCTTCAGTCCTTACATCAGCGTATTTAGACGTTCAGGCGCAATTCGGGGAATTTCATTTTATATACTGATGGATCTATGACTGATGTTGGAGTAGGGTGTGCCTTTATTTTTGGTCAACGTAGTTTTACCTATCGTTTACACAGGCAATGTTCGGTTTTTACTGCCGAACTTTTTAATATTCTTAAATCACTTTTATACATCCAGTGGCAGGACTTACGACGCTGTGTTCTTTGCACAGACTCTCTGAGCGCCCTTCAGAGTATTAACGCGCTGTACAATTACTACCCACTTGTACAGCGCATACATGATCTCCTCCACTCGCTCGGTATTTTGGGCTCCAGCCTCTCTTTTGTGTGGATTCCGGGTCATGTTGGCGTCTCTGGCTACGAGTCTGCGGATGCCGCTAACAAATCGGAAATTTTATAGCCCAAACATTTTACTTCTATTGTTCCCTCCAATGATTTGTATGTCATTTTACGTCGTTGTATCCTTCCTGTTTTGGCGCGATGAGTGGGCGCTCCTCAGGGTGAGTACGTTGGGGAGATTAAACCCCTCCCGGTTGTCTGGGCCACCTCTTCTCGTGCTTCTCGTTGGGAAGAGGTAATTTTAACACGATTTCGTATCCGACATTGCCTTTTTAATCATTGATACCTCCGTGGTGACCCCGCACGACTCCCTTAACGGTACGTCACATTTTATCAGACTGTCAAAGTTTAGCTCCATTGCGCGTTTGTGTGTGTCTGCCTGTTGGCATAGCCAACTTTTGGCAGACAACGCGTATGCTGTAGGATTTTTTTTTATTTTATCAGTAACAGTGGTTTTAGTCGGCGCATTTGATGCGCTGAGGGTCTTTTCGCTTTGTGATTTTATATGGTCTGTTTTAATGGGGATCTTCTCCCCGGTGTACATATCGCGCTCTTGTCACTTCCGTTCTACAGTTCTTGACACGTTGTTTTATTGTTTTATTGTTATCATTACCATGTCTTTAGTGTGTTGGTCTTTAAAAATTTACTTTTTTTAGTGTTTTAGCCTATGCGGGATTTTGTCCCGTATTTTAGTTTTTGGATTTTAAACTTTGTACCTTGTAAGGGCGCTGATGATATTAGATGTTTAGCGCCCTTAAACCCCATCTCATCATCATCATCATCATCGTCACTTATATCGCACAGGAAAAGCCCTTGTCAGTTTATTTCTGGAATCGAACCCATTTTTGTTTACTGCAATCTCATCGAATCGCAGCTGCTTGGTAGCTCTTAGGTTAGGTGCATTAGAATTATTCAGTTTCCCTCGTAAACTAGTTATCACAAGTTTGAAAACATATTTTACGTTCCGGAAGAACTTAATTATTTTCAAACCGTATCAATTGAAATGGTTAACAAGTTTGGCGATCTGGCTCGCTTGAGCAGTAGCGTTATGCCTACTATTGCTGTGCTACATTTTAATAAAATTAAGTAATTTTTTTGTTTTCTTTTCAGATGGCCGACACCATTGGGTATTACGGAGCCTTTCAAGGATTTTATAATCCAGAGGGAAAGGTTATTTTAAAGGAAATGTCCGTAGCAGAGGTCGAGACGGAGCAGGTAGTGATCGACTTCCTGTTTCGTCAACCCAAAATTACCCAGAGTGTTTGGCCTTCAAAATTAAAGCCAACAAATTGTTGGTTAACAAGTAGGTTCCACGGTATCCCATGGTGTTCCGGTAACATGCAATTTGATCCCATAACTATAGGAAATCTAAATGGAATATTATTTGTGAAGGGCAGCACCTGTGAAAAAATAATGCAGCCCTACGCTAACGGTAGTCTTCACAATATAGAAAGCTTAGTGTGCAAGCACAACATTGATTTTAATGTCACTGCCACTGCTTGTCGTTGGTATCGGTTTATCACCGTCAGATGTGCTAGATCGGGGGCACTAGTCATAGCCAAATAGGTGAACGAAAACGTTTAGAAATTTAATATTTAATTCCCAATGATTTTCTTTGAGGGGGCCAATATAAATTAAGTCCCTAAGTTTAAAATCCACGCATTTGGCAATGGACCCCCTTACAGCGTACTATGTAAACCAGCATCGAGGGCGCCTCGGTCAGTACATCGGAACGCTGTACGTGGGAAGCCCATACGTACAGCAAGATAGAGGCATATGTAACCTTCTGGGTAGTCTATTCACAATCGTTAAGCCCATCCTCCTATTCGGGGCAAAATCTTTGAGCAGGGAAGCCCTCATTCCGGATGCAAACATCATGATCGATATTGCTGTAGGACAGGAAGGTACCAAAGTCAAAGATATTGTGGTCAAACGTTCACGGAAGGCACAAAAAGGTTATTTGGTAAGGTTACAGCAAAGAAAGGGTAAGAGAAAGAGATCGGCTCCATTTAAAGCCAAAAAAAGCTAGAGATGTTTTTGATTAAATACAGCGTGCAACACGTCGCCACCAGGACCTGCTCCCGAGATAGCCCATGATCGCCTGCACAAAATCGGAATTTGACTTCTTTGTGAAAAAGCCTATTCAGTCGGCAGTATTAGGAAACTTCACTACCCTAATCAAGCTCATCGCCCCAGTAGATGAATCCGTATTGGAATTTGTTATTCCTGGAGATAAGTAACACTGCGTTGATGTAAATGTTTATTTGATGATAAAAGGAAAATTTGTTAAATCGGATGGTTCCAGCTTAGCAGCAACAGATAAAACGACGGGTGTTAACAATTTATTGTACTCCTTGTTTAGTCAATTGAGCGTTTCCCTAAATGGAACGTCCATCACTCCTTCCGAAGATCTTTATCATTATCGTAGCCATTTAGGAACCTTGTTAACGTACGGTCACGATGAATCGAAAAGCCATCTTACTAACGTCTTCTGGTACATCGACACGTCTCTCCACGGTATCTCGGGATCGATGCTTCGAAAAACGGAACGCTGAAAGCCGGAGATTCTAATCGCGGATGGAAAGAACGCCATCATAGGAGCAATGTGTCTAAAGAAGTAGTCATGTTTGGTAGATTACATGGGGATATTTTTAATTTACCCGCTTTGTTACTAACGGGACTTACTCTTCAAATCAAGTTGACTAAATCTAACGACTCGTTTTATATGATGAGTGAATGCGCGGATCTACATACTAGCTTTCCCAGATGCCACTCCATACGCGAAAAAGATAAAACCAGCTCCTATCCTCTTGATGGCCCATATGAATGTTTTAGAAAAGGTAAATGCGAGATACGATATACCCGAGTCGATGTCAGATCCTTCACTTTCGCAGCAGAGCAGAGTACCATCTCTATGGACAATGCTGTATTAGGTCCGCTACCTAAAAGAATACTCGTAGGTATGAAAGAAAATACAAATTTTTTGAGAACTCATACCACAAACCCTTTGAGTATTAAACATATCCATTTGAAGTATTTTGCTATTTATGTTAACGGCCAGCAAATTCTGGAAGAAGGTCTTTATATTGATACCTCAACGTTGGCCTATCAAACGCTCTTTTCGGGTTCTGGCATCCATCATACCAACAACAGAATTCAAATCACGCACGACATGCATATAATGGGTTATTTCCTAGTGCTTTTCGATTTTACGCCAGACGGTGCCGCTTCGGAAGGTCACGTTTCTCTATTGAATAACGGAAATATAATAATAGAGCTCAGATTTAAAAACAAGTTGACACAAGCAATCACGTGGTTCATGCGCTGGGAGTACGAAAATTCTATTCAGATAGACAAAGATCTGAGAGTGCACACAGATTATTAAATATGAACACCTTATAGATAGATCAAACCTTGCGAGGCCATCTGCGGCCAGTACGCGTGCCTCTATACTCTCTACGTCTGCACCATAGCATACACCATGAACGAGTTCGTAGCCCTGTTCAACTCTTCCGATCCAGATCTTTAAGCCTGGGAGGTGTTCTACAGAGAATTTGCAGTCTGGCGGTGCAACAAGGGACGGCAATGCCCTCCGGATATAAAAATAAGCAGTTCGATTATTTTTCGGTCAGTCTTTGTGCAGGATGGAAGGAGGTCTTGTGAATTATACAGCGCTCAGGGAAAACAGCAAAGAATTAATCATAAAGGAATTGGTGATCATTGGAAAGGGGGTTGTTCAAACCTATCATTTTGTAAGCCCATACCCTTGTAATAGTAAATTAGATGCGTTTAACAGCGAAACTAAAATTAAATGCATTTCAATGATGGTTACATTCCTTACAGCATGCTAAAAACTGTACTGGAAGAAGCTTTGGCGGGGCACATCTCTCTCTTTGCTTATGACGAGGATAAATGTGAAGTTCTTTCCGCACTCTGCGATAGAACGTTTATCAATTTCAGAAAACAATTTAGTTGCCCCAAGCCACAAAATCTCTATCAGTTGCACTGCGGATTTCCTTGCCATAAGTTCTCAAACACACACTGTGCATGCAAACATGCTCATGTCATGTTCATTGGTTGAAACATCATAAGCTTAAAAAACTTAACACCAGATGTCCTGCTGATAGCTCTAACAGGCACGATGCTTGTTTTGTTTCAGTTGTGGAGCAGTCGACGAGATGAGCTCAAGAGGTAAGCAGATCAAAATGCCACTACACCGCCAACCTGGCGTGACTCCTCCGCAACCCGTACTGCATCGAAGGAGCTACTTTCTCAACAAACACCACTCCGGATACGGCAGCCTTGATTTCTAAAAAAGAAGGAATTACGCAGCTCACGTGGAAATTGGCGGAGTAAAGCAGGGAAGAGTCGTCTTCTCGTCCTACATCTTCGCGACTCTGCTGAATCACCTACCTAAATTGCCGAAAATCTCTGCAATGGGCAGTCGTACAGATGCATCGAAGAACAGTTTCGCCTCAAATCCATAAATGGGCATCGTGCCACTTTACAATGCGAAGACTCACACGTCATCCTTTGTTTAGATGATGTAAACTTTCTATTTTGCAATGCAAGTGTATTGCAGCATTAAACTTGCAAAATATGTCTTAGCGACAACAGATGTAAAAGACTATGTTAACAGTTCTTCAGGTAGTAGCAGTTTTGTACTTCCAAAATATAGTGCCTCTTCGTTTGTCCTTTACGATGTTATATGTGACGAAATAAACTCAAGACTTGTATCTTATAAGAATGAATAAAAAAACGAACTTATATTCACGTATTTTATTTATAGGTAAAATCCCCTCCCATCCTTAATTATACCTAGAAAAATCAGTAGTAATTAAAGTAGACAAGGAAAAGATCGGCCAAGGCCAACCTAATGATCCTTTTGCAACTAATCAATAGTTTATTCAACCTCTTTTATTTAAATCTAGATGGTGTTATATGCCCTGGGGTGATAATAAACTCATATCATGTTGTCGCGACCAGCATTGTTTAAAAACACCTGTATAGGTGTGGTCGCGGCAGCGGCCTTGTTTGCGGCCTTCAATGGTGTTGTTTGTGTTACATGTCCTGGGGTAATGACGTCATCAGCGGTAAATGAATGGCCCAGAGTGCTCTCTATACTACTTTAGTGAACACAAATGTGCACTCTGTATATCCTTATTTCCAAGTAAATTGAAATAGCGGATTAATACATCACGTTTATGTTTTGAAACTTTCGTGAAACACGTTTTCTGCATCTGCAATCTTCACCAGGAACATAACTCATCGCTCTTGTGTGTTTACTTGCATCATGAAGTCTACCGTGTTTAGGTCTTTTCTTTGATCTACTCTGATGAGCAGCGGTAATATTTTCATTGCTTGACTGCCTCTCTACTCACCAGTAAAATAGACTACCTTGAACAGCAATGCAGTTTACTACCAGTAAAAGTATAAGCCACAACAATGCATAGGTATGTGACACATTTATAGCACCCAAGCTGACCAACATTTAAAAGAATAGATCTTCCTGAAGTAGTACAACATTACTCTCATGTAAAACAACTCTGATTGTTTCTTCATTTCACAGAGGACTGAATGTTTTTCCCTGGACACCTTTTTTCTACGCTGATTTTGAATGGAATACATGTCGTTTTTTCTATTATAAAGCTGTTAAAATGTAGTACTACATACACAGAATCCATTGGTACCAGAATCGCAAATTTCACCAAAAGTGGACTTTGATTGTTTTTCCTATGTACCCTTCAAATATTTTGAATCTGCCTATTAATCCACGTTTATCACCTTGGAGAGCACGTGCTCCCTTTGTACACACGCCGAGACAAGATTATACCATTCCAAATCATATTTTTCTACAGTTTGTTTAACACCGTTAAAGATATCATCTACTGTATTGATACCTTCCAAGGATACCAGATCCAGCAAATACTCATTTACGGTTTAATCATGGTGTGCACCACAAACAAAAATCCCTAATTGTATGACGTGCTTATGTCTGAACTTTCGTTCTACGCTAAGGCATATCGAACAAACTGACTCAGTTTCCTTTCGCTGTTTCTAATGTCCTCAGACTTCCTTAATATTTTTCTTTGTACAGTTCTCCGGGATAGAAATACACTTTTGAAATCTTATATTTGATGTGGAGAAATGATTTTGGCTACTTTTATTCAAGCATCTGTAAACACGCTCCCCTTTTTAAGAACTCTTTAATGCTCATGCAATTTCAAAAGCAAAAATATAAATAGCATGCCGTAATTTATATACTGAAGGTAAATCAACATATTCATTCGACTGCACTGTATGTTTTTCTGTAAGTTTTTGCAATGATCTGATACGCTCCTCATCTGAAAGTTATAAATTGTAGATATTACCAACAGTTAAAATAATAGTAATAATTGTAAGAAGAAGAAGAAAAAGAATAAATACAGATATAAGTAAACTATCAAATAAAGAAAAGAGAGGACGTAAATACATGAATTATTCGTAGTCGTTTAATACGTGCCTTCTATTTCGGCATGTTTTTCATGTCTATAAGATGCCTCAGAATGGTAGTTCAGTACATTTGATTAATATTTTTTCACAAAGCAAACACTTGACATTGTCTCCAATCTTGCAACAAAAGAATTCATTCTCCCATTCAACAAAAAATGTTCGTTTTTGAGTCCATGCTTTCTTAGTATATAATGCCATAATTTTATGGTACGTTGTCTATCGTTCACCACTGGACAAATGCCTGTGCGGCAACTAGGAGAAAGAGCCACGCTGCCGCTGTTTCAAGTCGGCCAGGATGGCATTCCTAATCGCAACACGGAATGTGCCCACGGCTGTTGTACAGCGTCTATTGTGGATGTAGGCGAGCCTCTAATTTGTAGTAGTCTATCCCAACTCCAATTTCAAAATACTGTCATTTTCGTTTTAGCTGATTTTGATAATGGACTCTTATGATAGATCCATTTTACCAAAGACGTTTACTGAATTGCGCGGCTTTGTATACCGTAATGTAAAACTTTGTGTAATCGGCTGGAAACATAAATCCGCTCTCACTAAACGAGTATATGTTTTTGAGCTGCAATTTAGTTCGGAGTGCTTTGTGTCCCTTCAAACACATTTCTTCTGAATTTCGAGCTTTTGTCTATGTAAAACGTTAAGTAATACCTGTTGGTAAGCGAAGAAAATGGACTTAAAGCGCAACTGCAGCTTGAAGGGTGGCCTGTACTCCAAAAACAAAGGAGAAGCTGAGTCATCTGGTGTATACACTAACAAAGGAAATACACTATGTGAACAAAAGTATCTGGACACACCCACAAACATATGTTTTTCATCTTAGGTGCATTGTGCTGCCACCTACTGCCTGGTACTCATTATCCGCGACCTCAGTAGTCATTAGACATCATGAAACAGCAGAATAGGACGCTCCGTGGAACTCATGGACTTCGAACGTGGTCAGGCGATTGGGTGTCACTTTTGTCAGAAGTCTGTACGCGAGATTTCCACACTTCTAAACATCCTTAGGTCTACTGTTTCTGACGTGATAGTGAAGTGGAAACGTGAAGGGACATGTACAGCACAAAAGCGTACAGGCCGATCACGTCTGTTGACTAACAGAGACCGCCCACTTTTGAAGAGGGTGGTAAAGAGTAATAGGCAGATATTTATCCAGACCATCACACAGGAATTCCAAACTACACCAGGATCCACTCCAAGTACTATGGCAGTTAGGCGTGGGGTGTGAAACCTTGGATCCATGGTCGAGCGGCTGCTCATAAGCCACGCATCACGCAGGAAAATGCCAAACGTCGCGTCGCTTGGTGTAAGGAACGTCAACATTACACGATTGAACAGTGGCAAAACATTGTGTGGAGTGAGGAATCATGGTACACAGTGTGGCGATCCGATAGCAGGGTGTGGGTATGGCTAATACCCGGTGAATGACATCTGCCAGCGTGTGTCGTGCCGAAGGTGAAATTTGGAGGTGGTGGTGTTATGGTGTGGTCGTGTTTTTCCTGGAGGGGTTTGCACCCCTTCTTCTTTTGCGTGGCACGATCACAACGCAGACCTACATTGATATTTTAAGCACCTTTTTGCTTCCCACTGCTGAAGAGCAATTCTGGGATGGCGACTGCATCTTTCAACACGATCGAGCACCTGTTCATACTGCACGGGCTGTGGCGGAGTGGTTACACGACAATAACTTCCCTGTAATGGACTGGCCTGCACAGAGTCCTGACTTGAATCCTATAGAACACCTTTGGAATGTTTTGGAACGCCGACTTCGTGCCAGGCCTCACCGACGTACATCGATACCTCTCCTCAGTTCCGCACTCCGTGAATGGGCTGCCATTCCCCAAGAAAGCTTCCAACACCTGATTGAAAGCAGGCCTGCGAGAGTGAACGCTATCATCAAGGTAAGCTGGCTTAAAATGTCTTAATTGGCTTAAAAACTGCTGCATGAGTAAAGAAGTATCGCTTTTCAGCAGCGCGTTGTTAGCGTTCTCAAGATTTAATGCCATAAACATCTCTCAAATTCCGAAAAAATCTCCTGACAGTGCGATACTGAGCATCGATTAACTGTCTCCTTGCGTTATTTAGCCTACTCTAGAGGTGTCTGTTTAGTTACTCGTGTAACTTAAGGCGTAATACCAAAGTTGATGTCACCAAGCTCATGGGACCGTTTCTCAGTCTTAATAACTGGTAAAGCCCGGAAGGTACCTAAACTTTGGCCTGGAAAGCTTCCTTCCCAAATTTCCGTTCCCATTTATCATTTCATTTCATATATCATCAGTGTCCACCGCATGTGGTACCATATGTAGTAAAAATAGGGGTTTATAACTAAGAAAATGGATAATTAGACACACTGCATACTATATACTTTCGCATTTTCAAAGTGGGCTGAATCTAATATAGTATTTTGGACTACATAGGAAGGGCACGTTGGAAGACTGGGCTAACGGCATTTTCCGACGGATCTTTGGAGACTGTTTATATATGCTGGATCCTTAAAAGAGGTACCACCGTCGCAATTCCTAGAGTTCAGATACTTTTTTATGTGAGATTCATTTCATGTAGCTAATGTGTTTTACTTCATTCCTAAAGCTAAAGAAAGCAAACGCAAAGTGGCACCGTTCCAAGGGATAAACCAAAATACTGGAAAGCATAAGGATTGGTACCACCGTAACTGTCTTTTACTTGTCACTTTTTTCGTTGGTGCAGTTTGGAACGTTGTTTAGTTCGCACATAGAAGCGAGTGTTGGGTTTCCTTTACTCGTCGTTGCTGTTTACAGGTTTCTTCTATTTCGAGATATGATTAATTGGTTTCCCTTGTACTTCATTGTTGTTAAAACGTTTGCTCTATTCCAAGGTATGAATACCAGGTTTGGTTTCGTTCAATCTTCACTGTTGTTTATTATAAGTTACCTCCATTCTGAGGTATGATCAGAAGGTTTGGTTTTCTAAAACAAATGATATGTTGAACCATTGAACCTTAAGCCACATTTGATGTCCGCAACATAAGTTTTAGTCAACACTCATAACATCTCTGACTATTCTGTCCAAACTTTGAAGCCCTGTGTAATCTCCAAGTATTACTGATTTTCTCAACAGCGCTGATCACATACATTTCTTTCCTTCTTCCCCTTGGATGGCTTACAACATGTCTGAGGAAGAAAGAACTGCGAGTGGATACACTTGAGTAAACTTCTGAAGTCTAAGCATTTCTCTCTCTTCCTTACATCGTAATTCAGTTGTCATATCTGTCGTTCAAGTGTCAGCACAATCTTAGCTATTGATAGATTGTGTCGCATTTCTAGTTTTTTACTCCTGTAGAGGATTTTGTCGAGAAAAGCAAAACAGTTTATGTTTATCATAAACATGTTGAAAACACGATATAGAGTGAGTTTTACTTTAGAATAATCTATAATTTGTGCTCTGTCCTAAAAGAAAAGTAACCAGAATATTTTAGTTCTTAAAGAAGTCTAACTTGTGGATCTAGGTCAGTTTTCTGGCTTCTCAACTCAGAAATTCTAATTTCGATTAGAGGTTAGGACGAGGGAATTCTTTGCTGATCCTCGTGGCTATGCTCAATACAGGGTTTGTCTTTGATGTTTTGCTGCGTGGAGGTAGCCGCGTTTGAGTTCGGCATTAGGCATGGGTGTTTATGTCCTTGTTAGTATGCATATGTCTGTGTGTAAGTGTATGTCTACAAGTACCTGTTAGGTCTTAAAACGTAGGTCTGCAAAGTTTACACCAGGTGTCTCAAATCGTGCAAGTTTACGAGATTGTGAAATAAAATTTGGATTAGCATTTGAAAAGTGTAAGTTAGATTACAACTTTTTCCCACTCCTATAGCTTAAGAATATAATTTTTCTCCACCTGTGCGTAACAGTGCAAATCTGTGTTCGAAATGAAGGTAACAGTACATCCTGAAGGTTGTAAGCTGAGTTGTAATGTTTTGGGAATTATACCCTAAGTGTAAAATGGTATACAAGTTGATTTGTACAGGTTAGTCAAATAATGCCGGTTTGTAGTAACGGACTAAAAATACCGACAGGAAAGGTTTACATTTTAAGCTAGCCTATAATATTTTATGTAGGGATATAAAGTAGACCGCCTTCATGTGGTTTAGCCAGTAGGTGCAGCATGGATAACGCAAAATTGTCTACCTATATGTGGAGACGAATCTTGTAAATAAAACTCCGCAGTAATAGTCCCACAATTTGATCTTGGGATTGAGACATCTACAAGAAACATTTCTCAGTTCGTTAACACTTTAAATACCCTTTAATGTAATGCGGGTGGTTATGCCAAGAAATGAAAGCAGAATTGTCGGAAGTACTCAATAAAAATTAAGTTGATATTTTCATAATTAAAGAGGCCAATGCAACTCCATACCAACTGTGTTATTATACCACACCAAATTATTCACTTCACATGTTACCTAAAGTTAGACTGAATCTTAGTAGGAATCAAAATTTCACTAATGTCTAAGTTCCCAATAACCAAGAGAATCATGACAGAGATAAACTGGAAGCAGTACAAACTAACATCTGGAAGAAAGGCCAGCACTGTAAAATGTATGACTGCTACAATCCTCCCACCAATACTCCTGATTTCAACTTCATATCAGGTAAGACAAAAACCATATTGATAGGTGACTGCAACGCAAGTCACCTCTATGGGGATACAATGTCATCACTTCTACAGGCAGAGTTTCTGAAGATTTTATATATTCCTCAATAATGGAAGTAATGTACAATCCAAATGGCACCGCCACTTCATCCACCACACAGGATTATGCACAAATTCTGATATTTTGTTGGTATCCTCATATATGAAAGACAAAACCAAAAGGAAATTATTACTCTCCCAGATAAAGACAGAGTAATCATTGCAGCAATTGCATTGGATAACACACCTGAAAATACTCAACCAGAACCCACCTCTTGGAACTTCAAGAAAGACAACTGGTCTGAATGCTTTCATAATATAGAACATGAGAGTGAAACAAAACATCACCTCTTCTGACAAGCTAAACAAATTATTCTGCCCCATGATCTTAAGAACAGCAGAGAAATGTACACCCAGGGAACAACTAAAAAATAAAAACGCTTTTGGTCAAATGAACAAGAAACCTTGAAAATAAATAGAACGTTGGTCGGAACGAAAGCTGAAGAGGGTAAACAAGGAGAAAATGTAAGTGAATGGAGAGAGAAATCAGCAGAATTTTAAAAATACTTCACGCCAAACGAATAACATATAATGAAAATAAAGTACAGAAAAGACGGCCAAAAACCTCCCAAATATATCAACAAACTCCACTCCAATACGAATGCAAATAAAGAACCAATTGTATATAATGGAAAAGCCTTAACCTGTGATAAAGATATTGCTGCGACTTTCAACACATTCTACATCACCAAAATCTTGTTTAATATCAAATCCCAAAGAACAAAAAGAAAATTGGGAGAATGTGTACAAACTAGTTAAAATTGCTTCTAAAGGTATTAGTAACCTCCTGTCCATATTTACTGACCCCTACACAGATGATGAACTTAATATACCATCACGAGTACTGAAAAAGAATTCCTGAGCCAGATAAAATCCACCCTGAATTCATAAAACATATAAAAGAAAATGGAAGGAATATTCTCCAACAGATACTATGCAATCTCCTATGGACCATTTCAGCTCCGGCAGCATGGAAAAAGGCAATCATAATCCCAGTTCTGAAGAAAACTAAACAAGCAAGTATGTTTAAAAGCTATAGCCCAATTTCTTTCACCAGTGTCATCAATAAAGTGGAGGAAAGCATGGTGTCTGCAACATTAACCTGGTATTTAGAGCCCCATTCTAAAACACCTAAACAAGATAGCTTCAGAAAGAATAATTCAACAGACAAACAGGTAATAAAAATTAGTCAAGACATAAGGGAAGCACTCAATCGTCAAGAGGACACAGCAGTTATTTCTGTCGACTTCCAAAATGCATTTCACTCATTGTGTAGGTGTAAGTTTTTTGAAAGGTCTCAAGTCATTGGTATTAGAGCAAACGTGGTGGCTAACTGGCTCTCCCAGTTTATATCGCAAGGGGTCTGCGTTACAAGGAATCATGGTACACTATCTTACTACAAACACATCGTGACTTACTCCACGGTACAGTCCGTAGCACAACTTTGTTTAATATATACGTATTTGATTTGCCTGGAATACAGTAGAGCCAAAGAGAAGACCGTATGATTTACTGGTGACATAATTATCTGGTCATCAGATAAACAGAAAAATAAGAAAACCTGGAAAAGAACCCAGATTCTAGCCTAACAGAACTTCATAAATGAAACGATGTGAAGTCAATGGGTATCAACACAAAGAAATCTTTTCTTTGGGATGGAAAGGGAGAAAACAGGTCTACAACGGGAATCCTCCTACTCAGACAAATCTCAGCACATATCCAGGAGTTATCTTAGATTGAAAACTGACATGGAAAGACCACATAGAAAGATTGTGTGAAACGACAAGAAGAGACTCAGCATCCCCGAAGGATTAACTAGTACCAAGTAGTGCAGTACCAGAATAACACTTAATTTAACTGTGCGTGCAATAACCTGCACTCGTAGGGCAACAGTGTGCGCGTTGGCCTTCAGGCGTGAAGCTCCCAGGTTCAAATACTGCCACTTGAAGGTATCTTTTATGTTTAGTAAATGTAACGAGAACTAATAGTTGGCCATGGAAGTGTCTTTTCACTTAATTAGTTTAATTATGTAAATTTCATTAAAACACAAATTGTTACTTGTTAGAATGTGTTTTAATGTGCATCATAAATAAATGCATATAACATTTTAGTTATAGCTATCAAACATAAGGCATCATTAAATAATAGTTTACTATATAAAGCTATTCTTTGATACAAAAGAAAGCAAATAAATTGTTCTGAGAGCTCACAAAATGCAGTATCTACATACAAACTCGATGACGTTTGCAATCCCATATTATGATCGCTATGAACCTCTCTGATTCCAAAGTAGTGCATGTAACAATGACTATGACATCATGCCGTACCATCACACAGATAAACCTTTACAATATACTCGTTTCCTCCATGTGGTTGTAATAGGTGCTGGAACTGGCCACCGTGCCAGCGGCTGCAAGAACTCAGTCTAACCATCATCGCCAGCCTAACCCGCCGCAACATGGCCGGTGTGATGCCAAGGCAAGCTAAGATGCTGCGCTCCCTGAGCTATTGAGGGGTTATTGGCCGTTCCTGGTACACGATTTCTTTAAGAAAACCCCATAAAAAGAACTCTAATGGGGTTAGATCTGGTGAGCATGCTGGCCACACTATTGGTCCATGCCGTCCGATTCATCACTCAGGGTATGTGGCATCAAGATAAGCCGTTACACGACGGGTCGAATAAGCTGACGTCCTGTCATATTGGTACCACATATTTAGTCGGTTCTGCAACGGCACTTCATCCAGTACAGTAGGCAGCTGGTGTTGTGGAAAGTGGATATAGTGATTCCCAGTGAGTTGACCATCACAAAAATACGGGCCTATTAGATGATCACCGAATATACCCGCCGAAACACTGAAACCCCATCGAACTTGTAAGACCGCCTCTCGCATCCAATGTGGGTATACAGTGCCCCAGGAATGCATGTTGTGGTAGTTAACATGGTCTGCGTTGTGGAACCCAGCTTAGTCGTATATAACACAACTGTCAAAAATGTGGACCTTGTTCAGTTTGTCGTATGATCCACCTAGCGAATGCCGCTCTCGTCCATGATCCGGCTGCAGTAGCTCCTGGTGTAGTTGAAGACGAAGCGGGTGAAACTTTGCACAATGTAGTTTTCTCCAGGCGGAAGATTGGCTAATATTGAAATGCCTGTGAATCTCCCTCGTACTGCAATGCGGATGCTGAATGACAGTCACACGATATGTCGTTGCTTGGTTACAGACAGGGTAAACTCTTCGTGGATGTACACCGTTCCTGATTCCAGAAGGCGATTCTCAACTCGCAAAAGCATGTGATCTGTAGCAGGTGTTCTCGACGGAAACCTCCCTTGGTATAGACGACATACCTCTGTTGCATTCTGCTGCGCTTCCCCATATACTAACAGCATGTCCAGATACTCTCTATTCGAAAACATTGTTTTACAGTGAGCACGAATGGCTCGCACTTCGTATTTATAGGAAAATCCACCTTCTAGTGCATACAGAAAGACATTATTTCCTAGAACGTTTTCGAAACATGAACAGAAATTACTAAAAAGCCCATTTATTCGCAGGCGTGATTTCAAATTCCGACCTTCACCACCACTTTCCAGCATGTACAATTGCGCTTAAAGCTACTTTTTTGTAGTTGGTCCAAGAGTTAGAGGCAGTACTGTAAGTACCAATGAACAGGAAAGGTATTATTCACCCCACCTTGTACCCTTCAGAAGACTGGCTTCATGTATATAGAGACGGTTCACTCAAGGATCCCAAGACGGATGCCGGAGCAGGTGTAACATACCCCCCACTTTCCTTTTACCATCTTGCAGGAAATGGTAGAACCCATTTTGACGCTGAAGCCATGCCATAATAATTTCCCTCCAATTCTGCTAGCAACGAAAGACATGCTTTAGAATATAGTGATATTCTCCGATGTCAGAGCAGCTATACAAGCAGTCGGTTGGCCAAGGTCCTCAGCATTATTTCCCAACTTCTTAATTCTAGCATACTTGTTACACTCCAGTGGATTCCCACACACTGTGGAACCGCTGGAGATGAAGCGGCAGATTTCCAGGCAAAGAAAGAATCTTTCATAAAACAATTACCACCCTCTAAACACAAATTGTGGACTTCAGTGAAACACTATATGAAGGAATGAACTCAAACCATGAACATCACTAGACTCCCTGAAGCAGCAGCAGAAAACAGTAAATGGTTGCACCTGTTGTAAAATCTAGAAACCATATCACATCAACAATGGAAAACAGCAGTCGCACAATTCAGGCTAATAACAGGACATAGCTGCATAGCCAAACACCTGCACAGGATCAACATCTTCAAATCTCCTAAATGCATCTTATGAAGAGAGCATATGCACGAACACCATCTGGACAATTGCATTGCATTACAAAGTGTATATTGCAGGAGAGTGAAATACTGGAGAGCAAGACTGCTAATGACTTTGATGTCAAATGCAGCAGATTAGAAAACAACAAGAACAACATATCTTTTGGAAGCTAAAGCATGTGAAACAAAACCTTTCCCACACAAGTGAATCGGCTATTTGAAGTTCAAAATAAATTACAAGGTAATTTCTGTATCCTTAAGATGTTTCTTAATCGTTGTTCATATTGTTTCATAATGCGTCATAACTTTACTCCTTAAGAGTAAAATTAGGGATTTGTCCATTTCGGTCAATTGCTATCGGTTTCAACACAAGGGGTTAAAAATACGGCTAACGGAATTCACAAAAGTTACATTGTACAGTCGAATCTTTAGTTTAGGAGTACAAAATTGTGTACAGAATGTAAACTAATGTGGTATATTCTAGAATCTCAAAAGTAATACATTAACAAATAATTACAAGCCAAGCATCGTGATATAAGATAAGAGTAAATGTTCAGGCTTACTATTGATGAAACCGTTACAAGGCACATAAATGAAACAGTGATGCAATATGGGATTAATCATAACCTTTATCTTATAGAATTTCGAACAGCGAAAAAATTAACAAGATGTAAGAGCAAATGAATGTCAGTTTATTTTGTTCAGCAGTTCACTGGAGTAACTAAAGGAAACATTTACAGTAGTGCTGTTCTGTGCATGTCAATGCATTATGTATAAGGAATGCGCCCCCAGCCCTTCCAGCTATCAAATAAACCACCCGCCCCACCTTCCAATCCTGTCACCGACAAAAGGTTCACCCTCCTTAATCTTCCTTGTTGTTAGAACAGCGGTTGACAGGTTCCATTCAGGCGTTTGCAGGTGTGATCTCCTTTTACTATCTGCCACAGACAAGAGACGACCCTCATTAATCTCGTTATTGCACCAGACAAAGATTGACAGGTTCTATTCACGGTTTGTCAGGTGTGTTAGACCCCAGGATGATACTGGAGCACTTGCCAGCTTACTCGTTGGAAACGCGCATTCACCAAATTCCTGAGTGAACGTTATGGAGCATGTGTGCATTCCCCAAGTCTGCCTTCGACATTCAATTGTTTGCATTGCACCTAGCCCCTGTCGACATAATAAGGCCTAAGATCACCTATTCCGCCAAATCGTGGTGTTCTGCATCTGCATCCCTCTACCTATCCTTGATATTTCATGTTTGCATTCCACCTAGTCCACCCGACTCTTCCATACAACATTCCTTTGTATCACAAACAATAGTATCAAAAGCACTGCAAACCTTGCAGAGCATTCCCCTCTCCCAAACACCCCTGCAAACTTCCTCCACCATTATAGGGTGACGCAATGAAACGGTCTTTAGCTCGCGTATATAAGGAGCCATTCCCCTCTATCTGAAATACTAGTGTATGTGTAATCACGCCATGGAGTTAACGCGGGGCAATGTAAACGTAATGGGAGGAATGGATGACTTTTGGAGTCAGTGTGAAGAGGAAGGGCATTATTATCACCTATTGCCATAAAGAGTCCTACAAGCACTCATGAATTCTATTGAGTGTAACATTCCTTCATATCCCGAATGTTTCCGCGCGATATATGCACGGAGAACTGTGCTGACTACAGAAAAAGTAAGGTGCATGTACACAGCTTTTCCATTTGCCGAGCATAACATTCTAAACGTTTAATTAGAAAATGAAATTACTGATTGAATAGCATTCCGTCTTTTCAGGGAATCTGATACCGAAGAGCTAGAAAATGGCGATGTTGAAGAGATGGACCTCACCGTTTCAAGACACCCAGCCCAGTGTTATTTGGAGTATTGCAATGGGTATACTCATGCACTCCTATGTTACAAGCCGGAGGTGCTTCATTAAATGACATCGTGCTTCCTGTGCAATAACAACTGCAGTGTGTACCAGTTCAGACAGAGAAATTTAAAGTAGCAATGAAATTATATATATACATATATTACTATGTCTTTACCAATTAAAATGGCGTTTGCACCAAAAGACGACCCATATTCCGAGATAGAGGAGGGGAGGATATAGTAGAATACACTCTTGCAGCATTGGTTATTAAGCATATAGACGATAGACAGAAGGAGTCAAATTTCCAGACAGATGAGCATCTAACACTGACTCCATTGTGTTCGCCCAAGAAACAAGCAAAACTTCGGAAACAATTAACCTGAGTGTTACTATTATCATCATATTTAGAAAAAATCTTGATACTTTCATTTTGCTGTCATCTAACAAATATAATTCTTTTCAGGAATCTAGCCTATCTAATTTCCAAAATATGTTTTTTCTAACACTTTCAATGTGAAATGTTTCGAACGCGGAAACAAGAAATCATTGAAGAACAACAACAACTTTGCAGATCTACATAGCAGGCTGAAACGTCTCGAGGATCGAATAACCAGCATCCATACCACCAGGAAAGATGTTGCCGAGAAGATTGCTCTGAGACGTTTGCGTCTCAGAAAGCCATACTGTGAGCGTGAGACTATGCTACACAATTCCAGTGCTTTTTGTAAAAAATTCACATTTACAACATTGTGTACACCGCATTACCAGACTGGCAGATAAGTCAATAAAGCCTCCCTATTTTTGAATCGATCCTGAAAGCCAAAAGATACCCGTGCAGTGAATATACTGACAACATTATTTTCTCATATAATATATTTGCCAACATGGAAAATGAAAAGATTAGGTTTCTGAATACAACCTTAAATGGCTGTGAAATAGTTTTAAATAACAATGAAGTTACTCAACTAAAATGATTTGAATCATGTATGGACTATCATCTATGCAACCTGGCTATTGTAAACGAAACGTCATGTATAAGAACAAGGAACTGGTGGAACAAAGTACTGCAATTGTATGATAAAAATAATAACAAATAACATATGCTTTATAACTTGCTTTATTCATTAAAATCCTTACATTTCACTATATTCCTAATAAAAATCCTTAAATTATATGATTGATCTAAAATAAAGATTGCATCACATGAGTCAGGAGTTTGTATGTAAATGCTCTGTCATGATTTATCAAGCAATACAATGTGATCTGTGCAGGAATATTTGCACTGGCTTGAATGTTGAATCCAATGTTTACACCTCCATTTATAACCCTCTCAGGCTGATGTGAGCAGTCAATAATAAATATCGATGCAATATTTAAGAAAATCCTTTCTCTTCAATAATGGTGTATGTCCTTTCATAATAAGAGTTTTGGAACTTTGAATACATTTCATACAACGATGCAAATCTTGAGTTTCCAAAGTCGAAGTACATAAGGATAGCATTCACCTATTGAGATAAAGCCTTAAATTAGTTACGTTACAATGATAAAACCCGGAGCTGTCTTTAGTTGTATTATTTGCTTATGAATTCTGCGTAACCACAATAACAAGCCTTGACTTCTCTAGTTTCAATGTTGTTTCGACATTCCAAGTGAAGTATATATGTAGTTTGCGTTACAGCTGGATGTGTATGTCAAACCACTGTCCTAAATGCGAGGTGCAATGGTCGGTCTGACTTGATAATCTTGAAGATTCCACTATTCTGTGTATCAGAAATGCGCATTACAGGCATTCTCCACTCGATGCACCTAAGTTTATCACTAGCATTTGCTTCCCCCTGAGGTGCCGTAGTGCTGATTTTAGAGTCCTTGGATTGAATGCGCACCAATTAAAACTTGCTATTGTGTATGAGTTCCTGGTGGTCATCGGGAAATCCCAGAAGCATATTTGAAACATGTATAATGTCCACATCTCCGGGAAACCACTGTCCTGCATTCAGCAAGCGAATGGATTACATAGGTTGAGTGCAGAATAGTTCGCTTGGTTGACGTAATCCCAGGGTTTCTAGTTCTGTAAATAGTTGATCCATTCATGTCCAGCTAAATCCCCTCACACATGAATGCAATAGCATTATTGATAAGCTTTGCAGTAGTAGCTGTTCCGTTAGGTTCAATAATGGATCCCTCGTTGAGGAGATAACTCCGGCAGGTAAAGTATCTAAAACTTCAGCTTGAAAATGTAATTTCAATCTTATCATTTGCATCCTGATCTGATGTATTATATGGTATAAACACATGTTTCTCTTCTGTAGTGATCTTGTCGTCGAATGTAGGTGTATCGGTTACAGTGAAGATATCCATTATCATAGAATTCTAAGTACCAGGGTTTCCAAGAACTTGCGACTGCTTGATTTTAGCACTCTGAGAGCCAAAAGCAGAGTATGACGTATACGGCGATGTGTTCTTCTAAAATCTGTTGCCATTGTGGCGGATGTGCAGTCCTATACTTATATCTTCGTTTCTAATGCCGATGGTATTTCCGTTCTCGTTAACTACACGAAGATTAATTTTCTTGATAAAGTCGGCATCTGGGATAGACAGGTAAATTGGATTTGAAGGTTCTTGTGAAATATAAAATCCAGGCGGGACAGGAGGAAAAAACTCGTAGATCGAGAGCCCCTTTTACGCTCAATGAAAGAGCATGTTGAAATACTGTGCTCGATTCCTATGATGCTCACCTTAGATATGTTTATCGGGCAATCAGCTTCACCCACCTGATTGGCAGGGATATTTTTATTGTCAGTGAAGCCCAAAAGTGAACCAATAGATCACACCTTAAAAAATCGACAGTAAAAGGGCATCTAATTTCAGCCTTCATAGTATTATTATTTGGGCGAACAAAGAAAGCATTCTCATCAAATCCAAGCTT
Organism: Deroplatys truncata; assembly: GCA_030765065.1. Classification (NCBI taxonomy): domain Eukaryota; kingdom Metazoa; phylum Arthropoda; class Insecta; order Mantodea; family Mantidae; genus Deroplatys; species Deroplatys truncata. The sequence goes on from CM060990.1 coordinate 424,511,232, forward strand.
ATCTCTGATGTATGCATTAATATCTGTAATCTCATGAGTTCTTTAAGGTATATCAATGACTGACCTTAACTCGTCATTGTAAATGTACTGAAACTGATTGTTACTCTGATCAACATTGGGGATAGAACACAGGCTTTCAAAATTCAATAGAGCAACCTCATAATGTCGATTAGAATCTATATGCAGAGGGGGATTCAGGTATGCAGTACGAGCAGATTCTTTGCCGCTAACAATAAGTACTCTAATTCATTGCAGTAATAATTGCATACACAAGTGACCGCAGATGACTGTGCTAAAACTCTGAAATCCCTTGGTATTATACATCAGCTTAACACCGTGGAGATACCTTTCTACCCCTTCGGGGGCTTCAACTTTCCATAGTTCTCGAAATAAATGCAATGTTGGCGTCCTTCTTTACAGCAATCCGATGAGTGCCTTCATTATCTGAAGTGTTGAGATTGACGATAATTCTCTCTGTGTAATGAGGTCTTGAAGGTACCTTGTCGAGCATATTTATATATCTAAAATGAGACGTTTTTAAACCTCCAGCATACAAGGTGAGATAGATGTTACTCAAGGCTTTTTCCAAGACAAGTATAGCCCTCTGTTCGAAAATTTTGAATTTCCTCTCTTGCACTGACACTTCTTTATTTTGTTGTTCCTGGTCTTAAGGCCATTTCGTCCAGCATCCTTATCACCCTTTAAATTTCGGGCAATTTTAGAAACAGCAGCTAAATTTGCTGCCAGTGGAAGCATTAGTAAAAAACCTTACTCTACGTTTCTTGTTATTATTCTGAGATTGGGAAATTCCAACAAGTATAAAAGCATTATACGTCTCTTAGTGAAGAAACACAGGTTGTTAAGCCTGCAGTCGAAAGAGCATCCCCCTCATACGAGGTACGGCTACATCTATTGGAATGATCCCAATTATTTGCTGAAATTTCTGATACTACTCATTGCATTCAGAAACGCCGATAACGACAATCATACTCAAGAAATTGACGATGTTATTAAAAAACTGAAGTTGTCTAAGATTATAGCATGACGACAATGAAGTAAAATATAGCAAGTGAGCTTCAAGGTCCTGCCCGAAGAAACTTCCTGCGTCAATTATCCGCTAAGCACACCATGATTTGGTACAGTTCAACTCTTTTGAGATGATAACACCTGCAAGAATAAATAAGAATTTGAAGTACATCTTCATTGTGGTCAACTTCTATGACCCTCTGTGTCTTAGTAAAGGTATTTGACTGTTAATCATGATATTCTGATATCAAAATTGAAATTCTATGGACTAAAATGAAACTCTAAGTCGGTTCGTATCATATCTAAATGAAAGAAAACAAAGTCTTGATGTAGTCAATGATATGGTATTTGGAAAGCATACATCCAAATGGAAAAGAGCAACACATGGAGTGTCCCAAGGTTCAGTCCTAGTACCTTTACTATTTTTGATGTATTTAAATGACCTATCAGTTTATATAAAGGATATTGAAAGTATAATTCGGTTTTCTGATGATATGAATGTACTGGTGAGTAGTAAAAACTTGAATGAGTGTGTAATTAAACTGAATTATGTTTTGAACTGTATGTTACACTGGTTTAAAGCTAACAAGTTATCTGTAAATCTAGACAAAACGAACGTTGTTAAATTTATAACCCATCGATCATCACACACTTCAATAGAAATTGGGAGTAATGACATGTTACTAGAACAAATAGACAACATTAAATTTCTGGGCCTCCAGATAGACAGATATTTACATTGTAAAGTTTACATTACGTATTTCTTACACAAACCCAGTTTTGCCTGTTATGCTACCCGAGCATTGGTAAATATCAGTTCCATAACTTAAATTAGTATACTAAGCATATTTTAACTCTGTCATGGAATATTATTTTTGGGAAACTCAGTAGAAAGCAAACAAATATTCCTCATGGAAAAGAAGGTTATAAGAATCATTTCAATCTCACATAGCGTACACTCTTGCAAACATCTTTTTAGAAGACTGAAGATATTAACCGTACCTTGCATGTACATACTTTGAATCTTAAAATTCTTTGTATGCAATCGAACCATATTTATAACAAACATCGAATTTAATGAGATAAACACTAGACAAAAGAGTAACATCCATCATGCCAGTGCAAAGCTTTCTTGCTTCCAGAAAGGTGTATATTATGAGACCATAAAAATATTTCATGCTCACCTAGATGATCTTGAGGGAAAAGCTGACAACTTCAGTGTCTTTAAAACTGCTGTTAAGGAGTACCTATGCTCAAAAGCATATTATTCTGTACAATATTATCTAAATGAAAAATTATCCTGACGATAATACATATATATATATATATATATATATATATATATATATATATAGCTCTGTAAGTTGTATTAGTAAACATTAATGACAATTGCCAAGTACATATGATGCCTGCTCCAGAATTAAGGAAGCTACTTAAATGTATATTAACAACTGAGAGCAAATGCTATGCATTAAAAATTAAATATAACAAAATAATAAGACGAACAAAAGGTACAAGGGTAGTGAAAGTTAAAATACCTGTTATTGTCTATAAATATGTTAGCGTTATAACGGTAGGGAAGTGTTCCATTTTGTACAAAATTACACTTGCTTTGTTTCATTTTGTATGTATCCTTATTTTATTTTAAATGTTCTTTTTCTATGTAATATTTATGTATATATAAACTATATTGTACATTTCCGTGGCACGCATATAGTATGTTTTTATTTTACTTTTAATGTTCTATAGTCTCTGAAACATTTATGTTTCTATGTAATTTTTGTACATTTCCTTGACATTTTCTATGTTCACAAGCTTTTATAGCTGCTAGTGAACTCACAGAATGCAATCGAATCTAAGCTACTCAAAAATGACATACGCACGGCTATTAAAGGACAAGACAGGACTTCAAGTTGCAAAGGCTATGAAAGATATACTACAAGACATGGAACCCCGCCCATGAACATAGAGAGCGATAATGGTAAATAATTTTATAACAAACTCTTTAAAATGTAATGTTAAAGTATAACATTATAACATCAAGCACTGCAGTACCTAAGTAGTATGAAACCAGCTGCTGCCGAACGTTTAATAAGAACCTTAAGGAATATGATGTATCGAGAGCTTCTAGTCAATGGAACATACAGGACTTTTACCTCGAATCATTGTAAAATACAATAAAATTCATCACTCTACGATTCGCATGAAGCCTAGTGAAGTAAAGAACAATCGTATTCTCCTGACTGTGTTCACGACAATCAATGTCGAAGAGAAAAGAGGGGTGCAAGAAAGTTTAGTGTTGGAGATTATGTGAGGACATCGAAGAATAAGGGACACTTTGAAAGGGGATTTCAAGCTAATTGGAGTGTTGAAATCTTTCAAGTTGCTCGCATGAGGAGCAGCAGCTCACATAATACTAAAATCAATGACAGTGAAGAGATAAAGGGATCCTTTTATGGACATGAACTTCATTCTATATTCTAATACTTTCTTGGCTGGTTGAGAAGGTGTTACGTCCTCAGGGCAATAGGATTCTCTTGGAACGGTATGCATTCTCAAATACACAATGGATTGATAGGACGGATTTATTTTAGGAAAATAATGCTGAAATAAAGAATGTCTTCATTTCCACAATATTATGCGTGTATTGCTGTTGTTTCCTTGCATTCATGAATCACCTTTCCATGATAATAGTATTTTGAGTTCATGTGCATCTCAATGTTTTATATATAAGAAAAAACGTATTACACATATATACCTGAAGAACAGTATACATGAAGAAGCCAATTTCCATATACAATAAACCCGTCTATATACAAGAAAAAGCAAAATAATACAACACAAATGAAAAAGCAAATTACAATGTATACTATACGAGAAAAAGTAAATACACCATATTTAAAGCAAACGATACACATATTTGTAAAATACACAGCTAAGGATCAGCTAAAGCCAGACAATATTGACTTCAAACAATTGACCGGTCTGTGCCTTCAAACAGTTTTAGTTTCTCATCTCTCGAACAGAGAGCGAAATTGTTCATCTGTATGGTAGAGAATTTATGACTGTAGCTCCGAAACGTTGTTTCTGCAAAGCATTCTTTCCTGGTGTCATTTAGGCAGTCAAAATAGTGATCGAAATTTATGCTCTGCATGCCGGTTTTGTTTATGTCTTTGCTTTCATGATCATTTGGTCCTCACACCTGTATGCGTGTAATTTGGGCTTTAGTCCAACATTTTCTGTCAGATTTCTTCCTGAAGGTGCATCCTTAAACAGCCCAATAACTTTCTTATTCTGCGGTTTAGTTCCATAATGGTTTTCTCGGCGTAGTTCGAGGTATCAAAGTATTGATTATTTCTTCTTAAAAATTCCTAGATATAAATTAAATTGAGTTTGATTTGCGGACGCTCTTTAACTGCTGTAGTCTTTAGCGTCCCATTCTATATTGTGCGTGAAAGTCCGATAATTTTGTTCAGAGGCCTCTTTAATCAGGCTTGAGGTTCTTTTAGGTGCCGTGTAAATCTACGACACGGGACCACCGGTTTTACTTCCCTTTTGAAGAAAGCAATGCTAAGGAGTTTTACCTCCGAACAAAATCCATCGCCCTCGGCCGGGTAGGAACCCGAGACCTCATCATAGATATAGCTTCGCGCTTCAAAGCTGATGGAGTCTGTGTCAATGTAATTTAATGTCTATTTAAGTACAGTAGTTCTTGGCGTCCCTTTCTATATTGGGCGTGAGAGGCCGGAAATTTTCCTCAGAGGCCACGTTAGCAGGCTTGAGCTCTTGTAAGTGCCGTGAATCTACGACACGGGACCACTGGCTCTACTTCCGTTCAGAAAGAAGATATATGTAAGTACCTTTACGCCCGAAAAAATATATCGCCCTCCACCGGGTTTGAACCTGCCACTTCGGGAACTACAGGCTAGCATGGTACCCCTAGATCACGGAGAACGACATGTTGTAAGAGAATTTGTACATGATTCGCTTTCAGATGTCCAGGATAGCTTGCTCTATGTAGATGGGCTTGTTTATACATGCTTCCTCTCTGCTAAGCTCCATCCCCACAATATTTTTCATGAATAATGCTACGCGAACTTAAGCTGGTCGCGCGGTGAATTTGTTACTTTACTTCGAACTTGTTACGATTCGGAAGTGATTCTATTTCCTGAACATTCTCAATGAACTTGCCAAATGCAGAGTTTTTTTCCATGGGCGAAAATTCTGGCCGAATCCGGAAGTTTCCTTACACATTCCTCCGTATTTAATTGTATATAGGATTTTAGCCAAGCTGACTGTTCATATGCCACCAATCTATAAATCTTTTTTTTAGCTTCATGCCTAAATCAATGCACTGCTGCAAGTTTCTGTAGCAGAAGTTGTATTTCTCTTTGTTCTCCAGGGTGGCCAGCAGTTTCTTTTATTGGCCTTGTGGCGGTATCTGGCATTTTGGGCAGAGATGAAGGCCATTGTGCTCGCCATAGAGATCCTCAAGGTACACAAGATCAACGTCCCGGACGTATCCTGTTCTGGAATCAGAGACATTTGTTACAAATCCTATTGCTTCTGTTTTTTTCACTTTTCAGACATTTCACATTCTTCCCCGGCACGGGCCATGACATATATTTACTGTATAAGTTGTTTATGTCCAGATTGCAAGGTACTTGTCATTCTATGCTCGATTGTAGATTTGCAAGTTGTATTGTTTCTCTTTTCATACCTCTTTAAGGCGGAGCACATCCCTCCACTGATTCAAGTTTCAAAGTATTTTCACACTTCTTCAGCGTGTATTAGCTGCAATTTGACCCTGGTGTCCATGGGTATGGCAACCTGGGTAGCGCGTAATATCAATAGGGATCCAATTATGCATCTCAACTGTGAGGTCCCTAAACTTCTCGATAGAATCAGCTAACAAGGGCGTATCTGTCTTCAAGTAGAGATCGCTGTATTTTCTAAGAGCTTTGAACTCAGAGGTTTTCCAGAATTTGACGATGGGATCGTAGTCAGTTTGAAATATCGTATGAAACTTGTTCTTTGATAGTAATTTTATTTCCTCCAGTTTGCAGTTGCTGTCAACGTAACTGTATGGAAATATCCCGTTGGATCTCACTAGCTGCTGTTGATCTGGATTAGGGTACTTGGCGTTAGTGACTTTGAAGGTGGGGTTAAGGGCGCTCAACAGTAAGGGCTATCAGCGCAGTGAGCTTGAATTCATCACTACTCAACATGATGTCCAGACTAGATAGCTTGTAATCCAAGAACTTAAAGCTATCTAGAAACCTGAAATAGAACCTCCTGTACCTTCTGATAACTGTCATATATCTCTCAGAGAAATTTGAGATGCATGAAATCGGCTGATCATCATATTTCAGGTGTTACGTCATGAATTTACTTCATAATTGCTGATGCAAATGAAAAGAATAACTATAACATATGGTACCTGTCTATTTAAATTGCATGAATTATGAGGATCCCCCAGGTGTATACCTGTTATATGACAGTAGTCGCGAAGATCGTTTCATATAATTCGTCTGTAATTCGTTTTTACATATGTGGGAATGGCGAGCATTGCCGATATCAGCCACATCCTGAGAAGTCAAGGTCATTTTTTCTTTGTGCTTATATTCGGTAATAATGATATCGGCTATTTCCCGAAACTCAACGAAGAACTTCTTGAATGCATCAGGACCACTAAAGACCTTAAATCCCGACAATGAGTCGTCATGCCGACATACGAGCTTGACACATATAGATAAAACCGCATGTTGTTGAATAACCCGAGTCCAGGTTCGGTTAACCGATGGCTCACAGGACTGAACTCTGGCTAGCAAATTCTCAATATCGTAAAATAGGAGATTTACAGGAGCAACTTTTGAGTGGGATGAAAACTCGACAGCTTCCTGCTGTTTGGGCATTTTGAGTTCCTAGCAGGCATGCATTTCAATTGATGTTTTAATGAAGCTTCTTATTGAAGTGCTTCATGCAGGGTTCATAAATCCAGTGCTTCCCGTGGTTTTTGCCAGTGGTGTAGCGTGCTCTTATAGGTTGGAGGGACTCCGCTATTAATATAGGGAGTCAAAAAATATTCCAATGAACAAACAAAACAAAATGTACACATTTAAAAATAAATAACACTACTACTACTGCTACTACTACTATTACTACTACTACTACTACTACTACTAATATTAATAATATATTTTTAAACAGAGTTGCCATATTAGTCTACTGTGCAGCTATTAAGCTGCATACTTTTGTAGTAACCTACAAATTTGTAGAACTCCAACCACAAGGAACAAACAGTTATATTTTCTTGTACGCAAATGCAATGCACCTGTCTTTTCTTTCCACGAATAAGTCTATAACTCGTTTCACAAGCATCTGATCACTGGATAGTTCTCCAAGCAGTATTTGTTTTCAATTGCTAACGTGCTCAGACACGACAGTCGAGTGTATGACATTGAATTCCGTATATAATTCTTCACTCTTTTAGCAGTAATTATGCTTCGCTCACTGCTTGCTGTGGTTGCGGATAGGGTCAAAACCAAACGCAATAACCTCATTGCTTCCTCATAAACCTAATCTTAAACATTATTAACAAAGTATTATAGGAGCTTCCCTGGAGATATGTGTTTTTTCTCATCAGCGTAAATGTTACGCAGTTGATTTTCAAATTGTTTTTGGTTAAAAACGGATACTGTTCTAATAACTGAAGCACTTTCAGCTTTGGGTATTCCTTTTGGTAGTTCGGAAAAGACTTTGCATTCAACAATTCAGAAAATTAAATTTTAGGAAAATCTTGAAATCTTCTTTCCATCTGAACAATTTGTGAATCTAGTATCTCGTGAGTTAATACCCTCAGGCTTGTGTTCTGTTTGTCACATAATATTAAATTGGCATTCAAACTCAAGCTTTATTTAACGCATTCGTCAACAAAGGTTTCTCTTCTTAGCTGTCGAATATTTCCTAACACACTTTTTATTTCGTTGTGGTAAGGAGTATGCTGACAGCAGCTTTTGACTGGAAGACATTAAAGAGATGATCAACATAAACAAAGCATATTCAGTATAACCCAAACAAGTAGACAAACACAGGATCATCCATATGTCTTTTCGTTTCCACAGCACGATTCAACGACTCTGTGTCCCACTGGGAGTCTAGATCGTCAATGTTGCCATTAAAAACACCATAAAGTTCTGTTAAATTGCTTGATATTGTTGAAACTGTCCTGGAACTAAAGTTCCAGTGAGTATTGCTTGCATGTGGCAATTTGAATTCTTTTTGAGTTAGTCATGCAGTTCATTTTTATGATTTTCTGAAAAATAAATGAAATGCAGTAAGATCGCTTACAAATATACGTACCTGTCGTATGGTTTTAAAGGCATATAATAGTACCAAACTAAATTGGTGTGCGTAACAATGAATAAATAGCGCATATAGACAAAACTACTTCAGTAGTTGTAGTCCTCCTTCTCTGACAGCCATTACTGAAGCACCGTTATATGTTTGACTAACCGTCTTTCCTTCCACATGCCATTCTTTCAATAGTGCTTGAATAATTTTTGACAAACCTTCAGCTGTTTTATCTACAAATACGATGTAAATTCCAAAGAATCATTCTTCAATGCTATCTTCATTACAGTATCTGAATGTTATACTCATTTTATTCTTGCATGACATGTCTAATGTTCTATCAACTTGAATCGAAGTGAAACTGCAGTTCCGAATTTCAGCTTTTATTTTTTCATTAACTTCCAGAGTTAGCATGTCTATTAGATCATTGTGAATATCTGGAGATGTTCCTTTAGAAGCTGAAGATAATAATTGATCTCGGATTATCTACTTCTCTTGAGCTAGCAAATCAAAAAATGCCACATAGTTACCTTTTTGCTAGAGGATTCGTCTTCTCAATTGCCGCGAAAGGCCAGTTCTTGTTGACAAAGAAACACAATTGCTTGAATAAGACGAGCCAATACTGATCTGTTGGATGTAACTTGTCCGTTATGTTTCATTTCTGCCAGACGATTGGCTTCAGAAAGGGCGTGCTCAATTACGCTTTTACTAATAACCGTAAAGGTTCTTTGTTCTGCAGGTGAAGTTTTAATAGTTGATGTTTTTGCGCTTTCCTGTCAAAGTTCTTTATTATACAGATCCCCTCGTTGCGCCATTCCTTTTCACCACAAAACAAAAAGCATATGGAACAATAAAACGTACTGTTAACAGCACTTGCAGTCAGCCACTTATACTTCTCGTAACAGCCAGTCTGACATGTGCGTTTTTGTTTTGTTTCACTTAAAACTAAAATGAATGTAGGAGTAGCCTTTTTGTCCTTTAATTCGCATTTTAGTAAGTATGACGAAAGAGTAGCTTTTATAAAAAATTCTACAATGTTTTCACTTGCTGGGTCCTTCATGTTGGCAACACAATAAATAGATGCACAAAAATCACGCAATTAAATAATTACTTTGAATACAAATAGCACTTCGCTTCACACACGTTTGAAAGCCAGCACAGAAACGGCTGAGACTAGACTCGGTTTGCCGGAAGAGGAGCGAGAGGGCAGTCAAGAATGTTGTGATAAGCATACAGCTAGCCGCAGGAGGGGAAGCAGAGACTGAGAACAGACAAGTCCAATATGCAGCCAACGCAAAACAGTGGTGCGGTGCGGGTTACAAATGATATGTGTTGATGCATTTGCAACTTATATTTAAATTGTTGTTCTATTATCATATACTGATATTGCGTTTCTTAAGCATATATTGACACGGCAGACTAAGTCTCAAAGTCACCTCTCACACTATGCCACTGGTCTTTGCTGGCTTGTGCTACTGTTAATCGTAACATTTGTATTATCAAGCAGTTGTGAGAGTTTCCTCCTTGTTCTATATTAATAAAGTACATTTAGATCATTGATTTACTTGCATTGATATGTGCTAAAATAGAATTGTCACTGTGTAAGCCAAATGCAAATACTAGTATTCCATTTTTTTGCTTTTCAAATTTCTCAATTTGGTACAGGTTCAACGTGAATTCTATTCCGCTATAATTAAATGAACTAAAAAGCTGTTCTGCTGGGTGTTTGCTCCTTCTATTGGCATCACTATTTGCGGGATACTTTGCAGGGAGCAAACAGCGTGCTAAACAGTATTCGTCATTGTCCTTTATATTTATGACAGCTCGTTTTAGTTTGATTGCGGCAGCTAGTTTCATGTACCCTGATGCATTGAATGGGTCATAAAAGTCATCTTGCCTATAAAAAGAGCCCGGATTGCAAGCAGAGATTTCAGCTTGCTTTTCCCTCGAAATTGGAGATATTTTCTAACATTTTATCTGCCATAGAGATGAATAAGGACCCTAGATTCCGTGATTGAAGGGCCAACTTAGTCTTACTGTTGAAAAATACGGTTCTTTATACTCTTCTACAGGAGATTGGATGATATACTTAATCTCTGTTGCGGGGTTGATTTGCAATCCTGATTTGGTTTCTCCTTAGCAAAGAAACCATTTGCTTTAATACAATACTTCTGCATTTCTGCAGATATTTATTGGAGTCAAACATTTCTAGCAATTATGATATTTAAAAGGTGTCCTGTTCAATAAACTTATACTCTAACTGTCCATGCCTAGCCTTTAGCTGTTTCCTGTTGTTGTTATTGGCTGATTCCTGGCGATGTTGTCTGACACCTGGTGGTCCTGCAATGGCAGATGAGTCTGCTTGGACCATTGGGATTATGGGCCCTGGACGGGTCCATTTTTGACCGTAATCCTCTTCTTCAACCTTCGTGATGCCACTTGGACCCCCGAGAGGTTTTCAGTCTCTGGCTTGGGGTAACAATAAAAACAAAACAGAATGAACTAAGAATAAACTAAGAGGTAGGAATTATGTATGCATCTCTGAATGTAGGAATGATTAATGTTATAAATGGATGTTTATTTAATAATAACAATAATAAATGATAAAAGTATAGTGGAAAGTCATACATACGCAAAAATGTATGCTAATTCGAGTTATAAGAGTAAAAAGTGAATAGCAGGAAAAAGGTTAAAAATAGTCAATAGACTCACAATTCAATTCACGAGGCATCTGCGGGAGTACGGCCTTGTAGAAACAGTTTTGACATTCGCATACCCCCTCGGTTGGAATATCCTTCCAGGTACCCGCAACTGGTTTTAGGATCATGCTTTCGAACCCAGGTGGCGGCGGTGTCAAGTAATCTTTCAAAAAGATGTGTGACGCCAAGCTATGATTACTCTCGTGGACCACCGGCTGTGCTTCAGGAGAGCCCGGTTCAGGAACTGTGATCATAGAAGCAATCAGAATAAGTGAAATATATCAGGAAAGTTTTAGTATAAAAATGTTATAAATGTCTGTGTAAAAACGTTATAGTGAAGTAAACCGCATACACGGAAAAAGGTTATATTGATTTTGAGGTATATAGTTCTAAAACAAATTGCATTTCACATGCCTACTTCCAAAAAGAGCTAAGGATAATAAATAAATAGTTAGACTCACCGTTCAATTCTCTAACCCGCTTCAGTGGTCCAGTCTTGCAGGAGCAGTTATCATAATTGCAAAACCCCTCAGTGGCGATGTCCATATTTGTATCCCCAACAGGAGCCGGGGTGGTAACTTCAAACCCTGGTAGTGGTGGTGTTAGTTGTATAACATAGTCTATCCCCGATAAGCTGGACGACGAGGGGTGTGCTACGCCGATAACGTCTGGGATGCCTGGGTATCTCGTGTTGGGTGCTGTCATTCATGGACCTGCCACGAGAGGCACTGTTACACCATAGTCTGCTTCATCCTGCACAGTTGAGGGTTCATTGCACTGACAATTGGCCAGGTTCAGACGGGAGCCTCCACCTCCAATGATAGTAGTTCTCCCACTGCAGGATGCGATCCGGCTTTTTTGACATGTTTCTGAAATATTAATTTTATATGTATAAACTAACCCTAAATAAGTAAGTATAAGTGTTCCAGTGTTTAGAAGGCCAGTTCCATTTTTACTACATGGTTGAGTTTTTCTTTTGTTCAATGTATTAGCTAAATATTTATTAAGTTTACATCTTTTATTTTGAAAAGTGTTGTAGCTTTTAAGTACATGCTTCGATTTCAAATATTACCCTTATATTTAAAATGTTTTACTCTAACATTTTTGGTGCATATGCTAACTTTCTTAAATTATACCAGTCATTTAGCTAAAGGAAATTTGATTTTATTCTGTTGTGTAACTTGCGCTCAGATCATTGCAAATCAGGCATTCAAATGGGTTTACGCTATTTTTCGAATCGATTTATTTTCCTCGACATGCACAGTTTTTGAGCAGAAATTGGAACAAATCCATAAGGAAAAGTATTCTTGCCTAAATAAACCTTTTATAGATTTGCAGCTAAAATAAATAACTTGATATATTTGCACCATCCATGAAATTTTCTTTATGAATTGCTTGTAGAAGAGTGAGTGGAGAAGGCTTTGTGAATGCGTTAACTACTCTTTCCGATCTGCGTTTTTTTCTAGTCTCAGTGAAGAGGAATAAATTACGAAGACATTATGCGAGGTTATAGTTCATTTCTTTTGATATATGGCAGCGTTGTGTAGAAGACTGATTAGAGAAAATCATGCCAATGTGTTACGTTTCTAAGTGGTTGATTTATATCATGTATAAAACGGTGCTGTGTAGGAGATTGAGTAGAGAAGGTCATGAGAATTTGCTGAACTTTAGATGGTCGATTTCCATCATGTGTAGATTTTCTGTATGAATTTCATGTAGAAGAGTGAGTACAGAAAGCGATGTGAATGTGGTACATTTCTAGCTGTTAAATTTTTATCACGTAGAAAACCTTTGCATGAATTTCATTTAGAAGAGTGAGTAGAGGAATTCATGTGAATGTATTACACTACATTAGCGTTTTTTGCTTTTATAAGAACCGTTTGGTTTTTCCGTTTCTTAGTTTTTGTTTTTTTTAACATGTATACCAAGGCATGTTCTTTTTAGAGCAAAATGCATTTGTTATATATGAATGTTACCACTAATAGAAATTTAATTTTTAGTGCAATGCTTTTTCCGGATCAAATAATACTACACAGTTTATATACAGATGCAACATTCGCTTTATCACATATTAACTTTCACTGCAATTACAATGTTTTTTTTATTTCAGATAAAAAAGAAATCAAATAAAATATGGAACGAGTGGAAAATAGAGTGTAATACAGCAGTAACTATATTTAACTTTGGTAATGTTTGCAGCTATGGACCATTTCCCAATATGAAGGAAAAAACGCTGAGTTGAATCTATAAATTGAACAAATGCCTAGATTGCGCGTATTATTAAATAGCGCATTCATTGTAGGCCAACTATATACAAAGAATACGAAACTTTGAATTTCTCGAATTAATTCTACTTAATAACTTTGACTGAAATAGATGTATTCGCGAATAGTTATTCAATGTTGTGTAAATGAAATAACAGTATGTTGTAGTATTTTTTAATAGTTCCTGAAGTAAAGGATGTTATCAGCGCACGCATTTCCATCAAGTACCACACTCAATTCTTCATTGTTTAATCTATGTGGAATCACTCACGTGGCTCGTATTTAAAATACGTGTTATTACGATTGTTCACTGTTGAATTCTATGTAAAATGTTACCTGATATAAGGTGATTTTAAACACTTTATTGAATTTAAATTCACTGAGCATAGGCACACTTTGTTTAGAACATACAAATAAAAAATAGTACAAATGCCGCTCACCTCATTGCGAAGACTGCTGCGACGTCGAATGCTGCAGTCTGGTAGAAATATTCTCTCTGCTGTCTCAGGTAATTGCTCCTAATTAACAGCCTTGCTAGTTGTAGATCACACACAGGAGATTTGTGGCACAATTAACTCATACGGGATGAAACGCTGGCTTTTATGCTCACAAAATTTATTATACACATTCGCGTAAATTAGCTATTTCTGAAACTATCGCGCCATTGGTGCGCGAATTTTGTGTCACGTGGTAGCTTAAGCCAAGAGGATTAGAATTTTTTTTGTTCAAATCCGAATGAAAAAGCTTATGCATTCAGCTGTCTGTCTCTTTTATTACATTTCTCTCGCTTATACACATTCCTGGATGTCTTCACAGGTTTCTAACTCGACTTAAAATTTCTATGTTGAACAAAATGAAACATTTATTTATATTCAAAGAAAATATATTACATTCATACGTGTAACAATGAAGCTTTTATATTCGAATGTTTTTCTTTGCTGTGTCCACTAGTATCAACTCGCTTTTAAAAAAACCACGCGAGCAATGAAAAATGTATTTATTTTCAATAAAAGGCTCTTTGGAAATTCATTCTGTTTCCGTGGTCTTCGTAGTCTCTTAGAATGCCACAGTAAATTTTTCTTTGCCGTGATGTCATCTTTTAACTTGATTTAAAACGTCTGTGCTGAATAAATGAAAGCTTTATGTACTTTCAAGAAAAGGCCCTTTTGAAAATTCAATGTGTTTGTGTGGTATTTGTAATTTCTTAAAATGTCAGAATAGATTTTTCTTTGCCGTGAAGACTTCTAACGTGGCTTTAAACTTCTATGCGGAACAATGGAAGATTTATTTATTTTAACAAGTAAAGACCTTTGCATTCACGTATATGTGTGTGTGGGGGGGGGGAGTGCGCGCTTAAATAATCAAATGTTTATATTCGGGATTTTTTCTTTCGTGTATTGCTGTCCTTTAAACGAGTTGGAACTGAAAGATTTAATTTTTTCGTTGTTGAGTAAAGTTCTTTTAGAGATTAATGCAAATTCTTCTTTTCTTTGGGCTTAGGGAGCTGTCGTGTCTTTAGTGCAAGCTTAAATTCCAATGCAGAACAACGGAAGATTCGTTTATTTTTAAAGAAAAGCCCGGTATGGACATTTCTTTGGGATAAATGATACTTCTTTGAAGTATTTACCATCCTTAGTGCTGGAGAAATGAAATATTTATTTTTCGTAGTTGAATAAAGAAGTCGTTTGAAAACTTCTGAAAATGTTTATTTGCACTCTAATTCAGTTTCGTGAATGTATGTGTGGGTTTTAGCCGTGAAACAATATATCTTTTTTTCAAAGTATTTTTCAATTGTGAAGTTGTGGATGCAATTAATTACTGTATGCTTATATAACAGCGGTTTCTGGACTGCTCGCACAACCTCAATGGGAAAAGGATTATTTTTTTAAGTCTAAAAGTACCATTGAATCGTCTTTTCAAGCGGTTCGGGGGTAGTTATCCTGTAACAATATCATATAAGCGCTGGTCTTTTGTGCGTCCTGAAACGCAACCCTCTACTACTACGAGACTTCGGCGGTGGTCAAACGCTGTCTTTTTTAAGGAGGAGTTGTGTGTGTGTGTGTGTGTGTGTGTGTGTGTGTGTGTGTATATACATATCGTAACTTTCTACCTTAGAATGGGTAAACACATTACATTTGAGAGAATAGCGGGAGTAAGGGTTGGTGGGCAACTCTGAATAGCAAGACATAATTTACAAAAACGATAACATAAATTTAATATAATAAACGAGTAGAGACAATGAAAGTCAGTAAGCAAGCCAGTTTCTGAATTACGTATCCGAGAAAGATCAGTTTCAGGTTACTTAAAACCTTAGAGCAGATGCTACGTTGGATGGCATACCCAAAGGTGGGCGTTGATCCAAGCAGCGCCTCCGGCCGCACCTGGGGTTGTTTCTATCAAGACTGCCATGGGCATAGATTTATGGAACGCTTCTTTTATATTATAGATAGACGCCTCCACACAGGACTTGACAAAATATGGAGGAATGACCTTTTATGCTTAGAGTTAGCATAAACAACCCATAAAACCACTGGAAACGACTAGTGCTAAGGGACGACTCACTGTACATCCTGTGTTGACCAAGTGAATTAAGAATGCAAGAAATAACCTTCAAATGAACCAAATTCTAAAGAAAAGTCATTTTTAGGAAAATAATTTAACTCAACTTGACCCATACGTTACATCTGACCCGGGCATCAAAACAACACACCATTACTTTGTGTTGATAAGAAAGAATCAAAATAATGGTACAGGATCAGACACACACAAAAAGGTCTTACATAAGTGTAAACAATTCAAATTACAATAATAACATTAGAGAGTGAAAGAAAAGGTCAAAAAAGGGAAATAATTGCATAGAAAGAGTGCTTGAGTACGTGGAGATATGTTGGCAATCCTTGGGCATCGAACCGCGGGCTGGAAGTTCAAGTAGTTACACCTGTAATTCTTGAAGTAAGGAAGCGAGTGGCATATCCTATATATATATATATACATATACATATATATATGTATATATAGCTATTCTGACAAAGCTGCAAAAACCAGCAATCCGTTATCAGTGCAACAGGACGTGGTCAGTGATATCAGCCAGGCAGCCAAGCCTGCAACAATATCTTACTTTGGAGTTCAATAACAATTAAGGTAAACTCCAAGTCTTGTTCGCTATTCGGAACGGCGTCTGGCATTCACTGTATGAAGAAATGAAGATATAGCAGCCGTCTGCACATGCTGGAGAGCTTTACACCATGTAGAAGTCCATTGTGAGTATTTTACAAGTGCAACGTAGTGCTAGCAGCAAGGATATCCACACGCATAGTAAGTCCATATGCAGGTATGTTAGTTTCATAATACTGTGGCTCGCTATGTTTGTCAACCGTTCGCAGCAGTTAATGGTGATAGGATCACAATACTCATAATGAAGGACATTATGACACAAAAAGGAAGCACTCAATGATCTTATGACTCATAAAGAATAGAATACAGAAAACTTAATAAAAAGAAAAAAAATTTACGTGACCCGTACCAACTTACAAAAACTTTATGATAAGTTTAAAAAAAACGTCCTTGTAAAAATTGAGTCTGAAATTATACATATGTATGGCATCAAATATAAAGAAGTTGTACAAAAGAAATACATGGCATAGCATTATTAGCATATATATATATACAAGCTGAATAATCTAAAACTTGCATCGCAAATATTTCGGAATTGGAAAATGCTATTGAAGTGCAATTTTCAGAGAATAGATTGGTAGTCAGGGGCTCGTACATTTAGCTTATGAACATATTTTAATAATACTGAGAAAGTGTATTTTTTGAACAAACAAACAATTTTTAAACGGAACAATGCCTAGTTACATCAACAGAATAAACGTAGGGTAAATTAGAATACCAGTGGCGTTTGTTGCAAGATTCTAGTGCAAGTGATTTGCGAGGAATCTTATTTTGAAACTTTTAAGCACCGACACTTGTACAACCTGTGGCAGCACAAACTAAAGGAAAACAAAAGAGAATTACAATACTTCTGTGGATTCCTACAAGTAAAGAGCACATAGCCCTTCAAAGGTTGTGTTCAAAATGACACCGGCAGCTTGAATACACGCTTTCAGTCTGCTATGGAAAGACTGCTGCACACGTTCTAGATTTCAGAGGAAAGTTTAGAGCAGGCAGCAGTAATACGTCGTGTCATATCGTCTAGTGTAGCTGGTACATCCTTCTAGACAGAGTCTTTCAGCCTTCCCCACAGAAAAAAGTCTAAAGGGGTCAGATCCGGTGAACGGCTGGCCAAGGTACAGGTCCTCTTCGTCCAATCCAACGATCCGTTAAGACAATCTGTAGTACTTCGTGCACTATGGGCTGGACAGCCATCATGTTGGTACCACAGGTACCTCCTAGTCTGCAAAGGAACGTCTTCTAGTATCTGTGGCAGATGGTCTGTCAGGAGGCTGCGATACTTGTGCGAGTTCATTGTTCCTTCTTTGAACAAAGGGCCTATGAACTGATGATTCACTATCCCGCACCACACGTTTAAACTCCATGGACGCTCACATTCCACCTGACGAAGCCAACGGGGATTGTCAACAGACCAATAGTGCATGTTTCTGCGGTTTACCTGGCCATGATTAGTATATGTTGCCTCATCACTAAACAAGATACATGATGAATCTGGAGTATCATGTCTTAATGCCCAAGTACAAAAGTTTACACGATTCTCAAAATCGTATCCATGCAGCTCTTGATGGAGAGAGATGTGATAGGGATGGAACCTATGTCGATGGAGAATGCGCAGTACACTTGCCTGACATATGCCATTTCCATGTGTGATTGTGCGGGAACTAATTTGCGTATCTACTGTAAAGGCAGCCAAAACATTAATTTCTGCCTCTTCTCCACTCACTTGTTTCTTTCTGTTACGTTTTCTAGGTGTTACAGTACCACTTTCACGTAATTGCTTGAAGAGGTTGATAAATAATTGCCGAGATGGTTGACGTGTATTGGGATACGTTTCCGCATACAGCGCATAGGAACGAACTGCATTCTTCCTACACCCTCCATACACCATGAGCATGTCGGTTTTTTCTGCATTAGTAAACCCCATCTTCCACTCACGACTTACTGCTTGAATTGTCACAAGCTAACTGACCAGAAAGTCGCAATGCAATCAATGAACAGAAAACACAATGCAAACAAACATAACAACATCGTACCTAGCAACTAAGCAGGTTGAATGGGACAAACAATTGTCGGGTTGGAAACTATTCAAAATACGTTTTCTCGTAAACCATTTGCACTAGAAACCTGCAACAAAGACCATTGACATTCTAATTTACCCTGCATTTATTCTGTTGATGTAACTAGGCATTGTTCCATTCAAAAATTGTATTTTTGCTCAAAAATGCACTTTCTCAGTATTACTAAAATCTGTTTATAGGCTAAATATACCAGCCCCAGACTACCAATCAATGCTGTGAAAACTGCCTATCAATAGCACTTTCCATTTCCGAAATATATGCGGTGCAAGTTTTAGGTGATTCACTCTGTATGTATATGTTAAAGAAATATAATATTGTTGTATATATGACGACAATATCCGTCCAACATACTGAACCATTAACATTGTTTGTGCCCCAGTAAATATATCATACTGACCATTTTAAAAAAGTGCATATACACTGCTGTTCACGAGTCAAAAAAGTTTTACATAAGCAGAATTCACAAAATTCGCAAAAGTCGCAAAATTCATAACATAATCGGTTTAATTCTCATCAGCTTAACCCTATTAAAATTCAGTTACTATAAAAACATCGACAATGTTTACAATGAAGTAACAGGTGAGTACAATAACAATGTGTTAACAGTTAATTCAATTATACACACATTGTTCAATTCTTCTGAGTACTTGAGTTTTCCATTAGTGTTACTGTGAGTGTAGGCGGAAGTGAAAATAAAATTTAGGTTAAAAGTATCAATGTTAATAGCAGCAATTTCAAATTAAGAACTGCGTTTCCACAAATTACAATTTTATACACAAAATATACGTGTTCACGAAATTTTATTTATTTATTTACTTAAAAATAATACATTTTTCTGCTTCTTTTTTATTATCTGCATTCCTGACAATCGGCATATACTTGTTAGCATTTAGTAACAAAGTCAACATCCCTATGGGGCAGGTTTCAACACAAATTTCTACCAGAAGCTTGCTTATTTTTACCAAATAAGATATTTAATGAATATCAGAGTTTTCTTAAATAATTACACATATATTAGTGTTTATAAAATTTATAAGGTATATATATATATAAACTGCCATTCTTCAACTTAATCACAACATATACCAGAAATCTGTCCCACAAAATAATTCAGGGTTTCTGATAAAAATTTAAACATATTGTTTCAGAAGAAAACAAAAATTAATTTAGAGAATTAAAATAGGACAAAGTATGTTTTGGAATTTAAACTGATCTCCACATAGTGATACTATGTCTGCCAAAGTTCAGTATTGAATTTAAGTTGTTAACGTTGTTGACATGAACCATTGTGATGCATTATTAGTTATTATTATGTATTGTTAACTACTGTTGTCTGCAAATGAGCATGCGTCTATATTTGGCACTAACTATTAACTTATTCTTGTTTATTGAACATTATTCGTTAGCATCATGTTACTAACTCCCCCGGATCAAGAATATCCAGATTCACCAAAAGGATTGATCTTACAAGTGCATAAAATATTTAATCTTAACACGAATGTTAAAGAATGCATTTCTTTCTTTGTGTACCACTTAAATGTTAAAAACAATGACAAAATGTTTCATCGTTTACTCTAAACGTGCGCACTCCCACTGCAATGGATGGAAGTTATCTCTTCATCTCACTTGTAAGTTATCTCTAAGGGGTCATCAGGCATAGCCTACGAGAAGAAACATGCATACCATGAAAATCAATGACGTCATATCACATCCACAGGACCATCAGGATAAACCATGAAGCTATGTTTCTCAGAACAATAACAACAACAAAAACGTAGGAATGTCCCATAATTATTACTAACGTGAGTAATAAATCTACAACATGAATTTAAGTAGTTAATCTAGGGAAGCGCTTCCATATTCTACACCAAAGTACAGATTATCTAATATTACCAAAATAATTTATATTCTAATGGACGAGAGTTAGAGAACTACTGTTCCAACGACGAGAAGGTGCATCTTGCACACCTGAAACAAAGAAACTTTCTTAAAATGTAAATGTGCTCCAACAAAAATAATAAATCGCTGAATCAGAGTAAAGAGAAGTGGTTGCAGTACAAATCTACAGACACAATTAGGGTTGATGGATGGATGAGATTGATTTTAAGGGCACCAAACATCTAAGGTCATCAGCGTCCTTACAATGAATGAAATTTAAAATCCAAAAACTAAAATACGGGACACAAACCCTCTTAGTCTAAAACACTAAATACATGACAGTGTATTGTAAAAGACACCACACTAAAACCATGGCATATAAAACAATAAAAGAGTAAACGACGTGTCAGTAACTGTAGAAGTCAAGCGACAAGAGCACCATACGTCCGCCGGGGAGAAGAGGCCCCCATTAAAACCGACAACATAAAATCACAAAACTAAAAGGCGCTCAGCACATTAAATGCGTCGACTAAAACCACTGTCAGTGATAAAACGTAAGACATTCTCCAGCATGCGCGGCGTTGCCAAAACGTTGGCCATGCCAACAGGCAGAGACAAACGGACGCGCAAATGAGCTAAAACCTGACACTCTGTTAAGATGTGACGCACCGTTAAGGGCGCATCACACTGGTCACAGAGCCGTGCGGGGTCACCACTGAGCAGGTGCTTATTGCTAAAGAGGCAATCACCGATGCGTAAACGAGCTGCAATTACCCCTTCCCGGCGAGAAGAACGAGAAGATGTACCCCAGACCAACGGGAGAGGTTTAACCTCCCGCAAATTGTTCCCCCGGAGGGACGTTCATTCATCGCGCCAAAGCGAGAGGATACGGAGACGTAAAATAACATGAAAATCCATGGAAGGAACAACAGAGGGAAAGCATCTGGGTGCTAAAATTGCCGATTTGGCAGCGGCGTAGGCAGACTCATTTCCTCAGATGCCCACATGACCTGGAATCCACACGAAGCAGACGCAGGTGCCAGAAGCACCCAGCGAGTGGAGGAGATCCTGTATGCGCTGTACGACGGGGTGGTAATTGTACAGCGCGTTAATACTCTGAAGGGCAACCAGAGAGTCCGTACAAACAACACAGTGCTGCAAGTCGTGCCGCTGCATGTGTAAAAGAGACTGATAAACATTAAAAAGTTCGGCGGTAAAAATCGAGCATTGCCACGGTAATCGGAAGGAAAAACTATGTCGACCGAAACCAAACGCACACCCCACTCCAGCATCAGTCTTAGATCCATCAGTATATATAAAATGAAAGTCCCCGAATTGCGCTTCAACTTCTAAAAAGGCGGATCGAAGGACTGAAGAAGGAGTCTCGTTCTTTGGCATCGACTTTAACCCAAGATAACAGTGGGGCTCAGCGCGCAACCAATGAGAAAACCGCGTTTCCCCCTACGAGGGGTCGCCGCTGGCGTAACGTCTAAATGACGAAGAAGCTGGCGAAATCGAACCCCTGCAGGGAGTAATGCAGAGGAGATAACTAAATATTGCCGATCAAGCAAATCCTCAAGAAATAACTCGAAGGACGGGTGGATGTGCAAGATTGAGAGTCGACATGCATAGCTGCACAAAAGCATCACACGCCTGTAGGACAGCGGAGGCTCTGCAGCTTCAGCGTACAGACTGTATACAGAGCTAGCTGGAAAGGCCCCAGTAGCAATTCTGATTCCATGATGGTGAATGGCATTAAGGCGACGTAGCAGAGATGCACGCGTCGCTGAATAGACAATGCCGCCGTAATCAAGCTTGGATCAGACCAGGAAACGATAAAGACGCCAAAGTCCGGTCGGATCAGCTCCCGAGGATGTGCCACTTAAAACACCTAAAAGATTAAGAGAATGGTAACATTTTGCTTTTAAAAACGAAATGTGCGAAGCCCAGCTTAGATTTCGATCAAAGATCAACACCAAAACTTTCACCACGTCTGCAAATGGAAGGTTATCCGGCCCGAAATGGAGGGAGGGCGGAGGGAAAGCCTTCCGGCGCAAGAAATTGATACAGACCTATTTCTCTGCGGAGAAAGTAAAGCCGTTGGCGTTACTCCAGGCGCAGAGACGGTCGATACAGCTCTGAAGACGGCGTTCGAGCAGACAGGTCCGCCGTGAACTGCAATAAATGGCAAAATCGTCAACCAAAAGAGACGATGAAATGCCAGATGAAATACAATCTACAATGGGGTTGATACCAATCGCAAAAGGTGTAACACTGAGTACATAGCCCTGCGGTACACCGTTTTCTTAAATAAATCGACTAGATAAAACCGAGCCCACACGTACACGAAAGACGCTGTGCATCAAAACCTCCCGAAGCAATATGGTAAGACGACCGCGTAAATTCCATGCGTGAAGTGTACGTAACATGCTGCCCCTCTAACAAGCGCCATACGTTTTCTCCAGGTCAAAAAACAGCCACTGTTTGACACTTTCCCAGATATCCATTTGTAATATGCGTCGACAGAGACACCTGATGGTCCGCGGTAGAGCCATGGCGACGAAATGCGCACTGAGCGATCGCTAGAAATTTTGAGACTCTAGCCACCATGGCACCCGCCCGTTGATCATGCGTTTCATCACCTTGCAAATACAACTGGTGAGGAAGATAGAGCGGTGGCTGGAAGGTGGTTGGCGATCCTTCCCAGGTTTAAGTATGGGGACAACGGTGGCTTCACGCCATACTGAAGGAACAACGCTGTCTCGACAAATACGCTTATAGACCTGTAAGAGAAAGAGTTTACTGTCGGCTGAAAGGTTCTTTAACATCAGGACGTGAATGCTGTCCGGCCCAGGAGCGGAGTACCTAGATAAAAGGAGGGCGTGCTCCATCATTGTGAAAAGTTCATTATAACACTCCTGATTTGGAGACCGGAAACTATAAGACACGGAATCTAGCTTGTGTTTGAGAGTGCGAAAGCCGGCAGAATAATGGTCAGAACTTGAAACCGAATCAAAGGCAGCAACCAGAGTGTTAAGAACGGCAGCCGGATCCACTATGGTGGCATTGGAAACCTGAAGTGCAGACAAAGTACAATGCGACACTTTACCGGAGAAGCGACAGTGTTTATATCAAACAACAGAAGAAGGTGCGAAGCGATTAGAGGCTCAACAAAACCAGTTCAAGATGCCCTCTTGCTATCCTGAATAATTCGACGAGCCCTAGCTCGCGATTGTTTAAAAGTAACCAAATTATTAAGAATAGAGTTTCGCCGAAGCAACCTAAATTCTGCTCTACGGGCTCGAATGGCGTCCCGACAGTCTTCGGTCCACCACGGAACAGGAATACACCGAGGGAGAGAGGACGAAGGAGGAATTGTGCGTTCGGCGGCAGATAGGATCGTACACGTAAGTAGTTGCACCATTTGGTTAACGTCACTGAAGGGCTCGTCCACAAAACACACGAGGCTGCAATTAATTCCCCCAGTCGGCTCTAAGGAATCCAGATAGGTGCCCTGGAAGACTGGACGTGGTGAGACAAAAGAGAAACGATGCAAGGGTAATGATCGTTGGAGTAGATGTCAGCGACGACGTTCCACTTCAGAGGACAAGCAAGCTTGATGGAGCAAACGGCAAGTTCCAAGTAAGAAAATATACCAGAAGGATCAGAAAGAAAAGTAGGCTCTTCTGTGTTAACGACGGAGAGGCTGAACTGTTAAAACGTTTCGGAAAGAGAGTGCCCCTCGCACAAGCCCTTGGCGAACCCCAACAGGGGGTGATGTGCATCAAAATCTCCCAGCATAATAAATGGAGTTGGGAGAGCAGACAAGAGATCTCGAAAGTCCGTGTTAGTGAGGGGAGCCGGTAGAAATCAATAGACGGAACAAAGAGAAAAGAAAAAGCCGGGTAATTGAATCCTAATGACAACAGCTTGCAAGTCGAACGTAAGTGTGAGAGTCTGAAAATGTACGTCATTACGAGTAATATCATGACGCCTCCAAGAGCGGGAGTACCCGCATTTGGTGAAGGATCGTAGCGAACCGGAGTATACCCTCGGAGATCAAAACGATCGTGAGGGCGAAGCTTAGTCTCCAGCAAACACACGACCGTAGATCAATGTGAATGCAATAAAAGTCGCTGTTCCGCCCTATGCGCTCTTACTTCACGTAAATTACAGGTCAGTATAGCCATGAATAAAAGGGATCAACTGTCTACTTCGAAGGGGGGCTCAAAATAACCTTTTACTTATCCTTGGGGCTCGGGTATTTAGTATGGAGCTGGTCAGGTTCCATAGGCTCTTCGAAGGCTGGGCCCACGCGCGCAGTGCCAGAAACCTATTCAAGCGCCGAGAATCGCTTCTGGGTGGCAATGGTTGAAGGGGTTCGCTGAGCGCGGCTTGTCCCAGGAGCATCCTGGGACTGCGTCCTTCGAGGAGGAGAAAGTGAACTTTCTTACCGCGCGCACGCGGAGGATCTTTAAGAAAATCTTTCCTACAAAGTTTCTGCTTTGATTTCCTCTCAGTGCCTTGCGACTTCATTATCTTAAGACCAGCTTTAGATGGTTTGATAACTGTGCCAGAGATGGACGCCCGATAGTAGTTGCTGTCAAGGCAGTTGTGGTCCAGGTCGGAGTCTCGGCATCCTTTCGTGGTACTGGCGAGGCAACAACAGAACTGAATGTTCCCGATCGCAGGAGCGAAGTTTGGCGCGCATGGTAACCCCTTCGGGCTTCGGCGAAGGAGAGTTTCTACTTTAACCGGATCTCCTGGATTGCCTTCTCGTCCAAGTACCTCGAACAGTCGGCAAATGACGAAAAATCTGATCCTTAGAAATTAACGCATTCGAGCGCTGCTGAACAGATACCATCGTGTGAAGACTGGCTACATGAAGCACAGATAAATACGGCACTCTTACAAGAGACTTGTGTATGCCCAAAACGCTGGCATTTCAAACAACGCAGAGGTCTAGGATTATAGGGCCTCACCGCAATACTTCGTACCCTGGTGAAATACTAGTAGGCTGATCGGCGCCATCGAACGTGAGAAGCAGGGTACGAGTTGGTACCAATACTCCGTCGCGTTTATCTTGCACTCGATCAACTGATGTTACCTTTTGCTCGGAAAGATATTCGACCAGTTTATCGTCGAACATTCCGACGAGAGGCTGTGAGTGGTGACGACGCCTCGACTAGAATTCAAGGTGCGGTCCTTCTTAACACGGATGGAAGAAACCCTCTAGATGCGTGGCGCGTAACAAGGCCTTATTTTGTTGCTCGGACGTGCTCTGAAATAACAAAGAACTATTCCGAAGACGGGTGCAGGAATGAACCGAACCAGCAATAGCGTCAATCCGCTTTTGAATAATAAAAGGGTTCATCTTCTCAAAAATACGCCTTCCTCTGTTCGGCTAATTACTAAGTAACAACCAGATGTCGGTGGTGCGACTTCTGTTACTAAGACCTTTCGGCGCTTGTTATTACGAATGGAGAAAGAGGGCTCCGTAGGGTAAGAAATGCTCCACCATTGCAACCGTCTCCGACCTCGGGCTCTGACTTCCCGGGCGTTACCCCGGCTTGCGTGAGTGGCCTATCTATACCAGTCTCACCCCAGGGTGACACATCCCAGAACATAGATAGAGGGACTTAATGGCCGTCGAAAATCAGCAGCTCATGTAATGGCCCCGCGCGGGACTGCAGTTCAACAGCGGATACGAACACAGACCCTACGATACGACCCAGGGTTGTGGGAATGACGCCATTACCCACTCACTCAGCTACGCACCCATTGTGCGGATGTCTTCAGGCTGTGTCCACGCAGGATTAAAATAAAGAGAATGGTAAAATAAAACAAAAAGTGTGTGGGCATTTCGCACGCAAGTTAGGTCGGCGGAGAAGGAAAATATATGTGTGAATGAATGAACGTGGTGCGAAATGTGCGTAAATAGATTAGAGAATAAAGAAACGATGGCGAGGGGCGTCATGGAATGAAATGCACAGAACGCACGAGAGCCTAAATTGTGTGCCTCGGTCACGAGGACGAACCCCACCCCACCGGACGAGGCTGGAGGGATGACGATGCCGATGACTGGCTCGGTACCCCGGGTGTGCTAAATCCGTATTCACACGAAGCCAGCCCTTGCGGGGGATTAGCTCCCCACGATGTGTCACTTAAAACACGTAAAAGTTTAAGAGAACGGTCACGCTTTTAAAAAGGAAATGTGCGAAGTCCGGCTCAGCTTTCGATCAAAGATCAACCCGAGTTCCGATCCTTACCAGGCTTAAGATTAGGAACGATGGTGGCTTCGTGCCAAACTGAAAGAAAAACGCCGTCTTGATAAATACGATTATAGACCTGTAAGAGAGAGTTTACTGTTGGCTGAAAGGTTCCGTAACATCAAGACATGAATGCCGTCCGGCCCAGGAGTGGATTGGCTAGTGAAATGGAGGGCGTACTCCAGCTCCCTCATTGAGAAAATGCCGTTAAAACACGCCTGATTAGGAGACCGAAAATTGTAGTTCACGGAATCCAGCCGGTCTTTGAAGGTGTGAAAGCCGGCGGAATAGTGGGCAGAACTGGAAACCGCATCAAAGGCAGCAACCAGAGTGTTAGCAATGGCGGCCGGATCCACTATGTTGGTATTGGGAACCTGAAGAGCAGACACAGTACAATGCGACACTTTACCGGAGAAGCGACGAAGATTATCCCAAACAACAGAGGAAGGCATGAAGCGATTAAAAGGCTCAACAAAACGAGTCCAGGACGCCTTCTTGCTATCCTGAATAATGCGACGGGCCCTGGCGCGCGATTGTTTAAAAGTAACCAAATTATCAAGTATAGGCTGTCACCGAAACACCCTAAGCGCAGTTCTGCCTGCAGGAACGGCGTCCCGATGGTTCTCTGTCCACCACGGAACAGGAATACGCCGTGGATGGGAGTGCGACCGGGGAACTGTGCGCTCTGCGTAGAGGTAAGGTGCTGCACCATTTCATTGACGTCATTGAAGGGCAGGTCCTCAAAACACACGAGGCTGGAATACAGTCTCCAGTCGGCTTTTCTGAATTGCCAGGTAAGTGCTCTGGAATGCTGGACGTGGTAAGATAGAAGAGAAACGATGCAAGTGTAATTATCGTTGGAGTGGGTGTCAGCGATGACGTTCCACTTCAAACAACAAGCTAGCTGCATGGAGCAAATGGCAAGGTCCAAGTGAGAAAATGTACCAGAAGAATCAAAAAGAAAAGTAGGCTCACCTGCATTGAGGATGGAGAGGTTTAACTGAGTAAAACGGTCGGAAACAAGCGTTCCCCTTGCACAAGCACTTGCCGAACCCCACAGGGAGTTATAGGCATTCAAGTCTCGCAACAGAAGAAACGCTGTTGGGAGGGCAAACAGGAGATCTCGAATTCTGCATTTGTGAGAGGAGACGATGGAGGCAAATAAACGGTGCAAAGAGAAAAGAAAAAGCCGGTTAATCGAATCCTAACGGCAACAGCTTGCAAGTCGGACGTAAGTGTGAGAGTCTGAAAATGAACGTCTTTTCGCACTAATATCATGACACCTCCATGAGCAGGAGTACCCTCATCCGGTGCAAGATATTAGCGAACCGGAGTATATCGTCGGAGATCAAAAGGATCGTGAGGGCGGAGCTTGGTCTCCTACAAACACACGACAATAGGTGAATGGGAACTAAATAAAAGTTACATTTACGTCCTATTCTAACGTACATCAAGTATGTTCCAGGTCAGGATACCCATGAATAAAAGGGATAAACTGTCTACTTAGAAGGGTAGCTCAAAATAAATTTTTACTAACCTTGGGGCTCGGGCAATTAGTATGGAGTTGGTCAGACACCATAGGCTCCTAGCAGGGAAGGCCCACGCGCTTAGTTGCAGAAACTGATTCAAGCGCCGAGAATCGGTTCTGGGTGACAATGGGTGAAGGGGCCGCTGAGCGCGGTTGTCCCAAGAGCATCGTGGGACAGCGACCGATTAGGAGGAGAAGGTGAACTTTTCTTACCCGCGTACGAGAAGGGTTTTTAAGAAAATCTTGCTTACAAAGTTTCTGCTTGGACTTCTTATCAGTGCCTTGTGACTTCATTACCTTAGTACCAGCTTTATATGGCTTGATGACTATGCCAGAGATGGATGGCCGGATGGTAGTTACGGTAAAGGCAGTTATGGTCCAAGACTGTGTTTCGGCACCCTTCGGGGATACTGGGGAGGCAACAACAGAACTGAACGTACCTGATCGCAGGAGCACAGGTTGGCGCGCATGGAAACGCCTCCGGGCTTCAGTGAAGGAGAGTTTCTGCTTTATCCGGATCTCCTGGATCGCCTTCTCGTCCAAGTAGCGCGGACAGTCAGCAAATGACGCAGAATGAGACCCTTTGCAATTAACGCAGACAGGAGCTGATGAACAGGTACCATCGTGTGAGGGCTGACTACAAGAGGCACAGATGTAAACGGCACTCTTGCAAGAGACTTGCGTATGCCCAAAACGTTGGTATTTAAAAAATCGCAGAGGTCTAGGAATATAGGGCCTCACCGCAATTCATTCTTACCCTGCTGAAATACTCGTGCTCAGATCGACGCAATCGAAAATGATAAACATGGTACGTGTGGGTACAAACACTCCGTCGCCTCTAGCCTGCACTATATGCACTGCTGTTAGCTTTTGGTCAAAAAGATATTCGACCAATTCGTCGTCCGACATACCATCGGGGCTATGGGTGGTGACGACGCCTCATCAGGAATTCAAGGTGCGGTGATTCTCATCACGGATGGGATAACCTTGGAGAGGCGTGGCGTGCAACAAGGTCTTACTTTGTTGATCAGACTTACTCTGAACTAACAATGAACCGTTTCGTAGTCGAGTGCAAGAATGAACCGAACCAGAAATTGAGGTAACGCTCTTCTGGATTATAAAAGGGTTCACCCTCTCTAAAGATTGGCCTTCCTCTATACGGGTGATCACTAAGTAACAACCAAATGACGTGGTGCTACTTCTGTTACAATGATTTTTCGGCGCTTGTTAATAATATTGGAGAAAGAGGGCTCCATAGCGAAAGAAATCTTCCACCATTGCAACCGCCTCCCACCTCGGGCTCTGACTTCTCGGGCGTTTCCCCGACTTTGGTGAGTGGCCTATCTATACCAGTCTCACCCCAGGGTCACACCTCTCAGAACATAGACAGAGGGATCCAATGGCCGTGGAAGTCAGCAGTTCATGCAATGGCCCCCCGCGGGACTGCAGTTGAACAGCGGATACGAACACAGGTCCTACATGACTACCTTGGGTGCTGGGGATGACGTCATTATCCACTCATCCAGCTGCGCACCCAGTGCGCGAGTATCCGTCAGGCTGTGTCTACAGAGGATTAAAAGAAAGAAAATCAAAAAATAAACCAAAAGTGTGTGGGCGTTTCGCACGCAAGGTAGGCCGGCGAGGAAGGAAAAGAGATGTGTGAATGGGTGCGGTGCGAAATATTCGGAAAGAGACTAGACAAAGGAAACGATGGCGAGGGGCGGCATGGAGCGAAATGCACAGAACGCACGAGAGCCCACCTTGTGTCCCCCAGTCACGAGGACGAACCCACCTCGACTGAACGAGGGTGCAGGGATGACGATGGAGATGGTTGGTTCGGGACCGCGGGTGAGCCAAACCTATACTCACATAAAGTGAGCCCCTGGGAGCGAAATGCTGAATTGACTGACCTGCAGAATCTAGAGTCAAGAACAGGGGTCATTAGCGATATATCCACGTGTAATTTGCAAACACCCTGTTTGCTTATTTGAGGCACATATTTCTTGTTTCCAGTCGTTTTAATAACAGAATAATTATAGCCAACTGTCAAAATGTTTTGCTTAAATGGGATAACACACTCTTTTTCCGATTTTGAAACATAGTTCTTTAAGTAAAATCTTTATTACAGTGATCACTACATTTAAATACTGGAAAACATTGTTTTCTGTACTTCTTTTCAAACCTATTTCACCTCTAATTTTAGCACAACACATATCACAATGAAACGATTGTGCCAAGTAATCATGTGTGGATCTTTCCTTATTGTTGAAACTACTCTTTACCTTTGCAGCTTTGCGATTGCGAGGACGAACAAAGTGGAAAGTAGTTGCTGTATGTAGCTGTTGTAATAGGTCAGAGACTGGCGCAATTAACTCCCAATCCACCACTACATTAACAATGAGACACTTTCTGGTGTTTTGGTTTGTGGTCTTGCCAAGAGGAAGAGAAGCGGGAGACAATGTGAATGTTTTAAAATGTCGAAAGTTCACGGCATGCCTGTCGGATTTCTTGGCACCTTACAGTGAGGAACTCCAGCATTTGGAAATAATCAGGTCTCTGGTTAGCGATGCATCAGCAAACAATAGGTTAATTTTTTTATTTCTTTGTAAATATAATGTGGAAAACAACACGGCAACAGTACAACGCAAAAACATAGTGAAAGTTGCCTTTACAGCACATGAACACTGACCAAAATCGGCGGTAGTTTATGACTGGATTGTAGATTGTTTCATATCACTGGAGATCCGGTTGAAACGATGGGAGTTGCACCAGAAAGAATGAGCGGCATATATTAATGCATATCTGTAGTACTCTAAGAGTGCACGATGATAACAGCATTATTAAACTCAACATTCAGCGAATTGAAGGTGATATAATCACGATATGGACTTTTTTGCCTATAGGGATAAAAGCATCTCTGTTTAGTAAGGTATAGATCTTCGTGTCCTCAAAATGCATAGAGTTTCAGTGTATCGGGTAATCACTTGTCTAAACAATAACATACTGCCGCGAGATAACTGAGAGTTCTCCAGGTTCTCATCTTAGATTTCTTGATTGCAGTTCAAAATGAAACATATAGTATAAATTGTGAGTATTTTCGATTTCGTGCGTTAAGGAGAACAGCTGAGGGTATCTAATTACTAAATAGAGATTAATAAATTATATCCTGCACGCTATCAAATTACTTAAGGTTCTATTACCGAAGGGGACTACAGAGCAAGTGACGATTTTTTCTTGAGCGAGTGCTGCTAAATCTCACTCCTCAGCTTTATAATCTCAACGCAACTTATACACTCAGCCATTTAGTGTAATTACAGTTCCAGGAACAAATGCAATTAAGGTATGGCTCGTACTTTCATTAAAACGTTAAACGCTTTTTACTCAGTGAAAGGTGGAGTCATGAAATGCGAAATATGAAGTACAAAATGCTCAAGGGTCTTTCTGACGTGTATTAAAATTCGGAAACATATTGAGCAGGATTTAGTTATGAGTCGTATACGGCCTACTATATCGGCCACAGCAGTTCTGTAACACTTACGAAAAAGCTCACATGTTCGACCAAAATATCCTATAAAAGACTTGAATAACACTATTTTTAACTTGTGAGGGCATTCCCTTCTTTCCACTACCTTCGTGAGCACAAAGCGGAAGCGCACGATGGAGTTGTGAAAATATACTAACATGATCCAGTTTATTAGTTAAAACAAGCAGCGATACCTTCTACTTCAAATTCAGAAATGGGTACAGAACTAATCTGTGAGTGAGGAAACAAGTTTTTATTCTATAAATCATAAAAGCACTCAGTGCTTGATATGGCCCGAAGAATTTCAGTTAAATCCCAATTCAACATAAGAAGGCATTTTGTATATAAACAAATGTTGTTACGGATAAGACAAACTATCGGATTCGACAGATAAAGACCTTTCGACAGAGCAAAAGTAAAACGTGGCTAAGATAATGAAACATGTGATGGGGTAAATATTATGGGGGCTGTCCGCGGCAGCTATAGGATTCCGCAGGAGGTTAGAGCAGCAATGAAACTCTTTTGAGAAGACCAACTTACCAATAAATGCCTATTAATAGCGCTTAGAGGAGCTCTGCACATCCTAACAAATACCTTTAAAGCAGTTACTTTGTCATATACAACAATAGTGATAGAATATCGAAAATCGCTTATAGCCTAGAGAGCAACTATCATTCAAACTTAAACTTTAATGTTTTATTCCTCAGCTATGAATGACACTACCGATAGCATATACATGTGTCTAATCCATTCAGATAGCTCTTATACGTCGTATGTTTGAAGGGATTCATAATTGGAGAAAATAGTTTAAGGGATGTCTAAATGTATTTACCAAATTGGAGCTTGCGCTGCAGAATTTTGACTCAAATGCAACAGATTGTGCTCCCACTATAATAGGACCGTGAAAAGGGTTGCTAAACTGAGAAAACGCTATAGAGAATAGACTTTCTTCAGATAATGTTTCAGCGATCCACTGCAGAATTCAGCCAAAGTCACTAATATGTGGAATCTGTCACCATGAAATAAATAATGCTAGTCTGGTTAATTTGGTCTTTGCACGAGGGCTTCTTTTTATGCAATTTTAGAAATTCGTGCACAAAAATGCCTGTGACTATCCTACATTAACTTTCCACACTATGTAAAGTAGTTTGGTTGAAGCAATATACTGAAGTGTTTTTTCGACCTGCGTAATGAAATTAAGTAATATTTAAAACCTGAAGACTAAAAATTCCAGAACTTCATAGTGATGAACGAACATACAGTCTGCTATTATTGGTTAGCTTGACCTGAAATTAATTTTGTAAGGGAAGTAAAGTTGGTAATTAATGTTACAGATAATGTAAAGGCTTTCATAGATACGCTTTACAATGAGTGATCATATCAACAAGGGGGCTTGTGTTACTTTGAGAGCCTGTTATCAGTTACAACGGACAGAAATAATCCTCCAAACATGAAATGCAAAATACTGATAGAAAATCTTCGCATGGAGTTTTATAACAATATAGGGACTTAAAAGAAATGGGTTAAGAATGGTGGCTTTTCAACAACCCCTTTTGAGTTCAGCTTGCTGTAGCATACACTGTCCTGAAACTAGAGCTGAAAATTTAGAAAAAAAGCTCCGTTACGAAATTTTACGAAATCGGGCTTGGAGTTATACAACTCACTATCAGATGCACTGTTCCCAAAACCTCGTCTGTTTTACCACTATATTATTGTAGCATTTGCGCTAACATGTGAATGAATAGTTTTTCTGCAAACTGAACAACATAAAACCAGCCGACCACATCAATATTACTGAAAGAGCTTGCTAAGTGCATTAATGTGTGTCAAATATGGAATCCGACATCAAGCAGCTTGTGGAAAACAAAACGTTTAACGGCCATATAGAGTTAAGTTTACATAAAGGAGGAGGCACCAAGAATGAACAAAATGTGTATATATATATATATATTCGTTGTATGTAATTATATTCTAATTATAATGTAGATTAAACACATCTCTTGTCAAATAAATAGTAATAAGTTTAATATAACTACAAGAATGATTATTTAAGCTTACATAAAGAAAATATATCCAACATAGCTTGCCATTGCTAAGCGCAACATCTGTTCACCAAGTATACGTGTGAGTCATCAGCTACTACAGATTAGGAGGGGAGGGGGTAGACAACTTCAGACTTTCACAGCACTGTTTTTCAGACCTATTATATAAGAATATTTAGTTTACTTATTTGGTTCCACGTGTGTAGCCCACTGAGTAAAGCAGTCTGAGGAAGGGCGGCGAAACTAAGTACCGATGTGGAGTTGTAAACTATCTCAGAGGGTAGCAAGCCAAACGTAAACACACGTGAAAGTGGAAGTAAAATTTAAGTTCGCGACTAGTGCCCCTACACAAGTGAAGTTAATCGTCCGATGCTTAACCCAGTTTTGTCACAGATATGGACAATATGCAGGCAGCAGAGCGAATGAATTCCAGGGGCTCACTATCCAGTAGCGACGTTGCAGCAAAGCGTAACAGAACCATATTCAATCTGGAGAAGCATATGATGTACAGCAATGGTAAATCTACCACATTTGACATCCAACTGGAAGAACAAAGGCACAGTGGCGAAAACATTCCCTTCCGAAGGAATCTTAACAGTTACAGGAGTAGAACAGGCAAGCTTTACAGGCTCCGCAGATCACTTGCCAGGTGCTTCAGTTCAAATGATTGACAATCGGAGAAGTCAGATCACCAACATAGATCCAAGAATGGCACTCAATCCGCATGAAAAAGAGTCGTTAGGGGCGAAGTTAGTTAGATTAGACCAATTTTGTTCAAACATATTGACAGGTTAGAGCCCAAGTCTAGAATGAAAGGTTTCCACCTTATATACACATGCAAAAGGGGAAGCTTCTGCCAAAAGGAGCGGCCGTGATAACGCCAATTCAAACCTAGCTTCCACTTATTAGCACTTTTACGGTTCTCTCCCCATTGCACCATAGTTTTTCATACTAACTACCGTTTGAATATGCTGTGGTGAACATAATCCTTAATACTTCTTCCTTGAACATTAACAGTCTGCAAAACCTCTCTAAACAAACCATATTAGAAACCTTAATTTAGCACTAGAATAATAACTTTCTACCTATGCTAAACACTAACAATGCGTAAAATTTACGTAGCAGATCTTTAAATGGCTTCTAATAAATGACAATTATTAAATATACTTAAAAGTGTATTATAGTTTTAACCCTTAATAACAATGTTATTGTACAAAGATGTTAACAATTTCAACAATACAAAACACCTATCACTCAAAAATATGTGGGAGCAGCTAAGTGGATTAGGATCGACTTTTTCGTAAGGCCAGGTCTAATATATACCATGCTTTCATTTGGTTGAGGTTTTCAATGGTAGCCAGTTTTACCGTTAAAGTTTTGTTCTCAGCAACCAAAACAGGAGTAGACATTGCTTATTTTTCATTAGAAGGTGCATGTATGAGTAACTACCTGCGAATCGCTCCTCCTTTTCTTGTTCATACTTTCAGTTTCTTGAATTCTATGTAATGGATCATCATCTTCATCTTCTACTTCCTCATTTGAAGAATAATTAGGATCCTAGTGACCTTCATTAGTATTCCACAATTTTAAGCTATTTTCTTCTTGGTCCTCCTCTTCCGCTTCTACTCCTAAATAATAAATCGCATATTCTCAGAATTCAATGTATTAAAAGTGTGAAGCACCTTTTCCTTATCATTGAGTGGTGTCCTCTCCATTACTTGCGTAATGCATGCGAATACTTATGCAACATTCCAGAGGCATTTAGTGTGACAGAGATAAGAGGCGGATAGTGATGGAACGAAAACCTGTAGTGTGCTTCTACACGTAAATATAGACCATAGTTATATTTCTAGGGACACCGACAATCTAGATTTCGTGTGGTCGCAATAGAACTATGAATAGAAGGGTGTTTGTGCATTTAGTAGGCAAATATATTCACATTTATATACACACACACGTACACACCCGGGGACTTCCTATCAATAGAATAGTAGACCTGTCAATCATCTGCCAACTCTTATCCAGCAGTAGATAGCCCCTCCCATAATTTGCATTTCGCATCCTCTAATTTGCATGTTACAGCCCCCTGACTTGCTTGGAATATATGTCAACACCTTTTGGTTAAGCCCATTTTTGTGCATTCAAAGAAAAAATCACTACAATAATTTTGCACATAATGCTATAATTTCCATAATTTCAGCATAAAAATTTTATAAATGTGTTGATTGAAGTAACTAATGCGAATACTAAATGTTTAAAAATTAAAGCTGAGGATAATATCGACATATCAGATCGGACTACTTCTTCCTCGGGAAACCAATAGCGTAATCACGCAACAGTTCTTACTCTCCTTTCCTTTGGAATTTGGAATACAATGGTACTTTATAAAGGTTTCTTACTCCAAGCGTCAGGAAAAATTAGCCAATTAAACACGCCGGCTTTTTAAATGGCACTGATTTACAAGGAAACTACGTGCGTTTAAACAATTGGGGTACCTGTTTGTAAACAAAATATCTTTGCATTCATCGCTTCAAAGACCTCTTACGCAAGAGGCAGATGCAAAAAGATGGCATTATTAAGATTACCGCCTGTAACTTTTGTTTCAGTGATTAAAAACGACGTTGAAAAATATACATCCCGACATCCTGGAAACAAATTTAATCTCGGTTAAATAAACGAAAAAAGAAGCTCGGCCTATGGTTTAAGAAAAGGAAAACTCTAAAAACCCTTTTTATTAGTAGGTCTCCAACGTACAACACTTAACGTTAAATAGTATATTTCCTGTCTCACCCTAACTTGTATTTGACAAAGTCCTACTGCTGTAAACACCTTTGAAAAACTGACTTAAAATGAATGACCTTATGGTTAATATAGGAAGCCTCTAACCAAGATATTGCTAAAACAGGAGTTTTGGTATTGGATAACAAAGTTTAAAAAGTAGCAGCTGCAATTTCCTTTCTTCGATAAGCTTTTTAAAATGTTGTTTTTCAGCTTAGTGCAGCATGCTGTCACTTCAAATTATGTATACTTTTTTTCAGAGTAACTGGGAAGTCTCTTTTTCCTCAAGTTACATATAAAGCATAATTATTCTTTTCTACCACTTTGCTGTTGTGAAAAAACATTTTAATACTTTACACAGGCGTTAAAGGAAAATTATATTCTAAAGTGAACACGTGTTATTCCTATAAGTTACAAGTTGTGGACCCTGGGGACATTTTCCACATTCGCTCCAAAAAATTGTGCGAATGGCTGAGTATCCGATTTTTAAACGCTTCGTGCAAGCTTGAAATTCCTTTTCTCATAATTTATCACATGTATTATCATAATACTTCTAGTATTCACCAATGGAAAACTACCAAAATATCTAGCCAATCAAATTGGACTTAAACGTATCTAAGAGTATAGAGCGATGTGTTTTCTTGTTGCTATAGATACGTCAGAGATGTGAGGTATTTTATAAATCTATATTCTTTAAATTCAATTCACATTGGAACTTATCTGAGGAATATCTACGCACTGTACTTAGGAACTGTTGTGATTCAATGTTCTTCAATCTGTGCTTATCATCATGTCCAAGAATGCAAAGATTTAACATAAACTTTTCAGCTTACAATCGAACCTATGTAAACAATTTTTTTAAAATATATCGTATTTTTAAACCTTGTAAATTATTATTTCGATTTTTAGTCGCTTAAATGGGGAGTGAAATGTCTTTGGAGAAAACTGACTTTACCGCAAAATTCCTGAATATATTTAAAGCCATATAACAAGGTTACATTTTCTTGTCAATATGCTAAAACCTTTCATGTAGCATTAACGGTTGTATATACTAACCTGAATCTTCAAATTTAAATGCATAATACACATCTCCCAGAAAAATAATCATTATAGTATGCAAATTAAAAACGTATTTGCGTTAGGACTGAATGCAGTGATTCCATGAAGACAATCCCTTAATTTATCTCCGCGTGCTATGTTTAAACATTTTATAGTTCTCTTTCTTATTAGGGGGCTTTATTCCCATGATGGTTTTCTAAAGTTCAATACATGGTCGCACGAATATCCACATTTGTTTATACTAATATAGTTTTAAAGTTTCTTTAGCAACTAATTTGGATATTGAACAAGAAAAATACAATTATTATAATCTAAGAAATATATTCGTAATAATAAACTAAATTTTTGCAGTTTTATTTAAAATTAGATCTTGGCTTTAATGCCTTAAATGAAGTGAACACTTAAACAATAAACTAATGGAGCATTCATTCCTTTTCTTTTTAATAGAAGCGTATTCTGATGCCGCAATATCCTACTTCTGCTGCAGTCTCTACCACAGCTGAAGTATAAATATTCTGCTCATTTGGGAATGTAGGATTCAGAGAATATTTAAAGGGGGTGATGTGGGTAATGTGCAAGATGACTATTCCTCATATCTATGGTTGAGGATTCTAAGATTAGAATGACTGGGTAATATGTCAGGTTAGATATATATATATATATATATATATATATATGAACATATACAGTATTTACACAAGTGTAGAAAAAATGCTTTGGTTTATATGAGGCGTCAGTCTATCAGAGCTGAACTGTTCAGTCCAGGTAGTTTAGATGGTCAAAGGTTAGGTTAGGTTAAGTTAGCTTAGGTGTTATTGGAAAATCTTAAGTGCATGTCTATAGATGGTTTAGTATCCTAGTAGATGTGAGAGAAGGCATATATTAAAGGGCTTCCTGAATTATTCATTCAAAAGTTAATTACTTCATCATACCCTTATGACTGACTACACTACCGAATGCCTTCGGTATCATCACACGCATGTTTATCTTTATTTTTAATACAATTGCTATATTATCTAGCTAAGTTATGTAGTTACTGCATTGCAATTACTAACATGTAACGTCGTGACTTCCGTTCAGTTGATAGAGCGCTTATTAGGAGTCTCGGAGAGGCTATTTAGATGATGAGAGGCTCCGTTTACACAATAGAGGTTTATATGGGGGAAACGTGGACCCATTTAAACGATAACAGGGTGCTTTTGGAGGATGAGTGTGCCCCACTACAGAATGAGAGGGTCCATTTAGATGATGGGAAGGCCCATTTGGAAGATGAGTGAGCCAATTTAGACATGAGAAATGTCATTTAGGGAAACAGAGGGCCCATTTAGACGATAAGAGGACTCGCTTACGGGATCAGTGGACCCATTTGTAATATCGGAACGCACATTTCGAAGATGAGAAGGTGAAACTATTGAGAATGAGAGGGTCCATTTAGATAATGGGAAGATCAAGTATTGGCAATCCGGGTGTCACATCCAGAAGGGAGGGCCTTGGATGGGTACGGTGAGTAAAGTAGTTACCCCTCTACCGGAGTAGTAGCGTAATGGTGGTTCTTAGGTTTGTAAGGATATATACGACTGTTTATGTAAATACAAGATGCGCATTAAATGACAAAACAAAAATTAAATGGTTTATACATTATTGTTCACACAATAAATGTCTTTAACTCAAAATATATCACCCTCCTATTTTGCTGAAGAATTAAATATAGTATCGGATATAAACTTATAGAAAACTTAACCAAAAATACTCAATATTTAACAGTTTTTGCAGCATATTTACACAGTACATTACAGAGTTTTTGTATGCTGCAATATACAAAATATGAAACAACCCAAACTTCCCTAAATGTCCGACTAACTCTTATGGAATGCATTTCTTAATTATTGCGTACATCAATGTTCTACCACTCAGTTAGAAGAATGTTTGTGTTGAAAGCAGCAGACGAGAAGGAAAGGGGTGGACGTCATCTGACACGCGGTGACACGCTGGCTTTGAACGTCCATACCTGATTTTGATGATGATGATGATGATGATGATGATGATGAAAGGGTTCATTTAGATGATTCCGGCGTCCATTTAGACGATGAGTGGACCCGTTTGGAGGATAATTGTGGCGCATTTAGAAAATAAGAGGTTTTATTCAGGCAACGGGAGGGTCCGTTTAAACGATGTCAGGGCCAGTTTAGAGGCTGAGGGGCCATTTGGAGTATGAACAAATATATTTGGTGAATGAATGGGACCATTTAGACAATGAGAGAGTCCGTTTAGACGATGAGAAGTCACGTTTGGAGTATGAATGGACTCATTTGGAGTATAAAAGTCCCATTTGGGCCAAGCTTAGGTAAGGTATACATGGTTTGGGGTTAGAATAGACTAAAATAGTTGGAAGCATTTGTTAAGTGTCAGGATAGGACAGATTAGATTAAGTTATATAGTTTAGGTTAGGTTCGTGTATATGGATAAATCAATCAATGTGACAATCCAGATGAATACCCAGTTGAACTACGTTTTCTAGAGCTTCTACACATATATGGTTATTCTGGGAATTACGTATGTCAATTAATGTACATGGAATGATTACTAAGATAATACAGAAGCTCGTGTCTGTATTACGGATATAAAGTGGTTAAAATATTAATGCACCTTATTTTTCCTAATGTATTTAATTTAAAAGTACATCTTTATACAATTCCGTGCTGAATTAGTAAAATACATTAAACCTCATAATTACATATATTGAAATGTTTAATTCATTATATCATTGGTCTTTATGAAGCATGTTTTGTAGATCAACTGAGCGTGTATTTCATTCACTATACTAGACAGTGATAAATTCATATCTCCTGCAAGCAAAGCAACACATAATTCAAGTACCGGCAGGTACACTTCTTTTGAGCAAATGACAGCAGGCAGAGTCAACGGTCCATCCGTCGGTCAGCGATAGATGACATCACAGCTATGGATAGCTTGTCAGTGTAGTGGGGTTTTAAGAATTCAAGGTGAATATGCGATCTTGCGTTCCCTCCTGATTTGACTTCTCATTTTAACGCATATAATGTATCTTTGCAAGGGAAATGACAGGTTATAACTCAAGTATGCGATATAATGAAGGCCTTCAAAATGAATCTTCAATTGCGGGAACTCAACTAGCAAACAACAATACCTCCCGCTTTACAAAGCTTGCCTCCCTTCTTAAAGTTGATGTTCAGTGTGACTCTAAAGAGTATACAGAAATGTTATTACATTGAAAGAACAATCGGGAAATATGATTCCAGGACTTTAAAGGTCTAGACACACAATTTCATGTATTTCCTAGCCCATTCTCAGTAAACACTGACTCAGTTCCTGCAAACTTAGTTAGAAATTATTGTCTTACAGTGTGACAGAGAACCGAATGACAAGTTAAATAACAAGGTGTCTTGTTTGCCTTTTACTGGTGGTGGGACAATGCCACTATTTCTCGATACTCGATACCGATACTGATTTTTGAGCACCAATACTCGGTTCATAAAATACTGTAAAGGCGACATAGCTTGTTGACTGAATATGTCCTTGTTAGTATTGGTTGTCTCATAAGTCCGTTCGTTTTTCTCGCAAGTTCCATCTATAGCGCCTGAAAACCCTGAACCCTCTGTATACTCAAGTTATCCTAGTTGCTTAACCACCCCTGCGACTTAGAGAACAACAACCAGACTCATTATTGGATATGTCAGTGTGCATTTGTGACTGACGTTGGATAGAATGGCGTGAACTTGTATTTACAAACTATGGAAAGCAAAAAGGAACATTTCCGACATCTTATGCTGTTTTACTATCGTAAGGATAAACGCGCCTCACAATGCCGGCAGAAAATTTGTGCTGTCTACGGGGAAGATGAAGTAACGAAGCGAGGATTTCAAAAGAGATTTAGTCGATTTCGAGCCGGGAATTTCTCCCTAAAAGATAAACCTCGGTCTGGACGGCCAATGGTTATGGACGTGAAAAGAATTCATGAAACGATAGTCAACAATCCACGAATTACAACTCGGGTGTTGGCATTGGAGCTCAGTTTAGTTCGTGCTACTCTAGGCAGAAACTTGGCAATATATTGTCGACAACAATGGTGTATACTGCAGGAACTAAATAGATTGCTTACAAAACCGAACTGCCGTGGTTGTTTATCTTTTGAACGACATTGTGTTTAAAGTTTGTAAACGGAAAGTTCGGCAACTACGCTGTCGTAGCTATGCTGCGGGTGAGGTGTGTTCCCAGGCGTTCTTAGTGATTGAAACGTAACTAAATGCGAACGAACTTATGACACAACCCTATAGTTTTCTGTGTATAAAGGCATGTATCTAATTTTCTATTTTATGCTAATTCCAAATTGTTCCTGTTTGACATTCTCTAATTGGCAGTAATGTTTGTATCTTGATAATGCCATAGGTTATATATCCCCTATTAGTAGTAAAAAAGAATGATTATGATGATGATGATAATAATAATAACGTTAATAAAAATGATTGTTTGCTTTCCTTTTTATGCAAATATGTTTTGTGCCCAAAACTTTCCTTTAAAGGACTTTCTATTCATACAAGCAATCCTTCTTCATTTTTCAATCTTGAAACTGTAAAGTAATATACACATATTTTACATGAAACTCAAACAACCAACAATAATATGTATGTTACACCGCTATATCACTATTCACAACTACCACATACATAACATACGTATTTTTCCATCCGGTAATAAGTAACTAGCCATGTAACATTCGCAATCAGTAAGTTTGTGGGTTAAGCCTCTATCTCTCTCATACATTAGGATATACATGTTCAACACAAATGTTTGGTTTGCATAAACAAACACTAACAGATGGAAGGAAAGAACAAATATTTCCACGTGCTGTATTGTCTCACGTCTTAAGTTCTGATTTGTTCCTTCTGGATTCACATATTTTGGTCACCAGAGTGGTAAATGTAATGGCTGAGAGTGTCACCACGCCAGGCTATTGCAGAAACGCGATTTAGTGCGTCAGCTAAACCAGCTTCATTCACAACTCAGCTCTGCTGCATGTTACATGGGTACCTCTACTCCTTCCCCCATTGTTTTGCACATTTCTATTCAGATACAAGAGTCTATGGGACGTTGCACTCATTCACACACAGGAAACGCAGTCTAGACCTATCATAGACTACAATCCAGCAACTCTTTGGGGACACTTGCAAGGCAATATCGTGAAGACTCGGCTGCTTTAATTCCTCATCTAGCATAAAGCTAAATGAAACAACTTTCAAAAATGCAAACCTTAAACACTTAAAAGCATCGAAGGTTTACCTCAAAGTATTAGACATACTTCGATACCACTGAGTATCGAGAGTATCAAGGTATCGACGGTATATAGACCGGATTCCTAGTTTTTACCAATCTCTTCCTCCTTTACGATTCCCTTGCTTAAATTGTAGCCGC
This sequence comes from Deroplatys truncata, assembly GCA_030765065.1. NCBI lineage: Eukaryota > Metazoa > Arthropoda > Insecta > Mantodea > Mantidae > Deroplatys > Deroplatys truncata. Next base: position 424,554,351 of record CM060990.1, read on the forward strand.
TAAAGTTTTGTATTTTCGGCACTACTTACACGTGTGAGCAGCGCTCCTCCAGCTTGAAATTCAGCAAACATTGACAGAAAATTAACCTATTTGATTAAAATCCGAACGCAGTTCTCATAATCAAAGTGGCAGAAAATATCACCCCAAATATTCACACACTGATCAAGGGAAAACTTAGCAACAAAAAACTAAAACCATTAATTCAAGTTAGTTTCATTTCTTCCATTCGATGATTGCTGTAAGTTATTTATAAGTTATTTCTGAACAGTTATACCTTAAATGGTTCTGCTTGTAGTATCTGTCTTAGGTTTTATAGTTCGAAATATAATATTCCTGATACTTTAAGTGTTGATCAGTTAAACGTGAAACCATCGTTTCTGTTTTATTCCTTCTGATTAAGTTAGTATACATATATGCGTAAAATCATTATAATCATCAAAAAGATAAACAGCGAGGAAAACTTCTACTGTAAGTGTAATGTAAAACTAAATGTGATAAATGTTCTGGCAAATTGTAACAAATATGTTTGTTCTATGTATGTATTTTGCAATGCTATGAATGTACAATATTGGTTTCCTACTACTAGACTTTCACGTTAGATAACTTGAGTTGCTCTGTGCTTAGTTCCGTTACCGATAAAGCCCGCCACTGACACAGCCGAGGAATCGCGTTGAGATTCCCCACCAAAGGCGAGAGGGAGCAAAGCTCGATAGGGCAAACCCTGTCGGTGTTTGGCAGAATTCATGCTATGCAAAAGATTTGAGGATTCACAAATATGTAAAAAAAGTTAACTTCGTAGTTGAAATGTGATACGTTAGTATTAGCTGTAACATTACATACAAGCACCAGAAATAGATCTAGAACCCATGCCGGAGAATTAAATTCAAGAATGTGGTTGCGTAAATGAATGAGTGCTAGATTAAATGGCGCAAAAGTCCACACTACTTTTAATATAATTAGGCTCAAGATAGGTAAGTATAATGCTCATCGTGGAAGTATCTATATTCCTCTACCATTTTGAGCTGAAACAAGGAAAAGGAGTTCATAAATTTCCATAATGTTGAATATGAATGTTTTATATGTGTACTAGCAAATTGCGTTTAAAACAATAAAACATATTTCAGCAAATATAAGATGTAAGAAAAGTATGAGTTGTCATTCATCTCATTTCCACAAGTTTAACTGATATACCAAATTTTGAAGAAGGGATTGGCATGTCTATTAATGTTTTTAGATTGTGTCATAAATACGGAGTGTTTCCTCTAAAGATTGTTAATGAAGAGCTTCTTGACCATCGTGTTATACTGTAAAGAGATAACGTCATCAGACATCACTAAGTATCATGGTGCCAGCCAAAATCGAAGTTGTTGTCCTCCATGGTCTAGGGGTACCATGCTAGCTTCTAGCTACCAAGATCTCGAGTTGAAATCGGCGAAGGGCGATGGATTCTTTCGGGCGTAAGAATGCTTAGCATGGGTTACTTTGGAAGGGAAGTAAAGCCGGTGGTCCCGTATCGTAGATTTATGGCACGTAAAAGAACCTCAAGCTTTATAAAGAGGCCTCTGACCAAATTTTTGGTGTTTCACGTTCAATATAGAACGGGACGCTAAGAACCACAATAGTTAAGGAGCGTCCATAAACATACAACCAATGAAGTAAAACTCAAAGGTCTTAACCCTTTAAATTACACATTTTTGCATGTAATTTGCCAAAAAGTGAGCATAAACGGAGTTTATTTAGAGGTCGCTGAAGAGGCTTCATTGTTTTTATTCCTTTAATTATTAAGATTAGAATTTTTTTGGAAAAGTAGAAAATAGGAGGTTATTCATATGTCCAATAACTTATTTTATTATGTGCTAAATATGAGCTTGCATACCTATATTTTGCCGTTTTCATTCCCTCTGACTTTACAAAAACTGACGTTTTGGTGTCTGGAAATTTCCATCTGTGTTCTTCGACCATCTTCAACAAAAACTGCTTTTGTTCCTTATCACGGGTTACATCACTCTCAAAAATAAAGGATATACTACGTCCTACAGCATCATTTACAACTCTTAACTGTTGAACTCTTATTTTGGCTTTCATATATTCCTTATTTGCATGCCATGTATCAGAGTGATTTTAAAGGAAGTTCTGAGAAACGTTTAATGCCATAAACATTTCATACCCATTTGATGTTAAAAATCACTGAGTGGCAAAGAAGAAATTGCACCATTTTTCACATTAGCTCGTTTAGATGGGTAGTGATGGCCCAGTAGCTTCAAGTTTTTCATCAAGGAAGACTTCACTTCAGATGGATCTTTGTCGTCAAAAAGTTCCAAACCAGTTAAATATTTACCCAAATTCAACAGATGGCGCTAAAGTGCTAAAATGTTTTAAGAGAAAGTTTGGAGAAATCCTCAGTAGTCCACTAGTTTCTTCAATAGTTCTCAGTTTTGACGCAGAGCTGATATTGCACATGGACTTAGAAACCAAGCCTTCAAATACGCTGTAATAGCAAACAGGTTCTATTGTCTTAGTCCTTGTAATTCTTCATCATCCAAATGAAACTGTGAGCGGAGCAAGTATATTTTTATGCAGTAGATAAGTTTCGCCATCCATCTTGCACAATGATAGGCTCTTGGTGCATGAATGTCAGTTTAGGTGGAACCACCAAGGAACATAGTAACTGCAGTAATTCTCTGTAGTCATCACTTGGATGATGAATATTCATTTGACCCAAGAGGAAGTGAAGTAACTACTCTAAAGGTGCTAAATGTTCTCTTATGAAGTAATAAATTATTGCACTTTCAAACTGTTCGGGATTTATAGAATTCCAGGCATTCATAAATTTCTTAAATGTAAGTATACAGGGAATATTTGAAGTTTATACTAATGAGCAAAACACACTTTCAATTACGAATTCGTAGATATGGTGCCTGCAGGATAAACTTAACGCAGCTTTCTTCATTTTTATTTCCAGCAATGTACATGTCCCATTTTCACTTGTGGTGTTACTTGCTGTAATGTCGAATTTCTTCGATATAGCCCTGTCTGTTAGGCCCCACTTTTACAGTGCCTCATATACTGTCCTTGCCGTAGCTGTTCCACTTCCTTTGGAAAACTTGTGAAGTTTCATCACACCTTCTCTGGACACTACAACAAGCCTCTGTATTTTAGTATCTAAGTGCACTCGTGCTGTCAGAGAAGGTAACAGCGTACATTCAAAGGTGTATATGGTGCAAAACGTTTCTTGATTTCCAACCCGATGCTTTTACTGTGACGTTGGCGGACTTTTTTGTTGAATTTTTGTTTAGGGCCAATTTTCTTGGATCTTGTCCTAATTATTTTGCAATAGCTGCCAGAAATAAGTAGCGCTTCTATCACTAACTTTACACCGATCAAAGCCAGAGGCTATCTCCGGAGTTATTATATTCTTGAGGTGATTACAAGTACCTACCTTGTTCAAGCAGAAATTTGCTGGAACCTCGGACAGTGGACTGCGATGCACTGCTGTCCTCCCCATTGCTGCTTGTGCTACTGCTCCCTTGTAATGCTTCTGAATTCACTTCTTTTCCCTACTTTTCCACTTTCTTCCACTTTTATTCTAGGATCTGTCTTTTCCGACGTCTCCCTTCTAGTTCTGAGAATTTTCTAGGCACTCCTGCAAAGCAACCTGTTCTACACTTTTCGCACTGTTCTAGCCGGAACATTCTATCTTTTTGAAATGTTATTAAATTCATGGCATATTTGAGTGCACAATCAAATAAATTATCCAAGATTTCAGAAAGTAATTCCTTTTTTGCTTCTGCTTTGCAATTTGTCGGCTGGAAGATTTTTTGAGAAGATCCCACTTTTTATGAAGGTCATTTAGTTAATTTATAATATTATACTCCTTATAGGTTGGTATCCTTGCCTGAATCCATAATTCAGTTATCTCCGATGACGAAGTTGTAGCACTCTCTTGAATTGTTTTCATTTCATCAATATGACGATGAAAAGAAAATCTAGCTAGAACTTGGCGGCTTGAAGGAAGCCTACAGTACCATCTAGTTTCTTTAGTTTTGTGATTAATGTTAACTAAAATTATACCAAAGAAGGAACTAAATACACTCCTGTATCCTTCAAGCTTCGAAACAGAACTAACAACTGAGAGCAACCTAAAGCAGTGTAGAGATAAGATTTATGTGGGGTTAACGCAGAGATAAGTTAAGATACACTCCCAGGCACGTGATACTGCCCTGTTCAAATGTACAGCATCCAAAAATCCTTCGTCACACACACAAAAAGGTACTGTCTCATATACAGACTCACTTACATATAATTTTGAATTGTTAATGCTAGAAATATAGACATAATATGTTAGGGTAAAATTTAAGCTGACTGAGCGACTTCTAAGATTTTTTTTAAATTTTAAGTTGGAAAATTTTGTCCTTTTTAATGTAATGTTTAGGAGGTAAGACTTAGAAGAGTTACATTTTTTCTGACACGTATAGATGACACATCAAATTTTCGATAAGTTTATTCGAGAACAGAAAACCAAGCATAGAGAAAGAGTATACACATGCAAGCAATATTTTTGTCATTTCGATAATCAACATGATCAAAGTGGACTGGAAACATATTGTTAACTGTAGTCAACATGTTATCGTTAGGGCTATTATTTCAAAGAGGAAAATCAAACGTGTAATTTAAAAATCTGTAGACTATACTTAATACCTTATGTCGTCTGTACAGATTTTGAGAGCATTCCTGCTGCAAATGAAATCATTTTTCCAAATCATCAGACGAGTTATTCTGGATCATGACAAGTCATTTTGTAATGCGTTTCTATGATTACATGTCACCATTACAATATGTTATTAACTATAGACTGAATACCCTGCTGAACCATATGTATATCGAGGTTATGATGCTGCTGAGAAGTTTATGGAGCACCTAATTTCCTTTATAAAGATAATCAATGGGATATACAAATCTGAGGAGCATTTAAAACTCGCAGATTAGCAAGTAGCTCTCGAAGGATCTAACAGTGCATTATTTGTGCAGACAAGAACTTAAGAGCAAAACTGGATAGTCCGGAATCATGCTAATTTTAGTGGTGAATATCGTAGAAGTAGTCATAATGCGTGTAGCATAGCATGCAAAACCACTAATTATAAATCGGTTTTCATGTATAACCTCAGCAGTTATGGTCCGCATTTCATCATAGGGTATTGAGCTGTACAAGCAAAAGAGTAGAGTAATTCCGAATTCGGAAGAAAAATGCATTTCATTTTCAAAGTATGTTGATGAAGGCTCGAATAGCAAACGATCAGTCTGTATTTCTAGAAACAAACCCAGAAGCCACTTTGGAAACCAAATTCAAGAAGCTGATGTCAGAGCTGGAGGAGTGCCAGCTTAAAGTGGGGTTGCTGCTTATTGCTTACCACAGAGTGGTTATACATACAATTAAGAGGTGCAAACCTCTTCGCGGAAGTAGCTATATTCCTCTACCTCAGTCTGTGGAAGCGAAAAACATGCATAAATCAACAGAATTACATAAACAGAAATTTTTTATATATAACTCATAGTAAATTCATTAAAAGGCAGAAGATATGTAAAAATATGACAGGAAAGAAATGTATGATATCATGCTTCGCAATTCCTACAATCTTAGAAATACGAAAATTGGAAAAGGAATAACGTGTATGACGTAGGGATTTTGTATTGAAAGAGATCAAATAAACTCTTAGTAAAAATATGCCTGAAATAAAAATCTATTGTTCTTGAACATCATATTTTAAGATTTTGAAAAGCTTATTGGAAGACGGAAAAGATATAAAAGGCTAGTGTACACCTGTAGACATTATTTCAGTAATTTTGATAAGCCTATGATCCATGTAGAGTGTAAAAGGATGACTGAACATAGACAATTGTGAAGCAGTGTGCTATCGTTAGTAAAATAGTGTGTAGTAAGGGCAAGTCAATCACGCAATTTAAAAAGAATTATGGTGGAACGTTCAAATTCCATTCCACCGCCTATGACAATTGTGGGACTACTTTCGCTCCATACTGCACATCTATGAGAGTGCACACAGCCCTAAGGTAAGTTATATAACTGTCTATCAGAACTACCCTTAAATTAGCTTTGCTGTTTATGTGAAAAACCTTAGATTTTGCATTCTGCAATCTCGTGTGTGATTCTTCGCTTATATTCTGATGTTTGTATCACACGTTTAAGGTGAATAGCATGTCAACAGTCTTAGGAATGAGGAAATCCGGTCTAGTTGTGTATTTACTGGACTGCTGGTTGATGGTCGATGACATGATCTCCACTCTCGTGTACGCGACTTAATTACATAGAGGTCAGCATGCAGAAAAATGGGCTGGAAACGCGGACTGCGACTCAACCTCCTTCTGGCTGACATAGGGAAGGAGCCATTCTTGCAGAAGAATGGAATTCCACGCCTGGATAGCGCAGTGCATGATTCGTTATCTAGTGATGTAATGCTTCATTGTTGTTTGAAGCGCTCTGGAATATATATTTTTGTGGATTGAAGCACTCCTTCTCCATTGGGGGAGTCAAATATTTGCGAATACTGGAACCTACTTGAGTCCTTTTGCGAATGTACATGCTCACTACGCTGCATTATATTTTTCTATTGAGAGGGTAGCGAACTTCAAGGCCGGTTAGCATCTTGTCAGTTTTCCACTTAATGCGACATTTTGCATGCACGGGTCATCGACAGATTTAAAGGAGACTCTGCACCCACCCGCTTGCAGACAGATCGATGCGTGGACCGCTAGATGCAGATGGCGGTGACTTGTTTCATGGTAAGATATAGCGTTTCACTTTGAACTATAAGATAATATAGAATCAGCTACTGTAACAACATGTTTGAATACAACTATTTTTACCTAAATAAAACACGATTATTAACATTAACCTTGCCATTTGATGCACGAAGCATTTCATGCAGCACTACCTTACATCCGCATCGGCGTAGCTGCATTTCACCCTCTTAGGCTCATGAATATGGATGATATTTACATTGCCTCTAATAATAGTAATGGGGAATGTTGATGCATTCATTTTCCTGGAATAATCATTAAAACATGTTTACACTATTGAAGAAAAAGAAGTGTGCCTTAAAGTAAAGGTTATAGCTGAAGAAGAAAATTCCGGCATTAGACCACTTTTCTATAGATCAGGAAGGAGATTGTGTGTTTAAGCTTTTATTGTTTGAACTTTGATTTCATTTGAAGTATTAAAGTCGATATATAATACTTCAATAAAACTGTAAAAATTTACTTTCTTATTTTGAATAACGTTTTATGCGATATATTATTATAATTGTATCTTCCTTATTCAATATCCTAATCTGAAGTTGCCAATTATGTTTTTCCATATCTTAGTTGAAAAAAATATAATCGTTCTGCGAGGGTGTACAGAATTTTAAAAGGTTACCATGTCAAACGTGCCACTTAATACAAACGTGCACTATAAAATCTCAACACAGACGACATAGTGATAAATTGAAATGTTGCTAGCAAAAACGGGCTAACCATAAATGCTTAAAAAATAATTACATGCTTCGATAAACTGCAGAAAATTCAATGCAACCTGTCTGAGCTCGGTTAAGCTTAAGCAAAGCTGTGTTAAAGAAATGAAATTGAATTTTATTTGTTGACCCTCCTTACCTACTATGGCCCTTAGTGTCCCATTGTATATTGGGCGTGAAAGACTGGAAATTTTGCTGAGGTCCATTTATCAGGCTTGAGGTTCTTTTACGTGCCGTAAATTTACGATGCGGGATCACCAGCTTTACTTCCCTTCCGAAGGATGCCATGCTAAGGACTTTTACGCCCGAAAAAATTCATTGCCCTCCGCCGGGTTTGAACATGCGACCTCAGGAACTAGAAAGCAAATCTGCGTTATGACATACAACGTGCGTAACGATATGGCATTTCATTGAAAGGATACTATTTTGTTTTGGTATAACAAAATAGGTCTCGCTTATCACTATACACAGGAGGACAAAGAGATGGCATGTCTCTCAATATGGCTGCACTGCTATTTTATTCTTGTATAAACCTGTTCGAGATTTGTTTTATTGACATTTGCAAAAGTTGAATATTCTCTGTTGTGATAAAATAATGGTTAACCTTTTCTTTCAAGCGCTCATTCAATTAAACGCTTGTCTATATACAATATATACGTAGAATACGAATAGTTCCAGCCAAACAAACAGTTTTTGCGCCTCGGGGTTGTACTGTAAATGCCCCTGTTCACAAAATTCTTCCGCTCTCTGCAATACCGTGAGTCGCAAACTCATTATCAGGATAGACAATACCTAATTCATCTCTGAGGCCAGGAAAGTCGAAGTAAGCGGAATAATGACTTTTTAAAGAAGGGAGTACAATGAGGGGAGTTTGGATGATTATACTAACTGATTGAGCTCTTTAACTTCTAAATTTCTCTAAATTCTGCACGAAGCTAACTAAAGATAATGTCTATTATTTAAAAATGCAGCTGTGTATACTGCTGTATATAACCATCTGAAGCAACTCTAGTGGTGCACTATTAGGTTTGTTGAAGAATTCGTAGACTTTGGTTTCGATTCTCGTTTTTTTCCAATTCTATAATGTGCTTCTGTGTTCGTAGAAAACAGTACTGTATAAGCAACGCCTTCTTTTAAAGTATATCAAACAGTAATCCGCCACTCAACATTTCTCTTTGTAAATGTACAATAAAAGGAAGAATTTAAAATTCTGCAGTTGAGCTTTTAAACTTAACGCTCAGTTCAAGATTCAGAACTAGAAAGTAGGTCCTCCTTTATACGCTAAAAAGCAATGAGGAGTTTCTCTCTATAAACATCAACGTCTTCAGAATTCTAGCATTAGGGCTCCACCGTAATCCTTTAGACGTTGGAATCCATTTACCTACAAGTTTATCCAAAACAGATGTACAATTGGGTGACCAATGAATATACGTGGGGAAAGCTTAAAAACCAGAAAAGGATATGCATACATCTCTGATTCATTTTGCCCCATTTTGCAGGACAAAATTTAGTCGATGCCCGCAGCAGTGTGTAAAGAGGGCTTGGGGAACGTCTTCTCACACGTTTCTGCAGTCCTAAAATTTCACCAACCATTACAATAGCTTCATCATAGTATTGTGTTACTAAGTTACTTTCAACATTGATTAAGATCTTAAAGCCTGTAAGAAGTAAAGTCGACAAATCTAAAGCTCTTCCCTGAGCACTAACATCACCTAAAAACCTTTCTTGCAAAATATCAAAATTATATACGTGTCGCACAATAATAGAAACTAATTCTGTTATGTCTGTAGTATCATCGCATTGTACTAATAAAAGTGACGCATCCAAAATTTTTGTTGCAATTTTGTTGGCCATATATTCAGAAATGGAAAAATAATTTAACCCATTTTGGACCTACAAGTGAAAGCTTTTTTTCTAATTCCTCGCAGTGATGACACAGATCACAGTGATAACAACAGAGACGGGTTACTCTTTGAAATTCCTGCGGTTTAATTTCGACCCGCCTTCGTCATGTGCACGAAAAGGCAGCTCTTACAAGACAATAATACTGTAACCTCAATGAGTCGCCTCATAATCTGTTTTTTCTACCTTCTTGTAGATGATGATGATATTGGGGTTAAGGGCGCAAAACATCAAGGGTCATCAGCGCCCTAACAACGTATTAAATTTAAAATCCAAACACCAAAACACTAAAAAACAACGTAGTGATTTTCCAAAAGTACCACACTAAAAAAAGATGGGCAATAAAAAAATAAAGGATTTAAAAAAAACGTGAACTGTAAAAGGCAGGACACAAGAAAGCCATAAGTCCGCTGGAGGGAATATCCTCCGGTAAAACGGACAATATAAAACCACAAATCTAAAAGACGCTCAGCGCATCAAACGCGCCTATAAAAACCACTGTCACGTATAAAACGTAAAAGACATGCTACAGCTTGCGCATCGTCTGCCAAAACGTTGGCTATGCCAAAAGGCAGACACACAGGAACGCGCAATGGAGCTGAAACCTGACACTCTTCTAAAATGTGACGCATTGTTAAGGTCACATCACACTGCTACCAGAGTGGTGCGGGATCACCACTGAGCAGGTGTCTATGACTAAAAGGACAATGCCCGATACGTAAACGAGTTAAAATTACCTCTTCCGAACGAGGAGAACGAGAAGAGGTACCCCAGACTAACGGGACAGGTTTGACGTCCTGCAACTTGTTCCCCCGGAGGGCTGTCCAGTCATCGCGCCAAAAAGAGAGGATGCGGCTACGTAAAATAACAAACAAATCTGTGGAGGGAACAACAGAGATAAAATATCTGGGTGCTAAAATTGCCGTTTGGCAGCGGCGTTGGCAGACTCGTTTCCTGACATGCCCACATGACCTGGATTCCACACGAAGGAGACGCTGATGCCAGAAGCACCAAGCGAGTGGAGCAGGTCATGAATGCGCTGTACGAGCGGGCGGTAAGTGTACAGCGCGTGAATACTTTAAAGAGCACTCAGAGAGTCAGAACAAACAACACAGTGCAGTAAGTCGCGCCGGTGGATGTATAAAAGATACTGGAAAATACTAAAAAGCTCGGAGGTAAAAATCGAACATTTCCCCAGTAAACGAAAGGTAAAACTACGTTGACCAACCATAAAGGCACACCCTACTCCAACATCAGTCTTAGACCCAACAGTATATATAAAATGAAAGTCCCCGAATTGCGCCTGAAGTTCTAAAAACGCTGATCTAATGACTGAAGAAGGGATCTCATTCTTCGGCATCAGCGTTAACCCAAGGTGACAGTGGGCCTCAGCGCGCAACCAAGGAGGAAACTGCGTTCCCCCCCTGGGAAGGGCCGGCGCTGGCGTAACATCCAAATGCCGAAGAAGCTGTCAAAATCGAACCCCTTGAGGGAGCAATGCAGAGGAGCTAACTAAATTTTGCCGATGAAGTGAATCCTCGAAAAATAACTCGAAGGACGGTTGATCAGGCAAGCCTGACAGTCCACATGCAAAGCTGCACAAAAGCATCTCACGCCTGAAGGACAGCGGAGACTCTGCAGCTTCAGCATACAGCCTGGGAACAGGGCTGGTTGTAAAGGCCCCTATGTAGACTCTTATGCCACGATGGTGAATAGCATTAAAGCAACGTAGCATAGATGGACGCGCCGAGGAATAGATAATACACCCGTAATCAAGCTTGGACTGGACCAAACAGCAATAAAGACGCAGAAGAATGGTCCGATCAGCTCCCCAGAATGTGCCACATAAAACACGTAAATGATTAAGAGAACGGTTATACTTTTCATTTAAAAAGGACATATGCGAAGTCCAGATAACCTTTCTATCAAAAATCAACTCCAAAAGTTTTGCCTCGTCTGCAAATGGAAGTATATATGGCCAAAGATGGAGAGAGGGCGGAGGGAAAGCCATCTGGCGCCAGAAATTGATACAGACGGATTTCTAGGCGGAGAAATTAAAGCCGTTGGCGGTACTCCAGGCGTAGAGACATTCGATACAGCTCCGGAGACGGCGTTCGAGCAGACAGGTCCATCGTGAACTGCAATAAATAGCAAAATCGTAAACGAAAAGGGACGATGAAGCACCAGGTGGAAGACACTCAACAGTGGGGTTGATATCAATCGCAAAAAGTGTAGCACTGAGTACAGAGCCCTGCTTTACGCCGTTCTGTTGAATAAAACTACTAGATAAAACCGAGACCACACGTACACGAAATACGCGATCCGTCATAAACTCCCGAAGAAATATGGGAAGTCCGTAAATTCCATGCGTGGAGTGTACGTAAAGTGCCGCCCCTCCAAAAAGGGTCATAAGCCTTCTCCAGATTAAAAAATACAGCCACTGTTTGGCACTTTCTCAGAAACCCAGTCATAATATGCGTCGACAGATGCACCAGATGGTCGATGGTAGAGAGATGGCGACGAAATCGCCACTGAGCGTTCGCTATAAGTTTCTGAGACTTAAGCCACCATGTCAACAGCCCATTGATTATGCGCTTCATCACCTTGCAAATTCAACTGGGAGGGAGATAGGGCGGTAGCTAGAAGGTCGTTGGCGATCCTTCCCAAGCTTACTTATAGGGACAATGGTGGCTTCGCGGCAAACGAAAGGAAAAACACCGTCTTGCCAAATACGGTTCTAGATCTGAAAGAGAAGGAGTATACTGTCTGCTGAAAGGTTCATTAACTTCAGGACATGAATGCCGTCCGGCCCAGGAGAGGAGTACCTAGATAAAACGAAGGCGTGCTCCAGGTCCCTCATTGTGAAAAGTTCATTATAACACTCCTGATTAGGAGACCGAAAACTATAGGTCACGGAATCCAGCCGGCCTTTGAGAGTGGGCAAGCCGGCGGAATAATGGTCAGAACTGGAAACCGTCTCAAAGGCAGCAGCTAGAGTGTTAGCAATGGCAGTCGGATCCACTATGATGGCATTGGGAACCTGAAGGCCAGACACAGTACAATGCGACACTTTACCGGAGAAGCGACGAAGTTTATCCCAAACAACAGAGGAAGGCGTGGAGGGTTTAAAAGACTCGACAAAACGAGTCCAGGACGCCTTCTTGCTATGCTCAATAATGCGACGAGCCCTTGCGCGCGATTGTTTAAAAGTAACCAAATTATCATGGGTAGGGTGTCGCCGAAACTCCCTAAGCGTAGTTCTACGGGCTCTAACGGCGTCCCGACTGTCCTCGTTCCACCACGTAACAGGAATACGCCGTGGGTGAGAGGACGAACGGGGAACTGTGCGTTCGGCGGCAGATAGGATCGTTGAGGTAAGGTGCTGCACCATTTGTTTAACGTCAGTGAAGTGCTGGTCTTCAAAATACACGAGGCTGGAATAGAATATCCAGTCGGCGTTTCTGAATATCCAGGTAGGTACTCTGGAAAGCTGGACGTGGTGAGATTGAAGAGAAACAATTTATGGGTAATGGTCGCTAGAGTAGGTGTCAGAGACTACGTTCCACTGCAGACGACTAGCACGCTGGAGCGAACAAACAGCAAGGTCCAAGTGAGAGAATGTACCAGAAGAATCCGAAAGAAAAGTAGGCTCACCTGTATTGAGGATGGAGAGGTTGAACTGAGCGAAAAGGTTGGAAAGAAGCGTTCCCCTTGCACAAGCACCTTGGCGTATCCCACAGGGGGTGATGGGCATTAAAATTTCACAACAGAAGAACTGGTGCTGCGAGAGCGGACAGGAGATTTCGAATGTCCGCGTTAGCTAGGGGAGATGATGGAGGTGAATAAACGGAGCAAATAGGAAAGAAAAAGCCGGGTATTTGAATTCTAACGACAACAGCTTGCAATTTGGACGTACGTGTGAGAGTCTGAAATGAACGTCGTTACGTACTAATATCATGACACCTCCATGAGCAGGAGTACCCTCATCCGGTGCAAAATCGTAGCGAACCGGAGTATACCCTCGGACATCAAATGGATCGTGATGGCGAAGCTTGGTCTCCTGCAATCACACGACCATATGTGAATGGGAACGCAGTAAAAGTTGCACTTCCGCCCTATGCGATCATACACCACGTAAATTCCAGGTCAGGATAGCCGTGAATAAAAGGGATAAACTGTCTACTTAGGAGGGCGGCTCAAAATAACCTTTTACTTAACCTTGTGGCTCGGGCATTTGGTATGAAGTTGGTCAGACTTCATAGGCTCGTCGAAGGGACAGCCAACGCGCTCAGTGCCAGAAACCGATTCAAGCGCCGAGAATCGGTTCTGGCTGGCAATGGGTGAAGGGAGCCTCTGAGCGCGGCTTGTCTCAGGAGCATCTTGGTACTGCGACCTTCGAGGAGAAGGCGAACTTTTCTTACCGCGCGCACGCGGAGGGTGTTTAAGAAAATCTTGCTTACGAGGTTTCTGCTTGGATTTCTTATCAGTGCCTTGTGACTTCAGCAACTTAGGACCAGCCTTAGATGGCTTGATCACTAAGCCAGAGATGGATGTCAGGATGGCAATTGCGGTCAAGGCAGTCATAGTCCAGGTCTGTGTTTCCGCATCCCTCCGGGGTATTGGCGAGGCAACAACAGAGCTGAACATACTTGATCTCAGGAGAGTAGGTTAGCGCGAATGGAAACACCTCCAAGTATCGCGGACAGTTGGCAAATGACGCAGAATGAGACCCTTTGCAACTAACCCAGACGGGGGCTGATGAACAGGTACCATCGTGTGAGGGCTGACTACAAGAGACACAGATAGAAACGGCACTATTGCAAGACACTTGCTTAAGCCTAAAACATTGGCATTTAAAACAACGCAGAGGTCTAGGTATATAGAGCCTCACCGCAATTCGTTCGTACCCTGATGAAAGACTTTTGGGCAGATCGACGCCATCGAATGTTATAAACAAGATACGAGTTGGTACCAAAATTCCGTCGCGTTTAGCCTGTACTCGATGAACGGCTGTCAGCTTTTGATCAGAAAGATAGTCGACAAGTTCGTTGTCCGACATACCATTGAGGCTATGGCTGGTAACGACGCCTCGACAGGAATTGAAGGTGCGGTGCTTCTCTACACGGATGGGATAACCATGGAGAAGCGTGACGCACAACATGGTCTTACTTTGTTGATCGGACTTACTCTGAACCAACAATGAACCGTTTCGTAGTCGTGCAGGAATGAACCGGACAAGCAATTGAGTCAGTACCCTTCTGGATTATAAAAGGCTTCACCTTCTCCAAAGATTGTCCTTCCTCTGTACGGGTAATCACTAAGTAACCACCAGATGGCGGTGGTGCTACTTCTGTTACAAAAACTTTTCGGTACTTTTTCGAAATAATGGAGAAATAGGGCTCCATAGTGAAAGAAATCCTCCACAATTGCAACTGTCTCCGACCTTGAGCTCTGGGTTCCCGGGCGTTACCCCGGCTTGGGTAAGTGGCCTATCTATACCAGTCTCACCCCAGGGTCACACGTCCCAGAACATAGTCCGAGGGACCCAATGGCCGTGGGAAGTCAGCAGATCATGCAATGCCCCCACCCCCGCGGGACTGCAGGTGAACAGCGGATACGAACACACATTCTACATGACGACTCCGGGTGGTGGAGATGACGCCATTACCCACTGACCCAGCTCCGCACCCAGTACGCGGGTATGCGTCAGGTTGTGTCCACGGAGGATTAAAGGAAATAAGAATTTGTAAATAAAGCAAAAAGATTGTGGGCATTTCGCACGCAAGATAGGCTGGCGAGGAAGGAAAAGAGATGTGTGTGAATGGACGTGGTGCAAAATGTTCGTAAAGAGACTAGGGAAGAAAGAAACAATGACGAGTGGCGGAATGGAATGAAATGCACAAAACGCATGAGAGCCTACCTTGGGTCCCCCGGTCACGAGGACGAAACCACCTCAACCGGACGAGGGTGGAGGGATGATAATGAAGATGAGGGCTCGGGACCCCGGATGCGCAAAACCCGTACTCACATAAAGTGAGCCCCTGGAGGGCTTTCTTGTAGAGGTCTGCTTGCAAATTTACATTGTTCTGACAATATTTCGAAATAAGATTTAATTTTTTTCTAGCCGTATAAGGTTTGTTGCATTCTTTAGATACTTTTTAACATTTAATGTTTGTGTATAGCTTTCAATATAGTAATTATATAGAAATACCCATTTGTATTCCATGAGCTATCCTTTATCGACAAAATCATGGTCAACAGGGGGTGGATCCTCAGCTGAAGCTAGTGAAACCCCACTACGAGGTGCATTTGAATATAATTTTATCTCTTTTAAAAACTGCAGATTTACATATTCCGCTACTCACATTGAAGAATATAGTTTTACGAATCGCTATATTAAGAGCGAATATTGTCTATTCCGAGGTGTTACCACGGCATTAGCTGGGAATAAGGAAAATGGGATATAAGCTAGCGATTGGGAAAGCCACAATTTCTGCCGATAGATATAGCAGGTTCGTGCAGCTACTCTCGGCTCTGGGCATTAACCTACATTTTTTCTATCTAGTTACCATAACAACCAACTCAAGCTGGACTATATGGGTGGTGTGTACTCCCACGAACTATCTGCTTCGATGCTACGACAAATCTAAGGTTCTTGATACTTTGTAGTAGAAAGGCTGCTTGTAGTGGCCATTCGTCGCCATTGGCACTTGTGGAATCCCAATTTTGCAAACATCCCATCCCTTAGGTAAGGGCATGTTTCCTCTATCAAATCACTTTTCAAACTGCAAAACATCGAAGTCGGTCCTTCAGTATCAGTTTAGTTCATGTGCGAAAACAATCTATATGTAGCAATTATTGTCCTTGTGTGTATGGTTTTCAAAGTTCGTTGGTGGAAATGAAGGTATCAATAATAGGTTTATATCTTAAATGCATTTAAACCATTGGCGAGTTGCAATGGATGCGTAAAATGACAGTGTTGCATGTTACAAAAATCTCTATCGCGGCAGATTGAGCACTGCAAAAGGGACGCGGTATTCATGGGTAGACCTAAGTCAATTCTTAGTGAATCGACACATAAAGTGGAAAGGAAAGGTGCGAAGTGTTACATCAGACATTTCAAAAGCACGGGTATAGTGGATATGAGAGGATGCGCTGTAGTAACTATTTGCAAAAACTATTTTGCTGGCCTTGTCTATTATATGGAATAACGAAAACGGTGTGGGATTCTGATGGCCTTTGTGACATTCTGAATATCAACCGGTCATTGCATAAACATTCATACGCAGCTGAACATCTCAAACGTTCGCTGCAATTAAAACGGATTGATAAGAGTCAGAGTAAAATAGCTGATGGTCCAAAAGAAAATTTGCGTCTTTATTTAGCGCAATATAATGAAAATATTACGATTAACAGCGTTTTCTTTAACACAGTAATTGAAGCTGTACTGTAATTAGCGAGGCAAGAGGTAACTTTCCGTGGTCATGACCAAAGTCTTCTTTATGGAATCATAGGAATTTCAAAGAACATTTGTATTTATTAATTTCGACCAGTCCAGTAAGAATTCACAACCACTACACCAAAATCAAAGGTGTTTTTGCTGGAGATTAAAAAACCATAAAATGAAGAAATCCACTATTTTAGACTACATTGATGAATATTATACTGGAAATATCGTCCAGTGAATTTCTCTCTGTCCAAATTGATGACACAACAAATATCACCAAAAAATTCCAATGTTACATAATTGTAAGACTAGACATTTGATGATGGCTGGACATTTGATAATCGTTTGCAGCAGAGGGTACACGAATCCGCATCTCGGCAATCTTCATTCACTGTTTGGTGCATAGCTTAAATTTTATCTTACGAAGCGCATTAAAACATACTTCCCAATGTGTCTTTTTGCTGGAATTAGCGGGATGCCTTCGTTTTTCATTTTTCTGTTATGAAACGTTATGTGCTAGATACCATTGTCGAAATACGTTTACCCACTGCGACAGATACTAGGTGTACCTCACATTCAAGGTTGCTGGAAATGATCGCAGAACATTTGGATGACTTTCACCGTACATTAGGCGCATGCAGAATTTCATTCCACACTCGAAAACATTGTTGCAAAACCTATGTGCCAAAAATCGGAAGCGGCTCCTTCTTTGTCTAACTGCCGTTTTAACTTCCATTATTAAGAATCTGTTACATCATTCAGTATTTATTGACCCGTCGTGGTATACTGTACGCTTCATTTCAACCGTGGGTGTTGCGGAGAATAATTTCAACGCGCGACAAGGTGTGATACTTGTACAGCAACACGCTTGTTTTGTTTTATACAATAGTTCATCATACCTGAGAGATACGAACCACTATTTCTCGATATTCACTACTCGATATCGACTGACTTTTGGGCACTAATACTTGATTCATAAAGAGCTGTAAAGCCGATAGCTTACTCACTGAATTATGTTCTTATTAGAAGTTTTTTGTGTATAAATTGCATGTAACTAATTTTGTATCGTACTCTAATTTCAAATTGTTCCTGTTTGACATTCTCCAATTGGAAACAATGGTTGTATTTTGATAATGACGTGGGTTATATATCCCCTATTCGTAGTAAAAATGATTATAATGATTATGATGATAATAATAGTAATAATAATATTTTACTTCCCTTTGTATGCAAATATATTTTGTACAGAAAACTTGCTTTTAAAGGATTTTTTATCCATAGAAAGACAAATACAAGCAATTGTTCTTTATTGCAACCCTGAAAATATAAAGTAATATACACATATTTTACATGAAGCTCAAACACTAAAAATAACGTGTACCATTGTACCACTATTCACAGCAACCACATACATAACATACGTATTTTGTCATCCCGTAATAAGTAAGTAGCTTATAAAACTCGCAAAAAATAAGTTTGTGGGTTAAGCCTTCCTACTACCTCCCTCATACATTAGAATACACATGTTTAACGCAAATGTATGGCTTTCTAAAACAAAAACTAACAGACGGAAGGGAAGAACAAACATTTTCATCCGCTGTATTGTCTCACGTCCTAAATTCGGATTTGTTTCTTCTTGATTCACAGATTTTGGTCATCGAAGTAGTAAATTTAATGGCTGAGAGTGTCACCAAGCCAGACAATTGCAGAAACGTGATTTAGTGCATCAGCTAAATCAGCTTCATTCACAACTGAGTTAGGGCTGTATGTTACATGGGTACCTCTACTCCTTCCCCATTGTTAGGATGTTTTCATTTGGACATAAGAGTCTATGGAATGTTGCACTCATTCACACACAAGAAACACAGTCAAGTCTATCAGAAACTATAGTTCAGCAACCCTTTGGGATACTTGCGAGGCAATACTGTGAAGTCTTGACTGCTTTCATTCCTTATCTAGCATGAAGCTAAACGCAACAACTTTCAATAATGCAAAGCTTAAACATTTAAAAGTATCGAAAAGGTATCGAATGTTATCTCAAAATATTAGGCACACTTTGATAGGACCGGGTATCGAGAGTATCGAGGTATCGACATTTCGAGGTCTCATCCCTAATTAATCGTAATTTAATATTAGAAGTTGTGAACAACAATGAAAACAATAAAGCAGATTTATTTCAAGAGACAGATAAAGAAGAGGAACATAGAACTGTGGAAAATAGCAATCATGATTCTGCAAGTGCTGAATCGGCGGATGAATATCCAAATACATACAAACAAGCCAACATTTCTGGTGAAGTAACGCCACGGCCTGCTTTATCTGCTGATGTTCCATATTTACTTGGAAGGGACAACACAACAAAATGGTTTATGCACTGCCCTCGTCTAAATATGAGAACAAGGCAGCAGAACATTGTAATGCACTTACGTGGAATGAAGGGACAAGCTGAAAAAC
This sequence comes from Deroplatys truncata, assembly GCA_030765065.1. Taxonomy (NCBI): domain Eukaryota; kingdom Metazoa; phylum Arthropoda; class Insecta; order Mantodea; family Mantidae; genus Deroplatys; species Deroplatys truncata. The sequence goes on from CM060990.1 coordinate 424,573,677, forward strand.
ATTGTACACCAGTCGAGTCATAGGTTATATTTCTTTCCAATCGATATATTGGGAAAACTGTGGAATTTACGAGTCAGTGAATTTCTAGACACAGGGAAAGTTATAGAAATAGATGCTCCAGATACCCATATACCTGAAGTAACGGCCCTGCTTAGATTGTTGTATCAAGCAGGAGTTTTGAAGTCGTCACACGAAAAGGTGGATGTTTTTGTTGCAAGGATGGTACAGGAGTGAAAATTTTCTCCGCAGTAACGTCACTTAGAAGAGTTAGATTTCTTTTGACAGCACTTCGTTTTGATGGCAGCTCTATTAGAAATGAGAGAAAGCAGCTTTACAATTGGCACCGATTAGAGATGTATTTAAATGTTTCAACACATGCTGCAAGAGCAAATACTCCATATGAGAATACACTACAATTGACCAAATACTTGAATCCTTTAGAGGACGCTGCAGCTATCGAGTGTCCATGAAATCAAAACCAGCGAAAATGGCATAAAGATATTTGTCCTTTTTGACGCTAAATCGTTTTATACAGTATACATGGAACTATATGTTGGATAGCAGCCTAGTGGACCATTCCAGCAGTACAAGACACCCCATCAGATTGTTCTACGGTTAGCTGGACCTATAAAAGGAACGGGAAGAATCATCATTATCGACAATTAGTGGAGTTCAATACCCCTAGAGCGGAACTTAATCGTCAAGGACTGTCTATAGTTGGCCACATCGAGAAAAAGTGAAAGAGAAATCACTGTGATTTCACCGAAGGAAACCAGCGCGAAGAATGCGGTAGTCTCTTTGGTTTTGGTGAAAAAATGACATTATTGTCATATATACCAAAGAAGAATCGATGGTAATGCTGCTCTCATCTATGCATTTTTCTGATTCTATAGATGAAACTTCTAGAGAAGCAAAAAAGCCGGAGATGCTAACATTCTATAACCTCACCAAGGAAGGCATTGATACAATGGATGAGATGAAGGCTGAGTATTCTGTATCAAGGAAGACTATAGGTGGGCTCTTACACTCCATCTCGCGCTAATGAATATTGATGGTGTCAACAACCATATAGTTTTCCAAGCTAATACCCAGAAAAGCATGCCCAGACGACAGATTATGAAGATTCTGGCAGAGCAACTTTGCGATCAAATGAAGGTCAGATTAGCTGCGCATAATTTGTCTCGCGACTTGAAAGCAAAGATTAGGAGACTTGCAGGAGTGCCTGAGTTACCAGCTACAAAACCCACAACAGTTTCGGAAACTGGGATATTTTTCTTTTGCATAAGAAAAGAAAACAGGAAGACGAAATAATCAAGTACTACGTGTCACAAATTTGTGTGTGGGGTACACAAAAAGGCGGTTACTTATTGCAAATGGTGTATTCACCAGGGATAAGATTACAACTTGGACACTGTGTAATCATACCGGAGAGGAATTTAAGTATTTTAAGTTTCCATATATGATAACCGTATTCACCTTTGCATTTACATAATTTTGTATTCTATATTTTTCAGTGTGAATTTGTATTACTCACATATTACATTGTATAACTGTACATTAATGTCCCTTTGTAATTTTTTGGTTAAAAAATGAACATTTGAAATAAAAATAATAAAGAGAATAAAATTACACATTGCAATCATTACAACTAACGAGAAACAACCGCCAAGAATTTGCTGCGGAACATAATTCTGCACGCGACAAAAAGAGTTTCGACGAGGCGTGACTAACGTAGGGTTAAAATTGTGTTGAGAATGTAGCCAATGGCTTTGAATTAGTACAGGCAGTTAGGCTCTCAAATGGTTTTTTTGAGGAATATGAACGATTTTCAGTTCACAATTTTTGTTATTGTATTCAATGAAATATTTCAGATTACCAGCCTTATGTTCCACATTCTCCAAAAGAAATCGCTTGACATCGTTTTCTGTGACAAACAGATAAACACTTATCAGTTAAGTCAGCGAAAACGAGATAATGGGAATTCTGAGAGGATATCATAGTCTGGTCCCTCACATATCCACATCTTACCTTTGCTGTAATTTATGTTAACCAACATTTCATCTTAACAAATTATAGGACGACCAGAGAAACATAGGTTCCCTAGTTTCCTAAGAAACCGAAATCTCTTAAGCACAACGACAGATGCTTCCATTAAATATTTTCGGCCTTTACTATTGTCCAGAAAACTAAATTTTAGAGTATTCCTTAGTATTTGAAGCAAAGCACACTTACTTCCGTAAAAGATATCCGCGTTCATTAAGGAATACCCTATACCCCTTAAACTGGGAATGAAGTGCTTCTTACATAGAGAATATTTGTTCTTCTTATGACTGCAGCTGAATCTACAGCTATTTTCTGGGGCGTTTCGGTACGTCCCTTCTTTCCAGGAGTTCCAGCATTGTTCCACTGCTTTCACACCTCATTTTCTCGTTTATGATTTGATGAATTGTGCGATTAGATAAACCAGTTGCTGCAGCAATTCTTTTTATGATATCCAGAATGGATATAGTAGAATTTACATTTTTAAAGCTTTAAATTATTGGACAGAAGCTATATGTACACCGCAAAAACTTCTTGGATACAGAAACCGCAAATATCTGTCTGGTTTATCATCACCAGTTTAAAGGTCACACACGCTAAGGAGAATCCAGATACAGCTCAAATAAAAGCATACCACAACCTTTTAAAAACAAATGTTCTCGTTACTTCAATACCAATGTGATTATTTTGAATGTTGCAGCAACAAAAAGGTTTATATTACCCGTGCACTTGCAAGAATCGCACTGTCCCAACGTCAACATGATAACTGATAACTTAGTCAACCTGATAACTGGCTTATACTAAACGAGAGATGTCACAGTAGAAGAGAATTGACAACAAGGAAAGGTTTCGACCAGAAAAACCACCAATTTACGATGGATTTCTCATTGTAGTGGAAGAAGGGTACCTCAGGTAATTCCTCTACTATCGCTATCTCTCTGCCAACTGAATTATAATACATTCAAACCTAGTGAGGGTAGTGCCAAAGTGCACAGTCAGCAAGTTCTCATGAAATATCTATGGATGAAGTAAACTGAAAAAGTCTTATTGCACTACAATAACAACGTTATTCTATTTCGGAATGCAAGTGTAATCAACAATATAAATAAACATTAATAAATAATTAGCATATCAGAATCACCCATATATCGGGTAGGCACTGCCTACCCTGATGAGCCGCTGTTGCTATCCAGGCTACTCCAAAGAAACCTTTGCTGTCCTTTCCTTTAGTTATCAGCAAGCATTCGAACACATCAGCCATACTTTCTATATTTTATTTTAAGACATTTCACTTTTCCAAGTATTACATTAATATATTTACCATCTCAACTCAGTGGCACTCTGCGTTCAAATCAATGGATATCTTACCCTAATATTTCCTGTTAGAGCCGGCGTCCACCATGGCTTTCTGATGTCGATGACACTGTTCGCACTCTATTTGGAACCTTTTCTTCCAACTATACTTCAACGGATATTCTTAATTTTCCCCAGCGATAACATCTGCTCTTCGTGCATATAATGCAGACAATGTCATCTGAATTTTTCTATACAGAAGTGTGGAGACATTAGTAATCGAAGTAGTTCAGCTGGTAGCTGAAGCCATTAAGGAAAGGACCATGAACGAGAAGTCCGCAGTTCAAATCCCGCCAGGACCGTCCTCCCTGACTCAGATTTTTTCGTGGTTTCCTCAGTCTTCATAGCTGGAAAATGGTGGGAACGTACGCCAAACTTAAGCCTAGAACTCTTCCTTCTTGGATTTCCATTCCCAATTGTCATTTCATTTCATGTATCATCAGTGTACACCTTAGGTGGAGCCGTATGAAGGAACAATGTGCGTTAAAACTAGCAACACATAATACAGCTGTATACAGCAAGTGCTAGAGGCATTATGAATAGTCAGAATAGTTGATGCCTTTAGCTTCCTGGGCAAATTATTTTCTTGCCTGTATTTTCACGGTCAAACCCAGGAGAATATTCTAGAGTTTCTTTTTATGCTCACGCTGGAAAACATAATAATGGTAAACCGTTAGAGAATGGTTAATGCTGCGATTGTAATCTTTGTGATATACCGTGTGAGTCAACCGACCTAGTTATTTTTTAATTTATGCCACGCGCTAAGGAATATATGTGCCATAGGTCTATCTTAAGCGTCTTCTAAAGGCTCATTTGCATAACACTTTATAGAGCAGGAATAGATAACCCGATGACTAAGTGTTTTATGGGTCAAAAAGGACTCCCTATGTATGTCGGTTCCTAAAGCATCATACCCTGCCATTGGGAGCTGCAGCAGCACCTTAGCAGATTTTACAAACTTTCATTCGTTATAATACATTGGTGCACTTCTATGAAAACGCCCATTGAGACAACAATTTATCAAATGTATCTATTGACAAAAGTGTTTGAAAAGGAAATGACAGAGCTATGCAATGCGACCAATTTGAGGTAAGCCTTCAGCTAAAACAGGGCGTTGTACAGCTACCTTAACTTCCAATCTGACGCATATTACTGTATATCATAGCCTACAGAATAGGCGTAAGGGCTAATGTAATTTAATTATTTGAGTTAAAACTACCAAAACGAGCATCAAGCTTCCTGCGGTGCTGTATAACAGGTGTAAAGTTTCGAGGTGATATCTAAGTTCTTCTGTTATTTGTCCCGTATAAGAGAATTAGAAACTCCATGTTAAGTTCAAGTTTGTATTGCCCAATAATTTTACATTATGAATGAAAATATCATTGTCGTAACATTATAAATTATAATTGTACACAAAATATAATAAAGCTCCTTGTATTCCGTTGGCACGGGGATACAAACTCATACTTCGGGATATATATATATATATATATATATTCATTTTGAGATTATCTTCAGCTATTTAACAAGTTACACAATGCAGATGTCTAAAATAGCTTTTGTTATTTGAGGCCTGCGTCAATGCCCGGAGTTAATCAAATGTGTATGATCTACTCAGTATTGTAAACCATTCTACGAAACGCGGTTATTGTTCAGACAAAACTATGCATTCAAACAACCAGTTTCTTGAATATGCTGTTGGTGTATGCAGAAGCAACGCGTAATGCACAGTCATCAAGGCGCCTGTGTGAAGAACGGTTTCCAGGAAAGACGGCACCGAATACCGTCTCATTTAGAAGGGATGAAAGATGCCTTCTTGAAAGAGGATCAGTTGGAAGAGCATGTTCGTGATGCTCCAGTTGCCTCTGGAGACGATGAAAAAGCTGTGTGAAATGCAAAGGAAAACATTCCAAATACCAGTTCCAGGACTATAGCATAATATGTCTACGTCAGTCAGGCATCATTGATGCGTATATTTCACCGCAATACGTTTCATCCATACCAGCTTTAGCTACACAAGGCTCTCTACGTATGCGACTATCAAGCGCAAGTAATATTTGAACGGTAGCTACTGCAGCGAACCCAGTTGGATACTAATTTTTTTAAAAGAAATGTTCTCTGCAGTGATGAAGCCACATTCCACAACAACGGTACTGTTAACCGCCATAACATACATTACTGGAGTATAGGTAATCCTCATTGAAGAAGATAAGTTCCATTTAAGATACAGTAGAGCATTAATATCTGGTGTGGAATATTAGGCAAACAGCTAAATGGACCGTACATCTTGTTTTAAACCAAACTCAAAGGACCACTATACCTTCAATCTCTCCAAGGATAGTTACACCATTGCTACTAGAAGAAGTGCCGCTAGTGAGAAGGACGAGGATGTGGGTCTAGCACAATGGGGGTCCACCACACCGGTCACTGCTTTAAAGCAATCACTTGCATAAGACATCCGCAAAATTGGATTGGCTGAGGGGGCCCATCACATGACCCGCTAGATCACCTGGTCTTGCTCCACTGGATTTCTTTCTGTGCTCTACGCGCAAGAACCACAAAGCCCAAATCATCTACGGGCCCTATAAATACAGGCAGATTAAACCGCGCATGTTACATCCTGAAAGAACGCCTCTCCGGCAACTTACCCCAATGTGCATTACTGAAGGGGCTCCTCATTTTGAGCACATACTTCGTTTCTGAAATAAATGCCTTTTAGCAATTTACTTTTCATTTTTAACCGTAAACTTAAGGACATTTACAACTCACTTTGTGTCAGAGAAGTGAAACAGAACCATTCAATATGAAACTGTTAAATTCGATATCTTCGGCATAGACCAAAGGAATGAAAGCTAAATAAGGAACGCAATTTACAAACCCGTTAAGGTACAGTACAATAGGGCTCATGACACCAATTATCTAATTGAAATTGTGGTATTGTTTTTACTCACAGAAGAGCTAAAAGAATAAATAAACACAAAATAAACTACACAAAAAAGACAAGGAGAACGAAAAAAAAGAAGCAAGGAGTAAAGTCAGAATATGATTCGAGTCTCTGAACTAACGTTTGGCTCATAACTTTCGAGCATCTAGTTCCACTTGGCCAGAAGCAACATTTTCAAATCAAAACATTCCTCTGCTGCCGTGCTAGCTACATATCCATAAACATACGTCCTTTGTAAGCTTTTCACAACTTTAATAAGCTATGAACATTTAAGCAGTACACAACACAATGATGGAAAGCTTTTGACAGGTTTTGTTCCGAAAGCACTATTCATCCGTAGGATTTATTCACTCAAGGACAAGCTGACCCAAGTCAGGAAAGACGGCATTGATTAGGAAGTCGTATGAGTGAATTTAAATCCGGATTTATGGATATCCTTAATTTACACCATGCAAATCTAAAAGAAGTCACTCTTACCAGTACCAGAAGGATCTACACGTTTCCGCACTGCATAGACTGTCTCTCCACATCTACAAGAGATATGTCCGAACCTAAATTAGAGCAACTTTTCTAAGATTATATATTATTAACATACACCCATTTATTGACAGATCCCCGCCTAAAGTCACAAAATGTTGGAGGCATTACTAGTTAGAGAAGAAAACGTTTTTGTCAGAATTCTTTTTCAGTATTAGTGTCAAAACATCAAAAACAGTGATTCAATCATCCTACTAAACAGGAATATGTGTTACAACTTTGGATTCCTTGAACCAAGGAAACAACAAGCGCCTGAGTGACGGTGTTGCGAATGATGCGAACGTGCCAGATGCGCAGCGCTACACCTTAGTTGATATTTAATGGATACCAGTAGGAGGAATTTGAGACACTAACGAGGAACATGCTTATCAAGCAAACCAAGAATCATTTGCACAATAAATACTCTCTAGTTAAACAGATTGTGCCTCCCCTCACTACACCCAGGAGGTTGAAATTAGTTTACCAAACACTTATTTTAGAAGATAAACAGAAAATTATTTTATATCTGTCTAAATGGTTTACATAGAAACTCATGAATGCTCTAAGATATAGTTCTTCATTAGGCATTTTAAGTTGAATAAATTCTGAGATATTTCGTAAGAACAAAAGCAGAGATGCAGAAATATGAAAATGTAATATACGTGTTTTGCGGAAGGAGAAGAAGCAGTGTTTTCAGATACGCTATTAATGAGGACTACAGTTGCTTGAGAGTTCATACGAAATAACAGATTGAAGCCAAAGGCCAGAAAAGAAAAGTGAACCACCACGTACACATGAAGAAAGTCTATTGTAAAGAAGATTAACAATAAATAAATGAAACCGTATCTTCACAAAGAATAAATATACAAGGGTTCCTAAGAAATTTGCGCACGCTTGGAAAGAAGGTGCTTAGCTTCAGTTCCTTAAAAATCCTATGTATAATATGTAAAACATCGGTCCTGTGTATTTAAAATTTCTATTCTAAAAATATATATTTAGGGGTTCTGCTTAAGCACATACAAATCTTTAGATACTTGAAATGGTTTTATTTTCTAAATACTTCAAAGCCACAAAATATAAAACCCATTTAAGTTCATTACAAATAAGCACAAATAGGTTATCATTTACACCACCTTATAGATACAACGTTTGATGAGATGGGGTTTAAGGGCGCTAAACATCGAAGGTCATCAGCGCCCTTACAAAGTATAAAGTTTAAAATCCAAAAACTATAAAACGGGACACAAACCAGCTTAGTCTAAAACACTAAAAAACATGGCAACAAATTCTATAACAACCACACTAAAAATACGGCAAATAAAACAATAAAACCCTAAAACGTGTCAGGAACTCTAGAAGTCAAGGGAAGAGAGCGCCATATGTCCCCAGGGGAGAAGAGTTCCCCATTAAAACTAACAATATACAATCACAAAACTAAAAGACGCTCAGTGCATCAAATACGCCGACTAAAGCAATTGTGAATAATAAAAAGTGAAAGACAGTCTACAGCATGCGCGTCTTCTGACAAAACGTTGGCTATGCCAAAAGGCAGAGACACACGAACGCGCAATGGAGCTAAAACCTGACACTCTGTTAAAATGTGACGCACCAATAAGGGTGCCGCACACTGCTCACAGAGTGGTGCAGGGTCACCACTAAGCAAGTGTCCATGACTAAAAAGGCAATATCCGATACGAAGGCGTGTTAAAATTATCTCTTCACGACGAAAAGCACGGCAAGAGGTAGCTTAGACAACCGGGAGAGGTTTAACCTCCAGCAACTTGTTTCTCGTATGGGCCGACCAATCATCGCGCCAACGCGAGGGGATACAGGCACGTAAAAGGACACACAGATCAGTGGAGGGAACAATAGTAGTAAAACATCTGGGAGATAAAATCACCGATTTGGCAGCGGCATCCGCAGACTCGTTGCCAGAGACGCCCTCATGATCCGGAATCCACACAAAGGAGACGCTGATGCCAGAAACACCAAGGGAGTGGAGGAGATCATATATGTGCTGTACGAGTGGGTGGTAATTGTACAGAGCGTTAATGCTCTGAAGGGCGCTCAGAGAGTCCGTGTAATAAACACAGTACCGTAAGTCGTGCCGCTGGGTATATGTATGTATGTATGTATGTATAACTGACTGATAAATAATAAAATGTTCGGCGGTAAAATCGAACATTGCCCTGGTAAACGAAACATAAAACTATGTTCACCAAAGAAAAAGTCATACCCTACTCGAACATCTGCCTTAGACCCATCATATATATATATAAAATGAAAGTCCCCGAATTTCGCCAGGAGTTCCAAAAACGCTGATCTTAAGACTGAAGCAGGGGTCTCAGTCTTCGGCATGGACGTTAACCCAAGGTAACGTCCAAATGCCGAAGAAGCTGTCGAAATCGAACCCCTGGAGGGAGCAATGTAGAGGAGCTAACTAAATATTGCCGATCAAGCAAATCCTCGAAAAATCACTCGAAGGACGGTTGGTCAGCAAGCTGGAGAGTCCACATGCATAGTTGCACAAAAGCATCTTACGCCTGAAGGACAGCAGAGGCTCTGCAACTTCAGCACACAGACTGGGTACAGAGCTGGTTGGAAAGGCCCCTGTAGCGACTCGTATGCCACGATGGTGAATGGCATTAAGGCGACGTAGCACAGATGGACGTGCCGAGTAATAGACAATGCACCCTTAATCAAGCTTAGATCGGGCCACTTAAAACAGGTAAAAGACTAAGAGAACGGTCACACTATGCCTTTAAAAACGAAATGTGCGAAGTCCAGCTCAACTTCCGGCCAAAGATCAACACCAACAATTTCGCCTCGTCTGCACATGGAAGGTTATCCGGCCTAAGATGGAGAGACGGCGAAGGGAAAGCCTTACGGCGCCAGAAATTCACACATACGGATTTCTCGGCGGAAAAAGTAAAGCTTTGGCGTTACTCCAGCGTAGAGTCGGTCGAAACAGCTCTGGAGACGGCGTTCGAGCAGACAGGTCCGCCGTGAACTGCAATAAATGGCAAAATCGTCAACGAAAAGGGACGATGAAATATCAGGTGGAATACAATCAACAATGGGGTTGATATCAATCGCAAAAAAGTGCAAAACTGAGTACAGAGCCCTACGGTTCACCGTTCTCTAGAATAAAATGACTAGATAAAACCAAGCCCACACGTACACGAAAGACGCGATCCGTCATAAACTCCCAAAGAAATATGGGTAGATGACCGCGTATTTTCAATGCGTGGAGTTTACGTAAAATACCGCCCCCCCAACAAGTGTCATACGCTTTCTCCATGTCAAAAAAACACTGACACTGTTTGACACTCTCTCAGAAAACCATTCATAATATGCGTCGACAGAGACACCATGGTCGGCGGTAGAGCGGTGTCGACAAAACCCGCACTGAGCGTTCACAAGAATGTTCTGAGACTCAAGCCGACATGTCAACCGCCCGATGGTCATGCGCTCCATCACCAGCCGGTTTTGAGAGTGCGAAATCCGGCGGAAATATGGTTAGAACTGGAAACCGTCTCAAAGGCAGCACCCAGAGTGTTAGCAATGGTAGCCGGATCCACTATGGTGGCATTGGAAACCTGAAGGTCAGACACAGTACAATGCGACACTTTACCGGAGAAGCGACGAAGTTTAATCCAAACAACATAGGAAGGCGTGAAGCGATTAAAAGGCTCGACAAAACGAGTCCACAACGACTTCTTGCTATCCTGAATAATGCGACGGGCTCTAGCGCGCGATTGTTTAAAAGTAACCAAATTATGGAGTGTAGGGTGACGCCGATACGCCTTGAGTGCAGCTCTACGAGCACGAACGGGTGTCCCGACAGTTCTCGGTACCCCACGGAACATAAATACCCCGAGGACGAGTGGGAATTTTGCGTTCGGTGGCAGATAGGATCGTAGACATAAGGTGCTGCACCATTTGGTTAACGTCAGTGAAGGGCTGGTCCACAAAAGACACGAGGCTGGAATACAGTCCCCAGTCAGCTTTAAGGAATTTCCAGGTGGGTGCTCTGGAAGGCTGGACCTGGTGAGACAAAAGAGAAACGATGCAGGGTTAATGATCCCTGGAGTCGGTGTCAGCGACGAAGTTCCACTGCAGACGACAAGCAAGCTGGAAGGCTTTAGATGGCTTGATAACTGTGCCAGAAATGGACGGCCGGATGGTATTTGCGGTCAATGCAGTCAAGGTTCAGATATGAGTTTCGGCATCCTTCCGGGGTACTGACGAGGCAACAACAGAACTGAATTTTCTCGATCGCAGGAGAGAATTTTGGCGCGCATGGTAGCGCCTCCGGGTTTCGAGGAAGGAGAGTTTCTCCTTTACCGGATTTCCTGGATCGCCTTCTCGTCCAAGTACCGCGGACAGTCGACAAATGACGCAGAACGAGACCCTTTGCAATTTACGCAGACGGGAGCTGATGAACAGGTACCATTGTGTCACGCCTGGCTACAGGAGGCACAGATGGATACGGCACTCTTACAAGAGACTTGCGTATGCCCAATACGTTGGCATTTGAAACAACGCAGAGGTCTAGGGATATAGTGCCTCACCGCAATACGTTCGTACCCTGCTGAAATACTATTGCTGGATCGACACCATCGAAGCTTATAAACAGGGTACCAGTTGGTACTAACACTCCGTCGCGTTTAGCCTGCACTCGATGAACCGCTGTTACCTTTTGTTCGGAAAGATATTCGACCAGTTCATCCTCCGACATTCCGTCCAGGCTGTGAGTGGTGACGACGCCTCAACAGGAATTCAAGATGCGGTGCTTCTCTACACGGATAGGATAACCGTGGAGAAGCGCGGCGCGTAACAAGGACGTACTTTGTTGTTCGGACTTGTTCTGAACTAACAAAGAACCATTCCAAAGTCGGGTGCAGGAATGAACAGAACCAGCAATAGCGTCAATCCCCTTTTGAATAATAAAAGGGTTCACCTTCTCAAAAGATTGTCCTTCCTCTGTTCGGCTAATTACCAAGTAACAACCAGATGTCGGTGGTGCTACTTCTGTTACTAAGACCTTTCGGCGCTTGTTATTAGCAATGGAGAAAGAGGGCTTCATAGCAAAAGAAATCCTCCACCATTGCAACCGTCTCCGACCTCGGGCCCTGAATTTTCGGGCGTTACCCCGGCTTGGGTGAGTGGCCTATCTATATCAGTCTCACCACAGGGTCACATGTTCTCCCAGGACATAGACAGAGGGACCCAATGGCCTTGGGAAGTCAGCAGCTCATGCAATTGCCCCCCGCGGGACTGCAGTTGAACAGCGGATACGAACACAAACCCTACATGACGACCCCGGGTGGTGGGGATGACGCCATTACCCACTCACACAGCTGCGCATCCATGCTTGGGTATCCGTCAGGCTGTGCCCACGGAAGATTAAAATCAAGGCGGAAAATAAACCATAATTGTGTGGGCGTTTCGCACGCAAAGTAGGCCAGCGAGGAAGAAAAGAAGATGTTTAAATGGTTGTGATGCGAAATGTTCGGAAAGAGACTAGACAAGAAAGAAACGATGACGACGGGCGGCATGGAACGAAATGCAAAGAACGCACGAGAGCCTGCCTTGAGTTCCCCGGTCACGAGGATGAGACACCTTGACCGGACGAGGGTGGAGGGATGATGATGGCGATGAGAGGCTCGGGCACCACGGGTACGCCAAACCCGTACTCACATAAGGTGAGCCCCTGGTGGAGTACAACGTTTGGATTTGTTACCGATGGTACTAGCAGTTAGAGATGTCGATGCTCAAAACAACAAACCGGGTTCGATATGACTGATACTATACACATTTACGGGGTTTTATACTATGCTTTTCAACTTATTACGAATAAGAATTAGGAAATTTCATTTCGCAAAAGGCTTTTGCTGAGATTACGGTCAATATTTTTAAGAGTAATTAATACTACTGATCAATGAATAATGGCGCATATCGAGTTAAAAACACACGCAGAGTATGTATTCATATTTGAAGAAATGAACTTTGCTTTAATACTATCAGGCAAAGCTTAATACATTAAGTTTGAAAATTAAAAATTCCTATTAAAACATAGCCACTACCGGCATTGTTGGTTAAAATAATGCGAAATGGTTTACACATGTAACCGTGAAAGAAATATTTCTTAATGTAAAAGAAAGCTGTAATAAACATCTCGGCTTTTAGCGAAGTTACATTATAATAATCCCTGACATTCCATACAGTCTTCTACGTAAGGGCTATTGCCGGCTGTTGCGTATGAGCACAAGCACACGAATTCACCCCAACGCTTGATACCATGCTGATTTATTGATTTTTGTTTCTTTGAATGAATACTAAACATAACGTATATGTGGTAATTTAAAACCTACGACTTTTAAATCTACCGGTTTACTCCTCTAAATTCCATATAACATGGCAACAAGGTCCCTAGCACATCTTGAGCATACATGTTTTAAGGGGTTTCTATGCATGCGCAACTGGTATGACGTAACTATCTTATGAGGCCAAATTCCTGAGACTCGTGCACACTTGAAGAAGTTTTTGCCGTACCCTATTATTCCCGCACTATCATTACAACTGTACTCTTCCGTGGTGTAAGGGTACCTCTAGTTACCGAGGTCACGGGTCCAAGCTCGGCGGAGGGCGATGGATCTTTTTGGGCGTAAAGATGCTTAGCATGGCTTCCTTCAGAAGGGAAGTACAGCCGGTGGTCTCGTGTGGTATATTTATGGCACGTAAAAGAACCTCAAACCTGATAGATGCCTGTGAGCAAAATCCTGGTCTTTCACATCCAATGTATTATGCGAAGCTAAGGACCACAGTAACTAAAGAGCCTCCATAAATAAAAAACTCAAGCTACAACTTTATGTCAGTGCCACTAGGTGCTAGCACGCTACGGCAGAAGTTTGGAGTGGCTGTAGCAGAAGTAAGTAAAGTGCACAAGCGCGGAAACTTTCCCTGGTTTCTCCAAAACATCATTAATCTTCTTGGTTCTTGCCCTAACACGGTGTACTTAATTATGTACATAACAACAAACACCTACAAAACCAGCTCTTTCGTCAGACAAGTTAGGTGTTATTATTATTATTATTATTATTATTATTATTATTATTATTATTATTATTATTATTATTATTACCGACTTCAGTTATATCAGTTTTACATTATCGTAGCTATTATGCAGCAGATGCTGTTTCACGTTTTCAGGGTTGTCTTGACTAAAACCTTTTGACACTCAAAATGCATATTCAGAAGCCGCTACTGGTAATAACCGCTTCATACTAGGGTGTCAGCCGTTTATATGTGTCAATAAAATTGTATGATTTTATAGCTCTCACTCCTTATAAACGCACCATTACATTATCAAATCGACACAAAATTTTACCCGCTACATTTAAAACGTATTCAGAGGATCGCTCAATCCGCGTGTATATCACCCCAAAATATCGTAATGTGTGTATTTTAACATTAATAATTCAGAATCAAGGCAAGTGAATCTGCATGTAAGGCAATACTTTATGTATGTGCTGAGGGCTTATGAGATGCTAGACACTTGATCAGCACAGTGTCACGTGTGGCATGGGCTGCCTGGGAGTGTATTCTCTACGCCAACACCAACAAATCCTGTCTCTATACCGCGTTAAGGTCCTCTGAAGTGTTAGATTTCCTTCGAGACTTGAAGAATACACGAGCATATTTACTTCGCTCTTTGGCACAATGTCAGCCAGAATTAAGCAGGAAACTAAGCAACGTGGTGGTATATGGCTAATAGGAGGTACACTTCATGCGATGAAAGCCAGTAGCCTTCCTTCAGACCGCCAACGTATAGCTAGAACTTTTTTCATTTGCATATTCATCAAATTAAAACAATAAAAAGGTACTACAATTTCATCATCGGAGGTTACTGAATTCTGAATGCACGCAAGAATACTTATCCTAAGGAGTATAACATAACCAATCAAGTAAAATACTTAAATAAAAAGTGGGTTCTTCTAAAAGAACATTCCAGTCGAAAAACTGCAACGCAGAAGCAAAATACAGAATTATTTGAGAATTATTTTCTGAGATCTCCAATAATTTATTTGATTGTACATACAGAGATACCATGAGTCTAATAACATTTGAGGAAGATAGAATGTTCCTCCAGGCATTTCACTGCGTGAAAAGGATAGAAGAGGTTGCTTAGAAAGACTGGATAGAACGCTCTCAAAGCTAGAACAGAAACATTGGAAAAGACAGATCCTAGAAGAAAAACCGAATAAAGTTGAAAAACAGAGAAGAAACTGATAGCGGTAGCATTAAAAGGGAGCAGCAGTACAAGCAGCAATAGGAAAGAGCAGTGTATAACATTCTGCTGTCGGAGATTGCAGCAAATCTCTGCCTGAAAAATGTATTTCTAGTCAACCAAAGAACATAATAACTCCAGAGATAGCTTCTGCCCTTGAACGCTGTAAAGTTAGAGATAGAAAGACTACTTATATTCTGAGAACTATAGCAAAATCATTAGGACAGCCTTCTAGAAAACTGCACTAAACAAAGAACCGACAAGAAAAGTCTACCAATGTCACCACAGAAACATAACGTTAGAAACACATAAAACTTTGCACTACAAGTACCTTTGGCTATACCCTGTAATGGCAAAATATTACCTTTACTGACAGGATGAGTGCACTCAGATGCAAAGAAAAGAGACATGCTATTATAGTATCTAGAGAAGGTGTGATCAAACTTCTGCAGTTCCCAAGTCACTCAAATTATGTGGCACAGCCCAGGAAATAGGCACTACAAGAGTGGAATCTAACAGACAGTATCCAGTCGATGCCATTTGACACTATAGTAAGAAACACCGGAAGTAAAATTGGCGAATGTATTATCTTTTCACAAAAGTAAATGGAGAGCTCCAATACGACCTGCGCGAAGGGTCATCTAATTCTCAGGCGTTCTTCCATAAATGGTATGCTAATGAAATTTGCCATATTATTCTCTGGCTGTGCAAGGCGGCAGCCATCAGTTCACCTCACAATTCTGAAAATAAGTATCCCAGCAATCATTGTAAACTAAGGGGCAAATACTACAAATTCAATTTCAGAAAGCCTGTAGAGAGGATGTGGTTATTGTGTTTCGATTAAGTAGTGGACCAGAATTAAAAATGATTCCAGTGTTGGATGCTTTGCTTAAAAACCTATGCATAATCACCAACGCGGTGATTCTTTGCTTAGAATAACTGAACTCCTTAAAGCCTGCTACTGCTGACTGACAGTGATAGCGAAAAGTGGATAAATTCCATGCAACGTGTTGTCCTTTATATATATATATATATATATATATTCTTTTCCGTTTTGTTTTGTGATTTTATAGGGAACATCATTATTTATATAACTTGCTAGGTGAAAACGTTCAGGTAATCTACAACCGCATTGTGTTCTGTTTAATAAAGCATTAATTACTATATTCACTGGCATCTAACAATGCAATTTTGCTACCATTAATACTGTCTTTTTACTATTAAATGTTCCCCATAATATGTATGGAATTAAATTCATTTGCTTTCGATTCTCACACAGCATGCTATTTGTGTCGTAATACTGCACAATTACCTATAAAGGAACATTATCATTCTGTGATCGCTCAAAATTTCTAAAATATATAAGTAGTCTAGAAATAAATGTTCAAAAACACTTAATATGCTGGAATGTGTATTCGTATGCAAATGAGGTCTCCCCCACCCCTTAGGTACATTCTATTTGCTGCTAAGGGTAATAAATCTTCTTGAGTATAATGGAAAGCTTGACAGGTAAGCAATTAAGGTTGTCAATCACCTGTGAAAATGAACAATAGTAATAAATTATCTTCTGTAACAAAGGCGGAGACGTTATTCTAACCACTCCATATCCGCACACGTGTGTACTTCTCCACTGAAACAAGCAATCGCTAGCCGCAATGTATGACGAGGAGGTACAAAAGAACAAAGGTTATCCATCACCTTTAAAAATGAACAATAGAGAATGCTGGAGTATTGTAAACAAAGGATCATACGCTATTGTCACAGCTCTATTGAATTCCCTGAGCGTGTACTTTTAGAAATGCCACCTGCAACCTCACAGTCGCATTGTTTGACGAACACGTGCAAAAGAAAAAAGCTTGCCCTTCACCTGTCGAAATGAACAAAGATCAAGATAAATTATGTTCGTGACAAAAGAAGAGCGTGAAGCCTTGCTAAAACAGGGACAGATTCTATTGTATCCCTTTCCATTGTCCCTAACACGTACATGTTAGGTGACTATAACAAAAGAAGCAGTTTGGCATAGCGTTAATAAAAGAAACTCGTGGAAGCTTTATAGCTGGTTCTGTCTTTGTTTGTTCGTGGGAAAGACAGAGAGGTCAGTTTACCCGCTAGACCATAAATTCTACCACCGCTCAAGCCCAACATCATGCAGCCCTCACTGCCTGGGGCTAATTCCCTCCGAGAGCAGTATCTTCACGATGTCCTACGGGTATACCGAACATAGTTATACAAGCTCTCTGTTTACGCTTCTATCGCTCTTTCAAACAGCGATATCAAAAATGTATTTAACGTATATCAATACCTATACTAAACCCATGTGTATACTTAGATACCCATATCTCGGTGTTCGATTCTTACTGCAATCATAATGTTTAATGTTTTAATTGCTAATGAATAACTGATGCTTTGATGACATTATATCATTAACCTGGTTAATGAAAGGCTGTTCAGAGATCCTAGTTCGAATCATATCCTGCGAAACTCTAATGATTAATAACTACTAAACTATGGAAGCATGCACGGACAGATTAAAAATGTATTTAACAAATATAATTATTTATATTAAACCCTGCAGTATACGTAGATATCCCGATGCCTGGACACGATTTTTATTTTCTTTCTTTTCCCTTTTCCCTCTTCCTATCTCTTTCTTCCTTCTCGACTTGTACACATTCAAGCGTTCACATATGCAGGAGCACTTGTACATACATCAACAAACATACACCAGTGCACGCGCTCATGCACCAGTGCACACACATATACGCACACATACACACTCTCGCACACACATGCACATACACACTCACGCACACGCACACACCCTGAGCGAAAAGAGATAAAACTAATCATAACCCTGGAATACGACGCGCCATTTGCGAATTGCTCCAAGCTGGCCGAGACACCTGGCTTCGAGTCCTAGGAGTGGTTACAAATTCATATTCTAATAACTCCAAAATTAATTAAGATAAATACGCCAAAAAATCTTATTATCTTCATGTCAATAGGTAGTTTCTTATGAATGTATACTTAGATGCCTGGAGTCCTGGTTTCGATCCATAATTTTTAAATCTCCATTATCTCAGAAACTAACAGAGATACACGGGCGAACCAAAGCATGCTTGATAGGTATGTGATGAGTAATTAATACTGTATATAATTTCCAATCACGTTGTCCATAGTTCGAATTCCGCTCTTTCAATGGCATCCTTAATTTTCCTCTATACTCTAGAATATATCACTTAGATAGATGCTCTAACTGCATACAGGTTTCTTAAACATGTAAACTGATATGGTAGATAATTTTGTTTCTGGTGTTCTGAGTTCGAATACTGATTAAATGAAATTTATTTATAAATTTAATAACTCCGCAAATAATTAAGACAAAGGCACCAAATACACCTTATTAGGTATACATCATTAGGTACTTTTTGCGTATGTATATTAGGGTACCAGGCGTCATGGGTTCGATCCTTTATTCTAAGTTTCTTTTATCTCAGAAACTAGCAGAAATAGAGGCGCGGACCAAAGTATGATTGTTAGCTCCTATGATGAAGAATTAACACAGCATATAACTGACATTTAGTAGTGCTTTGTTCGAATCCCGATATTTTAATGATTTCCTCAATTTTCCTCTATACTCTAGGATATATCACTTAGGTTAATGCCATAACTGCATACAGCTCTTTTAAGCATGTCAAACTAATATTATGAATAAATTTGATTCTGGTGTTCTGGGTTCGAATACTGAATAAATTAAATTTACATGCAAATTTAATAGCTTATGACGTAATTTAGATAGACACTTCAAATAGAAAGTAAACAGAGTACCAGTTTACAAAATATCGTTATCATGACAAACATTACTTTAAAGTACTCAGTTCTAATCCCGAAGTGGTGATTTCATAAATCTTCAAGGCTATGAATCATACGAGCTTTGTGTAAAGCTACTATAGTGGATGATGATGCAGGGGAGCTAAATTGTTAAAAATACATCTATTAAAGCATTACCAGGTTCGATTCTAGAAGCTTAAAATCTGTGTAACCTTGTAAAAATTATTTTGCTTGTAATTGTAACGAAATTTAATTGTTTTCTGCGATAACCAAGTATTAAGCGTACATGAATGTCATATTGTATATACTGATTCTTTGGAGAATAAGGGGAAGTTGGAAAGTAAGAACCGAAATGGGAATGAAAACATGAAATAATACAGTATATGCATGAATTTAACTAAACAAGGGAGAAAATGTTCTACGCTACCTGTTAGGTGTATATTTCTAAAGTATTGCAGTAATAGAGTTGGAGTTAAGCTTGGCGCAACGGGTAGTGGTGGTGGTTGTGCTAGGCTTAAATGGCAACATCTGACGGAATGAAAGTATGAGAATACTTCTCTTGTTGGTGTGGCATCCTATACAGTTAGCTATGGTTCGAATTTAAATGTTTGATACAACCAGCCATCATGAGTCTTGGTGAGGTTATATGTCTGAAGTTAATATGCTCAGAGCATTAAAATCAGTAGTATACAACAAACCAGTTTTCATGCAATGGTTTATAGATGAATTAAATGCTTGATCATCGTTCATGTCACATCATTAAAAGATATCGATGGGGGTGAAATATCAGAGTTTAACGGTTTAATCAGTATTTGATTACTCAAATCATTTCACGTTTGGCTTGAGAGTATATAAAACAAGAAAACATTTACAGATTAAGAGATAAATGATATTTAATGTATAAATTACGTTTTTATTAGCAGATAGACTCACAATATGGCTGAAGAGCTCAGTTTCCTGCCGAATCAGCGAGTTCAAGATTTCGAAATAAGTCTTGTATATGAGAAATACCTTAAAGAGAGCTCAAACAAGATATGGTAACAGGATCGCATCTTCGCTGGATGATTGTCAAGTGTTCTTGCCTGAACGCTATAATTCGTGAATCAACGAAGAGCTTGCAGAAATGCCTGGAAGGGCATATCTCGAATATAAGGGTATGGCACAGATGGGGAAATTTAAGGACTGTAAATTGTCTCTTGTACCCGCAGCGAAGGTGTGTAGAAATGTCAAATTAAAGTATTCAATCTTTTCGTATCTTTGCTATGAAAAACATTCAAAAATAAAACAGCTGACTTATTGATATTACACATAAAGGTGCATGCTATAGAATTTATAAATAAATTCATAAAATCACAGTGTCACATGCTTTGAATGCATATATATATCACATTGAAATGGCGTCTGAAACCCGAAAGTTTATACAAATTTTTGTTTCATTTTACATGTATCATAACAAAAAATGTACTAGCGCTGATCCCTCCAAGAAACGCTTCGGTAAGAACCGGGTACTGAGACATTCACATCACCGAAACACGTTAAGACAGGATTATTATATAACACTCCAGGGCATACAATGCAAAAACACGGGCAATTTTGTATACAATCCAAGACATAGCTGAGAGTTAGCTAGAGCGATTCTCTCTATATTCGGTGAAAATAAGAACTGTGAGCAGTAATTTAAACGATTGTGAAAATACCATTAAGTGGTAGTGAAATTTGTACCACAAAAAGTCTTGAATCCTGTGTACATTAACAGTATCAAGACTGTTCGCTGTGTGGGAATAAAAATTACGACAATAAAGAGACTTTCATTTAAATAATAAAGAAATTTGCATAACCCATCCGTTACAAGTATAACGTCATATATAGGAACGATGAGTTGGGTGATGGAAATGCAGATAAATAATAATAATAATAATAATAATCATAATAATAATAATAAAGAACGAAGGTATGCTTTTACATAAGGTTTTTATTCATTAAAAATTCTAACATTCCTAATGAAAAAATAAATCCTTACAATGATGAGTTTAAAATGTAAGCTGCATCACACGAGCCAGAGGCTTGCACGTAAGTACTTTATCATGAATTATTAAACAACACAAGGAGGCCTGTACAGAGATATTTGCACTAGCTTGAATTTCTATTCTGAGTTGACACAGCTATTTGCAGGTTCTCTGGTTGATGACAGCAATCTATAACAAATATAGGAGCAAATTTAAGTAATCTTTTCTCTTCAATAAAGTATAATTCTCTTTTTCATAATAAGAGCTTGAATACATATCATGCAATGATGCAGATCTAGAGCTTCCAAAGTCAAAGCTCCTATCGCGATAGGGATAACGTTCACTATTAAGATAAAGTCTCAAATTAGCTCGTTACAATGATCCAAAGGGGAAGAGTCTTTAGTTGCATTCCTCGATCTTAAAGTCAGAGAACCAAAAATGACAAATCTCGATCTCCATTTTTAGATGTGGTGGCGACTTTCCAGGTAAATGCTTGCGGCACAGCAGCTTGAGTATGCAGATCCATGGTCCTAAATGGGTGAAACAGAGTCTTATCCAGCTTGGCTGTCTTGAGGATTTCAAGCATTTCAGCATCAGAAAGTGGAATCACAGGCCTTCTCCACTCAATTAGTACAGGTTCAACAGCAGCATTCTCTTCAGCCTGAGGCTGTATAATACAGTTTTTTAGAGTCCTTGGATCGAATCAGCACCAACACGGACTATCTATTGTGTATAAGCTTTGCAGTAGTAGCTACTCCATAAGATTTTAGGAATATTTCTATTGATGAATAGATAACTTCAACTAGGTAAAGTATACAAATGCACAGCTTGACAACGCATTCTAATCTCTTCATTGGCGTCCAGAGCTGATGCATTATACAGTAAAAACACATGTCCCTCTTCTTTAGCAATCTTGTCGTCGAATCACGCCGTCCCGGTAACACTGGTGATATCCATGATTATAGGATTCTAAAGGCGAATGCCTGAAGAAACCTTTGATTAAATGGCGTTAACACATTAGGTGCTAATGGCAGAGTATGGAGCGGGCGTCGAATAAAGTCGTTATTATATCCTCGAAGCCTCTGATTTCTTCTTCTAAAATCTATGGGCATTATGCTTATATCCTTGTTTCTAAAGTCAATAATATTGCTGTTCTGTCCCACTACAAGAAGGCGGATTTGCTCTATGAAGTGGATGTTTACGAATAGCAGGTAAATTGGATTTGATTATTCTTGTGAAATATGATATCCAAGCGTAAGGGATGGAAAAAATCATAGATCGAATGTCCACTTTTACCATTGAAGAAGGAGACTGATGGAATACTGCGCTAGATTCGTATGATGCTCAACTTAAATATATTCACCAGGAAATCAGATTCAGCCAGCTGATTAGCTGGAATAACTTTGTCGCTGAAGCCCCAGAACGTTCCTATGGAACAATCATTTGAAAAAATCAACAGTGTAAGGACATTTAATTTTAGGTTTCATGGCATTATTATTAATTGAACTAATAAAGAAGACATACAGTGTAAAATGAGGAACCTTTTAACCGTTGGACATACAAGTAGTGATCTATGTTAACCAATGCTTTTGCGAGACAAATGTAGCACTCTACCAGAGCTTTTTGAATTCCCTTTCTTGATCTGTCCCCTCTTTGTGTCGGTGTTTCTCACCTTATTCTTCTTCACTCGAAACCTCTCCGTCTTACTTTAAATTTTACTGTTATGTCTAATTATTTAGGCAAGTTGTTTATCTGATGGCTTTTTCTTATTTACGGATATATCAATTTGGGATGCACCTCCAGCGACAGCGCCTAGGGCTGCAATAATTGGCAAGAAAGGCTGAAATCCTCCTCGTTTCTTCTTTTTGGACCCAGCGGCAACAGACACCTTTCCTTCAATTTCTCTCTTCTGCCTTATCATTTCGGCAAGTTGTTTATCTGCAGCCTTTTTCCTATTTCCTGCTGAGGAGTTTGTGCTGCACTTCCAGAGGCGGCTCCTAGGGCTGCAATAATTGGTATGAGAGGTAGAATCCCTCCTCGTTTCTTCTTGGGTCCAGCACCAACAGCTACCTTTCCCTTCATAATTGATGTTACTAGTCGCGCTGAGAACTTTCACCTAATGTAGAATCAGATGATTGCACTGCTTGTCACGTCTTTTCCTCCAAGATTTTGTCTACAATGTTTCTCGAACCTGAGTCCTTATACTGAGCGTAGGCAGTGGAGTGAAGTTTGAACGCTTCGTCTAACGGGTTAGTTCAAGAGTATCCTCTCTTTAATCTTTGTGTAGCTTTGTCCCAGGTCCACAATATCTGTATCTATGCGAATGCGCTACATACGGTGGCAGGTTAATGAGAGAGTTAATTAAACCGAAACCTCTCGTGATCTGAACCTCGTTAGCTCTCATGGTACACTAATTGATTTTATTAGTGTATAGTTCTTTTATACTTTGACTATGCTTACATTCATTAGCATATATACATTAAGGGTGATTTATTTAATTTTATCTGCTAAGTTAGGGCTTGTGAAGCAGGATTGCTCGTTGTCGATTCACGCACTAGGCTTTGAAAGCGAATTTAAAGGTGAACTTCATGGAAAGCTGTTTCCTGACAATGTCACAACACAAATCCTAGTCAGCTCCATCACGTAACCTACTCATGGTAAAAAGGTAACCCACTCACGCAAAAAGGTATCCCACTCACTCAAAAAAGGTAATCCACTCACACAAAAAGGTATCCCCTCACGCAAAAAGGTAAACCGCGCACGCAAAAAGGTACCCCCTCACGCAAAAAGGTGAACCTCTCACGCTAAAAAGGTAACCCACTAACGCAAAAAGGTAACCCACTCACGCAAAAAGGTAAACCACTCACGCAAAAGGGTAACCCACTCACGCAAAAGGTAATCCATTCACGCAAATATGTAACCCACTCACGCAAATGCTAACCCACTCACGCAAAAAGGTAACCCACTTACGCAAAAAGGTAACTATTCACGCTAAAAATGTAACCCTCTGACGCAAAAAGGTACCCCGCTAACGCAAAAAGGTAACCCACTCACGCAAAAAGGTAACCCACCTACTCAAAAAGGTAACCCACCTACCCAAAAAGGTAACCTGCTCACGCTAAAAAAGTAACCCCTTCACTCATAAAAGATAACCCACCCACGCAAGAAGGTAATCCACTCAGGCAAAAGGTAACGCACTCACGCTAAAAGGTAGCCCGCTCTCGCTAAGAGCTCTCAGATATGTGCACCATTTTCGCTAAAACTAGGATGCATGAGTTTCAGACTCGAGCTAACTAGACCCTATCTCACTCCGCTTGGAAATTCTCAGTGCTAACTAGCAAGCAAACTTGTACCCTTGCCCCTATTAATCCATTTCATGCTACTTGAATTTGCGTGTGCTTAATTAAGTAGTTATAACTACAGAATTAAAACATTAATAGGTGAATACTGGAATATTTCGCTTAGTCTAAGTTGGTTATGACTGTTTAAATGTATCAAAGCCTAATATCATATATAAACACGTAAATGTCGAATAATAGTTCAGTCTGCTGTCGTCGTATACAAATTCAACATCGATAGTATACATTGACTAGTTGATATACAGTGCTTGAGAATGAATACTCATAAAGATACTCAATTACAGTCAATTTACTGGAATCTTGATTTTTCGTATGTTTCAAAATGGAGAAGGAATTGTTTTATTAAGTGCTGCATGTGCAATAGAATTTAAAAAACAGATCTATTTAAAGACTTATGCAACATAGGAGAAGATGCTGAAAAGAGATGACGAGCTGTGTAGTGACTACAATCCCCGCACCCGATCCTGAAATCTCTTCAAGTTCCGAAGTGAGAGATTCAAGCTGTACAGTACTTGGAACTCAACCAAGTATTCCTGAAATAGCATCAACAACTACCAAGGATGAATCAATAAGAGCAGTTTATTTGAATGAGCAAACTCTAAATAAACACATAAATGTATGCGGCCATTCTAGTGTTAACTTACCAAGACTAGAAGATATAACCAAAGCGAATATTGAGGAGATGCTATACAGCTACACTAATCCTAATGAGTTAGTAGACTTACTAAGGTTGCTAATGATATCCCAGATAAAAATGACCTTTCTGATGCGATTAGCAATATTATTCAGAAGTTAAGCTGGGTGGTTTTATAGCGTGATTAGCATCTGCGGAACCTTGAAAGCAGCGAAAGTGTTGGAAAGATCCCTCATAGGCATTAAGGTGCTGTGTAGCACTAAGAGGTTTCAGAGTTTCAGTTCAGTCATCTGCGATCACTTGGATCGCAATTCCCATCACAATGAGTTATGCTAACGCTGTCAGTGTCAACAAACCTGTTCTTAATTCATGCCTGAATCCCCACTTTAGATAGTTCCAAAAAATCTTTGTTAGGTTAATCTATTGAATTTTGTAAACTTCTATTCCATTCCCAAAATTGTTCGGAGTAATAATCTATTTCTTTACATACACAATGGTGGATTTAAAATCATTGATACATCTGAAGTAACTTATGAGATTACTGATATTAATGAATTCATCAGAGATAAGCTAGAGATGGAAGAGAATGTAGACCAATTAATAATAATGCCATGAAAACTGAAATTAAATGTCCTTTCACTGTTGAATTTTTCAAATGATTGTTCTATAGGTACGTTCCGGGGCTTCAGCGACAAGGTTATTCCAGCTAATCAGCTGGCTGAATCTGATTTCCTGGTGAATATATTTAAGTTGAGCATCATACGAATCTAGCGCAATATTGCATCAGTCTCCTTCTTCAATGGTAAAAGTGGACACTCGATGTATGAGTTTTTCCATCCCTTACGCTTGGATATCATATTTCACAAGAATAATCAAATCCAATTTACCTGCTATTCATAAACATCCACTTCATAGAGCAAATCAGCCTTCTTGTAGTGGGACAGAACACAATATTATTGACTTTAGAAACAAGGATATAAGCATAATGCCCATAGATTTTAGAAGAAGAAATCAGAGGCTTCGAGGATATAATAACGACTTGATTCGACACCCGCTCCATACTCTGCCATTGACACCAATGTGTTAACGCCATTTAATCAAAAGTTTCTTCAGGCATTAGCCTTTAGAATCCTATAACCATGGACATCACCAGTGTTACCTGGACGGCGTGATTCGACGACAAGATTGCTAAAGAAGAGGGACATGTGTTTTTACTGTATAATGCATCAGCTCTGGACGCCAATGAAGAGATTAGAATGCGTTGTCAAGCTGTGCATTTGTATACTTTACCTAGTTGAAGTTATCTATTCATCAATAGAAATATTCCTAAAATCTTATGGAGTAGCTACTACTGCAAAGCTTATACACAATAGATAGTCCGTGTTGGTGCTGATTCGATCCAAGGACTCTAAAAAACTGTATTATACAGCCTCAGGCTGAAGAGAATGCTGCTGTTGAACCTGTACTAATTGAGTGGAGAAGGCCTGTGATTCCACTTTCTGATGCTGAAATGCTTGAAATCCTCAAGACAGCCAAGCTGGATAAGACTCTGTTTCACCCATTTAGGACCATGGATCTGCATACTCAAGCTGCTGTGCCGCAAGCATTTACCTGGAAAGTCGCCACCACATCTAAAAATGGAGATCGAGATTTGTCATTTTTGGTTCTCTGACTTTAAGATCGAGGAATGCAACTAAAGACTCTTCCCTTTTGGATCATTGTAACTAGCTAATTTGAGACTTTATCTTAATAGTGAACGTTATCCCTATCGCGATAGAAGCTTTGACTTTGGAAACTCGAGATCTGCACCATTGCATGATATGTATTCAAGCTCTTATTATGAAAAAGAGAATTATACTTTATTGAAGAGAAAAGATTACTTAAATTTGCTCCTATATTTGTTATAGATTGCTGTCATCAACCAGAGGAACCTGCAAATGGCTGTGCCAACATCAGAATAGAAATTCAAGCTAGTGCAAATATCTCTGCACAGGCATCCTTGTGTTGTTTAATAATTCATGATAAAGTACTTACTTGCAAGCCTCTGGCTCGTGTGATGCAGCTTACATTTTAAACTAATCATTGTAAGGATTTATTTTTTCATTAGGAATGTAAGAATTTTTAATGAATAAAAACCTTATGTAAAAGCATACCTTCGTTCTTTATTATTATTATTATTATTATTATTATTATTATTATTATTATTATTATTATTATTATTATTATTATTATTATTATTATTATTTATCTGCATTTCCATCACACAACTCATCGTTCCTATATATGACGTTATACTTCTAAAGGATAGGTTATGCAAATTTCTTTATTATTTAATTGAAAGTCTCTTTACTTTCGTAATTTTAATTCCCACACAGAAATCTGTCTTGATACTGTTAATGTATACAGGATTCTAGACGTTTTATGGTACAAGTTTCATGACTATTTAAAAGTATTTTCACAATCATTTAAATTACTTCTCACAGTTCTTATTTTCACCGAATATAGGGAGATTTGCTCGAGCTAACTCTCAGCTATGTCATGGACTGTATACAAAATTGCCCGTGTTTTTTCATCGTATGCCCTGGAGTGTTTATAAGAGTCCTGTCTTAACGTGCTTTGGTAATGTAAATGTCTCAGCACCCGCTTCTTACCGAAACGTTTCTTGGAGATATCGAACGCTGGGACATTTTTTGTTAGGATACATCAAAATGAAAACAAAGGATTTGTATAAACATTTGCAATTCAGACACTATTTCAACGTGATATATATATATATATATCGTATTCAAAGCATGCGACGTGATTTTTTTTAATTTTGTTTAAAGTTTAGAACATGTATCTTTTGTATCTTTATATGAAATATCCATGAGTCAGCTGTTTAATTATGGTTTTTTTCATAGTAAAAATAGGAAAACATTGAATACTTGAGAGTAGGATATATAGAGGAATTCTGGCGCAGTTTTTTGGGCATATATGGGAAAGGATAGGGAAAACGAGACTGGATGGGGCGGTCCAAGGAGGAAAATGGGTTTATATGGGCGAGATAGGGAATACGAGGGTTGATGCTAGGCTAGACAGTGGTAGAAGGAGGGGGAATGCGGTTTATATGAGACAGATAGGGAATACGTGGAGAGGTGCTAGGCTAGACGGAGGCTGAGGAGTAGAGTATGGTTTATATGAAAGTTTTAGGAAAACGAGGAGGGGTGTTAGGCTAGACAGAGTTGAAGGGAAGAGCATGTCTTGTATATGAGAGAGGTAGGGAACAGGAGCAGGGGTGTTAGGCTAGATAGAGGTCAAGAAGTAGAGTATGGTTTATATGAATGGTATAGGAAAACGAGGTGGACTGTTAGGCTAGACAGAGTTGAAGGGTAGAGTATGTCCTTTATATGAGAGAGGTTGGGAACAGGAGGAGGGGTGTTAGGTTAGGAGGATTGAGTATGTGTTTATAAGGAGAGACGAGAAAACGGAAAGAGATCCTATGCTAGGATAGACAGGTGTTAAAGTTAGGTTAGATAGGAAACCAAGGAGTGATACTCAGCTAGAGGGGGGCAGGAGGAATGCGCTTTATGAGAGGTAGGGGATACGGGGAGTGGTGTTAGGCTAGACAGAGGTTGAGAGTAGAGTAGGCGTTTATATGTATGAGAAGTATAGAACAGGAGGAGGGGTGTTAGGCTAGACACAGGCTGAGAGTAGAGTATGCGTTTATATGTATGAGAGGTATAGGAGCAGGAGGAGAGGTGCTAGGCTAGACAGAGGTTGAGTAGAGTATGGGTTATATGAGAGAGGTAGGGAATAGGAGGAGAGGTGTTAGGCTAGACAGAGGGTTAGGAGTAGAGTATGGTTTATATGAGAAATATAGGAAAAACGAGGCGAGGTTTTAGGCTAGACAGAGGTCGAGGAGTAGAGTATGGCTTATATGAGAGGTATAGGAAAACGCGGAGAGCTATTAGCTTAGGAGAATTGAGTATGTGTTTATAAGGAGAGATGAGAAAACGGAAAGAGATCCTATGCTAGGATGGACAGGTGTTAAAGTTAGGTTAGATAGCAAACCAAGGAGTGATACTCAGCAAGAGAAGGGCAGGAGGGAATGCGCTTTATGAGAGGTAGGGGATACGGGGAGCGGTGTTAGGCTAGACAGAGGTAGAGGAGTAGAGGATGGTTTATATGAGAGGTATAGGGAAACGAGCAGAGTCGGTAGGCTAGACAGATAGTGAAGCAGTAGGAATATGGACTTATATACAGGAGAGATAGGGAATAGGAGGGGAGGGGCTAGACTTTGAAAGCGACTTTAGATGTGAACTTAGTGGAAAACTGTTTCATGTCAATGTTCTAGACATGCCCATCACGTAACCCATTCAGGGAAAAGGTGGCTGCTCAGGGAAAAATGTGACCAGCAAAGGGAAAAAGGTGACCAGCAACGGGAAAAAGGTGACCAGCAACGGGAAAAAGGTGACCAGCAAAGGGAAAAACGTGACCAGCAAAGGGAAAAAGGTGACCAGCAAAGGGAAAAATGTGACCAGCAAAGGGAAAAACGTGACCAGCAGAGGGAAAAAGGTGACCAGCAAAGGGAAAAAAGGTGACCAGTAAAGGGAAAAAGGTGACCAGCAAAGGGAAAAACGTGACCAGCAAAGGGAAAAAGGTGACCAGCAAAGGGAACAATGTGACCAGTAAAGGGAAAAAGGTGACCAGCAAAGGGAAATAGGCGAGCAGCAAAGGGAAAAATGTGAGCAGCAAAGGGAAAAAAGGTGACCAGCAATGGGAAAAAACGTGACCAGCAACGGGAAAAACGTTACCAGCAAAGGGAAAAACGTGACCAGCAAAGGGAAAAATGCGACCAGCAAAGGGAAAAAGGTGACCAGCAAAGGGAAAAACGTGACCAGCAAAGGGAAAAAAGGTGACCAGCAAAGGGAAAAAAGGTGATCAGCAAAGGGAAAAACGTGACCAGCAAAGGGAAAAATGTGACCAGCAAAGGGAAAAGCTAACCCACTCACACTAGCAGGTAAGTAATTCAGTTAGTGTGACAGGGTAGGACAGATCCTGGGAAGCGGAAATAGCATAGTTCCGTATGATGTTACAGGTAATTCAGAGAGTATCGTAGGTATTTAGGATAATGCAAGTAACATAGGTGTTTAGAGTCACTCAGCTAGTATCACAAGAGGCAAGTTTCCAGGGGCAGAACGAATCATAGATGCATATTTTTCACAGGCAATTCAGCCAGTATCGGAGGGCATTTAAGCTAATTCAGCTGGTATTACAAGAGGCGGACTGCATCGTAGCAGTGTATGATTTCACAGGTAATTCAGTTAGTATCGTAGGTATTTAGGCTAATTCATCTAGTATCACAGGAGGATAGATTCCAAGGGTTGGGTATAGCATAGTTTCGTATTTCACAGGTAACTCAGCTAGTATCGTAGGTATTTAGCATAATTCAAGTGTTATAGGTGTTTAGAGTAATTAAGCTAGTATCACAGGAGGATAGATTCCAGGGGTTGGGTATAGCATAGTTTCGTATTTCACAGGTATCTCAGCTAGTATCGTAGGTATTTAGCATAATTCAAGTGTCATAGGTGTTTAGAGTAGTTAAGCTAGCATTACAGAAGGGTGGGTTCCAGGGTCGGTTATAACGTAGTTTCGTATTTTACAGATAGTTCAGGTAATATCGTAAGTATTTGGGTAATCAGCATAGTTTCACAGATACTCGTGATAATTTCGATCAGAGATTTGTATCACAGCTATTTAAGGTAAATGCAGGTGATTCAGGTTGTATCAATGGTATTTGAGTCATTTTAACAGGTAATTCATCCAGTATCATTGATATTTGGGGCAAACCAGATAGTATCACAGGTGATCGTGCTAATTTAGAACAGGAATTCGTATCAGAGCAAGTTAAGGTAATTTCACATGATTCGGCTAGTATCACAGGTATTTAAGTCATTTTAGCAGGTAATTCAACTAGTATCACAGGTACTCGTGGTAATACAGAGAGTAATTAGATCATAAACATTTCTCATCCAACGTTACAACAATTTATATACTTTGTTCTAAATCTTACAAACTTATTATATGTTAAACAGTTATAAACTGCAGGGATAAACTGCATATGGTTCACAAATTAAAAAGCTTTGCGTCAACATACCTTTATTTAAGTTCGTTGTAGGTGCCTCTCCCCTTTTATCTAGGCTTGAGACTAGCACTAGGATTGCTCCTAATGGCAGGGTTACCACCTTCCCTTCCATCTTCTTCTTTCTTCATCAGACGTCTGCTAGTTGCATACACAGCACACGGATAAACTTCATTTTTAAGATTGTAGACTCACGAGAAAATCTTCATCTTCGACTTACATTCTCTTAAGCACTGCTTGTAATACTGTAATGTGCATACGCATAGGTAGTTATTCCATCCTCAGCAATAATTCTTTTATCATCAAAGGGATTCAATGTAATTTTATTCACTTGCACTGTGGTAACAGCATGCTTTAGTGATAGGATTAGATTCATGGGCGTTCTGATGATTTCACAGGTTTTAAGACAGTCTGTATAGCTGTCAAACGAAATGTACTGCTTAATAGCGCTATGTTTTATACCTTTAATCTTTTTATCATTGATCCTTGAATATCTAAGGCATACATCTTAGGACGTAGTCCAACAAAGCGCAGGATGATTTTGCTATTAGCCTCATCTTTAAATTTTCCCAATACCTTCTTGTTCTGAGTAGAGTAGCATATATGGTTGGCAGGGTAATCAGCTGTATCGAGATGCGCAAGAAAACGTAGCTTGTCCTGGTACACATCTTCAGTTGTTACACGATGAATGAATGAATCAGTGTCCATATACATAAGCTTCAGGTTTTCAGCTCCATAATAAGGCAACAACACGTCGTAATGATAGTTATACATTAATGTCTTGGAGATATCCAACACACTCATACCGATGTATATAGGCTTGTTGAACACGATCTGACGAGAGGCCATATGCACAGCAGCTAGATTGACGGCATTTATTGTTCGATCGATAAACGTAGGCTTGACGATCAGCTTCTCTAGAGTCTTCTAATTTATCACCAGTCGTATATCTATACGATCAGGCAGATTCTCCATAGTTTTTCCAAACATGACGTTGTTAAAGAGCTTGTAGAGGTCCTTCTCGAAATCATTTGCAGCTTGTTGTCGTAGCCTGTTGTTAACTTCCACATAAGGTTTTAACCACTGTGACTGTTGGAATTGCAGCACACGATGGATTTTTTTAGTCGTAACCCATGATTAAGAGCTTGCTTCAAAGCCATGTAATGCACTACATACTTCTTTCGAGGTCCAAGACGAGGTATCAGTTTCTCGGAAACTAAGAAAGGTAGAGGGAGGCATCAAAGCATGTTTGATAGCTGTTATAATGTGTAATTAATACTGTATATAATTTTCAATCAGTTGTCCCTAGTTCGAATCCCGATCTTTCAGTGACTTCCTTAATTTTTCTCTATACTCTAGAATATAACACTTAGATTGATTGCGTAACTGTATACAACTCTTTTTAACATAACAAACTAATTTTATAAATAATTTTGTTTCTGGTGTTCTGGGCTCGAATACCGATAAAATGTAATTTAATTATAAATTTAATAACTCCTAAACTGCTTAATATAAAGACGCTAAATAAACGTTATTATATTTATATAGATAGGTGGTATCTTGCGGATGTGTAATTAGATACCTGATGTCCTGGGTTCGATCCTTAATTTTAAATCTTCATTATCTCGGAAACTAAGAGAGGTAGAGGAATGAACTAAAGCATGATTGATAGCTGTTATATTAGGTAATTAATGCTGTATATAATTGTCAATCAGTTGTGCTTGGTTCGATTCCCCATCTTTTAATGAGTTCCTTAATTTTCCTCTGTACACTAGAATATATCACTTAGATCGCTGATGTAACTGCATGCAGCTTTGTTTAACATGTCAAGCTAATATTATAAATTATTTTGTTCCTGGTGTTCTGGGTTCGAATACCGATTTAATGAAATTTACTTATAAATTTAATAACTCGTAATCTAACTTAAATAGACACGTCAAGTAACCCGTAAACAGAATACCTAGTCCCTAAATATCGTCATCATTATAAAAAGTACTTTAAAGTACTTAGATCGAATCCCTAAGGGATGATTTCATATATCTTCAAGCCTATGAATCCTATCAGGTTCGAGTAAAGATTAAATGCTTGATGCTGATGCGGGGGAGCTAAATTACTAAAATACATTTATTAAAAGTATTAGCGGGTTCGATTCTAGAAGCTTAGAATCTCTGTAACTCTGGAAAAATTGCTTTTCTCGTGACTGTAGTGAAATGTAGTGGTCTTTCTGTGGGAAGATGGAAAGGAAGAATTGAAGAGGGAATGAAAACGTGAAATAATGTAGTATATACATACATTTAACCAAACAAGGGAGAAAATCTTCTACGTTATCTTTTAAGCCTTTACTTTTAAGTATTGTGATAATAGAGATTGTGATAGCTTTGGTATAATGGGTGGTGGTAGCGGTGGTGGCGGTGGTGGTGGTGGTGGTGGTTGTAGTAGGCTTTGAATGGAACATTTGACTGAATGAGCGTGTGGGAATACTTCTCTTGTTGGTGTGACAGCACATACAGGTAGTTACGAGACGAGTTTAAACGTGTTTGATACTGCCAGACATCCTGTCTCTGGGTGTGACGTCATAGACATCGAGCATCCTATAGAACTTAACGATCTACCTTTCCTGCCTGAGTGTACGAAACCATTGAAATCATATACAAAGAAACTGATACCTCGTCTTGGACCTCGAAAGAAGTATGTAGTGCATTACATGGCTTTGAAGCAAGCTCTTAATCATGGGTTACGACTAAAAAAATCCATCGTGTGCTGCAATTCCA
This sequence comes from Deroplatys truncata, assembly GCA_030765065.1. NCBI lineage: Eukaryota > Metazoa > Arthropoda > Insecta > Mantodea > Mantidae > Deroplatys > Deroplatys truncata. Next base: position 424,607,545 of record CM060990.1, read on the forward strand.
ACAGTCACAGTGGTTAAAACCTTATGTGGAAGTTAACAACAGGCTACGACAACAAGCTGCAAATGATTTCGAGAAGGACCTCTACAAGCTCTTTAACAACGTCATGTTTGGAAAAACTATGGAGAATCTGCCTGATCGTATGGATATACGACTGGTGATAAATTAGAAGACTCTAGAGAAGCTGATCGTCAAGCCTACGTTTATCGATCGAACAATAAATGCCGTCAATCTAGCTGCTGTGCATATGGCCTCTCGTCAGATCGTGTTCAACAAGCCTATATACATCGGTATGAGTTTGTTGGATATCTCCAAGACATTAATGTATAACTATCATTACGACGTGTTGTTGCCTTATTATGGAGCTGAAAACCTGAAGCTTATGTATATGGACACTGATTCGTTCATTCATCGTGTGATGACAAGATGTGTACCAGGACAAGTTACGTTTACTTGAGCATCTGGATACAGCTGATTACCCTGTCAACTATATATGCTATTCAGCTCTAAACAAAGTGCTTGGGAAATCTAAAGATGAGGCTAATGGTAAAATCATCCAGCGCTTTGTCGGACTACGAGCTAAGATGTATGCCTTAGATATCCACGGCTCAATTATAAAAAAGATTAAGGGTATAAACGTAGTGCTATTAAGCAGTACTTTACATTTGAGAGTTATACTGATTGTCTTAAAACCTGTGAAATCCTCAGAACGCCTATGAATCTAATCTTATCATGAAAGCACGCTGCTACTACTGTGCAAGTGAATAAAACTACATTGAATCCCTTTGATGATCTCCGCGAGTCTACAATGTTAAAAAATTAAAGTTTACTCATGTGCTGTGTATTCACATAGCAGACAAATGGTGAAGAAAGGAGAAGATGGAAGGGGAGGCGGTAACCATTGTCATTAGGAGCAAATACTACTGTTAGTCTCAGGCCTATATAAAGGGAAGAGACGTCTACCCTTACAATCCTTGTTTAATGAAGCATTGATTTAACTGATAAAGCTGCTACATTTGAACAAAAAATGGATTAGCTGCTGCTGCTACACCTGTAATGTAACCGGTTGTTGTCGCTGCTATTATTGTATCAGATGTTGCTACAGCTGTAGGATCTGTTACATCTATTGTTGTACAGCTGCTGTATCTGCTACGATAGTAATTGTATTTGCTTTTGCTACAGCTATTGTGCTGATTGTGTCTAATGCTGCTACAGCTGCAGGATCTATTGCTGCTATCGTTGTAGCTGCTGTTGCTATAGATGCTGTATCTGCTGCTACATCTGTCGTATTTACTGTTGATGTTGTTGTGATGACTGCTGTTGCTGTGGTAGGGGAATCTACAGCTGGAATATCATTGCTGTGATGCTTGCTATTGCTAACACTGCTAAATCTCTAGCTGCTGCTGCAGTTGTTATGCAATGCGACGGCTACTGCTATTGTTATAGCAGATGCTGCTACAGCTGTGGGGTCTGTTACAGCTATTGTTGTACAGTCTCTGTATCTGCTACGATAGCTGCTGTATTTGCTTCTGCTATAGGTATTGTGCTGACTATGTCTAATGCTGTTACAGCTAGCTGATCTGATGCTGTTATTGCTTTAGCTGATGTTACAGTGTTGTATCTACTACTTCAGCTCTCGTATTTGATGTTACAGCTGGAGTGATGACTGCTGTTGCTGTGGTGGGTGAAGCTACAGCTGGAATATCTTTGCTGTGATGCTTGCTATTGCTAAGAGTGCTAAATCTTTCCTGCTGCTGGATTAGCTGCTGCTCCTACAGCTGTTATGTAACTGGTGTTTGTCGCTGCTGTTATTGTAGCAGATGTTGCTACAGCTGTAAGATCTGTTACATCTATTGTCGTACAGCTGCTGTATCTGCTACGGTAGCTATTGTATTTGCTTCTGTTACAGCTATTGTCCAGGCTGCGGGTGATGTTTCTGTAGCTGCAGGATCTATTGCTGCTATCATTGTAGCTGCTGTACATATGGCCTCTCGTCAGATTGTATTCAACAAGTCTATATACATTGGTATGAGTGTGTTGGACATCTCCAAGACATTAATGTATCACTATCATTACGACGTGTTGTTGCCTTATTATGGAGCTGAAAACCTGAAGCTTATGTATATGGACACTGATTCATTCATTCATCGTGTAACAACTGAAGATGTGTACCAGGACAAGCTGCGTTTTCTTGATCATCTCGATACAGCTGATTACCCTGCCAACAATATATGCTACTCTACTCAGAACAAGAAGGTATTGGGAAAATTTAAAGATGAGGCTAATAGCAAAATCATCCTGCGCTTTGTTGGACTACGTCCTAAGATGTATGCCTTAGATATTCAAGGATCAATGATAAAAAGATTAAAGGTATAAAACATAGCGCTATTAAGCAGTACATTTCGTTTGACAGCTATATAGACTGTCTTAAAACCTGTGAAATCATCAGAACGCCCATGAATCTAATCCTATCACTAAAGCATGCTGTTACTACAGTGCAAGTGAATAAAATTACATTGAATCCCTTTGATGATAAAAGAATTATTGCTGAGGATGGAATAACTACCTATGCGTATGCACAGTACAGTATTACAAGCAGTGCTTAAGAGAATGTAAGTCGAAGATGAAGATTTTCTCGTGAGTCTACAATCTTAAAAATGAAGTTTATCCGTGTGCTGTGTATGCAACTAGCAGACGTCTGATGAAGAAAGAAGAAGATGGAAGGGAAGGTGGTAACCCTGCCATTAGGAGCAATCCTAGTGCTAGTCTCAAGCCTAGATAAAAGGGGAGAGGCACCTACAACGAACTTAAATAAAGGTATGTTGACGCAAAGCTTTTTAATTTGTGAACCATATGCAGTTTATCCCTGCAGTTTATAACTGTTTAACATATAATAAGTTTGTAAGATTTAGAACAAAGTATATAAATTGTTGTAACGTTGGATGAGAAATGTTTATGATCTAATTACTCTCTGTATTACCATGAGTACCTGTGATACTAGTTGAATTACCTGCTAAAATGACTTAAATACCTGTGATACTAGCCGAATCATGTGAAATTACCTTAACTAGCTCTGATACGAATTCCTGTTCTAAATTAGCACGATCACCTGTGATACTATCTGGTTTGCCCCAAATAGCAATGATACTGGATGAATTACCTGTTAAAATGACTCAAATACCATTGATACAACCTGAATCACCTGCATTTACCTTAAATAGCTGTGATACAAATCTCTGATCGAAATTATCACGAGTATCTGTGAAACTATGCTGATTACCCAAATACTTACGATATTACCTGAAGTATCTGTAAAATACGAAACTACGTTATAACCGACCCTGGAACCCACCCTCCTGTAATGCTCTAGCTTAACTACTCTAAACACCTATGACACTTGAATTATGCTAAATACCTACGATACTAGCTGAGATACCTGTGAAATACGAAACTATGCTATACCCAACCCCTGGAATCTATCCTCCTGTGATACTAGCTTAATTACTCTAAACACCTATGACACTTGAATTATGCTAAATACCTACGATACTAGCTGAGTTACCTGTGAAATACGAAACTATGCTATACCCAACCCTTGGAATCTATCCTCCTGTGATACTAGATGAATTAGCCTAAATACCTACGATACTAACTGAATTACCTGTGAAATCATACACTGCTATGATGCAGTCCGCCTCTTATAATACCAGCTGAATTAGCTTAAATGCCCTCCGATACTGGCTGAATTGCCTGTGAAAAATATGCATCTATGATACGTTCTGCCCCTGGAAACTAGCCTCTTGTGATACTAGCTGAGTGACTCTAAACACCTATGTTACTTGCATTATCCTAAATACCTACGATACTCTCTGAATTACCTGTAACATCATACGGAACTATGCTATATCCGCTTCCCAGGATCTGTCCTACCCTGTCATACTAACTGAATTACTTACCTGCTAGTGTGAGTGGGTTAGCTTTTCCCTTTGCTGGTCACATTTTTCCCTTTGCTGGTCACGTTTTTCCCTTTGCTGATCACCTTTTTTCCCCTTTGCTGGTCACCTTTTTTCCCTTTGCTGGTCACGTTTTTCCCTTTGCTGGTCACCTTTTCCCCTTTGCTGGTCGCATTTTTCCCTTTGCTGGTCACGTTTTTCCCTTTGCTGGTAACGTTTTTCCCGTTGCTGGTCACGTTTTTTCCCATTGCTGGTCACCTTTTTTCCCTTTGCTGCTCACATTTTTCCCTTTGCTGCTCGCCTATTTCCCTTTGCTGGTCACCTTTTTCCCTTTACTGGTCACATTTTTCCCTTTGCTGGTCACCTTTTTCCCTTTGCTGGTCACGTTTTTCCCTTTGCTGGTCACCTTTTTCCCTTTACTGGTCACCTTTTTTCCCTTTGCTGGTCACCTTTTTCCCTCTGCTGGTCACGTTTTTCCCTTTGCTGGTCACATTTTTCCCTTTGCTGGTCACCTTTTTCCCTTTGCTGGTCACGTTTTTCCCTTTGCTGGTCACCTTTTTCCCGTTGCTGGTCACCTTTTTCTCTTTGCTGGTCACATTTTTCCCTGAGCAGCCACCTTTTCCCTGAATGGGCTACGTGATGGGCATGTCTAGAACATTGACATGAAACAGTTATCCACTAAGTTCACATCTAAAGTCGCTTTCAAAGTCTAGCCCCTCCCCTCCTATTCCCTATCTCTCCTGTATATAAGTCCATATTCCTACTGCTTCACTATCTGTCTAGCCTACCGACTCTGCTCGTTTCCCTATACCTCTCATATAAACCATCCTCTACTCCTCTACCTCTGTCTAGCCTAACACCGCTCCCCGTATCCCCTACCTCTCATAAAGCGCATTCCCTCCTGCCCTTCTCTTGCTGAGTATCACTCCTTGGTTTGCTATCTAACCTAACTTTAACACCTGTCCATCCTAGCATAGGATCTCTTTCCGTTTTCTCATCTCTCCTTATAAACACATACTCAATTCTCCTAAGCTAATAGCTCTCCGCGTTTTCCTATACCTCTCATATAAGCCATACTCTACTCCTCGACCTCTGTCTAGCCTAAAACCTCGCCTCGTTTTTCCTATATTTCTCATATAAACCATACTCTACTCCTAACCCTCTGTCTAGCCTAACACCTCTCCTCCTGTTCCCTACCTCTCTCATATAACCCATACTCTACTCAACCTCTGTCTAGCCTAGCACCTCTCCTCCTGCTCCTATACCTCTCATACATATAAACGCATACTCTACTCTCAGCCTGTGTCTAGCCTAACACCCCTCCTCCTGTTCTATACTTCTCATACATATAAACGCCTACTCTACTCTCAACCTCTGTCTAGCCTAACACCACTCCCCGTATCCCCTACCTCTCATAAAGCGCATTCCTCCTGCCCCCCTCTAGCTGAGTATCACTCCTTGGTTTCCTATCTAACCTAACTTTAACACCTGTCTATCCTAGCATAGGATCTCTTTCCGTTTTCTCGTCTCTCCTTATAAACACATACTCAATCCTCCTAACCTAACACCCCTCCTCCTGTTCCCAACCTCTCTCATATAAAGGACATACTCTACCCTTCAACTCTGTCTAGCCTAACAGTCCACCTCGTTTTCCTATACCATTCATATAAACCATACTCTACTTCTTGACCTCTATCTAGCCTAACACCCCTGCTCCTGTTCCCTACCTCTCTCATATACAAGACATGCTCTTCCCTTCAACTCTGTCTAGCCTAACACCCCTCCTCGTTTTCCTATACCTTTCATATAAACCATACTCTACTCCTCAGCCTCCGTCTAGCCTAGCACCTCTCCACGTATTCCCTATCTGTCTCATATAAACCGCATTCCCCCTCCTTCTACTACTGTCTAGCCTAGCATCAACCCTCGTATTCCCTATCTCGCCCATATAAACCCATTTTCCTCCTTGGACCGCCCCATCCAGTCTCGTTTTCCCTATCCTTTCCCATATATGCCCAAAAAACTGCGCCAGAAATCCTCTATATATCCTACTCTTGAGCTTGACATTTCTACGTACCTTCGCTGCGGGTACAAGAGACAATTTACATTCCTTAAATTTTCCCATCTCTGCCATACCCTTATATTCGAGATATGATTTTCCAGGCATTTCTGCAAGCTCTTCGTTAATTAACGAATTATAGCGTTCAGGTAAGGGCACTTGACAATCATCCAGCGAAAATGCGATCCTGTTACCATATCTTGTTTGAGCTCTCTTTAAGGTCTTTCTCATATATAAGACTTATTTCGGGATCTTGAACTCGCCGAGTCGGCAGGAAACTGCGCTCTTCTGCCTTCTTGTTTAGTCTATCTGCTAATAAAAACGTAATTTATATATTAAACATAATTTATTTCTTATTCTCTATATATTTTCTTGTTTTATATACTTTCAAGTCTATCGTAAGATGACTTAAGCGATTAAACACTGATTAAGCGATTAAACTCTGATATTTCACTCACATCAATGTCTTTTAGTGATGTAACTTTAACGTTGATCAAGCATTTTATTCAGCTTTAAACCATTGCATGAAAACTGGTTTGTTGTATACCACTGATGTTAATGCTCTGAGCGAATTATTTTCAGACATATAACCTCACCCAGAGACATGATGTCTGATTCTATCAAACATATTTAAATTCCAACCAAAACTATGATGCCACACCAACAAGAGAAGTATTCTCACACTCTCATTCCGTCAGATGTTGCCATTCAAAGCCTAGCACAGCCACCACCAGTACCCAATGCACAAACGTTAACTCCAGCTCTATTACCGGAATACTTCAGATATATATATATATATATATATATATATATATATATATATATATATATATGCTTAATAGGTAGCGTAGAAGATTTTCTCCCTTGTTTAGTTAAATGCATGCATATACTGTATTATTTCATGTTTTCATTCCCATTTCGGTTCTTACTTTCCAGCTTCTCTTTATTCACTAAATAATCACTATGCATTATGACATTCCTGTACGCTTAATACTCGGTTATCGCAGAAAACGATTACATTTCACTACAATCACAAGCAAAGTAATTTTTCCAGAGTCACACAGATTTTAAGCTTTTAGAATCGCACGTGGTAATGCTTTAGTAAATGTATTTTTAGCAATTTAGCTCCCCTGCATCTTCATCCACTATATAAGCTTTACTCAAAGCTCGTATGATTCATAGGCTTGAAAATTTATGAACTCACCACTTCGGGATTCGAACTGAGTACTTTAAAGTAATGTTTGTAATGATAACGATATTTTGGAAGCTGGTACTCTGTTTACTTTCTATTTGAAGTGTCTATCTAAATTATGTCATAAGCTATTAAATTTGCATGTAAATTTAATTTAATCAGTATTCGAACCCAGAACACCAGAAACAAATTTATTTATAATATTAGTTTGACATGTTTAAAAGAGCTGTATGCAGTTATGGCATTAACCTAAGTGATATATCCTAGAGTATAGAGGAAAATTGAGGAAATCATTAAAATATCGGGATTCGAACAAAGGACTACTAACTGTCAATTATATGCTGTTGTAATTCTTCATTACAGGAGCTAACAATCATACTTTGGTCCGCGCCTCTATTTCTGCTAGTTTCTGAGATAACAGAAACTTAGAATAAAGGATCGAACCCATGACACCTGGTACCCTAATATACATAGGCAAAAAGTACCTAATGATGTATACCTAATAAGGTGTATTTGGTGCCTTTGTGTTAATTATTTGCGGAGTTATTAAATTTATAAATAAATTTCATTTAATCAGTATTCGAACTCAGAACACCAGAAACACAATTATTTATAATATCAGTTTGCCATGTTTAAAAGACCTGTATGCAGTTACAGCATCAATCTAAGTGATATATCCTAGACTATAGAGGAAAATTAAGTAAGTTACTGAAATCTCGGGATTCAAACTAGGGACAGCTGATCGGAAAATATATACAGTATTAATTGCCCGTTATAGTGGCTATCAATCATGCTTTGATTCATCTCTCTCCCTCTCTCTCTCATATTTTCTGGGATAATGAAGATTTCAAAAGTGTGGATCGAAATCAGGACGCCAGGCATCCAAGTATACATTCATAAGAAAGTACTCATTGACGTGATAGTAACAAAGTTTATTTGGCGTCTTTACCTTAATTAGTTCTGGAGTTATTAGAAGATGAATTTGTAATCACGCCTAAGATTCCAACCCCGGCATCCCGACCAGCTTGCAACAATGCGTAAATGGCGCGCCGAATTCCAAGGTTATAAATAGTTTTTATTAAATCGTTTTATCTCTTTTAATTCAGGGTATGTGCGTGAGTGTGTATGTGCATGTGTATGCGTGAGTGTGTATGTGCATGTGTATGCATGAGTGTGTATGTGTGTGTGTTCATTTGTGTGTGCACTGGTGCATGAGCGCGTGTACTGGTGTATGTTTGTTGACGTACGTACCAGTGCTCGAGTATATGTGAACGCTTCGATGTGTCCAAGTCGAGAAGAAAGAGATAGAAAGAGGGAAAAGGGAAAAGAAAGAGAGAAGAAGAAAGATAATAAAAATCGTGTCTAGGCATCGGGTTATCTAAGTATACGCCAGGGTTTAATATAAATAATTATATTTGTTAAATGCGTTTTAATTCGACCGTCCATGCTCACCTAGTTTAATATTTATTATAGAGTTTTGTTCGGTAAAATTTGAACTAGGGCCTCTGGGTGCCTAAGAATATAGCTCATTAAACTTCGTAATGCCATAACAAAAATTAAATTATATTTGTTAAGTACATTTTTAATCTGACCGTGCATGCTTCCATAATTTAATGGCTATTACGCATTAGAGTTTCGCAGGGTAATATTCGAACTATGGGCCTCTGGGTACCCGTGAAAGTATTTCATTGATCAGGGTAATGATATATAAAAATTAAATTATATTTGTTAAATGCATTTTAATCTGACCGCACATACTCTCATAGTTTAATATTTATTAAGCATTAGAATTTCGCACGGTAAGAATCGAACTAGGATCTTTGAACCCCTTTCATTAATTAGGGTAATGATATAATATTATAAAGCATCAATTTCTCATTAACAATTAAAACATTAAACTTTTTGATTGCAGTAAGAATCGAACACCGATCTATGGGTATCTAAGTATCCACATGGGTTTAGTATAGATAATGCTATACGTTAAATACATTTTTCATATCGCTGTTTGAAAGAGCGATAGAAGCGTAAACAGAGAGTTTGTAAAACTATGCTTGGGTATACCCGTAGGACATCGTGAAGACACTGCTCTCGGAGGGAATTATCCTCAGGCAGTGAGGGCTGCATGATGTCGGGCTTGAGCGGTGGTAGAATTTATGGTCTAGCAGGTAACCTCACCTCTCTGTCTTTCCCACGGTCAACAAAGACAGTACCAGCTATAAAACTTCCACGAGTTACTTTTGTTAACGCTATGCCAGACTTCTCCTTTTGTTATATTCACCTAACATGTACGTGTTCGGGACAATGGAAAGGAATACAATAGAATCCGTCCCTGTGTTAGCAAGGTTTCAAGCTCCTCTTTTGTTACAAACATAATTTATCTTGGTCTTTGTTCATTTCGACAGGTGAAGGGAAAACTTTGTTCTTTTGCACGTGTTCGTCAAACAATGCGACTGCAAGGTTGCAGGTGGCATTTCTAATAGCACACGCTCAGAAAATTCAATAGAGCTGAGACAATAGCGTCTGATCCTTTGTTTACAATACTCCAGCATTCTCTATTGTTCATTTTTAAAGGTGATGGATAACCTTTGTTCTTTTGCACGTGTTCGTCAAACAGTTCGGCTAGCACTGGCTTGTTTCAGTGGAGAAGTACACACGTGTGCGGATATGGAGTGGTTAGAATAATGTCTCCACCTTTGTTACAGAAGATAATTTATTATTCTATTGTTCATTTTGACAGGTGATTGACAACCTTAATTGCTTACCTGTCAAGCTTTCCATTATACTCAAGAAGATTTATTACCCTCAGCTGCAAGCAGAGTACCATGGGGGTGGGAGAAGGGTGGGAGAGACCTAATTTGTATATGAATACACATTCCTGCATATTAAGTGTTTTTGAACTCTTGTTTCTATTATACTTATATATTTCCTTTCCTGTGCCTCAAACATTTTAATTTCCTTGTTTGTCGAGAACTTCTAACATTAAAACACAATACTTCCTTACATCCACTGTAAACTAATGTAAACATTAGCAGTGCATGCATGAATGAAGTAATTCTTTAGCATGGTAATAGTCTTCGAGATTTGTACAGACATGCCTTTGAATGTGGTACTTTAAGCAAAATGTTACTAATTTTGGGAGGAATAATTGACAGTTGAGGTAAGCGTATTCCCCGCTTTGCTTACAGTACTTGCAATTTATATTATATTAAGCATTTAGTTATAACATTTCAATTTTATTGTAGCGTTTGTAAGACAGCGGCTAAAATTACAGCACTATGGGAAATAAAATCAACCATGTAATTTATCGATCTCAAGGAGCAGATTTATCAGAAAGAGGTTCCATTATTTTGTATAGTTTTATATTAATTGGCACAGGTTATATAAATATTGATGTTCACTATAAAATCACAAAACAAAAACATGAAAAAATACACTTTAGAGGGGACTCGATTCACGTTTCGTCACCACTTTCAATCTGCAGTAACACGCTTTAACGAGTTCAACTATTCTAAGCACAGAAACAACGTCTTGGTGATTAAGCATACATTTGTAAGCAAAGCATCCAACACTGGAATCATTTTTAGTTCTGGTCCAAATCTTAATCGTAACACAATAATCATATTCTTTCTAGGTGTACTGAAGTTGAATTTGTAATATTTAGCCGTTAGTTTATAATGACTGCTGAAATATTGCTTTTCAAAACTGCGAGGTGAGCCGACAGCTGCCGCCTTGCACAGCAAAGGAGGCATATGATAAATTTTATTCTCCTACCATCTATGCAAGAATGCCTGAGAATTAGGTGACCATTCCCGTAAGCCGCATTGGAGTTGACCATTTACTTTTTTGAAAGATAGTACATTGTTGGAAATGAATATGAATAAACCTGTTTTAAGATTAGTCTGCAGACATATCTGTGAACTGGTAATTGAAAGTGTGTTTGACGCATTAGCAGAAACCTCATGGAAGTTCCCAAATAGTTTATATTTAAGATTTTAACGAATGTCTGGAATTCTATAAATCCGGAACAGTTTTAAGGTGCAACGAGTGATGACTTCATAAAAGAACATATAAAACCTTTTATACGGGAAAACTCTAAAATGTTCCTCACCTGTGAGGACCTATGGACCTATCATCCTATCATGCCTATCATTGTGCAAGATGTAATTCGAAACTTATCCTCTGCTTAAAATACAATTGTTTCGCTCAGAGTTTCCTCTGGAAGGTGCATAATTACAAGGACTAAGGCAATTGAACCTCTTTTGTATGGCAATGTATTTGAAGGTATGGTTTCTAAGGTCGTCAGCAATATCAGTTCCGCGTCAAGATTTGGAACTGTTGAAGAAACTCGTAGACTACATAACAGAAAATGAAAGTTTCTCCAAAGCTGCTCTCAAAACATTTCAGCGCCATTTGCGGCATATCAGTGAATATATAACTGTTTGGCACTTCTTGGTGACGAAGTTCCATGTAAAGTGAAGTCTTCTATGATTAAAAACTTAAAGTTATATGGCGATATGACCCACCTAAAAAGCTTACGTGAAAAACTGTACATTTTTTCTCTATAAATCCGTGACTTTATAACATCAAATTAATATGATTTATTTGAAGCATTAAACCTTTCTCAAAGCTTCCTTTAAAATCACCCCGATACGTGGCATGCAAATGAAGAATATATGAAAGCCAAAAGAAGAGTTCATATTCCAAAGGTTGTAAATTATGCTGCAGAACGTGGTATATCTTTAATTCAGCCCTGTTGTGAGAGTAATACCATATCCCGTGATGAGGAACAAAAACAGTTTTTCTTGCAAGTTGTGGATGTACACAGACGTAAATTTCCAGACACAAAAAATCAACTCCTGTGAAGCCAATGGAGTGTAAATTGTAATATATAGCCTTATTGGCTTATATTTAGCACATTTAAATATAATAAAATCCGTTATTAGGCATATGAATAACCTCTGTTTTTCTTTCTCGAACAAATTCTAATTATAATAATTACAAAAACATGAAAAATATAAGCATTTTGTACGACTTAAAACCCAACAGCTTCTATGCTAATTCTTTGTGGGCAAATTACCTACATGTAAAAACAACAATTTAAGGGGGTAAAACCTTTGGATTTTAAAACTTAGATTTTGGTTACACCCTACTGCATATATTTGCAAAAGAGATGGGCGTAATAACTACAAGCAGCAACTACATTGAAAATCGCAGCGACTATAGTTTAATATCACGATGTAGGTTAAGAGAATTTATTTCACACAATCGCTATGTGGCTAGGTTATTTCTTACTTAATGTTTCTATTTACACTGGATTTACTTCCAAACTAAATGCTTTTTCTTCCTTGGATGCTTTCTCTACTTCTTTCTTTGTTACTCGTTCTTGCTCAGCGTAGTATAGGCAATTGGTAGTGTTGCATTCCCCACAAAAATTCATCTGTAAATTTCACAAAAAATTACACGTTTTAAGGCGCCCTGAACATAAAAAAGCGTTTTATAAAAATATCCCGCTGCGCGTGTGTGCACAGGTTGAATAAAAGGGGTAATTTCGGATGAATACTTGATATTTAAGAACAGCCTCTGCCAGGAATGTGATTCGAAGGATTTCACGAAATTTCCTTTATCCAAAACTACACAGAAGACTTGTCGTTTTGTTTCTTATTTTCTCAAAGCCGGCTTTAACAATTTTTATTAATATACAGTTTAGGTATTCCCGAATCCCTGTACACTTCTTGAACCTACATCTAGTAGTTGTGTACGGAACGCTGTTATTGCTTATTAGTAGGCTACTTATAAGTACTCCAGCTTCATTAGCATACTAAAGGAGCCTCCTAAATAGTTTATTTGAGCGATTAATTAATAACATGTGTAATGACATGTGGTTTAACACTTTGGCTCCTTTGAGCGGGCTTGCCGTTCTCTAAGTGCTTGTCTCCTGTCAAACCTGATTGACAAGAGTTAACAAGGGTTCCTAACCCCAGTTAGTCATTTGATAACGATCAGACACGTGTACAGACATCGCGTATCATTGACTTCAAAGGACTGAAGGCCGAACAAAGCGTTTGCCGACCCCTCACCTAAATTGATGTTCGCGAACAGAGGATCTTCCACCCTCTAGAACTGCCAGTTGCTGCCCCATTCCCTAAATCGTTGGAAGAGATCTGACTCAAAAAGTGTGCCGCATAATTAGTTTAATTGAGCGATTAATTGATGACATGTGTTTTGACACCTGGGCGTCTTTGAGGGGACGTGCTGCCAAAAGAGTCTGCATCTCTAAGTGCTTGTCACCTGTAAAATTTGATTGATAAGGGTATGATGATGAAAAGGGGTTAAGGGCGCTAAACATCGATGGTCATCAGGGCCCTTACAATGTATGAAATTTAAAAGCCAACAAATAAAACACGGGACATGCACCCAGTGTACGGGTATCCGTCAGGCTGTGTCCACGGAGAATTAAAATAAATAGAATGGTAAAATAAAACAAAAAGTGTGTGGGCGTTTCGCACGCAAGGTAGGCCGGCGAAGAAGGAAAATAGATGGTTGAGTGAATGGACGTGGTGCGAAATGTTCGTAAATAGATTAGAGAATAAAGAAATGATGTCGAGGGGCGTCATGGAATGAAATGCACAGAACGCACGAGAGCCTACCTTGCGTCCCCCGTTCACAAAGACGAAGCCACGTCGACCGGACGAGGTTGGAGAGATGACAATGGCGATGACTGTCTCGGGATCCCGGGTGCACCAAACCCCTATCACACGAGGTGATCCCCCTGGGGGGCTGAACATTCGAGTGGTAGATACGCTCGATATGGGGATACGCTCTATTTCAGAATTGTAGCAATTACCGTCAGACTACACATAAGACGGAATGGGAATAAATTCTAAAACACCTTACTATAATAAAATGCTTCTCTCGAGGTTGGCACCCACTCAGTCTTCGGCACGCAAACTGCTTACAGCATCTAATCTATAGGTTCTCTAGAGGCTAGGCTCCAAAGTTCTATAATGGATGTTTTATTTGTGACCGGAGATCCAAATTTTGATAAGATTAATAAAGAGGTGGGGCATGTCTTCCTACCTTACAACACGTCTGCTATTAAAGTGAAAGATGAAATTAAAACATCATGCCACGCTGTGGATTTGTGCACGCTTCTTAGCAGAAGCTATCTCTACATAGAAGGAGCTCTTACTAAGCCCAATAACCAAGCCTCATCTGCAAAAGTGAGCAACAATGCCGTGGCGTTTCTGTTTGATGAATTTTGCTCAGATATGAATAGAACTAGTATAGACAGAACCAGAAATCCGGGAATTTCTTCAAGTATGCTCAACTATGCAACTCTCAACACTTGAGACTCCTCACAAAACTCTGGCTGGACCTATTCTGGAGAAGATTTACACGTAGTGAACGCAGCGAATGGAGTATTCAACGCTATCGTTCTTTTTCTATTTCCTGAGTTTTGCGGACAATTACAAGAGCTCATACTTAATAGAAAGTTTTATCTTGTTCTGATCAGATCTAAAAATTGTAATGATTGTATGGTGGGCAACAAACTGTCTATTATTAAACCAATCAGATGGAATGGAGGATGCCCGTGTTTTACTTTCCAATGCCGAGAGTGTGGAGAAACTTAAACCCGTCAAGTCAGATCGACCACTGCACGTTGCCCTTCGAAACTTGGACCTTCACACTCAACCTGCAATAGCTCAGTCTAAAGCTTTCACATGGAACGTTGCAATGATATCGAAGCTTGAGAAACTGCGTTTTGTGATAATGCACAAATCGACAGACTGAATTATCATTCTGATGATAGCTCTCTCTTTGATCACTGCAGTATCGCCAATCTGAAGCTTTATCTCAACATCGAGTGTTATCCGTATCATGACATATATTTGGATTTCCGAAATTCTAGATTTGCACCTCTGTACGGCCAGTATTCTAAATTTTTATCCTCTAATTACGGCAAGGAGAGTTACCCTCTTTTGAAGAGAGGTGACTTTCTGAAATATGCACGACTATTCGTCATCGAATGATCTGATCAACCTGAGGAGTCTGTGACAGGAGCCGCTAACATCAGATTGGAAATTCTAGCATAAGGAAATTTTCTTTCACAATTATCATTATTTTGTTCAATTATCCATGAAATATTCTTCACTTATAAATAACTGACTCGTTTTCTTCAATCTATCATATAGGAAAAATGTATTTTCTATATTAATAAAGAATGAAGTACAACTTATGATGTATTTTTATTGATTTTAGCATACATTTCCTTAACGCTTTTTCCTGGTACTTCAACTTTCGGCATCGTATAAACACATTCATTTATGAACGTTATGCAATTGAAATAAATATATTTTATGTATGGAATTAGTGTTTTGAGTCTTACTATTGTAACACCGTCCAGACTTATGAAATTTTCGTTTAGACACGTATTTACAAAATATATTTACTGACCTCTGTCGTATGCAACATTATATTATACGCATAGATTATATTGTTACTGCAAGATACACGGGGAAGCTTGCTTGCTTTCAGCCACGCTTCGATCATTGCTATATTTTGAACTATTATCAGGCAATCCTCTTTTGTCACTTACACAAATGTTTCGTTACCTATTTGGATGTAAAGGGATGGGAATTCGTAATGGGGCGGAGGTGATGGAGATGTCGTCGAACATAACACACGACTTGCATTCATTTTTCTCGGCCTTATCTGGAATGGGTTTGAAGATGATTACTGCAACGTTTTTGGAGCAGCATCGATCATCCTCTTGTCTACGACCTTTGCCTAGTTTCCCTTCTTCTTTGGCTTCTTATCGACCCTGCAGACACACCGCCTTTGATTTACCACCGATAATAATAAAACTCCTCTTATTGATAATGCACTTATTTTTTCTGTTGTACTCACCTTTTGTTCTTCTTTTTCTTCTTCTTCAACAGCTTCTTTCTCATTCAAGGGATCAAACGTCGGCACCAAACGACCTATTTCGCGGTACGGCGGCACATCTTCGCATCCGAGGGTTCTGTAAATGCCCAATTTTATTTGCGTTAGCTATCTTCCTCTTCAATAAATATTCCAATCTGTAGCTCACATGCACGTAACTTGTTTACCCCATTAACTTGCGATACACATCGCAGTACTCTCGCAGCGGAACGATGTGGTCATTTGCTCGTGCTGCGAAGGATCCTTACAGATGATGCTACGCGTATCACCATTGTATTTTTCCTCATGCTTATTGAGACAGTGCAGCTTCATTTTCTCGTATTCCACGAGGCTCACATTGCAGGTGTTGTCGCTCGACTGAGCTACTGATGATTTCACTGTTCATCGTGCTAGTTCACAGTCGACTGTAGGTACACAGTTAATTCTGCTTTCACATATCGCGCTTGCTTGAAGGGGAGGGGAGTTGAAATATATTTGTCCTTGCATAGAGTTGAGGGACCTTCTTTACTCATCATCTTGTTTTACCTCCTATAGGGTTGTCTTCTGCTGATCTCAGTTCTCTTCTTTACATATTGTGGTTGCTAGAGGGGGAAATGGGGACTTCAGCATGTTCGTTCTTGCACAGATAGGAGCTATCTGCTTTACTCCACTTAATTAATTTTGCCTCCTACACTACCATCTTCCGCTGACCTCAATTTTAAATACTCATGAAAGCTGCCTTTTTTAACTTTACGTCAACCGACATACTCTGTACTTATTTTAACTTACTTATGTCTTCTCTCTCTCTCTCACACACACACATACAGAGAGAAAGACTTACGTACTTACACATATACATACGCTCTTACTCTATATATCTCTCCGTTCTCTCTCTCTCTCTGCTGATCATAATAATGCATGAAAGACACAACTGCATCGTACACTACCCGCGCACATATACCCTATTCATCACCATTATCATCATACTTCTACAACTACTGCTACTACCACTACTTCTACTACTACTACTACTACTACTACTACTACTACTACTACTACTTCTACTTCTATACCTTATGCATTACAGCCGTTTAAGCGCAGGGGAGAACATCATCGCCCACCTAAGCATACATACTAGTCCTCAACCTTATCCCATATCTTATACACGAGCGGATTCACGCAACCCTCATATACTAGGCCGTCTCTAGCACACAAAGGGCCTGTTCTAGAATCTGCCGATAAAATACCCATAAAGCTATTTACCGAGTATTTTAGCTAATAGCGTTCTGCAATATATAGATAGCATTCCTCGGAAGATATCTTTGCCGATAAGTTTTTGCAGAGCTGGAGTAGCCAATACGTCCATTATACGACAAATAACAGGTTTTCCATTCAGGACTGACACAGTTCTTATCACTAGCAATAGTAATCACTGCAGAATTGTATTTATCGAAGACGACGAGGAAATAATATCTCTACATAGCAAGAGAACACCTAACGTCATAAGAGAGGGATAACAGTATTTCCAAAAATCGGACGAAGACGAAATAAAAGCTAGTCTATTATAAAACACTAGCTGGCTTACCTGACGTTTCAAGGGTAGTTTTACTTTCTCTATTACGCACAGTAAGTAGCGGAAGTGTTGTATTCCTTCCAAAAATCGATACTAATATTTAACTGGGAATACATGTTTTGAGACCCCTGAATACAAAAGCTCTTTTATAAAGAAGATCCGTGTGTATGGCTGTAAACAGCATAATTCAAAAACGAAAAATCGATTAAACAACAAACTTGTTAAAAGCTTAGTATCCACCAAAGATACGACATGAAGATTTTCAGGAAAATTCCCCACACCAACTTGCCTTTACATGGCACATTTTGCGAAGTTTTCGACTTTTTTCAAACCTGGCTCTAACAATTTAATTAAAATATGAGCGATAACATGTATTTCTAAATTTTCTGGGACTAGCCTGTGAAGTCCTCTTCATTCGGAAGGAATTTTATACAATCTTGTATAACTGTTAAACGTTAAGCAATCGCCGAAGTCGCACTACACAAAAAATGTAGGTCTCTATAATACACAGAATTGATTTTAAATAACTTTATTGTGGTATAAGCCATTCCCGAGACATCCGTCATTAGTTGTTTCTTTGTCATTATTTTCAAGTCCTGTCCACTTTGAGTTGTTTATTGCAACTGTATGAAAAGAATACATAAAGCCAGCATATAGTTTTCAGTTCTGAAACCTTTGAGTTTCGTTAGTCCCTTTACATTTATAACGAAATGGGTGATGTAGGTATTTCTGCAACGATTTATCTCCATTCAATGGAAGTATGTAGAAAAGCGTTCGTAAGATAAGTTTTATACACATAATACATTATACAGGGAAGAGAGGGTCATGTGAATGTAATACATCCCACTTTCTTATACACGAATGACGGTATAATTAATTTCTTACATCTCCCGTTGTTCTTTATGAAACCATTGTATAGTCAACTAGAGAATTTTAGGTTAATGCTTCCCTTTACCCCTTATAATTGTAATTTCGTACAGCTTCGACTATTCCTGACACTTAATGGTTGAAAACTCCCGATATTCACGCAAGGAGACGTTTGACTTCTTTAACCTTTCCCCGACAGTCTTCGAACGTATGTTCTTTTGTAACTCCAATGTTTTTGTACTCTAATACACAACAGGTTTTGTAAACTTCCATTAGTATTTGTAGTAATTTGTGAGTTGAAATTACAATGTGCCTTATAGTCCATGTCCGTCTCAAAGTCTTGGACTTTTCAGTGGTGAAAGGATTACCAAAATCGGTTAAGTTAATTTTAAGATTAACCCACATGCACATACACTTAACTAATTTTCTCCCTTTATAATAGTATTATAATAGATTTAGGCTTAGTAGAAGTATAAGATAATAAGAAATATACCAAAAAGGGTTACCAACACAGAGGTAAGGTATGTTAACTCTGGCGCGATTGTCTCCCAGCATTTTTCCCTCTCCAATCTACCACATCAGACTTTTTATTCTCCTGTACTCCTATATGTTTCTACGAGGTTTAACCATCCTTCGCAGTTCTCATGAGTGAAGCTTTGAGCCATGCTTCGCTTCGTTACCTCCATTTTATTCTACAACGACGATAAAAGGAAACACATGATAAACTAGTCGCGGGCATCCTTTCCCCAACCGGCTACAAAGCGAACGGAAAGCTTTGAAGCCTGACCATAAACCCATCAGTAAACGATTAGTAGGGTCTTCCCATCCCTTAAATACAACACGTGGTCCTTTCTCGAGCTCCACCAAAGCAAAGCGTTGTTGCAATGTCATTTCTGCTGTTTCTTCTGTTTTAGCAGTTGTGACTGTTCGCTCGTGCTTTTCTTCCATGTTCAGCTAAGCTTCTATATTACTTCTTCAGAGAAGTTATATAGTGTTTTACTTAGTGCAATTTTGTAAGTTTAGCAGTGTTTAATAGTTATTAGCGTTTAATAGTTTAATTAACATGTGGAGACCTTGGGAAACGAACCAAGTTGCTGCCCCTCCGGCCGCACCAGCAAGTGACCCTCTGCCGAATATCAGTAATGCCAAGACCACGAAGAAAAGGGCTACAAAAACTGAATAAGCAAAGCCAGATTTTATGTGTAATGTTCAAGAACATGTAGAAAAGAACCCTTTATGTGGAAAAATGTTTGTTATTGTTTTGAATTTCTCAAAAACAGCTTAACGATTTTTAGTAAAATACCGCAAGTTTAAGATATTTGCAGGAAAAATAAAATTTGTATCATGAATTTTATATTCTGGGAATAACTTGTAAATTTTTCCTCGTTCTCAACTTGTTGTATTACTGGTAAATTCTAAGAGAGAGACAAAATCTTACTTTGCGTAAAATGCAATCTCGGTAAAGGACACATTTTAGGTCAGATTGTGTTAACCATTTCCGAGAAATTTTTTGTTGTTGGTTTGAATTTTGAAATACAAGTTGGAAGTCTCTGTTTGTATTTTCCTCGTGGTCATGCTAAGAGCATGGAATTTCAAAGTCATCATATAGTCATCTGTATTTTAAAAATCTGACTATCGCTTTAGCCTATGTATCCTTATATTTACAACGATATGTGCAATGAAATTTTATCTTATTATTTAAGAAGTAGATAGAAGAATAAGCTTTCGAGAAAGTAGTTTGTAGAAGAGTGAGTGGAGATAATCTTGTGAATATAATACATAAGATTTTTTTTTATTTTCTTTCTTTCGCCTTCGTATTTTTACTTATCCTGCATTTTATAATAAAGCTATTCATTTAAGTAAACAGAAGATGTCATGCTTATAAATCTTACACCTTAAACAATACACAACTTCTTGTATTAGCTTTATATTAATAAAACATTGTTGTGATACAAGTGATAAAAAACTTTTTACCATAGCTCCACGCACAGCATAATCAAAAATGATGCTTTGATTTGGGAGTAAGAGTTCCTTTCAAAATAAATTAATATTTATGTATTTTAATTATTTAATGATAGTCCAACAATGTATAGTTTATTCGGGACATGTTTCTAAGTTTCTCTCGGATATGTTAACATGCATTTCCATTCTTGTAGCGCAGTATATTAGTTCAGATCATTCATTAGTTCAGTTATATTTTAAAGCGTTTGCAACTTAAATGTAATTACTATGCAATTCGTAGTTATTTACATAGTTATTTTGTGTGTAAAGCAAGCAGACAAACTGCATGATTGTATTCTGTACATGTGGAAATCACCTGCAAAGTTTTGCTTTTAAATACTATTTTTAATTTTGGCAACAACGCGCATATGCACATGGATGTCACTAAGATTTTACGGTGCTTGCGGTTAGGGAGGCTAGGGAACAAGTGTTTGGCTACTGCACAAAGGCAGCCGCTTGGGGATCCTAAGGCTGCGATGACCATAAACATTAACTTTCATATTGTTTGTTGTTATCTGCTTAGCAAGGCAATTCTGGTTTGTTTTATACTAGTTTACGACTTCCCCAATTGTAGCATTTGGAATTCAGACTGGCAAATTTAACACATCACAGGTTATCCTATAGGGTTGCTATCCAGAGGAAGCCATGAGATTGTAGAACGAGAGCATTGCTTATCGGCCAAAAAAGTTTATTTGGAGAGTAACTATAGGCAAGCTTATCGAGGCATTATAGAACCGGCCCTTAGGGGTATACCTTTAATATTAGACCGTTTCTAATACAGTTCATAGATGTGCTTAAAGTGGCTTTTACATCCTACTCCATGTATATTTCAAAAAGTCTCAACCTTGAGGAGTATATAGAGAGAACGTCGTAACATTGCTTTAGTGGGGATCTGCTAACTTCGATACTGGGATTTATGTCTCAATAAAGTTGGTTTTATTTTGAGAATAAGCTCTCTAGCTTTCTTTTTGGGTGAAGTTTTATTTGTGTGGCACGCTACGCGACTGCACAACGTGTTCTGGGTATTCCACTTTCTAGAATTCGTTGTGAGAGTTTGAAGTTAGGCTGTGTCGTTACATAGATGATGGCCGAGATCAGACAGAAAATGGGGGATTCATTTCCTGGTATGTTTGGAAGAACAACTATGAAAATGGAAAAATTATTCAACGTCTGAAGATTAGACATAAGCGACAGCAAGGAAATTGTTATCTTGTAGAGTAATGTCTACACCCAAGAAACTGATATAAGAGATAGATGAGGTATATGTGTGTGTGAATTGGATAGGAAACTGAGAGTTTAGTATTTGTACAGACTCTTCAAGTGAATTGGCATTAGTAGTTCAAATTACGAAGGTATCATCTCTGCATCTCATCCAAAGTATAGGGACAAGATCCTTAGAGACTAAAAGGTGTTATTCCAGTTGGGCGATGTAAAGGTTTAGCGTAAGCTGGAGCCATTCTGGTACCCATGATGGTATCTCGGATCTATAGGAAACATTTTGCTTCAAAGCAAATGGTATTACTCCTGAGTATATATTCAACTAAGTAGTAGATAAAATCTTTGGACGGACTAGGAGGTCTTGGACGTGTCTTATGTAAAAGACTGCGGTAATGCCTTCATTATATACCTTAATGGTATACAGCCACTTGACGTATATAGTTACCAAGATTATATGATTATATGGCGAAAATCCTACATTTTTTAGGACTTTTAGGAAGTGGTATGGGTCTTTGATGTGTGATGGTCTAGAAAGAAGAAGAAGCTGTAAGACAACTATTGGCGTTGAGATGTGCTCATTTGATGAGTCATGATGTGAAACTGTGGGTGAATCAGGCATTATTAACATTATAAAGGTTTCCATTTCTTTGAATGATTATCCATAATGAATTTTAAATATTCCAATGCCTACATTTCTTACTGTATATATAGGATGGTCCATTTAAGTTGAGACTGTTAAGTTCACTTAAGTTTATATCTCCAAATGTAAGCGTTGTAGAAAAAAATATATTTTTGGTTGATATCACGGGGGAAGGTCTCAACTTAAATAGTTCACCCTGTATAGAAACATAGTTTATTTCTAACATTTCTGCCCACTATAGAAGCGGTCTTAACGCAGAAACGGCCAAACAATAGTTAAAACTCTCTGGCTCTGAATGTGCGAATTACATCCGAGAATGTAACTGCAATCATTGCTTTATCAGTGTAAAAAATAGCAAGATATACATTGAAGTTGATACTCTCTAGCCTTCAGATCAGTGTACATTCAGGAGCTAAAAGTTACACACCGTATCTTCTCACTAGCATTTCCCCGAGGCATTAATAAGACACTACTTGAAATTTTACAGGAAAACCTTTTTAAAACACATAGTTGTAGCATTATGTTAAAAACAACGGATTACCATAATTTTAACTCCTGATGATGAAATTGAGGTGCAAAGTTAATTATCTTTTGAGCATGTAAGATAGTTATGCATATTTACATAAAAAGAATATATGTAAACTTGGTGACAGCCTTCGTTATGCACACATGAAATGCTTCTGCATAATGCATCCTTATCAAAATAATCAATACTTCTTCATGACTGCCTATGTGGTCGATTGTTCATTGTCCTAACTTCTCAAAACAAAGTACCTACTTCATTTTCCCACTTCGGCAGGAAGTATTTCTTTAATTAGAATTACTTCCTTTAGCACAGAATCTGGAAATGTGAATACCAAAATAAATGAAGTGTGTTTCAAATATATAAAGTACAATCTCAGCATAGACCATTTGATAAAATGCAATTGTTTTTAAAGTAAAATTACACGATACTCCCACTGTAGTTAATCACGGCAACACAAATAAATCCATAAAAATCGTATTAAAACTTGACGCAGTTTCTAGAGAACTCAACTCTTTTTAACTTTACCTACATAGAGTTCTCTACCTTTTGCCAGTAATGATGCTGACCCGCGTGGTGCATTTGGTTGAGCACCGATTTTCTGTGACCAAGATATCAGGTTTGATTCCAATCCACGGTAGTGGTATTTAATTGTGCTTAAACGTGAAAGGCTCATATCCATAGTTTTGCTGGTATGTCAAAGAACTATCTCGAGATAGTACACCGGCCACACTTATACGACCTGGCAATTGCTAGCATCACTATAGAACAGCAAAATTAATGTTCCTTTCCAGTGACCTTAGGTTTTCTTCTGGCAAATTTATATCGTTTGGCCACATTTTTGTATCTCCAAATTACTTTTCGAAATATTCGAAACCCCTTACATTCAGAATAAATGGAGCTGCTTCCTGCATAAACATATACAGCGACTTTTAATTAAATGCGTTAGTGTAGGGGTTTATTAACATCTTTAGATTTGCATAAACTTATGACTAATAGTTTTTTATGGGAAGTAGCTTTTTCAGTATAGTTAATTTAGACGGTTTTTTACTACTGAGCTTTAGAATATAAATAAAAGATTGCTAAAAGTCTACCAATATTTGTAAAGTAATGCTAATAATGTTGGTTTCGTAGACACAATATACTGGATAAATTACCAATCAGCTACACGGAAATGCAGTATCGCTGCCTTCATTATCACATTAACACCAGGTCTCCATGTAGCTTTCGTGAAATTATGCCATGAGCTTCTATTTAACATTCGATCTTATAGAAATATGGTTAAGTATCTTGTTTCAACCTATGGTAAACATTCAGTTTGGTTATTAAGACTGCATGGGCAATCTATACTGATGTGTTGACCTGGTGATTATTTTAAATATAGTGTAACTACTTACTGTAGTGTAAGTGGTGTATTAAAACATTCGTGTGGAAAATGAACTTAAAGTGTGCGCTTAACCTGTCAAGGAAGCTGTTGCTAATTATACTTTAAAATACAACGTTCTCTCTATGTAATAAAAAGAAATAGTTTGTTGTGACTATGGATTATTTTAGTTACTCGCCTGAAGCACAAACTTGCGGAAGAAAATTTCCTTCACTGCCTTTTAAGTATTCCATTTAACAGTCGAATTACCATGGTAACATAGAAGCTGAATTAAAAAACCAGTGCCTTAGATAAATAGTATACGCAAAATGTAGTAATATAGTCATTTAACGATACCGAGTATGGCAACTATATGTAAAATAACTTATTTGAGCGCAAAGAAACACATATTTGGAGAAAAGAAGGTTTATGGTATGAAATGAATAGCAATAAATTTATATACATATATATATACAACTTAAAACAAAAACTCTAAAAATATGGGTAAATATTTAGAGAAGGTAAAAATAAATGGATATGGACGGTTAAAAGACGAAAAATAATGTAAATATAAATAAATGTAAGAACTACTAATTGTACTAATAAGTAATTGTAACTTACATGACTGCCCATCTTAGTGGCAGGGCCAAATAGAGAAGGCAGTCTAACATGTAATAACTTAGTGCTCAATAAGCTATTACTATTACTAAAATAACCTACGGCTCGGAAGCTGACGAGGTAAATGTAACTCAGCAGGAAATAGTCTCTACCTAAAGGCTGAGTGCTGCGTGATGAAATAGGTATCAAACATCTGTGTGTGGACCTGCTGGTCAGTCTTCCGACTGTGTTGTTTCATTCTGCTGAAGCTCTGTTATTGTACAACGAACAGCATAAACAGCAATTATTCGCTTGCAGAGCTTGCAACATACTGCTTACTTATGGAGAATTTGGAGGACGTGCAGTTGCAGCCGAACAACAACATCGGAAAAGATACCCTCATTATCATCCCTATCGCTTCATGCTTCACATCCTTTAACAGAGACTTAGAAAAACCAGAAGCTCGTCGGTACACATGCTAAATGCAGGAAGTACGCGAACATTTCACACTGTCCTCTTCAAAGAAGAGATACTCGACGAATTTCAAGAAGATCCATCTGCTAGTACCCAGAACATTGCACATTCCATGGGCACAAATATCGTCGCTGTGAGGAGGGTGTTGCATGATGAAGTACTGCATCCTTACTATCTACTTAAAATATAGGCCTTACGATGAGTGTATCTGCAGGGTGAGTAGGCAGGTATGTTTTCGTCGGTGCTGGTTACACGCCAGGCAATCTTAACCAGAGATGAATTTATTCTTAACCACAGGAATAACAGTCATCAAGCCAAACCACCAGTAATGGTTCATCATGAACATGTGAGCTGAAATAATTGATAATCATTTAATAGGCCCGTGCCTTCCTTTTCATTGAAATTTTCATGTTTACCGCCAATTTATGATTCCCATGCAGCCTTATCTGTTTGAACATGTGCCTATAATTCTTATTAAAAGGAATATGTGGTTCCAACGCACTGAAGCACCTCCTCATTTTGATATCACTTTGCGACATCATCTCGACAATGCGTTTTCTGGACGTAAGATAGGAAGATGTGGCCCTATACCTTCGCCATCGCACTCTTTAGACATACTATGGGGATATCTTAAGGGCTCAAGTGTTTGAAACACCAGTTGCTTCCGAAGAGGTGTCGGTGACAAGGATACTGGCTGCCTGTAACACAATTGGCGCCAATCCAAATTTATTTGAAACAGTACATGCAAATTCTGTACAGAAGTTGTTCGGCAATTTTTATAAATATCTTTGCATTGGGAACCGGAAAAGCTTAGTTTTATTTTCTTGTACTATTCTTCATTGTTTCCTTAAATATCGTGTTTACTTATATGTAAAGTTCTAAAACACAATTTTATTTATTCTGACTTCCTTTTAAATTGTATAGCTTTCTATGTTGCAGAGGACCAGAGTAATATATGCAACATTTCTTTATCATATTCCCTTTAAATTAGGGTAAATTACGATATTATCTTTATTATTCACTTTTCAAGTTTCCTGATTAACCTTATAGGTACAGATATAACACTCAGAAGGATAGATAGCCGTGCTAGCCTCTAATTCCCGAAGTCGCGGGTTCAAACCCAGCGGAGGGCGATGGATTTTTTTCGGGCATAAAAATATTTAGCATGGCTTCCTTCGGAAGGGAAGTAAAGCCGGTGGTCACGTCTCGTAGATTTACGGCACATAAAAGAACCTCAAGCCTGATAAAGAGGCCTCTGAGCAAAATTGCCGGTCTTTCGCGCCCAATAGAGATTGGGACGCTAAGGACCACAGCAATTAAAGAGTGTCCATACATAAAACTCAATTTAATTTTTAATTTCAGAAGGATAGGATAGGACAAGTTACGGAGGGGGACTTAGCACCTCGACCTATGCAGATCTCTCGTGCCTAGATCCGTGACGGGACGCCCCCGAGAGTGAGGGATGAGCTGAGAGGAGACAGAGCGCAGCCGGACAAGGAGACACGATAGGCAGAGGGCAGGTCTCTACCATTTACAGATGTGAACTCCCCAGGTGCTGACCGGTACAGCCGGCTCCCCTCCTACCTTAGGCTTACACATGCCCTGGGTTGGGGGACCCGGAGACCGCTCGCAGTCCGGAGGACGAAGGTTTCCTTAGAGCATCCTTGTTCCCTGTCATGCACACGCCGAGACCTCCCGCAGATACTTGCAACCCTGAAAGTGACCAAGCAGATGAAGGGTGAAGCAAAGTGAGAATGAAGATGAAGTTGTGGGACAGGAAGTTCGGGAATATAATGATCCTTCCTCAGCATTCGCCTGGCGAACCGGGGAAACCCCGAAAAAACCCATGAATCAGGAAGGTCGACCACGGGAATCGAACGCACGATCTCCCGAATACGGGCCACAAAGTAACCGCCTGAGCTATCCCACTCGGTTAACCCACAGTAAAGGCAATGAACAATTAACAGCCCGAACTATGGGAGCGTTTCTTTAAAGGTGTTTTATTATCCACAAACACTGACATTTTTGGCACTATTTTCCAGAATGTTGTGGTCTCCGAACGTCTTCACTTAAGCTAATATTGGCTGCAGTTAAAAAAGTAGTATACACAGAACGTTAATTTCACACGTAGATTTTAGAGAACGGCATTAAACAAAACCGTTACGAGATGGAAATCTAACACAAATTAATTGAGAGAAAATAAAAAGCCTTCAGGAATTGAACTCTCCAACTTGTTATTTCCAGACAAATTCAGACCACTCCTAACAATTGAGCCAACCTGCTACCACTTCGCTGCGTCTTCGATTACTTCACATGTAGCACGCTGCAACGAGGGAATTTAATCAGTGGCATGCATACTCCTAATACATTTCACGTTACTGCCTGCAACTTTATAACTACAGACCATTAGTTCCCCACCTCAAAATGGTTTTCTGTTGTCTCCCTAGCACTCTTTAATTAGTATGGTTGAAATCTGTATCATACTATAAAAAGGTTTACAAGTACAGGCTCAAATATTCTAATAGGTAATTCCAAGAGTATATATCTCCAATATATTGCTACTATACGCAAAACAGTATATACAACTTCAACATTGTGTCTAATTTATAAGGTAAGGGGCGAGTATTAAAGTAAAAAATAAACAGAACGAGCATGCCGATATCCGGCTGACATTACATAATTTCAACACAGAAAAATTATGTGCACGCGGCCCTGTTATCACAATTTTGGCTTTCATTATTCGCATTTTAAGTGCAACCTTCCTTAAGCATCGTTGTAACTTTGCACTCACATAATCACTTGTGATGTTCTATGCGTCGTTTGCATTTTAGTCTGGCATTAATAAGATGAGGACGACAGTTGACGTGCAGAATGAGGATGGATCCAACGTTACATCGCTATTCATTGTTTTCAAAAAAAGTATCTATATACCTGCTTTCTGCAATTGCTGTCGTTGTTTAAAGACTCGTATAATAAATATTGCAAGTAGTATATATAGAGGGGTTTTGAGCCACTTTTGCGTTTATATGGGAAAGGATAGGGAAAACGAGGATAGATGTGACGGTTCACGGAGGAAAATGCGTTTATATGGGAGAGATAGGGACTACGAGGGTCGATGTTAGGTTACACAGGGGTTTAAGGAGTGGAATGCGCTTTATATGAGGGTAGAGAATACGAGGAGAAGTGCTAGGCTAGAAGGAGTTTGACGTGTGGAGTGTACGTTTATATGGAAAAGATAGGGAAAACGTTAACAGATGATAGGCTAGTCAGATGGTGAAGCAGGGGGAGTATGGACATATATAAAGTACGAGGAGAGGTACAAGATTATTCAGGGCTTAAAGGGTAGAGTATGACTTTTTATATGGGAGAGCTAGCAAACCGAGGAGAGGTATTAGACTAGGAGGTTTGAATGATAGAGTAGGCGTTTATATGCGAGAGATAGGGAATACGAGGGTCGATGCTAGGCTAGACAGGGCTGAAGTAGGGGGAGTATGGACATATAAAAGTACGAGGAGAGGTACAAGACTATTCAGGGCTTAAAGGGTAGAGTATGACTTTTTATATGGGAGAGCTAGCAAACTGAGGAGAGGTATTAGACTAGGAGGTTTGAATGATAGAGTAGGCGTTTATATGCGAGAGATAGGGAATACGAGGGTCGATGCTAAGCTAGACAGGGCTGAAGTAGGGGAAAGCGCCTTATATCAGAGAGGTAGGGAATACGAGGAGAAGTGCTAGGCTAGACAGGGTTTGAGGTGTGGAGTATGACTTTTATGGGAAAGAGAGGGAAAATGTGAACAGATAATAGGCTAGACAGATGCAGAAGGAGGGGGAATATAGGCTTATACGGGAGAGATAGGGAATACGATCAGAGGTGCTAGACTAGACAGGGCTTGAAGGGTAGAATATGACTTTATATGGGAGAGATAGCAAAACGAGGAGAGGAATTAGGCTAGGAGGGTTTAAAAAATAGAGTATGCGTTTATATGAAGAGACGAGGAAAACGAGGGTATATGCTAGGTTGAGAGAACCGTCAAGGAGCAAAAATGCGTTTATATGGGAAAGATAGGGAAAACGAGGAGAGTTCCGAGGTAGAGCAGGGACTGAAGGAGGGAGGGGTATGCTTTATACGACAGAGATACTGCATACGAGGGGAGGTGCTAGAGTAGACAGAGGTTAAGGAGTAGGGTATACGTTTATATGAGGAACACGAGGAAAACGAAGACAGATGGTATGATAGACAGATGCTGAGGGGGAGATGTAAGTTTATACAGGTGAGGTAGGAAACCAAAGAGAGATGCTAGGCTAGACAGATGCTGAAGGATGAGGGAATACGCTTTATAAGGAAGAGATAGGGAACACGAGGAGAGGTACTAGACCATACAGGACTTGAAGGGTAGAATATGGCGTTTTATATGGGAGAGCTATCAAACCGAGGAGAGGTATTAGGCAGCAAGGTTTGAATGATAGAGTATGCGTTTATATGGACAGACGAGGAAAACGAAGTTTGGTGCTAGGTTGAGAGTCTTCAAGGTGGAAAATACATTTATATGAGAGCGGTAGGGAATACAAGAAGAGGTGCTAGTCTAGAGAGGGGTTGAGGAGTAGAGTATGCGTTTATGTGGGAAAATATGGAAAACGGGGGAGATACAGGGATACACAGAGGTTGAAGGAGGATGAGGAATGTAGGTTTACACGGTAATATAGAGTGTAATTAGATTATAAAACGTTTCCCATCCAACGTTACAACGCTTTTATATACCTTTTTCTGAACCTTAAAAACCTTTTATATGTTAAACAGTTAGTGCGCGAGACGGAGAGGGACAAGCTGTATATCAGTTTACAGTGAAGTATACGTCCTAACATATCCCCACCTTGTATGCTCTGGATCTTCTCATTATCTATTCAATCCTATCATTGTCTAACCTAGCCCATGTATTAAGATGTAACACCACGTAACATAACAGCGTAACATAACATAAGCAAGTAACCGCACGACAAGACGTCACACTATGTAACATAAGCATGTAACCACGTGACAGGACGTAACAAAACCATCACACCACGTAAAATAAGCATATAACCACGTGACAAGACGTAACCAACGTAACACCACGTAACATAAGAACGTAACCACGCAAAACCACGTGCCATGTCGTAAACAGAAACCTCACACGACGTAACAACACATAGCAATCATGTAACTACGTAACAAAACGTAAGGACAACACTTAATCAACCCATTGCTAAGACAATCTAAGTTAACCCATGCTTCATAACTTAGACAATCAGTACGAGAGACTAGCTAGCTTCACCTAAGCAACCCCAGACCATCCTCTCATCATCTATTCTACTCAACCATCGTCTAACCTAATCCGACTAACCAGAGATAACCTTGACTTTCGTTTAGTGAAATTGCTATGTTTTTACGTTTTATTATTTGAGAGTCTTGATTGAAAAGTTTTGCGTCAACATACCTTTATTTTTTTCGTCGTAGATGTCTCTCCCCTTTTATCTAAGCGTGAGATTAGCACTAGGATTGCTCTGAATGGCAGGGTTAACACCTTCCCTTCCATCTTCTTCTTTCTTCATAAGACGTATGCTAGATGCATACACAGCACACGGATAAACTTCTATTCTTTTAAATTGTAGACTCACGTAGAAAATCTTCATCTTCAACTTACATTCTTTTAAACGCTGCTTGTAATACGATAATGTCCATATGCATATGTCGTTATTCCATCCTCAGCAATAACCCTTTTGTCATCAAACGGAGTCAATATGATTTTCTTCACCTGCACAGCGGCAAGATCATGCTCCCGGGACAGGATCAGATTCATGGACGTTCTGATGATTTCTCCGGTTTTAAGACAGTCAGTATAACTCTCAAATGTAATGTACTGATTAATAGCACTACGTTTTATGCCTTTAATATTTTTATCATTGAGCCATGGATAACTAAGGCGTACATCTTAGGTCGTAGTCCGACAAAGCGAAGGATGATTTTACCATTAGCCTCATCTTTAAATTTTCCCAACACCTTCTTGTTTAGAGCTGAATAGCATATATGGTTGACAGGGTAAACAGCTGTGTCTAGGAGTTCGAGAAAACGTAGCTTGTTCTGGTAAACATTTTCAGTTATCACACCATGGATGAACGAATCAGTATGCATATACATGAGCTTCAGGTTTTCAGATCCATAATATGGCAGCAACACATCGTAATGGTAGTGGTACATTACTGTCTTGGAGATGTCCAACACACCCATACCGATGTATATACGCTTGTTGAATACGATCTGACGAGAGGCCATATGTACAGAAGCTAGATTAGCAGCATATATTGTTCTATGAATAAACATAGGCTTGGCGATCGGCTTCTCTAGGGTTTTCTCGTTTGTCACCAGTCGTATATCCATACGGTTACACAGATTCTCCATAGTTTTTCCAAAGATGGCGTTGTTAAAGAGCTTCCAGAGATCCTCCTCGAAGTCATTTGCAGCTTGTTGTCGGAGTGAGCAACCAATGGAAATCGAACCAGGGAAACCTTCAGATTGTACTCGTGAAAGATGTGAATGAAATAAAATGAAAGAAAATCGCCATACATGGGGAACCACCCAGACATTCACCTGTAAACCAGAGAAAATCACGAAAAATATGATGTCAGAGTGAACAACCAACGCGATTGGAACCTGGGAGACCTTCAGATCGTACCCGTGAAAGATGTAAATGAAAGGGAAAGAACATCGTGATAGATGAGAAACCACCCAGGAATTCGCCTGCAGACCAGCGATAACCGCTAGAGCCTAAGGTAAGAGTGACCGTTCCTACGGAAATTGAACCAGGAACCTCCGAATGCAAACCACAGACGTTATCGTCTGAAGCAGACCGTAAAAATAGGTTTATACCATACAACACATAACAATAGGATACCATGCCTAATGACGTCATACCTGTAGACAGACTGTCTGGGATCAGTCCGACATTTTGAAACTCGTAGAGAACGCACGCGATCATTCAGACAGATGTTTATATTCAATACCTACTATACCAACCACCACAATCCATTACACAGCAAATTACCATAATTTCTATTATAATACTTTAGAAAAAGCGTAGAGCTTTTTCTCTCCTTATTTAATTAAATTCATGTATATACCCTATTATTTCGTGTTTTCAGTACTTTCTTTCCCTCATCTCCCTCATTTACCCTAAAGAATCAGTACACAATATGATCTTTTTATACGCTTAATGTCCATTTATCAGAAAAAAAACCTCCTTTAAAATACTTTCTTTATATCTCACCCTCATTCACCCCAAAGAATCAGTACACAATATGACATTTCTATACGCTTAAATCCATTTATCAGAGAAAACCACGCTTAAAACACATTATTTTTCTCATCCTCTCATTCTCCAAAGAATCAGTACGCAATACGACATTTTTATACGCTTAATCTCTATTTATCAGAGAAAAACACTCTTAATACCCATTTATCACAGAAAACCACGCTTAATACTCAGTTATCACAGAAAACATCTACATTTGACTGTAATAAAGAGCAAAGTAATTTTTTCCACATTTACTCCGATTTTAAGCTCGTTGGATCGTATTAGAAAATGTATCATATTTTCAGTTCAAAGTGTGTAAACATTTTAAAGTCACTGACCTCAGCTATTCGCATTTAGCGTAAAGATTTCATTCTATATAATTTGCATCTTTACGTGTGCTTTTAGGGTTCAGAAGTTGGATTTCCATTGGTTGCTCACTCTGACTACAGATTTTTCACGATTTCCCTGGTCTGCAGGCGAATGCCTGAGTGGTTTCTCATCGATTCCAATTTCCTTTCATTCTATATAAATTGCATCTTTACGTGTGCTTTTAGGGTTCAGGAGTTCGATTCCCGTTGGTTGCTCGCTCTGACATCATATTTTTCATGGTTTTCCTTGGACTGCAGGCGAATGTCTGAGCGGTTTCTCGTCGCTTCCGATTTCCTTTCATTTTATTTCATTTACATCCTTCACGTGTACAATCTGAAGATCTCCCTGGATCGATTTCCGTTGGTTGCTCACTGACATCAGATTTTTCACGATTTTCCCTGGTCTGCAGGCGAATGCCAGGGTGGTTTCCCATCTATCACGATTTTCTTTCATTCTATATAATTTGCATCTTTCCTAGTACATTTAGGGGTCAGGATTTCGGTTGCCATTGGTTGCTCACTCTGACATCATAATTTTATGGTTTTCCTTGGTCTAAAGGCGAATGCCTGGGTGGTTTCTCGCCGAATCTGATTTACTTTCCCTTTAATTATTTTTCATTTATATCTTCCACGTGTGCTCCTAGAGCCCCCGGTTCGAAACCCTTTGACGCTCACTCTAGCCTGGGATGTTTCGTGGTTTTCCTTGGTCTGCAGGCGAATGCCTGAGAGGTGTATGCTATCACGATTTCCTTTCATTCTATTTCATTTACATCTTTCATTTCATTCGCATCTGTGTGCTTCTAGGTTTCGTTGTGCATGCTCAAAGGATACTAGCCTCTTGCTCGGACGAAGGATTGTTCTTCACCCTCACGAGTCAAGCGCCCAAATCTGTACGATTATACCCGAACAATACATTATCCTCGCAATAGTTTAAACTTTCTCTAAGCACCCGAACCTGTACGGAGACGCACGAACATCAGTGCAACACGAATTTAAATATAAGAGCTTAGACGCTTCATCACCGTTTTTAGTATTAAAATTCAGGATATACTTGATCTAAAAAGGTTCGTGCCTCCTCTATAGATAGTGTGATCACGAGCATTGGACTTCATTCTACTAAATAACTCTGAGGTGACAACAACGTTGTTCTCTCAGAGAATAATCAGCTTTCTAAATCGTTATCAAGGTGAAAACGCGAACATTTCCTTGAAGAAGGGTTAATACGTTACATAATTGATCCAAAAATGTTCGTGCTTCCTCTATAAATAGAGCTATCTCGAGCATTGAACTTCATTCTGTTAATCATCTCCGAGGTCACAACATCGTTGTTCTCTCGGAAACTAGTCGACCTTCTAAAGTGTTATCAAGGTGAAGAGGCGTACATTTCCTTGAAGAAAGGTTAATACGTTATTATATCAAGCAGAACAATGAATAAGTCCACATATAAGGATATCACTCCTAGTGCCTCAGGATATTCTTGTGGTAAATGCTGTAAGAAGTTCCTCCGTGGATATGATAAAAGACGACATGAGCTACGTTGTAAAAAGCTCTTCAAGTGTAAATATTATAATGTAGCCTTCAAAGACAGTTATAAGTGTCGTCGACACGAAGATGCGTGTGAAGTAAACAGACCTGAGAGGAAACGTAGACTAGAAACTACTAGGCATGAGTTATTTTCTACAATGGATGACTGTGACATGATAGAATATGAAGCTTCATTCAATGGACGCTTGAAATCATATTTTATACGTTGTGAATCAACTAAGGAACCGAATATGAACCTGTATGAGGCAAAACAGCGAATAATCCAGGCTGTACATAAAGAGCTTGGTATTCACAAAAGTGTGAAAATTAATTTGCTAGCTAAGTGTAGATTTGTTAACAGTGTCGTAGAAACCTGCGACAAAACATTTAAAACCCGCAATCAAGCTGTTTTCCTAGAAACGGTCCTGGACTCTATGTTGGAAACGAAAATGAAGAAGTTGGTTACTAAAATGGAGGAATAACAACTTAAAGGTAGCAACTGGGTTTTGCTTGCTGTAGAAGGAATTCGCCTTCGTATTAGCAAGTTCAATCCGTCACGAGGAAGTAGCTACACACCCCTACCGCCATCTGTTGAAGCAAGAAATGCCTGCATTAACATCCAGAATTTAACTGATGAGCTATGCGTTATGTATTCTGTATTAGCCAAATTCGTCAGCGTCAAGCCTCATCGGTTGAGCAAGTACGAGCAACTTTAAAATAAATACGACTTCAGCTGTGTTACTTATCGAACTCCGTGTTCCCAAATACCTAAATTTGAGAAGCGCAACAGGATGTCTATCATAGTCTTCGGCCTGGATGAGAAGCATGAAGTGTATCTGATAAAGGTCGCTGAGACTGAACTACCTGAACACCGTGACCTCCTACTATTGAGTGACAGTAGTGGGAGACATCACTAGGTTTATATAAAGAATTTTGCAAAAGTTATTCGACGTCAGAAAACTATGCATAAAGAACGTGTTTATACCTGTAAGCGCTGTTTTACACATTTTGATGATCAGTGCAGTCGAAGTGGACCGAAAAAACTACAAGAACATGCCTCCATCTGTAATCAGCATGGTGTTGCAAGGGTAGTTATACCTACAAAGGAGAAATTAATTGTACAGTTTAAAAACTTTGAAAGGATGTTGAAACTACCTTACGCCATCCACGCAGACTTCGAAAACATTCTCGCACCATGTCATACATGCATACCCAATCCTGAAACTTAATATACATTCCCTTATCAGCAGAATTATCCCATGAGTTTCTGCTTTACGTTAAACCATCAACCGACGTTGAACACCTGGAAACTGGCCTTCCTAAGCATCCCTATGTATATCGTGGAGTTGATGATGCTCAGAAGTTTATGGAATACCTGTCATTCCTTGCTAAGGAAATTAATAATGTATACAAATCTGTCATGCCTCTGAAACTTACAGATCAACAGCAGATGGATTTCAACGCCTCTACAGTATGCTACTTGTGTGGAAAATCCTTTACTGAAGAGAATTACAAAGTACGCGACCATGATCACATCAGTGGTGAATATCGTGGAAGTCTACATAATGAATGTAATTTATCCTGCAAAACACCTAAATATATTCCAGTCTTCGTGCACAACCTCAGTGGGTATGACTCGCACTTCATTGTTAAGCAGCTGGGATGTACAAGTGAGCGGGTAGAAGTAATTCCTAGCTCTGAACAAAGCTACATATCATTCTTCAAGTATGTAGGAGATTTAAAGCTGCGGTTTGAAGATAGCTTTCGGTTTCTCAGTACAAGCTAGGATAAGTTGGTGAAAAATCCAACATCATACCCTGAGACCCTGATATACTTTGGAGAAGACAAGATGAAGTTGATGACTCGTAAGGGAGTAGTTCCCTATGATTACTACACTTCATGGGATGTTTTGAACGAAACTGCCAGCCTCCTAAGGACTCCTTCTACAAAACATTAAATGAAGAAGAAATTAGTGATGCTGACTACGATCACGCTAGAAATGTATGGGAGCTGTTTAATGTAAGAAACCTGGCTGAGTACAGCGACCTGTACTTAATCTCTGATGTACATCTTCTAGCTGATATCTTTGAGATATTTAGAGATCAAAAGCTTAAAACATATAAAGTCGGCCCTGTTCATTATTGTACCTCTCTAGGACTTACATGGGAGACCATGTTGCTGTGTACAGGAATACAGCTGGAATTGTTACAGGATTATGACCAATTACTCATGGTGGAATCCGTCATAAGAGGAGGTATATGTCAAGTTTCCCACCGTTATGTCGAAGCAAACAACGCCTACATGGAGAAGTATGATCCGTCGAGACCAATCCAATTTTTTACATATGAGAATGCTAATAACCAATATGAGTGGGGCATGTGTGACGCACTCCCTTGTGGTGGATTTGAGTGGGTGTCAGCTGACCAAATCGACTTAGAAAGACTACAAGAAGATGACCCTCATGGATATATATTAGAAGTCGATATCGAGTATCCTGCTGAACTCCATGATCTGCATAATGATTTACCATTCCTACCTGGGTGTATGAAGCCTAAGGACTCGAGTACAAAGAAACTGATACCTCATCTTGCACCTCGAAAGAGGTATGTAGTGCATTACATAGCTTTGAAGCAATCTCTTAGTCATGGACTACGTCTAACAAAAATTCATCGTTTGCTACAATTCCGCCAGTCACAGTAGTTAAAACCTTATGTGGAAATTAACAACAGGCTCCGACAACAAGCTGCAAATTAGTTCGAGGTGGATCTCCACAAGCACTTTAACAACGCCATGTTTGGAAAACCTATGGAGAAACTGCGTAACCATATGGATATACGACTGGTGACACACGAGAAAACCTTAGAGAAGCCGATCGCCAAGCCTATGTTTATTCATAGAACAATATATGCTGCTAATCTAGCTTCTGTACATATGGCCTCTCGTCAGATCGTATTCAACAAGCGTATATACATCGGTATGGGTGTGTTGGACATCTCCAAGACAGTAATGTACCACTACCATTACGATGTGTTGCTGCCATATTATGGATCTGAAAACCTGAAGCTCATGTATATGCATACTGATTCGTTCGTCCATGGTGTGATAACTGAAAATGTTTACCAGAACAAGCTACGTTTTCTCGAACTCCTAGACACAGCTGTTTACCCTGTCAACCATATATGCTATTCAGCTCTAAACAAGAAGGTGTTGGGAAAATTTAAAGATGAGGCTAATGGTAAAATCATCCTTCGCTTTGTCGGACTACGACCTAAGATGTACGCCTTAGTTATCCATGGCTCAATGATAAAAATATTAAAGGCATAAAACGTAGTGCTATTAATCAGTACATTACATTTGAGAGTTATACTGACTGTTTTAAAATCGGAGAAATCATCAGAACGTCCATGAATCTGATCCTGTCCCGGGAGCATGTTCTTGCCGCTGTGCAGGTGAAGAAAATCACATTGACTCCGTTTGATGACAAAAGGTTTATTGCTGAGGATGGAATAACGACATATGCATATGGACATTATCGTATTACAAGCAGAGTTTAAAAGAATGTAAGTTGAAGATGAAGATTTTCTACGTGAGTCTACAATTTAAAAGAACAGACGTTTATCCGTGTGCTGTGTATGCATCTAGCATACGTCTTATGAAGAAAGAAGAAGATGGAAGGGAAGGTGTTAGCCTTGCCATTCGGAGCAATCCTAGTGCTAGACTCAAGCCTAAATAAAATTGGAGAGACACCTACGACGAACTAAAATAAATGTATGTTGACGCAAAACTTTTCAATTAAAGCTCTCAAATAATAAAACCTGAATAAAACATAGCAATTTCACTAAAAGAAAGTCAAGGTTATCTCTGGTTAGTCGGATTAGGTTAGACGATGGCTGAGTAGAACAGATGATGAGAGGATGGGCTGGGAATGCTTAGGTTAAGCTAGGCTAGTCTCTCGCACTGATTGTCTAAGTTATGAAGGATGGGTTAGCTTAGATTGTCCTAACAATGGGTTGATTATGTGTTATCCTTACGTTTTGTTACGTGGTTACATAGTTGCTATGTGTTGTTACGTCGTGTGAGTTTTCTGGTTATTACATGTCACGTGGTGTTGCGTGGTTACGTGCTTATGTTACGTGGTGTTACGTTGGTTACGTCTTGTCACGTGGTTACATGCTTATTTTACGTGGTGTGATGGTCTTGTTACGTCTTGTCACGTGGTTACATGCTTATGTTACGTAGTGCGACGTCTTGTCGTGCGGTTACGTGTTTTTTGTTATGTTACGCTGTTATGTTACGTGGTGTTATGTCTTGTTACATGGGATAGGTTAGATATGATAGGATTGAATAGATAATGAGAACACCCAGAGCATACAAAATAGCGATAGGTTAAGACGTATACTTCACTATAAACTGATATACAGCTTGTCCCTCTCCGTCTCGCGCACTAACTGTTTAACATATAAAAGGTTTGTAAGGTTTAGAAAAAGGTATATAAAAGCGTTGTAACGTTGGATGAGAAACGTTTTATAATCTAACTACACTCTATATTACCGTATAAACCTACATTCCTCCTCCTCCTCCTTCAACCTCTGTCTATCCTTGTATCTCCCCCGTTTTCCATATTTTCCCATATAAACGCATACTCTACTCCTCAACCCCTGTCTAGACAAGCACCTCTTCTTGTATTCCCTACCGCTCTCATATAAATGTATTTTCCACCTTGAAGACTCTCAACCTAGCATCTACCTTCGTTTTCCTCGTCTCTCCATATAAACGCATACTCTATCATTCAAACCTTCCTGCCTAATACCTCGCCTCGGTTTGATAGCTCTCCCATATAAAACGCCATATTCTACCCTTCAAGCCCTGTATGGTCTAGTACCTCTCCTCGTGTTCCCTATCTCTTCCTTATAAAGCGTATTCCCTCATCCTTCAAGCATCTGTCTAGCCTAGCATCTCTCCTTGGTTTCCTACCTCACCTGTATAAACTTACATCCCCCCTCAGCATCTGTCTATCATACCATCTGTCCGCGTTTTCCAAGTATTCCTCATATAAACGTATACCCTACTCCTTAACGTCGGTCTATGCTAGCATCTCTCCTCGTATGCCCTATCTCTGTCGTATAAAGCATACCCCTCCCTCCTTCATTCGCTGCTCTACCTCGGAACTCTTCTCGCTTTCCCTATCTTTCCAATATAAACGCATTTTTCCTGCTTGAAGGTTCTCTCAACCTAGCATATACCCTCGTTTTCCTCGTCTCTTCATATAAACGCATACTCTACTATTCAAACCCTCCTAGTCTAATTCCTCTCCTCGGTTTGCTATCTCTCCCATATAAAGTCATATTCTACCCTTCAAGCTCTGTCTAGTCTAGCACCTCTCCTCGTATTCCCTATCTCTCCCGTATAAGCCTATATTCCCCCTCCTTCTGCATCTGTCTAGCCTATTATCTGTTCACATTTTCCCTCTCTTTCCCATAAAAGTCATACTCCACACCTCAAACCCTGTCTAGCCTAGCACTTCTCCTCGTATTCCCTACCTCTCTGATATAAGGCGCATTCCCCTACTTCAGCCCTGTCTAGCCTAGCATCGACCCTCGTATTCCCTATCTCTCGCATATAAACGCCTACTCTATCATTCAAACCTCCTAGCCTAATACCTCTCGTCAGTTTGCTAGCTCTCCCATATAAAAATCCATACCCTACCCTTCAAGCCCTTAATAGTCTAGTACTTCTCCTCGTACTTTATATATGTCCATATTCCCCCTACTTCAGCATCTGACTAGCCTATCATCTGTTAACGTTTTCCCTATCTTTTCCATATAAACGTACATTCCACACCTCAAACTCCTTCTAGCCTAGCAGTTCTCCTCGTATTCTCTCCCCTCATATAAAGCGCATCCCTACTCCTTCAACCCTGTATAACCTAGCATCGACCCTCGTTGTCCCTTCTCTCCCATATAAACGCATTTTTCTCCGTGAACCGTCACATGTACCTCGTTTTCCCTATCCTTTCCCATATAAGCGCAAAATGGCCCAGAAGCCCTCTATATATGCTACTATTGTAAGTATTTGTTTCAATTTTTCTGCAATATTTTCCATTACCTCAACATAACATACTCTGTATGCGAAATAAGCCGGGAATATTAATTTAATATTGTAATTTATTCCTTTCCATACCAAATAACTGATACATTCATTCATCATCTGGTATAAACTTATCAAGCAACTGTCAATAAAATAAATGGAGTGTTACAGACCTTGGCTTGCATTATGAATTTGGCTAGCCATTCATAATGATACATTTAGTGTAATTGGCTATCAAGTTAGAACCGCATAACTTACTGATTCTGAATTGTACTAAAAAGGTATGGCAGTTTTGGATGCGATGTTTCTGGATTTGCACTTATTTTTTCAACTTCCATTACTGAGTACTAGGGCATTATATGCTATCCTTTCTATAGCTTGTCTCAACCTTAAAAGAAGGTAAGGAAGCAAACGATATATCTCTGCCTCTATCTAACACATGCATGTTTCCATTGGTTTCATCCTTTCCACTCTCGCGCTGTCGCCAAGTTGCTAATAACATGATGTATATATTCAATTCTATGAATTTCAGCTTTAAACATATTATCCTCTGCAGAATATTTTTCTCTATCAGATTATAGTATTTTTAGAGCTTTTATAGATTTATGTGGGCTCAGATTTCAAAAGAAAGCGACTTTTTTCAGTAAAATTCAAATATTGGTTTTTTCTATGCTTATCACACAATAACTGGTTTTCTTTTTATGCTGATCACACAGTAACTGATGAACTAAAGGGTAGAACGTAACAACATTGTTTTTTCTTGGGTAGTGTAAGTTTGAGTGATGATACCTGCCCAGTTTGTTTTCTCTGAATTTAATAAGATGACCGTTATAATTTTTTAAATTAAATATTTTTGGAAAATTCTATACCTATGCAGTAGAAAATTCAGCCAGGAAGAAACTTTTTGTTGTTGGGTTTGCAGCGGGGATCGAGTCAGAGAAAATGTTGAGGAAGATTGGGGACAGTTTTTAAAAGAAGCCGGAATCCTGTAACTTCTTGCATTCATTGTGTATGGCAAGGAAAAAGCCATGCATCTATTTAGCTAACAGGCGCCGGGTTGCGAGGTAGAAGGCAGGAAAGGTTAACATCAGTTGTATAGC
The DNA here is from genome assembly GCA_030765065.1 of Deroplatys truncata. NCBI lineage: Eukaryota > Metazoa > Arthropoda > Insecta > Mantodea > Mantidae > Deroplatys > Deroplatys truncata. The sequence goes on from CM060990.1 coordinate 424,649,331, forward strand.
GTGTGGAATACTGTGAAGTGTTAAGTAGATTGTTTATTTAACATTTTGCGTAAATATTTATAGTTATGGAGGGAGCAGCTAGGAAGAGAGAAAATATTGGTAAACTAAGAAGAAACGCAAAATATTAATGAATGTGGTAGATTACTCAATTAAAATTAGCGTTAGTAGGGGAGTAAAAGAAACAGCTATAGCTACTGCGTGTTCAGAACAGTAGTGCATAGGATAAAAGGAACGAATGAAAGGGCCTTTTAGGATTCCATAAAAAATGAAAGCAGAAAGTGTGGGGTAAACACAAACACGCTAGGTTAACGCAATACGATGTGAAAGCGCAAAGCGAAGTGCGGCACATCGTTCATTCTTTACTGTTTGAAAACATGTCACCCGTGTTGAATGTAATTTTGTTAAGGGAAAACAGTGGTGTTCCCTACCAACTTAAAGCTTTTATAATTTTATATCTCCATATTCCCTTGATCATACATATTTTTATGCCCGTAAAATTGTATTTCCAAGTACTAAAACTACAAAGAGTTTAGATAAAGTGCAGGTGAAAATTAAATGTCTTGCAATAGCCTCAAATAGCAGTGCAGATATTTCACGGTTTTGTGATGTATCGTTCACAAGATGCCATTAAATTGGTAGACCGATCATGTCTGGGGGCCAAAGTTGCGAGCTTACACACAGGACATGTTGCAACAGTACGCTGCATTTAACTTGTAGCGTATTTCGAGCGTGAGACGTGATATAAAGCCGTATGACCTTCTTGAGGTGAGGGGGACTTGGGTGTGTTTAAGACATTAAAAGTTGCACTGACGGTGTTTATCACTGATAGGATCTCCCATATCATGTTGGTTGCAGACGAGACGCTAAACTAAACAGCGTCTAAGAACCAAAACACAACCCCAAAGGGAATCACTGTGGCCTTCCCCGTAGGAGCTTACTAACTTTATGGGACAATAGTTCACCCGAAGCCTAGATGAAAGGAATTGTGTCTAGGGCTATATGGCACCAGTTGAGTAATTGTAGTTTCGCCAATGACCTGTGCAGGGAACTGGGCAAAACCCTGCCTCTAGTGTTTAAGCCTTGAGCCTGTTTTGAGGGTTTCATGGGCGTTGACTGATTATTTCTCCCGTTCTAGTGGGATTCGGATGGAAATAGAAACCTAAGAAGAAAAACTGCAAAAAAGGAGAGAACCCTGAGGAAAGAAGAAACATCCCTAAAGAGGAAGGAAGTGAAAGTCCTAGGAGACCACAAAAAGTAGATGGCCCATATAGAAGTGGAGAAACCACAGACATGAAAACGGAGCAACGTTTAGTTGACCAAACCTCTGTACTTACCATTGTGCCCACTCAATCTGGAAGCGGAAGCTAGATCCACCGAGTAGAGGTTCAACATGTTACCTCAGACTTCAATAGACTACACTGGAGAAGAAGTTTTCTGGCGCTTAGCGTCGTCGCAAATTGGCTATCCAAGCAACTATAGCTGAAGGAAAACCAGTAAAATCCAGGAAACCTAGGATAAAGAGAAAGAGGACACGGGTACCTGGGCAAGAAAACCAGGAGATTTATTAAATCCCATGGATCCACAAATCCCAGCATCTGGTCTTCCTCTCTCACTAATTGATCTGTGAGGTGTCGTTCTCAGAGTGGCACACTATCGTTCTCGGAAGGCAACCGCAGATCCATTCTGAAAAGGCCGAAGCGTGGGGATCTAGGTTAATCATTATCCAGCACATTTACCAGGAAGTAATTGGGGTTATTTTTAGGGTGGAGCGAAAACATTAACTTAAGAATTTCAACTCAACGAGGCTTTAAAAGGCTGTCATGCAATGTTAAACTAATAAAATGATCGGATACGAAATATTTTGGAGCTATTTTAATATTAAGATGAGTCTCATAGGCTTCGAAAGTGTCCTTAAGTTAAAATTAAGAAAATGAACGTTTGTGTTCTTCCTAGTAATTAACCGATTATTATTTCTCTTTTTCAGTTTGAGAAAAGAAACGGATCACAGTCGTAGCGAGATACTGGAAGAGGGTAAGGATACTCCAAGTAGAAGAAGCACAATAAAATGTCTAATATTTCGCACTCCAGCAAAAGCATAAGAAAATGTTCTTTCCGCCAATGCTGACGTATGAGGAACTAACAATTCTAGTAGATCTCGTAAATTCGAGCTTACGTTAAATCCGAGCTACTTCAAAACAAAATTTGTTTTTAAACCAGAGACTAGTCGTCAGTTTGCACGGTCCTAATACCTATCCACATACTTTTGCACCTCTCTGACTATCGTCTATAGAGTGTGTTACTGGCAAGGATTAACTTCCTTTTAATTAGGGACCAATCGAAAACTGGGAAAACCCTTTCATAATATGTACATACATTGTAGGAAACATTCTCTACCGGTAATACTTTTCAGCTGCAATTAGAGCACACTGATTACATACATCGTAGCAAACATCGATGCTGATGAAGACGATATTTCCCTATCACACCTAACCGCACAGCTTCCAGGTGATAGTGAAAGTGAAGTTGCGTAATGGATAAAGAGTGATGAACAGTTTGAACTTAGGGAAACATCAACTGTTGAGATGTTGAACGAGCCGACAGAAGAAAGCGAGGAGGAAGACACAGAAGAGAGAACACCAACAATGAGTCATAATGAGGGTTTTGCTGTATTGGAGCCGGCATTGCGCTATGTAGAACAACTCGAGGCACCACCATGCGATACCATTGCGTTACTCAAACGATGGCGTGACATTGCCGCGTAAAAGCGATTCAATTTCCTAAAGCAGAAGACGCTTAAAGAAGTTTTCAACAAACAACTCCATGTTTGTCTGTCTATATATCTGTATGTCTGTCTGTCTGCCTGTATGTCTGTATCTGTGTATGTATGTACATGTTGTGTTTATTTCTGTACAAAAACGTTAAAACTTTGCAGTAAATAACTTCACCTTGATTTGTTTTTGGTTTCATTTCGTCTTTAATGAGTTTTTCTATGGTGCTCCGTATAGTCCGAGTTATCCCAAATCCGAGGTACCTTCACCCCCATTACCTCGGATTAGCGAGACTCTAGTGTAGTGAGATGGAACATGAAACTTTATATTCATTCGAAAGAACCAAACATCAATGATATTGCAGAAACTATTTCCGTAGATGTTGAGATGATATGGAGGGAAGCATGTATTTCTCACATTTCTCACAAGCGTGTAGTTGAAGGATTATTCAATTACACAGTAAATACAGAAACATATTGAAAGGATTCAAAGGTAGACAAAGTAATACCAATTACAAACTAAAGTTGAAAACTGCTGCAAAACTGTTAATTCTAAATTATTCGATATGGCCTTTAGCAAATGTACAGAGTTTTCAAAATACAAGGGTGCAAACGGCAAGAAGATTGCTGACCAGAGAACATTGAGGGAAAATGTAATTGGTAGTATTGACATTAAAGCAACATAGCCTATTAAGAAGAAACAGTAAAGAAAGGTGAAGAAACAAAGGAGACTGAAAGTAAGTTTGAATATAAGTAATTGCGATGTGTCAACTGCGTATCCAACAAGTACTGCCTTTGAAAGCAAATCAGAATTAGAAGATGGAAACAAAAAATATAGTGAAAGCAACAAGAGAAGGAAGAAAAATAAAATGAGATTGTATCTTCCAAACGTGTCAAGGGAATGTGATCGACATGGTCATTTAGATCGAGCAGCCGCCTCTATAGTTAGTCCTGTTTTGTAAGATATTGGTATTGTTTATGATGGTGAGATAAGGAATGAGTAGATAAGGAATGAGTAGTAGGAGAATCGCTATTGAAGCCCACTTAATATGCAGGAATGTATATTCATATGCAAATGAGGTCTCCCCCACTCTCTGCCCCAATCCCTGGTACCTTTTGCTTGCAGCTGAGAGTCATAAACCTTTTTGAGTATAATGGAAAGCTTGACAGGTAAGCAATTAAGCTTGTCAATCACCTGTCAAAATGAACAATAGAATAATAAATTATGTTCGTAACAATAGAGAATGTAGGAGTATCGTAATTAAAGGATCAGACCCTATTTTCCCAGCTCTATTGAATTCCCTGAGTGTGTACTTTTAGGAATGCCACCTGCAACCTCGCAGTCGCATTGTTTGACGAACATGTGCAAAAGAACAAAGCTTTCCCTTCACCTGTCGATATGAAAAAAGAGCATGAAAAATTATGTTTGTAACAAAAGAGAAGCCTAAAGCCTTGCTAACAAAGGGACAGATGCTATTGTCATGCATTCCATTGTCCAGAGCAAGAGTTCGTTAGAAAGACCACCCGTGTTGCAGCCCGCTTTCACAGTCATATAAGAAAAGCACGAGCTGGACCCAATCTAACAAAAGGTTGAATAACAAAGGGAGCAGATTCTATTGTCCTCCATTCCATTGTCCCGGACACGTGCATGTTAGGTGAATATAACAGAGACATTCAGGTGTAGCGATAACAAAAGAAACTCGTAGAGGCTTTATACTGGCCCTGTCTTTGTTTGACTGTGGGAAAAGAGAGAGGGTTCAGTTCCCACGGGGAACAAACATCATATAACTGCTAGACCATAAATTCCACCCCACTCCACCTCGACTTCCTCGCGTCTATGTCACCATTAATTACGGGGCCCTCACCATCCCACCACCTGTGTTACCTGAGGCTAGTTCTCTCTGCGCATGCACAGCAAGAGATGATGTCATTGGATGCAATAATCACGTGACGTGTAACATCTCCCCCGCCATACCAGTGCGTTGGAATTGCCTGACGGCTTTAGGCCTCTATATAAACAACTGTCGACGGGTGCTAAAACCACTGCGAGTTTATTAACTTAACGTTATAACACTCGTGTGGTACAGCTTAATTGTAGTCAGTGCTATTTTCTTCTACACTGCATCCATCGTCATCTATATATAATGCAAGGTGATTGAGTTTTCACATAACTATGTGAAAAGACGAATCATTGCAAGAGTATCATATTGTTTATCTGAAATTCATTTCTTTAATAATTCACATCTGATTTTTTTAAAAAATGTAGAGCTTTCATCAATGGTGGAAATAGTTCTTTAGATCCTAAAGCATAAACATTCATACTTAATCTCTAATCATTCTTCTTCCATAAACATTCATACCATTTTCTCAACACATTATTCCTCTAACATTCATACGATTTTCTCTACATTCTTCTATTAACATTCATACGATTTTCTCTACACTTTCTTCTTGCAAGAATATTCATACGACTTTCTCAACACATTCTCCTTTTATTAACATTCACACGATATCTTCTACACATTCTTCTTGCATGAACATTCATATGATTTTCTCAACACATTCTTCTGTTAACATTCACACGATTTCTTCTACACATTCTTCATTTAAAATTCACACCATTTTCTCTACACATTCTTCTTGCACAAACATTCATATGATTTCTTGTACACATTCTTCTTGCATAAACATTCATACGATTTTCTCAACACATTCTTCTTCTATTAACATTCTACTATTTTCGCTACACATTCTTGTATTAACATACATACTGTTTTCGCTACACACTCTTCTATTAACATTCACACCATTTTCTCTACAAACATTCTTCGTGTATAAACATTTACACGATCTTCTCTACACATTCTTCTTACATAAACATTTATACGATTTCCTCTACACATTCTTCTTCTCATTCTTTCCCGCAAATCATCATGGGATTTTCACAACACATTCTTCTTCTATTAACATTCACACGCTTTCCTCTACACGTTCTTCTCCCATAAACACTCATACGATTTTCACAGCGCATTCTATTAACATTCACACCATTTTTTTCTATACATTCTTCTTGTATAAACATTTACACGATCTTCTCTACACATTCTTCTGTAAACATTCATACGATTTTCTCAACGCCTTCTTCTATTAACGTTGACACGATTTCCTCTCCATGTCCCTCTCCCATAAACATTCATACGATTTTCGCTACACATTCTTCTTACATAAACATGCATATGATTTTTTCAGCTCATTCTTCTTGCATAAACATTCATATGATTTCTTCTACACATTCTTCTTGCATAAATGTTCATGATTTATTCTACAGCTTCTTCTATAAACACTCACACGATTTTCGCTAAACATTCCTTTATCCGTAAACATCATAGGATTTCCTCTACACATTCTTCTTCTCATTCTTTCCCGTAAACATTCATGCGATTTTCACAACACATTCTATTAACATTCATACGTCTTTCTCTACACATTTGTTTCATATCACATTTCTTTCTCTACTCATTCATCTTTTATCAGTTATAAAACACAATCCAATTTACATGGTTTAAATTGTTTTCGCAGGTAATACTGCAAATGCCATGGGGGACGCCAGAGCCGCATTCACCGGAGGAGCGGGTTCTCGACTTAACCAGATAGTACAGGTTCATAGAGAACTTGTTAATAGCAATTTCACGTCAGGGTACAACAAACAAGCACCCCTGACGGGAGATCAGACATCAGCAGTGCCGCTAAATAGCAGCTATATTTCTAAAGACTCTAATAGCCCACCGTCACCAATCTTATCGGGGTTGATTACATCATACCGCCGTCACCAGGAATGAGAATGTCACTCCCGTTACAGGGGTGAATGCAGACATGGACAGCGCTTCAGAGCAGTAGTGTACATGCAATACCTTCAAATACAGGGCTGCTGCAATACAGATTTTAACGATGTGAATGTTGAGTTTAGATATATTATCACACTTTAACTTTTTTCTAGAAAATATTAGCTTTATCCTTAATGAATGTGTAACCAACGAACAATTCACGCTTACTTTAGAATTTCAAATATTAAATGAAGCATTCAAAATACTAACATCTTTTCAATTAAAAATAATCAATGTTAAGCTAATTCTGCTTTTTTGCTTCCTTGTAGTTGCTGAAGCGAATTCATTCGGAGCTGGGAAGATGGACGAGGGTGGTAGTTTGCCTTTAACTATCTTCTTGCAAGACTATCTGACTCCGCCTCCTCCTGGGTTCGAGAATGTTGCGCCGATGCCTTTAGGAGGTCCATGGGCGATTATTCCAACTGAGAGGGTGTGCACCTGTGTGAATTGTGCCTACAGGGCCGTGTACCTGGATTTGCTTCTTCAATTAAATGGTGAGTTTTTTAACTTCATTTATTCTAGATCTAACATCGTTACATAAATAATTAACGCAATGTTAACGCGTAACTTTTCTTAGCACAAATTTTACTCATTTTTATTAAAATATACAATTACATAAATAATTAGCGTAACGTTAAGGCATAACTTTTCTTAATCAATTTTTACTCGTTTTTATTTATTAAAATATACACTTACATAAATAATTATCGTAACATTAACAGATTGCTTTAAGCCTGTTTTCTTCAATGATTTAATAAACATGTATTCTCGCATTTCTATTTTAACTGACATTCAAAATAATTCGGCTTTGTTATTGCTATAAAATCTTCAATAGTGGTCACGAACCCGGAGTCTGAGTATGCAGACAACTTAGCATAGCTCCGGGGTTTCAAAAGACATCACGAAGCTGAAGAGCAGCACGCTCAAGCAATTAACCCCCTCAGCAATCCAGGATCTTTCATGGCCCCGCCATCAACAGTTGCAGGACCATCAGGCATCGGTCGTAACGACCATTATGGCAACTCAGTCAACACTGCTGATACCAACTTCTACAGTGACATCGCATACAGCAACAATGCCCAAAAACTTAAGGTTAGTCATACCCAGCTAGAGTGTAAGGTTATTGAATCGGCGTTCAAGGGACGCCTTTTCAATAGCCGTATAGAAAACATTTTAGAGATAGCTGACCCGGTCAATTTCTGTAGGAATGCAAGAGGCTTGTATTGGGAGAAATCGTTTCTTACTTGGAAGCGGCTCTTCGGCGTTTAAAGTAAACACATCAATTGAAATTACATACCTCATACACTCTCCTTGAAAATAGCATGCATAAATCATCTTTTTCAATAGCAAGACAAAGCTGGGTCTTCAATAAACGAATCTTGTTACCTTATACACTTATATGATCGATGATATTCTAGAAAACATTTCGAATTTCGAAGGAGGTGCAAGCTCAAAATCTCTGCTCGCTGTCAGAGCTCTTGTTATTGGAACTAGCTTCCTTGATCCCTTCAATGCATCGCGATATATAGAGTTACCCAGTGCAATCAAGGATAAGAGAGCTGTAAGAAACATAAAAAACGACGATGAATACTGTTTTGCATGGTGTTTGCTCGCTGAAAAGTATCCCGCAAAGCGACACTGTTATAGAACAAGCAAATACCCAGCAGAACAGTTATTCACTGCATTCAATTACAGGGGGATATGCTTCCCTGTAAGCCTACACCAGATTCCAGACTTTGAGCAGCAAAACCCAGAAGTATCAGTTTCAGTATTTGGATTAGAAAGGCAGTGCTCAATTATACCTTTATACCAAACCAGCATCAAAAAAGACTGCAACGTTAACCTATTACTAATTGAGCAAAATAGAAGATCTCACTACTGTATGATTAAGGATATGTCAAGGCTGACAAGGTCACAGTTCAGTAGGCATCATGGAAAACATTGAGTATACGAGCCCTGCCTGAAGCACTTCAATAATAAGGTGGTTTTAAAAAGCATCAATTGATGTGCATGCAGTGCCAAGTGCTCAAAATGCCTAAGCAGGGTAAAGTGATTGAGTTCTCATCCTACTCAAAGGGTGCTCCTGTAAATTTTGTTGTGTATGCCGATATTGAGAGCGTGTCAGCCAGAGTTCAGTCCTGTGAGCCGTCGGCTAATCAGAGCTGGACTCGGGCTATCCAGCATCATGAGGCAATATCTATATCACTTAAGCTCGTATGTCGCCATGACGATTCCTTGTCGAGATTTAAGCTATTCAGAGGTCCTGATGCAATCAAGGACTTCTTCATTGAGCTTAGGTTAATAGCTGATATTGTTATTGACCAGTATAGACGCAATGAAAAAGTGGCCTTAACTGCACAGGACGTGGCTGATTTCGATAATGCACGTCATTGCCACATATGCAAGAAAGAGTTTGAGGTAGACGACTTGAAGGTACGCAACCACTGCCATGTGACTGGTGTATTCCTGGGAGCTGCTCATAATGCATGCAATTTAAATACACGGGTACCTAATTTAAACCCATTTTTCCCATTGCCTTAGCAGTTATGACAGCCATTTCCTGATGCAACACCTGCCATATGATGATCACCCAATTTCGTGTATCTCAAACTCCTCAGAGAGAGATATATCATTCAGCAAAAAGTACAGGATAATCTTTTTCAGGTTTCAGGAAAACTTTAAGTTCTTGGACGATAAGCTATCTAGTTTAGACTACATACTGAGCAGCGATGAGTTCAAGTTCACGAACTCTGAGTATCCGATCCCGAACATCAGCAGTTGGTGAGATCTAAGGGAATATTCCCTTACAGCTACGTCGACTCTCGTTCCAGACTACAGGAAACAGCACTGCCTTCAATAGAAAAATTCAACGACATAAAACAAGAAGACTACAATCATGCTGTAAGAGTCTGAAACACTTTCAATATAATTAATCTGTGCGAATACAGCGACGTATATTTGAAAACAGACACGCTTTTGTTGGCCGATGCATTCGAGAGGCTTAGGGACCTCTCTCTGGAGGTATATAGTTTGGACCCCTGCTCGTACTTCACCCTGCCAGGAATTGCATTTGACGCCATGCTCAAGGTGAACAGTCAAGCTCGACCTCATTCATGATGAGGAAGTGATTAAATTCTTTGAGGTAGGAATGGTGGTATGTGCACTGTATCAAAGAAGCGTGACAAAGCAAACAATGAATACATTCCTGGACACGATGAAAAACAAAAAACTTATATTTGGCCTATCTAGATATCAATAATTTATATGGAGCTTCCATGACCAGCCCTATGCCGCACAAAAACCTGAGGTGGCTTTCGCCAGAAGAAATTTCAGTGACAAACTTCTTTGATGTTGCCCCTCATTCCCCAACTGGATACGTTTTGGAGGCCGAGCTTGAGTACCCAGAGCATCTCCACGATGACCACAATAACCTTCCTCTCTGCCAGAAAAGTGAGATACCACCTGGAGGCGAATACAAGAAACTACTGGCAACACTTGAGAATAAACAGAAATACACCTTGCACTACAGAAACCTCCAGAAGTGCATTGATTTAGGCATGAAGCTAAAGAAGATCCATAGAGCGGTTGCACATGATCAGTCAGAATGGCTGCAATCCTACATTCAGATAAATACAGAGAGACGTGCAGGGGAAACTAACAAATTCGGTCAGAATTTATGGAAGAAAATGAACAGTTCTGTATATGGTAAATTTATTGAGAATGTACACAAAAATAATGACTTCCGTATCGTTACAAGTTGGAAGCAATGCAAGAAATTCACAGCGCGACCAACTTACGTTCGGAGCATTTTATTTGCAGAAAATTTTGTAGGAATAGAACTTGCCAGGGAGGAAGTGCACATGAATAAACCCATCTATATACTGCAAGCCATCGTTGACATCTCAAAACATCTAATGTATAGTTTTTATTATAATATATTGAAGCCAGGCCTAGAGGATATAATTTTGAACTACATGGACACGGATTCATTTATACTGGAAACTTCAACTAACATATAAAAGTTTATCAAGGAAAATCATGAACCCTTTGACACATCAAATTATGAGGCACAAAACTGCTATGGAATTACGCAGCAAAACAAAAACGTTATCCGCCTGTTCAAGGATGAGCTTGCAGGAGTCCCTATGATAGAATATGTTGGGTTAAGGTCCAAGTTATATGCGTACTGACACGAGGACCAAACTATGATGAAAGCAAAGGGCATCAACAAGACCGGCATGTGGAACATAAACTTTGAGTTCTATTTCGCCTGTCTAAACGACATTAGAAAAACAATTTCAACAAAAACAACATTTCGAAGCTTCAAACATAAAGTCTCGACCATAGAGATGAATAAGGTCATTCTCTGTGGTAGAGACGATAAGATAAAATTTATTGAAGTCTCAGACCAGACAATTGCCTGGGGTCACTATTGTCTGCGTATGGCTGACCCTTAGTTGTATATATTTATATATAAATGCATATATGTAAATTTTAGTGATATAATTTTTTTAATTTTAACTCTTTGTGGTTATATATTTATTGATTTTAGTTGTAAACTCATATTCACATGTTTATGGATGTACTGGCCTTTAATCATAGAATGCAGGCCAGAATATGATTGTATATATGTGAAAATGGTTTTAGTTTCATGAATTGTTTTAATTGAACTCTTTTCTGTTTATGAATTTATTGATTTTTAATTATATAGATATAAAATGAAAGTAAAATGTAGCCAGGTGATTCTGTGTTAATCTATTCATGTACGTATATATATGTATGCAGGGTTTAATCATAAAATGCAAATAATTTATCTGTATATATGTATAATTTTAGTTTCATGAATTTTTTAGTTAAACTGTTTGTGTTTATATATTTATTGAATTTTTAATCATGTAAAATGCAAGTAAAAAATATAACCCTGCGATCACAAAAAGCATTAGTATTGTAATAAATGTGTTTGAATAATGAATTTTCTTTTTTTGCCTATTATTTAAGACAAAAATGCTTTTACAGGAAAGGTTCTATATAGTAAAATAAAAAAACACTTATTATTGTGGAATTAAAGCCTCTTTATTTTCATTATTATTTTTTCTACAATAAATCCTTTCTGTCAATCCATTGAGTATTAGGGAATCTATACCACTTTACAAGAGTCCTATTTCCCTGTATGCGTAATACTTTTTCTACCAGAAATGTATTAAGGTACAGTGTGGATCGCAGTTCATGCCCATAAAAGGACCTCTTTATCTCATCATTGTCATCCCCTTTTAGCATGTATGTTACGGGATTGGTGTGAAATATTTCAACACTCCAATTAGCTTCAAATCCATTTTCAAAATGTCCCTTGCCCTTGGATATCCACACATAATCACCAACACTAAACTTTCTTGCCTCTCTCTCTCTTCTCTCTTCAATCTTGAGTGTAGTTATATACAGTCAGAAGAACATCTTGTTCTTCACCTCTATAGGCTTCAATAGAACAGTGGAGTGGTAAGTGTTGTTATATCTTGCAATGATCTGAGGTAAAAGACCTAGTCACTCGTATGATTCTTTGGCTAGAAATTCGCAATACATCATATTCTTTAAAGTTGTTATTAACCGATCAACAGCAGCTGCCTCCACATGTGTATAGGTACTGTGTATAGGTATTAGTGATTGATGTAATATTTTCTCATTAAATTTTTAAAATGCTTTTTGTAAACTTGTTTCCCATTATCACTCTGTATGTTCTTGGGTGGGGGTTATCATTTCTTGCAGTATATCTTCCATAGCCTTTGAAACTTGAAGTCCCCTCTTGTCCTTTAGCGTTCTCGAATATGCCATTTTAGAGTAGGAGTTGATTGCAATGATGATGTACTTGAAATTCCTATTTATTTTTGCATGCGGTATCATCTCCACCAAGTCGATCTGCACAAAGTCATGGAGTCCCTTGCTGATAATCTTTCGACGCATGAAGTTTCTCCGGGCTGGAGCATGGAGCTCGCTTGCTATATTTTGCTACACTGATGTTATGCTATAATGTTTGCCGATTTTAGTTCTTGAAAAATCTCTTCAATTTCTTGAGTATGATTGTTATTGCCAGCGTCTCTGGATGCCACAAGTAGCCTAAGGCGATCCACCAGATCATTAGGGTCGGTCCAGTAGATATAGGCTTGCCTCGTATTAGGGCGATATTCTTTCCACTGTAGTCCTAATCCCTTGTGTTTCGTTTCTAGGGGACTATAAAGCTTTTGTATTTGTAGGAATTACCCGATCTCAGCTGCCCATGCTTACTGAAGTTCCTTCGATAACATGTGTTGCTTTAAGTATTTTGCTGTATGTTTCCAGGTCATATTCAGTGTATGCACGCATCTCAGGTATTCTCTTGAAGATGAGCTCCTTCAATCCAGGCTTGGTTACATACGTTTCCTCCCTTATTCGAACCTTATTATTGTTGAAATCAATGATCTTGTTCCGTAACATGTAGTTGCCATCCTTATATCGTACTCCATATGATGAATCTATTTCATTTCTGTCCTTCTTTCGAACTTTATTAAGGTAGTTGTAGAGTTTCTCATCTTTCAAATCTTTGGGTGATTCCTCCTTAATTGTAGTATTCTTTTTCTGTATTTCAAGTATATCTTGAAGCGGATCTGTCAATGGTTGAAGAGCTTCACTCATCACTCTCTGGGTTTCAAACTGCTGACCTTTAAGTGAACGTATCTTTTCTCTTATAGCCTTCGTGTGCATAGCTACAGATTCTTTAAGTCATATGCATTCGCTGTCCATCTTGAAATGACACTGAAAGTGGACTTTCGCATTAATATATACCCTATTTATTTAGCAAACTTCAGTTTATATGAGATTTTCAGCTCAATATTTAGAAAATGGCCGTCCCTTACACGATTTGCAGGAGCAGTGAAGCTTAGTCTATCGCCATTTGCAATTGGTGCAGGCAGAGCTCTAACCGACTTGTTATTTATTTCAAGCAATGTATCAGGCCCTACAGTAAGAGCTGTTGGTGACGTCATAGAGCAAGAAATTATCTCTCCGTTCACGCGTGAATTGTAGTATTCAAGGCCTGTTGTTAACATGTACCTCTGTGATTTCCCTCTGAAAGGCAACGACTGCTGTGTAATTACGTGCTCCCCCCTTATTTGTGCTACTAATGCATTTATGACTCTCATTTGTGTTTTAAGGGCATTGACATTATCCTTTGTGGTTGTCGGATGCTTATCCATTGATTTCTTGCGGTTCGCCATAGTTTCCATGTCTTTTCCCACTGTTTCTGTAACAGCGGTACTTATTGCACCAAGCCTTTTGTTTAAATCTTGCTGTATTTCATTTTGTTTCTTTCCCACGTGAACTTTTACTTTTTTGTTGTTCCATCACTGCCATATACAGGATCTGCTACTTCTATTAGTCTTCTTTTTCGAAATGAAACTTTACCGTGTGAATCGTGTGGCGCTGTTCTTGCACTTATATATTCTAATACATGCTTCTTATTCGGTACGTCATGATCCTCTTAAGGTGGCAGCATTATTTTCAATCTTATAGGATCCAGGATAATGTTGTTTCCATCGTCGCGTTTAAGGGTATTTGTATTCAGATATTCCATTAGAGCATCATGTCGCACGTCTAGCGACTTCTGGATGTGATCCCTAAGTGTAGTTTGAAGTTCGCCCATGCGCTGATATGTCGCTTTTTCTGTGAACTGCTGCATGCGATTTTCAGTAGAAGACGTAAGCGTAGCGATCTTTTCATTGGCACAGTCCTCTGTGATTCAAACCTGTCAATACTCATGATGAACTATGAATGAGCAATTTCTTTATTATCAACTTTAATATTTACATCGAATCCGCACCTATATCGACCGTCATTCATCGGAAATTCGGGAACTGTTACCATAAAGGGTCTTCCTTCTGAAGAGCTCTCCCAAACACCTTTACACAAATCTATAAATTCCGTATACGACATACCTGTGTTTACGTAATCTTCATATATATGCCTCAAGTTTAAATTGCCTTGTCTGAAGAGTATGTTCATGTTCGCGATATCTCGAATTAATTGCTTCAGGACTTTGGCATAGGATTGTTCTAGATATATAGAATTCACATTTCGATGTCTGCCCATGCTGTAAAAGGAAACAACCTTGTCTTGCTTTTCAGTTATGACATCATCAATTATAAAGATTGAATTTTCTTTAACTTCTGATGAGTGCAAGACGCTTTCACCGTCTTCATGAATATACACACCTATATCCTCAATGTTTTCAAGCCGTTTACCTAGATATTGATACTTTGGTTGGTATAGCGACTTTGAATACATGTACACGTTTTCAAAGCGTAGTCCATTCTCGTGAGGTATCATAGTGAGTAATATATTTGTTTTTCCAGCACTGGAGCTACCTAGAATTAGCGCTCTATTGCCAGGCAAAAGCTTCCTGTGACGATCGCCTCTAAAGTCGGTTTCAAAGTCTAGCACATGAATAGGCAGCGAGCAATCTTGCTTCACCAACTCCATCGTAACAACTAAAATAAAATAAATCACCCTTAATGTATATATGCTAATAAATTCAAGCAATTACACAGTATAAAAGAACTATGCAGCAATAAAATCAATTAGTATACCATGAGAGCTAAGAGGGTTAATGTCGCAAGAGGTTCCAGTTTAATTAACTCTCTCATTAACCTGCTACCATTTGAAGCGCATTTATCTGGTGACAGATACTGCGGACCTGAGACAAAGCTAGACTAAAGATTAAAGAGAGGAGACCCTGGAATCAACCCGTTAGACGAAGCGTGCAAACTTCACGACATTGTCTACGCTCAGCATAAGGACACTGGTTCGAGAAACTTTGCAAACAAAATCTTGGCTGAAAAGGCGTGGAAAAGAGTGCAATCATCTGATGCTACATTAGGTGAAGAGTTGGCAGCGCGACTAGTAACAACAATTATGAAGGG
Source organism: Deroplatys truncata (assembly GCA_030765065.1). NCBI lineage: Eukaryota > Metazoa > Arthropoda > Insecta > Mantodea > Mantidae > Deroplatys > Deroplatys truncata. Next base: position 424,664,927 of record CM060990.1, read on the forward strand.
AAAGGTGGTGCTGGATCCAAGAATAAGAAACGAGGCGGATTTCTACCGCTCACACTAATTATTGCAACGATATGGGCTGCCGCTGGAAGCGCAGCACAAAATGCCTCTGCAGTAAATAAGAAAAGGGCTGCAGATAAACAACTTGCCGAAATGATGAGACATAACAAAGAAATTGAAGCAAGAGGGAAAGGCCTACGAGTGAAGAAGAAGAAGGGGAGAAACACCAAAAGGAATAGCAGACAGAGCAAGAAAGGGAATTCAAACAACTCTGGCAGAGGGCTATATTTGTCCCGGAAAAAGCATTGAGTGACATAGATCTTAACCTGTATGCCCGGCATTTAAAGATTCCTCATTTTAGAGGTGTATACATGATCGATCAGCTACGCTCAAGACCTCGTTACAGAGAGAGAATTATTGTCAATCTCGATACTTCAGAGAATGAAGGCACTCATTGGATTGCTATAAAGAAGGATGGAAAAGTGTCGTTTTATTTCGATAGCTTTGGAAACTTGAAGCCCCCAAAAGAGATAGAAAGGTACCTCAGAGGCGTTAAGGTTCTGCATAACACTAAGAGGTTTCAGCTCAGTCATCTGCGGGCACTTGTGCTTGCAATTTCTATCGCAATGAGTTACACTATTGTTGCCAGTGGCAACAAGTCTGTTCTTAGTACATACCTGGAACCTCCTATTCAGTTAGATCCAAAGGGTCATTATGAGATTGTTCTATTGAATTTTAAAACCTTCTATTCTATTCCCAATGTTGTTCGGAGGAATAAACAATTTCATTACATACACAATGATGAAATTCGGTCATTGATATACGTGATGGAACTTATGAGATTACTGATATTAATGAATACATCCGAGATAAGCCAGGGGTGGATGAGAATGTCTTCTTTATTTGACCTAATAATGACACAATGAAGGCTGAAATGAAATGTCCTTTCACTGTTGATTTTTCCAATGATCGTTCTATAGGATCGCTATTGGGCTTCAGCGGTAAAGTTATTCCAGCTAATCAGCTGTCTGAATCTGATTTCCAGTTGAATATATTTAAGGTGAGCATCATACGGATCGAGTGCAGTATTGCAACAGGCTCTTTCATCGACGGTAAAAGTGGACAGTGGATCTATCAGTTTTTCCCGTGTGTTCCGCCTGGATATCATATTTCTCAAGAGCCGTAAAATCCATGTTACCTTCCAATCATAAACACCAATACTATAGAGCAAATTAGTCTTCGTGTGGTGGACCAGAGCGGTAATATCATTGACTTGAGAAACGAAGATATAAGCATAAGGCTTCACATACGTTGCAATGGTAATAGACTTTAGAAGAAGTTAGCGATTTCGAGGATATAATAATGGAGTGATTCGACGTACACGTCATACTCTGCCCTTGACACCCGGCGGGTTAACATCACGCAATCGGCAGCTCCTCCAGGCTTCAGAATCCTATAATCATGGAGATTTTCAATGTTAACGAGACACCGAGATTCGACGACAAGATCACTAAAGAAGATGAACATGTGTTTTTACTGTATAAAACATCGGCTCTGGACGCCAATGACGAGGTTGGAATCCCTTGTCAAGGTGAGGATTTATATACTTTACCTAATCAAAGTTATCTATACATCGAGGGGAGTATTACTAAACCTAATGGAGCAGCTACTACTGCAAAGCTTACCAATAACGCTATTGCATTCATGTTTGAGGAGATTCGACTGGATATGAACGGCGCAACTATTGATCGAATCAGAAACCCCGGGAGCGCATCAACTTTACGCAACTATGCTGCTCTCAACCCCATGGAATCTGGTCGTCTGCTGAATGCTGGATGGTGCTATCCTGGAGAAGACATGGAGATTGTGAATGCAGCAAATGGAGCCTTCCACGCTATAGTACCGCTTTCGATGCTTCTGGGATTTGCTGACGACCACAAGGAACTCATACTCCATAGCAAGTTTGAGTTGGTGCTGATCCGATCCAAGGACTCTAAAAACTGTATTATAGCACCTCAGGTTGAAGAGAACGCAATCGTTAAACTTGCGCGAATCGAGTGGAGAATGCCTGTGATTCGACTTTCTGATGCTGAAAATGTTGAAATTCTCAAGATTGTCAAGTTGGACAAGACACTGAATCTCCCATTTAGGACCATGGATCTGCATACTCAGCCTGCTGTGCCGCAAACTAAATCATTCATCTGGAATGTCGCCACCACATCAAAAATGGAGAAGCCGAGATTTGTCATTTTGGGTGTTCAGACTTTAAGATCGAGTAATGCAGCTAAAGACTGTTCCCTTTTTGATCATTGTAACATAAATAATTTGAGACTTTATCTTAATAGCGAATATTATCCCAATCATGACATAAATTTGGACTTTGGAAACTCGAGATTTGCATCATTTATGACATGTACTCAAAGTTTCAGAGTTCTTATTATGAAAAAGAGAATTGTCCTTTATTGAAGAGAAAATATTTTCTTAAATTTTCTGCTATATTTGTTATAGATTTCTCACATCAACCTGAGGAAGTTGTAAATGCTGCTATCAACATCAGAATTGAAATTTAAGCTAGTGCAAATATTCCTGCACAGACCTCACTCTATTGTTTAATAATTCATGATAAAGGATTTACATACAGACCTCTAACTCATGTGATGCAGCTTATATTTTAAACTAATCTTTGTAAGGATCTATTTTTTCATTAGTAATGTAATGATGTTTAATGAATAAAAACACTATGTAAAAGCATACTTTCATTATTTTTTATTATTATTTATCATGCATTTTCATCACTTTCCTCCACCAACTCCTCGTTCCAGCATATGGCTTTACACTTGCAACAGCTAGATTACCTAAATGGTAATCAATAAACGATTCATATCTTTTTAGCCTGCAAATCTCATCCCTATTTACAATTATTTCACAATAATTTAAATTAGTATACAAAAATTGTATTTCGGACTCTTGTATATAAGCAAGAATATTATAAGAGAAAACAATATTTTCACAATATTCCACACGCGGACAGTTACTCGATTGGAGGAATGCTTTGAATGTAGGAAGACTCTCTCGAGTTATCTTCCAGTCTTGAATTATCATGTATACATGTGTTTTTCACTATAAGCACTGGAAGATCATAGAAGAATCCTATCTTAACGTTGTGTCTTCTAGAGATGTAGACGTCTCGGCACCCGCTTCTTACCGACATGTTTCTTGGGTGTCTCGATTTTGCTTATTCTATCTTCCAATAGCGTCAGCCTCCTTTGCACGTCTGCAAAGCTGTTCCTCTTCTTCTTTCCCTTATTTCAACGTCTGAAACATCACCCAATAAAAGTTTTAGAAAACGTGCTTTGCAAGTACAGGTAGCCTGAAAAGAATTGTTTTTCGCTAGGTTATAGGGCAATGAAACAATGACTGTTTCCAGATATGAAAATACTCGCGTCAATGTTTTCCTGAGTTCTGCCGGCTTGCCAGGGGAAGTTTCGGTGGTCGTCAGTGTTAGATCCCCAGCCGCCTGTGAATTGGACTCCTTCTGTTCCTCATCTATGTGAGTAGCACACTGCGCTGCAATGAGACATTCCACTATATCTTCTGGTTCTTTATCATCCAAATCTATCTCGGTTTTAGGTGCAGGTGTCGTCATTTGAATTCTGCAAAGACATAATAATTTCCAGTGCTATTTACATAAGCTGTCCTTGTGCTATAATACTATGTATCGAAATACCAATGCATGTTAGAATCGTCTACGCAATTAATTTTTTGCGTTAATGATCTCTGAAGTTACTTATATGACTACACCAATGAACAATAATGATACATATTTTAAAGAGGTACTTACTTTAAATTTCTCTGCCTGAAGAGGAATACACTGCAGCTCCCAATGCATGGAAAGTATGATGCCATCTGGTCGTGTACCTCAGGTTTTGCACACAGTACAAAGTGAGTATACCCATTGCAGTACTCTGAATGCCACAGAGAGCTGTGACGTGAAATGAGGCTGGCTATCTCACCGTCACTTTCGGGATCAGTCTCCCTGGAAAGAAATACAAAACAATGAGTCATTTTATTTTCACCCTTCTTTAGAGAACAATTGCTAACTTTTTAGAAATTGCATTCAAGGATAAAAATCTGTACTTACATCATGCTTCTCTTGCAGACCGGACAGTTGTCTATGCATATGCCTCGAGAAGTCATCTGCTCATGATAGGAAGGCATGTTACACACTATAGAATGCATGATACAATTGCACGATTCTTTATGATAATATGTATAATGGTATGACTCTTCTCCACATTCACTCCAAAAACCCTCCATTGTATTATCGTCTCCATTACACATCGAATAATATTCAGAGCAGTGCGAGAAGGGGGCTCCTTACATACAGCGGATAGAAAAACCGGTTCTTCTGTCACGTGTAATCACATGCAGAGAGGATCAGTGGGGCGACGCCTTGTAAGGGGAGGGGGTGGGGAGGAATGTGTTTCTTTCTCTATGCAGGAGAATCGAGAAGAGCTTGGAGGATTCAGTGAGGGGTTGGAGGGGAATAATAACCTCTATTATAGAGAGGGATACACGTAAAGGTTTTTGATATCTCTATTTGAAGGAGACAATTGATGCAAAAAAAACAGAGAGTTAGAATAGATTGTGATTCTCATACGTCTTCGTGCAGATTCGTATGTTTATAATGTGTAAGTATGTTATACGTGTGCATGAGCGCGTGTACTGGTGTATGTTTGTTGATTTGTGTACGTGTGCTTGTGTATATGTGAACGCTTGGATGTGTGCAAGTCGAGGATAGATGAATGGATGGACGGACGGACAGACGTACAGACAGATAGATAGACAGACAGATAGATAGATAAATAGATAGATAGATAGGTAGGTAGATAGATAGATAGATAGATAGATAGATAGATAGATAGATAGATAGATAGATAGATAGATAGATAGATAGATAGATAGATAGATAGATAGATAGATAGATAGATAGATAGATAGATAGATAGATAGATAGATAGATAGATAGATAGATAGATAGATAGAGGGAAAAGGAAGAAAAACAGAAAAGAAGAAAGAAAATAAAGAATCGTGTCTGGCATCGGAATATATAAATAGTTATGCTTTTTAAATACATTTTAATCTGACCGCAAATACTCTCATAGTGTGATATTTATTAAGCATTAGAGTTTCGCAGGATAAGATTCAAACTAGAACTTCTGGGTACCCGTGAAGGTATTTCATTAATCAAGGTAATGATATAATACTGTTTTACCCTATCAAAGCATCATTTATTCATTAGCAATTAAAACATTTAACTTTTTGACTACAGTAAGATTCGAACACCGAGCTATGGATATCTAAGTATACACATGAGTTTAATTTAGGTAATGATATATATTAAATACAGTTTTGATATTTGAAAGAAGCCAATAGAAGCTTAAACAGAGAGAGCTTGTATAACTATGTTCGGGTATACCCGTAGGACTTCGTGAAAACAATATTGCTCTCAGAGAGAAGTAGCCTCAGTAAGTGTGGCCGTCATGATGTCGGGTCGAGCGGTGGTGGAATTTATGATCCAGCAGGTAAACTGACCTCTCTTTCTTTCCCTCGGTCAAACAAAGACAGGGCCATTCGCCGCACGTGTACGGGTATTCGATAGGGTTGTGATAATGAAGTGTATTTGTTATCGCTACGCCTGACTGTCTCTTTGTTATATTCACCTAACATGCACGTGTCCGGGACAATGGAATCAAGACAATAGTATCTTCTTTCTTTGTTATTCAACCTTTTGTTGGCTTGGGTCCAGCTCATACTTTTGTTATATGACTGTGGAAGCAGGCTGCTACACGGGTGGTCTTTCTAACGAACTCTTGCTCTGGACAATGGAATGGATGACAATAGCATCTGTCGCTTTGTTAGCAAGGCTTTAGGCTTCTCTTTTGTTACAAACATAATTTATCATGCTCTTTGTTCATTTCGACAGGTGAAGGGAAAGCTTTGTTCTTTTGCACATGTTCGTCAAGCAATGCGACTGCGAGGTTGCAGGTGGCATTCCTAAAAGTACACACTCAGGGAGTTCAATAGAGCTGTGACAATAGCCTCTGATCCTTTGTTTACGATACTCCAACATTATCTATTGTTACGAACATAATTTATTATTCTATTGTTCATTTTGACAGGTGATTGACAAGATTAATTGCTTACCTGTCAAGCTTTCCATTATACTCAACGAAATGTATGACTCTCAGCTGCAAGCAAAAGGTACCAGGGGTGGGGTACGGGTGGGGGAGACCTCATTTGCATATAAATACACATTCCTGCATATTAAGTGGGCTTCAATGCTCATTCTCCTACTACTGTAATGTCATTGGTCGTAATAAAGTACGCAGATAAAGCAGAGAGTTTAGTCAGGAAGCTGAAGAAGGATTTGCTGAAAATTCCCGTTCTCTTAATGGGTTGTACTTCAATGGGAGAAAGGATCTTACGCCAGTTCAAATTAAGAAGGGTTACAAATTCTATACAATCAACTCAATTGGAAGATCATTACACTTGTTCAGGAACCAGAATCATGTTACTTAGATCACATTACAATTCCAAGTGATGAATCAAAAGCTACCTTACACGAGATGTTATTTTTCCATAAACAGAACACTTCCTTAGAAAACCTCAAAGTAATAGGATGTGATGGAACAAATGTAAATACTGGGGTCCACAATGGAGTCACGCGTCTATTGGAGTGGAACTAAATCGAACTATCAAAGCTTTTTTTGTCTTCTTCATACTAATGAGCTGCCTTTAAGGCATTTATTTCACAGATTGGATGGTAATCCAGTAAGCCCAATCTCTCTGTCTGAGCCAATAGGAAAACAATATTGACATGTGAAGCTCTTCCCTTTGTAAAATATGAATAGTACTATAAAGGTCGAGAATTTCCCACATATATCAGTACAGAAAAACCTCCTGAGAAGCTCATAATATCTGCAACATATGTTATTAAAGTATATGCAAAAGCCTGGTTTTACCATTAAAGTGAAACCAAAATCAACAGAAAGTTCACATCAGCTCTGGAAATTGCAAAACCTTTCTCCATATTTACCTACAGAAATAAAGGCCGTTGTTGATCCAGTTCTTCAGAGAAATAGCTTCTTCGCTCATCTGAAAACATTATCTTATCGATGATAACTGATGAGGGAAAATACATTCAGCACCTAGCTCTCCGAAGGATTATAGCAGCAAGGCATTCTCCGTATTCTTCTTCAAATGTAAGAATGTTTCGTGTTACAGAAGTGAATTTTGAAGCAAGGGATTACACTAAATTAATTTACTGACAAGAAACACATAGACACCAAGCACCAGTAACAAAGGATACAGTAGAACAAGAAGAAATATTGGATGTAATTCATTCATGAAAGATGATGAACATTGACATACTCAAATTTCCATGTCATATTCAAGCGACTACTAAGAGGTATGTTTACCTTATAACAGAAGCATCCAAAAGTGTTTGTGGGGAAATCAGTCGACATGGGTTTGTTCTTGCAGGAATGCAATCAAGATGGCTAATGAAATAATTCAGTCAAACTGTGAATATACTCGCTGAAATTTGAAAAATAGGTTTATTAACATTGGAAAAATTATTTGTATCACCAACTAAATATTGTATAATATATTCACTTACTCATTTCTTATATTATGTTTGTTCAAGAGCTGTTATAAGAAAATAATTATTTAATTGAAGTTGAAGAAATCTTTATCAATTTTAATAGTGGGTATTTTAATAGCAAATGCCTAATTAGTATTTGTAAACGAAGCATACGTATTAGACATTTAAAATGACTTGAACTGTGATTTGAAAGAAGAATTTGTTGAATATTATAAAACTCTTAAAAGAATTATAAAAAATGGTTGGTATTCTGATGTTTGTTCCAATTTACATCGCTTGCGGTGCATCAAAGAATTGAGATATATGCTTGAGGTTTTATATGAATAATATCTATATCAATACACAACTGTTGCACACCCTGCTGATTTGAAATTCATTAAAACATTTCACCTCTACATTTCATTTCACCCATTACTTATAACAAAGCTCTGACCGCCTTAAAGATGGCTGTTCTGGATGGATATTCAGAAACAAAATTACCTAAGAATATTAAAGTTCAGCAAATGATACTGAAGGAAGTTTTCAAAAGTTAAACTGACTCAAGCCCCCAGTTGAAAAATAGCTATACTGGCCGTGATATTTTATAGTACGTACTTGTGCAGATGAAAAAGCAATGTCATAGCTGATAGAGAAGGTGCCAGAAATAGTACCCTGGGAGGTGCCTACTGTACGCGTTGGCACTGCCTGGGAGATTTCAGCGTCATTGACTGCATATCCACTAAACTCCTGAATACCACGGAGCCGAAACAGATCCTGAAACTACCAGGGACACGAAATAGTGGAGTTAAAGTTGAACAATGTAGTATTCATTAATACAACAAATTGTGGTATCCTTGGTATTATCAATAGATAATAAATCACCGGCTTCAAGGGCCTTTAACCCATGTTTTGAATTCAGTCAGATAACCTTGAGAGTGTTTGGGGCCAAAAGAAAAACTTGCTGAAGCTGTCAGTAATTCTAATAATCCCTAAGCATAATGAGGAAGGATTGCCTCCCTTTAGAAGCTATTAGCTTCCGGGTGTATTCAGATAGCCCTATGACAAGAACGTTGGCTAGTAAGAGAGTATCAGGAAGAAATAATTTCAGTGGAAGTGAAGATACGACTATAGGTCTTAGGATGCAACATCATGCATATTTGTTAAGCGTAGTCTTAATTATATGGCCATGTTTAAATTTTGTTACCCAGATATTATCTGATCAGACAGACACACTGTAGGGCAGGAGTTGAGAAGGACATTATAACGACTTCCGCTTACCTAGCATATGAATTCTACAGCCCCCACCCTCTGAAGGGCTGCAGAGGCTGGAACGATACTGTGGGCGACATAACACACACATCCTAAATGAAGTTGATGCTAATGGCCATCACTTAGCTTAGGGAAGTACCAACACCAGTCAAAGAGGTGAGTCGTTATTTGAATTCATTACATTAACAAATTTGGTGTTACTAAACAAGAAGAATGATCCCACATTTGTTAACCGGAGACGAAAAGAAGTTGTTGATGTAACACCGGGATCTCCTGGCACTAACGTCTACCTAGACAACTGGCATGTTTCAGATGAGCCGTTTCTCCCTGAAAATAGGAACATCAGAATGAAAGTAAGTGCAACTTACAGCGAACTCCGATATGCCCTAATCCACTACAAACAAATTGGCCGCATTATGCCAGATCCTCAAGGGCAGCTTGCAATCAATAAAAAACCATTATGAGTAAATGTGATGCTCCGATAGTTTTCGAATGACTTCAAGAGACCATACCCTTCTTATATCATGGAGATAAGTCCATGAGTGAAATTCGCCGGGAATGGCATAAACTTGTGGAGCAATGAAATCCAGAGAATGTGGAACACAGCACGTAGATAATATAAAACGCAAGTAAAGCCACCCTTGAGCAACATAAGCCAATCTTAAGAGCTAGCAATAAAATGGTACAGACGACTGAGCAAGATTCTTGCAGGAAGTTATACCAGAAGATAGCGAGCAGCCCTAAGGTAAAACGCCCACATAAAATCTTGACAAAAGAACCTGTAAACCCATTGGAATGTTTAGGAACCCAGATGGAAACTGCACAGCAACCACGGAAGGAACTGCGGAACTTCTATTAAAACCCCATTTCCGGAATCAACAATCGTTAAACCTAAATGAATTACCTTCATCAAATCGCATTTGGTCATGGTAAGACTGCTCAAGAAGGCTGGAGGATTCCTGAAGGGATATTTGATTATAACAAAGTCGCTTAGACAATTAAATAATTTAAACATTTTAGATCTCCCGGTACGAAGGGATATTCCCGGAATTATTGCAACACAGTGAGAAAGGCATAGTATTAGTTTTTCAAACTGTTCAGAGCCAGTAAGGCACTTTCGTTTAGGACAGCAACCTGGATGTCTGTTAATGTTTTCTTTATATTTAAACCTGGGCTTACTGATACTAACCAGTCCAAAGCATACAAGCCCAATAGTCCCTTTGAAGGCAATGGAAAAGCCTATTATCAGGCAAGTTTGAGAAACATCGCTAGTTAAAAGGCCACTTCACACAAACCATCAAAAATTTTAATCTGGAAAATAATGTGAGACTGCCTTACATCAACAACTATTAGTGTTAAAGATTAAAAGCCCATTTAAAAGCAAGAAATTCCGTTAGAAGCGTTTCTAGGTATATAAGGAGCCCTTGACAAAGTTTCGCTGAATCAACAATCCAGGAATTTAAAAGCGGTGGGATTAATGACACATGTAGCAGGTGGAAAGGAAGGATGATTCTGTCCACTATTTTCAGCAAAACGGTGCATCTGTCGGCGGACAGGGGCTGCCGCAGGGGAGTACTATCTCCACTTCTTTGGGATCTGGTAGTTGATGACTTCCTACTAAATGTTAACAAAGATACTATACCTAAGGATATACTGTTGGCATTGTGGTCCTAACCAAAGGAAGATTCGCTGCTGGTGTAGTTTCAAAACTAATGGTTGGAGCATTAACATATGGAGAGAAATGTTGTTTTAAGGCACCCCTGTGGTTTAGTCCTAGTAAAAGGGTCCTTTTTCATTCACTAACAAAAGGAAAATGAAAGGACGGAAATCCCTCTTTGTTTATTAAGCAACTGCAAATCAAGTACAGCATAAAATATCTAGGCTTAGTCCTGGATAGTAAATGAACACGGAGTTTATGTTTTCAGATCACAAATAAAAGTAAGATGGCCAAAATAATAGCCAGCAGAACCTTTGGTAATACTTGGGGCATAAACCACTCATGATATACAGGTTATGATTTACCTATGGTTGTCTTATCTGGTGCCCAAATTATGTCACACACATGCAGCTCAAAAGCCGTTCAGTTTTCGAACACTGGATTATCTCTACAAGAGGGACCATGGGAAGTGGTCCTAGAAGCTGTATTTTCCTTCTATTTCAAAGGAAGGTCGAGACTGAGTTCTTATAGACTCAAGTAAGATAGTATCTGACACCATCATCGACAGTTTTCGAATATCAGAATAACAAAGGACATCAAATCCTACTATAAAGTTGACAGTGATTATATAGGAAAATTTGTATTTTTTTTTTTGAGAAACAATTCTAAACAAGACTTGAATTCCTCAAGAAAAGGCACACGCTCGGCAGGAGGCTTAATTTGGTGTAAACATGACTCCAGCACTATCTATGGATCAGGTGCTGGAATTCATTGGGTGGTGACAAGGTACGACATTCCTGTCCATTTAGGGTACTATACCTTAGTATACTAGCAAAATACTCGTACATGCAGTTGGAAATTGTGTTAGGAAGGCTAAGAAGGAATCAACTCTATAAATACATCTAAATATTCTCTGATAGGCAGGCAATCATAAAGACTCTTGCAGGCAGCCAATATAACGCTAAAGTGGTTTGGCATTGCCTAGAAAACCTAAATGTGCTAGTATCACGCAACAATGTTACAATTGTGTGGGTGCTAGTTCACAGGAGCATAGTGGACAATTGGCAAGTATATAGTCTGATAAGAAAGGGATCTGTCAACAAGTTCACAAGACAAAAACTAGTGTGTTTGATATTCCTTTCTCATAAGTCAAAGGATACATTCACGAGTGATTTTAATAAACCATGATAACCACTGGATCAATGTGAGAAGAGAATGAATGGAATTTCAGAATCCTTTAAGGCTAACATCCTAGACTAAACAGAATGCAGATAATGTTAGTTGTTGGCACTTTAACTTGCTGCTCTAATCTCAGAAAGCACTTACATACAATGGGAATATATAAAGAAAACCTTTTTACAGTTTATGTAAGCAGAAGGAGGAATCAGATTCTAAAATATTCCTCGAATGCGAGGCATTATTCCAAATGAGATATAAACTCCTTGGAAGTTATGACGAGATGAGGTTAAGGGCGCTATACATCGAAAGTCATCAGCGCCCTTACGACGTGTACAATTTAAAATTCGAAAACTAAAATACGAGACAAAAACTGCATAGTCAAAAACACTAGAAAAACAAGCACGCAAATTCTAAAACCACCACACTAAAACATTGTAAATAAAACAATAAAAGGTTAAAACGACGTGTCAGAAACTGCAGAACGCAAGGGACAAGAGTGCCATATCTCCACCGGGGAGAAGCGTACCCATTAAAACAGACAATATAAAGTTACAAAACTAAAAGACGCTCAGCGCATCAAATGCGTCGGCTAAAAGCAATGTCACTGATAAAACGTAAAAGACTTTCTACAGTATGCGCGTCATCTGCCAAAACGTTGGCTAAACCAACAGGCAGAGACACACGAACGCGTAATGGAGCTAAAACATCACACTCGGTTAAAATGTGACGCAACGTTAAGGGTGCCGCACGCTGCACACAGAGTGGAACGGGGTCACAACTAAGCAACAGTCTATGAATAAAAAGGCAATATCCGATAAGAAGTCGGGTTAAAATTACCTCTTCCAGACGAGAAGCACCAGAAGAGGTGGCCCAGACAAAAGGTGTGATGGTGATGATGAGATGGGGTTTAAGGGCGCTAAACATCTAAGGTTATCAGCGCCCTTACAATGTATAAAATTTAAAATCCAGAAGCTAAAACGCCACACACAAACCCGCTTGATCGAAAACACTAAAAAACAAAACACCAAATTCTAAAAAATCAATAAAATCATGGTCAATAAAAGGGTAAAACGACGTGTCAAGAACTGTAGAACGCAAGGGACATGAGCGCCACATGTCCGCCGGGGAGAAGAGCCCCATTAAAAAAGACAATATAAAATCACAAAACTAAAAGACACTCAGCGTATCAAATGCGCCGATTAAAACCAATGTCACTGATAAAACGTAAAAGACAGCATGCGCGTCGTCTGCCATAACGTTGGCTATGACAACAGGGAGACACACACTAACGCGCAATGGAGCTAAAACTTGACACTCTGTTAAAATGTGACGTACCGTTAAAGGCGAATCACACTGCTCACGGAGTGGTGCGGGGTCGCCACTGACCAAGTGCTTATGACTAAAAAGGCAATGACCAATACGTAAACCAGCTAAAATTACCTCTTCCCTACGAGAAGAACGAGAAGAGGTACCCCAGACTAACGGGACAGGTTTAACCTCCCGGAACTTGTTCCCCCGGGGGGCTGTCCACTCATCGCGCCAAAGCTAGAGGATACCGCGACGTAAAATAAAATACAAATCTGAGGAGGGCACAACACAGGTAAAACATCTGGGTGATACAATTGCCGATATGGCAGCGGCATCGGCAGACTCGTTCCCTGAAATGCCCATATGACCTGGAATCCACACAAAGGAGACGCTGATGCCGAAAGCACCAAGCGTATGGAGGAGATCATGTATGCACTGTACGAGGTGGTGGTAATTGTACAGCGCATTAATACTCTGAAGGGCACACAGAGAGTCCGTACAAACAACACAGTGCCGTAAGTCGTGCCGCTGAATGTGTAAAACCGATTGGTAAATACTAAAAACTTCGGCGGTAAAAATCTAGCATTGCCACGGTAATCGGAAGGTAAAACTATGTCGACCAAAAACAAAAGCACACCCTACTCCAGCATCAGTCTTAGAGCCATTAGTATATATAAAATGACATTCCCCGAATAGCGCCTGAAGGTCTAAAAATGTGGATCTAAGGACTGAAGAAGGGGTCTCAGTCTTCGGCATCGACGTTACCCAAGGTGACAGTGGGCCTCAGTGCGCAACCAAGGAGAAAAACGCGTTTCCACCCTGCGAGGGGTCGGCGCTGGCGTAACGTCCAAATACCGAAGAAGCAGGCGAAACCGAACCCCTGGAGGGAGCAAAGCAGCGGAGCTAACTAAATATTGCCGATAAAGCGAATCCTCGAAAAATAACTCGAAGGACAGCTGGCCAGGCAAGCTTGAGAGTCGACATGCATAGCTGCACAAAAGCATCTCACGCCGAAGGACAGCGGAGGCTCTTCAGCTTCAGCGTACAGACTGGGTACAGGGCTAGTTGTAAAGGCCCCTGTAGCGACTCTAATGCAACGATGGTGAATGGCATTCAAGCGATGTAACACAGATGCACGTGCCGATGAGTAGACAATGCACCCGTAATCAAGCTTGGATCGGACCAAGGAGCGGTAAAGACGCAGAAGGACGGTCCGATCAGCTCCCCAGGAAATGCCACTTAAAACACGTAAAAGTTTAAGAGAACCGCCACACTTTGCTTTCAAAAAGGAAATGTGCGAAGTCCAGCTCAGCTTTTGAACAAAGATCAACCCTAAAAATGTCACCTCGTCTACAAATGAAAGTATCTCCGGCCCAAGATGGAGAGAAGGTGGAGAGAAAGCCTTCCGGCGCCAGATATTGATACAGACGGATTTCTCGGCGGAGAAACTAAAGCCGTTGGTGTTACAACAGGCGTAGAGACGGTCGATACAGCTCTGGAGACGGCGTTTAAGCAGACAGGACCGACGTGAACTGCAATAAATGGCAAAATCGTCAACAAAAAGGGACGATGAAGTGCCAGGTGGAATACAATCAATCCCACAGGAGGTAATAGGCATTAAAAACTCCCAACGAAAGAAATGGTGTTGCTAGAGCGGACAAGAGATCTCGAATGTCCGCGTTAGCGAGGAGAGACGATGAAGGTGAATAGTAGGAGCAAAGAGAAACGAAAAGGCCGGGTAATTGCATCCGAACGGCAACAGCTTGCAAGTCGAACGTAAGTGTGAGAGGCTGAAAATGAACGTCGTTACGCACTAATAGCATGACACCTCCATGAGCAGGAGAACCCTCATCCGTTGCAGGATCGTAGCGAACAGGTGTATACCCACGGAGGGTAAAAGGATCGTGAGGGCGAAGCTTGCTCTCCTGCAAACACACGAACATAGGTGAATGATGACGCAATAAAAGTTGCAGTTCCGCCCTATGCGATCGTACACCACGTAAACTTCAGTTCAGGATAGACATGAATAAAAGGGATAAACTGTCTACTTAGAAGGACGGCACAAAATAACCTTTTTCTTAACCTTGGGGCTCGGGCTTTTAGTATGGAGTTGGTCAGACTCCATAGGCTCTTCGAAGGGAGGCCCCACGCTCTCAGTGCCAGAAGCCGATTCATTCGCCGAAAATAGGTTCTGCGTGGCCATGAGTGAAGGGTGCCGCTGAGAGCGGCTTGTTTTAGGATTATCATGGGACTGCACCCTCGAGGAGGAGAAGGTGGACTTCTCTTACCGCGCGCACTCGGAGGGTCCTTAAGAAAATCTTCCCTACAAAGTTGCTGCATTGGTTTCTTCTCAGGGCATTGTGACTTCAGTACCTTAGGACCAGGTTTAGATGGTTTGATAACTGTGGTAGAACTGCACGGCCTGGTGGTAGTTGCGGTCAATGCAGTCATGGTCCAGGTCTGAGTCTCGGCATACTTCCAGGGTATTGGCAAGGCAACAACAGAGCTGAATGTTTCCGATCGCAAGAACGAAGGTTGGCACGCACGGTTACGCCTCCGGGGTTCAGCGAAGGAGAGTTTCTCTTTACCGGAATCTCCTGGATCGCCTTCTCGTCCAAGTACCGCGGACAGTCGGCAAATGACGAAGAATGAGACCCTTTGCAATTAACGCAGACGGGGCTGAGGAACAGGTACCATCGTGTGACCGCTGGCTACATGAGGCACAGATGGATACTGCACTCTTACAAGAGGCTTGTGTATGCCCATACCTTTGACATTTGAAACAATGCAGAGGTATAGGAATATAGGGCCTCACCGCAATTCGTTCGTACCCTGCTCAAATACTAGTGGGCACATCGACGCCATCGAACGTGAGAAACATGGATCGAGTTGGCACCAACACTCCGTCGCGTCTAGCCTGCACTCGATGAACCGCTGTTACCTTTTGGCCGGAAGGCTATTCGACCAATTCATTGTATAACATTCCGTCGAGGCTGTGAGTGGTGACGACTCGACAGGAATTCCAGGTGCGGTCTTTTCAAAACGGATGGGATAACCGTGGAGAAACGTGACGCGTAACAAGGACTTACTTTGTTGTTCTGACTTTTTCTGAACTAACAAGGAACCATTCCGAAGTCGGATGCAGGAATGAACAGAACTAGCAATAGCATCAATCCCCTTTTAAATAATAAAAGGCTCACTTTCTCAAAAAAGTGACCTTCCTCTGTTCGTCTAATTACGAAGTAATAACCAGATGTCAAAGGTGCTACTTCTGTTACTTTGACTTTTCGGTGCTTGTTATTAGGAATGGAGAAATAGGGCTCCTTAGCGAAATGAATTCTCCACCATTGCAACCGTATCCGTCCTCGGGCTCTGACTTCCCGGGCGTTACACCGGCTTGGATGAGTGGCCTATCTATACCAGTCTCACCCCAGGGTCACACATCCCAGAACATAGACAGAGGGACCCAATGGTCGTCGGAAGTCAGCAGCTCATGCAATGGTCCCCCGCGGGACTGAAGTTGAAAACCCGATACGAACACAGGCCCTACATGACGACCCCGGGTGGTGGGGATGACGCCATTACCCTCTCACCCAGCTGCGCACCCAGTGTGCGGGTATCCGTCAGGCTGTGTCCATGGAGGTTTAAAATAAATAGAATAGTAAAATAAAACCTAAAGTGTGTGGGCGTTTCGCACGCAAGGTAGGCCAGCGAAAAACAAAAAGAGATGTGTGAATGGTTGTAGTGCGAAATGTTCGGAAAGAGACTAGACAACAAAGAAACGATTGCGATGGGCGGCATATAACGAAATGCAAAGCAAGCACGACGACCTACCCTGAGTTCACCGGTCACGAGGACCAACCCACCTCGACCGGACGAGGGTGAAGAGATGATGGCGATGAGAGGCTCGGGCACTGCGGGTACGCCAAACCCGTACTCACATTACGTGAGATCCTGGGGGGCAGACAACAGGGAGAGGTTTAACCTCCCGCAACATATTCCTCCTAAGGTCCGCCCACTCACCCCGCCAACGCGACAGGATACAACGACGTAAAATTACATACGTATCAGTGGATGGAACAATAGAGGTATAACATCTGGGCGATAAAATTACGGATTTGGCAGCGGCATCCGCAGACTCGTTGCCAGAGACGCCCACATGATCCGGAATCCACACAAAGGAGACGCTGGTGCCAGAAACACCGAGCAAGTGAAGGAGATCATGTATGCGTTGTACATGTGAGGGGTAATTGTATAGCACGTTATTACTCTGATGGGCGTTAAGAGAGTCTGTGTTCTTTACACAGCGTCGTAAATCGTGCCCCTGGATGTATAAAAGTGATTGAAAAATATTAAAATGTTCGGCGGTAAAAGTCGAACATTGGCCTAGTAAACGAAGTGTAAAACTACGTTGACCAACAATAAAGGAACGTCCTACTCCAACATCAGTCTTAGATCCATCAGTATATAAAAAATGACATTCCCGAATTGCGCCTGAACTTCCAAAAACGCTGATCTATGGACTAAAGAAGGGGTGTCATTCTTCGGCATCGACGTTAACCCAAGGTGACCGTGGGCCTCAGCGCGCAACCAAAGAGGAAACCGCGTTTCCTCTCTGGGAAGTGTCGGCGCTGGCGTAACGTCCGAATGCCGAAAAAGCTGACGAAATCAAACCCCTGGAGAGAGCAATGCATAGAAGCTGTTGCCGTTACTCCAGGCGTAGAGAAGGCCGATACAGCTCTGGAGACGGTGCTTGAGCAGTTAGGTCCGCCGTGAACTGCAATAATTGGCAAAATCGTCACAAAAAAGGACGATGAAACACCAGGTGGAATACAATCAACAATGGGGTTGATAGCAATCGCAAAAAGTCTGACACTCAGTACCGAGCCCGGCGGTACACCGTTCTCTTGAATAAACCGACGAGATAAAACCCACCCGACACGTACACGAAAGACGCGGTCCGTCATAAGGTCCCGAAGAAATATGGGAAGACGACCGCGTAAATTTCATTCGTGGAGTGTACGTAAAATTACGCCCCTCCAAGAAGTGTGATAAGCCTTCTCCAGATCACAAAACACAGCCCCTGCTTGACACTTTCGCAGAAATCCATTCATAATATGCGTCGACAGATACACCAGATGGTCGACGGTTGAGATATGGCGACGAAATCCGCACTGAGCTTTCGCTAGAAGCTTCTGGGACTCAAGCCACCATGTCAATCGCCCGTTGGTCATGCGCTCCATCACCTTGCAAATGTAACTGGTGAGGGAGATAGGGCGGTAGCTGGAAGGTAGTTGGCAATCCTTCCCAGGCTTAAGCATAGGGATAACGGTGACTTGGGCCAAACTGAAGGAAAAAAGCCGTCCTGCCAATTACGGTTATAGACCTGTAATAGAAAAAGCTTACTGTCGGTTGAAATATGCTTTAACATCAGGACATGGATGCCGTCCGGCCCAGGAGCGGAGTGTCTAGATAAAAGGAGGGCGTGCTCCAGCTCCATTGTGAAAAGTTCATTATAACACTCCTGATTAGGGGACCGAAAACTATAGATCACGGTGTCCAGCCAGTCTTTGAGAGTGCGAAAGCCGGCGGAATAATGGTCCGAACTGGAAACCGCCTCAAAGGCAGCACTCACAATGTTAGCAATGGCAGACGGATCCACTATGATGGCATTAGAAACCTGAAGGCCAGACACAGTACAAAGCGACACTTTACCGGAGAAGCGACGAAGTTTATCCCAAACTACAGAGGAAGGCGTGAAGCGGTTAAAAGACTCGACAAAACGAGTCACAGATGCCTTCTTGCTATCCTGAATAATGCGACAAAACCTGGCGCGCGATTGTTTAAGATTAACCAAATTATCAAGTGAAGTTTGTCGCCGAAACACGCTAAGTGAAGCTCTACGGGCACGTGCAGCGTCCCGACAGTCCTCGGTCCAACACTGAACAGGAACACGCCGAGAGTGGGAGGTCGAACGGGACTCTGCGTTCGGCGGCAGATAGGATCGTAGTCGTAAGGTGCTGCACCGTTTGGTTAACGTCGGTGAAAGGCTGGCCCACTAAAGACACGAGGCTGGAATACAGGCTCCAATCGGCATTAAGGAATTTCCAGGTAGGTGCTCTGGAATGCTAGATGTGGTGAGATAGAAGAGACACGATGCAGGGGTACTAATTGCTGGAGTAGGTGTCAGCGACGTTCCACTTAGACGACAAGCAAGCTGGAGTGAGCAAACGGCAATTTTCAAGTGAGAGAATGTACCAGAAGATTCCGAAAGAAAAGTAGGTTCACCTGTATTGAAGATGAAGAGGTTGAACTGAGAAAAAACGTCGGAAAGAAGCGTTCACATTTCACAAGCCCTAGGCAAACCCCATAGAGGGTGATGGGCATTAAAATCTCCCAATAAAAGATATGGTGTTGGGAGAGCGGACAGGAGATCTAGAATGTCCGCGTTAGCGAGGGAAGACGATGGGGGAGAATAGACGGAGCAAACAGAAAAGAAAAAAACCGGTAATTGAATCCTAACGCCAACTGCTTGCAAGTCGGACGTAAGTGTGTGAGTCTGAAAATGAACGTCGTTACGCAATAATAGCATGACACCTCCGTGAGCAGGAGTACCCTCATCCGGTGCATGATCGTAGCGAACCGGAGTATACCTTTAGAGAACAAAGGGATCGTGAGGGCGAAGCTTGGTCTACAGCAAATACACAACCATAGGTGAATAAGAATGCAATAAAAGTTGCAGTTCCACTCTATGCGATCGTACACCACATATATTCTAGGCCAGGATAGCCATGAATAAAAGGAATAAATTGTCTGCTTAGAAGGGCGGCTCAAAATAACCTTCTGCTTAATTTTGGGGCTCGGGCTTTTGGTATGGAGTTGGTAGGACTCCATAGGGTCCTCGAAGGGAGAGCCCACGCGCTCAGTGCCAGAAACCGATTCAAGCTCCCAGAATCCGTTCTGGGTGGCAATGGGTGAAGGGGACCACTCAGCGCGGCTTGTCCCAGGAGCATCCTGGGACTGCGACCTCCGAGTAGGAGAAGGTGAACTTTTCTTACCGCGCTCACGAGAAGGGTATTTAAGAAAATCTTCCTTACGAAGTTTCTGCTTTGATTTCTTCTCAGTGCCTTGTTAATTCAGTACCTTCGGACCAGCTTTAGATGGTTGATAACTGTGCCAGAGATGGACGCCCGGATGGTAGTTGCGGTGACGGCAGTCATGGTCCAGATCTGTGTTTTGACATCCTTCCGGGGTACTAGCGAGGCAACAAAAACCGAGCTGAATGTACCCGATCGCAGGACCGCAGTTGGTGCGTATGGTAACGCCTCCGGGCTTTAGCGAAGTAGAATTTCTCCTTTACCCGGATCTCCTGGATTGACTTCTCGTCCAAGTACCGCGGACATTCGGCAAATGACGCAGAATGAGACCCTTTGCAATTAACGCAGACGGGGGCTGATGAACAGGTACCAACATGTGAGGGTTGACTACAAGGGGCACAGATGGAAACGGTACTCTTACATGAGACTTGCGTATGCCCAAAACTTTGGCATTTAAAACAACGCAGAGTTCTAGTAATATAGAGCCTCACCGCATTACTTTCGTACCCTGCTGAAATACTCCTAGGCAGATCGACGCCATCGAAAGTTATAAACAGAGTACGAGTGGGTACCAACACTTCGTCGCGTTTAGCCTGCCTCGAGGAACCGCTGTCACTTTTTGTTCTGAAAGATATTCAACCAGGTCATCGTCCGATATACCATCGAGGCTATGCATGGTGACGACGCCTCGACAGGAATTCAAGGTGCGGTGCTTCTCAGCAAGGATGGGATAACCGTGGAGAAGCGTAGCGCGCAACAATACCTTACTTTGTTGATCGGACTTGCTGTGTACTAATAATGATCCGTTTCGAAGTCGAGTGCAAGACTGAACCAAACCAGCAATAGAGTCAATGACCTTCTGCATTATAAAAGGGTTCACCTTCTAGAAAGATTGTCCTTCCTCTGTTCGCGTAAGGACTAAATAATAGCCAGATGTCGTTGGTGCTACTTCCGTTACCAAAACTTTTCTGCGCTTGTTAGTAATAATGGAGCAGGGGGCTCCACAGCGAAAGAAATGCTCTACCATTGCAATCGTCTCCGACCTCTGGCTCTGACTTCTCGGTTGTTACCCCGGCTTGGGTGAGTGGCCTATCTATACCAGTCTCACCCCAGGGTAACACCTCCCAGAACATAGACAGAGGGACCCAATGGCCATGAGCAGTCAGCAGCTCATGCAATGGCCCCCCGCGGGATATGCGTTTGAACAGCGGATACGTATACACACCCTACATTACGATCCCGGGTGGTGGGGATGGCGGCATTACCCACTCACCCAGCTGCGCAACCAGGCGCGGGTATCCGTCAGACTGTGTCCACGGGAGATTAAAATAAGAAAATGGTAAAATAAACCAAAAGTTTGCGGGAGTTTCGCACGCAAGGTAGACCGGCGAGGAAGCAAAAGAGATGTGTGAATGATGGTTGTGGTGTGTAAGGGTCGGAAAGAGACTAGACAAGAAAGAAACGATGGCGAGAGGCGGCATGAACGAAATGCAAAGAATGCACGAGAGCCTACCTTGTGCCCCCGGTCACGAGGACGAACCCACCTCTACCGGACGAGGGTGGAGGGATGACGATGGAGATGGTTGGCTCGGGACCGCGGGTGCGCCTAACCCGTACTTACATAAAGTGAGCCCCTGGGGGGAACTCCTTGGAATTAATAACCCATGACGAGGAGGTAACTAATAAGAGTTTAGTAAATATGCTTTTAAACTTCATTAAAGGCGCAAGTATGTTGGAATAAAAGCTGTGAAGATGGAAAAGAATACAATAGACTACAAGGTTTCAGTATTTGTGTGTAACTTACTCAACCCCAACTTAATTTTAATCTAATTGTATCTAATCTAATGGTTGTTCTCTATGTAGCTTATGATTAGCATTTTTATTTATCAAAATGGAGGTTCTTTCACATGTGGATAGGTAATTACTTCGCTTAGTTAACATAGGATTTTGATCGATCTATTTGTACACATGAGTTTAATAATAGCTAGAGTAATGTGAATTGAATTACTAAAAGCTCGGAGAGAGAACTACAGGTTTACACATATAAATTTATTTTATTTTGATAACTTTTAAATTATTTCATGAAGATCTAATCACGCAGGAGTTAGTAGTACTGTAAATATGTTTCGTTTCTCATATAGCTCCCATTATAAACATCAAGGCCGCCCTGGAGGATGGGCTTTGTAATTTCTTATGCACGATGATGTGCGTTAATTTTCTCAAATGTCTAGAATAACCTTCAGTCTTGAGTCTTCTGTGATTTCTTCGCAGCGCCCTTGGTTTTGAATGTTTCCAGGAAATCTATTGGGGAGAAAGCAGTAAATACAGAACTTCGTTTGGACGTGTGGGAATTTGCTTGGCGCTATTCGCCGCCGGATTCGGATATTCATAGCCCCTTAAATTCGTGCGTAGATATTTGTCACAGAAATCATAATTGCAATAATCATATTCCTTCGTCATATAATATGTAGGAAATGATGCCCTTGTGCCGCCACACATTTCTCATGCGTTTTAAGAAAATGTGCTTTAACAGTCATTCATTCTTCTAAAACTCCAGCAATTTCTCTTCTTATACCGTTTTCCCAACGTACGCGGATTACTCCAATACACTTCGGTTTTAAGACCTCCATAAATAGTAATCGCATATGGTAACAATCTGGAGGCTACGCTGGTGACAATACTCTCTTGATGACTCGATCTTGAAAAATGTTCCTAAATAAATTTTAACGAGAGATCAGCTCTATGCGCTGTAGCAGAAACTTGTTGAAAATATTTCTGCCTACATTGAATAACAAACAAGTCTTCTATGAATTGCGTACTTACTCGTATGTTATCCCTGTACCTCTGTCCATTCACCGTAGTTAAAGGTTCTATAATTCCTTAGGCATTCACAGCACAACAAACATCAATTTTTTGGTCCTACAATGAGAATCTATTGCTTATGTGGCTATTTATCCATGTAAATAAAGCCATGCTTCGTCCGCAACAACAAAAAAGTAGAGAAACAGATTATCGAGAATTAAACACGGGTCAATACAGCAATCATTAACATTATCCAACACACAATTTGAGAAATTAGGTATTATCTTAATATCGCACGGTTGCATTTCCTGAACTATGGTTAATTATGTTTAAAGATTTTACCCACTTTATCTAACTGTTCCAAAATTGGAACACTTTCCCTACATTTGTTCACAAGATTACGAACTGTTTCTCCATCAGGCGCCAGAAAAGCAGGAAATCTGTCTATAGATCGGTGTCTACATTTTCTACAAGGGTTTGTTGTCACATGGGAATCATAAATGAAGATTCTGTGAACTAGTTTACGGACTTTTTGGTATAGAAAAACACTAACACATTATAACACTGAAACACGCGGTCTCTCAACGTATTGACCTCTGTACAGCACAGGCTTCGCGTCAACTGTTTAGCCCACACACTTCGAAGAGGGAAAGTCGGAGAAGGAACAGAACTGGTAAGAAACAACATAGGTAACGCATGCAACTCTCCGTTCATGCGGTCACGCGTCCAAACGAAGGCTCTGTATATTCAGAAATATGGGGTTGCATTCTTATACAAAGAAACTTACAGTGTTACTGAAACCGGCAGTGATATGCTGGGATGTGGTACACCCCACATCATACGTTCTTAATAATTACTATAAAACGGAACCGCTCTATGCTGTATAGTTCCAGATAGCTGTGACCAAATGTCATTAGAACGCAGCGAACAATGAATGATTCATTACTTTGTGCTCAGTCAGTCGTCCTGAAATACAGCTGATAGCAAGTTGGAGCGCGCCCCGCCACACCACCCTCATTACGACTTTATTGAAAGTCAAGATAAGGGTTTTTTCGTATAAGCTGAATTTCACTGCGCAATATCCCTCAATATTCCTTCACTGTTACTAATTACGTTTCAGATGGATCCTTATGCACCTGAAGGAGATAGAATTGTCCGCGGAAGAAAGATCGCAAGACGAAATACGTTTGTACAAAGTGTGGCATTTATCTGTATGTATGGATCACATAGTTGTAAGATGAGATTGTTGCATTAAGGAAGAAGAGAAAGAAGAAATTAATTGTGATTAAGCCTTTGATATTCTATATGAATACATATTCAGTGTGCAATAATTAATTAAATGTTAAGGAAGGAATGATGTTTGTGATATCGGTTTCATACCAAAGTTTGTTTAATATTTAAAATTCATAAAATAGTATCAATTACTATTTTATTTTATTTGAATCTAAAAATTACACTTATAAACAATAATATACGTTTGTCACATGTAAGAGTGGAAACTTTTTGCACCGCCAATAAAAGAAATGCATTTAGGAAGAATAGTCAATTTGTTGTATTTTTAAGCTACTATTATGATTATTAGAAGTTGTAAATTATAGTTATAGATTTTATCAGCAATTGTTCAACAAAGACATATCTATAATAAGTGCATAAATACTACATATATAGCATTATTTATTCAGACATGTTATTATCTAATAGCTTCTTGTAATAAATTAACCCTATGAATGTAAATTGGGTAGGTGTACACTAAATTTGTAAACAATCATTGTAAAATGACTTAGTAAGCAATACTGAATAGTGGTAATAGTCTGTAATTAGAACTAAAACCTCAATACTCTGTTGTCGTTACACAGGATGGACCATTTAAGCTGAGACTACAATATCTCGAAAACTAAGCGTTGTAGAAGGAAATGTCTTGGATAAAAGTTGCTTGATATTAAGGGGGGAAGTAAATGACATTAGTCGTGTTTTATTCGGAGGACGTTGTGATTCTCATTTTAGAATTAATTTAATTTGCCCTAAATGTAGGTTCCCATTAAAAAAAACTTAAATTGACCCTAAAATGACCAGTATAACGTCCTCCAAACAAAACACGACTAATTGCATTTACTTTCCCCGATAATATCAAGCAGATTTTATTCAAGTCATTTCTTTCTACAATGTTTAGTTTTAGAAATATTGTACAGTCTCAGCTAAAATGGTCAACCTGTATATGCTTTTTAATCCTGTTTTTCAGGATAATTTTTCAGTCTTCAGTTTATTGGAACAAGATAAAAATTATTGGTTTTGTGCAATACTTTTCAAAACGTATACGGCATAAATTGGAATGTATTGGCATACGCTGTACATAGATCTGCACTACCTTTATCGTCGTTATAGTATCAGACCATAATATTTGCATAATGTTCCTGTCGTGTAAATTGTATTGGCAGAGAATATAGGTATTTTATGCGTCAAATTGACTTTATAATAGAACATTTATAGCATGTTCATCTACATTTATGTTCTATTTAATATGTTTTACTAAGTTATTGCACATGTAGTGTTACATGCACGTATATTTGTTTCTGTACAGCAGTAACGCACAAAAGACGTACACGTGGTTGAAGTTACCCTTAGGGCCGGTTTCACCAAATGATGCTAAATATAATACAATGTTAATTGATTTAACAAGGTAACGCAAATTCTGTTTCTCGAAAATTCTTAGCTTGAACAATGTGCTAAACACGGTGTTAAGTTAACATCGCAATACCTTGTATTAAGGCATTTAACAAGTGTTAGAAATTGAAAAATGGCTGCCGCAAAACAAGTTGGTGCGAGTTTTCTGCATCTTTTGAATGCCATTCCTAACGTAAGGACAGTCGTGCATCATAATAAATTTGAAAAGCTGCAAAAAAGGAAATTTTAAAGCCATAGACGCTGTCCAAAGGAGTCATGAGTATGGTTTTATGGGAAATACGAGAGGTTAGAATACTGCAACAAAAGCGTGCCTCTTTCTCCTAAGTTAAAAGTGTTAGATTTTTTTTAGATTTTATGCTACTGGCACTTTCATTTAATGGTAGATAATAATGTTGGTGTTTCCAAAGCTACCGTTTGAGAGTTTATGCGGAAGTTTTCCGAAGCAACTGCTTCAAGAAGCGAACAGTACTTTCGTTCGGGTCTACTTGATTCTTAATTAGCGATAACACCCTCTCGTGCATTTTAGTTTCAATATAGCGTCCAGTCTCAGTTTTAAACCGTTTTAAACGCACTTCCCACCTGACATTCTTGGTGCTGCACTTTATGTTAGCATAAACTTGCCCCATTTTCTTGTTGGGCCTGGGATTAACGCGTTCATTTGAATTAAATTATTCGCGGATTTTCTCCCAGGCTGCATACTTTTCTTTAATCTATGACCGTCGACTTTTTCGCACTGAATAATAGGCTTATAGTTAGTTACTAGTTCTGCAGTTAACGCTTTCCAAACGGTGAAACGTTTAGTTCATCTGCATTACAAGAGCTTTAACATTATGTTAAACCTTAAGCATAATGTTAACAAACAAATGTATCGTTTTGGTAAAGTGGCCCTTAGGAGCTTGTATATATATATATATATATATATATATATATATATATATAGATTTCTTCTGTCGCTCTGACTTTTGTAGTATTTGCATATATTTAAATTTATACGCGACTATAAATATATAGAATTTAACACAAATAATTTGCTACAGCTAAGGATTTTCTCTAATGATATGTAATGTCTCATGAAATTAATAAAATAAAATACTAGGAACATCCAGAAAGTAATAATCGGTTTGGCATAACTAAATAATAACGAAAGATGTCAACACAAAGTTTCATTTACAAAGATACAGTACCTTACTGTATTTCTCAATGCAATCGCCATTGCTGTCGAGACATTTATTGAAAAGTGGTACCAGTTATTCGATACCGATGTAATCTTCTACCGCCAAAGACAGTCACTGCCGCTTTGAGGTCTTTATTGGTTGGAAACTCTTTTCCACCCAAAAAGTCCTTTAGATTCGGAAACAGGGAATTTCTTGAATCATTTCATCAACATTTGCTTTCAAATCATCCTTATTGAGTGATGGCCTCCCACACCAGTCTTCGTCGTGCACACTAGATCTTCCTTGATTAAACATCATGCACCATTTCCTCATAGAAGACTCGTACATTGCTTTATCACCACAAAACTTGCATTATTATTTGCCTATAAATTTCTATTGGCCGGACATTTTATGCATTCAAAAGATGAAGCACACTACGCACTTCACATTTGGCGGGATTTTCAATTGGCGACGCCATT
Organism: Deroplatys truncata; assembly: GCA_030765065.1. Lineage (NCBI taxonomy): Eukaryota > Metazoa > Arthropoda > Insecta > Mantodea > Mantidae > Deroplatys > Deroplatys truncata. The sequence goes on from CM060990.1 coordinate 424,692,196, forward strand.
TGGATATGTGTAGACAGGCGTAACCTCACAGCAGCGAAACTCGACTCACACTGAGGTGGAGTGAGGAGCTATATAGCGTACATGCAGTTGTGGTGATGGGGTACTGGCACCGAGCCTGATGTGCAATTGTTCTTTACTTTCTGGATGTCTCTCGTAAATAGCCATTCTTCATTTATGCGTGCATCGGTTAGTTGTAATAGTTCCATTTCTGCTTCTCCATTGTTTAACATGCCTGGTAAATACTGTAAGTCTATTTGCAAATATAATTATTGGTGTCAGTATATAGCTATTAATTTTACCATTCATGGTTATGTTTATTTAACTCTCCAGTAGGCTAGTAGTGTTTCGTTACATGTTTGGGTGCGTGAATGACACGTATTACCCATTGTTGTTTTCTGCTTTTCTTAATGTCAGATAACAAAAGATTATGGTATAAAACACTTAACATCGTTTGATGGATATTATGAACAAATAAGAACATTTTCTGAAATAAGTTTATATACTTATTTTAAAAGCAGTTAAAACTTCAAGACATAAAAGTGTTTATCTACACTAATGTTTATAACTCTATCACAGTGCGGCTTACGTTCAAAATAAGACAACTCCACCAATGAAAAAACAATGAGTTCATGATGTTTTCGGTACAACTTTACTGAATGTCATTGATATCTGCAATGATTTTCAATGAAATTGGAAAAAGTCCCGTAGAAAATTGAGTTTAAAATAAAACTTTTCCGTCAGAATAAAACAGGCTCAGAGGAAACTTCGAATAAAATTACCACATTCCTTTTCAGTCAATACAAACTAGTTCCGTGTGCATTAGAGTTGGGTCGAGCGATTCTTTTGCAGTATTCGATTCATGCGATTCGTTCACGGTTCATGAATCGATTCATACGATTCGTTCACGATTCATGAATCGTCCTCTTGTTACCTGTTTGCTAGTCTCTCCTAGCGCACGATTCGTTCATGAATCGTCACTTTGTCTGCTGGTCTACCCAACTGCACGATTCAATCACGATTCTTATATGAATCGTCCCCGTTTGTACTTTGCAATTTGCAGCCAAAATACGCAATCAGGACTTTTTTTGTTACGATGGGGGCTATGATCTTTTTCTTTGGTATATAAAAGACAATGTATGTAAAAACGCTTTCCGCATTATTTTAGGTAATACACTTGGCGTTTCCTGAATTTGTCATAAAAATCAACCTGTGTGATTCCACTTAAGTTACGATTACATAAGGTATTATGCAAAGTAATTATGAAGATATTATTATTATTATTATTATTATTATTATTATTATTATTGCTGTTGTTATTATTCGTCACTACTACCGAAGTTGCACGCGAAAATAAGCTATATAATTTCTATAAATACGTGAAAAGGTATAAAACCGGTATGCAGAGAATAATAATTTTTTACATAAATTTTACATCAGCATATTCGAGGTACTTTTAATGCATTAGAATTGGCTTAATTATATCGATGCATGTTCTTATACTTTTAATGTAGATTATAGTATACAAATTAATTCTTTTAAATTATATAATTTTAAACACTTTAATATTTTATAATCACAATGTTAAACAAACCAAGAATTCTAAAATTCTCTATTTTCTTACATTTTGCATATATTTTGGTATTGTATATTATAATATCTGCACTGTAATCATGCAATACTGTGTATCAAATCTCTCAGTAAAGTACTGAAAATTACTTCAATTGTTTATACCACGTGCTGCAGCCTACGATCATCCATTGGCAATACTTACGATTCATTTTACTGCGCTTTACAGCTATTTACACAATTTGTTTTTAAGAATTAATCTTTCTCGGCTGAACTCGGTACTCCTAGGTTATGACATCAGCATATCAAAGAATCGTGTTAATCTACCAATTCATATTATGAATTCTAGCGATTTTTTAGACCTGTGCAATTCACTCTATACTTTTGATCATTCCGGTGTACTACGAATCGACAGAACTCGGCAATACCTTTTATGCGGTGTTGTTCTGTTTTCGTAGACCATGTTACAGCATCACAATGCTTGCAGCTTGATAATTTCCGTTCATCATCGTACTCACTCGGCAACATTCGTCCGGGCTCGGCTTGGCAGCCAAAGCTAAGGGTGGGTAGTAAACTATTAAGCGCAAGCGGGAATGAATTGAGAATGTCCTGATCACGATTCTTTTTGAACGACGATTCATGTACGATTCTTGCGATTCTTTCTGAATGACGATTCATGCACGATTCTTACGATTCTTTTTGAACGACGATTCATACACGATTCTTACGATTCATTTTGAACGACGATTCATGCACGATTCTTACGATTCTGTTTGAACGACGATTCTTACTATTCATTTTGAACGACGATTCATGCACGATTCTTACGATTCTTTTTGAACGACGATTCATACACGATTCTTACGATTCATTTTGAACGACGATTCATGCTAAGACTGCCACGATTCATGCGATTCTTTCCTTGTAATCGTTCATATGAACAATTCGTTCATGAATCGCCCCATGTCTAGTGTGCATAGTATTCGTTACACAGCGTGTCAGTCAAAGCGAAACAAGTACCATACAATTAATATTTCGAGAGCCAAATACTCCTATTGTGTAAATAACTGTATGACATCTGAAAGCGGCTCTAGGAATGGCTTATTTGCCACTTCCATTCAACCAGCCTTCTCATCCTATAATTTGGCACGGTATGAGTCTTTTCAGCCCTTTTGTTTGAATAATATTTTCTTGAAAGGAACTTATTTGTAAGGTCAGTAAACTAAACCCTACCTTGTATGGGTATTTTCTTCTGTTCACTGCTTCGAATATAGCGCGTTCCTGTTGGAATATTTTGACACTTTTACTTGTAGCACGAAATACAATAAATGTAAGAAACTGTAGAGTGTACTAATAGTGTACGTAAAGAAAGAGACAGTATACAGGTCGGAATAAATGTGAGAAAAGAAATAAAACGTGCGTATAGAATAAAAAATATATTGTATTATTTCATGAGCTCTGTAATTTATTAATAACGTTTATAACCAATTTTAAACAACTCTAAAAATCTGTGTACTTATATGGTAGCTTAAATTGTATTATATATTATTAATATAGATATAATTTGTATTAAAATATATTATTATATATTCGTTTATTTTCAGGAATAAAAATCCAGAAAAACCGAAATTAGAGAAATTTATAAAGCCATGCGATCGTAAAGCATACAGCTACAATAGTCACTAATGCTGACATCATGAACAATCGAAAATATGGTAACATAAATTTGGAATCTCTTCCATTAGTGAATGCTATAAGGGCAGAAAAAAGAATGGTGTAAAGCTTCTTGAAAAACAGTGTGGCAACGAATGCTTGCAGGTTGAGCCTTTGTTTTGCTACAGAGATTGTCTTCTTAATGCAACTGAATGCATTAGTGTTGCAGAAACACCATGTGACTGTGACGAGTTTTATCAGACTTTGCTTGTGTAAATTGCAACACGGAAATACTGGGAAATAGTCTGTGTCATGTTTTGAAATGAGATTAACAATTTCTATCTTTATTGACTATGGAGCTGCTGCTTAGAAAATTCTTATATCTTGTATCGTTTATGAATTTTTTTCTTATTTTATTTTTATAACCGTTACCGCGCATTACTATAATTATTAATAATTGTATATTAATGTGCAGTAGAGGTTTAAATGGGTGTCTCAAGAAATTGCAATTTAAACTTGTATTGCACGGCTATCAATTTTATGTACGAACAAAACTAAATATGTCCATACTGTTTTCAATCAATACTGAATAACTTAAAATGTGTTTTTACAAATCATTTAAACAAAATGTAGCTAACCGTAAGAAAAATATATCTGACACCTCAATATAACCACAAACTATGGAAACTATAATATTAATGTGAGGGTCATTTTTAGTTTTTTTCACTTACTGTAAAATCAGAAATAAAGGACTCGTCTTTGAATGCAAGCTCCATTATCTTATCATATGATCCCTCAAACTACCCGGGCCAAGGGAATACTTTCAGAAAACTTCTGTTGGATTTTCTAGTGTGTAACTATCTTGATAGATTTTAAACTTACATCGCGCAAGTGGTCAGAACAAAGATATTTTGGCGCAGCTTTCTTTATCTTCCACGTTCAGGGCAACAACATGAGGAACCCTCTCTCGGTTTTTATGAAAGCTTCTCAGTTAATGGTGCTCTAAACAGAACGCATGCATATCGCTTTACTACAGTGAGTATTTGTGGCAGTGCTGATCTGTACTGTAGATTATGGCATTTTATCATCTCCCAGGCCAAGCTATACAGAAATTCTGTTCTAATGTTATAGAATTCGCTGGATACATGCGCATATGCAAAATACATCGACTGGGAATCTATTCAGTAAATTATAGAAAACCATTTTCTTCTTTATCTATTGCATTCTTATGATGTAAGCTCTAGCAATTAAAGAATTTTATCATTTGAGGCTATACTCTTTATTTTATTTGTTCAACTATCCAGGTGTGTATACATAAAATATTATTAAAACTGGTGGAGTCTGTAAAATGCACAACATAATGCATTTACTACGGTGCACATTTATGTGGATTGACATCTTGTAAATCTGAGCAAATTTTGGAATAAAACAAAAGAAAAGAAACCTAATAAACCAATCTCGATCTATAGTTACGTGGATAAGCACGTGGGGAGGCACAGGTCAACCAGTCGATTGCACAGGTATTGAAATCAATCAGCGTCTCATAATCTCCCTATTCTTTTCCAGCTTCTTGTATAATTGTGTTGCAAGTTTGCGTTGTTCTGACAATAATTAAGATATAGGATTTAAATGTTTTCCCTAGCCATTTAAGGTTTACTGCATTCCCTTTGTGTTCTTTTGACATTTAATCTTTGTGAATAGCTTTTGATATATTCTTCATATCAAAGTAACCGTCAATATTCCATGTGTCCTCAAGAAAGCCGACAATATAGCTTGCATTTTGTATTACTTCCTGTTAACCAGTTATGCAAATTACACCATGAAGGGAATTTCCGTGCATTTCTTCCACCAACACGGTGTAAAGACAAGCTTAATGCAGGAGTAAGTCTAGCGTTGTCTAAAATCTTTCACTTTTCTACATCGTTAAGCCGAAAAAACTATGTGCGTAACAATTCCTTCACTATGTCCGGCATATTATTAAATCTAACCATTACACACTGATATGTTCATTTATTAATTGGAGAATTCACTCAAACTGCACTGAATTTAAACAAACAAAAACGCTTAACCGAGTCACTTTTTTTATAACCGCAGTATTTTCGAACTGTTCTTGTCTTTTGTGTTTCACAGGAACATGCGGGAAAAAGGCATGCAGTCATCATGAGATCGGCTATTTCTTAAGTATTTCGTGAGGACAAGCAGATCCTTCTCTTGCTGGCCAAAGCATTCTACGCATGCGTGAAAACACGGAAATGCACTGCCATATTACTGTGCTTACTACGAGGACACGCTTTCAAAAAGCATAGAGAGGTAGGCAGATAAAAGATATATGTGCTTGCCCGCTAACCCTTATGACTGTGACGTATGGTTACAAGACAAATCACGATACATTAAAACCAAGTGACGGTAGTGCCTAATTGCACAGTCTGCGAGGCGTTATGAAATATCTGTGGACGAATAAAACTGAAGAAAACACTACACTAAAATAACAACGTTGTTGTATTTCATAGTGGAAATTTAATGCATAATATAAATAAATATTAATAAATAATGTGTATCAAAATCACGCATTTAGCGGGTAGGCACTGCCGATTCTGTCTACTTCTGTCTACTCAGCGGGGCAAGATTATAAGAAACGGGGTTAAGGTATTCGCTATTCTTTTTTGTATAGATTTGATTCAGGTAATTAGAAATAATCCCCCCTCCTGCTTCCATAACAGTATGGTTGTTTCTTAACATCCAATATATCGTGAAGCAGCTCGGTTATTAGATTAAGAACAGCAGTCATTATAGGTTAAGTTTCAGTTGCGATACGTTTTAGAGCACGAAACGTTTCTGGTATAGCATTGGCATACCTATAGATCCCCTAAGACTTGGGCTCTCTGAATTCTATTTTCAAATTAATTGAAGTTAATTTATCCGTCTCAATTTATGGTTTGTGTTCAACTTGGGTTCTCACTGCATCAAAAGTCGTAGCGTACATTTCAAATCAAGCTCTCAGTCCCTCCCTATCATGCTTAGCATTTTACATTTGAGTATTTTCATTTACTCCTCTATGCTTAAAATTTGATGCACATGATTTTTGTGTTAATTAATCAAGATTTTTACATTCATTTCTAATGCACCTAGTTTTTAACTGTTTACATTCTGAAAGTTGATTTTCTCTCTGCCAAAGATCTCTATCATCTCTGTCATCAGTTGCTTGCTAGATTTAGTTATAAAATTCAAGGGCTCTATCATCTGTTTTGGCTTGTTTTGTAGAATTGTTTGGAGTTACTGCTGCATTCATATTATGTTTCATATTTGTAGGAGCTACTTCTAACTTCTCGTCTATATGCGTACCAATATCCTTGGCTATTGTAGCTAGGTCTCTCTTTAAATATTGACTTGTCTCGCTCGAATTCTTAAAATTAAATTAAGTTGAGTTTTATTCATGGACGCTCTTTAACTGCTGTGGTCCTTAGCGTCCCATTCCATATTGGGCGTGAAATACTGCTAATTTTGTTCAGAACCTTTTTATCAGGCTTGAGGTTCTTTTATGTGCCGTAAATCTATGACACGGGACCGGTTTTACTTCCCTTCCGAAGGAAGCCATTCTAAGGATTTTTGCACCCGAAAAAATCCATCGCCCTCCACCGGGTTTGAACCCGCGACCTAGGGAACTGGTGGCTAGCATGGTGAATTCTTGAAAGCTAAGCTTTTGGCGTATCCTTTATTTTCAGTACCCATATCTCCAAGTGGATCTAGTATCAGTTACTATTTACTTGTGTGAAATAAAATGTTCCCTCAATATCTAAGATCCAGTTGGAGAATTTACGTATTTAGTAATAAACTTTCTATTGAGATCAGGACCATGTGTTGGATCTATTGACACTTTCAATCTAATTCGCCAATTAAAATGTTATTTTCAAAATGTGTCTTGAGAATATATTTTTCAACTAGTTCACTTCGCTAGAATTTTGACGAGATAAAGAACGTATCCGAGTCTTAAGCGTATCCAAATGGCTTTTATCGGATGCACCAGGAACCTCTTCAACATTTTGAACATTCCACAGTCTCTTGTTCGTTAGTGGTAGTTTGTTTTTCCATCTACATGCATTATATATTGATTAAGAATCCTCTGGCGGGAGTCACATCTGGGATCCGAACTTATCAATATTCGTGGTTAAAAGCGAGTGATCATCATGATTTAATCACATTTATAATATATACATCGGATCCATTTCTATGGGGTCTTTTGTTCAGAGAATTCAGGAACTGTAAGGACAAAAGGTCTTCCAGCGACGCATTCCCACAACTTTTAAGTCTTTAATTTCACTGTAATGCATGTCGGCGTTTACACAACCTTATATATGTTTCAAGTTTAGATTTAAAGAGTAAAATCATATTTGCATTATCTCGAATTAAATGTTTTACTTAAGCACATGGCTGTTCTAGATATAGGGAATCAGCCTTACGATGTCTACCCATACTGTAATAGTCCGCAATCTAGTCTTGCTTTTCATTGACATCGTCAAATGTAAATATTAAATACTTAGCGTCTGTCGGTTGCACCACCTCATTACCATTCTCAAAGGTGTACACTTCAATATCGGGTATTGTCTCAAGCACTTTGAAACAGTATTGATATTTCGGTTGTTGAAGGGACTTTGAATAAATATATAAATTCTTAAATCGAAGACCATTCTTGAGAACTAGCATATTCAGCAATGGGTTTGTTTACCCTGCATATTAACTCCCAAGAATACGTGCTCTAATATTGCCTGGAAGGAGATCTCCATATCGTCCATTTCTAAAATAACTTTCAAAGCCCAACTCTTGTATAGGAGGTGCACATTGTTGCAACACCGCTGTAATACAACTAAGAGTATGTAGGCATGTTTGGTTTATAAGGATTAGTACATGATGAAATCCAGGAGGGGATGGACAATATCTAAAAGAGGTTCTAAAATTACCAACTCAACTATTAGTTCAGTTCACTGTCCTTTGGGACTCATTTTTTAGCTATAGATACTGTTGACCTAGTACTAAGTTAGACGAGGCATGTAAAGAACACAACATGGCATACGTGAGAGTAGATACCAGTTCGAGATATTTGGCAGAGAAAATCCTAGCAGAGATGGCCTGGAGTTGTGTACAATTTGCTGACGATGCATTAGGCGAGAAACTTACAATTCGACTCGTAACCTCAATCATGAAGGGAAATATTTCTGTGGTAAGTACTGTAAACAATACGAACTCAGGTGCATTTTTACCCTTGAATCCGATTATTGCAGCCTTAGGTGCGACGACTTGAGCTGCACAAATTGCCTCCGCTGTTATTAGAAAAGGGTTGCGGATAAATAGTTGGCTGAATTGATGAAAATAATAATGCAATGAAGGCTAAAGGAAAATACCTTAAGTAGCATGGCGAATGCTATCCCATGCTATCCTGATGACAGCTTTAGCTGCTTCTAAAGACTTTAAGAAGATGGCATGGAAAGGCTAGGGTTTAAAGAGCAGGATGGCAAAAAGGCGAAGAGGATTGAGTATATGCCCCGGAGAAATCTGTAAGAAATGTTTATATTGAACTGTAGGATAAACGTTTAAATATACCAAATAGTAGAGGTGTATACATGCTGGGTGATCCGCCTTCAAAATTCTGGATACTTCAGAATTATGGAATACATTGGTTTGCTATGTAGAAAGATACAAGTGTAGCATACTATTTCGATAGCTTCGGTCACATAGAACCTCCAAAAGACATTAAAGCCGGTCCCAAGTGAGTTAAAATCATTTATAACAAAAAACTTATCATAATTTTATTCTGTCATTATGGGCACATGTTCTAGCAATTTCTCTTATAAGGACGCACTATACGGTACAGTGTTGTGATGTTCAAAATTAATTATATGCTTTCAGTGAACGGAGCTGAATTTATTTCCTCCAACGTGAATTCACATCTACATCTGAATCCCATAGTAGACTATGAGATTGCGCTCTTGAATGTTGAATCTTTGTTTCCAAACACTGATGTGACAAATAACCTATTTCGTTGTTACCAAGGACGGACTTGCAATTATTGAGATTCCTGCTGGAACTTATGGGATTGCTAATGTGAATGCATCCATCAAGATTAAAGTTGAATCATGCTGTCTTCATACATCCAAATAGTATTATAATAAAGCCAGATGTTAAATGTCCTACAGTGGATTTTGTAAGAAAGAGGGCCTTTGCATCGCTAATAGAGTTTGCTGAAAGTCGTATACCGGAAGCTAATGTGCTATGTAAATTTAATGATTCCTGCATATATTTAAAGCAAACATTCCGTGTAAAATTCCAACACCTTCTTTAATCAATGGTAAACGTGCACATTCTCTATACGGGTTTTCTCTTCTTTCCTCCTGGATTTCATATATCTCAAGAGCCTTAAACACCTATACGTTTGTTTTAAATTCTGAGAAACACGCCAAGATATGAAAGTTATAACTATAGACAAAATCAAACATCCTGGAATATCCTCGATCATGCGAAACTATGCATCCCTCAATGCTAGGGAATCGGAACATCTACTAAATACTGGATGGACCTACCATAGTATAGATGACGACATCGTACATTATGAAGTCTTCAATGCTTTAGTTACTCTTTTGATGCTCTTGAGATTTGTTGACCATCACAAGGGACCTATTGTCAACAAGTTTAATTTGGTTCTCCTCACATCAAAGGGTTTTAAAAGAGGCATTTCGTATAAAGAGGCAGTTAAACTAATAGGTGTCGAATGGAGAGTACCTATTATTCAACGTTCTGGCTGAAAATGTAGAAAGCCTTAAAAATCCCAACTCTGACAATGCCATTACGTATTGCTATTAGATCCCTGAATCTTCACACCCAACCTTCTGTGTCTCAGACAGGGTCCACTATATGGAATGTTGCAACGATATTAAAACTCGAAATGATACGTTTTGTTATAGTTGGAGCTCAGTTATCAAAACTAAACGATGCAATCAAACCTGACCAGAGTCTGATCATTGCAATATTACTAACCTATAACATTTTCCCAATTGTAAATGTTATCCATATCATGGTATGAATTTGTATTCGTAAAATCAAAGTTTACATCACTCTAAGAGCTACATTCAAAGCTCCAGAGTGATTATTATGCTAAGGATAATTATCCTCTCTTAAGATAAATGATTTTGCTTTACAATAGCCTCTCTTTCCCCCAAGGTGGCCCGGGTTCTATCCCAGGGAACCCCATGTGTGAGTTGTGGTGAACGAAGCGGCGTCTGGGCGGGTTTTCTCTGAGTTCTCCAGTTTCCCCGTTCATTGCATCAATTGATCCATCATCACCTTTCCTTTAATCCGTTTCACCTCGTTGCATATCATCTTCTTCTCTTGTTCTCATATCTGGCTACGCGCCGATCCCCCGTTCCGGGTTCTTCATTCTATGATTCATTACTCGTCTGTTCCTCCACGGACCTCTGACCGCAGACTCGGTTGTCAGTGCTAGATGTGTAAGCCCTACATACGAGGAAGGTAAACTGACTACGTAAATAAGATAGCCTCTATTTTTTCATTGACTGTTCACATAGATCTGAATAAACTGTTACTGGAACTGTTAACACAAGAATCGAGATTCAAGCATCAGCCAATTTGCCTGCACAGACAAATTCTGCTTGATTTTGCTTGATAAATTATATATCTATAACCTGCTATCTTGTGTTTTTCAGAAAACCGTACAACTTAAAAGCAAGTATTCTTATAAAATAATGGAATACTGTGTGTTTTAGCTTATTCTTTTTATTAGTACTAATTGTTATAATTCCCTTTATCATCTCTCCTCTTGTGTTCTTCTTGTACGCGATCGTAGATGAAGACCAGCACATGTTCATCGAGGACGCTCTTCTTCTCGTTTGGTTTCCTCTTCTGTTCCTTCTTCGCGTTTCTATAATTATAAAGGTACATTTCTTAGAAGTGAGTTAAGATAGCTATTAATACATACATATATGGTTTCCCTCTAGACTGCTCATCAAGCGGTAAATAGCAATAAGTAATCAACATGTAAACATCTTTGCTTGCAACAACAGCACTGCTAGACAATCTGAACTAAATATTATAACAACTACCATAGGATACACATTTTAATGATAATTTATACTCACTTCTCTTTCTCGCCATCGGTAGGTTTGATCTCTGTAGCTGAAGCATATACTTCAGTGACATTCACAGTGGAAGGATCTCTTTCATCAACTCCTGCAGACCTTCTGTAACAATGAGAATAAAAGAAATTTTAGTTCTGATATTGAAGTAATATTTTAATTGCATTAAAATATAATTACTTTACCTACCTCTTTCCAATCTGATATATATCACAATTATCAGTGCATACAAAGTATTCAGTCAAAACCTTGTAAAGAGAGAGATCGGTATGGGAGATCGTATGCATCCTTTCATCCAGTGCTCCTTATGATATTCCCAGCAATATACTCTCGTTTCTTCATAATCAGCAAAACCATCCCATGTCATATCGTCATTATTCATTGCAGCTGTAAAGCTAGTCATCTCGAAATGTGTTTCCGCCAAAACGTTTTGATCCCTTTATGTATTTGCATGATCCAAACTCTCACCTCGAGGTTACATTCATAAGGTGAAATTAGGCCTTGTGCTTCTTGCCCGCCTAGGCATGTAATAGAGATGTCATAATGGGCATTTTCACTAGCTGACAATAAATTGGCATCCCCGTCTCCAATAATTATTATTTCAGACCATGTAACAATGATATACTTACTCATTCAATCCTAAATATATTAATTCCATTCAGTTAATTTATTACAAGCTTACCAGATTCATAACCATCTCTATATGAAAAAAATCTAAAATCGCTCAGTTTACAAATCTTCCTCCCAGTGTCCCGTTAGCTACAGGAATTAATAACTCCCTTCTCTATGTCCCAGTGTCATTAGGTCTCAGAGAACTTAACATCCTGGGATGAAGAAGTTACAGGCTTCTAACAGAGTATCCCAAGATATTTCTGGAATATCATAAGTAATTTAGAATAATTGGAATATATTTTTAATTTTTTTTTCATACTTCTAACATAATCACTATAGAAATTACAGAGTTTATTCATACTAGTACTCGGACACAGCACACAAAACTCTTTTTGGTGCACCGTAATTAGGGCAATGCTTCTGTGAAAATCCAAAAATACCCAGTTTTCTTCCAGTTGCTTTGAATTTCCTACCACATACTTGGAACATAAAGCATATAGTGCACACAAAATTTTAACGAGCTGTATTAAACTGTTGTTAAAATATTAATTGGTTACTAAAAGTTAATCACTTTGATGTGGTAATATGTAATGTTCCTTGGACCCTACAGCCTTATCATATCGCTCGAAAATTTTTAATCTGAGCTTAGTACACAAATATTAAGAAATGTTTTGAAGATAATTCATATATTTTAATTAGTTAAGAGAAAAGTTGTTCTCATGTTACTTAATTTTTCAATATTTTAAATTTGAGCTATGCAAAATAATTAGTTTCAGCTGAACTATTTCATATTTTAGGCAGTACACAAACATTTTAAATCCATCATTCCTAAAGCTGTAGAAAACTTCAGGCTAACAAGTTATAAACTGTGGTCCAAGGAGCATTTTGAAGAGTCAAAAATACTGAAAAAAAGGAATTAAGGAGAATGGAATTTAAATTTCAACTTTGTGTATTAAATAAATGGCACAGGACCAACGAAATATCCATTTTAGCTTTCAAATTTCTTATATAAAAAGGCCATTTGTGTAGCATGAAAGTATGAAATAAAAGTATCATACACATAAAAAAACGCAAAAAATAAAAAAAAAATACCGTAAATTTTCACACCCTTTATCAAATTTCATTATGGCATTGCTTTAAGTTATGACAGTCAGAATATGCTTTTAAAGTTTGTTTCATTATTCTAACATTATTATTTAGAATTTGCACACTTTTACTTATGGCAAGGCTCGAATAAAGAGGCGTACAGCATCCGGAGGAGCACGTCCATGTAAAACCATCACATTCTTATTTTCACATCGAAAAGTTTGTATAAAAAACTTTTTGTCGCATTTTAGTAGAAATACACCAACATAGACTCCAGCCACCAACTCTCAGTATCGCAGCATACCCCAGATCACTATAATAACTTCATATTTGGATACCCCACCAATCTGTAGCTCTGTTTTATACTTCATATATCAGGCGATGATGAATTAACATGCCAGGCAACGAGGAATATTTACAAAACACCAGGCGCATTATACAAGGATTAATCGCGGATTTGATAAACTGGCTTAATCGTAAATTTCCTACTATTACTATGGCAGATCGCTTCGCAATGTGTATAGATAACCTAATTTTCTCCACCTGAGGATTGAAAATAAGGGTTATGCTAAATTTTGCATGTTCTAAGTGATTGTTAAAAGCACAGCAATAGAACACTATGAAGCTCATTGCAAGATCTACACTAGAGGAAACATCTAAGAACTCACACTTTCAGAATATTCGCGTTCTACATCTGATATGCCCATCGAAAAGAATTTACAATGTGGACGAACATTCTAACTGGTGAACCTAGGATCCATCAACTCAGCACCCTGTGATGACTTGAATTCTTCTACCAGACTACAAAACGACCTTTCAGCCAATCCTTCAGCTCTAAATCTGCTACACTGACAACATGTGTCCTTCAGAAAAGAAAAGGAAATAAACCTAGCAATTCTTACATTTATTTTTGGTTACCACATTCCATTTAGTGTCGTAAATAACAAGCATTTAAAGCGCATAATACAGAAATTGCGCCCTTTTCACCAACCTACAGCGGAAATTTATTTCGAACAGGCTGCTTTATGACATATACCAAGTAGAATTTAAACAAACACAGCTTGACTCTGTTGACTCACATTTACTTAATGATTGATTGACGAAGAATGTTGTCGCAACGGCACGCAATATTAATGCAAGTACGGTAAAACCAAGAAAAGGTATCCAGAAACCCTCGATATGTGGGATGGGTAAGAGCTGGAGTGACATTTAGTTGTGAAAAAATCTGAAATAGCACACGCACGGTATAACAAGCCTCTACTGTATTTTGTCCGATGTCAATATGGCAAAATGAGCAGGCCATAAATTATGGCATTCTGCCTATAACTCACAACTTGAAATCTACTGGCTAAAGACCTCCTATCAAAAATCAGTACAAGCAAGCAAACTCTTGAAATCATTCACAAATCCAGTAAAGCACTACGTATTTTTCTCTAATGCTGGTTCTAGAGTTTCCGTTGCTGCGGATACTTGCTGTGTTCTCAACGGGATATGTGTGTCTCGGAGAAAAACATAACTGCAATGCGTAAAGTAGCGCTAGTGTTAATTCTGAAAAAATCAAAATCATTAAAATTACTCATATTTGAAGAAGCATTTATTTCACAAGTAGATGAAGCAATTGCACCATTAGGTCGCTTAAGGCATCTTATCAATGTCACCAACTCCTTTCAGAATTCAGTAAGTCCTATCGCTGCTGCAGCATAATTATGGTTGACTCTGTAGTCCCCTACCTATTATGTTGACAAACTACATTTTTTGAAAAGCGAAGAAAATCATCTCTAAATTTGCAGTCCTCTTCTCGTACGAGTGGTGCGGCGATCAGAGCTCTTTATCCCAAGCAATCGGTTAGAATATTCTCCGCATTTAGAACCACAACCTTTGTAATGATTCAAATTCTTAAAATTACAAATTATTGGCACGAAACTTATCTTATTCTTAACACGCGTTGGAAATCACACTTCTCTAGCACTTCACATGACAATGTCTTCCAACCACTATAGTTCTGCTTTTGAAGTAAAGCCGATTTCTCTGCTGATACTTTTTCTCCTTTAGCTGATTACCCTCCTCTTTGTAGGGCTTACACCCCCAAGAACTTACAGGCCAATGCCTTGGGTCAGTAGCCCGTCGAGGAGCAAGCAAACTCTAGATCATAGCATATCCAGGATGGGTGATCAACCCGAAGCCGTGTTTGGCGGTGAAGAAGAATGAAATGAAATGTAGTGATGAAAGGGATGATAGGAAAATTCATGGATAAAATTATCCAACCCAACATTCTCTTAGCGACTAAGGAAAACTGTGGAAAATACATCCGGTTAGATTGGTCGGCCCCAGGGGTTTGAACTCGAGACCTCACGAATGCAAGCTCAGGAATTGCCGCCTGAGCCATCCCGCTCGGTGCTGATATTTTTTGCACTTATTTTAACGTTTGGGTGTTTGGTCTATAGACTTTATTTTTCTAGTTTATACATAAGTAAAAATAGTATGATGTGAGATCCGGGATTGTAAGGGCCATAACACGTTACTAATTATTACTACATCATCTGAATAAATTTTATTACTCAGCATCCCCCAGGGGCCTACTACGGAATTGGCGGTTCCGGGGTCCCGAGCCACAATCCCGATTGGGTTCCTCTAAGAGGTGAGAGGGCTTTCACCAAACACCCAATAAACTTTGGTCCACAAGTGTGTTTGACCAGTTATCAGCTACCTCCCTGAACACGGTCTGAGGGATACCACTGCGTGGGCGGAGGAGGGGAGTTGCAAACGGTGACTGGGTATTGAGTAATTTCCAGCCCGGAGTATCATATAGGACTGTGTTCGTATCCGCTGATAAAGGTCAGTCCCACGCAGGGGCCATTGCATGAGCTGTTACACTCCTGGAGGCAATTGGGTCCCTCTATCTGTTAATTGGGAGGTGTAACCCTAAGGTGAGCAAGGTCCAGACCAGGACTCTCACCTAAGCTGGGGTGGCGCCCAGGATGTGAGCATGCCATCGGAGACATTTGCAATGGTGGAGGATTTCTCGCCATGGAAAATCCAAAACAAAATAACAAAAACAGGTAAATGGAAAAGAATTAGTCGAGTGTTGTGGTCCTCGCTACTTAGTAATTAATAGAACAGAGGAAGGTAAGAAGTTTACAACGGTGAAAACTTTTATAGTGCAGAAGAGTCTCGATAAAATAGCTGGTCCTGTGAAGTCGTGCATCAGAAGTGGTAATGGCATGCTCCTGGTTGAAGCAAATGCAACATACCAGGCAGCGACTATCTTGAAAGCCAACCTGTTAGGAAGCTATCCAATTAGAGTGAAGATACACAAGTCCTTGAACTCCTCGCGAGGTGTTGTAAACACTCGTGCATTGGACGGTATGTCCAATGAGGAGATTCAAGAGAATCTAGAAGATCAAGGTGTGGCATCTGTATATTGGGTTCAACGGAGACAAGGAGGTGAATTTGTGCCTACTCGTACCCTGTTTCTTACCTCTGATCGGGTAGAACTACCTCAAAGGATTAAGGCAGGGCATGAAGCAGTTGAAGTTCGGCCATATATCCCCAACCCGCTCAGATGCTATAATGCCAGCGCTTTGGCCAAACAAGTGATTTCTGTTTCGGTGAAGCTACCTGTGTTAACTGTGGAGAATGCTCAAACGAGGAGCATGTAAATCAGCTTCAACATGCGTTAACTGCAGTAGTGAACATCCATCTAGATCCCGAGAATGCCCCCACTTTACAGAGGAAAGGGCGATCCAGCAGATCCGGGTTAGGGAGAAGGTTTCCTTCTCGGAAGCCCGGAAACCCTTGCGCGTCCGCCAAACCTCTGTCCCGAAGTCCGGTACCTATAGCTCGGTTGCAGCTAAACCGGTACCGAGTCGGGAAATCGCAACTCAAACCAGCGATGTTAACGGGGCCACAATTTCAGAAAAAAAACTCGTAGCTACATCACATCCAAAGCCTATGAAATCCACATGTACATCTGCAACAACACCTGTCAAGATCCCTTCAGTAAATTCAACAGCAAGACCATCGACTTCAAGCAATAAGTCTGGCAAGCCCGTAACCTATAATGCAACACAAAGTTCAAGACCAGCTATAACCAAACTGATTTCCTGAAGGAAA
Source organism: Deroplatys truncata (assembly GCA_030765065.1). Taxonomy (NCBI): domain Eukaryota; kingdom Metazoa; phylum Arthropoda; class Insecta; order Mantodea; family Mantidae; genus Deroplatys; species Deroplatys truncata. The sequence continues at coordinate 424,709,367 of CM060990.1, forward strand.
ATGTAAATTCTGTACCCGGAACATCCAAGGGAAAGAAAAGTCCACTATCATCTCCTCGGAGATCCTCTTCTGAGGAATCTTCTGGGAAGGACTCGGATCAGCAATCAACATCTTCGCTGATCTCAATTTCCAATGGATTTGAGGTTCTCGAACTGAGGTTTTCTATTGGAAAGGGGTCCTCTCCTGTGGAGGAGATGGAGCAGAAGGATTCTGCCCACCTTGCCAGAACGACAGTGAAAAAGAGGCAGGATAAATCCTTCGTTAAAGGTGTTAACCCGATACCAAAGAAAAGGGGAAAATTGATTTGACCACTGCTTTCCACACCGTAGTAAACTTCTACGATTAAGAACTTATCCCGTTATGATTCTAATGACTATCCCACAAAGGAACGTCCGTGGAATTAGAACACATCGACCAGAGCTTGAACTTTTACTCAACAAGCATGAGCCTTTTTTCGTGTGTGTACAAGCGACTAAACTCCGTCCGCAAGACAGCTTTCAACTTAGACGATATACCCTTGCACGATGTGATCTCACACCGGAAGAGGGCATTCCTGCGCATGAGGGCACTATGATGCTCATCCGAGATGATATATTTGTGGAATCTGCATCCTACAGTCTGACATCCACTCAGTGACTCTAAGGATTAAACTGCCTCCATCCGATTTACCATCTGTAGCATTTACTTGCCTCCATCCGATGACCTCTCGCTCATGGATTTAGAAGATCTAGTCTCTCAGTTACCAACGCCTATTGTGTTGGTGGGAGACGTTAATGCCCATAACAATCTTTGGGGCTCACCTCGGGCTTGTGCGAGAGGCAAACTAATTGTTGATTTTTGGAAAATAATAACCTAGCTTTTCTGAAAATCGGAGAGCCTACATTTCTCTCAGACTTCTACAACCCTTTTTCACACCTTGATATTGCAGTTTGTTCACCACAGTTGTCAGTTTGCTTGCAATGAAATATTATCCCTGATTTACATTATAGTGACCACTTTCCATGTCTTATTAGTCTCTTAACACAAGGTATATGTTCCACACGCCTACCTAGATGTCGCTTAGAACAAGGCAGCTGGAATCCTTATTCCCAGTTGGCTGTGTATAATTTCAATGAGCACGACCGTGTGGATGTTTTGGTGCAACATCTCAAAGAGAAGATTCTTTCTGCTGCTGAGCAAGCTATTCTGCGTCGATTTCCAGTTCCTTGGTGGACGGAAGAGTGCCAAAATACCATTCGTGCTCGCAGGCGTGCTCTTGGGGTTTTCCAGCGTCGCCTCACACTGGATAACCTAATTGAATACAAAAAAATGCGTCCCAAGTCCAGATATATTATAAAGGATAGCAAAAAGACATTATGGAGCAAGTCTGTAGCTTCATTTGATCGATATACACCTTCCTCTGTCGTTTGGGATAAGTTAAGGCGTGTGGCTGGAAAATCGACCCACATGCCAATTGCCGGTCTTAAAACAGCTGCAGGAGCTGTTGTTGATGCATTTGACGTGGCTAACACATTTGGCCGTGCTTTCGCTCAAGTGTCTAGCTCAGATAACTATTCGCCCGATTTCCTTCCTGTTAAGACTCAAGTTGAATCTCAAGGCTTCCTTTTTCGTTTACGAAATCTTGAAGATTACAATCGCCTCTTCACCATGGCGGAGTTAGAACAGACTCTCTCATCCTCGCGACTATCAGCACCAGGACCTGATCGTATCCATGTACAAATGCTGCAACAGCTCTCTCCTGAAGGTAAGTATTTCCTACTCGAGGTCTATAATCGTATTTGGGTAGATGTCAGTTTTCCATAAAAGTGGCGGGAGGACACTGTCATACCCATTTTGAAAGCTGGAAAGGACCGTCATCTCCCGTCCAACTACCGTCCTATTTCCCTCCCCAGTTGCGTTTGCAAGGTGATGGAACGCATGATCAATGGACGGTTGGTATGGTGGTTAGAAACTCACAACCTGCTGAACAACACCCAGTAAGTTTTTAGAGGCGCCGTTTGCAATTGACCACCTTGTGTCATTGTCGACACAGGTCATGAACGAATTCATGAAAAATTATCAAACCGTTGCGATATTTTTTGACCTCGAGAAGGCTTATGATACGTGTTGACGAGCAGGGATGCGACGTTCCCTATACGCCTGGAATATACGTGGACGCTTACCATTGTTCATTCAGAGTTTATGAGGGCCGCGTTTTCCGAGTAAGGGTCGGCTCGGTTTTTTCGAACCTTTTTGTTCAGATGAACGGAGTACCTCAGGGATCGGTACTAAGCGTTACAGTATTTGCTATAGCAATTAATTCTATCTCTAAATGTTTTCCTGCACGGGTATTGTCATGCTTGTTCGTAGACGACGTTGCCGTTTATTGTACTTCTCTGCATACGCCGTTTTTGGAACCCCGTATGCAGTAATGCGTCAATATGCGTGAACTTTTGGCGCTATAGGAGACGGTTGCCACCTTCGCTCCGATTTGGTCCAGATTTACTACCATTCGCAGATTCGACGAGATGCCTGGGGTTGACGTTTGATAGGAAATTTAGCTGGTCATCGCACATAGCACAGTTGAAAGCGCGATGTGATCGCTCTCTGAATATCTTGCGGATATTAAATAGCAAATCTTGGGGAGCGGATCGGAGTATGTTGCTGCGACTGTGTCGCGCAATGGTCCGATCAAAAATAGACTATAGGTGTATCATTTATTCCTCAGCACGACCATCTGTGCTGAGGAGATTAGACGCAGTCCAAAACCGGAGCATTCGAGTGGCTATCGGTGCTTTTCCCACTAGCCCTGTTTTGAGTCTTTACACCGAATCTGCAGAACCTCCTTTGCATTATCGGCGTGAAATTCTCTTGCAAAATTATGGCTGTGCGCTTCAATGTATGCCTCAACATCCAACGTTCGCTTCGTTTTCTCACACTGCTTTGGACGAACGTTATAGAAGTAGCTCCATTAATCCAACGCCTGCAGGTGTTCGTTTCCGGGAGCTTCAAAGAAATCACGACATTGAAGTGCCTAGTATGTTTGCCAAGGTGTCCCCCTTGGTTATGTGCGACATCTCACGTAGATCTTGGGATGGCGGTATACCGGAAGTCTACGATGCTTGCGTTTAGTATTCTCAACTGTTTTTTTTAGAATTTCTGTCTGTTTACAGTGACCGCATTTTGATCTACATCGATGAATCTAAGAGCACCAATGGTGTTGAATGTGCTTATGCTTATGGAACCGAACCCTATGCATTCGGTTTTCATGATAGCACATCCATTTGTAGTGCAGAGCTGTATGCCATAAACCGAGCCATTTTGCATGTGCGCCGTCGACAAACGGGAGACTGTCTCATTTTAAGTGATTCCCTAAGCGCACTTCAGAGTTTTCGTGAGTTGTACAACTACCACCCCATTGTTCAGCAAATCCAGAATGCCCTCCATGTTTTATACGTTTCTGGCGTTAATGTGGAGTGTGCTTGGATACCTGGTCATGTTGGCTTGCCAGGGAATGAACTTGCGGATTTGGCAGCGAAGGCGGCAACCACAGAATTCAGTGTTAAAATACTTCGAGTAACGTCAGAAGACCTTAGGCTTGTTGTGCGGAGAGCGGTGCTGTCGTGCTGGAGCGAGGAGTGGTTAGCTCTCCGTAGAAATAAGCTCAGGGTAGTGACGGACATTCAAATAAACTGGTAACTTCCTCTCGTGTATCTCGTCGTGATGAGGTGATGTTGGCTCGGTTGCACATTGGTCACCGCAATTTTATGCACAGTTATCTTTTTAAGAGTAACCGTGCTCCTATTTGTCCGCTTTGTGACGAAGGTCTTTCGGTCCGTCACGTGTTGCTAGAGTGTATTGCTCTAGCACATCTTCGGGACTCTTTGCAACTGCCGGACTGTCTTGCAGAGGTCTTAGCGGCTGATAAGCAAACGGTTAATATGATTTTTAATTTTGTTTCGAAAGTAAATTTCCAAATGCGGATTTAGTCATCTTAATAGAAGGTGTTTTATACTGTTTGGTTTAGTTTTATATATTTACACTTATGTATGACTTGTGCTATATTTCTATATTTATATTTTTCTCTGGTTTTGCTAAGGTTTTTATATTGATATTTATATCTGGTTTTTGCTTTGATTTTATTTATTTATTTATTCATTTTTTATTCAGCTTTATCTCTGCTCTTTGCCATGATTACTCAGCATCTATATGCGCTATGGCAGAATTTTTTGAAAACATACAGACAGATCGTGAATATCGATCAGATAAACAAATGGTGTAAAATGGTATTTCCTTTAACTTTCTTCGTGTATTGTATGTGCAAACTTTTTGGCCCTATTATATCATTACGCATCAACCGCATACCATATCATAAATTACTTGTTATGTAATGGGGTTTGCAACACCAAATTCGGTTTCTCCAAACTCCAGTGGCATTTATTCTGCGTCGAAATATAGCGCTTTAAATAGAACCATGTTTCGTCAGGGAGGCACCGTTATATTTGGTTAATTATACCATTCCTCAAATTCCAGTTATGGAAATTCAGGCAACTCTCGTTGTCTCGTGGTAACAGCTCGTGTACACAGTGATACTGTATGGTTTCAGTTTTAAAACTTTAGTAGTTCACTACGGCGCACTTGTTGAAATTACTGTTTCCTGTGAAGGTCGTCGCAGAGATTTTGAAGGAGAAAGTTTCAATCCTCCTTCAACTTTACCTTATTTCTCTCCAGTAAGAGGGTGCGACTTTACCCTTCAAATTTTATCGATAATCGAACCCGTTCCCTTAGATTCATTTGAATTTCTACGCTTGGCTTCTCCACTTGGAGGATTATAGAATTGAGGGGGGACATTTTCAGGATGTCTAGGATATTCTTTAAGATGCCAAAGAAGTTCCTGGGGGATGGAACCCCTGAAAATCCTAAGACTTCTGTGAAATAAAAGTCCCAAGCTGAAAACTAAAGACTGGATAGTTATAATCTCCACCACCCACTGGTAAAACCCTAGTGTCCACTGTCGGTGAGGATGATATCAGAATGATTAAGTCCTCAGGCGGCAGGGTATTTCTATATGTGGGGAAATTTTTTATCGTTCTCATTAAAGATAACAGGGAGAAAACTGATTTAGATCAACCTCAACATAAGAAGTCGATTTCTCACGCCCTTTATCAACTAATGGTTGAAAAGAATATTGACCAAGTCAAATTCAAGAACCCTCGATTCACATAAGAAGAATTGCAGAGCTGGGAGACACTAAAGGTAAGATAATCCGTAGTAAATACAGTAATAACCGGACATGCATTCTAGTAAGAAGTGATATTCGGGTACTACCTTTATTGAATCTATGTTATAGAGATATCACAAACGTGAAAATGTGTCGCCTACAGGAATCAATAGGCAGAGACCTTATCCTAAGCTCTCTCTATTTTCCTTATGATGGAGGAAACCCACCCTCAAGAGAACTCGGAGATCTTAATGGAACAACTTGGGTGGAGAGAAAGTCACATACTGATTGCGTATGATGCTAACTCCCACCAAGAAGATTGGGTCAGCACAAACACCAATAATAGAGGCGAGTATCTTTTAAATTTTCTGGCTGCAAATCATCTGCACATTCAGAATGTTGGTGATAAACCTACCTTTACCAATAGGATAGGCAGAAAGGTCATTGACATTATGGTATGCACAGAACATGTTCGATAAATCATCAAAAAACTGGAAAGCCCTAGACGAACTCTCTTTTTCTGAACATAACTGCATCCAAAATAATTTGAATGGAAATGGAGAATCCAATTCCTACAGAAATCCGAGAAAAAATCGACTGAGCCTCCTATAAGAAAGACCTAGAGGTGAGACTTGGACACCTGGAGAGAATTCAATCATTTACTGGCATTTATAGGACAGCGGTTCTATTACAAGAAATTGTCCTTGATTGTTACAACGATAATTGTCCTTTAACAACCCAGTCAGATCCAGAGAATATAGTATGGTGGTTCTATGAGCTGGAATTAAACAAGAGGAGGGTACATAAACACTTTAATAAAGTAAAGAGTGATAACAATTAGGACCAGCACTATGAATCCCTAAATGCATATAATATGGCAATCCGCGAAGCCAAAAGGTCCTCCTGAAAGAGCTTCTCTTAGGAAAGCTTCTGAGGGAAATCACCAGGATTCAAAGTGCTTGGTTTTTGGTCCTACTCAACCCGTGGGCTCTGTAAAGTAATCTATGGCGAATATACTAACACCGCGGAAGTACCTCTAAGGCCACGCTTCCCCGGTTGAATATTCAGAGACGAAGGGAGCGAAGACTCCGGTCCTGACCGTAGAAAACCTTTGGCCCGGGGCATCTCCTGAAGACTGGAGATAGTTCATCGTATCGTTACTGTTCTTAAAGTAAAATGGGAAATTAATAAAGTTAGTCACTTTAAATCACCGGGAGTTGACGGAATCCTTCCTGTATTTTTACAGACAGGTCTAGATTCCCTCTTTAATGTTACCTTTTCGGGGCCAGTACAGCATTTGACTATGTACCTCAGCCCTGGAGATGTAGCACAGTGGCCTTTATTTCTAAGCAAGGTCATTCAGATGATTTTAATGCTAAGGCATATAGACAAATTAATCTGTCGTCTTTTTTGCTTAAGATAATGAAATACTGATAGAAATATATAAACGGAGAAGAGTCATACGAGACACTTCATCGTAATCAACATGCTTATCAGCCAGGCAAAACCTGTGATTCGGCTCTACATAGCTTAGTGGTTAAGACTGAGGACTTCCTGGCTGTTAAGGAAACTCCTCTGGTTGCATTCCTCGATATTGAGGGAACTTTTGATAACACCTCGTATCTATCGAGCTACAGTTAAGACTGCTCACAACAGAGACGTATAGAAAACTGTCACTAAGTAGATCGGCACCATGTTTAAGCACAGAGTTGTTTAGGCTAATCTTCTTGGGATAACACGGAAGATAACCGCTTACCAAGGGTTTCGGCAGGGAGGAATTCTACTTCCTCTATTGTGGAGAATTGTGTTGGAGAATCTCCTGGTGGATTTAAACCAAGAAGGATATTACCTGCAGAGTTACGCAGACGACCTATCTGTGCTGGCCAAAGGCAAATTCGCAAATACCATAACAGACATCAGGAATGTAGGCCAAAATTAATCAATGAATTGAGTAAGAGGGGAGGTCCTAGGATCAATCCGTATAACCTATAGACGCTCTGTAAGATCTTCTTGGGACTTAAAGACACAAATCTGCCATTTGTGTATGTGTCGGTCATCAGACCATGGGGATCTCCTGGTTCCCTGGTCTGGTGAGGAAATCGCAGCAATCAATGGTGTCAATCAAACTCCCGTGTCTCCAAGACTTGCCTGCGTAATTATAACTGGTGACTAAAAGCAACCCAACCACTGCAGTGGAAACCTTACTAGTGCTTTCGCCGCTAGAGAGATGCTTTGATGCACACACCTCCACCGCTAATACAGAAGCTGTTCTTGCTGATAAATGGAACCAGATAACTGGAGAAAGAGTAGTCATACTTATGGACATACTCTGATACATGATGCTGTAGAAAGAAACTCAGTTATAGTAATGAGATCTGATCATTGATAACTGAATATAACGTTGACCACTCTTTCTAGATCCTGAGAGGAACCCGGCAAGACTGGTCTAGTAAACAAATCCCAGGAAGATACCAGAACCGTTTGACATGGTTTCTGATGGTTCAAGAGATGGAGTATACTCTGTTGCACTGAGGGCAGAACTTAGCTTCAGTCTCGGTAGATATATCACTGAGTTTCAGGCAGAGATATGTACATTTCTTGACTGCGCACAAAGAGAAAAGAGCACCTACTTATCTTCTCCAAAAGTCAAGCTGTTTTAAAAGCACTTGATTCACATCAATTCAAATCAAAATTTCTGTGGGAATGCCTTCAAACCTTGTGAAGACTATCACAGCACAACTCTGTAGTGCTGGGATACGTGCCGACCACCAAAGTATAGAAGACAATGAAAGAGTTTAGCAATTAGAAATAAGGGAGTCAAAAACCCCTACTGTGAGTTTGAACCTTTCTGTTGTATAAGCAAATTGTATGCTAGAACCGCAGTAATAAAATGGATCAGAGAGGAACATAAAAAAGATAGAAAAATATCTCTGGCCAAACACCATGAAAACTCATAGATGTAGGACCGAACGTTGCCTTCACTAGATCGCATCTATATTTAAGTATAATCAAGAGGGGAGTTGGATTATTTACTAGAAACGGACACCTACAAGAGCACCTACAAATTATGGGTATCTACCAAGGGAATATTAGCTGCAGATTTTGTGGGCAGCGAGAAGAGACCGCTAGTCATTTACTATTAGACTGCGAGGTTCTAGGGATGTGAAAACATCGAATCTTTGGGGCCTAAACATTGGATAGATCTAAAGATCCTATCTCAGAAAAGGGAGCCCTGGAGCTAATAAGCTCAGAGGAACTGGAATTCCTATGAGAGGAAACGGGACAGCACAAAAGATCTTTAGTTCGAAGTGCCAGAGCTACCAAGCTCTCACTTCCCAAAATTTACTACTACTACTACTACTACTACTACTACTACTACTACTACTACTACTACTACTACTACTACTACTACTACTACTACCACTACTACTACTACTACCACCACTACCATTACTACTACCACCACTATTAATATTATTATTATCATCATCATTATTATTAATATTTGGGGACCCAAACATGAGAAACGTTTTAAATCGCCATTACATTCCTGTAAGATAACGTAACCACATATTAATTGTACATGGGAATGCACTAAGTTCACTTCCAAAATATATACTGCCTTTGTTGAGATTGACACCAAGTTACAAGTTTGACCACCAATCTGTCGTGGCGTGCTGGTCCGACAACCCCTCCGTCGTAGTGCGCCGACTGATGAATCCGTAAGTGAAAAAAGCGTTATATTATAGTGGCAGCAAGATTAGTTCACCCTAAATATCAAGCAAAGTCTCTTAATGAAGAATATTCTGAACAAGTAGAATAAGGCCTTGTGAGCGGTTAGCATCATTATGAAAAACCAGGAATACTCTTTTTATGTACATTACGTACCTAACATGTAAATGACATATAAATACATATATAATATACATAGTTTACTACCCAACTCTAACTGAAGTCACAGTTTGTTATACATTTAATGGGAGAAGTTGATACGTTTAGGGTTGCACCGAATCTGTGTACAATTTAGTTTTCCTGCAGAGCAATTATTTTTTTCTTTCTTTAGGAAGTAACATGGTTCCTGAATTTTCCTTAAAGTTTGAAAGTGAAGTTACTTATTAGTAAATGTAAACATAAGGACGAACACAGGGGCCACCGCAACCGGGACAGAACACTGTAAGTAGCCCCCAACGGCCCATTTTGCTTCCATCGTATTCACTGGAAGGGAAAATGAGGGGATAGACCCTAAGATCCACCAGATCCAGATGACAAGGGGCACAAGCATGGACGGGTCCCTAACATTTCCAATTCGAACGCATCCGCCGTGATTCGGGCCTACCCATAGATCTACTAAACCCCGGCGTTTCCCTCTGGAGGGGCCCACTCGGAGGCGGGTCTTAACTGAGCAGTCCCGCAACGACACAAGGGAAGAAACCTCCACAAAGCGCTCATCCACCGCCCAGCCGCAAGCCGCTGAACACCGCCGCAGATAATGGGTACAGGAAATGAGGGGCAGGACATTCGTAGCAGAAGAGTAATGAACCCAGCATTCGCCTGCTGACCCGGAGAAACCACAAAAAAAACCTAGGATCAGAAATGACAATCGCCAGGGATAGAAACTGGGTCCTCCCTAATAGCATTCGCACACGTTACCGCGCAACCACCACGTTCAGTTAGTTATTTATTACTACAGATTTAAGCTATTATTTCTTTCTAATAAACTAAATGTTCGTAACATGGTAGGTTTTGTTGAAAAACTAAACTTTTGCTATACCAATTTGACTTGTTTTATACACTGAAACTTGAGAAATATTAGGGTTTACAGAGAGGCTAAAACAAAATCACTTCCAAGCAACGTTTTTGCCTAAAAGCCATCGATCACAGAAGAGGAACACGAAGGAGGAGGAGGAGGAGGAGGAGGAGGAATCTTACTATCGACTCTTTCTCTAAGAGATGCTTTTCATGCAGGTTTTTCTTAAACAAAAAATTATTATTGTCCCTGGACATAAATTTCGAGGTAACTGGGGATGTAATAAATATATATTATTTATAGCACAGACCACTAAGTTAAAACATACACAACGAGTTTGACTATAATATTACTTTCAGTAAGGAACTTTTCAGTTCTTTACTTTATTCGTCTAAACATACTGTAGCAAATTATTCCTTTAATTGCTGCCTAAGAACTTTTCTTTCGTCGCATTTAGACGTTCAGCATAGTCCAACTTCTCGCTGCTAAGCTGTCGATTGCACTCTACTCTCTCTCTCTCTCTCTCTCTCTCTCTCTCTCTCTGGCTCGATTCACCACAAATGCCCCAGCAATCGCCTTTATATAGCCCCGCAACAAAGTGGGAATGTTCTTGATGAGGCGGCCTCTTTTGGGAACGCTTCTCAAACCTGCCACCTCGGAAATTTTCAGAAGGGCGAGGACCGCATATAAGGGATATATTGCTTGGGCCATCATTGCGTGGCCCATTTGCTCTAAAGGCAATGATTGCGCGGATCATCTCTTCTTAAATGTGCCGACCATATGCACTAACAATCAGGCGGCCAGGTAAAGGGGGTTGGCATGGTCACACATATAACGTGGTCCGCCAGCATCCTCGCGCACGTAGTCACACTGCTCCCTTCCCAGGGCTGGTCATCCCTACCAGTAACATCTTAGCGGACTAGACGATCTAGGTGTACCACCAGCCTCCTCCGTTGGGGAAGCTTCTGGGCGTGGTGGACTACATCATTAATTCTCTTCACCATGAGGTATGGCCCTTGCAATGGTGTTTGAAGCTTGGGGCCATTCCGCTTGGTCCAAATAGAGCGATACAACCACACCAGTTCACCTTGTTGGAAACCTTGGATGTTCGCTTGCCGGTCGCAACAGGTCTTCATCCCGTCACTCGTTAAATGGGTGTTTTGACGGACTATCACATGCACGTCGTGAAGACAGTCCACGAGGTTCTTCACGCAGTCGATTTGTGGGTGTTCTGCTCCAGGGCGCTTCTAAATATGAGATCGCATGGTAGATGCAGCACCCTACTAAAGACAAAGCTGGATGGTGTAAACCCGGTAGTGTCGTGTGTTGACGAGCAGTAGGCCAGAAAGAAAAGTAGCACCTTGACATTCCAGTCCCTCTGGTAATTTGCCACAACCTTCCTCAAGTGCTCTTTTAGGGTCTTTATATACTACTCAGTCATGCAGTCTGACTGCGGTGGAGAGTTACTGTGCGCGTCTTTTGCACCCCCAGTCACTCCAGCGTTTCCTTCATCAGGTTCGACTGGAAGTTGGTGTCCTGATCGCTGTGTAGCTGCAAATGGTACCCCGAAGCGTCAAAACAGTTCTTTCACTAGGCACTTCGCGGTCATCTTGGCGTATGGTTAGGGATAGCGTATACCTTCGACCAATTGGTGAGGTACTCCATTACTACCAATTGATACTTGTTTCCCCTTTCGGACACAGGGAATGATCCAGCTACGTCGATAGCGATGCGTTCGAAGTGTGCTCCCTTTATACTGCTGCATGCGACCCCGACTCCTGGTCCGTGGGTTACGACTTGCTGCACACATGTGGCATTGACAGCGGCACCTCTCAGCGTGAGCCCGTAAATCTCTATCAGTAGTACCTTCACGGGAAATGCCAATTGTTCGGTTGGATCGAAGATGTCCTCCCGATGTCCCCGCATGTACTGCCTGCAGGACTTCCGTCACCTTACTCCGAGGGAGGATCAGCTGTTCTCTTCCCTATCTCTCTTTCCCTAGGTCTTCCTGTCAGGTGGCTCCCAAACTCTGAAGAACACACCTTCCCTGGTCTTCAGTGAGTCTCATTGGGCCCATTTGGACTTATACACACCACTTCTGGTAGGGATGTCTTCCCAGCACGACCTGTCCCATCTTTCTACTTCTCTCAGGAACGTCTCAATTCGACTTCCATGAGCTCCCCCCTCCTTAGGCCCACACTATCCCATCCATCTGCAGGTACCACCGAAATCACTCAGGCAGCTGCGGTACGGTCCTTTTCCTCCACCTTAGTGCAAAGGCGCACTCCACTGAGCAGGGTTTTTTGACATGGTATCAGAATTTTAGGGTTTCTTCCTCTCTAATGTTCTGATGTGAAGTTTTACTCTTGTAGCCTCTGTACCCAAAGGTCTATTTAGACCTCAAGTTCTTGAGGCTCAACAGACACGTAAGGGCAAAGTGGTCAGTCTTCAGGTGGAATGGCTGACGTAAAGATGCTTTTGGAAGTCTTCCGGCGTATTTACTACTGCCGGGAGCTGCCGCCGGGTAACGCAGTAATTCCTTTATGCTTCGGAGAGCGTCTGGCTGTGGTACGCTATTACCCACTCCTGCCTACCCTGAACCTAGGATATTGCGCCTTCAATACCGTTCTTACGATAATCGGTGTCCACAATAAAATCGCTGCCATGTTGTGAAAATCCTAAGACAGGCACCCTGCAGAGTGCTGACGTAAGTGCGTGAAACGCGTCCTTGGCCTCTTCTGTCCATATGTAAGAGCAGTGTACTTCCGTCAGGCAAATGAGGGGCTTTGCGATGTTGTGGAAAGCTCTGACGAACTGACGGCAGTAGCTGCATAGGTCGAGGAAGCTATGCAACCCTCGTTTATCTTTTGGGCGATGCCGACCACTCACAACCTGGGTCTTCTCCGGATCCGTAGCCACCCCATTTGTTGAGAATTTGTGGTACAAATAGTTAACCTCCTTGCAGAAGAATTGACACTTCCTCGCATTCAGCTTCAGGTTGACTGCCTGCAGTCTGCAGTGTGTTGACCAGATTTTCGTCCTCCGTGGTGTAGTGTTTACCATGCTAGCCTCTAGTTTCCGAGGTGACGGGTTCAAACCCGGCGGAGGGCAATGGATTTTTTCGGGCGTAACAGTCCTTAGCATGGCTTCCTTCGTAAGGGAAGTAAAGACGGTGGTTCCGTGTAATAGATTTACGGCATGTAAACAACTTGGAGCCTGATAAACAGGCCTCTGAGCGAAATTACTCGTCCTTCACACCCAATATACAATGGGACGCTAGAAACGACAGCTGTTAAAGAGCGCCATAAATAAAACTCAATTTTTACCAGGATCCCGAGATGGTCTTCGAAGGTTCTGCCAATGACGTTTATGTCGTCCAAATATAGCAGGCAGGTATCGGGAGTCAACCCCATATCACTGACTCCACAAGAGGCTGGAAGGTAGCTGTTGGGCTGCAGCGGCAAGGGGCATAACCGCAAACTGCCAAGTCCCTTGGTCTGTCGAGGACGCAGTGTCTCCCTTGTCTCTGGATCTAGGTCCACCTGCTAGTATCCTGATTTTAGATCCAATGTCAAGAACCACTGAGCACTAAGAAGATTGTCCAGGGTGTCGTCAATTCGGTTTAATGTAAAATAGTCCTTTTGAGTCACAGCAATCGCCTTTTTAAAGATCAAACAGAAGCGCTGCTCGCTATTGTTCTTCTTAACCAAGACTACAGGAAAGCACCAAGATCTGTAGGGTGCTTCTATAGTTTCCCTGCATATCTCGTACCTCATCTTCCTTCGGCAGAGGAACTCGTTTTGATTGTTGCCGCACAGGTCGGATGTCTTTGGTGTCGACGTGGTGGAGTACCCGGTCGGTGAGGACGTAATCGCCGTTCCGTTGGCTTGAGACAGACAGGTATCATTTAAGTAGATGCCGACCCTCTTCCGTCGTGCCGCGATCTGATTGTCGGCCGCCCTCCTCAGCAAGGCTTCCAGCCGGGGTCCCAAATCTTGTGACGGTGTTGGTTCCTCGGATCCACGGTAGGGTGATACACTCGTAGCTGGCTCGCATTATCTAACTCATTTTAATCCCGGTGTCCGGATGGGTGTTCGACGGATTGAGCAGCCTCACAGGCACTTCCTTCAGGCAAGGCAACAATGCCCTGGCAACGCATAATAGTTCAATGGTTTTATTTGGTCCAAATTAGGCTCCTTGACCGTTGAACTTCCAGGCGCGCCTTCACCACCACCTTGCTTCTTGCGGGAACACACACCTTCTCCGTACAGGATCACCCTATAGATTCGCAGATGTTCCTTGGGGCTGCGGAGCGTCACTTAATCTCTGTCGAGTCGCAAGACATTTCTGCTCTCATGGCCGCTGAAAGCATCCAGTCCCAGTGTTACATCCTTGGCCATCCTTGCGACGAACACTCACAGGCTTACAATGCTTCACCCGAGGGTCAAATCCAGCAGGACCTCCTCCACAGGCAAGGTATCGGCAGATTCCTTCACCAGCTGATGGGGGCAATTCGGTTTCTTTGACTGCAAGCCCTTCGACACGTCAGTTCTGATCACGGTCACGACTGCACCTGTATTCACTAACATGGCTTTCCTCGTATCCAACCGTCCACCACGAGGTTGTCATCCACTCTTCTGCCCAAGGCAAGAAGCTTCACTAGAGGGAGTGGTGAAGACGGCCTCCACGTGCCCCTCTTCACGCCGGCTATAATTTTTGCCATCATTTCCCATCTTCTCAATTGCGGAATTCATTGTCGTTATTTCATTTCCCATCGTCTTCATTCCGGATTCCATTTTCGAGTCCATCTTCATTATTACGGAATTCACTGTCGTTATTTCATTCCGGCTTTCATGGTCTTGATTTCAGCTAGTAATTCTTTAATCGTTGTCCCCATCGTGGCGTTCAATCCCGATCCTTATACCAGTGGAATAAATGATACCTCCAGTTGCTGACGAAGAGCGTTTTTTGTCCTTCTTAGACGCTCAGCGTAGTCCAACTTCTCGACGCTTAGTTGTCAATTGCACTCGACTCTCTCTGACTCGACTCAACCACAACTCCAGCAATCGAGAGCAGGTCGCCCAGTTTTACTTGGGCGGTATGTGATCGCCACAGTATCTAGCCGCTAATGCGCCTTTACCTCTGCGATATATAATAGAGGGTTTTCGCAAGCTTTTATGTAGTGCTTAATGGACGAAATATAGTTTCGTGCACTGCCATTGCCTCTGTCGTGGTGAGTCACTTAGGCGGTCATGCGTCCAAGTGGTGACCGAGCCAAATACTGCTTAACTTGAGCGGCCGCTGGTGATGCCGTCAGTTTTAAGCAGGCCGGCTGACAGCGATGCAGGATGGGAATAGGTATGGGTTTGGAGAGTATCCAAGTTAGCAGCCAGGCGGGACATTACTGAAGGGTGACTCATTTAGTCGGTGACCAGGCCCAATGCTGCTTAACTTGGAGGGCGTGTGAAAGACAGGAGTGGTAACCTTAAGCCTGAGGTTTCAAGGCGTCTTTTGGGTAACCGGTGACTCCTTCTTCTTCTGGATGCCCAGTGGTCATAGTGACCCAGGGTGTGGATCAGCTGATTGCTGTGAAAAGTCAGTTTTGCGTATATACCCGAATTCCCTGGCGCACCACGTCCCGATAAATGAGTGACCGGAGTGGGTGTGTAGGATATGTGACGGGGATCTACACCGGTATCAAAGATCATCCGAAGTGCCCTGTTCTGGACGGTCTGCAGCCTGCGGGTGGTGGTCGCTGCCGCCGATCTCCAGACCTCGCCGCCATACAGGATCAGGGACGGGATAATCGCCTGATAAAGGCGTAGTTTGAGGTGTGTGGGATTGGTGGATTTGAATACAGGTTACACTGCCTGATAGCGGCATGGCCAGGGTGTGCATCAGCTGATTCCTATGGAAGGTCAGTTTTGCGTACATGCGCGAATTCTCTAGCGCACCACGTACCGATATATGGGAGACCGGAGTGGGTATGTAGGATGTGTGACGAGGATCTACGCCGGTATCATAGACCATCCGAAGTACCCTCTCTGGACGGTATGCAGCCTGCTGGTTGTGGTCGCTGCCACCGATCTGCAGACCTGGCCGCCATACAGGATCAGGGGCGGGATAATCGCCTGATAAAGGCGCAGTTTGAGGTGTGTGGGATTGGTGGATCTGAATACAGGTTACAACTGCCTGAGAGCGGCATGGCCGAGACCGACGTTTGCCCTGACGTGGAGCAAAAGTGAGCCCGTGATCGAGGAGGACTCCGAGGTATTTGGCCGAGGTAAATCAGGGGATTTTCCTCCGCCACAACCTCAAAAACCGCTCCGAACGCCAGCGACGAACCTTTCCAGGAGAAGCGCAGAGCTCTTCCCCAGGCTGATGGCCATCCTGTACTTCCTGCTCCACCTGCCAATGGCTCGGAGCTGTCGCTATAGTGGAGAAAAGCAGAATCGGGCATTTTTGTTCTGTGCCATTATGAGGACATCGTAACACTCTTGGGTGCCATAGGGAAATCCAGCATGTAGGCCGCAAAGAGAAGCGGCGACAGTACACTGCCTTCCGGAACTCCGGCGACTATGAGTCAGACTAATGAAACCTTTCCTTCCACTCTCACCCTGAATCTGCGATCCCGGAGAAAACTACTTATCAGGACGATATAGGCAGGTGGTATGTTTGCCTCCTTCAGCTTATACAAAAGGCCTTGACGCCACTTGGTCGCAAAAGCCTTCTCTACATCCAGCAGCACCGCGACCGTCTTGAAGTTTTCCTCAAAACCCAGGGAAGCCTTCTCGCCAATTGCAGTAGCTGTAGGGTCGTGAAGTGATTACGGCGGAAACCGAACTGGTGATCCGGGAGGAGGTGCCTTTCCTCAAAAAGATGGGTAAGGCGGGCTAGGAGCAACTGTTCAAAGACCTTTGAGACGGTCGGGAGTAAACTAATGGAGCGGTAATCGCAAGGGAAGACCGAGTCCTTGCCGGGCTTTAAAATGCATACCGACCTCGCCTCCTTCCAACAAGTTGGAAAGTGACGGAGATAGGGGCACGCATTGTAAATCCGCGTCAAGTGAATGAGGGCCTTTCTGGGAAGGTGCTGGAGCATGGGCAAAGGGACGCCATCATATCCAGGGAATTTTTTAGGGTTAAGCTTTTGGGTCTCGGAAGCCACCTCTTTCGGGGTGACTATGCGAAGGTGGACCCCTCGTGGTGCTGCTGCGGCTCCTCATACAGGTAATCCACGGTCGCCTCCACGAGGTCAGTAAAGTTTATGTCATGGGGGTTCTTCCGAGTTCCGAACTGCAATTCCAGATGGTCTGCGAACACCGTGGCCTTATCGTGGGGCTCGAAAGCGAGTCTCCCACGAGTGCCATGCAATGGTTTCTTCTCTTGAAGGTTCACATGTTTCATGGTATTCTCCCAGACTACTTTTCTATGCGCACGGAGCAATCGCCAACCACGAAGCAAGTTGGCAGGCTGAGGGCAGCCCGAAGGAGTGTTGTAAAGTGTACCTACCCTTGTTAGGGCTTAACCACTTGTAGGTATGATAAGGTTATTGCGGGGTGTCGGTTGAGAATAAGGTTGTGGGAATCGCACGGAGCAGTCGTCAACCGCCCCAGCAGTCTCCCTTATATAACCGCGCAATAAAGCCGGAATGTGATAGTTGAGGCCGTTTCTTTTGGGGATGCTTTTCAAACCTGCCGCCAGGGAAATTTCCAGAAGTTCGGGGAGCGCCATTACAGAGTTTGTTGCTTGTGCCATTATTGCGCGGACCATCTGTACTTAAGGGTGCCGGCCGTATGCGCTAACAATCAGGTGGCCAGGTAAAGGAGGCTGGCATGCTCTCACATATGGCGCGGCCCGCCTTTTCGCGCACGTGGTCACAATATTCATATATAAAGTAATAGCTAATACATTTTATTTTGGTTGTAACTGAGAAAGTTGATAAACATTATTTGAAACTAAACCTCAACTTAAAGGTTTTCATAAATGTCTCTTAAAAGCTACAAAATATTTAAACTAATAAATGTGTAAGCCCATGTTTTTAATTTGCAAAAGAGAAATATAGTAGGTGGTAAGACTATAGGTGCTATTTTCTTAGGTGGCGGTTCTGGGCAGAGATGGAGAAATGTTAATAATCTTTGGGAGTCCCTTGTTTAAGCACCTCACCTTTCGTGAGACCCTAATCAAATAAGGGACTATAAGGCCTATTGAATAATATGAAAGAATGGCAGATGCGGTATATTTCCTTTTATCCCGACTTTTTTTTTCGCTTAAGTCCCTAGTTCCGCCACAGCTTAACATATTTGTTATGACAAATTGCAATTTTCGTAATAACAGGTTAGTAGGCTGAACGCAATGCCATTATGTACTCTACGGCAGGCATGACTGAATACTATAGGTAATACCAAACATCGCATCTTTCTTTTATTTTTTCTTCTTTTCTTTTCTTTCTTTCTTATGGTAGGTAAGAATAAAAATAGGATTAGGCTAATCTAGTCCTATCCCTTAAATGTTTAAATAAAAAGGTTCTCTTCGTTTACTGTAATCGCACGAATGGCAAAATAATACACCGATTGTGTTAGGAAGCAAACGCGACCTACGCCACAAAGGCGAATTTTGATCCAATGCAAGATGAAGCGCGCGGTTGTAAATCGACTCTTCTTTTTAAAGCGTCCCCCCCTTCTTTATTTTTCTAGTCCATAAAAGAGAGAGACAAATTGCGCATAACGCATACTCGGTGTGCTCATTTAGATCTCGCTAGTTTAAAGGATGGCATCGATACCCCTTCGAGCGAATGTATTTTACATCAATGAATGCTCTTATACATAGAAACATCAGTCCTGCCAATTTTTATGGGATATTTAGAGATTGCGTGGCAACTACATTAGGCAGACATATATAATACTTACTGAAATTTTTCCAAGCGATTATGAGTAGAGATTTTATCTTGGGATTGATTGTCGAGAACAAAATTTGAATTAAATCTCCATTGGAAGTTAAAATATTTATCTCGAATTAAATTTGATGCAAATGATCCATGATACAGTAGTTTTCCGTATAAGCAATCAGGTAAAAGTTATCCTATACGATTATTCTTTGTGTAATTGCAATATGCAGCATAAGCACAAAATGGTTTTCGTTAATGTCGCACTCATGCCTTTAAGTTGTACATACCTATTGAACATATTTTGAAAACTGTTAACTTCAATGATGTTGTTCAAAGGGAAACAGTAAAAGTGTGTCATTAAAAAATCAAAAATACATGTTATGCACATTTGGAGTTTTCATTAATTAATGATTCGATTTTGGTTTTTTTCACCATAACCTATAGTCACTACGAAATTAAGGCATTATAATAACAGCACTTTAGCAGAACTAGCTTAATACAACAATATATGTTATCTTAACAAACCTCAATTTGAATAATTTAGTGTTATCACTTAGAACCTAATAAAATAAGTGAAAGGTGCGTGTATTTGTAACTGTGCATAGGTAGATGATCGGATATGAATAGAGTAACTCAAAAAGGAATGGTGGAATAAAAACAAAATTCATATTTAAGTCAGGAATACTTTAAGCATGCAAGATAAAGAGCTTCAAGAAAATACCCTCCACACCTACATTCTGCATTTATTATGCTCTCAAAACTTCTTTTAACGATTTCGGTTAAAACATATCATCTAAACATGAGTTGATGTTTGAAACTATGTTATATAATAGTGTCTTTAATTAGCATGTGAAGCTCAGTCCATTTCCATTCAACTTTAATCGGGAGCAGAAACGACAGACAAAACTTTCTGTAGCGAAAATGAATTTCTTTTTAAGTATGCATTTTGTCAGACGTTCTTGTGATGTTAACCAATTCCGAAATATTCACCGTTCATGGTTTACTTCCATTTTCCACAAGGCAGTTCACTTAGAAATGTTAGCTGACTGTTCTTTTTTTCCTAATGGGATCACGGCCAAAATGTAGTTTAACTTGATTTTTAAACGGTTAACTGATATCTCAGTCTCTTGCTCGTAATGAAATCAATATTCTGGTATTATAGAGTAAGTTAAAAAATTTCTTGCAAATATTCTTTGTTATGATATGAATAACATGTAGGAACGCTATGAAATATTATGGTATAGAGAATGTGATACGATTCTTACACATCACATAATCTGTTTTTGTTTTCTTTCACTGTAAGTCAGGTTTAACGTTTCCGAAGTCACACTATATGCCGATAAACATCTTGCTAAACATAATAGTTGAAACCGAGCTTGGCCGATAGGCAGAACCTGGTTCCTAATCGAGCTTTCTTTAGACCGGAATAAGAGCTATAAACCTGATGCAGGACGTTTCTTCTCGTCTTTAATGTGAACCATAAAACTTAACAACTTTGATTGTGAACACTACTGCAAATCCCTGTGTATCAGTGTGGCCACTATGCATAATCTGTAGACGCTTATGTTTAATAAGAATGTTAAATACAAATTAAAAGGCTTACCAGAAGCACCTCCGGTTTGATTCAAATTATTCCGATCACAAACGCGTTGCTATATAGCAGTGAAAACATGAGTCGCTTGCCAGTTTGCTCGCTAGGCACCCACTGAAAGCGGCACCTCGGAGCCTTGGCCAGCGTTCAAAACTTTAAAAGAAAAATGTATATAGCTCCTAGATTAAAAGTGACGTCAGCCATCACATTTATTCGCGATTAGGCAAATGAATCTTGCTCATTTCCGTAGAGGCAAATCGACATCAGACATAGATATACTTAGGATCATATGGGAGGCGCAGTGAGGTTACCAAATCATCTGTGTTTAGTTATTTGGTTCCAATTATGGGATCAAGCACAAAACCAAGAGCTAAGCAATTTTACGCTTAAAGCAGTGGAGATTAAGTTTGGTAAAAACTAAAACATTATATTATCAGCTTTCTGAAAGGAAGGGGTCTTAAGAATATGGTACACATTTATTGAATGTTTAGTACTTTCCTCTTCTGTTTTCATTCCGTGTTTCTTCAGAAGATGTGCAGTACAAAGGCAGCTAACGAATTTCCTTTTAAAATGAATGAGTAGGAATCTTTCTCACTCAATATTACTGCAACTCTACGTATGGTATAACGGTATACTACGTAGTTAAGTAAGTGTTATGTGTAACTTGTTCATTGGTTAATTCATCACTTATAAACGCTGGGTGCGGCCTCTTTGGGATATTTTGAATTAATTTTTATGAGCCGAAGGAGCCAATACTTCTTGCTTAAGCAAATATCCATATAATGTGTAAAACAACAAAACCTATAACGGGTTAAAGTCTACGTCAAACAGCCAAACACCTTTTCACCTAAAAATTATAGCGCCAACTTTAAATTTATTATGCATTTTGTATAATTGTAATGCAAATGACAATTTTTCGGCTATCTTGCTTAGTCTCTTATGATCCTGGTGTCCTATCTATTTTCCATTGATGCTTTAAAGCTGTGAATAATTAATCCAAAATCGATTTAAGGATGTTCATTTTACACTTTACGTACTTGTCACTACAACCATGAAAGAGCACATATTTTCAACAATCGATATGGCTTTGTAGCCGCATGCGACACACACATTCTACACATTGAAACACAAAGTTATTTAGGTTAAAACTTTCCCGTGCACTGTTAAATAAAAAATTATCATTTGACTGCGCAAAACGGAGATTATGATTTCATAATGATTAATAACTACGTATTAAACGGTATAAATGTATATATGAGTTGTACGTGAAAGCTTACTGCTGCATAATGTTGCGAGGGATAATAAATAGCTAAATCGCATTGAGTTACACGTCAGTCACATAGAATAATAAATACTCGTCACGTCCCCATACATGAGTAAGAAGTTGCTCTAATTAAAATGTCAAATCGCGTCTATAGCATGGTGGTCAAACCATAGATGCTGAGTTTGAATCATGGTTTCAATAAAGATAGCACTACTACTTCTTCACTAGGTCAATAATTATATCACGTTTGGGATCATCCAATGTGATTTAAAGGTATGTATAACTTTTGTTGCAGTCTTTATACCTCTCAGGAAACTAGTCATTTCCATAATGAAACCTGAAATTTTTGTATGAGAATGTCAAGTTAATTTTACAGGCAAGGTGTTAGTGCTATTAATATGTATTCGTATAAAAAATTAAACCAAATAGCATATTATGTCTTATGTACGTTATACTCTACAACATTTGTTAGGCTTTTCCAAATTTGTGTAGATTTAATTAAGATGTGATCCTTTCTCACAGTATTTTGTTATGAAACACCTTTCTTGTTTCACTAAATTGGCCAAACAAATGAGAAGCCATTTGTTAGCACACACAAAGAACTAGGTAATATTACCAACATTGATAAACCTATTTTTCCGTGTTCTTGTCAATAGTTCTAACGCCCCGCCTCAAATTAGAGGTTTTGACTAAATCGATAAAATAAACAAACTAAATTTATATTTAAACATTAGTAAACATTATTTATTTGATATCCAGCCTTGTTCTTAGATATGTAAACTTTCCATAAGGTAAACTTTTAGTGAAGATATCTTCATATTCGTCTTGTAGAAGTATGCACAATTTTAATTTCTCCATTTATAACTAAACATTTAGCTAATTATCATTTATGTCAATGTGCTTTGTGCGCTTGTTACCTTCCTAAGAATTAGCCACGTTAATCACTACATTATTGTCCGAATAGGTATAGATCACGGTCCACATTTTCACCAAAATCACTTACCAGTCTTTCTTTTCTTTTCTTTCCTTTTTGTTTTTTTAAGTTCTTTAGTCCAAGTGCACTTATTGCAGCAGGTGTATATTCCACTTCTGCATATGATAGTGCAACACAGTTCCGCTTCCTTGAGATGATGATGATGATGATGATGATGATGATGATGATGATGATGATATGGGGCTTAAGGGCGCTCAACTGCTATGGTTAGTTCTTCCTTGAGAACCATGCGACTGCATTTCCACAATATGAGGCAGTACCTTTGGTACCTCATTAATTAATGTCAATTAATTTCATAATGAATACAATAACCAACCAATCCCTAGTAATATATGGACATCAATAATATTAATTAAGGTCTGGATATATTTTCTTATATATGTATATGTCTGTGAATACTATTTTAAGTGATAGTATACATAAATGTATTTCTGGTGGAAACTTATGGTGCCTTAGAATGTGAAGAGTGTTACTATTTCAGTGCAGGGAGAGTTGTTTTCTACAAGTAGATAGAGAAATATACAATAGCTTGGCCTCGTTCTATTGTGTATAGCATGCAGAGGGTGGTTGTTGGAAATCTGCTTTAGACTGTGGAGAGCAGAACATCAAACAGCCGAAATTATAAAGTAAGTTATGTGATTTCTAGCAGCGAATGGTAGAGCTTTAAATGTTTAACGTAAACAAGTAGCAACCAATGAAGTTAAACAAATAGTTGTAAAACATTTTCGTAAGGTGGTAGTTGAGAATAGCTTACCCACGCGTAGGAGTTGCTAATTTACCGTCAAGGTGTAAAGACCTGTTTTGTGGTTTGTGAAGTATGTAGTGTTATAATTCTGCGTTAATAATGTGAACTTCACAACCAATATAGTTTAGTCAGATTAAGTAATAACATTTACGTTCGCCGAGGTAAATTGTGTGAGCAGGAGATTTTTATTACAACAGCCACACTGGAACTTAACAGTACTACAAGCCCATCCGTGTATAAGTTTCACCAATAAGATAGTTCATGTGTTATCAGCGAGAGTGCTAACTTTAAACATTCGTTAGAAATAAATCTCTAAGAAGTTTAATTCCACCCACTTATGTTATTATTCTGAACTGTGTAACATATACACATTAAGTTCCTTCCGCTACTACGCGCTGTTGAAGAGATACTTGTTCGACCGTGATACATACCAAAGCTAAGCCGCGGCAAGACAAACAACATCTACAAAAGAGAACCTACATTAACGTAAGTAATTGCATATTTCTGATATCAGTAATTATGTGCTCCAGATTCAGTATACAACAACGCGGACAGATAACTAAGAAAAACTGTATAATCGTGTCGTGACTGCTGCAAATAGTAGTTGACAGATTCACTGGTGCTTCTTCTAACTATCATATTGTTCGCCAATCTGCATCAGAGTATGACTCCAGGTATTATGTATCTTCTCTGCCTTTATGTATAACAGTCCTAGGTCCAAAGCTCGTTTCAGAAGGTACCTAGTGCACCCTTTGCCTCAGTTCACACTTGCTTATTATATTTGTCAAGAAACTGACTAAGATATCAGGTAGCAAATATAATTTCTGGTCTTGAAACTGTTCTCAGGGGATTTAACATCTTTGCCCACCTAGGCACAATATATGCACCTTATACTGTGTTTTAATACATACGTTTATACCTTTAAAATATCTATGAAGTATGAACGTACTATAAGCGTTTAATAAAAGACAGATACCTATATACCCGTCTCAATAAGAAAACTTCAAACGAAACATGAAGGAAAAAACTCACCTCTCGCAGAAGTTTCCGTCTGGCTCTGACGGCAGCAAACTCATTGATCATATCTTTTTAGTTGAGACGGTCATCAGTAATCAGGCTTCGATGGGAAGAGTAGGCACAGTCTCTTCTCAGACAATGTAGAGAGCAGGTATGGCTTCAGCCTTTTAAAACCAGAAAATCATCGTTCTGCTGAGCAACTTGTAAGCAGAGAACACAAAAATAGTCTAAAGGTAGTACCAACATTTGAAGTGATGATGATGATGATGATGATGATGAAATGGGGTTAAAAGCGCTAAACATTGATGCTCATCAGCGCCCTTACAACGTATGAAATTTTAAAATCCAACAAATAAAAGACGGGACAAAACACGCTTAGTCAAAAACACTAAAAAAAAAACCATGGCAACAAATTCCAAAACCACCATACTAAAAACATGGCAAATGAAACAATAAAAGAGTAAAACAACGTGTCAGGAACTGTAGAAGTCAAGAAACCAGAGCACCATATGTCTCCAGGGGAGAAGACCCTCCAGTAAAACAGACAACATAAAATCACAAACTAACAGACGCTCAGCGCATCAAATGCGCTTGCTAAAACCGCTGTCACTGATAAAACCTATAAGACATTCTACAGTATGCGCGTCGTCTGCTAAAACGTTGGCTATGAAAACAGGCAGAGACACACGAACGCGCAATGGAGCTAAAACCTGACACTCTGCTAAAATGTGACACATCCTTAAGGGCGCATCACACTGCTCACAGAGTGGTGCGGGGTCACCACTGAGCAGGGACTTATGGCTAAAAAGACAATGACCGCTATGTAAACAAGCTAAAATTTCCGACGAGGAGAACGAGAAGAGGTATCCCAGTCTAACGGGAGAGGTTTAACCTCCCGCAACTTGTTCCCCCGGAGGACCGTCCACTCATCGCGCAAAAGCAGAGGATGCGGTGTCGCAAACTAACATAATAATCCCAGGAGAGAACAACACAAGTAAAACATTTGGGTAATAAAAGCGCCTATTTGGCAGTGGCGTCGGCATACTCGTTACCTGAGATGTCCACATGACCTGGAATCCACACGAAGGAGATGCTGATGCCAGAAGCACCAAGCGAGTGGAGGAATGTCGTGCCGCTGAATGTGTAAAGCGGATTGATAAATACTAAAAAGTTCGGCGGTAAAAATCGAGCATTGTCACGGTAAACGAGAGGTAAAACTATTTCGACCTAAAATAAAGGCACACCCTACTCCAACACCAGTCTTAGGCCCATCAGTATATATAAAATGACATTCCCCGAATTGCGCCAGAAGTTCTAAAAAGGCGGATCTAAGGACTGAAGAAGTGGTCTCATTCTTCGGCATCGACGTAAACCCAATGTGACAGTGGGCCTCAGCGCGCAACCAAGGTGGAAACCGCGTTTCCACCCTGCGAGGGATCGGCACTGGCGTAACGTCCAATTCCCGAAGAAGCTGGCCAATGCGAACCCCTGGAGCGAGTAATGCAGAGGAGCTAACTAAATATTGCCGATCAAGTGAATCCTCGAAAAATAATTCGAAGGACGGGTGGTCAGGCAAGCTTGAGAGTCGACATCCATAGCTGCACAAAAGCATCACACGCCTGAGGGACAGCGGAGGCTCTGCAGCTTCAGCGTACACACTGGGTACAGGGCTAGTTGGAAATGCCCCTGTAGCGACTCTTATGCATAGATGGTGAATGACATTCAAGCGACGTAACACAGATAAACGTGCCAAAGAATAGACAATGCACCCGAAATCAAGCTTGGATTGGACGAAGGAGCCATAAAAACGCAGAAGGACGGGTCAATAAGCTCCCCAGAATGTGCCACTTAAAACACGTATGAGACTAAGAGAACGGTCATTTGTTCTTAAAAACGAAATGTGCGAACTTCAGCTAAGCTTTCAATCAGAGATCAACACCAAAACTTTCGCGTCGTCTGCACATGGAAAACTATCCGGCCCAAGATGGAGAGAGGACAAAGGGAAAGCCTTCTGGCGCCAGAAATTCACACAGGCCATTGGCGTTACACCAGGTCGATACAGCTCTGGAGACGGCGTTCGAGCAGACAGGTCCACCGTGAACTGCAATAAATGGCAAAATCGTCAACGAAAAGGGACGATGAAATGCCAGCTGGAATAAATCAACAATGGGGTTGATAGCTATCGCAAAAGTGTGACACTGAGTACAGAGCCCTGAGGTACTCCGTTCTCTTGAATAAAACGACTAGATAAAACCGAGACCACACGTACACGGAGGACGCGGTCCGTCATAAACTCCCGAAAAAATATGGGAAGACGACCGCGGAGATTCCATGCGTGAAGTGTACGTAAAATGCCGCCCCTCCAACAAGTGTCATAAGCTTTCTCCAGGTCAAAAAACACAGCCACTGTTTGACACTTTCTCAGAAATCCGTTCATAAATGCGTCGACAAAGACACAAGATGGTCGACGATAGAGCGATGGCGACGAAATCCGCACTGAGCGTTCGCTAGAAGCTTCTGAGACTCAAGCCACCATGTCAACCGCCCGTTAATCATGAGCTCGATCACCTTGCAAATGCAACTGGTGAGGGAGATAGGGCGGTAGCTGGAAGGTAGTTGGCGATCCTTCCCAGGCTTAAGTATAGGGTCAACGGTGGATTCGCGCCAAACCAAAGGACAAACGCCGTCTTGCCAAATAGGTTATAGGCCTGTAAGAGAAAGAGCTTACTGTCGGCTGAAAGGTTCTTTAACATCAGGACATGAATGCCGTCCGGCCCAGGAGCGGAGGGCCTAGAGCAATGAAGAGCGTGCTCCAGCTCCCTCATTGTGAAAAGTTCATTATAACACTCCTGATTAGGAGACCGAAAACTATAGGTCATGAAATCCAGCTGGTCTTTGAGAGAGCGAAAGCCGGCGGAATAATGGGCAAAACTCGAAACCGCCTCAAAGGCAGCACCCAGAGTGTTAGCAATGGCAGCCGAATACACTATGGTGGCATTGGAAACCTGAAAGCCAGACGCAGTACAATGCGAAACTTTATCGGAGAAGCGAAAAAGTTTATCCCAAACAACAGAGGAAGGCGCGAAGCGATTAAAAGGCTCGACTAAACGAGTCCAAGACACTTTTCTTGCTATCCTGAATAATGCGACGAGCCCTAGCGCGCGAATGTTTAAAAGTCACCAAATTATCAAGTGTAGGGTGTCGCCGAAACACACTGAGCTCAGGTCTATGGGCACAATCGGCGTCCCAAGAGTCATTGGCCCACCACAGTACAGGAATACGCCGAGAGTGGGAGGACGAACGGGGAATTGTGCGTTCGGCGGCAGATAGGATCGTAGACGTAAGGTGCTGCATCATTTGGTTAACGTCAATGAAGGGATTGTCCACAAAAGACACGAGGCTGGAATGCAGTCTTCTATCGGCTTTAAGGAATTGCCAGGTAGGTGCCCTGGAACGCTGGACGTGGTGAGAAAGAAGAGACACGATGCAGGAGTAATGATCGCTGCAGTAGGTATCAGCGACGACGTTCCACTGCAGACGACAGGCAAGCTGGATTGAGCAAACGACAAGGTCCAAGGGAGAGAATGTACCAGAAGAATCAGAAAGAAAAGTAGGCTCACCTGGATTGAGGATGGAGAGGTTGAACTGATCAAAAATGTCGGAATGAAGCGCTCCCCTCTCACAAGCCCTTGGCGAACCCCACAGGTGGTGATGGACATTAAAATCTCCCAACAGAAGAAATGGTGTTGGGAGAGCGGACAGGCGCTCTCGAATGTCCGCAATAGCGAGGGGAGACGATGGAGGTGAATAGACGGAGGAAATAGAAAAGAAGAATCCGGGTAATTGAATCCTAACGGCAACAGCTTGCAAGTCGGACGTAAGTGTGAGAGTTTGAAAATGAACGTGGTTACGCACTAATATCATGACACCTCCATGAGCTGGAGTACCTTCATCCGATACAAGATTGTAGCTAACCGGAGTATACTCTCGGAGATCAAATGGATCGTGAGGGCGTAGCTTGGTCTTCTACAAACACACGACATAGGTGAATGAGAACGCAATAAAAGTTGCAGTTCCGTCCTATGTGATCGTACACCACGTAAATTCCAGGTTAGGATAGCCATGATTAAAAAGGATAAACTATCTGCTTAAAAGGGCGGCTCAAAATAACCTTTTGCATAACCTTGGGGCTCGGGCTTTTGGAATGGAGTTGGTCAGACTCCATAGGCTCCTCGGAGGGAGGGCCCACGCGCTCAGTGCCAGAAACCGATTCAAGCGCCGAGAATCCACTCTGGTGGCAATGGGTGAAGGGGGCCGCTGAGCGCGGCTTGTCCCATGAGCATCCTGGGATTGCAACCTCCGAGGAAGAGAAGGTGACTTTTTTTTACCGCGTGCACGCGGAGGGTCTTTAAGCAAATCTTCCTTACGTAGTTTCATCTTATCAGTGCCTTGTGACTTCAGCACCTTAGGACCAGCTTTAGATGGATTGATGACTGTACCAGAGATTGATGGCCGTAGGCAATCGCGGTCAAGGCAGTCATGGTCCAGGTCTGTGTTTCGGAATCCTTTCGGGTTACTGGCGGGGCAAGACAGAGCTGAATGTACCAGATCGCAGGAGCACAGGTTGGCGCGTATGGTTACGCCTCCGGGCTTCAGGGAAGGGTAGTTTTTCCTTTACCCGGATCTCCTGGATCGGCTTCTCGTCCAAGTATCGTGGGCAGTCGGCAAATGACGCAGAATGAGACCCTTTGCAACTAACGCAAATGGGGGCTGATGAACAGTTACCATCGTGTGAGGGCTGACTACAAGAGGTACAGGACGAAGCGGCACTCCTTCTAGAGACTTGTGTATGCCCAAAACGTTGGAATTTAATACAACGCAGAGGTCTAGGAATATAGGATCTCACCGCAATTCGTTCGTACTCCTCTGAAATGCTCGTTGGCGGATCGACGCCATCGAAAGTGATAAACAGGATACGAGTTTGTACAAACACTCCGTCGCGTTTAGCCTGAATTCGATGTAGTGCCGTTACCTTTTGGTCTGAAAGATATTCGATTAGTTCTTAGTCCGACATACCATCGAGGCTATGGGTGCTGACGACTCCTCAACAGGAATTCAAGGTGCGGTGCTTCTCAACACGGATGGGATAACCGTGGAAAGGCGTGGCGGGTAACAAGGACTTCCTTTGTTGTTGGGACTTGCTCTGAACTAACAAAGAACCATTCCGAAGTCGGGTGCAGAAATGAACAGAACCAGCGATAGCATCAATCCCCTTTTGAATAATAAAAGGATTCACCTTCTCAAAAGATTGTCCTTCCTCTGAACGGGTAATCACTGAGTAACAACCGGATGGCGGTGGCGCTACTTCTGTTACAATGACTTTTTGGCGTTTGTTACTAATAATGGGGAAAGTGGGCTCCATAGCGAAAGAAATCCTCCACTTTTGCAACCGTCTACGACCTCGGGCTCTGACGTCTCGGTCGTTACTCTGGCTTGGTTGAGTGGCCTATCTATACCAGTCGCACCCCAAGGTCACACCTCCCAAAACATAGACAGAGGGACCCAATGGCCGTGGGAAGTCAGTAGCTCATGCAATGGCCCCCTCCCCCGCGGGACTGCAGTTGAACAGCGGATACGAACACAGGCCCTACATGACGACCCCGTTCTTTGGGGATGACGCCATTATCCACTCACCCAGCTGTGCACCCAGTGCGCGGGTATCTGTGAGAATGTGTCCACAGGGGATTAAAAGAAAGAAATACAGAAAATAAACCAAACGTGAGTGGGCGTTTCGCACGCAAGGTAGGCCGGCGAGGAAGAAAAAGAGATGTGCGAATAGTCGTGGAGCGGAATGTACGGAAATAGATAATAGAAGAAAGAAACAATGGCGAGGGGTGGAATGATATGCACAGAACGCACGAGAGCCTAGCTTGTGAACCCCGGTCACGAGGACGAACCCACCTTGACCGGAGGAGGATGGAAGGATGACGATGCAGATGATTGGCTCGAGACCACGGGTGCGCCAAACCCGTACTCACATAAAGTGGTCCCCTGGGGGTCAACATTTGGTAGCATGGACTGCAGCCGCTCACTTCGTATAAATTTACTCATTTCGATTGGCACATTACTAAGCCCATAAGACTTCAAAAGTGCCGCAAAGTGTACGTACACTTTCGCTTGAGGTGTGTGGTTCCAAATCTGTTTCATATTAAGCTTGGAGTTTTGCTGCGCGTTCAAAAAATAAGGTTGGTGAAAAATACTAATATTTACTGAAAACTATGAAGGAGTATCACGGTGTTTTTGTAACGTTCTTTTCCGATAGCTAATTTAGTGTGCAACTTGTTGAGTATTGGAAAAAACGCTTCGATTCTGTTTCTGCTTACCAGTCAGAAGAAATATAGAGTGTGTTTCTTCATCAGCATGATGTCTACTTTTCTTTATGTTTTATAGGTGCATTCGTAATCCATATCACTTGTATCTATCGATTTTTGTCCGTAACAGTTGAACATGCCAGTAATAGAGCTGATGAGCGATATAGGTGATCGTATAATTTATGGACTATTTCAATACCCAAATTTACACTTTGAAAATTAACATTTACACGATTAAATATCTGAAGTATATAATTCCAAAGTGTCATCATTAATACCGTTTCTAATTGTCCGACGTGATTCAATAAACCTTAAGCTACATTTCGGACCAGTGGTTTCTTACAGGCATTATTAGTAACATGTGTGAGAACGTTGATAATACTGTCCCAATTTTCATTTACACTTATACACGGTTCCTCTCTTGCTGAAAAACACGCTTTGATACACCTTTTACTGTTTTGATTCCTAGTTCCATCAAAGAAGAAAGTAGCTCCCAGCCTAGTGCGGTACTGGAGAAAAAATTATACATGTTTTGCGCTAGGTTGTAAAATGAGGACGCTTCCTGACATCAGCTTACAGACTGGTACCAACTGAATTTAAAGAATGTCAGTACAAGGCATTTGCGCGCTTTCGAATTTCGTTCCCTAATGTGCCTCTGAACCTATGTAAGCTCCCGACATATTATTCGCATTGTCGTAAGCTTGGCCTCTACAGTAAGTAATGTCAATGGAATGTGTAGACACGAGTTTCAGTGCAACTTTAACCAGGTCTTCAGACCTGTGTTTTGGGTTTGGCCAAAACGAGATGAAACGCTCAACAGGCTCTCCATTTTCGTTAACATACCGTAACATAAAAGATAACTGATCCATAGGTGACATTTTCACAGTATAATATACTATTGTAGAGAAATATTTGGCCTGTTTGACAGCACTGATGATATTCTCAGCAGTTCTCAGCAAAAAGCAGTTCTAATATTTCCTCACAAATAGTTGACAATAAATAGCTTACGTGTCCCTGTCGCGATTTTTATATCGTTGAATGTGCTTCGCGAGGAAAGGATCGAACTCAGATATAAGTTCAAGAGATGTCATAAACTGAACGTTATGTAAGGAATGGAATTTTTAACACGATGCATTGAGAAAGTCCACAAATTAGATTTTTCACTATTGCAGATACCCTTGTAGGACATAGCACCAGTACATTTTCCCTGCCTCAAAATATGACTCGAAATGACTTTCTATTTTTCCAGTGGGTTCTTTGCCTGTTAAAAGCTACAGTTTAACATTTTTGTTCAAATGAATTTATTGGAGATATACAACTGTATATATTTTTTTTTTCGATCTTAAATGCCAAGAGTTGCGATTGGGCTCCTGTCTCCAAACAATTTTCATGTCGCACAATAAATGACACCAGTACTACAGGTACACAAACAGGAAAGTGGAAAACCTCAGATTTATGCATATTTCACTAGTTTTCACTTGCAGAGAGACGTACAAATTGTGCATGAATTGTTAACGGAAATTCATACTGTTCATCGCCATTTGTCCATTTCATTTACGTGTTGGCTATTTCGACTGATGCACTCTATTATTACTAAACAAAGCACTTCTTGCACGCTCAGTCTATAATGCGGTTGCAACTTAAACGAAGGGAAACTGCAGATAATTACGAAAGTCTATCGGTCGGTAAAGGTAAATATTTGTACAGTTTCTGCTACTTTCAGGTTTAATTATTAAGACCATTTCCGCAGACGACGCACTACACAAGTTGCGAAGAGCGCACACGTGATAGGAGTAACACTATGAGGTATTCTAACACAATTAAATCCTTTATAGATACCACATTACTTGAAGATTACGAGCACTTTAAAGAACAATTGTCAGAGATTTTGGATCACCTACTGAAAATAGATGAAGAGATACACTCTACCTCACTGACGAAGACTATGACGCTGATGCGTCATCTTGCGAAGAATACACTGAAACGACAAAAACGGGCAATCCAGAAGGCATCACTGAAAGTATGAGATAAGGCATCCACGGTTACTGAAGCATCTCAGGCTAAAGCTTCGACTCCCACTATGGCGTCATTTCTGGTTACACCGGTCACCCACTCGGCCAAGTTACCCCCGATTAAATTAGAACCGTTTGCCGGAGACCTAAAGTGTTGGACGCGTTTTGGGAGCAGTTTTCGCCCTCAGTAGACAGCGATCCCACATTGTCCGCAGTAAATAAACAAGTAATTCTACGAGGATATTTGGAAGGCAAGTCGAAATATCTCGTGGATGTAATTGCAGTCAGTGGAGACACCTAAAAGCAGACGAAACCCATGCTACAATCTAAATATGGTGACAAGAACCGCATAGTTCAACACATTTGGATTTTTTAGACGGCTGAAGGCAAGTCAAGACGAATGTGCTGAGGCGCTTAACGCCACTTATGTGGAATGCAATCGGCGAATCCAGGCACTCGCAGCTCTGAAGAAAGACATTGATGCTTATGGACGAATGTTAGCGCCAAAATTTCTTCGGGCGTTTCCTAATGAACTCTATCGTCCCTGGATTATACACTGCAACAGAACTAACACGCCTGAGAATAGCATTTCTAAATTAAGGAGTTTTTAGGCGGTGAAGTTGATTACAATTGAACCCTTCTGTGTTTTCTGTGAACGCAACGACCATTGGGCACAGAATTGCAGGACTATGATCGATATAGGCCAGCGCACTGGGAAGTTGAAAACAACTAATCGATGTTTCCTTTGCTTGAATCGTCCTCACAACTTGAATATGCAAAAAAGGGGTCGAGATTCATGCTCTAATTGTAAGGCAAGCCATCGTAGATCAATTTGTGAAACCAAGAATGACTTGACAGCCAACGCTCTCATACGATTCTTCTTTAGTTGGCAAGGTTGACACAATGCCACATGGTTTTACGTATCTACAGACAGCACGAGTACGAATAGTTGGTCCAGAGGCAACAAGTAGACTCACGAGATGCATTCTTGATCCGGCCAGCCGATCTTCCTTTGTGTCTAACTCTCTTGTAGATGACTTGCAACTGGAGACATTAGAAAATAGATGTCTGACTGTGGGTTCCTTTGAGTCCTTGCTTCCTCAGTCCAATACACGACGGCTAGTTCATTTTATTCTAAGAGGCATATATACCAACTTCACAACATCCATCAATGCTCTTGAGAACAATAACTCTTTCTTTCTTTTAACAATGTAGCATCCCTTGTGATATTCAATCATTACCGAAAATGCACAAACTGCAAATGGCCGATCCTAAAGAACGTCTCTGACGACATACCCATAGAAATCCTTATAGGTGCTGACTATTACTAGAATTTTGTTAGACTCTGCACACATCTAAATTTCACAATCACTAGTACTGCTACCTACACGACTGGGTTGTATACTTAGCGGCAACCGCTCAGATATTACTGTAAAAACTGTGACTATGAACTACATAGACTCCAATTAGATAGTCTCTCTTCAAGATGATAGTTTTCGACGCTTCTGGTATCTGGAAACTTTAGGAATATCTCCAGAACAATTGCGAACCTTGAGTACTAAGGACGTTTGATTACAATTATCATATAGAAGGGGGACGAAGAGTAGTCGGTCTTCTCAGGAAAGAAGAAATTAATCTGTTAGATAACCACCAAAATACAGAGAAGCGATTTCGTTCTCTAGAAAAGAGACTGCAGAGGGATGGACATCTTCGAAAATTTACTATCAGCAGAAGTTCAATTGCATCCGCAATAGAGATGTTGAAACTGAGGGTTTTGAAGAGACATCTCAACAAATGCATTATTTGCTTCACCATGTAGTTAGAAAAGAAAAGCGTGGTAATTACAAATCGCGCGTTGTATTTGACGGATCTTCAAGCGAAAGAAATTCACCATCATTAACGATACTGTGGAAATGGGACCCAACTTACTCACTGACGTAATGTCTGCACTACTGAGATTTCGCTTGTATCCCATGGCGATCATCGGAGATATCTATCAAGCCTTTCTGCAAATCCTGTTGCATAAGAAGGACAGAGATCTGACACTTTTCTTGTGGTATCGCACGACACAAAACAGAGGACGGAAAATCTTCTACAACAGCAGAGGTGGTTACTTATCGACTCAGAACATTGTCATTTGGTCTCACTTGCAGCCCATTCCTTCTATGTGCAACTCTGAGGGAGCTAGAAACGATGTACAGAGCAGAATTTCCTCAAGTCGCTGCTCTCTTGGATAAGAACATGTACATGGATGACTTTACAGCAGCAGCAAAATCATACTCAGATGTGATTAGCCTTTCCTTCCAAATAGTGTCACTGAGGAACACAACACGCATGTTCATGACTAAATAGGCCACCAATGCACCAAAACTGAAGGGCATTTGGCAGAACGAGCGCTAGGAAATTGGACAAAGGACACAAGTGCTTGGCATCGACTGGAACACGGAGACGGATAGAGAGTAATACTGCAAGCTATTGCTACGAAGAGAGTGATACTGCAAGCTAGTGCTACCCTTTACGATCATCTTGGTTTACTCTATGCGACCTTTATGCTTGCGAAAATGTTCCAAGATACTTGGTGCTGAGGTACTGGATGGGATGAGCTCATTCCAAACGGTCTAGATTCCAATGGCATCAATGTCAGTCTACCTTTCCATATTTGTCGCAAGTTCGTGGTGCTCGTCACATTGATATATTACACGAATGTTGCCAAATTCACGTCTTCTGTTACACTTCTGAAAGGGCGTATGGAGCTGTGGTTTACGCCAGAATCACCTATGCGGTACAATTAAAGTTCATTTGATTTGTAGCAAGAGCCGACTTGCCCCACTAAAGCGGGTCACGCTTCCGCGATTGGAACTGCTTGCTGCACTTCTAGGTGCCAGACTACTTCACCATGTTTGCAAAGAAACAGTCTATGCAATAACCAACACTATTTTGTGGAGCGACTCCACCGTGACTTTTTTATGGCTACAGGGAAATCCAAGCAACAAGACGTTTGTCTGTAATAGAGTGACAGAACTTGAGCTACACTACGCCAAATCAATGGAGGCACTGCCTGGAGAGAACAACCCTGCAGTTAGCTTATCTAGAGGACTTTCTGCAGAGAAATTGGTATCATTTGCCTTATAGTGGTCTGGTCCTAACATGTCTGCCGTAACCTTTCACTAACTGGCCACAGCAGACTAAATTTTTTAGTCAACCACTTGCAGAAGCAAGACAGCCCAAGAAAAAAGTACTGATGTTTGCCACTCATGAAGATATTTTTCAGGTAACCAAATACAACTCATACTGGAAGGTTCTCCATATCACTGCTTGGGCCAAGGGAGCTATTTGCTTGGTGAGAGGAAACGCAAGACTAGCAAACCACCTCATGGCATGTGAAATAAACCACGCACGCATACATTGGATACGACGAGCTGTTCAAGCGGAGTGTTTCCAGAAGAGCTGAGTTGTTTGGAGCAGG
Organism: Deroplatys truncata; assembly: GCA_030765065.1. NCBI lineage: Eukaryota > Metazoa > Arthropoda > Insecta > Mantodea > Mantidae > Deroplatys > Deroplatys truncata. Next base: position 424,745,660 of record CM060990.1, read on the forward strand.
GGAATTCACTGCCCTGAAAGTCAAAGTTATTTTGCTTTCACCCATTCCTTGAGAAGGGTATCATTCGCTTGGTCGGAAGACTTCAATTTTCTACTTTGTCTTCAGGTGAAACGCATCCAATTGTTTTGTTCGGTACACATAATTTCACAAGGCTTCTAATTGCATACCCTACCACAGACTCCACAAATCATTGAGAATGCTCTACATAACTGCTTGCCTTGTAAAATAGCTCACAACAAATGTGCAGACAACATTGAGGCACCTCTCCCAATAAATCGAGTTCGACCTCAGAAACCCTTTACGATTACAGGAATAGACTTTGCTGGACCTTTATACATACGGTCAGGAAACTATTTAAGGAAGGCATATATTACTTTATTTACTTGTGCCGTCACGAGGGCAATACATCTAGAGCTATCTACAGATTTGTCGACGGATAGATTTTTTATGGTTTTTCAGCTATTTGTTGGCCGAAGAGGATTAGCCAGCACTGTTTATTCCGATAACGGTGAAAAATTTAATGTACGCAATAAAGAGCCATGTAGTCGTAATTGAATGTTATCAGACCCAAAGACACGCCAGTATTTTTCCCATCACAACATCACTTGGAACTTCATTCCCCCAAGGGCGGCTTTGTGGGGAGGATGGTGGGAAACGATGATTGGCTCTGTGAAACGCTGCATTAGGAAAACTCTGGGAAAACTACACATAGTCGAGCAAGAAACCAACACATTGTTGTTTAGCATTGAAGCCGCCTTAAACTCCAGACCACTTACCTCAGGAGAAGACCAGTACATTCTGACACCATCACACTTCTTGAATGGGGATAAGGTGACTGCAATACCCTCCGCTCAAGCAGCAGCGGTAACAAGCTATCTCTGACTAAATTATACAGCCATAAGCAAAAGATTGCGGAATTTTTTGGAGACGCTGGAAAAATAATATCTTCTAGAACTGCGAAGTTTCATGACCGTACGCAGTCCGCAAAGTGAACCCACAGAACTAAAGGTGGAATATATTGTTTTTTTGTAGGAGGACCAGTTTTCCGCGCCATATGTGGAAACTTGCCCGCATCACCGAGCTGAAGCCAGGGAGAGATGGCAGGGTACGGACTGTGCTCCTGAGGAGTATTCAAGGGTCACAGGTCGCCCGGCTTATCCAGCTGATCTTCCCTCTGGAGATTGGGACAGATCAAGGTGGGGAGGATGTGGAGAATCCTGGAAACGCCACACCATCTACCGGGAATTACGGTAAGCTTACTCGGACATGATATTTGTATGACTGTTGTAACGTTGGCTAGATTGAGAGAGGGAGATGTGAGCCGCGAATATGTATACAATGTGTTGGTATCAATAAATGTGTAAAACTTAGAGTAATTTACGGTGTGCTTCATTTGCTGCTATCACCAGACAGAAGATTCTTTCCTAGACGTCAGCTAGCTATCCCCCCACAAAAAGTTCTGCCCTCAGAAAATCGTCTATTAGCGCAGTATTCTGCTCTGCGAGGGCACATCTATTTCATACATGCCATTCCTCTCAGGATCTAGTTCATATTTAGGCATCGACATTCTCATTTGAATTCTCGAAAGGAGATGATTTAACACGTTAGATAAGCATAAATCATAAAGAAATAGTAGCGTGCATATACTTCAAGTTTCTCTTCCTGTGCGCTATTGAATTATGCTCCGAAGTGTTCATGCATTATAATGTATGCATATATCCGTTACGGAACTCTGAAGGACATTGGGGTGCATGTCTTGCATCAAAGACAGGAACCTCATCCATAACGCTAAGACCTTGCTCTTTTGCGATCGGTTCTCTGCAAAGAAGAAATGTTTTAAGTTAGCTATTTTAAGTATAATTATAACCAGTTATACACATGAAAGGAAATGTGTTACTTACAATTTCCTTCTTTGGTGGACTGTACAGTTCTCTGCACATTATCATATAAAGACAACTGATCATGGCATAAGTGCTTGTTATAAACTATTGAATGCATGGGTTCCATACAGCTGTTTATGGCAATATATAATGATGAGCTTACTCGCCGCATTCACTCCAGAAATCAGCCATTTCTGATATTGCATTGTTATTAGTCCTTGCAAAGTCTTCAAAGGATTCCATCTCGAGTAATAAATGAGGTAGGGAGGTTAGTTACTTATAACGAGCTTCAGATTTATTCGGCCATTACCGCCAGTCGACTAAATGAATGGCGCCATTATTCAGTGAGCCCCTTGTCTCAAACGGGAAGTGAGGAATTTAACCTCGGACTGCATGCCTTTCCGACTTTGTAAATAGGTTGATGTACTGCGGCGGTGTAAAATGTTTTTACTAGGACATTATGTGCGTCCTTTGCACGCGAGATGGAACTGACCACGGATCACAGAATTTCCATGGTAGAGTGCTACTTACGAACCGAAACGATACGAAGAGGAGCCTATGGATAACCATATTGGCCGCTGTGTGATGGTTTTCTGCGTTCTTGCTCAGAATTTCATCAAGTACCAGACCAAGTACTATGATTGAAAGCAAAATAGGTTGTTTTATTAACAAAAAAAGGAGACGCTTCTAAAATATTTAAAAATATTTAAAATATTTATACAGATTACTTCTATTGTTTTTACTAAAAGTTATAATTGTGTCATTAAAGCCGAGACCCTCTAGGCTACAAAAATCGCCCAATCCTTACCTATTAGCATACCTGCTGAGATTGCGAATTTACGAGACCCAAGCGAAAGCAGTTCCGAATGTAAATACTGAGAAAGTAGGATGAAAGTCTCATTTCACTAATGTGACCTAGAAAGTGTTGACAAACACCCCTCCACTCATCTTTCGCTAGCCTTCTGCCAGTGACACTGTTGATAAACTCGCTTCAAAGTACGAGGGCGTATCGAAAAGTAACGCACAATAATTTTGTTTACAAAAAAGTTTCATAGTTAAAACAACAACAGAAATCACAAAGGAAATTGCACCTCTTACCTACTTTTCGACATAGTCACCAAGTTTCTCAATACATTTCTCCCATCGTGATAGCAGTTTCAATATGCCCTGTTCGTAGAAGTCCGTTTCCTTGGAGTATAGCCATCTGCGAACTGCTGATTTCACTTCTGCATCTGTCGCAAAGGTTGGCCGACCAGGAATTTATTCATGGGACCAAACAGATGAAAGTCCGACGGCGCAAGGTCCGGACTGTATGGTGGATGCTGGAGCACCTCCCAATCCAATTTGGTGATTTTCTGACAAAGAGCAGTAGCAACATGGGGGCGAGCATTGTCACGCAGAATTTTGACATCGTCAGGATTCATGTTGTGGCGTTTGTCACGACGCAACTTCACCAAAGACTTTATGTAGGCTGCAGCATTCATAGTGGTCGCGTTTTCAGCAAAGTCCACCAATACAACACCATGCATATCCCAGAACACCGTTACAAGCACTTTCCTCGCAGACGGAGTCACTTTGAATTTGTTCTTCACTGGGGAACCAGCATGTTTCCACTTCATACTTGCCTGCTTGGTTTCGAGCGTGTAGTGTTATGCCCACGACTCATCACCAGTGATGATTCCTTTCAGAAAGTCATGCCCTTCTGCGGTGTACCGCGTTAGGTGTTCCAATCTCTTCATCATGCGCCGGCCCTTGTGGTTGTCTGTCAGCTTCTTAGGCACCCAGCAAGCACTAACTTTACGAAATTTCAACGTGTCATGAACAATACTGTATACTGCAACATAGGAAATGCTGAACTGTTGCGATAAAGTTCGCAGTTGCACATGCCGGTCGTTCAAAATTTCCGCCTCAATTCCTCTGAAATTCTGCGGGGTTGCAGCTGTTACCAGCCTCCCGGAGCGTGGTGAATCACTAAGGTTCACACGGCCCTCTAGGAAGAATGCACACCGCCTGGAGGCATTGCTACGGTCCATACAATCATCCCCTTACACGACACGCATGTCCCTGTGACAGCAAAAGGTTTATGCCCTTTGACCCATAACTTCGAACCACAACTCTCTGCCCTTCAGACGTGAACGACAGTAACATACGCGCCATCTTTGTTGCGTAGTTCAGTTTTTCTCGCTAGAGCTGCACATGAAACAAAAATACCCTCTGTGGTGAAAATTTCAAACTATATCTGTATGAAATTGCAACATTCCAGCTGCAATTCTAAGGCATAAATAAATTATTGTGCCTTACTTTTCGATCCACTCTCGTATTAACGTCATGCGCAACAAACGACTGGCGGTAACGGTCGAATACATCCGAAGACCCGTATAATCTATTGCAGCTCACATGCTTAAGCCCTGATGCTAGTGTCACGTTAAAATGCAGGGGAACTTGCAGAAGGAGGAGAGATATTTTGTTAATGGCATCACAGTTCGGCTGGATCCAGGTAGACGAAGGGTTCCAAATATAAAGTATTATGGGAGGGGAAGGTGATGCAAGTTAGAAATTGTCATATTATATCAATGGCAGACTGCGGGCAGGTACACGCAGATGTTTCTGATACAAAGGAATGTGGGCCGAGGTTGTCATGCAAGTTCAAACTCCTTAGATGACATCAACGTCACGCTGTGGCAATTATATTCAGGTGTTCCAGATAAAAAGAATGTGGGAGCGGAATGTCATGCAAGTTAAAAGTTCTTAAATGAACTACTCGCAGACTGTGGCCAGACAGACTCAGGTATTCCAGATACAAAGGAATGTGGGTGGGGGAAGTGATTCACTTTGAAACTTCTTAGACTACATCAAGTGCCAGACTGGACCCAGGTGGGAGTATGTATTCCTTATATACAGGTGTAACAAAAATGTACGGCACAAATTGCAGGACACATTCCTCACGCGTAGACTAAGAAATTATGGTATATGAACATGAGTCTGGAAACGCTTTGTTACCATGTTACAACTCATTTTCTCCAACTCATTAATCATGGGAAACACAAGATTAAAACGTACCAGCATACCACATGCAACTTTTTCTCACAGGAGATGTTCAATATGCCCTCGTGAATATTGATATATGCATCAGCCCGCCGTCTTAGTGAATCCCGGATGCGCTGATGTATCCCTGGACATGCGTATGGTTTCGCAGCCTTAAATAATACGGGCACAGAGACTCTGAACATCTGGTACTGGGGTTCGATACACAAGAGCTTTCAAATGCCCCCACAAATAAATGTCCAGTGAGTTTAGGTCCAGAGAGAGTGGAGGGCAGGCAATTGGTCCACCCTACCTATCCATCTGTCACCGAATCTATTATTTAGAAGACGACGGGCATTAACACTAAAATGAGGATGTGCTCCATCGTACATGAAGTACATGTTTTGTCGCTAGAGGCGCATCTGCTAACAGATCAGGTAGAACATTCTCTACGAAATTATGGTAACTTTGTCCGTTGAGCCTGGATGGAAGAACGTAAGACCCTACCAAACAGTCACCAACGATGCCGACCCAAACATTGACAGAAAATCTTTGTTGATGACTAGCTTCAACCGTTTCGTTAAGGATTGACATCAGTCCATACATGTCGATTGTGGTAACTTACAATCTGATCTCGTTGAAGCGACGCCTCATCTGTGAACAGCACTGTTGCACTAAAATAGGGTGGACACGTTGTTGCATAAACCATTCGCAGAAGCGTACCCGTGCAGGAAAATCAGCTGCTGATAGTACCTGCACACGCTGTAAATGGTATGCATACAGCCGGACTTCGTGTAACTCACGCCAGACAGTCATGTGGTCAACATTCATTGTTACAGCTACTTGTCTTGTACCGACACCAGGGTCGTCAACTGCCTGAAGAATTGCCGCCTCCCGTTGCGGTGTCCTCGTCCTTCTAGGCTTCCCTAGTCGCGAGTATCAGGCTGAAATGCCCTATGTTCCCTAAGACGACGTCCAATGGCTTCGAACGTTGTCCTATCGGGGCACCTTCGTCCTGGAAATCTCTCCCTGTACAAACGTTGAGCGCAAGCGCCATTTCCGTATGCTAATCCATGCATCACATGGGCATCTGCCATCTCTGCATTTGTATACACTGCCATTGCTCGAGCCAAGTTTGTGATCAACTCTACTAGTACGTAGTAACCCGTGTGTTTGCCAAGGTTGTACTGCTCACTGGAACAGTTGATGTTACCTGTAAACAAGCAATGACGTAAGTCGAATGGCAACAGGGACATGTAGAACTAAACACTGGTGGTGCACCTACGATAATGACAACGTAACCAGACGTAACCAAGAGTTCATGTTCCCCATGATTCTAAGCTTCTGTTCGTGTGTGTTTCCCATTATTAGTGAGTTGGAGAAAATGAGTTGTAACATAGAAACAAAGCGTTTCCAGACCCATGTTCATATAACATAATTTCTTCGCCTACGTGTGAGGAATGTGTCCTGCAACTTCTGCCGTACATTTTTATTCACTCTGTATAGGAATGTTGATGAAGGAGAATATGCTAATTTTATGATGCGGATTTGTAGAAGCATCACTTCTTTATTTGACGATTGATATTTTGTGACGTAATTATACGGATTAATTATGCAATTGAGGTTTAAACTCTTAAATCATTAACATCATCGTATATACCCATTAACGTGGTCACAAAAAATATACTTAATAGCCATGTGTAACAATAAATGACAATCTAAACCCATAACTGTGCCCCTTAATATAATTAATGTCTTAATTATGCATACAAAACCTTTGGTGGCCTCATAACTGTAATCATTAATCATGTAGAGGTGGAGGTAATGCAACGGAGAGTGTCAACTCGTGACCAACTAGATCTATTGTGACTACGCCCCTCGGGAGGTAGGGATGATGAAGTGAAGGAGCCGCAGGAGTTCGCAGGTCCGCATGCAGACAGGTCCACAGAGACGCACGGAAGTTCCTAATATTTCCAGTTTGAAACACCCGCCTGCACCAGTAGAGGCGAAGAATTCCGTGAGAGGGTGACGAAGCGACCCTAGCAAGTGGGCCAATGCATCCTAGTGTTTTACGGGGAGACATCCTTTACAAAGCGCAGCAACCATGCGTCTGCCCAAACCTAGCCGCACCAAGGAACCCGAAGACTCTTCCAGAAAGGTGAGAGGGAGAGAGATGAAATGATAGAAAATGAGGGAAAGTAGAAATCGTAGTAAAATACACCACCCCAGTATTCGTCTAGGCGAACAGAGGAAAACCTCGAAAAAACCCATGGTCAGAGTGGGCGGCCACCGGAAATAAAACCCGGGATCTTCTGAATGCGGGCCACAGACGTTACCTCCTGAGCCATCCCGCTCGGTTCATTAATCATGTACTTACGTCGTGTTTGCATTAAAACATATCCTCTATACTCCTTACATTCATTTGGCTTTCTCTACCCTCTATCTTTATCAGCGGGTATACAAATTATTATTGCGAACCTTATTTTTCCATTTACCTCCTTTTAATCAAGATAAACCTTTGCTGTAGAATTAGCTATATTACACATTTCGTTGCAGATACAAAGACAATAGCCAGAGTCAAATGTTTAAAAACTGGACGCTAAATGCTGGCCTCAAAATTCCATTACTCTTTCCATGCAATAGCGAAAAACAGCTGAATCTTGACAGGGCTTTAAAAGAATGACGAACTATTGAACAATTCGTAACGTTAATAAGGGATATCTCGGAAACTGTTTATGCAAAAAAAAAACCTTTGAAATAAATCTTCATTTTTGTGTAACACACTTTCGTCTAGCGCTTAAGCTTTAACGGATACACAAGATTATACAATATTCCTTTCGAATGAAGGGGACTTAATAAGCTTTTCCTCACAAATTTAAGATAAATATTTTATTTGTGAAGTAAATGCCTTAAATCTTATGGTATTTTAATAATAATTGTTAGAGCCATTTTAGAAAATAAAAACTTTCGAAAAATGTTCCATATAAAGGGTGTTTGAGGTGGGGATATCTTCTTGAAATCCTTCGTGTCGCATCTTTGGAAGATACTGTACTTAAAATACCAAGTATGGTATTTTTCGGACTATTCGTTTTTTGAGTTATGCTGTTCTCTGACACACACACACAACACACACACACACACCACACGCACGGATATTTTTTCTAAAAATGTTCTTTTTTATATCCAGAGGCCTCAAAAGGTGTTTCTTCGGTGAAATCTCGGTATCGAATTTTTGGGTGGCATGCAGTACTTTCTCGACGTACTGGTACGCGGTAGAGAGAGCTAGAACGGAATAGAGATTTTGCAGCTAAAAAGTATAAGTATTTTAATTCGAAATCTATAATAACGCATATTTCGAAAATGATTAGCGCCACAAAAATTTCATTTCACATAAATTGTGTAATTTAACGAGATGTACATATTTTGGAAAGTAATGGATTGTCTTCTATTTCACAGTTTACAAGTTAATTCATTCAGAATGAAAACGACTTCACAGGCTATTCTCAGAAAATTCAAGATATACATTTTATTTTTCACGTAAATATATTAAAGATGTGTTTTAATCAAAATGTTTAGTGCCATTTTTGAGCAAACTCAAGAATAACTAACATTTTTGCATGTAAAAGAGTTTGTAATGGGGGGATCTTCTTGAAAATCTTCCTTAGGCATCCTTGAAGTCCGTTGAACTTGAATGTCAAGTTTAGCGTTTAGCCATCTTTTCGTTCTTTAGTTATGCTGTTCACAGACACGGGGACGGACACGGACACAAGCATACATACAAACAAACACATGTAGCTTTTTCAAAAATATTATTTTAAGTCAGGGACTTCAAAATGGGTATTTCCAGTAAAATCTTCTATCGAATTTTGGCGTATAATGCAATACTGCTATAGGCAAGCAGTAGAGAAAGCAAAAATTATTTTGAACATTTATGTTTTGATATACAGGTGGGCCAATTAATATGAGACTGTGCATAATCTTCAAAACTAAGCGTTGTAGAAAACATGTCTTTAAAGGGGAACGAAACATAAAAATCATGTTTCTTCCTAAATGAAGGACATGACCTGTAAAATGCAGTGGTAAGATTGTTTCCTTACTCCGCCACACCATTATCGTTGCGCAAGCGAAATAATAACCACCTTATACGTCATCGGAGCCAGGCGTGGGCTGGAAGCAGTTGCTGCACATGCAGTACTACGTTTTCAAAAATTGTTCTTGTTGGTATTTAAGTTCAAGAGTAGTGCACTTAGTGGTGCTGTTTTGGTGATGGTGTTACTGAGTCAGTATAGTATTATACAAACAACTTAATGTTGTGAAGAATAAAATGCCTCAATGTGCATATGGCTGTAATATGAGAAAGGAAATACACAAGGGAATTCATTTTTACGTGTTTCTAAATGGAGTCAAACCTCCCAAAAGATATAGATTATGGGTAGAATTTTGCAAAAGAAAATACTTTTTGATGTTACTTCCATTTTAATGACACAGATTATGAACAAACACAGTTACTAAAAAGCAGCTTATGCCGGATGAAAATTTCAAAGTGCCTTTACTAAAACCTGGAACTATTCCTACTATAAGGAAAAATGAAGACAATCTCCAGAAATCAAGTTCTAGTAAGACAATTGATCCTTCACCGTCTTCATATAAGAGCAAACGACAAAGAACAGAACGATATGAAGCTATAAATCTAAGAACGTTGTTTCTGAGCTATGCGATAGTGTTACTTGCAACAAGACTGACAACGAAGGCGATGATGATAAAAGTAGTCAAAGAGAATTCAACAGAAAGTGATGGAAAACCAAGGGTTCAGAAGTACAATGTGAACTAAGTGCTGAAAGCATAAGGAAATTGTTGGAACCTGAAAATATCTACGAAACAAGCAATGATGAGGAACATCAGGATAAGCTGAACGAAGTTTCTACGAACCTGATAATTCAGATACTGATACGAGTGATAACCAAGAGTTCAGAAGTACAATGTGAGCGAAGAAGAAGAAGGAAACACTTTCATCATGCATGGAAATGAAGCTACAGCGGAATATTTTATTAATCCTTGGACAACTCTGCTTTTATTTTTCAAGGTATGTGTTTTATGTAGAAGTGAAGTCTAAACAATTTCTCATTACATTAAAAGGACAATGTTATGTGTTAAAGCAGTGTGTTACTGCGGTAATACTTTCACTTGGAACACACGAATTCATCAGGAAAGAAACCGGAAGGAAATGGTTTAATAATAAGTTCTTTACTATTTTGTATATTGTTTCAGTAAGTTAAGTCCTGCAAATCACTGGGTTTGGAAATTTTTCCAAGGTGTACATTCGATAAAACCATTCTAACATGGCAGCACCAGTTGTCAGAGCATTTTGAGTTCAAGAAAGAAAAAAGAATTCGAATTCAAAAGGTTGTGGTACACGTATATGGTTGGCACGGGATAGGTAGTACGACTGCCCAAGATTTTCAACCAAATAATTAGTCTATTCTGTCATGGATTTAGATTCCCGCAAAATTATTGATTTTTAACTTGTTACAAGAGGTATGTTGAAAGCCTATTTGGAAAAGGCTGCTCCTGACAAAAAAAGGACTAGGCTCGCAAAACAGGAAATGCATATAGTTGAAGTTCTTCTTAGGCAGACATAAAGGTGTAAGATACTTGTTAAAAACTCAGTACCCGGAAGTTGAATATGAATCTGACGTATGGGGTTTGTATAAATGTCTAATGAAAAAAATTAAAATGTGAGAAAAAAATTCCCAGAGATTATGGCATGGAAACCAAGTATAAATAGCCGTATATGGTGTGCTGGCAAAACTGCAATGAGAACGGTAGTATATTTATTGAAAAATTATATCAATTCATCATATAAAGAATGAACATAAATGGCTAGAAAACGGTAAATGGAAATCTTATGAACATGATAAATTGTTGGAAGAAGACCAAATAAATAAATAATGGTTTGTGGATTAAAGGCGAATCAAACGCCTTCATGCTTTGAAGAAAGTTATTCCGGATAACACCTTTTTAAAAGATCTCAATTTCTAGGAAATTAACACGTAAACTTGTTAGTCATTTAAAACACCTATGCTGCGTACGTCTTATCTGGGTGCAGTGTAGTTCTCATAACGTCACGTGTCAACTCAAAAACAGGCTGTAACTCGATAACCATTCACCTTGGGATTGTAAAACTGCCTGCGTTGTTATTTATTCCTGACGACAAATAAACTAATGTGGTGAATGAAATGTTCATAGTAGTATATTATAATGGAAGCTGGGCCACTTTTTTGCGTTTATATGGGAAAGGATAGGGAAAACGAGGGTAGATGCTAGGTTGAGAGACCCTTCAAGCAGGAAAAATGCGTTTATATGGGGAAGATAGGGACTACGAGGATCGATGCTAGGCTAGATAGAGGTTGAAGCAGTGGGGATGCGCTATATACGACAACATAGGGCATATGAGGAGAGGTGCTAGTGTAGACAGAGGTTAAGGAGTAGGGTATACGTTTATATGAGGAATATATGGAAAACGGGGACAGATTCCATGATAGACAGAATCTGGACCACTTTTGCGTTTATATGGGAAAGGATAGGGAAAACGGGGGTAGATGCGACGGTTCAATGAGGAAAATGCGTTTAAATGGGAGAGATAGGGAATACCAGGGCTGATGCTAGGATAGTCAGATGCTGAAGGAGGGAGGGATACGCTTTATACGAGAGAGATAGGGAATACTAGGAAAGATGCTATACTAAACAGGACTTGAAGGGTAGAATATGGTGTTTTATATGGGCGAGATGACAAACCGAGGAGAGGTATTAGGCTAGGAGCTTTGAATGATAGAGTAGGCGTTTATATGCGAGAGATAGGGAATACGACGGTCGATGCTAGGCTAGACAGGGCTGAAGTAGGGGAATGCGCCTTATATGAGACAGGTAGGGGAATATAAGGAGAAGTGCTAGGCTAGACGGGCTTTGAGGTGTGGAGTATGACTTTTATGGAAAAGATAGGAAAAGCAGGTAATAGCCTAGACAGATGCTGAAGGAGGGGAAATAGGCTTACACGGGAGAGATAGGGAATACGAGGAGAGGTGCTAGACTAGACAGATGCTGAAGGAGGAGGGGATACGCTTTATACGGAAGAGATAGGGAATACGAGGAGAGGTACTACACCATACAGGAATTGAAGGTTAGCATATGGCGTTTTATATAGGCGAGATGGCAAACCGAGGAGAGGTATTAGGCTAGGAGGTTTGAATGACAGAGTATGCGTTTATATGGAGAGACGAGGAAAACGAAGGTAGGTGCTAGGTTGAGAGAATCTTCAAGGAGGAAAATGCATTTATATGAGAGCGGTAGGGAATCCGAGGAGAGGTGCTAGTCCAGACAGGGGTTGAGAAGTAGAGTATGCGTTTATATGGGAGAAATATGGAAACCGGGAGAGATACAAGGATAGACAGGGGTTGAAGGAGGAGGAGGAGGCGGAATGTAGATTTATACGGTAACAAAGAGAGTAATTAGATTATAAAACATTTCTCATCCAACGTTACAACACATTTATATACTTTTTTTCTAAACCTTACAAACTTTTATATGTTAAACAGTAGTGCGCGAGACGCAGAGGGACAAACTGAATATCGGTTTACAGCAAAGTATACGTCCTAACCTATTCCCACCTTGTATGCTCAGGAGCTTCTCATTGTCTATTCATTCCTATCATCATCATTTGGCCATGGATATCTAGTGCATACATCTCAGGTCGTAGTCCCACAAAGCGCCGGATGATTTTACCATTAGCATCATATTTCAATTTTCCCAACACCTTCTTGTTTAGAGCTGAATAACATATATGGTTGACGGAGTACTCAGCTGTATCTAGGTGTTCGAGAAAACGTAGCTTGTCCTGGTACACATCTTCAGTTATCACACGACGAATGAACGAATCAGTATCCATATACATAAGCTTCAGGTTTTCAGATCCATAATATGGCAGCAACACATCATAATGATAGTGGTACATTAATGTCTTGGAAATGTCCAGCGCAATCATACCAATGTATATAGGCTTGTTGAATACGATCTGACGAGAGGCCATATGCACGGCGGCTAGATTAGCAGCATTTATTGTTCGATCGATAAACGTACGCTTGGCAATTAACTTTTCCAGAGTCTTCTCATTTGTCACCAGTCTATATCCATACGGTTACGACGGTTTTCCATTGTTTTTCCAAACATAGCGTTGTTAAACAGTTTGTAGAGGTCCTTCTCAAAATTATTTGCAGCTTGTTGTCGTAGTCTGTTGTTAAATTCCACATACGGTTTTAACCACTGTGACTGGCGGAATTGTTGCACACGATGAATTTTTGTTAACCGTAGTCCAAGATTAAGTGCTTGCTTCAAAGCGATGTAATGTACTACATACTTCTTTCGAGGTCCAAGATGAGGAATCAGTTTCTTTGTACTCGAGTCCTTAGGCTTCATACACTCAGGCAGGAATGGTAAATCATTATGCAGATCATGGAGTTCAGCAGGATACTCGATATCGACTTCTAATATATATCCATGAGGATCATCTTCTTGTAGTCTTTCTAAGTCGATTTGTTCAGCTGACACCCACTCAAATCCAACACAAGGGAGTGCGTCACACATGACCCACTCATATTGGTTATTAGCGTCCTCAATTGAAATAAATTGAGTTGGTCTCGACGGATCATACTTCTCCATGTAGGCATTGTTTGCTTCGGCATGACGGTGGGAAACTTGACATAAACCTCCTCTTATGCCGGATTCCACCATGAGTAATTGGTCATAATCCTGTAACAATTCCTGCTGAATTCCTGTATACAGCAACATGGCGTCCCATGTAAGTCCTGGAGAGGTAAAATAATGAGCAGGGTGGACTTTATGTGTTTTGAGTGTTTGATCTCTAAATGTCTCAAAGACATCAGCTAGAAGAAGTACATCAGAGATTAAGTGGAGGTCGCTGTACTCACCCACGTTTCTTGCATTAAACAGCTCACATACATTTCTAGCGTGATCGTAGTCAGCATCACTAATTTCTTCTTCATTCAATTTATTGTAGAAGTAGTGCTTAGGAGGCAGGCAGGTTTCGTTCAAGACATCCCATGAAGTGCCGTAATCATAGGGAAATACACCCTTACGTGTCATCAACTTCATTTTGTCTTGTCCAAAGTGTTCCAGTGTTTCAGGGTACGATGTTAGATTCTTCACCAGCTTATCCAAGCTTGTACAGAGAAACCGAAAACTGTCTACAAACCGAAGATTTATATCTCCTACATACTTGGAGAATGATATATAGCTTTCTTCAGAGCTAGGAATTACTTCCATCCGCTCAATTGTACATCCCAGCTCCTTAACAATGAAGTGTGAGTCATACCCACTGAGGTTGTGTATGAAGACTGGAATATATTTAGGTGTTTTGCAGGATAAATTACATTCATTATATAGACTTCCGCGATATTCACCACTGATGTGATCATGGCCGCGTACTTTATAGTTCTCTTCAGTAAAGGTTTTTCCGCACAAGTAGCATACTGTAGAGGAGTTGAAATCCATCTGCTGTTGATCTGCAAGTTTCAGAGGTATAGCAGATTTGTATATATGCTTAATTTCCTTTGCAAAGAACGACATGTATTCCATAAACTTCTGTGCAGCATCAACTCCACGATATACATAGGGATGCTTAGGAAGGCCAGTTTCCAGGTGTTCAACGTCGGTTGATGGTTTAACGTAAAGCAGAAACTCATGGGAACATGCTGCTGATAAGGGGATGTATATGAAGTTTCAGGATTGGCTATGCATGTATGACATAGGGCGAGAATGCTTTCAAAGTCTGTGTAGATGACGTAAGGTAGTTTCAACATCCTTTCAACAAATTTAAACTGTAGAATTTATTTCTCCTTTGTATGCATAACTACCCTTGCAACACCATACTGATTACAGATGGAGGCATGTTCTTGTAGTTTTTTCGGTCTACTTCGACTGCACTGATCATCAACATGTGTAAAACAACGCTTACAGGTATGAGCACATTCTTTATGCATAGTTTTCTGACGTCAAATAACTTTTGCAAAATCACAAAGTTTACATTTGAAGAGCTTTATACAACGTAGCTAATGTAGTATTTTATCACATCCACGGAGGAACTTCTTACAGCATTTACCACAAGAATATCCTGAGGCACTAGGAATGATATCCTTATATAAGGACTTATTCATTTTTCTTCTTGATATAATAACGTATTAACATTTCTTCAAGGAAATGTACCCCTCTTCACCTTGATAACCCTTTAGAAGGTTGATTATTTTCTGAGAGGACAGCGACGTTAACACCTCAGAGATGATTAACAGAATGAAGTTCAATGCTCGAGATCGCTCTATTTATAGAGGAAGCAGGAACCTTTTTGAATCAATTCTATAACGTATTAACCCTTCTTCAAGGAAATCTGCGCTTTCCCCCTTGATAACACCTTAGAAAGCAGATTATTCTCTGAGAGCCTACAACGTTGTTGTCACCTCAGAATTATTTAGCAGAATGAAGTCCAATGCTCGAGATCACACTATTTAGAGAGGAGGCATGAACATTTTTAGATCAATTATATCCTGAATTTTATACTAAAAACGGTGATGAAGCGTATAAGCTCTTATATTTCAATTCGTCTTACACTGATGTTAGGGCGTCTCCGTATAGGTTCGGGTGCTTATAGAAAGTGTAAAGTATTGCGAGGATGCTGTATTGTTCGGGTATAATCGTACAGATTCGGGTGCTTGACTCGTGAGGGTGATAAACGACCCGTCGACCGAGCAAGAGGCTAGTATCCTTTGAGCATACACAACGAAACCTAGAAGCGGAAAGATGCGAATGAAATGAAGGATGTAAATGAAATAGTATGGAAGTAAATCGTGATAGCATACGCCACTCAGGCATTCGCATGCAGACCAGGGATATCCACGAAAAAATGCGAGACCAGAGTAAGCGACAAACGGGACTCGAACCAGGGAGTCTAGAAGCACACGTGAAAGATATAAATGAAACAGATTTAAAGGGAAAGGAAATCGGAATCGACTAGAAACCACCTAGGCATTCGCCTGCAGACCAAGGAAAACCATAAAAACTATGATGTCTGAGTGAGCAACCCATGGGTATCGAACTCCTGAACCCTAAAAGCACACATAAAAGATGAAATTTATATAGAATGAAAGAAAATCGTGATAGATGGGAAACCACTCAGGCATTCGCCTGCGGACCAGGGAAAATCGTGAAAAATCTGATGTCATAGTGAGCAACCAACGGAAATCGAACCAGGGACACCTTCAGATTCTACACGCGAAAGATGTAAATGAAATACAATGATAGAAAATCGTGATAGATGAGAAACCACCCAGGCATTCGCCCACAGACCACGGAAAATCACGAAAAAAATCCGAGACCAGAGTGAGCGGATGACGTTAATCGAACCAGGGAGAACTTCAGATTGTAAACGTGAAAGATGTAAATGAAATAAAATGAAAGAAAATCGTGATAGCATACGGCTCTCAGGCATTCGCCTGCAGACAAAGGAAAACCATGAAAACCCCAGGCTAGAGTGAGCGACAAACGGGACTCGAACCAGGGACTCTAGAAGCACACTTGAAAGATATAAATGAAATAAAATGAAAGAAAATAAAATAGATGAGAAACCATCCACGCATTCGCCTGCAGACCAGGAAAAATCACATAAAATCTGAGGACAGAGTGAACAGCGGATGATAATCGAACCAGGGCGACCTTCGGATTGTACACGTGAAAAATGTAAATCAAAGGAAAGTAAATCGTGATAGATGAGAAACCACCCAGGCATTCGCCTGCAGACCAGCGAAAACTGCGATAAAACCTAAGGTCAAAGTGACCGTCCTTACTGAAATCGAACCAGGGACCTCCGATGCAAACCACAGACGTTATCATCTGAACCAGACCGTAAAAACAGGTTTATACGATACAACTCATAACAATAGGCTATCATGCCAGATGACGTCATACCCGTAGACAGACTGTCTGGGATTAGACCGACATGTTGAAACGCGCTCGATCATGAAGGCAGATGTTTACATTCAATGCCTACCATAACAACCACAGCAATCCATTACACAGCAAAGTTAACATAATTTCTATTATAATACTTTAGAAAAGTTTTTCTCTCCTTATTTAATTAAAATTATGTATATATCCTATTATTTTGTGTTTTCAATATTTTCTTTCCCTCATCCCCCTCATTCGATTACAGACCATTTTAATTGACGGTCTGTCACAAGAAATCTATTATTACCGTTAAATGCTTATATCTCCTGAATGGAAACAGATAGCAATTAGCGGTAAAGAGTGATTATATCCTTGGAATGTGCCGCGTCATTGACCGTTGTTCCAAGTTGACCTGGTTGTATTGCGTTGAATCCAGTGAGATGAATACAAATTCATATTCGTATAACATCAAAAGTAATTAAGACAAAGACGTCGAATAAACGTTAATATCATAAGCTAGTTTCTTTGTAATGCATATTTGATTGCTGTCGTCCTGAGGAATATTACATCTTTAGAATAAAAGGTGACTAAAAAAGGTGAAATAACTCAAAGGAGCACCCGAGACGTTGGCGCGTCTTAAAGTGAATGCGAGGGCTATAGTTCCTCCCTGGACGACCCCCTCGGGCATATTGCTTCACGTTGAATCAGTGCCTTGCTTGTACACCGCCTCATCTCCGACTCTATCCGGTGCTACCACAGCCACCCCTCCTTCCCTTTTCCTGCCTGTTACTACCTTTCCCCACCTCCTTTCCGCGCGCGCTCTATCTGTCAGCCGTGGAGGCTCACTTTCCGGTCTGCTGGGAGGATGGCCAAGATTTCCAAATTGGAGGGTTTAACGCGAATGGCAGCCATATTGTGGTATATGTTTTTTATGTTATTCGAAGATGAATTTGTATTCATGTCACTGGATTCAACCCAATACCACCAGGTCAATTTGTAACAACGGTCAATGACGCGTCACATGCCAAGGATATAAACACTCTTTACCGCTAATCGGTATCTCTTTCCATTCAGGAGATATAAGCATTTAACGATAATAGATTTTTGTGACAGACCGTCAATTAAAATGGTCTGTAATCGAATGAGGGGGATGAGGGAAAGAAAATATTGAAAACACAAAATAATAGGGTATATGCGTAATTTTAATTAAATAAGGAGAGAAAAACTTTTCTAAAGTATTATAATAGAAGTTATGTTAACTTTGCTGTGTAATGGATTGCGGTGGTTGGTATGGTAGGCATTGAATGTAAACATCTGCCTTCATGATCGAGTGCATTTCAACATGTCGGTCTGATCCCAGACAGTCTGTCTACAGGTATGACGTTATCTGGCATGATAGCCTATTGTTATGAGTTGTATCGTATAAACCTGTTTTTATGGTCTGATTCAGATGATAACGTCTGTGGTTTGCATCGGAGGTCCCTGGTTCCATTTCCGTAGGGACGGCCACTCTGACCGTAGGTTTCTCGCAGTTTTCGCTGGTCTACAGGCGAATGCCTGGGTGGATTCTCATCTATAACGATTTACTTTCCCTTTCATTTACATCTTTCATGTGTACAATCCGAAGGTCTCCCTGGTTCGATTACCATCGGCTGTTCACTCTGACCTCAGATTTTTCGTGATTTTTCCTGGTCTGCAGGCGAATGCGTGGATGGTTTCTCATCTATCTTATTTTCTTTCATTTTATTTCGTTTATATCTTTCAAGTGTGCTTCTAGAGTCCCTGGTTCGAGTCCCGTTTGTCGCTTACTCTGGTCTCGAATTTTTCGTGGTTTTCCTTGGTCTGCATGAGAATGCCTGAGTGGCGTATGCTATCACGATTTACTTCCATTCTATTTCATTTACATCTTTCATTTCATTCGCATCTTTCCGCTTCTAGGTTTCGTTGTGCATGCTCAAAGGATACCAGCCTCTTGCTCGGTCGACGGGTCGTTCATCACCCTCACGAGTCAAGCACCCGAATCTGTACGATTATACCCGAACAATACAGCATCCTCGTAATACCTTACACTTTCTATAAGCACCCGAACCTGTACGGAGACGCCCGAACATCAGTGTAACACGAATTGAAATATAAAAACTTATACTCTTCATCACCGTTTTAGTATTAAAATTCAGGATATACTTTATCTAAAAAAATTCTATAAATAGTGTGATCTCGAGCATTGGACTTGATTCTGCTAAATAACTCTGAGGTGACAACAACGTTGTAGGCTCTCAGAGAATAATTGGCTTTCTAAAGTGTTATCAAGGTGAAAAGGCGCAGATTTCCTTGAAGAAGGGTTAATGCGTTATAGAATTGATTCAAAAAGGTTCCTGCTTCCTCTATAAATAGAGCGATCTCGAGCATTGAACTTCATTCTGTTAATCATCTCTGAGGTGTTAACGTCGCTGTCCTCTCAGAAAATAATCAACCTTCTAAAGTGTTATCAAGGTGAAGAGGCATACATTTCCTTTAAGAAACGTTAATACGTTATTATATCAAGAAGAAAAATGAATAAGTCCTCATAGTCCTCATATAAGGATATCATTCCTAGTGTCTCAGGATATTCTTGTGGTAAATGCTGTAAGACGTTCCTCCGTGGATGTGATAAAATACGGCATTAGCTACGTTGTATAAAGCTCTTCAAATGTAAACATTGTGATGTAGCCCTCAAAGACACTTATAAGGATCGTCGACACGAAGATGCGTGTGAAATAACCAGACCTGAGAAGAAATGTAGATTAGAACCCACTAAGCATGAGTTGTTTTCTACAATGGATGACTGTGACATGAAAGAATATGAAACTTCATTTAATGGACGCTTGAAATCATATTTTATACGTTGTGAATCAACTAAGGACCTGAATATGTACCTGCATGAGGCGAAACAGCGGATAATCCAGGCTGTACATAAAGAGCTTGGTATTCACAAAAGTGTGAAAATTAATCTTCTAGCTGAGTGTAGATTTGTTAATAGTGTCGGAGAAACCTGGGACAAAAGGTTTAAAACACGGAATCAAGCTGTTTTCCTAGAAACGGACCTGGGTTCTATGTTGGAAACGAAAATGAAGACGTTGGTTACTGAAATGGAGGAATCACAACTTAAGGGCAGCAACTGGACTCTGCTTGCTGTAGAAGGAAATCGCCTTCGTATTCACAAGTACAATCCGTTACCAGGAAGTAGCTACATACCCCAACCGCCATCTGTTGAAACAAGAAAATCCTGCATAAACATCCAGAATTTAACTGATGAGCTATGCTTTATGTGTTCTGTATTAGCCAAATGTGTCAGCGTCAAGCCTCAACGGGTGAGCAAATACAAGCAACTTCAGAATAAATACGACTTCAACTGTGTTTCCTACCCTACGCCACTTTCTCAAATACCTAAATTTGAGAAGCTTAACGCGATGTCTATCAGCGTCTTCGGCCTGGATGAGAAGCATGAAGTGTATCCGATTAAGTTTGCTGAGACTGAACTACCTGAACACCGTGACCTCCTACTATTGAGTGACAGTAGTGGGAGACATCACTAGGTTTATATAAAGAATTTTGCAAAAGTTATTCGACGTCAGAAAACTATGCATAAAGAACGTGTTTATACCTGTAAGCGTTGTTTTACACATTTTGATGATCAGTGCAGTCGAAGTGGACCGAAAAACTACAAGAACATGCCTCCATCTGTAATCAGCATGGTGTGGCAAGGGTAGTTATGCCTACAAAGGAGAAATAAATTGTACAGTTTAAAATTTTTGAAAGGATGTTGAAACTACCTTACGTCATCTACGCAGACTTTGAAAGCATACATGCATAGCCAATCCTGAAACTTCATATGCATCCCCTTATCAGCAGCATGTTTCCATGAGTTTCTGCTTTACGTTAAACCATCAACTGACGTTGAACACCTGGAAACTGGCCTTCCTAAGCATCCCTATGTATATCGTGGAGTTGATGCTACTCAGAAGTTTATGGAATACCTGTCGTTCCTTGCAAAGGAAATTAAGCATATATACAAATCTGCTATACCTCTGAAACTTACAGATCAACAGCAGATGGATTTCAACTCCTATACAGTATGCTACTTGTGCGGAAAAACCTTTACTGAAGAGAACTGTAAAGTACGCAACCATGATCACATCAGTGGTGAATATCGCGGAAGTCTATAAAATGAATGTAATTTATCCTGCAAAACACCTAAATATATTCCAGTCTTCATACACAACCTCAGTGGGTATGACTCACACTTCATTGTTAAGGAGCTGGGATCTACAATTGAGCGGATGGAAGTAATTCCTAGCTCTGAAGAAAGATATATATCAGTCTCCAAGCATGTAGGAGATATAAAGCTTCGGTTTGTAGACAGTTTTCGGTTTCTCAGTACAAGCCTGTATAAGCTGGTGAAGAATCTAACATCGTACCCTGAAACACTGGAACACTTTGGAGAAGACAAAATGAAGTTGATGACACGTAAAGGTGTATTTCCATATGATTACGTCACTTCATGGGATGTCTTGAACGAAACCTGCCTGTCTCCTAAGAACTACTTCTACAATAAATTGAATGAAGAAGAAATTAGTGATGCTGACTACGATCACGCTAAAATGTATGGTGCTGTTTAATGCAAGAAACCTGGGTGAGAACAGCGACCTCCACTTAATGTGTGATGTACTTCTTCTAGCTGATGTCTTTGAGACATTTAGAGATCAAACCCTCAAAACACATAAAGTCGACTCTGCTCATTATTTTACCTCTCCAGGACTTTCATGGAACACCATGTTGCTGTATACAGGAATACAGCAGGAATTGTTACAGGATTATGGCCAATTACTCATGGTGGAATCCGGCATAAGAGGAGGTTTATGTCAAGTTTCCCACCGTCATGCCGAAGCAAACAACGCCTACATGGAGAAGTATGATCCGTCGAGACCAACCCTATTTATTTCATATGAGGACGCTAATAACCAATATGAGTGGGGCATGTGTCACGCCCTCCCTTATGGTGGATTTGAGTGGGTGTCAGCTGAACAAATCGACTTAGAAAGATTACAAGAAGATGATCCTCATGGATATATATTAGAAGTCGATATCGAGTATCCTGCTGAACTCCATGATCTGCATAATGATTTACCATTCCTGCCTGAGTGTATAAAGCCTAAGGACTCGAGTACAAAGAAACTGATTCCTCATCTTGGACCTCGAAAGAAGTATGTAGTACATTACATCGTTTTGAAGCAAGCACTTAATCTTGGACTACGGTTAACAAAAATTCATCGTGTGCAACAATTCCGCCAGTCACAGTGGTTAAAACCGTATGTGGAACTTAACAACAGACTACGACAACAAGCTGCAAATAATTTTGAGAAGGACCTCTACAAACTGTTTAACAACGCCATGTTTGGAAAAACAATGGAAAACCTTCTTAACCGTATGGATATACGACTGGTGACAAATGAAAAGACTCTGGAAAAGTTAATTGCTAAGCGTACGTTTATCGATCGATCAATAAATGCTGCTAATCTAGCCGCTGTACATATGGCCTCTCGTAAGATCGTATTCAACAAGTTTATATACATTGGTATGAGTGTGTTGGACATCTCCAAGACATTAATGTACCACTATCATTATGATGTGTTGCTGCCATATTATGGATCTGAAAACCTGAAGCTTATGTATATGGATACTGATTCGTTCATTCATCGTGTGATAACTGAAGATGTGTACCAGTACAATCTACGTTTTCTCGAACACCTAGAAATAGCTGATTACTCTGTCAACCATATATGCTATTCAGCTCTAAACAAGAAGGTGTTTGGGAAAATTTAAATATGAGGCTAATGGTAAAATCATCTGGCGCTTTGTCGGCCTACGACTTAAGATGTATGCACTAGATATCCGTGGCTCAATGATAAAAACGTTTAAAGGCATAAACGTAGTGCTATTAATCAGTACATTACATTTGATAGTTATACTGACTGTCTTAAAACCGGAGAAACCATCAGAACACCCATGAATCTGATCCTGTCCCGGGAGGATGCTCTTGCCACAGTGCAAGTGAATAAAATCACATTGACTCCGTTTGATGATAAAAGAGTTATTGCTGAGGATGGAATAACGACATATGCGTATGGACATTACAGCATTACAACCAGCGCTTAAAAGAATGTAAGTCGAAAATGAGGATTTTCTCCTGAGTCAGCAATCTTAAAAAATGAAGGTTATTCGTGTGCTGTGTATGCAACTAGCTGACGACTGATGAAGAAAGAAGAAGATGGAAGGGAAGGTGGTAGCCCTGCCATTAGGGGCAATCTTAGTGCTAGTCTCAAGCCTAGATAAAAAGGTGAGAGACACCTACAACGAACTAAAATAAAGGAATGTTGACGTAAACCTTTAAATTAAAACTCTCGAATAATAAAACCTGAATAAAACATTGCAATTTCACTAAAAGAAAGTCGAGGTTATCTCTGGTTAGCCAGATTAGATTAGACGATGACTGAGTAGAATATATGATGAGAGGAACGTTTGGGATTGGTCAGGTTAATCTAGGCTAGGCCCTCGTTCTTATTGTCAAAGTTATGATGATGGATTAGTTTAGATTGCCTTAGCAATGGGTTGGTTACGTGTTGTTCTTACGTTTTGTTACGTGGTTACATGGTTGCTACGTGTATTCTGGTTACGACATGTCACGTGATGTTACGTGGTTACGTGCTTATGTTACTTAGTTGACGTCTTGTTACGTGGTGTTACGTCTTGACACGTGGTTACGTGCTTATGTTATATAGTGTAACGTCCTGTCATGCTGTTATGTTACGTTGTGTTACGTCTTGTTACGTGGTTATGTTAGTTGATGATAGGAATGAATAGACAATGAGAAGATCCAGAGTATACACGGTGGGAATAGGTTAGAACGTATACTTTACTGTATACCGATATACAGTTTGTCACTCTCCGTCTCGCGCTCTACTGTTTAACATATAAAGAGTTTGTAAGGTTTACAAAAAAGTATATAAAAGTGTTGTAACGTTGGATGAGAAATGTTTTATAATCTAATTATTCTCTATATTACCGTATAAACCTACATGCCTCCTCCTCCTTCAACGCCTGTCTATTCTTGCATCTCTCCCGTTTTCCATATTTCTCACATATAAACGTATACTCTACTTCTCAACCCCTGTCTGGACTAGCACCTCTCCTCGTATTCCCAACCACTCTTATATAAATGCGTTTTCCTCCTTGAAGACTCTCTCAACCTAGCACCTACCTTTGTTTTCCTCGTCTCTCCATATAAACGCATACTCTGTCATTCAAACCTCCTAGCCTAATACCTCTCCTCGGTTTGCCATCTCGCCAATATAAAACGCCATATGCTAA
Source organism: Deroplatys truncata (assembly GCA_030765065.1). Classification (NCBI taxonomy): domain Eukaryota; kingdom Metazoa; phylum Arthropoda; class Insecta; order Mantodea; family Mantidae; genus Deroplatys; species Deroplatys truncata. The sequence goes on from CM060990.1 coordinate 424,769,977, forward strand.
CCTTCAATTCCTGTATGGTGTAGTACCTCTCCTCGTATTCCCTATCTCTTCCGTATAAAGCGTATCCCCTCCTCCTTCAGCATCTGTCTAGTCTAGCACCTCTCCTCGTATTCCCTATCTCTCCCGTATAAGCCTATTTCCCCTCCTTCAGCATCTGTCTTGACTATTACCTGTTCAAGCTTTTCCTATCTTTTCCATAAAAGTCATACTCCACACCTCAAACCCCGTCTAGCCTAGCACTTCTCCTTATATTCCCCTACCTGTCTCATATAAGGCGCATTCCCCTACTTCAGCCCTGTCTAGCCTAGCATCGACCGTCGTATTCCCTATCTCTCGCATATAAACGCCTACTCTATCATTCAAACCTCCTAGCCTAATACCTCTCCTCGGTTTGCCATCTCGCCCATATAAAACGCCATATTCTACCCTTCAAGTCCTGTTTAGTATAGCATCTTTCCTAGTATTCCCTATCTCTCTCGTATAACGCGTATCCCTCCCTCCTTCAGCATCTGAGTATCCTAGCATCAGCCCTGGTATTCCCTATCTCTCCCATTTAAACGCATTTTCCTCATTGAACCGTCGCATCTACCCCCGTTTTCCCTATCCTTTCCCATATAAACGCAAAAGTGGTCCAGATTCTGTCTATCATAGAATCTGTCCCCGTTTTCCATATATTCCTCATATAAACGTATACCCTACTCCTTAACCTCTGTCTACACTAGCATCTCTCCTCGTATGCCCTATGTCTGTCGTATAAAGCGCATCCCCACTGCTTCAACCTCTATCTAGCCTAGCATCGATCCTCGTAGTCCCTATCTTCCCCATATAAACGCATTTTTCCTGCTTGAACGGTCTCTCAACCCAGCATCTACCCTCGTTTTCCCTATCCTTTCCCATATAAACGCAAAAAAGTGGTCCAGCTTCCCCTATAATATGCTACTGTTCATTTTTATGTTTCATTCCCCTTTAATAAAGTTGCTTGATATTATGGGAGAAAGTAAATGCCATCAGTCGTGTTTTGTTTGGAGGACGTTATGCTGGTCATTTTAGGGTCAATTTAATTTTTTTAAATGTGAACCTACATTTTGTATGTTGTTTCCACATTAGAAAATGGTTTATAAAAGGCTGTTTGTTTTGTGATGAGGAATAAGGAAACAAAATAAAAAATGTTGGTTCCCAATTACGAAGCGTAACTTGACCCTTAAATGACCATCCACTGATGGTCCAACCATTCATTGCGCTCTTCATACACAACCATTCAGAATTTTTGTTGTAATTTACGTTGGTTTAAGAACAATTGCAATGTGCTTTATTCAAATGTTGTTTACTTTTTTATGAAGAGTGAGAAAACAACATAAAAAGGGTAGGTTTCCATTTAAAAAATTACATTCCTAAATGACTATCAGAAATTCCTCCAAATAAAACATGACTGATGGCATTTACTTTCCTCTATAATATCAGGATAGTTTTATTCAAGACATTTCTTTCTACAACGCTTAATTTTGGAGATATTGTATGGTCTCAACGTAATGAGCCACCCTGTATAGGGAAATTTTTATATAGTATGCCTGCGTTTTTCCTATCACTGATGGTTTTAATGATACATGATATCCACTGACAGTAAACATGACTATGTAGGCAATTATTAGAAAATTCAAGATGTACAGTTTATTTGCCATTCTAATAGCTGTAACATTTAATGATCCGTTTTTTGAGAAAATCATTGGGTAGACTGTAGAGAAAGTAAAAAAGTCACAATTCTAAGCTGCATCGTAAACAGCAATTTAAGTTCAGAAAAACGTCTAAAACAGAATTTCCGAGAGCATTTTTCTAAATTACTTATTTCCATAAAATGCACCACTTGCAACATATTTAACAAATGCGGGACAAAGGAAGAGTAAAGATTTTGAAAACCATGGAATTTCGCTGTCACGTCTCTCAGTACGATGTAACTCGTTCAAATTCATTGAGATAAGCTGTTTTACGCAGAACTGTTCCTAAAGATTAAGTATTACATTAGCTAACAGCATGTTGCATTTTCTACTTTTTTTCTATTTCCTCCTCTAAGTATTTTATGTGTTGATATGCATGTGCGTATATGTGTATAACGCATAAAATTATTACTTTATACAAATATATAGATATAATAATTTTCTGTGAAGCTTTTTTAAATCTTTCCTTGCTTGTACCTGGGCTCCCACATGTTCCGCCGCTTAATTTTTCCGTAAATCTCATAAACTGGCAACCCATTTCTAATAACCCTCTTTAGCCGGGTACTAATGGAAACTGAATCGGCGAAATACTAACACACCTTTGTTACGACTGGTATAGAATAAGAGAAATACAAAGACTTATCCACAGAATTTTCATCCACTAGGACTTGAACTGAGACTGACAGACCTTAAAGTCACAAAATGTTTTGACAAGACAATTCTGTCGTTAAGTGTCTTGGCGAAATTTACAAGGTTTGAAAGTACCTATCTCGTATTTGTGATTATGAAAATCAGAAATAAACTAACAACCTGACCCAAGTTCGACTTATTTAATATTCATCTCATGGATACTGGAATCAAACCGATCAGTTTGATCACCTGTCGGAGCCCACTCTGAGAGCATATAACATTTGCTATTGTGTCTCCCTTCTTGTTTCCGTGAGTTCAGTACAACCGATAGGAACGTCAACTTAAAGACTTAGAAAATGGGTGAAATTTGAAGCTATTTTCCTCTCGTTTACGGCGGAACTACAAATTGTATTCTATGCGACAAACGTATGAAATGCAGTAGTGACATACTGAACTTATGGCATTATAGGAACCACAAACACAATTTGAAAAGTGGTGTCACTGATTCCTCAACTTTATATTCTAGATTGTAAATATTGTCACGATGCATGGCTAAATTTAATATTTTATAGTTATCAACGCATTTATATGCTTTGTAAATATAAGCCTTGGAAGTAAAGGCTTCCATATGGAAGTGAGAGTGTAGATACCCGCTGTATGGAATGTGCAATGTCAGAAATCGTTCACCTTAAGAGCGATGATCGGTTTCTACTGAGTCGCGAGAGGACATTCTCCCGTAGAGGTAACGTTCTGCTTAGATGGTCAGAGTGGACCTTTAAAAACCCCAGTTTTTAGCTCTCGCGGTCTATTGCTGGTGAGGTGCTGCAGGACGCTGTGCCAGTCGTCCACTTATAAGTTTTACATAAGATAAAGTACTATTTTAATGCTTCTACATAATGCATCGTACACCATCGACAAGCTTTAGGTAGGAATTTCAACTAATTAACTACTTTGTACCTCTAGCCGGGCATGAGCCGCCCTGATGCTTTATTAAATCTTTCCATTAACTTCAGTGAAGAGTAAAATGTAAGTCTTTGGATTCGCAGTGGTCATATCCGCACCTTCCTCTGGGAAGCCGTAACTAGTTTAGAGTTTCCCGAAACTATGCCCGTCCCTATCTCCTCCCCCTCAGACAGGCTAACCTCCCTGCGTGGGCACAGAGATAAAAGATAGCGAGTTGCTCCAGTTTTTCACAAATTCCAATTTTCAGGCACGAATACCAGTGCGTGCGTATGATTTTTTCTGCGTAGATAATGAATTTCCCTTTACCTCCTTTTTGTGTATTAAAGGCAGTAAGTATGAGGTTTAATTGGTCATTCGCTCAGTCAGTTTATTTCAGTTTTGATTTTATGAGCCTTAGGAACTTTCGTTGAATGCAGCCTTGAGTGGTTATGCTTTTTGTGTTGCTAATAAGTAGTAGCTGCATACACATGTTGAGGTCACATCAGGGACTGTGATTAGGTACTCTAAGACGTAGTAAAGTCTGTAGATAGTTGTATAAGTGTCGAATTATGCTTATCATCGTCAGGAGAATCTGCGCCACAGCAGAAGTCGCCAGTGGAATCCTATTTGCAGGAGAGCCGCGAGGCCCCTGCAAGTTAGGAGTTCCTGTTGTACACAACAGTTAAGAGTTTTGTTACGCGTGCAACTGTTTTAGCACCAAGGGTTGTTACCAGGGTAGATTCATGGAATAACCTACCGACGATGATAACCGTAATTATAAATAGCTCCACGGAATGGCCTAAGTTAGGTTAGTATGACCAAATTTCTACTGACCTGCCGGATGGCTGTTATGGAAATGCTTTTGGAATAGCCCCTGTTTCAGTTTTGTCAATCAACAGGTTGCTGATTATTTTACAAAAAAGAAGAAAAAAATGGACCCCGGACGGTTAGCTGAGTTACGATATTTTCGGTTATAAAGAGGTTCGATTCTTTTGTAATTTTACGCTTACTGCGGTAATCTTTATACGACCACGAAATCTTTAAGTTTTTATTATAGAGTCCATTAGGGCGGTTCGATAATTGTAGCAAGATAAGAAAGAAGCAAGCAAACGCAACTGCGCTATGGCGGACTGACTCTTCTAGTTAAGTGCTGATGAGTCTACAGCATCTCCTCAGGACAGGATCGGGCAAGGAAAGTCATCTGTGTCTGCTATCGTTCTAAGACTGTTTTTCACAATTTTATGCACTTTAGATATTTTTCGTGCATGACGGTGTGTAGCGTGTGATAATTTTGTTTGCATTCTGGTTTCAAATTGTTGGAAATCTGTTATTAACGTTAGAATTGTGGTTATTTTGGTACATATTGACACAACAATGGTGTACGTTAAATTTCATTTGCAGATCTTGATATCTCCCGTATAGTCAATCCAAATGTTATGACACACCGACAGGCATAATTTTAGCCACATGTCAACTTTACATTAATCTTATCTGTTCAGTGTATGCACTGTTTTAATGAGCACACTTTGAACTTATTGCCGATGTGATTACTTGTTTATAGATTTTAGTTTAAATTGTAATTTTCTTTCAGCATTTTTCGATTGCTTTCAATGTTAATCTCTCGTCTAGTTTAAGTATTTGTAGCCCCGCCTTAACTTGTGTTGCTACCCTAAATAGTTATGACATCTAATAGGTTACGCTTTAACATGTGTTCTAGGTACTTGCCACAATTTTGTTAAGAATTCTTTTACATGCAATTATATTTGCTATGTAGCTCTTGGAAAACAAGATTCCTGTCTGTACTCGCCCATGCGAGATACGAGTTAATTCTGATTTTAGTGTTAGATATATTTCATAAAGAAGCCAGTACTGTGAGTTTTGTATGGACACCAACTTCGCTTTTGATCACTATTTGTTTATCTCATGTATCCCATTGTCATCCTCCGTGGTTTGGTGGTTATCATGCTGGCCTCTAGTTCCCTAGGTCGGGGGTTCAAACCCGGCGGAAGGCGATGGATTTTTTTGGGCGTAAAGATACTTAGCATGGCTTCCTTCGGAAGGGAAGTAAAGCCGGTGGTCCCGTGTCGTAGATTTACGGCACGTAAAAGAACCTTAATCCTGATAAAGAGCACTGTGAGCAAAACTGCCGGCCTTTCGCGCCCAATATGGAATGGGACGCTAAGGACCACAGCAGTTAAAAAGCGTCCATAAATAAAACTCTATTTTCCCCCTCCCATTTCTTTTCTCTTCTCGTCCATGCTTGTGCTTCCAGAAAGTTAATACCTTTTTCCGTTTTGCTGTGTAACTACTATGCTTCTATGCTTACTTTATCTTTATCTTAGTTAATAACTACTGCGCCCTCTGGTTTCTGTTTTCACTACAGCTGATTCTGGATGGCACGAGATACTGTAACCTGAATTTTCACCGTGTCAGCTGAGAAGCTTCAAGACTAGCTCTGAGCTCAATGACGTAGTCGGCGGAATGGCGACTCCGCAAGAAAAATTCTACGCGTGGCGAGTAATGAACGATCAGGAACACGCCAACGCCAACATGTTGAAGGAAACTAAGTGTTAGTTCTTAGTAATTTGTAAGACCAGGATGAGTTTGTCGTGACCCATCCGGTTGAACCCCTTCAGTTGTTTTCAAATCGTATTTACATCTCTCTACCCCCAAACCCAGGGCCACCTGGGGCTCTTAAGGTAACCCCACCTTGTAATTTTCCGTTGCATGCTGGCCATGCGCTGCAAGTTCCTCTCTTTTGTATGTCTCAGCAGGTGTAGCTATTAATAAACTGAGAACAACAGCTATCTTAATCATCATAAACGTGTGCGAAAGACAAAAAGCGTTTTGGTAATTGGTACACTCGTTACGCTTCTAGTTATTACACGTTAATATTGTCACGATGCATAGATTTATTTTGTTAATTTTGTAGCATTGTTCTTGCGCTCAGTAGCGTTGTAAATTTTTGCACCATCAAAGTTAAAAAGGCTGACACGCAGAATGTATGTCCAAGCACTCTGTCGTTGTTAGACGCAGCGTCAGGTTTCATTCAACTTAGAAACATTGCGCGAATTCTGCTGATTCGGGTTAGAACATTCGCCCAAGAGGTGAAGGACTGCTGAGGTAGAAGGATTTCACCTTTTTTAGTTCCCTTTTTTACCCAGTTTATGATTACTGTGTTTTGCTGTTTTCTTTACCGCTTATTACCGTAATTACACTTACAACACACAGCACACAAACATCCATGCCCATGACGGGACTCGAACCCGCGATCCTCAGCTTGGTGGAGTGCCGAAGCTATACACTTTAGTGACCACGCCTAAGAGGGCCGGCGCACCTTTAAAAACCGCTGGCTTTTGGGACAAGGGGACTCCAGAGGGACTGCTACACGAACCTCTGTCATTCTAATTCTTGAAAATCATTACGAAAAGTAAATCATAAATCTGCAAGGCAACACCATGCATCGGGTAGCACCAGCTTCGTCTCAGGTAAGCTGACTAAACTATTTGTACCCCCTTAGGCGGCCTCGAGCCATTTAGTAATAAATCTATATTTTTATACACCTATTGGGTCACTATACAAATGTTTAGGACCATACTGGTCATACTGACACCTTCCCCTTGGTCATATACTTTAGATGCTAGGCACTCTTAAGGGCCATTCCTTAGTTCGGGACTTCCTTCCCGTGTGAGTTGTTCTACCCAGTGGCTTGAGACGCGCGGGTCTCCAGCCACCTGTAAGTTAGCCACACTCTTGAGATCCCTCTGAGCTACCCCTTCTTTATCCGTGACATGTGTTGTAGTTACCTGAGTCTTGATGGTCACCCCCTTTCAACCCTACGTATCTCCTACAGTGACATTTGTTAAAGGCGCCCCTTTAAGCTCCCCACTGTTACACCTCCAAGCATCCCTTAATTGCCCCCACGACAATACTCAGCTACTACAGACTCCACTCCCTGTTTTTCTCTTCGGATAGTTATGTATTCCTATAGTCTTGAAATGTGACCTATCAGAGAACCGGATGATGCTTCTTTTTTGTAGTTTTACTCTTGACGTGTTGGCGGCTCGTGTATACGTATGTAAGTTTGTTGAGCAGTTTGAGAGTCTCAATTGTGCAGAGTTTAAAATTGGTAGATCTTTGGCGTCGTTGTCCTATTAAAGCAAAGTTTGTGTGATTTTTTGTACGCGCGTATGTTTAAGGTAGTATTCGTGATAGTAAAATTACGTGATTTAGTGCTTTTAAGTTAAACACCGCAAAGTCTTAGGAGGCAGTCTGATGTTGAGCTGTTTTGAGCCGCTATTTTGACGTTGTTGAATTTTGAGTACGGGAGCCCCAGTTTACTGGGTGATTGTGTATGTTGGTATTTTCCGTATGTTGAGTGACGTAGAAAGGGTGTATGAGTACAGGTGTGTTGACTCATTTTGATGTGTAGGTAAACGACTACACAAATATATCTTGTGTAGGTTTAGCGCACGTTTGCTTTATTACTAATGAGAAATTTGATATCCATTTGTCTCCAGCTAGTTTATTGGCACTATTTGTTTCTGGAACCCTATTAGTATTATTCACACTCTGTGTAAGAGCTCAGTTTTCTGTTTCATGGCGTTTGTCCGTGCGACTATGTGTTCCAAATACTCAAATTGCATATTCCGGAGTCTGACTATATCAGCTCCTTGTCCCGCTAGTCTGTTATTAGATATGTTATACTACACGTCACGTTTGTCTGACGTGTGTGTCAAAGTCCATGATAAAGCAGCGCCTTTGTGCATATGTCACTAACATAAGAGCTTGCAAGTAGGCATTATCGATAGTTTGTTCCTTCACCCAACTGTTGCATTTAAAATCTCGCTTCGCTCGTTGCGCTTTTTGGCTTACATTTTTTGTCAGTCAGCATACACCCCTTTTGTGTAGATCACGGAGTCGCTCCTGGCTTCTTGTCCTAAAACAAATAAATAATAACGGCATCCACAAACATAATTTCGTTCCCTGTTTCACCTCAGTCCGCACTGATATGTATACTCATAATGTTATTATACAGCCTCTTTAACTTTGTTCCTGTCTGCTTTCCCCTTACTGATAGTATTTCCCTTGCTCCTTGCTGCTTTTCTTTCTGTAAGCTTATTTTGTGTTCTGAGTTTTACCTTGCCCCACTAACACTACGATTTATTTTTCATACTACTCCTGACGTTTAGCCTCTCCCACTCCCGGTCAGCCACGTGCGCTCGCGCCGTATGAACCCTTCAAGGACTCACGCAGGTAATCGGCCTGCGCTATGCGGCCTCTTATCTACAGCAACTAATGGTGTTCCTCTAAAACACCCAGGATCGTCTTGGCACTATTACTACTACAGTTTGCCGGTGGCGACAGGAAACCCAACATGCTTTATACTTCCCGTGTACTCTCTATTGGCACAAATAAATAAATTCTCAATATATTATCCCAGCACCTTGGTTATTACACCGGAACATACATTCAAGCTTTACATTTATTCTCACAACACATTTATATTTTATGTTACATCATTTTTTTCAGATAAATTAACTATAAAATACACAGTCTATAAAATAATGCATAGAAGTAGGAAGAAAAGAAAGAAAAATAACAGATATTATTAGATTGTAGTAAAGGCGTAAGCAAAAGTTAATTACAATTCCAGGTTCTATATTTATCTACATTTCCTGGAAACCAGTAAACTTAGGAACTGGAAACCAGCTACTATCTGTTTCTACGTAACTGTATTCACTAGAAACCAGCGAAAGTGTACTAGTAGCCAACACAAAACATTCTACTAAGCTAATAATCATTTTAATCAGTTTATTTATATTTTTATTTTATTTAAAAGCTTCCTCAATAAAAGTTATGAAGTTAAAGTTGTCTATTTATAATACTTAATTGTTTTCATAATAATTATTTAATCTATAGTAATGTAATATTTCGTTTAATTTATTTATATCCTTATTTAGGCATTCTTTGTTTATCTGCCTTATAACACTTTATTTAATCTGCATATTTTGTTTTATTATTATCATCTTCTTTTTCATTTATTTTATATATCAATTTTAAATTTTATCACTATATACTAAACCTTTACCTCTTTCAAACAAACCTTAAATCTTCTTTTTTCTATTAGCACATATCCACTCACTTTATCCCGCATCATTTCACTTCACTCACATCTTCCATATTATTCTAACACCAACTCCACCTTCTCACCTACATAAACTCCTACTCCCCCTCCTATTAATAATATAATAACAAATTCATGCCCCCATCCATCTAATATCACCATAACTCCACTCTCTATCCCTCCCAATCCACATTAACTGCTCCTCTAACAATGGCGAACCTGCTCCCCAACACCAACATTTTCTTCTCTCCTTTCCTCTTCTTCCTCCATCATGCTTCTATAATCACCACATTGTTCTCCTTCCCGCCGTCTTAATTAAAATCTTCTTCTCTCTGCCCATTCCTGTCCTCCCCTAGAAACAACAAAGAACCTTCTTCTGTTTATTGTGAAATTTCGGTCTAGTTAACTGTTAATATTCACCATTACTTCTCTTCTCATCTCGTATTCCGCCTCTCCATTCTCCGTCTGTGTCAGCATTTGTACGCTAACCATCTCTTCACTTATAATTCTATCTTCTCCCATATCTAAATCTCGATGTATTATTCTAACCCCCTCAGATCCTCTAATTTCCGCTATCCCTCTCGGTGATTGTTCCCTCCTTACTTTTGGTAATATATTCCCCACGCTGTTTTACTTACACAATTTGTTAATTGTTCTAAATGTCTAATTACATCAGGACGTCTTAAGAGTGCATACAGGGCATATCTTCCTAAATGTTCCCTTTCTTCTAATACATGTTGATTGTACCTATTATATTAAAAACCTGTATGTTCCGGTGTGTCCCCAATTCCATAACCATCGCATATGTTGTAATTTGTGTTGTTAATTTTATTCCAATACGTTTTGTATGGATCATGTGGCGTAATGAAATATATTAATCTTTTGTTGGTTGTATGCTTGATACTCGTAATCTTCTTATACATTTGAAAACAGCTGAAAAACTCTTCTTCCCTCCTCTTTTTCCTCCCATTCATGTTGCCATCTTGTCTTCAAGTTTTCCTTAATATCTAATAAAGTATTACTTTACTCAAACTATTTCTCTATCATTTGAACCCCTCTTCTCTTAATCCAAAATCTAGCTCCTTTCAAACGTATTAATAATCATTGGTCACATTGCTGCTGTTATTAACAAAGTCATTGTTGACGTGGTATTTACAGCACAAGTAGAACGCAATAATATTTTCTATGCGTCCTTCTCAGTCATTTTCTAATAACTACTTCATCCATTCTGGTTGCCCAGGTTCTCGCCGTATAGGTTATAATAGAAGCGAATATTAGATTGTGGTAAGTTGTAGTTGACTTTAACTATAATTTGAAATTTTTTGCGTAGTTCTACCAAGTTGTATCATCATTTTCTCCGGCTTTTTGACGAATATATTCTGTATGTTTTTTAGAATTTAGTTTTTCATCAAGCACAATATCCAAATATTTGAAATCCCTTTTTCCTAATTACATTTGTATTATTTATCTTAATAATCGGGTCTCTTCTTAAATTTCCTTTAAATAACATATAACACAATTTATATTCCATGGAATTTTAAGTTTAGATTTCTTACAAAAGTTACTTAATTTCTCTGTTAATTTATTTGTCTAGGTTTCAAATCCCCTTCTATTTTGACCTTAAATTTATAAAGATAAAACCATCTGCATATGAAATCGTATTTGATATATTCTTATATTTTCCATTTTCTCAATTAAAGTTTCCACCACTATGTCCCAAAAAAGAGGCCCCAGAACTGAGCTTGTGGACACACTTTTGTGATATATTCACACATTGTTTAATTAATGCCTTTAATATACAGTTTTCTGTTTGTATAATAATCCTTCAAATTGTAATAAAGAGGCTGTGAATAATTCTTTTCTATAAGTCTGCCAAAAAAATAAGGCAACCATAAGTTATCAAATGCTCCAAATATGTCAACTAATATCCCAATTACGTAGCTTTTTTCGCTTTTTCCAATAGTTCCTAATAACTCTATAATGGCATACTTCGTTGAAAATCCTTTTCTAAACCCGAATTGTTTATTATTTTACCAAACATGTCTCCAAATTACACAATTGTTTTATAGATTAATTGTTCTAAAATCTTTCCCATGGCATTTTGCAAACATATTGGTCTATATAATTTTTTTGGATGCTCAGCATTTCCTTTTATAAATATCACTACCTGTGCCTCTTTCCAAATGTCTGGAAATCTCCCTTTGCATAAGCAATCATTAAAAAGCGTATGCAAGAGAAGGATTATTTCATATCTTAAATTAAATGTACCTCATTCATAATCCCATCTGGTCCTGCTACCTTTTTGGTCTTTATAGTATTAAGTATAATTTGTATCTCCGATATATCTCCTCCATTGGCGCACGCTTTCGAGGTATAGCGGTGTGATTCTCCGCCTCCTCAATAGCGTGTGCGCTCTCTTATTAAGACAATTTTTCTCTTCGCCAGAATCTACGACCGCCATGTGTTATCTGTTAACCAACGCAGATTTGTATCCGGCCTTCATCTTCGACGACTCTGCAAGTCGCCGTCTACAATTCTACGGTGCCCAGATCACTCTATTAAATCTATTCACCCATGCCTATATGCCGGGCGTTCCTGCTGTGTGTGCGTGCGTCTCTTTCGTCTGTAATTATGTGTGCATGGTTGTTCCCATCCTTCAGTTTTCCCCCTCTCTTTTCTAGTTCTCTCGTAGAAATTCTCTGTCCGTACCCTCTCCTTTCTCCTCTTTATCTGCTCTTCGATCCCCCCCATAGATCGTCCTGCCTCTCTTCCCTCTCAGTTAGTCCGGCTTCCCCTCTTGAACTTTATGCAGAGAAGAAAACATATGGATATACACTAGGCGCACTTTGATTTCGTTCATTATTTTTACAGTGTTTCTGTTTCCAATAATATGGTTTTGCATTTGTCCCACTTCCCCAGCAGTGGACGGTGTATTATCCTGGACGGGAGTTGATGTCACGATGCAAAGGCTACGATTATTATTTTATAGTTAGTCACACATTTATAAGCCTTGAAAGAAAAGGCTTCCATATCGAAGTGAGAGTGCAGATACCCGCTGTATGGAATGTGCAGTGTCAGAAATCGTTCACCTTAAGAGCGATGGTCAGTTTCTACTGAGTCGCAAGAGGACATTCTCCCGTAGAGGTAACGTTCTGCTTTGATGGCCAGAGTGGACCTTTAAAAACCCAGTTTTAGCCCTCGCGGTCTATTGCTGGTGAGGTGCTGCAGGACGCTGTGTCAGTCGTCCACTTAAAAGTTTTATATAAGATAAAGTACTGTTTTAATACTTCTGCATAATGCATCGGACACCATCGTCAGAGCTTTAGGTAGGAATTTCAACTAATTAACTATTTTGTACCCCTAGCCGGCCATGAGCCGCCCTGATGCATTATTAAATCTTTCCATTAACTTCAGTGAAGAGTAAAATATAAGCCTTTGGATTCGCACTGGTCATATCCGCACCTTCCTCTAGGAAGCCCGTCCCCATCTGCTCCCCCTCAGATAGGCTAACCCCCTGCGTGGGAACAGATATTAAAGATAGCGAGCTGCTCCAGTTTGGTCCCGGACCCATACCCCAGTGGGTGCTTGTGGCATGTACGTAGTGACTCCAACGCTCATGGCCACCCCCAGGATTAGCAGGCAAAGAAAAAAAACACCCCACCTGGGTCACCCCCAAAGAGGTAGAGGCGCGCGGGTCTCTTTTCACGTTGGAGTAGTCACCCCAGTAAAGCACCCTTTTATTTTAACCACGACAGTTGGTGTAGGCGCCATTTGTCACCTATTTTTCCACCCCTTCCTCACCCCTAAATCTAACCGCAACAATAAATTAGCATTAATTCTGATACAATAACATTTGAATTATGATATGTAATTTATTATTTACAGTGTAACCTGCACGTGATTCACTTGCATCATACTTTACTAATTCACACTTAGCTGTATTAATAGTTACGTAATCTATATAGGGGTAATGTATATATATATATATATATATATATATATATATAGGATAGTTAAATTATATTCAAACCCACTCGCGGCCTCTCTCTACCGCAGGGAAATTACGCCGGCAGAGGCGGACTAAATTCCTTACCTTATAATAGATCCTGGAAATGTTGACCTTCTGTTCCCAAACAGGCAGCATACCTCGCGTAAATATTTTCGCTCACTCTCTGAAGCTCAGCAGCAGGAATTCTTGTGATTGGTGCCGCTATAGAGCGTTCGCCTCGAAAATCGCTGAAAAAACTAGCGCAGCAAACAGGTGTGTCTCGATATTCTTCGAGAAACGCTACACGTCTGTTGAAACTGAAGCCCTATCGCGACACACGAGTGCATGCGTTAAAACCAAATGATCCCGCTAAACGTGTGAATTACTGTAACTTATTTTTCCAATTCGTAGAAAGGGGTTTCATTGACCCACAGCTTTTGTTTTTCACTGATGAATCTTGGTTTCATATAAATGGACGTGTGAATACTCACAACAGTCGATACCGAGCTTCAGAAAAACCCGTGCTACTGGATGAAGGGCCTCATTTTGATCAGAAAATTGGAGTGCGGTGTGCGATAAGTGCTAGAAGAACAATAGTGCCCACATTCTTCGATGAAGCAACAAATGCAGCTCCATATCGGGTGTTAATTCTGAGGCCATTTTGCAATCGCTTGACAAAAGAAACGAAATCGTATGGTTGGTTCCAGCAAGATTCTGCAACAGCAGATATGGCTGCCGAATCATTACATGCAATAAGAAAGGAATTGATGACAGAATAATTAGTGTTGATTTGTGGCCTCCTCGTTCTCCTGACCTAACCAGTTGTGAGTTTTATTTATGGGGTTCTTCAAACGAAAAAGTGTACCGTTCCAATCCTCGCACACTACAGGAACTTAGAGAAAACATTGTGCAGAAATCACAAGAATTCCTGCTGCTGAGCTTCGGAGAGTGAGCGAGAATATTTATACGAGATATGCTGCCTGTTTGAGAGCAGAAGGTTAACATTTCCAGCATTTATTATAAGGTAAGAATTTTAGTCCACCTCTGCCGGCGTAATTTCCCCGGCGACTGCCGGCTGTCTTGCGCAGTAGAGAGAGGCCGCGAGTGGGTTTGAATGTAATTTAACTACCCTATATATATTTTATGTATATTGTGATTTAATATCCATAACTGAATGGGGCTTTGGTTTAATACATTTCCTATGTATGAAGACATTTCGGGAACCACTTCAATTATTTTTATCATTGTCTTGCTTGTGGATCTTTTTAGTGACAGTCCATGTTGACTGTAAAGAAATTACATAGGCTGTTGCACTTGAATACCTTTGTGCGCAAGTTCACCAGTGGAGAACCGCAAGGCTGCACATACAAGGGTGAATCGGTAAGGAGAGGTTTGATTCTCATTCCTTCCAACATCGTGCTCAAAATTATAAGAATTGTAAATATTTGGTGTTTGAATTGTCATTGCTGATAATATAATGTCAAATAACGTTGCCGCATGTTGTTCAGTTCATATGGACCCTATTTTAGTCACTAAAGCTAATATCACAGAGGCAATGCGAAATTTTCAGTGTAAAATTTATGTAATATTTATCTGGCAGTTTATGTGAAACTATTTTACCTTGCATTCTGTGACAAAAGCTATGTTCATGTTTTAAGTACAGCACACATGAATTATCTGATTTGAAATTAAGGGCAAATTTTAAATTTAATCGCAAACTTGATGTATGAATTGCTTCTTCCCCTTTTCTCTGCCAGAACATTTTGACTTTTCTTATTATTTTGTTAGATAATGAATTAATATTGGTTGATTAGTTGTGGTACACCTATTAACATTGTTAATAAATTCGATATACAGTTTACGTTTTGGGTTCTTTTGCGCACTAGTTCTATTAAGCATTTATCGCTCAAAAACCATATTATACTATAGAAAATTGTGGATTGGAATAAAATTTAAAGGAAGCTTCATTATGTATATGGAGCCCTTTATGATCTGGGTTTCTGTTTACTTGAGATTGTTTTTCAAAGCTTCTGCTAGATACCTGATGTTATTTTTAAAATTCATATTTCCGAACAACTGTTTCTAAACGATCAACCCAGTTTCACTAGTACTTTTTTATAATAGCACTTTGAGTTTTTTTTATTTTTATGGTACTCCATCAATAATGTGGTTATATGTTGCGTAAGATAAGCTTAATATTCGTATTGTAAAAGCTAGCATATGGACAAAAGTATAAAGATGCTTAACAGTATTTTAAAAATTATGCTTCAATTGCTAAAAGAGATCAAGTGACGCCAGTGCACCGGTAAATGCACAAGACAACAATCTATTTTCGGGGGAAATTTTATGGTAATATCTTTGCTAGGCCCAGATAAAATAGATCATAAACTTAGCACATTTATTCTTGCTGAGACACGTCATTTAATCTCCGTTAAATTGAAAATGGAATTAATAATTTATATACTACAACCCTTCCGATAATGTTTATGTATAAAATCGCCTCCAAGATACAGGTCTTAATGACGTTCCTTTCTTCTGGTAGTCTCGTGTTGGGCATAAGTGTGATTTCCTTGTTCCCAGATTTTGTAGGGCTTAACTATACAAATGATAAGGATTGTTCTAATATGACTATTTTAGATGTTGGGTGTTAAATACAAAGGAGGTAGCACTATTTATGTATGCTCCTCAACGGTTGCCTTTTCAGGAGCAGCGTCCTCGACCGCTGCTCCTCTAATGTTGAAAATCTTTCACGCGCGAAGGTGCATTCATGGTCTCGATAGATAAACGAAGTAGTGTGAATTTATTCATGGAAGGTCCAGGGAGTTTCGGGTATGAAAAGACGGAGGAATTAGTACTGGATGAAGCCATCTCAAAACGTAATAAATTATCTGAAAACACAAGTGAGTAGGTAAATTCCGGGATTAACAAAGTGAATTAACGATAATCCTCCCACAAGGTGGCGTTAGTGTCGCTGTTAATTGATGGGTTGAGGAGGATTAAGAGCGGGGGTTGTAAATTTGGAAGTTGTCACCAGCGGAAGGATTATGATAATGCCAGTTGGATAATCCGGGACGGTATGTTGATATAGGAGATTAGGATAATATGGGCAGTTTAAAATGGAGATGATCACGTGACATAGTGTATAGCAGCATCGAGGTGTTCTGGGCGGTAGTTGATGAGGGAAAGAGTAAAAGAACGGGAGAGGAACTGTTAAAATGCAGATGCGGAGCTGACGTGTTAATGTTGATTGTATTAAATAAGAGAGGGCGTGATTGGAAGTTAAGAATGGAAAAAGAGACATGGATTGGTTGGATCAAGGCATGTTATGATTGGAAGGTTGGAATGTAGAGAAAACAATATTGGAAATGTGTAAAAGGCCAAAGCAAGAGAAAATGGAATGCAAAGGTTATTGTTAAAGCGTTGGCGTTGATAAAGGGAGTGTTGGCTGGAGCAGAGGAAAGCTGCGTTAGTTTTGGAAGGTATGCATTTGTGTTGAATGGCGAAACAGATCGTTTGGAAATTTTGACTAGATATGAAGAGGATTACGAATTGTTGCCTAATTCCAAGTGCATAAATGTACCGGAAGGGAAGTGGGTGTATGTTTGGATGTGACTTTATAAACATGGACAATTGGCGAACATATATAATTGTTTAAGGCTGATAACACAATGCCAGAGGGAAATATGATTATGATGATGATATGGGGGTCAAGGGCGCTAAACAGCTAAAGTCATCAGCGCCCTTGCAACGTATAAAAGTTCAAATCCAGAAACTAAAATACGGGACACGAACCCGCTTAGTGTAAACAATAAAAACATGTCAAAGTCTAAAAACCACCGCACAAAAACATGGTGAATCAAACAATAAAAGATTAAACTACGTGTCAGGAATCGTAAAAGTCAAGCGACTAGATCGCCATATGTCCCCAGGGGAGAACAATCCCCCATTAAAACGGACAATATAAAATCACAAAACTAAACGACGCTCAGCGCATTAAATGCGTCGACTAAAACCACTGTAAGGATAAAACGCAAAAGATATTCTACAGTATGCGCGTCGTCTGCCAAAACGTTGGCTATACCAACAGAAAGACACAGACGAACGCGCAATTGAGCTAAAACCTGACGCTGTTAAAATGTGACGCACCGTTAAGGGTGCCGCACACTGATCACAGAGTGCTGCGGGATCACCACTAAGCAAGTGTGTATTACTAAAAACGCAATGTCCGATACGAAGTCGTGTTAAAATGACCTCTTCCCGACGAGAAGACGTGGCCCGGTAAACCGAGAGAGTTTAACCTCTCGTAACTTATTCCCCCTAAGGGTCACCCACTCATCGTGTCAACGCGAGAGGATACAGTGACGTAAAATGACATACAAATCAGTGGAGGGAACAATAGAAGTAGAACATCTGGGCGATACAATTGCCGATTTAGCAGCAGCATACGATGACTCGTTGCCAGAGACGCCCACATGACCCGAAATCCACCCAAAGGAGACACTGGTTCCAGAAACACCGAGCGAGTGGAGGAGATCATGTATGCGCTGTACGAGTGGGTGGTAATTGTACAGTGCATTAATGCTCTGAAGGGCGCTCAGAGAGTCGGTGCGAAGAACACAGTGCCGTAAGTCATGCCGCTGGATGTATAAAAGGGACTGATAAATACTAAGAAGTTCGGCGGGAAAAATCGAACATTGCCACGGTAAACAAAAGTAACACGACGTTGACCAAAAATTAAAGGCACACCCTACTCCAACATCAGTCTTAGACCCATCAGTATATGTAAAATAAAAGTCCCCAAATTGCTCCTGAAGTCCTAAAAACGCTGATCTAAGGACTGAAGAAGGGGTCTCATTCTTCGGCATCGACGCTAACCCAAGGTGACGGTGCGCCTCAGCGCGCAACCAAGGAGGAAAACACGTTTTCCCCCTGAAAAGGCCCGGCGTTAGCGTAAAGTCCAAATGCCAAAGAAGCTGGCGAAATCGAACCCCTGGAGGGAGTAATGCAGAGGAGCAAACTAAATATTGCCGATCAAGTGAATCCTCAAAAAATAACCCGAAGGACGGGGGTTCAGGCAAGCTTGAGAGTCGACATGCACAGCTGCACAAAAGCATCTCACGCCTGGAGGACAGCGGAGGCTCTGCAGCTTCAGCGTACAGACTGGGTACAGGGATAGTTGGAAAGGCCCCTGTAGCGACACTTATGCCAAGATGGTGAATAGCATTCAAGCGACGTAAAACAGATGGACGTGCCAATGAATGGACAATGCACCCGTAATCAAGCTTGGACCGGACTAAGGAGCGATAAAGACGAAGAAGAACGGTCCGATCAGCTCCCCAGGATGTGTCACTTAAAACACGTAAAAGATTAAGAGAACGGTCACACTTTGCTTTTAACAATGAAATGTGCGAAGTCCAGCTCAGCTTCCGGTCAAAGATCAACCCTAAAAATTTCGCCTCGTCTGCAAATGGAAGTATCTCCGGCCCAAGATGGAGAGAGGGCTGAGGGAAAGCCTTCCGGCGCCAGAAATTGATACAGACGGATTTCTCTGTGGAGAAATTAAAGCCGTTGGCGTTAATCCAGGTGTAGAGACGGTCGAAACAGCTCCGGAGACGACGTTCGAGCAGACAGGTCCGCCGTGAACTGCAATAAATCACAAAATCGACAACGAAAAGGGACGATGAAATGCGAGGTGGAATACAATCAACAACGGGGTTGATAGCAATCGCAAAAAGTATGACAGTGAGTACAGAGCCCTGCGGTACACCGTTCTCTTGAATAAAACGACCAGATATAACCGAGCCCTCACGTACATGTGTAACACGATCCTTCATAAACTCCCGAAGGAATATCGGAATACGACGGCGTAAATTCCATGCGTGTAGTGTACGTAAAATCCCGCCCCTCCAACAAGTGTCATTAGCTTTCTTTAGCTCAAAAATACACCACTGTTTGACACTTTCTCAGAACCCCATTCATAATATGCGTCGATAGAGACACCAGATGGTCGACGATAGAGTGGTGGCGACGAAATCAGCACTGAGCGTTCGCTAGAAGTTTCTAAGGCTCAAGCCACATGTCAACCGGCCGTTGATTATGCGTTCCATCACCTTGCAAATGCAACTGGTGAAGGAGATAGGGCTGTAGCTGGAAGGTAGTTGGCGATCCTTCCCAAGCTTAAGTTTAGGGACGATGGTGGCTTCGCGCCAAACTGAATGAAAAACGCCGTCTTGCCAAATACGGTTATAGACCCGTAAGAGAACGAGTTTACTGTCGGCTGAAAGGTGCTTTAAACATCAAGACATTGAATGCCGTCCGGGCCAGGAAAGAAGTGCCTAGAAAAATGGAGGGCGTGCTCCAGCTCTCTCATTGTGAAAAGTTCATTATAAGACTCGAGATTAAGAGACCGAAAACAATAGATCACGGAATCCAGCCGGTCTGTGAGAGTGCGAAGGCCGGCGGAATAATAGTCAGAACTAGAAACCGCCTCAAAGGCAGCACTCAGAGTGTTAGCAATGGCAGCCGGTTCCACTATGTTGTCATTGGAAACCTGCAGGCCAGACGCAGTACAATGCGACACTTTACCGGAGAAGTGAGGAAGTTTATCCCAAACAACAGAGGAAGGCGTGAAGCGATTAGAAGACTTGACAAAACGAGTCCAAGATGCCTTCTTGCTACCCTGAATAATTCCACGAACCCTGGCGCGCGATTGTTTAAAAGTAACCAAATTATAAAGTGTAGGGTGTCGCCGAAACACCCTAAGCGCAGATCTACTGGCACGAACGGCGTCCCAAAAGTCCTCGGTCCACCACGGTACAGGAATACGCCGAGGGCGGAAGGACGAAAGGGGAATTGTACGTTCGGCGTCAGATAGGATCGTAGACGTAAGGTGCTGCACCATTTGGTTAACGTCAGGGAAGGGCTGGTCCAGAACAGACACGAAACTGGAATACAGTCTTCAGTCGCCTTTAAGGAAGAGCCAGGTAGGTGCTCTAGAAGACTGGACGTGGTGAGGCAGAAGAGAAACGATGCACGGGTAATGATCGCTGGAGTAGGTGTCAGCGACGACGTTCCACTGCAGACGACAAGCAAGCTGGATGAGGCATGCTCTGAGAGAATGTACCAGAAGAGTCAGAAATAAAAGTCGCTGCACCTATATTGAAGATGGAGAGGTTGAACTGAGAAAAAATGTCGGAAAGAAGAATTCCCCTGGCACAAGTCCTTGGCGAACCCACAGGGGGTGATGGGCATTTAAATCTCCCAACAGCAGAAATGGTGTTGTGAGAGAGGACAGGAGATCTTGAATGTCCGCGTTAGCGAGGGCAGACGATGGAAGTTAATAGACAGAGCAAGCAGAAAAGAAAAAGCCGGGTAATTGAAGCCTAACGGCAACAGCTTGCAAGTCGGACATCAGAGTGAGGGTTTGAAAATGAACGTCGTTACGCACTAATAACATGACACTTCCATGAGCAGGAGTACCCTCAACCGGTGCAAGATCGTAGCGAACCCGAGTATACCCTCGGAGATCAAAAGGATCGTGAGGGCGAAGCTTAGTCTCCTGAAAACACACATCCATAGGTGAATGGGAACGCAATGAAAGTTGCAGTTCCTCTCTATGCGATCCTACACCACGTAAATTCCAGGGCAGTATAGCCATGAATAAAAGGGATACACTATCTACTTAGAAGAGTGGCATAAAATATCTTTTTACTTATCCTTGGGGCTCGGGCTTTTGGTATGGAGACTCCATAGGCTCCTCGAAGGGAGGGCCCACGCGCTCAGTGCCAGAAACCGATTCAAGCGCTGAGAATCGGTTCTGGGTGACAATGGGTGAAGGGGTCGCTGAGCGCGGCTTGTCCCAGGAGCATCCTGGGCCTGCGACCTTTGAGGAGGAGGAGAAGGTGATTTGCTCTTACCGCGCGCACGCGGATGGTGTTTCAGAAAACCTTCTGCTTCGATTTCTTCTCAGTGCCTTGAGACTCCATTACCTTTGGACCAGCTTTAGGTGGCTTGATATCTGTAGCTGAAATGGACGGCCGGATGGTAGTGGCGGTCAATGCAGTCATGGTCCGTGTCTCTGTTTCGGCATCCTTTCGGGGTACTGGCGAGGCAACAATAGAGCTGAAAGTATCCGAACGTAGGAGCGCAGGTTTGCGCGCATGGAAACGCCTCCGGGCTTCAGCGAAGGAGAGTTTCTCATTCACCGGGCTCTCCTGGATCGCCTTCTCGTCCAAGTACCGCGGACAGTCGGCAAATGACGCAGAATGAGGCCCTTTGCAATTAACGCAGACGGGGTCTGTTGAACAAGTGCCTTCGTATGAGGGCTGGCTACATGATGCACAGATGATGACGGTACTCTTACATGAGACTTGCGTATGCCCAAAACGTTGGCATTTAAATCAACGCAGAGGTCTGGGAATATAAAGCCTCACCACAATTCGTTTGTACCCTGCGGAAAGACTCGTGGGCAGATCGACGCCATCGAACGTGAGAAACAGTGTACGAGTGGGTACCAACACCCCGTCGCGTTTAACCTGCACTCGATATACTGCTGTTATCTTTTGGTCGGAAAGATATTCGACCAGTTCTTCGTCCGACATACCATCAGGTTATTGGTGGTAGCGACGCCTCAACTGGAATTCAAGGTGCGGTGCTTCTCAACACGGATGGGATAACCGCGGAGAAGCGTGGCGCTCAACAAGGACTTACTTCGTGGATATGATTTGCTTTGTACTAACAATGAACCATTTCGAAGGCCAGTGCAGGAATTAACCGAACCAGCAATTGAGTCAATCCCCTTCTGGATAATAAAGGGTTCAGCTTCTCAAAACCTTCACCTTCCTCTGTTCGCGTAATGACTAAGAGACAACCAGATGTTTGTGGTGCTATTTCCGTTAAAAAGACTTTTCGGTGCTTATTATTAGTAACGGAGAAAGAGGGCTCCATAGCTAAAGACATCCTCCACCATTGCAACCGTCTCCGACCTCGGTCTCTGACTTCCCGGCCCTAACCCCGGTTTGGGTGAGTGGCCTATCTATACAGGTCTCACCCCAGGGTAACACCTCCCAGAACATAAACAGAGGGACCCAATGGCCGTCGGAATTCAGCAGCTCATGCAATGCCCCCGCGGGACTGCAGTTAAACAGCCGATACGAACACATACCCTACATGACGACCCCGGGTGGTGGGGATGACGCCGTTACCCACTTACCCAGCTGCGCACCCAGTGCGCGGGTATCCGTCAGGTTGTGTCCACGGAGGATTAAAAGAAAGAAAGGGTAAAATAAATCAAAAATGTGTGGGCGTTTCGCACTCAAGGTAGGCCGGCGAGGAAGGAAAAGAAATGTGTGAATGAATGGTTGTGGTGCGAAATGTTCGTAAGTAGAGAGGTCAAGAAAGAACGATGGCGAGCGGCGGCATGGAACGAAATGCAAAGAACGCATGAGCGCCTACCTTGAGTCCCCGGTCACGAGGACGAACCCTCCTCGACCGGACGAGGGTGGAGGGGTGATGATGGCGATGAGAGCCTCGGGCACCTCGGGTACGCCAAGCCGGTACTCACATAAGGTGAGCCCCTGGGGGGCCAGAGGGAAAGTATGTGTTGTTACTTATATTACGGAAATGTAAAAATAGGTAAGGTGGAATGCGCTGAGGGGTATGTTTTAAACGGTAGTTGTGTGTGTGTGAGTGTGAAAAGAATACATAAAAGGATGAAGTTGGATTTAAGTTTTATAAGATTCCTGTGAGCATGTATGCTAGCGACAACAGTTCGTTCTTCTGCAGGAGGTAGTTTGTATTTTGTTGATAGACACGCTGGATTTGCCGGAAGGTTTGTAATTGGAATGGAAATTGAGGCCGGAGGAAAGTGAGCTCATAGTAGCACACAGCGTGACATTTTATCTTTTTGGATAAGTTTGTAAATATATATATATATATATATATATATATATATATATATATATATATATTGGCAGTTTAACTCGCCTGTGGGGAGGAAAGTAAGAGGAAAGGTAACGCGGGGTTCGAGGTGGATAGCGGCGGGAAAAGTGAAAATAAATTCGAAATCTATTGGACAGGAATGTGAAGCGGAGAGGGTGTCCGTGAATACCATTAGAACAGCGATGTGTAAGAAGAGGGTGAATGCGGTGAAGCAAACGATGCGAAAAGAGTGTCACAAAAGATGAATGACTTAAAGAGGGAGTTAAATACGGTGCAGAAAGGGAAGGAGAAATGTGAGGAGAGAGCAGGAGGAATGTAGGGGACGATGGACTAACTGAAGAAGGAATGGAGAAGGAGAGGAATAATGTAACAAAAAAGGATGCGCTAGTTGGTAAGATTAAAGGAAATGTGAACAAAGATTTTTAAGGATTCCAGGGTGTGAAACAAATTATTGCTAAATTGAGGAGGATGTGTACTGGAGGAGCCGTGGATTTGGAGTTCCAGTATTACGACGCATCTTACGAAGATGAAATTACATTAGCGGAAGAAAGAGGGGAAGCGGCTTTTGAAGAATGGGGAGGTACGAATGAGGAGAGGGGCTAGTAACATGAAACGAAGTGAGGAAGCGTTGAGAGGGAAGCTGAAATAAAATACACTGAACATAGATGTGGCATGTAATATATATGGATAGGATAAAAGCACACAAGAGATAAAGATTGTTGCAGTGCAAGGTTGCAGATGGACAAATCGGACACATACGCGCGAAAGGACTGGAGTTGGTATTTTATTTTATTAAAAAGCTAAAAGACAAGTATCTTGAAATTGCTATGGCGTTAATTGCACTTATCGTTGATTATATTACACTGAGTGATAGCGCCGTCGCCGAGTGGTTAGACCGCTCACCTCCCACCAAGGCGTCCCAGGGTCCCGCATGTAGGATTTATGGTGGAGAAAGCGGCGTCTGGGTTGGTTTTCTCCAGGTTCTCTGTTTTTCCTCGCTATTCCTTCCACCAATTGGTCCCTCATCTTTCCTTTCATCCCTTTTCGCTTCATTCCTATCATCTTCCTCCTAACTCTTGTACCTGCTATGGGCCGATCGCCAGTTCCGAGCTCTTCATTCTCTGACTCAGTGTTTGTCTGTTCCTCGACAGGCCTTTGACCCTAGGCATGGTTGTTAGTCCTAGGGGGTGTAAACCCTACATACGAGGAGGGTAAGCCTACTAGGTATGTAAGTATAATATAGTGAGAAACAAAAGGAAATTAGTTCTTTATAGCGAATGATAAGAATTAACAATAAGCGCACTAAATGAAAATGCGGACGCTAAAGGAAATTATTTGAGTGGGGTTAGGAAGCCTACTTAGGAAGACAGTATTATGGGAGGAAAAAGCACTTAACTTTTAAACATATTTTATTGATAAAACAACAAAAGATGATGTGATTAGCACTAGAACAAAACACCTAATATACAGAGATAAAATGAATGCATGAATGCATTATATAAATATGGTAGCAAAAACAATAAACAAATTAATATGTTATTTCTTAACGACGCTGTCAATTGCCAGGATAATATCAGGGCCGCCGGTGCGCCAGAATTTCGTCCCGAAGGAATTCTTTTACATACCTGTAAATGCACTGACATGGGGTTGTCGCTTTTAAGCACACTTAAAACCATCGGTCTCGGCCGGATGTGAACACGCGAACTTGAGATCAGAAGGCCAGCGTCTAACCAACTGAGCCACCCAGACCGACAGCAAAAACAACTATGTATAGAAACATTTATATACAAAATGCTACAAACAGGAACAGGGCCTGCTGCATAACGTATGTGGATAAATACACTTGTGCAAAAAAATCGGAGAATTCTTATGAAAGCAACACAAATAAGAATCACATTAAAATGATCAGAAAGTATTAAATTAAAAGTGTTGGTGCTGAGCGGCACAAGCAGGTATACATATGTTTGCAAAGTAAATACGCGTACGGAATACGAATTTTATATCATGGGAGGAAATGAACTGCGAACCGGCTAACAGTGTTTTTCTTTTCGCTTTATCGGTGTTCGTTGCCGTCTGAGACTATCATAGAACGGCGCGGATGCAACCATGCAACATTTTCAAAAGTACTTTTAATGGCTTTACTTACCAAATGAAAGGAGGTGCTGAAACTGGCCACCGTCGTGTCCATACGTTTTTGGCACCTCTTTAGAAAACTATCCACCATTCGCCGTGGTTCACAATGAGAAATGTTGGACATTTGCCGGCGGATACTTTGTTTTTATTCTTCCAGGGTGTATGGGTTTGTCTTGTTCACTTTAATTTACCCCAGAGACAGAAATCGCAGCGATTAGGTCGGGTGGCCGAAGGGCCCACAAATCTGTACTAATAATTCTCTCCTCAAACACACTTTCAGTTGTTCTCATCCAAATATTGGCCTATGAGCTGTGGCAGAGTCTTGTTGAAAAAAGGCAAAATCACATTCCTGTGTGTTAGTTCTCTAAAGAGGGCGCAAAGTTGCATTCAGGTATGCAGGGCGGCAGCTGTTGACACGATTTTTGGGGAGAAGTCTCCAAAGAATGACCAATGTGGTCTAATTTTTCTTCGGTAAGAACTATACACTGTCCTTTAGGTTTCTTAGACTGAACACTTCCAGTGGCCTGAAATTTATTATAAAGTGTATGGATTGTTGTACGGCCTGTAATTTTTTCACCTGGAAATCTTTCTGCAAATCGTATTTTGACTTGATGAGCTGACTGAGTTGACGCATACGAATCATAAATAAATACACGCTGCGCAGTAGAAAACATATGCTGTGTCATAATATACTTTGTGATTAAAAAGAGGACAACTCATTACTGCAAAGCCAGAGCAGAGCCAATCCGCGTCAGTAGCCTTGATTGCAGCAGCTGCAGCGCGGAATCATGTAACCATACGCCCAGTGAAGAAACACCGCGCAGCCGGTTCATAGTTCATTGGCAGTCTCTGCACATTGCGTATGTGTGTCATCCCGCTATTCTAGGCAATTAATTGTGAACGTATTACGATCATCTATACCACACGATATGTGCCTTACACCGGCGAAAGAGTAACTGTCTCTGTTTTAGATAACATGCTCTGCTAAGCAGGCGTTACAGATTTTTGTGGTGCTATTCCAGCAAGGCATTGTATTGTTTACTGGTTGTACAACCTAGAGCACTTACTTTTATATGGTTCGCAATGCCGAAATGGGTTTGACAATCCTTGTATACAGCAAGCGCGCAGCGCCTGGCAAAACAAGCACTTTGGAAACGTGACAGGAATAATAATAAAGACTGTTACATATGAGTGATTCAGCGAACATTTAAAACAATAACTGTCAATAAGAAAAGAAATAACGAATGAATCACTGGAGAAATACGGCTTCCAGGAACAGCTATACTGACGTTGTAAATTAAGGCGCGGTTGTTACACACTGTGTACACAAACCTTCTGCGCATGATACCATTAAAGGAAGTTTATTTTCACAGCTAACTGAATAGGCTTGACGCATTAAACAGCTATATTGGTACACGTGTTACAAAGAATAAAGGAGTGTAATTATAATTGATTGGTCCCAAGCTCTAGAAAGTAGTTTAAAACATTGTCATTGGAAATGAAGGGCTTACGTATCGAAAACCATAAATTTCTGTTTTCACATATACAATTTTTGAAATGTGCACATGGTGTTGCTAACATACAAAGATGGGAGAGCCAAAAAGAAACGAGAAAAAAAGGTGGATATGAAGCATAGAAAAAGAACAAGGAAAAGCTGCACACGCTTAATAGCTAATCACACAGAAAGAAAGAAAGAAAGAAAGAAAGAAAGAAAGAAAGAAAGAAAGAAAGGAAGGAAGGAAGGAAGCAGGCAAACCACTAACATACTCAAGGGTTTAATACAGAGAAGCCGATTGTGCCTCAATTGGCGCATTAGTCTTTTTTTCGCACTTGCAGTCATGGGAATTTACGGCGGAGGTAGATCAACAAGCAAAGTCGACATGGGTGTGTTCAATCCTTTGCTCAGCCCGTACGGTGGTCGGTGTTCCGACGCAGTTTTACAGGAGACCTAGAAGAGAAAATAAGGTGCCGACGAGCCCGGGGTGCAGACGGCGAACCAGCGCCAACATCCCTTCAAGGCAAGACAAAAACGGTCCAGTCGCAGTTGGGCTGCGCGAAAATGGTGTTCTAATGTGCGTACTTTGGCGGTTGGAGCTGCCGATGCCGGGAGCAGTACCACCCCGGACACTAGTTAAGGCGCTCCCCTGCGTGTAGTGCTCTCAGTTAGCAGACCATGCTCTGAACCCCTTCGCGCTAACATAAATAGAATGTTTAAAAGCCTACTTCTAAAGAATATCCCATCGTGATATTAACCGGTTAAAAATAGAATATATCACACATATCTTCTGCATTTCTTCCAGATTTTAATGTTATGGGATTAAATATAATATCGCCGTTTAAAATATTCATACTTAAAATGCCATTACTTTTTAATTCCGCATAAAGAGTATTTTGAATAAGGAAACTGCAACGTTTTGTACACAAAACAACGTATTGTTCTTATCCCTGACCATTCTATACTCAAGAATAAATTGCTTTTATATAACGTATTGTGTGTATAAGAAAAATGTTAAAGTACTCTGTAAATCCTAAAATAATTAGATTTACGCAAAATATGAAATACCTGTCCATTGACTTTATGTGTGGAACACGTAAACTAAAAATCAGGTAATTCAGAGGATGTGATGTTTTATGTGTGTCCGGTTTGATGTGGAATGACTCAATGGCGGCTGGAGCTGCCGATGCCGGCACCCCGGGCAGTAGCGAAGGTGATGCACTACCAGAAGAAGAAGGCGAGAAGGATGATGAATGCGGCGAATACACCTGCTGGGAACAAGCAGGCTGATCGATAAATGCAATGCGGTCGAGGCTCCAGATGTGAGCCGGAGACGCCGAAGAGCTAGATGGCGAAGGAAGATAGCGGAAAGAGGTGCATTTCTGTGCCGTTGGCTGGGCCTAGGTCCAGAGTTGGTGAGAAGGTGACATGGTGGATATATGGTCTGGACGCGAATAAGGTGCTGGGGGTGGAGGAGCAGAAGATGTGATCCAAGTTTTAGGGAAACTGAACCTCGTCGAGCAAGAAGTTGAAAACAGCAGGATTCCCTGTGACGAACGGCTGCGGAGCTGATATCTGTAAAGGCTGAAATTGCCAATGAGTTCAAATGCTAAATAATAAAGGAACAGCGCTAAAATGCATTCGCTAAGCACCGACAACAGTGTTCACTAGTCAGTTGTGTGAGTGATATATGTCTCCGTTCACAACACATCGCATGGTATCTGTCGCACTTTTTGCCGCACCACGTCCACTTGCGTTCTGGCGCCAGTTGGTAATACGTTCTGTTCATGCACACTTTAAAGTGGAAGCCGTGTATCGTGAACCTGGTTACGACGTGTCAAAGTTCGCGCAGGCCTCTGTACGCAATCGCGTCAGTGCTGTAGTATTTGCTCCATATCTCGTTTCGCTTGTGCTCCATATCTTGCATTAGTTTTTCGTAGCTGGGGGTTGACGGCAGAAGTAGTTTCATTCTCAGGTCTTGTATGCTTAAATGCTAAAACTGCACCGGATATGATAACACAAAATGGCGATATAACGCCCAAATGCGGTAAGGGCAGAATAAAATGGCAGGGGAGGGAGGAAGAAAGCTCAGATTTGAATGGTAATCAAGCGGCGGCTAATGGCGAGACCAGAAGTTTCATCTGCACATGCTGGAGGGACAAACCGCAGAGCTACTAATGAGACGTATAACAGATTTGCGCCGCCAGAGGTTGAGGTGAGATTATCTTGCGTATAAAAACCCGGCCGGATAACCGGCAATTTTACGAAGTGAAAAAGTGCTGGTCGACTCGTGTGTTGAAAAGAGCGATTTACTGCAATTGTGTTAAACAATAACACAAAGGAAACTTCACAAACCTTGAGATTGAGCTTTGAGAAGCCAAAATATGGTGAGGAATTCCAAACTACCTTAGGATACGGACAGCTGTTTGGGAAGATAGTTGAGAGGTCGTATAGATGTTTTATTGTTTTCTATAAGAACATTATTACGGTCATATGAAACAAAATAAATCAAAAGAAAACTTGGATATGGGGAGAAAAAGTGTGTGTGTGTGTTTTGTAAGCAAGAATGACCAATATGGAGAGCAAAATGGAGCAAGCGGTGCTTCAACCTTGCAGCCAAGTTCCAAATTATTGGACACAGACACAGAACATTGAAAAAGCTTTATTCTGGTTTCACGGAAACGGAAATATCTGTGAACCCGATACAGGCAGATGCAATTCCAGAGCAATAGGTAACGCTGATGATGACTTTCTAAATTTCCCAAAAGAGAACTTACTGGAATCTGAATCCGGTTATACAAGAATATCTATATCAAATGTCAGGCAACCGTCAGGCGTTTAACATGAGCATTTAGTGAATCAAGCAAAGAAGCTAAATTGAGTTGTATCTATGGACGATCTATAACTGCTATGGTTCTTAGTGTCACATTCTATATTGGACGTGAAGGACAGGAAGTTTTTCTCAGAGCTCTCTTTATCTGGCTTGAGGTTCTTTTACGTGCCATAAATTTACGACACAAGACCACCGGCTTTACATCCCTTTCAAAGGAAGCAATGCTAAGCATTTTACGTCCAAAAATATCCATCGCCCTCCGCCTGGTTTTGAACACACGCCATCGGAAGCTAGAATATAGCATGGTACCCCAAGACCACGGAGAACCACGATGTTTGTGGCGTGCCGCACGTGTGCCCAGATGGAAACGTAAGGCGAATGCGACCACCTAGAAGACGAAAGTAGCTTGGCAGAACGTGGGTCGTTGACGCGGTTAAGTTGGCCTTAGAAGAAGGGTACCGACTGCTGCACGTGCACGAAATTTGGGAGCACAACATGGTGGGGTACTACCCTGCCTCCGGCACGATGGATATCTTCGAGGAGTAGGTAAACGCGTTCTTAAAAATTAAAACGGAAGCCTCCGGTTGGCGCTCGGATTGTTACACGCCTGCGAGGAGGGACGGATATGTAAAAATCGATGTGTTGCACTGGATCCGAGCGCCATAGCACACAACCCTGGAGGGCTGGAGCTGGCCAAGCTGATGTTAAACTACTTCTGGGAAAAATACGGCCAGTGAGACAATCTGCTCACTTGGTAAAAGTTCAATCGCTACGACAGGAGCGTCGAACTCTTATACGATCCGGGCATAAAGATTTAGTCCCATCTTCCTACGACGGACCACCTGGTGTGCGTAGTGAAGCGATATTGGAATCAGAGCCTGAACTCAACCCCACCAATAACGCCGTCGTCGCCACGCACACGATTGCGCACGCGTGCCTGCAGATGTACTCGTGCATGAGGAACCTGGGATACCAGTGTGCTAGTTTGAAACAGAATCAGGTTGGCCACCGCCGTTACGGCGCAGCGAAACATCATCGTTCGGCGCTTCCTCGAGGACATGACCGACGAGTTGAAGAAGTGCGCCCACACCTCCCGGTTTGCCTCCACGGACCCTAAGAGCTACTGCATGGAAATCAAGTGTCTTACTTTAAATTCTGACAATCTAGAATTCGTGATCGCCCAGGTCATTCCGATGTGGTGGAGAGGGGCCCATACAAGACGATGACTCTCACGAGGACACATATCTCTAGAAAGCTCTTGTAGGCGGTGGTCACCGAACCCATGCTTAAGACTTTTAGGATGGTGGTGAATAAGCGGGTGTTAACCGACAACTTCAGTTCAATCCCTTAAGGTTATAAAAGAGTGCGCCATAAATAAGCTGCTAGGCGTTCTCGCTAGTCATTTCGAATCCAGGCCCGCACGAAGACACAATGCACCGGCCGTGCCGTCTCAGACGCTTTAACTTTTCTTAGCACGATGCTGATGGCGGGCCCGTCCCGTTGCGGCAGTTCCACCTTTGTGAAATGCCTAATTCGTAACGACAGCCTCGTGCTCGACAAGGGGCAGGAAAAGGTTTTGTGGTGCCACCAGCCGGAGTATTCGCTGAAACTGCAATCTTTGCCTCTCACCTCAACATTCCGGAACTGCGCACTGTGAGGGAGAACTACCTCGTCATCTTGGACAACCTCGTGCTGCAGGGTGGGGTTGCGAGCATGTTCAATTTTTTCACCAGAGACTCACATCACAAACCTTCGGATTCGTGTACATTTTACAAATCGTGTTTCCGCAGGAGCAGAAACTTCATGATATATCCCTCAAAGTAAAATTCAACGTGGCCTTCAAAAAACACCGACGAAATGAAAAGAGAAAGGCTGTTTCAGCAGATCGAACCCAGGAACTCGAGGTTTCTCTTGGAGGCTTTCGGAAAGGCTACCAAACAGCCACACGGATATCTAACGCTGGATTGCACGCAGTGAACACCTAAACGTTACAGGCATCAAACCGGCATATTACCGAAAGAAATGCGTTGTATTTTTGTACCCAAACGATGCCATTAGTTTTAAATAAAGCGGGATTACCGACATCATCATCATTATCACGCAAACATGGCTAGAGGCACGTTTAGCATTGCCAACTTCAGTAGTCCGCTGATAACGAGATAGCACGGAAATTTGTCGGTTTTGGCTAAGGCACAAAAGGTTGTTAAATGCCGATGGAGATCTGATCAAGAACATTTGTAAATGTATGCTCAACGTGTTTATCTTGCTTAAAAGGCGCAAATCGGCTTGGAGGAAGTTAGTCAAAAAGTGAGTTCCGTTGAAGAAAATAAAGTGAATCTTGATTCAGAAAGGAGAAGTGTTGGGGGTAATTTTGTTAAGGTACTAGCTTTGCTGGATACCAAAACTTTACAGGATGAAGTACGACAGGCCGATCGTCGTTCCGCCGCAGGCAAAATCCACTGAAAAAGCTTCATGTCATAGAGAAAAATCATTTAGCGAAAGGAACCGAGAACGTTCAGCGTGCATAACTGTCTCCTGACGAAAAGTGGAGGCTCGTAAAATATACACTGCCGTTTGTGAAAATTGCAACATCAAGAAAGAATTTCCCGAATAACTCCAAACTTGGTGGAAGTGTAGAAGAGCGTGCAAGCAGTAAGTGATTAGGTTTTCAGAGAGATGGGGTACACGTAGGCCGAGCAGACCGCTCTCGTGTCGGTCCGACAAGGTCAGTGTTACGCCCAGTGTATTAAGAGCAGAGCTGTCAAACAAGGTGGAAACAATAAAGTGAGTGCCGGTATGCCTCTTCGACGTTAATGGGAGCCATATCGGCATGTGAGTGGGGGCAGAATGATCGGTCTCCGGGAAGTGGGTTTGTCATACCGTGACATTTCGGTTCGTATAGGGCATGCTGCTACCACACTGATGCGTGTGTGGAAGCAGTAGATAGATGAAGGTCGTACGCAGCGAAGAGCGGGTACTGGACCACGGAACATGACCACAGCGCGGGATGACCGTCATCTTGTCCGCATGGCCATAACGGACCGTACAGCTTCATTCGCAGTGTTGGCTCGACGCTGGAGCACTGCAACAGGTGTGAACTTGTCTGCATCAACGGTTCGTCGCCGTCTGCTGCAGGTTGGAATGTTTGCATGCATGCCATTACGTCGGCTTCCATTGTCCAGAACCCACAAGCTCTTCCTACTGCAATGGACACGTGAACACCGTCACTGGGGTGCTGAGTGGCAAAATGTAGTCTTTTCGGACGATTCCCGCTTCAACGTGTCCTACAGTGATGGACACATACGTGTCCGGCGGTACCGTGGTGAGCGCAATCTGGAGGGTTGCTTTGTTGAGCGGCATAGCTTACAAACACCAGGTGTGATGGTTTGGGGCGCCATTGCTTACAACAACCGATCTCGCCTCCTACGAATTGAAGGCACTTTGAACAGCAACCGGTACCTAAGGGTGCTTGTAGAGCCTGAGGTACTTCCCTGCTTTAGGTATCTCCACAGACCACATTTCAACAGGACAATGCCCGGCCACATAATGCGAGGAATGTACAAGTCTTCTTCGAAGAGCGACGGGTACCATTGCTTCCCTGGCCTGCACGCTCGCCTAACATGTCGCCCATCTGACATGTCTGGGGTATAGTTGGTCGGCACCTGTTGCGGGTTGGACACGGTAAGTTCGCAAGACTACAGGAGCGGCATAGGTAAAAATCGACTCCATTCTTTTGCCAGACTAAAAGCATTATTGTGTTTCTTTAGATAGCCGCGAAAAGTTCTGTTGGTAAAATGCGTTTCATTGTCCATTTGCAACACTCTAGAAACACTCTAGGAAAATATAGAGCGAAACGCTTGTGCAACCTCGGTACCCAGCTTCGATTTCAGGGTTACAGCCCAAGCATATTTGGAGAAAGCGTCGATGACGATTAGAATGTGTACGTATGGTTGGTGAGTTTCTCAGACGCTATCCATGACGTTTAGAACGGCTTCCCAAATATCTTCTGTATCGATCACATGGTAATGTTTTATGATAAACCGCTTTCTCACTGCTAGTGCAAGGTGTAACTGCACTGAGTTTTAAAGAAGGACTGTAACATTTTAGTCAATGTTATTTACGGATGCTCTTTAGCTACTATGGTTGTTAGTGTCCCATTTGTTTTGGGTGTGTAAGACCTTGAATTTTGCTCAGAGGCCTCCTTATCAGGCTTGAGGTTCTTTTATGTGCCGTAAATCTACGACAAGGGACTACCGGCTTTACCTCCCTTCCCAAGGAAGCCATGCTAAAGATTTTTACGCTCGAAACAATCCATCGCCCTCTGCCAGGCTTGAACCCGAGACCCGCTCAACCATCAAGCATGTGCATCAGGGTCATGTCCAGGCAAAAAGCAACGCCAAATACCATCTCAGAGATTTTAACTTTAATTCCCTCAGCATTCCCAATGAGACCAGAGCAATGACGTTTAGTGAGGTCTACATAGTCCAAATTCCCAGATGGGTGATAGAGGTCATCATCAACGACAAGTTGTACTCGGGTGATTTTATCAAGAAGCCTTACAATTAACAGTGTTTTAAAATGAACTCGTTTCAGCTTCATGTCAAAGACCTGCCGATTCCCTCTCAGCCGCTGCAACCCGACTTTTCAAAGGGTTACAATATGCAATGCTTTCAAATCCTGCTGGATGGCCTGGGAACTCATTTCAAAACGAAGGGCACTCCATCTCTAGAGCATCATACCATGTAGGATAAACGGTAATGGCTTTGGATCTAACTGCCGACATGAGCGTCAACGAATTCACATTTGGTTCCAGCGTCACGGCACCGCGCCTATAAGCATCCGTTTTGTGGATAAATCAACACAACCCGTTATTATTTTGGTGCTGGCGGAAATACATCGCACGCTTATATAGACGCCAAGAGATTCATTTTGGTGTCATGAACACCTTCCAGATCCAACACCTTCTATGCACATGGACCTCTACGCGCCCTCACTTTTTAGATGTCTTCCCCTGCGATAGGCTACCCACAATTTATGACGTCTAAAAGCTTTCCTTGGTCCTAGTCACTAACACCGACCCCATCACAAAACCGGGTAAACACTGGGTTTATATCTTTGTCACCTAAAACGGATAGGGAGAATACTTTGGCAGTTTTGGAATAGGTCCTCTTTCCGTCATTTTCTTCAGCTCCGAAATAGACTCTGCAGCACCCAATGGGCAACCAACGCCAGTAAGCTGCAAGCTTATAAGAGCATCATCTGCTGTGATTACGTCACTGACTATCTCAACCAACGCTGCTCCGGCCTACCAAAGGAGAAGTTGTTTTGCAAATTTCACGTCAGCAATTACGCACATAACGATGACGTCATTCGCAAAACCT
Source organism: Deroplatys truncata (assembly GCA_030765065.1). Lineage (NCBI taxonomy): Eukaryota > Metazoa > Arthropoda > Insecta > Mantodea > Mantidae > Deroplatys > Deroplatys truncata. Next base: position 424,805,157 of record CM060990.1, read on the forward strand.
ACAATAATGCAAACCAGACTTCTAACCTTTGCAGGTAAATAGATGTTTGCGATATCATCACTATCCATGCCACTTTCTGGTGGCAGATATTCATTCTCTCTCCTGTGTGCTTTCAGAATGTGCTCCTATTATATAAAACGACCATCACGCCAACCTTCGCCTTATTTGCGTGAACCATACACCACTCAGAGGCAGCCGTACCGTCCAAGTTGGGTCCACACAATTATTCGCAGTCTTAGCTTCCTCTTTCTTTCTTTCTTTCTTTCTTTCTTTCGCTGTTTATCTATAACACGCACACGTTTCTCTCTTGTTTCAGTGCTACGAGATTTCAAACGCCAGTGAAAAATTACGGAGTGAAAAGGCAACTCCGCACCAACCACGCCGACCTCGCACAGCAGCCCTGCAGTGGTAACCTGGTTCCACTAAAAGACGCTAACAACCTACCCAGCGTAAGTGTGGGCGCTCTGTCACACAACTACTTCCTCAACTTCCACAACAAACGAAATTCGCGTGTGTGGATTTTTCACCCCTGTCCCGCGGTAACTGGTGGTCACCATTGAAAAAATGGTAACACAACGCAGTGGTCCTTAGTTCCACTAAGTGGAAGAAATTCGTCGAAGCAAAGTATATTATTCACCGACGCTTTCTCAACCAAGAGAGCCACCTAGAGAATGTCAGTTGAACAACCACGTCACCATTCTGTTCAAGAATGTATCTGGAATCGTGACTTTCACCCAATTCACCAAGTAGATACGGTGTGCCAGTTTTAGGGGATTCCTCGTGGCGGATCATTATCTCAAAGCTCACTTCATTCAAAGCATTAATTAAAATAATGCTTAATGCACATTTATTTCTCCCGGCATCCGCCTGCTCCCGCACTCACTCACGTCTCACCGTTAAGTGGGGCATGAGGTGCTTACTCCAACATGGGATACATAAATTACCTGTCCGTGTACTGCGAAAGAACTAAGGTGTTTAAAAACCACAAATTCGAGGGACATCCCAAAAAATGCACCTTAATCAGTGTATTTTATTGATAATACCTACGCCAAAAAATGAACTATCATTAAAGTTCATAGCCGTGAGAACAAAATTCATTTTGTCACATCCAACATGAGCTTGAACAATATCAGTTTAAATCAGACTCTAGGTGTTCCCGCAACATCGATGAAGGATGCGAGAGTGACCAAGAGAACGACGCACCTGACGATGTGTTTCAATTTGTTTCCTCAAGGGACCTATACATCGTATTCTACGAACAACAGTACGTCTCCCCAGCTAAAATGCAGCAAATGAGAAATGACAGACGCGTGTGCTTCAGCAGGTGCTTAGCAGTGCATTTGGGCAATGCCTTATACCTTGGCCAATGCCTTATACCCGATCACATCTACCTTTATTAGATGTTCAGCGTACACGAAAACAGCTTTCTCGTGTAACAAGAATAAAATGACCATAAATTAAGTTACTCGACAATATCCCAGCTCTCCTCCATTTCTTTTTGTCCCCAACTTCCTGCTTAGCTTATCAAATGCCACATCATGCGTTAGCTTATCACCATTTCCTGCGAGTATGCTGCTTGCTGGAAAACCTCATTTTGTACTTCCTAGGGCTGCGACATCAACATATCCTGCTTTTAGACCAATACCTCGGTATAAATTTATCATTCCTATGGATGTGTCTCTTCCTGCCAATTGAATCCATATTACACATTCTTCTTCCTGCGGATGCGGTGCTGAATCTTATTCTTACAATATTCGTTTTCCCATTATATCAGCGAAGAGCTCGTGGCATGTTAGGCCCACCGTATGCCACTCTCAGCACCTAAACCTGCGTATATAATCCTGCAGCTGTAAACGTCGCGACAGGTTCACCTTCTTATGTCAACGGTGTCATCTGGGGTTCTATGAAGTCCTCGCACTACCCAAACGACATATCCAGGAATTTCTTCGCTAGTTCGTAAAAAGAAACCCCCCATGACTTGCGGCTGCTTTAACATCCTCTTGAAATTTCTGAACAACGCACATCGCATCGAGCCTCTACTGCACAGCGAACGCCAAATGCTGCTCCAGAACGGCAACGCCATCTTTAATTGTTACCCATCATCTGATGTTGATGTCATGTCAAACCAGCTTCCCACAGATACACAGAAAGTTCTTGCGCCTTTCCTCCGGTACAGAAAACATTACAAGTTTCCTTCCACCACACTCATGTAGACGGTCTTGCTCCATTTGTGAAAAAAATGTCACTTGTACCGGAAGTGATTATGTTACTAGGCGTCCTTGGACAACTTCAAGAATTATCTCACAGTTCCGACATTCTCACTGCCTTTCAGCAAACCGACCCATACACTGTGATAGGCGAAAGACCCTCGACACCATATGCGGAACCAAACTTGTTGCCAAACTAGGAACAGATACCGAAGTTTTCCTACGATCCAGATTCGGCAAAGTTGCTTCCGAACTCACCAGAAAACTTAATTCTGCTCTTTTCTGCATCAACTACAAAGACGAGGAAAGACTTCGAAGCCGATTCAAGCGATACATCTTCAACCTCACTTCCTATTATCAAAAACAATGGCCTGCGAAACCGGTCTTGTCAAAGTGCGCAGTAATCTCGCCCCCAAACTAATATTCCTCGCCCAAATCCCCAGAAAAGGAGAACTTCCCTCACCTATCCGTATTCTCTGTTCTCTCACTTCCTTCTTCGGTAAGTACAAAAATGTCACTCAAACTCCACCTCCAAGGTGCCCAGTTCATTCATGTCGCTTGCGTGCTCTCCAAAGTCCATGACCATCAACAGGATGCCCTCTGCAACATATACCTGGGATGATGATGATTATGATTTTGGGATTAAGGGCGCTATGTTAGTTTTATTATATTTACTTTAAGTTCTTAAAGCAGAGAGTTCCTTTATTGGCAGTATCTTGCTATTGTTACTTCAGTTTTTTGGCATGTATTATTTAATGAATAACATATTCTGGCAATGAGCAGGCACCACCTTATTCGTTCTTATCCAGTTGGTCTAAATATGTGCTAAACAAGCAGGTCTAAATATGGACGAGCCCATATTTAGACCTCATTTAGTGCACCTGATATAAAAAGTTGATTTATGATACCTTTTGTTTCAGGATGCCAAGAAAGTCGCCAAAGCATATTCGACAGAATAAAATAAAGTGCTAGAATGAAGAGTATATGGAGAAAGCTATAACAGCAGTCCGAGAAAAGCGAATGGGGACCCTGAAAACAGCAAGGAATTTTAATGTACCTCATACGACACTCCAAACCTTCAGTAAAAAGCATGGTATTACTCCAACTTTAGAAGCTCGTAATACACTAGGGAGAAAACCCTCTTTGGGTGCAGCATTACAGGAGTAGCTGATTGGATATCTACTTATCAGGGAACGAAAATTCTATGGATATACTAGAGGAGATTTAAAACGAATGGCATTTCAACTTTCAATTATAAATGGTCTGCCAACTCCTTTCAAGGCAAGTGAAGCTGGAAGAGTCTGGATAGATCTTTTTCTGAATCGACACAAGCATCGCTGATTATTTCGCAAACAATGTGGAACTCTTTTGCAAGATCAATAGGCTTTAAAACAGAAAATGTCCAAGCCTTCTTTAAACTTTCGGAAGAAGCGTACCAAAAGCACCAATTCAGTGCAGAAAGAATTCTCAACGCGGATAAGGTTGGACTTTCAATTGTCCAGAGCAAAATTCCTTGTTATATGGATAAAAGGCAGGAAGCAAATATCAACTTTGACTTCTGCAGAGAGAGAGAGGCTATACAGCAACGGTCATTGCCTGATTGCCTGCATGGGTGCAGCTGGGCAATTCATTCTTGCCTTGGTCATTTTTCCACGAACGAACATGGCCCAAGTTCTAATGAATGGATCTCCTCCGGGTTCGATAGGCAGAGATCATCCTTCAGGGTGGGTTCAGAGTAACCTGTTTACAGAGTGGCTTGTTCATTTCATTGCAAAAGTTGGCCCGCAAGAAGAGTCACGAACTTTATTATTTTAGATGGGCATTCTAGTCATGTACGGAATATTGATGTAGTTGACCTGACTAAGGCAAACCATGTGACGATCGTCTCTCTTCCTCCTCTTCCATTGGATGTTCATTTTAGGATCAATATAAATTGACCCGAATTGTAGGTTCCCATTTAAACAAATAAATTGACCCTAAAATGACCACTGTAACGTTGCTCCAAACAAAACACTACTAATGGCATTTACATTCTCCCATAATATCAAGCAACTTCTATTGAAAACGTTTCTTTCTACAACACTTAGTTTTGGAGATATTGTACAGTCTCAACTTAAATGGCCCATCCTGTATAGTATCGGCATAACTTGCACCTCCTGCATCATTCTGTTAAATCAGATTTTGTATGTCTCGATACATGCCCTGTGTAGTAGGTAAGGAATATAAGCAGTTTTTCCAAAACTCGATCCATGCACTTGCTCAGTTAAAGCAAAAATCGATAAATGTTATTTTATTATATTCTGACACAGCGTATACTAACCTTAATTCTACGAAATGTACTGTTGGCTATCCCAGTGTTGTGGTTCTTGGACTTCGCATTCATTTCCGCAAGCTTTGTTTTATATTATGCGGTATGCTTATTCTTAGTTGAGGTGCTGCACTGTGCACATGCTATGGACAATCCACAGGAGCTCGGATTGTGAAACTGTACCAGTCATAGAATGCGTGGGAGGCAGCAATCGCAAAAAAGAACTAAAATCATAATGTAAATTAAAGAAGGAAAATACTCCAGCATTTACATGCTAACATGTTGTCAAGTGCACTCCATGGCATCCTCAATGTAAGGGAAATAAGCATTGTAATGTAGCTGCATTGTCTTGCAATGATATAAGTAAATTTCACCAACACCTTTCCGTGCTCAACAAAATAAATCAAAGTAAATTCCTGAGAAATATACGACTAATTACACTTCCTAACCGCAAATTGGCCAAGAAAGAAGCTGCAAATAGAAAGAATCACTTACTATTGATGACTGTAAGTATCAAATACAGTGTGAGAACTAATGATGGCCGAGTATTGTCAGAATGCTCTGCAAGCTTCCAAGGCATCACAGGGGTGTTAAAAGATATGTAATCTCTCCTGACTAGAAAGTTTCACTCATCTGGGAATGCATCAAAGAAAACCATAGGAAGTGATAGAACAGGAATAATACAGAAAACCATTACTGCTACTGTAAAGTAAGACATTAAGAAGTACAGATGTCGGGAGAGCCACTATGGGAGGGCAAAATTAAGGACCGGATATTTGCCTCCAGAACGTGTTATCAGAAAAATGTGGACAAATTTTTGCAACAAAAGAAGAAAAAGCAATCTACCAGTCTGCTCATTGTTAAAATATAAATACATACCTTACAACTTCTTCAATCTTTCATTCGGTACACCACACACTGATATAGTCGTTCTCCGTGGTCTAGCCTCTAGTTCCCGAGGTTGCGGGTCAAACCCGGCGGAGGGCGATGTATTTTTTGGCGTAAAAATCCGTAGAATGGTTTTCTTCGGAAGGAAAGTAAAGCCGGTGGTCCCGTGTGGTAAATTTACTGCACGTAAAAGAACCTCAAACCTGATAAAGAGGCCTCTGAGAAAAATTACCCGTCTTTCACGCCCAATATAAAATCGGACGGTAAGAACCATAGCAGTTAGAGAGCAACAACAAATAAATAAAAAACATAATGATACATGCTCAACCTGCAAAATGGGACGGATGAAGATTAAGACAGAGGAAGATGTGGACAAGAAAAACGAACTAAACACCACCTACAGACTGCACAAGCCTCATTCATAAAGTTTTTAATTAGCTATTGAAAGAGGAAAAACCCGGGGCAATCACTATTTGCTTTGATATGCCACAGGATCATTCGCTGCCTAAACTTTCAATCAGCGAGGTATTCTATGCAAGGCAGGGATGGTTGTACATTCTATGCATAATGATTCCTTCTAAAACCCAAAACAAAGACGATGTACACATTGTTGGAAACTGAATCAGCTAAAGGATGCAAACAGGTTGCCTTCTCTTTGCACCACTTCTTGTAGGAACTGGAAGAAAGGATCTCCAAGAACGCTCCTTCTACCATTCGATTATTTTCAGACTCTTGCTCTAGTCAGAACAAGAATAGTGTGGTGTTCATGATTATTGCTTTCTTGGAGAATAGTAGAACAATTTCCCGCATTTCACACATCTAGCCAATGCGTGTAGTAGTAGTAGTAGTAGTAGTAGTAGTAGTAGTAGTAGTAGTAGTAGTAGTAGTAGTAGTAGTAGTAGTAGTAGTAGTAGTAGTAGTAGTATAAGTAGCTAGGAGTAGTAGTAGTAGTAGCAGTAGTAGTATTGGGGTTTTAAGGCGCACGACTGCTGGGTCATTAGCGCCCAGGCAAAGCTAAAGCAAGATGCCAAAACACAGGTAAGGACCCCGCAGCTTAAAACGAAACAAAACATCACTAAAATAATGCCAGCAACTGCGAAATATAGAGCAAAAAGGGGTAAAAACCACAAGGGAAGTACATAAAATTTAAAATGCAGCAGCGGTAAGACCCCCCAAAAACCAGAAGGATAAAGGTAGGTCACCGAAACCGGCCGCCCAAACCGCTAAGACGAATAAAATGCAATACATGATCCGCAGCACTGGCAACATCTGCCAGCACCTCAGGCAGTGTTGCTGGCAAGCCCAAGGATGCACGTAACTGAGCTAAAAACTGGAACTGAAGTAAAACATGTCGCATCGACAACGGCCCAGGACAATCAGCACAGAACGGGGCAGGGTCCGAAGATGAAAGGTGACCATGATTAAAACGGCATTGCCCGATGCGGAATTTGGCTAAAATGACAGGGACGAGCTTCACCTCCCGACGTTTGTTCCCCTAAGACCAGCCTATGCAGCCCTCCAGCGTGAAAGTATAAAACCACTTAAAATGAGCTAAAATCATCACAAGGAACACAAAAAACTAAAACACCTGGAACATAAAAGGGCAGCGTTTGCAGCAGCATCGGCAGCATCATTAACTTGTAGGCCCACGTGTCCAGGAACCCACAGAAAGGACACATTAACCCCAACATTGGCGAGCGAGTGGAGGCAAACCTGGACACGCTGTACGAGAGAATGGTAACTGTACAGCGACCTGATGCTCTGAAGGGCACTCAGTGAATCAGAGCAAATAACCCACTCCTACAAAGCATGCTGCTGAATGTATAAACGAGCCTGGTAAATGCCAAACAGTTCAGCTGTAAAAATAGAGCACTGCTTTAAAAGCCGAAATGTAAAACTGTGGCGGCCATAAATAAAAGCGCATCCTACTCCCCGAACGTCTTCGCAGCCATCAGCGTAGATAAAACCGCAGTATCCAAACTGCTCTTTAGTTTCGAAAAAGGCCGAGCAAATAACAGACGTTGGCATCGTCAACTTCGGCACGGAGAGCAGCCTCAGATTGATGTTGTCCTCGCGTTTAAGCCATGGGGAAAACCTGTTTTCCCCATGGGATATTTTGGCGGTAAGGTGACGTCCAACAGCCAAAGGAGTAAGCAAAAATAAACACCAGGAGGACGTAAGGCCAGGGAGTTCGATGAGTACTGACGGTCCAAGGAATCGTTAAAAAGCTGAGTAAAAGTCGGATGTGCGCGCAGACTAGAGAGTCTGCAAGCGTAACGACAAAGAAGAACATCACAGCGATAAGATAGTGGGGGCTCAAAAGCTTCCGCACTCAGGCTGATGGCTGGGCTCGTTGGAAATGCGCCAATACTCAACCGGATACCACGGTTATGTATAGTACTGAGGCGATTCAATATCGACGGTGGAGCAGAGGAATACATAATGCAGCTGTAATCAAGTTTTTAACGGAGTAGAGAGCAATACAGTCTTAAAAGAACAATACGACCAGCTCCCCCTGATGTGCCACTTAAAACGCGTAAAACATTAAGAGAACGTTCACACCTTGCTTTTAAATAGGAGATATTGGAAGACCAGCAGCAATTTCTGTCAAAAATTAATCCCAAAATTTCGTCTCTTCTGCGGAAGGAGGAACATCTGGACCAAGACGTAGAGAAGGCGAATGAAACGCTGTACGGCGCAAGAAGTTAACGCATACTGTTTTCTCGGTAGAGAACTTAAAGCCGTTTTTCCAAACGACAAATAGAAAAATCATCCGTGGCGGAACACTCACTATTATTCGGCCCTGACATTAGCTTCAAAGAATACGAAGTTTTATCTACCACTATAAACTGCCATGCTCGACTACAGAGGCAGGCCATTGAAATTTATAAACACAAAAACAATTTTAACCCTCCAATTGAAGAGTCGGTAAAGACACAGTTGGAGGCGGATTTCTAAGAGACAAGTGCGCCGAAAACTGCAGCAAATAGCGAAATCATCCAACAACAATGAAGACGAAACACCAGGTGGAACACAATTGACAACAGGATTGATAGCAATAGCAGACAGTGTGACGCAGAGGACGGAGTTATCTTGAGTAAAAACAGGGGATAAAAACGAAACCATGCGTACAAGAAATACTCTATCCTTCATGAACTCCCGAATAAAAAGAGGCAGACGACCACGAATGCCCCAATTATGGAGGGTACGAAGAATACCGTACCTCCATCACGTGTCATACGCTTTCTAGAGGTCAACGAAGACAGCGACCGTTTGACGTTTCTACAGAAAAGCGTCCATGATGCGCGTAGATAACGAGACCGTTGAACGGAAGCGACGAAAACCACACTGGACGTTAGACGGCAGATCTTGAGATACAAGCCGCCATGTCAAACGCCCGTGGATCATGCGCTCCATCACTTTTCATACGCAACTGGTGCGAGAGATCGGACGATAACTGGAAGGTAGATGGCGATCCTTGCAGGTTTTAAAAATGGGACGATGGCGGCCTCATGTCAAGCTGAGGGAAAGTGGTGGATCGCCAGATGCGGTTATAGACATGCAAGAGAAAACTTTTACCAGACGAAGAAAGGTGATGGAGCATTAAGAGGTGTGATGATGAGATGGGGATTAGCGCGCTAAACAGCGAAGGTCACCAGCGCCCTTACAAAGTGGAAAATTTAAAATACAAAAACTAAAATACGGGACAAAAACCGCATAGTCAAAAACATAAAAAACAGGGCAAAAGATTCTAAAACTACCACGCTAAAACACTGGAAACAAAAAAATAAAAGAATAAAACGACGTTTCAGGAGCTGTAGAACGCAAGAGACAAGAGCGCCATATCTCCGCCAGGGAGAAGAGTCCCCATTAGAACAGAAAATATAAAGTCACAAAACTAAAAGATACTCAGCGCATCAAATACGTCGACTAAAACCAATGACGCTGATAAAATGTAAAGGACATTCTACAGTATGCGCGTCGTCTGCCAAAACGTCTGCTAAACCAATAGGCAGAGAACACGAACGCAAAATGGAGTTAAAACCTGACACTGTTAAAAAGCGACGCACCGTTAAGGGTGCCGCACACTGCACACAGAGTGGTGCGGGATCACCACAAAGCAAGTGTGACTAAAAAGGCAATGTCCAATACGAAGGCGTATTAAAATTACCTCTTCCCGAAGAGAAGCATGAGAAGAGGTGGCACAGACAACCGGGAGAGGTTTAACCTCCCGCAACTTATTCCCCTAAGGGCCGCCCACTCATAGCGCCAACGCGAGAGGGTACAACGACGTAAAATGGCATAAAAATCAGTGGAAGGAAATACAGAAGTAAAACATCTGGGCATTAAAATTACTGATTTCACAGCGGCATTCGCAGACTCGTTGCCAGAGACGCCCACACGATTCGGAATCCACACAAAGGAGACACTGATGCCAGAAACACCGAGCGAGTGGAGGAGATAATGTATGCACTGAACAAGAGGGTGGTAATTGTACAGCGCGTTAATACACTGAAGAGCGATCAGAGAGTCTGTGCAAAGAACACAGCGTAGTAAGTCGTGCCGCTGGATGTATAAAACTGATTGAAAAATACTAAAGCGTTCGGCGGTAAAAATCAAACATTGCCCCGGTAAACCAAAGGTAAAACTACATCGACCAACAATAAAGGCACACCCTACCCCAAAATCAGTCGTAAACCTATCTGTATACATAAAACGTTATTCCCCAATTGTGCCTGAACTTCCAAAAACGCTGATCTAAGGACTGAAGAAGGGGCCTCAGTCTTCGGCATCGACGTTTACCCAAGGTGACAGTGGGCCTCAGCGCGCAAACAAGGAGGAAACCGCGTTTCCCCCCTAAAAAGGGTCGGCGCTGGCGTAACTCCAAATGCCGAAGAAGCTGGCGAAATCGAACCCCTGCAGGGAGCAAATGTAGAGGAGCTAAATAAATATTGCGATCAAGTGAATCCTCGAAAAATAACTCGAATGACGGGTGGTTAGGCAAACTGGAGAGTCGACAGGCATAGCTGCACAAAAGCATCTCACGCCTGAAGGACAGCGGAGGCTCTGCAGCTTCAGCACACAGGATGGGTACAGGGCTAGTTGGAAAGGCCCCTGTAGCGACCCTTATGCCATGATGGTTAATGGCATTCAAGCGACGTAAAAGGGATGTACGCGCCGGTGAATAGACAATGCACCCGTAATCAAGCTTGGATCGGACCAATGAGCGATAAAGGCGCAGAAGGAACACACCAGGTGGAACACACTCAACAATGGGGTTGTTAGTAATCGCAAAAAGTGTGACACTGAGTACAGAGCTCTGCGGTACACCGTTCTCTTGAATAAAACGAATAGATAAAACCGAGCCCACACGTACACGAAAGAAGCGATCCGCATAAATTCCCGAAGAAATATTGGAAGGCGACCGCGTATTTCCCATGCGTAAAATGCTGCCCCTCCAACAAGTGTCATAAGCTTTCTCCAGATCAAAAAACACAGCCACTGTTTGACACTTTCTCAGAAAACCATTCATAATATGCGTCGACAGAGACAACAGAAAGTCGACGGTAGATTGATGTCAACGAAACAGCACCGAGCGTTCGCCACAAGCTTCTGAGGCTCTAAGCACCATGTCAACCGCCCGTTGACCATTCGCTCCATCACCTTGCAAATGGAACTGGTGAGGGAGATAGGGTGGTAGCTGGAAGGTTGTTGGCGATCCTTCCCAGGCCTAACTATAGAGACAACGGTAGCTTCGCGCCAAACTAAAGGAAAAACGCCGTCTTGCCAAATACGGTTATAGACCTTTAAGAGAAACGGTTACTGTCGCTGAAAGGTTCTTTAACATAAAGACATGAATGCCGCCTGGACCAGGAGCGGAGTGCCTGGAAAAACGGAGGGCGTGATCCAGCTCCCTCATTGTGAAAGTTTCATTATAGCACTCCTGATTAGGAGATCGAAAACTATAAATCACGGAGTCCATCCGGTCTTTGAGAGTGCGAAAGCCGGCGGAATAATGATCAGAACTGAAAACCGCCTCAAAGGCAGCACCCAGAGTGTTAGCAATTGCAGCCGGATCCACTATGGAGGCATTGGGACCCCGAAGGCCAGACACAGTACAATGCGACACTTTACCGGAGAAGCGACGAAGCTTGAAGCGATGAAAAGAATCGACAAAACGAGTCCAGGACGCCTTTTTGATATCCTCAATAAAGGAGCGAGCCCTCGCGCGCGATTGTTTAAACGTAACCAAATTATCAAGTGTAGGGTGTCGCCGGAACACCCTAAGCTCAGATCTACGGCCACGAACGACGTCCCAAAAGTCCTCGATCCACCACGGAACAGGAATACTCTGAGGGTGGAAGGGCAACCGGGAAATTGTGCGTTCGGCGGCAGATAGGATCGTAGAGGTAAGGTGCTGCACCATTTCATTAACGTCAGTGAAGGGTTGGCCCATAAAACACACGAAGCTGGAATACAGTCTCCAGTCGGCTCTAGTAAATTGCTAGGTAGGTGCTCTGGAATGTTGTACGTGGTGAGAGAGAAGAGAAACGATGGGGGGGTAATGATCGCTGGAGTAGGTGTCAGCGACTACGTTCCACTGAAGACGACAAGCCAGCTGGATTTAGCAAACCGCAAGGTACAAGTGAGAGAATGTACCAGAAGAATCAAAAAGAAAAGTAGGCTCACCTGCATTGAGGATGGAAAGGTTGAACTGAGCAAAAATGTCTAAAAGAAGCGTTCCCCTATCACAAGCCCTTGGCGAAACCCAAAGGGGGGTAATGGGCATTAAAATCTCCCAACAGAAGCAATGGTGTTGGGAGAGCGGACAGGAGATCGAGTGTCCGCGTTAGCGGGGGAGACGACGGAGGTGAATAGATGGAGCAAAGAGAAAACACAAAGCCGGATAATTGAATCCTAACGGCAACAGACTTGAATGTCAGACGTAAGTGTGAGAGTCTGAAAAGTAACGTCGTTACACACTAAGATCATGACACCTCCATGAGCAGGAGCACTCTCATCCGGTGAAAGATCGTAGCGAACCGGAGTATATTCTCGGAGATCAAAAGGATCGTGAGGGCGAAGCTTGGTCTCCTGCACACACACGAACATAGGTGAATGGGAACGCAATAAAAGTTGCAGCTCCGCCCTATGCGATCGTACACCTCGTAACTTCCAGGACAGGATAGCCATGAATAAAAGGCATGAACTACCTAGAAGGGCGGCTCAAAATAACCTTTTGCTTAACCTTGGAGTTCGTGCTTTTGGTATGGAGTTGGTCAGACTCCATAGGCTCCTCGAATAGAGGACCCACGCGCTCAGTGCCAGAAACCGACTCAAACGCCGAGAATCGGTTCTGGGTGGCAATGGCTGAAGGGGGCCGCTCAGCGCGGCTTGTCCCAGAAGCATCCTGGGACTGCGACCTCCGAGGAGGAGACGGTGAGCTTCTCTCACCGCGCGCACGCGGAGGGTCTTTAAGAAAATCTTGCTTACGAAGTTTATGCTTGGACTTCTTATCAGTGCCTTGTGACTTCAGCACCTTAGCATCAGCTTTATATGGCTTGATGACTGTGCCAGAGATGGGTGGCCGGATGGTACTCGCGGTCAAGGAAGCCATGGTCCGGGTTTCTCCTTTACCCGGAATTCCTGGATCGCCTTCTTGTCCAAGTACCACGGACAGTCGGCAAATGACGCAGAATGAGACCCTTTGCAATTTACGCAGACGAGGGCTGTTGAACAGGTACCTTCGTGAAACGGCTGGTTTGATGATGCACAGATGGTGACGGCACTCTTACATGAGACTTGCGTATGCCCAAAACGTTGGCATTTTAAACAACGCAGAGGTCTGGGAATTTAAGGCCTCACCACAATTCGTTCGTACCCTGCGGAAAGACTCCTGGGCAGATCGACGCCATCAAACGTGAGAAACAATGGTACGAATGGGTACCAACACCCCGTCGCGTTTAATCTGCACTCGATAAACTGCTGTTACCTTTTGGTCGGAAAGATATTCGACCAGTTCATCGTCCGACATACCATCGAGGCTATGGGTGGTAATGACGCCTCGACAGGAATTCAAGGTGCGGTGCTTCTCAACACGGATGGGATAACTGTGGAGAAGCGTGGCGCGCACCAAGGACTTACTGTGTGCATCGGATTTGCTTTGTACTAACAGTAAACCATTCCGTAGACGAGTGCAGGACTGAACCGCATCAGCAATAGCGTCAATGCCCTTAAATGGGTTCACCTTCTCAAAACTTTGTCTTTCATCTGTTCGCGTAATGAGCAAGAAACAACCAGATGTCGATGGTGTTACTACTGTTACAAATACTGTACGGCGCTTGTTAGTAATTGAGAAAGAGGGCTCCATAGCGAAAGAAATCCTCCACCATTTCACCCGTCTCCAATCTCAGGCTCTGACTTCCCGGGCGCTACCCCGGCTTGGGTGAGTGGCCTATCTATACCAGTCTCACTCCAGGGTCACACCTCCCAGAACATAGACAGAGGGACCCAACTGCCGTGGGAAGACAGCAGCTCATGCACTGCAGTTGAACAGCGAATACGAACACACACCCTACATGACGACCCTGTGTGGTGGGTTGACGCAATTACCCACTCACCGAGTTCCGCACCCAGTGCACGGGTATCTATCAGGCTGTGTCCACGGAGGATTAAACTGAATAAAATGGGAAAATAAACCAAAAGTGTGTGGGTGCTTCGCACCCAAGGTAGGCCGGCGAGGAAGGAAAGAGATGTGTGAATGGACGTGGTGCGACATGTTCAGAAATAGGCTAGAGAAGAAAGAAACGATGGCGAGGGGCGGCATGGAACGAAATGTAAAAAATGCACGACAGCCTACCTTGGGTCCACCGGACACGAGGACGAACCCACCTCGACCGGACGAGGGTGCAGGGATGATGATGGCGATGAGAGGCTCGGGCACTCCGGGTACGCCAAACCCGTACTCATATAAAGTGAGCCCCTGGGTGGATTAAGAGGTGAACACCATCCGGCCCAGGAGCTGAGGGCCTGGAAGAGGCCAGGGCCCGCTCTAGCTCCGGCATAGGGAAAAATGTGTTATAACACTCGTGGTTAGAAGGGGAAAAAGAGAGTTCATGAGATTCAACCCTGTTCTTTATAGACAGGCCCTGTTCCAGGGTGGTAATGAGATGAACTGAAAGCTCCCGCAAAATCAGCGTCCAGCGTGTCAGCAACCGCTCTATGGTAAACGATGGTGGTATTATTAATGCTAAGACCAGGAACGTTGAGCGGTGACACTTTGCCAGCCACATGACGAAGCTTGTCCTAAACGACAGACAATGGATTGAAGTGATTAAAAGACTCCACAAATGGATGCAGGATGTCGTCTTACTTATCTGTATGATTGGGCAAATCCTGGCAAGCAGTTGCTTGAAAGTTCACAAATTATCAAGCGTAGGGTGGCACCGAAACGTCCGAAGTACAGCCCTCCATGCACGGACTGCCGTGCGACATTCTTCATTCCACCAGAGTACCGGTAAACGCTTCGGTTGGGAAGATGAACTAGGGATAGCACGTTTGACAGCGGAAAGAAAGACCTAAGTAAGGTGATTCACTATCCGGTCAACATCGGAAGAAAGGGCGGTCTTCGAAAACAGTTAAGCTGGAGAAAAGAATCCAGTTTGCTCTGAGAATTTGTCTGCCAAATGCGTACACGCGACAATGGGACAGAGTGTGAAAGCAAGCTGATGAGGCAAGGAAAATGATCGCTAGAAAAGGTATCACAGACGACACTACACTGAAAAGGATATGCTAGCTGTGCTGAGCAAACAGATAAGTCCAGATGAGAATAAGAGCCAGTAGATTGGGAAACAAATGTAGGTTCACCTGTATTGAGAAGAGGAAGGTTGGTCTGTATAAAAAAACTCAGCGTTCCCTCTTGCGCAAGCCCAAGGTGAACCCAAAAGAGGGTGGTGCGCATTAAAATCTCCCAACAGAATTTAGGGCGCTGGGAGCTTGAACACTAGAGCTGCAAAGTCCGTAACAGTGAAGGGAGAACAAGGCGGTAGATACACGGAACAAAGCGTAGAAGAAAAGCCAGGTAAAATCAAGGTAACAGCAACAGCTTGCAGGGTAGTGATAAGTACCAGAGGCTGGTAAAAATGTTGTCACAAATGAGGAGCATGAAACCCCCATTTGCAGGAGTACCAGGTTCCGGTGGTAAGTAAAAGCGCACCGGAGTAGAACCAGAAAATGAAAAACTGTCTTGCGGAGGAAGTTTAGTCTCCTGTAAACACAAAACTTTGGGAGAGAGCAATTCGCTTAACAACTGTAGCTTGGCCCTATGAGCGCGTATACCACGTGTATTCCACTGAAGAATTGCATATGGAGGCAAATGGGATAGGTTGATTATAAAGATCACTTCACCACAGGTGGTCGCCTCAACTTGCCCTTCTCATTTCGCGTGGGACTAGGGCTTTGAGAAGTAGTGGACTCTTCTTCCATTGGCTCCTGGGAAGGAAGAGACTCAGTTTCACATGAAGCAGAGGATAGTGCTGCAAAACGATTGTCTGTTGACACAGAGGAGAACCCCTCTGAACTCCACTACGTCCTCTAGATTCTTGAGAGCGTTATCGCTTTCGGAGGCGAGGGAGAACTGGCTTTGAATGCAGAGTGTTCACTGGTAGAGGCTTGGGGTCCTTAAGAAAATCGGTGCGCTTAGGCTCTGTTTTGCAATTTCCGGGCTTCCGTAGTAACATGAATGGCCGTGGAGCTGGCTACACTGGAAGAGGTGCTCTAATGTTAGAAGAAGCGACTAGGATGGAGGCTATAGGGGACGTCTGAGTACCCATCTCCCGCTTTGTTATCTGGTGGTAAACCACGGAGCTAAAAGTACCAAATTTCAGGACAGAAGGCTTTCGAGCAAGATAACGTTTGCGGGCTTCAGAGAAAGATAAGCGCTCTTTCACTCGCGGCTTCTGAAGGCCTCACGGGAAGACACCGGATGAGCACCGCGGCAGTTCACACAGCAAGAGGCAGATGGACAAGCTCCGTCGTGAGCATCCTTACTACTAAGGTTCCACCCAGCAACCTCTCAAAACAGGAAAAAACAGCTATTAAGAACCTGAACGCCAACACAGACATCGCCATCTGTTCAGCAGACAAAGGCAATGCTACCGTCATCCTCAACCAGCAGGACTATGTGCTAAAAATCAAGGATCTTCTGAAACCAGATACATATCGCGAGATACAACGCGATCCTACAGCACGCATAGTACGTAATACCAATCTTCTGATCAAGAAGTCATCTCTACCAGAGGAAGACAAACGACGCATCACAAAATCCGAAGCCCTGCCTCCCAGACTGTACGACCTACCCAAGATCCACAAGCCGGATGTACCACTCAGACCTATTGTCAGCGGTATTGGATCTCCTAGATACAGCGTCGCGAAATATCTAGCCAACCTTCTGCAACCGCATGTAGGCAACACTGATACCTACATAAAGGACTCTTCACATTTTATTGAGAAACTCCAAAATCTCACTTTGCAGCCTCAAGACATACTCATCACCTTTGATGTTGTCTCTCTCTTCACCATGGTCCCTGTCAACGATGCCATCACTCAACTGAAGCAAATTTTTCCTGACGACATTGTAGCTCTTTTTCATCACGTTCCTACCACCACCTACTTCCAGTGGAATCATTCTTACTACGAACAAATCGATGGCCTGGCCATGGGCAGCCCACTCAGTCCAGTAGTAGCCAACTTCTTTATGGAATCCTTTGAAGCCACAGCTCTGAACACCGCATCTCACAAACCGTCTGCTTGGTTCCGCTACGTAGATGACACCTTCGTCGTATGGAGTCACGGCGAGCAGCCTCTGCTGTGTTTTCTTCAACACCTCAACAGCTTCAATCCGCGCATCCAGTTCACCATGGAAAAAGAAAAAGACAGTCAGCTGGCCCTCCTGGACGTGCTGGTCAGCAAAAAAGACAACCGCAAACTTGAACACACGGTATATCGCAAGCCCTCTCACACAGACCGTTATCTCAACAAAACCTCCAACCACCATCCGAGACATAAACGCGCTATGATCCAAACTCTTCTACACCGCGCTTCCCGCATTTGTGAGCCTCACCTACTACCACAAGAGCTACACCATTTGGAACAAGCCTTACCAGCCAATGGCTATTCTTCACAAGAAATAAAGAGAGCCTTCCGACCACCCAGACGTCAGCCGATCTCTGCTAAGCCGACCCCACCTAAGAGCAAAGGCACGGTATTCCTTCCCTATGTTCAGAACGTCACCGACAGGATTGAACGCTTCCTGCGACACCATAATATCAAGACGGTTTTCAAGCTTACTAGAAAACTCAATAGCTTACTACGCTCAGCCAAGGACCCAAGGGACCCCCTCTCCTCGGCTGGCGTATACCGGATCCCCTGCTCGTGTGGTGCAGTATATATTGGCACGACGCTACGCAGTATCAACACCAGACTAAACGAACACAAGAGATGCTGCCGTCTTGGACAATTTGCAAAGTCAGCGGTCGCTGAACATGCTATAGAAGCGGAGGGGGAGCATGTCATCAAGTTTCAGGACACCAGCATTCTATCTAACATCCCACACTACCATGCTCGACTACAGCGCGAAGCCATAGAAATTTATAAGCATTCCAAAAACTTCAATAGGAAGAAGCCCTCAAGCTCAACAAAACTTGGTACCCCATCATCGATGACATTAACAGACAGTCAAACAACGCGTACCAATCAGAATCTAGTAGCGCCGAGCATTCAGCTAGGCCCCTCCCACCTACCGCACTGCCTCAGCGAGCCCCGAACCAATCAAAGAAGATACCCCCGTGTATAAATACCGCATCCCGGACAGTCGACGCCTCAGACACAACTGTACCTTCACCAAGAAGACTTCGACCACGCCACCGATGATGTCCACCGCAGTAGTGGACGAAACGTCTGGATCCAATTACTCCAGCAGACCACGGCAAATCAGCCCGGAAGACTCTTTTAGAATCCTTACTACAGTTGACAAAAACTGGGATGGAATGCTTACAAGAGATTTTAATGTGGCCATAGCGGTGACATTGAAGGCAACGCATAGGGCGTGGTATATACGGCCGAACGGTAACTACTTCATAGCCTGCCTTAATTTTCTGAGGGAGATCGAGCAGATCAAATGTGAGCAACGGCGTACGGGTAGGCACCTGGACACCATCACGCTTTGCTCGCACACGATAAACAGAGATGACACCCTGCGCCGACAGGTAATCTTGAATGTCTTCCTCTGGCATACCATTTAACAAGTGGGTGGTAATGACAGCCTTTGAGGAGTTTAGGGTGCGGTGCTTCTCGACACGGATAGCATATTCGTGGAGGAGTTTGGCCTTTAACAACTTGTCAAACTGCGCGGCAGTGTATGTCTCAACAAGAAGAGAACCTGTTCTAAGGCGAGTACAGAACTTAACAGGATCGGCTATTTTATCAAGACCCGACTGAATGACAAACGAGTTCACCTTCAAAAAGGACTGAGCCTCTTCCAACCGGGTAATTAACAGGTAACGGACGGATGACATTGAATGTATCTCTTTATGATCTTGAACGTGTCTTCTTCATTTAGGGTATAGGTTTGGCAAGAAAAGATTATATATGTTTCATCCCTCAGTGCTCCCCACCCACCACGAAGCCCAACAAGCGGTCATCCTACTGAGATGACAGGGCTAAACAGGGGATATAGCGGGCGCGCCGTTCCACTCACCCTGGGGTTCGGTTAAACACCTAGTCCTGGCCGACTGGCTAGGGATTTGTTAGTCCCTAGCCGCATGATTAGGTGAAGCAGAAACCAAAGAGACGTATAGAAAATGCGCATTCTCCCCAAAAATTGTAGACAGAACAAACCAGGCTCAGACACGCATCCCTCAACCAACCAGGATATTCCTTTCCACCGACACGGGTCTCCACACACAGTCGACACGTGGGTGGGCGTTTTGATCGACTTCCTCACCACAAAGAGGAGCTCACACCAAGGAAGTCACGGCTGCGCCAAACCCGTACCGCAGGTAGAGGCCCTTGGGGGAGCCAATACGTGGACACAGTTATATTTCACCAGATAGAGTTTTCAGCAGACCTGAAAAGAGTTAAGGAAAAAGAGAGTATCTTGAACCCAGATGTGTACCACCAGATACTACAAAATCACGGCTCTGTGGAAGTATTGTTTAAAGATTGGGAAATTAAAGATTTGAAAGAAAGTGCAAAGCAGACGCTGAAGTCAAAGCTTCCTTCCAAGATGAATACACAGCAAATCATAACATATTCCAAAAAATCATTGGAAGACCATAAGGTATGTGTAGTAGTTCAAAATGTGAAGGTGGGTGTAATGAAACTGCGCAGCAAGGTCCTGCTTTGTTCTCAAACTGTTCCCAAAATCAATAGGGTGAGCAAAGAAGGAAAAGAAAAAGAGAAAAGCGTGCTCAAAGTATAGTTCGGTTTTTTAAAATTTCAGAAAATCCAAGAGAACTTTATAAGGATGTGCTAAGAGAAGCAGTTAAAGCTTAAAACTTAATTATTCACATTGCTATGAATATTGTGACATTTGTAATATCATTAGCATTATTGCGTACGTGGCTGAGGTAACCCAGGGGATTCTCCTCCGCCGCAACCTCAGAGGCCGCTCGGGCCGCCACCGACGGATCATCCGGAGCGCCCTGTTCTGAACGGTTTGCAGTCTGCGCATAGTGGTCGCTGCCGCCGATCCCCAGACCTCGCAGCCGTAAAGAATCAGGGGCGGGATAATCGCCTGATATAGGCGTAGCTGAGGCGTATGGGCATTGTGGAGCGGAATACAGGGTACAGCTGCCTGAGCGCGGAGTGGCCGAGGCCGACCTTTGCCCTGACATGTGGCGCGAAAGTGAGGCCGCGGTCGAGCGTGACTCCGAGGTATTTGGCTGAGGTAACCCAGGGGATTCTCCTCCGCCGCAACCTCAGAGGCCGCTCGGGCCGCCGCCGACGGACCTTCGCCAGGAGAAGCGCAGAGCTCTTCCCCGGGCTGATGGCCATCCTCCACTTTTCGCTCCACCTGCCAATGGCTCGGAGCTGTCGCTGTAGTGGAGGGAAACAGAATCGGGCATTCTTGTTCTGTGCC
Source organism: Deroplatys truncata (assembly GCA_030765065.1). NCBI lineage: Eukaryota > Metazoa > Arthropoda > Insecta > Mantodea > Mantidae > Deroplatys > Deroplatys truncata. The sequence continues at coordinate 424,825,699 of CM060990.1, forward strand.
ATTATGAGGACGTCGTCGGCATATTGGCACGTAACAGTCCTGGGTTCCGTGGGGAAGTCCGACATGTAGGCCGCGAATAGAAGCGGGGACAGTACACTGCCTTCCGGGACTCCAGCGGCTATGGGACGGACTGAGGAAACCTTCCCCTCCACTCTCACCCTGAATGTGCGATCCCGGAGGAAACTGCTTATCAGGGCAAGATAGGCGGGAGGGATGTCTGACTCCTTGAGTTTATACAAAAGGCCTTGGTGCCACGTCGTGGCAAAGGCCTTCTCTACGTCCAGCAGCACTGCTATGGTCTTGAAGTTCTACTGGAATTCCAGGGAGGCCTTCTCGGCCAGTCGCAGTAACTGCAGGGTTGTGGAGTGCCCATGGCGAAAACCAAACTGATGGTCCGGGAGGAGCTGCCTTTCCTCAAAGAGAGGTGTAAGGCGGGCAAGGAGCAACCGCTCAAAGACTTTTGAGACGGTTGGGAGCAAGCTGATGGAGCGGTAACTGCATGGAAAGACCGGATCCTTGCCGGGCTTTAAAATGCATACCACCCGCGCCTCCTTCCAACTAGTTGGAAAGTGACGGAGGTGAAGGCATGCATTGAAAATCCGCGTCAGATGGATGACGGCCTTCTTGGGAAGGTGCTGGAGCATGGGCGCCGTGACGCCGTCATGTCCAGGGGATTTATTCGGATTGAGTTTTCGGATTTCGGAAGCCACCTGTTTAGGGGTGACTATGGGAAGATGGACCTCCTCGTGGCACGGTTGTGGTTCCTCATAGAGGTAGTCCACAGTCGCTTCCACGAGCTCAGTAAAGTCTTCGTCCTGGGGGTCCTCCCGCGGTTCGAATTGGAGTTCTAAATGGTCTGCAAACACTGTGGCTTTCTCGCGGGGCTCGAAGGCGAGTCTCCCGCGAGTGCCGTGCAGAGGATGCTGGTACTGCGTCTTATCCTTCCTAAAGATGGTTTCTTCTCCTGCAGGTTTACGGTCTCCATTGTTCTTTCCCAGGCCACCTTCCTGAGCACACGGAGACAACCAGATTGGAGAGGGGATATACCTGATTCTTTGTCAGCCGACAGGATGGAGCGAACCAATCACAGTAAGCAAGCGCCAGTGGTCTTCTATTACCGTCCCTTTGCCGGGTCCCAGCCTATCGCAGTAAAGCTTCATGCCTGACACTCTCTGGACTGGAAAAAAAGATATCTGAATCGGAAGACTCAATAATCATCACCTGATTATGAGAGTCGCATAAGCTTGAGCTTGGACCTTCCTCCAGAGCACATCTGGCTAATAGCCCGAGAAAACCCTTACTCATACTGCCGTCAAGAATGCTTCAATCATAATATACTGATGGGTAATGCCTGTGATAGATTTTATATCTTCAATATCAAGTTATATGAAATATCTTTATAAGTCAAAATACCCTAGCCTCAGTTCTGTAACATATTATGCCTTGAATACATCTTTTTCTTAGTTTGTCACTGTAAGCGAAATTAAGTATGCGTTTACAAAGAATTTGCGGTGAATGCATTGTATACGGTGCAATATACTACACTGAGAATTATAATATACTTGTATTGGATGCTGAATTCATATAGAATAAGATTTTGGTTTATATGTGTAACAGTGGCGACTGCTGTGTAAGAGTACGTGAACGTAATTTTTATGTGTTGCAGATTTATTGTATACTGTTTCTTCGTATGGTATTACTCGTAATATAGGTGCGGTAATTTAAACCTATGTCGCTTAAATCTACCACGCTTCTCCTCTAAACTCAAAAAGACATGGCAACAGTCACGAGCTCAACTTGACTTGTGCACATTTTTAGAAGTTTTTGTGCATGCGCAACTGATATGACGTAATTATCTTAATGGGTGAAATGCATACAGGTCGTGCACGCTTGAAGCCGTGGACTAGCTTTTACCATCATCTCTCAGCAAAAAGTTTACGTCAATGCCACTAGGTGGTAACACACTACTGCACAAGTTTCATTCATGTGAGAGAGCAAGGACGGGAGGATTGCTTCTTGGTTGCTCTAAACTGACTTAACCTTCCGTTGATCACTAGAGGCCTGAGAAACCCCTAGCATTATTTAAATGTTATAATTTTCGAACGAACGCACCTATACAATTACCTAACTAAGGCATCTAACATTACACCTTGGTCGATTGTTTACTGAAGTGACACCTTATCTGTTAATCTGTTTGGCTGGAAGAATGACTAATCAGCAGTTATGTGTCGCACAGGTCAACCAGACCCCGCGCACCTGTTCTCGTTACATTTTGCTGACACGTTTGTTCCTCATTAGCTGCGCAATATTGCTTTGCAATTGCAAGGAGCTGTCACTGCTTCGTCATGAACACGAGTAAAAGGTACGATCTACAAAATCCGAATGGTTTGGAAGGAATACATCCCCTACTTTGCGATGTTGATTCCTTGCCCGTGGATGACAACTTATATGCATAAAATGATTTTGATTCTGTAGATAAACTTGAAATCAGATCTTTAGATTCAGAAACTGATCATGAAGATCAAGAGGAAGACGATGAAAGCAGCTTGAGTGATAACATGTATTTTATAGGTAACATCATATGCTTATCACAGTAATAATAATAATAATAATAATAATAATCATCACTATTATCGACATTACATTCTGCTATTATTTACAGGACGAGATGGCACAAAATGAAAAAAAAAACCTTCCAAAATAACACAGACAAGGACTCACAATATTTTCGTCAAACTTCCTGGTGTAGTATGAGCTGTCAAAAATGCGAAACGGAAATGGATTGTTGGGAATTCCTTGTTACCGAAGATATAGTTGATTTGATTGTTGAAACTCAAATACTTACATTACCAGTGTGCAGCACAAACTTGATCGTGAAAGAGACAGCAGACCTACAGACGGAATAGAACTAAGAGTTTTCCTAGGCTTATTGTACCTAACAGGAATTTTTTCGTGGTGGACGACAGAATATTCACGATTTTTGGAAAACCGATAGTAGATAATAAATGCCGCTACGGAAACACAAAAGAGATGCCGCCAACTGATAATATCTATTGTTCTATGCCGACAAACCCCGCCCCCTCTTTGTGTGCTACTATTTGCCGCCCTGGTCGCGTGCCACTAGCCCCGCCCCCTCCCTTTGTGGGCTCACCTAATGCCGACTGGGTCTGTGCCGACAGGTCCTACCCCCTCCCCCATGGTGCCTGGTCGCGTGCCGGTGGCCCCGCCCCCTCCCTCCCCCATACGCTGGGTGCGTACCCTCCCTCCCCTTTGTGATCTGGTTGGTTCCCTGTGGATAGGTGGGAGAGTGTGTATTGTTCCTATACGCTGACTACATTTCCGCCCCCCTCATTGTGATTTGTCTAAATCTCTGCCGTGTGATTGGTTCCCCTGCGGATATGTGGGAGAGTGTGTATTGTTCCTATACGCCGGTCGCGTACCTTCCCTAGGTCTAAATCCCGCCCGGGTGATTGGTTGGGGTAGGGGAATGGGGTTCTCCGGGTGTGCCGCTCGGGTGATGGGGTATATAGGAATGGGGTTCTCGGTGCGTGACGCTGGTCTGGAAATCCACCCTGGCGATGGGGGAATGCGATTCTCGATGCCTGCCGCACATCGGCAAATCGTTTGAGTACATAATTGTGTCAATCAATTAGGTAATGTTCGTCCATGCATAAAACATTGAAAAAAAAGAATCGGCATCTTATTACTACTAATGTCCTCACATTGCATATCTAATGAAACGATGCTCCTCGATCGATGAAAACAATTAAGTATTTTTGATTGATTAATTGTATATGAATTGACTTGCGCACCTGCTGCTAAACCCCCATTTTTACATCTACTAATGTCCACAAATTACACTTCTAATGAAACGCGGCTGGTCGGTCGATGAAAACAATTAAGTATTTTTGATTGATTAATGTAATTGACTCGCGCGCCCCTGGTTATCATCGTATATGTGTGGTAGCATGTGTATAATTATTACGACTAATAACATTTGTTTAATTCTACTTTTGAGGAAAAAATATATTTTGGATTTATAAGAATATTACAATACTTAGATGACTCCATGGCTGAAAGGACAGAGTTGCCGTAACAGTCGTTATCGCGTGATAATTTCGCTGAAAACCCGCACGCAACCCTTCCTCCACGAAGCGTCTCACTTGAGTGAGCGGTCGTTTCAAGAACAGTGGAGAGCTAGCATTCACTTCCCCCTCCCTCGTTGTACAGAGCGCCTCTTGCAGAGTGCGTGCCCCCTAGGCGGGAGAGCGGTAAGCTGCCTCTTCCGGTGGATGACGAAGATGCCGGAAGTAGACATTTTTAAAAAGTTTAAACGAATGCACTGCGCAGCTCTCTCCGGCAACAGTCCGGTATGTAATGGAAAGCCCGCCAGCCGCTTTGGTCTGGTAATAACCAGTTTCACTCCCCCTCTCCACGACTGTGCGCGTGACGTCACTAACAAGTCTCGATGTGTAGACTAGCCAGGCTCCATTCTGTCGGCGTCGGTAAATCATGTTAACGATTTGATGAGATAATTGTGCCAATCAATTAGGTAATGCGATATTGAAAAAAAGAATCAATGTTTATATACTGCTAATGTCAGGCCATCATGCCTCTAAAGGAGTGAGGTTATTAAAACGCTACTCTTCGACTAATTAAGTATTATTGATTGATTAATGTAATTGACTTGCGCACCTAGAGCTATCTCACCCATTATCACCTACTAAGTAACATTGCACTTCTAATGAAACGACGCTCGTCGATCTATGAAAACAATTAAGTTTTTTTAGTAATTAATTGTATATGAATTGAATCGCGCACCTGGTTGTTCACGTATATGCGTGATTATTACGCGTGTATAACTATTACGGCTAATAACATTTGTTTAATTCTTCTTTTGAGCGGAGGGTTTATAAAAAATATTACATTGCTTAGACGAATTAAAAAGCATCTGAGAAGGACATTGTAAATAGCTAATGTGTGACGTTAACACGAGAACCCTTTACGAAAAACAACGCGAGTGCGACCGCTGTGCATCGTCTAATACAATGAAGCTCAAGAAATGGTTAAACCAGGACGCTAGGGTTTTTCCCCCGGTACCTGCTCTTAATGGCTAGGGGTATCCATCACGCCAAATGCCGGTACGCTCCAACTGATGTTAAAAATATAAGCCCGCTATACCTCTTCTCACTCGATAGAAGCAATTAAAAGATTTGCTTTGTTGCTCTTTTAATTAAGATATTTATAGTTTGGCCTGAAACAAGCTTCAATAGAAATGTATATAGGTAGAGACATTCGAGGAAAAATACAGAGCATACCATTTCAAAAACGGACTTCGTCTCCAACACGTAAACTCTCCCTCTCTCCTTACAGAACCTTCACTCTCTCTCTCTATCCCTCTCCTTAAAATAAATTCGAAACACGCACGAAGACCTCAAATATAAATTTGATATTCGTTTTTTAAATGTTCTTTCTAAAGATGTAGCGAACTTTGAGAAATTAAACGAATTATTCACTTGCGTACCCTGCTTGAAAGAAATACGCTGTACACCCCTGAAGAACGCATACGGTGTTCTCGGAAGAAATGTCCATGTAGTAGCGGACAATGGCAGACGTTTCCCCTTCATTAAACATCCTAACTGCTCTGAAAAACCCCAGACCCTCTGGGTAAATAATAATTCCCTTACAATAGATTTTCTTAATGTTTAGCTTAATGGCTTCCTCTGTGCAGAAATTCCATCACAAACCGTGGAAAACCAAGGCTAGTCATGTTTTAAGCTTACCACAAAAAATTTTTCCCGATAATTAATGTAAATTCTACACGAAGATTATTAATGATTAAGTTTCATAGCTCTTATTTCTTTCAATAAAATATTGAATATGACTCAAGCGTTAGGAAAATTAAACGGTGAGAAGCACTATTATAATTATAATTAAACGTATACTGTATAGATTCTGTACCTAAGCATTCGATTGTATCTTTGTCATTATTTAAATACTCACATACAAGAATTGCATGCATGATAACAAAAATTAAACTGATTTTTTACGGTATGTTAAACAAGGAAATATGATTTGGCGAGAGTGATATGAAGAATAAAATGTATTCAGAACGTTGAATATTACATATGTTATTAAAAAATAAAATAAATACGGTTAACATTATAGTTAAATATTATAAATGTTATTAAAAAAAATAAATGATTCCGTTACCATTATAGGTGAATATTACAAGTTAAATATTACATACGTTATAAAAAATAAATAAGGCTCTCGCTGATCTATGAAAACAATTAAATATTTTTTATTAATTAATTGTATATGAATTGACTTTATAAACCCTCCGCTCAAAAGAAGAATTAAACAAATGTTATTAGCCGTAATAGCTATACACGCGTAATAATCACGCATATACGTGAACAACCAGGTGCGCGATTCAATTCATATACAATTAATTACTAAAAAAACTTAATTGTTTTCATAGATCGACGAGCGTCGTTTCATTAGAAGTGCAATGTTACTTAGTAGGTGAATAATGGGTGAGATAGCTCTAGGTGCGCAAGTCATTTACATTAATCAATCAATAATACTTAATTAGTCGAAGAGTAGCGTTTTAATAACCTCACTCCTTTAGAGGCATGATGGCCTGACATTAGCAGTATATAAACATTGATTCTTTTTTTCAATATCGCATTACCTAATTGATTGGCACAATTATCTCATCAAATCGTTAACATGATTTACCGACGCCGACAGAATGGAGCCTGGCTAGTCTACACATCGAGACTTGTTAGTGACGTCACGCGCACAGTCGTGGAGAGGGGGAGTGAAACTGGTTATTACCAGACCGAAGTCGGCTGGCGGGCTTTCCATTACATACCGGACTGTTGCCGGAGAGAGCTGCGCAGTGCATTCGTTTAAACTTTTTAAAAATGTCTACTTCCGGCATCTTCGTCATCCACCGGAAGAGGCAGCTTACCGCTCTCCCGCCTAGGGGGCACGCACTCTGCAAGAGGCGCTCTGTACAACGAGGGAGGGGGAAGTGAATGCTAGCTCTCCACTGTTCTTGAAACGACCGCTCACTCAAGTGAGACGCTTCGTGGAGGAAGGGTTGCGTGCGGGTTTTCAGCGAAATTATCACGCGATAACGACTGTTACGGCAACTCTGTCCTTTCAGCCATGGAGTCATCTAAGTATTGTAATATTCTTATAAATCCAAAATATATTTTTTCCTCAAAAGTAGAATTAAACAAATGTTATTAGTCGTAATAATTATACACATGCTACCACACATATACGATGATAACCAGGGGCGCGCGAGTCAATTACATTAATCAATCAAAAATACTTAATTGTTTTCATCGACCGACCAGCCGCGTTTCATTAGAAGTGTAATTTGTGGACATTAGTAGATGTAAAAATGGGGGTTTAGCAGCAGGTGCGCAAGTCAATTCATATACAATTAATCAATCAAAAATACTTAATTGTTTTCATCGATCGAGGAGCATCGTTTCATTAGATATGCAATGTGAGGACATTAGTAGTAATAAGATGCCGATTCTTTTTTTTCAATGTTTTATGCATGGACGAACATTACCTAATTGATTGACACAATTATGTACTCAAACGATTTGCCGATGTGCGGCAGGCATCGAGAATCGCATTCCCCCATCGCCAGGAAGGATTTCCAGGCCAGCGTCACGCACCGAGAACCCCATTCCCATATACCCCATCACCCGAGCGGCACACCCGGAGAACCCCATTCCCCTACCCCAACCAATCACCCGGGCGGGATTTAGACCTAGGGAAGGTACGCGACCGGCGTATAGGAACAATACACACTCTCCCACATATCCGCAGGGGAACCAATCACACGGCAGAGATTTAGACAAATCACAATGAGGGGGGCGGAAATGTAGTCAGCGTATAGGAACAATACACACTCTCCCACCTATCCACAGGGAACCAACCAGATCACAAAGGGGAGGGAGGGTACGCACCCAGCGTATGGGGGAGGGAGGGGGCGGGGCCACCGGCACGCGACCAGGCACCATGGGGGAGGGGGTAGGACCTGTCGGCACAGACCCAGTCGGCATTAGGTGAGCCCACAAAGGGAGGGGGCGGGGCTAGTGGCACGCGACCAGGGCGGCAAATAGTAGCACACAAAGAGGGGGCGGGGTTTGTCGGCATAGAACAATAGATATTATCAGTTGGCGGCATCTCTTTTGTGTTTCCGTAGCGGCATTTATTATCTACTATCGGTTTTCCAAAAATCGTGAATATTCTGTCGTCCACCACGAAAAAATTCCTGTTAGGTACAATAAGCCTAGGAAAACTCTTAGTTCTATTCCGTCTGTAGGTCTGCTGTCTCTTTCACGATCAAGTTTGTGCTGCACACTGGTAATGTAAGTATTTGAGTTTCAACAATCAAATCAACTATATCTTCGGTAACAAGGAATTCCCAACAATCCATTTCCGTTTCGCATTTTTGACAGCTCATACTACACCAGGAAGTTTGACGAAAATATTGTGAGTCCTTGTCTGTGTTATTTTGGAAGGTTTTTTTTTTCATTTTGTGCCATCTCGTCCTGTAAATAATAGCAGAATGTAATGTCGATAATAGTGATGATTATTATTATTATTATTATTATTATTATTATTATTATTATTATTACTGTGATAAGCATATGATGTTACCTATAAAATACATGTTATCACTCAAGCTGCTTTCATCGTCTTCCTCTTGATCTTCATGATCAGTTTCTGAATCTAAAGATCTGATTTCAAGTTTATCTACAGAATCAAAATCATTTTATGCATATAAGTTGTCATCCACGGGCAAGGAATCATCATCGCAAAGTAGGGGATGTATTCCTTCCAAACCATTCGGATTTTGTTGATCGTACCTTTTACTCGTGTTCATGACGAAGCAGTGACAGCTCCTTGCAATTGCAAAGCAATATTGCGCAGCTATCGAGGAACAAACGTGTCAGCAATATGTAACGAGAACAGGTGCGCGGGGTCTGGTTGACCTGTGCGACACATAACTGCTGATTAGTCATTCTTCCAGCCAAACAGATTAACAGATAAGGTGTCACTTCAGTAAACAATCGACCAAGGTGTAATGTTAGATGCCTTAGTTAGGTAATTGTATAGGTGCGTTCGTTCGAAAATTATAACATTTAAATAATGCTAGGGGTTTCTCAGGCCTCTAGTGATCAACGGAAAGTTAAGTCAGTTTAGAGCAACCAAGAAGCAATCCTCCCGTCCTTGCTCTCTCACATGAATGAAACTTGTGCAGTAGTGTGTTACCACCTAGTGGCATTGACGTAAACTTTTTGCTGAGAGATGATGGTAAAAGCTAGTCCACGGCATCAAGCGTGCACGACCTGTATGCATTTCACCCATTAGGATAATTACGTCATATCAGTTGCGCATGCACAAAAACTTCTAAAAATGTGCACAAGTCAAGTTGAGCTCGTGACTGTTGCCATGTCTTTTTGAGTTTAGAGGAGAAGCGTGGTAGATTTAAGCGACATAGGTTTAAATTACCGCACCTATATTACGAGTAATACCATACGAAGAAACAGTATACAATAAATCTGCAACACATAAAAATTACGTTCACGTACTCTTACACAGCAGTCGCCACTGTTACACATATAAACCAAAATCTTATTCTATATGAATTCAGCATCCAATACAAGTATATTATAATTCTCAGTGTAGTATATTGCACCGTATACAATGCATTCACCGCAAATTCTTTGTAAACGCATACTTAATTTCGCTTACAGTGACAAACTAAGAAAAAGATGTATTCAAGGCATAATATGTTACAGAACTGAGGCTAGGGTATTTTGACTTATAAAGATATTTCATATAACTTGATATTGAAGATATAAAATCTATCACAGGCATTACCCATCACTGTATTATGATTGAAGCATTCTTGACGGCAGTATGAATAAGGGTTTTCTCGGGCTATTAGCCAGATGTGCTCTGGAGGAAGGTCCAAGCTCAAGCTTATGCGACTCTCATAATCAGGTGATGATTATTGAGTCTTCCGATTCAGATATCTTTTTTTCCAGTCCAGAGAGTGTCAGGCATGAAGCTTTACTGCGATAGGCTGGGACCCGGCAAAGGGACGGTAATAGAAGACCACTGGCGCTTGCTTACTGTGATTGGTTCGCTCCATCCTGTCGGCTGACAAAGAATCAGGTATATCCCCTCTCCAATCTGGTTGTCTCCGTGTGCTCAGGAAGGTGGCCTGGGAAAGAACAATGGAGACCGTAAACCTGCAGGAGAAGAAACCATGGCGGATAATCAAATCCTTGAGGAAGGATAAGACGCAGTACCAGCATCCTCTGCACGGCACTCGCGGGAGACTCGCCTTCGAGCCCCGCGAGATAGCCACAGTGTTTGCAGACCATTTAGAACTCCAATTCGAACCGCGGGAGGACCCCCAGGACGAAGACTTTACTGAGCTCGTGGAAGCGACTGTGGACTACCTCTATGAGGAACCACAACCGTGCCACGAGGAGGTCCATCTTCCCATAGTCACCCCTAAACAGGTGGCTTCCGAAATCCGAAAACTCAATCCGAATAAATCCCCTGGACATGACGGCGTCACGGCGCCCATGCTCCAGCACCTTCCCAAGAAGGCCGTCATCCATCTGACGCGGATTTTCAATGCATGCCTTCACCTCCGTCACTTTCCAACTAGTTGGAAGGAGGCGCGGGTGGTATGCATTTTAAAGCCCGGCAAGGATCCGGTCTTTCCATGCAGTTACCGCTCCATCAGCTTGCTCCCAACCGTCTCAAAAGTCTTTGAGCGGTTGCTCCTTGCCCGCCTTACACCTCTCTTTGAGGAAAGGCAGCTCCTCCCGGACCATCAGTTTGGTTTTCGCCATGGGCACTCCACAACCCTGCAGTTACTGCGACTGGCCGAGAAGGCCTCCCTGGAATTCCAGGAGAACTTCAAGACCATAGCAGTGCTGCTGGACGTAGAGAAGGCCTTTGCCACGACGTGGCACCAAGGCCTTTTGTATAAACCCAAGGAGTCAGACATCCCTCCCGCCTATCTTGCCCTGATAAGCAGTTTCCTCCGGGATCGCACATTCAGGGTGAGAGTGGAGGGGAAGGTTTCCTCAGTCCGTCCCATAGCCGCTGGAGTCCCGGAAGGCAGTGTACTGTCCCCGCTTCTCTTCGCGGCCTACATGTCGGACTTCCCCACGGAACCCAGGACTGTTACGTGCCAATATGCCGACGACGTCCTCATAATGGCACAGAACAAGAATGCCCGATTCTGTTTCCCTCCACTACAGCGACAGCTCCGAGCCATTGGCAGGTGGAGCGAAAAGTGGAGGATGGCCATCAGCCCGGGGAAGAGCTCTGCGCTTCTCCTGGCGAAGGTCCGTCGGTGTCGGCCCGAGCGGCCTCTGAGGTTGCGGCGGAGGAGAATCCCCTGAGTTACCTCAGCCAAATACCTCGGAGTCACGCTCGACCGCGGCCTCACTTTCGCGCCACATGTCAGGGCAAAGGTCGGCCTCGGCCACTCCGCGCTCAGGCAGCTGTACCCTGTATTCCGCTCCACAATGCCCATACGCCTCAAGCTACGCCTATATCAGGCGATTATCCCGCCCCTGATTCTTTACGGCTGCGAGGTCTGGGGATCGGCGGCAGCGACCACCATCCGCAGACTGCAAACCGTTCAGAACAGGGCGCTTCGGATGATCTATGATACCGGGCGTAGATTCCCATCACATATCCTACATACCCATTCCGGTCTCCCATACATCGTGGACGTGGTGCGGGAGAGAACCCGCACCATGTACGCGAAACTCACCTACCACAAAAACCAGCTGGTTAACTCTTTGGGCCGCTATGACCACAAGGCGCCACGGCGGAGGAAGAGCTACCGGTTGCCGAAAGACGGCTTGGGCCCCCGAGGCTGAGGTGTACCAATCCCTCATCTCACAAACATCCCCCAAGTTAAGCAGCATTGGGCCCGGTCGCTGGCTGGATGAGTGACCATCTACCAGCGACCCGCCCTGCCGCCAACTTGAGTACCCCCATCCCATTACCAGTATTCCCATCTTGCTTTGCTGCCATGCCGGCCTGCTTAACTTGACGACCACACAAGCGGTCGCCCAAGTTAAGCAGCATTGGGCTTGGTCACCAAGTGGTCGCTAGTCCGCCCATGAGGAAACGCCGAGACCCAGCCAAATGGTAGTGCACAAAGCTAAACCCCGCCCAAAACAGACATAAATCAAAAGCTTGTGTATATTGTTTTAAACCTCCTTTATCGCACAGGTAAAGCCGCATACGCGGCTAGGTACTGTGGCGATTATATTCCGCCCAGGTAAACCTGGGCGACCTGTTCTCGATTGCTGGATTGCTGGTTGTCTTCTGCTGTATGTTTAGTTTCCCTTTTATGGCTATGACTGGGACCGCTCCATTAAAGAAGACAGGTATAAAAGTGAACCAAATATCATCAAAGGGACAATGGTAAGAGCCAAACAGCATTTGTATGCGGGTGTTGAGACAAACATACAGCAAAAGACAAATAGGTTGGAGACAGGAAACACAATTTTCTATGGCAGCCGGCAGGATGGAGCGGAACAATTAGGGAGCTCCACCTCTAGAGTAAGCGTCATTGGTCCGGCATCGTTCGACCCCAGCCAAGCGTAGAAAGGCTCCATGTCTGACACTCCCTGGTTGACTGTATATATTAGCTGAATCGGAAGCCTCAACATCATTCCCTGGTGATGAGGACAACGTTAGCTCTCGAAAGCTGCAGATCACACCTGGCTTATAACCCGAGAATACCTCTACCCAGTTTGTAAATTGTTGCGAAAAATGAACTATCGTGAACCTCTGAGGTATTTATTTCAAAATAATTCTTTGAAAATTGGCGGGGTATATTTAGCTTTAACGTAAGTGTTTTATGGCGATAATTTACTTTCCAGTGAAAACCACTAAAACTCGTAACAGCTTACAATAGAAGAGAAATTAATACGCAATATACTTAAAGAAATAAAGTTTGTTACTTGCCTATAATAATATGTAAGTAATGAGCTTATTTCCAGTTTAACAAACGTTGAGTTCCTTGCAAAGATTCTACCTAAGCGATGGGCATGAAATAAAACGCGATTTTCTTTCGCAATCGATGATATTACAGTTTATATTTGAATGCAGCACATTCTCGGTGACAGTATATGTGGATGTCAATTCTGCTGTCAAAACTTGCACCCGGGTGCACAATGACGAACTTACTATTCTATCCGCTCTTTCATCATGCTAAATTAATTGCCATTGACCGTTGTAACCGGTGCAACCGTTTAGGTTACACCGGTTTCCCATTGGCTGCACCGTTGCAATCCACTTAAAACTCGTACAATACTAATAAAAGACCTCTATACACCAAAATAGCCACAATACTTCTTGGAGAACAAAAACGACTATGAGAAATTCTGTTTTTATTAAATGAATTTTAGAAGAGAGGTTTTCCCATTATCCGTTGGCAAGATGAGATTCGGAAGTTGTTTATAATTAATGTATATTGGGTTCAAAGTGTTCAAAGATTTTACAACAAAGAAAAACGAGCCAAACAATAACGGCAGTGAAAAATAGTTTTTCCCTATGAATTGGAGAAGAATTGCTGTTACAATGATGCCTTTGCGAACCGAAACAGATAAACGAGCCAAACAATAGTGCCAGTGAAAAATTGTTTTCCCTATGAATCAAGGAAGAAACGCTGTCCCATGATGCCTTTGCGAACGGAAACACGGACGATATTCATCACTAATGCTATTAGCTTCAAGCAAGCTCTGAAAAAAGTGACAGACATTGTATTTCTTCTGCTTCGTGTTGCAGGTGAATCGTATAAGATATTTTTCATAACTGTAGGTTAGATTCAAACACTGTTTTCAAGGGTTTGATAAGAAAACTAAACTTTCAGGATCGTTTGAAAAGTTTATTATCTCTGACGCACCTGATTCTGTGTTGAAAATATGTTTTTAGAAATTCAATTTTCACTCTCAAGTTGGCACACGAACTCGTTGTGGTTTATAAGTTAAGTTAGTGAATTTTTTCTAACCATTTATATTCCCCTTTCAGGTTTTTCAGTATCTTTACTAACTTAGAAACAACACGTACATTTTCTGCAGAATGTCTAAAACAGCTTTTGGATAAAGCAAAGGCTAGTCGTGTTTGTGGATTTACGTTGCTGGCTCTACCACCCCGACGTAAGCGTTTTATTGTCGTAAATGATAAAAACCTTTCCAGGTTTTTAGCCATCAATTATAATTATTGTTTCACTTCCACGACATCGTCGATCAAATCATTCTGCAACAGCTGATACAATTAATGCAATCTGATTACATGCCTTTTTTGTCAATGATGACAACTTACGAATAGAATTTTGTTTATTTACAATTCATAGCTTTGACTAATATAGTGCTAGAGTGCTCTTAACATAGGATGATGTAGTCGCTTTGCTATCTTCTTTAGTGAAGGTTAAAGCGCGAGCTGAGGTGTTTATGGCCTTCTAGCACTCCTGTTTGGCTTTGCATGTATAAAAAGGTCATCTACCCAATATTCCTCGAGATAGAGGGAATTTAAATTAAACTAAATTTCATTTATGGACGATGTGTAACTACTGTGGTCTTTAGCACCCCATTCCATATTGGACGTGAAAGACCGGTAGTTTTGCTCAGAGGTCTCTTTATCAAGCTTGAGGTTCTTTTATGTGCGTAAATCTACGACACGGGACTTCCCTTCCGAAGGAAGCCATGCTAAACATTTTTGCCCAAAAAATCCATCGTCCTTCGCCGGGTTTGAACCCGCGACCTCGGGAACTAGAGGCTAGCATAGTAAACACAAAACTACAGCGGATGACGGAGGGAATTTGATGACACCGCAGTACTACTATGAAAAATCTACTCGGTATCAATCAGGGCCATTCTGTATCTTCGTTGCTAAGAAGGCGACTACAATTATTTGTTGAGCTTAAAGAACCGCTCTTAACAAGTGTGCCACTATTTGGCATTCTGTAACTTGTTTTAATCGCAATGGTAGGAAATAAATAAGATATCCAGATTCATTTGCATATCAAAGGAGCCGATAATTATTGGGATTACAATTTAAAGATGGGTAAAGCAGGTGTTTTGACAGGCCCATTACCTTTTGGAGGCTTTACATACATAAGAAGGCGATATTTCTTAGTGCTTGTCACCTGTCAAGTTTGATGACAAGGATTGACAAGGGTTGAAAGGGGACCTAACCCAAGTTATCAGTTTGATAACAATCAAACATGTGTTCAATTATCGCACATTACTGACTTCAAAGGGCCGAACTCGCGGACAAAAATCTTCCGCCTCTTTGGCTAGATGCCTTCGTTCCCTTTCCTAAATTGGTAGTCAGTGCCCCAGATTGATTGACATAATTCGGCGTTGAGGTATGTAATCTCAATACAAGTCTCTTTGTGTGGCTTACTGAAAAAAAATGCGAATAAATTATGGAATCTAATGTCATGCCGGTAGGTTACCATGGTAGTGCAGTGGTTAGAGCAACCGGACGAAATGTGTGAGATCCGTGGTACAAATTCCTGCAATGGCATTGAGTTTTTCAGTCGCCCGACTCTACCTTTCTAACCTTGTCCAACACACGGCTTGTGTGAAGAATAATTAATTCCATACTGAAGATATTATTCAAAATGTTTAATTGACTTTTATAGTTCAAAATGGGATTCAATTTCAATTGATTTTTTCCCTGAATTCATTGATGCCGTCAGATTCATTCTATTGTTAGCCCCTTCTCACTTGCTAATGGATTGTTACTATGCGTGTCTCGGTCGGTCTTTGAATGTTACCGCCTCTGAAAGTCGCGTGACCCTAATCAATTAACATAATTAAGTGTTTATTATTTGACTCCCGCGCCTTTAAAGGGGTGTTACCGTAAATATAAGAGAACACTGATAGCATGATAAAAATCACACACGTGTACACTCATCACAAATAATTGACTTCAAAGGGTTGAAGTCGCGCACGAAAAGACCTACTGCCCCTATGACTGGAGATTACCGCTATTAAAAATATGCATGCGTTGAATCTATTAACCTAATTAAGAGTTAATTATTGATGTCAAAGAGATGTTACCAATAAAGGCTACCGACAGGCATTTGGAGATGTGTCGCTTAAACGCTATTTGCATGTCAAAGGTACCGTCGTCGCGTTCTTTTAATCGATTAATATAATTAATGATTAATAATTGATTTGAACACCTTCCATCGTTACAAGTCGCGTAAATTTGATTGAAATTTTGTATGATTGCGATAGATACTCATGTAGGTATCAAAGAATAGCGTCTCTTACCCGATACCGTGTCTTTCTCAGGAATTTGTTTAACTGAAGGGCAAGTGAAGAGCTTGAACCTGATATGATATGTTAGGCAGCTGGCTCCTGTCTGGCGGCGAAGTTAACAACTTGTTAGGACCCATCCAGGAATCCTCTTGTAATCAACAGCCGTATCATACCTAATTGCACTCTGTGACGTCATTAGCAAGTCTTGACCTGCAAGCTAAGCTACCTCATGTCTGGCGGTGAAGTCAATAACGTGTTAGACCCTGTCTAACAATCCTCCCTTGGTAATTGAGAACCTCCTCTTACATGGATCCAGCCTGTCTGTGGCGTCATTACCAAGTCCTAACCTGCATTCTACCCTCTCCATCGTTCCCCGCGTGACGTATTAACCGGTTTAAAACTGCAAACAGGCGTTGTGTATGTAAGTAGCAATCGTCCTCGTCGCATCCATTTATTGTTGAGGTGCCATCATTCAGTGATATTACAAATGACAGTGATAACTCTACTCGTACATCCGATGAGCAGATTACTGGAACGAGTGTGGTGAGGACGGTTATCATTATGTATACTTTTATTCCGATACTTGCAGCGGCTTACTGTACACAATATTGTGTAATCAATCATCGTATCATGGGCAGGTGTCAACACTGAATGTGTGTACAGAGAACTGTACGGTTTATCGAAGAGGGAGCTCGTAAGTAATGTTTTTCTTTAATGCAACAAGATGTGTCATGACAGGTTTCAATAAAATATAATTGTATATCCTGTTATTCTTTCAGAGAAAATCATATGGGCGACGGGCATCTTAGCGATATCGACGAAGTTTGTGTGCTTGTAGCAAAGCACTTGTTGGAATGTAATACACAATCATACATTAACATTCTGTATTATGTACTAATCCAGCACGGTACCATCGTATGGTATCTTTCTTCCTATCCAATGATAACTGTGAAGTCTACCCGCGCAGGAAGATAAAGCTTCAGTAGGTAGTAGAAGTACTAAAAATAATTACATATTCACTGTTTGCTTCCAATATTATTCTTGTGGGTCTAACCTAAAAATTAATTTACAGATTGCAAATGACCGTGCCTAAGGTTCCCGTGCCACTAGAAGAGCTGGATCCTGAATTACGAGATGTCGATATAGCAGAACATTCAGTCGCAGAACGGGATACTCTACCTATGGATGTCGCTTCAGTGCATGTTGATATTGCTCCTGTTGAAAAAGCTATGCGGGTTGAGGAATAGCTAAATCGGAAGGCTCCTGATTGCTCACCGCAAATACAACCAGAAAAGCGCAAAACCTTGAAGTGGATATGTCATTTTTTAATCAAACTGTTGTTTTAACATGTGAAGGAAATTCCCTAAGGCATTTATTTCTCTTTCAGGAGTATGAAATCATTTTAGCATAATTCTATGATTATTTTGAACATAAGTTACAGGGCTACAATTTAGGAGCGAAAGAAGAGGAAGAACAAGCGTGTTCAGAAAAAAAAGAAGCGCAGGTGTAAGGGGAGGAACCTCAATGAAGGTTCCGTGGTCTTCTTATTCATCCGAGTCACTAAAAATTCGCCAGCGGAGAATAATGAATCGGTTCCTCATTGTTGATGACGTCAGCATATCCCTCTCACATAGGTTGAGCATTGAACTTTACTATGACATCCCCTCCCGCTACATAAGGTGTGAAAGTGATAATTCATTTGTTTATATTACAAAACCAGACTGGGACATAGTCTCCTTAAACATTCCTATGATTGAAGATTTTATACAGGAAGAAAAAAGCTTTTGGTGTGCAGAATATTGTGATGATGTAGTATATGGATACAGTATTATTGTATTTCTTGGCAAAGAATTTATTTAATAAATAGTTGTTTAAATTATCATGCAATATCTTTAAATATTCATGGTGTTGGAAGTCTAAAACATCTATTATACTCTATTGAAAGACGCTTGAATGATTTAAAGGAATTTTGCAGGTCAGGAGCATCTAGTTTCTCAAGGAGTAGGAGAGCGAGAAATACAATACTTGAAATTTATAATAAGAGCAATAAAAGAGTGTTGTAGTATATAAATTCAATTTATAATTTAAAAAAAATATTATATTACAATCCTTCACGAAAAGGAATTTGTCATGTGGAATCAGTCAATACAGTGACGTCTGGGCTGGGATATTTGCGGTTACTTGAATCTCGAGTCTGATGTTGACATCTCCATTTATAGCCTCCTTGTGTTGATGAGGGCAGTCTGCCATAAATAATGGTACAGGACGACGAAAATGCTTTCTCTTCAAGAGTGGATTGTCATATCTATCATAATGGGAACTTTGAAATATGCAGTACATTTCATAAAGCGAAGAACCTGTAGTTTCTGAAGTCCAAGTTCAAATCATGGTAATGGTAGCATTCACTATTTAGGAATAGCCTCATATTAGTAATGTTGCAGTTATCAAACTCGGAACTTTTCGTGCTATAATCACCCTATCTTGCAGTCTATGCTCCCACTATGACGAAGCAAGGTTTCTCAAACTTTGATGTTGTTGCTAAATTCCATGTGAAGGATCTTGGCTGAAGTAAAGCAGGCTGGTGTAAAGATCCATGAAACAAAATGCGATATATAGAGGTATATCAGCCATTACAATTTGTAGCATGTGAACCCTTTCAGCATCAAAAAGACGAATTATAGGCATCCTCCATTCGATTCTGTTTAACTTCACATTAACTTCCTCTCCACCTGAAACAGGTACATTTTTTAGAGTCGTTGGATTTTGACAGTCATTTCAAACTTGCTATTGAGTATGAGCACGTTGTGATCATCAGCAAATCCTAGAAACATCACAGAGACTATAGCATTGAAAGCCTTATTCGCTGCCTGTACTATATCAATTTCTTCGCCAGGATAAATCTATCCAACATTCAGCGGAAGATTCGGCTCCATAGGGCTGAGAAGCGCATAATTTCTTATATTTGTAGTTGTTCCAGGATTCCTTTTCTGTCTATAGGTGTATCATTGCTATCTAGACGTATTTCGTCGAACATGAAGACTATGGCATTATTGGTGAACTTCTCTGCAGTAGAAGATCCACCTGGCTTGGTTAGAGCACCCTAGATGTAAAGATACTTTTGTTAGGTAACGTATACAAAGCTTCAGGCTGGCGGTGTATTCCAATTTCATCATTTAAATCCAGAGCAGGTGTGTTGTATGGTAGAAAAGCATGCTCCTCTTCCTTTGTGATGTTGTCATTAAATTCCGGAACCTCGATTGCGTTTAAGATGCCCATTGTAGTACTTTGTAGCCTATCCTCTCGAGGAACTTGCAGTTAGTATGTTTTACCCTCTCGGCAGTCGGAGAGATAGTACGAATCAAACTTGTTATACATGGTCTATTAGAGTATTTGTGTGTCTTTTGAAATCTGTTGCCATTGCGTCTTATGTGGAGTCTTGTAGTTATAACTTAATGTCTAAAGCTGATTGGCTTGCCGCGTTAGGCTACCACTCGAATGGTCATATGACCTACATAGTTTGCGTCTATGACTGGTAGATATATCGGACTCGAACACTCTTGAGAGATGTGATATCCTGGTGGAACAGAAGGGAAAATGTCGTAGAGCGAATATACGGTTTTTCCGTTTATGAAAAGACCTGTTGCAACACTGAACTCCGCGCATATGATACTCATGTTAAATATATTCACAGGATCGCTAGATTCAGAAACTACTCCAGCAGCAATTGTTTTAGTGTCAGCGAATCCTAGAAGCGTGCTTATACGTCTACCTGTAGAAAAATGTATTATCTAAGGTCATTTAATTTCAGTCTGTTTTATTATTATTTGGCCTTATGAAGAAGACTTCATTATTCAGTTATAGTTTATCCTTTAGGAATTGTTGATATCAGATATCTGGTAGGTTCCACGAGGAATGGCAGTGGTTTCAGGTTTATCACTATGAATATAATAAAATCCATTATTACTTACATCAATGCTTGGTATTGAGTAGAATGCTTCATAATTCAAGAGAGCAACCTCATAATGACCTGGAATGATGATGATGATTTTGGGGTTAAGGGCGCTAAACAGCTAAGATCATCAGCGCCCTTACAACGTATAAAATCTAAAATCCAAAAACTAAAATATCGGACACAAACCCGCTTAGTCTAAAACAATAAAAACCAACATATCAGATTCTAAAAACCAACACACTAAAACATGGTGGATAAAACAATAAAAGGTTAAACTACGTGTCAGGAACTGTAGAAGTCGCGGGACCAGAGCGACATAAGTCCCCAGGGGACAAGAATCCCCCATTAAAACTGTCAATATAAAATCACAAAACTAAAAGACGCTCAGCGGATCAAATGCGCTTACTAAAACCGCTGTAACTGATAAAACGTAAAACACATTCTACAGCATGCGCGTCTTCTGCCAAAACGGACGCGCAATGGAGCTAAAACCTGACACTCTGCTAAGATGTGACGCACCGTTAAGGGCGCATCACACTGCTCACAAAGTGGTGCGGGGTCACCACTGAGCAGGAATCTATGACTAAAAAGGCAATGGCCGATTCGTAAACGAGCTAAAATTACCTCTTCCCGACGAGAAGAACGAGAAGAGGTAATCGAGATTAACGGGAGAGATTTAACGTCCCGCAATTTCTTCCCCCGGAGGGCCGTCCACTCATCGCGCCAAAACGAGAGGATGCGGCGTCGTAAAATAACATAAGAGTTTTATAAGGGAACAACACAGGTAAAACATCTGGGTGATAAAAGCACCGATTTGGTATCGGTGTCGGCAGACTCGTTACCTGAGATGCCCACATGACCTGGAATCCACATGAAGGAGACGCTGATGCCAGAAGCACCGAGCGAGTGGAGGAGATCATGTATGCGCTGTACGAGTGGGTGGTAACAGTACAGCGCGTTAATACTCTGAAGGGCGCTCTGAGAGTCCGTGCAAACAACACAGTGCGTAAGAACGTACAAAACGGACTGATAAATACTAAAATGTTCGGCGGCAAAAATCAGACATTGCACCGGTAAACGAAAGGTAAAATTATGCTGACCAAAAACAAACGCACACCCCACTCCAGCATCAGTATTAGATCCATCAGTACATATAAAATGAAAGTCCCAGAATAGCGCATGAAGTTCTAAAAACGCTGATCTAAGGACTGAAGAAGGGGTCGCACTCTTTGGCATCGACGTTAAACCCAAGGTGATAGTGGGCCTCGGCGCGCAACCAAGGAAAAAAATGCGTTTTCCCTCTGGGAAGGGCCGCCGCTGGCGTAAAGTCCAAATGCTGAAGAAGCTGACGAAATCGAACCCATAGAGGGAGCAATGCAGAGGTGCTAACTAAATATTGCCGATCAAGCGGATCCTCGAAAAATAACTCAAAGGAGGGGTGGAAGCTGGAAAGTCGACATGCATAGCTGCACAAAAGCATCTCACGCCTGAAGGACAGCGGAGGCTCTGCAGCTTCAGTGTACAGACTGGGTACCGGGTTAGTTGGAAATGCCCCTGTAGCGACTTTTCGTGCCACGATGGTGAACGGCATTCAAGGACGTAACACAGATGGACGAGCCGATAAATAGACAATACACCCGTAATCAAGCTTGGATCGGACCAATGAGCAATAAAGACGCAGAAGGATGGTCTGATCAGCTCCCCAGGATGTGCCAATTAAAACACGTAACATATTAAGAGAACGGTCACACTTTGCCTTTAAAAACGAAATGTGCGTAGACAAACTCAACTTTCGCTCAAAGATCAACACCAAAAATTTCGCTCCGTCTGCAAATGGAAGGTTACGCGGCCCAAGATGAAGAGAGGGCGGAGGAAAAGTCTTCCGGCGCCAGAAATTAACACAGACGGGTTTCTCGGCGTATAAATTAATGCTGTTGGCGTTACTCCAGACGTAGAGACGGTCGATACACGCCTGGAGACGGCGTTCGAGCAGATAGGTCCGCCGTGAACTGCAATAAATAGTAAAATCGTCAACGAAAAGACACGATGAAATACTGGCGGAATACACTCAACAGTGGGATTCACAGCCATCGCAAAAAGTGTGACACTACGGTACACCGTTCCCTTGAACAGAACGATTAGATAAAACCGAGCCCACACGCACACGAAAGACGTGAGCCGTCATAAACTCCCGAAGAAATATGGGAAGACGACCGCGTATATTCCGTGCGTGGAGTGTACGTAAAATGCCGTCCCTTCAACAAGTGTCATAAGCTTTCTCCAAGTCAAAAAACACAGCCACTGTTTGACACTTTCTCAGAAATCCATTTATAATATGCGTCGACAGACACACCAGATGGGCGACGGTAGAGCGATGGCGACAAAATCCGCACTGAGCGTTCGCTAGAAGTTTCTGAGACTCAAGCCACCAGGTCAATCGCCCGTTGATCATGCGCTGCATCATCTTGCAAATGCAACTGGTGAGGGAGATAGGGCGGTAGCTGGAAGGTAGTTGGCGATCCTTCCCACGCTTAAGAATAGGGACGATGATGTCTTCGCGCCAAAATGAAGGAAAAATGCCCTCTTGCCAAATACGATTATAGACCTGCAAGAGAAAGAGTTTACTGTCGGCTGAAAGGTTTTGTAACATCAAGACATGAATGTTGTCCGGGCCAGTGGCGGAATGCCTAGAGAAATGAAGAGCATGCTCCCGCTCCCTCATTGAGAAAAGGGCATTATAACACTTCTGTTTAGGAGAACGAAAACTATAGTTCACGGAATCCAGCTGGTATTTGAGATTGCAAAAGCCGGCAGAATAATGGTCAGAACTGAAAACCGCCTCAAACGCAGCACCCAGAGTGTTAGCAATGGCAGCCGGATCCACTATGGAGGCATTTGGAACCTGAAGGCTAGAATCAGTACAATGCGACACTTCACCGGAAAAGCGACGAAGTTTATCCCAAACAACAGAGGAAGGTGTGAAGCGATTAAAAGACTCAACAAAACGAGTTCAGGACTCCTTCTTGCTTTCCTGTATAATGCGACGAGCCCTGGCGCGCGATTGTTCAAAAGTAACCGAATTATCAAGTGTAGGGTGTCATCAAAACACCCTGAGCGCAGCTCTAAGGGCACGAACGGCGTCCCGACAGTCCTCGGTCCACCACGGTACAGCAAATCGCCGAGGCTGGGAGGACGAACGGAGAAATGTGCGTTCGGCTGCGGATAGGATCGTATACGTTAGGTACTGCACCAATTGGTTAACGTCAGCGAAGGTTGGTCATCAAAAGACACGAGGATGGAATAGTCACCAGTCAGCTTTAAGGAATTCCAGGTAGGTGCTCTGGAACGCTGGAGGTGGTGAGACAGAAGAGCCACGATGCAGGGGTAATGATCGCTGGAGCAGGTGTCAGCGACGACGTTCCACTGCAGTCAACAAGCAAGCTGGATTGAGCAAACAGCAAGGTCCAAGCGAGAGAATGAACCAGAAGAATCAGAAAGACATGTAGGCTCACCTGTATTGAGGATGGAGAGGTTTAACTGATCAAAAATGTCGGAAAGCAGAGTTCCCCTCGCACAAGCCCTTGGCAACCCTCACAGGGGGTGATGTGTATTAAAATCTCCCATCAGAAGAAATGTTGTTTGGAGAGCGAACAGGAGATCTCGAATGTCCGTGTTAGCGAGAGGAGACGATGGAGGTGAATAGACGGAGCAAAGAGAAAACAAAATTCGGGTAATTGAATCCTAATGGCAACAGCCTGCAAGTCGGATGTAAGTGTGTGTGTGTCTGAAAATGAACGTCGTTACGCACTAATATTATGACACCTCCATGATCAGGAGTACCCTCATCCGGTGCAAGATCGTAGTGAACCGGAGTATACCCTCGGAGAGCAAATGATCGTGAGGGCGAAGATTGGTCTCCTGAAATTACACGACCGTAGGTGAATGCGAACGTAATAAATTTGCAGTTCCGCCCTATGCGATCGTACACCACGTAAATTCCAGGTCAGGATAGCCATGAAGAAAAGGGATAAACTGTCTACTTAAAAGGGTGGCCCAAAATAACCTTTTGCTTAACCTTGGTGCTCGGGCTTTTAGTATGGAGTTGGTTAGATTTCATAGGCTCCTCGAATGGAAGGCTCACGCGCTCAGTGCCAGAATCCGATTTAAGCACCGAGAATCGGTTCTGGGTGGCAATGGGTGAAGGGTGCCGCTGAGCGCGGCTTGTCCCAGGAGCACCCTGGGACTGCGACTTCGAGGAGGAGAAGGTGAACTTTTCTTACCGCGCGCACTTGGAGGACCTTTAAGAAAATCTTCCTTACGACGTTCCTGCTTGGACTTCTTATCAGTGCCTTGCGACTTCAGCACCTTAGAACCAGCTTTAGATGACTTGATGACTGTGCCAGAGATGGATGGCCGGATGGTAGTCGCGGTGAATGCTGTCGTGGTCCAGGTCTGCTTTTCGGCATCCTTCCAGGGTACTGGCGAGGCAACAACAGGGCTGAACGTAACCGATCGCAGGATCGCAGTTTGGTGCGCATGGAATCGCCACCGGGCTTCAGCGAAGGAGGGTTTCTCCTTTACCCGGATCTCCTGGATCGCCTTCTCGTCCAAGTACCACGGACAGTCGGCAAATGACGCAGAATGAGCTCCTTTGCAATTAATGCAGATGGGGGCTGATAAACAGACACCATCATGTGGGGACTGACTACAAGAGGCACAGATGGAAACGACACTCATACAAGAGACTGGCGTATCCTCAAAACGTTGGTATTTAGAACAACGCAGAGGTCTAGGATTATAGGGCCTCACAGCAATACGTCCATACCCTGCTGAAATAGTCTTGGGCAGATCGACGTCATCGAAAGTACAGGGTACGAGTGGGTACCAACACTCCGTCGCGTTTAGCCTGCACTCGATGAACCGCTGTCACCTTTTGTTCTGAAAGATATTCGACTAGGTCATCGTCCGATATACCATCGAGGCTATTCGTGGTAACGACGCTTCGATCGGAATTCAAGGTGCGGTGCTTCTGAACTTGGATTGGATAACCGTATAGAAGCGTGGTGTGTGCAGCAAGGACTTACTTTGTTGTTCGGAATTCTTTTGAACCAATGAACCATTCCGAAGACGAGTGCAGGACTGAATCGTAACCAGAAACAGCGTCACTGCCCTTCTGAATAATAAAAGGGTTCACCTTCTCAAAACTTTGTCCTTCCCCTGTTCTGGTAATGATCAAGTAACAACCAGATGTCGATGGTGCTACTTCTGTTACAAAGACTTTTCGGCGCTTGTTAGTAATTGAGAAAGAGGGCTCTGTAACGAAAGGAACCCTCCACCATTGCAACCGTCTCCGACCTCGGGGCTCTAACTTCCCGGGCGTTATCCTGGCTTGGGTGAGTGGCCTATCTATACCAGTCTCACCCCAGTCTCATCCCGGAACATAGACAGAGGGACCCAATGGCCTTGGGAAGTCAGCAGCTCATGCAATGGCCCCCCGCGGGACTGCAGTTGAACAGCGGTTACGAACACACGCCCTACATAACGACACCGGGTGGTGGGGATGACGTCATTACCCACTCACCCAGCTGCGCACCCAGTGAGCGGGTATCCGTCAGGCTGTGTCCACGGAAGATTAAAAGAAAAAAGGCGTAAATAAACCAAAAAGTGTGTGGGCGTTTCGCACGCAAGGTAGGCAGGCCAGGAAGAAAAGAGACGTGCGAATGGTCGTGGTGCGAAATGGTCGGAAACAGACTATAGAAGAAAGAAACGATGTCGAGGGGCGGAATGGAACGAAATGCAAAGAACACAAGAGAGCCTACCTTGAGTCCCCCGGTCACGAGGACGAACCCACCTCGACCGGACGCGGGTGCAGGGATGATGATGGCGATGCTCGGTTCGGGCACTCCGAGTACGCCAAACCTGTACTCACATAAGATATGCCCCTGGGAGGAATGTCCTGGAAGATCTAGCTGAAGAGAGCGGATTGAATAGGTTGAAATAACAGCGTCAGCTCCGCTCACTATAACTGTATAACTCATCTTGACAATGTGACAGGTTTTAGAATAATAGAAATTGCAGGAAAAAAGGACACAGATGACTGAATCAAAATTCTGGTATTTCTGTACGGTATAGAAGATTTTAAAGCCTTGCACATAATTCTTAATTTCGGGAGGTGGGTTCAAGTTACCAAAACTATCAAAGTAGTGTTCCACATTACTTTCTTTCCTTACAGCAATCCAGTGCGTTCCTTCATTATCAGAGGTGTCGAGATTAACAATAATCCTTTCTTTAAAATGAGGCTTTAAAAGTAGTTGTCAATCATATATACTCCTCTAAAATAAGGAATGTTTAAACGGCTAGCATACACTTCGTTTTCGCTGTTACCCAGGGCTTCCTTCGGTATATGTACAACTCTCTTCCGGAGTAATTTGACTTCTATTTTAAACCCTTGCCTTTAGATCCTTTACTTTTTAAACTCCTAATGGTTTTAGCCGCCGTAGCTAAAACGACTTTAGCGGTATTACTGGTAAAATCCTGGCTCTATTCCTCTTCTTATACCTTCTCTTTCGGAGTCCTTTTCCTTTAGGCTGCACCGCCTTGTTATGTCTGGCGATTTATGCTGTCTATCAGCAGCCTTTTTCTATTGACTGCAAAGGGCATTTGAGGACCGCCTCCAGCCGCAGCACCTAAAACAGAATGATGGGTATCTATGGTAAAACCCGCCTCTCTTCTTCTTACCGCCTTCCACTGTCTTTCACCCAAGGTTGAGTCTGATCACTGGACATTCCAGGTTTCCTGTGCAGTAATCTTATCTGCCAAATGTTTCGAAGAGGTATCGTTATGCTCAGCATAGGAGATATCGTGCTGTTTACAAGCTTCGTATAATTTGTTGATTCCCGGGTCTCCTCTTTGCAGACGTTTCCAATTTCGTGCCGGAGCCACAATATATATATATATATATATATATATATATATATATATATATATATATATATATATATATATATATATCCCGGCAAGTGAGCTTCAAAGCGGAGTGAACAATTATTGAATTAATAATTCCGGAGCCTCGCTTATAATGCAACGACCTCCTACACTTAGCTCTCACGATATACTAATTGAGCACATACATACATTGCCCCTTTTATATCTTTCATTTGACATTTAACCTGACCTAACATAAACTATCCCAACCTAACCTATTGAATCATCGTCTGACCTTGCCTAACCGAACCTAACCTGCCCAAAGCATGACGAATAATCCAAGCACTTAGTTTACTTGTCCTTTCAATACGAATATAACTGCGCGTATGCTTTTTATAAGTTAGTTGTTAACATGGAGCTTGTTAAGCAGCACTGCTCTCTACCTATCCGGCATTAAACTTTGAAAGTGACTTTAGATGCAATCATCATGGAAAGTTGTTGCCTTCTAAAGTCAGAGTGCTTATTTTAGGAAACTGCAGTGCAGGGAAAACGAATGTAATACTGACTATGCTGCTTCATGAGAATGGAATACGTTTTGAAAACTTGTATGTTTATTTGAAATCCCTCTATTAGCCGAAGTATCAATACGGCATTAAAGTACTGGGAAGTATCGGCGGTATAGAAGTGAATACTTTCGACAATGGAGAAGATGCTTTGCATCCTTCTGAAGTAAAAGAAAATTCTATCTTTGTATTTGATGAGTTCATTACTGAAAAACAGGGGAAGATCGCATCCTTTTACAGCACGGGCAGACATCGAAAAGAGGACTCTGTATATCTAGCGCAATTCTGTGCTAAAGTGCTAAAACATGTAATTTGCGATAATACACGCATGATTATACTTTTCAGGCAAGATAATTTAAACCTGAAACATATTTATGAAGATTATGTAAACACTGACAATGACCTATGTAAAAGTGTTTGGGATAGTGTATCAGAAGGACGAACCTTTATTGTGATAGTTCCTGAATTTTACATGAACGGTTTTTACGTATATATCAAGCTCGATAAAAAAGAAAATTATAATTCGTAATTGATCATGGGCACCGACAAGGTTGGTTCCCAGAGGACCACTCCAGTTATCAGAGTACTTGGTCATTTTATCATAAATAGGGATGTCAAAGGAAACTACCAACTCAAGAACAAGGAATTGTGAAATGTTCACGTTCCTGAAGATAATAATAATGATGATGCATCCAATAAGAATTATGTGCACGCACTAGGTTGCGTGAATTCTCTCAGCAAAATGCTAACAAAGTTGAGGTTATGGTTATGAGCACGAAACATGAATTGAAAAGAGATAAGCAAAGTAACACCGAGATTGACAAAGTTAGATTGAAAGTATTACTAGATCCATTTCACGATAACGATGTTCCGAGTAGTAAGTTCATCACCCAATGTGTCAATTCCCGTATGCAGCCTTGAGATGATAATGGTAACATTATATTTGGCGTTTGACAATAAGAGAATTGTTAATTAATAGATCTTTTGGAGATATGAATGCTGTAACTAACGGATACGCTAGAGATATGGTTATTATAGGAAATCGAACGAGACATGTCAACAGTTAAACAGATACTTACTAAAGGAAATCGGAATTCAAATAGACAAGAAACTGCAAGGCATCACGGCATATTTGAACAAAACTATGTGTGAAGTGGATACTCTTAACAAATTCAACAAATGAAACGACGGATTCTCTAATGGTTTCTATTAAACAACTGGCAGAGACATTTAATAGAGAAAACAGGCTTTCAGAATATATGAATGAGAAAATGAATAATTTATAGAAATTAACGAAGCAAGTTTCAAGTCTAGAGGATGCAAGCAATCAGTTAAAGACAGAGACCTTGAAGAATTTAGAAATTATATACAGAAGTTAAATACTTGCAAAAGGAAATAGAGACGGAAGTAGAACAGAAGTTTCAAGATATATAGCAAATTTGAGCAAAACTATGGCTAAAGTGGTTACTCTAACAAATTCTACAAAATTCTACAAAAGAAACAATGGATGCTCTAACGGTTCTATTAAACAACTGCCCGAGGATCTTGATATATGAGAAATAATATGTGTAATCAGAAAATAAATAATATTAAAAAATTAATAATGAAGCGAGTTTCAGGTCAAGAGGATACAGTCAAGCAGTAAATACGGAGACTAAATATTCTCAAAACTGATTTCGTTAATGATAAACTGAAGATAGAAGAAAATGTAAAAATGATTATCGTTACCCGAAACTAGCATTTTCAACAAATGACAAGTCAAGAAGAATCGATGAGAAGGCAGTATGCTAATATGGCAATATTTGTTGAGGCCTTCAAGATGCATACACAGGAACATAAGAATGAAATTGGACAACTAAGAACTTCGATTGGTACAACAGCTAAGGCTGTCGATGCATTGAGAACTCATTCTGAACGCAAACTTTAGATTGAATGTAATCTCTTGTTTTACATAATTTATAAAATGGATGGTGAAAAAATAAGACTTAAAGTGTCTGTAGCTATACATACCAAGGCGGTAAAAGAAAAACTGAGAGCTCTAAAAGGTCTCAAGGTTGTGATTCAACATGGACTGTCCGAAGCTTTGAAGCCTGTAACCACACCTCTCAAAGATATTTTATACTCAATGGAAATCATCTGTGGAGACTGACTAGAACGATGATGATGAATCTACAAATATTTGTGTCTATTTACTACAAGTTTGCTCAAAAGAGAGGGATCGAAATGATGCATTATACGGTGTGAAAATCAGAATTTCATGTTTATGCTAAGAAAGAAAGATGTGTATTTTATAATTAATCAAATAGTGATAAGTGATGAAACTTATGTGTCTACCCGTGGTTTGAAGGAGTTCAGTTTTAAGCAAATGCTCCAGATGTCTGCATATACCAGTGAAGACTTGGATACGCATGCTGATCTTATGAAAAACACCTTTCTGCATACAAATGGTACAGCAAGCAAGGTTGTTTAAGATTTGGTAAATTATATAAATACAAAACTATAATACGTCCTCTGCTCAATACACATTCAGTTCTAGGACTGGTGTGTAAGCAGCACAAGCCCGATAAGGACCTTAACTACGTTTTCTGGATAAATCCTAACATTGGTGAGTAGACTGAGACTACTCATTGCATAGAGAGATGCTGGTAATAAGTCATACTCAAGAGATTGAAGAAGCTATCTGAGAGCTGCAAGCATCTAAACTTATAGCATGACGGCCAAACAACAAACAAACAAACAAACAAAATATCGCCATAGAACTTAACGCACCAGCGAGAAGGAAGAACTTCTACGGCGCAAAATTATCAGCGAACGACTCAATGATTTGTTACAAATTGACTTGTTTGAAATGATACGTATGCAAGGATCAACAACAATTTCAAAAAGATTCAGAATGTCATCAGATTTTACCGTAAAATGGCTTATGTAAGACCTTTAAGGGACAAGGGTGGTGTTAATATTGCAAAGGCTATGCAGGATATACTACAAGAATTGGAGGCATCATCAGGAACATTCAAAGCGATAACGCAAATGCAGTTAATAACAAGCTCGTTAAAAGATTAATGTTAAAGTATAATTTTAATCACTATAGCACTTAAAGCAATGAAATATTGTGCATGAAAGACCGGAAAGTGTGCTCAGAGGCCTCCTTATCGGGCTTGAGGTTCTTTTACGTGCCGTAAAACTACGACACGGGTCCACCGGCTTTACTTCAATTCCGAAAAAGGCCATGCTAAGGATTGTTACGCCCGAAAAATTCATCCCCCTCTGCCGGGTTTGAACCCGCGACCTCGAGAAATAGAAGCTAGCACGCTACCGCTACACCACAGAGAACAACAATAAAATAGAATGATACTTTTGATTCGACTATCCGCATGAAGGCCAATGAAGTGAAAAACAATAATCTTTTTCTGACATAAACGACATTTTGAAAAAGTATTTTAATTTAACTGGAATATTGAAATCTTTCAAGTTACTCGTATGAAGCGTACCAATCCCGCTACATACATAGCAAGGAACAAGAAGGCGATGTGATACAGGTGCCTTCTATAGCTATGAATTAAGAAAATCAATTTCATAAGACTTATTTAATAAAAAAAGTGCTACATAGACAAGGAAACGACTTCCTTTAAAGTTGCATGGTTTAAAGATACCATTAAGGGGCATTTTGTGTAATGTATGTGGAAAAGATCAATAAAAATAAATGTTTTTCTGGCTGTAAACCATTAGAGTTTTATTAGCATTATTTATTTAATCTCTACCATTGCTTTGTTCATTCTGTAAGCACGAGAGAAAAGAATAATACATTGATTTGAAAAACCCTCATTAATGACCTAAAGGAGAGAGAGAGCATTAAAGCATAATTTGAGGGAAAAAATAATACTTTAATGATTTAAAAACCCTCATTAAGGAAACAAACAATATAAAAACGTAATAATATGATGTTTTATAAAACCCTCATTAACGAAGCATGTATGCAATATTAACGCATAATTTGAAGCAATAATAGAATTATTTAAAGACAACCTCATTAAAGAAACACACACACACATATACACACACAGAATAGTAAAACATAATTTGAGGGAAAATAATAATACAATGATTTAGAAACACCCATTAAAGAAAAATACATACATATACAATGATAAAATATAATTTGAGGGATAATAATAATATAATTATTTATAAACCCCTCATTAATGAATCATATATACAATATTAAAGTGTAGCTTGAAGTAAAAATAGGTATAATACTATGATTTAAAAACTCTCATGTATAGAGGTGAGTTGTGATATGACCCTTCCATTATCTTCCCCCTGCAACGACAATTTATTTGTCTAAATTGTTGTATTTTGCGTTTTTACTTCGAAACGTTTTCTGGGTTGCGTAGTTTCTCATATTGAGATCTTTCAAAGATTCAAAATATTTCTCGAAATCTAATGATTGCATACCTGCTCTGGTGTATACATTGCTTTTTTGGGTCTCCGTCCAGAATACTTGTAAGCATCTAGTTTCGATTATAGCCCGACATATTCCTCCATAACCATGCCCCCAATTCGTCTTTGAGCAAACCAATATTGTTTTTATTGGCTCGCAATGAACAGTATCCAATGGCTTTTGAGTACTTTGATGTATGTGAATAATGTGATTTATCCTTGATCAATTTATAGATATCAGTACTGGTTTCAAATACTGAACGAGTCAGTATCCACAAAATTCAACACTAAGTCCTTCAAATTGGGCTGCATGACATTATCAAACAATCAAACATTATAAATTTAGAAATCCAAAATCGCATGTACAATATAAATTGGCTTTCTCCTGTGTTCTTCCTTTCTAGACAACTCAACGCCTACAAGATATTCATCGACGATTATCGAACTCAGATACGTGCTTCAAGCTGTTAGTTGTATGGTTTGATCCCATTTAGAGACAGTTTTAAATTCTGTATATTTCCAGACATTCTCTGTAAATTTGCTACGGACCGCATTGTTCATTTTTCATACGTTTTGTCCAAATTTAGATTTCTCCTGAGTTCTCTTCTCCGTATTCAGGTCGATGTAGGTCTTTACCAGTTATATTGGTCGTACGACACCACCCTTTGAATATGTCTCACAGCTAGACCGCGTTCTATACATTGCTGCATGACTCTATAGTGCAAAACATATTTGCTCTTATGTTCTAATGTTTCTGGCAGTTTGTTATATTGCCCGCTTTGTGATATTGCAATTTGAGGGCAGAAAGGAAGCTCGTTATGTGCGTCATGGACATGGGGAGGATATTCAATATACACTCCTAGTGCAAATCCTGTTTTGGAACGTACAGGAACCTTTATGAAGTCAATATTCTCAATTTTCTGATTGGTGTGCCATTGAAGATTCCCATAAAGTATCGCTGAAATAATTGACATCCGGTATAAATTGTTGATGTCGAGATATGATATGATCTATTTCTAGTTCAAGTTTGAAAAGGGGTGGGTTTTATGCCCAAGCACTGCGACCTTAAGATCTATTGCGCATCCTCCCTTTCATCAGTTAAGTAGTCTGTTGCTCAAAATGAACTTAACCAGACTGCTAATTGAAGCTTTCGATAGTTCATCTATCTTTGGAAAGTGATTGCCAAAATACTTGCTCTTTGATTCGCAAAAGCAGGGCAATCACATAGTAGATGAGTCTCATCTCCTTCTAGACATCTACTACAGATGGGGTTGTTAAACAATCCCATTCTGTATAGATTAAACTTCAGGGCACAGTGTCCTGTAATGAATCCTGTTGCCCATGCAAGTCTTCTTCTACTAAGACCGCGCAAGTATTTTGCCCGGCTGTTATCCAGGTCTGTAATAAACAACTTGCAATGTCTGCAACCCTCAATGGAGTTCCAGTAGTTTTTGTGTTCTTCTTGAGCCCAGCACTTAATAGCGTGTTTCACTGGTCTGTAGGACACTCCCAGTACAGGCTCCGGACCAAAAATGGGATTTCACTGCCAATCTTGGCTGCTTCATCTGCTTTCTCATTGCCTGGTATACCTATGTGTCCTGGCACCCACATAAGTTGAACCTTATTGTGTTTAGCCAGTGTCATTAAGGATTCTCGGCATTCTGAGACGAGCTTTGATTTTATTGGTGGTGATTCAAGTGCTTTAAGAGCAGCTTGACTGTCTGAGAGGATAAGAACACTTCTATTCTTATATCTCCTTTTAATGCTTTCCATAACACTGGCTAGGATTGCTTAAACCTCAGCCTGGAAAACAGTAGCTAAGGTACCAAGACTATAAGAAATATTGGTGTTATTACCGTAAAGCCCAGCCCCCCCCCTGTCTGATTTGGTTCTAGAATCATCAGTATACCAGATTGGGCCTTTGTTATTATGAGGTTTTATCAGTCTTTCCCATTCACTCCGCTGTGGATAGGAGACCGTAAATTTCAAATCAAACCTGAATCTTATTTCAAGA
The DNA here is from genome assembly GCA_030765065.1 of Deroplatys truncata. Classification (NCBI taxonomy): domain Eukaryota; kingdom Metazoa; phylum Arthropoda; class Insecta; order Mantodea; family Mantidae; genus Deroplatys; species Deroplatys truncata. Next base: position 424,859,956 of record CM060990.1, read on the forward strand.
ATGTCAGTCCCCGTGTTGAGTATCTGTTGTACATTCTTATCCCAAGGAAGCTTGAGATGATTAATATGTCCAGTATTAGACACTTTGGTTTGGCGACAAATACGGTGATACGCGATCATGGCTTCTGCCTTCATCCATATATGGAGAGGTGTGAGCCCAATCAGCATCTCCATTGCCGCAGTTGGAGTAGTTTTGAAGGCTCCCATAATTGAAATGCAGAAGGTCCTCTGTAATTTACAGCTTTCCTTTCTGCACACCTGTAGATTAACTCTAGGCCACCACATCAGTGCGCATTAAGAGAATATAGGTCTCACCATGACGGTGTATATCCAATACTATATGCTAGGTTTCAGACCCCATGTCTTACCAAGCATACCTCCACATATCCAAAAGACTCTGTAGGCTTTGGTAACACATAAATCCATGTGATGTTTCCAAGGTAATTTCTTGTCTAAAACAAGCCCAAGATATTCAATTTGTGTTGAATAGGGCACTACATCACCAAAGAGAGAGAGAGTCTGGTTAAATCAGGCCCCCTTCTCCTGGTAAAGGGTGCCACTACTGTTTTGCTTGGACTAACAGTTAGATTATTCATCTTGCACCAAGCTTCCACTTTCTTAAGCGCCATTTGTAGCACTTGAGAAACTATGTTAGGAAATTTCCCTCTTATGATTATTGCAATATCATCTGCAAAACCAACTGTGAATTAACCATCACTATTGAGTGCGCAAAGAAGTGTGTTCACTACAAGGTTCCATAGCAGGGGTGATAAAACACCCCCCTGCGGGCAGCCCCTCTCCGTGGACACATCCAGCGTCTCCCCACATAGATTCATGGTTATCTTCCTATGTTGTAAGACAAAACGTATCCACTCACAAAGAAGTGAAGGTACATCGTGTCCATAAAGGGCGTTCGACACTACATCACAAGATGTCCTGTCAAACGCACCTTCAATATCAAGAAAAGCACCAATGGCTATTTCTCTGGTGTTAAGCGCCTTCTCAATAGTCGAGACCACTTGATGAAGTGCTGCTTCCGTTGATTTCCCTATTTGATAGGCAAATTGGTACGTGTTTAATGGATGTTCCATTAAAACATATTCCCTAATGTGCCTATCCATTAACCTCTCCAGAGTTTTAAACATAAAAGAGGAGAGACCCATAGGGCGATAAGCCTTGGCCTGGGCGTAACTAGGATGCCCTGGTTTAGGTATAAGCACCACCTTTGTTTGTCTCCAAGCCATGGGTATATATCCATAGGGTAGGCAAACTCTAAAAATACCACAAAGTAGGGATTGAACTGAATCAATACCATATTGTAGAAATGCAGGAATGATTAAATCAGGGCCTGCCGATTTATATGATCCAAACCACTTAACAGCCCATCGTATTTTAGTGACATTGTCTACACTCCTGATTAGGTTCCAATCCTCTCTGTCCAAAGAAAGATGGTCCAGATTTGGTTGCCCCTTCACAGATATGATGATACTTTAGTATTCTTGATGAAAGTTTGGAATGTACCTATTGTTGGCCTTGGAGTAGCCCTTCACCACATTCAGAGCCCACCTCTAATTCCAGACTCTAAGAATTCCAGCATACTGTTGTCATGGATTGAAGAGTGTTGCCTTTGTTGATTTCAACATGGGTCGAAAGCAAGTCGTGGTAGTGTACGTATATAACCACTGGGTCGGAGTTATACATTCCCAACAAGATATCGCAAATGACCTAGCAGTTGATCGCCCTTAAACAAAACAAACCAGCAAGATATTTCAAAACTGTTCGAAAATGTCTGACAAGTGTAGTGTATCAGTCTTTAGATACCTATCGCAGTAATCCCCGAAATTTTGGATATTGAAGGTATCCCAGGATTTTTCAGCATGCCTGTAATCCTCTTTACTATTGGTCTCTCCCCGTAGTGTGCTGTAAACGGCATTCTTTGGTGGTAGTTGTGGATCATTTAACCTATCTATGGATTTACATAGCAGTAAGGGAATGCACCCTTGCTTGTTGCCTGCTGAAAATGCTCTACAACAGGATGTTCGGTTGTTGTAATTTTAAAATCCTCCTCCTCCAGCAGGCAGCCAGGCTATATGACTTATAATCCAGGCATTTAAAGCTATCCAGAACCTGAAATGAATGTCCCTGCCCCTTTTAGTGAATACAACTGCCTTTCTGCTGTTTGTGCAATACATGAAATGGGCTTATAATCATAGGTCAGGTGTCTTATCAGAAAGTGGCTGTCATAATAATTCTATAGATAGTGGAAAAATGTAGGTATGAAATCAGTGACCTTTCTATTTTAATTGCACTTACAAGCAGCAGCCAGGTATTGACCGGTCACGTGATCATATTTTCTCACCCTGATTCCAACCACATCAAAACACCTAAGCATATGTGACACTGAACAATCATTAAATTATGTTGCCTTCAGGAGAGGAATCCATTGTTTTGGGATTCAAATGCATATCAATGACTTCACGAGATACTGATTTTAATTGCTTGAAGAAGTCATCAATCGGACTTGAGGTTCTTTTACGTGCCGTAAATCTACTAAACAGGACCACCGGCTTTACTTCCCATCCGAAGGAAGCCATGCTACGGATTTTACGCCCGAAAAATCCCAAGACCCTTCTCCGGGTTTGAACCCGCGACCTCGGGAACTAGAGGCTAGCATGGTAACCACTACACCACGGAGAACGACACGGCAGTTAAAGAGCGTCCATAAAGAAAACTCGATTTTTTTTTATATACTGCTCTTTTTTCTGATGTTTGGTACAGAGGGATAATGCATTCATTTTCTTCTACACTAAATACGGAAACTGATACTTCTTTGTTCTGCTTTTCAAAACATTCAGTTTGCTGTAGAGAAACTGGAAATTCAATGCCCACATAAATGTATGCTTTGAAAACTAGTTCAAATTTGTATGCCCTTGTTTCCATTGCGTTATTCTTAGCTGGGTAAGTTGAAGCTATCAGGCACCATGCCAAGCAGCATTTGTCACAATTCTTTACATTGACCGCAGCAAGCTTATTCTTGATTTTCTTCTTAATTCTATATATGATGCAGCATTTAGCGGGTCAGAAAATAAACAGCTAATCATCAGGGCATCGACGGCGAACAAGGATGTCTATGAAGCTCCCCCTGGAATTTAGAAATGTTTTCCAAAATATTCCCGGTTATTTAAGCAAAGATCTGGTCAAAATTGCTCACATTGGTCTTGGAATGAATGAATGATGAAATCTGCATCTCGTCTTTAGGTTTACGAACTAAATATGAAATCTCCAGAGAGAAGTATTTTTAATCCAGAACTGCTTCTATCTAACATGTCTTTCAACTCTTTAATAAGAAGATTCTTACACTCGTTGAAAAAGATTTGGGGTCAAGTACTTCTAATGTATTATCAATTCTACTAATAAAATACGTCTCTTGAACACAGATTCAATGACCTTGCATTCTAACTCCTGATAATTAGCATTACAGCTTCGGCTTTTTTATGTAGAGAGATTCCTTTTGGAAGTTTCCTTTCTCCCGAACTTGCCTGTTACCCACTGGATGTTGACGGGCTGCTGCTGGATGCGGAGGTTGATGCTACAGCGGCCATGTTGCGGGGCTCTGGTCTGTTGTCTGCACTGTAATGGATTACCTTTGGCCGGCACACAGTCGGTGATGATTCTCCTCCTCCTCAACAACAATAACAATACTACTACTACTACTACTACTACTACTATTACTACTACTACTACTACTAATAATAATAATAATAATAATAATAATAATAGTGGTTGCGATGATGGTGATGAAAAATAATAATGATAATAATTTAATATGAAAATAGCTAATTTGTATATGATAGAATACGCTGCAAATAATGTATAAAGAAATTCTTATAATTCCGTGACCAGACCACTGCATCCATCCTGGCTACAGGAAGAATATAGGAGGCCCCAGAAACGCCGCCGCTAGAACGGAGCCTCGTGCTAGATCCATGAAGACTGGACGGCTCACCAGCAAAATATGTTTCTGCTGCAACAATGATGATAACAATATTTTGTATAATGGAGTAATAAACAATATGCAAAAATTCATGCCATTCGGAAATAGGATGGCTGAATCCTTCTGGGCTGCAGGAAGGTGAGGAGCCTTAAAGCTTCCTGACTAAGATCCCTGCTGGTAAAAACAAACTAGGATCGAGCGGCTTCCTCCATAGCAGGAGTCCACACGTCTTTTAGAGGCTCGAAGGGACCCTGAATATTAATCGGCAACTGGCTTATCGGGTGGCTCGTGTTTTGCTGGCAGGCTCTCAGCATGACAAGAAATGCTGCCTCTTGCTATTGCTTGTAAGATTTCTTGATCTCGGTAGACCGGAATGCTGGAAGTATAAGCAGTTTGTGTATTAGATTTTTTATTTAAATATGTTTTAGATTTTGTTTATATATAGAGCTAGATAAAATATTTTTAAAACAAGTTAAAAATCTACTTTGTTAGAAGAATAGCTTGGAGCATCATATTACATTACAAGGCATGCTTTCTTGTTTAAAGATGAGTGTATGCTTATTAAGTAATTTTAGATTTTGATAATTAAATATATTTTCTTGCACTCGTATGGATACAATAGGATATTCATGGGATAATCACTATTATGAGATGGAATTTAACTTGAAATAATTTCCATTCGAGTATACACTTAATAAAGAACACCAAAAATAATAATTTGCTTTGTGTATACTATTAAATATCGATGTGAGTATATTCCTTCAATTTTAAGATGAAATAGTTATGCATGTTATAGGGAATACAGGTTCTCCTAATACCTTCATTGTTTCAAATTTCTGACAGACTAGTTGTAACGTGTTGAAATATGTGGTTGCCTGATTACTTTCTTTAATGCGAAGATGTATTATTGGTTTCCCAGTGTCGTTATATTAGAAAAAGTAAAGTTCACTGTTTAGCTACACACATTATTAACTGACATTCTCGAAAGTTTAACCTTTGCACATAAAAACATGTTATTCAAAGCAAATGTTCCTTTTTTTAAATGTGAAGCGTGTAGGTTACAAAAGTATTTAAATTATCTTAAAGCTGTATTTTCTTTAGAACTACTAGGCTAGAGAATGACATTCTTAATCATACATATTTTTCGGGTTAAGCTAAGCTATTAATCGTGAAAGGCTTCTACATTTGAAATAATTATAAAACATCCTCCTATAGATAGCGTAAGAAGTATATTTTAAATAAAAGAATAATTTTTTTTAAAACTTATCAGACATGTTCGATGAATTGAAATATTGCATTACAGTGAAGACAAAGGAAGGCCATCTTTTCCAGAGCGCAGTAAACACAAACACATAAATGGAGTTCTTGCAATACAGTGACATTTTGGCTGGAACACCGCCTTTTATAGTGTCCTTAATGTATAGAAAATTCACATGGATGACTGGTTACAACCTAGGTTAATACCGACGCATGTTCAGTGACTTAGAAATGAATCAATCTGATCGGCTAGGACTAGCCTGCTTTTTACAGATTTATGTGAATTAGATGATGAAATGTAATTTTTCATTGGCTGACAAGAAATACTTTTTCGCTAAGCCACTGTGAGGGGGAGATAACTCCTAGCTATGAAGTGATTCTGTACAAATACGTACATACAGTTCATTCTAGAATAGCATGTTTGGTTTCTATTATTTTATAAAAACGCTTCTCTTTTGAATGTTTTTATAAGAGTTATCCACCCACGTGTGAAATGCCATGGAATTTCTATTTGTTGTAAGATACTTTATTAAAAAGCTATATGGTTTCTTAGAATAACAAGAAACGCCATATGTCTTGTTCGGGAGACAAAATGAGCTTTGTACCAATAACACATTTTTTCAAAGGTAAACCGCAGATGTGCTACATGTGGTAAACGCCATTAAAATCAATTATTCAATCGTGTGGAATAGGGGTTTCCGTTTTAACGCAAACATTGTTTAGAAATTTTATTTGAATGGTTTTTCGAGGAAATGATAACTTCTTGTCTGAAGCTCGCTTATTGTTAACATTTTCTCGGAAATGTTAAGGGGGAAATTCTAAAAGTTGTAAACATGTTTTCAATTAGTATTCATTCAGGCGAAAAATACATGGATTTTCTGTTTAAGAAATTTCTTATCTGAAGGAGTGTTTATTTTAAGTACAGAGGTGTGAAAATTATTAAACTAAAAGATTATTTTAACAATCACTTATCTAAGTAATTACCAGACCATATAATTTTAACATACTGGCACCCTTTGTGTGTTATAATGTTTGCAATGTCTTTAGGTTGGTTATCCGGTATATTATAGCATTTAAACAGCTGTAAATAGGATTGGTCACTCTGCAAAACTAAATCCGAGCTTCTTTCTAGTATTCTTGTGTGTAACTATAGTGCGGGTTTTGGTGAATTTATGCAAGAGATCCTTTAATTAGGTGAGTTTCAACAATAAATAACAATTGTAGAGTATATTAATTCAGATTATTTACTTGTCTGTGCTGTTTATATTGTAAATATTTGCAACGTGTGCTCTCTTGCGGATTTTTGAGGTTATGAGCAGAACAAATGACATTTCTCCTATAAAAGTTCCAGTTGCAAAGTGCTTATTGCAGCAGACACTGTTAACACGGCAAGAAATAGCTAAGCAACTACAAAGATCATAAAAGCCTGTAATTCGTATAGAACAAGCATTGAAAATTGGCCAGTACACCTCAGCTCGACAAGGGAAATGTAGACGCAAGAACATATTGAGCCCAAGAACACAACGTAAGCTGCTCCAGTTAGCTAAAGAAAATAGCAGAGCTACCAGTAAAGAACTGAGAAAGTCTATGGAGAGCTATGGAGTGCTTCCACATTTGCAGAAGGCTTATTGCTACAGGTCTTCCAGCACGTCGCCCAAGAAGAAAAGCAAAGCTGACTCCTGCAATGGCTAAAAAGAGGTTGGCATGGGCTCATGAGGTCAAAAACACGTTTGGAGAGAACTGGAGTAAGGTAAACAGCCTATTTATAATTATGAATAAATAAAACATATTAATATAACATGTTTACTGTGAATTACTGTGTGAAGTTTAATATAATTTGGTTAATATCCTTAAACTTTCAACATTTCTCCTTAAATAGGAGTACAAATTTCAGTTAACAGTTACATTTGGAATCTCATATTCCAAAATATAATGCTGAAATTAATTCTTTCTTGAGGTATACTTCTCTGATGAATCAGTACTCCCAGTATGCGAAGAAAATAGTCAGTATGTAAGAAGAATGAAAGATGAAGAATTTTTTGGAAAGTGCGTGGCTCAAAATGTAAAGCATCCCGTTCCAATCATGGTTTGGAGTATCATTTCGGCACAGGAACAGGGCTTCTCTACATTGTCGAAGGAACAATGAGACAAGAACAAAACAAAAATGTACTGGAAAGGAGACTAATGCCCCAAGTGAAGGTCTGGTTTTCTGACGGAAACTTTGTTTTCACGCATAACAAAGCTCCATGTCATAATGCCAAGTCCATAACAAATTTTTAACAAATAATAACATCGAAATTCTGTTATGGCCTGGGAATAGCCCACATATGAATCCCATAGAAAATCTATGGTCAATTGTTAAGTAGAGGTTGAAGAAAATAAACATTTCTGCGAAGGTGCAACTGATTGACAAAGTTATTGAAATATGGCATCATCATGAAGAAACACAACAGTAGTTCCCCAAGCTTATTGAAAGCAGGCCAAGAAGAACTGAAATGTTAATAAAGAAGAAAGGATGGTATAAAAACTATTAATTGTATGTTTAGTTTCAGAATAAAGAGATTAAAAGCTCCTATTTCTACTTTCTTGTGGAAATCCATTCTTAGTCGAATAGTTTACACACCTCTGTAAATCTTTCACAGATTTTGGAGCCGAGTAGGGTGACTAAACACTTTCGCCTGTCATATGTAAAGGAAGAAAGAAAGATTTCTCTTATTTTTGTATGGTTCAACATGGTTTTGATTTTAATGTGTTCCGAGAGTAAAAACAATTTTTGTATGTGTAGGCAGCTTGCTTACAGTTGCGAAGCCTGTTAAGCCGGGGCATACTTGGAAGCATAGCGTAAGACCTTTGAAAGTAACCTGTGGGGGAGTATTCATAATCAGCAGACAGCTTTTAGAGAAAATAAAAATATTATACGAGAGTCAAACACATTTATGAAAAGATTTGTTCAAGAGTGAAAGGTTGCGACAGAAATCATGACGCGTGTGAAAGAGAGAGGGAAATTTGTCTTACTTTTTGGAAATCGAACATGGCTTTGATTTTAAAATGCTTGCATTTTCCATTCCTTGCTTTGAAATATTTTCGCTTTAAAGAAATCAACTTCTCTTGTTCGCTCTGGCATATGTTCAGAGAATGCCTTCTATGTAAGTAACCAGTACGTTAATGATTTGTATGTATCATTTACGTTCTTATAATTCCGAATAATCTATAGCGGAGGCTTTAAAATATGTATTGGCTGTAAATGATATGCAGGCAGAAAGTCATTACGCGGCGAATGAAAGACACAGAGAGAGAAAGGAAAGGTTGAAATGGAGTTGGAAAACTGACAGCATACCGTCTGCGGAGTCTTCATCTTCCTGACTCCACTACACTCCCTGGCTGACTTGCGAAGAGGGGAGAGTGTGACAACCTCTAGCTCTGCACTGGTAGCTTGTCTATTTAGTCGAGTAAGTCTTGGAAAGAGGGCGGGTCTGTCATTAGGCTACTCGAACTTATAAATACGTGCGCCTCCAACATATTTGATACTCCCTTTTTTGTTAGTTTATGGCGGGTTATACTTTATAAGACAGGAATTATATATACAGGTAAATTACCTAAAACTTGCACCGTAAATATTTTGGAAATGGAAAGTGCTATTCATGTGCAGTTTTCACAGCATTGGTTGGTAGTCAGGGGCTCGTACTTTTAGCCTATAAACAGATTTTAATAATACTGAGAAAGTGTATTTTTGAGCAAATATACAATTTTTAAATGCAACAATGCTAGTTACATCAACAGAATAAAGCAGGGTAAATTACAATGCCAATGGTCTTTGTTACAGGATTCTAGTGCAAGTGGTTTACGAGAAATCGTAGTTTGAAAAGTTTCCACCCCGACAATTGTCCCATTCAACCTGCTTAGTTGATAGGTACGATGTTGCTATGTTTGTTTGCATTGTGTTTTCTGTTCATTGATTGCATTGCGACTTTCTGATCACTTAGTTTGTGACAGTTCAAGCAGTAAGTCATGAGTGGAAAATGGGGTTTACTAATGCAGAAAAAGCCGACATGCTCATGGTGTATGGAGCGTGTAGGAAGAATGCAGTTCGTTCCTGTACGGTGTATGCGGAAACGTATCGAAATAGACGTCAACCATCTCAGCAATTATTTATCAATCTCTTCAACCAATTACGTGAAGGTGGTACTATAACACCTAGAAAACGTAACAAAAACAAACAAGTGACTGGAGAAGCGGCAGAAATTAATGTTTTGACTGCCGTAGATCCGCAAATTAGTTCCGGCACAATCGCTCGTGAAAAAGACATAAGTCAGGCATGTGTACTGCGCATTCTCCATCGACATAGGTTCCACTCCCGTCACATCTCTCTCCATCAAGAGCTGCATGGAAACGATTTTGAGAATCGCGTTAACTTTTGTACATGAGCATCAAGACATGACACTCCAGATTCATCATGTATCTTGTTTAGTGATGTGGCAACATTTACTAATCATGGCCAGGTAAACCGCAGAAACATACACTATTGGTCTGTTGACAATCCCCGTTTGCTTCGTCAGGTGGAACGTCAGCGTCCATGGAGTTTAAACGTCTGGTGAGGGATAGTGAACCATCAGCTCATAGGCCCTTTGTTCATAGAAGGATCAATGAACTCGCACAAGTATCGCAACCTCCTGACAGACCATCTGCCACAGATGCAAGAAGACGTTCCCTTTGCAGACTAGGAGGAACCTGTGGTACCAACATGATGGCTGTCCAGCCCATAGTGCACGAAGTACTACAGCTTGTCTTAACGGATTCTTTCCAAATCGTTGGATTGGACGAAGAGGACCTGTACCTTGGCCGGTCCGTTCACCGGATCTAACCCCTTTACACTTTTTTCTGTGGGGAAGGCTGAAAGACACTGTCTACAAGGACGTACCAACCACACCAGACGATTTAAACGACGTATTACTGCTGCCTGCTCTGAAATTTCCGATGAAATGCTAGAACGTGTGCAGCAGTCTTTCCATAGCAGACTGGAAGGGTGTATTGAAGCTTCCGGTGGTCATTTTGAACACAACCTATGAAGGACTATGTTCTCTTTACTTGTAAGAATCCACAGAGGTATTGTTATTCCCTTTTGTTTTTCTTTAGTCTGTGCTACCACAGGTTGTACAAGTGTTGATGCGTAAACTATTCAAAATATGATTTCTCGTAAACCACTTGCACTAGAATCTTGCAACAAACGCCACTGACATTCTAATTGACCCTACCTTTATTCTGTTGATGTAAGTAGGCATTGTTTCATTTAAAAAATTGTATGTTTGCTCAAACATTACACTTTCTCAGTATTATTAAAATCTGTTTATAGGCTAAATGTACGAGCCTCTGACTACCAATCAATGCTGGGAAAACTGCACATCAATATCAATTTCCATTTCCGAAATATTTGCGGTGCAAGTTTTAGGTGATTCACACTATAGAATCCTACTGGATTCTTTTTCTATTTCTCCTTTTAATTTTTAAGGACGTATTAATGTTGAAATACGCTTTTTATTTATAATATACATTTTATTATTTTTATATTTATTCGTTTGTCACTATCCATCTAGAAGAATGCATTCGTTTGTTAGCTAAGTAATGTTTAAGGTGTAAAATTATTTATATAATTTTTAATTATAGTGTTGATCATTCTGAAAAATTATAACACACTTCTAAATGCGAATCGAATTGAAATTTTGAAGTTTTGGTTTGGAAATTTGGAGGAGAAAAATTTTGTCGTTATTTTCTATACAGTATTAATAACTACCGATTGTATAGTTGTGGAATAGTAGCTTCAATTCAGTTTTTAAGATTAACCTTACCAATTGATATACCGTCGGTATTCTCTGCTACGTAAATGAGTATCCATGTTGAACATACAACACTGCAAATAAAACTGCGAGGCTTATAGCAATAGTAGATATTGAAGTCAACTGGTAAACACTTAATTATATTAATCTATCGAGGGCACGCGACGGCGGTATCTTTGACATACAAATAGCACTTAAGTTTCACATCTCCTAACCCCTGTTAGTAACCCGTATTTGGTAACATCCCTTTGAAGTCAATTATTAAACACTTGATTATCTTAATCGGTTCAATGGCACGTGTCTTTTCAATTACGGTAATCTCCAGACATAGAATACAGGAGATCCTTTTGTACGCGACTTCAACCCTTTCAGGTCAATGATTGATAACTGAACACGTGTCTGACGATTATGATGGTGTCGATATTCTTTGATATGTACGGTAACACCCCTTTTTAGGCGCGGGAGTAACTAATAAACACTTAATTGTATTAATCCATTGAGGGCACCGGAATTTCAATGGCGGTAATCTTCAAAGATCGGCAGAGACACGGACAGTAACAGCCCATTAGCAAATGGGAAGGGGTTAAGAAGATGACTTAATCTGATGACTTTAATTATTTCAGGGGGAAAATACATTGAAATTGAATTCCATATTCCACTACAAATGTCCATCATTAAACATTTTGATTAACACCCCAATTATGCCAATCAATCTAGGGCACGTGACCAACAATTTAGGAAAGGAAGTGGCGACTTCCAACCATAGAGGAGGGAGATCCTTTATCTGCTGCTTCGGCCCTTTGAAGCCAATGATTCGCGATAATTTAACACATGTCTAACCGTCATCAATTTGATAAAATGGGTTAGAGGCTCTGTCAACCCTTGTGGACTCTTGTCAATCAAACTTGACAGGTAACAAGCACTTAGAGTCTTCGGCACCTTTGATCGATAAAGCCGCCAAAAGGGTGGGCATATCAAAACATTTGTTTTAGACGTTTTTACATGTGTAATGCAATTTTCGGTTCCTTTGATATGCAAATGGATTAGGATCTCTTATTTCTTTCCTACTCGTTATATTGTCTTTCTTCCAGTTTGCTAGCCCACTGGAGTGACTGATTAAACATTTGTGCGCTTTGCGATAGCGTTTTGTTTTCACACTGTCACCAGGACCTATACCGACTGCCAAGTGTTTCTGTTACTTTTCCTTGCAAAAATGTAGACAACGCGTGCCGTTAAAACGTCACAGGAAAAATATAAAGTATACCAGCGAGGATTTCTGAAATCTGCACCCGTTGCTCAGAATAACATAATTTACATCATCTAGTGACATTAAATAATTAGATTTTTATAGGGAAAACCCGCCATGATGTTGAACAGCTTTGGCAGTGGCCCTGTAGCATGAGTTTAATTTTTAAAGACAGACAAAGGAAGTAGTATCGCAATCGCATGTGGTTTTGATGCAAGTTTCAGTATTTCATATCAGCCCGCAATTACTCCTTAACTTTCTTTTCTTTTTTTCGCTTTTGATTATAGTTGTTAAGCATATAAACTATAATGCAGATTTTTCCAAAACTTTAATGGATACCATCAAGCATAAGTAGGTGCTTATATTTTTATTCAGGATTTGGCAATGTAAAAATTGAGTTTTATTTATGGACACTCTTTAACTGCTGCGGTTCTTAGCGTCCCATTTCATATTGGGCGTGAAAGACCGGTAATTTTGCTCAGAGGCCTCTTTATCAGCTACAGGTTCTTTCACGTGCCGCAAATCTACGACAGGGGACCATCGGCTTTACTTCCCTTCCGAAAGAAGCCATGCTAAGGTTTTTTACGCCCCTAAAAAATCCATCGCCCTCCGCCGGGTTTGAACCCGCGACCTCTGGAACTAGAGGCCAGCATGTGTCCACTACATCACGGAGGACGATAGATGGGATGTGCGGTTTTAGTTCCGTTCTGTGGAAATGATCTTGCATATTAATCTTTGAATGAAAATCATAATTGGTATGTGATAATATCCATAATATTTTAGGTACTCGTGAAGTGGTAGGTGGTAGTGAAAGGAAAGATTAGGTTCACTAGTTGTGTTATCTGTGGAAATGTTACAGCTACAAGTGTTTTATTTCGGATTATTTTTCATGCGCAAATTTATTAAGTATAAGTTATCATTTATGACTTCCTTCTGTTATGCTCTTCCACTTCCAGCAGCAACAGTATGAATTAAATTTTCTATGGTTGTGATAAAATGGCAAACAGTTTTCTTTAGCCACTTCTATTAGCAGATTGTAAATTGTGTTAAATAATTCCGGGTTCGGGGACGTATCTCAGTATTATCCTACAGCTCTTAAAAGTGCTAATTTTGTAATCTTAACCGAAAAATTAGGCGAATTTGCTCGTCAACTATGCAATTCAGCATAAGATTTATCACCTGAATCTAAAATTCTTAAAACTGCAACTGTTACTTTTTATTACGATACGAGATTACATACATCCATACCGAGTAGGATGGCTCAGGCGGCAAAGTCTGTGGCCCACATTCCGGAGGTAGCGAGTTCGATTTCCGCTGACCGCCTATTTTGTCCATGCGGTTTTTCGTGATTTTCCCTTGGTCGCCTAGGAGAATGCTGTGGTGGTGTATTCTATCACGATTGCTCCTTTCCCCCATTCCCTCTGATTTCATCTCTCCCTTTCACGTTTCAGGTGTGTTTTCGGGTCCTGAGGTGCTGGCGGTGCCGGGCAGATGGCGTTGTTGCTTGCGCATTGGAAAATGTTCTTCCTGTGAACGCCAAGGTGCGTTGTCCCATCCGTTAGGATTACTTCGTCGGCCTCTCTTGGGTTCCTTCGCCTCTACTGATGTGCGGGTGTTCAAACTGAAAATATAGGACTTCTGCGCGTCTCTGTGGGCCTGTCTGCCTGCGGACCTGTGACCTCCTATGGATCCTTCACGTTATATCTGCCTCCAGGGAGGTATAGTCACAATAGATCAAGCTGGTCCCAGTGGCGAGGTGTCCCTCTCCAATAAACACATCCTATATCCTACATTACATTTATTTTTCTATTAAAATTATTCTTATATACCAATGCTATCACATGGAACACAGCTTACTCAAGCGTAATTCGTGACACTTATACTTTACGCAAAAATGAATATATAAACATTTGATAATTAATATGTTAAACTTCTATCACACTTTTCGTGTTACAGTAGCATTAAAGCAACGTCTATGTGAAGCTGTTGTGTAACGAACACGTTAGCAAGAGGTTCTCGGGGTTTGTTGCGTTCAACAACCAAATCTTTATTTTTGACAATTTTTGTTTTGTTACGAAGTTATAGAATGCTGAATATCGCGTAACAATTGGTTAGCGGTTTAACAATTTGTTTAGCCTTTCCAAAACGTTACAGAATAACCCTGAATAACTGACATAACCACTTTAACTAGATGTTTAAAATCCTGATATGCGTTGAACTAAACGGATTGGTGGCTTATTTTTTGATATACTAATAAAGGTATGGATAATATGTTAATCAACTGAGCGGCGCCTCCTTGGGATGCATATTAAAGTGGCTGATTGCTATTTGGGTTTAAAAGGTCATAAGCAAATGGTAGTACCCTTTGTACGTTTAAAAATTCGTATCCAGTGATCAAAGGATTGTTTTAATTTTAATGCCCTTTGTGCGTAACCCATAGGTTGATCAATATACTATGCTAATTTGGAGCGTAACAATTCATGAAGGTGTTAATTATGTGGCAGCATCCTTGTCTTCAATTATAAAGGTAGAAATAACCCAGAGTGTTAACTTATTTATATTGTACTAATTAGGGGTTAATTCATATGCAAGTTTAAGGCTCCTTTATGCGTTTAAACTCGCATTATAACCGACTACGACATATGCACCGTTTGCAAGATGAATTAATTCATGAATACAGAACTAGCTGCCAAATTGTTTATGCGCTAAAATTATCCAGGTTTCAGAATTTACAGGATACCATTTTTATACCATCCGGTGTAGAGAAAACAATAAAGTTTTCAATAGTTCGTGTAATTACTTATGGATTAGGACTGCAAAGGACCCGCTTTCTTCCTAAATTTTGTTTATGTACCATTCTGAGTAAACGATACTAATTTCAGCGTGTATCAACCCAAATTTTAAGCCCATTTAATTTCTCGCACATTTTAGGCATTCGAACACAGATTTTGAATATCATTAATTAGGCATGTGACTGCTCGCGAAATAGATAGGTGGCTTTAAATGTATTCTGTTAATGTTTCATATTTTCACATACCATAAAAATGGCGTCCTTCTAAATGTCTTTTCTATTTTTCGTTATCAGACTCCAATATGCAATCTTGAGTATTGCTCCTTGAAACAGGTTATAAAGAAATGTCCTCCATTCGATTATAGTAGAAATGGACAAGTTAACGGAAGGGTCCTGTTCAAAATTTGGTAGCCTTAGAAGGAGAAAGAACTCAAAGTTGGACAAAAACCAACTGAAGTTTACTTCCGAACTCAATAAAACGTTAAAAACCAATGTGTTGGATTTACTCCATGCACTTAGAATTCAGAAAACAAGTGTGAATATAGGAGGAACATACATTGCCGTTTGTGAAAATTGCAACACCAAGAAGGAAACACATGAATTCAATGAATTTAATACCGCAGGTTAGGTACATGACAAGTAACAAATGTAAACCTTTCAAAACTATACATGACCTTTGAGCCCTAATATTCAGTATTTGGTGTGGCCTCCATGCGCTGCAATTAGAGCTGCTATACGCCGTGGCATTGAATAAAAAGGTTCTGAATAATTTACGAAGGATTTCCCTCCACGCAGTTTGTATTCGAGCCCACAAATCCGTGACACTGGTTACTGGAGGACCGTGACGCACAAGGTGCCGACCAACCATATCCCAGACATGTTCGATGGGCGACATGTCAGGCGAACGTGCAGGCCAGGGAAGCAATGGTGAACAGTAGGATATATAGAGGAATTCTGGCGCAGTTCTTTGCGTTTATATGGGAAAGGATAGGGAAAACGAGGCTAGATGCGGCGGTTCAAGGAGGAAAATGCGTTTATATGGGGGAGATAGGGAACACGAGGACTGACGCTAGGCTAGACAGTGGTAGGAGGGGGAGTGCGCTTCATATGCGAGAGATAGGGAATACGAGGGTCGATGCTAGGCTAGGCAGAGGCTGAGTAATGTATGGTTTATATGAGCGGTATAGGAAAACGATGAGAGGTGTTAGACTAGACAGGGCTTGAAACGTAGTGCATGGTTTATATGAGAGATATAGGAAAACGAGGAAAGGTGTTAGGCTAGACAGAAGTCGAGGAGTAGAGTATGGCTTATATGAGAAGTATAGGAAAACGAGGAGAGGTATTAGGTTAGGAGAATTGAGTTTGTGTTTATAAGGAGAGACGAGAAAACGGAGAGAGATCCTATGCTAGGATAGACAGGTGTTAAAGTTAGGTTAGATAGGAAACCAAGGAGTGATACTCAGCTAGAGGGGGGGCAGGAGGGAATGAGCTTTTGAGAGGTAGGGGATACGGGGAGTGGTGTTAGACTAGACAGGGCTTGAAACGTAGGGCATGGTTTATATGTATGAGAAGTATAGGAACAGGAAGAGGGGTGCTAGGCTAGACAGAGGTTGAGGAGTAGAGTATAGTTTATATGAGAGGTATAGGAAAACGAGGAGAGGAGTTAGACTAGACAGAGGTCGAGGAGCAGAGTATGGTTTATGTGAGAGTCATAGGTAAACGAGAGAGGCGTTAGGCTAGACAGAGATAGAGGAGTAGAGTATGGTTTATATGAGAGGTATAGGAACAGGAGGAGAGGTGTTCGGCTAGACAGGTAGTGTAGCAGTAGGAATATGGACTTATATACAGGAGAGATAGGGAATAGGAGGTGCTAGACTTGAAAGCGACTTTAGACGTGAACTTAGTGGAAAACTGTTTCATGTCAATGTTCTAGACATGCCCATCACGTAACCTATTCAGGGAAAAGGTGACTCGTTCAGGGGAAAAGGTGACTGCTCAGGGAAAAAGGAGGCACACAAAGGGAAAAAGGTGAGCCATAAAGGGAAAAATACAAACTTATTATATGTTAAACAGTTATTGTACGATGCGGAGAGGGATAAACTGCATATTGGTTCACAAATTGAAAAGCTTTACGTCAACATACCTTTATTTTAGTTCGTTGTAGATGTCTCTCCCCTTTTATCTAGGCTTGAGACTAGCACTAGGATTGCTCCTAATGGCAGGGTTACCATCTTCCCTTCCATCTTCTTCTTTCTTCATCAGGCGTTAGCTATCTGCATATACAGCACACAGATAACCTTCTTTTTTAAGATTGTATACTCACGAGAAAATCTTTATCTTTAACTTACATTCTTTTAAGCACTGTTTGTAATGGCGTAATGTCCATATGCATATGTCGTTATCCCATCCTCAGCAATAATTCTTTTATCATCAAACGGAGTCAATGCATTTTTTTATTCACTTGCACTGTAGTAAGAGCATGCTTTCGTGATAGGATCAGATTCATAGGTGTTCTGATGATTTCACAGGTTTTAAGACAGTCTGTATAGCTGTCAAACGAAATGTACTGCTTAATAGCGCTACGTTTTATACCTTTAATCTTTTTTATCATTGACCCTTGAATATCTAAGGCATACATCTTAGGACGTAGTCCAACAAAGCGTAGGATGAATTTGCTATTAGCCTCATCTTTAAATTTTCCCAATACCTTCTTGTTCTGAGTAGAGTAACATATATGGTTGGCAGGGTAATCAGCTGTATCGAGATGCTCAAGAAAACGTAGCTTGTCCTGGTACACATCTTCAGTTGTTACACGATGAATGAACGAATCAGTGTCCATATACATAAGCTTCAGGTTTTCAGCTCCATAATAAGGCAACAAAACGTCGTAATGATAGTTATACATTAATGTCTTGGAGATGTCCAACACACTCATACCAATGTATATAGGCTTGTTGAATACAATCTGACGAGAGGCCATATGTACAGCAGCTAGATTATCAGCATATATCGTCCTGTCGATAAACGTAGGCTTGGCGATCAGCTTCTCTAGAGTTTTTTCATTGGTCACCAGTCGTATATCCATACGATTACGCAGGTTCTCCATAGTTTTTCCAAACATAGCGTTGTTAAAGAGCTTGTAGAGATCCTTCTCGAAATCATTTGTAGCTTGTTGTCGTAGCCTGTTGTTAAATTCCACATAAGGTTTCAACCACTGAGACTGTCGGAATTGTAGCACACGATGGATTTTTGTTAGTCGTAGTCCATGACTAAGAGCTTGCTTCAAAGCCATGTAATGCACTACATACTTCTTTCGAGGTCCAAGATGAGGTATCAGTTTCTTTGTAGATGATTCCAATGGTTTCATACACTCTGGCAGGAACGGTAGATTGTTGTGTAGATCGTGAAGTTCAGCAGGATACTCGATGTCGACTTCTAATATGTACCCATGAGGATCATCTTCTTGTAGTGTTTCTAAGTTGATTTCTTCAGGTGACACCCACTGAAATCCACCAAAAGGAAGGGCGTGACACATTGCCCACCCATATTGGTTATTAGCGTCCTCGTATGTGATAAATTGGGTTGGTCTCGACGGATCAAACTTATCCATATAAGTGTTATTAGCCTCAGCATACCGATGGGAAACTTGGCATAAACCTCCTCTTATACCTGATTCCACCATGAGTAGTTGATCATAATCTTGTAACAGTTCCAGCTTAATTCCAGTATACAGTAACATGGCGTCCCATGTAAGACCTGGAGAGGTAAAATAATGGGCAAGATCAACTTTGTGTGTTTTAAGGGTTTGCTCTCTGAACGTCTCAAAGACATCAGCTAGGAGAAGTACATCCGAAGTTAAGTAGAGATCGCTGTACTCTCCCAGGTTTCTCACATTAAACAGCTCCCATACATTTCTAGCATGATCGTAGTCAGTATCAGTAATTTCTTCTTCATTTAATCTATTGTAGAAGTAGTCCTTAGGAGGCAAGCAGGTTTCGTTCAGGACATCCCATGACGTAACAAAATCATAGGGAAATACACCCTTACGGGTCATCAACTTCAATTTGTCTTCTCCAAAGTACTTTAGCGTTTCAGGATACGAGGTTAGATTTTTTACCAAATTATCCAAGCTTGTACTGAGGAATCGGAAGCTATCCACAAATCGAAGCTTTATATCTCCTACATACTTGGTGAATGAGATATAGCTTTCTTCAGAGTTAGGAATTACCTCCACACGTTCACTTGTACAACCCAGCTCCTTAACAATGAAATGAGAGTCATATCCGCTAAGGTTATGCATGAAGACTGGTATATATTTAGATGTTTTACAGGCTAAATTACATTCATTATGAAGACTTCCACGATATTCACCGCTGATGTGATCATGGTCGCGTACTTTATAGTTCTCTTCTGTAAAGGGTTTTCCACACAAGTAGCATGCTGAAGAAGACTCAAAATCCTTTTGCTCTTGATCCGTAAGTTTCAGAGGCTTAGCAGATTTGTATATGTCATCAATCATTTTTGCAAGAGATGTCAGGTACAGCATAAACTTCTGAGCAGCATCAGCACCACGATACACATAGGGCTGCTTAGGAAGACCAGTTTCGAGATGTTCAACACCAGCTGTAGGCTTCACGTAAACACAGAAGCTCATTGGTGTGTGCTCTTGATAAGGGGTTGTATAGGAAGTTTCAGGATTGCGTATACACGTATGGCATGGAGTGAGAATACTCTCAAAATCTGCATAGATGACATAAGGTACTTTCAGCATCCTCTCAAAATTTTTAAACTGTACATTGCTTTCTCCTTGCTAGGCATAACTACCCTTGCAACACCATGCTGATTACAGATGGTTGCATGTTCTTGTAGTTTGTCCAGTCCACTTCGTCCATATCGATTATCAAAATGTGTAAAGCAGCGCTTGCAGGTATAAACACGTTCATTACATTTAGTTTTCTGGCATCGAACGAGCTTATCAAAATTCTTTATATACACGTAGTGATGTTTTCCACTACTGTCATTCAATAGTAACAGGTCACAGTGTTCAGCTAGTACATTGTCAACAACCTTTATCGGATACACTTCATGCTTCTCATCCAGCCCGAAAACGTTGATAGACATCTTGTTAAGCTTCTCAATTTTAGGTATTTGAGAAAGTGGAGTAGGGTAAGAAACACAGCTGAAGTCATACTTATCTTGAAGCTGCTTGTATTTGTTCACACGCTGTGCATCCTTCCCTATGAATTTAGCTAATATAGAGTACATGAAACATTTCTCGTCGGTAAAGTTCTGAATGTTTATACATGCTTTCCTTGCTTCAACAGCTGACGGTAGTGGTATGTAGCTACTTCCTCGCATTGGATTGTACTTGTTGATACGAAGTCGAACTCCTTCCACAGCAGGCAAAGCCCAGCTGCTACCCTTAAGCTGAGACTCCTCCATTTCAGTCACCAATTTCTTGAATTTCACTTCCATCGCTGACTCCAGATCAGTTTCCAGGAAAACAGCTTGATTCCGTGTTTTAAATGTTTTGTCACAGGTTTCACCAATACTGTTAACATATCGACACTCAGCGAGCAGATTAATTTTAACACTCTTATGAATGCTAAGCTCTTTATGCACAGCCTGGATTATCCGTTGTTTTGCCTCTTGCAGATACATATTCAGGTCCTTAGGTGACTCGCATCGTATAAAATACGATTTCAATCGTCCTTCGAATGAAGTTTCGTATTCTTTCATATCACAGTCCTCCATTGTTGACAGCAACTGATGTTTAGTTGGCTCCAATCTTCTTTTCTTCTGAGGGCTGCTTATTTCACATATATCTTCGTGTCGCTGCCCCTTATAACCATCTTTGAAGGTTACATTACAATGTTTACATTTGAAGAGCTTCTTGCAGCTCATCTCGTGTCTTCTCTTGTCATAACCTCGGAGGAACTTCTTCCCACATTTTCCGCATGCATATCCAGTAGCGCTTGGAATAATATCCTTATACGCTGAGTTATTCATCTTTATTCTTGATGTAATAACGTATTAATCACTGATCAATGAAATGTAGCCCTCTTCACCTTGATACCACTTTAGAAAGCTGATTATTCTTGGAGAGAACACGATGTTAACACCTCAGAGATGATCAACAGAATGAATTTCAATGCTAGAGGATGCTCTATTTATAGAGGAAGCACGAACCTTTATGCATCAATTATATATCGTAATAACCCTTCTTCAAGGAAATGTACTCCTCTTCGCATTGATAACACTTTAGATTATTTTCTGAGAGAACAGCGATGTTAACACCTCAGAGATGATCAACAGAATGAATTTCAATACTCAAGTTCGCTCTATTTATAGAGAAAGCACGAACCTTTTTTAATCAATTATATCCTGATTATTAATACTAAAAACGGTGATGAAGCGTGTAAGCTCTTATATATTTCAATTCGTGTTACACTGATGTTCGAGCGTCTCCGTATAGCTTCGTATGTTTAGAGAGAAAGTGTAAAGTATTGTGAAGATGTTATGTATTGTTCGGCTATAATCGTACAGATTCGGAGAGCTTGACTGGTGAAGGTGATGAACGATCCATCGACCGAGCAGGAAGCAAGCAGTCCCTTCGCGCAACGAAACCTAGATGCAAAAGAAAGAAAATCGTGTTAGATGAGAAACCACCCAGACATTCGCCTGCAGACCATGGAAAACCATGAAAAAATATGTCAGAGTGAGCATCCAACGGAACTCGAACCAGGGACTCTAAAAGCACACGTGAAAGATACAAATTATATAGAATGAAAGGAAATCGGTGACGATGAGAAACCACTCCAGCATTCGCCTGCAGACCAGGGAAAACCCTAAAAAATATGATGTCAGAGTGATCGACCAACAGGGAAATCAAACAAAAGACCTTAGAAACATATAGGTTAGGATGTAAATCAAATAAAAATGCAATAAAATCGTGCTAGATGAGAAAGCACCCAGACATTCGCCTACAGACCAGGCAAAACCCTGAAAAATATGTCAGAGTAAACAACCAACGACAATCGAACGAGGGAAACCATCAGATTACTCTAGAAGCATAAAGTTGCAAATGAAAGAAAATCGTGATAGATGAGAACCCACTCAGGCATTCGCCTACAGACCAGGGGAAACCATGAAAAAAATCAAAGGGCTGAGCGACTGGCTGATAGAGTGTGCGACCGACAGGGAAATCAAACAAAAGGTCTCTAGAGACAAAAAAAGATACAAATGAAAGAAAATCGTGATAGATGAGAACCCACTCAGGCATTCGCCTGCAGGCCAGGGGAAACCATGAAAAAAATCAAAGGGCTGAGCGACTGATGGATAGAGTGTGCGACCAACAGGGAAATCAAGCAAAAGGTCTCTAGAGACAAAAAAGATGGAATTGAAATGGAATCATGATAGCAAATGCCACTACAGCATTAGGCAGTAGACCATCGAAAATCGTGAGAAACGTAAGGTCAGAGTAAACAATCGATGGAAATCTAACCCCTGTACCCTAGAAATTCAAGTGAAAAAATACAAATAAAATGGTTTGAAAGGGAATCGTGATAGCAAATACCGCTACTGCATTAGCCGGCAGACCGCCGAAAATCGCGAGAAACGTAAGGTCAGAGTGCTCGTCCCTACGGGAATCGAATCCGAGAAATCTCGAATGCAAAGTGCTGCCGTTATTGCCTGAACAAAACAGTAAAAACAGACCTCATTAGCAGTCGTCATGCTTAAGCACGTTAACTTTCACCATATGACGTCACAGTCGGGGACAGTTTGACTGTCGCCACCATGTCGGGACATGCATATTTTAGACATCCCATATTTTAGAGTCATATACAGAAGTTTCATACCAACGTACTCACTACGCTCGCAAAGATAGTCTAAGATTTCATCGTTGAAATACTTTGGAAATAGCGTAGAAGTTTTTCAGCCCTTATTTAATTAAATTCATGTATATACCCTATTATTTAGCGATTTTTTCAATAATTTCTTCCTGTCATTCGTCAAAAATCAGTGTACAATACGCATTTTTATACGTTTTAATGTCCGTTTATTTTTAAAACCGCTGCATTTGTCCGTAATTACAAGCAATAATTTTTTTTCAGATTTACTCAGATGTGTAGCTTGTAGAATCGAATTAGGAAATGTTTTAATAAATGTAATGTATTTTTTTAGCTTAAAGCATCTACATTTTAAAGCTGCCATGACCGTTATTTTTATTTAGTATAAAGATTGTTATATTTTCATTTTTAAGACTTCCTTTGTTAAAGATGTCTTGCAATCTATTTTTAAATTTCTTTTGCAAAGATAATCTAAAATTTCATCGTTGAAATACTTTGGAAATAGTGTAGAAGTTTTTCCACCCTTATTTAATTAAAATTCATGTATATACCCTATTATTTAGTGATTTTTTCAATAATTTCTTCCTCTCATTCGTCAAAAATCGGTGTACAATATGCATTTTTATACGTTTTAATGTTCGTTTATTTTTAAAACCGCTGCATTTGCCCGTAATTACGAGCAATAATTTTTTTCAGATTTACTCAGATGTGTAGCTTGTAGAATCGAATTAGGAAATGTTTTAATAAATGTATTGTATTTTTAGGTGAAAAACAACGATCTTCTTCTGACTGTGTATAATTATAATCAAGACCGATTTGTATTTAGTATAAAGATTGTTATATTTTCATTTTTAAGACTTCCTTTGTTAAAAATGTCTTGCAATCTATTTTTAAATTTCTTTTAAAACCAAAGCGAACGTTATCAACTATAATGGCTACCTTCATGTATCGAAAGGCTTACATGGCCGCTTCAGTCATCTTTTAGAAGCGTACCTTGCATATAGGTAAGGAAGGAGAAGGCTTGCGAAAGGCGACTGAGGGGCGACACCTGGAGTGAGTAAGGTAGGGATGAAAGGCCGGCTTCATGAGACGCTGAGAGCTAGGCGAGCCCGCCAGTACGCCACAGCGCGCCGTAAGGTTCGGACCTATACGTAGTAGCATGCATATACCAACGCAGCGCGCGCGAGCGTCTTACGTAATCTAGTTTTTTACGCTCACTATACCATTTAAATATACATTCATCTAAGAGATATAATATTCGTGAGGATGACAGATGTCCAAATATACATAACAAAGAAATTAGTTACTGATATAAATGTAATATCGTACGTTCGCCATTTTATTTTTAATTACTTTTTTTATTTTATTCGAGGATGACTTTGTATTCATGTCACGGGATTCAATCCTAGTCCTCCAGCTCGACTTGGAACAACAATCAATAACGAGCTACAATCCAAGGATATAATCGGTAATAATACAAATATTTTTTTTGATAAAGACCGCCAAATAAAAAGCTCTGTAAACGTATGTATTTCCCCTCACTTCCCCTCTTCCCCCACCCCACAGTAGTCACTGGCGGGCTCGCCTAGATCTCAGCGTCTCATGAAGCCGGCCTTTCATCCCTACCTTACTCACTCCAGGTGTCGCCCCTCAGCCGCCTTCCGCAAGCCTTCTCCTTCCTTACCTATATGCAAGGTACGCTTCTAAAAGATGACTGAAGCGGCCATGTTAGCTTTTCGATACATGAAGGTAGCCATTATAGTTGATAACGTTCGCTTTGGTTTTAAAAGAAATTTAAAAATAGATTGCAAGACATCTTTAACAAAGGAAGTCTTAAAAATGAAAATATAACAATCTTTATACTAAATACAAATCGGTCTTGATTATAATTATACACAGTCACAAGAAGATCGTTGTTTTTCACCTAAAAATACAATACATTTATTAAAACATTTCCTAATTCGATTCTACAAGCTACACATCTGAGTAAATCTGAAAAAAAATTATTGCTCGTAATTACGGGCAAATGCAGCGGTTTTAAAAATAAACGAACATTAAAACGTATAAAAATGCATATTGTACACTGATTTTTGACGAACGAGAGGAAGAAATTATTGAAAAAATCACTAAATAATAGGGTATATATATGAATTTTAATTAAATAAGGGTGGAAAAACTTCTACACTATTTCCAAAGTATTTCAACGATGAAATTTTAGATTATCTTTGCAAAAGAAATTTAAAAATACATTGCAAGACATCTTTAACAAAGGAAGTCTTAAAAATGAAAATATAACAATCTTTATACTAAATACAAATAACGGTCATGGCAGCTTTAAAATGTAGATGCTTTAAGCTAAAAAAATACAATACATTTATTAAAACATTTCCTAATTCGATTCTACAAGCTACACATCTGAGTAAATCTGAAAAAAAAATTATTGCTCGTAATTACGGGCAAATGCAGCGGTTTTAAAAATAAACGAACATTAAAACGTATAAAAATGCATATTCTACACTGATTTTTTGACGAATGAGAGGAAGAAATTATTGAAAAAATCACTAAATAATAGGGTATATACATGAATGTTAATTAAATAAGGGTGTAAAAACTTCTACACTATTTCCAAAGTATTTCAACGATGAAATTTTAGATTATCTTTGCAAAAGAAATTTAAAAATAGATTGCAAGACATCTTTAACAAAGGAAGTCTTAAAAATGAAAATATAACAATCTTTATACTAAATACAAATAACGGTCATGGCAGCTTTAAAATGTAGATGCTTTAAGCTAAAAAAATACAATACATTTATTAAAACATTTCCTAATTCGATTCTACAAGCTACACATCTGAGTAAATCTGAAAAAAAATTATTGCTCGTAATTACGGGCAAATGCAGCGGTTTTAAAAATAAACGGACATTAAAACGTATAAAAATGCGTATTGTACACTGATTTTTGACGAATGAGAGGAAGAAATTATTGAAAAAATCGCTAAATAATAGGGTATATACATGAATTTAATTAAATAAGGGCTGAAAAACTTCTACGCTATTTCCAAAGTATTTCAACGATGAAATCTTAGACTATCTTTGCGAGCGTAGTGAGTACGTTGGTATGAAACTTCTGTATATGCCTCTAAAATATGGGATGTCTAAAATATGCATGTCCCGACATGGTGGCGACAGTCAAACTGTCCCCGACTGTGACGTCATATGGTGAAAGTTAACGTGCTTAAGCATGACGACTGCTAATGAGGTCTGTTTTTACTGTTTTGTTCAGGCAATAACGGCAGCACTTTGCATTCGAGATTTCTCGGATTCGATTCCCGTAGGGACGAGCACTCTGACCTTACGTTTCTCGCGATTTTCGGCGGTCTGCCGGCTAATGCAGTAGCGGTATTTGCTATCACGATTCCCTTTCAAACCATTTTATTTGTATTTTTTCACTTGAATTTCTAGGGTACAGGGGTTAGATTTCCATCGATTGTTTACTCTGACCTTACGTTTCTCACGATTTTCGCTGGTCTGCTGCCTAATGCTGTAGTGGCATTTGCTATCATGATTCCATTTCAATTGCATCTTTTTTGTCTCTAGAGACCTTTTGCTTGATTTCCCTGTTGGTCGCACACTCTATCCATCAGTCGCTCAGCCCTTTGATTTTTTCATGGTTTCCCCTGGCCTGCAGGCGAATGCCTGAGTGGGTTCTCATCTATCACGATTTTCTTTCATTTGTATCTTTTTTTGTCTCTAGAGACCTTTTGTTTGATTTCCCTGTCGGTCGCACACTCTATCAGCCAGTCGCTCAGCCCTTTGATTTTTTTCATGGTTTCCCCTGGTCTGCAGGCGAATACCTGAGTGGGTTCTCATCTATCACGATTTTATTTCATTTGCAACTTTATGCTTCTAGAGTAATCTGATGGTTTCCCTCGTTCGATTGTCGTTGGTTGTTTACTCTGACATATTTTTCAGGGTTTTGCCTGGTCTGTAGGTGAATGTCTGGGTGGTTTCTCATCTAGCACGATTTTATTGCATTTTTATTTGATTTACATCTTAACCTATATGTTTCTAAGGTCTTTTGTTTGATTTCCCTGTTGGTCGATCACTCTGACATCATATTTTTTAGGGTTTTCCCTGGTCTGCAGGCGAATGCTGGAGTGGTTTCTCATCGTCACCGATTTCCTTTCATTCTATATAATTTGTATCTTTCACGTGTGCTTTTAGAGTCCCTGGTTCGAGTTCCGTTGGATGCTCACTCTGACATATTTTTTCATGGTTTTCCATGGTCTGCAGGCGAATGTCTGGGTGGTTTCTCATTTAACACGATTTTCTTTCTTTTGCATCTAGGTTTCGTTGCGCGAAGGGACTGCTTGCTTCCTGCTCGGTCGATGGATCGTTCATCACCTTCACCAGTCAAGCTCTCCGAATCTGTACGATTATAGCCGAACAATACATAACATCTTCACAATACTTTACACTTTCTCTCTAAACATACGAAGCTATACGGAGACGCTCGAACATCAGTGTAACACGAATTGAAATATATAAGAGCTTACACGCTTCATCACCGTTTTTAGTATTAATAATCAGGATATAATTGATTAAAAAATGTTCGTGCTTTCTCTATAAATAGAGCGAACTTGAGTATTGAAATTCATTCTGTTGATCATCTCTGAGGTGTTAACATCGCTGTTCTCTCAGAAAATAATCTAGAGTGTTATCAATGTGAAGAAGAGTACATTTCCTTGAAGAAGGGTTAATACGATATATAATTGATGCATAAAGGTTCGTGCTTCCTCTATAAATAGAGCATCCTCTAGCATTGAAATTCATTCTGTTGATCATCTCTGAGGTGTTAACATCGTGTTCTCTCCAAGAATAATCAGCTTTCTAAAGTGATATCAAGGTGAAGAGGGCTGCATTTCATTGATCTATGATTAATACGTTATTACATCAAGAATAAAGATGAATAACTCAGCGTATAAGGATATTATTCCAAGCGCTACTGGATATGCATGCGGAAAATGTGGGAAGAAGTTCCTCCGAGGTTATGACAAGAGAAGACACGAGATGAGCTGCAAGAAGCTCTTCAAATGTAAACATTGTAATGTAACCTTCAAAGATGGTTATAAGGGGCAGCAACACGAAGATATATGTGAAATAAGCAGCCCTCAGTAGAAAAGAAGATTGGAGCCAACTAAACATCAGTTGCTGTCAACAATGGAGGACTGTGATATGAAAGAATACGAAACTTCATTCGAAGGACGATTGAAATCATATTTTATACGATGCGAGTCACCTAAGGACCTGAATATGTATCTGCAAGAGGCAAAACAACGGATAATCCAGGCTGTGCATAAAGAAGTTAGCATTCATAAGAGTGTTAAAATTAATCTGCTGGCTGAGTGTCGATTTGTTAACAGTATTGGTGAAACCTGTGACAAAACATTTAAAACACGGAATCAAGCTGTTTTCCTGGAAACTGATCTGGAGTCAGCGATGGAAGTGAAATTCAAGAAATTGGTGACCGAAATGGAGGAGTCTCAGCTTAAGGGTAGCAGCTGGGCTTTTCCTGCTGTGGAAGGAGTTCGACTTCGTATCAACAAGTACAATCCAATGCGAGGAAGTAGCTACATACCACTACCGTCAGCTGTTGAAGCAAGGAAAGCATGTATAAACATTCAGAACTTTACCGACGAGAAATGTTTCATGTACTCTATATTAGCTAAATTCATAGGGAAGGATGCACAGCGTGTGAACAAATACAAGCAGCTTCAAGATAAGTATGACTTCAGCTGTGTTTCTTACCCTACTCCACTTTCTCAAATACCTAAATTTGAGAAGCTTAACAAGATGTCTATTAACGTTTTCGGGCTGGATGAGAAGCATGAAGTGTATCCGATAAAGGTTGTTGACAATGTACTAGCTGAACACTGTGACCTGTTACTATTGAATGACAGTAGTGGAAAACATCACTACGTGTATATAAAGAATTTTGAGAAGCTCGTTCGATGCCAGAAAACTAAATGTAATGAACGTGTTTATACCTGCAAGCGCTGCTTTACACATTTTGATAATCGATATGGACGAAGTGGACTGGACAAACTACAAGAACATGCAACCATCTGTAATCAGCATGGTGTTGCAAGGGTAGTTATGCCTAGCAAGGAGAAAGAAATGTACAGTTTAAAAATTTTGAGAGGATGCTGAAAGTACCTTATGTCATCTATGCAGATTTTGAGAGTATTCTCACTCCATGCCATACGTGTATACCCAATCCTGAAACCTCCTATACAACCCCTTATCAAGAGCACACACCAATGAGCTTCTGTGTTTACGTGAAGCCTACATCTGGTGTTGAACATCTCGAAACTGGTCTTCCTAAGCAGCCCTATGTGTATCGTGGTGCTGATGCTGCTCAGAAGTTTATGCTGTACCTGACATCTCTTGCAAAAATGATTGATGACATATACAAATCTGCTAAGCCTCTGAAACTTACGGATCAAGAGCAAAAGGATTTTGAGTCTTCTTCAGCATGCTACTTGTGTGGAAAACCCTTTACAGAAGAGAACTATAAAGTACGCGACCATGATCACATCAGCGGTGAATATCGTGGAAGTCTTCATAATGAATGTAATTTAGCCTGTAAAACATCTAAATATATACCAGTCTTCATGCATAACCTTAGCGGATATGACTCTCATTTCATTGTTAAGGAGCTGGGTTGTACAAGTGAACGTGTGGAGGTAATTCCTAACTCTGAAGAAAGCTATATCTCATTCACCAAGTATGTAGGAGATATAAAGCTTCGATTTGTGGATAGCTTCCGATTCCTCAGTACAAGCTTGGATAAGTTGGTAAAAAATCTAAACTCGTATCCTGAAACGCTAAGGTACTTTGGAGAAGACAAATAGAAGTTGATGACCTGTAAGGGTGTATTTCCCTATGATTTTGTTACGTCATGGGATGTCCTGAACGAAACCTGCTTGCCTCCTAAGGACTACTTCTACAATAGATTAAATGAAGAAGAAATTACTGATACTGACTACGATCATGCTAGAAATGTATGGGAGCTGTTAAATGTGAGAAACCTGGGAGAGTACAGCGATCTCTACTTAACTTCGGATGCACTTCTCCTAGCTGATGTCTTTGAGACGTTCAGAGAGCAAACCCTTAAAACACACAAAGTTGATCTTGCCCATTATTTTACCTCTCCAGGTCTTACATGGGACGCCATGTTACTGTATACTGGAATTAAGCTGGAACTGTTACAAGATTATGATCAACTACTCATGGTGGAATCAGGTATAAGAGGAGGTTTATGCCAAGTTTCCCATCGGTATGCTGAGGCTAATAACACTTATATGGATAAGTTTGATCCGTCGAGACCAACCCAATTTATCACATACGAGGACGCTAATAACCAATATGGGTGGGCAATGTGTCACGCCCTTCCTTTTGGTGGATTTCAGTGGGTGTCACCTGAAGAAATCAACTTAGAAACGCTACAAGAAGATGATCCTCATGGGTACATATTAGAAGTCGACATCGAGTATCCTGCTGAACTTCACGATCTACACAACAATCTACCGTTCCTGCCAGAGTGTATGAAACCATTGGAATCATCTACAAAGAAACTGATACCTCATCTTGGACCTCGAAAGAAGTGTGTAGTGCATTACATGGCTTTGAAGCAAGCTCTTAGTCATGGACTACGACTAACAAAATTCCATCGTGTGCTACAATTCCGACAGTCTCAGTGGTTGAAACCTTATGTTGGAATTTAACAACAGGCTACGACAACAAGCTACAAATGATTTCGAGAAGGATCTCTACAAGCTCTTTAACAACGCTATGTTTGGAAAAACTATGGAGAACCTGCGTAATCGTATGGATATACGACTGGTGACCAATGAAAAAACTCTAGAGAAGCTGATCGCCAAGCCTACGTTTATCGACAGGACGATATATGCTGATAATCTAGCTGCTGTACATATGGCCTCTCGTCAGATTGTATTCAACAAGCCTATATACATTGGTATGAGTGTGTTGGACATCTCCAAGACATTAATGTATAACTATCATTACGACGTTTTGTTGCCTTATTATGGAGCTGAAAACCTGAAGCTTATGTATATGGACACTGATTCGTTCATTCGACGTGTAACAACTGAAGATGTGTACCAGGACAAGCTACGTTTTCTTGAGCATCTCGATACAGCTGATTACCCTGCCAACCATATATGTTACTCTACTCAGAACAAGAAGGTATTGGGAAAATTTAAAGATGAGGCCAATAGCAAAATCATCCTACGCTTTGTTGGACTACGTCCTAAGATGTATGCCTTAGATATTCAAGGGTCAATGATAAAAAAGATTAAAGGTATAAAACGTAGCGCTATTAAGCAGTACATTTCGTTTGACAGCTATACAGACTGTCTTAAAACCTGTGAAATCATCAGAACACCTATGAATCTGATCCTATCACGAAAGCATGCTCTTGCTACATTGCAAGTGAATAAAAAAATGCATTGACTCCGTTTGATGATAA
Organism: Deroplatys truncata; assembly: GCA_030765065.1. Lineage (NCBI taxonomy): Eukaryota > Metazoa > Arthropoda > Insecta > Mantodea > Mantidae > Deroplatys > Deroplatys truncata. Next base: position 424,891,474 of record CM060990.1, read on the forward strand.
AAGAATTATTGCTGAGGATGGGATAACGACATATGCATATGGACATTACGCCATTACAAACAGTGCTTAAAAGAATGTAAGTTAAAGATAAAGATTTTCTCGTGAGTCTACAATCTTAAAAAAGAAGGTTATCTGTGTGCTGTATATGCAGATAGCTGACGCCTGATGAAGAAAGAAGAAGATGGAAGGGAAGGTGGTAACCCTGCCATTAGGAGCAATCCTAGTGCTAGTCTCAAGCCTAGATAAAAGGGGAGAGACATCTACAACGAACTAAAATAAAGGTATGTTGACGTAAAGCTTTTCAATTTGTGAACCAATATGCAGTTTATCCCTCTCCGCATCGTACAATAACTGTTTAACATATAATAAGTTTGTATTTTTCCCTTTATGGCTCACCATTTTCCCTTTGTGTGCCTCCTTTTTCCCTGAGCAGTCACCTTTTCCCCTGAACGAGTCACCTTTTCCCTGAATAGGTTACGTGATGGGCATGTCTAGAACATTGACATGAAACAGTTTTCCACTAAGTTCACGTCTAAAGTCGCTTTCAAGTCTAGCACCTCCTATTCCCTATCTCTCCTGTATATAAGTCCATATTCCTACTGCTACACTACCTGTCTAGCCGAACACCTCTCCTCCTGTTCCTATACCTCTCATATAAACCATACTCTACTCCTCTAACTCTGTCTAGCCTAACGCCTCTCTCGTTTACCTATGACTCTCACATAAACCATACTCTGCTCCTCGACCTCTGTCTAGTCTAACTCCTCTCCTCGTTTTCCTATACCTCTCATATAAACTATACTCTACTCCTCAACCTCTGTCTAGCCTAGCACCCCTCTTCCTGTTCCTATACTTCTCATACATATAAACCATGCCCTACGTTTCAAGCCCTGTCTAGTCTAACACCACTCCCCGTATCCCCTACCTCTCAAAAGCTCATTCCCTCCTGCCCCCCTCTAGCTGAGTATCACTCCTTGGTTTCCTATCTAACCTAACTTTAACACCTGTCTATCCTAGCATAGGATCTCTCTCCGTTTTCTCGTCTCTCCTTATAAACACAAACTCAATTCTCCTAACCTAATACCTCTCCTCGTTTTCCTATACTTCTCATATAAACCATACTCTACTCCTCGACTTCTGTCTAGCCTAACACCTTTCCTCGTTTTCCTATATCTCTCATATAAACCATGCACTACGTTTCAAGCCCTGTCTAGTCTAACACCTCTCATCGTTTTCCTATACCGCTCATATAAACCATACATTACTCAGCTTCTGCCTAGCCTAGCATCGACCCTCGTATTCCCTATCTCTCGCATATGAAGCGCACTCCCCCTCCTACCACTGTCTAGCCTAGCGTCAGTCCTCGTATTCCCTATCTCCCCCATATAAACGCATTTTCCTCCTTGAACCGCCGCATCTAGCCTCGTTTTCCCTATCCTTTCCCATATAAACGCAAAGAACTGCGCCAGAATTCCTCTATATATCCTACTGTGAACGTCGCTCTTCGTACATTCCTCGCAATATGTGGCCGGGCATTGTCCTGTTGAAATGTGGCCTGTGGAGATGCCAGAAGCAGGGGAGTACCTCAGGATGTACAACCACCGTTATGTACTGGTTGCTGTTCAAAGTGCCATCAATTCGTAGGAGGCGAGATCGGACGTTGTAACCAATGGCGACCCAAACCATCACACCTGGTGTTTGTCCGCTATGCCGCTCAACAATGCAGCCCTCCAGGTTGCGCTCACCACTGTACCGCAAGACACGTCTGCGGCCATCACTGTAGGACACGTTGAAGCGGGACTCGTCCGAAAAGACTACATTTTGCCACTCAGCACCCCAGTGACGGTTTGCACGTGCCCATTGCAGTCGGAGGAGCTTATGGTTTCTGGACAATGGAAGCCAAGGTAGTGGCATGCATGCAACCAGTCCAACCTGCAGCAGACAGTGACGAACCGTTGATGCAGACAAGTTCACACCTGTTGCAGTGCTCCAGAGTTGAGCCAACACGGTGGATGAAGCTGTACGGTCCGTTATGGCCATGAGGACAAGATGAAGGTCACCCCGTGCTGTGATCATGTTCCGTTGCCCAGTATCCGCTCTTCGCTGCGTACGACCTTCATCTATCCACTGCTTTCACATACGCATCACTGTCGTAGCATCATGCCCTGTACGAGACGAAATGTCACGGTATAACAAACCCGCTTCCCGGAGACCGTCATTCTGCCCCATTCGAACTCACATGCCGATATGGCACCCTTTGACGTCGACGAGGCATACTGGAACTCACTTTATTGTTTCCACCTTGTTTGACCGCTCTGCACTGACTACACTAGGCGCAACTCTGACCTTGTCGGACCGACACGAGAGGGCTCTGCTCGGCCTACGTGTACCATATCTCTCTGCAAACCTAATCACTTATTGCTCGCAGACTCTTCTACACTTCCACCAAGTTTGGAGTTATTCAGGAAATTCCTTCTTTGTGTTTCAATTTTCACAAACGGAATTGTATTTGTATTATAAATTAAAGTAAAAAGGTCCGATGGCAACCTACAGTTCCTTATATCACAATTGCAACGTGTTTATCCGGTTTTACTAGTTTTGTATAGCATTAGGTTTCTTTATAAAGTCCAATCAAATAGAAGTATACATAAATTTGTTAATGTAGTATAAATAACTTTTGTGGTCGATCTTCCTTTAAAAATGAAGCACAAAAATGGAAGGAAGCGTTAAATGCAAATGAAAGCATAAATTTAAAATTTTGTCTTGAATATCTATTTTACACGTCGTTATGAAAAAGCTACTTAATGGAATAAATATCCAATGCTTTATTTAATGTTAAAAAGAGAATTTTTGTGTCACCTAGATTATTTTTATATCTATATGCACCAAAATCTTTAAAGGAATATGGAGATGAAATACACAAAACATGCCATATTTGAGAGAGCTAGTGTGCTTCATCAGAAGTGACTAGGAAACCAGATGTTTTCTTTAGAGTATGAAAACTGATGATATGGGCTTATCTATGAGGTACAAAATGCACCATTAAGTTCTTTGGGTAGAACTACTCAAACAGCGAATATTTTTAAAAGAGCCGTAAATGTATATTTCTTAGGAAATGTAACACTTTCATTTGTTGCAAATTAGTATTTGGTTTAAGGATTGCGAGTGACTGCAGTTCCTTTGTATTGCGGTCTCAAAATGTCACACTCATTTCACCAGCTTCCTTCAGGAGCGCTATCCAGTTACAATAGTATTATTCTCAAATATTCAGAAAGCCTTATAAAAATGTTACCGACTTTATACACACCATTTGAGCTATAGAGATTCTACAGCACGACAAGTGCTTTGCTGGCTGCAAAGGATTATAACGTACTTGAAGATTCCTATAAACTAATATCCCCGGCTGTTACAATCCACTTAGTGAATCTGTGTGAAAAAAGAAGCTTTTCCTGATAAAAAAGTATGTATGCGTGAACTGTCCTTGGCGACAGTTTTATTAAGGAGTTGGTGGCTGATTTTATGCGTTATTCCTATTACGACGGCGTTATCAATAAGTTTGTCGCTCTTAAAGGGGGAAGCAACGATTTAATTTACAGGAAAGAGCTAAATCAGTATTGTATGTTGTGTTTATAAATCAGTTTGTGTAAGTTATATAATTACATCTTAATCCTTCATCTTAGTTACTAAAATTCTCTTCTACACACACATAGACACACACGCACACATACATTATATACAGGGGGACCATTTAAGTTAAGACTGTACTATATCTCAAAAGCTAAGCGTTGTGCAAAGAAATATCTTGAGTAAAAGCTGCTTGATATTATGGGGAAACAAAGTGCTATTAGTCGTGTTTTATTTGGAGGACGTTGTGATGGTCATTTTAGGATCAATTTAATCTGACCCTCAATAGTACGTTCCCATTTAAAAATTAAATTGACCCTAAAATGACTATCATAACGTCCTCCGAACAAAAAACGAGTAATGGCATTTACTTGCTCCCATAATATCAAGCAGCTTTGCTTTTTACAACGCTAATTTTTAGATATTGTACAATCCCAACTTAAATGGTCCACTCTGTATATTAGAATGTTCCAAAATATACCTTTATTCCATATGGTGTGGTAGAACTTAAAACAATTCAGGTAAATAGTGCCGCGATTTCAAACAAATTCAGATGATAGAGCAAGCTACCGGAAACCTTGTAGTGTTATAGGATCGAACATGGGAAGCGTAGGTTAAATATTCATGCATTTCATTACAGGTTTCCTAACTACTAGATGAACAGCAAAGAAAGAGAAAATGCCTTCAAGTGCTCAACAGGACTTCAAGGAACAATTTGGCACATTTATTATAAATGAAAAGTTGTAATTATAACATAATTACCTGGTGGCAGAAAGAGGTGCGCGATCACCCATGTTGACTGTTCCATAGCTCGCGCTCTAAAGAGAAAGAACGCTGTATACGCGTTAGTAGCATATCTATTGACTCCGCTCTCTCATAACCTACATCACCACCGGCCTATACTGCCAACGCTCGAATGTATAATCCCCAATTACATTAGAATAATCACTAAACACTCGCTAAATATAACATTTCCCCCTGCCACCAATGTCGACATCCTCGTCGATACAAAATAAAGACAAATTATAAAATACATCATAAAAAGTTGAAAAAACTTTCAATGGCTGGGGTAGTTCTTGCAATTATAACGGTACACCAAACAAGGCAAGAACATATGAAGTTGCACAAAATGAAAAGAAGATAAACATGAAATGTGTGTGAAATGATTCACAAAGTGTCTTACTGTGACTTCATACAAAAAATTGTAATGATATTCCTATGTTCTTATGGAAGTCTGAGTGCCACACGACACCAGCAATGTGTTTAAGGTTCTCTACAAGTTCTGAAGTAAGCAGCGCACATGCACTATGGGACATACTGCCATTCAAAAGTGAAGTGTTGATAACACTGCATCGCGACTATGAGGTAAACTGTATTGTTCGATATTACCTCCACAATTCCAACCACAGTAATAACCATCAGAACTAATGATACAATGGTTGATGATAAGTCTGTCAATCACTGAGTTGGCCTTACTCAGGAAGTGTTGGTGATAAAGCTGACGTGGTTAGCGGGAGGCAAGCGCTGGCTTGGGTGGCGCCCCCCCCGAGTGGCAATTTGCCACGAAGTGGTGCAGGCGGCTAGTGTAGCAAGGCAGGCCATCCATATTGGGCACTCGTGCTCCCCATAAAGAGTCGTCCTCCGTGGTTTCTGGGTACCACGCTAGCCTCCAGGTCCCAAGGTCCAGGGTTCAAACCGGACGGAATGCGGTGGATGTTTTCGGGCGTAAAAATCCTTAGTGTGGCTTCCTACGCAAGGGAAGTAAGGTTGGTGGTCCCGTGTCGTAGATTTACAGCATGTAAAAGAACCTCAAGCCTGATAAAGAAGCCTCTGAGCAACATTTCCGGTCTTTCACGCCCAATATAGAATGATACGCTAAGAACCACAGCAGCTAAAGAGCGTCCATAAATAAAATCCAATTTATATTTTATATAAATATATTATAATTTATATTATTATAATAAATACATTAGATTTTTTCTGCATATAGCACATATAACTAAAACACCAATGCTATCACAGAGTATAAAGTGAACACAAAAGCCAAAGTTACAAATAAAATAAAAATATCGTATGTCACTTCATAAGTAAATATGAAAATATAAGAAAATGTGCTAAAATATAGCAAAATTTACAAAAATGAAAACAAATTGCAGTAAAAATGAATGAAGAATGGCATGAGCAATGGATTTAATAGCAGATTAAAAGTCATGTGTTGACAGCAAATGCAGTAAAAACATAACAAATAAGTGTAACAGTAGCAAAATATAAAAATTGCAATTACAAGTGAAGCATGAACCATAATTGGGATCCCAAAACATCACCTAACTAGCAGGAGCCAACTTACAGTACAAACGTATAAATACCTCATTTATTCGCAGAATTTCTCCTCACGTAATTTACCTCTAAGGTATTAGAAGGGTTTCAAGCAAAACTAATTTTCATATCAATTATTGTGAAAATTTTTTAAATCCCTTGACCTTCAGAAACTTCGATTGTTAGAATTCCTGGAACACACAACCTCCCGTATATGTACTTGACGCACCACATACCTAACCCTTAACGGGTTATTAGAGCACACACGTTTCACACAGTAATTGTTATTCTAGTTAATAGTATTGTAATTTGTTATTGTTAGTCTCCTTACGTAAGTAGACAACTATCATATTTAAAACTTACTTTAAACTTGTGCCAGCAGTTCAGTCAGATTCCTGTTCTGAAAGCATTAAGCGGTTATACGTAGTGTGCAATGGGAATAAATAACAATAATTACACGGCGATATCTAAACTTCATTAGCTAACATCGCTGGGAAAAATTTCAGTGAACCATTCGGGGTAGTATACTAAGGCGGGATCCAGGACAGAAAGCGAGCTGCCGCCGATTGTTAAGGATGTAATCCAATTGACTCTGAAATCAGATACCCCTTTGTTCCACACCGCAGGCCACGCCCCCCTTTGTGTCCTACTCTGACACCGCCCGGCAGAGAACCAGAACAAGGAGCATTGTTCTCATCGCTAATGGATGTGCCATGTATCTGTCGGTGTCTGGAGTAGCACACAAATAGATGCCACCTGATAAGAAGTGTCAGATAAGCTTTGTTCTATGCCGCCCGCCCACCAGTCTTTGTGTGCTAGTCCTAACGCCGCCCGCCTGAGAACCAGAACAATAGACTATTGTTCTCGTCGCTAATGGATGTGTCATGTAACTGTCAAATTTGATAATCGATGGAAGATGTTTAGGCCACAAAGACATCGCCAATTAAAGTTTACAAATGTTTTGACACCCTATGACGGTGTTTTCCAGACGCAGGAAGTGCCCTCCTCCCACCTCACAGTGAGGTTGAAGTCCCTCAGAGCTAAACTTTTAAATATCTGTGTGAATCAATCAGGGAATGTTCGTTCATGCATAACATCCTGTAGCGTCATTGAAATCAATGATTTATACAGCTAACAAAGGCTATATTGCGCTCTAACGTCTTGGATTCCCGGGATCACGCACCCTAAAGGGCTGGACGCAGGCCGTCGATCGATTAATACAATTATTCCAATTAAGTATTTTTATTGGTACGGTGTAAACAGTTGATGTCGATTAAGTACCCCGCTCAAACACGCGCAGCCCACGCAAATCCTTTTTCTCTAAAACAAAAATAAGCGGTTATTACGCGTATATAATTATTACGACTAATAACACTTGTTTAATGCTGCTTTGAGGGAACATTTTCGGACTTATAAGAATATTACATCTCTTAGATGAATTAAAAAATGCATGACTAGAAGACAGAGTTAGCGTAAACAGCTACTTAAAAAATACGCGAGGCACTAACGTATTTTAAAAGTGATATTTTTCGGAAGCATGATCATACCTCAGGCTTCGTTGGCGTTCTCACGCGGAATAAAACATGCCCTATCAGCAAGTCTCTGTTACACCTACTCCAACCATAACGACCAGGAAGGGAAGTGGTTTCGGAATAGAGAGTTCGCTCCTCCAGACGTATAGTAATGATAACTCCACTTCCTCCAACCCCCACACCTATACTGTCTCTCTCTCTCTCTCTCTCTGCCTGTCACGGAGGGAGGTACGCTTGTAAAACTTGCTTGACCTCTTCCTTCATGAGATAAACAAAGTTGCAAGCCCGTCATTGTATGCCTTTAAACTTCCAAGAAAAAAGAAATTGGATAAGGCAAGCGTAAATCATTTTAAAGGAGGATAAGGAATTTACCGCTTCAAGAACTTTTATTTCAAAGACTTGTTTACACGTGGGGTTGACTCTTAAAAAATAAGAAATGACAACAAATCATTCCTTTTGTTGTTCTTTTAATTAACAGCCGTTAAAGAGCGTCCATAAATAAATTCAATTTTTTCCCCAACAAAATTAAAAGCCACCTCTAACAGTTCCGCGATTGCTTAGGCAAACGGCAAACCTCTGAAATTCTTATAAAAAGTATTATTTCTAGCAGAGAGAAGGTTCATGTCATTTTCCGCTTGACTTGATTTTAAAGAAATTTAAAAGGTGATGTATGTTTGTCTATAATACCTGATTCAACAGGTGTATACAGGTTCAGACAGAGATATTTCATTACCTTTAAACAATGGGTTACAATACATTATCTTTAACAAAGGCAGCATTAAATGAAACATGAAAATCTTTAGACTAAATGTAAATAACCGGGATCTAGGGACTTTAAAGCGTGCAAACACTCGAGCTAAAAATACAGAAGCTTTCAAAGCGGACATTTCCCTCATATAAAATATATAAGTATCGCAAAACATGTAAATAACGTGGATCTGGGGGCCTAAAAAAATAGGCTGTCAAAGGCTGTGTTGAGTAATCTAGCAGGGGATCGAACCACGGGAGGGCTTCAAGTATAAATTTGATATCCGTTTTTAAAATCCTTCTTCCTAAAAACACCAGCGTCTTCGAGAAATGTGCCAACGAGTTATATTGCTGTTTATACACCCCGCTCACACACCTTCGCAAACACTCACACTCTTTCTATCTCTCTCACCCTCTCTCCTTTTGCGCTAGTACGCCGCCACCTTAATATAATTACCGATACATTGATATGGATTGTTGGAAGCGCCAGGGAGTTATGCTGTTGTCTATACAACCCTGCCAAATATGTTGTATGTATCCCTGAAGTTGGGTAAACCAGGCCTTGCTCCGGAAATTATGCATTCAAAGAAAAATCATAGAGCTGGTTTTTTTCCTCCTTATAGACGCTGGATTTTCGAAACAGCTCAATTCGCTTATTCAGGAACGTGAATGCTGTGGGGGATATAAAAATCATAGAGAAGACTGATTCTGATGGATAATATTTAATACTGATTGAACATCGGAACTCTATCGATACAAAGGCATTCCCCATATCTAAAAACTATAGGATCCCTAAATTGCTCCAGGAAAATTATATTACGAGGAACAATACATTCTTTGCATTATTTACCCTAAAATTATGGATAAATAATACATGCAAAACGTTATTTATACAGCTACAGCATAGTGTATATGCGGAAGAAAAATATACCGTATTACATTCACATGACTAACGCAAACGCTTATTCCGTAGTCCCCAACATAAAAACAATTTCTTATTTGAGAAAATATATAAGTATTGCAAAATATGTAAATAGCCTTGGTCTGGAGACTTTAAAACATGCGGACACTCGAGGCAAAATACGGGGGAACCTTTATAGGTGCAGTCTTCCAGAAGCGAAAGACAGAACTCGGTGTAAATGTAAATAACCTGGGGCGGGGACTTTAAAACAGACGATGATGCAGTATAAAAGATTTTATGTCGATAAAGTACCGCGCTCACCCACTCCGCACACTTGCACACTCTTTCTCTCTCTCTCTCTCTCCCTGTCTCCTTTGTGCTAGCACGCCGCTACCTTAATATAATTACCGATTCATTGATATGGAATACTGTATACGTCAGCGAGCTATCCTGTTGTTTATACAATCCTGCCAAATATGTTCTATTTTTTCTGAAAACGCGCACCAGTGGTCTTTGAGAAATGCGCCAACGAGTTATACTGTTGTTTATACAGCCTTGCAAAATATATTGTATACCCCTCTGAGATTCGGTAGAAAAATATAAAAGGGCTAATGCATGCACTTACTCGATGTCGATCGATTAATACAATTATTCCAATTAGGTATTTCTATTCATACAGTATAAACAGTTGATGTCGATAAGGTACCTCGAACACAGGCACACACTATCTCTCTCCCTCCCTCTGACCTTTGTGCTAGCACGCCGCTACCTTAATATAATCACCGATTCATTGACATGGAATGTTGAATGCGCCAGCGAGTTATACTGTTGTTTATACAACCCTGCCAAATATTTTGCATGTTTTCTAAAAACGCGCACAAGCAGTCTTCTAGAAAAGCGCCAGCGAGTTATACTGTTGCTTATATAACCCTGCCAAAAATATTGTATTCCCCTGAGGTTGAGTAAACCAGGCCTCGGGAAATTCCGCTTTTAAAAGATATTTATAGATATCGGTCTTTACGTCTTTAATGGAGAGATTTCCAAACACTACATTCCGAGGAGATAACATCCCCATATACCTGTGAATGCTTCAAATATAACACTTGAGTGAATAATAAACAGCGAATTTTAGCAAAACACGTTTTCAAAACAATAGCCTAGCGTTCTATACACGAAGAAATTTTCCCTACACCCATATTAACTTATGACTCTAGACATTCCCCTGTTTTCACACGTATTTATTTATGAAATGCTCCCTGCGAGAGACTAGCTTCCCTCCGTGACTTCTTCTACTCGATGGGGTTGGAGTAGCCAATCAAAATCAATTTGTTTTATATCGTCACGCCTTCCGCTTGTAATGTATATATAGCAAAACAGAGATATAAGAGGCTGCTTCTCCAGAAATTTTTACACTGACTTGCGTGATCTCATTGATTAAGTTCTATTCTTGTTTTACACCGCTCCGTGAAATTTCATCAAAACATCATTTCTGGTAAATTGTAAGAGCATTTCATTTACTTTAGAAGTTAACTTATTACTCTCTGCACGCAATTTATAAATGTGTTACTTTTTGTTTTTGAATGTCAGGCATTTATATGCAAATGGTTAAACATTCTACAGTTAATAGCTAGCTGTGTGAGTTTCATTTTCTCAAATCCAAACAGTTTAGTTAAGTATTCATTTTTAAGCAAACTTATTATTCGAAGTGTTTAAATACGGCATTTTTAGCGGTGAATTATATTCGTTTCTAGAGAAAAAATACAATTATTTGAGCGCCTACTTAACGTTTTGCTTTTTATAATATTACGAAAAGTCTGTTTTGTGAATTTAATTTTTCCTCATGCCTTCATTAAGTGCAAACTTTAAGCCTGTTTTTACTCATGTTAAAAAGATATTTCCATGATCGTGTTGAATAATAAATATTCTTTATATGGAATGAAAATTTCTTCCGTGGGCGATCGATGGGTATCAAACCCGGCACCTCCTGAACGCAAGCCTCGCACGTTACCTCGGTTGAACATTCTTCAGTTAATGGCTATTTCGACAGGTTACATTTTCCCTAATGCATTCATTTAGTAAGAAACTTTCAGGCTGTTTTCATTACGCTACGTTAAAAGAGATATTTCCATGATCGTGTTGAATAATAAATGTTCTTTATTTGCAATAGAAGTTTCTTCTGAGTTAAATACATAGACATTTCCGCGTATGTAAGCTATTCACAATAAAGTACATTAACTTAATAACATAGCTTATCTTAAGAAATAAAATCTAATGCGTAAGTTACTTATGTTTTCAGAATTCGAATAAAGTAAATTATTACGTTATATTAAAAATTTAAAATGAAAAATAGCCTGCTTAATCGACTTCATTAGTGAATCAGAACCTCCTTTATATTTACACATATTATCATTATAATATTATACAGAACATTTCAATAATCTCGAGACTTTCAAATAAATACGTTTTTATGAAATACAGTCTCTAATAAAGAATTTGTTTTACTGTTCCTAATGCAGAGAGCTTAGCAACCCAACTTAACGCACTGGCCGGGGATATCATTTTCCGGACTGTTCAAAGACTACAAGATCTTCAGCTAGAGGAGTCTTATAATATAAAAGCCATATGAAAATTTGATACGAGATTCGGTGTTAGAGTGGTTGCAGTCTTAGGCGAAAAGCAGGTTTTTCTTCCGGCAAGATATTCAACCCTAACAAGCGAAAGGTTGGAGGAAATGCCCGGAAAGTTTCAAATTGTATATCACGGACTAGTACCAGCTGGCAAGTTTAAGACATATAAATTGTCTTTTCTTCCTGTTAAAGTTTGTAGAAATAATTCAGCTAACCTTTCAATGTTTCATTTAGAGATACAGCCTTTCAGTTTATATATACACGGCTCACTAGGATAACATTTGTCTAAAGTACACTCTTAATAAGATTAATAAAAAAGATACCTATATAATATGAACAATTTATTTTATAAACATTATCCTATTACAATCCTTCACAAAATATTATACATTTTCCCCAAAGACAATGGTGATAGTCTAGACTTTCTAAACACCCAATTATATAATCGTACGCATCACAGATAAAGAGACCTGTATGTGAACTCTTTATCCGTAAAATTAAACATCTCAGCAATGTTTGGATAAGGTATTTTATATAATATAAATTCTTGATAATTATTATGTATTTCAATGTTCTTGTTAATTATCGTCGAAAAAATCATTAACATCATTTTTCGTGACTGTCATCCTATAACTTTAGATGGTTTCAGCTTACTTATAATTTCTTCAATCTCCCTCATATGATTGCTAATACCAGCCTCTCTCGATACCATAAGTAACCTCAACATATTTAGCGGTCTATTCGGATTTCAAACGTAGATATCACTGAATTATCACCATATCGAAACGTCAAATTAGTAAACACACGACTTCCACTGTATCCTGATTCCTCACCCACAGGAGACTCGAGTGAAGGACAGAGACCCGATCCAGTATAACATTCTCCTCTATAAACCTTCGGATCTTCAAGCCAGATATCACTGAATTCTCGCCATACGGAAACGTCAAATTAATAAACACACGACTTCGCCTGCATTCTGATTCCTCGCCCGCAGGAGACTCAAGTGTAGGACAGAGAGCCGATTCAGCACAGCATCTGGCTCTATGCAACTTAAGTCTTGACAAAGAACGATTCTTTAAAATCCGACCACATATTCAGCATTTAAAGACTCGTTTTCTTCCATGTGTAATGTATGAAAATTTGAGTTTCTCATAAATTGGTTGCACCGATTTTCTCCCACAATAGCTCATGCTAAAACTGTAAAAGAAGCGAAATGAATACGTGAATACCAACGCTCGAAGGAATAAAAAGCGAATGAATGAATTGATAACACGCAGCTATGTATATACCTCGGTTGATGCTGAAGGAGGGAAACCTCGGCATATGCATAGCAGGGGAAAAGGATGCTCTCTGTTAACATTCATCATACAGACAGCGATCTGTCTCAGGGTCCGTAGACTGAGCTTGGTCGGAACAAACTCCAGGTTCAAATCGTTTAAAGGTAGGGACCCTATACTTTACCTGTCAAGTCACCTGGCCCGCCCTAATCATGTAATATCGCGTAATATTACGTAACATAACCATGTAACATGACGTAACCAATTACGGATAAAGTGTTCACATACAGGTCTCTTAACTTGTGATGCATATGATTATGTCATTGGGTGTTTCGAAAATCTAGACTATCATCATTGTGTTTGGGAAATATGTGTGGTATTTTGTGAAGGTGTGCAATAGGATAATGTTTATAAAATAAGTTTTGTTTCTATTATATAGGTATCGTTTTTATTAATCCTATTATACGCTTCATATCATACCCTCAAATATTAGATGGTTCTGACTTCTAGATTCCATTTATTCAAGCGTCTTTCAAAAATAGTTCATTAGATATTTTTAGATTTCATGCAGCATCAATGTTTTAAGATAATGTATAATCCTTTAAACAATTATGCAATTACTTATGAAATGAATGGAATTGTCAAGAAATACAATAATAGTAATGAGCAAATAATTTATATTATTGCTACATTCTACACACGCAAATGTTTTTTCTTGCAGGTCCCATGCTGCTTGGTGTTGCAATTCTTCATTGTATAAGCTCACTGAACGTTGTTGAGAATGTTCCTATTACATTTCTGTTTATGCTTGTTTTACACTAACTCGTTCTTCCTCTTCATTTACACCTCCCTTGTAGTCCTGTAACACACATTCAAATTATGTGTTGTAAGTATATGCTTTGAGGTAAAGAATCACTGAAAAGACTTAAACTTCTTTCTGCATGACTTCGTACAGACTACATTCTGGACGTTACTTACTCATATCTGTTTTTAATTCAGTGGTGAATGCTTTAAACAAATGCTATCCTAATGAGCCATGTATTTATAAACTGAAAGGCTGTATCTCTAAATGACACATTGAAAGGTTAGCTGAATTATTCCTACAAACCTTAACAGGAAGAAAAGACAATTTACATGTCTTAAACATGTCGGTTGGTACTAATCCGTGATACACAATTTGAAACTTTCCGGGCATTTCCTCCAATTATTCGCTTGTTAGGGTTGAAGATCTCGCTGGAACCTGCTTTTCGCCTAATACTGCAACCACTCTAATACCGGATCTCGTATCAATTTTTGTTATGGCTTTTATATTATAAGGCTCGTCAAGCTGAAGATCTTGTAGTCTATGAACAGTCCGGAAAATGCTATCCCCAACCAGCGTGTTAAGTTGGGCTGCTAAGATCTCTGCATTAGAAACAGTAAAGCAAATTCTTTATTAGAGATTGTATTTCATAAAAAATGCATTTATTTGAAAGTCTCGAGATTATTAACATGTTCTGTATAATATTATAATGATAATATGTGTAAATATAAAGGAGATTCTGATTCACTAATGAAGTCCATTAAGCAGGCAATTTTTCATTTTAAATTTTTAATATAACGTAAACATTTACTTTATTCGAATGCTAAGAATAATTTACACATTATATTTTATTTTTAAACACAAACTATATTATTAAGTTAATTTACTTTATTGTGAATAACTTACATACACGGAACTGTCCATATATTTAACTCAGAAGAAATTTCTATTGCAAATAAGGAACATTTATTATTCAACACAGTCATGAAAATATCTCTTTTAACGTAACGTAATAAAAAAAGCCTGAACGATTTCACTAAATGAATGCATTAGGGAAAATTAAACCTGTCCAAATAGCTATTAACTGAAGAATGTTCAACCGAGGTAACCTGCGAGGCTTGCATTCAGGAGGTGCCGGGTTCGATACCCATCGATCACCCACGGAAGAAATTTCTATTCCATATAAAGAACAGTTGTTATTCAACACGATCATGGAAATATCTTTTTAACACAAGTAAAAACAGGCTTAAAGTTTGCACTTAATGAAAGCATGAGGAAAAATTAAATTATCAAAACAGACTTTCTGTAATATCATAAAAAGCAAAACGTTAAGTAGGCGTTCAAATAATTGTATTCTTTCTCTAGAAACGAATATAATTCACCGCTAAAAATGCCGTATTTAAACGCCGAATAATAAGTTTGCTTAAAAATGAATATTTAACTAAACTGTTTGGATTTGAGAAAATGAAACACACAGCTAGCTATTAACTTAGAATGTTCAACCATTTGCATATAAATGCCTGACATTCAAAAACAAAAAGTAACACATTTATAAATTGCGTGCAGAGAGTAATAAGTTAACTTCTAAAGTAAACGAAATGCTCTTACAATTTACCAGAGATGATGTCTTTGATGAAATTTCACGGAGCGGTGTAAAACAAGAACAGAACTTAATCAATGAGATCACGCAAATCAGTGTAAAAATTTCTGGAGAAGCAGCCTCTTATATCTCTGTTTTGCTATATAAACATTACAAGCGGGAGGCGTGACGATATAAAACAAATTGATTTTGATTGGCTAATCCAACCCCATCGAGTAGAAGAAGTCACGGAGGGAAGCTAGTCTCTCGCAGGGAGCATTTCATAAATAAATACGTGTGAAAACAGGGGAATGTCTAGAGTCATAAGTTAATATGGGTGTAGGGAAAATTTCTTCGTTTATAGAACGCTAGGCTATTGTTTTGAAAACGTGTTTTGCTAAAATTCGCTGTGTATTATTCACTCAAGTGTTATATTTGAAGCATTCACAGGTATATGGAGGTGTTATCTCCTCGGAGTGTACTATTTGGAAACCCCTCGATTAAGGACATAAAAACCGTCGTCTATGAATATCTTTTAAAAGCAGAATTTCCCGAGATCTGGTTTACCCAAACTCAGGGACTAATACAACATATTTGGATGGGATGTATAAACAAGAGCAGAAGTCGCTGGCGCATTTCTCGAAGACCGCTGGTGCGCGTTTTTAGAAAAGATACAACACATTTGGCAACGTTGTATAAACAACAGTATAATTCGCTGGCGCCTCCAACATTCCATATCAATGAATCGCTAATTATATTAAGGTAGCGGTGTGCTAGCACAAAGGAAAATGGAAGGAGAGAGTAAGAGTGTGTGGGGGTTGGTGAGTGGGGTACATTATCGACATCAACTGTTTATACCTTATCAATCAAAAATACTTAATTGAGATAATTGTTTTAATCGATCGACATTGAGTAAGTGCATACATTAGCCCTTTTATATCTTCCTACTCAACCTCAGGGGGTATACAACATATTTGGCACGGCTGTATAAACAACAGCATAACTCGTTGGCAAATTTTTTGAATACCGCTGGTGCGCGGTTTTAAAAAAATACAACATATTTGGTAGGGCTGTATAAACAACAGTATAACTCGTTGGCGCATTTCTCGGAGACTGCTGGTGCGAGTTTTTAGAAAAATTACAACATATTTGGCAGGGTTCTATAAACAACAGTATAACTCGCTGGAGCATCCAACATTCCATATCAATGAATCGGTAATTATATTAAGGTAGCGGCGTGCTAGCACAAAGGAGAGAGGGAGGGAGAGAAAAAGTGTTCGTGTGTGCGGGGATGGGTGAGCGTGACACTTTATCGACATCAACTCTTTTATACTGCGTCATCGCCTATTTTAAAGTCCCCGCCCAATGTTATATACATTTACACCGAGTTCTATCCTTCAGTTCTGACTTTCATTTCTCGAAGACTGCACAAATGAAGGCCCCTCCCCCGTATTTTACCTCGAGTCCGCATGTTTTAAAGTCTACAGATCCAGATTATTTACATATTTTGCAATACTTATACATTTTCTCAAATGAGAACATGTTTTAATGTTGGGTACCACGGAATAAGCGTTTGTCATGCCAATGTAATGCATTATATATTTCTTCCGCAAATACTCTATGCAGTAGCTGTATAAATAACATATTGCATGTATTATTTAACCATAATTTTAGGGTAAATAATGAAAAGAAGGTATTGTTTCTCTTGATATAATTTTCCTAGGGCAATGTAGGAATCCTATAATTTTTAGACAAGGGGAAATCCTTTGTATTGATAAAGTTCAGATGTTCAATCAGTGTTAAATATTGCCGATCAGAATCAGACTTCTCTATGATTTTTATATCTCCCCACAGCAATCACGTTCCTGAAAAAGCGAATTGGGTTGTTTGGAAAACCCTGCATTTCTAGGGTGGAAAAAACCCAGCCCTATGATTTTTCTTTGAAAGCGGAATTTCCGGAGCGAGGCCTGGTTTACCCAACCTCAGGTATACAACGTATTTGGCAGGTATGTATAATCAACAGTATAACTCGCCGGCGCATTCAACATTCCATATCAATGTATCGGTAATTATATTAAGGTGGCGGCGTGCTAGCGCAAAGGAGAGCGGGAGAGAGAGAGAAAGAGTGTGAGTGTTTGCGAAGGTGTGTGAGCGGGGTATATAAACAACAATATAACTCGTTGTCACATTTCTCGAAGACCGTTTGTGTGCATTTTTACAAAAAAAGCTTTTAAAAACGGATATCAAACATATATTTGAAGCCCTCCCATAGCTCAATCCCTTGCTAGCGTACTCAACACGATTTTCGACAGCGTATGTTTTAACGTCCCCAGATCCACGTTATTTTCATTTTTTGCGATACTTATATATTTTCTAAAAAGGAAATGTCTGTTTTGAAAGCTCCTGTATTTTTAGCTCGAGTGTCTGCACATTTTAATGTCCCCAGATCCCTGTTATTTACATTTAGTCTAAAGATTGTCATATTTCATTTTAAGGCTGACTTTTTAAAAAATAATGTTTGTAACCCATGGTTTAAAGGTAATCAAGTGCCCCTGTCTAAACCTGTATACACCTGTTTGATCAGGCATTATTAACAAACTTACATCACCTTTTAAATTTCTTTAAAATCAAGTCAAGCGTGAAATGTGCTGAACCTTCCGTCTGCTAGCAATAATACTTTTTATAAGAACTTCAGAGGTTCGCAGTTAGCTTAAACAATCACAGAAGTGTTACAGGTGGCTTTTGATTTAGTTGCGGGAATACAAAAAATTGAGTTTTATTTATGGAGCTCCTTAACTGCTGTTAATTAAAGGAACTCCAAAGGAAATGGTTTGTTGTCCTGCCAGTTTAGGGAGCCTTATATTTCATTTTTTTCAGAGTCAACTCCACGTGTAAACAAGCCTTATAAATAAAAAATCCTGAAGGGGGAAGTTCCTTATCCTACTTTCAAATGATTTAAACTCGCCTTATCCATATTATTTTTTCTTGGAAGGTTAAAGGCATACCATGACGGGCTTGCAGATTTGTTTATCTCACACAGGAAGAGGTCAAGCAAGGTGTACAGGCGTACTTCCCACCGTGACAGGCAGACAGAGTATAGGTGTGGGGGTTGGAGGAAGTGGAATTATCATTACAATACGTCCGGCAGGAGCGAGCTCTGTTCCGAAACCGCTCCCCTCCCTGGTCGTTATGGTCGGATTAGATATAACAGAGACTTGCTGATATGACATGTTTCATTCCGCGTGAGAACGCCAACGAAGTCGGAGGTATGATCATGCTTCCGAAAAATATCACTTTTAAAATACGTTAGTTCCTCGCGTATTTTTCTACATAACTGTTTACGCTAACTCTGTCTTTTAGTCGGGCATTTTTAATTCATCTAAGAGATGTAATATTCTTATAAGCCCGAAAATGTTCCCTCAAAGCAGAATTAAACAAGTGTTATTAGTCGTAATAATTATATACTCGTAATAATTGCTTATTTAAGCTTTAGAGAAAAAAGGTTTGCGTGGGCTGCGCGTGTTTGAGCGGGTTACTTTATCGACATCAACTGTTTATACCGTATCAATAAAAAATGCTTAATTAGAATAATTGTATTAATCGATCGACAGCCTGCGTCCAGCCCTTTAGGGTGCGTGATCCCGGGAATCCAAGACGTTAGAGCGCAATATAGCCTTTGTTAGCTGTATAAATCATTGATTTCAATGACGCTACAGGATGTTATGCATGAACGAACATTCCCTGATTGATTTACACAGATATTTAGAACTTTAGCGCTGGGGGACTTCAGCCTCACAATGGAGTGGGAGGAGGGCGCTTCATGTGTCGGGAAAATACCACCAAAGGGTGTAAAGACATTTGTAAACTTTAATTGGTGGTGTCTTTGTGGTCTAAACCTCTTCCTTCAATAATCAAATTTGAAAGTTACGTGTCACATCCATTAGCGACGAGAACAATAGTCCATTGTTCTTGTTCTCGGGCGGGCGGCGTTCGGACTAGCACACAAAGGCTGGCGGGCGGGCAGCATAGAACAAAGGCTTATGTGACACTTCTTATGAGGCGGCTCCTATTTGTATGCTACCCCAGACACCGAAAGATACATGACACATCCATTAGCGATGAGGACAATGCTCCATTGCTCTGGTTCTCTGCCGGGCGGTGTCAAGAGTAGGACACAAAGAGATATCTGTTTATACAGTCAATTGGATTACAAGGAGTATCAATTAGTGGGATCTTTGTTATCCAAATGTATCTGGTTCCGGCCTGTTATTAGTACTGTGCGGGAAGAATTGCGCTTAGAACCCAAATTAATTCGTTACTGGAGGTCCCAGATAGAAAAATTGAAAAGTGCCAAATCGACCTGCCGAACGTTTTGTGGCCCAAAACATGACAAATATCCCCACATTAAATCAAGAAGTGTTAGATCATCCTGTGGAGCTATGAAAATAAAATTGTGGTTTATTTATGGACGCTCTATAACTACTATGGTCCTTAGCGTTCCAGCCTATGTTGGACGTGAAAGACCCGTAATTTTTCTCAGAGGTCCCTTTATCAAGCTTGAGGTTCTTTTACGTGCCGTAAATCTACGACACGGGACCACCGGCTTTACTTCCCTTCCGAAGAAAGCCATGCTAAGGACTTTTTCGCCCGAAAAAATCCATCGCCCCCCGCCGGGTTTGAACCCGCAACCTCGGGAACTAGAAGCTAACGTGGTAACCACTACACCACGGAGGTCGACGTGGGGCTAAGAAATATTGGCATTCCGGTAACATACTAAATTTTGCAGTTAAAAGCAACGGAAACATAAAAACATGGTATTTTACAAGTGGAGTTTAAGACTATCCAGAGTTGGGTTTCCCGATTTATGCGGAGAAAGAGACTTAGTTTGAGAAGACGAACGACACTAGCTCAGTGTCTGCTATGTGACTACACAGATAAAGTGTTCCAGTTTCACCGTTTCGTAATTCAGCTGAGTCACGAAAATGAATTTATGCTATCAAAAATAGGAATGATGATGGTACCGATGACTTACATACGTCATCAGATGTAAGTACTACAGAATAAACAGGTATGTTTATTTTTATTTAGGTATGGATTATATGACTAAGGTTAATGCACATTCCCTTTGTCATATTTATCATTGCTCTGTGTTTTAGTGTTGTAGGGATGAGCCCAAGGTCACGCTACTGACATGGCTGCGTAATAAACAGCGGCTTGGTACCCATGGAAATATTGAGAAATTGCCTCAAAGTTGTATTTCGGTGTATAATTCCTTTTAAGATAAATTTCCGTTTCAGTTTTTGGATACCTACCTATTTGATTTCTCTATAAAAATGTACTTCCTTTTTATTAATTATCGCGTAATTTCCCCCTTGATTGTTGCCTTAACATTTTGAAAACAGGGGTGGGATTATGCAAGTAAATACGCTAGCTGACAAAGTGCGCTTATCACACATAGATATACATACAATGGAGAACGAGAAAAGAACTCAACATTGCTATAGCTTACAACTAAAATTGAAAAACAATCACCATAGCTATTACCCATACCAAGATCAAGACTACTCAATGCTATAAAAATAAACATAAGGTAACTCATGCAATGCAAATGTAACTACACATACTAAGGATTTGTAAATAATAGAAAATACGTATCCTGCGCAGGAAATGTTAAACCATCTTTCCATAGTGTGAACGCGTGGGAATAAAATCTGTAACAAAACTCACGGAAAACACAAAGTGGTAGCTCAAGCATATGTAATCATTAAAGTATATGAAAATGCGCACATACAAAACTCATTAATATAGCAGGAGCAGAAAATAAGTAGCATCTCTGTATTGCTTTACCAATAATTTCACTAGGTGTTATTACGAAGTTGTGAAAGAAAATATGCCTAAAACACAAAACCTTATGCATTATAACTCAGTAGAAGCAACTCATTGCACCAAAATCTCTCAAAATCATCACACATAGCCATGATGGGCACATAACAGCAACCCATCAAGCCAATATATCATTATTTTCATCTCATTTAATCCACAAGCACATTGCAGTAACTTTGTAGATCAAACCAAAAAATAATGAAAACACATTGAGGGTACATTGTTGCAATCCCATCGAAGCAACACTGTAACAGAAAACTGCACACCAACACTTCATACACATTGAAAACACTCTTCCACCATCGGGGTACCCTGTTGCAATTCCACTGAGGCAAAACTTCATCAAAACACTACTGCTCAAAAAATGCGACAACTCTGCAAAGGAAAATAATCACAGCATCATAATGAAACACTGGAGTAACAAAATATAGCGATACAACATTACACACCACAACATCATAAGCAAATGAGCATTCTCACAGATTGTACTCCTAGAAAGAAAGCAAAAATAAACCAGTTATTCTTCAAAAGAATAAACATTTAAGTAGTACATGGCACATAATAATAGTGGACTTCATTACCAACACAATAAGCAAATGTCATCATCAGGGAGAGGGGTTTCAGTAGGTAAACCATCAAGCTAAGAAGACATGGACGGTTGATGACGGCGGAAAGTGAGAGCAACCGCGACCTTTCAGTGTTCTCTGTAAACAAATATGATAAACAGTTGAAGGCACTATACGCTGCTTTGTAAATAGGTAAATAAGGATTAAGAAGCAGTATTAGAACAAAGAAAGCAATGCATGTTTAGCTATTGACAGTGTGCAATTAGTTTATGAAAGCTACGAAACAAACACTTCAAAGGCTGTACATTTTTAAAGCGATCTCCCCTCTTATTGTGTGAGACACATCTTCGAAAAATTTTGATTAGTAGTTTGGGGCTGAGGAGGTTGCAGGTGTACCTTTATCATTGGTCCTTTCTAATAATGTCACATGTTCCCTGTGTTTCATTGATTTACAATGTTTAACATGATGTTTAAACATCTTTGGGGCTCTATGTTACATCTGATGGTTTTGCCATTTGTACTGATGTGTTTCCTGCACATTCTGCCATAAAAAATTATGCTTATTCTGCTGTGTAAACTCTTCTTTGCTTTAGGCGTATTGCTACAGTTCTTCACTGTTGTATATTGTGCAGGGAATAAATGGAACAGTCGCAATAAAACCGACTATCGGGGTGTGGAGGGGAAGGGTGTGTCTGTCACACTACTTAACGTCACCTATACTCTGTGCGGTAACAGGATTGCCCTGTTTGCTTAGCAAAACTCCCCTGCCTGGTCATCATAGAATACATCTATAAAAGTTTTACTTGTTCAACATGTGTGATACACTTTGAGACACATAACCTCCAACCGTCCAAAATTTGTTGTTTTCCAGGATACTTCTACACATTCTTCCCAAATGTCTTAGAACATAAGTGAAGCCCATTAACTGATATACTATTACAAACCTGGCTAAAACACTGCACACTGAATAAAGCTCAAAGCATATCTGGAGCAAATCTTAAATGACAAAAATCAGCTGATGGTGAAACTTTGTGAGTTTACAACATAATGCAGTTAGCGGTGCCCTAACGAATCAGAAAGTATGCCCTCACATACACATACAATAACGAGAGTATAGGACTTACTCATTATGCACACATACATTCCCTTCCATAATAAAGTCTTTTGCTGGTGCATTTATTACACACTTCTGAAATAGCGAAGAATCTCCCACAGCAACATCACTACCAGGAACTACAATATTTACACAACCACACATATCTTTGTCATAATGAAGTCCTTCGCTGGAGCATTCATTAGACATCTCTGAAAAAGTGACAGCTGTCCCACAACGTCACTACCAGGAACCACAAAAAAATTAAGCATCCTGCATAATTGAAAGAAAGTGCGGTGCTAAGCAACACGTCGCTTGAAAAATTACAAATAAACCACTGCTATAAAAGAAAAACTCTAAATAATCGATATGACATCAGTGAAATTAACTGCAGTAGAAAACAAACAGTATTTTAGCATAACATACCTCTAGAAATGAGATAACCTGAAAAACACACAAGAAACAATAAACTGCCATTACAAGCAATGTTGCACTGAAAAGAAAAAGAAATAAATAATATGTCAACTTGAAAGTTTACTCTGGAAAAACTAAGCAGGGTCAAATATCTTAAAAATTAAATTTAGTTTTATTTATGGACCCTCTTTATCTGCTGTGGTCCTTAGCGTCGCTTTATATATTGGGCGTGAAGGACCGGAAATTTTCCTCAGAGGCCTCTTTATCAGGCTTGAGGTTCTTCGTAAATCCACGACACAGAATCACCGGCTTTACTTCCCTTCCGAAGGCGGCCATGCTAAGGATTTTTATAAAATATATATCTGGAGCTGCATAGTTACCAAAATAGGAAAAACACATTTTACTTCTTGGTTTAATGCAAAAGCTGAAGAATGATCATGTTGAATTTCCTCACTCCATTCAACTATAGTGCAACCAAACATGTTAAACGAATGCGTCTTCGAGGCATTATAAAAACCAAAATTTGGAACTTTCAAATTTGGAAACTAACCATCAAAATACCCGCTACAAAAATAAGACCTCCAGTAGAAACGAAAACAATCCAAATTCTAAAAATCAAAACAAAGCAGCAGGGAAAACAGCACTTAAAATGTCACTGTAATGTAAAAGTTATGGAAATATTAACCACCTTCACATTAGCAACACTTCATCACACTTTGATTACAATATGCGTCCATGGCGAAATTCTGAAAGGCGTTGAGCTCAATGCTACACATTCACAGCCTTAAAATGTAAGCTACTTAATGCTGCAAATCAAGATTTCAAAGCTGAAATGACACGTGAAAAGAAAAAGATTAATATAGGATGTTTGCACTGAATACAATTTCTAGTGAAGTTAAATAAATAAAGTCGTACCCACCACGACCAACTTCAGTTAACACATGAATACCAACCGTAACACGTATCTTGGTGAAACCAGAATTAGCCAAAACATGTGCTGTAGTAATAAAACTATGGTTAACTACCTGTGATCATGAATAACATTTTAACACGCATTTGAGTCGTCCAGTTGCAAAACTCATTATCTCCATTGAAGCAAATTTTTCAAAAAGGGCAGAAAAAAACTAAAACGAAACAAACGGTTATTTCTAAATTATTATAGACAGAAAGTTTGATTTTACATAAAAATTGCAAATAGCTATCCCAAATTTTATGCCAGAGGACAATAAAATGCAACTTAAAATAACAATGCTATTCTAAATAATAGTTTGGACATAATGAGTTTTGCTGTAGGGAGCAGGACAGAATTCCCTTTGTTGCAGTATATAAAGTTGGTCACAAGGGATATGGTTTTTCCTTTTCGCAAAGTTGAAAATAGTAAATAATGTATTGAAATTTTTAGCCAAAAATTGTGTCATTATATTTACACGTTTCAAAGTTTCAAATTATATTTCTGTTAAAACGTAGCATGTTCTGACAGTATCGTAGCCTCGAATTAAATCAAAAAACGGGTGTGCGCTTGCCTACTCTTTATTTTGATATCATATTACAATATGAAAATCAGTTATTCAAGCACAACAATTTAATAAAAATACAAATACAACTTTGTCCAAGACTCTACACCACCAACCCTTTCCTCTCTTCTCTGAAAACTCCGACATCCGAATGATGATCCGGATACCCAGCTAGTGATTCTTGTTCTACAAACAACCCTGCGAAAAATAGCAGGGTTTCCCTTTCAGTCCAGTTATTACCAAAGTGTTTTTCAAGAGATTTTTTCAGATTTGAAAGCTTTTCTTTCTTTAATGGATTTCTTTTTGCATTTAAGTTGCCTGAATGCATGATAACTGCTTTCCGTGTTGAACACAATTTTCGCTTCTCCTACATTGTTATTATCGTTGGCCTCTGTTTTATTACACAATTTCCTGATTTTACATGGTTTAAATTGAAATGTCATTGGCAGTTTAATGACTCTGTAAACTGCATCTTTCCAGTCTAACACGGGACACTCTTTCCCCAAGCGAGTCAATGCTGCGTGATATTTAAAGATACTTTTATAATCTTGGGGAGTAAGAACGGTTGAATGTTTCTTCTTATCAGATTAAATTGGTCCAAGTATCCTATCTGGAGGGATTAAGGAGTGGCCTACCACGGGAAATATGGTAGCGTCACAAATGCAGGGGCTTCTTTGGTCAGATTTGGAGAGCAAACCAATTAGGAGTTTATTCTTACTTTGGTCTCCACAGCCATCTGCAACCAGCTTGATTTACTGATAGTTGTTAAGCCTGTGGACATTAATCTATGGTAGAGAGCACTAGCAATTTGTTTTGAGCCCTTCTGGCATTCACTCTCAAGTCAGGCATAAGTAAATGTTTTATCCTTGCCTTAAGGTTCCTCTGAATTTCCTTGACAAATGGTAAACCTGTATACATATAACTATTCATTCATTATCTGTTTACCCTCCTCTTATGTAGGACTTACACCCCCAGGACTTACAAGCGGGTGCCTGGGGTCAGAGGCCCGTCGAGGAGCAGACACTCATGGATCAGACAGAGCATCCAGGATGGGTGATCAGCCCGATGCCTGGTATGGGATGAAGGAAGTAGATGAAACGAAATGTTGGTGAAATGGATGAAAGGAAAGGTGATAATGGTGCAGTTGGTGGAATGAATAGCGGGGGAAACCGGAGAACCCGGAGAAAACCCGCCCTGGGGTCGCTTCGTCCACCACAAATCCCACATGCAGGTCCCTGGGATTGAACCCGGGCCGCCTCGGTGGGAGGCGAGCGATCTAACCACTCGGCCACGGCGCCGCCTTGTATACATATAACTAACGCAAATAATATGCTGACTGGTCAGGAACTTTAAGAATAGGATGGTTCTTCTGGCAATCAAAACTAAATATTATTTCCTGCTCACCTCTGCGGAGCACAAGTTCATAAAGTGCATAACTCGTTTTTCACGCATGCTTAGTTCTGTTCGAAAATTGTTTCTGTTGCATATCAGAACAGCTTTTTATGCGTTTTTTGAAGTGAAAAACATGGAGAACAGCATTCTGTGGCTGGAGATCCGAAACTTATTTTGAAATCATTGTCAAAAATTGAGCGAAACTAAGCGTATTTCACATGCAAATTTTACTTGCGTGATTCTTGATAATGTGGCGAAAGGGATTTGATGCTTAGTTCACCAGGAAGATATTGCCTAGTTGCATTTTACTGCGACAATAGTGTGATTCGAGAGAGTAATGGACTTAGTAAGTTCCTTTATTGCTACACAGTAATACAAAATGGACATAATAAATTTTGCAGCAGCTCCTAATGATCAAGCGTGTATTATAAATGGACATAACGACATTTATTGTAGGTTTGCGAGATGCAGAAAATGAATTTTGCTACAGTACAACCTTTGGACACAACGATTTCTGCTGCAGTCCCAGTTATTCACACTTCTTTTGGTTTGGATAAAGTGGAGTATGAAACGCTACAGTCCTAGTATATTGTGTGTTTCAAACTGTGGAAAAAGATGGCGCTAAAACGTCGATTTGAAAAACAACATGGACACAATGAGTTTTGCAACTAGACTACTCATTTCTGGACTACACATTCATTTGCAATAATTTATTTTTCGTCACACTGAGGTCACTGTATTAACTCATTTAATTACGTCTTATTCACAATAGAGGGAGAGAAAGCACACAATACAAAAAAGTCAAAAACACCAAAAGAAGTTACCTAGAAATTGAAACACGAAGATGCACAGAATTGCGTAGCATTGAAAAAATTAAAAACTGCACATAATACCAAAAAATGCGACACAAGTTTCAAGAGAATGTTTGAATTTAGCACAAAAGTCTAATTTAGAGCCAAAATTTACACAATTTGAACCAGAACTTAGAAAACGCGTTTACCACGTGGCGACGCCAAGTACAACTTCTAAGACACAAATACCAGTAAAATTCATACAAGCAAGAAAAATACACCAAATAACAGCAAAAAACCGTGAAATACACTCAAGTAACTTAACTTAAATTAATTTAAGGCATGATGAGGAAAGCAGTGCTAGTGTAACTACAGAATTTATAACACCAGCGGAAACAAAGAGAATCACTGGTTTCATAATATGCTCAAAATTACACCAGGAGAACAGACATTTCACAAAAATATTTCTAAAACAGGCCAAATTCGAGTGAATAAACTACTATCAAAGCATACTGAACCATACAAGTCCTTAAAACATAGCCAGAATGCTTACCTTAGTGGCCAAGTGGTGCCAAAAAACAGTTATCAGAACATATTAAATCCAAGGTAGGGAGAAAAAACTTCTACCAAATATTAAGACGAAATCTTGTCCAGACCTCCACCAGATATTGCAATCTCAAACAAATTCAGATGATAGAGTAAGGTACCGGAAACTTTATAATGTTACAGGACCGGACATGGGAAGCGTAGCTTAACTATTCATGCATTTCATTAGAAGTTTACTAATCACTACATGAACCGGAAGGGAAGGGAAGGGAAAACACCTTCAAGAACTCACCAGGACCTTAAAGAACTACTTGGCACAATTATTCTAAATGAAAGGTTGTAATTATAACATGGCTACCTTGGTGGCAGGAAGAGGTACGTGATCACCAATGTTGACTGTCCCGTAGCTCGCGCTCTAAAGAGAAAGAGCGCTGTATACGCGTTAGTAACATATCTATTGATTCCGCCCTCTCATGCTCTACGTCATTACCATCCCATACTGCCAACCCCTGAATGTGTAATCCCCAAATACATTAGAATCATCCATAAAATCCCGCTAAATGCCACAATATGTCAATATTTAATGGTTCCTAAGAATTGCCGCTTATTAGACCGAAAGTAAAAAAGAGTAATTTTATAGAGTCGGCAGCTATATAACACTTTACTGTAAGTTTCATAATGTAAAGAATCCTGACTTAAGTTTTGGTTAGGTTAGGCTAGTCATTATTTGCCAGTATTAGCCTCATCAGTCATCAGCTTTGCTTTCTTGGAAGTTGGAAACTTTTCTGTGCAGTTGAATAATTCGAAGTAGATATTGGAATTGTTCTTGGTTCTTAGTGATTCCAGTACCAAAAGCTGGAATTAGAATACCTCTTTCAGCACAGTCATTTGCTACCTTTATCCTTCATTTTAATATAAGTAGGATCAAAAGGACTGACTCAAAGAGTTCTTGAAAACAAAATATGCAGCCTTTTGTCTTTCATTGTATGGCTGATATCAAAGAGTTCTATTGTTTGCTGTGTACAGTTCATCTCCAAAGGACTGCCATGCTTGAATGATTTATCTTCTACTCTCCTAAGGACCTTTGCCTTGGTGGACGCTGTAAGTTTCCAACCATTTTAGTTTTTGCGGAGTACTTACATGAGAATTAAACAGTGCCTATCCAATCAAGTGCTCAGAAAAGAACAAAAGTGACGATAAAGTGCCACAGAAGCAGCCTTACCAATGCTACAGTTTGGGTATGCGCTGATTTCTTTCTCTAGCACTCATAACAGCTTTCTCAGCCTTGGGTGTCTCATTTCAATGTGGCCATAGGTGAGGCATACAAATAAGCTGACGTCTGTGGTTCACTATTCTTCTGCAGCTGATCCTTTAAAACATACATTTTAAGTGAATAATAGCCTTGGCCATCCACCGTGCTTTGTGCTGACCATCCGGTGCTCGGTAAGTGGCAGTATAATAATATACCATTTCCTTCTTAAGCTGTTTCATATGGTCATTAGTTTCATTACACATAGTCGTTGCCTTAGGAATACACTTCCTAATTTATCAGAGGCTTATGTTTTTGAAACGCTTAAAAATAGCAACATCTGGACCTCTTCTGACTGTAACAGCAGTACTGAAAACTGATGAGAGCATGACCTCAAATACGTAGTGTGTGCATGGAATCCAGACAAAACTAGTTTGCAGAGACACCTAGAGAATGGCACATGCTCTACTTTTCAAGTCTGTATTGGCAGCTATTGTTTCGAAAACCAGAGCATACACTTTCTTCTCAGGTTCCATTCACCTAGAGTGCTTAGGCAAGCATTAGCTTGTTCTTGGCCAGTTCCACGAACTATTTTTAGAACTACCAGTAATCTCTCATGGCCACCTCCCGTGACAAAGTTGACTATCCTATCGATATTTCAACTTCCCTAGCAATATCTTCCAGTAACGTTCCATCCAAGTGTAGAAACAATGGATTTTTGGGCAAAACGTTGTCTTATCATCTTAGTCACTTCCTCGCGTGTCTTCATCTCGTTGCGTCTGATTGTGCTGCGAGACACTGACAGCTGATCCAAAGTAAGACCACAGGCCTCAGAAACTGCACTGACGACAAACATGGCACTGCGATCAGACAAATTGAAACTGTCAAGCAATGCTGTGACACTGGAAGTAAGGTTCATCTTTATTTTATATGCTGTTTTGGAATTTTGATCACGGAAGGTTGGTAATTAGAATCACATTCACCAAAACTGCAACTGCTTTCATTTTCTTCGGTTCCTTCCAACTTACTTGGGGTGACACTATCATTAATTGTATTTCAGTAGCCGATCACTTAACTTTTAACTTTTCTTGACCTTCTCATGCTCGCTTTCGAGACTCCGAGCTACTAACCTTCGGTCTATTCCTGTCATGCTGCAACTCTTTGTGTCTTCACATTGCATTAATGAGAACTTTTTGTCTTCGTCAATTTTTATTATCTGAAGTACATCCTGTCGTCCTTCGTGGCGTAGTGGTTACAACGCTAGCTTCTAATTCCCAAGGTCGAGGGTTCAAACCTGGCGGAAGACGATGGATTTTTTCTGGCGTAAAAATTCTTAGCATGGCTTCCTTCGGAAGAGAAGTAAAGCCGGTGGTCCCATGTCGTAGATTTACGGCACGTAAAAGAATCTCAAGCCTGATAAAAAGGCCTCTGAGCATAATTTCCGGTCTTTCAAGCCCAATATACAATGGGACGCTAAGGACCACAGTAGTTAAAGAGCGCCCATAAATAAAATTCAATTTAATTTTTTTGCAATGCTTCCTAATGTGCAATATAAAAAACATTGGGAGGTCCTCTATTAATATTTCCCCTTCTATACGACAGCCTTCCAGGGAGTCTTCAAATTTTTCTTTACATTTTGATACTCATCATGCAGTTTCTTTAATTTTCTTTCAACATTATCTCTTCTTTGAGGTGGAATCCCTGTCATACCCCAAATCTCCAGGACATCTTCAACTGCAGCCTTTATTCTCTTTTCCAAACTAAACTTCTTTTTTCATATGGTGGAAAATAAGTCCTAACAATGTATCTCCTCTTGAAGAGAACGCAGTTTTTGCAAGTGATTCAGGGAGCATTTCATTGAGCCACACTTTAGAGGACGATCTAAAAGCAGTATCTGCTATCACGAGTCAATTCTCTGAAACCAAGGTATATTAATCACCTGGGTTAAGACTGCAGCTGAACTGCCAAAAACGTTCGAGTCGATAAATCGTAAAAAAAAAAATTGTTTTTGAACCACTTTCAATTCATAGGGACCCATAAACATGCTTAAATCGATTCAGTTTATGGTGTGGTATTTCGCTTTGCACAGTGGAACAAGGGCAGCAATGGGAATTTAATATTTTTAACTTTAATTTTTTTCATGTGCGTTGGACCGGCCTAATATATTTGTCTTAATCATTTTGCAGCAATAATTATATTCTGTATTCGTATACCTAATTATTATTTTATCAAAACACTTTAACCATGCCAAATGTTCACCCCACCTTTTTAATATTAAACATTGTAACAAACGAAACAACAGTTACTGCAAAAGCGCACTTTATTTATCACTAGGCACTCAACGTAGCCTAAACTTTACATCTGAGCCACTTTGGCACACACTCGGAATACAGTACAGCTGACCAGTCGAATCAAATCACAACTAACTGCCCAACTGCACTACTCGCAACAGAGAGCTGAGCTACAACTCACAATTAAACTGCACTGTCCACTTGCATTGTCCACTCTACACTTCGTCACTTCTAGCATAACTCAACTGAACTGAATACTGCTCGTTCTGGCGAGAGAAATCCCTTATATAAGCCTCGCATACAAAGCGGAACTTTCTAGAACAAGAATCTACTAGAACATGCCGAAATGTAGGCTCCGTAATAAGTAAGCGGTCACAGTGCTCCCTCCTCATGGCTGGTCGTCCCGACCACCACTGTCGTAGTGGGCTAGAGGATCTAGGCGTACCGCCAGCATCTTCCATCGAGGCAGTCCCTGGATGCGGTGGGCTACATCATTGATCCTCTTCACCACGCGGTACGACCCTTACAATGGCTTTTGGAGCTTGTGGCACCGCCTATTGGTCTGAGAAGGACCATACAGTCACACTAAATAACCTTGCTTGAAGCCTCGGCTATTGGCCTGGCAGTCATAATCGGACTTCATTCGGTCGCTGGCTACCTGGATGTGTTAACAGGCTAACTCGTGCACGTCGTGAAGACGGTCCGCGAGGTTCTCCACGTAGTTAATTGTTGGCTTTTCCCCAGGGTGCTCCAAACATTAGGTCGCAGGAAGACACAGCTCCCTGCACAAGACTAAGCTAGCTGGTGTCAGGCTGTGGTGTCGTGAGTCGATGAACAGTAGACCAGCAAGAAAAGCGACACCCTAACATCCAGTTCCTCTGGTAATTGTCCACGACCTTCCTCAGATGTTCAAGGGTCTTTATGTACCACTCGACCATACTGTCTGAATGTGGGCGGAGAAGCGTTGTACGCCACTTCTGCACTCAAAGCTCTCCAATGTTTCCCTTTTCAGGTTTAACTCGAAGTTTCTGCCGTGAACGCTGTGTATCTCTAACCGCACCCCAAAACGGCAGAATTCTTCTTCAACTAGGCAGTCCGCGATCGTTTTGGCCTCTTGGTTTGGAATGGCGTACAGCTCCGGCCACTTGGTGAAGTAATCCATGACTACCAATGGATACTTGGTACCCTGTAGGACACAGGGAACGGCTCAGCTATATCGATAGCGACGCGTTCGAAGGGTGCTCTCACGTACTGCTGCATGCCACCCTGAATCCTAGTCTGTGGGCCGCAACTTGCCGCAAACACGTGACATTGGCGGCACCACCTCTCAGCATCCGCCCGTAGTCTCAACTGATAGTATCCTTGTCGGAGCTTGTCAATCGTTCGTTTGGGTGCAAGATGTACATCCGAAGTTCCAGGATGTACTTACTCCAGAGCCTCCGGCACCTTACTTCGAGGAAGGATCAATTGTTCTCTCCGGGACTTCCCGTCTAATGATTCCCATACTCTGAACAACATACCTTCTTTGGTCTTCAGTGAGTATCATTGAGCCCGGACTTATGCACACTACTCATGAATGCGATGTCCTCCAAGTTCAGCCTAGTTCCTGCCTCCGCTTCTTTCAGGAGTGGCCCCAAGTCGGTGTCCTCCAGCTGCTCCCTCCTCAGGTCTGCACTATCCCATCCATCCGCAGGTACCGCCGAGATCACATTTCTCCGCGCAGGGTCTTCTTGACATGGTATCCGCATTAGAGTCACTTCTTCCTCTCCGATGTTCCGATGTGAAGTTGTATTCCTGAGGCCTTTGGACCCAATGGGCTGTCTGAACCTCTAGGTTCTTAAAGCTCAACAGCCAGATGAGGGCGGAGTGGTCAGTTCTCAGGTGGAATGCCTAACCATGCATGTAATTATGGAAGTGTCCCAGTGCCTTCACAACTGCCAGGTGCTCCCGTCGGCTAACGCAGTAGCTTTTTACACCTCGGAGCGCGTCTTGCTGCAGTACTCTATTACCCCCTCATACCACTCATGAACATGGGATAGTACGCCTCCAATACCACTTCGCTGGGTTCGGTGTGCACGACAAAATCGCCGCCCTGTCGTGGAAAACCCAAAACAGGCGCACTGTAGAACGCCTGGAACATGTCCTCGGTCCCTTCTGTTCACATGCAAGGCCGGCGTTCTTTCGTCGGACGAGTGCAAGGTTTGGCGATGTTGGAGAAGCCTCTGACGAACCGAGGTAGTAGCTGCATAGGCCCAGAAAACCACGCAACTCTCGTTTATCTTTCGGACGAGGCCAATCTCTCACTGCCCGAGGATTCTACGGGCCCGTGGTCACTCCAGCAGCTAAAACTATGTGGCCCAAGTAGCTAAGCTCCTTGCAGAAGAGTTGGCACTCCTTAGCGTTCAGTTTCAGGTTAGCTGCTTGCAGTCTCTTTAATATCTTGGTCTGATGATCTTCGAAAGTCCTGTCAATGACGGTGATGTCATCCAAGTACAGCAGGCAGGCGTCGTAAGTCAATCCCATCATCACGGATTCCATCAGGTGTTGGAAAGTGATTGGCGCGTTGTAGAGGTAACAGCATTCAGCTCCCTATAGTGCACGCAGAATCGCAACCCGCCGTTCTTCTTCACCAAGAACACAGGGAGTACCAAGGGCTGTCGGAGTCTTCGATAATGTTCCTAGATTTCTGTCCTTCAGTTGTAGAGGTAATAGCATTCAACTCACTATAGTACACGCAGAATCGTAACCCCCGTCCTTCTTCTTCACTAAGAGCACAGGAGAGTACCAAGGGCTGTCGGAGTCTTCGATAATCCTCCTAGATCTCTGTCCTTCAACACGTCTCGTACCTCCGCTTGCTTCACTGGAGGAATATGTGTTTGTGGTTGCCGGACAGGCTTGGCGTCTCCGGTGTCGACGTGGTGGAGTACTCAGTCGGTGCGACCGCAACTGCCGTCCCTTTGGCTGAAGGCAGACTGGTTTTACTTAAGGAGGTTCCGGACCCTCTCCAACTGTGCCGCAGTTAGATGATAGGCCGCTCTTTCTAAAAAGGCTTCAAACCGGGGCTCCAAACTCCTCGACAGTACCGGCCCCTCGGATCCGCACGGCGATACACTCGCACCTGGCTTGCATTCCTCCTACTCCCTTTCGGCTTGTATATCTTGATTGGTGTCCGATGGATTCGGTAGTGTCACAGGCTCTTCCTCCCTACAGTGCAACAATGCCCTGGTAACGCATAATCCATCCAGTGGTGCCTTTGTGTCTAAAATCAGGTTTTTTGAGCGCTGACCTTCCAGACTCGCCATCACTACCACCTTTCTTCTTTTTGCGGGCACAACCACATTCTCCGTCAGATTCAGCCTGCAAAGCCCGTATGTTCGTTGCGACTCCGGAGCCTCACCTCGTCTCGGCCGAGATTTAAGACACTCCTGCCGGTGTTGAATGTCGCTCGTGGTTACTGAAAACATCCAATCCCCGTATCACATTTTCAGCCACCCCCGCGATGAAATTCCACACTTTTATGATGCTCCGCCCTAACGTCAACTCCATCAGGACCTCTTCCACAGGGAAGATATCGCCCGATGCCGTCACTAGTTGGTAGGTCCGATTCGGGTTTTCTCAGCGCCAAGCCCTTCGCCACGTCAGATGTGATTACGGCCACGGCTGCACCTGTGTCGACTAGTACCCGGCACAGCTTCCCTTATACTCAGCTGTCCGGGACGAGGTTATCATCCATTCTTCTTCCCAGGGCACGTAGCGTCTTATTGTGTTGTCTTAACTTATGAGATATAGATTTGCGTCATTTCTCCGGACGCACTTCCGCTTTGGAGTTATCGTGCTACCTGTGCCGTTTTAAAGCCAATCACTATACCTTCAATTTCTACCAAGGAGTACGGTCTCATAAAAGAAATGGTTTCAATTTCTTCTGCTTCTAAAATCATTTCCCCAAAAGCAATATATCTCCTGCGAGCCAAAGCCTCACAGGAGCATATACTGTGCTGTTTCAGTTTCATTCTTGCACAATCTACAATATAAGTTACCTGAAACACTCCCATCGTCTTAAGATGCTTTTTCACAAGAGCGTTCCTGTGAGAAATGCAACAATTGCTCTCAGCTGAAGTCTGTTACATTTAAGTAAGCGTTTAGCCCTTTTCTTACATGGCGTTTTAATAAATTGTTTACCACCTTTCTTTCCTGGTATTTTAAGCCCGGTTTTATGATGTTCTACTTTGGACCAGTTCTTAACAGCCTCCCTTACTAAACATCGAGATGTTCCTAGAGCCGGCTCTGGCCCAATAAATTGCCAAGCTCCCCCTTGTCATGCAAGTTCATCAGCCTTTTCATTTCCCTCTATGCCGCTATGACCTGGTACCTAGATTAGTTAAACTTCATTCTGTTCTGCAAAGCTTGTGAACATGTTTAGGCAGTTTAAAACCAGTCTTAAAGTTACCTTATAACTAGTTAGAGCCTCAAGTGTAGCCTGGCTATCTGAAAAAGTAAGTGTCCGTTTACCACTGTAAGCTCTCCATATGTTTTCATGTATGTATTGAATAATAGCATAAATTTCTATTTTTACAACAGTAGCATATTCACCCAAAAGAATAAGCATTTTGCACCTCGGTCTTAAGCCATATACTCCGGATCCTGTTCCTGAGCCATCCTTTGAGCCGTTTGTAAACTACATCAAGGCATTTTCAGGAGTTTCTAGAGTTTTATTCGTCCAACATTCAGGATCTGGAATGATATAATTACCCCGAAGTCTCTTATGAAGTGTTTAATTGGAATTATATGGTCTGGTGGCATTTATTAGGATGGATCTCCTGTGTATTTTCTAATTCTTAGCAAACCTGAGTCTATTTCAGGAATTCTCAGTTGCTTAGCGTGTTGCAGTCTATAGAGTGGCAACCTTGCCCCCTTCACTACAACTAAATGCAATGGAATCAGGTTCAAAATTGTCTCTATTGCTGTAGTAGGAGTTGTTTCCATAATTCCTTTAACAGCCATACATGCTATTCTTTGAACTTTATTTAATTAACTTTTTAGAGCCTTAGGCAACTAAATAAGTGCTACATAGGTTATCGATAGTATGCTTATCCTGGTATATATCCAATGGATCATTGCAGGTCTTAATCCTCATCTTTTACCGTGCGCGCATCTAACTGCTTCAAAAGTTGTTTTCGCACATTTTATAGTTTTCTTGAAATCAGATTCCAGTCCATCTTGGAGTCCAAATTGATTCCCAAGTATTTGACTTCCCCAGACATCCTAGGACACCTTGAAAATAAACAGGTTCTAATCCCTTTATGACACTGCTTCTCGTAAATGGTACTATGGCTGTTTTATTTGGACCAATAATTAACCTCTTCATGCATGAATTATCAAGGAACAGGAGAAAATCTTTAATATCTTAAAATTGTCAAATATACATTAAATAATATGATTTTAGGCTCATCAATGATTATTATTTTTGAACAAATTATCAATATGGTATCATATGTGTACATTATACATTTGAGGCTCTCTTACAAACATGTAAAAAAGTTTACAAAAGTGAAAATTTTGAGCAGCACGTATGTTACTTCACTGGAAGTTCTAGATACATTCATTTCATATTACATTTCTTGCACTTACATCTCGTTCTTCGTTTACATGTGTCATCATGACAACGCATTGCCTTTTCTTAGTCACCTTCCATACGATAATAACCTCTTCCATGGAATCTTAAGTTATCAATTGCTGTATTTAAAACAGCTGTGTGTTTCTTGGGTGGTGGATCGGCAACAGCATCAAGGTCGCCCTTTCTACTTTTCATATTCATTATCAAGCACAATAAATCTGAATGTCACAAAATAACATTTATTGTCATTAATATCTTTATAAAGTATTTGTACATTTACTAGTACGATGTTAACCATGTGCAAAACACTTCAAGTACCATTTCTTATTTTTGAACCAATGGGGCCAATGGGCAATCAACCATAGGAATCAGAAGGTCCACTCTACCCATGTGCAGGTTGACTAAATGGACCAGAAATGGAAATTATGGGTTTTTCTTTTCTATTCCACGTTTTAGCTTCATTTTCTTCCACTTCTAATGCAGATAGTACTTCTTGTTCAGCAGGAAGCAAAACATCTCCCATTTCCCTTAGAGTAGCTCTCAGAAGGTGCTTATTTTCAGAATATGAAGGTAGTGATAATTTCAGAAGTAATTTCACAATCTCTTCCTTTGATAATTGATATTTCTGTCCTTTACTAAATTGAAAATTTGTAATAACGTAACTGAAAATCTCAAATAATTTTCATAAGGAAGAATATAAGATTATTAGATGGAAATACTATGGTGTAAAATTACGAATGGTACGTAACCTCAAAATCTTCAACACAACTAAATACATAATGGTATCATTTGTGTACATCACTATTTTCCGATATTATAGATATTTTCATTAACTAATTTCAAATTATTTATGCGTAGTAACTAATAATAGATACGTACATTTCAAATAATATTTTTTGCCCTTTTATAATATAAATTTTTATATAAAACATGGTTCCAAACTTCTACAAACTAGTACTTCCAATCAACTGTTGCACACTCCTTCCTTCAAAATATATTGCTTCATCCAGGGAGTGCTGCACTCTGGTACACTTTTGTAGCAATACGCTCCGGTATCAAACGTTACCTTCATGCAAGTTATGGGTGGTCCTAATGGCATACATGTGAAATAAAAGGAAATCAAATCATGTGTTATCATGCATGAAGAGGTTACGCCCCCGTTTACAGCCCATTTTGTCACAGTATTCAGGGCCGACCGCATGAGTCCCTGAATTCGCTTGTGTATATACTTTGAACTATGATGGCAATATCATCTGTATAGCCCGTGATATCCAAGGCTAGTTTACTTGCTTGAAAAAAGAGCCCATCAACCACCAGATTCCATAGTAGGTGTTGATAACATTCCACCCTGTAGACAACCGCTCATGACCTTAGCAGCTAGGCTACTATCCATGAGACTTATATGAACTATTCTGCTTTTTAGCATGGACTAAATCCAACAATAACAGGTTTCATCAATTCCATGTTTTATTGCAGCAGTAGTTATTGCATTAAAGGGGATGTTATCAAAGGCACCTTCAACATCAATGAAGGCACCAAGTGCCACTTCCTTTTCTTGAATTGTCTTTTCTGGTTTATAGGTAACCTGAAAAAAGACAGTTTCAGTTTATCTGCCTGTTGGCATGCTGATTTTATTACAGACGATATACCTCCAAAGCGCTTCTTCTTATATGCCTGTTAATGTCTCAAGAGCTTTTAGACTTATTGACATGAAACTTATAGGTCTTAGGGATTTAGCCAGGGTCAAGGGTTTCCCTGGCTTTGGAATAAATAAAGGGTCTTTCAACAAGAGTGTCCAATCTTTAACATGTGATAGCTGCTGTTGATATTGAGTTAGAGCAGTTCATTTTTTCATGTGTTTACAGTTGTTATTGACAAATAGTCATGGAACGTTACAGCATTCAACAACACGTAGAAATTGTGAAAATTTATTATCGAAATGGATCATCTGTTCGCCAAACCTTCCGTGTATTGCGTGAAGTTTACGGTGTACATAACCTTCCCTGCGAGAGAACGATTCGGAGTTTGATCGATAAATGTGAAAGAAGTGGTTCTGTCAGCGATCAAGGAACACCTGTACGTAATCGACGTAAGCGCTGCAACGAAAACATAGGCGCCGTTCATGAGAAATTACGCGAGAATGGAAACAAATCAATTGCTCGTCGAGTGCAAGATTTGGGGCTTTCGCCGACCACAACTTGGCGAATTCTGCATCTGAACTGGAGGTTTCACGCTTACAAAATGGTGTTAACCCAAGAACTAAAGCCCAACGACCATAGGTTGCGCCGTGTATTCCCTGACTGGGCTATAGAGTAATTGGAAGCTGACCCGGATTTTTGTCGAAAAATCATCTTCAGCGACGAAGCCCACTTTTGGATGGATGGTTGTGTTAACAAACAAAATTGCCGCTATTGGAGCAATCACAATCCAATGCAGATTCAAGAACGACCACTTCATCCCCAAAAGATTACTGTGTGGTGTGGATTTTGTATGGTGGAATCATTGGTCCATATTTTTTCCAAGATGAAAATGGAGAAGCACTAGCTGTCAATGGAGAAAGATACCGGTCTCTTATAAGGACTATTTTGGCCTCAATTGGATGGTATGTATCTCAGAAACATCTGGTTCCAGCAAGATGATACCACATTTCATACTGCTCTCGATCTTTTGAAGGAGAAGTTCAGAGGTTTCATCATTTCCCGTGGTGGTGATGTTAACTGGCCCCCAAGATCATGTGATTTAACGCCGTTGGATCACTTCTTGTGGGATGTTAAATCTCGAGTTTATGTCAACAAGCCAGAAACAATAAATGATCTTATAAATAACATCACGCGTGTTATTCGTGAAGTTGGACCTAATTTACGTTCTTCCGTCATTGAAAATTGGGTCAACCGTATACGCGCAACCAAACGAAGTCGCGGTGGCCACTTAACTGATGTTCCCTTCCACACGTAATTAAATTAATTGTGTTCCAAAACAAAGAAGAAATAAACTTCTATCATTTATAGAAGGTGTTTTATTTAAGTTCAAAGATAGGACACTCTTGTTGAAAGACCCTGTATCACCCTAAGATGCCTGGAATTCGTTGGTATGAATTCTAAGACCAAACTTGCTCATAGGTCATGTATAAACATTTTGATAATTCATAAAAACTATGCTGGAGCATAATGGGCATTGTTCTATTGCTTCCTCGAGATTTATGGAAGAACACTGCGGCTTTTCATTCTTCATATTTGATTATTTCTTTGGTGATTTTCCAGCCTGCCCTGGTGGCTCTCTTCCCATAAGGTTCCAGTCCCGGACTGTTCCATCCTCCCTCAGGTTCATCAAGCATAATTGGTCCAGAGAGGTGAACTCGTTTTTCCATTGTCTCCTTTTCTGTTTCAGTACACTATGCATTTTCCAATTGGAGATTGCTAATAAAGCTTTTTGGATCTTTTCTAAGAAACTTCTGAAGTTTAGCACATTTTGGGACCATTTCTATCTCCTCACAGTGCTTCCTCTAGGAGTCCTTCCCAGCCTTCCTCAAGGCTTCATTGTATTTTGTTAATGATCTGCTTTAATCATTCCAGTGTTTGGTTCATTTCGCAAAATTAATTAATCTGCGAATTTTCTTCGTTTTACCTGAAAGGTATTGTTTCTGCCAGGGCACATTGTTGGTTTGCTAGTTTTCAGAGGACAATTAACTTCAAATGCTGAAATTATTGCATTCTGCAAATGCTCTGCAGAAATTTCTAAATCTTCACAATCATGAATCTTATCATCCAGTTTACTCAGATTACTGACTATATCTTTCCTGTAGGAATCCCAGTCAATTCTTTTTGGATTCCAATAGGCTCCCATTTGTTTGGAAATACATCTTGCTTCAAATTGGGCGTATCTATGGTCTGAACAACTTTCATCTTCAGACACATGTCAATTTTCAATAAACTTTCCCACATAATTGGTTGCTAAAGTTATACCGATAACTTCCTGCCTTCTTGTAGTAATAAAGTTATGTCTGTTACCCACATTCAATATCTCAAGATTACTCGACATAATAAAATTATAAACAGACTCTTTATAACTCCTTCATTTGTATCCGTACTCCCCCATATAATATGATGGGAGTTAGCATCAACAGCCAATTGCAAGTGCAGTCCATCGGAATAACAGATGGCTACCAGATATGCTAGTTCCCTCGTAGGAGATAAAATGACATCATCATATGAGAGGTAGACCGATTCGTGTACAATATGCCTTGGTTCACCTTCCCTCACTGATTTTACTCTGACTGTAGTAAGTTCCCTGGAACAGAGATTTACTAACGGCAGTATGGCTGTCATTTTAATTAAGATGCAGGTTCGCGTAGTCGGTTCTATTATAAATTAATTTCCCGCCAGCCTCCTTTAGACCTTCAATTTCCGCTTTGTAACACCAGGGTTCCTAGATGAGTGTCACACCACAGGTCTTCCTGTTCACACAGAGGGAGGCAGGTATTGCCCTACTGTGTTGAAGATTTACCTGCAGTATCTTCATCACTCTTTTGAGCCCCGAGAGTTTCTTGGCCTGTAGTCTCATTTTTGCAATGCCTGCAACCAGGTCCTCTAAATATGGTTCAGAGATATTTCGCACTGTTAAGTCTTCTAGAGATCCTTGAACAGCTTCAGGGTTTTGTTTACAATGTCCATTTAAGTCCCAAGAGTATGGAGGAAGGACAGTCGACCCCGGCAGGGCCGCCTTTACCGGGAAAAGGCTGAGTACTCCGGGGATCGCCTGGTATCCCAGAGGCTCTGTTTGCGACACATCTCTCACGTGTCATGCACCCCCGGGTCCCGGGCCGGAAAGCACTTACCGGCAGCTTGCAGGTAGCGCCGCGTGCGCAGTCACAATATATTTTACTTCTTTCCTATTTTACCATATCACCTCCACCTTCACTTTAATCCTTAGCATGGCTTCCTTCGGAAGGGAAGTAAATCCGGTGGTCCCGTGTCGTAGATTTATGGCACGTACAATAACCTCAAGCCTAATAAAGGGGCCTCCGAGAAAAATTGCTGCTCTTTCACGCCCAATACAGAATGGGACGCTAAGAACCATCCAATTAAATAGCATCCATAAATAAGACTCAATTTAATTTTAATTTAACCTTCACTTTACACATCGCTCATCCTATATTCACTGTAACTATTATGTATGTTTATATATACACTAACACTGTTTCAGCCTATTCTTCCGTTTTTCCCACTATCTGTCTTCGTTTAACTGCCTATTTAATTAAGGTACTTTCACTTCACACAAAATTCCTGCCGCCATTGCTCTACGTGATTTTATACGCAAATCGGCCTTCATTTTACTCCTTTTCCTGGCCTTTACTCGCAGGCTCTTCCATTCCATATCATCTTCATCTCCCCGACTTACACCCCGGTAGCTTCTTTGTCTCCTACTTTTCGTTCCCCCTCGCCGTAGTTCCTACTATCTCCTTCTCCTGCTCACTTACGCCTTCTGTCTTGTAACCTTGTTTGTATTCGGTGTAAGTTTCATCGGGTCGTTCTTGTGATCGTCCTCT
Organism: Deroplatys truncata; assembly: GCA_030765065.1. Taxonomy (NCBI): domain Eukaryota; kingdom Metazoa; phylum Arthropoda; class Insecta; order Mantodea; family Mantidae; genus Deroplatys; species Deroplatys truncata. Next base: position 424,933,777 of record CM060990.1, read on the forward strand.
TCTTCTTTCCACCTATTCTTATCTCCTACTGTAGGTTTAATTATGGTTTCTATCTTCCTCTTCATTTTCTTTTGTCCTTCTCTTCTTCTGCACTTCCATCATCTTCCTCTTCTTCTATCGCAATTCGATTCTGGTTTTGATTGTAGATTCCATATTGTAAATTAAACTGCTGGTTGTTTATATTTAATATTCCTATTCCGATCTTCTAATTTCCCCTTCTTCTCCTCCCACTACAGTTTGAATCTCCTCCAGATCCGTTATTTCTTTCCATGCTATTTTACTTATTTTATGGGTAAAGCTCTCAAGATGTTTATATAATTATTTGTTCCTAAATAAAGGGGGGCTTGATGCCCGCTTAAATTTTTTTCTCTCTTCTAAAGGTTGGTTATTTATTATAACATGGACATTCAAGCAGGACATGCTCCGGTGTATCCTGTATTCCATATTGTCGGTAGGTGCCATTTTGGTTCCAAGTAATTTTTCGGCAATATGTTTTATTGGACCATGTCCCGTTAAATAATGTACCACTTCTTCGGTAGGTTTGGTATTCTTTAATTGCAATCTTGCGCTGATGTTCTTTCAAAATATGATAAGTCCATCTGCCCTCGTTAATTTGATTCCATTCTGGTAGCCATGTCAGTCTTAAATTGTATTTTATTTCAGCTATGAAATTAAATTGTAAAGCTCTCATTATTTCAACATTTTCATAGTTCCTCTTCTTAAACCAAAAGTTCGCTCCTCTTAGGGCTTTTATTACGAACTCCGGTTAAGAGCTAAGGTTTCCAACCGGTGGTTATTGCTACATGTTTTTTAAACTGAGTGCCCCGTATTACGAATGCTAGTTAATTGTTCGGGTATTTTACCTATAGTTTGTTATGAATTTGGTATAGTTGGCAACACTTTCTTGGACGATTTTACGCCACCTAGGTGGAAACTTCTACCATTAAATCTGCAAAATAAACCATCTGTTGTATTTTCTTGAGCTCGTCGTCTGATTTCTATGCATAATAAAATTTAAAGTTTATGTTAAAAATAGTGTGTTGGGCTTTCGTGACTAATGTAGATTGTTTCTGATAGCCTGATAAATGGCTGGCTTCATTCAGGAACATAATAAAGCATAGTTGTTGTAAATATTATGATTTGTGTAGGTTAGGTAGCGCCACATTTCTAAGGCTTAAGTCCTTAGTTTAGTTCGCATTGGCATAGGTTAATTGCGTTTCAATATGTTTAAAAATGAATGATTTGCCGTTAATACAGTTCTTAGAGATATTATAAAATAGGATATATGCTGTAGCGTAGTTTGAAAATAGTTAAATGTATTGAAGTATTAGGTTATGCGGGATTTCACTCTCAATATAGTTTATTTAGGTTAATGGAAAATCAGATTTTGCATACAATATGGAAACGACTTGTTGGAGTCTCTGTTGGTTCTAACATGCGCTAACACGTATTGTATTAATGTTGCTGTTAAAACATTCGAAATAGAATAGGACAGGAATGAAATGGTTTACTTTACCTGCTGTAGAAGTATCGCAATTATATTATTTCTGACAGGTGTTCGATGGCACGGAGGTATTAGCCGTAAGCTTACTCTGCTAAATTGAAATTTGTGACGATTGCACTTAAGAAACAATTTCGCCAAATGCGTTGAGTTAAGAAAGGATCATAAACTCAGGAAGAGATTTGATGCTACTACAAATCATTACAAAGCATAAGTGTGATAGAAAATAGAGCTATAGTGCAGTTTCCGTTCACCTGGGTCATTTCTCAATCTTCTCATCCCTCTCCTCGAATTAATTTTTCCGAGATCTTATTCCTGTTATATAACGTCTGCGCCCTTCACCTCGACATCGCTACAATAAGAATCATGCGGGCTTTCACTAGATTAAAACATTTCCGAATATTAGTTATATAGGTTTCGCTGTTAACACGCTCTGTGTAGTGTGAATAAAGTTACTGATAAACGCTTACGTTTGGAAGAAAACTCCCACAAACAAACAAAAAATAGAAAGCCTATGTTACGTAGGATTTCGCCGTTAATATACCCGTGTAGATTAGTGTGGAAATATGTTGGGTGATTTTGGAGTATGAATTTACATACATTGTGGATTGTTTCTTTCGGCTTCCTACCTATAAGCTAGTAGGAAAATACGACATTCTGGAATAAAGGGTTAAGTTTCGCTGTTCATATTTTGTAAAGGTTACAATATATTAATATTATATTAAAGAAAATATTACTGTATTAATATACAGAATAGAATGGTTCAGGCAGCAACTTCTGTGGCCCGAATTCAGGAGCTTTGGAATGGATCCCCGGCGACAACCCATTCTGGCCCTTAGGTTTTTTGTGGTTTTCCCGGTCGACAGGCGAATGCTGGGATGATTCATTTTATACCAAAAGTCTCCTCCCTCTCATTTCTGTACCCACCATCTTCCTTGTTATGTGTTTCAGGGTTGTTAAAATTGAAATTAATTGAGTTTTATTTATGGACGCTCCTTAACTGCTATGGTTCTTAGCGTCCCATTCTATATTGGGCATGAAAGACCACAAATTTTGCTCAGAGGCCTGTTTATCAGGCTTGAGGTTCTTGTACGTGTCGTAAATCTACGACACGGAACCACCGGTTATACTTCCTTTCCGAAGGAAGCCATGCTAAGGATTTTTACGCTCGAAAAAAATCGTCACCCTCCGCCGTGTTTGAATCTGCACCTCGGGAACCTTTCAGGGTTGTGGGACCAGGCTACGGTGTTCGGCGGGTTGCGGCAGAGTGGTGGCTGTGCGTTCTCTTCCCTCGTGTCGCTGCAAGGGCTTTTCAGTTGAGCCTATCCTCTGAGTGGGCTCCACCCTGGGGATGCTGCCGGAAGTTCGGTCGCTTCTGGGTGGTTCCGAACGGCGTGGGATGCGTTCAATCTAGAAACATTAGGGATCCCGTCTGTGCTTGCGGCTGTGGATCTGGTCGCCCTTCGGGTTTGTCCCCTCATCCCTCCCTTCCGGGGGTTTTAGTTCTGGAGGTCCCGGCTTCAAACCTGGCGGAGGGCGATGGATTTTTTCGAGTGTAGAAATCCTTAGCATGGTTTCCTACGGAAGGAAAGTAAAGCCGGTTATCCCGTGTCGTAGATTTACGGCACGTAATATAAATTCAAGCCTGGTAAAGAGACCTCTGCAAAATTACCGGTCTTTCACGCCCATATAGAATGGGACGCTAAGGACCACAGTAGGTAAAGAGCGTCCACATGTAAAACTCAATTTAATTTTAATTTTTCTCCCGGGGTCACTGGTAGAAGTACAAGGCGCCGGCTGGTCTGTGTGCGGTGCTCTGCACCGGTTTCTGGGGTCTCCTCCGTTCGCTTGTACCTTTATCTTTTAGTGTCATTCACGTTAAAAATTAAAATAAAATAAAACGATAAGCAAACTATGTCTTAGAATAATGCTGTAGGTATTAAGCATATGCAGCAGAAATGTAATAGAAATTAAAGGAAACAGTACAACTTTCGACAATCCTAAAACGTTTACGAAATTCATCCTCGTCCCAAACTTGGAAATTATTCTTTCGGAAGTCTAATTATTTTGGTTTTCCTCCTGCTATATACATATTGCTCTACATTTCGCTTTGAAGTGGCTATCGACTGTCAATCAAGGCCGAAGGTACTGCATTTTTGTATGGTTACCTCCAAGTTAGTAGCTTAATCGCTACTTTAGGTGGTTCACTGCTAAGAATAACTCGTTAGCTATTAACCGAAGGTCGTAGTATGAAAATTTTCCCTGACTCCCAGGTAATATGCAACCGGAACCTTAACCGGAGATCGTAATACGGTCCTTAGTTAGTCTTAGTAGTAAATATATGGGGCAGATGCCTGTTGATGCCGGTACCGCCGTTGTAGAAGTGGTACTTACTGCCCCTGTATAATATAATACAATTTTGATTTGAGTTCTTCTTAATTTGTTCTAAATTGTATGTCATGCATTCTTGTGGCTATCACTCCAGCCCATATGTAATTCTCACTGCAAATATAGTATTGTGATAAGTATTAGCCCATTGACATCTTATTTTACATATTCGCATAGCTACCTCAGAAATCTGATTTAAATCCCCATATAGCTGCGCATATGCGCTGTAAGGTCGACCTCTAACATTGAACTCCGGTAGTGTTAAACTTTTAAGCAGCTAATGGGAGATATGTGTTTTAGAGTCAGTGTAGATTTTTGCAGTCATCTTATGAAACACAACGAAACAATTCAATGTGCACAGGTCTAGCAGACAGAAAATATTTTCCTGTAACCCTTAGCTGTGCAGCGATTTATAGGAACCAAACCTGATCTTACAAATTGACACCTCTCATTCGCTTCTGATACTTAAGGGCACACGTTGGTTTCTTTACCTCCTCTCTTCTCTCTTTCCTTCACAGCTTACCTGTTGCTGTGATATAAGCAGCTTCATGTTTCATCGATAGGAAATAAACATCTTTATTATCCTTTCACCCACAGTATATTCATTTCTGACCCTGATTCATACTCGCCACGTTTCACTTTACTATGAACTGCTCCTCACACGACCTATCCTACTTATCCACGGTAGCTACAGCATTAGTTCTCTCGGCTCGCTATTCTTCTAAATAGGTATTGAGATTCTTTGAGTACCACCTGATAGTTAAAAATACAAATACAGGATGAGTAAGAATAACACAGAATAATTTTAAGGCGTGATTCAGGGTTATATTTGAGTATTTCCTTGTAGCGAATGTATGTGCTTAAACGTATTGTTTTCGAGCCTGAGGAGATCAACGTTTTTCAAACGCCGCGTCAGGTTAGATGAAACCCTGTCAAACAGATCCCTGTTCCCCCAAGGCACTGGAAAGTTATGTTATTTTATTTATTTATTTATTTATTTGCATTTTGGATTATCACATGTATTCTATTTTAGCATTGTTTATATAATCACTATCCTAAAACCTGTCTTTCGTTGTTTAAGTGGTACGGGATTCTGACACATATTATACAGCACTTTGTGACTGTGCTTCCTACAAGAGGTGTAGGTTATCAGTCTCAGCTATCAGGATATACTCCGTTTAATGGAAGGACTTGGAGTTTTACAGCCTATTATAAAAATGTTTCACGTTACTTACCCAGAACTAGCAGACATGCATTACATTTATTGTGCTGCTTGGGAAAATGCGAAAAGGGCACGAGATGTTTATGCGGAGTTTTATTCAAGGGAACATTTGGCTCATCGCAGCACCTTTACTGCCGTACATCAACGACTGCGGGAAACAACAACTTTCTAAAAAGAAGCGCATCTTTCAAGACTCTAAAGAAATGTAAAAAAAGTGGCTATAGAAGAGGAGGTTCTTGACCCGGTTCATAATTCTCTGCCCAAAAGCACAGGAACAATAGTACACAAGCATACTAGCATAAAGCTAGTCTCCGGTTACTAGAATTCTGCGCCAACAAAAATTACATCCGTATCATATCCGAGTTCAAGCACTGGGCCAGATTTGCTACAACCACATTGTGGACGGACGAGAAGAATTTTACACGAGAGGGCATGTGTAACACACATAACAGTCACATTTTGGTGCAGGAAAATCCTGTACCTGTACAAATTACCATCACCAGTTTGCAATGAACACATGGGCCTGGTCTTGTGAATGACACGCTAGTAGGTTATTTAGGAGAGAGCTGGTGCAGTTTTTTGGGCATATATGGGAAAGGATAGGGAAAACGAGGCTGAATGGGGCGGTTCAAGGAGGAAAATGGGTTTATATGGGAGAGATAGGGAATACGACGACCGATACTACGCTAGACAAGGTTGAAGGAGGGAAATACGTTTATATGGAAGAGATAGTAGAGAGGTGTTAGACTAGACAGAGGTCGAGGAGTAGAGTAGGGTTTATATGAAAGGTATAGGAAAACGAGGAGGGGTGTTAGGTTTGACAGAGTTGAAGGGTAGAGCATGTCTTTTATATGAGAGAGGTAGGGAACAGGAGCAGGGGTGTTAGGCTAGACAGAGGTCGAGAAGTAGAGTATGGTTTATATGAAAGGTATAGCAAAACGAGGAGGGGTGTTAGGCTAGACAGAGTTGAAGGGTAGAGCATGTCTTTTATATGAGAGAGGTAGGGAACAGGAGCAGGGGTGTTAGGCTAGACAGAGTTCGAGAAGTAGAGTATGGTTTATATGAAAGGTATAGGAAAACGAGGAGGGGTGTTAGGCTAGACAGAGTTGAAGGGTAGAGCATGTCTTGTATATGAGAGAGGTAGGGAACAGGAGCAGGGGTGTTAGCCTAGACAGAGGTCAAGAAGTAGAGTATGGTTTATATGAAAGGTATAGGAAAACGAGGAGGGGTGTTAGGCTAGACAGAGTTGAAGGGCAGAGCATGTCTTGTATATGAGAGAGGTAGGGAACAGGAGCAGGGGTGTTAGGCTAGGCAGAGGTCAAGAAGTAGAGTATGGTTTATATGAAAGGTATAGGAAAACGAGGAGGGGTGTTAGACTAGACAGAGTTGAAGATTAGAGCATGTCTTGTATATGAGAGAGGTAGGGAACAGGAGCAGGGGTGTTAGGCTAGACAGAGGTCAAGAAGTAGAGTATGGTTTTATATGAATGGTATAGGAAAACGAGGTGGACTGTTAGGCTAGACAGAGTTGAAGGGTAGAGTATGTCCTTTATATGAGAGAGGTTGGGAACAGGAGGAGGGGTGTTAGGTTAGGAGAATTGAGTATGTGTTTATAAGGAGAGACGAGAAAACGGAGAGAGATCCTATGCTAGGATAGACAGGTGTTAAAGTTAGGTTAGATAGGGAACCAAGGAGTGATACTCAGCTAGAGGGGGGCAGGAGGAATGCGCTTTATGAGAGGTAGCGGATACGGGGAGTGGTGTTAGGCTAGACAGAGGTTGAGAGTAGAGTAGGCGTTTATATGTATGAGAAGTATAGAACAGGAGGAGGGGTGTTAGGCTAGACAGAGGTCGAGGAGTAGAGTATGGTTTATATGAGAGGTACAGGGAAACGAGGAGAGGAGTTAGGCTAGGCTAGGCTAGGCAAAGGTAGAGGAGTACAGTATGGTTTATATGAGAGGTATAGGGACACGAGGAGAGTCGGTAGGCTAGACAGTAGTGAAGCAGTAGGAATATGGACTTATATACAGGAGAGATAGGGAATAGGAGGGGAGGGGCGAGACTTTGAAAGCGACTTTAGACGTGAACTTAGTGGAAAGCTGTTTCATGTCAATGTTCTTGACGTACCCATCACGTAACCCATTCAGGGAAAAGGTGACCAGTAAAGGGAAAAAGGTGACTGCTCATGGAAAAAGGTGAGCTGCAAAGGGAAAAAGGTAACCAGTAAAGGGAAAAATGTGAACAGCAAAGGGAAAAACTTGACCAGCAAAGGGAAAAAGGTGACCAGCAAAGGGAAAAAGGTGACCAGCAAAGGGAAAAACGTGACCAGCAAAGGGAAAAAGGTGACCAGCAAAGAGAAAAATGTGACCAGTAAAGGGAAAAAGGTGACCAGCAAAGGGAAAAAATGTGACCAGCAAAGGGAAAAAGGTGACCAGCAAAGGGAAAAAGGCGACCAGCAAAGGGAAAAATGTGACCAGCAAAGGGAAAAATGCGACCAGCAAAGGGAAAAATGTGAGCTGCAAAGGGAAGAAGGTGACCAGCAAAGGGAAAAAAATGTGACCAGCAAAGGGAAAAAGGCGACCAGTAAAGGGTAAAAGGTGAGCAGTAAAGGGAAAAAAGATGACTAGTAAAGGGAAAAATGTGACCAGCAAAGGGAAAAAGGTGACCAGCAAAGGGAAAAAGGGTAGGGAAAAGGTGACCCTCTCACGGGAAAAGCTAACCCACTCACACTAACAGGTAAGTAATTCAGCTAGTATTGCAAGAGGCTGACTGCATCATAGCAGTGTATGATTTCACAGGTAATTCAGTTAGTATCGTAGGTATTTAGGCTAATTCATCTAGTATCACAGGAGGATAGATTCCAGGGGTTGGGTATAGCATAGTTTCGTATTTCACAGGTAACTCAGCTAGTATCGTAGGTATTTAGCATAATTCAAGTGTGATAGGTGTTTAGAGTAATTAAGCTAGCATTACAGGAGGGTAGGTTCCAGGGTCGGTTATAACGTAGTTTCGTATTTTACAGAGAGTTCAGGTAATATCGTAAGTATTTGGGTAATCAGCATAGTTTCACAGATACTCGTGATAATTTCGATCAGAGATTTGTATCACAGCTATTTAAGGTAAATGCAGGTGATTCAGGTTGTATCAATGGTATTTGAGTCATTTTAACAGGTAATTCATCTAGTATCATTAATATTTGGGGCAAACCAGATAGTATCACAGGTGATCGTGATAATTTAGAACAGGAATTCGTATCAGAGCTAGTTAAGGTAATTTCACATGATTCGGCTAGTATCACAGGTATTTAACTCATTTTAACAAGTAATTCAACTAGTATCACAGCTACTCATGGTAATATAGAGAGTAATTAGATTATAAACATTTCTCATCCAACGTTACAACAATTTATATACCTTTTTCTAAATCTTACAAACTTATTATATGTTAAACAGTTATTGTACGATGCGGAGAGGGATAACTGCATATTGGTTCACAAATTGAAAATCTTTGCGTCAACATACCTTTATTTAAGTTTGTTGTAGATGTCACATTTTTCCCTTTGCTAGTCACGTTTTTCCCTTTGCTGGTCACATTTTTCCCTTTGCTGCTCGCCTTTTTCCCTTTGCTGGTCACATTTTTCCTTTACTGATCACCTTTTTGCCCTTTGCTGGTCACCTTTTTCCCTTTGCTGTTCGCCTATTTCCCTTTGCTTGTCACCTTTTTCCCTTTGCTGGTCACCTTTTTCCCTTTGCTGGTCACGTTTTTCCCTTTGCTGGTCACCTTTTTCCCTTTTCTGGTCACCTGTTTCCCTTTGCTGGTCACATTTTTCCCTTTGCCGGTCACCTTTTTCCCTTTGCTGGTCACGTTTTTCCCTTTGCTGGTCACCTTTTTCCCTTTTCTGGTCACGTTTTTCCCTTTGCTGGTCACCTTTTCCCCTTTGCTGGTCATGTTTTTCCCTTTGCTGGTCACCTTTTTCCCTTTGCTGGTTACGTTTTTCCCTTTGCTGGTCACCTTTTTCCCTTTTCTGGTCACGTTCTTCCCTTTGCTGGTCACCTTTTTCCCTTTGTTGGTAACGTTTTTCCCGTTGCTGGTCACCTTTTTCCCTTTGCTGGTAACGTTTTTCCCGTTGCCGTTCACATTTTTCCCTTTACTGGTCACCTTTTTCCCTTTGCTGGTCACCTTTTTCCCTTAGCTGGTCACCTTTTTCCCTGAGCAGTCACCTTTTTCCCCCGAGCGAGTCACCTTTTCCCTGAATAGGTTACGTGATGAGCATGTCTAGAATTAGCGCTCTAACATTGACATGAAACATATTTCCATGAAGTTCTCGCCTAAAGTTGCTTTCAAGGTCTAGCATCTCCTATTCCCTATATCTCCTGTATATAAGTCTATATTCCTACTGCTTCACTATCTGTCTAGCCTATTGACTCTCCTCGTTTCCCTATACCTCTCATATAAACCATACTCTACTCCTCTACCTCTGTCTAGCCTAACACCACTCCCCGTATCCCCTACCTCTCATAAGCGCATTCCCCTCCTGCCCCCCTGTCTATCTCTCCTTGGGTTCCTATCTAGCATATATAAAACACATTCTACCTTTAGCACCTGCCTATCCTAGCATTGGATCTCTTCGTTTACTCATCTCTCCTTATAAACGTCTACTCAACCTCCTTAGCCTAATATCTCTCCTCCTGTTCCTATATCCCTCATACATATAAACGCATACTCTAAACCTCTGTCTAGTCTAGCATCTCTGCCCGTATCCCTTGCCTCTCATAAAGCGCATTTCCCGCCTGCTCCTGTCTAGCTGAGTATCTCTCCTTGGGTTCCTATCTAACCTATAGAAAACACATTCTACCTTTAACAACTGTCTATCCTAGCATAGGATCTCTCCGTTTTCTCGTCTCTCCTTATAAACGCATACTCAACCTCCTTAGCCTAATACCTCTCCTGGTTTTCCTATATCTCATATAAACCATACTCTACTTCTTGACCTCTGTCTAGCCTATCATCCCTACCCCCTGTTCCTTAACTGTCTCATATATAAAGACAAGCTCTACCCTTCAACTCTGTCTAGCCTAACACCTCTCCTCCTGTTCCCTACCTCTCTCATATAAAAGACATACTCTACCCTTCAACTCTGTCTGGTCTAACTTCTCTCCTCGTTTTCCTATTTCTCTCATATAAACCATACTCTACTCCTCAGCCTCTGTCTAGCCTAACACCCCTCCTCCTGTTCCCTACCTCTCTCATATAAAAGACATACTCTACCCTTCAACTCTGTCTAGTGTAATACCTCTCCTCGTTTTTCCTATACCTTTCATATAAACCATACTCTACTCCTCAGCCTCTGTCTAGCCTAACAGCTCTCTACTATCTCTTCCATATAAACGTATTTCCCTCATTCAACCCTGTCTAGCATAGTATTGGTCGTCGTATTCCCTATCTCTCCCATATAAACCCATTTTCCTCCTTGAACCGCCCCATCTAGCCTCGTTTTCCCTATCCTTTCCCATACATGCCAAAAAAAGTGGCCTCGCTCTCTCCTTAATAACCTACTCACGCTCTTAGACCCTATATACTACCTCCACGTTTGACGGACCACATTTACCTACCGCTTTTACAACATACCTTGCCAGTACTTCTGGAAGATGTTGCTTTAGCAATACGCCAGTAAATGTGGTTCCAAGGCAAAGGGACACCTGTACATTATTCCGTTGACGCCAGGGATTTCTTAAGTGTAATGTATCCTGATCGCTGAATCGGTAGAAGAGAACCGAAATCATGGTCATCACGTTCACCAGATCTAATCCCTTTGGGTTGTTTCTTTTGGGCACATGTTCAGACTCTTTGGTACGAGACGCCAGTGAAGAGGAACTGATGTCCAGGACCTTTATAGCGTTTAATGCTATTCGTGATATGCCAGGTGTTTTTTAAAGAACTCGGCAATCATTGCAACTACGCTATCAACTTAGCTTCGAAGTCAACTATGCTTCTCTTAGTTTAACTGTGTTTGAAACCTTTTAAAAGCACATTTTTGCATAATTTAATATTGTTATAACTTTTCTATAGCAATTTGTATAATGATGGAAAAAATTTGACCAAAAATAGTGTTAATTGCGTATGTTATTGGCAATAACCTGCTTTCGCAGCTGCAGATCGGTTAAAAAGGTTTTGACGTACTTCAGAGCACATGTATTTAGTGCCATGTAATTAAATGAAGAAAACAAGTTACTAAATCAATTTAAGAGAGTTTTGCATTCTTTAAAATTAAGGATATCGGCTACACTTATTTCAAAACTATCTCAATGCCTTATAACAAGCGATGCGAAGCGACCTGTTCAGCGGAATTTCATCTAACCCAAACGCGGTGTTCCAAAAACTTTAATACTATCTAGCTCGATAACAAGACGTTACGGACATACATTCCCTAAAAGAAAACACTCACAGAACCCATGAATCGCACCTTAAGATTATTCAGTGTTATTCTGACTCAACCTGTATATTTAACTTTACTGGCCAGCACATATTTGCAACCTGTGCTCGCCATACGATTTAAACGCCATTACTAACCTATGCGACTACAGATCGTCATAGTTATGACGCGAATGGGTTAATAACATTTAACGATATTTTAAAGTTTGCATGAATTATTGTGACTAATTGCATCATTATTTTCTCTGATTTAGATCCTATAGCTTCAATATGCTTTCCGAAAGTTTACTTCTCATCTAAAAGCATTTAAATTCTTTTCTCCCTTTTTATTGTTGCATTGTTATATTTAATTACTGGACCTCTTTTTAAACTTACTTCGTCACCATGTAATCTGATTTTAATGGAGCTATTGTGGCGTAATACGGACGACGACGCCTTCGGCGTCCTCATCAGTCGTCATGTAAAGGATGGGAGAACGTAGCACAGGATGGCCTCGAGAGGGTTGCAGGTTGCGGCAGCAAGGTACGTGAAACGGTGCGATTATAAGACATGTAATTTCTGTGCATGTTCTGTTCAGTAGAAATACCCATGTGTCGAACATGAAGCGGTCGTTTACCCTAAACCGCGTGTCACCCAATCTCTGCTTACTTCAACATCCGGGAAATGCCGCGCAAGAAAGCTAAAACCAAATTCCTGGAGTTACTTAAACAAAGTTTCTACTAAATATTTCAAACTGTATAAAACCACTTTTATCAAAATCTGCTAAAATAAAGTTATAACCGCCACACTATTTGAAATTTGGAATCCGTGCACAATAATTTTAATTTAGGTGTCAAATTGTTAGCTCTTGTTTGCAGCTGTTTTTGTGAATCTACTTCATTAATAAAAATTAATTATTTAAAATAATTTATTTCTTAATCTTTGAAACAAAAATGGCCACCATAAATGATCAAAAGCCACAGAAACATCAATAAATATTCCTATTACGTAATACATTTCGGATTTTTGAAAATGTATTTTATACACCTTTTATTGTATCTTCCGTGTACTTTCCTTTTCTAAAGCCAAATTGTTTATCGTTCATCCCAGTCATTTTATATTCCGTTATTCTCTTATAAATGAGCTATTCAAATACTTCCACAACTATATTCAAGAAACAAATAGACGTATAAATTTTGAGTCATTTGGATGAGCTTTTGCTTCCTATTTTTAAAATTGTAACCTTGTATTCTTTCCAACAATAATGAAAATGGCCTTGCGACACGCAGTTATTGAATACTTTAAATAAAAATGGTGTTAAGTTTTCTTCTAGGCATAGCGATACCTCAATGGTCATGCCATCAGCTCCTGCTGCCTTTCTCCTCTTTAGTTGTTCTATAATTAACCTAATTTCCATGATATAAAATGGATAATTACTTTTGTATAACAAAGAAAGTTCACACTAAACCTTTTTTGAGTCTTTATTATTTCATTTGTTTGAATGTTAGCGTCTGGAAGTAGTTTATTAAAAGTGCGCGTGCTGAATCTTTCCAATTGGTAGACATCGTGTCTCTTTATTCACAGTAGTTATAATTTCAGGTTTTCTAGTTCTTCCTTAATAATTTTGAACGAAATTTTCCAAACGTTGGAGTCAGGTTATTTTCAAGAAATGTTTTACATAAATTATTTATAGTTTCATTTTGTACATTTTAAAAACTTTCCTTAGCTCTTTGTGCTTTATAACCACATTTACTTCCGAAGTTACTTCATATTTTTCTCCCCTTTCGCCTTTTATGGTATTGTGCCACCCGTCTGATTTTGCATTAGCGCGCCTGTGTGTATTAATTTCGCATGTGTAAAATTTCTATAAATGTTTCTCATTTTGCTGAGATGTGCTTCTATCTCATGACTAAATTGGAACTAATGGTTTGACAAAATAATGTGACTTTGTCCACTTTTTAACTCACTTCACTAAGACATCACCATCTCTTAATAACTTCACTTAACTCAACTTTTCACTGTCACTTCGCTTAGGTTTCACTACCACATCACTGTCTTCGTTATGTAGCGGCGTAACGGCATACGCACGACGTGGCCTGTTCTTCGGGGCCGTTCACTCGCTGCTGGGTCGAACACAAGATTTCTCCAGTATCTTACGGAAGCAGTACTCACTGCACCTCATAGCAATCGTCACAAACTCGTTCAGATAATTGCACTTTTCTTCGCACCAGAAGCGCACTCGCTAACTCGCTCAATAACTACTGACCAACGCACTTGCGAGAAAGCTTGCAAATAGTCAATGGAAGCTTCCACAGAACATTCTAGAACCTTCTGGTCACACGTTCTGGAGGCGGGGGAAGGAAACTTACTGAAGATTCTGGTTATCTGACGACAGCGCTTCCGGGGTTTGCGCTGGTGAGAGAGGTACTTATTTTTGTTTATATCCGATCACCCGCGCCGGGTGATCTTCGGAAGTGACCTTCCGATAACCTTGGGCCATAGCTGCTGTGTTACACAGATCCCTCCTCAGAGCTGGTAGTCCCGAGTAGCTCATGGGACAAGCCGATCAAGATGGAGCACCATTAGCTTTCCTCTGGGTTGACGCAGAATGCGGCATGCAATTTGTTGATACAGGAACATTGCAGCTTCGCAACTTCCCTATAATTCTCGTGGGACCATAGAACGATACGAGGTCACCTTCCTGAAATCCGGCACTGGTTGCCAGACGGTCATAGCGTGCTCTCATCCGGTCGCTTCATGCTAGCCTCTAGTTCCCGAGGTCGCGAGTTCAAACCCGGCGGAGGGCGATGCATTTTTTCGAACGTAAAACTCCTTATCATGGCTTCCTTGAGAAGGGAAGCAAAGCCGGTGTTCCCGTGTCGTATATTTACGGCACGTAAAAGTACCTCAAACCTGATAGAGGCCTGCAGAACTTCCGGTCTTTCACGCCCTGAATTGAATGGAACGCTAAGCTCCATAGTAGCTAAAGAGCTGCCATAAAAAAGGTCAATTAATTTTTAATCCGGTCACTTGAGAGCTTCAGGTGTCTTCTGGCAAAGTGGTGGTTGTCTTCCATATTTTCCATTGGCGCTCCGACATTTTCGCGTTGTACTTGGCACCGACCTGCGTGACTAGGACCCAGGGCTTGCCGCACAGATGTCGCATTGCTGGAACCACCTCTCCACGTCTCTTTCAAGAAACAACAAATACAATCGGTAGTACTCCATGGGTTTCCTCGAGGATTTCCTTCGCCGTACTCTTCGGAGCAGCAGCTATTCCTTGCTAGGTTTTACGTCCGCAAACTCCCGCACGCTCTTCAATACACCGTTCCTGACCACCAGGGAATCCTTTTGGACCCAATAGCTCTTATAGATCGAGTCCCTTTGGGTGACGTTCCCCCACGCTGGTCGTTCGCCAGAATACTTATCCTTCAGGATCGGCCCTATGTCACGCTCCTCCAGCTGGTCCTGCCTCCAGTTGTTCTCTTCCAACCAACTACAGATTGCACCATGACTGGGCGTAGAGTGCAGCACTCTCCGTTATCTTCTGGTCCAGACGCTTGTCTGTTACGGCTTCCATTATCCTCGTTTTCTTTCGTGTACCCATCTAGTAGTTTATTTGCTGATCTAGTCGCTTTTCTTCCGCGTTAATTTTATATTTCAAGTCAGATTTAATTTCTTGTAACGCCTTTGTAAAGTTGTTTTTCGGGGCTTTCATTTTTGCATTTATCCAATTTTACAGAGTCGTTGTCAAAACCTAATTGTGATTTAATTTTCTCTGTTTCACTCTTACTTTCAGTTCCCATCTCCCGCATTCCGGTTTTGATCCCGGTCTCGATTTTATCCAACCCGTTCTCAATGTCATGGCCAAGCTAGGATTTCATTTCCTCCATTTCGGTCTTAATTTCCGTTCCAATCTTCATCATTCTAGGTCTTACTGCATTCACTTCAGTTACTATCTCATTCATCCCAGATTTCATGGTCTTCATTTCACTCTCCATTTCCTCCGTCGCGGATTCAATCTTCTGCATCCTAGCCAACATCCTTTTAAGCATTTCCTTCATCGTAGGTTTTACAGAGGGTTGTTCGCAATCTATGGTAACAAGCTTAAGAACCCTTACCTTATGAAAAACCACGTCTCCACCACCAGTGAGGTTATATCCGGCAGCCTTTAGCTTGAGTTATCAATCTGCAGCACCGCTTGCGCTGGAGAAAACTGCTACGAAATACAGGGATGTCCAGTTTATTCCATTCCTCCTGACAGCTTTCCAGAGACCATCCAAAGTTCCAGGCCGCAAGCTTTCAAGGGCTCATTTGAGTTACCCAAATGCACAAAACTCCATCAGTGATGTATCAGATGACTTAACGCGGATGTCGCTGAAAGGTGTGGAATGTATTCCCATTTCTCTCTCTATGTCCTCCAAAAATGTGTAGCTTGATGCCTTATCCTCATGCAACCAGGCTTTATTTACATCTGCACTACAGAGAGCAGGGATTTCTGTATGGAAAATTGGTATCAGAACGCTAGACTGTTAATATGCCGAGTTGATTTTTACCTTTTAATGATACGACGAATGGTTAATTTGCCATTGTAACTGTACCTTACTATCACCATGAAAGCATCGGGGAAATTTCCGTTAGCTTCCTTATACCAACTTTCAAACGTTTTGCTCATCTTGGTCGGTAATATATAGCTCAGGGTTTGTTGCAGTGACTTATAAAAGCATATTCCTCATCTAAAAAGATAACAAACATCCACTTTTCACCAGCTAGGTATTGTTCATACAGTTTTCTGCTGCTAGTGGCACGTTCTGCAACGTGTTTAGGCAATAGTAACAGCTTATATCCCCGGCCCTTATGGCACTTTTCTAGATTCAAATTCTGGTTGATTATGGTGCTCAGAGTAGTAACAGAGATCCCTAATTACAGTGCAATGGCCCTCTGAGTTTCAGGATTTGGTCCCGAGGCATGGGCCTTCGCGCTCCAAATTATCTCCGGCGTGCGAGTGGTGGCCGGTCGTGGATTTCCGTGTTTCTTACCCTTTGGAATAAGTCCTGATGTTGCCTTATCTTTGAGTGCACATGAGTGCACTTTGTTGAGAGCACATGAGATCACGTTCTTGGATATGGTAAAACCACACCTCTTGCATTGCTTTATGATCTTAGAATACAAGTATCTTGCATCGGAAAGAACAATTATGTGCCCTTATCAAAATGGTTCTAATTTTGACATCATTTTATGCAGTAAGAACAAGAGCACGCAACTGAGCAAACACACTTATCGATCATACTGCTGAACTTTCATTCGGTTTCACATGTTTGAGAGCGGAGCTATTCTTCTCGTCTGATATTGTTACCATATATCATGAACAACCCTCCTTAAATCGCACTCCTGAGACCAGTGTGACTTTGTCCAGTTTTTAACTACAACTTCACTAAGTCTTCACGGTCTCTTAATAACTTGATCTAGTTAAACTTTTCACTGTCACTTTGCTTAGTTTTCCTTATCACTTTGCTCTCTTCGGGACGTAGCTAGGTAACGCACGACGTGGCCTCGTCTTCTGGACGATTCACTTACTGAGAAGTCGAAAACAACACTTCTCCATTATCTCGCGGAAGCAGCACTCGCTGCACGCCACAGCAGTCGTCACAAACTCGCTCAGAGAATAGCACTTTTTGTCTCAGCAGAAACGCATTTACTAATTCGCTCATTAACTAACACTCCTTACTAGCGAATGCAACTAAACGCTTAAACCATTCCAGGAACCCAATCCTAGCTATGTCATTGTATTATCAATAATTATTTATATTGGAACGCTGTCGCTATTTGCCTTTCCAATATCACTTTAAAACGCAACCTCTTGAATACTGTGTTGTGATGGTTATATTATGACTCGTATTTTTATCGGCAACGGAGTCACATGAAAAATTTCCGGCGAAACTTTTGCGGAAGCTAAAAATACTATTCTGGGAGTAATTTCAGGGAAAGGCATATATATGAGAAGGATTTGAAAGAATATACTACATTTTAAAAATAGTGTGAAAAAAATAATGTTACTTTGTAACCGAAGTAGTTTTATTGAGGTATTGAAATGAAGAAGTCCTTTTATGTTTATATATGGACTGTAGAACAAAAGAGTACCTTACTATATAAGTTTCATTGAAGAAATATTGTTTGTTTAATATAATTAATACGTTCAGACCTTATACTCGTGTCATGAGAAATTTATGGAATTCATCAACATCATCTTCCTAACAGGTGATAGTCCCAGAAGGACACTTCCGGTCTACATAAAGTTCTCCCGCCATCTCTTCATAGGGCAATCCAGTGATGTTTTCCTTGGTCTGAGTTCAAGATCGCTGCTGCTACTGGGCATTCGCTTCGCGTGATCGAACCAATTGTCTTGATATTGATGAATATACTGCATGACAGATTCCATCCCCAGTTCTTGTAGGACGTCTTCATTTCGTTGAAGTTCCCATTTAGTGAAGCTTGCTGTTCGGCGCATAAATTTCATTTCAATTTCCCTGCAACATAACACTACGTAAATAGTTTTATGCATTATAGGTTTGAAAGTGAGGGTGAGTAGATGCAATTATTACAAGCAAAGTTGTGATTCAGCTACTCTTTTTTGGAACATTGGGTGACCTTTAGTCTTCCACATTTTCTGACTGTGGGGCGTGGGAAACTCATTGTATAACCAAGACTTTGCTCTGCAATACTACTTTAAAATGAAATTTATTTGTTTCTTAAAGCTGCCCCCGCCCTTCATCACTTTTCATTGATGCCAACCCTGTTCTTGAGAGAGCGTTCATTACATCCACATATACATGACACGGTGATTTTACAGACAGAAAACGAGATGACCAAGGCACTGTTTGACATAGCTTTCTAATATTGGAGAAGATGCCAGAAGTTCTCGCCTCTTTATATTTAGTCCAAGAAAATTGGCGTAGTTATTCAACCGTTTTGTAAAATTTTTTAGCTTTCGCAATAATTTTAGTATGACTTTATTTAAAACAAGGTTTAGTTTGCGAGCACCTCAATGCATACATTTATCGGTCCTTTACTTTCTGCATTTGTGTTTATCACTAATGTAAATACCCAATACAGTAGTTGTCCTATAAAATCCTTGACCACGTTTATTCATGACCACTATTGTCTCCTACTCCATTCAGAATTTCAGTTGCTAACCCAGAAATAATTAGGTGGATAATTTCTCTGAAACCCAAAACCTCTCCTTAATGTTCACTCCATGGTGTCTGTCAGATGATCTTGGTAAAATGCAACATACTTAAACTGTTTAATCGGTTGACCTTTTAGTGGTATCTTACGTTGTGTCCATTATTACTGGTAAAAAGCAATACTGCTCATGTCTCTAACAAATTTCATTTCAGCATTTTTTGATAATGGTTTAATTAACCAAATTTTACTGACGCACTAGTATACTCTACGATTCCTTTTGGCTAGCGTATCAGATATTAAAATAAAAGGTCATGTTTTGGCAAAAGATCAACTATCGCTAAAAATAAACCTCTACTTCCTTGGCCTACTTCTGCGCATCCTAGAAACCCAAGATTGTTTATTAGCAAAGATACTTTCTCATTAAAAACACGCTATGGAATTTGTTTCCACAAATTGGTGTCTTACTTAATTTGAGACTCAGTATGCATATTTATTGTATCTACTTTTCTCCAAGAGTTATGCACGACAGGTGCTCCTAAATGAGCTTTACAAGTTTTATGGCACACCAAGCTTTTGGACAGCCCTATTCACTCATGTAATTCTTGTATTTATGTTAACTGAATAAAACTTCCATCTGAAAATAACCATCATGATATATGGTACACGAAATCATTTTTATGGAATAACCTAGCCACTTTCTTCTAATTTTCTGAGTGGTTTTAACCATTTGTATGTAATACCCAGCAAAGGGCGATATTGACTACATTTAAGTATCGCTATAAAAATCCTAGGGAAATCAGTACGGTAATTTTCTTTACACATATCATTACTTATACCTACCTTATACTTTTTTGCATCATTGGATGGAGGACAATGAGGCCCAGAAACGTGTCTCTTTGCATCGTCAGTATTATACCCACGTTACTTATATCATTCTCTCAAAAGTACAAATTATTTACAGCTCTATTCGAATTGAAGAGGTTTGAAGTTGTCATTTTTATCACCGATATTTTCACTTCCATTATTTATTCATCTTATGAATGTCAACTCTTTCTTTTGAAGTAGACACGGAACTGTCACTTATTATTGTAGTGGTGAAGTTAGATGCATGGGAAAAGGAATATATGTTGTCAGTAATTGATATGTAATACTTTCTACTTCCCATTTATTTTGTCACTTTTGAGCTCCGTTAAGGTGCTGTTATTACCAGGATTTTTTATTCAGTAACATAAAACACATAATTATTAGCTATATCCTAAATAGACACAGCAAATTAGGTGCTATTATACTGCTCCAAAGACCTTCATTTTAACTCATTAGTTAAAAACTAATTTTCTTATTTATGAATTATTTACCGTACAATAGTTTACCTACAACCCATTCATAATTTTAGTTTTCCATAAATCCCTATCCTCTTCATCTCCATCCGTTAGTCCTCCAAACGCAATTCATTGCTCAAAATAATCATATACCGCATTCAGGACCGCACAACACTAAGAGAGAACAAGATCACAGAGCCGTTCATTCAAGTTAGTTCTTATAATTGTCTACTGAATATCTTCACTAGTAGTTTAATATTTAACAGAATCAATGAAATGAAGCTTTCGAGAATAGCGTAGCACCATAGACAACATTTCTGTGAATGAAAGGAAAGAGGATACAGAGTCCAGAGAAACAAGATTTCCTGTTGACCGTGGAAATTGGAGGTTAGGCGATATGAGGGCGCGCATGAGGAGAGATTTGAAGGGCTTATTCAAGTAGAGTAAGGGGATATCCTCGTAGTTCTTTATTAGAATCTGTCCAATTTATGCAAAAACGTGGGAACGATGAAAGAGTTATGCAAGTTCATTCAGTTTTGGGCTACATTTCTGCAAATTTAGAATGAAATGTGTTAATTTTTATCACAGGAAGATTTAATTTAAGAAATTACATATTATACAAACATACGTATTTCACACCAACTTGTCAAGCATATCTCAAATTCAAATTGAACCAGTTCATATTTCTCCCCAACTGCACATTGGCTGATTGAATTAAAACTTAAATAAAAGAGTTAATGAACCGGAGAGGAAGATTTTCACAATTACAGTATGCTTTTAAGCTGAGCAATTTTAATGGATCTGCCATTGGTATTGCTTGGTACCATAACTGTGACTGCTAATTTTTAGCTTCCCTTTACCTTATTATAAGCTGATGATATTTCAAGGCTTACATCGCTCTGTGTTGAACTGTACATTAACATTATACTTACCAATGGTTCAAAAAGCTGTGGGAACATTTTATTCCACACAGAATTCTGAAGACATTTCATGTATTCTTATTCAAGACTACAGTGGTATTTTTCTAATGCTTGTAGGCATTACAAGCTTATAATGGATAGACTGTGTGGTGCAGTTGGTTTAAGTTTTACCCAAAGAGGAATACCTACTTCTTCCATTAAGCCTTTCATTTGTTGAATTTGAGGGACTTTTTATTTATGAACGCTCTTTAACTGATGTGGTCCTTAGTGTTCCATTCTATATTTGGTGCGAAAGACCGGTAATTTTGTTCAGAGGCATGTTTATCAGGCTTGAGGCTTTTTACGTGCCGTAAATCTACGACACTGGACCACCAGCTTTACTTCCCTTCCGAAGGAAGCCATACTAAGGATCTTTACACCCGAAAAAAGCCATCGCCCTCCGCCGGGTTTGAACCGTGACCTTGAGAACTATAAGTTAGCATGGTATCCACTACACCACAGAGGATGACGCCTTTCATTTGTAAATATAAACCTTCAAGACCATAGCTCATCCTATTAATGTCTTCTAAGGTTAATCTACCTAGAGCAGTTCTTTCCTGAAAAGCATTTTATCTTAGATCATAAAATTTAAAATCCAATAAAATTGTGCTTTTAGCTCAAGTTTCCGCGGGCTTATCAAATATCACGGGCCCACCCACAATGAGAGCCCTTGGACCCGTAAGTTATGCACCTGACTATATGTCATTTGAATGACTTTTCTCAAAGGGATTTTAATGGGGTGCTGTATTGTGTTTTTATAAAAACTATCACACAACAAAATATAAGGAACAAAGTATTTCTGAAACTTTCTATTATTTATAAAATTTCAATAGGGTGAACAGTAAAAGAAGCTATGGAGAAGCTTATATTTATTAATCTTGTACTTAATTCAGCTATCACAAGGTATAGAATTGCTGCTTTGATTTCATTACAGATTTAGTATTAAATTGTAAATAAATACTTCATTATCTGAAAAAGTCACTGTTATCACAGCGATAAGACGCTTGTATCAGCAGTTCAATCACAGGGCACATTAGAGCAGTGAGACAAAAGCTAGCTGTCATAGAAACGAACGCTTGGCGTAAAACCGTAGACCAAAAGTAGTTACGAATGTGTGTAGCGCAGGAAAGTCAGCCAGAGTGCATATGCGCCAGGTAGCACGTATGCGCCGCTAGAGCACGTGGTTGTAGATAGGAAGGAGTGTACAAATTACGATTGTCGGTAGCCATGAGCATAGCAAAGAAGGCGCTACTAAATTCCACTCTGGCTGGGCATGTGGTTTTCTATGTACGGAACAAGGATGAGGTATTCTGTGTTTATTATGTGGAAAACATTTGGATGTTAAGAAAAGTAGCAGTCAGCGATACTATTCAATGTCAAAGAGAAATACAGACATTTTACAAAGGAATATAGACTTAAATTATTACCTTCATTACAGAACAAGCTAAGTATAGATATTAAAATTATTACATTGGAAGGTTATGTTTTGGCCTACGTCGTAACAAAGGTGGTACATTTTCCTTTCGTTGCCAGTTATTGTCTTTGTTTACACTTTAAAGATGTAATGCCTGTTGCTACCGGCTCTGTTGTGAATAGGACGAGTACATTACGCTTTAGCTAAGAAATTTCACTGAAAACTGCAAAGGCATGAAGCCCTTTCACGGAAGGACAGTTTATAGAATATTGCTTAATTCAGGCAATTACTATTCTACCACTAAGTGAAGTAGATAAATATACTCAAATTTCTTTGTCCAGAAATACAATTAGCACTCGTATTCAAGAACAATCGGATATTAGACAGCAGTTACAATTACTATATAAGGAGTTTGTGTGTTATTCATTGTGTCTTGACGAAAGTGCTGACATTTCATATACTGCCCAACTTGTGTACAAATTAGTATCAGTAACAACAGACGGGAATGGCGGGAAAACAGAAAGGGTTCATAGGGATTTTAAAAATATAAATTGGAATTTGAAAAGACTGATCATGTATTAACAATCCTTCATTGCAGCATTCATCAGTAGGTATTATGTAGCAAGGCTCTTAAGATAAGCCGTGTAGTTAAATTAAAATGACTTTTATTTATGAACATTCTTTAGCTGTGCGGTCCTTAGCGTTTCACTCTATATTGGACGTAAAAGCCCGGTAATTTTGCTCAGAGGTCTCTTTATCAGGCTTGAGGTTCTTTTACGTGCCGTAAATTTACCATACGGGACCGCCGGCTTTACTTTCCTTCCGAAGGAAGCCATATTAAGGATTTTTACGCCAGAAAAAAATCCATCGCCCTCCGCCGGGTTTGAACCTGCGACCTCGGGAACTAGAGGCTAGCATGGTAACCACTGCAACACAGAGTACGACAAGCCGTGTAATGGATGTTGCAGTGACGTGTATTAACTTTATAAGGACACGTTCTCTTAATCACCGCCAGTTTAAAGAGTTACTTACTTCAAATGATTCAAATTTGGTAGATACGAGTAGTCCCTTGCACTGTGACGTCCGCTGGCGAAGGCGCGGAAAGATTCTTTCCAGGTTCTGGAAATTGCAACCATTGATAGAGTTTTTATTGAGTACAAACAAAGAAGTGTCTGAAATTTCTAATTCTAAGTGGATAAACAGCTTTGCTTTTCAATCTGACATTATGGATCACCTCAATGCTTTAAATGTTAGGTTAGAGGCCAAAAGCAATTTCATCATGCAGGTGCTGTTAAGAGTTTAAGGATGAAGCTATCGTGATGGATATCTCAAGTCTCACAACAAAGCTTCCTTCATTTCCAAAATCTTCAGTCACTAAATTGTAGAGTAATTAATACTGATACATACTGCAATATGTTACAAGATCTCCAAATAGACTTTGACAGGCGATTTCAAGCTTTTGAAGGAATTAAACCTTAGTTGGGGCTGTTCTGTCACCTTCTTGCTGCAAATATAGAATATATACCACCTGCATTTCAGCCGGAGGTTATTAATACTGTAAATACAACGCTATGAAACTTGCACAAAATGACCTCAATGTAATTGGCTTTTACAAACCTTTGAGCTGTGTACAGTACCCGAATAATCGCAAATTCTCAGCGCGAATTGTGACAATGTTCGCCAGCACTTACACTTGTGAACATTTTGTTTTATTTGATGAACTTAACAAAGTCAAGAATGAGGGCCAAGCTGTCTGATAAGAATATGGCGGCTACTATTAGACTTGCCTATTCTAGTAATATATCACCAGACGTAACAAAGTTGGTATGGCAAAAACCTTCTTCACAAAATACACAAGTGAATTTAAAGCTACTGTAACTTGAGATTGATTGCATTACAATACTGTTGCTATTACAACTAGATTATGCTGTAACTAAGTGTATGAATAATAAATGGTATATGTTGACTTGTTAAAGTTACTAGTGAAGGTAACAGTATCCACGTTATATTTTGTTGAGTTATGGATATAGCTCAGGATTTGTGTTCTGTGAAAGGATAATTTATTTTCATTTATTAAAAATAGTCATACATAAAATGTTTCAAGACTATCGTGTGTTTTGGTCCACCCCTGTTCCTTGTTCACTCCTATGCATACAGCAGTATACTCCAGTCCCCGTAACTCGCAAAGGCACGCAACGCACAACCAAGCGCTAAGTTGCACTGTGTCGACACTACTGCGCGTAAAGGGTAATGTGTATTTTGTCCACCCTTGTTCCTTGCTCACTTCTGTTCCTTTTGCCCGCCAGGTAGCGAAAGCACACAACGCAGGTCTATGTCCTTGACACCGTGGTGGAGCGCATGCTCTATGACTCTTCTCTTCTATGTTCCATAGCCTTGGCATAGCTATCTTCAACCAGTGGCGGCTCATGATTCTGAATATGGGAGTTCAAACTTAAATGTATTAAAAAATAATTCTGTGAAAATAATTGGAAGTAAATACTTTATGATAATACCATTTTATATAAAGGAACTCATAATGCATCCAAAACCGATTTATTTAATATAGAGATACATTAATAATTAAAAAATGAAATAAACTGTGATTTCCAATAATTTTTAAAGTTATCTATCCTTTATGCTGTAAAACGCACATATGAAAACCTTAAATGCCTTGAAACTTGTAGCTCAGAATTGCTGAAGGAACTTAATATTTAAGTTAGAACTTAGATTAATAGTTTTGAAATAGAAGCTACTATAGCCACGAAGGTAATGATAATTATATAATTGTGCCAATTATAACAATAATGAGAACCGATAGAGAATTATGTGCAGTTCTTATAATAAAAAATTCGTTCCTCTTTCTTTCTTTTTTTCTTTGAATGCACAGACATTACCTACCTTTCCATTCAAATTAGACATGTCAGTAGTATATATAGAGGGATTATGGCTCACTTTTGCGTTTATATGGGAAAGGATAGGAAAAACGGGGCTAGATGCGACGGTTCAAGGAGGAAAATGCGTTTATATGGGAGAGATAGGGACAACGAGGGTCGATGCTAGTAGAGAGGGGTTGAATGAGTGGGGATGCGCTTTATATGAGAGAAGTGGGGGGAATACGAGGAGAAGAGCTAGGCTAGAAGGAGTTTGAGGTGCGGAGTATACGTTTATATGGGAAAGATAGGGAAAACGTGAACAGATGATAGCCTAGACAGATGCTGAAGGAGGGCAATATAGACTTATATACAGGAGAGATAGGGAATACGAGAAGAGGTACTAAACTATACAGGACTTGAAGGGTAGAATATGGCTTTTTATATGCGAAAACTAGCAAACCGAGAAGAGGTAAAAGGCCAGGAAGGTTTGCATGACAGAGTATGCGTTTATATGGAGAGACGAGGAACGAAGGTAGATGCTAGGTTGAGAGAGTCTTCAAGGAGGAGAGTGCGTTTATATGAGAGAGATAGGGACTACGAGGAGAGATCTGAGGTAGAGCAGGTGCTGAAGGAGTGGTTACGCGCTTTATATGATAGAGGTAGGGAATACGAGGAGAGGTAGGCTAGACAGAGGTTGAGGAGAGGGTATACGTTTATGTGGAGGAAGATATGGAAAACGTGGAGAGATCCTATGCTAGGAGAGAGTTGAAGGAGAAGCAATGCGCTTTATATGTGAGAGGATGAAAATACGAGAGGAGGTGCTAGTCTAGACAGAGGTTGAGGAGTAGAGTATGCGTTTATATGGGAAAATATGGAAAACGGGGAGAGATGCAAGGATAGACAGAGGTTGAATTAGGGGAATGTAGGTTTATACAGATGAGCTAGGAAACCTAGGAGAGATGCTAGGTAGACAGATACTGAAGGAGAGGGGGATACGATTTATACGGAAGAGATAGGGGAAACGTGGAGAGATGTTAGGATAGGCAGAGTTAAAGGAGGAATAGATCTAGACCACAAAGACACCATCAATAAAAGTTTACAAAAGTTTTGACACCCTTTACGGTATTTTCTCGACACTGGGGTGAAGTCCCCCGGCGCTATTGTTCTAAAATATCTGTGTCAGGTAATGTTCGTCCATGCATCACGAAATTTAGACTCATTGACTTCAAGATTTATACTGTTAACGACCTGGCATTGGGCCTCTAAAGGGCTGGACGTAAACCCTCGATCAAAGTATCCCCACCTATGTATTTCGATTGATTAATGTAATTAAGTGTATATGTAGGGTAAACCGGGTAGTATCAAAAGTGTTCATAATAATTCCGTGCAGCGATTCGAACCAGAGCTATTTAATGTCATTTTCATATGATTCGGGTAGAATGTATGGTATTTTAGTCGTTTGAACAGGTAATTCAAATAGCGTCACAGATATTCACGGTGATATAAAGAGTAATTAGATTATATACATTTCTCATCCAACGTTACAACACTTTTATATACTTTTTTTCTAAATCTTACAAACGTTTTATATGTTAAACAGTTAGTGCGCTAAACGGAAAGGGATAAACTGTGTATCGGTTTACAGTGAAGATATATAGACGTATACGCCCTAACCTATCCCTATCTTGCATACTATGGAACATCTTCACATTATCTATTCAATTCTATCAGCGTCTAACCTAGCCAACGTAACAAGACATAACGCGACGTAAACACGTGACAAGACATAACACCACGTAACATAACAGCGCAGCACAACATAACGTAAGCACGTAACCACATGACAAGACCTCACACTACATAACATAAGCAAGTAACCACCTGACAAGGCGTAACCAACCTAACACCACGTAACATAAGCATGTAACCACGTAACACCACGCGATATGTAACCAGAAACGTAACACGACGTAACAACACGTATACACCATGTAACCACGTAACAAAACGTAAGAACAACACGTGACCAACTCATTGCTAAGGCAATCTAAGCTAACCCATGCTTCATATCTTAGACAATCAGTACGCGAACCTAGACTAGCTTAACCTAATCAATCCCAGACCATCCTCTCATCATCTATTCTACTCAGTCATCGTCTAACCTAATCTGGCTAACCAGAGATAACCTTGACTTTCTTTTAGTGAAATTTTGATGTTTCATTCAGGTTTAATTATTTGAGAGTCTGAATTGAAAAGTTTTGCGTCAACATACCTTTATTTTAGTTCGTTGTAGCTGCCTCTCCCCCTTTTATCTAGGCTTGAGACTAGCACTAGGATTGCTCCTAATTGCAGGGTTAAAACCTTCCCTTCCATCTTTTTATTATTCTTCTGTCTTCATTTCTTCATCAGGCGTCTGCTAGTTGCATACACAGCACACGAATAAACTTCATTTTTTTAAGATTGCAGACTCACGAGAAAATCTTCATATTCGACATACATTCTTTTAAGCACTGTTTGTAATACAATAATGTTCATACGCATATGTAGTTATTCCATCCTCAGGAATAACTCTTTTATCATCGTATGGTGTCAATGTAATTTTATGCACCTGCACTGTGGCAAGAAAATGCTCCCGGGACAGGAGCAGATTCATGGGCGTTCTTGTTATTTCTCTGGTTTTAAGACAGTCAGTATAACTCTCGAGTGTGACTTACTGCTTAATAGCACGACGTTTTATGCCTTTAATCTTTTTTATCATTGAGCCGTGGATATCTGGTGCATACATCTCAGGTCGTAGTCCGACAATGCGCTGGATGATTTTACCATTAGCCTCATATTTAAATTTTCTCAACACCTTCTTGTTTAGAGCTGAATAGCATATATGACTTGTAGGATAATCAGATGTATCTGGGTGGTCGAGAAAACATAGCTTGTCCTGGTACACATCTTCAGTTCTCACTCGATGAATGAATGAAAGAATCAGTGTCCATATATATATATATATATACATAAGCTTCACGTTTTCAGCTCCTAAATACGGTAACAACACATCATAGTGATAGTGGTACATTAATGTCTTGCAGATGTCCAACACACTCATTCCAATGCATATAGACTGGTTGAACACAATCTGTCGAGATGCCATATGCACAGCAGGTAGGTTGGTAGCATATATTGCTCAATCGATAAACGTAGGCTTGGCAATTAACTTTTCCAGAGTCTTCTCGTTTGTCACCAACCGTATATACACACGATTACGCAGTTTCTACACAATTTCACCGAACATAGCATTGTTGAACAGTTTGTAGAGATGCTTCTCAAAACCATTTGCAGCTGTTGTCGTAGTCCGTTAAATTCCACATAAGGTTTTAACCACTGCGACTGTCGGAATTGTAGCACAGGATGAAATTTTGTTAGCTGTAGACCATGATTAAGAGCTTGGTTCAAAGCCATGTAATGTACTACATACTTCCTTCGAGGTCCAAATGAGGTATCGGTTTCTTTGTAGTTGAGTCCTTAGGCTTCATACACTCAGGCAGGAAAGGCAGGTCGTTGTGTTGATCGTGAAGTTCTGCAGGATACTCGATGTCAACGTCTAATATGTATCCATGAGGATCATCTTCTTGTAGTTTTTATAAGTCGCTTTTTCAGGTGACACCCACTCAAATCCACAATAAGGGAGGTTGTGACACATAGCCCAACCATATTGGTTATTGGCGTCCTCATATGTAATAAATTGGGTTGGTCTCGACGGATCATACTTCCCCATTAAGGCGTTGTTTGCTTCGGCATAACGGTTGAAAACTTGACATAAATCTCCTCTTATGCAGGAATCCACCAGGATTAATTGGTCAAAATTCTGTAACATTTCCAGCTGAATTCCTGTATACAGCAACATGGCGTCCCATGTAAGTCCTGGAGAGGTGAAATAATGTGTAGGGTTGACTTTGTGTGCTTTGAGGGTTTGATCTCTAAATGTTTCAGAGACATCAGGTAGAAGAAGTACATCAGAGATTAAGTAGAGGTCCTGTACTCGCCAAGGTTTCTTACATTAAACAGCTCCCATACATTTCTAGCATGACCGTGGTCAGCATCACTAATTTCTTCTTCATTTAATCTATTGTAGAAGGAGTCCTTAGGAGGCAAGCAGGTTTCGTTCAAAACATACCATGAAGTGACGTAATCATAGGAAATACTCCTTTAAGAGTCGTCAACTTCCTCTTGTCTTCCCCGAAATTCTTCAGCGTTTCAGGGTACGATGTTAGATTTTTCACCAACTTATCCAAGCTTGTACTGAGAAACTGAAAGCTATCCACAAACTGAAGCTTTATATATCCTACATACCTGGAGAATGATATATAGCATTTTTCAGGGCTAGGAATTACTTCTAACCGCTCACTTGTTCATCCCAGCTCCTTAGCAATGAAGTGTGAGTCATAACCACTGAGGTTGTGCATGAAGACTGGAATATATTTGGACGTTGTGCAGGCTTAATTACATTCCTTATGTAGACTTCCACGATATTCACCACTGATGTGATCATGGTCGCATGGTTTAAAGTTCTCTTCAGTAAAGGTTGTTTCCACACAAGTAGCATACTGTAGAGGAGTTGAAATACATCTGCTGTTGATCTGTAATTTTCAGAGTTATGACACATTTGTATATATTATTAATTTGCTTTGCAAGGAACGACAGGTATTCCATAAACTTCTGAGCAGCATCAACACCGCGATATACATAGGGATGCTTAGGAATACCAGTGTCCAGATGTTCAACGTCGGATGACGGTTTAACGTAAACGCAGAAACTCATAGGTACATGCTGCTGATAAGGGGCTGTATATGAAGTTTCAGGATTTGATATACATGTATGACATGGGGCGAGAATGCTTTCAAAGTCTGCGTAGATGACGTAAGGTAGTTTCAACATCCTTTCAAAATTTTTAAACTGTACAATTGATTTCTCCTGTGTAGGCATAACTACCTTTGCAGTACCATGTTCAATACAGATGGCGGCATGCTCTTGTAGCCCACTTTGTCCATATAGACCATCAAAATGTGTAAAACAACGCTTACAGGTATAAACACGTTCTTTATGCTCAGCTTTCTGACGTCGAATAAGTTTTTTCAAAATTCTTTATATAAACGTAGTGATGTCTCCCACTACTGTCACTAAATAGTAGGAGGTCACGGTGCTCAGATAGTTCAGGCTCAGCGAACTTTATCGGAAGTAGTTATAGTCCCGACTTAGCCAATTGGATTAACGATAATCCTGCCGCTAGGGGTGCTAGTATCGCTTTTAATCCGCTCGAGTGGCGGGAAATTTGAAGCGGCAGGATTGCGTTCGATCCAGATGTCTAAGCGGGACATTTTTTTTTCTTTCTTTATTTTTCTGATACATGTTTTTTATTATTTATGGATTAAATACAAACATAATATGATGGATAAAAATTAAATATATAAGAAATGTCCACGATGTGGCAAACTTAGGAGCTAAATGGGCATGGTGTGATGGTTTGACCTATGGAATAACACTGGTTGTCACACTTTAAGAACTAAAATTGTGTTTACTTTTCACCATCGCGATGCTGGCGTAGCGGCGAACTTTGGAACTAGGCGGCAAAAAAAGCGCGGCGCTGGTGCTAAGTAGGTGTAAGTACTAAGGAGGGTACGTCTTGAGGAGGTATACGTACTGAGGAGGTGTAAGTATTGGAAAGTGTGCGGCGACGGAGGCGAAGGGATTGGAGGAAAATCAGGGTATTTTCGGCGGCGTTTGGGGCGGCGGGCGCGCGCGTCCGTCGGTTGAGAGGATGATTTGGACGTGGGGAGTGAAATAGGATGACGTGATAGGTAAGGGATGTTGGGTATTGGTGCAGGTGGATGAGGAACGGTATATAAGGGAGGATATGAGGAAGGGGAGAGCAGGTTAGGTATTTTTGAACGTGGGATGGTAGTTTTCTTGAGTGGATAGAGAGATGCAGCGATATGAGACGCGGTGGCGAAAATGGGAACTAAACAAGATGGCGGAGACAAGAAATCTAAAGACGAGGAGATTTCGAGGTTAGTGGTCAACATGGCGGACGCAAGATGTGGGGGCAAGAAGACGCGGTGGTGAGAATGAGAACTAAAACAAGATGTCGGAAGTACGAGCTTAGAAGAGCAGATTTTGAGGTTAAAAATAGTGGGAACTAAAAATGGTGGAGGGTCGGCGACAAGGAGATGCGGTGGCCAACGTGAGAACTAAACAAGATGGCGGACGCAGAGGAGGGTAAGGAGATTTGAGGTTAAGATTTTAGGTTAAAACAGGACGTAAGCATGGGAACGAAATCCAAGATGGCGAAGGCAATGGTGTGGACCAGGAGATGTGAGGCGCGGTGGCGAAAATGGGAACTAAACAAGATGGCGGAGATAAGAAGTCTAAAGACGAGGAGATTTCGAGGTCAGTGGTCAACATGGCGTACGCAAGAGGTGGGGGCAAGGAGATTTGAGGTTAAGATTGTTAGGTTAAACAGACGTAAGCATGGGAACTAAATCCAAGATGGCGCAGGTAAGGTTGGGGATGAGGAGATGTGAGGCACGGTGGTAAAAATGGGAATTAAACAAGATGGCGGAGGCAGGAAGTGTAGGTTAAAAATATGAGGTAACGTGGAGAACCAAAAGCAAGATGGTGAAAATGGGAACTAAACAAGATGGCGGAGGCAGGAAGTGTAGGTTAAAAATATGAGGTAAACGTGAAGAACCAAAAGCAAGATGGCGGAGGTGTAGTGGTGAAAATGGAACTAAACAAGATGTCGGAGGCAAGAAGTCAAGGGACGAAGAGATTTGAGGTTAGGGTCAACATGCGAAAGATGCCGAACGCAACAGGTGGTGAAGAGGAGATTTGATGTTGTGAAAACTAAACAAGATGGCGGACGCGCGTGGTCAAGAAGATTTCACAAAAGAAAAAATAAATATCAAACCTTGAACGAGAATGGAAGCAGTCAAGTAACTAACACGAAACTTGAAAACACAAAAGAGCACAGAAATATAATGTTTGTGTAAAAAGGAAGGTAGAAAGTGACGTGGCATGTTATGATTGGAGAAAATAAGACGATTTGTGATTGGTGAAAATAAAACGTGATTGGATTGGACAAAGGAATAAATAAGGCGCAGTGAAGGTGATTTGCGGCGGTATTGATGATAGCCGTGATCGTTAACGCATCTGTTGGGATTGAAACCCAGTACCAAAACACAACACATTAAAAAATTACTCTTTGAACCTTCGTTTTGGTTGTGACATCACAACACCGAATTAAACGTGAACTTTAACGGCATTTTAATTAAGAATGTTGGTGGCATGTGGACCTCTTTTATACTTTGGGACTCAAACCGGGTACCAGAACACTGAACCATGTATTTCTACCGCAACGCTATTTTAAAATGTGGTGAAATGTGGAGTTTGTAGTTTGGGATTCAAACCCAGTACCAAAACACCAAAGGATATATTCCTACGCCAAGCAGGCCCGAAAAATAATTATGCGTGTGGTACTTACCTCTTACTGGTGTTGATGCGTCACAAAAAGCGCAGCAGCTTCACGCGACGGGAAAAAATAAAAGCAAACTGTTTCTGAAAATGCTTAACCAGCTTTAAGATCAACTAACATCACTACGCACTGATATACCTAGCTTTTTTTAAAGCGGTACAGACGCCCTTTGCACAGACGTAATTTAACTATACCAAAAACCTGATACTGGACCATCGTAATGGTCGCTAGCGTAAGTAGGACCAGGGTTCTTATTGCCGGTCGAAAGCGGTCAAAAAAGTGTACGACGCACGTGTTCACAGTAGCTACTGTCGAAATCAACCGTCGAGGCGTGAATGAAAGAAATCTGTTCTTGCCGGCAATCTAGCTCGGAGATGTGAGGAGCGGTAGCAAAAATGGGAACTAAACAAGATGACGCAGACAAGAAGTCAAGAACGAGGGGATTTGAGGTTAGTGGTCAACATGGCAGACGCAAGAGGTGGGGGTGCAAGGAGATTTGGGACGCGGCGGTGAAAATGCGATGTAAACAACATGGCGGAAGGAAGAACTGAGATGAGCAGATTTTGAAGTTAAAATAGGAGGTAAGCATGGAAACCAAAAAACCAAAGGCGGAGGGTGGGCGACAAGGAGATGCGGTAGCCAACGTGAGAGTTAAACAAGCTGGCGGAAGCAAGAGGAGGGTAAGGAGATTTGAGGTTAAGAGTTTTAGGTTAAAATAGGACGTAAGCATGGGAACTAAATCCAAAATTGTGGACGCAAGATTGGGGACGAGGAGATGTGAGGCGCGGTGGCAAAAATGGGAACTAAACAAGATGGCGGAGGCAAGAACTGAGATGTGCAGATTTTGAGGTTAAAAATAGGAGGTAAGCATGGGAACTAAACACTAACGTGGCGGTGGGTCGGCGACAAGGAGATGCGATGGCGAACGTGAGAACGTAAACAAGATGGCGGGAAGCAAGAGGTGGGGTAAGGAGATTTTAGGTTACGATTTTTAGGTTAAAACAGAAAGTAAGCATGGGAACTAAATCAAAGATAACGGAGTCAAGGAGTGGGGACGAGCAGATATGAGACGCGGTGGTGAAATGGGAACTAAACAAGATGGCAGACGCAGGAAATCTAGGTTTAAAATAGGAGATAAATGTGGAGAAGTAAAACCAAAATGGTGGAGGCGTGGTGGCGAAAATGGGAAATAAACAAGATGGCGGAGGCAAGAGGTCGTGGGACGATGAGATTTCATGTTAGGGGTCAACATATGAAAGATGCTGAAAGCAACAGGTGGGAACGAGGAGATTTGAGGTTATGAAAACTAAACCAGATGGCGGACGCGCGTGGGCAAAGAAGATTTTACAAAATAAAATTAAATATCATACCTTGAACGAGGATGGAAGCAGCCAAGTAACTAACACGAAAGCTGAAACACAAAAGAGCATAGAAATGTAATGCTGGTGTACAAAAGGAAGACAGAAAGTGACGTGGCATGTTGTGATTGGATTGGACAAAGGAATAAACAACATGAAGTGATGGTGATTTGCGGAGGTATTGATGATAGCTGTGATGGTTAACGCATCTGTCGGGTTTGGAACCCAGTACCAAAGCCCTACACATTAAAAAAAGTTACTCCTTAGACCTTCGTTTTGAATGTG
This sequence comes from Deroplatys truncata, assembly GCA_030765065.1. NCBI lineage: Eukaryota > Metazoa > Arthropoda > Insecta > Mantodea > Mantidae > Deroplatys > Deroplatys truncata. The sequence goes on from CM060990.1 coordinate 424,968,211, forward strand.
ACATTACAACACCGAATTAAACGTGAACTTTAACGGTATTTTAAATAGGAATGTTGGTGGAATGCAGAGTTCTGTTGATTTTGGGTCTGAAACCCAGTACCAGAACACTGAACGATGTATTTCTACGCCAACGCTATTTTAAATAGGAATGTTGGTGGAATGCAGAGTTCTGTTTATTTGGGGTCTCAAACCCAGTACCAGAACCCTGAACGATGTATTTCTACGCCAACGCTGTTTTAAATAGGAATGCTGGTGGAATGTGGAGTTTCTAGTTTGGGACTCAAACCCAGTACCAAAACACCAAAGGATATATTCCTACGCCAAGCAGGCCCGAAAAATAATTATGCGTGTGGTACTTACGTCTTACTGGTGTTGATGCGTCACCAAAAGCGCAGCAGCTTCACGTGTCGCGAAAAAATAAAAGCAAACTGTTTTTGAAAATGCTTAACCAGCTTTAAGATCAACCAACATCACTACGCACTGATATACCTAGGTTTTTTAAAGCGGTACAGACGCCCTTTGCACAGACGTAATTTAACTATACCAAAAACCTGGTACTGGACCCTCGTAATGGTCGCTAGCGTACGTAGGACCAGGGTTCTCATTGCCGGTCGAAAGCGGTCAAAAAAGTGTACGACACACGCGTTCACAGTAGCTACTGTCGAAGTCAACCGTCGAGGCGTGAATGAAAGAAATGTGTTCTTGCCGGCAATCTAGCTCGGAGATGTGAGGAGCGGTGGCAAAAATGGGAACTAAACATGGCAGACGCAAGAGGTGGGGGTGCAAGTAGATTTCGGACGCGGCGGTGAAAATGCGATGTAAACAACATGACGGAAGGAAGAGCTGAGATGAGCAGATTTTGAAGCTAAAATAGGAGGTAAGCAAACCAAAAAACCAACAGCGGAGGGTGGGCGACAAGGAGAAGCGGTGACCAACGTGAGAGTTAAACAAGCTGGCGGACGCAAGAGGAGGGTAAGGAGATTTGAGGTTAAGAGTTTTAGGTTAAAATAGGACGTAAGCATGGGAACTAAATCCAAAATTGCGGACGCAAGTTTGGGGACGAGGAGATGTGAGGCGCGGTGGCAAAAATGGGAACTAATCACGATTGCGGAGGCAAGAGCTCAGATAAGCAGATTTTGAGGTTAAAAATAGAAGGTAAGCATGGGAACTAAAAACTAAGGTGGCGGTGGGTCGTGACAAGGAGATGCGATGGCGAACGTGAGAACGTAAACAAGATGGCGGGAAGCAAGAGGTGGGGTAAGGAGATTTTAGGTTACGATTTTTAGGTTAAAACAGGACGTAAGCATGGGAACTAAATCAAAGATAACGGAGTCAAGGAGTGGGGACGAGGAGATATGAGACGCGGTGGTGAAATGGGAACTAAACAAGATGGCAGACGCAGGAAATCTAGGTTTAAAATAGGAGATAAATGTGGAGAAGTAAAACCAAAATGGTGGAGGCGTGGTGGCGAAAATGGGAAATAAACAAGATGGCGGAGGCAAGAGGTCGTGGGACGAGGAGATTTCATGTTAGGGGTCAACATATGAAAGATGCTGAAAGCAACAGGTGGGAACGAGGAGATTTGAGGTTATGAAAACTAAACCAGATGGCGGACGCGCGTGGGCAAAGAAGATTTTAAAAAATAAAATTAAATATCATACCTTGAACGAGGATGGAAGCAGCCAAGTAACTAACACGAAAGCTGAAACACAAAAGAGCATAGAAATGTAATGCTGGTGTACAAAAGGAAGACAGAAAGTGACGTGGCATGTTGTGATTGGATTGGACAAAGGAATAAACAACATGAAGTGATGGTGATTTGCGGAGGTATTGATGATAGCTGTGATGGTTAACGCATCTGTCGGGTTTGGAACCCAGTACCAAAGCCCTACACATTAAAAAAAGTTTCTCCTTAGACCTTCGTTTTGAATGTGACATTACAACACCGAATTAAACGTGAACTTTAACGGTATTTTAAATAGGAATGTTGGTGGAATGCAGAGTTCTGTTGATTTTGGGTCTGAAACCCAGTACCAGAACACTGAACGATGTATTTCTACGCCAACGCTATTTTAAATAGGAATGTTGGTGGAATGCAGAGTTCTGTTTATTTGGGGTCTCAAACCCAGTACCAGAACCCTGAACGATGTATTTCTACGCCAACGCTGTTTTAAATAGGAATGCTGGTGGAATGTGGAGTTTCTAGTTTGGGACTCAAACCCAGTACCAAAACACCAAAGGATATATTTCTACGCCAAGCAGGCCCGAAAAATAATTATGCGTGTGGTACTTACGTCTTACTGGTGTTGATGCGTCACCAAAAGCGCAGCAGCTTCACGTGTCGCGAAAAAATAAAAGCAAACTGTTTTTGAAAATGCTTAACCAGCTTTAAGATCAACCAACATCACTACGCACTGATATACCTAGGTTTTTTAAAGCGGTACAGACGCCCTTTGCACAGACGTAATTTAACTATACCAAAAACCTGGTACTGGACCCTCGTAATGGTCGCTAGCGTACGTAGGACCAGGGTTCTCATTGCCGGTCGAAAGCGGTCAACAAAGTGTACGACGCACGTGTTCACAGTAGCTACTGTCAAAGTCAACCGTCGAGGCGTGAATGAAAGAAATGTGTTCTTGCCGGCAATCTAGCTCGGAGATGTGAGGAGCGGTGGCAAAAATGGGAACTAAACATGGCAGACGCAAGAGGTGGGGGTGCAAGGAGATTATGGGACGCGGCGGTGAAAATGCGATGTAAGCAACATGGCGGAAGGAAGATCTGAGATGAGCAGATTTTGTAGTTAAAATAGGAGGTAAGCATGGAAACCAAAAAACCAAAGGCGGAGGGTGGGCGACAAGGAGATGCGGTGGCCATCGTCAGAGTTAAACAAGCTGGCGGACGCAAGAGGAGGGTAAGGAGATTTGAGGTTAAGAGTTTAGGTTAAAATAGGACGTAAGCATGGGAACTAAATCCAAAATTGTGGACGCAAGGTTGGGGACGAGGAGATGTGAGGCGCGGTGGCAAAAATGGGAACTAAACAAGATGGCGGAGGTAAGAACTGAGATAAGCCGATTTTGAGGTTAAAAATAGGAGGTAAGCATGGGAACTAAAAACTAAGGAGGCGGTGGGTCGGCGACAAGGGGATGCAATGGCGAACGTGAGAACGTAAACAAGATAGCGGGACGCAAGAGGTGGGGTAAGGAGATTTTAGGTTACGATTTTTAGGTTAAAACAGGACGTAAGCATGGAAACTAAATCAAAGATAACGGAGGCAAGGAGTGGGGACGAGGAGATATGAGACGCGGTGGTGAAATGGGAACTAAACAAGATGGCAGACGCAGGAAATCTAGGTTTAAAATAGGAGGTAAATGTGGAGAACTAAAACAAAATGGTGGAGGCGTGGTGGCGAAAATGGGAACTAAACAAGATGGCGGTGGCAAGAGGTCGTGGGACGAGGAGATTTCTTGTTAACGGTCAACATATGAAAGATGCTGAAAGCAACAGGTGGGAACGAGGAGATTTGAGGTAATGAAAACTAAACAAGATGGCGGACGCGCGTGAGCAAAGAAGATTTTACAAAATAAAATTAAATATCATACCTTGAACGAGGATGGAAGCAGCCAAGTAACTAACACGAAAGCTGAAACACAAAAGAGCATAGAAATGTAATGCTGGTGTACAAAGGAAGACAGAAAGTGACGTGGCATGTTGTGATTGGATTGGACAAAGGAATAAACAACATGAAGTGATGATGATTTGCGGAGGTATTGATGATAGCTGTGATGTTTAACGCATCTGTCGGGGTTGGAACCCGGTACCAAAGCCCTACACATTAAAAAAGTTACTCCTTGGACCTTCGTTTTGAATGTGACATCACAACACCGAATTAAACGTGAACTTTAGCGGTATTTTAAATAGGAATGTTGGTGAAATGCAGAGTTCTGTTGATTTTGGGTCTGAAACTAAGTACCAGAACACTGAACGATGTATTTCTACGCCAACGCTATTTTAAATAGGAATGCTGGTGGAATGTGGAGTTTGTAGTTTGGGACTCAAACCCAGTACCAAAACACTAAACGATATATTCCTACGCCAAGCAGGCCGAAAAATAATTATTCGTGTGGTACTTACCTCTTAGTGGTGTTGATGTGTCACGAAAAGCGCAGCAGTCATGTTGTAGAGATTGACGCAACGCGGAAAAATCAAAACAAACTGTATTGAAAATGGTTAACCAGTTTTAAGATCAACCAACATCACTACGCACTGATATACCTAGGTTTTTAAAGCGGTACAGACGCCCTTGGCACAGTCGTAATTTAACTATACCAAAAACCTGGTACTGGACCATCGTAATGGTCGCTAGCGTACGTAGGAGCAGGATTCGCATTGCCGTTCAAAAGCGGTCAAAAACAGTGTACGACGGACTCACAGACCTATTCACAGTAGCTACTGTCGAAGTCAACTGTCCAGGCGTGAATAAAAGAAATCTGTGGTTGCCGGCAATCCAGCAGAAGCGATAACAAACTTGGTGCTCGTTAGCAGGATGTTTGCAGCTGCTGATAATTCCAGCTTGCCAAGCCGGATGCGCCCCAGACTGCCGCCGGCATGACCTCGATGGGGCGAGCTATACCGGATGCTGACTCACGGTCACGCTGGCAACACAAGTCTGCGGCTGCCGATAAGCTATATGAAAACTTGATTTCCACGTGAGTAGTTATAACACCCCTGCGGACGCACCAGTCCTAAGTAGGTGTAAGTACTACGAGGAGTGCGTCTTAAGTAGGTGTAAGTACTGAAAAGATGTAAGATTGGAAAAGTGTATCAGGTGAAGGTATTGGGGTTCGAGGTCACTGGCGCAAGTCCTAAGTAGGTGTAAGTACCAAGAGGAGTACGTCTTGATGAGGTGTAAGTACTGAGGAGGTGTAAGTATTGGAAAAGTGTATCAGGTGAAGGTATTGGGTTCGAGGGGGAAGGAAAGCGTGTAATTTTTTGGGATCGGTGTTTTGGGCGGCGGGCGGCGCGCGTGCGTGCGTGTCGTTTTGGATGTAGATGTTTAATGATTTTTGTTTAAAAATTTGCGAATGAGAAACTATTAGAAAATTGCCCAGAGTTCATAGGTTTATCCATAATGGATTCTAAACAGCCTTCTAAACCGTTTAATATAAGCGTTCGACGGTAGATGAAGGAAACCCCGAGTCCATATTAAAAACAATAAAAAAGTGATGCAAAGTAACAATGTTTTTTGATGCAGGGGTAATTAGCGATATCTTGTGTGTGGACAAAGGAGATAGCACATTCGTGCTTTAAAATCTGCGATGATTGTAAAGGAATTAAAGGTGTAATTGAAATAAAGAATTACGATACTTTGTGCATGCCGAGAGCTATTGCAGTGAATAAAGCACGAGCAGACCACGACGTCAATTACCAAACGATTACGCGTTCTGGGCATTTTCAAAAAGCAGAAGGGATAGCGTTGTGCGAGGGATAGAGAAAACCAGAGGTAGGTCTACTCTGGATGAACTAAAGAGATATGACAAATCTTTAATAGAGTATGCCATTACTGTGTTTGCCGATCATACAGGCAAGAATGTGCTGTATAAATCTTATCGCATAGCCGAAAAGCACATAGACCTGATGCTGCGCGATGATCACTGTAATGACATAGTATATCTGCACAAATGCCTTAACTGCAAGTTCTACTGCAGACGGCGTAACTATATCTAAAAACACAAACGTAATATCACCGCTCTGACCAACTATGCACGAAATGCCACCAACCTTACGCTGTAATGCGTGTTAACGCGATTTTAAGGGGCAGTTCTGTTTTGAACAGCCCTTGACAAAAGGGGCTTTTTATCCAAAAGGTTTGTCCATTTACGACGTGGTAAAGCTATGCCCCTTGTGGAATAAACTGGTGAACACGAGGTTCAGAAAGGCCTTCCACCAGTGCGTAGAAGTTATTCTGTAGTAACCCTAAGTTGCATGTGGTTTCCAATCACAAGTGGTACATAAGCCATACCATGCACCAAATAGACGATATCGATACATGTTTATAGATTTCGAATGCAGCAGGAAACGCTCTGTATCGACAAAGCGAGCACGTTTGTGCACGTTACAAACCTGTGAGTGCTTTATCAAGTCTGTCCGTTGTGTATCGACGAAAGCCACAAAATGGCGCACTGTACGCAATGTGGATTTAAGGAATTGGTGTTTGTTGACCAACCGATAAAGCACCTAATCGAACACATTGCACAGGATAAGTTTAAAGGCTGATACGTGAGCGTGGTCGCACATAACCTCATAAGCTACGACGGACAGTTCTCATCATAAAGATGAAAACAGGTGCATGGCGGGAACCTGGGTGGTCAAAGAAATGAACGTATCCTTGGAGGAGGAATATCGATTACTGCAGGTCTATGAGATGTAGGAGTACGAAGTGGTGCAATACGACCCCAGCCACTGGAGGGAAGGGACTATTTCAGGACTATACGTGAATCAGTTCCTTAAGATTAAGACCGAATCCTCCGGTTGGCCCTCCGATGCCGACACGTCTGCCGTAAAGCAGCACTACGTTAAGCAATGTTTGAAGCGCGAATACGTTGTCCTGGATCCTCACGCCATTTCCAAGAATCCCGGCAGGCGAGAGCTGGACAAGTTGATGCTCAACTCCTTCTGCGGAAAATATGGCCAGAGGAACAATCTACCTACCAGCGAGCTTGTGGACCATTACGATAGGCTGTTCGATTTGATCAACGCCCCGGGAGTAGAGGTACAGTCGTACATGCCCACCACGGACGAGGTGATGTACGTGGTATGGCGGTGCTGCGAGCAGAATCCCAGTTGAACCCCACGACTACCGCCGTCATCGCGGCTCACGAGCGCCTAGTGCTCTATGCTTAAGTGAAATGACTGGGGAAGCGGGTGTGCTACTTCGACACCAACTCCATCGTCGCCGCTGTGCCGCCGGGGCAGTGGATGCCGTCCGTGGGGCGCTCTCTGGGAACTTGATGGACATCACCTTCGGCTACAGTGTTGCTTTGATTCAAAACTCTATCTGTAATCGTTTAAATCAATCCCATTCGAATCTTGATGTCCATCAAGTCCCCATTTTGTGGCTTTCGTCGATACACAACGGACAGACTTGATAAAGCACTCACAGGTTTGTAACGTGCACAAACGTGCTCGCTTTGTCGATACAGAGCGTTTCCTGCGTGCATTCGAAATCTATAAACATGTATCGATATCGTCTATTTGGTGCATGGTATGGCTTATGTACCACTTGTGATTGGAAACCACATGCAACTTAGGGTTACTACAGAATAACTTCTACGCACTGGTGGAAGGCCTTTCTGAACCTCGTGTTCACCAGTTTATTCCACAAGGGGCATAGCTTTACCACGTCGTAAATGGACAAACCTTTTGGATAAAAAGCCCCTTTTGTCAAGTGCTGTTCAAAACAGAACTGCCCCTTAAAATCGCGTTAACACGCATTACAACGTAAGGTTGGTGGCATTTCGTGCATAGTTGGTCAGAGCGGTGATATTACGTTTGTGTTTTTAGATATAGTTACGCCGTCTGCAGTAGAACTTGCAGTTAAGGCATTTGTGCAGATATACTATGTCATTACAGTGATCATCGCGCAGCATCAGGTCTATGTGCTTTTCGGCTATGCGATCAGATTTATACAGCACATTCTTGCCTGTATGATCGGCAAACACAGTAATGGCATACTCTATTAAAGATTTGTCATATCTCTTTAGTTCATCCAGAGTAGACCTACCTCTGGTTTTCTCTATCCCTCGCACAACGCTATCCCTTCTGCTTTTTGAAAATGCCCAGAACGCGTAATCGTTTGGTAATTGACGTCGTGGTCTGCTCGTGCTTTATTCACTGCAATAGCTCTCGGCATGCATAAAGTATCGTAATTCTTTATTTCAATTACACCTTTAATTCCTTTACAATCATCGCAGATTTTAAAGCACGAATGTGCTATCTCCTTTGTCCAGACACAAGATATCGCTAATTATCCCTGCATCAAAAAACCTTGTTACTTTGCATCACTTTTTTATTCTTTTTAATATGGACTCGGGGTTTCCTTCATCTACCGCTGAACGCTTATACTAAAAGGTTTAGAAGGCTGTTTAGAATCCATTATGGATAAACCTATGAACTCTGGGCAATTTTCTAATAGTTTCTCATTCGCAAATTTTTAAACAAAAATCATTAAACATCTACATCCAAAACGACACGCACGCACGCGCGCCGCCCGCCGCCCAAAACGCCGATCCCAAAAAATTACACGCTTTCCTTCCCCCTCGAACCCAATACCTTCACCTGATACACTTTTCCAATACTTACACCTCCTCAGTACTTACACCTCATCAAGACGTACTCCTCTTGGTACTTACACCTACTTAGGACTGGTGCGTCCGCAGGGGTGTTATAACTACTCACGTGGAAATCAAGTTTTCATATAGCTTATCGGCAGCCACAGACTTGTGTTGCCAGCGTGACCGTGAGTCAGCATCCGGTTTAGCTCGCCCCATCGAGGTCTTGCCGGCGGCAGTCTGGGGCGCATCCAGCTTGGCAAGCTGGAATTATCAGCAGCTGTAAACATCCTGCTAACGAGCACCAAGTTTGTTATCGCTTCTGCTGGATTGCCGGCAACCACAGATTTCTTTTATTCACGCCTGGACAGTTGACTACGACAGTAGCTACTGTGAATAGGTCTGTGAGTCCTTCGTACACTGTTTTTGACCGCTTTTGAACGGCAATGCGAATCCTGCTCCTACGTACGCTAGCGACCATTACGATGGTCCAGTATCAGGTTTTTGGTATAGTTAAATTACGTCTGTGCCAAGGCCGTCTGTACCGCTTTAAAAACCTAGGTATAATAGTGCGTAGTGATGTTGGTTGATCTTAAACCTGGTTAAGCATTTTCAATACAGTTTGTTTTGATTTTTCCGCGTCGCGTCAAGCTCTACAACATGACTGCTGCGCTTTTCGTGACACATCAACACCACTAAGAGCTAAGTACCACACGCATAATTATTTTTCGGCCTGCTTGGCGTAGGAATATATCGTTTAGTGTTTTGGTACTGGGTTTGAGTCCCAAACTACAAACTCCACATTCCACCAGCATTCCTATTTAAAATAGCGTTGGCGTAGAAATACATCGTTCAGTGTTCTGGTACTGGGTTTCAGACCCAAAATCAACAGAACTCTGCATTCCACCAACATTCCTATTTAAAATACCGTTAAAGTTCACGTTTAGTTTGGTGTTGTGAAGCCACATTCAAAACGAAGGTCCAAGGAGTAACTTTTTTTAATGTGTAGGGCTTTGGTACTGGGTTCCAAAACCGACAGATGCCTTAACCATCACAGCTATCATCAATACCTCCGCAAATCACCATCACTTCATCCTGTTTATTCCTTAGTTCAATCCAATCACAACATGCCACGTCCCTTTCTGCCTTCCTTTTGTACACCAGCATTACATTTCTATGCTCTTTTGTGTTTCAGCTTTCGTGTTAGTTACTTGGCTGCTTCCATCCTCGTTCAAGGTATGATATTTAATTTCTTTTGTAAAATCTTCTTTGCCCACGCGCGCCCGCCATCTTGTTTAGTTTTCATAACCTCAAATCTCCTCGTTCCCACCTGTTGCTTTCAGCATCTTTCATATGTTGACCCCTAACATGAAATCTCCTCGTCCCACGACCTCTTGCCTCCGCCATCTTGTTTAGTTCCCATTTTCGCCACCACGCCTCCACCATTTTGGTTTTAGTTCTCCACATTTACCTCCTATTTTAAACCTAGATTTCCTGCGTCTGCCATCTTGTTTAGTTCCCATTTCACCACTGCGTCTCATATTTCCTCCTCCCCACTCCTTGCCTCCGTTATCTTTGATTTAGTTCCCATGCTTACGTCCTGTTTTAACCTAAAAATCGTAACCTAAAATCTCCATACTCCACCTCTTGCGTCCCGCCATCTTGTTTACGTTCTCACGTTCGCCATCGCATCTCCTTGTCGCTGACCCACCGCCACCTTAGTTTTTAGTTCCCATGCTTACCTCCTATTTTTAACCTCAAGTTCTGCTCATCTCAGTTCTTGCCTCCGCCATCTTGTTTAGTTCCCGTTTTTGCCACCGCGCCTCACATCTCCTCGTCCCCAACCTTGCGTCCGCAATTTTGGATTTAGTTCCCATGCTTACGTCCTATTTTAACCTAAACTCTTAACCTCAAATCTCCTTACCCTCCTCTAGCGTCCGCCAGCTTTTTAACTCTCACGTTGGCCACCGCATCTCCTTGTCGCCCACACTCCGCCGTTGGTTTTTTGGTTTCCATGCTTACCTCCTATTTTAACTTCAAAATCTGCTCATTTCAGCTCTTCCTTCCGCCATGTTGTTTACTTCGCATTTTCACCGCTGCGTGCCAAATCTCCTTGCACCCCCACCTCTTGCGTCTGCCATGTTTAGTTCCCATTTTTGCCACCGCGCCTCACATCTCCTCGTCGCCAACCTTCCGTCCCCAATTTTGGATTTAGTTCCCATGCTTACGTCCTATTTTAACCTAAACTCTTAACCTCAAATCTCCTTACCTTCCTCTTGCGTCCGCCAGCTTGTTTAACTCTCACGTTGGCCACCGCATCTCCTTGTCGCCCACCCTCCGCCGTCAGTTTTTTGCTTTCCATGCTTACCTCCTATTTTAACTTCAATATCTGCTCATCTCAGCTCTTCCTTCCGCAATGTTGTTTACATCGCATTTTCACCGCCGCGTCCCAAATCTCCTTGCACTCCCGCCTCTTGCGTCTGTCATGTTGACCACTAACCTCAAATCCCCTCGTTCTTGACTTTTTGTCTCCGCCATCTTGTTTAGTTCCCATTTTTGCCACCGCTCCTCACATCTCCGTACTAGATTGCCGGCAAGAACACATTTCTTTCATTCACGCCTCGACAGTTGACTCCGACAGTAGCTACTGTGAACACGTGCGTCGTACACTTCTTTGACCGCTTTCGACCGGCAATGGGAACCCTGGTCCTACGTACGCTAGCGACCATTACGATGGTCCAGTACCAGGTTTTTGGTATCTGTGCAAAGGGCGTCTGTACCGTTTTAAAAGCCTAGGTATATCAGTGCCTACTAATGTTGGTTGATCTTAAAGCTGGTTAGGCATTTTCAAAAACAGTTTGCTTTTATTTTTTCGCGTCGCGTGAAGCTGCTGCGCTTTTGGCGACGCATCAACACCAGTAAGAGGTAAGTACCACACGCATAATTATTTTTCGGGCCTGTTTGGCGTAGGAATATATCTTTTGGTGTTTTGGTACTGGGTTTGAGTCCCAAACTACAAACACCACATTCCACCAGCATTCCTATTTAAAATAGCGTTGGCGATAAATACATCGTTCAGTGTTCTGGTACTGGGTTTGAGACCCAAAATAAGCAGAACTCTCCATTCACCAACATTCCCATTTAAAATAGCGTTGGCGTAGAAATACATCGTTCAGTGTTCTGGTACTGGGTTTCAGACCCAAAATCAACAGAACTCTGCATTCCACCAACATTCCTATTTAAAATACCGTTAAAGTTCACGTTTAATTCGGTGTTGTGATGTCACATTCAAAACGAAGGTCTAAGGAGTAACTTTTTTTAATGTGTAGGGCTTTGGTACTGGGTTCCAACCCCGACAGATGCGTTAACCATCACAGCTATCATCAATACCTCCGCAAATCACCACCACTTCATCTTGTTTATTCCTTTGTTCAATCCAATCACAACATGCCGTGTCACTTTCTGTCTTCCTTTTGTACACCAGCATTACATTTCTATGCTCTTTTGTGTTTCAGCTTTCGTGTTAGTTACTTGGCTGCTTCCATCCTCGTTCAAGTTATGATATTTAATTTTCTTTTGTAAAATCTTCTTTGACCACGCGCGTCCGCCATCTTGTTTAGTTTTCATAACCTCAAATCTCCTCGTTCCCACCTGTTGCTTTCAGCATCTTTCATATGTTGACCCCTAACAAGAAATCTCCTCGTCCCACGACCTCTTGCCTCCGCCGTCTTGTTTAGTTCCCATTTTCGCCACCACGCCTCCACCATTTTGGTTTTAGTTCTCCACATTTACCTCCTATTTTAAACCTAGATTTCCTGCGTCTGCCATCTTGTTTAGTTCCCATTTCACCACCGCGTCTCATATCTCCTCGTCCCCACTCCTTGCCTCCGTTATCTTTGATTTAGTTTCCATGCTTACGTCCTGTTTTAACCTAAAAATCGTAACCTAAAATCTCCTTACCCCACCTCTTGCGTCCCGCCATCTTGTTTACGTTCTCACGTTCGCCATCGCATCTCCTTGTCCCGACCCACCGCCACGTTAGTTTTTAGTTCCCATGCTTACCTTCTATTTTTAACCTCAAAATCTGCTCATCTCAGCTCTTGCCTCCGCCATCTTGTTTAGTTCCCATTTTCACCATCTTGCTTTTGGTTCTCCACATTACCTCATATTTTTAACCTACACTTCCTGCTTCCGCCATCTTGTTTAATTCTCATTTTTACCACCGTGCCTCACATCTCCTCGTCCCTAACCTTACCTGCGCCATCTTGGATTTAGTTCCCATGCTTACGTCTGTTTAACCTAACAATCTTAACCTCAAATCTCCTTGCCCCCACCTCTTGCGTACGCCATGTTGACCACTGACCTCCAAATCTCCTCGTCCTTAGACTTCTTGTCTCCGCCATCTTGTTTAGTTCCCATTTTCGCCACCGCGCCTCACATCTCCTCGTCCACACCATTGCCTTCGCCATCTTGGATTTCGTTCCCATGCTTACGTCCTGTTTTAACCTAAAATCTTAACCTCAAATCTCCTTACCCTTCTCTGCGTCCGCCATCTTGTTTAGTTCTCACGTTGGCCACCGCATCTCCTTGTCGCCGACCCTCCACCATTTTTAGTTCCCACTATTTTTAACCTCTAAATCTGCTCTTCTAAGCTCGTACTTCCGACATCTTGTTTTAGTTCTCATTCTCACCACCGCGTCTTCCTGCCCCCACATCTTGCGTCCGCCATGTTGACCACTAACCTCGAAATCTCCTCGTCCTTAGACTTCTTGTCTCCGCCATCTTGTTTAGTTCCCATTTTCGCCACCGCGTCTCATATCGCTGCATCTCTCTATCCACTCAAGAAAACTACCATCCCAGTTCAAAAACACCTAACCTGCTCTCCCCTTCCTCATATCCTCCCTTATATACCCTTTCTCATCCACCTGCACCAATACCCAACATCCCTTACCTATCACGTCATCCTATTTCACTCCCCACGTCCAACTCATCCTCTCAACCGACGCACGCGCGCGCCCGCCGCCCCAAACGCCGCCGAAAATACCCTCCTTCTCCTCCAATCCCTTCGCCTCCGTCAGCGCACACTTTCCAATACTTACACCTCCTCAGTACGTACACCTCCTCAAGACGTACCCTCTTAGTACTTACACCTACTTAGCACCAGCGCCGCGCTTTTTTTGCCGCCTAGTTCCAAAGTTCGCCGCTACGCCAGCACCGCGATGGTGAAAAGTAAACACAATTTTAGTTCTTAAAGTGTGACAACCAGTGTTATTCCATAGGTCAAACCATCACACCATGCCCATTTAGCTCCTACGTTTGCCACATCGTGGACATTTGTTATATATTTAATTTTTATCCATCATATTATGTTTGTATTTAATCCATAAATAATAAAAAACATGTATCAGAAAAAATACAGAAAGAAAAAAGTGTCCCGCTTAGACATCTGGATCGAACGCAATCCTGCCGCTTCAAATTTCCCGCCACCCGAGCGGATTAAAAGCGACACTAGCGCCCCTAGCGACAGGATTATCGTTAATCCAATTGGCTAAGTCGGGACTATAACTACTATCGGAAACACTTCATGCTTCTCATCCAGGCAAAGACGTTGATATGGAACCTGTTAAGCTTCTCAAATTAAATTTTTGAGAAGTTGGATTTGAATAAGTAGTACAACTGAAGTCATATGTATTTTGCAGTAGCTCATATTTGCTCACCCGTTGCACATTCTTCTCAACGAATTTGGCTAACACAGAATACATAAAGCTTAGCTCATCAGTTAATTTCTGGATGTTAATGCAGGCCTTTCTTGCTTCAACAGATAGAGGCAGGGGTACGTAGTTACTACCTCGTAACGGATTGTACTTGCTAATACGTAGGGGAACCCCTTCTACAGCAAGCAGAGCCCAGTTGCTGCCCTTAAGTTGTGATTCCTCCACTTCAGATACCAACTTCTTCATTTTCGTTTCCAGCATAGAGTCGAGATCGGTGTCTAGGAAAACAGCTTGATTCCAGGGTTTAAATAGTTTTGTCGCAGGTTTCTCCAACACTGTTAACAAATCTACACTCAGCTAGCAGATTAATTTTCACACTCTTGTGAATACCAAGCTCTTTATGTACAGCCAGGATTATCCGCTGTTTCGCCTCATGCAGGTACATATGCAGGTCCTTAGTTGATTCACAACGTATAAAATATGATTTCAAGCGTCCATTGAATGAAGTTTCATATTCTTTCATGTCACAGTCATCCATTGTAGATAATAACTCTTGCTTAGTAGATTCTAATCTACTTCTAATCTACGGTTTTTTATCACGCCTGTTTATTTCACACGCATCTTCGTGTCGGCGACCCTTATAACTGTCTTTGAAGGCTACATTACAATATTTACATTTGAAGAGCTTCTTACAACGTAGCTCATGCCGTCTTTTATCATACCCACGTTGAAATGCCTTTCCACATTTACCACAAGAATATCCTGATACACTCGGAATGATATCCTTATATGAGGACTTATTCATCTTTCTTCTTAGTATAATAAGTATTAACCTTTCTTCAAGGAAATGTACGCCTCTTCACCTTGATAACACTTCAGAAAGTCGATTTTTTTCTGAGAGTACAACGATGTTGTCACCTCGGAGATAATTAACAGAATGAAATCCAGTGCTCGAGATCACTCTGTTTATAGAGGAGGCAGGAACCGTTTTGGATCAATTATATAACGTATTAATCCTTCTTCAAGGAAATTTACACCTCTTTACCTTGATAACACTTTAGAAGGCCGATTATTTTCTGAGAGTACAACGATGTTGACACCTCAGAGTTAATTAGCAGATAGAAGTCCAATGCCCGAAATCACCCTATTTACAGAGCAGGCACGAGCCTTTTTAGATCAATTACATGCTGAATTTTAATACTAAAAACGGTGATCAAGAGTCTAAGCTCTTATATTTCAATTTGTGTTACACTGATGTTCGGGTGTATCCGTAGGTCTTCACGCATGTTCATGTATTTAGAGAGGCGAGCAGAGATGTTCATGTGTGATTGTACGTATTCATACGTCTTCGTATAGCTTTGTGTGCTTGGGAGAAATGAACGCGTGTAGCTATGTCCTCGTACAGCTTCGGGTGCTTAGAGTGAGTGAGCAAAGTATTGCGAGGATGCATGTATTGTTCGGTGATGTTCGGGCGTCTCCGTACAGGCTCGGATGCTTAGAGTAAGTGAAAAGTATTGTGAAGATGAATGTATTGTTCGGATATAATAGTACAGATTCGGGTGCTTAGCTCGTGAGGGTGATGAACGATTTGTCAACTGAGCAAGGGACAAGTATCCTTTGAGCAAGCATTCACCATGCGCAACGAAACCTACTAGCAAAAAGATGCGAATGAAATGAAAGATGGAAATGAAATAGAATGAAAGTAAATCGTGATAGCATACACCACTCCGGCATTTGCCTGCAGACCAAGGAAAACCATCAAAATTCCGAGGCTAGAGTGAGTTACCGACGGGAATCGACCCCCCGACTCTAGAAGCACATGTAAAAGACGCAAATGAAATAGAATAAAACGGAATCGTGGTAGCATACACCATTCGGACATTCGCCTGCAGACAGTAAAAACCACGAAAAATCCGAGGTCAGAGTGAGCGACCAACGGGAATTGAACCAGGGAGACCTTAGATTGTACATGTAAAAGTTGTAAATGAAATAAAACGATAGGAAATTGTGGTAGCATGCGCAACTCAGGCATTTGCCTGCAGACCAGGGAAAATCACGAAAAATCTGAGGTCAGAGTGAGGGGTCGACGGTAATAGAAACAGGAGTCCTAAAAGCATACGTGAAAGATGCAAATTATATAGAATGAATGGAAATCGCGCAAGCATTGCTCTGCAGACCAGAGAAAACCACGAAAAATTCGAGGTCGTAGTAAGAGACGGACGGTAATCGAAACAGGGGTGCTAGAAGCATACGTGAAAGATGCAAATTATATAGAATGAAAGGAAATCGCGCTACCATACACCACTCAGGCATTCGCCTGCAGACCAGCGAAAACTGCGAGAAACCAAAGTCAGAGTGACCATCCCTACGGAAATCGAACTTGGTACTTCCGAATGCAAACCACAGACGCTATCGCCTGAACCAGGCCGTAAAAACAGGTTTATCTCACACCACTCAGGACAATAGGTTATTATGCCAGATGACGTCATACCTTGAGACAGACTGTCTGGGAACAGCCCAACATGTTGAAACACGCAGAGAAGTATTCTGGCACGATCATTCAGACAGATGTTTCCATTTAATGCCTACCCTACCTGCCACCGCAACCCACTACACACCAAAGTTAACATAATTTCTATTGTAACACTTTAGAAATAGCATAGACGTTTTTCTCTCCTTATTTAATTAAATTCATGTATATAACCTATCCTTTTGTGTTTTCAACGTTTTTCAATACTTCCTTTCCCTTATCCCCTCATTCTCCACAGAATTAGTACACAATATGAAATTTTTATACGATTAATGCGAATTTATCAGAGAAAACTACGCTTAATACCCCATTTATCACAGAAAACCACACTTAATACGGACTTATCACAGAAAACCGCTACATTTGACCACAATCACGAGCAAAGTAATTTTTTCCATAGTTACTCCGATTTTAAGCTTGTACAATCGTATTAGGAAATTTATTGTATTTTTAGCTCAAAGTGTGTACACATTTTAGTCACTGATCCCTGCTATTTGCCTTTAGTCTAAAGATTGCCATATTTCATTTCTAAGGCCGCCTTTGTTAAAGATAATGTGTTGCAATCCATTTTTAAATTTCTTTTAAAATCAAGTCAAGCACGCATTTAGCGCATATAACAGCGACCATCCGCGTTAAACCCCCAAGATGGCTACTTCCGCCTTTTACATTAGCAAGCCGGATGCGGACCTGTAGACCGCATTTTCTCTTGGTGCGCGACAGAGCGCGCAGAAAGCCTCGTCAGGCAGGGAAAGGAAAGCAGTGGGGGTGTTAGCAGCAGCGAGAGGCGTGGGAGATGACTCGGTCCTTGACCAGACCACAGATCCAACGTCAGTCAGTCTGTGCGAGAGGGCCGTCCTGGGTGGAACTGTAGCTATCGCATTCTCTATAAGTCACGCCAGATTCTGGCGTGTTCTTTGGGTTATTTACGTCAAGTTTACCTTTTAGTATTGCATTCATCTAAGAGATGTAATATTCGTCAGGACGACAGTAGTAAAATATGCATTGCAAAGAAATTAGCTTATAATATAAACGTTTATTCGATGTGTCTAGCTTAATTACTTTTTGTGTCATTCGAAGATGAATTTGTATTCATGCCAATGAATTCAACCCAAGACCACCAGGTAAACTTGGGACGACAGTCAATGACACGCAACATTCCAAAGATATAATCACCCTTTACCGCATATCGCTATCTCTTTCCATTCAGGAGATATATGCATTTACCGGTAATAATAGATTTTTTGTGACAGACCGCCAATTAAAAAGTTCTATAATCGAATTGAATGCCTCGCAGTAGTAAAAAAGGCGCGTACGGGCACACAAACAGATGCCCACAACTGATAAAATGTATTGTGATATCATTTGTTCTGTGCCGCAGACTCCCGCTCCCCTCCTTTGTGTGCTATTGGCATGCCGCCCGATTGAGGTGTGGAACAATAGGCTATTGTCCTTTTGTGGGCTGGTCTGAATTCCGCCTGGCACAGGTTCAGTACAATAGCTTTTTGTGGCCTGACCTAATGCCGCCGGTGAAGTATTACAACAATGGTCCATTGTTCTCATCGCTTATGCCGCCGTTGGAGTAGCAAACAAAGAAGGGGCTGGGGCCAGCGGCTTTTCGGAGTAGCACACAAAGGTTAAGTGTTTTCACACCTCTCCTTTGCGTGCTATTCTTTCACCGCCCATCAGAGACGCAGGGCAATGCATCATTGTTCTCATCGTTAATGGCAGTGTTATAATAGCAGAGAAGGCTGGGGTGTGATTCCGCTTGTCCTCTATATTACACGATCAATCGTCGGTTTTTGTCGCCTCGTACCTGCCTTTTGTTACTAATTATTCGATTATAGACGTTTTTAATTGTCGATCTGTCACAAAAAATTTATTATTACCGGTAAGTGCATATATCTCCTGAATGGCAACAGATAGCGATATGCGGTAAAGGATGATTATATCCTTGGGATATGGCGCGTTCCTGACTGTCGTTCCAAGTTGACTTGGAGGTCTTGGGTTGAATCCAGTGGCATGAACACACATTCATCTTCAAATAACATCAAAAGTAATTAAGATAAAGACGTCGAATAAACGTTTATATCATAAGCTAGATTTTTTGTTATGCATATTTGACTACTGTCGTCCTGATGAATATAACATCTCTTAGATGAATGCATGACTAAAAGGTAAAGTTGGCGTAAATAACTCAAAGAACACGCGAGACTCTGGCGTACCTTAAAGTGAATGTGATAGCTAAAGTTCCACCCTGGACGGTCCTCTCGCACGTACTGACTCATGTTAGGTCTGTGGCCTGGTCGTAGACCGAGTTATCTCCCACGTCACTCTCGCTGCTACTAACACCCCCACTCCTTTTCTTTCCTGCCTGACAAGGCCTTCCACGCGCTCTGTCGCCCACCAGGAGAAAGTGTGGTCTATCGGTCCACATACGGCTTGCTAATGTAAAAGGCGGAAGTAGCCATCTTGGGGGGTTTAACGCGGATGGCGCCATTATATGCGTTAAACGCGTGCTTGACTTGATTTTAAAAGAAATTTAAAAATGGATTGCAAGATATTATCTTTAACAAAGTCGGCCTTAAAAATTAAATACGGCAAGCTTTAGACTAAATGCAAATAGCAGGGATCAGTGAATTTAACATGTGTACACACACTGAGATAAAAATACAATAAACTTCCTAATACGATTGTACAAGCTTAAAATCGGAGTAACTCTGGAAATAATTACTTTGCTCGTGATTACATTCAAATTTAGCGGTTTTCCGTGATAACTGCGTGTTAAGTGTGGTTTTCTGTGATTAATGAGTACACAGCGTGGTTTTCTCTGATAAATGGACCTTAAGCGTGCAAAAATGTGATATTCTGTACTGATGTTGTGGAGAATGAGGGGATGAGGGAAAGAAGGTATTGAAAAAGGATAGAAAACACAAAATATAGGTTATATAGATGAATTTAAATAAATAAGGGGAGAAAAGCTCCTATAATATTTCTAAAGTATTATAATAGAAATTATGTTACCTTTGGTGTGTAATGGGTTGGGGTGGTGGGTATGGTAGGTATTGAATGGAAACATCTGTACGAATGATCGTGCGAGAATACTTCTCTGCGCGTTTCAGCATGGTGGGCTGTTCCCAAACAGTGTGTCTCCAGGTATGACGTCATCTGGCAGATAGCCTATTGTCCTGAGTGGTGTGGGATAAACCTGTTTTTACGGCCTGGTTCAAGCGATAATGTCTGTGGTTTGCATTAGGAGGACCCTGGTTCAATTTCCTTAGGGACGTCACTCTGACCTTAGGTTTCTCGCGGTTTTCACTGGTCTGCAGGCGAATGCCTGAATGGTGTATGATAGCGCGATTTCCATTCATTGTATGTAATTTGTATCTTTCACGTATGCTTCTAGAACACCTGTTGCCTTTACCGTCGCTCGGTCGCTCATTCTGACCTCGGATTTTTCGTGGTTTTCCAGGGTCTGCAGGCAAATGCCGGAGTGGTGTATGGTAGCGCGATTTCCTTTCATTCTATATAATTTGCATCCATCACGTATGCTTCCAGAACCCCGTTTCGATTACCGTCGGACTCTCACTCCGACCTCGTATTTTTCGTCGGTCTCCCTGGCATGCAGACGAATGCCTGATTGGTATATGCTAGCGCGATATCCTTTCATTCTATATAATTTCTATCTTTCACGTATGCTTCTAGCACTCCTGTTTCGATTACCGTCGATCTCTTACTCCGACTTCGGATTTTATGTGGTTTTCCCTGGTCAATGCTAGCGCGATTTCCTTTCAATCTAAATAATTTGCATCTTTCACGTATGCTTCTAGGACACCTGTTTCTATTACCGTCGACCGCTCACTCTGACCTCAGACTTTTCGTGATTTTCCCTGGTCTGCAGGCAAATGCCTGAGTTGCGCATGCTACCACGATTTCCTATCGTTTTATTTCATTTACATCTTTTAGTGTACAATCTGAAGGTCTCCCTGGTTCGATTCCCGTTGGTCCCTCCCTCTGACCTCGGATTTTTCGTGATTTTCGCTGTCTGCAGGCGAATGTCCGAATGGTGTATGCTAACACGATTACCTTTCATTCTACTTCATTTGCGTCTTTTACGTGTGCTTCTAGGGTCGCGGGGTCGATTCCCGTCGGTAACTCACTCTAGCCTCGGATTTTTCATGGTTTTCCTTGGTCTGCAGGCAAATGCCGGAGTGGTGTATGCTATCACGATTTACATTCATTCTACTTCATTTCCATCTTTCATTTCATTCGCATATTTTTGCTTGTAGGTTTCGTTGCGCATGGTGAATGCTTGCTCAAAGGACACTTGTCCCTTGCTCAGGTGACAAATCGTTCATCACCCTCACGAGCTAAGCACCCGAATCTGTACTATTATACCCGAACAATACATTCATCTTCACAATACTTTACACTTACTCTAAGCATCCGGGCCTGTACGGAGACGCCCGAACATCACCGAACAATTCATGCATCCTCGCAATATTTTGCTCACTCACTCTAAGCACCCGAAGCTGTACGAAGACATAGCTACACGCGTTCATTTCTCCCAAGCACACAAAGCTATACGAAGACGTATGAATACGTACAATCACACATGAACATCTCTGCTCGCCTCTCTAAATACATGAACATGCGTGAAGACCTACGGATACACCCGAACATCAGTGTAACACGAATTGAAATATAAGAGCATAGACTCTTAATCACCGTTTTAGTATTAAAATTCAGCATATAATTGATCTACAAAGGCTCGTGCCTACTCTGTAAATAGGGTGATCTCGGGCATTGGACTTCTATCTGCTAATGTACTCTGAGGTGACAACATCGTTGTACTCTCAGAAAATAATCGGCCTTCTAAAGTTTTATCAAGGTAAAGAGGTGTACATTTCCTTGAAGAAGGATTAATACGTTATATAATTGATCCAAAACGGTTCCTGCCTCCTCTATAAACAGAGTGATCTCGAGCACTGGATTTCATTCTGTTAATTATCTCCGAGGTGACAACATCGTTGTACTCTCAGAAAAAAATCGACTTTCTAAAGTGTTATCAAGGTGAAGAGGCGTACATTTCCTTGAAGAAAGGTTAATATTTATTATACTAAGAAGAAAGATGAATAAGTCCTCATATAAGGATATCATTCCGAGTGTATCAGGACATTCTTGTGGTAAATGTGGAAAGGCATTTCAACGTGGGTATGATAAAAGACGGCATGAGCTACGTTGTAAGAAGCTCTTCAAATGTAAATATTGTAATGTAGCCTTCAAAGACAGTTATAAGGGTCGCCGACACGAAGATGCGTGTGAAATAAACAGGCGTGATAAAAAACCGTAGATTAGAAGTAGATTAGAATCTACTAAGAAAGAGTTATTATCTACAATGGATGACTGTGACATGAAAGAATATGAAACTTCATTCAATGGACGCTTGAAATCATATTTTATACGTTGTGAATCAACTAAGGACCTGCATATGTACCTGCATGAGGCGAAACAGCGGATAATCCTGGCTGTACATAAAGAGCTTGGTATTCACAAGAGTGTGAAAATTAATCTGCTAGCTGAGTGTAGATTTGTTAACATGTTGGAGAAACCTGCGACAAAACTATTTAAAACCCGGAATCAAGCTGTTTTCCTAGACACCGATCTCGACTCTATGCTGGAAACGAAAATGAAGAAGTTGGTATCTGAAATGGAGGAATCACAATTTAAGGGCAGCAACTGGGCTCTGCTTGCTATAGAAGGGGTTCCCCTGAGTATTAACAAGTACAATCCGTTACGAGGTAGCAACTACGTACCCCTGCCTCTATCTGTTGAAGCAAGAAAGGCCTGCATTAACATCCAGAAATTAACTGATGAGCTAAGCTTTATGTATTCTGTGTTAGCCAAATTCGTTGAGAAGAATGCGCTACGGGTGAGCAAATATGAGCTACTTCAAAATAAATATGACTTCAGCTGTGTTACTTATCCAACTCCAGCTTCTCAAAAATCTAAATTTGAGAAGCTAAACAGGATGCATATCAACGTCTTCGGCCTGGATGAGAAGCATGAAGTGTATCCGATAAAGGTCGCTGAGACTGAACTATCTGAGCACCGTGACCTCCTACTATTTAGTGACAGTAGTGGGAGACATCACTACGTTTATATAAAGAATTTTGAAAAAACTTATTCGACGTCAGAAAGCTAAGCATAAAGTACGTGTTTATACCTGTAAGCGTTGTTTTACACATTTTGATGGTCTATATGGACAAGGTGGGCTACAAGAGCATGCCACCATCTGTATTGAACATGGTACTGCAAAGGTAGTTATGCCTACACAGGGGAAATCAATTGTACAGTTTAAAAATTTTGAAAGGATGTTGAAACTACCTTACGTCATCTACGCAGACTTTGAAAGCATTCTCGCCCCATGTCATACATGTATATCAAATCCTGAAACTTCATATACAACCCCTTATCAGCAGCATGTACCTAGGAGTTTCTGCGTTTACGTTAAACCGTCATCCGACGTTGAACATCTGGACACTGGTATTCCTAAGCATCCCTATGTATATCGCGGTGTTGATGCTGCTCAGAAGTTTATTGAATACCTGTCGTTCCTTGCAAAGTGAATTAAAAATAATACAAATCTGTCATTCCTCTGAAACTTCAAGATCAACAGCAGATGTATTTCAACTCCTCTACAGTATGCTACTTGCGTGGAAAAACCTTTACTGAAGAAAACTATAAAGCATGCGACTATGATCACATCAGTGGTGAATATGGTGGAAGTCTACATAATGAAACGAATTTAGCCTGCAAAACACCTAAATATATTCCAGTCTTCATGCAGAACCTCAGTGGTTATGACTCACACTTCATTGCTAAGGAGCTGGCATGAACAAGTGAGCGGGTGGAAGTAATTCCTGGCTCTGAAAAAGCTATATATCATTCTCCAAGTATGTAGGAGATATAAAGCTTCGGTTTGTGAATAGCTTTCGGTTTCTCAGTACAAGCTTGAATAAGTTGGTGAAAAATCCAACATCGTACCCTGAAACGCTGAAACATTTCGGGGAGGACAAGAGGAAGTTGATGACTCATAAAGAAGTATTTCCCTGTGATTACGTCAGTTCATGGGATGTTTTGAACGAAACCTGCTTGCCTCCTAATGACTCCTTCTACAATAGATTAAATGAAGATGAAATTAGTGATGCTGACTACGGTCATGCTAGAAATGTATGGGAGCTTTTTAATGTACGAAACCTTGGCGAGTACAGCGACCTCTACTTAATCTTTGATGTACTTCTTCTACCTGATGTCTCTGAAACATTTAGAGATCAAACCCTCCAAACACACAAAGTCCACACTGCACATTATTTCACCTCTCCAGGACTCACATGGGACGCCATGTTGCTGTATACAGGAATTCAGCTGGAATTGTTACACAATTATGACCAATTACTCATGTTGGATTCCTGCATAAGAGGAGAATTATGTCCAGTTTTCAACCGTTATGCCGAAGCAAACAACGCCTACATGAAGAAGTATGATCCGTCGAGACCAACCCAATTTATTACATCTGAGGACGCCAATAACAAATATGGTTGGGCCATGTGTCACAACCTCCTTTATGGTGAATTTGTGTGGGTGTCACTGAAAAAATCGACTTATAAAAACTACAATAAGATGATCCTCATGGATACAGATTAGAAGTTGACATCGAGTATCCTGCAGAATTTCACGATCTACACAACGACCTGCCTTTCCTGCCTGAGTGTATGAAGCCTAAGGACTCAACTACGAAGAAACTGATACCTCATTTGGACCTCGAAGGAAGTATGTAGTACATTACATGGCTTTGAACCAAGCTCTTAATCATGGTCTACGGCTAACAAAATTTCATCCTGTGCTACAATTCCGACAGTCGCAGTGGTCAAAACCTTATGTGGAATTTAACGGACTACGACAACAGCTGCAAATGGTTTTGAGAAGCATCTCTACAAACTGTTCAACAATGCTATGTTCGGTGAAATTATGTAGAACCTGCGTAATCGTTTGTATATACGGTTGGTGACAAACCAGAAGACTTTGGAAAAGTTAATTGCCAAGCCTACGTTTATCGATGGAGCAATATATGCTAACAACCTAGCTGCTGTGCATATGGCATCCCGACAGATTCTGTTCAACTAGCCTATATGCATTGGAATGAGTGTGTTGGACATCTGCAAGACATTAATGTACCACTATCACTATGATGTGTTGTTACCGTATTATGGAGCTGAATATATATATATATATATATATATATATATATATATATATATATATTGATTCTTTCATTCATTCATCGAGTAAGAACTGAAGATATGTACCAGGACAAGCTATGTTTTCTCGAGCACCCAGATATATCTGATTATCCTACAAGTCATATATGCTATTCACCTCTAAACAAGATGGATTTGGGAAAATTTAAATATGAGGCTAATGGTAAAATCATCCAGCGCATTGTCGGACTACGACCTAAGATGTATGCACTAGATATCCACGGCTTAATGATAAAAATATTAAAGGCATAAAACGTAGTGATATTAAGCAGTACGTCACACTCGAGAGTTATACTGACTGTCTTAAAATCAGAGAAATCATAAGAACGTCCATGAATCTGATCCTGCTCCTGGAGCATTTCTTGCCAC
This sequence comes from Deroplatys truncata, assembly GCA_030765065.1. Taxonomy (NCBI): domain Eukaryota; kingdom Metazoa; phylum Arthropoda; class Insecta; order Mantodea; family Mantidae; genus Deroplatys; species Deroplatys truncata. Next base: position 424,993,469 of record CM060990.1, read on the forward strand.
AGTGCAAGTGAACAAATTACATTGACTCCAAACGATGATAAAAGAGTTATTGCTGAGGATGAAACAACTAGATACACGTATGAACATTATGTATTACAAACAGTGCTTAAAAGAATGTATGTCGAATATGAAGATTTTCTCGTGAGTCTGCAATCTTAAAAAAATGAAGTTTATCCATCTGCTGTGTATACATCTAGCAGACGCCTGATGAATAAATGAAGAAAGAAGAACAAAAAGATGGAGGGAAAGGTGTTAACCGTGCCATTAGGAGCAATCCTTGTGCTAGTCTCAAGCCTAGATAAAGGGGAGAGGCAGCTACAACGAATTAAAATAAAGGTATGTTGATGCAAAACGTTTCAATTAAGACTCTCAAATAATAAAACCTGAATAAAACATCGCAATTTCACTAAAAGAAAGTCAAGGTTATCTCTGGTTAGCCAGATTAGGTTAGACGATGACTGAGTAGAATAGATGAGAGGATGGTCTGGGATTGGTTAGGTTAAGCTAGGCTAGGCTCGCTTACTGATTGTCTAAGTTATGAAGGATGTGTTAGCTAAGATTGCCTTAGCAATGGTTTGGTTACGTGTTGTTCTTACGTTTTGTTACGTAGTTACATGGTTTCTATGTGTTGTTACGTCGTGTTACGTTTCTGGTTACATGTCACGTGGTGTTACGTGGTTACGTGCTTATGTTACGTGGTGTTACGTGGTTACGTGCTTATGTTACGTGATGCTACATTGGTTACGTCTTGTCACGTGGTTATGTGCTTATGTTACGTAGTGTGACGACTTGTCATGTGGTTACGTGCTTATATTATGTTCTGCTACGCTGTTATGTTGCGTGGTGTTACGTTTTGTCACGTGCTTACGTCGCGTTAAGTCTTGCTACGTTGGCTAGGTTAGACGGTGATAGGATTGAATAGATAATGTGAAGATGATCCAGAGCATACAAGGTAGGGATAGTTTAGGGCGTATACTTCTATATACCTTCACTGTAAACCGATGTACAGTTTATCCCTCTCCGTCTCGCTCACTAACTGTTTAACATATAAAACGTTTGTAAGATTTAGAAAAAAAGTATATAAAAGTGTTGTAACGTTGGATGAGAAATGTTTATAATCTAATTACTCTCTATATTACCGTGAATATCCGTGACGCTATCTGAATTACCTGTTCAAATGACTTAAATAACCTACATTCTACCCGAATCATATGAAAATTACATTAAATAGCTCTGGTACGAATCGCTGCACTGAATTACCATGAACACTTTTGATACTACCCGGTTTACCCTACATATACACTTAATTACATTAATCAATCGAAATACATACGTGGGGATACTTTGATTGAAAGTTTGCGTCCAGCCCCTTAGAGGCACGATGCCAGGACGTTAGCAGTATAAATTTCGAAGTCAATGAGTCTAAATGATGTTATGCATGAACGATACAGTACCTGAAACAAATATTGTAGAACATTAGCGCATGGGGAATTCACCCCAGCGTCGAGAAAATACCGTAAAGGGTGTCAAAACTTTTGTAAACTTTTATTGGTGGTGTCTTTGCGGTCTAGATCTCTTCCTTCTTTAACTCTGTCTATCCTAACATCTCTCCACGTTTCCCCTATCCCTTCCGTATAAATCGTATCACCTCCTTTAGCATCTGTCTAGCCTAGCATCTCTCCTAGGTTTACTAGCTAATCTGTATAAACGTACATTCCCCTCCTTCAGCCTCTGTCTATCCTTGCATCTCTCCCCGTTTTCCATATTTTCCCATATAAGCGCATACTCCACTCCTCAATCTCTGTCTAGACTAGCACCTCTTCTCGTATTTTCCTCCTCTCACATATAAAGCGCATTGCTTCTCCTTCAACTCTCTCCTAGCATAGGATCTCTCCACGTTTTCCATATCTTCCTCCACATAAACGTATACACTACTCCTCAACCTCTGTCTGACCTACATCTCCTCGTATTCCCTACCTCTATCATATAAAGCGCGTCCCCAATCCTTCAGCCCCTGCTCTACCTCAGATCTCTCCTCGTAGTTCTTATCTCTCTCATATAAACGCATTTTCCTCCTTGAAGACTCTCTCAACCTAGCATCTACCTTCGTTCCCCGTCTCTCCATATATACGTATACCCTGTAATGCAAACCTTCCTGGCCTAATACCTCTCCCCGGTTTGCTAGCTCTCCCATATAAATAGCCATATTCTACCCTTCAACCACTGTATAGTTTAGTACCTCTCCTCGTATTCCCTATCGCTCCTGTGTATAAGCCCATATTCCGCTCCTTCGGCATCTGTCTAGCTTATCATCTGTTCACGTTTTCCCTATCTTTCCCATATAAAGGTATACTCCGCACCTCAAACTCCTTCTAGCCTAGCACTTCTCTTCGTATTCCCCCCACTTCTCTCATATAAAGCGCATCCCCCTCCTTCAACCCCTGTCTAACCTAGCATCGACCTTCGTTGTCCCTATCTCTCCCATATAAACGCATTTTCCTTCTTGAACCGTCGCATATAGCCTCGTTTACCGTGTCCTTTTCCATATAAACGCAAAAGTGAGCTAGAACCCTTCTATATATACTACTCGTGTCACATCATGTTCTTTTCTATCGACAACATTGTTAACGCATTCAACCTCTCCTCAAACATTGTGCTTTTCAAAAACTTCTTTATTCGCTTCAAAGTTTGATTTATGATTACATCACACGCTTCGGTTGCTGGTACAGTTCTGTTTAAGTGCACGTTTACCACTGTCCTTTTCTTTGAAGCTGGTTCTGAAACTGACGGAGACGTCTTTGCCTGCTGCCTTACGTTGTCCATGGATTCCCTATCCTTTTCAATGGGTCACCGAAAAAGTCTCAGTTTGATTTTTAGATTGCACTACATCCACAGTTCTTTTCTGAATTTGACTGTACAGCATATCAACATGAGGCATGATGTTATGGAGGACTTTCAGCCAAAAGGCAAACCCTGATTCTGTAGGCATACGTCAAACGGCTCCCGCTTGGTTAATTGTTGACGACTGTTCGGCTGATGATTCAATATTTTCACCCACGCATATAATCAGTTGTGTTCGTTATTAATATACAGCAGGGATGTGGCAGTTATTTTAGAGTAATGCTTATAACTGTGGCAGTTACAGTCCGTTAACGGTTACATGTAAGGGTTACCAGCAACGATCCAGTTATTTGTTCTCATGGTTATCACGTTCGCAGTTACATTACATTAATGGTTATCAGTAACGATTAAATTGTTTATTTTCATGGTTATCACGTTCGCAGTTACACTATATTACAAGTTACCAGTAACGATTAGATGTAGCTACGTTTCAATATGAACGATATCGATACATACTTTGTTGTGATCCAATCTAAACAGAATTTTCTCTAGCTGTGTCCACGCTTTGATTATTACGATGGTTTATAATTGCAAAATGCATTCGCACTTGCTTCTACATTCCTACGTGCGCGTACACGGACACCCATCAAGATTTATTTCTCCGTGTTGCCTTCTCCCTATTGGCTAAAATATCCGCGCCGTAAGTGCGTTTCCCTTAGTACACGCAGATGGTAACAGTCGTGAGTAAGTTAAAACATCATTAGATTCATGCAAATCGAGGTCGGAAGCATGCAGTTGTACAATACTAATAAACAGTATTCAACTTGCAATTATGGTGTATTTGGTAATGAGACAGACTTTTAACTTCGATGTTTGATTCGGGAAATACTGATTTAACCCTGTCGTATATCTGTCGGTCTTACATCGTTCTTTGTCATGCAAGGTTACGCCAAAATATCCGCGATAACAAGTCCAAAAGAGCAGAAACTGTAGGAACACGCTTTCCTTAATAGGTGCTTTTCGAATTCGAAAGTAGGAGAAATTTCACATTTCTTTAAGCAATCTTGGAGAATAAGCTTACTGAAATTGTGTAACTCTGGATCTTGATTCACCAATATTAAAATGTATGTATCGTTGTTTGAGCTTAAGGGTCCCCGCATATTTTGCTACTAAATAACATTAATTCTTTACTCATGTACATCTGCCCGCGATGCATAAAAACTAGCACACCTATAATCGTATTTAAATAACTATCATAGTACAACACTGCAACTTTGCTGCCAGAGTGCTGATTGAGCTTCCATCTGTAGCCTGTGACCTATATTGGAAGCGGTAAGCAACACGCTGTAATAAAGAAATATGTACACCAACTCCGTGGAGGATGACTGAAGTTGTAAAGGAGTTGAGGTAACCAGCTCCCGATAAGCGATTCCAATGCAATGAATCTTCCAATACAACATCATTCCAGTGCAATGTCACGCAGGCTCGGTAACCATCTTCAGTAACCGTTAGCGCGATAACTAGCTGTCTCGGTTACTTTGGTAACAATTATTTGATAATTAATTACTTTGTATTCGCTACTTTGCTAACCGTTATTGCGTAACTAGTTACTGTGCATTCGCTACTTTGATAACCATTATTAAGTAACTACTTACTCGTATTAGTTACTTTGGTGACCCCTACTGGCTAACTAGTTGCTTTGTATTCGTTACTTTTGTAACCATTAGATTACGGTAACCGTTACGTTATTTTCTGCCCATCCCTAATATACAGTATTCACTGCTCGGCTCTTGAAGTTCCATCTTGTGGAAGAAGCATGAGGGATTCTTTCGCCAAGAACCGTGTCCAGAGCAGAAATCATTTTGGGGGAATCGCTGAAGAAGTTGGCAATATCGATCAAATTGAAAAAAAAACACTCATACTTGCTGGTCTTGACTTGCTGTACCATAGAATCAAGTTAAGCTGGTGCAAATAGCAGTGCACAAAACTAGCGTAACTATGTTGATGCCGAATAATTCGCTGTACGCTACTTATATGTCCACCCATCACACTGGCTCCATCGTAGCTCTGGGAAACCAGTTTGTCAGAATTCTGAACTACCTTAACCAATTCTTGTTGAATACACGCAACAAAAGATGTCACGTCATGACCGAAGGATTGACAAAGTGCCAGAATCTTTCAACAGTCAGCCAATTAGCCAAAACGTAAAGAAAAACAACCCAATTGAAATACAGATGGCGCATCACTAGTTTCATCCGCACGACACTAAGTTTGCAGCACCTACTTCCTGTCTTATATGCTCCTGACACACAGTGGGCGTAAAACCGAACAAATCTTTTTTTATTTATCTGGATGTTCCTTTAAAATCTATTACAGTAGCAAGATGGTCTTTCAGAGATGCGTTAACTCCGCTCAGAAATTTATGTGAACCCTAAAAATTCCAGGATTCGACTTTTTTCTCTTTCATTGTGATCTCGAAGTAAAAATTCAAAGCAACGCAACATTGCATGCAATTTATAATTTTATATCACATATCGATTTGTTGTCACGGTTTTACTATGTATTTTGATATTCAGACAATATAGGCTAATTGCTGCCGGATACCAATTTTCCCCAGAAGATTACATTTAACTATAGAATTTATATGGGATTTGGCAGTTTCATGTTTCTTAATCTTCTGTGTTAGGTGTGACAAATCAACCACAACATGGTTTACCTAAGATGTCGCACCATCAGGTCGTGAAAATATGCATGACCCTCTGTGATCACGGATGATTTGGTGCAAGCTGTGGAAGATAACATTCCCGAGGACAGACGTTTCACCATATCGGTGTTGTTTTCGCATTTTCCACAAATTTCAAGGTCAGTCCTCTACAACATTGTGAGAGAACCATTTTGGATTTCGGAAATTGTGGTCAAGATGGGTGCTCAAAAATCTTATTGATGAGCACAAGAACAAGCCATCTACTGATGCACTGACTTTTCTCACGCGATATGCTCAGGAAGGCGATGATTTGCTAACGCACTTCGTTAAGGTGATTGATGAGACATGGGTGTCTCACATCACGTCTAAATCAAAGCAATAATTTACGGAGTGGAGACACACGTATTTCGTAAAGAAGAAATTCAAACAAACTATATCCACTTGCAAGATCATGTGCACGTTTTCTGGGATAGACAAGGTGCTTTGCTGGTTGAATTCTTGCCCAGGAATGCGACAATCAACAAAGACGTCTATTGTGAGACACTACGAAAGCTCCGTCGTGTAATACTCAACAAAAGGCGTGGAATGCTTTCGCGTGGAGCCCTTTCGGTTTACGACAATGCCAGGTCCCATACAGCTGAAGAAACTTAAGATCTGATCGCATCATTTGGTTGGGAGCCATTTGACCACCCTCCCTACAGTTCGGTTTTGGCACCAAGCGATTTTCATGTTTCTTCATCTGAAGAAATTCCTTGGTGGAAAACATTTAAACAACGATGATGTTGTGAAACAAGAAGTGCAGACTTGACTTTCATCACAAGCGGCTTCATTCTTTGACGATGGCATAGAAAAACTGGTTTCAGTTACAAGTGCCTGAATAACGATAGTGACTATACAAAGAAGTAGTATCAGGTGTGAGGTAATGAATGATAATAAGGTATTTGGAAAATAATGTTCTGTTATTTTTTAAAAATTATCGGTACTTACACTAAAAGCACACCACGTACTTTGTAAAAACATTCCTTTCAACTGCAGAAACGATCTTACTTTTTCGTCGCTTCTCTTCTTACGCTGATTTCTGCTGACTTTCCTCTTCTTTATGCGATTTCCTCTTTCTTCTTTACTGATTTGTTCCGATGACAAGATGTTTCCTGGTTCTATTTCGATGCCGAGTTGTTATCTGCGTCGTTATTCTGTTTTGGCGATGTCGCATTTCCTCTGCTTGTTTTTCTTTCCTCCTTTCTGCACTTCTTTCTTATTCTCTTGAAGTTTTGGCTCTTTGTTTTGCTCCCCTTATTCAGGTCTACACCTTCTTTCTTATTTTTCCTTTGCTGCCCTTATTCATGCCCCATACGTATGGGTGCCTTATGCGGCAGTTTTTATAAATACAGGGTTATTCAACAAGAAGGAAGACTTTCAATATTTATTTCTAATGTGCGACAATAGAGGCCGACAAATGTGATACATCACTGAATAGAGAAAAGTTCAAAATATTATTTTGTGTTCAAAATGAGCACCATTTGTTATGCGAGGACGACAGTAGTAGGGATTTAGCGGTTATGGCACAATTAATATGCAGGAATGTGTATTCATATGCAAATGAGCTCCCTCACCGCCTCTCCCCCCTTCCCCCAGCTACTTGGGACTTCCAGGTGCAGCTGAGGGTCATAAATCTTGTCATGTATAATAGAAGTTTGACAGTTAAGCAATTAAGGCTGTCAATCAACTGTCAAAACGAACAAAGGGGGTCGTAAATATATGGTATTGTAACAAAAGCGAGATGTTTTTTCTACCCATTCCCCATAGGTCACTTCTGCACCTGCAGCAGTTTACCCACCCCCACACACATTCTTTAACAACAGCGTGCAAGAGGCTATCCATCACTGTCAAAATGAACAAAGAGTATGCTGGAAAAAGGAACAGACACTATTGTCTCCAGCTCTATTGTTTACTTTTAGGTGAAGCCACCTGCCATCTCATTCCACTAGAATTTAACAAAAGAACAATGCTTGCCCTTCAACTGTCGAAATGAACAAAGGCCATGATAAATTAGGGTCGTGACAAAAGAGAACTTGAAGCCCGTTAACAAAGAAACAAGTTCTATTGTATTCTCTTTCTATTGTACGCGGCTAGGCTTCTAAGAAGGACCACATGGTATTCCCATTCCACTAGCATTTAACAAAAGAACATGCTTGACCTTCAACTGTCAAAATGAACAAAGGCCATGATAAATTAGGGTCGTGACAAAAGAGAACTCAAGCTCGTTAACAAAGGAAACACGTTCTATTGTATCCCCTTTCTTTTGTCCGGGGCAAGGCTTCTTAGAAGGACACCCTGCGGGCATCCCATTCCACAACCCTATAACAAAAGAACAAAGCTGGTCCCTTTCCATTGCTCGAACACCTGCGTGCTTGACAAAAGAATCTGACGGAGGCTTTATGCGCGCCCTGTCTTTGTTCGCGTGAAAGAGAGGTCTATTTACCTGCTATACGTAAACAATTTAAAAACGTCAGAGTCAGCCATCATGGTTTTTGCCTTGAGGGGCTGTTCTCTCCGAATGTCTTAGCGAGGTCCTACGGTTATACCCGAGCATAGTTAACAAGCATTCTGTTTGGCTCATTTCAAGCAACGATTCCGAAAAAGCGCTTAATATATATTTCATTACATACATTAAACCTCTGTGTATACTTGGATATCCATAGATCGGTGTTCCATTCTTACTGAAATCAAAAGTTTAATGCTAATGAGAAATTGATGATTGATAATATTATATCATTATCCTAATTAATAAAAGGGTGTTCAGAGGGTCCTAGATCGAATCTTGCCATGCGAAACTCTAATGCGTAATAACTATTAAACTATGCAAGGTCAGATTAAAATGTATTTAACACACATAATTATTTATATTAAACACCGGTATATACACTATGCAAGGTGAGATTAAAATGTATTTAACAAATATAATTATTTATATTAAACACCGGTGTATACTTAGGCATTCAAATTGATACTTTGCTAAGGTAAAACATTATTATATCATTACCCTGATTAATGAAAGGGTGTTCAGAGGGTCCTAGCTCGAATCTGCGAAACTCTAATGCTTAATAAATATTAAACTATGGGAGTATGTGCGGTCAGATTAAAATGTGTTTAAAAATATAATTTGATTTATATGACATTACACCGTTTAACGAGCTGTATTCTTAGGAACCCGGAGGCTCCTAGTTCGAATCCTACCCAGGGAAACGCTATAATATCTATTAAATTATTCAAGCATGGGCGGTCGGATTAAAATTGCATTTAACAAATATAATTGTTTATATTAAACCCCTGCGTATACTTAGATATTCCGATGACTAGACAAGATTCTTTATTTTCTTACTTTCTATCTATCTCTCTCTTTCTTCTCGACTCACATATATCCAAACGTTCGCATATACACATACACAGAGCCATTACACACACTCATTCACACACCTGATACACGTACATACAGCAACAAACATACACCAGTACACCTACACACGCACACATACACACACCTACTCACCCACACTCGCACGCATTCACATACACATATGCCTGTTCACTTACACCCACCAACACTAACCCCCCCCCCACACACACACACACAGTCGCGCACATGTCCTGAATGAAAAGAGACAAAATGGTGCATTAAAAACTAATTATAAGCTTGGAATGCAAGGCGCCCTTTACGAATTGTTCGAAACTGGTCTGGATGCATGGGTTCGAATCCTAGGAGCGATTACAAATTCATCTTCTAATAAGTCCAAAACCAATTAAGATAAAGACGGCAAATAAACTTTATTACTTTCACGTTATTAGCTCGTTTCTTGTGAATGCATATTAGCGTACCAGGCGCCATGGGTTCGATCCTTAATTTTAAAATCTCAATTATCTCAGAAACTAGCAGGGATAGCGGAGCGGACCAAAGCATGATTGTTAGCTCCTATGAGGGACAATTAATGCTGTATATAATTTCCAATCAGTTGCCACTATTTCGAATCCCGATCTTTCAATGACTTCGTTAATTATCCTCTGTACTCTAGGATATATCACATAGTCAATGTTGTAACTGCATACAGGTCTTTTAAACATGTCAAACTAACATTAGAATAATTTTGTTTCTGGTGTTATAAGTTCGAATACTGATTCAATGAAATTTATTTATAAATTTAATAACAGAGTACATAATAAAGGCACCAAATAAACCTTATTACGTTTATGTCATCTGGTAGTATCTTGAGGGTGTATATTAGCGTACCTGGCGTCCAGCGTTCGATCGTTAAGTTTAAATTTCCGTTGTCCCAAAAACTAGCAGACATAGAGGTGTGGACGAAAGCATGTTTGATAGCTCCTATAGTGAATAATTAATACTGTATATAATTTCCAATCAGTTGCCCCTAGTTCGAATCCCGATCTTTCAATGACTTCCTTAATTTTCCTCTGTTCTCTAGAATATATCACTTAGATTGATGCTGTAACTGCATACAGCTTTGTGTAAAGACATTATACATGTACTCTGAGAAAGAAGAGAGAGAGAGCGAGCGAACGAGAGGAAGTGAAACAAGTAGGGATAGAAGTGTTGACAGACTGCACATGCGCAGCAAGTGATGGTAATTCCATTGATGTAATAATCACGTGATGTGTAAGCATCACTACCATGATGACGTGATGGCATCGCCTGGAAGGGGTTTAGATCCTTATATAATCAGATATCAGCGCATGCTAGAACTGTTCTGAACTTATTAAATTTACATTTAAGTTTTAAAGAACTTTAAAAGCAATGCGAGCTGTTTTTAATTTTAAGAAGAGATGCAGGCCATCTTCACGTACAGCACACATCAACACAAACAATGCAAGGTGAGTGAGTTTTTTACATAACTATGCAAAATCACTGCAGGCCTTTACAATACATTTAATTTTGTTTAAACGTTACAGTACATGAAAGACGATTCGTTGCAAGAGCATCATATTTTCTAATCTGTACTTTACATTCACATGGATTTCTCTGCTTACTCTTCTCCAGTTCACAGGATTTTCTCTACTCGTTCTTCTATAAACATTCGAATGACTTTCGCTACACATTCTTCTTACGTAAACATTCATAGATTTTCTCCGCTCATTCTTTGTTTCTCTGCAGGTTCATACTCTATTAACGTTCATACATTTTCTCTATTCATTCTTTGTTTTTCAACGCATTCATACGATTTCGCTACACATTCTTCCGTAACATTCATACATTTTCTCCACTCATTCTTTGTTTCACTATACATTCACACGATTTCCTCTACTCATTCTTTGTTTCTCAGCAGGTTCATCTTCCATGACCATTCACATGATTTTCTGTACTTATTCTTTGTTTCTCAAAGCATTCATGCGATTTCGCTACACATTCTTCTTACATAAACATTCATACGATTTTCTCCACTCATTCTTTGTTTCTCATTCACACGATTTTGTCTACTCGTTATTTGTTTCTCTGCAGGTTCATCCTCCATGAACATTCACATGATTTTCTGTACTTATTCTTTGTTTCTCTACACGTTCATACGATTTTCGCTATACATTCTTCTATTAATATTCACACGATTTTCTCCATTCGTTCTTTGTTTCTCTACACATTCATAAGCATACTTACAAAACATTTGGTGGTGCAGCACAACACACACTTTAGTTCTAATATAAAGAAGTGCATAACTTGTTCTTCAACTTGAATAATGTAGTGAAAATAATAATTCATGTCAATGTCTGTTACAGATTGTTTAAGTGATAGACTTAACAAGATGGTTGAAGAGCGTAGTTTCCTACCAACTCGCCGCGTTCAAGATCTCGAAATAGGTCTTAACTAAGAGATAAAGTCCTTAAAGAGAGTTCAAACAAGATATGGTACCAGGATCGTATCTTCACTGGAGGATTGTCAAGTGTCCTTGACAGAGCGCTATAATACGTTAACCGATCAAGAGATTGCAGAAATCCCTGGGAAGGTATACCTACAGTATAACGGTATGACAGAGAAGGGGAAATTTAAGACATGTAAATTGTCTTGTTTACATTCAGAGAAGGTGTGTAGAAGTGTTAAACTTAAGTATTGAATGTTCTCCTATTTTACAATGAAAAATTTATAAATAAAACAACTCACTAATTGATATTACATATAAAGTTACAAAAGATGCATGTTATAGAACTTAATAAAAAATTTACTAAATCACAATATCACATGTTTTGAATTTAGTTATATCTAACACAATGAAATAACGATAAATATCCGAATGTTTATACAAATCTTTTGTGCTTCATTTTACATGTATCATAACAAAAATTGTAATTCTGTTCAGGTTGCCTTTACTTGACCAAGGCAGTTTTCTAAGACTTTCATTGTGCAATGTTTCAGGGTGTGCAATAAGAAGAATAAGAAGAGGAACAGCTTTGTAGCCATGCCAAGGAGGCTGACGCTATTGGAGGATAGAATAAGCAGCATCGGTACCTCCAAGAAACATTTCGGCAAGAAGCGGGTGGCGAGACATCCACATCACCGAAACACGTTAAGACAGGGTTCTTATATAACATTACAGGGTATATGATGAAAAACACAGACAATTTTGTATACAAGTCAATGCATAGCTTAGAGCTAGCTCGAGCGAGTCTCCCTAAATTCGGTGAAAAGCTGCAAATGATTTCGAGAAGGACCTCTACAAGCTCTTTAACAATGTCATGCTTGGAGAAACTATGGAGAACCTGCGTAACCGTATGGATATACGACTGGTGACAAGTGAGATGACTCTGGAGAAGCTGATCGCCAAGCCTACGTTTATTGATAGGGCGATATATACTGCTAATCTAGCTGCTGTACATATGACCCTCGTCAGATTGTATTCAACTAGCCCATATACATTAAAGCGAGTGTGTTAGACATCTCCAAGACATTAATTTATAACTATCGTTATGATGTGTTGTTGTCTTATTACAGGAGGGCTGAAAACTTAAAGCTTATGTACATGGACACTGATTCATTCATTCATCGTGTAACAACTGAAGATGTGTACCATGACAATTTGCGTTTACTTAAGCATGTGGATACTGCTGATTATCGTACAAGCTATATATACTATTCAGCTCTAAACAAGAAGGTGCTTGGGAAATTTAAAGATGAGGCTAATGGTAAAATCATCCAGCGCTTTGTCGGAGTATAACCTAAGATATACGCCTTAGGTATCCACGGCTCAATGATAAAAAAATTAAAGGTATAAAACGTAGTGCTATTAAGCAGTATATTACGTTTGACAGATATACAGACTGTCTTAAAACCTGTTAAAATCATCAGAACACCCATGAATCTAATCCGATCACGAAAGCACGCTGTGCAAGTGAATAAAATTACATTCAATACCATTAATGATAAAAGAGTAATTACCGAGGATGCAATAACTACCCATGCTCATGGACATTACAGTATTGCAATCAGTGCTTAAGAGAATGTAGCCCCGAAGATGAAGATTTTCTCTGCGTGTCTACAATCTTAAAAAATTAAAGTTTACTTATGTGCTGTGTATGCACATAGCAGACAAATGTGAAGAAAGGTGAAGATGGAAGGGGAGGCGGTAACCATGCCATTAGGAGCAACTGCTAGTGTTAGTCTCAACCCTAGATAAAGGGGAGAGATGTCTACCCTTGCAATCCTTGTGTAATGAAGCAATGATTTAATTGATAAAACTACTACACTTGAACAAAAAATGGATTTGCTGCTACAGATGTTATGTAACCGGTCGTTGTCGCTGCTATTATTGTAGCAGATGTTGCTACAGCTGTAAGATCTTTTACATCTATTGTTGTACAGCTGCTGTATCTGCTATGGCAGCTGCTGTATTTGCTTCTGCTACGGCTATTGTGCAGGCTGCGGTTGATGTTCCTGTAGCCGCAGGATCTATTGCTGCTATCGTTGTAGCTTCTGTTATTATAGATACTGCATCTGCTACTACATCTGTTGTGATGCTTGCTGTTGCTGAGGATGCTGAATCCTCAGTTGTTGGATTTGCTGCTGCTACAGCTGTTATATAATGCGACTGCTGCTGCCATTGTTGTAGCCTATGCTGTTACAGCTGTAGGATCTGTTACAGCTTTTGTTGTGCAGTCTCTGTGTCTGCTACGATAGCTCCTGTATTTGCTTCTGCTATAGCTATTGTGCTGACTGTGTCTAATGCTGCTACAGCTACCTGATCTGAAGCTGTTATTGCTTTATCTGATGTTACAGTGTTGTATCTACTACTACAGCTCTCGTAATTGATGTTACAGCTGCGTGATGACTGCTGTTGCTGTGGTGGGTGAATCTAAACCTGGAATATCACCTTAACTGCCCTTAGCTCTCATGGTATACTAATTGATTTTATTCCTGCATAGTTCTTTTATAGTTTCTCATTACCATATACACATTAAGGGCGATTTATTTTATTTTAGCTGTCAAGCTAGAGCTGGTGAAGCAAGAATGCTCGCAGCCTATTTAGGTGTTAGACTTTGAAAGCGACTTTAGACGCGAACTTCGTGGAAAACTGTTTCCTGTCAATGTTAGAACGCTAATTCTAAACATCCCCATCACGTAACCCATTCAGGGAAAAGGGTGACCCACTCAGGAAAAAGGTGACCCACAAAGGGAAAACGTTTTCCCACTCAGGGAAAAAGGTGACCCACACAGGGAAAAGGTGACCCGTACAGGGAAAAAGGTGACCCCACAAAGTGAAAAAGGTGACACGTACAGGGAAGAAGGTGACCCACAAAGCGAAAAAGGTGACCCACAAAGGGAAAAAGGTGACCCGCAAAGGGAAAAAGGTGACCCACACGGGGGAAAAGGTCACCACAAAGAGAAAAATGTGACCCACACAGGGAAAAAGGTGAGACACGCAGGGAAAAAGGTCACCTACAAAGGGAAAAAGGTGACCCACAAAGGGAAAAAGGTGACCCACACAGGGAAAAAGGTGACCCACTCAGGGAAAAGGACAGGGAAAAAGGTGACCCGCTCTCGCTAAAGGCTCTCAGATATGTGTGCCATTTCCGCTAAAGGATGATGCGTGAGCATCAGACTCGAGCTAGGTAGACCAGTATCTCACTCAACTCTCGCATTCTCTGTGCTAACTATCAAGAAAACTTGCACTCTTACCTCTATGAATCCATTTCATGCTACTTGAATCTGTTTGTACTTAATGAAATGGTTATAACTAACGGAATTACAACATTTATGTGTGAATACTAAAATATTTCAATTGCTCTAAATTGGATATGAATGTTTATATGCATCAAAGCCTGAGATCATATATAAATGCGTAAATGCCGAAAATAGCTCAGTCTCCTGTTGTATGCGAATTCAACATCTACAGTGTACACTGACTAGTTTATATATACTCTTTGAGTATGAGCACTCATAAAGATGCTCAATTACAGTCAATTTACGATAATCTTGATTTTTCGTATGTTTCCCAAGGGAGACGGAATCGTTTTGTTAAGTGCCGCATATGTAACAGAACTTTAAAAATCAGAACAATTTCAAGGCTCAAGCAACATAGGAGAAGATGCTGTAAAGAGATGACCAGCTGTGGATTGACTACAACCTCCAAACGCAATCCCGAATTCTTCTTCTCAAGTTCCGAAGAGCGGGATTCACGATGTACCGTGCTTGGAGCCAATTCAAATGATCCTGTAATAACATCAAGAGCTACCACTAGTGTCAACTCACCAAAATTAGAAGATATATCCAAAGCGAATCCTGAGGAGATGCTATACCGCTACACCTATCCTACTGATTTGGTAAACATGCTAAGTGTGCTAATGATGCTTCATGCACCTGATAAAAATGCCTTTTCCGATGCAATTACCGACATTATTCAGAACTTAAGGCTGGGTGGTTTTATAGCGTGATTAGCATCTGCGGAACCTTGAAACCATCGAAAGAGTTAGAAAGATCCCTCATATGTGCTAAGGTGCTGCTAAGAGGACAGAGACTGTACAACAATAGCTGGAATAGATACTACAGCTACAGCATCTACTACAACAATAGCAGCAGCAGTCTCGATACATAACAGCTGTAGCAGCAGCAGCTAATCAATCAGCTATAGATTTAGCAGACTCAGCAATAGCAAGCATAACTGCAATGATATTCCAGCTTTAGATTCATCCACCATAGCAACAGCAGTCATCACGCCAGCTGTAACATCAATTACTAGAGCTGTAGTAGTAGATACAACACTGTAACATCAGATAAAGCAATAACAGCATCAGGTCAGGTAGTTGTAGCAGCATCAGACACAGTCAGCACAATAGCTGTAGCAGAAGGAAATACAGCAGCTATTGTAGCAGATACAGAGACTGCACAACAAAAGCTGTAACAGATCCTACAGCTGTAACAGCATAGGCTACAACAATGGCGGTAGCAGGCGCATTATATAACAGCTGTAGCAGCAGCAAATCCAACAACTGAAGATTCAGCATCCTCAGCAACAGCAAGCATCACAACAGATGTAGTAGCAGATGCAGTATCTATAGCAACAGTATTTACAACGATAGCAGCAATAGATCCTGCGGCTACAGGAACATCAACCGCAGCCTGCACAATAGCCGTAGCAGAAGCAAATACGGCAGCTACCATAGCAGATACAGCAGCTGTACAACAATAGATGTAACAGATCTTACAGCTGTAGCAACATCTGCTGCAATAAAAGCAGCGACAACGACCGCTTACATAACATCTGTAGCAGCAGCAGCTAATCCATTTTTGGTTCAAGTGTAGCAGCTTTATCAATTAAATCATTGCTTCATTACACAAGGATTGCAAGGGTAGACATCTCTCCCCTTTATCTAGGGTTGGGACTAACACTAGCATTTGCTCCTAATGGTATGGTTACCGCCTCCCCTTCCATCTTCACCTTTCTTCATATTTGTCTGCTATGTGCATACACAGCACATGAGTAAACTTTAATTTTTTAAGATTGTAGACTCGTAGACAAAATCTTCATTCTCGGGGTTACATTCTCTAAAGCACTGATTGCAATACTGTAATGTCCATGCGCATAGGTAGTTATTGCATCCTCGGTAATTACTCTTTTATCATCAATGGTATTGAATGTAATTTTATTCACTTGCACAGCGTACTTTCGTGATCGGATTAGATTCATGGGCGTTCTGATGATTTTAACAGGTTTTGAGACAGTCTGTATATCTGTCAAACGTGATGTTCTGCTTAATAGCACTACGTTTTATACCTTTAATTTTTTTATCATTGAACCGTGGATACCTAATGCGTATATCTTAGGTTATACTCCGACAAAGCGCAGGATGATTTTACCATTAGCCTCATCTTTAAATTTCCCAGGCACCTTCTTTTTTAGAGCTGAATAGCATACATAGCTTGTAGGAAAATCAGTAGTATCCACATGCTCAAGTAAACGCAACTTGTCATGGTACACATCTTCAGTTGTTACACGATGAATGAATGAATCAGTGTCCATGTACATAAGCTTTAGGTTTTCTGCCCTCCCGTAATAAGACAACACATCATAACGATAGTTATAAATTAATGTCTTGGAGATGTCTAACACACTCGCACTAATGTATATGGGCTAGTTGAATACAATCTGACGAGGGTCATATGTACAGCAGCTAGATTAGCAGTGTATATCGCCCTATCAATAAACGTAGGCTTGGCGATCAGCTTCTCCAGAGTCTTCTCCAGTCGTATATCCATACGTTTACGCAGGTTCTCCATAGTTTTTCCAAACATGACATTGTAAAAGAGCTTGTAGAGGTCCTTCTCGAAATAGTTTGCAGCTTTTCAACGAATTTAGGGAGACTCGCTTGACCTAACTTTAAGCTATGCATTGACTTGTCTACAAAATTGTCTGTGTTTTTTCATCATATGCCCTGTAATCTTATATAAGAACCCTGTCTTAACGTGTTTCGGTATTGTAGATGTCTCGCCACCCGCTTCTTGCCAAAATGTTTCTTGGAGGTGCCGATGCTGCTTATTCTATCCTCCAATAGCGTCAGCCTCCTTGGCATGGCTGAAAATCTGTTCCTCTTCTTATTCTTCTTATTGCACACCCTGAAACATTGCACAATGAAAGTCTTAGAAAACTGCCTTGGTCAAGTAAAGGCAACCTGAAAAGAATTACAATTTTTGTTATGATACATGTAAAATGAAGCACAAAAGATTTGTATAAACATTCGGATATTAATCGTTATTTCATTGCATTAGATATAACTAAATTCAAAACATGTGATATTGTGATTTTGTAAATTCTTTATAAAATTCTATAACATGCATCTTTTGTACCTTGATATGTAATATCAATAAATCAGTTTATAAATTTTTCATTGTAAAATAGGAGAACATTCAATACTTAAGTTTAACACTTCTACACACCTTCTCTGAATGTAAACAAGACCATTTACATCTCTTAAGTTTCCCCCTCTCTGCCATATCGTTATACTGTAGGTATACCTTCCCAGGGATTTCTGCAATCTCTTGATCGGTTAACGAATTATAGCGCTCTGTCAAGAACACTTGACAATCCTCCAGTGAATATACGATCCTGGTACCATATCTTGTTTGAACTCTCTTTAAGGACTCTATCTCATAGTTAAGACCTATTTCGAGATCTTGAACGCGGCGAGTTGGTAGGAAACTACGCTCTTGAACCATCTTGTTAAGTCTATCACTTAAACAATCTGTAACAGACATTGACATGAATTATTATTTTCACTACATTATTCAAGTTGAAGAACAAGTTATGCACTTCTTTATATTAGAACTAAAGTGTGTGTTGTGCTGCACCACCAAATGTTTTGTAAGTATGCTTATGGATGTGTAGAGAAACAAAGAACGAATGGAGAAAATCGTGTGAATATTAATAGAAGAATGTGTAGCGAAAATCGTATGAATGTGTAGAGAAACAAAGAATAAGTACAGAAAATCATGTGAATGTTTATGGAGGATGAACCTGCAGAGAAACAAAGAATGAGTAAAGAAAATCGTGTGAATGAGAAACAAAGAATGAGCGGAGAAATCGTATGAATGTTTATGTAAGAAGAATGTGTAGCGAAATCGCATGAATGCTTTGAGAAACAAAGAATGAGTACAGAAAATCATGTGAATGGTCATGGAAGATGAACCTGCTGAGAAACAAAGAATGAGTAGAGGAAATCGTGTGAATGTATAATGAAACAAAGAATGAGTGGAGAAAATTGTATGAATGTTACGGAAGAATGTGTAGCGAAATCGTATGAATGCGTTGAAAAACAAAGAATGAATAGAGAAAATGTATGAACGTTAATAGAGTATGAACCTGCAGAGAAACAAAGAATGAGCGGAGAAAATCTATGAATGTTTACGTAAGAAGAATGTGTAGCGAAAGTCATTCGAATGTTTATAGAAGAACGAGTAGAGAAAATCCTGTGAACTGCAGAAGAGTAAGCAGAGAAATCCATGTGAATGTAAAGAACAGATTAGAAAATATGATGCTCTTGCAACGAATCGTCTTTCATGTACTGTAACGTTTAAACAAAATTAAATGTATTGTAAAGGCCTGCAGTGATTTTGCGTAGTTATGTAAAAAAACTCACTCACCTTGCATTGTTTGTGTTGATGTGTGCTGTACGTGAAGATGGCCTGCATCTCTTCTTAAAATTAAAAACACCTCGCGTTGTTGTTAAAGTTCTTTAAAATTTAAATATAAATTTAATAAGTTCAGAACAGTTCTAGCATGCGCTTATATCTGTTTATATAAGGATCTAAACCCCTTCCAGGCGATGCCATCACGTCATCATGGTAGTGATGCTTACACATCACGTGATTATTACATCAATGGAATTATCATCATTTGCTGCGCATGCGCAGTCTCACAGCACTTCTATCCCTACTTGTTTCACTTCCTCTCGCTCGCTCGCTCTCTCTCCTCTTTCTCAGTGTACATGTATAATGCCTTTACACAAAGCTGTACGCAGTTACAGCATCAATCTAAGTGGTATATTCTAGTGTACGGAGGAAAATTAAGGAAGTCATTGAAAGATCGGGATTCAAACTAGGGGCAGCTGATTGGAAATTATATACAATATTAATTATTCATCATAGTAGCTATCAAACGTGCTTTCGTCCACACCTCTATGTCTGCTAGTTTTTGGGATAACGGAAATTTAAACTTAAGGATCGAACCCTGGAAGCCAGGTACCCTAAAATACACCCACAAGATACTACCTGATGACATAAACGTAATACGGTTTATTTGGTGCCTTCATCTTAATTATTTACTGTGTTATTAAATTTATAAGTAAATTTCATTGAATCAGTATTCGAGCTCAGAACACCAGAAACAAAACTATTTATTATATTAGATTGACATGTTTAAAAGACCTGTATGCAGTTACAACATTCACTAAGTGATATATTCTAGAGTACAGAGGAAAATTAAGGAATTCATTGAAAGATCGGGATTCGAACTAGGTGCAACTGATTGGAAATTATATACAGCATTAATTGTCCCTCATAGGAGCTAACAATCATGCTTTAGTTCGCTCCTCTATCCGTGCTAGTTTCTGATATAATTGAGATTTTAAAATTAAGGATCGAACCCATGATGCCTGGTACGTTAGTATACATTCACAAGAAACGAGCTAATGACGTGAAAGTAATAAAGTTTATTTGCTGTCTTTATCTTAATTAGTTTTGGAGTTTTTAGAAGATGAATTTGTAATCGCTCCTAGGATTCGAACCCATGCATCCAGACCAGTTTCGAACAATTCGTAAATGGCGCCTTGCATCCCAAGCTTATAATTAGTTTTTAATGCATCATTTTGTCTCTTTTCATTCAGGACATGTGCGCGACTGTGTGTGTATGAGGGGGGGTTGGTGTTGGTGGGTGTAAGTGAACAGGCATATGTGTATGTGTATGCGTGCGAGTGTGGGTGTGTAAGCGTGTGTATGCGTGTGTGTGTGCGTGTGTAAGTGTACTGGTGTATGTTTGTTGCTGTATGTACGTGTATCAGGTGTGTGAATGAGTGTGTGTATTGGCTCTGTGTATGTGTATATGCGAATGTTTGGATATATGCAAGTCGAGAAGAAAGAAAGAGATAGATAGATAGATAGATAGAAAGAAAGAAAATAAAGAATCGCGTCTAGTCATCGGAATATCTAAGTATACGCAGGGGTTTAATATAAATAATTATATTTGTTAAATGCAATTTTAATCCGACCGCCCATGCTTGAATAATCTAATAGATATTATAGCGTTTCGCTGGGTAAGATTCAAACTAGGGGCCTCCGGGTTCCTAAGAATATAGCTCGTTAAACATTGTAATATCATATAAATCAAATTATATTTTAAACACATTTTAATCTGACCGCACATACTCCCATAGTTTAATATTTATTAAGCATTAGAGTTTCGCAGATTCGAGCTAGGACCCTCTGAACACCCTTTCATTAATCAGGGTAATGATATAATAATGTTTTACCATAGCAAAGTATCAATTTGGAAGCCTAAGTGTACACCGGTATTTAATATAAATAATTATATTTGTTAAATACATTTTTATCTAGCCTTGGATAGTGTATATAACGGTGTTTAATATAAATAATTATATTTGTTAAGTACATTTTAATCTGACCTTGCATAGTTTAATAGTTATTACGCATTAGAGTTTCGCATGGCAAGATTCGATCTAGGACCCTCTGAACACCCTTTTATTAATTAGGGTAATGATATAATATTATCAATCATCAATTTCTCATTAGCGTTAAACTTTTGATTTCAGTAAGAATGCAACACTGATCTATAGATATCCAAGTATACACAGAGGTTTAATGTATGTAATGAAATATATATTAAGCGCTTTTTCGGAATCGTTGCTTGAAATGAGCCAAACAGAATGCTTGTTAACTATGCTCGGGTATAACCGCAGGACCTCGCTAAGACATTCGGAGAGAACAGCCCCTCAAGGCATAAACCATGATGGCTGACTCTGACGTTGTTAAATTGTTTACCTATAGCAGGTAAACAGACCTCTCTCTCTCTCTTTCACGCGAACAAAGACAGAGCGAGCATAAAGCCTCCGTCAGATTCTTTTGTCAAGCACGCAGGTGTTCGAGCAATGGAAAGGGACCAGCTTTGTTCTTTTGTTATAGGGTTGTGGAATGGGATGCCCGCAGGGTGTCCTTCTAAGAAGCCTTGCCCCGGACAAAAGAAAGGGGATACAATAGAACTTGTTTCTTTGTTAACGAGCTTGAGTTCTCTTTTGTCACGACCCTAATTTATCATGGCCTTTGTTTATTTTGACAGTTGAAGGGCAAGCATTGTTCTTTTATTAAATGCTAGCGGAATGGGAATACCATGTGGTCCTTCTAAGAAGCCTTGCCCCGTACAATAGAAAGAGAATACAATAGAACTTGTTTCTTTGTTAACGGGCTTCAAGTTCTCTTTTGTCACGACCCTAATTTATCATGGCCTTTGTTCATTTTGACAGTTGAAGGGCAAGCATTGTTCTTTTGTTAAATTCTAGTGGAATGAGATGCCAGGTGGCTTCACCTAAAAGTAAACAATAGAGCTGGAAACAATAGCGTCTGTTCCTTTTTCCAGCATACTCTTTGTTCATTTTGACAGTGATGGATAGCCTCTTGCACGCTGTTGTTAAAGAATGTGAGTGTGAGGGGGGAAACTACTGCAGGTGCAGAAGTGACCGGATGTGGAATGGGTAGAAAAAACATCTCGCCTTTGTTACAGGACCATAAATTTACGACCCCCTTTGTTGAGCTTACAACGAAATGCACTCTTCAATGAAACTAATGTATAATAATGTATAAGGCATACATATATTATTTGCATTTAGTTTTATTTTATGTGATCTATGTTAATATTACTAATACCTTGTTAGAACTATTGAGAATAATAAGAAAAATAGGGTTATCAATTATGGTAATGTTATGTATTTATTCGTGTGTTTGAAAAAATAGCTTCTATGTTGCTTGGTCAATTTATTTCTGCAATAAAACTGTTCCATAAGAAATTACTGTGAGAAAGGTAACTTAATGTACAGAACGCGCATTAAATACTAAAGAATGAAAGGAAACGCGGCGTTATAGGAGCTACCAAAACTCACTCCAGGAACTTTTTAATAATTGATTACACAGAGTGTAGGGCATATTACATGAGGACTTAAAAGAAGTACTAAAAGTGATATAACAATCAAGTGAAAATGTTGAGAACGAATACCGCAGTAAAGTCCATAAAAGTTATATGTCTGCAAGACAAATGCCTAAATTTATTTAAAAACGCTACATCGGTTAAAGAAATAATGGCCATTTCAAAAGGATAGTATAAACATAAAAGCGTAGTATTCAAAAACCACTTACAAAGGAAGTTAAACTCACTTAAATGATAGGATGGAAGATAACATTGTAGCTACTACAGCAAAATAGAAAACATGGATAGCATTTAGGGAGGCCGCACACCAAACGCGTCAGCAGCTGCAACACGACATGAAATAAGACGCCCTTGTTTATCGTTCGCGTGATGCAGACTTGCGGCCGCACACCGGGGAACAAATGCCTGCAACAGTGCGACACGTTATCAGCTGTTGACATGGATTCCTCGAGTGAGGACGACGTTTTGATGTACATGTGGTTGAAATCACGCAACAAGAGGAAAAGAAAATGGATTCAGGATTTTAATTTGTCATGTGCCTAGTATGGTGCCTACGTCCTAGCGCAGGATTTATTAAAAGATCCGATGAAATTCCAGTCGTATTACAGTATGTACCCCGAAACCCACAGAGAACTTCTTCAGTGTGTTTCTCCTTTATTAAAAAAGCAAGACACAAACTACAGGAGGGCTATAAGCCCTGATGAAAAGCTACTTATAACACTAAGGTAAGTTTAAGGCTTAAAATAATAACTTGTTGATATCTATTTTAGCGTTAATTTTATTGGTTAATAAACATAGTTTTAAACTTTTTCATGTTGACAACTCCTGTAAGTAATGCAATGCAATATTTTTTAGTGTTTTTTTTAACTTTTGCTGTTGCATTTGCAATCAGGCATATGAATATGAATGAACATTTTATTGCTCTTGTTCTTCTACTAAATTCGTCGCAAACGGCAATAGCGCGGCAGTTTTTGAAGAGCCAGGCTCTCGACTACCGTATTGCAATACAGAAGTTGAAGAATAGGTATGGGCACTATTAGAACTACACTGAACATTGGTGGTTGATCCGTACAGCATGTCGTTTAATTTTTGGTGCACAAACAATTTGAATGCACTTTTAGCGGCAGGTGATAATTTAGCCGGTAGCAGGCTTTTGAAAAATAACACATCTGGATTATCGGAATCCACTTCAGCTGTGCGTATTGTTTTCATCTGGAGATATGAAGAAAACATTTGGTAAACATTCACTTTCGAAGATTTTCTTTTTGTGGCTCTTCTAGGTGTTCGAGGTAGCGGTTGCATCATTTCTGGTGTACTTTCCTCCTCACTGTTTTCTTCTACTACGGGCGGAGATGAAGGTTGTTCTGTTGCAGATGACTGCTCTTATACAGACAGATTTTCCAAGTTTCTCATTTGCCTTCTTGATTTTCTGAATGGTGTCAAAAACGCTAATTAGTCTGCAAGATAGTAGGGTTTTTTCGTTGTTCCTGCTGAACCACTGGCAGGAGTTTGCCTTAAATTTCTAGACCAACAATTCATGCTGTTTCTCCATTTGTCTTTACAGATGGCCACTGCAATGAAAATAAGCACTATTATTATTAATAATAGTAGTAGTAGTAGCAGTAGTAGTAGTAGTAGTAGTAGTAGTAGTAGTAGTAGTAGTAGTAGTAGTAGTAGTAGTAGTAGTAGTATTTACGGCTGTTTATTTTCAGGTACTTAGCTACTGGTAGCAGCTTCAGATGCTTGTGCTTTCAATTTAAAAGAGGCGAAACAACAATTGGTAAAAGTGTCGAAGAGGCATGCATCACAATATGGACGACACTTCAACCTGAGTTCATGCCGGCACCCTCAAAGGAGTTATGGGAGACCATTTCCGAAAGATACCTGGAACTCTGGAATATACCGAATTGCATTGGTGCCATAGATGGAAAACATGTTCGTATTCAGTGTCCCCGAACAGTGAATCATCTTTTTACAACTACAAGGGGTATTTTTATATTATTCTACTAGCTTTGGTTGATGCAGATGGTCTCTTTATTGCTATAGATGCTGTTGATTATGGCAGAAATAGTGAGTGTTGCGAAACTACGGTTTAGGAAGAAAGCTTCAACAGGGCACACTGAATATACCTGACCCCAAGAAGCTACTAAAGGATGATGGCCACTGTTCCCCATTTCCTTATTTTTTCGTGGGGGATGAAGCCTTTCCATTACAGATGCATATCATGAGACGCTATCCTCGAAGAGAACTCACAAATCAAAGGAGGATTTTCAACTATAGGCTTAGCAGAGCCAGAAAGAGTGTAGAGTGTGGTTTCGGAATGCTTGCTTCTAAATTTAGAGTTCTTGGGACGGCTATAGCCTGCAAACCTGATAAAACAGACAATATAATAAAAGCAATTTGTGTCCTGCATAACTTAGTTAGGTTAAAGGATGGCATTTTTAGTGAACCGAGTGTTACAGAAAATGATGACAGTTCGTTTAAGTGTGTTGCAGAGATTGCACCCCTGCCATAGAAGAGCAACCACTGAGGCAGTTGGATTGAGAAATCACTTGTGTTCATACTTTATGAAACCAAATGTAGCAGTTCCTTGGCAAAATAAACACACCACAGGACAAACCTAAATATTGCTGAACTATATTTTTAAATGCTAGTTACACAAGAAGTGCTTATATTTAATGTGCATGTTCCTTTATTACATAGGTAGTTAATAAATATTTTACTTAATGTAAGCTACTTACCACCTAAATTTAATTCTTTGGTCACTTCCAGCCACACTCGATGCAGCTCGTTCCTATTCGAATGCCCTGGTAGCGAATGGTCAGATATTATAGGAATTTCTCCACAGATTGCACCAACTCAACGTTGATCTGATCTTCACTCATGCTGACAAAATTCCCTGAACGTATCTTATTTAGTGTCACTTTGCAAGTTAAATGCTCAGAATAGACACAAACACACCTGTACTGGAGCGTTGTTTGTTAAGACATGACGTATAGAAGTGGAGCATGCGGTGTCTTATCACTTGTGTCTGCAACAAGATGCGTATGACATCATCCCGATGCAGACCGTTGTGCGGCAATACTTGTTTTTCCATTAATTTGCATTGTGCTCCATTGTGTTGCGTCATGTTGCTGAGATTACTGGTTGTCGCTCACGCGACGTGACGCGTCCGGTGTGCCGCCTCTCTTAGTGTTTAATAACAGGTCTTCCATGCAAATATGACTCAGTCATAACAGCCATAGAAATAAAAGAAACGCACATTAGAGTACGTCAAGTCAAGATTATTAGACGCGGAACTGAAACTAATAACGAAAGCTGACGTTGAACTTCATGACTTTGCATTCAAATAATGTGCTTCAGATGTAGTAAAGTGGGACATAAACCAAATCAGTGCAGAATGAACAGACATCAAGATAGAGATAGAGGGAGAAACAAAGTTACAGGAGGGGCAAGACGAAATATCCAGAGCTTTGTTATTAGAATGTACAGTAGACTCGTTCAAAGCCTTAAATACAAAACAGAATAATCTCCATAGTTTATTTATATTACACACCGGAATAACTGATCACTACAAAAAGGAATAGTTGGAACAACACATGCATTTGGTGGAAGATTTAGAAGCTGAGGTGAAAATATTTTTGTAGCCAATAATGAAATGCCAATACCAAGAAGGAAAATAATCTTAGAAAGTTGCTAACAAGAAAGAAATATTAGCATACTAGCTTTATTAGTAAAAGACATACGCCGTAACTTATTATCAGTGAAGAAGTTAACAGAAATTTAAATTTAGTTTTAATTATTGGCAACCTTTAACTGCTGTGGTCCTTAGCGTTCCATTCTATGTTGGGGAAATTTTGCCCAGAGGCCTTTTTATCAGCTTGAGGTTCTTTTGCGTGCCGTAAATCTACGACACGGGACCACCGGCTTTACTTCCCTTCCGAAGGAAGCCATGCTAAGGATTTTACGCCCGAAAAAATCCATCGCCCTTCACCGGGTTTGAACCCACGACCTCGGGAACTAGAGGCTAGCAGAAGTTAATCGAAAACGGATATTCCATTAAAATAAACAGGCTGGGATTTCAGGTTAAAAATTAAAAAAATCTCATTTGTGGAGAGGAAAAAGACAAACTGAGAACTTCAAACATTAAACAAAAATTATACAGCCCATGGAGCAGCAACAAATAATGCTGTAACACGGCATACAAAATTGGGACGTCTTAACGTTATGGAGGAAACAAAACTTCAAGAACTACTCACCAGTAATTAACCGTGCTCTGAATGTATAAAGAGTAAAGCTTATGGACCAGAGTTTTATAGAAACGGCAGGAAAACAAAAAAACTTTGGTGACTAATACAGAAGTCTTTTTGGGCCTCACATCCCAACAAAAGAAGGCTTCTGATATTTTCAAGTAATATTAGATGACCATTCACATTTCACAGCAGTGAAATTACTTCAGATAAAACCGAAGCTGAAAAAACATTTGAAACCCTACATAAAGGAATTAGAACGCAACATAACACCAAAACTAAATTAATTAGAATGGATAATGGGGAGAGTTACTTCAAATAAGTTGAAGAATTCGTGTGCGAAGGAAGGAATAAAACTGAAAGACACCCTTTGGCACTAATCTAAACAGAATGCTAAAGTAGAACGCATGAACCGCACCTTGATGAATAAGACAAGAGCGAAGCTTGCAGATACATCTCTGTCTAAGTACGACAAAGTACTTATGGGGCTATGCAGTACAAACCTCGGCTTATGAACTCAACCGATGTCCTCAATCGTGCTAAGTGGTCACACTCCTGCTGGATTGTGGTTTGGACATTTAAATTTAAAAAGCTTTTGGATGCCAGGCTTGGATCGGTAATATATCAAAATTAAGCAAAGTAGAACCTAGAACAAGGAAAATGATTTTCATAGGATATGCACAAAATCGATACAAACTTTGGGACTCAGAAAGGGAAGGGATAATTGTCTCCAGTGATATGACATTTAAAGAAAATAATTACGATTCTAAGGACAGAACAAAAAGTATCAAAACAGAACCAGAAGAGAAACAAAACTGTACATCATATATTGCTGAAGGCAGTGACTCTGAAGATGAAGAGGAAAGGAAAGAAGAAAATAAAAGAAGAAAATAAAAAAGAGAAACCCCGGATACTCAAAATTAAGAATAATTTAAAGACGAAAATGGTGGTAATTTAGACAGTCAAGCAAAAACAATATCAGGAAGAAGACCAGAAAATCCGAAACACCTAGAGGATTATATGGTTACTAACTCAGAATTTAATGTTGCATATTGTATGCTGACTCAGTCAGAAGCATTGACATATGAAGCAGCTATTAAACACGAAGATGAAAAGCTGCTTTTGAGAAAAAAGAAAAGATGAAGGCACGGACAATGACAAGACTTACAGGTGAAAGGCAAGCTATTGATACAAAACTGGTGTTTCAATGAAGCAATATGACTCAGAAAGGACTTGACTAGTACCTAAAGGCTTTCATATACAGAAGCGTGATACATACGTAAATAGGTATACACCTTGTCGCGGTACCTATTCGTGTTATCTTATCTGCTGAGCGCCTGTTATTGTTTTACTATTTTGAATTTTGGGTTCTTTGTCCTCCGGCTAGCTATTATTACTCAGTCGAGCAAATATCTGTTGAACAGGGTGTGTAAACGGAAAGGAGTTGTTACTAAAAGATAACACTGATAAAAGAATTTGTTTTTACACTTTTATTGCCGTCACACTTAATAATTTCACATATTTAATCTTGATACACGCCTGACTGAAACTGTTATATTTTTTAATGTAACTTCAATCACTTATTTGCCGCGCAATATTAATTCGCGTATCTCACATTTTGTAACTAACTTTACGACGCGAGAGATTCTGTAGAATTGCGTAACGCGTACTTCGTGAATGCTTTCTTAGAACTCCTGACGTGTAACTCGCGAGAGAGATTTCTTAGAACTGCGCGACGTTTGCCTTGTGAATGATTCTGTAGAACTGCGCAATACCTGTCTTTGGCTCCAGAATTTATACTCCCTCACCCCTATATGCCTAAACATTATAATCGAGCTGCTATTGGTTAATAAATCGCGCCAACATTAGCGTCTATTTCGTCATCCAATCAAAATTACAAACACATATGCTCTAGGGAAGATATTCCCTCCATTTCTAAAGAAAGGCACGCTACTCTGACGTCATTTGTTTGCCTCTTCTAATTGATAAATAACTCACCCCATCGCTTCATTGTTACCCGCTCCTATTGTCAGTTTCAGTGAGGCCGTGTAAACTTATTTCCTAACAATGCTTATAGCTAATAAACACACAAATTCATTGTCATACAATAATGTTAATTTACACTACAATTACTCTGGCATTCACAGTGTTGTGATATAAAATACTACCTCAATCTGTTGCCAGGATAGTCTGCAGTTAGTGTGCCGGATTAGCCAAATGGATTGGCATAATCCTGCGGATAGGTGGCGATAGTAACGCTGTTAATCCGTGGATTAAGGTGGATTAAGAGCGATGGCGGTAAGTTTGAAAGCGCCAAGAACGGAAAGGATTACGGTTAATACTGTAGGCTAATCCGGGACTAAGGGTATGATTAATCCGGGAAGTGGATTGAGGTAGAAGATAATGGGATTTAAAAGTGACCCGGAGAAGGGAGCAGCGAAGTGTTATTGACGGGAGTTGGGAAAGGAAAGAGGGAATGATTTGCAAGCAAGACGTAAAAGTGCGATGAGGAAGTGGCGTGTAGTGTTCTGATTGGAGAAAATAAGACAAGATGTGATTGGGGAACAGGAATGAAATAAATACCTGGGATTGGTGGAAATAAAAGGAGTTGTGATTGGCTTGAAGAATGACTGATGGGAATAGTTGGTGTTGAAGGTGCGGAGGAGATATAAAACCGTAAATTTGAGGGTGGAAATAAATAAATTGCAAGGATAATTGCGCTTGTGATAGCGTTGATGACAGCAGGAATGGCTAGCGCAAGCAGCTGCGTTAGTTTTGGGAGGTGTGGGTTCGAGTTGATTGACGAAACGAGTCATTTTGAAAATGTGACAAGATGTAATAAGGATTACGAATTTATGCCTAACTGCACGTGCATATACCGGAAGGGTAGCGGATGCAGATTTGGCTCTTACTTTACTAATCTGGAGACACTTCAGAACGTGTATAATTATTTAAAGCCAATAATGAGATGTCAGAGGGGTGGAAGCCGTGAAGGGATGAGGTACGCGAATGTGAAGATGGGGCAGCTTGAATATCCGGGGAGATACAGATACGTTGCAAATGAAAGGTGTGGGTGTGAAAAAGGTAAGACGAGGGAGGAAGACGGGTGAAATGTTATAAAATCCGGTGAGCATGTATGCCAGCGACAACAGTTCGATTCTTGTGGAGATGGTATTTTGTAGTTTGTTGATGTGTACGGTAGACTTGCCGGGGGGTTTGGAATTTGAATGGAAATTGACTGCGGAGGAAAGCGAACCTGTAACGTGGTAGCCTGTAGGGGGTAAATGTAAAGAATACCTACTTTTCTGAAAATGTTGTATAAATATTTGGGGAATGTGGCAGTGGTGAGTGGCAGTTAAACTTAGGTGGAGGGAGGAAAGCAAGTGGAAGGGTCAAGAGGGCGTGTAGATGGTTTGCAGAGGGGAATTTGGAAATAAATTCGGAATGTAATGGAAATGACGGAGAAGCGGAAAATGGTATCGCTGAACAGTATAAGAAAAGTGGCATCGGAGAGGTGTAAGTAGGGAATGAATTCGATGAAACAAAAGGTGAAAAAGGAATGCGATTACAAGATGAAGGAAGAAAAGAGGGAGATTGAGGCAATGAAGAGAGAAAAACAAGAATGTGAAGGAAGGGCAAGAGAAATGCGGGAAATGATGGAAAGAATGAAAAAGAACTAGAATAGAAGAGAGAATGTGACCGAACAGCAGGAAATGGTGAACAGAATAAAAGAGCATGTGGTTAAAATGCCCGATGAATTTGAGGCATTAAAGCTGATGATTGGTAAATTGGAAAACGCATGTAACAGGGAGTGGAGAAATTCCCTAATTATGAAGCAACTTACGACGAAGACGCAAAAGAGGTAGGAACGGAGGTTGGTGGGGAGGATGATGATGTGGAAGAGGTAGAGGAACCGGAGTTAGGTTACGAGACAAATGAAAATGATAAGGTAGCCAAAATAGAATATATTAATTATACAACAAAATTTTCATATAGCTTATTATGACAATGGTATTCTGGTTTTGTGTATCTTTCGTACTTTTTAGTGTAGTAGCAGCAGTTGTAGTTTTTTATGCCTGCTATAAAAGTATGATTAGAGGGAAAGGAACCCTAAATAGGTAAAATTTGAATAATTTTAAATGAAATGCACATACACAAGGCATAAAATGTATAAGCATTATAATAAAGAAGTATAGGGGTGTGCAGTTGAGGCAGTATTTTTAACACTTAAATGATTTCAGTCTAATTATATAATATAAAAAATAACAGGCCGCCTTAAAACAATGTGTATAATATAATATATAAAATGTATGTACCAGTCATTGTATTATGTTTATATTATTATGTACATGTATAATATGTTATGCGAATGTATTACGTAATTTAATAATGTAGGAGCTGTGATAATATAGGTTAAAAGTTGCTAACAATGAGGTAACAAT
Source organism: Deroplatys truncata (assembly GCA_030765065.1). Classification (NCBI taxonomy): domain Eukaryota; kingdom Metazoa; phylum Arthropoda; class Insecta; order Mantodea; family Mantidae; genus Deroplatys; species Deroplatys truncata. The sequence goes on from CM060990.1 coordinate 425,024,904, forward strand.
GACGTAACCTTGAGGCAATAATGAATTGGAAAGTTTAATAATGTTACTAGTAATTCTTGGAACAATAATGTAATTTTAAAACAGTTTATAAATAGCCAATCAACTACCAGAAAATCTGAAAGTTAAATAAAGGTATTCTATTGGAGTAAAATTAGCCAACCAGAGACGTGAAATACAAAGAGCTTACAAATTTAAGCGGTAAACGGCATTCGCTGGACGACAACATTCCTAACCGGACGCTAGACGGCAACGTTCCTGAACAGTTTAATACGTATTCAGTGTGAGACATAAAATTCATTACGGCGAGTATATTATAAAGCTTACGTGTTAAAAAGTGCAATTAATTAATAAATAATCTCACAGCTCTCTATATCAGTGGAGTGTTATTTAACGATGGGAAGGATTAATAACAGGAGTGAAGTAAAAATTATCATTTGTGTAAGCCTACATTCTTTAGCCGCAACAACCCTGATAAAAGACACAAGTTTCTAAAAACTAATACTGACGCAGCCGAGGCAAACAAAAATATATATAATATTTAAAGAAAATATTAGAATACAAAGTTGATTCCTAAACGTTGGGGCAAAGGCCACCGGAAAGTAAAGTTGGGGCGTAGGCCACCGGTAACTTTGTATCGCATGTGGTTGCAACTACATCAAGTTTGGCTCCCCAACAGTAGAACTACAATTCAACTCCTAAAATAAAACCTTCCTCATAGTGCAAAAAAATTTAAATCATGATACTTATATTTAAAATAAAATTGGTATAATTGAAATGAAAAGGCATGAGTATAGCAGAAAAATGAGTTTTTTTAAAATGTGAATTATATTTACCCAAAATTAATATAAAAACTTTATGATAGAGCCTATGAGTGTTTTTTAGAAAAAAATAGTTTTAAAATGTGAATTATATTTACAGAAAATTAAAATTGGCATTGTGCAAAATATTTGGAAAAAAATTTGTGATGTATCAACATATATGGCACAAAAAAGTTTGTTTTAAATTGAAAGTTAAAATGAGTATAGTACTTACATTATTTGAAAACGATAAAAAGAGAAAAAACGTTTGCAAACACAAATAACAATGTACATTTTATAATATGAGCACACAAGACAGCACTTTAAGGGATGTATCCTCCACAAAGTGGACAGGGGGTTGGATTATTGTAAAATAAATGTTTGTAAATGATAGGAATACCATTGACAAAACAAGCACTGCGAGCTTGACACTCTAAGCACGTTGGCGTGTACACATTACAGTTTTGTGTGGTTAACACCACACAGTGAAAACTTTGTAATAGTTTAAAATCGTTTGTAATACTGTGTGATGGTACCTTTTTGCAAGGCATAAGGTACAGAATTCGGAGCTTCTGTCACAGCAGTACATTTCCGTATACAGTAGAATCCCCTTTTTATACTTTTCAAGGGGATATTGCAAGAAAGTTTAAATGGCAGGAAAGTGTAAATAGCAGGACATGGTAAAACAAGGAAGTGCATTTTAAAGCATGAATTTATTTACTATTAGGCTGTAATGCTATATATTGCAATATTTAAGACATTAAATAAATACGTACCTATATAATCTAACATCATCTATTTGAAAAAGTCTGAAATTGTTAATTGTCTTTGCTTCTTCTGCATTTGAATTAGTTCCACCTGCCTCTCCACAATATATAGAACATCAAATGACCCATCCTCTCCTTAGGCACTCGCAATGTACTGCCTCAAAACAGCAAATGCGTCCATGGCTTCTTTTTTGATGGGAATTTTGGGTTCTGGTGAGAGCCTTCGTCACCTACTATTTCTTCCTCTTCTTCTTCAAGGTGGCTGGAAACAATGTCTTCTGATGTGGACACCAGTGATGTTGTTATATTGGCGTCAAAGGTGACGTAGTCTTGAAATGAAATTCATTTTCTGTTGGCTTTCTTCACCTCCATGATACCACAACACAAAAACACCGTGCTGCTGCAAATCAAAACTACATGCTGTACATCCATATAACTACGATACAATGCAGTAAATCGCAGGCTTCCGCACAAGTACTACGCGAACTAACACTAAATTGCAACTGACACTGTCTCAGTGCGCTGGCAACTTAGCGGAAAATGGAGATAAGTCTCAGCGATTCAACGAAAATCAATGCTGTCAACGTGGAAAATGCGTAAAAGGCGGGAAATACAGCTGGTATGATTCATAGGCTTAAAGATATATGAAATCATCACTTCGAGATTCGAACTGAGGACTTTAAAGTAATTTTTGTCATGATAACGATATTTCGAGAGCAGGCACTCTGTTTACTTTTTATTTGACGTGTCTATCTAAATTATGCCATAAGCTATTACATTGTATGTAAATTTAATTTAATCAACATTCGAACCCTGAACACTAGGATCAAAATTATTTATACTATTACTTTGGCATGTTAAAATAACTGTATACGCTTATGACATTAACCTAAGTGATATATCCTAGAGTATAGAGGAAAAGTGAGGAAGTCATTGCAAGATCGGGATTCGAACTAAGGACTACTAACTGTCAATTATATGCAGTATTAATTGCTCATCATAGGAGCTATCAACCGTGCTTTGGTCCACGCCTCTATCTCTGCTAGTTTCTGAGATAATAGAGATTTTAAAATTAAGGATCAAACCCATTACGCCTGGTACACTAAAATACATTCACAAGAAAGTACCTAATGACATAAACGTAATAAGTATCATTTGACATTTTTATCTTAATTATTTCCGGAGTTTTTGGAAGATTAATTTGTAATCACTTGCTTCAATTCCTCTCTCTCTCTCAGAGTACCTCCATAATGTCTTTACACGAACTATAAAAAATGCGTGGAGATGAAAGTCATGTGGTGGCCTGAAAAGAATGACATTGTGCTAGGTTACAGTGAAATGAAACAAAGATTTTGGAATTGTGTAAAGACAATAATTTCCAATGCTATCGTGTGTGTATGTGTGTGTAAGGACTATGTGCATGAGTGTAAATGTATGTGTAAGGGCTCTGTACATGTGTATATATGAATGCTTGGATGTATGCATGTCAAGAAGAAAGAAAGAGATAGATAGAAACAAAAAGGGAAAGGAAAGAAAAAATAGAGAAGAAGAAAGAAAATAATCATGTCTAGGCATCGGGATTTCATTGTATACACCGGGGTTTAATGCAAATAATTATATTTATTAAATACATTTTAATCTGACCATCTACACTAGCGTAGTTTAATATTTATTAAGCAGTAGAGTTTTGCAGGGATAAGATTTGAACTAGGGCCTCAGGACACATAAGAATATCATGCATTAAGACATTGTAATGATATATAAAAAATTAAATTATATCTGTTAAATACATTTTAATCTGCCTGTGCATGCCTCCATAATTTAGTATCTATTAAGCATTAGAGATTCTGGGGAAGATTCGAACTAGAAGCTCTGGGTACATAAGGATATCCTAAATTAATCAGGGTAATGATACTAAGAAATTAAACTATATTTGTTAAATACATTTTAATCTGCCCGTGCATGCTTCCATAACTTAATATTTATTAAGCATTAGAGTTTCGCATGGTAAGATTCGAACTAAGATCTCTAAGTAACCGATAACGTCTTTTCAGTAATCGGGGTAATGATATAATGATGGTTTACCCTATCAAAGTATCAATTTCTTCTTTAGCAATTAAAAACATTAAACCTTTGCCTGCAGTGAGATTCGAACACAGCCCTAAGGATATCTGAGTATACACATGGGGTTTAATATAATTAATGATATATGTTAAAAACGGTTTTGATATCGCTGTTTGAAAAAGAGTGAATAGTTGCAAAAACAGAGAGCTTGTATAACTTTAGAAGTACCCTTAGGCAGTGCGGGCGCCATGATGTCAGGGTTGAGCGGTTTAAAATTAAATTGAGTTTTATTTATGGACGCTCTTTAACTACTATGGCCCTTAGCATCCCATTCTATATTGCCCGTGAAACACAGACAATTTTGCTCAGAGGCCTCTTTATCAGGCTTGAGGTTCTTTTACGTGCCGTAAATCTACGACACGTGACCACCGGCTTTACATCCCTTCCGAAGGAAGCCGTGCTAAGGATTTTTACGCCCGAAAAAATGCACCGCCCTCCTCCGGGTTCGAACCCGCGACCTTGGTAGCTAGAGGCTAGCACGGTACCACTAGTCCACGGAGGACGGGTGGAATTTATGGTCTAGCAGGTAAACTGGCCTCTCTGTTTTTCCCTCGGTCAAACAAAGACAGGTCCATTCACCGTACGTGTACGGAATTACAATAGTGTTCGGATAATGGAGTCTCTTTTTTATCGCTACGCCAGACTGCCTCTTTGTTATATTGCAGCGGAATGGGTGCTACACGGATGGTCTTTCTAACGAAGTCTTGCTGTGGACAATAGAAAGGGATACAATAGCATCGGTTCCTTTGTTAATCAATCTTTTGTTAGCTCGGGTCCAGCCTGTTCTATTGTTATTTTGCACGTGGTCGTCAAACAATGCGACTGGGATGTTGCAGGTGGCATTTATAAAAGTACACACGTGCAGGGAATTCAATAGACCTGGGACAATAGCATTTGCTCCTTTGTTTACACGGCTTCAGCCTTCTCTATTGTTACAATCATAACTTATTATGTCCTTTGTTCGTTTTGACAGGTGAAGGACAACCTTTGTTCCTTTGCACGTGGTTGTTTCAGTGCAGAAGTGCACACGTGTGCGGATATGGAGGGGGTAGAATGCCGTCTCCGTCTTTGTTACAAAAGCATAATTTATTATTCCATTGTTCATTTTGACAGGTGAAATACAACCTTAATTGCTTACCTGTCAAGCTTTCCATTATACTCAGCAAGATTTATGACCGCAGCTGCAACCGAAGGTACCAGGGGGCGGGGTAGGGGGTGGGGGAGACCTCATTAGCATATGAATACACATTTCTGCATATTAAGTGGGCCAGAAATATTATTCTCCTACTACTGATGTAAGGGTTTTCTCCACTAAAGACCCCTCCTCGAATAACATACAAATGATCTATACTTAGACCTTTTGTTGTTAAAGTTCTTGAATAATGCTGTTCTTTGTATTACAGTTTCTTTAGCCAGGATCTCTAACACCTATCAATGTTTTCCCTACCTCTCCCATATAAACGTATGCTCTACTCGACTTCTGATTAGCCTAGGTTTTTGCCTCGTATTCCCGTACCTCTCTCATATAAAGCACATTCCCCTCTTTCAACCCCTGTCTAGCCTAACATCAGCATCGTATTCCCTATCTCTCCTGTATAAACGCATTCCACCTTTAGCATTCGTCTATCTTAGCACCTCCCTTGCATGCCCTATCTCCCCATATAAACGCATTTTCCTCCTTCAGCATCTGTCTAGCGTAGCACCTCTCCACGTATTCCCTATCTCTCCCATATAAACGCATTTTCGTCCGTGAACCGCCGCATCTAGCCTCGTTTTCCCTATCCTTTCCCATATAAACGCAAAAAACTGTTCCAGAATTCCTGTATATAAGCTACTTATGTTCTTTTTTGTCTCAATGTATTTCACATAAATGTGCTATACCACGTGCAGTGCGTGAATCAAATTTCTTCTTCATTACATAAGTCGCAATACCGATCTTTGTACCCCGCGTAAAGTAATATAAATATATGAAAGCTGAAAAGTATACGTCTTCCACAATATTTACTTTTACGGCACAATTCAATTCACTTCATATAAATGCATTTTCCTCCATGAACCGCCGCTGCTGCTCGTTTTCCCTATGATTTCCCAAATAAACGCAAAAAACTGTGCCACAATTCCTCTAAATAAGCTACTACTATATAGTTGACTTAGAGTGTTTTACAGATTATACAGGCTGAATCACCTACAACTTGCACCGCAAATATTTCGAAAATGGAAAGTGCTAATGATGTGCAGTTTTCACAGCATTGATTGGTAGTCAGGGGATCGTACATTTAGCCTATAAACAGATTTTAATAATACTGAGAAAGTGTAATGTTTGAGCAAACATACAATTTTAAATGGAACAATGCCTAGTTACATCAACAGAATAACCGTAGGAACAATTAGAATGTCAGTGGCGTTTTTTGCAAGATTCTAGTGAAGTGGTTCACGAGAAATCTTATTTTGAAACTTTTACGCACAGACACTTGTACAACCTGTGGTAGCACAAACTAAAGAAAAATAAAAGGGAATTACAATACTTATGTGGATTCTTACAAGTAAAGAGAACATAGTCCTTCAAAGGTTGTTTCAAAATGACCACTAGCAGCTTCAATACACGCTTCCAGTCTGCTATGGAAATACTGCTGCACACGTTCTAGCATTTCAGCGGAAATTTCAGAGCAGGCAGCAGTAATACGTCGGTGCATATCGTCTGGTGTAGTTGGCACATCCTTGTAGACAGTGTCTTTCAGCCTTCCCCACAGAAAAGAAGCCTAAAGGAGTCAGATCAGGTGAACGGGCCGGCTAAGGTCCAGGTCCTCTTAATCTAATCCAACGATATGGAAATAAACCGTTAAGACAAGCTGTAGTACTTCGTGCACTATGGGTTGGACAGCCATCATGTTGATGCCATAGGTTCCTCCTGGTCTGCAAAGGAACGTCTTCTGGCATCTCTGGCAGATGGTCTGTCAGGAGGCTGCGATACTTGTGCGCGTTCATTGTTCCTTCTATGAACAAAGGGCCTATGAGCTGATGGTTCACTATCCCACACTACACGTTTAAACTCCATGGACGTTCCACCTGACGAAGCCAACGGGGATTGTCAACAGACCAATAGTGCATGTTTCTGCTGTTTACCTGGCCATGATTAGTAAATGTTGCCTCGTCACTAAACAAGATACAGGATGAATCTGGAGTATCATGTCTTAATGCCCATGTACAAAAGTTAACACGATTCTCAAAATCTCTTCCATGCAGCTCTTGATGGAGAGAGATGTGATAGGGATGGAACCTATGTCGATGGAGAATGCGCAGTACACTTGCCTGACTTATGGCATTTCCACGTGCGATTGTGAGGGAGCTAATTTGCGGATCTACTGCAACGGCAGCCAAAACATTAATTTCTGCCACTTCTCCAGTCACTTGTTTGTTTATTTTACGTTTTCTAGATGTTACAGTACGACCTTCACGTGATTGGTTGAAGAGGTTGATAAATAATTGCCGAGATGGTTGACGTCTATTTCGATACGTTTCCGCATACACCGTACTGGAACGAACTGCATTCTTCCTACACTCTCCATACACCACGAGAATGTCGGCTTTTTCTACATTAGTAAACCCCATCTTCCACTCACGACTTACTGCTTGAACTGTCACAAACTGACCAGAAAGTCACAATGGAATCAATGAACAGAAAACACAATGCAAACATACATAACAACATCGTACCTAGCAACTAAGCAGGTTGAATGGGACAAACAATTGTCGGGGTGGAAACTTTTCAAACTACGATATCTCGTAAATCACTTGCACTAGAATCCTGCAACAAAGACCATTGACATTATAATTTACCCTACCTTTATTCTGTTAATGTAACTAGGTATTGTACCATTTAAAAATTGTATGTTTGCTCAAAAATACACTTTCTCAGTATTATTAAAATCTGTTTATATGCTAAATGTACGAGCCACTGACTACCAATCAATGATGTGAAAACTGCACATGAATAGCACTTTCCATTTCCACAATATTTGCGGTGCAAGTTTTAAGTGATTCGCCCTGAATACCAAGTAATCACGCAAAGTTAATTGAGCATTGTGAAGTTTACGATAAAGCAAATTTTGTCGAGATTTTTTATTTTACCAGCATATAAGCCTACGTAAATTACAAAACTGATTGTTACAATTTGGATTAATTTCACGCTGTATAAGAATGTGAATTGTTGACTCATTAACACCCAAATCAGTTGGATCATTACTAACAAGGTTATTAGTGTTATTGCTCGTAATTGTTATGACGTCTGACTTGGCATGTGTTTCGTTTTACTCCTTCTACCACGCATGCAGTGTTATCAGTATATACCAGATGGCCCACACAAGGGGGTATTTACTTGAGGTTGGTTTATCCGCATAGAGCGGATGCCAAATGGTTTGCCTAAGCAGAACTGCAAAGGGGACTCCACATCGACAGAAAGAAGACCTTGCTAAATGAAAGACCAACGCTTGAAAATAAATGCTAACAAATATGACTGTCCCGTAACTAAGTCGGTAGAGCATCTGGCTATTGTGTAAGTGGTTCTGGATTCGATTCCCGGCTGGGTTCAAGAAAGTTTTCCTTAATCACGATATGCGAGAGATCAGGTGTTTGAATCTGAGTGTGAGTGTGTGTGTGTGTGTGTGTGTTTTATCGGTTATTTAATAGCCAATTCGCCCATAAACAAGAGTTGAAGGATTTGACTCTATGCAAAAACTTAAGCACACGTGTTAAGTAATATAATTACTTTACAGTTAATCTACAAACAGCACAACTACACTAATGTGCAAAACCTAAGGACGAAAGTAATCTTGCATGCTGTGACACTGCCAAGTAACATAGCACGATGGAACTTGAATCATACACAGAGGGAACTGCTACAGTATGCTACAGAAGGCAGCTAAAGGAAATATGCAATGAGACGAAAAGAAATGCCACTTTTATTCATAGACCATAAGCTACACTAAAGTCAAGAAGACATATGATGGCTCTCTAGATTTACAGAAACATATCGGTGCTTAAAAGGGTGTATTATCGCCACGAACAGCAATGCATGCTCTGCATTGTGCTCCTATGCTGGCCACAAGGTTAGTAAGCAGTTCTTTTGGTAGGGCGTTCCATTCCACCACCAGCGGTGTTTACAACTGTTGGATGGTCCTTGGTGCATGTAGATGTGCTGCAATGCGTCTCCCCAAAGCATCCCACACCTGTTCGATGGAATTTAAATCGGGGAACGGGCAGGTCTGTCCATTCGCCGAATATCCTCTCGTTCCAAGAAATCCTCCAACTGCGTTGTTCGATGCGGTCGCGCATTGTCATCCCATAAAAATGAAGTCAGGGCCGACTGCACCCCTGAAAAGACGCACATGGGAAAGTAGTACAGTATCACAATAACGTTGACCAGTGAACATACCGTGTTCAAAGATTTGGAGGTCCGTGCGCCCATGCAACGTTATGCCTCCCCAAACAATAACACCCGGACCACCAAAACGATCATGTTCAAGGATGTTCCTGAGTTCATTACGTGTTCCCATCTCTCGCTAGATGAGGGTACGTCGAGAATCACTACTTAGACCGAATCTGCTCTCATCCGAGAAGAGCATGCGACCCCATTCCTCGTTGATCCAATTTTGATGCTCTTGGGACCATCACAAACGGTGCCGCCGATGTGCGGATGTCAATGGAACACAACGTAGTGGCCGTCGAGCAAAGAGAACACCTTCGTGTAGTCGTCGTGCCACTATGTATGGTGAGATTGCGTGCCTAGCTGCCCTGTTAAATGTGGTTGCAATTGCATCCGCTGTTTGGTGTGGATCCCTTCTTGCCTGTTGAACAGTGTAGTGGTCATCTGCTGCTGTAGTTGGGCGTGGTAGACCACCACCTCTCCTTGGGAAAGCAGTGCCTGTGGTTTGAAAGGTTCCCCATGCACGTGAAACAATGCTGTGAGCAATTCCAAACTCCTGAGCAACGGTTGTCGCACTTTATCTACCCACGCACCTTTATCTACTTCCATAAAGTAGTTCATTTGTTATGTTTCTTTACCCATCTCGTCTTTAGGTTTTGCGCACCAACGTATAATGCACCAATTGGTGCTACACAGTTGACAAGATTAAACAAAACGTTATTTTTATATATGTGTTCCTTAAAGCTACGCTAGAATTGAATTATATTCTATTACTGCATCATCCACAATAAACATGTTGAAATACATGTCCGCCTTGACAGACGCGTTAACGTAAACTCCTCTTAGTATCAGCACCGTCGACACTCCCTAACATTTCTTCTGATTGAAGCACACACAACTTATTATTTCTTTTAAAATTTCAGAACTTTCGGTTCCGTTTCGTAAACCCTGGCTTTGATATATCCCCATAAGAAAAAATCAAGTGGACGATCCCATTGTCCAACGAAAGCAACCACCATGACCGACCCACCGACCCCACATATCATTTTGCTGAAACCAGTGATTTCGAGCTAATTAGTGTAAGACATCTCCTAGGTGGTTCTTATTATTCAAACCATTCTGGAGGAGTTTCAAATAAAGCTGCCCAATAACCTAGGAGCCAAATAAACTGGCCCAATGATAACTCCATAAACGCAGTACTACACGTTAACCCCCTACTGAGCCTGCGTATGATGTTATAATCAGCGAGGAATCTCAGGAGCCTAATAATGTAAATTAGGTTTGTTTGTATTGTAGTCATTGACGAAATAATATTCATCTCTCCATAAATACCTGCCTGGTGAAATCGCATTTTCGATTATTTTCATTAAAAGCCTTCCGCTAACATGTACGTGATTTTGGAAACCGTTCCCATAAAGCTGTTGGTCTAAGTGCAATTTATATCAATGCTATTTTCTCTCCCTGAAAATCCGTTTTGTTGAGGTTGTGGTTGCAACTGCACCCGCTGTTTGGTGTGGATCCCTTCTTGCCTGTTGAACAGTGTAGTGGTCATCTGCTGCTGTAGTTGAGCGTGGTCGACCACCACCTCTCCTTGGGAAAGCAGTGCCTGTGGTTTTAAAGGTTCCCCATGCACGTGAAACAATGCTGTGAGCAATTCCAAACTCCGTTTGTTGTTCCCAGGTGAGCTGCAGCACTTGTTTGCCCTAATTACAATGAGAAAAATTAATTTTAATAAATAATAATACCTGGAATAATCCACAGGTTCTTAATTTCATCTCCGTACGTCATATAACGCGCGTAGAAGGCAGACCTCGCGTCGGAAAATGTCCAGAATATAGCCTTTGTACCTCAGCCGCATCTCGGTGTGTCTTCCCATAGATCATAACCGTGTATTCGTTGTTGGTGAACATGCTACCTGTTACCTGTATGCCTCAGTGACCTGGCTCAAACTGCAAGCAGGTGACCACGCGACGGTCGCCAGTACGAATCCACGACGTAAACACACAAACGGAGACAAAGCACGACCTCAGTGAACTTCGCTTCGTACCTGCAGTGACCCTTTGAAAAATCAGTGTCGCGGCAACTTCTTTTACGCTTATGTACTCGAAAACCATAAAACTGCAAAGAATGCTTTGTTTGCGCTACCTGGTGTAGTCTTATCAGTACAGCTTGAATTCGAACCAGCAACGTTTTTCATGAAAAAATTGTCTACTCTAGCAAGCGTTTTTATTATCTTAGCCTTCCTTTCTTGCTTTTGCTTTGCTAATTTTAAATGCCGCGACACTTGACACTTATAACAGTATTTTTGTAGTACATGCAAATTCAGTCCATCTACCCACTTCAAAACCCCACCGAGCTAGTGGTATCACAATAGCAGAAAGCCTCAAGTGTAGCACAAGGTCACAAATCCACCACCACTGATTAATAAACTGGATTATTTTACCGAAATTAAAAAATAAAATATCAGTCCATTTCGTGACTGCTTACAACCTAAACGCTGCATGCAATAATAGGCTAACGACATACAACAAACTCAATAATTACACGCAATGCATCATTACGACTGCCTCCGAAACGCTGAACTAATAAAACAGTTAAACCAACTGAAAAACGAAGCATCGATTTAAAGAGCGGAAGCTGACTGTTGGATTCAACCTCAAATTCAACCACGTTTGGTAATTGTTGCCCATATTTGAAAGTAATTTTCCAATTTTTGTCAATCGTTAATCACCATAATTAAAAATAAATCTATTGATTAAAGTAACAATATTGTAGGAGTACAGAATATGCCGCCCCCTAAACCTCCCCTCACTAGACCGTGACAGGTGAGCCCATAGGTAAATCTGCCTCCGATTGTGCTCATAAACATTAATCTCTCAATAAACATTAAGTTTCTTTTTATGGAACATTTAACCACTCCGTTGACAAGGAAGCCTGGAGGCTGTAGCGGAAAATCGTCGTTGGGTGCCATTTGTAGCGGGAAATCGTCGTTCCTGGGTTGTTGTGGTCTTCTGCAGTGTTCTTCCTCGCCTATTGGTGCTCGTCGGTTGTTGTGTATTCCATTCCCAACTATATCTAATTATTAATTCTCAGGTTATAGTGAGTGAGGCAAGTTTAAGAAATACACTGCAATTTTCCCTTAATAAATTAAGTTTATTCACAATTGAAATGATTATGGGGGCTAGCTTTTCCCATTATTATAATCCCACCACTTTAAATTAGTCAGGGGCCTAGCTATCTGCACACGCATTCCCACCCGCGTGCATTTGTAGCACCTCGTGTCGACGTGAATTCTTGAGGATCAGTGATACAGAGAGTGGGCTCTGAGGCCTTGTCTGCCCTTATATACCGGAGCCTAGTGACGCTCACCTCTGCGTTTAAAATTTAACGACGTTTCCTATTGGCCCTCATACCGCGTTACCTTAACATGAGAATGTGTGGCTTCAGATCCGTGCGCTTAATCCGTGCTCACGTCTTGTAGCGTTGTGGAGCCAGTTCCATATCTCTGTCTCTTTATTTTCTCTATCTGTATCTTTCTATTTCTCCCTACCGTTACCGGTTCCCTGCCTGTTGGCTTGGTGAAAGGTACGCTCTTTATGCTTTCCTGGAATTTCTGCTAGCTCGCCCGTTTCTTATAATCAGCTCTGTACAAATGTTAGTTGTTGAATATTTTAACACATTAGTGAATTAAAGTATTACTGTACAATTCTTATATGTATGTTACCCCTTTCATATGTACAATTCCTATATATGTATAATGTATCCCCTTTGAAAGCCTTTAGTCATTGAAAGCTTTGCTGTAAGATCCTTAGCTTGAAATAATTTCTTTAACTTTCCTGTAATGTCCTTCACCTTTTGGGGTTTTTCAATAATTATTATATCGACTACAAACATAGTTATCTATAATTCAACTACCTGATATAAACAACAGTCATTCATAGACCTTTCCGGTCCGTATTCTTTTGCAACTTTATCGAACCTCTTATTTCAACATTTTGGACATTCTTTTAGCACAAAGGACCATTTATTAAGCTTCAGTACCTTTTTTATCCTCCATTTTCATTGTCTGGGGAATCTCTATATAAACTTCACTGAATACTTTTCCATTTAGAAAGCTGAAGGAATGTCTAACTTTCGCACTTCATAATTCTTTCGCAAAGCTTGTGCAAGAGGCATACTGTTGGACAACGAGAAGGCGAGCGGGGTTTGTAACTGTTTATATGCTCACGTACTGTCGATTGTTTACTACGTTTACTACGAAATGTGTTTATGTGTGCAAATGAACCACCCATGCTGCCAGATCTGATACTAGTAGAACAGCAACCACCGTAATAGGTGTTAACGCATTGGCTCTTGCCATGGGTGAGTACTTGACAACACTGTGTAGTAGTTTGTAACCTCCTAACATGCTTATCGTATCCACATGGCGAGCGTAAATATGATACGGACGAAGGAAAGTGTTGATGTTACACATTCCTCTCGCTTGCCTTCTTCTCGTGGTCTATCAGTACTTAATATGCCTATAGTAGTTATGGTCCCGGATTATCCAAGTGGATTGTCGATAATGCTACCGCTGGGTGTCGCTAGTGTCGCTGTTAATCCGCGGATTAGGGTGGATCAAGAGCGATGGCGGCAACTTTGAAAGCGCCAAGAGCGGAGAGGATTACCGTTAACCCGGTAGGCTAACCCGGGAACATTTATTTTTATTATATTTTTGAGAATACAATGGGATTTACAATATTGATTACAGGTTTTTATTGATGCTAAAGGAGTGCAAACAAGAAGTACTAAATACAGCCTGGAATAAAAACTGACGAGAACGACATGTTGTTTATGAATAACAGCACTAAATACCGTTTGGATAAAGACTACTGAAATAAGCCTGCAACGATATATAGCATTAAAAGTGAATATTGTAGATAACGTATAAGGAAAATATCTTGTGTAATAAACAATGAATAAAAGCACTAAATACGGATGTGTTATGGATAAAGGTTACTCAAAAGAGCGCCGAATGATATATTGTGTTATAAACAATGAATAAATTAACATACATGAACTAAAAGGAATAGTTTTTGCCACTGTTTTAACGGTCCGTTGTCACTCATGTTCACGCATTAGAATAACTTTAAAATCGCGGTGCACTATAAATTGCTAGTTGAATATTGTTGATTATCCTCGCGTTCGCTGCTGCTGTCGTTGCGAAACATGGGTTGGTTGCTGATGGATGTGGTGACGCATTTGACCAGCAGGTGGGAAACGTTTTGACGTAGATGATCGCCGAAGGAGGGTATGTAGATGGGAATGACAAGATTGTTATTATAGCTGTTGGAGAAGCACCCTGCGGGTGTTATTCTGTTGCAAACAGCAGGCATTTTGCTGCTGCCGAGGTATATTGTGCAGGGTGGGTCTTGATGACGGACTTTGGTAGGCACACATTCGAAGTGGACAAAGTCAGCACCCTGGATGTCGAGTTTGATTGTGATGTTTTTGTTGTTGCCGAAGGAGGTGTAGGAGGAGAGTATACGGATATGTGAGGGGAGTTCTCCCTTGTTGGAGAGCTGAGCGTTGAATAGGAGTTTAAGGTTAAGATTGTTACCCACGTTGACAGAGTCGGTTTCGCAGGACATTGTTTAGGGTTATAAGGAGTGCATTTGATGATGTATCGCTTGAAACCGCTTCGGAGTACTCACCTTCGTAGATGAGGCTGAAAGAGGCAGTTTGCTGATGAGTTCCGGAGTGACTTTCCTAAACCTTGTTGGCAGGAATACTTCAGTTTGGTACCGTGTATGGTTTCGAGGGTCTTGACCTAGATGACACGGTACGGCACGTTTTGCTGAAGCAAAGACAAGCTAAATGTGTACGCGCTGTGTGATAGTTCTTCCATTTGGTTAAGGGCATCCTGGGACACGGTCTGTCTTACGGCGCAGATGACCGTTTTTAACAGACGGAGGGCCGTCAAAATGAGTGGATTGAGAGGGTAATTTGTAATGCTGTTTGCACCTGTGGAAAGGAGCACAAACTTCCTATGCGTCTATTGGAAGCTGGATCCACATCACGCCGACGTCGTATGCGCACCCTGGGTAGTAGCAGCTGGATGCGTCGCCGTTTTCGAGAACAGTTAAGCGCGCGGTGAAGCACCTGCGGGTCATGTGCTGTTTCTGGTGGCGTATTTGCGAAGAAATGCTTCGATTAGCGCACTGAATTCAGGGAGGTCTTCATAGAATTCCAGTTGGCACCGTGTGTAAGTATGTGAGACGGCGTCACAATTTGCAGCTGCACGACCGAAGGAGCAATGGTAGTCCATACGATTCCCCGCGGCTGCTTAGCACTCACTGAATGTGAAAAACGGACGGATATAGATATAAAACCGGCCAGCTCATCCGCTGGAAGCGCTAATTGCGTTAGGAGTCTCAGTTACCACACACGGAAGAAGTACGTCCGCAGAAAAACACTGGTGGGTAAAAATCCGTTGCAGAGTGCATTTTACCGGAAGTAGTACATCCACAGGAAAACATTGGTGGGAAATGTCCATTGGACAGTGGGTTTTACCACCAAACGTTGCTTTTAAAATAGCATATTGCGTTGCCATCCTCTTCATCTCGGACGAGAACTCTGTTTTCGACCACGCTGAACATCCAATTACCGTGAATATAATCGGGTATAACATACGATCAGGCACTGACAAATGTGCCGCTAAGCATGTACCGTAGCACATGCATCTTCGTTTCTCATTTGCTGCATTTAGCTGCGAAGATGTATAGTTAATTATAGAAAATGATGTATATGACCCTTACTGGAACAAATTGAAACCACCGATCTGGTGTGTCATTCTCTACATCACTCCCGAGTCCTTCATCGATAATGCTGGAACGCCACGTGTCTGATTTGAAATGGATATCGTTCAAATTCATGTTCGATATGACAAAATGAATCTTCTTCTCGCAGCTGTGAACTTTGACGGAGATGGGTTTCCCGTCGTAGGTGTTATCGATGAAACGGGGTGCATAAGCAACAATTTTGGATGCCCCTCCACATCGTAGTTTTTAAACGCCTTGGTTTCTTTGCAGTACACGGACAGGTAATTTCTGTATCCCATGCTGGAGTAAGCACTTTGATGCGTCACCGAAGGATGGGAGGTTACTGAGAGCGGTAGGAGTGGAACGAAGGTAGAAATACATTCTCACTAAGGTTGATTTTGTTTGATGCGTAGTGCGAAATGAGATTTCAGAAAATGATCCACCCCAAGAATGTTCTATAATTGTCGCACCGTAAGTACTTGATGATCTGGGTGAAATTGGTGCTCTCGATAGGAGCTTTGGAGGCATAGTTGTGAAGCATGTACTTGTAGTATGCCATGATTTGTTTTTGTACGTCCATTCTTCTTTCTTTTTGTGATACATGATATCAGTAATGATTTGTGGTTGAGCGTGGCTGAGTCACCTTGCAGGTCTCTGAAGACGAGTTTTAGTTTCGGAACATGTTCTTGCACAGAATGGTGATGCTGTTGCTGAATTAATATTCCTATACTCGACCGCCTGGGTTATGCAAATGTTTGGGAATAATAGGTGCTGCTTCGACGAGTTTGTGCCACCTTGTGGAACCCAGGACCACTGCGTTGCGTTGTCCGCATTTTGCAATGACTACCAGATGGTGCGGCCAAAGGGGCGAAAAGCCGACACACACGAATTTGGTTTGTTGTGGATTGAGGAAGTAGATGTCTGACAGAGGTCCCATTCTCTTCTGCAGGGTGTTCGTATATGGACTACCGCTGTGCGCGGTTGGCAACATTGATGCAAAGTTTCCATTTTCCTCGGTCTTTTTCGCTGCTGGGATTTTGAAATCCCGCGGTGCTTAAACAAGAGATGCACAGAAAAAACTAATGTGAGCGTTATGAATAAATAGCCCTCAGAACAAAATGGCGAATATAGGTGAAGACTAACCTGGGAGGTGTATGTGCCGCAGCGTGCTGCATGGCTGGCTGTGAATAAGGCGAGCGATAGCGTGACGGGGCGCTTCATATGAGCAGAAGCGTGTTCTGAAATTCCACGCAAAAGAGAGAACGAATACCGGCTACAAGAAATTGAGATAGATAGCAAAGCTGTCGCATAAACGCCTACAACTGCAAACGTTGGAAGGTCTGGTAAGCTCTGGAGAGCTTTGTGCGGCATACATTTTTGTAGGTTCTGTGAACGACGTCCTCGTTATGAGCGTAATTACTGACGTGAAATTTGGAAAAGAATTTCTGCTTATGTAGCCCGGAACAACGGTGGTTGTAGTCAATTACGTAATGACCGCAAGTGATGCTGTCATAACCTTGCAGTCTTCTGGCGTTGGTTGACCATCGGGTCCCGCAGACTGAATTTAAGAACCGAAGAAAATGGGGCGAAAGAGGACCTATACCGTAAGTGTCAAAATATTCTCCCTGTGCGGTTTTGTCGACAAAGATGCAAACCCAGTGTTTACCCAGGTTTGGTGCTGGGGTCGATGTTAGCCACTAGAGCTAAGTGAATTTTTGAATTGATGAGGTGTGGGTAGCCTAACGCAGGGGTAGACACCTAAAAAGTGAGAGCGCGTAGAGGTGCATGTCGATAGAAGGTGTCAAATCTGAAGGTGTTCATTATACCAAAATTGAGCTGTTAGCGTCTATTCCGAACAATCAATGTATTCCCGGCAGCGCCAGAAGAATGACGGGTTCTGTCAATTTATCGGCAAAACCGATGCTTATAGACACGGTGCCGTGGCGCTGGCACGAGATGTGAGATACGTTGGAGCTCATGTCCGAGATCGAAAGCCTTTACCAACCACGCATGTTTCTCTAGAGACGGAATGTCCCTCGTCTTTGAAATGAATTCTTAGACCAATCTGCAGGGCTTGAAAGCAATTGCAAATAGTTCCCCATTTGAAAGTCGGGTTGTAGGGTTTGAGAGAGAACGGGTTGACCGTTGACAAAGTTGAAATGAGCTTACTTTAAAATTTTGCAGTTTGTAAGGATTTTTGTTAAAATCGCCGGAATAAGCCTTGTCCATGACCATAATCACTAACACTCTTCTGGGAAATTTCCCTATGAAGACGTCATTAACCGTCATTGCTCTGGACTCTTTGGGAATGCTGAGGGCATGAAAGCTTACGTCCTTGAGATGGTACGTGGTGTTGCTCTTTGCCAGCAGTCTGATAGGCAAGCTTGATAAATGCCGAGGGTCGTACAGCTTTTAAACGCAGCGTAGCAGACATGATTTCGGCGTAGCTTTTGTAGTCCAGTACATAGAATACAAGTAAAATTAGGGGAGGCAGCAGTGAGCCTAATCATGCCGACGTTGTTCAGAAGCAGATTTTCCTGTCTAAACAAAGTATAGAACAGAAGTTCGATGAGTTGAACGACATTGCTGCCTTTGGTAAAGCCGTGATGCCACTGAAACCCCGTATCACCGACAAAAACGTCCATGATGCCGTTCGTGTCCTTTGTCCACAGCGCGGATTCAAGTTTGGTATTCATGGCATATTCGGAGTAATTGAGAAGTGTATCGAGGTAGGTTCTATAGGGATAATCTGCCAATGGCAAGGAGACGATGACGTTGAGAGATACCTCTACCTGTTTAAACAGGGAATTTAAGGATTTGTTGACAAAAGTTAACGTCGGCATTGTGAGGCTGTCCTTTATCACCTACTATACGTATTTTCAGCTCGAGTAGGGGGTAAGTCAAGTCTAGGTAATCGTCTGCATTTCCCGAATAGTGAAAACTAATAGGAGCATTTTTCAGGAACGTGTTTTGAGGGTTCACGAATATGACCCGTGAATCAACGATGCTCATCTGAACGGGCACATCTTTAAATAGGTCCAGTTCGGAACTCATGTAGATGGCATCTTCTGCCATTACAAAAATACGTATTGCACCATACATACATCTAGCGCGTTTAAGCTTCGACTGCTTGCTCTTTTTGGGTTTGGTCCCTTATATTCTCTTGAGGCGTTTCATGCCTAAGCCAAGCATTACATCCACCTTTCCGTTGTCCTTTCGCTTTAAATTACATCCGCGGTCATTAAGCCTCTGCTAAAGCGCTTCCTTCGGCGATCTTCCCGTGGTAGCCACATTGGAGAGCACGTGAGCATTCACCTTCAAAGCCGCGTTTCCTACCGCTTTTACCCCGGCCTTTAAAAGGAAAGCACCGTTTTGAAGAGTCCTCAGAGGCAGAAAACAATCCGTTGCCTTTTTGGTAGCGCTTACCCCTGTAAAGAATGATATCGCAATGTTTGAGCGCGCCACCCGACTGAATGAGGTAGTACTGCGTGAGGGAGTGCGCATCCAGTATTGCGGTTTGGGTCGGAAGGCGAGAATTATAGTTGAGGAAACCCCATCAGCGAATGGCAATAGATCGCCATAACCGTTCCTTAAATCCATGTTCACCGTTTTGGAGTCTTGTTGAATCAAGGGTACCCAATTTTAGGGAAAGAACGTCTTTTCATCGCTAATGTAAGTGTTGTTGCTTCTTTCGTATTCCACCGGCACGCTCTCTATGACCTGTACGAAAATGTCTCCTACCACTTGCGGGGCCACTAGATTGTAATAGACGAACATTTCGTAAGGAAACCCCACATGCGGATCTACAGAGAGTTTAGGACCTTCCTCGAGTATGATGTTGGTATACGGTTCGAAACCTAACATCCTGGCCATAGCCGGAGTCCAGAGCAAACAGTGAATGAGATGTAGCGCCTCGCTCG
Source organism: Deroplatys truncata (assembly GCA_030765065.1). Taxonomy (NCBI): domain Eukaryota; kingdom Metazoa; phylum Arthropoda; class Insecta; order Mantodea; family Mantidae; genus Deroplatys; species Deroplatys truncata. Next base: position 425,044,734 of record CM060990.1, read on the forward strand.
GAGACGTGGTGCTCTCCGCTTTTTAAATGTCTTTGCCTGCATGTAAAATCGCACCCTCCACCTCCTCCACCGTTGTTGACTCGTCCTTGTTTAGCTGAAAGGTTTCGCCCTCTTGGCCGGAAGATATCGCCTCGGGTTTCGCTTTTGTGCCAGATGCCGCTGCGGACAAACGTTTTGTGGTGCGAGACGCGCCCTGGGCGGGAGTTTGCTGCCCTGAAACTGCGGGTTTTTGTTTCGGTTTTGGCTTTAGTTTCTGGTGGTTTTCGCCGTTCAAAACTTCTGTTCGCCGAGAACGTACCGTTTAGCCGTGCGCACAACCGTTTCTACGTACCCTTCCATTGGAAAGTCGGGGTGGGATTCGGGATGTGTGACGCAGCATTCAGGCTTACCGTTTTCTTGCGCTCATCGAAGAGAAAAAAGTATTCGACGTGCAAGTGCTTGCCTATGACTGCGTTGACGAAGTTCACCAGGCTTTTGGGATTGTGCACGATGCCCTGCGGCATTTCCAAGCTAAATTTGGAATGCGTGGGGCAAGGCGTCATTGTATACATGGTGCCTACGATGTAGCCGACGTCTGGGGAAACCTTATAGAATTTTACTGGATACCTAACTTTCTGCAGAGCCAATTCTCATTCTCCCTGCAAAACGTTTCTCTCTCGAGCAAGATGTTTGAAAATCTCGCCGTCGTGTTATCGGTAAAATGATACCTCGAAGTATTGCTCATCAGCGTGAGGGAAAACAGTTTGGTCTTAATCATACGGAATCGATCGTCAAAGCCCAAACCCACGAGTTAAGCTTGTCCGGATACCCCGTCCACTTCACCAAGAGTTGTTTGTTGCGTCCGCGTCCTATGGTTTGTAATACGCCTTGAATCTTGCATGTCTTGGAAAGCGCGAACCTTTTGCAACTCCTCGGTGTAGAATATGCCGTCAATGGCTTCTACGGGCAGATCCCTTAACTTATATACGAGTTGCGCGCGCACCACCTCTGCTATCTGAAATATTTTGTCTGTCCAATTCTGCTCGTACCCCTTGTCGAATGTAATTTTTCTTTGGAGATACGCACATGATCGCCGACCGAATATCTAAACTTTCTCGCGCACAGTACGCGCCTACTTCCGTACAGATTGTGGTACATCTGTAAAATGTTAGTCTCCTTCACGTCCATCGGTGCCATGTATATGGACCTGTGATACGAACTACTGCACGGCTTGAGTAGCTCCAGAAGTTCTTCCACATGTCTGTAACTGTGTTTGTGCTTATAAATATTTCCATATATTGGTTTTTAATGTGCGATTAAGGCGCTCTACGACACTGGTTTTCACATTATTCTTCGTGGTGTAATGCTGCACGTTGCGTTTCTTTAAAAAGTGACGAAAAGATTTGTCGATAAAGTCCGTTACCCTATTCCGTTTGGAAGACCCTAGGAACGCGCTGCAAAAATATGGAGTGAAACTCTTATGCGACCTCGGTATCCAGCTTCGATTACCGAGGTGCGGCCCAAGCATACTTGGAGAATACGCCGTTGAGGTTAGAATGTACGCGTACGGTTTGTTATGTTCCCTGACGTTGCTCGTGACGTTTAGATCGTCTTTCAGAAGATTGTCCATATTGCTCACATGATAGTTGTTGAGAAACCGCTTTCTCAACGGCTTCTGCAAAGTATAACTGTCTGGGTTTCAATGAAGGAATGGAGTTTTGCCTTCGACGCACCCGTGGCCTTGCAAAGGGCCTTTGCTGTACCCAAACTGGCATAGTGTTCTGGTTTGGCATAGTATCGCCTTATGGTCCTCCATTCTTTCATCCTTTATTTGCACAGATGTTGCCAACGGCGGCTGCGAAAATGATAGCTCGCGAAAGGCCATTTGGATTTCTTTTTGCGTCTTTCCTTCTTCCGAGGCGAGAGCGGGTTAGCCTTTATCGCACTAGGCTACACCTCCTGCATCACCCGTGCGCCTTGGTACACGTCTTCGTAACCATCGTCGTCGTCTTTGCTATCGCTAAGGTAGGGACGTCTCACTTGTGACACGAGATAATTGACCAATTTATATTTTCCGAGATGCCACTTTTCGTCGCCGGAGGCTTTTGCACACTGCACGTTCTCGATTTCTATGGCCAAACTGGAAATAGTTTTGCCAATGATGTGAAGCTTTACCACGGATTTTGGCTGTGATGCAACGACGATCTGCCTGTCGCAATTCATCCTGAAAATTTTTCACACGAGCGTGTTACCGAACGAAGCTAATACCGGAAGCAGAAACGCCGGCAGAAAATACTTGCTTCTTTTCTTCAACGGAACTCGCTCGTCTATCAACTTCCTCCAAGACGATTTATGCCTTTTAAATCGGCTCAGCACTTTCTCGGAACTTCTTCTTGATCTCTGCACACATTGAGCATACATTCAAAAATGGCCTTTATCACATCTTCATCGGCATTTTTAACAAATGTTTGAGCAGAAGGGCCTTCGCCTTTAACAAAACCAACAAATTACCGTGCTGTCTCGCGGATGGCGGGCTACTCAATTTGGCAATGCTGAACCTGCCCCTAACCATGTTTCCACGATGATAACCGCGTCGCAAACGGAGATTTATTTAAAATCAACTCCGTAGCACCAAAACGATCAGGGATAACGGCGAAAAACTGAAGTTTAGAGTGGACAGTTGACGGGAATTGAACATGCGAGCTCTCGGTTAAACAATATGAAGCGACTATCTAAGACAGGGTCCCTCCAAAGCACGAAAATAACCCGTATATAGTAACAAAAGGTTTTCCTACGGCAACGCCCTTTGTACAGTAGTTAAGATGCGTCATATGTATGTTTTCAAAGGCAGGACACTATGTGATAGGTTTTTAGGAATTGTAACCAACTTAAGCAAAAAAAACTTTTTTTTTGAATCCACAGCTACTGTTGGGTACAAAATACGAGACAGTTTCCTCCGGCAGCACGCCCATTCGACACCTGCATCGGTTAAGCGTATATTGCGTGCAATCCAGCACCAGGTATCGCTGCGGGTTTCCGGTAGCTGTTCGAAAGCTTCCAAGAGAAACCTAGAGTTTCGGGGTTCTATCTGCTGCCACAGCCTTTCGATCTGCATTTTGTCTCTGTTGCTCTTGAAGGCTACGATATAATTGACATTCAGAGATATGTTCCGAAATCTCAGCCCCTGTGGAAAAACGTTTTGCAGAATGAGCACAATCGCGAAGCGGTTGTGATGCGAGTCTTTCGTGAAAAAATTATAGACGTTCGTCCTGCCCCTTCGAGCATCAAATCGTCCAGAGGACGAGATAGTTCTCGCCCACGGCACCCAATTCGGGGATGTCCGAGTGGGTCTCATCCCAGGAGCAAGGCTTCTAGTTTCGAAAAATATTCAGGCGGGTTACATCACAGCACTTGGCGTTTGAGGGTTTCCAAGAAGGTCAACTTTCCGCAGCGAAACGGATCCGCTACGAGCATCCTGATAGGAAAATTAAATCGCCTAAGGTCGCCGATCCGAGCATCGCGCCGTCCAGTGGGCTCGGGTTCGAAATGACTTGCCGCGGCGCTTGGCGTCTCATTTATAAATTCTGTTGTACCGGTAGGGAAACGAATCGAAGACGTCGGCGAGAACGCGCCTGTTGACCACCATTTTAAATGTCTTCGCGCAGGGTTCTGTGATCACAGTCCACGAGGGTTTTCTCGAAATTTCGGTGCCCTTGAGCGTCACCGTCCTGCTGCTGAATCTCAGCACCATTTCGCGAATGACCTCTCCATTCACCAGCTCTGGATTGCCGGAATTCAGAGTGATGCCCATAACCTTACACACCCAGAAAAGTCTGGCCGGTCTCGGGGCACACGATTTCCATGCTGTTGGGACCCTTGGAGGCGAACCAGGAGATTTAACAGCTCCTTCCGTACTTTTCCAACTCGTCCGTGATGTGTCCCAAGAGGCGTCCGACGGACGGCGTTCATTCGCCGGAGCGGCTGTGACGAGTCGGTGTCGAAGCAGCGCACCCGTTTGCTCAGTCGCTTCAAGTACGAGTAGAGCACCAGGCGCTTGTGAGCGGTGGTGTAGGCCGCAATGATGGTATTCCGGTGGGGTTCACCTTCGGACTCTGCTCGCAATACCTCCATACCGCGTATATGATCTCGTCGGTGACGGATACATAGAACTGCACTTTCACTCCCGGGTCGTTAAGCACGTACAGAAGGCGATCTTACCGGTCCATCAGATCGTACGTGGGCAGGTTGTCCCACTGCCCGTATTTCCCCCAGAAAGAGTTCAGCATCAGCTTGACCAGCTCTTGCCTGCCGGGTTTCGGTGCGACGGCCTCGGGATATAGAGCGAGGCCCTTATGCTCGAAGAATTGTTTCACGTATTGCTCCTTCGCGGCCGGCGCGTCGCAATTCGAGGACCAACCGGAGGCTTTGATCTTGAGGAACTGATTCACGTAGTCCCCAAACAGCACCTTGTCTTCCGTGACGGGGTCGTACTGTACCAAGACTTACTCCAAGATCTCGTAGACCCGGAGGAGCCTGTACCCTTCCCCCAGGGCCACCTTAATCTCGTCGATGACCCAGGTGCCCGACAAGGCTCTCTCGTTGTCTTCATGATCCCACTCGCCCTGGTTCTCCACCTCTGCAGATGCGCGACATAACGGGAACATGAGCTTGCCGTTGATGCGCGCCGGCAGCGCCGGGTGATACAGGTATTGTGGCGGTAGAACCCTGCGCTTCACGATGCCGCCTCGCATGTCTTCCAAGCGAGGAAAGCCATCCACGAGGATCTTGGAGTGCCCCACTTGGTAGGGTTTTGTTTTGTTCATGCACACGTACAGGCTACACACGTCGTAATAAAACATCTTCTGCTCCCCTTTCGCCTCGCAGTACGTCTTGGCGCAGTTGTAGGGCCACTTTGAAAGGCTCTCTGGGGTTAAGGGGCTCGGGTATGGGGAAGTGCTTGGCATGGCGTGCGAGGTCCTCGTTTACCTTCATCATGACGTTGAACTCGCGCTCCCAAATTTCCACCACGGTGTAGCTGGCATCAATGATCGTTCGGGTGACCTCAGTACCCTGGTATCTGGAGGCCATGGTTTCGTTCCCCATGCGATATACCGCTGCGTGGCGATTGTGAAAGCATCGCCTTCAACCGCAGTAAATATATTGTGGAAAAAGCACACGGTGTTTCCTTTCTCTCTGTACCCGTCCAACTTGTTGCTCAGTTTTAATTTCCCGTCCTCTCACAACATGCTGAAAGATAACATTGTTCTGCAACTCCAGCCAAGAGAGCCATATGCATGCTATTTGGGACTGCTTGTCCGCTAGACGAGCAGGTAAGAGGGCAATCTTTTCGGCGCCATGAATCCCATTCTGTACATGCACATGCACCCTGCGCGATGGTGACGTATTCCCTGATCGGGTCTATCCCGTTCTCGTTCCAGAAATTGCCTTCTGAATTTAGCAACTCTCTAACTTAGCAGAAATACATCCATTCGGCAGTAGGCCGCCATTTCCGCCTTCATGTCGAAGACGTATCCGGAGGCCACCTTTTTCTCGTGCCACTGCTCGAAGGCCCTTACTCCGGACAGTAATACTTTTTGACGAGAACGGCACTGAGGTAGTGCTCGTTTTCCTTCGTTTTACAAGGATAAGGAAAATAACAGTTGCATTCCTTCAATTCGAAGGTTTTCGAAAAGCGAGACAGCGGCATGAGTATAAAGTTCAGAGAGTGCAGAAATGTGACGTCACCGTACCTCATTCTGTATATCTTACTGTCGTTCATGATAAGCTCCGGCGTCCAGTTTAAATTGCCCACCATGTACTTTAGTAAGAATTCGCCGTCGTACGATCTGAGGCTATGAGCTACCACGATGATGTCCCAGGCTTCAAACCTCGCCTGCACTATGTGCTCAAACACCTGTTTCACGGGGTCGGCCAGCATGTTCTTACCGGTATGATCTGTAAAGACCGTAACCGCGTAAGCTTTTAACACGGTGTCAAAATGCCTGCTGGAGGACCTTACGCGCCTTAACCTGATTCATCCGGCAGGAGACATCCCCAAGAAAGATGCGGGCAACCGTGCTCCAAAACGTGCTTACAGAAGTTTACATCTTTAAAGGTTACCTGGTTAATGAATGACTTCTCTCTGATATCCCAGTGCTCTGCATCAAAAGAGACATTGAGAAGCTTGTGTGCATGGCATTGATAGACTTGAAGATAGTGCAAAAACACCTCCAGTATTTGAAACGTTCCCGAAAAAGAAAAGGTACCCGTGTCGCGAATACAGTAAAATATAGTTTCGTCATATAATATTACTGCCTTTATGGAAAATGAAAAAAAGGCTCTTGAACACTAACGTAAATGACGGTGAAATTGTTTTAAATGATGACGAAATAATTGAATTAAAGAGAATTATGTAATTTCTCGACAGATATTTACATAACCTAACCATTGTAAATGATTCAAACAAACATGCAGGAACAAGGATTTGGAGAAGGAAAGTACTGGAGTACTAGATTATTAATTAAAAAATTTGTGCCAGAAGAGATTAATTTTTAATTTGACGATAAATGTGGTTTACTTTATCTACTATGTACCCAGTAGGTAGAGAATGTATTACATTCCACCCAAAATCTTGATATCCAGATTTCAACAGAAATACATGCTTTGAGGCACCTGAAAAAAGAAAACATTTTTAGAAAAAGGTCCAAGGGGTATGTTTGTGGTGTGTTTGTGCAACACCATCTAGAGAGAAGGCCCGATCATTTAAACTAGATGGGCACTTTCTAAACCCTGATTATTATAACCTTGCTCTAAAGACGTGTATTCTTTCACACTGCGTTTACTTCCCCTTTCCCCTGGTTGGCTAATGTACACCTTTGAATTGTGACAAACAAGCCATGTGCAGTGTAAAGATTGATGATAAAACGATATAAACACATTGACATTATAGCTAAATGTGCTATTGTCATCGTGAGAGGCTGGTTTAAATTGAAGGATACTCCCATCTATTTGTTGATAAGAATTTACATGTTAATGAGAATGTTGGTAAGAATTTACAGAAGAATCATTCCAGATGCATTAACTCTGGTACAGAACTCTGTTCATATGGGTAAGAAGATGTAAATTTGACAACTATCTTCAAATATATTAAGGCAAATCATCATGTTAAAGAAGGAACTATTTTATATCGCATAAAAACCTATTCCAAAACAGCAGCCAAAGAGGGGTGACTAGTGAAAGTGACAGTTAAGAGATAGAAGCAAAGTTATATGGAACAGACCTTAGACTATTGGTTGCAGTGAGTGGTAGAGGTGGTTTAGTCATTAAGAGTTGTTACGATGTATTTAATAAGAATCTTATCTCCATAACTCATGTGAAAGAAAATGCAGGTAATTTACGAACCTAAATGCAGAAAATCAGAAAATATGAACCGTTATTATGGGCTGAGTTATAAAACTAATGCATCAGCAACATTCACTTTTAAAACGTTTGCTTAGGGCATATGTATTAATAAAATTAGGTACTGCTCACAGTATTATAAGTGAAATACTAAGAATTTACGACACATAAAAAAAAACCTCAAGCCTGAAAAAAGACCTGAGCTTCCGGTCTTTCATGTTCAATATAGAATGGAACGCTAAAAACCATAGTGGTTGAAGAGCATCCATAAATAAAACTCAATTTTTGAAATACTAAGATGAAAAAGCAAATCATTCAAATTTTTGTAAACCTTAAACCAACATGCCCATTTTGTTCTTAAAACAATCTACATTTACATAAAGAAAACATGTTCCTTCAGGCTAGCTCTGTGTAACATCTTCTGTGAAAGTTACAGGGATAGCTAAAAATAAAATATTGTAAATGTCTCTATCTCTGCACATAAATTTAGATTTACTTCCATAAAGTAAAGTCTAACAGTTAATTTCATTGTGATGCATGATACTATTATTAAATCATTGGTATTAGTTATGCTGGTGTAAAATTCTATAATACGCTGCCAGCAGAACTTAAAAGATATGACAATTGCAGAAAATCTAAATCTGCTTTGCAATCTTACCTAACTGACAATGTTCTTTATTCACTTGAGGAATTTTTAAAATAAGTTAAGAGTTCAATTATTAATTCAATGTTATCTACTATCTTGCATCTTATCTTATACACTTTGATTTTTATCCACATAGAATATCATTTATACTAGGATTAGAATGCTTGTAATATAATATGTGTATATTTAAATCTGATGACTTGCCTGTTTTTAACAATGCTCTGCAAAACATAAGGTGATAATAAAATATTTCTATTATTTAATTATATTCACACTCATGCCCATCATGCCATGTTGTAAGATATAAGCTCTGTCAAGTTACTTAGATGTCACTGTTTAAAGTACTTATCCAGTTCAATTTTACTGGGAATTCACTTCGTTCACACGTTCACTTCACTAAGGTGAACCAGTTCAATTCTCGTTCCTTCACTTCCTTCGTGGTGTAGCCTCTTCACGCCGGACGATTCACTTCACTCGGGAGTCGAATACAAGAACTCCATAATTCGTCGCTCCGTAGTAGCACTCACTGCACGTCACAAAAGCAGTCACCAACTCGCTCGGAGAACCAATCTTGATGTCGCAACAGAGAAGCACTCGCTAACTCGCTCGCTCAATGACTGATTCAACAACTCTCTTGCACTCGAATCACAAATGACTAGACTGCGTGACTCCCGCGAGAGCGCTCGCTTATATAGTCAGTGGAATCTTTCCACAAGCTTCTCGAACGTTCTAGAACTATTTCGACACATTTTCTGGAGGAGGAGGAGGAGGAGGAGGAGGAGGAGGAGGGAGAAGAAGCTTCCAGAAGGTTCTAGTTATCTGCCGATAGCGCGCCCGCTGTTTACGCTGTCAATCGGCAGTTATCTTTGTTTACTGGAGTACCCAGCGCCGACATCCCAATAACCTTGAGCCATAGCCGCTGCGTCACACAGCTCCCCCCTCAGAGCTGTTCGTCTCAACAGCTCTAAGATCTGTAGCATTGCAATCACAATGAACTACCATCAGCTTTACTCGGGGTTGACACCGAAAGCGCGACAGGGCCCAGGATCTGTGACACGGAAGTCGCACGGCACGCACCATCTCTCCACGTCGCTTCGAAGATGCAACCAACATAATCGGTGACGTAGTTTCGTCAAGGTACCCCTGGTAGTGTTGGTATGGGTCTGCTCGAGGACTTCATTCAGTTTTCTTCGGGAGGTCCAGTTGTTCCATCCTAGTCCTCCTGGCTACGAACTCCCACACTCCCTTCGACTTCTGGAGAAACATCCGCCCATGCGGGTCGTAAGCCAGATTTTTATCCTTCAGGATCAGCCCTATGTCTCGAACCTCCAGCTGCTCCCTCTTCAAGGCCTCCTCGTCCCCACCAACTGCAGATTTCACCGTGGCTGAGCGTAGGGCTGCAGCACTCTCTGTCATCTGCTGCTCATGACGTTCGTCCATTGCGGCCTATATCGTCCTCTTGTTTTCTTTCATCTGCCCATCTAGACGCTCTTCCACCGCATTTATGTCATCTTCCAAGTCAGATTTAGTGTCTTTTAACTCTTTTGCAAAGTCGTCTTCCAGGACTCTCGCCGTTGCCTTTATCTCAGATCTTACAGAGTTGTCACCAACGAGATCGGATTTCAATTTTTTCATTTCGGTTTTTACACTCTTCCTTCCCGTTTCTATCTTTCCCGTTCCGAAATTTACATTCTTTATTTCACTCTCCATTTTCTCCATTCCAAATTTCATTTCCGTCACCATCTTCTCCATTCCGGTCTTCATTTTCGTTCCCATCTTCTCCATTCCAGATGTCACCCTCTTCATTTCGCTTAGAATTATTTTCTCCTCCGTTTCGGCCCATATTTTTTTTTTAACATTTCTTCCATCTTGACTTCTTTTTTACTCCACACCTGACACCACTGTGACTTTGTTCAGGTTTTCAACTGTTACTTCTCTCAGTTTTCACTGTTACTATTCTAAGCTATTATCTAGTTCAATTTCACTGGGAGTTCACTTTGTTCACACTGTCACTTTACTAGGTGAACCAGTTCAATTCTCCATTCTTTCACTTCCTTCGTGACGTAGCCTCTTCACGCCGGACGGTTCACTTCACTCGGGAATCGAACACAACACCTCCACAACCCGTCGCTGGGCAGTAGCGCTCACTGCATTTCACAACAGCCGCCACAAACTCGCTCGGAGAATCGATCTTGTCGCACCAGAGACGCACTCGCTAGCTTGTTCGCTCATTGACTGGCTCAACTCTCTCGCACTCGACTGCTGACTACCGCGAGAGCGCTTGTGTATATAGTCAGTGGAATCTTTCACGTTTTAAAACTATTTCGACACACTTTCTGAAGGAGGAGGAAAAGAAGCTTCCAGAAAGTTCTAGTTATCTGCGGATAGCGCGCCGGGTGTTTTGGCTGGCGAGCGACAGTTATCGTTGTTTACTCGAGTGCCTACCTTGGGTCATAGCCACTGCCTCACAATATTTATATAGCTATGTAGCTATTTAAAACTTATTTAGCCGGTTGCCTATTAATCCACTTTAAACTAACATTAAACACACAAAATGGATGCATTACACATATACATACCAACACATTACCAACTGTGATACTTGCAAAAACTATATAAACAGTGCCTGCAAGCATGATTAATTGGACATTGTCTGTACCTATGCACACCTAAATTGTGAATATTAAAGCAAATATTACTGGTTTTACCTCTAAAGTGTTTGGTCAATGAAAATGTCTCCCTTTTCATAGCTTTTAACCACTGTTCCTTCCAATGTTTACTTTGCTACATTATAAGAATATTAACCACAAGCACAAAAACAGAAAAGTTAGGGCAGCATATTTTGCGCATATCCATTCACTATTAAGATATGATATAGTTTCTGGGGGGAGTCCCCAGTGAGCAAGACAACCTCCATAGCACAGAAAAGAATTATTAGAATAATGGAGGATGTTAGCCCAAGTCACCACGCAAACCTCTATTTAAAACTTCCCTCCATTTATATATATGAAGCAATCATGCTTGTACCAGACAACATTAATGCCAGCGATACACCATTTACAACAACTACCCTGCATAAACACAAAACCAGGAAGAATACACATCTGCATGTAACTAGTCACAATACCTCACTCTATCAAAAAATCATTCTACACTCTGGAATCAAGTTATATAATAAATTACCAAGTTTCATTAAGGTAATAAAACAAGTAAACCATTTGAAATGTCCCAAGGCACATTCAATGAACTACTGCTTTTACTCCATTGAAGATTACCTTGAATATAAGAGTGAACTGTGAGTCATTTACAGAAAAATGGAGTAATGTAAATACATATTAGTGTAGTAAAGTGTAACATTTTTATCTGTTTAATATCACCATTTATATCAAGACCTCCGTAATTGTAAATTAGGTATAAAGCAATGTAAATATATGTTAGTATAGTGTAATGTTTGTTTATATTATGACATGTCCAATATTGAATATATTTTGTACAACACCAAAACAACTGCCCTGGATCAAATTATTATTATTATTATTATTATTATTATTATTATTATTATTATTATTATTATTATTATTATTACTATTACTATTACTATTACTATTACTATTACTATTATTTCCAATCCTTTGATAACTTTAACATATACACTCTGCCGCTATTTTTATAATTCCTCATTCAGTTGGAAACACAGCACTTATAAACCAGTGCTGAAAATCCATTATAAATACCGGCTATACAATAATCTTCTTAAAACATACACCCAAACATGTTTAATTTTCACTAAACTCCATAAAAGCTGTGGTCTCTCTCTAGCATACATAGTCTAAATAGAATGGCCATTTTGTTTTTCATGAAAGCAGTGCTCAGGCCTTGTTTCAGGTGGTGTTGGTTTGTGTGTGTATAAGTGTGTCAACAGCTTAACTCAGAACTGAAGTATCAGATAAATATAAAACTTGGAATATAAGTTCAGTATCTTCCAAAGATAAGGCATAAAGATTTTAAAAAACTTCTCACACTTCAAACTACCCTTCACATGAAAACCTTTTCAAAACCTTTATTTTCTCAAAACTCTTAACAATTTTGATTAAAATAGCATATATGTAAAATATTTACTTGGCAAGCAAAATGCATATCCTGAGTTTTCAGGGAATAGCCCGTGAAGTATCTTCATTGGGGAGGAATTTTGTAACACTTTGTAAAATTGGTTAAGAGATAAACCAAAACATACTACACAAAAAATGATGATAGCTTTAACACACATCATTCATTTCAAGTAACTTTTATTGTAGCCTCAGCAATTTCTAAGATATCCACTATTATTAGTTTGAATACCTACTTCTGTCATTTTAAGTGCTGTCGCTATTCACTTGTTTCTCACAATGTCATGAAAAGAGTATGGAATTTTAAGGCCAGCATATAGCCACTGGCATTTGTACATCTATCAACTTGATTTCCTCAATCCCCTTGTACCTACAATGAAATATGTGATGAAACTATTTTTGCAAAGGATTATCTTCATTAACATTAAGTAGATTCAAAAATAAGCTTCCGTAAAACAGTTTGTAGATGCTATGCAAAGATAAACAATAGTGGGTAGAGTAACTCATGTGGATTAGCATATAATTTTTTTTCTCCTTGGACATTAAGCCTTAACCAAGTGCTTTAGCAAAGTATGCAGTATATCGAAGTATCATACTTTAAACTACAAAGTTTGGTTTTAATCTCAGAGATGCTCTTGAAGAATTGCAATGTTATAATCTATCATTTGCACTAATATCACTTTCTAGTATCTTTTGCAATGAGGGTTGCCATTTTATATATAAATTATATAATCTCAAAATTCCAAACTTAGAAGTGAATGAGCTTAAGTGAGTTTGAATTATTTAATAAATTGTCAAATTGGATTTGGAAAATTTTATTCATCCTTGAGGCACTATATTATCTCTTTCATGTGTCACTTCCAGTGTCCTCTGCAATGAAAGCTGCCTTTTGCTATATGAATTATATAACCATGACATTCCAAAACAAATAAATTAGAGGTGTTTGAGTTTGAGTTATTGAATACATTGCTGAATTGCTTATGAGAAATTTTATGTTTATACCTGAGATACTGCAATATCTCTTTCAGCAAATAAAGTAACACATAGATATGTAAAAAAAAATTCTATTTTTAAAACATGTATTTCTCCACAGCTAATTTCATTTAGCTTAATTTATTTACAAGGCCTGACAGTTTTAAGCCTTTATTATAAATTCAAACAGAGAATACTGAAAGAAACCATGTATGCACGCGCGCACAATTGTGTTTTAGTCTCTTTTATGTTAATAAAACATACACCAATGCTATTCTGAAATCATCTAAAGAAAGTACTTTAATCAGAAATACTACCATAAACTATTATGCTTCACTATTCATACTCTTAATCACAGCCTTATCACATTTTACCTTTAATAATTTTTTTAAGGTTTTTATTTTCTTACTTTCACCATCATCTTTATTTTATCATAAAGGGATGTAATCACTCTGTCATCATTCTCATTGTTAAGCTCTTCTTCTTCACTTCAAATCGAAAGGATCTTCCCCTTCTGATTCAATATTGGGCAACCATTCAAAGTTTGACAATATTTTATCATATTTCAGATTTTTCTGCAGTGTGTTAATACAGAAAAAACATACTATCACTAATCAACTAATGTAGTACAAATTTTCTGCCTTTGCACATGTTACTGAAATATGATACATTGATAAAATAACAGAATGATTCCTGAGTTAGCTGAAACAACAATGGACTGCTAATTTTTATTTGCAAAACAATAATGAAAGTATTATTTGTAACACCTTAGAAGCAGGAAAGACAAAATGTATTATAGGTCAAGTTCACCTGCTGTGGTACTAAAAGGTAGTAGTTTTCATTAAAGTAGTAGTAATCATTAAAGCATTTATAATTCTATTGCAAGAATAAAATTTTAAAGTGGTCTACAGTAATTACATTCATGAAAATTCATAGTTTCCCTTCACTGGGTTGAATAGTATGTAACATTTACACAATTATAAATCATTAACTGGTCAATTTAACCAGGAGGTCCTTCAAGTGTGTAACCCTCACAGTGCCATGCAATTGAATGTTGCCAACATGAATGCATTAGCCTACTACTACTACTAGAGAGGGCTTGGATTGTTGCATTTAAGCACACTTTAAAATGCTGTTATCCTGGGCCAGGAACCAACTGGTAACCTTGGGAACAGAAACCACAGTTCAGACAACTGTGCCACTCAGGCTGACATATATTATGACTGCAGGCTTACCCTCACACACATGTTAATAGTTATGACAGGAGCATAAAGGAAACTTTCTTATATTCACTGATAGAAGTGACAGCAGTGAATAGCATGATCAAAACAAGCATTACTGGAATATGAAAAGGGGACATTAAATGTTTGGCTGTCTTAAAAAATTTGGAAAAAATTCCTACTAATATTTTAAACCCATTATCCAAAATGAAATGCTTGAAATATGTGAAGATACAAAAAATTATATAAGGCAAAATAAGATAAGTACAGTAAGAAGATTAAAAAGGGGAGGGCGGGAGAAAGAGAGAGAGAGTATATGTATAGGCTGATACTGAAGGGTATACATTTATATACTTTAAAAGTATGTGGACAATCAAAAAGGCACTAAAAATTCATGAACTAGCTCATAGAATGCTGTACTTCTGTTGTCATCTCTGCTCTACCTCTTTATGCTACTCCATACTAGAGATTTGTATTACAATGGATAATCATCTATTTTTCAAGATTTTTAGAAATGAAACTTTATCTACTGTCACACACCAAGAGAAATCCCTTTCTTCTTCACACAAGACAACACAGCAAAGTTAATTTCATGTGGCTCAAGAAAAGCTTGTCCTGAAGCTTTTGGTTTACCCAATATAATACTACCAAGCACTTAGATGGTTTTTCCAACCAGGCTTTTGTTCAACACCTACTACAGTTTGACACTCACTGCTTGGCCTTCCTGGTACTTTCAACAAGATTTTAGAAATTGTCCCAACAATATCTAAAGTAAGTTTCCTGTAATGGTTTGTTTCCTTTCCCAAGCTTTTGATTTAGGCCAGGTCAGCATTCAGGCCCGATATTGCAAGTGCTACCTTGGCTGTCCACAAAACATCAAATTCAATTACTAATAAAACAAAGAGACTAAGTTTAAACATGGTCATTTATAGTAAATTCTAAGAGATTTTAGTGTTGCTTTGAGCTTTTATTCTGCATTACCTTAACATCAGTGCGGTTATTATACTATGCAAGCTGATGTTGCATGTATTGGAACTAATAAGTGAAGCAAGATCTTCAGAGAACAGGTACTTAAGGAGATAAGTAAGTATCACATAGTTTAGATTATATGTTGTAATACACTTTATACAATAACAAATTATATACCTAATGTTGCAATGAGGAAATAAATACATAAGTTAAAACATATTTTTGATAATATGTAACATTTATCGTGAAATGTATCTTAAGCATAATACAAGATGCTGATGTTATGCTTTGTACCAATTTTAGTGAGATGTTAGGTTTTTTTCTAAATTCGCATTCACTTATTCCAGGGGCCAAAACTGGTGAATCCAGTTCTAGCAAATTTTTAGCTATTCAAACTCCAGAAGTATCTGTGGAAACTAAATGAACATAGTTATTTTAAAACATGCAACTGCAACAAATAAACAAAAAAATTGGGCTCAACGGCCTAAAAAGGATATTTTAGACACTTACAAGGAGAACAGATAGAAATGCATCAAATAGGTAAGTACAGGCACTATAAAATCACAGTGAGTCCATAGCAGATAATAGGTTTCTAAATTTAAGGCTGGTTCAAAATAACCCAAGAATGGTAACCAAAACGGAAACAAGAACAGGAAGCAATACAGCATAGACAATTGTGGTGTACAATAGCCCAGTGACAAGAATGGGAATGCATATCAATGATCAAATCAACCACAAAGTGGAAGGTCAATTTTGCACATGGGGATTTCATTTGCTTTTAACTGTGTACTAGTAGAGTTGATCACAGGCTTGGCTCATGCAATGGCAGTGTACACAATTGCGGCGATGGCACATGTACATTTGATGTATGGATTAGCAGACGGCAATGGTGCTTGTGCTCAACGTTTGTACCAGGAGAGATTTCCAGGATGAAGGTGCCCCAAAATGTTTGAAGCCATTGATCGTCGTCTTTAGGGAACATGGGACATTTCAGCCTGATACGACTGGGGGAGGTCTAGAAGGACGAGGACACCACAACGGAAGGTGGCAATTCTTCACGCAGTTGACAACCCTGGTGTCAGTACAAGACAAGTAGCTGCAACAATTAATGTTGACCACATGACTGTCTGGCGAGTGTTACACGAGGTTTGACTGTATCCATACCATTTACAGCATGTGCAGGCACTATCAGCAGCTGATTTTCCTGCACGGGTATGCTTCTGCGAATGGTTTATGCAACAAAGTGTCAACCTTAATTTTAGTGCAAGGGTGCTGTTCACAGATGAGGCATCGCTTCAAAGAGATCAGATTGTAAATTATCACAATCGGCATGCATGGGCTGACGTCAATCTTCACGCAACTGTTGAAGCAAGTCATCAACAAAGATTTTCTGTCAGTGTTTGGGCCGGCATTGTTGGTGACTGTTTGGTAGGGCCTCACGCTCTTCCACCCAGGCTCAATGGACAAAGTTACCACAATTTCGTAGAGAATGTTCTACTTGATCTGTTAGCAGATGTGCCTTTAGTTATGTGACAAAACATGTACTTCATGCATGATGGAGCATCTCATTTTAGTGTTAATGTCCGTCGGCTTCTAAATAACAGATTCTGTGACAGATGGATATGTAGAGGTGGACCAATTGCCTGGCCTCCACGCTCCCCGGATCTACACCCATTGGACTTATTTTGGGGGCATTTGAAAGCTCTTGTGTATCAAACCCCAGTACCAGATATTCAGAGTCTCCGTGCCCGTATTATGGAAGACTGCGAAACAATACGCAATAATTCAGGAGTACCTCAGCGCATCTGGGATTCACGATGACAGCGGGTTGATGCATGTATCAATGCTCACAGAGGGCATATTGAACAACTCCTGTGAGAAAGAGTTTCATGTGGTATGCTGGTACGTTCTATTCTTGTGAGTTTTCCATGATTAATGAGTTGGAGAAAATGAGTTGTAACACGTAACAAAGCATTTCCAGACCAATGTTCATACAACATAATTTCTCCGTCTACGTGTGAGGAATGTGCCCTGCAATTTGTGCCGTACATTTTTGTTACACCCGGTATTTAGTTTCACCAAAGGCCATTATACTTGAAGTTTAACTTTAAATCTAATAAAGAAACCACGACATGGGAAAGCTGATATTAACCAGAAGTGTTTAATTGGAAACTACACAAAAAGTGGCACACAGGTGTATAAGCTTTCTTCCTTAATGACACTCTTTTTGTGGGGAAAGCAAATTATAACGCCAAAGTATTCATTTCCCAATATGGAACGTTTTCTACTTTGAGAGCTGTTTGGTTGAAGTTGAGGACCTTAGGCAAACACAATAAATACATCTTACACAACAACAACAATAATATATTTCATTTCTTACAACAAATGTAAGCACAACTCCCAAACTTCAATTTAAAAATTGCTAAATATCTATTGGAACAACGCTTCTTGTAAGCATAACTACGCACCTAGTTGAAAACCCCTCCCCTCAGAAATAAATTATCCATACGCCACTGATTGTAACTCTTTGTCAGGTATTGCTATTTAAAACTTTTGGTCAGATAAGTTTAGGAAATAATAAAGTTTTGCTTACTACTATGTATTTGTGTATCTCAACCAGTATCATTGTGTTTTTCTGGTTGTCAAGGGAAAACGTTTAACAACCCCAGTTGCAAAATAAGCATAGAAACAGGAGCGTTTTATACATTTAACCGTTTACGCGCATTTTAATGTTTATTAACGCCCCAGAAATGGACACTAACTTTTAATAACATTGTAAGTGTTGCACTGCTAATTATAATATTGTTCAAATTAAATGACATGAGAGTTTCTGTTTTTGTTTGAACTTGAGCTTCTCCTGCCTTTAAAATTAACTAAATTTTGAGCCTCTGAGGAATGGAAACTAGCGCAATGTACCTGGGCTGAGACTGATGATGGCCTCCTACTGTGACGTCATACATACAGTGTTGCAGCCTTGTTCCTAGGAGGTGTTGGTGTGATTCCTTAGCAAGAGCTTGTGATGAATTGTTTTCGGGCTATTGTTGCGTCTCAGGAGCCAGAAATAAAAGGCCACCACAATGAGATTCTGATTCTGGCCTATGCAGTTTTCACTCCAAATTGTTGAGTTCGCCTACTTGAGAATTAAAAGAAAGCTGGCTGCAAGTTTGTATACTGCAATACTTCTGTCCTCACAGCAGTGCCGGAATCCTTTTCGTTTGGCACAGACTATAAATAAAAATAGCATGCAGTTAGCTTCAGAGTACTTTTATTTAGCCAAGAAACCAATGCCTAATTACTCCTTAGTTATTCTAAATCTATGTCCCGATACAGAAAGTCTGACTGAATGTTGATATAGGTAGTCACTCCTTCAAACCTGTTCCACTGTCTGAATATTAATTATAACAAATCAGAACATTTCAAAGCTGCTTTATTTACTATCTTAGGCTTATAGAAAATGTCCATAATGTTCCTGCTTATACCTACGATCGTAGTAGTTAATATAAAGTAAATTCATTTTTAATAAAGTATATAGAAATTACATTGTTTTCATTTTGAGACTTCCACTTTTATTCTTCTTATACCTTTAGCATTCGAAAACCTCTTGATGTCCTTTTGAAAAGCTTGCACATGTCCATTCTCATGACTCATCAAATGAACTACAACAATGAAGGAGCTGCAAATTATAAACAGACGGCAGGCAATAATCAGAATGCTTACATGCCAACTGTTAATTAAAATGTGTAGTTCCTGTTGGACTTACCACAATGTTTGCAGTAGCAAAATTGAATTGAGTTTTGTTTTTGGACTCTCTTTAACAACTATGGTCCTTAGCGTCCTATTCTATATTCGGCGTGAAAGACCGGAAATCTTGCTCAGATGCCTCCATCAGGCTTGAGGTTCTTTAATGTGGCGTAAATCTACGACACGGGACCACCTGCTTTGCTTCCCTTCCGAGGAAAGCCATGCTAAGGATTTTTACGCCCGAAAAAAATCCATCGCCCTTTGCCGGGTTTGAGCCCGCGACCTCGGTAACTAGAGGTTTGCATGGTACCCTTAAACCACGGAGATTTGCAGTAGCAAGACAGCTATTTCACAGAGGTAATGTATTGTATGTTGGATTTGAACAACTTCTAGCACAAGTACGACAATTCTCCCAGAAGTACATTATTGTAAGAGGACTTGCAACAATGTACGTCTAGTAGATGAAGGGGTATACGTCACACAAACTATAGGTACTTGGAATGGCTTATCTTGGAGCTACAGTACCTTTCCCCTAGTAAGATTTCATGTTTTGATTCCCCACGTAGGCTTAACTAAAATTTGACTAAAATTGAAATTATCTCTGACGTACAGATTTCATCACTACTTCCAATTCAGCTAATACAATGCGAGTTAGCAAACATCAGAACTCCATAGACAAGGCATTATGTAAATTCCAAATGCACATTTATTACATTTGCGATTCCTCTAGTCGTACAGGCTTTCATTCCTTTATTTAATGGCGTACATTAAAGTTGTTTGTTGTTCGTTTCTAACAGTTTTTGCTGTTCTTTGTAATTTTCACTTTGTTTTTGAGGCAATAACTATTTTTAGTTGCATATAAACAAATCGCAGACGATCCTATCACTAGAAAGGCCAACGCTCAATGGAGTGGATCTCAGGATCTGAGGTTAGGATACATATATGCTAGAATTTCTTCCAGTTTTATGTTTCCGGCTGGCAACTATTAAAGAGCGCTAATGGCTATTTAATGCCACGACCACCTAGAATTATCTCTACAGTTAAGAGTCTAATATGCACAATATGTATCTAATATTCTGTGCCTGGGAACAAGAACGAGAAAGTTAAATTTGGCCAAATTTTCTTTCCCATTTCCAGGGCCCGGGAAAGCTTCCCGTCAATTGTAAACGTTCCCATTAAAATACACGTATCTCAACTTTATCATTCTCATTCTCGGTTGTTGTGAACCAACCTTAAAAGCTAAAGCTTCGGAGCAGAGTAATAAAGTAAGTAATTAAGACGAAATGTGTGCCTGAACATGAGAAACAATATTTTTAAATTATATCGATTAATTTTTTGGAGAAAAAGTCTACATCAATAATTGTTTTCTAGCTTTTGCTCACTTATAAACATTTTTCCCACATTGAAAATTCCCTTATAGCGAAAATCTGTTCCAACACTGCAAAACAATGATACGCCGCTTTCTGCTGTCCTCCATCATGTCATAGCATTAACCCCTCATACATTCCTACACAACATGAAAAAGATAATTGGATGTTGCTTAGTTGAGAGGGAGAATATTTAAAAACTTTCCACTTCATTTACCAAATTTCCGACGTGGTGGAATGGTTTATCACCAAATTTTGTGATCATGGGTCAATAAATGGAAAACCTAGCGTGAGCACAATTTTTAAAAGGCACACACTTGGTTTTCTTCTGCAATGCATAGCGTTCTAAACTTTGCTGAAATTTAATCCACAGTCACATGTTGATCTATCTAAACGACATAATCCAATGGAAACGTGGAATCACACAACTGAAAAATTCAATGCCATAGCCTGGATTTGAACCACGGATCTCCCGGTTTCCGCCCGATTGCTCTAGTCACAGAGATACCATGGCAACGTACCGTTAGGACATTAAATTCTCCAGCTGACTGGCATTTTCACAGTAAACCACAACTAGATCTCAAATTGTTTTGCAATGACATACCCCAATGGCAACCTACAATTCCGTAAGTACTTTAAGTACCGGGCTTTATAGTTTAGCCTCTAGTAGGGGATTCGATGAATTAATTGTTCTTCCACACCAGACATGTCAGGAGGACAAAGTTGGAAGGGTAGAATCAGACGACTAAAAATTCAATGCCATTGCCGGAATTTGAGCCACGGATCTCCCGGTTTCCGACCGGTTGCTGTAATCACTGTGCTACCATGGCAACATACCTGTAGGACATTAAATTCTCCAGCTGACTCTCACTTTCCCGGTAAATCACAACGAAGTCTCAAATTGTTTGGAGATTACATACCCCAATGGCGAGTTACAATGCCGCAAGTACTTTAAGTTCCGGGCTTTATAGTTTACCCTCTATTAGGACAATCAATGAATTAGTTGGAAAGATAGAATCAGACGACTGAAAAATGCAATGCCATAGCCGGGATCTGGGCTACGCCGGCTATGGCACTGAAATTTTCAGTCGTCTGATTCTACCTTCCCAACCTTGTCCAACATACGGCTTATATTGAAGACAATTAATTGCAATGAATTGGTTGTTCTGCCTCTACTGTCTTTTACATTTACCTTGTTGTGACTTAATTCATAATATTCTGCATAAGACAAAGTTGAAGAGGTAGAATAAGACGACTGAAAAACTCAATGCCATAGCCGGGATTTGAACCACGGATATCCCGGCTTCCCTCCGGTTGCTCTAACTACTGAGCCATCACAGGAATATGCCGAAAGCACATTAAATTCTCCAGCTGAAACACATTTTCCTGGTAAACCACAAGGAGATCTCAAATTGTTTTGAGATGACATAACCCAATTGCGATTTACAATGCCCGAAGTACCTTAAGACCCTGGTTTCATAGTTTAGTCTCTATTAGATCAATTAAAGAATTAGTTGTCCTTCCACACTAGACATGTGTGTAGACAAGGTTCAAAAGGTAGAATCAGACAACTGAAAAATTCAACGCCATTGCCGGGATTTGACCCATGGATCTCCCGGTATCCGTCCGGTTGCATATGACATTGAATTTTTCAGCCGTCTGATTCTACTTTCCAACCTTGACCTGCACACATGGCTAGAGTGGAAGAACTATTAATTCAATAAGCGACATAAAAGAGGTCATACTATGAAGATGGAAAGGACCATTAGTACAATGGTAACAGAGATGTAGATGTAGATAAGAGCTTGTTAAAATTAAAGACAATGTTCAGGAGGGTAGAAGGTGTTATATGTAGTGAATTGGGAAGAGAAGGAAATTACATTTACCAAAAGAGCCTCATTCAAAGCAGAAATTGGAATTGTGAATCTTAAGTCAAATTTGTACCAGCTTGAGGTTTCAAATCGCCAGTGTTTCATAACTCTAATAAACAAGATGAGGTGAATAACACATCACATTTTTCTACTTTACAAAAATGCTCTTTACGAGAGAAAACTACTTACCACCTTACCCATGTTTCGTGAAACTAAATAACATATGTTTTGTTAGCACAAAGGTACATAATATCTTCAGAATTGAAAATGTTAGATTAAGCTTCTTTCTTATGGCTAAAGAACTAGAGGGAAATGAGAAACTCAGTTTAAACAAAAACATAGGGAAAATTTTCCATCGTAGTATGACAAGTCACATTAATCTACCAATATATGCATTTTATCTGAATTAAAATGCAACTGAATCTATAAGTTTTTGAGTTAAATCTATCATCTGAATTAAGTCACAACAAGGTAAATGTAAAAGACAGTAGAGGCAGACAGAAATAGACTGTAGTGCATGATGAACTTTACTCGATAGTATGTAGTGTGGTAATTAAAACAGTTTAATATAATATGTAGCCAACAAATGAATTAAATATAAAAGAAGCTTGTAACAGTGGAGCAGGAATATAATTTAGTTGATTTGTAACACAATACTTAACTTACACTTGTTAAACATGGGATTATGCATGTAAAGCTATTTCTTCCTTCACCAGTTGGAGACATTTGTGAAGCTGAAATTAGCAACCATGATAAATTTTTTTTCAGGTGGAGTAGTTTTGAAAAGCATAATGTTATGTTGATTGTTTGTGGTAAATACATTTTCCCAGCTGGAGAGTTGTAATATACAGCTGATGTGAACTATTACAGTAGTATTAAATATCCATTTCATGGTTTGAAGCTCCAGAAACATGTGTTAGTTGCAGGTTTCTACTTTCTCTATCTCTTATTTGCACTAGTTAGAGTAGCATTGAGATTTCACAAGAAATGTATTTTTTTGGGTACATCTGAAGCCAAAGATACCATATTAGGAGTAACTTCAAAGTGTGCTTCTATGAAATCCAACTCAAAAGTGTCGTCCTTCATGGTGTAGTAGTTACCATGCTAGACTCTAGTTCCCGAGTTCGCGGGTTCAAACCCGGCGGAGGGTGATGAATTTTTTCGGGCATAAAAATCCTTAGCATGGCCTCCTTTGCTAAGGAAGTAAAGTTGGTGACCCCATGTAGTAGATTTGCAGCACGTAAAAGAACTTCAAGCCTGATAAAGAGGCCTCTGAGCAAAATTACTGGTCTTTCACGTCCAATATAGAATGGTACACTAAAGACCACAACAGTTAAAGAGCGTCCATAAATAAAACTCAGTTTTTTTAACTCAAAAGTGAAAAATAGGGTAAATACCAAATTTCATGCCTACTTCAGACATTCTTTAAGGATACCAGGAAGTTGCAACAAAATCCCCTGAACCCAAACTGTCATTTACATTACTCAGAATAAACAGTCTTCCCAAAGTCCACAAGCCAGACAATAGGACGAGACTTGATTGCCTACAAGATTGGTGAACCAGCTAGGCAAATGGCTCACTCGCTAATTTATTAATTCAGACTCACAGGATCCGGTAGAATGTTACAGTAAGACTGAAGGATGCCATTGTTTTCTAGCATTCCCACCAACTACTCAAGAAATCATTACACTCAATTAAAATTCCATCACAACAAGTAGGAGAATACAAAAAACTAATATAACTATGCTTTATTTCAAATGAAAGGTTTATCACCTAATACCTGCTTAGCTATTGGTTACCTGGACCATCTAACTGGTGCTCATTATAATTGTTTCAGAATTCCACCAACAGGCTTTGCTTTAGGATACCACGTATGACATCAGTTGATGTGCATCTCAGAATGGCTATCAGGAAAATTATGCTAAACATGCCAACAAATTGTATTTTCTCCAATATATAAGGATTTTTAATTTTAATATCCTCTCCCTGCTTCTTATATGTTATTAAATATCTCATTTGAATATGACACAAACAGATACGGCCCTAGCTTATAACCTGTTGGCACTCCTGTTTAAAGTATTATCTAAGTATTCTTATGTTCCCTCTTGTAGATGTTTTATTTCAATGTTCTGTTCTCTGTTCTTTAGGTAGCTTTCTACCAATGTAATGAAACTACGCTAATCCATATCTTTCATGTTTTCCATTTATTTGTCGAGTTAACACCATTGAATACCTTTGATAAATCAATGAAAATTGTTATTACATGTTCCTTCGTATTTATAGCTATTACTAATACATCATTTCCCAATCTTATTGTATTTACTGTTGATTTTGTTTTGGGAGAGCCGAATTGATATTTTAAGCAAACGTATTAGAGAACTTAGGCAGTTGTTCCAAGAATAACTATTCAATAATGTTTTACAATATTGAGCAGAAAGAAATTGTTTTTGCAAGTCCTTGTGCGTCCTTGTACGAGGGCTGATCAACAAAGACTGAGACTGATTTTTTCCTGTAGCTTCCGTGATAGTTTCGTATCTGTAACATAAATATTTGAAAAGAGCAGGTTTTTATGTATAATATTGGTAGGCGGCAGCACTCTCGTATTAGTAGGTTGGTAGTAATGCTCTATTTTGTAGACCCTACGTGCATTTCGCATACCAGACAATGGAGGTGACGCGAGAGGAGCAGTACAGCGCAAACAAATTCTGTTTTCGTTTAAACCATACAGCCACCGAAACTTATGAAAAGCTGAAGCAATTGCGTACAGTGAAGAAGCACTACCTCGTGCAACAGTGTTTAGGTGGTTCAAGGACTTCAAAGAAGGCCGACTTTGCAGTGTTAAGCAAGGTGGGCCTGGTGTTTCGGCTTCTGCTGTGACTGAAGTCAACATCAACACAGCTGCTGTGATTGTCCGAGAGGATCGGCATATAACATTACGTAACCTCAGTGAAGTGTTGAGAATTTCATATGGCAGTGTGTTTACAATTATGCACGACCATCTCCATATGACCCGAGTTTGTGCTCGTTGGGTGCCACGTCTGTTGACTCTCGAACAAAAGGCTGTGCGAATGGAGACAAGCCGTGAGGTGCTGCGTCTCTTTGCTGATGGAGGGGATGCATTTTTAAATCGATTATCACCGGTGATGAGTCATGACTGCATCATTATGATCCTGAAGGAAAGCAAGCCAGCACAGTGTGGAAATCGCCAGGTTCTCCAACACCAAAAACGGCAAAAGTTATTCCATCTGCAGGGAAAGTGATGGTGATCACATTTTTTGACTGTAATGGAATGATTTACCAGCATGCAGTTCCCCCTAACACTACTGTTACAGCAGCATACTACACGTCAGTATTGGCTACACTGAGGAAGCACATTGCAAAGAAACGACCAAAGCTTTCTCGGACTGGGTGGCGACTTCATCGTGACAATGCACGGCCTCACGTCGCAAATCAAGTCATGCAGTTTCTGGCTCGATTCAACATTACCTGTGTACCACATCCACCTTATAGCCCCGATCTTGCACCCTGTGACTTTTTTTATTCCTATCACTAAAGGCAAAGCTTAGGGGTATTCGATTTGAGAACTTTGAAGCAGTGCTCAAGAAAAGTAAGGCGATTCTCAAGGACCTGACAAAGAATGGTCTGCAGCACGTGTTCAAGGACTGGCAGAGACGCTGTAAAAAATGCACTGAAGTAGGAAGGGACTACTTTGAAAAAGATCATGTAAACATTGAATTGGAGTAATAAACATCTGTGAAAAAAATCAGTCTCAGTCTTTGTTGATCAGCCCTCGTAGTTATAAATTTAAGAAGCGGCACATATTTCAGAATTTCAGCAAACGTTCTTGTGTAAAAGGACTGGTTTAAAATATGTATTACAGGCTTTGGTATTTAAGTTTTGATGTGTTTTATTATTTTATTTGTGTACTGACCTAGGTATTTTCTGCTTCCCCCATTATTCTGTTTAGTGTTTTGCTATATTTTAGTGAGTTTTCATTTAGGATGGATGACATTCCTTTCAGAAATTTCTTTCTCCTCATGGATATCAGTATACTTTTAGTGATAACTGCTTCCTTGTACAGATATGAAACCGTCTAAACAGCTTTTAGTGCACTTCTGCAAATATTGAATGTGTGACTTATGTCTGTAGTTTTAGGTATGCTTACCCAAATACATTACTCTAGTCTTAGGCTTAGTGAAATTTGTGCTTTTGAGTTTATTATTCTTTTCACTTCATACGGACTAATGGGATTCCCAATCATTTTGCTAATAAGATAACTTTCAAGTTGTCGTCTCTAGGGATTCTAAGTCCTGATTTGATTAATGGGACACCTTTGAATCGGTATACACATGGTGTATGCAAGTCAAGACAACTTGAAATCCCCTTGTGCCTAATCGGGAAATTGTGAGTCAGCAGGGGAACTTACAGCCCTACTGGCATGTTGCTATGGTAGCTCAGTGGTTAGAGCAACCGGACAGAAACAGGGAGATCTGTGGTTGAAATCCCAGCTTTGATATTGAATTACTCCATTCATCTGATTCTAACTATACAAACTGCCCTTCACTCATGGTTAGTGTGGAAGAACAATTAATTCATTAATTGACCTAATAGAGGCTAAACTATGAAGTTCGGGACTTAAGCTACTTACATCAGTGTACGTCGACTTTGGAGTATATCATCTGAAAACAACTTGAGATCCCCTGGAAAGTGCGAGTAAGTCCTACCGGCATGTTGCCATGGTAGCCCAGTGATTAGCGCAGCTGGACGGTAATTGGGAGATCCAAGGTTCAAATCCTGGCTATGGAATTGAAATTTTCAATTGTCTTATCCTGTGATCAGATCCCAACACACATGGCAAGGGTGGAAGAACCATTAAT
Source organism: Deroplatys truncata (assembly GCA_030765065.1). Classification (NCBI taxonomy): domain Eukaryota; kingdom Metazoa; phylum Arthropoda; class Insecta; order Mantodea; family Mantidae; genus Deroplatys; species Deroplatys truncata. The sequence continues at coordinate 425,071,880 of CM060990.1, forward strand.
TCATTATCTGTGCTAATAGAGGCTAAACTATGAAGAGTGGGACTTACAGTACTTAAAGCATTCTATGTTGCCATTGGGGTATATCATGTCCAAAAATTAGAGATCTCCCTGTGGTTTACTGGCAAAATGCGAGTCATCTGGAGAATTTAATGTCATAGCGGCATATTGCTGTGGTAGTACAGTGGTTAGAGCAACCATGAGACTGTGGTTCAAATCCTGTCTATGGCATTTAACTTTCCAATCATCTGAACCTACTATGAAACCTTGACCTACACAACTGGCTAGGGTGGTAGAACAATTAATTCATTATCTGGCATAACAGAGGCCAAGCTATGAAGACTGGGACTTAAATTATTTACGGCATTCTAAGTCGACACTGGGGTATGTCATGTCCAAACAATTACTATGGTAGTACAGTGGTTAGAGCAACTGGGAGAACTGTGGTTCAAATCCCGTCTATGGCATTTAACTTTCCAATCGTCTGAACCTACTATGAAACCTTGACCTACACAAATGGCTAGGGTGGAAGAACAATTAATTCATTATCTGACATAACAGAGGCCAAACTATGAAGACTGGGACTTAAAAAGCTTACGGCATTCTAAGTCGACACTGGGGTATGTCATGTTCAAACAGTTAGATATCCTTGTGGTTTACCGGGAAAGCCGCGCCAGCTAGAGAATTTAATGTCTTACGGCAATTTCCATTGGTAGTTCACTGGATAGAGCTAACGAACGGAAAAAGGGAGATCCATGGTTTAAATCCTGGCAAACTCATTGTATTTATCGGTCTTCTGAGTCCACCTTTCTAACCTTGTTCTACAGATACAGCTAGTGTGGAAGAACAATTAATTCATTATCTGACCTAATGGAGGCCAAACAATCAAGACTGGGACTTAAACTATTTACGGCATTCTGTTCCCATTGGGGTATGTCATGTCCAAATGTTTAGAGATCTCCTTGTGGTTTACAGGTCAACTGGAGAATCTGATGTCGTACCGGCATATTGCTACGGTAGATCAGTACTTTCAGCAACCGGTACGGAAACCGGGAGATCCGTATTTTAAATCTCGGATATGACATGCAATTTTTGAGTCGTCTGATTCTACCTTTCCAACTTTGCCCTACACACATATCTATTGTGGAAGAACAATTAATTTCTGAGTTTATCTAATTAGAGGCTAAACTACGAAGGCCGCGACTTAAAGTACTTACGGCATTGTAAATCGCCATTGGGGTATGTCATCTCAAAACAATTTGAGAGCTTCTTGTAGTTTAATGGGAAAATGCAAGTTAGCTGGAGAACGTAATGTCCTATCGGCAATTTGCATTGGTAGCTCACTAGATAGAGCTACGGGACGGTAAAAGGGAGATCCGTAGTTCAAATTTCTGCTATGGCATTGAATATTTCAGCCGTCTGATTCTACCTTTCCAACCTTGTCCTACACACATGGCTAGTGCGGAAGAACAGTTAATTGATTAATTGACCTATTGAGGCTAAGCCATGAAGCTCGGGACTTAAAGTCGTCCTCTATGATGAAGTATTTACCATGCTAGCCTATAGTTCCCGAGTTCGCGGGTTCAAACCCGGCGGAGGGCGATGGATTTTTTCGGGCGTAAAAGCCTTAGTATGGCTTCCTTCGGAAGGGAAGTAAAGCTGGTGGTCCCGTGTCGTAGATTTACGGCACGTAAAAGAACCTCAAGCTTGATTAAGAGGCCTCTAAAATAACTTTCCGGGCTTTCACGCCCAATATAGAACGGAACACTAAGGAGCACAGCAATTAAAGAACGTCCCTAAATAAAACTCAATTTCATTTCGGGTCTTAAAGTGCTTGCGCCACTGTAAGTAGCCATTGGGGGGATATCTTAAATTAATTTCAGATCTCCCTGTGGTATACCGGGAAAATGCGAGTCAGCTGGAGAATTCAACGGCCTGCCCCTGCCGGCACGTTTCCATGGTAGCTCAGGGTTAGAGCGACCCGACGGAAACCGGGAGATCCCTGATTCAAATCACGGATTTGGCAATGAATTCTTCAGTTCGTTCTGATTCTACATATCTAACCGTGTCCTATAAACATAGCGAGTGTGGAAGAACTATTAACTCATTAATTGACCATTGGGGTATGTCATCTCAAAGCAATTTGAGATCTCCTTGTGGCTTATGGGAAAAATATGAGTCAGCTGGAGAATTTAAAGTCCTATCGGCATGTTGGTATGCTTGGACGGTGGCTAGAGCAACTGGACGGAATCCGGGAGATCCGTGGTACAAATTCCTGCTTTAGGATTCAATTTTTCATTTAGTCTGGTTCTACCTTTCCAAACTTTGTACCACACATATGGCTAGTGGGGAAGAACAAGTGATTCATTAATTGACCTAACAGTGGCTAAACTATGAAGCACGCAACTTACAGTACCTAGGCCATATTAAGTCGACATTAAGGTATGTCATCTCAAAACAAATTTGAGATCACCCTTAAGTTTTCAGGGAAAATGCGAGTCAACCGGAGAATTTCTTCCACTAACATGTTGCCATGGTAGCTCAGTGGTTAGGCAACCCGGACCCAAACCGGGAGACCCGTTCAAATCTCGCTTTGGTATTGATTTTTTCAGTCTTTTAATTGGCTTTTCAACCGTTTCCTACACACATGTTTAGTGGGGAAGAACAATTAATTCATCAATTGACCCAATAGTGGCTAAGGTAGGAAGCCCTGGACTTAAAGTACTTACGGAATTGTAAGTCACCATTGGAATATGTCATCTCAAAAATATTTAAGACACGCCTGTGGTTTCCTGGATAAGTGCGAGCCAGCTGGATAATTTAATGTCCTACAGGCATGTTACCATGGTAGCCCAGTGGATAGCGCAAACGGAAGGTAACCGGGAGATTCGTGTTTCATATCATGGGTATGGCACTGAATGTATTAGTCATTTGATTCTACCTTTCCAACCTTGTCCTACACACATGGCTAGTGTGAAAGAACAGATAATTCTTTAATTCATCTAATTGAGGTTAAACTTTGAAGCCCGGTACTTAAAAGCACTTGCGGCATTGTAAGTCAACATTGGGGTATGGCATATGAACGCAATTTGATATCTCCTTGTGGTTTACCGAGAAAATGCGACGCAGCTGTAAAACTTAATATCCTACTGGTATGTTGCAATGTTTGCTCAGGGGTTAGAGCAACGGATAGAAACCGCGAGATCTGTGGTTCAAATCTCGGCTATGTTTTTTTTTAATTCCGTCGTCTGATACTACTTTGAAACCTTGTCCTACTAACATGGCTAGGGTGGCAGAGCAATTAATTCATTATCTGACCTAATAGGGGCTAACCTATGAAAACCGGGACTTAAGTATCTACGCCATAGTAAATCGCCAATGGGGTAGGTCAATTCAAAACAATTTGAGATCTTCCTATTGTTTACCGGGAAAATGCGAGTCAGCGGGAGAATTTAATGTCTTACCGGCATGTTGCTATGCTAGATCAGTGGTAAGAGCAACCGGACTGAAACTGGGAGCCCTGTGTTTCAAATCCCAGCTCTGGCATTGGTCGTTTCAGATGTCTGATTCTGGTTTCTAACCTTGTTTTACACACATGACTAGGGTGGAAGAACCATTAATTCATTAACTGACCTGAAAGACACAAAACTATGAAGCTCAGGACTTAAGTACCTACGGCATTGTATGTCGCCATTGGGGTATGTCATCTCACATTATGCGAGATAACCTCGGGGTTAATCGGAAAATGCGTCTCACCTGGATAATTTAATGTCGCACCGACAATTTACCATCCTAGCTCACAGATTAGAGCAACCGGACGGAAACGGGAGCTCCGTTGTTCAAATCTTGCTACGGCATTGTATTTTTCAGGCTTGTGGTTCTACTTTCCAACCTTGTCCTAAATACATGGCTATGGTGGCAGGGCAATTAATTCATTAATTGATCTAATAGAGGCTAAGATATGAAGCCTGGAGCTTCAGGTAGGATTAGGATTAACATTAGGACTTCGCTACGAAGGGGACACCTAGCACTTCGAACCACAAGGGCGCCTTTTGTTTATGTAACCCCGGGAGGAACGGATGAGGTAAAGGAACCGCAGGTAACGCATGGGTTGCAGGGCCAGCCGACGTAGGCCAGAGACGCGTACAGGTCCCTAACTGTTACAAGCCAGACCAACCGGCCGGAGACTGCTCACGTCAGTCCTTCCAAGTCACGAGATGGTGTCTCACATGCTCCTGGTCAGCGGATACCAGGGAAAGTTCGACGCAGCAGCGGAGGATCACGCGGCCTCCATCTCACGGGGCCGAGAAAAAGTTCCAAGAAGCAAGCCATCTGCGTCATTTGTCCTCAGGCGTCTGACACACAGCCCTGGAGCCAACTTGAAATGTGAAAGAGGAAGACAAAATCAGAGGGAATTAGGGATGAGAAATTTGGAGGACTCAATTAGCCTTCCCAGCATTCGCATAGTGAACCTGAAAAAGCCAATGGGTCAGGAACGTCGAGCGTGCGAAACGAGCCTAACACTTCAGAAATGCCAGCCACAGACGCAACCGCAATGAGCAAAAACGCTCGGTGGACTTAAGGTACCCATGGCATAGTAAGTCGCCGTTGGCGTATGTCAACCCTAGACAATTTGAGGTCTCCTTGTGCTTCACCGGGAAAATGCGAGTTAGCTGGAGAACGTAATGTACTATCGGCAATTTGCATTGGTAGCTCACTGGATAGAGCTATCAGACGGTAATAGAGAGATCCGTAGTTAAAGTTCCGGCAAGAGCATTGAATTTTTCAGTCGTCTGATTCTACTTTTACAACCTTTTTCTACACACACGGTTAGTGTGGAAGATCAATTAATTGACCAAATATGGGATAAACCATGAAGCCCGAGAAGGACAATTAATTTCTGAGTTTATCTAATAGAGGTTAAATTCCGAAGAGGGCGACTAAAACTACTTACAGCATCGTAAGTCGCCATTGGGGCATGTGATCTCAAAACAATTTTGAGATCTCCTAATAGTGTAAAGGGAAAATGCCAGCCAGCTGGAGAATTTAATGTCCTACCGGCAATTTGCCACGGTAGCTCACTGGATAGATACCGAACGGATAAAGGGAGATCCGTGATTCAAATCCCGGCTTTGGCATTACATTTTTCCGTTCGTCTCTAACTATACAAACTTGTTCTGCACACATGGCTAGGGTGGAAGAACATTTAGTTCACTATCTGATCTAATAGAGGCTAAACTATGAAGACCGGACTTAATGTAGTTAAATCATCGTAAGTGACATTAGGTTGTCATGTACAAACAATGAGAAATCTCCTTACGGTTTACATGCACAATGGGAGTCAGCTGGAGAATTTAAGCTGGTAGTTCCGGTTAGAACCGGACGAAAACTGGCAGTTTCGTGTTTCAAATACAACTATGGAATTGAATTTCCCAATCGTCTGATTCTACATTCCCAACCTTGTCCTACACACTTGGCTAGTGTGGAAGAACAATTAACTCATTAATTCACCTAATAGAGGCTAAATTATTAAGCCCGGAACTTAAAGTACTTACGGCATCGCAAGTAGCCATTGGGGTACATCATCTTAAAACAATTTGACATCTCCTTGTGGTTAACCGAAAGAATGCGAGTCAGCTGCAGAGTTTAATGTCCTACCGGCATATTGCTATGACAGCTCAGTGGTTAGAGCAACGGGACGGAATACGGGAGATCTGCGGTTCAAATCCCCGCTTTGGCATGGAATTTTTCAGCTCGTCTGATTCTAAATCTCCAGTCTTGTCCTACACACACGGATAGTGGAGAAGAACAAGTAATTCATTAATTCAACTAATCGTGGCTTCATTGAGTCCGGAACTTAAAGTATAGCGGCATTGTAAGTCGGCATTAGGATAGGTAATCACAAAACAGTTGATCATCTTCTGGTACACAGGGAAAATGCGAGTCAGACGGAAAGTTTAATATTCTACCGGCATGTTTCCATCGTAGCTCAGTGGTTAGAGTAACCGGACGGAAACCGGGATATCCGTTGTACAAATCCCGCTATGACATTGGATTTTTCAGTCTTCTATTTACCTTTCCAAACTTGTCCTACACACAAGGCCAGTGTGGAAAAACAATTAATTCGATATTTGACCTGATAGTAGCTAAAGTATGGCAGGTTTGCCATGGTAGCCCAATGGTTAGCGCAACCCCGACTCTAACCAAGAGATCCGTGGTTCAAATTGTGGGTAACGCACTGTATTTATTAGTCGTCTGATTGTACCTTTCCAACCTTGTCCTACACACATGGCTAGTGTGGAAGAACAGTTAATACATTAATTCAGCTTAGTAGTTACAGAAGGGGGATGTTGGGCCACCAAAATGGTTATACATGGGAGACATAAGGTAAACGAGGTGAAATGCTAGGCTAGGCATGGTTGAGGAGTAGAAAATGGTGATACATGGGAGAGATAGGAATACGAAGGGAGGTGCTAAGGTGTGTAGGGGATTCAGGGTTTTCGGGCGGTGATTCTGAGAACAGCTTAGTGTCCATTGGAGATGGAGGGGTAGGAGTATACACGCATGCACGCTCGTTGCTGGGATATGTTGTATGATGTTTAACTGAAGAGCTTTCTGTGTTGGCTATATGTAACCTAACATAACCCGAGCGATGCTAACAAAACTAACCTAACCTATCCTAAGCAACACTATCCTCTCATCATCCATTCTGACACTGTCGAACCTAACTTAGTTCAACCATTCTAACACAATCTAGACCTCTACTCATTACCTATTCTATCCCACCATTGCCTAACTTAACCTCAAACAAAACATCCTAACCTAATATATCCAGCCTTACCTGCTCTGGAACATACTTTCATTAGCTATTCTATCCTGTCATCGTATAACCTAACCAAAAGTAACAGAATGTAAGCAAACCTAACTACACGTAACAAAACGTAACCAACCCGTTGCTAAGAGAATCTTAGCTAACCTATCCTTCATAACTTAGACAATCACTATGCAAGCCTAGCCTAACCTAGACTATTCTCTCATGTATTCCATCCAGTCATCCACTAACCTAATCGGATACCATCCTAACCTGATACCAAGCATTCTAATTTAATTTAGATATTCCTTATCATCTATCCTGCAATCGTCTACCCTAACCTAGCGCCGAACATCCTAACCCAGCATAAGCAGAGCTATCCAATACTAACCAAAGCTGACCTTGGGTTTCCTTTAGTGAAACTGTAGCGTTTTATTTGGGTTTCATCTCTGAGGGCCTTAATTAGAAAGTTTTATGTCAACGTAAGTTTATTTCGAGCTTTATTTTAGATCGGCGCTTGGCGTCGCTCCTCTTTATCCGGGCTTGAGACCAGCATTGGAAGTTACTTCTACTGGCAGAGCTACCGCCTTCTACTTCTATTATTCTTGTTTCTTCGTCATTTTTATGCCAGGTATATGCGAGTGATAGTTGAGTAAAAATAAATTTTCTGTAAGAAGTTTCATGGAGAAAACCAGCATATTAAGGTATACTACACACTTTCATATGCAGGGCTCAATGCTGTAGTGGTCATAAGCGTATGTAGATATTCCACTATCTGCAATCACTCTTTTGTCGTCATAAGATGATGGAGTGATTTTGTTAGCTTGAACTGTCGAAACAATACGATGGTGATCGTGAATTAAATTCATCAATGTTCTTATGATTTTATTGCTTTTTAGACAATCCACATAACCATTGTAAGTAATATAGTGGTTAATAGCGCTTTGTCTAATACCCTTAATCGTTTTAATTACAGTTCCATCAATATCGAGCGCATACATTTTAGGTCTAAGACCCACAAAGCATTGAATGATTTTTTCGTTGGCTTCACCGTTAAATGTTCCCAAAACCTTTTTGGTTTTGAGTTGAATGGCACATACGGTTTGTTGGGTAATCAGAGGTTTCTAGATACTCAGAATGTGTAGTTTATCCTGGTATACATCTGTTGTAGTCACTCGATGGATGGAGTCAATCTCTAACTACAGGAGTTTGAGACTTTCAGCTCCATAATGCGGAAGTAAGACGTCATATTGATACAAGTACATGAAGGTTCTTGAAATATCTAGCACACTCATGCAGATGTATACTGATTTGTTAAACACAACCTGTTGTGAAAACATATGCACAACAGCCAGGTTATCTCCATATATACTTCTATCAATGAATGTATGTTTTGCTATAAGTTTTTCCAAAGTTTTTCTATCTGCCACAAGCCGTATATCCATCCAATTGCGGATGTTCTCCACAAGTTTCTCGAATATAGCATTGTTGAACAGCTTGTACAGATCATTCTCAAAATCCTTTCTAGTACCCTGCCGTAGCTTGTTATTAATTTCTGCCTGAGGTTTTACCCATCACGATTGTCAAAATCGTAGTGCACGATGAATTTTTGTTAATTGTAGGCCATGAGAGAGAACCCGTTTCAAGGTCCTATAGTGGACAACATACTTTGGTCGAGGTTCAAGGTGAGGAATTAGCGTTTTTGTAGAATTATTTGGTTTCAAGCACTCGGATAGGAATAGTAAATCATTATGCAGGTCATGGAGCTCAGCAGAATATTCGATATCAGCTTCTAAAATATATCCGTGATGGTCATCTTCTTGCAATCTTTTTAGGTTGATATCTTCAGGGGACACACATTCAAATCTTCCATAAGAAAAGACGTGGCACATTGTCTAACCATATTGGTTATTGGTGTCCTCGTATGTGATAAATTGAGATGATTTCAGAGGATCAAGCTTCTCCATGTAACAGTTATTAGCCTCTGCATATCGGTGGGAAACTTGGCAGAAAACCTCCCCTTATACCAGATTCCACCATGAGAAGCTGATCGTAATTCTGTAGCAATTCTATCTCAATTCCAGTATATAAAGCATGGTGTCCCATGCAAGTACTGGAGACGTAAAATAATGTTCAGGATCAACTTTATGTGTTTCCACATAATGTGAAATGTCTCAAACTGAATGTCTTAAAGATATGAGCCAAGAAGTTAAGGAGAGTTCGCTGTACTCGTTTAAATTTCTTATGCTAAACTACTCACACGTTTTATCATACTCGTAATCATCGTCGCTAGTTTCTTCCGCATTAAATTTGTTGTAGAATGCTTCCCTTGAAGGCAATTATTTCTCATCCAAGACATCCCATGAAGTGATCTAATCATATGGAAATACGCCCTTGCGAGTCATCAAACTCGACTTCTCACGACCAAAACATTTCTCTGTTTCGGGATATGCGTTTAGGTTTTTTACTAGCTTATCCAGACTTGTAATCCGGAAACGGTAGGTATCTACAAACCGGAGCTTTGTATCCCCAACATACATAGAGAATAAAATGTAACTTTCTTCAGAGCTCGGAATCACGTCCACTCTCTCGCTTGTACATCCCAGCTCCTTAAGGATCCTCCGTGGACTAGTGGTACCGTGCTAGCCTCTAGTTCCCAAGATCGCGGGTTCAAACCCGGCGGAGGGCAATAGACTTTCTTCGGGCGTAAAAATCCTTAGCATGGCTTCCTTTGGTAGGAAGTAAAGCCGGTGGTCCCGTGTCGTAGATTTACGGCACGCAAAAGCACCTCAAGCCTGATAGAGGCCTCTGAGCAAAATTAGCGGTCTTTCACGCCCAATATAGAATGGGACGGTAGGGACCACAGTAGTTAAAGAGCATCCATAAATAAAACTCAATTTAGTTTTCCTTAAGGATAACTATCTGTGAAATTTCTAAAATCCACAATTTTAATTGGGTTTATTTGAACTTTTAACACAACACCTAGGACTTAGTGAATAGTATATATACCAAATTTCATGCATCTGTTCAAATTCTTTCCAGAGTTATTAATAATGTTTACTGAATGTTTTCATCATTTTGAGGAATTGTTCCAAAAGATGCAGTAATTTTTTTAAAAAATTATTTTTTTATTTACACCCTTTAATAGTATTGTAATAAATTGCAAAGATAAATTTTTTATTATCCTGCTAGTTTAGAAAAAAAAATGTTAGCGTGTCATTAGGATATTTTTCTTAAAATTGTCAAAACATAAAAATTATTATTTAATTACATCAGAACTATTCGCTTTATACAAAATTCATCTCATCATCTTATTCTGTTATATCTTAGCATTTATAGCAAATTCTATACATTTATCATGAAAACTGCATCGTGTGGAGAAATTTACATTTGAAAAAGTGCTGAAAAACCTAAAAAAAAATGAGAAAAAAGATTTAAAAATTGCATCATAAAAATAGCAGTGTTTCTTACCTTTAAGCTCTTCAAAAAGCATCCGCTGCATATGTAGGTCCATCCTCCTACTCCTCCTCCTCCTTTTTCTCCTCTGCTGCTAATTTAGTCACTCAAGCATTTCTCCGGCTTCTCTTAAATGATGGTATGTTGGTTTGTTTGCTTTGGAGTAGTTGATGCTTATCCCTTTCCACACTTATTTTATGTGATGCTGAACTTAATTTTTATTTATTAAATGACCTTTTAGTTCCTGAGTGGCCCTAAACCCCATGTTGAACTGTGACACAGCAGAAGTTACACAAATTTCCAATTTCTTTTTGGAAACAAATATTTCCTTGGGGCATTTTGCCCAGATGGCATGACGAAGTGACTCATTAGCATTTTGTGTCTTGCCTGATCTGCATCTTTTAAGAAGCTCATCATTGGCAAGTCTTTGATAAACTGGCAAGATTTTTGTAATTGTCTGAGAGGACAGAATTGTTTTCATGGTGGATGTATCGTGTGCAGGTATTGGATCACCCTTAGCCCTATTGTAGAAGCCATCTTTGGGACATTTATTTTATTGTGGCTTTTTGTCTGTTGATGAGCAGTGATATAGGGTGGCAAATATTGAAGATTTCATTTCATCTAAGTGTGGACTATTGTCTTTTATGGCTTTCCTGTAATAGTTGGCGAGTTTTACTATCGTTTGCTCTTTTAGGTTTCCTGCTTTTTTACCCCCTAGTGTTATACCCTTAGAAATGCTTTCTTTTACTAAGTTTCAAAGCCCTGTCCCCAGTCTCTTGGCCACATAATTAATGGTTTATATATCATCTGACATTGCTGGCCCATCACATATCTCCATATGCAGAGTGAAGACTCTGCTGAATTTCTGTAGTGCAAACTTCCTCTCTAACAAGAAATTCCATTTTTCCAAATTGAAATATAGTTTGCAGCCGTTCTATATCAGCTGTCTATGATGATATGATGGAAAGTAATGATGTTCTGACTGTCTCATGGCAATCTTTATGGTCTATTGATTATGCAGTCTTTGGTTTTTCATGATTCCCTAACTTATAAAAATATTTCTGGTCTGAACTTTCAGCTTGATGCTTGTTTGACTGAAAAGAAAAAGACACTTGGTCTCTGTGAACCACAAAGTCCTGCATTGTGGGGGGTGCCCAGATGTTTAAGAGGTTCAATCTGTTTGGAAATTTCTCTTTGAGTGTTTGATTAGAATAAATGTAGAAACTGTCCTTTTCTGGTTGATAGGAATCATAGTATTTTATTAACATGGATGTTGCAAACCATCTAGTCAGTTCCAAGAGGTTTAAGACAATAAAATTCATCTCCATCAGGGTAGAACAGAACATTAACATTGCAAGAACATTAACTTATAATTAAAGTAGCTATTATTGTAAACTTTTCTATTTGCCTATTGCCAACTTGGTTTACCTTTTTCCGGCATGGCAACAAAAAATAACTGGATTAGGGACATAATAAGTAGGGTTTATCCAAGTGTATAAAACAGCACAACAAATAAAAAAGTTCAAACTCATCTGCCATAATAGTCAATAGAAAATGAGAAATAGTACTGATGAAGCTCTTGAAGTGAAGAGGAAAGAAAGGCTGCTATAAACCTTTTCCTGGCAAGGGATGCACTTGCTTTGAGAAGTATGAAGGGGCATGATGGTAACTATGATAGACATTTTTATCTGCTGTTCAGTTACTGTTATCTAAGGAGGCGTTTCCAAAACATTACAAATGCCACAGTTGGCACAAATACAGATTTCTATGAGAATTGATTACAAACTTCTTATCATAGCAACAGCTCTTTATTATTTTTACTGTTGCAAGAAGTAGCAAAATGCAGTAAAATTGTTTTGTAAGTTCAAAAACTATGTAACATTCATATTGCAACATTTTAATTAATTTTCCCTGATTGTTGTTTCTAACATCCCTTTATGTTCTGAAATCTTTGTGGGAGGAGGTTGCCTAGAGATGTCCTCCTATCTCCACAGTTATCTGGTAAACCAGATTGACAATCATGCTTAGAGTTTGAAATAATGGTCAAATAATCCAGGACAAAACAACAATTAGTACATAAATCATGACTATGTACTGTTGGCCAATGAGGCATTTTCTGAAATCATAAATTTCCTGAGAAGGGCCATACATATCTCAGCTGCTATAGAGACTTGGCAATTATACAAAAATGCAAAAATGTGTGCAAAGCCTATGCACTGAAAGATCCTACTGAAATCATCACTAATGGCCATGTGCACCATTCTGGTTAAACAAATCCTTCAGGGACCTTCAGCTTACCGCGGTAAGAATTTTACTGGGGCAATCATCACACAGTGGTGCGCCAATATTCACTGCAGTTTAGCTCACTGTGAATAGCTGGCAGGTGCTCACCTTGATTGAGCAGATCGTTCATTGCAGGTAAACTCTACTGAGCACACCCAGATGTACATCACATTGTCTCTTTTTCACTTGTTCTACCTCTTTGCTAAAGCGCATGCATATGCTTGTTCGGCACACAATGGAGGAAAGCAAAAGCTGACCCAAGTTTCTCTAATATGTTATTACACTTAATAGACAATTCTTAAGGTAAGATAGAAAGCACAGAGATAGAAGCAATAGCTTTAAGATGGACATGTCGATAAAGCTGGTCTTACAGATGATTAGAAAACTATACTGAATGATTATATATATAATGTTTTTCTTTCTTTCCACACTGATTTAAGTTCCATTTAGCTTAGTCAACATTCACCTACTGAAAGAGAGGCAGAAAAAAGAAAGAAGCGCACATGCTAGCTCTGCACCATGATGACAATTTCAGATTTTAGACTTCTGCACTAACCTCTTCAGGTTACTGGATTTCTATATCTGTGCAATTAATGTACCTAATATTCCTGAAAATATATTAATTGCATGAAATCCATTTATTGTTTCCCTTATTTCTGCATTGTTCTTGGAACTATGTTTTAATGAATATAATTATATGTATCGCCCTGATTGTGTGGATTTTCATTACATCTTGCATCAGGATATTTAAGGCACCTGTCGCACAGAAAGCCTTAATGCATTAAAAGTTACAATGTACATTAAAGTAACTTTATCAGTATGCATTCACTGGTGAAAACGGAGTGTTTATAATAGGGTATTCTATTGGAATTCTAACCTATACCGTTCCACCATTTTAACATTTCAACACAAGTGAAGTTGGAGATAATCAACAAAAGGCGACTGCGGTAAAATCCTTGATAAACTTTTACCATCATCGACGCACCACAAATGGCCGTTCACCACAATGAAGTCCATATTTTATCTCGGTAAAATCTTGATCAAGAATGGTGCACACGGCCATAATGCAGGTCACGAGACCCCATTCATATGCAGTGCTTTCCAGGAGTTTTGATGTATTAAAAACATTGTACTCGTACATACTAAGTTTAACACAAAGAACCAATTGCAGAAACAATAACTTGTTTAAACCCTTAGACACAGTCTAGCTAAACAATGTTTAAGTTAGATACGCATTTCTGCTGCTTAAACAGTGTTTAACAAGTGGTTAGCTAGATATTATTTAGGTCTGATTAACTTGAAATGAAAGTAAGGAATTTCTTTAATTATAATCTTTGGCAATTTCTACCAATTGCAATTCAACCTTTTTGTGGTCAACAAAAAACAAATTATCATGGCCAAATGAGTCCTAAACATTTCTGTTGGAGAAAAGGCCATGCTTTCAAACATCGTAATGTGATATTGAAGAGTAACACTTATAATAGTGGATTCTGAGATAATGTTCCATTAAGAGCTTCCCTTCTGGTTTATCTAAACACCAGTCTTATCGCACAGGGGATAGGCTATTCTGATATGAGTACAATCAATGGCACCCATTACCTACACCAGGAAAACTATCCTTGAAAAGAAAGAATAACACAAATAAATAAGAATTTTCCCATCCCATTTCCAAAGCATATGACATGATATAACGAATAGGCAGAATAACATATACCAATAAAGGGGTTATGTAACATATTCAAGAATTATCGCTTGCCTATAAAGGACACAAAACTATGTTTAATGAAAGACTGCTCCTTGTTGTTGGGAAGTATCATCCTTCCTCTCCTACTGTTTACTGCAGGAAAGCAAGGTCCTGTATATTGTTAACGCATCAACATTAATGATGTCACCATTTACAGCATAAATAAACTGGTTGCCAAGAACCATAGTGACAGAAGAAACTGCAATGTTGTGGCAATGGACAACCTCTTGTCTCATGCCGTAATAGATGCCTGATCTTGTGTAATATTTCCCTTACAGTTTCCTCCAAGAAGCAAAAGCATACTATGAACTTCACTTCACCATATAATTCGAAATTATTGCCGCAATCAGGCAGAAGGTTATGACAAAGAGGATACCTTTCCAATGTATCTCTCTGACACAATTTCCATATAGTAATATGGTTAATGCGAATCAACTGCGTGCAGGCAGTAGCTTCAAGTTATGGTATGAATTTTGAGGTTAAACAGTGATTTCAGTGTGTTTAAATATCGCCTTTTAAACATTGACTTTACACAATGTTTAGTGCTAAAAATTGTCTTTCCCATGTTGCAGTTATAATTATACAAGATCCAACCATAACCATTTTCTAAATATTGTTTCCGCAATCCACCCAAAGAAATTGGTGAACTCAAAGGCATCAGAATTTCACCAAAAACTTTGCGGAAATTATATTGGGAAATGGCAGTAGCAGAATGGTGCAAACAATTAATGTGCTAAAGAGAGGAGTTGGAAGTCATAATTTTTAGGATATTCTTTTCACTGGAGTTTGAAGGAAATTTTGATTCCCTTAAAAGAAAAGAAAACACATTGGTACAATAAAAGCTGAAATGCATGAAGGTACTTTGACGAGATGCTGGTGAATGAAGTACCAAATGGTACCAGCGAAGAAACTGCAATCCAAGTCAAGGCAGAAGCAGAACACTTTCAAGAATCAAGAGTATCGTCATCATCTTACTCTCATCAAGTATTAGTTTTACATTTTAAGCCAACCACATGGACTTAAGAGTGTGAATTTATTACTTTACGAATGCAACTCCTATTGCATTTACAAGCTTTTAGATCCAAAAATAAGTTAAATATTGCAAAAAATTTATTTTAAACATTGCTTAGGTACTACCTTTAATACTGAAAGTACCACCTATCCACTCAAAAGTAGGCATAATTCTAACTGGTTTCATTTTTCAGCATAGACCATGAAAACCTCATTTCATCCATGTAAAGGTATTATAACTTCTGTACTTGTATTTTATGTAAACTAACAGAGCTGCCTTTGACTGGGACGCCCTTTATGACGTCCTACTTTCTTACCTGCTTGCCAATAATTATAATATTGTCTAGTATTTTAATAAATTATATGTATTAAGGAATAAAACCGTTTTCTCTTTCTCTCCATTTTTTTTTAATATACATTTTGGAAAGACATACTTATTTATTACAGTCCTAGTTAGAACCCAGTCTACTTCAGATGAAACAGAAATGATATACAAATTTTCAAGAATTAAAAAATATAAAAAGAAAGATAAAAAACATGACTACTTTGCAAATACAATCCTTATCTATAAGATGCTTTAATTTCTTGGTTTATGCTTTTGTTTCATTTACTGTTGTTAGCAGGTACTGTTTAACATTCTGGAGTTTTCAGAGTAAACTTGAAATGAATTTAAAATTTTAACACTGGCACACAGCAGCCATAGTCTGAGCTTATCCCTAGGATGGAACCAATGAACTAACCAGTTGGAGGGATAAATAGATCTACGTAGATGCAGTAGTGCTTTCAACCAGAGTAAACACCAGATGAGCTATTGGGAGATAATGGGACTGTTTTGCAACCTTCTTTCTCCCCACCTTCTGAATATTCTAGAACCCTGTGGAAAATTCCAGAAAATTCCACTGCTATCCAATGGATGGACGTCGGGAGAGAAGATGACAGTTTTTGGCTGCCCTGAAGGGACAAGCAGCTGAAGCCCCTTGCAACTTCTGTGGTGCAGGCTCGGCAGATGACTTAATTAAACTGTTGGAGGGGTCCTATGTAGAACACTGCATGGCTGCCACTTACTGGGCCCAAGTTAAACCACCAAATGAGACCTTACAAAAATTTGCCCTGGAGGTGGAGCAACTGGAACACCTAGCTCCCATGGATTTACCACCAGATTATATTTTCGGAGAGGCAGCAGAGCATTCATTAGCAGAATCTCCTAATGGTACACAGGGAAAACCGTAACAACGACGACTGCCTGCCGGCTACCCTCCACACTCAACTGGCAAAGATGATGGCCGGGAATGACGAATACCGGCGCCAACAATAACCTAACCGTCATAGGACTGGGAGGAGGCGGAAGGCCTAAGTGCTGGAGTTGCAGGGAGCCCGGACACCCAAGGGTGCACTGCGGACCAACCCAACCAAGGATCAGGAAAACTACTATGGGCCGGCGTGAAGAGGGCCACGTCGGCGCGTCATTGCCTTCCCTCGTTTCACTCTGAATACCATGGCTGAGAAAGGTGAGGATGGTACGACAAAGCAAGGACGGATTTGCTACTGTCTCTGCAGGGTGTTGGTGGTCACGGGGCCACACTAAATATCGCCAAGCCCGGTGTGGTGGGGGACTATCGAACGTGACACCGATAGGCGCTACGAGCTAAGAACCACCTCCAGTAGAACACTGCCCATGACTGAGGAAGCTTACCTGGAGTTGACTCTTGACAGGGGTAGGCTACAATTGTCAGTTTACGTTGCCGCAATCACGGAGGAAGTCATCTTAGGCCTGGACGCCCTTCGGTTCCTCGATGCCAAAGTAGACGTCGGGCGCCTCATATTACTCTTGGGCCGCGACGAGATCCTGCTGAACCATCTGGAGGAGAGGTTGTAGTCAATGAGGTCCTTCCTTGCAGTGCTAGAGGTGGTCCCAGCATAGAAATTGAATTAAACTGAGTTTTATTAATGGACGCTCTTTAACTGCTGTGGTCCTTAGCGTCCCATTCTATATTGGGCGTGAAGGACCAGTAATTTTGCTCAGAGGCCTCTTTATCAGGCTTAAGGTTCTTTCATGTGCCGTAAATCTAGGACACGGGACCACCGGCTTTCCTTCCCTTCCGAAGGAAGCCATGCTAAGGATGTTTACGCCCGAAAAACATCTATCGCCCTCCGCCGGGTTTGAAGCCGCGACCTGGGGAACTACAAACTAACATGGTAACTACTACACCACGAAAGAGCGCATCTGATGACGTCGCGGGCAGAAAAATCCCTAATGAGGAACATGATTCTGGACAGAGGAAGACCACACAGAGATGGATTTATGTTTCGAGGGCGCTGCTTCCTGCTCGGGAGACCGTGCTGGTAGGGGTCCATAATGCCGCCAGGGACCAGGAGCTGCTTAGTGGGACTGTCTTGGGAAATTATGAGCCGGCCTCTATAATATCTGCGCGGCCGGAGACACCGAGGGCCGATCGAACACCAAGAAACTGGATGGTCGTCTGAGTAACCTTTTACAGGAGGCGGCTGAGAAAATCTGGCAATGCGAGAAGAAACAGATCCTTAACCTGCTCGCGGGACATCTTCAGCCTATCAGAAGATGATTATGGCCGTACCGATTGACACCAGCGATGCTGGACCGATTAGACAGCCGCTTCGCCGTGTCTCGCTAGGAATTAGAAGTAGACAAGCGCATAACGGACATGAATACCAAAGGTATAATAGAGGAATCCAATAGACCGTGATCCTCACCGCACCGGTAAGGCTAATGAAAAAGGCTAGAGATCTGCATTTCTTCGTTGAATGCCGGAAGCTGAACGTCGTCACCAAGAAACACTGCTTTCTGCTGCCACGGAATGACGACACCCTAGACTCCTTAGCGAGACCCAGTGGTTTTCCTCTCTGGAGTTGTGATGTCAGGGTTGTGACAAGTAGCACTTCACCCGATGATCAGAAGACAGTGTTTTCTACTAGGCATGAATTGTGGCAGTTCACGGTAATGTCTTTTCGACTGTGGTGCAACGCCCGCGCTAGTCCAGAGAGATGAGTCTGTGATGATAGGCCTCACCTACGACACTTGCCTCCTTTACCTCGACATCATTATTATACGCAAGACATTCGAGGACCAGCTGAGCAATCTGAGGAAGGTGTTCGAAAGACTTCGCCAGGCCAACCTCAAGCTAAACCTCAAGAAGTGTCAGCTGTTTAGAAAGGAAGTGCGCTACCTGGGACAATCGTAAGTCCTGATGGAATGGCTACATGGAGACGCTAGAGGCCGTCAAGGAGTGGCCCTGGCCAAGGAATAAGTAAGAACTGCGACAGTTCCTGGGCCTCTGCACGTACTACTGGATATTCATGGCGGGGTATGCACACATCGCCAAACCGCCGACACAACTGACAAGAGGACGACGAGCCTTCCAGTGGTCCGACCTTGCCGATGCAGCTTTCCAGGTCCTGTGCACGCCCAGGTACTAGGATACCCCTTCTCCGCTAAGAAATTCGTCGTGGACACGTATGTCAGTGAGGTCGGCATTGGCAGCATTTTGTCGCAAGAGCAGAACGGAGAAGAGAGAATACTAGCCTACTTCAGTAGAACCCTGTCCAAGGTCGAATGAAACTACTGCGCTACAAGACGAGAGCTCCTGGCTATTGGAGACACTGCATCACTACCACAAGTACCTTTACGGACAGGAGTTTCACCTCCAAACGGAGCATACAGTCCTAGCTTTGCTGTTGGGCTTTCGCAATTTGGAAGGACAGATGGTCCGATGGGTTCAACGGCTGCAGGAGCACAATCTTACCTCGGAGCACCAGGCGGGAAGGCGCATTCTAATGCAAAGGCCCTTTCCTGCAGAGAAGGTTGCAGCCTTATGCCCGATCGCGGTGGAACCTGCATTCTGTTGGGGCCAAGGGACTTTGAGGAGGGAGGATCTGGAGAATCGAGACCGAGGTCCTATCCTGACGGATAATGAATCTGGCGAACGACATGCATGGGCGGATGTCGCTTCAAGGAGCCCCATTTCCATTGGGCCCGGTGGGACTCCCTGATGGTCAGGAACTGTGTTTCGCTCAGCATGTTAAAGAGAGTGTGGGACTCCGCAAACAGAAAACCAAGGTGGAACAGCTAGTGCTCCGAGGAGAAAGGCGAAAGAAGTCCTCGAGGAGACCCATGCCGGTGCTACCGGAGGGCATCTAGTGTAAATTCCACCTTGGAGAAGCTACGTCGCCGATTCTATTGGTTGCATCTTCGAAGCGACGTAGAAGGATGGGATCAACAATACATGTGCCCGGCAAGTCGCGGTGCCCTGACACGCAGTCTGGGCTGTATTTAATAGTACAACGTCCGAGCTCCATTCGAAAGAATTGCCATCGACGTGGCAGGCCCTATTCCTAATTACAGACGCAGGAAATCGCTATTTGCTATGGACTATTTCACCGAATGGCCGGAGGTTTGCGCGATTCCCATCAAGAGACTTCGGCCGTGGCTAATGCACTCGTGAAAAACATCTGCCGGTTCGGGATCTTACGGGGGCTCCACAATGACCAGGGGACGAATTTCGAATCCAAACTTATGTGAGAGCTCTTCCAGCGCCTCGGATACACAAGACCCGTACCACTCCCCTTCATCCACAGTCGGCCGGAATGGTGGAACGTTATATTAAGACGCTCGAGGAGCACCTCCGGATAGAGGTATCTAGCCATCATCGAGGCTGGGATTGTGCATGTGACGTTATTCCTCCTGGTCTACCGAGCACCAGTATATGAATCCACTAGCATGACACCGGCCAACATGGCATTTGGACAGGAGCTGCGCCTACCATGTGATTTGATGTTTGGCAGGCCTCCTGATGCTGACCAGCGAATAACGATTATGTAGGGCGCTGACGCCAGGCTAATTATCTGACCAGGGAGCACCTGAAACTGACTAAAGACCGGATGAAGGTATACTATGACCGTCTGGAGAACAGTGCCGGATTGCAGGAGGGTGACCTCGTATGGCTTTATCGTCCCTCAAGGACTAAAGGGAAGTCGCCAAAGCTGCAAAGTTCCTGAGACGTCCAGTATAATTTAGTCACCTGTATCACAATGTGCTATAATGCATTCAGCGTCAACCCCGAGGGAAGCTGATTGTGGTTCATCTTAATCGGCTTGCTCCATATCGCAGAGCTGCTCGGGACGACCACCTCTGAAGAGTGAGCTTTGTAACACAGCGGCTATGGCCCGAGCTTATCAGGAGATTGGCGCTGATCGAACAGCCAGTTATATAGATAAGTAGACGCAATAATACTTTCACTCAGCATAAACACCAGAAACACTATCGGGAGATAACGGGACTCATCTGAAACCACCTCTCCTCCCAACTTCCAAACATCCTAGAACTCCCTGAGAAATTCCAGTGGCTATATAAGTGAGCGTGCTTGTGAGTGAGCCAGTAGTGCATTTCTGATGCGACATCAAGTGCGCTTGTGATGACAGGTGAGATATACAGTGAGTGCTGTTACTGCAATAGATTAGAGATGTCTTGTGTAGTATTTGCCACTGAGTGAAACAGAAGTAAAAATGGGCTGCTTCACATGTGTTTCATTATGCGATTATGTCATGAAGAAAAGTGAAGAGACATGTAAAATTAAGCTATTCCTATTCAGAGTATTTTAAGCTAATGGAAGGGGGAGATAAGGAATTTGCGTGGTCAGCACAGCAGTTAGAACAAAGAACAGCCACACGAAGCCAAACTGACCACATGCCAGTGGTTGTTATCTTTCCCTCTCCACTGGCTCAAAAGACTGAACACACATTTAATTACATTAGTGAAGTGATAGTGAAAACTTACTGAAGTGACAGGAAAACTGGACACAGTAACAATACAAACACCATGTTTTATTAAATATGTTAAGCATTAATCCTTTAGATTTCAATTTCCTAACATAGAATTTCTTCCTACATGGTGAGAGGTTTTCCAAATTGTTATAGAGAAGCCCAACATTTATAGATCTGGTACTGCTCAAAAAGTTACATAAATAATAAACTGTGCAGTTAAGTCAGGTATTTGAAAAGGATGCAAGGCAAAGATGTTAGGGACTATCCCTAAATTATTGTTCTATTTGATAAAAAAATTTGCACTATTTTTCATTTTATTGCAAATATCTCTAGTAAATGTGATTTTGATTACTCTTTTAGTTCAGAGATATTGGCATGGCTGTAGTTAATGCACCCATCAAACAAACTGGTATATTTGCTGGTCTGCAACTGAGCCATAAGCTACATAGAAAAGTAAGAAAAAAAGAACTTTTTATTACAGATTGGAATCTAATTAAAGATTACATCAAACATATGGTTCATTACACAGTAATACAAGCACATGAAAGTAGTGCTGTTTTGTTTTCTGGGAAATGGTTTAAGTCAGCTGTGAGAATTCTATGCTAAATAAACATTTTATTGTAAACATCATCTCTGAACAATGATTAAAACAAAAGGTAAAATACTCAAGTATGACAAGTATGAAAAGAATATGCATTTTCATATTATTGTGAAGTATTCTCTCATCATAATTCGAATTCCTCCAATGATTCCTCTATTCTAAACTGGCATTGTACAGATGCAATTCTTTGTTTGAAATGTGTATACTCAGGGTGAGTTTTAAGTCCAGCAACAAACTTCAAGGGCTGATTCCTGAATGGAAATGGAGTTCAAAAGTTCATATCACCTTGTGTCCGGAAATGCATAGTTTCCACGGTAGATGCCACTGACATTCTCTCATAACTTGCAGTGTGCGTTTTGTGTGTTCAGATAGTGTGATTTAAGCAACGCAAAAGCACAATGGTCCAGTATTCATTCCAGAAACAAGTAGAGATGGTGTTAGTATATGGACAAGCAGGTGGAAATGGTCGAGAGGCAGCATGGATGTACCAAGCTACCTTTCCTGACAGACAATACTGGTTCAGAATGAAGCTACTAGAGGAAAATGAGATACTAAAGCAATGCTTGGTTGTACAGGAGAAAATGGGGAAAAAAGAAACTTGGATGCACAAGATACAATCAACATTGGAAGAAATAGGAATGGGGGAAACATGGGCAGACAGAAACAACAAAAGTAAGGGTTTCTGGAAAGAAATTAGAACAAGAGTGGAGGATATTGGAAAGCAAGAAATTATAAGCAGTTTCAAGGAAAAAATGGTCATTAATAGATACATACATCGAAGTATGCCACAAAGAGGCCAGAATGGGGTATGCTTGGGCGAGGACAGGTGTAATGAATTTAAGTGGTCTAACAGAGAGAAGAAGGGGAAGAGATGTACTAAATGTAATGGATTACATGACAATTGGCATTATATTCTGGAATGCGAGGACACAGATAAGGAAAGAGAGAATTCAATACTAGAGAAATGGGAAAATTTACCAATAGAGCTAAAAGTTAGGAAGCTTTTTAACACAAGATCAAATGAATATATGGAGAAAGCAGGAAAATATTTAGGAAAAATTAGGTTAAAGTGGTTAAAAGAGACATGAAGCAAATTGGAGAAGATACGGAAAAAGTGTAACAAGGCAAAAAACTAAATGGTGGAAAATTATACTTCCCCATTATATATACAACAGAATGTTAAATATAAGGGGAAGAGAAATAATAAGCAACTCCATTGTATTATAAACATTGTATAAATTGCATGTAAGTTCAAAGCAGACAATAAAGCATTCCTGACAGACAGCACCACTCACATCACACAACATCTGGAGCCATTTTTGGACCTTTGTGCGAGCATGGGTCCTTTGAGACAGAAGAAAGTTCAGGGCGGCTATGGACTGTGCATACACAGATGTGGAGGAACATGTTCTCCATGATATTGAGAACAACCCTGGTGCAACTCCAGGCAATTGGCCTGCCAACATGGTGTAAGTCAAAGGAAGGTTATCTGTATCCTACGTGACAACTGCTACTATCCCCATCACTTCCAACGTGTACAGGGATTATCACAGGCAGATTTTCCTCTAAGGGAAAGATTCTGTTGCTGGTTTGTGCAACAGGTCATCACCATTATAGGATTTCTGTCTTCAGTCCTCTTCACCGATGAAGTGATCTTAGGTAGAGATGGCATCATTAACCTGCATAATTGTCATCTGTAGGCTACAGAAAATCCTCACGGAATGGTTGCAGCATCTGATCAGCAGTAGTTCAGCATCAATGTTTGGGTAGGGATTATGGCGACTGCCTACTTGAACCAGTTCTTCTTCCACAATGCCTGAATGGAGAAACATATCTGGACTTCCTGCAAAACTCTCTGCCTCCATTGCTGGAGAATGTGCCTTTGGCAATATGACAGGCAATGTGGCTGCAGCATGATGGAGCATCAGCCCACTTCCGCATTAATGTTCGCAGACACCTCAACATCTTCCCAGACGTTGGATAGGACGTGCATGTCCTGTTGCATCAATCACCAGACTTAAACCCCTGAATTTTTACTTGTGGGAGCATCTGAAAAGCAATGTGTACAGTGAGCCTGTTCCTGATGTTCAGACTCTTCAACAGTGTGTTCCACATAGCCTGTGATGATATTTGTACACGGTCCGGAACATTCGAACGAGTGAGGCAATCCATGATGAGACGTGTGAACACATGCATTGCATCCCATAGAGACCACTTTGAACATTTGTTGTGACATCGATGGGATTCTAGCCATGTATTGTGTACCAGAGCTCTATGTTTGATGTTGTTCTTCAGTGCTATCTACCGTGGAAACTATGCGTTTCTGGACACAAGGTGATTTGAACTTTTGTGCTCCATTTCCAGCCAGGAATCACCCCCTGAAGTTTGTCGGTGGACTTCAAACTCACACTGAATAAGGAATCATAAAAAGTATGCATATTTACTTAAACAGTGAATAATAATTTCAAGATACTGAATATTATGTAAATTAATTTAAAATAAAAATATAATAAAACAAGTAGATTGTATATACAGGCTCAAAGTTTTATTAATTTTTTTATTCTACTTTTTATGTTAGTAAAAACTGTAAGCATAATATAACTTAGGCTTCAAACACCTAACAGAAGCATTCTTCTCCTCATTCCTAACATTTTTTTTCTAGGCTCTACATTAGTAAAGCTTAAATTGATATGTAAGGTGTTGAAAATGTTTGGGGGTGTAACTTTTTAAAGTTGTACTGTAGTGCATGATGGTCAGGTGCTATACGTTAAATGCACAAAGTTTTGCCCAGCAGTGTTAAACAAAGGAGATGTTTAAGTTAGGAAGTGAAAATTAAAATTACAGAAAGATTTTTAAAGTCTTAAGAGTGTCCTTAGTGTCCGAAGTTTCAACCAAGTCAAACAATTTAGATATGTATCTTAGTGGCTGGAATTAAAACTAAAGGGTATACTTTCTCTGAATCCTGAAGAATAACTTTCCGAAGTTTTGTCAGAGTGGTAGTAATAATGTCAATTATTTTGCAGGAGGTTGAAAACATGGAAAGGCTAGCTTCTGAAAGCTTTAGATCACCTATAATTTTTGGCAGGTTGTAAAGTGTATTTGTTCAAAATTTGTTAAACTGTGAAGATTGTACATAAGGGGTTGAAAATATGGTGGAGGTAATTTTTGGAAATTGTAAAGTAGCCTATAATTTTTGGGCCCCACAATGTAGGTGCAAAATGTTCTGTCTAGATAAGTCATAATGCGTTGATTTACATAGAAGGGGTCTAAAATAAGGGTGGCATATGTTATTTAAATAGTAAGGTATATTTATTTATACTCTATATTTATTTTTATACTTTTTTTTTGGGCAGATTCTAAAACTCCTACACCCCAAGTGTATGAAGTGTTGTCAAAATCATACCAAAAATACTCATGATAACAATGAGGGAAATTCCAAATTATGAACAAATATAAAACTCCTGCCCCTTCCAATAACCCAATTTTAAAGATTTTAAGCCACTCCTTTGGACTGGAAGTCATTAAAACTCCACCTATTAGCAATACAGGGCTTAAAATATCTTCTGGTATTCATACTGAACAAAACTGGACTGAAATTGGGTGACATGAAGATGAAAACCCCTAAAATCCTCATTAGCATATCCCATAAGAAAGAACAGTGCTTTACAGTGGTAAAAGGATTATGGAAAGTGGCTGATTACCTTTTACAGACACGCCCACATATGTTCTCTCTTTTATAAATATTGTTATAAATTAGAGCTTTCCCAAAATATGTTGGTAAAAAAGTAGTGTACAGAATAGTTACTAAAAGTAAAGTTCCATTTTCCAAACAGTTTTTCATTTGAAAACAAAGTGAATTTTGACACGATGTGAAACAAAAGCCATATATTCAATTTTCTGTGCAATTTCAGTTAAATCCTTTATATTCCCAGTGAAATTTATACATTAAAGAAACCAACAGAGAAAGACTCACTTGCAAAAATGGAAATCCCATTAAAACCTTTCATTTTGAATATTTGTTTTCTGTAATATTAACTATTTCTAATATTTGCTGTTGTATACTTACATTTGTAGGTGCTATATTTTGAAAAACTGAATGCTCATTCTTTTGTTTCTCATGAGCTTATGGCTAGTACCGGGAGAATCAATGAACTACAAACTGGCTGCGCTGTGTTTTTACTGTTCACATTATCGACGCTTGTTGCCATCTGCAGCTATTATAGAATAACAATGATGCAACCATACAACATTTTTAAAACTACTTTTAAAGGCTTTATACCAACTTTATGAAAGGAGGTGCTGAAACTGGCTGCCAAAGTCGTCCATACATTTTTGGCACCTCTTTAGGAAATTATCCATCACTCACCATAGCTCACATTGAGAAATGCTGGCAATTTCCTGGCGGATATTTTATTTTAATTCTTCCAGGGTGTGTGGGTTTGTCTTGTACACTGTTTTAATTTAACCCAGAGATAGAAATTGCAGGGAGTTAGGATGGGGGACTGCGGGACCACAAATCTCTACTAATAATTCTGTGTAATTATGCTTAATTAGAAAAATTCTAATAATTCTTCTTAAACACATTTTCAATTGTTCTCATCGAAATACTGGCTGTATGAGCTGTGGAAAAATCATGCTCCCTATCTGTTAATTCTCTAAAAGGGGGGGGGGGGGCAAAATTGTATTCACATATGTAGGGGCGTCAACTGTTGACCCAAAAAAAAAATTGACCCTATAACTCTTTCTCTGCTCATGGTGCACCACACACCAATTTTTTTGTCATGAGGGGGTACTTCATGAACAACATTAGGTTTGCCAGAGCTCCAATAATGATTATTTTGTGTAAACACATTCCATGAAGGTGGAACCAAGACACATCTAAGAAAAATATTAAACATGGGTCTATTTCACCATAGTATACCTATTGAGACTCCACTCATAAAATGTGCACCTAATTACAGGATCGCCTGGTTGAAGAACATGTGCCACAGTTATTTTAAATGGTTTTAATTTTAACAATTCAGTAACTCTTCGCACAGAGCCATAAGAAATGCCTACCTGTTGTGAAACATGCCTAAGCAACTTTTGGGGGGGGAAGTCTCCAAACGATGCCCAATGTCGTCTAATGTTTCCCCTACGCTGTCTTTTAAGTTTCTTAGACTGAACACTTCCTGTGGCCTGAAATTTATTATAAAGTGTATGGTCTGTTGTACGGTTTGGAAATGTTACACCTGGTAATCTTTCTGCAAATCATATTTTCACTTGACTAGCTGAGTTAACACACATGAATCATAAATGAATATGCGCTGCACAGTAGAAAACATATAATGAGCCATAATATGCTTTGTGACTAAATAGAGGACAAAATAATAAATAACTCAATAACTGAACTACACCATATCACTGTAAACCCAATATTGCAGAGCCAAAGCAGAGCAAAGCTGCATCAGTAGCATGACCTTGATTGCAGCAGCAGCATGGAATCCTAAGTCCAGACGCCCAGTGAAAACAGACTGCACAGCCGGTTCTTACTTCAATGGCTCTCTCGGTATACACTATATCTCAACCTCCTGTATATAACAATATAACTATGCATTGCCATGAATTTTTTATAAGTTATTGAACCATTTGTATTCAGATTTTTATAATTATCATTAAATGAACAGAAAAATAATCTCTAATATCGAAATAAGCACAGAAACTTGTCCAACCCTTACTCCTCAATTTTTTACAATTTCTTCTGCACCATTTAAGAATACCATTTAAAGTACACACTGGAGTTACTGCTATGCAGAGTGAAACAAATTTAATGAACACAGGTTTCTTAAATCCACAACATATGGAATGCTGATATTTACGAGGGGTGTTCAAGAAAACTCAAGATTTAAAAGAACTGGTTGTATTTTTATTTTTCAACATAGTCACCTTGTAAATTAATACATTTAGTCAGACTTTCCAAATTTTTAACACCCTTAGCAAAACTAGATTTGTCCAAAATAAGCATCTATCTCAGCTTCAATCTATTATTTGAATGAATCTTCATCTGCCCACCAATTTCTTCAGGTTTGGAAACAAAAAAGTAATTGCTGGAAGCCAATACCAGTAAATATGGTGAATGTGGAAGCATTTATTTGGAAGCAAAGTTCATGCGGTTTTGCAGCAACAATCCCAGACATGTGAGAAAGTGCATTATCATGTTGAAAGAGTTCTTTTTTGTTTGAAAGTTGTGTATGTTTAGCACAAATAGCACCCTTCAGTTGGTCAAGTAGTGAAGTGTAATATTTCCCAGTTATGTTTCTGCCCATCTGGAAGCAGTCTAATGAGCACTACACCATGAAAATCACAGAAAACCATTGTCTTGACTTTTCCTGCAGATGGAACCATTTTTGCTTTCTTTGGTACACTTTCACCACTTGCCACTCACTGTTTGGACTGCTCCTTTGACTCTGGCATGTATTGATGAATCCATGTTTCATCTACTGTTATGAAACATAAAAAAAAACAAAAAAACAACACTGGAATTGCATTTAAACAAGTCTAAACACTCTTGAGTAACATTCATTCAAATTCATTTTTGGTCCATTGTTAACAAATGCAGCATCCATCATGTGGAAAGCTTTTTAATATCCAAAACTTGTGCAAAATTTAGCGGACACACCCTATCCACCTTCAATATGCTATCAGCGAGTATGGCATTGTGAATGTTTGTCACAATCTTGTCAATCATAGCAGTTTTGGGATGCCCTGTGTGCTCACCTTGAATGAATGTATCGCCATGCTTAATTTCGGCAGCCCACTTTTAACCATTGAAAGTGAAGGGGAAGAATCCCTTAATGTTGAATTTAACTGCTTTTGTATTTCTGTTGGAGTTAAGCCTTTCAAAACAAAGTACCATATCACAGCTCATATTTCAGTTTTATTCTTCCTGTAAAAAATGTGAACACTAGTTTGTTTGCATAATTGTTACAAACAAGTGAATACTAATGCATCTGAAACTTTACAGTGTGCCACTTAAGGGGTGATACTTAACAATTATCATAGTTGGCCATCTTCACAACATTTCCAAATCAGGCAGAGAACTTTAAGAATGCCCCTCATAAATCAGTATTTAAAGGAACCTGTTCATTGAATACAGATATGGATGGCCGAAGTCATTATGACATGGACTCTGATTGGGAGGTCTGTGGTTCAGATCTCGTTAGGACTGTGCTTCCTGAGGTTTTATCCAGGTTTTCCTCACTCCTCATAACTGGCAAATGTTGGGGGAGGTACCCTAAACTTAGGCCTGGAATGTTTCCTTCCAAAAACTCCTTTTCCAATTATCATTTCATTGCATGATCATCTGTGTCCACTATGGTAAAAAAAAAATTCCACCAAAAGCCTAGATGCTTTAAGATGAAGGCAAATGAGGCTGCAAATAATTTCAGAATCCTTTAGCACCTACATTATCTCTATTATCAGCATTCAAGGAAAATACTTAATTAATCCTAACATAGATATGTGTCTCAAATATGAAAATTGACTAACATAGCTCAACAAGCAGTTTTCACACTTATCCCTATATGACACCAACACTAACTGAATCAATAGTCCATCATATTACCATCTGTTCCACCTAAGTGAATTATTATGATTTCTTAGTTTTGTAGTGCAGATTTTTAAGCTGGATTATGAACTATAAACCGTTTGTTTCAATTAGCTAACATACAGATAAAATTATATATGTAGTATTATAAATGAGTACTTAAATGCATTTTCATCCTTTTTGGTAACATATTTTATTTAAAAGTAAACTCAGCCTGCTTGATGCAAATTAACTGACATACAGAAGAAAAACAATATATCCAGCATTATAAATAAGAACTTAAATGCCTTTTTTGTGATTTTTGGTAACATATTTTATTCAAAAGTATATTCAGTTTGTTCATGAAGAAGAAATATTAAAAGCAGTTGCAAGAAAGTACACAAAATGTTTAACACAATGAACATTTAAAACAAATATAATTACAAAAGTTTCTTGATATATTTGATGTGGTGACAACTTATTCGAGTTCTTAATCACAAGTTTCCTTTCTTTTATGCTGCAATTCAACTGCTGAGAATGCCATTCTGAACAAACACAATAAAGAAGAAAAATCAATTAACAAAGTAAAGCTGGGCATAACATTGAGACACACTTGCCACATCTGAAGCCAATTGATTCTGAGGCACTCGTAATTTGGGGGGAGAGGAGGAAATCAGTTTATTTTAGAGATACAATGCTGATCCTTGACACCACAAACTTTGGAAGCTTCAACAAATTCTCATTCACTTTTTGGTAATATTTGCTACAGCTTCCTGACTGAAAATTACAGTAGCACTTAGGACTTCATTATTTTGCCACCAGTAAGATGCACTGAAAGAATTAACAAAATAATACCCCTACTGTCTTATTGCTTAAAACAGCAGGTGAAATGTGCAATCACATCATGCTTCTAAATCATGCACAAAGAGAACCTCTTTGCAGCGAAGTCCTGCTTCTCCAAGTGTTTGAATCTCTTCACCATCCTCATCTTCTTGACATTTAAGCACTCTTTTTGGAAAGTTAGTTGTTATTTCAAATGAATCTGGTGATGCTGGATTGCAGAATACATAATAATACAGTTCCTGTGAAAAATAAATAGTAAGTAAATAAAGAAGTGTTTAAAGGTGAACAACTCTATACAGAGTAGTAAATTTAATATGTTGACAGTTAAGGGATGTAATTAATTACTTAAGGATACAATTCTAGGTGCAGGCAAATATTTATATGAATCAGTGCTGACTCTTGGAACAAAGAATTTATAATGGGATTTGTTTGTCTTAAGAATATAATAGTGTAATAGCATAATTATGCTATTTGTTACCTTTTCCTATATACACTATTGTAATAGTGTGTATAGGAAAAATTAATAAACAATTCCTTCTGTATGATAAACTTTTAAATTACAGTAACTGAAGTACTGAAGACACAAAATTAGGAAAGTAATGAAATGTTTAAAAAAATATATACTTTGAGAACTTGTATTGAATGACTTCAATAAGCTTTACATATCTGATACTGGACTCCACGTACACACACTCAAGTTGAGACTTATTTTAAATCTCTGAACAAAAATGAATTCTGAATCACAAATCCATAATTCCTATGTGCTGCCCTAAAAACAGGTTGATAGGTTTTGGAAATATGATAAAACCTTAATTAAAATTACTCCAAAATTTGTTGTGTTTATTGAATGTACTACTAGGTATGTTATAATTAAACAAAACATTACTTTTGATTCTAGAGAAGGACATAACCTGGGATTTTGATGTATGAAATAGAAGAATGTTCCCTCTGCTCCAATTCCTTTATGACATTCAGGGTGTTTTGAAGTGTGATTTCATCAGAAACATATTTTACAGAAGCAAACATTTTTATACTGTCTGATAATAAGCATTAGAAGAATTACAAAATATATCATAGCATTAAGAAAAAAACAATCTAAATCAGAACATTGTAGAACTCCAGAGTAAACTTCAGAACAGCATGATGTTCTTTACTACTTGTGATCACAATTTTAGAAAATGTTAATATGAATATCATAGGCTTAGAAAAACTATATACAAGTTTCTTTATTAGTTTGTCATAAACGACTTTATGAAAGGTTTTCTGAAACTATATATATATATATATGTCATATCAAACTGTGGTCTACAATCTAATTCAAGTCACAAAAATCTCATGGGAATAAACACATGCCAAGTGATACCAATACTATATTTATCATGTGGACTGTATACTAATGTAATATATTTTCAAATATTTTTGCTGGGGTTTGTAAGATGGCTACTAGTTCTATAACAATTAGTAATCATTTTACAATCATCACATATGAAAGTTAATTGCTTTACTTAGCTAGTGCTTATCAAGGAGAAGATCTTCATAAATAATATGGTTGTAAATTATATATATATTGGATTTATTAAAAGGTCTTAACAGCTTTTGAATGTATATGGTGAAATTCCACCTGGACCAGATTTCTTTTTGGGTTTCAGCATTCTAATAGCAGTCCTGATATCATGATGTGTAATATCTTCAATATAAAGGATGTTGGATATTGTAGATATAATAAAACTCCCAGCCCAGACCGATGATTTTTAAGTGCGCTTAAAACCGACAGCTCCATATCAGTAGACTTACTAGCATGTAAAAGAACTCTTGCAGGATGAAATTCTGCCACACTGGCAGTGCTGATATGATCCAGACAATTGACAGAGTCATTAACAAACAAAATATTTTTACTTTCTCTACTACGTATAGTAAGTAGGGGAAGTATTGCATTCCACCCAAAAATTCGATACCGAGATTTCGCCGGAAATACATGTTTTGAGACCTCCTGAATCCAAAAAAAGCATTTTTGGAAACATGTCCGTGTGTGTGTCTGTGTGTGTGTGTCTGTGTGTGTGTCTGTGTGTGTGTGTGTCTGTGTGTGTGTCTGTGAACAGCATAACTCAAAAACGAACAGTCGGATAAGCACCAAACTTGGTATTTAGATTCAGTATCTTCTAGAGATGCGACACGAAGGTTTTCAAGAAAATCCCTCCACCCCAGACTACCCTTTACATGGAACATTTTTCGAAAATTTTAATTTTCTCAAAAATGGCTCTAACGATTTTGATGAAAATATCATATGTTTAAGATAATGTCATGAGAAATGAAATGTATATCTCGAATTTTCTGGGAATGTCTCCAAAAGTGTTCTTCATTGTGAACGACTTTTGCATAACTGGTAAACCATAAGAGATAGACAAAATTTTACTACACAAAAAATGTAGATCGCGTTAAAATACACAACTTATGTCATATACATTTCTTTTGTAGAGTGAACCGTTTTCGAGATATTGCTTGTTATTTCCTTAAATTTTCCAATACTTATACTTTTTCTCAAATGCGTTATTCATTTTTTTATGTCCTGGACATGCAAAGAGA
The DNA here is from genome assembly GCA_030765065.1 of Deroplatys truncata. NCBI lineage: Eukaryota > Metazoa > Arthropoda > Insecta > Mantodea > Mantidae > Deroplatys > Deroplatys truncata. The sequence goes on from CM060990.1 coordinate 425,104,569, forward strand.
ATGGAATGCGGCACATAGCAACCAGCGTTAAAATATTTGACTATCGCTTAAAAGCTACCATATTTCCCTTGCATCTACAAGAAAATTACCAATAGGATTGACATCTCGATATCTCGATAACATGAAGCATACGGAGAATAGGCGTTTGTAAAATTAGATTGTACAGAGTAGAGAAAGTCATGTGAGTGTAACACATCAGATTTTTAAATATAATATAATAGAACTATTTGGTTGAGTACTATAGTGAGGAGGTGCTGGTGAATAAACTGATCTAAAGTAATCAGCAAAACAATTATATTATCTTGTGACTTACCATTAGCTTCATTCATTCATTCATTCATTCATTATCTGTTAGCCCTCCTCTTATGTAGGACTTACACCCCCCAGGACTTACAAGCGGGTGCCTGGGGTCAGAGGCCCGTCGAGGAGCAGACACTCATGGATCGGACAGAGCATCCAGGATGGGTGATCAGCCCGATGCCTGGTATGGGATGAAGGAAGTAGATGAAACGAAATGTGGGTGAAATGGATGAAAGGAAAGGTGATGATGGAGCAGTTGGTGGAATGAATGGCGGGGGAAACCGGAGAACCCGGAGAAAACCCGCCCAGACGCCGCTTCGTCCACCACAAATCCCACATGCAGGTCCCTGGGATTGAACCCGGTCCGCCTCGGTGGGAGGCGAGCGGTCTAACCACTCGGCCACGGCGCCGCCACTTACCATTAGCTTCATTCTGGTAAACTGTTTGAGATTCATACAAATTCTGTTTTCTTCCTACCTTTATAAAATTCCAAACATTCTTACCGTTATTAGCTGTATTTGCTTCTATAGAAGACACAATCATCAAATGATGCTCCTATCTAAAGTGTTTAAACTTCCATAACAAATATTCCATTTTTTTAAATTTAATTTTGATACTTCTAATTATTTTTTACCCTTTTATCAAATGGAATATGTATTTTCATTTATAAAGTTCAGCTTTTGGAACATATTCATCAATAGTCAAAAATAATTTACTATAAAAAGAAGCGGCTCCAATATTTATACTTACATTTTCACAGGACATATTAAGTCATTCCAGTCATTATACACATAATTAGTAACTGGTAAATATTTTAAGATCTGATAAGCACTGGAGCAGGAAAATCTTGGGATATCAATTTATCAGCCTCCTCATTCATTTAAATATTGGTATTATTGAGATAAGATGCTATTAAATACAAATTTGTAACAGTAACGTTTCTTTCATTATCAGTTAGTCATTACTGAAATTTAATATTTAAATTTCTACAAATTTCAAGCAGTTTTGTTGCAAATCTTTAATTTTTTAAAAATCAGTTTGTATTAAATTATTAAAACCTAAAACCAAAACTATGATTCATATCAAGACAAGGCTGATATCGTTTTCCACCTTCATAGAATGCATACTGAAAATCCGAAATAAACTGAATAGATATTACATCATGAGGAAGATTTTGAATAGCCACAAATGTAAGAAAACAGCATTACAAGAAAATCTAATTTAAAAATTTCATATACTATTTACACACACCTTCACACATCCATTTATGTAATGTTTGAGGATAAACATTCTCAAAATGAAGAAATCCATGAATCCATGCAACGGTTTAGCTTTATTGGAACCTTTTATTACATGGAAAGATGTGCCTGTAATTTCTGGAAGATTCAAATCGCCCAGCATAACCACTGTACTTTGCTGAAATATATTAATGCGTTTATTAAATAAAACTTGATAATTTTACATTATGAAGGGCGGCTTCTTAATATGGTACTGTGTTTGTGCTACAACCAAACTCCTGGCTCTCCACTTTAATGTATGTATACCATTTATACATTTTAGGTTCCTTCCAGTCCGATCTTGTGGAGAGGATTTCAGCAACCACTATATTGTTTGCAGGTGCCAAGTAGTTCACTCCCAGCTGCAACCAACGGTCATATCATGGCTAAGCATTGGGCATGACAAACCAATGGAGTGCAGAGGTGTGTGGTAGGGTACTGCAAGGCATAAGGCCATATGTTGTCGGTTAACCTAATAGCCAAAGAGCATGGAATAGTATGATTGCTTTGACTTTCATTAACAGCAACATCTGTTGGTTTCATAGAAAAGTTTTGCCTTGCTTCTGGTCATTTAATATAAACACCAGTACATTGCCTGCATATTATGTGGTTGTGTAAATCTGTATCTGGTTTTAATTGATGAATCAGAGTAACTTAGTTAAATACATGTGAGCAGTACAATGAATTTGGATCAGTCTCTTTTAGCACAACTTTTTTCAATTTAAATTTGGAAGAAAAGAGTGAAATTAAATATTGGGTAGACCAACATCAAATCTGAAAATCATTTGGGTAGTTAAAACAAAAACAAGATTTTTAACAGTAATCTTAAGTGATATATATGAGAAATATGACTGGATGTGCGGTTGTATTAAACACCCTGCTTTGCTTTCCTTGAGTTTTATTTGGCGGTGCATATGCAGTAAAGATCCATGGATAAAACATGGTGTGAATGATTTGCAGCATCTTCATGACCTCCCTAAAACATGTGTTTATAATAACACAGTTACATATAATAAATTGATAATGAACATACTGATGACTAAGGTTCAGAAGTTAAGGAAAAATCCTTTTCTTTTTGAGTGTCCAAAGACAAGGCCAAACATAATATATGTTCATTTTGAGTCACTCTAGGCCAGAAAATGGTGGGCTTTATTCATTATTTTTTGCCAATCTACATTTGTTTGGCTTATTGATCCTTTTTAGCCAGTTGTCTAGGTCTTAAGGACCTAACCTCCTTTCAACCATATTTTTACTGCTCTTACACAATTCAAACAGATAACAATGATTTATACACATTAACTTAATCTAAAAAATATGACTGTAAGAAGCAGCATTTTATTCATACAGTTTTTCGCAATGTATGTTTCATACCACCATAAGTTTTTATTTTTTAAGCAAAGATGTTTAACTCAATTTCAAGGAATAGCATGTGGGTGTTACAAGATAAATTAAGTGCATCAATCCCTCAGTGCAAATGTATGTATTAATGTATATCCAAGAGTCCATAAATAACATAATTTTGGCAACAATGAAACACATTCCCCTTCAACAACTGCTGATAAATTATGTTGATGCCTAATGTCAAGCATTATATTCATTATTTAAATATGTAATTAAAAACTAAAATTATTAAAAGAAAAACACTTCCATTAAATTTTTGCATTCTTTTTTCCAGTTATTAGGTCCTATTTATGACATTTTAGGTCCTTTTTAGGCAATTCATAGGTCTTCAACTTCCGATCCCTATTGATGACATTTGCAAGTGTGTAATTGTTAATAATTAACATTTATAAAGCAAAATTGATGGTACAGTGTTTATTACTTGAAAAAAAATTAAAGCTCCATCCAATAAATCAGTGAACCCCAAGCTTCAGAATCACCATGCACAGATGGCCACCATCATTATCAAACAGTCTGGAAAACAGTCTGTGTTTACAATATGGTTGCAACTCTTGTAAATAAATTTCACCCATAGTGATTCAACATTATATTAAAAAAATGTTATCCTTTGAGAGCTTAGTGTTCTTTTAATGACAGTTATGGATACTACTCCCCTTCCACATTTTGTGTTACACATTACATTACCTTTGTATCTTCTATAAATGCTTAAGCCACCTTTCCATTAAACATATAACAACATAAATATTTTATACATTACTGTACAATAACTGTGTTTTAGTTCAATGACTGCTAACTTTTTGATAGTGAATAAGAAGTCCATTATTAGAAAAAGCATTCAAAAACATAACTTAAAAGTTTATTAAAATCTTTCATATGATTTATCTGAGTCAACCTCAAATGACCATCTCATCAATATTCTACTACTAATACCCACAAATATTAAGTGTCCTTTGATCCTTTTACTTTCTTTGCTTCAGCAAATGATTTGTTTCTTTCCAAACATAAGGTTTCGTTTATACCCCTTTTATGTATGAATGAATAATGAATGAATAATTTATTTGAGCACTAAGTTATTACATATTTAGACTGCCTTCTCTATTTGGCCCTGGCCACTAAGATGAGCAGTCGTTGTGAATTACAATTACATGTTGATACATTTAGTAGTTCTTATATTTATTTTTATTTACATTATTTTTCCTCTTTTAACCGTCCATATCCATTTATTTTTTACTTTCATTAAGTATTTACCCATATTTTTAGTTTTTATCTAGAATTGTATGTATATCTTTATTCCTATTCATTCCATACCATAAACTCTCTTTTCTCCAAATCTCTGTTTCTTTGCATTCAAATATAATAAGTTGTATATCTTCACTTTCCCTGCATAATGGACATTCACCTTGTGCATAGCCGTTTCGCTTCCCTTTTACCCTCCATATTCCTGCCCTTAACCATGCTATACCTCCTCTTTCTTCTTTATTTGTGTTGTCTACATATTTCTCTCTTTCCCAGTGTTCTTTTATGTTAACATAAAAAATCAAAGATCTCTTCTCAGTTATCTGACTAAATAATTGTTGTATCTCGATGTCCTCAAATCTTCTTCTAATACTCTTCCAAAAACCTTTGTGATTTGCCTCTCTTTTCCTCCAAACATCTCCCATGCCATTATTCTCAAGGTTATTTCTTACTTCATTTACCCATCCCATATTTTTTAAACTAGTTTCTTGGTATTTTAGACATTGTTGTAATAAATTATCGTCGTCAGAATTCAAGATCCTGTGCCAATATTTCAAGGCTCTCTCTGTAACCATTCCTTTTCTTGTTACTCGTCCCATTTCAATTTGAGCCACTACTTTGCTGTAGCTGTTGGCAACCCTAGTACTTCCTTACAAAATATTCTGTGGACCATGTCCACCACTTCCCACCCATTTTCCAGCCCCTATATTTCAATCCCATATAACATTCGTGCCTCAACCACTGAATTATATAATCTTTCCAACCATTTCATCTCCAACTCTGGCATTTTAAATAAACATTGTCTAACAGCTGTCATTGCTGCTCTCCCCTTTGCCAGAGCTGATCTCTTCTGTTTCTCCCATTTACCTCCTGCATCTATATTTATCCCTAAGTAGGTACAGTCTCGCACCCTTTATATTCATTTCTCCCTTTACTCCATCTCTCTTGTTTACCCAATTTCCCTCCTTTTTTAAACACTACAATTTGTGTTTTCTTTTCATTTACTTTTAATCCCCATTCTATACAGTATTTATCTATTTCTTGTAAGGACAATTTTAGTCCATTTACTGTAATGGATGCCACTACTAAGTCATCTGCAAAGAGGAGACCAGGTATCTGTATACTATTTATTACTGGTAAAAGCTTATTAGTACTATTAATGTTTTGTAGTATATCATCTATAAATAGGTTAAATAAAATTGGGCTTAATTTACGTCCTTGTCTTAACCCTTTCTCTAGGTGTATTTCATTAGATATTGCCTCTTCCTCATATTTTACACAGAAAGTATTATCTCTATATAAACCTTTTAAAGTAGTCACCATTTGGTTACTTACCCCTTTCTTTAATAATTTGTACCACAGTAATTTCAGCTCTATTCTATCAAAGACCTTCTCTAAATCAATGAAGGCCATATACAATTTTCCTCTTTTGTTCTTAAGATATTTATCCACTAGTGTTTTTATAACAAATATATTATCTACAGTTCGTCTTCCTTTCCTAAAGCCCATTTGAAATTCTGACAAAATTTTATATTTTTCAGCCCAATCTTGGAGTCTATCTGCTAAAATCCCTGTGAAAATTTTTCCCACATTGGATAATAGTGCTATGCCCCGATAGTTATTAGGTTTATCGATATCACCTCTCCCTTTATATATCGGTTGTATTATTGCTTTCCTCCAATTTTCTGGAATGTACCCTTTGTTTTTTATAGAATTAAACAGTGATGTTATCACCTTCATTCGATTCAAATCTCTACACCATTCTACGATAAATTCTCCTGGTATACCATCTATTCCAGGTGCTTTATTTCTTTTTATCTTTTTAATCTGATTCATTACTTCCTCCTCTGTAATGTTGTTATCCAATAATTCTACATTATTATTTTCTATTTTTTGAATTTCCCTACCTTCTAATGCGCTTTCACAAGCATATAAAGTTGCAAAGTAATCTAGCCATTCCTTCTGATCTGCATTGGATTTAAGTTCATATTTTTTGTACATTGATTTTATACCCTTCCATATTTTACTCACATTATTTTCTCCAATAATTTTAGTTAGTCTTTTTGCTTTATTTTCCCTCCAAAGGAGTTTTTTTTCATCTAGCAATTAGTTATATAAAAGTTTAGTCTGCAAATAGTCCTCTTTAGAATTTATATCCCCTAACTCTCTCCACTTAACCAATTTTTCCTTTACATTTCTTTTGTTAATTTTACATTCTTCATCCAACCATTCATCACTCTTGTCATATTGCCGTGTTCTAACCTTCATCTCCTCACCAGCCCAGCACATAATAAAATTTAAGATATTAATTGCGTTTCCAATTTCGTGGTTTTCTGAATTTTTAACTACTCCATATTGACAAATTTGTCCTATCTCGGAATTTAAAACACTTTCGTAATTCGATTTAAGCTCTTCCTTCCATTTGTATCTATCATATTCGCTACTTACTTTGGTCTCTTCCTTTGGTTTACTCTTAATTAAGTTCTCCTGTTTTACTTTTATATCCGTTATTAGTGGAAAATGGCCACTTCTGGTACATAAGTTTGTAACCTTAAAATTATCTACCATGTGGTTGGCATTTATTGGCCATAATACATAATCTATCACACTTTGGCCATTTTTATTAATGAAAGTGAATTCTCCATATTCATCCTCCCCGTATTTCCCATTCAAAATATCTAAAGCATTTAGTTCACAGAAATCAATAAACCTATCACTTCCTCTATCTAGTACTTTACCTTTACTGCGTCTAAGTTTGTCTCTTTTTTGTATTATTCCATTGTTCTCCCAGTCATTTACTAGATTTATATCACTTTCCCCTATTCTTACGTTGAAATCACCCATTATTATAATTTCTATATTCGGATATTTCTCCTTTAACATTTCTATGTTCTTCTCTAAAAAATGGTACAGTCCAGGATTGTGGAATTGCGAAGCGACCGGTGGATTATATACTATTCCTATACAGATTACATTGTCTTTTAGCTCCTTGTCTTGCATTACAACCCATAGAATTTCTTTGCTTTTATCCCATATTTCTTTAATGGTTACATTCAAAGACTTCTTAATAAAGAAACCTAATCCTCCTGACACTCTCCCTTTCTTAGCTATCATCCCTTTTATGTAACAGTTTTCTATTTCTCAGCTCTATAGTAATGATAGTGGAAATAGTTAAAAATGTTTCTTGTGTAGCTAAATGGAGTGGATTACTGCAGCAAAGGTGTGAGAGAGGTGGTGCAAGGGGTAAAGCTGAATAGCAACACAATGAGAAGTCACCAGGGAACTGATTGTCATTTGTAAATCTTCAGCCAATGCAGTGATATCAAGCTGTCCTCCTCCTCCTCTTCCTTCCACTGTTGAATAGAAACTACCCAGATTATAAGAGGTGCAACTTCCTTAAAAAAGCCTAATAAATGTTTTTCCTAATACAACCGCTGCCGCCGTCACCACCACCACCACCACCACCACCACCACCACTACAAATTATACAACTTATAGAGGCAAGACTTCTTTAGAAAAGCACTCTAGATTTGTTTACCTCTCTGCTGCATACCACCATGATCACTACTGCCACCACCATAACATATTTTTATTTACTAATCATAATAAAGCCTATTACTTGTTGTGGTATAAGTTGTTTCCAAGAGTGTATTTTTGGGTTATCAATGAAAGGAAATGGCCAAATTCACCAGCACACATACCTCAATAATGGGTAATGTACAGCTAATAAGTAACCCAGCCATAGTTGCTTCTTCAGTTGTTTTCGTTAAGTAAAACGGACAACATTTCACTAAAACCCTTGCTCATGCCTTTCCCTCCAACCAGAACTGGGTACATCAACTACAGACACTCTTGTACGTGTTGTAAAGGAGTATTTGATTTCACATTATTTTTATGGTGCAAAGGAGTTCATTGATAAATATCAATAACCCTAATAATAATTGTCAACTATGAACACCATAAAACTGTGTATCATGTTTGGTGTACTGTAAATATTAGATTAGCTGCTGTTTTTTGGTCATGTTCTATTTAATGTAAATTATTATATTGTATTACTTTAAATTATATTATTATAATTTTTATAGAAGTCCATTTCGGTAAATGAATATTATGGTGAATAAAAGACTGGAGGGCTGTTTCTTGCATATTTGCATGCTCTTTCTTTTCCTTGAAAGTTTAAACACGCATAGAAGAGATAAATGTGTTTCATGATGTGAGGAATCAACTAGAGAAGTTTTATTGTGTATATGGATGCATATATTATGTTTCTTCCCTACTTGTTATTGAAATTCTTGCTTCCATAAAATGGCAAGCTTCTGCTTTATTGCCATGTTTTTTTGTGGAAGAGGGCAATCATATTTTCATATAGCCCAACCATTGTACAGCCCAAGATATACAAGGGTGGATTGAAAAGTAACGCACAATAATTTTTTTACAAAAAAGTTTAATAGTTAAACCAACAACAAAAATCACAAATGAACTTATACCTTTTACCTACTTTTTGACATAGTTACCAAGTTTCTCAACACATTTCTCCCATCATGATACCAGTTTCAATATGCCCTGTTCGTAGAAGTCCGTTTCCTTGGAGTATAGCCATCTGCGGACTGCTGATTTCACTTCTGCATCTGTCGCAAAGCATTGGCCAACCAGGAATTTCTTCATGGGACCAAGCAAATGAAAGTCCGATGGTGCAAGGTCCAGACTGTATGGTGGATGCTGGAGCACCTCCCAACCAAATTTGGTGATTTTCTGACAAACAGCAACAGCAACATGGGGGGCGAGCATTGTGATGAAGAAATTTTACATCGTCAGCATTCATGTTGTGGTGTTTGTCATGAAGGGCACGACACAACTTCACCAAAGTTTTCATGTAGGCTGCAGCATTCACAGTGGTCCTGTGTTCAGGAAAGTCTACCAATACAACACCATGCATATCCCAGAGCACCATCACGAGCACTTTCCTAGCAGATTGAGTCACTTTGAATTTTTTCTTTATTGGGGAAACAGCCTGTTTCCACTCCATACCTGCCTGCTTGGTTTCGGGCATGTAGTGGTATGCCCACAACTCATCACCAGTGACAATTCCTTTCAGAAAGTCATGTCCTCCTGAGTGTACCGCGTTAGGTGATCCAAGTTCATCATTCGCTGGCCCTTGTGGTTGTCTGTCAGGTTCCTAGGCACCCAGCGAGCACTAACTTTATGAAATTTCAATGTGTCATGAACAATATCGTACACTGCAACATAGGAAATGTTGAACTGTTGCGATAAGGTTCGCAGTTGCACACGCCAGTCATTCAAAATTGCCACCTCAATGCCTCTGACATTCTGCAGGGTTGCAGCTGTTACCGGCCTCCCAGAGCATGGCGAATCACTAAGGTTCACATGGCCCTCTAGGAAGAATGCACACCACCTGGAGACATTGCTAGAGTCCATACAATCATCCCCATACACGCCACGCATGTCCCTGTGAATATCACTTGGTTTATGCCCTTTGGCCCACAAATATAGAACCACCCTCTCTGCTCTTCACATGTGGACGACAGTAATATGCGCGCCATCTTTGTTGTGTAGTTCACGCTTCTCTCACTAGAGCTGCACATGAAACAAAAAATACCCTTGGTAGTGAAAATTTCAAACTATATCTTTGTGAAATTGCAACATTCCAGCTGCAATATCAAGGCAGAAAAAAATTATTGTGCATTACTTTTCAATTCTCCCTCATATGTATAAAATATCTTCCTTTTTGCTCCATAGTGACAATACTGTGTGAGTCAGGTACCTGAAGTTATAAATCTTTACAAGGCAGCAATGCAATCTAAGCAAAACTATGCTGCCCAGGAGAGCACCAACATTGTGCTTACCAACAATGGAAAACTTATTGTTGGTAAGAGGGCAAAACTTGGGATTCACCTTTGTACTTAAATGCTGCTCTTCTCTGTTTATAACATTTAAGTTCTAGCAGTTTCTTGATCATGTCATTTTATAAATTTGAGTGAACAGTTACAAGTGTATTTCAATGCCAAAGGAAAAATCTAGTAAAGCATATTAGCTTTATCAGTGGTACTCTATGTCTATATGAACAGAGGAATAATTATGTAGCAGGTCACTTTAAACTACAGTCATGTACTGCAGAAAGACATTTTTGCAATTTACTTTTTTGTAAAACAAATCTTTCAGTGTGGTTTGATCTGCACTGTTTCCACTTCTTTTTTTAATGACACACATTTCAAAGGATTCTAAAAGTTATTCAGATGTAAGACACTATTCTCGTCATACTGTTCATCTAAGGCATAACGCAATGACTGTATGTTACACAGAGCTGCAATCCCCTTCTTAAGAGACAACAGTGGTTTACAGATGTCTTCACTTTCACTCTCTTGGCCATTCTCAATATTCTGAGACAGAGGTGTCCCTGTAAAAGACAAATTATGTCCATCACAGGGATGGGAAGGAAGGGAGGGAGGGAGGGAGGGAGGGAGGAAGGAAGGAAGGAAGGAAGGAAGAAGTAGAGAGAAGATAAGAGACTAAATACTGTATAAAAACAAAAACTAACTGACCTTGACAATCATCCTGAAGTTGAGCCACCCAGTCACTCTCTAAATTATTGCAACATGGAACAATTTCCATCTCAGCATCAGCATCGTATACTGTCTCTGCCAGACCTGAAGTTACTCCAGCTGTTCCTCTATATCAAACTGTGGCATTGGGTCAACACAGGCTGTGTTATTAACACTGCATCTGCTGAAACATTCCTGGATGGTTTCTTCCTTCACCTGCATCCCAGGCAGATTTAGAACAGGATACAGCATCACCAACTTTTAACATTTTGTTAAATCTGACACACATTCGGCATCATCCATTCATGATACCAGGGACCAAAGAACTCTCTTTCTATACTGCAGCTTATATGCCTTAATTATCCCTTGATCCAGAGGCTGATTGTGTGACATAGTGTTTGGACGTAAAATCAACAATCTCAAATTGGAGAGCTGAATTTCAGTGCGACAAGGTACATTGTAGAAAAGGAGAATGACACTCCAGTTTTGTCTTGTCCCTTTTGTGAACTTTCTCAGCCACTCTTCAAATATGGCAGATGTCATCCATGTCTTCTTATTTGCACACCACTTTACGCCCAATAAGTTTATGTCAGCATTTTTTAAACACTGGGGGTCTCTCTGATTTCCCCATCATTAAAGGTGGCTCCTGATCTTCCACAGTGCTACAACAGAATAAACCTATAACTATTTGCTTTACTAGTTTCTCCCCCTTGTATGCTTCAATGTTTAATGTCAACAATTTGCTGGGAATGGTTCTATAAGAGAGACCAGTTCTACTGACATTGTAAATGTCGGTAACATCATACCCTGCCAAGATTGAGGGCAATCTACTTTTCCATTAATTCAACATCTTTCACTGAAACGTCACCCCCTTCACCAGAAACTGTCTGGAATGCAATGTTGTGTCGTTTCCAGCAACATTCCAGCTATCCATTGCTTGCAACAAAATCTTGCTATTTAATTCTTTCACTGTCTGTCATGTTTATTCCTGTATCATTGGTCCACTGATTGGCAGTTTCTTAGCATGCACACACTTAAACTACTTGTATATGAATTCATTCACTGCTCGATAATTTGACTCCCTTTTTCTTTTAATTCCATTTTGTTTGTTTTCTTCCCACACTTTTAAAATGCCTTCTTTATTTTTTAGAATGTTACTGACTTGTGTCCAGCCGCTTTTGAAAATGTTGTCAAGTTTCCTTATAGAAATTTCTTTCTCACCTTCAAGGATCACTTTGCACCTTTCTTCTTAAGTTAAAACAACCCTTGACTTATCTCATATTATGATCTTTCTTGCACGTTTACTGACTGAATATGACTGCATGAATTAGTAATGTAATGTAATGTAATGTAATGTAATGCACAAGACTAGTGCAATTGCTTCACAAAGGAAAAGAACTCCACCCACAACTAATAACTGTCATAAATCAGTCTTCATAACCAAGAATAAGGAAACTGTCATTCCTTTTCCTTGAAGACAGTAGCAACCCTGATTTTAAAGAAGTGACAACCATGTGTTGACCTCACATAGGGGAAAAAGGACAACTCAGCAGTGACAACCTTGTGATATACAACCAGTATGAGGGTTCACCAAAGAAAGAGGATGTACAGCACTTGCATCAACTTTTGACTTCCAAGAATCAAAGGCAAGTCTGTGTGACAGTTTCAGGTGAAAAATATTTGTAGAGGATATGACTGGGCAATTTAATTCAGGATATTTTCTGAAATTTGTGTGGCTGCTGACCAAGGTGTGAGGTAGCTGTTTAAGTGAGAGGATATTAACACAGGCTTTATGGGAAAATTAAATGGTTTCACAGAAAAACGGCCATTTATTGAGGTTAAATAAAGGTGGCCATTTAAGCAGGGTTAATTACGGAAGCTCACCACACTAATTTAGTAAAAGATCTAGATTTTATTATGCACATAAATCAGGTGGCAGGCTCAAGAGAAGTACAACAGAACATTTATTCTAAAGATCTAATGCAGCACATTTCTACCTAGGTGGTGTTAAATCATGCATGAAAATGCTGCCAACAATACTAAATTGTTAACTAACTCCAGTGTTAAACCAAAACTTGGCAACAACCACATATTAGCAAACCTCAGCTGTTAACCGGAGATCATAATACAAACCCTTAGAGATTAATAGATGCTGGTGCAACGATAACACTGGGGAACAAAAAATTTTGTTCGTGGTGCCTTGAATTTTCCACCTGATTCTGGGTATTTTGTTGCTGCTGATTCCAAAAATGTCTTCCATTTCATTCTAGCAGCTCTAGTTTATGAGATATTGATATCTTTATAAACTGCTCTTATGACTACTTTGTTTTACAGCACCATTTGTAAATTGATTATATTATTTGCATTATACTAATTTATTTTATCCTAGGTCTATTAATGTTGTTTGCAGATGTATTTTAACTATTCTGACGTTTATGTCTCCTTTTTATAGGCACTGACGTGGCTTAATAGGCATTGATATGGCTTCATCATGAAGAAAATGTGTGAATAACCCTGATGTGTTTTGTTTCATCTGTGGGGAATACACATTCATCCAGCAAAGAAAACCCATAACCGATTTTGTAAAAGAGCTTATTTGGCCTATTTCAAAGTAAAATTTGGAGACCAAGATAAGGCTTGGGCACCCACATTGTATGTAAAACATGTACAGAGCATCTGCGACAGCAGAAAAATGGGAAGCGGAAGTGCTTGAAATTTGGAGAACCAATAAACCACAGTTGTTCAGTAAATGTAAAGGGCATCAATAGCAAAAAACCGGAATACGTGGAAATATCCTGATCTGCGCTCTGCAAGACTTCCCATTCCACATTCAGAGGAGATACCTGTTCCAGTATTTATCAGTCTTCTAGAGTCATCAGAAGTGGATGAATCAGCTGAAAGCCATGCTGAGCAAAATGACAGTGATTTCGCAGGACCTTTATCAGTTGTATCTAGTTTTAATCAAGCAGAATTGAATGACCTCATTACAGATCTTAGTCTTCCAAACAAGTTGTCAGAATTGTTAGCTTCTAGGCTGGCAGAGAAACAATGTCTGTTACCGGGAACAAATGTGACAGTCTATCGCAAAAGAGAGCGAGATTTCCTGCCATTCTTCACAACATAAAACCAATTTGTTTTTTGCATCAATGTTGAAGGACTGTTAATAAAACTGGGTATAAGAAAATACACACCAACGTAGTGGCGGTTATTTATTGATAACTCCAAACGCAGCCTGAAATGTGTTCTTTTGCATAACAGGAACAAATACAGGTCAATACCAATTGGTCACTCAATTACTATCCATGAAAATCAAGCTACAATAGGTACAGTCCTAGAGAAGATCTCATACCGTGACCACCAATGGGTTATCTGTGTCGACATAAAGATGATGAATTTTCTTCTAGGGCAACAAGGTGGGTACACCAAATACCCATGCTTTATATGCCTATGGAACTCTAGAGCTAAAGCTCAACATTGGGTGACAAGACAGTGGCCTTTTAGAGAAAGCATGATTGTTGGAGAAAAAAACATCATCACAGAACCTTTGGTTGACAGAAACAAGATCATATTGCCACCACTGCACATCAAACTTGGGTTAATGAAGCAGTTCATCAAGGCAATGAATAGAGATGGAGCATGTTATGGTTATGTATGTACAAAATTTCCTGCATTGAGTATGGAGAAAATAAAAACAGGTATATCTGATGGACCACAAATCCGACAACTTATAAATGATGAGAAATTTCAAGAGTCAATGAACAATACTGAGGCAGCTGCATGGTGGTTGTTCTGTATGGTAGTAAAGAATTTCCTTGGAAACTATAAGGCTCCTAATTATAAAGAACTGGTTTACAATATGCTCACTGTTTTTTGTGCACTTGGTTGTAACATGAGCATCAAATTACACTACCTACACAGTCATTTGGACCGATTTCCAGACAATCTTGGAGATGTAAGCGAGGAACAGGGTGAGCGTTTTCACCAGGAAATAAGTATAATGGAAGAACGGTATCATGGACAATGGGATATACATATGATGGCAGACTACTGCTGGAGCATCCAGCGCAAATGTCCAATTTCATTGCATCGGAGGAAATCACATAAACGAGGATTCAGCGACCTGATGGAAGAAAATCAATGAACCTAATGCGACTAGTGCATAAATAAATTACGGTAGTTGATATAAAGTTGTTTCATGAAAACGAATGTGCTTGATCTATCCAAATGTATTCAGTATTTAATTGTGTGCAAGTAATATAGTTGTATATGCGGACCAGTAAGGTTAAATTGGTGTATAGTGTGAATAAGCTGTATCTCGAAAACTAGAGCTGATAGGGCAAAACTGAGAGCATTTTTGGAATCAGTGACCCAGATATAATCAGAAATAGGTCAGAATTGTAAGGCACCAAAATCAGTGTTCCCCAGTGTAATCTATGTGTAAGTTACTTTTCATATTTTAGAAACTATTTTTCAAGTTTTAAGATAAAGAAAGAATAAAGGCATCTCCTCTGTTGATGTTTGTGATTACAATTTTAAAACTTATTACTTCCCCTTATGCAAAATGGAATTACGCTTACAACTTTCATATTGTATTGTTTTCCACTTTAAAATTAGTGGTAGAGAAGCTTTGTATTAATTTCTGTTACACACCAAGTCAGTGGTGGTTTTTGGGGTGAAGAGAGTGAAGGGGCCCTTCACATTCTTTGCGCTTAAAAATTAAAGAATCATGCAATCAATATTTATTTGAAACTTCTCAGCCTAGTTGTTTCCAAAGGCTGAGCTGCTGCAATGTTTTTTTCCCTACAGTCCACACTGCTTCACAGAATTGTGTATTCTCAGGCAACAGGCTGGCAAACGACACTCGACAGAGAGGTGAGTTATGCTCTATATGTCTCTAACCACCTGCTTGCAAATGTGAAGAGACACTGCCTGCTCGACCCTGTCTTTTCCTCTAGTTTACATGGTTGCTATGACAACATGACTGTTCAAACATTTTTTCTGCTTGTGATTTTAAACCTGTAAGTGCTGGGATGGTCTCAACAGATAAGAATCCTTTCACGTCCCTCCCAACCAACTGCGAATCATGCTTGCTTAAAGGCCAGGGGGAGGAATATACTAACATCACGCTCAAGTCATGCTTTCATTATTCTTACAATGGCTTGTGGATGTTATCGTTTGTGTTTGCAAAATGAATCCAATTAATGACATAGTTTGTAATATACTTGAGACACCATTCTCCAGGTGGAGAGATGAGGATAAGAAAGACATGCTAACAGTTGGAAGATCTACCATGCCATTAAATCTTTGTAAAATGCTATAATGTTAATTTTAAAACATTTTGGTTTTCCAGATTTCCGTGGTTGTGCAGTAGCTCCAATTTAGAAAGACTATTTTGTTGGCCCTGTTTACTTTTTAACAATAATCATGTCTGAAATAAAGAAGGATTTTTGGATTTTAAGAACATTACGTGAGCTGTAAATAAGCATAAAGATTCTGCTCAACACCTGAAAAGCAAACTATAATTGAACACTTGTTTAAAGAATAGAAATACAATTTTCGACACCCTATGGAAAATGCAAGGCTATTTATGGTAAATTCAGTGAAAATGTTAGTAAGAATAGATTATTTTCCCAGCTGGTTATAGATGCTGTGCTATATTTAGGTAAGCAGGAACTTGGGTTTAAGGGAACGATGAATGCGTAAGTTCGATAAATCGTGGAAATTTCAAGGAACTGCTTGCTAAACTAAATTGAGTTTTATTTATGGACGCTCTTTAACTGCTATGGTCCTTAGCATCCCATTCTACATTGGACGTGAAAGACCGGTAATTTTGCTCAGAGGCCTCTTTATCAGGCTTGAGGCTCTTTTACGTGCTGTAAATCTGCGGCACGGGAGCATCGGCTTTACTTCCCTTGTGAAGGAAGCCATGCTAAGGATTTTTACGCCCAAAAAAGTCCATTGCCCTCCGCCAGGTTTGAACCCGCGACTTCAGGAACTAGAGGCTAGCATGACCTGCTTGCTTTATTATTATCGAGTTCATTGGAAATTCAAAATGACTATTTGAAAATTAACAGTGTATTCAGTGGGGACTCCAAGACAATTCAAAATAAAGTCATAAACTACATATCTGAATAGGTACATACAAAGTCATGTAAAAAATGGAATTCATAACTAACGTTTTTGCCATGAAGTTAATAATAGCACAGCTATAACTAAAACATCACAGTGTTCTATCATAATAAGATGTGTGAATTTTGAAGGAAACTTTTTAGAGTGTTTCTAGGGTTCTATGATGTTAGTGCTGATAGAACATCTGAGGCTTTGTTTTACGCTCTGGATGGGATTTTGTCCGAGTTTTCATACAAGAACAAATTAGTGGCTCAATGTTATGATGGGGCAAGTGTAATGGCAGATCAGTTAAATGATCTTCAGAAGAAAATTAAAGACAAAGCACCTCAATCTGTTTTTGTGCATTGCTTAGCTCATCAACTAAACTTGGTGCTTCAACAAAGTTTAGATCACATTTTTAAATTTCGCATATTTTTTGCAAGTATCAGTTGGATTTCTTCATTTTCCCACCATTCATCAAAAAGAACATGGTACTAGATTCATTTTCAGCTAGACATATTCCAACCTTAGCAGAAACTCGGTGGTTTTCTAACTCAAAACTACTCACTGTAATTGTAGAAGATTGGGAAAAATTGAAACAAGTGTTTGAGAATATTATGAATGACAAGCAATCTGACAAAAGATCAATTCAGCTCTGTAAGGCATTTTTGAATGAAATGAATAGTTTCGAATTTACTCTTCTGGCTGTAGTTTCAATGACATTCTTTCTTTGGCAAACATTATTTTTTAAGTTTTGCAAAAGAGATCACTGAACATTGCTTATTGCATTTCAATTCAAAATTACACTAAAGATTTTCCTTCTTCAGCTCTTGAAAATTTATGGCATTATTCAAAGATATTTCAAATAATTGATCATTTAAAGACTGAACTGCATCTTTTGTATGCTGATGAGATGTATAGGTCTGTTACTGCAGTGGAGTATTTTAAATTGTACCAGGAAAATAAGGGTGTATTTGAGGAATCGTGCAAGTTATTTGCTTTAGTTTTAACAATTCCATCTACAAGTGCATCAGTGGAAAGGAATTTTTTGTGCTTGAAAAGAAATCTGTCACTAGAAACACTATATCACAAGGCAGACTCACATCATTAGCGAACATCTCTATCCAGAAGGAACTTTTGTGTAAACTTATATGGAATGAGTCATTTTATGAGGACATCATGGATAAGTTTGCTGCTCTCAAAGACCGAAGGATTGACTTAATATACAAGAAATAAAATAGGTGAGTCTCGCATGATAATTATTATTTATCTAAATTATTATATTTAAATTTGGCTACCATTGTTTATTAAAGTCTGCAGCCCTTCACCTACTGTTTAGGCATGGGCTGCCATTACACCAAGTTACAGATTATTGATAATAAAACTAGTCAGTGTTAGCATATATAACTTCAGTTTTCCCAAATTATTTTTTCACCCATGAACTTTTTAAACCTAATTATTTTAACATAACATAACATAACATAACATAAGATCTCAATCTATAGACCCTATAGTGAGCTAGACCACTGAGCCAAATTCATCTCCTGAATATATGTAACATGCATACCTTTAGTGAATGGCTTTGCAGGAATCTTCTCTCCAACCGGGTACCATTAGGTAATTTGAAAACAATGTGAACAGATTCTGGGTGATGTCTTGTTGGCTCTTCTGGTATCCTTGATGCAAATTCAATCTTCTGTCTTGCAATGCGCTGTTTAAACATAACATTTAGCACTTCAATGCCATTCATACATAACAAAACATATTAGTTCTTTGAAATGAATATAATTCTGTTCAAAATGAAACAAATTTTTTAATTCTTCACAACCTCTTCGGTTACATGCATGACTTTAACACAGCAGTGTGTACTATTTCATACTTAAACTCTAGGCTCTTAATTAAAATAATAGATTTTGTTATCCATTTATTTATTCATTCATTCATTCATTCACTGTTTTGAATGAATATCCAAGATTCATTAACAGTAGTTCAGAACAAAACTAATATATCTGTAATATAATTACTGATGACAAAAAAAAGTAACATTATGAATAATCCATCCATTTCATGACTACCTGACTGCATTCTAAATGTCTTAATACCCGGTCATTCTTAGTTATACTTGTATTCATCTACTTAGACTGGTATAAAAAGGGGAGGTTCACGCCCCTGTTACCATCAGTGACAAACCTGTGTTTCTATACTGCCATGGTGTACCAAACAATCAAATGGGACGCAAAGGAGCCAACACAACATTTGAACAGCAACAAGTTGTGAACTTTCATCATTCTAAGGGTCTTATACACTGAGAAATTGTTGCCAAGGTGAATGAATATACCATGGACCACTATTGGAGACATCATCTGATGATATAGAGAAGACAGAATTGAATGTTTGCCACAAACAGGACATCCACAGAAGCTGAATGAGACAAAGAAGAGAGTGCTTATGAGAAAGGTATTTATTAATCCTAAAATAAGTGCCCCAAAACTGGCAACCAAACTGTGTCCAACAACTGGTAAACAAGTGCAGCCAGAAAAAAGCCTGATGTAAATAAAACTAACAGAGCAAAGAGGTTGCAGTTCGCTAAAGAATAATGTAAAAGAGATCAAGAATGATGGAATGATGCAATTTTTGTTGATAAAAGTCCCTTTTATGTATTTCATACAGAAGGAAAGGTTTTCGTTTGGCTCAGGCTCAATACAGAATTGCACAGTAGGATTTTATTCCCTACAGTAAAACACAAGGATGGTAATGTGATGGTATGGAGGTGTAGATCAGTAGGTGGAGTGGGAAATTTGATTTTCATTGAAAACACCATGGACAAACATCAGTGCTCGAACATTCCCAGAGAAAATTTACACCAATGTACAGAGAAATTAGGGATAAGAAATAGGTTGAAATAGGTGAGTCAAAGCACCAGGCACATATTGTTAGGGAATGGTTGTTATACAACTGCCCAAAAGTCATACATTTGCCCCCACAGAGTTCAGATCTTAACTCAATAGAGAATTTATAGAATGAGATATCTAAAAGAATCAGAAATTCTCCAATCTCCTCCAAAGATCATCTTAAGGAAAGATTGCTAGAAGAATGGGTTAAAATTGAGCCTACTTATACAGGGAAAATAATTTTGAATATGAAATCACACCTGATGAAAGTAATCAGGCATAAAGGATACCCTATGAAGGAAAAAATTCAACCAGTGCGAGGAGAATATGCATACCGTTTTGTTGATGGAATATTTAAGTGACTTTGAAATTCCAGCTAGTACACGAATATATATATATATATATATATATATATATATATATATACACACACTATGTGATCAAAAGTATCCAGACACCCCCATAAACATACAGTTTTCATCTTAGGTGCATTGTGCTGCGAACTACTGCCTGGTACTCATTATCCGCGACCTCAGTAGTCATTAGACATCGTGAAACAGCAGAATGGGACACTCCATGGAACTCACAGACTTCAAACGTGGTCAGGTGATTGGGTGTCACTTGTGTCAGAAGTCTGTACGCGAGATTTCCACACTCCTAAACATCCCTATGTCCACTGTTTCTGATGTGATAGTGAAGTGGAAACGTGAAGAGACATGTACAGCACAAAAGCGTACAGGCCGACCTCATCTGTTGACTGACAGAGACCACCGAAATTTGAAGAGGATCGTAAAGAGTAATAGGCAGACATCTATCCAGACCATCACAAAGGAATTCCAAACTGCATCAGCATCCACTCCAAGTACTAAGACAGTTAAGCGTAAGGTGAGAAACCTTGGATTCCATGGTTGAGCACCTGCTCATAAGCCACACATCACGCAGGAAAATGCCAAACGACGCCTCGCTTGGTGTAAGGAGCATCAACATTACACGATAAAACAGTGGCAAAACGTGTGGAGTGATGAATCATGGTACACAATGTGGTGATCCGATGGCACGGTGTGGGTGTGGTGAATGCCTGGTGAACGTCATCTGCCAGCGTGTGTAGTGCCAAAAGTGAAATTTGGAGGTGGTGGTGTTATGGTGTGGTCATGTTTTTCTGGAGGGGGCTTGCACCCCTTGTTGTTTTGCACAGCACGATCACAGTGCAGACCTACATTGATATTTTAAGCACCTTCTTGCTTCCCACTGTTGAAGAGCAAGTCAGGGATGGCGATTGCATCTTTCAACACGATGGAGCACCTGATCATAGTGCACGGGCTGTGGTGGAGTGTTTACATGACAATAACATCCCTGTAATGGACTAGCCTGCACACAGTCCTGACTTGAATCCTATAGAACACCTTTGGGATGTTTTGGAACGCCGACTTCGTGTCAAGCCTCACCGACCTACATCGATACCTCTTCTCAGTTCCACACTCCGTGAAGAATAGGCTGCCATTCCCCAAGAAACCTTCCAGCACCTGATTGAAAGTATGCCTGCTAGAGTGAACGCTGCCATCAAGGCTAAGGGTGGGCCAACACCATATTGACTTTCAGCATTACTGATGGAGGGCACCACGAACTTGTACGTCATTTTCAGCCAGGTGTCCGGATATTTTGATCATGTAGTATATATATATATATATTTTTTTTTTTGACAAATGGTGTTGCAGCTTAGAAGAATGATTTTTTTTGCTATTGCTGCAAAAGACATGTATTTATTTTAACTATTGTTACTTCAATGTTTAATGCTGTTTTTAGGAAAGTAAAAGTTTGAGCTTGAGTTGAAGAAACCTTGACCAAATATTTTTATGGGTACCTGTACTATTTACAAATATGTCCTCATTCTCAATTTCTATACTTTCGTTTAGTTGGTATTTTTTCGCCTTTAAGGTGGGGTAGATTCAGCCCAGTAGCCCTAAATTGGAATTGAGATGAAATGGCAACAGGCAGGTTTCCTCTGGTTTATCCTGCTACTAGTTATGCTAAATACTTCAACACAGTCCACTAAGACTATATCAATGCTGCTGCTGCCACATCTTTAGCAATTTATTTTCTGGTGCTTTCTTATAACAATATCAAGAACTGCTAAAGCTGCTGTTCTTTGTTTGTTTGTTTGTTTCTATTTTTAATTAAGATTTATAGCCTAGAAGCCACGATAATTGCAACATTGCCCCTCATCCTAACTTTCAGTATTTATACTACCAACATAATAGTTTAACAAAGTGCCTGCAGATTGTCAGACCTATTGTTGTTGCAGGCCACTACATGGGGTTTGCTTGGCAAGATGTAGAGATCTGAAAAAGTATGGCAGTTATCAGAAGATTCTGAAATTGCTAACAAGAGTTGGCTGAGAAGAAAGTGGAGAGCCACACCTATTTAAGCGTGTGATGATCAGTTGATTGAACAGATGTGACATAATAGACAGCCAAGTGCAAAGCTAAAGAGCAAGCAGTGCACTGTGAAGTCTGGTTCACAATTTCCCAAGAACAAGAATGTAAATAAGAACCAGAACATGAATACACCAAGAAGAATCAATCCAGAACAAAAGATGGGAACCAGCAATTCTAACATCAACTTGATAACTGTTATTTGTTAGTTACTAAAGTTATTCCATAACAAATTGCGAATGGGAATCAAAGTGAACAGAAAGCAAAAGAGTCAAACTTTTGGAGCTTTAATTGAAAACTGAAGATGGAAAGGTAAAAGTATATCGATTAGTATATCAATAACGACAGAGAAAATCAATTTTCTACATTTGGATATGATTTATTTACAACTGACAAATGACATTCTTTTTATCTGAGTGCAGACTTGCCAAATTTGAAATGAACTTTTATTAAAAAGCAATATTATTACTATTTATTATTCTTAAATCAAATGTCACTATGAAAAGCATAAACAAAATTGAGAATGGAAGCATGTAAAACTGCTGGGAGTCCTTCTAGTTTTTGTTTTTCTAGTCCTGCTAGCAGAAGGAGCTCTGGTTACCATTTCTGTTCCTATTCATGGGAAATTAAGCACCAGGCCTTACTGCGAGCATATATACCACTTGTATAGTGCTTTGGAGGCATAGCAGAACAATCTTAATTTCAAGCACCCAAGAATTATACAGAAAGGGACAAATGTGCTATATAGGTGCTATGGAAAATAGAATAACTGATAAGCACGAAATTTCCCTAGATTGAACTCAGAAACTAATTGGAGGATGGATCAGTTAAACTACAGTGTGTCTGGGAAGTCCATATACTGTATACCTTATAATTTAGTAGTAGTGGCAGCGTCGTTGGCATGATGTTAGCTTCACTGTCATCATTCCACGAGTTGAAATAGCAGTCTGACCTAATGAATACTAGATATTGTTCTTCCTCTCCATTTAACGTAACTCTTGGGTCTGAAGAAGATGATAGATGGAACTATGTATACCTGATTATGTGATCAGCATATATAGCCTATCATGCCTATCTCCAAGGAAAAATATCAGTATAAGCCTTGGAAAATACTGCACAGTTTTTCTGGTGGAAGTATTTGGTATCCTGAGCTGTGTTCTAAGAGGACTTGAAAAAGGTTACCATGGTAAATAAATTCTCAGCCTCAGAGACAGTCAAAGTGCTTTAAAAGCACTCTCTTCAGACCAGGTAAAATGCCCTGACTGCCCTGGCATCCCACAACAGGCTCTAAATGCTGTGGGTGCCAGGGCATCTATGGAAATGAAAAAGTTGATCAGCTGGCAAAAAGGGACACTGAGATACCCTACATTGGCCCTGATCTCGTGGTTGGAATCAGTATGCATACTGGCAAAACCTTGGTAAAAACATGGAATGGAGAAGCACCACACCAACTCAGGTGGCAACCTATCATGGACAAAGACAAGCCTGGAAATGGTCTTAGGTCCATGCAACACTCTTTCCTAATCTCTCCTGAGATTGGATAGAAGAGGAATAAGGAAAGTAGTTGCATTCATTTCTGAACATGCCACTTCAGGAAACATCTACCTAAAGTAGGACTCTACAAAGATGAACCCATCTGCAGAATGTAAAAAGAGAATGAGGAAACATCCTCACATATCCTGTTGATTGTCCTTTCCTGGCAACAAAAAGATTTACTCTCTCTATAACCAGGGAAAATCTAGGATAGGATGCCAACATTGGTACCAAAGTACTGCAACTTGTTCAGGGAACAGATTTTGGGGAATAATGAAGGCATCCTTTCCAATGGGGTTGTACAATAAGCCTTTTAGGCTGACGTGCGGGAGGCTGATGAAACGCCACCAACAAAAAAAAATCCATCCATTTGTCTGTCCGTCCATCCGTCATCATATGAGAACACTTTATGGAACAGTTTAATAAGCCTCCACTAGCAATAAGGGCAATGTTTTCCTGAGAAAAAAAGGCATTAATGGCAGGAAATGTAAAAGACCAATTGCAAAGTGGAAGAAAGAAGGACCCTGGAGACAAGTGCTGAAGTTGAGGTGTCACAAAATCCATTCACAAACATGATAGTGAAATGTCACATTTGATTCTTTACAATTGCATGAAGAAGGACTTAAAGATGAGGCCATATCATCTGAACTTCATCAATGAGCTGTCTGACACAGATATAAACAAGTATCTCGATACATGTCGGTCTCTGCTAGCAACATTACAAATCAGCATATCATGGTCCAAGGTTATGTTCACAGTTGACTGTACCACATATTGCAACACATGAAAGAAAAATCCAATTGTTTGATGGAAGGAAAATCCTCTTTTCACTTCTGAACTTGAACATAACCCACCTCATGTTATGATGTGGGCAAGAATGACATTGCAGCACCTCTCTGGACTGTAACTTTTGACAGGCCTGTGAAGGCTTTATCATATTCATGAATGCTGATAACTTGGCGCATCCCCCAACTGGAAGACATTAGGACTAATGGAAGAGTTGTGGATACACAAGATATGTAGCTCCAGCATATGTTGCACTTACCATCTGTGATTTGTTAAACTGTTGTTATTTCTTGGACACCAGATCAGACATGGGTCCCCAACATTTCCAGAACTACTCCCATGGCTTCCACATAGCCCTGATGATACCCGATAACACATTGTGGGTTATTATCAAGATGAAGGTTGCAGCATATTGCTACATAACTAACACTGAACTTGAAGAAGCAGTATGAGATGCCTTTGGCATGATCACGCCTGAAGTTTTGTAAAAAGTGTCACAAAGAACTTGGAGGCACATAGGGTTGTGTGTCCAACTTGATGGAGCTCAAACAGATGCCTTGGATAACTGCCATAAGTTCATTACTAAATTCATTATTCATTGATATTAAATTCATTACATTAATATATAGTGAGTAGGGTTATATGGATTTTCTGGACACACTGTAGAATGGAAACTAATTAATTACAATATGAGTGATTACATTTACAATCACATAACATGTAAGCAATTACAAAACACAATTTTGAATTACACCAGGTTTATATTTACTACTGATATAGGAATAAGTTTTGTTTTATTTATAAGACCAAGCATATTATAGAATTAAATGTTGGATACCATATCAATCACCTTACAAGTAAAACCTACTCAGAAGTTGCTTGTCTTGGAATTTTCAGATCCCAATACATCATAAACGCATGTTGTTAGTGCATTAGTAACCTTATTTAATTCTGGTTATCAAATTCACTAGCTCTCCTTAAGGGCCGGTTTCACAGTTCAGGTTTAAATCGAACCTTTACTAAGCTACGGATGCAGCTTACACAAAACTTAAGCTTTGGTTAAAGCTTTGCGAGTTTCACAGTAGGGCAACCACGTTTGGCTTTACTGAGCTGAACAACTCCTCGGAACTTTAAAGTTGGTAATGCTTGCGCATGTGCATCGAGCGAATCCCCATCATTTGTTTATGGTGGCGCTGTTCCTAAAAGTAAGGTTTTATAGGTTATTCAGATACACACACACTAAAATGACTGAAAAATCAGAGCCAAAACGTACTGCTACTTCTCAAGAAGTTAGCATTCTGTTAGAAACTGTAAAGCAGTATTAACACATAATAGAGCGCAAGCAATCTGATAAGGTACTGTGGAGCAAGAAGAACCAAATGTGGGGGGAAAATTGTGGAGCTATTCAATGCAAAGAGCGGAATAATATACAGAGATGCTACCGTGATGAAGAAGAAATATGACAATTTGAAGAAAGTTACAAAAAAGAAGTACACCGACAAGAAATGTGCTATTCGGGGCACAGGTGGAGATCCAGCTGTGCCATTGTTAATTACACCAATCGACTAGGAAATAAAAAAATTAATTGGTGTCCAAATTGATGGGATGTGAAGCAATTTATGACTCTGATAAGGTGCTACAGGGTAAGTATATTGCAATTATAAAACGAAAATAAATACATGATACTAAAAACCTTGTCTGTTTGCTGCTGTTGTGCTTAAGATACCGCAGTGATCCATCCACAGCTATGCCTACAAAACCTACATTGAACTATGGAAGTACACATAAATTTCTGGATATTTAGATATGTTTACTGAAATTTTCTCCATTTCTCATTGTTAGTTTCAGATTCTTGTGAGATTGTCCTTGCTGCAAGCAATAACAATGGAGATAACAACTGTTTACCAAGTAAGCAACTATTTGTAAGCTCATTGTAACATTTTCATAGGGCAGAATTAAATAGGTTTACTTTCTGGTGTTTATATCTGATAAAACTCTGATATTCTGGTTTACCAGTCTGAATAATATAAAATACTTATGTTTATATTCTTAATTTAATTACAGGTTGTGTTTTAAAGGTTACAATACCTATTTAAAAAAATTAACTCCCTTTCATTTTGCATGGAATTTTAAATACCTACTTAACTGCTTCATTCGTCCTTTATTTATTGTATTGGTTGACTTTTTCTGCAACATAATCTAAGTTTATTTTGTACACACATCTTATATTTATTCACAAGTTGTTTTATATCATTTTTCACATTGGTGATTACACTTAAATTTTTATTTGCCTTACCCTATACCATCCCAGTATAGAAATCCAGGGATAATGCATTAAAAATGGTAATGAATAGATGGGGGCATATTTTTAGAGCTACAATTTTTTCTAATAGGAAAATTTGGCTGGACTATGAAACTTGTTTGACATAACAATTAAAATAAGCAAAAGTGTTTCCAGTACAATTTTTTTAAGGTATATTTATCTGCTTTCTGAGACATTTTCCTATTGCTATCAACAACCTTGGTCATTCAAATATTGTTCAGTGTGCTGCTCTAATTCCTATGTTGATATTTCAGATTCTCTTGATACTACTGGTGCAGAATGTAGTAATACTGGGACAGACAGTTGTACATCAGGTTAGTGAATGCTTTGTAAAAAATTAAGTTTACTTTTTATTTTCGTTTTTAATTCTTCAATGTAATTTTGTATACAGGAAATATGGTTTCATTTCATCAGCATATAAAATATGTAGGTAATCAATGCTGTAATGCTATAGAGGAATGCATCTGTTCACATTTTAAAGCCAATATACTATTTGTTTAAAACATTCATTGTTTGCCAGTTATCAGTATTTTAGCTGAAAAATGTTGTAAGTGTTTATATTTGATCTTATTGTGTTATTCTTGGTGCACACAATATGTACTTGAAAAGTATGTTTTAAAGTTTAAACACTTCAACATTACCTACATAAATTTCTGTATGTTTAAATTCTTATGGTAAATCAAATTAATATTAAAATGTAATTATTATTTTAGGAAATCCAAACAATAATTGGAGCAGGTATGTGCCAGCTATGTTGAGGCAACCATTGTTCAATGAATTACAATTTATTGTGCTCGACGGTGGTGATGATCAAGCAAATAATTCATCTGCTACACCTACTACTTCTGGTACGTGTATGTACATATACACAACACAATTACATTTCAAGTGACACTAGAGTAATAGGTGATTCATGAAAAATTAGTTTTTAACAAGAAATTTCTGTACCTATGTAACTCCATTACCTCCAAACTTAAACAAAATTCAAGGAAAAAATTACTGAACCAATTACAGGAGCACATGGCTTTTAGTATACAAAGCTGTTTCTTAAAGTTTTATCAATATAGGAGACTGTGGTATATATTTGAATTGCATCTGATTTTCTTCTCTTGTTGCACTGGAAATTATTATTATTATTATTATTATTATTATTATTATTATTATTATTATTATTTGCTTAGGATTCATATGTATATGCACTAAAAGAAATGTTTGTAAAGCACTGAGAAGTAAGTTCTGAATATGAATTCAATTTATTTTCTAGGTACCATTACATCACCTGGAGAGAAAAAAAGAAATATCAAACTCCCAACAAAGAAGAGCCCAGGTATGGTTATTTCAATTAGACTACTAGTGATAAAAAGCAGACCCTAAAAATATTAAAAAGTGTTCCAATTTGTACTTCCACATGTTTTGCCTTTCAAATTGTTATGAATCTGATGACAATACACTTATGTATTAAAATAAAACAAACAGCTTTCTAACATATGCTATTACACTTGCAGGTAAAGGATTAAACAGTGAGAAGTGGGAGCGCCTGGCAGAAGCCAAGCTAGAACATGTCCATTTAAAGTCTAGTCTTGCTCAAAAGGAACATGAATCAATAGAGAGACGATTAAGTGAAGAGCAAGAGCTAATGAGAAAAAGCTATCAACAAAACGAAGAGGAACACAATATCAGAATACAGAAATTGAAATATGAGATAGAGCTTTTAAAACTAAATAATCTGTAATTTTCCTAAAGCATATGTACATAATATGGCAACCTAATTAAAGTACAATTTAATTCAATTTATCTCAAATTTTTGAAATAATCATTTATAATTGCATTTCTCACAAAATTATTGAAATGCTGCACATCTCTAGCATTGGGAGCATTGTTAGCAAACTGTATTGCATTTTCAATATGTAGCTCCAGTGCTGGTAAGTTCATTTCATTGTTAAGGCAGCATATGTTGTGGAGCACAGCTGTTGCTACAATAACACTTTGGACTTTGCTGTGGTGCAGTTGTATGCCTGTGGAGAGTATTGGGAATCTTCTTTTCCAAACACCACAGATCCTTTCTACACATCCTGGTCTGGATTTGTGATTCATTGAACAGATGCTCTTCAGGTAATTTGGGTGCAGCTAGTGGTGTTTAAATATGGCCTATTTGGGTAGCCACTGTCTGCAATGATTAGACTGCATACTATTCTCAAACCTAGCTCTTAAGGCAGAGTTATTGAAGATGGTTGAATCATGAGTCGAACCTGGCCATCGAGCAAAAATGTCGGTGATCTTTAAATTTGGATCACATAAAGTCTGCACATTTATAGAAAAGATCCTTTCCTATTTCGGAAAACCTCTGCAGTCTCTCCTCCTAGAATGAGACAGTAACATAACTGAAGTTAAATGAAACACAAATCAGAACAACAAAAAAAAAAAAAACACGCACGCACGCACGCACACACACACACACACACACACACTTGTACTAACATTCACTAACCATAGCTTGCTTGCAACTTCACAAGCTAGAAACTTAATATTTCAAACCCTTGAGGTTATGTTGACTGTACTTATTGGCAAAAGCATCCATCTGTAGCTGTTGAGCAGAACACAAGGTTATTTCAGAGTGAAGATTTACACTGGATTAATTCATTTATTTTCAGAAAGGAAGACCTATATATGTGCATGAACACATAGAAAGTTCTTCCTCTGAATGGGCTCAAATTCACTGCAAATATCATGCAATAATATTATAAATTTTAATACTAGTAACAATGAGACAGTATTAAATGTTACAGATACATTTACGGTTTCATGAATTATTTCATTTAAGTAATTTGCTGTTTCAGAAAATTAATTTATACTATGATGATAATTTATTAATCCTTAATATGAACTATATGCATGCCTTTTGCCTCTTAAATCTTTGAGGCTTCAGTCTGCGCAGTTTAGAAAACCACCTTCCCTGATACTAGGGGCTTTTCTCAAATGCAGTGTTATGAGGCTATGTTTGAATGTTATTCCTTTCTCCAGTATAATATTTAGATTGATCACTATTTTTCAGGAGATTAAGTTCAGATGGTTGTATAATAATTTTTAATAAATAAATGTTGCATACAGCCAAGAATGGTTTACAGGAGACTAGTTTATCCAGTGGTCCTGTACATCTCAATGCTGTTTTTCTTTGTTGTTTGTTTTTTTAAACAAACAATAAAGATCGAGTTACTAAATCTCTACTGCGTTTGACAAGTCTGAATATTTATGTATGAGGAGAGTAGACAAAACATATGTAAATAGTAGAAGATAAGACTCAAGTATTATTGCATTACACCAAGGATAGGTGTTTATTTGCAAACAGTCATTTTGCAAATTTGGAGCATACAGATGCAATGTATTTATTCCACGTTACAGTTTGCTCAACTTTCAATGCTAAAATAATTTAACTTTTACATTCTATACTTCATCTTCACTGTAACAACAGAAGGTGAGTCAGATACCTTTTTTTTATGTAAAATGTATGTACTAAAACAGGTTTATTTACATTTATAGGTACTGATTTGCATTATAGCACTGTGATATTTTGATTGCATACATATTTGTATGTATTTCAAGTTTAGAAAAATCAGTATTACTGCATAATAAGAAAGTATCTTGTATGTTACAAGTTGTACATCAGTACTACACAAATTAATAAATTAGAAAGAGTATAGGGCTTAATATCGAAGCATGCAGTCCTCCATTGCTATCAATTTTCTCCTTGAGTAAACTTATGAATGTGTATATCTGATGCAGACATTGATTTCTTTTGGTTGGAGATTATTTACACAATCCATATTCTTTACCTCTTTTGTGTTATAATACTACATTTGTCCAAAAGAAAGTTTATGCAGTTGAAAGCTTTTTGAAGAACAAGAAACATGCCAATATACTTATATTATATTCCTCAATTATTTGGTCAACAAAATGTACAATAGCTACAGTTTTGGATCGGTTTCTTTCTAAAGCCAAACTGCTGTGGAAGCGGTAGGTACATTTTTTCTTTTTTAAAGGAGACCAGCTAATCTAATATTGTGACATTTCGTTAGGGTAATATTTGTTTGTTGGTTGGGAAATGTATGTACTAGTGTATGGGTTGGTAACAGAGATCGTATGATGTCAGAATAGTGGTGGGGGCAACCGGTTCGTTAGAAGGTAGTGTCAGTTGCTGCTCTCTCTTGCAAGGGAGCACTCGTGTAGGATGGCCACAAAATGATCGACGCATCGCCGATGGCAAAAAGGTGACATTTTGTATCTATTTATATCCAATTCACTTTCGTCAATCTAAAATCCTGGCTTGTGATTTTCAGTAGCTATTTGATCCTTCTTCCCTCCCATACAATGTTTTAGGAATCTTTAGGTGTATTTAGGATTTTGTTGAGCTCGCCCCATCAGACCTCGTGTAGTTTATTGTTTGATCCTGTTCACGGTACCTATCGCTCTACCCCCCATTGAGCTAAAATATGTAAAGAGGTTACGACAATTGGTGGAGGGCCGGGAATAATTTAATATTTTGTAGCAAATTTTTTTTTTTGAAATGTAGCATGTTTCGTCATCCATGTGTTCGTTGGAACATGTAACTCCTTAGTTTGGCCTTAATGGTAAGGGTTCATATTTGAAAATTGTGGTGGTGTGTTCTAAATTCATTTAAAAGTATTTCTGTAAAAGTCCCGACTTAATATCTTTATTTTGGGCTCACTTTAAAATTTTATACATTGTTTTGCTGTTGGCGGTTGGCGTAGCATTGGTAATTCTTGGCTTTATTTCCCCTTACCATTATGTAAATTCTGTTAAATTATGTTGGTATGAGAAGTTGTTTGCACTGTTCTTCTAAATTTCTTGGTGTTTTAGTGAATTGTGAAAAAAAAATTGAGCGATATTTGCAACTTTGATAATGTGGTCGTCACATGTTCACTGGTGTGTTTGGGGATGCCGTTTTCAGTGCTAATTGGTAATATTGTTGGGAGCTTGTAATTCTATATTGGATTGATTTTGATGTTCTACTCATTACTATATTTTTGGGTGCATTTTTCGTGCAACTTTTATGTACGCAAGTATGTTACGCAATCTCCGCGTGGTCATGCAATTCATTAACAATTCTAGCATGTGAAGCCAATCTTTTACAGCATGTGTTCTGTGTGTTTATTTGCATGTGTATAAAAAGTCAGGTGCATCTATTTAAAAAAAAAAGAAGGAATTCATATTTGTGCATCGTACTCTGGTACGCATAAATTACGTGTGTAGCATTTTCTGCTCTCTATGGAATAATTTCAGTGTTAGTCACAGTAGGTGTGACGTAATTGTTTTTTAACTTCCAGTTCGAGTTTCCTCGCTGAAGATATCACTTTGTTATTTTTTTTTCCTTCAATGTGTACACTCTGTTTTGAAATCTTGGACTTGTATTCAAGTGGCTTGCGTGTGAAGTCTTTCTAAGCTATTTGATATATTTGGCCATATTTGGCGTAATTTTGCTTCACCGTTGCCATATTTGGTTTTATATTTTTTGGAAAGTATTTTGAAACAGTTGATTGATCGTGTGGAACAGTTATCAGTTATCAGTTTCAGTTACCATCTGCTGTACCAACTTCGCAGAGACCTTCACAGCTTCCACGATCATCTGACATGGACCAGCAGGATTTCTCCACCCGCATTGGATGTCAAGGGTGCAGTGATGTGTGTTGCAAGAAATTTGAAAGTTGCACTAGTAAAAGAAGAAACAAAAAGAAAAAGAAAAAAAAAGATATGACCTGTAAGTATGTGCACATGGTGTGTACCAAAGTGTGGTATGTATATTTCGAATAACTTAAAAGTTTCACAATGCAGACAGGTATGCTAAATTTTTTTGTTTTAATGACCAATGCTTAATTTTTTCAGGAATGAAGTTTATGTTTTGCTAAATTTTAAAGTTTGTCACCATTTTGTGTACTGAAAATTTTGGATTTTATTTTGGGCAATGGAAATTAATTGTTTGGTTATGTTATGCTGCAGTGTAATTGGTCTGATGTGTACTGTGTTTAATTACCTTTGACTTCCAGGAATGATATGTGAAAGTGTTAATTTGGTAGTGATGTGCTTTGTTCTGTTGCATTTCTGTTTGGTTTGATTTTGTGTTTCATTATGATGCTGTGAGCCTTCTTTGCAGTAGTTGTTGCATAAAT
Source organism: Deroplatys truncata (assembly GCA_030765065.1). Taxonomy (NCBI): domain Eukaryota; kingdom Metazoa; phylum Arthropoda; class Insecta; order Mantodea; family Mantidae; genus Deroplatys; species Deroplatys truncata. Next base: position 425,137,598 of record CM060990.1, read on the forward strand.
TTGTGTGTGTATGTATGTATGTATGTGAGGTTATGTGAGTAGTATATGGAAGATTTGCCTCGGTGGGAGTGCCGAAGAGTAACCCCGATGGTGGTAGTGAGATGTGATGAGTTAACGTCAGCTTCGATGGGATAGCTATAATGTACCCTTGAAGTATGAATGTTTGAGTTTTCAGGAGGGCTAACATGTACCTGGAAATTCGTGGTGAGAAGTCGAGAAATATTTTGCTTATTGGTGTTGCTGAAATGTGCCCAGTATAGCGTGTGTGATGTGTTCACACAAGAGAGTAAATGTAATGAATTGAATGCAATGATTCATTTTTTTTTGAGTTTATGCAACAAGTGTTAATACCATCTTATACAGCAACCTTTAGTACCATCTTATACAGCAAGTCTTAATACCATCTATTTTCCAGCTTAATCTTAATTCGGTTGATGTGGATGCAACAGTGTAATGCTATGTTATTGGTGTCATTCCTGAAATGTCAATGTGATTTGTTCTGTTTACGCCTATGTCAGGTATCTTTAATTTTGCAGCTAGTTGAATGAGACATGTCAGTGAAGATATTAATTTTCTCAGTAATTACTGTGGATGATGAAGATAGAAATGATGATAATAATGATCATAACAAAGAGGAGAAAGATAGTAATGTGAAGGAGAAATTGGTGTTATTACAACTAAAGCATGAATATTTGTAGTTTGACGCATGTAATGTGGTGTTTATTTTTGAAGTATGTAGCAATGTTCTTAGTCGTTGTGGGTAGTTATTAAACTGAGTGTGTTGTATTATTGGGCCATGGTCAGTATGAATGATTTTATTTCATTGTCATGTATGAATGATGATAAGTGCACTTATTCATTTTCTTTGGTAGTTGTACCAGCTGGTCAAAGATAATACTGGGATCCCAAATGTTTTACTGTATTTGTGTTCTGTTATTATGTGTGAACTATGAATATAATTCACATAATATTTCTGTATTCTGACCCTTTTCATGTCTCTTTATTTTGATTTGTAAACATTTTTGTGAAATTTTGGCTTGTACCCCTTTACAAAATTCTGTTTTTATGTCAATGTGTAATCATTTTTTATCTTTTCTTAGGATTAAGTTTCAATGTTTCTAAATTTCTGCAAAATTTGTGGCATCTTTTGATTGTATTTTCTTAAATGACATACTATTTTCTTCTTCTTCCCTGTATGATGTTTTCGGAGCACAAATTATACCTGTTATTACCCCTGTTATAGTGATTTTGGCTGATTTGGGAGCTCGAGTGTCCAGAGCAGTGTCCCCACAGTACAGTGCCATACCAGAGGCTGCACAGAGATACACCAGGGAGAGCTACTGCCAGTTCACTACACTGCAGGTGGCAAAAGGAGCCATTGTTCGGGGGGCAGTCCAAGCCAGCGATTACCCCCCATGTCATCAGCATTGTGAAACAACAACAACTCTACAGCTGAATCCTCTTCGTTGTGGGTGAGGTGATCATTTCCACCCACAAACAGTTACAACAAGGTGTGGTGCAGTGTAGTGTGGGTGTGACAGTAGCAGCTAGGTGTAATGTGCGTGTGCGGGGTTTGTTTTTACTGAATGAGATAAAACATCTTTGAATATCGTCGGTGGCACTCGAGACTCCATCTTCATACTAGCTTTGTATAAATTTAATAACAGGTTCTTTTACATCTGCTTCGACAGACATTTCGGCTCCATCTTTTGTAAATATTCAGATAATTTTGTAAAGTATGTCATTTATTTATGCTGTCTCTGTTCTTTGTAATTTTCTGTAAGTGATAAACTCCTTCTTGCTTCGACGGGGATGTCGATCTGGGTGGCCAGGGGGAGATGTGACATTTGGTTAGGGTAATGTTTGTTTGTTGGTTGGGAAATGTATGTACTAGCGTGTGGGTTGGTAACAGAGATCGTATGATGTCAGAATAGTGGTGGGGGAAACCGGTTTGTTAGAAGGTAGTGTCAGTTGCTGCTCTCTCTTGCAAGGGAGCACTCGTGTAGGATGGCCACAAAATGATCGACGTGTTGCCGATGGCAAAAAGGTAACATTTTGTATCTATTTATATCCAATTCATTTTCGTCAATCTAAAATCCTGGCTTGTGATTTTCAGTAGCTATTTGATCCTTCTTCCCTCCCATACAATGTTTTAGGAATCTTTAGGTGTATTTAGGATTTTGTTGAGCTCGCCCCGTCGGACCTCGTGTAGTTTATTGTTTGATCCTGTTCATGGTACCTATCGCTTTACCCCCTATTGAGCTAAAATATGTAAAGAGGTTACGACAATATACAGTGTAACTTTTTAAACAGTTTTAGATATTGTATTGAGAAAACTTGTAGTCTGTGGTTCAATAGATCAGTTTATCCCCTTTCTTAAAACTGGTATAATTTTAGCTATTTTGAGAACCTTGGAAAAAGCCCCAATAGTAACAGCTGAGTTTATTATTTCAAAGAGGAGTAGCCATAGAGCTTGAATATTTTTTTAAATATATTGATATCTATACTATCAACAACTACAGATTTTAGTTTACAATATGCTTTTAATTTCTAATGATTTATTGCATATAGAATGATACTCCTAGCCAAAGGTGAGTCTAATATATGGAGCAGGTAGATTTTGTATGAATACCAACCACTAAACTAAAATATGAGCCAACTTCTTCAGCGACCTATTTTGGATTAGTTTTAATTCCATTAGTTCCTCTGTATTTGATCTCCTTTATGTTCAAAAGCTTGCCTTTCTTGAACTGCTTTCTAATTTCCTGTACTGCAGCACTTTTGATTTCAAATGTCATCATTCTGAAGTTTACACACTCTTATTTTTGCTTCAAACAACATCTCTAAATACACAGCTTTGAGTTATTTTAGTCCATCCTTATAGTATTATTTTATGTACTTTCAGCCCATAAAAAACTAATTACACTATTATTTAACCAGAACAAGTTCTGGTCTTTGCTTTGGTTACAGTTTGTTTTAGTTGCAAGTTCATAGATAAAATTAATCCAATAATTCAGTATTTATATAAAATATTGAACTGAGGGAATTTATTTATAGAGAGCTGAGAAAAAGAAATAGAAATATTCATACCTGGTGATGCAATTTTGACATGAGTGCAGTCAAGAGCTCCATTGACTTGAGGAAATTTAGCTGTTTTATAAAAATGTTCCCTCATTTAAAGTCTTTGCTCATGAGTGATGTGGAACTTCATAAATCTATCCCTCAACAGAGCAATATGATGTGAAACAATTTTCACAACTCTGTATGCTGTAGATTTTGAGATGCCGGAAAAATCTCCAGCTGCAATTAGCATGCTTCCACTTGCATATAACCTCAACGTCATGTTCCTGAAATGTAAAGTAATAATACCTTATGAGTGATAAAGTATATTATAAAGGTATAAGAATAAATGTAATATTAAGTTTTACTTACCAGTCTGTTTTATGTTTAATTGCATCATCAATACTCTAGTACCATCATCGCAAACTGTTTACTTAACCGAAACCTCTCGTAGAATTCTCGGTCATTCCAAATGCGGAAATGATTTGGACGCATTCTAAACACTTTAGGCCGTCTTCTGTTGTGTATATGGTTTAAAATAATTTGCATTTCCTCATCACTAAAATCGTCGTCCTCAGATAACATGGCGACTCCTTAACTTAAACCACAGTTTAGTACGGTTTAAGTCGAGTCCCATATAATCTCGGCTTATCGCTTGAACTACACACTGTAAAACTCAGCTGTAGCTTAACTCTCCGGTTAAGGCCGATTTGAAGTTTAAGCTTATACTGTGAAACCGGGCCTAACTGAACTCTCTTCTGTTGTACTAATTTGTTCAACATTTTCCCGTAACTTTCTCCAAGTATTCTTCCATTACTTGTGTGTTTTAAACCAGTTCTTTTTCATAAAATTTACCTTCAAAAATATTAATTTTTCTTGTCATATCTCTTGTCTGCACATTTCAATGCATTCAGAATATAATAGGCCATGGTTCTCATTATCTTAGCTGAACACCTAGTTTTAGAATTTATGAGGATTAACAAGGAAGATACATAAGCTGTATTTCTTCTTATTCTGTTTCAAAAAATTGTTCTATCAATACATTAATAATAAAATTAAACACTCTTATAATCTCACACACAACTTCATTTACCAAATCACTTACCCTTCTGTACAAGACTTGGATGTTGTTACAGTTTTGCTGAGAGAATGTTCATTATGAACATAATACAAGCACTTATCCTGTCTCTTTATTGATTTCCTGTCCTCCTATTTTACATACAGTTTGCATCATCCAATGGCAGTAACTGTTTGTAGTCTTTCTCCGTATCTTTATTTTCCAGAAGGTTCTTCATTGCAGCCACAGATCATGATGGTATCCCACTAGTTTTCTTCAATCTGGTCTTCAAATATGGCTTTATAAGCAAGCTCCTTTCCCAAAACAGAAGAAATTTTCTTTTTGTGTCTGGTGACTTATCATGTCATTTAGGACTTTAATCTTCCATATAACAAATGTATTAACCCCTGTAAGGTCTGTAATGTTCATAAATAATGAGAATGGCCATCTATTTGTAGTTCTGCTCCAGGGAAATTCAGAAACTATTGTGCTGATTATTTCTTTAGTATTAGCCATTTTCTTCATTGGACAATTATCACCATGATGCTCAGAACTTAGAAGAATGAATTTGTTCTTTTTTTTTGGGGGGGGGGCAAATACTAGATGAGAGTAGGATCTCCACTGAAACCAAATATTCATGACTATTTCACTCATGCCACAAATGGGAGATAATGACCAATTTGTTGTTGTTTTTGAACCAATCATGGCCATGATTCTACTCAATGCTCAACAAAATATTTTTATCACCTTCTCCTTTGGGCTCCTCCTTTTTTTAATACTCTGAAGAGTTTGGAGTATCATTTCACAGTGACTCAGCTCAACAATCAATGCTGCTATGTTTAAACATAAGAATGGCAGAAACGACAAATGGTAATGCTTCAAATGAAGATATAAATGAGATTATTAATTAGGCATCCCAATTCTAGTGCAGCGATAAGGAAGACATCAATTTGTAATCCTTCGGGGGTATTCTCACTATATAAATTGGTCACTGTTTCATATTCTTCAGACTTTATAACCACTACACTAACTTCTACACTTCTTTTTTCTGTTAAGTTTTGGAGCAGTTTTCTTTTCACATTACTTGCATCTCTCGCCTCTTGAAACTCCTGATCTTCAAATGAATTGAACTTTGTATGATATTCCTTAACATGCATTTCTTTTAGCATTTTAGCTGTGACATTCCACACTGTTTTTATTGCATCAATATGAGGAAATCAAACGGAGAAGATAGCAAGGAATACACTATAAAATTAACGAGATAATTGTGTTTTTAAATAATGCTCATAATAAACCAATGAACTGAAATAAGTTATCATGTATCAGCCTTTTTCTGTAAAGAAAGTCATAACCTATAATGTTGATATTATAGGTTTTATTCGTCTCATATTTTCCCTACTAGGAGCATTCTTACAATCATAGATAAAAGAACAGCAAATTCCAACTGGAAGTTTCGCATGCTAGATGGCAAAAAGTAATACCTAAATGATGAAGTTGCACTGATCAAACAAACAAAATTAAACCATGTGATTCCAACTTGTTGAAAACCAAATAAATATAAATATTTTATGTTTTTATTATAATGATCGTGATTTTTGGGTAACTCACTTCATTTTATTCATAAAATAGCCTTAGCAAATGTCACTCATGATTTCCAAATCCTCTAGATAAATTCTCAAGTACTTTGTGACTTGCGAATTTATCAATGATTTGGAAACCATTCGTGTCATTAATACAGACAATTTCTTCCTGGCAGGAGTAGGCCGAAGTTCTGATGGAATTTCAGTTTTATTTTTTCTCTGTGTCCCTGTAATTAGGAGTCCATGTTTCAAAATGTTGAGAGCTAGTAGAACACTAGTGAAAAAGTTATTGACAGTGATTCCATTTCACAGTGTTCGTGAGGTCTAATATGAGTTGAACCTTGTTTCTTTTCTGCTGCTGTCTTTGTTTTCCTGTATAAACTGCTCATTGCCTACCTATGAGGTTTCAACATCACATGGTACTCATATTTTCACAACGTATTTGCAGGTTTAGAGTTCATATATCATGGAATGGGTATCTCCTGCAGAAACTAACAAGATGTTCATGAACAGTTATATGAGAATTTTGGTTATAATGCTTTTGATACTGTGATAAAAATGGTGACCACTTTTCTGAAAGCATACAATTTGCAATTATTCTTTCAATCATCATGAGTCTCTAAATCATCAATTCTGATGGACTGAGTGGTTGAACAAAATGAAATAATTTCTTCAAAATTATGCTAGAAAACATTGCTTTCAAACACTAGATCTGTACTCTATAACATGGTCAGAGGTTCTCACTTTGTCTTGTGCATGCATATTCAAAAGTACATCTACAAAAGTATGCACTTGTGTAATGTTAGTTGGGATCCATTCATGTGTTTTATCAACAGACAAATCTAACGACTGGTAAATATAAATTGTTTTTCTACTTATACTGAATTGAATTACTTCTGTGTCCAGGAATAACTATAATGCCTCTTTAATGTAGCAGCAGTTTTAGAAGAAGGTATATGACAACCTTTACTTCTGAATGTGTCCTGGTTGCACCACCTACTGTTTCTCTTATGAGTTGTTTTCCAGGACACTCCACTGTTAGATATGTAAATAGGTCTATCAGCATCACAGTGTGTCAGAATTATGCTTACAGTATTATCACCACCATCACACATGAAAATTTATACACTTCTTCAATAAGATCATTTCAGATGCTTCAGAAATGTGATCACTATCTTCAATAACATTCTCAAGATTCCAATGTCACTCTGAAATGTTTTCATGCACTAAGAGTTCAATAGTAATGCTTATTCACGATATCATATCCCATAACCTATTGTTACAAAATCACTGATAAGTTAACAACGTTTATGGAATCTGCATTGTTGACATGCAATTAAGAAATGTTGCAATATTGAGACAAGAACAACTCACTGTCAACAACTGAACAATGATCATGCTATCTGGAGAAGGGACAAAATGGTAAACTCGCTTCACCAAGGTCAGTACAATATACCCAACTTGATAAAGACCCTTAATTTTAAATAAACTGACCTTTCTTTTACTTCTGACTGTATCATGATGTTTAGAAATATATTTCTGACAGTGAGGCTATAGATGAATTATACAGAAGTTAAACATATACAATAATTAACAAATTACAGCTCAGATGAGTTGGCCTTTGTAGATGGAATGTTCAAGGTACAAAACATTTCTTACTTCTCAGTATCTTCAATCCTGGATCTAATTTCCATCAACCTCTATTTCTCCAATGTTTATTTATCCAAAAATCACCTATTTTCTCCAAAATCTCCTGTATCCCAAGCACCCATAAGCCTCGGTTTAACCCCTTGTTTTCCAATCTGTACAGAATCAAGTTCCCATACAACCATTTGTATTTCCCATTTCTTTTTAAACAGGTCTGTTACCAAAAGCTCTATTCATGTTGCTTATGTATTCCAAAGATTAATACATTTAGTCTCCTGCTTCCAACATCTGATTTTTCCATATGTGTTAACATTCTCTTACATTCTGTAATTTTGTCTTTCAAAATTTACTATCGTAGCTTTAATTGTTCTAGCTTCCCATTGAATTTAATTTCTATTCTATTTTCCTATTTTTAAATTCTGTTATATCTGCCATTATGGTTTCAAGCATTTTGACAACTTGTTCCATTCCCAGTCTCAGGTTGAAGTAATTTTCTCCATTAAGTGGTGTAAAGATTATTCACTTTCTACAGGGTGAGCCAAAAGATTCCGAACCGTCTGCGCAGTGTTTTTCCTGTCCGCGTTCTCAGCGCTCATTGCCGTCTGCCGCTATCATAGAAAGGAGCGGATGAAACCATACAACATTTTTAAAACAACTTTTAAAGGCTTTGCTTACCAACTTTATGAAAGGAGATGCTGAAACTGGCTACCGACATTGTCCATACATTTTTGTAACCTCTCTAGGAAACTATCCATCATGACCGATGTCCTCTAATGTTTCTTTGGTAAGAACCAAACGCCGTATTTTAGATTTCTTAGCCTGAACCCTTCCTGTGGCCTGAAATTTACTGTAAAGTTCATGGATTGTTGTACGGCCTGGAATTTTTACACCTGGAAATCTTTCTGCAAATCATACTTTCACTTGGCGAGCTGACCGAGTTAACACATACGAATCATAAATAAATACACACCGTGCAGTAGAAAGCACATAAATACTTTGTGACTAAGTACAGGACAAAATAATAAATAACTCGTAATAACTGAACTACATCACATCACCGTCAACTCAATACTGCACTTCACACTACACAGCAGCGTGACTTTGTTTATAACAGCAGTGCGTTATCATGTTTTTATCATATTTCCACACGCCCAGTGGAAAAACACCATGCAGTCGGTAATATTGTTGATAAAATACCCCTCCAGGGTAACTTAAAACATAAAGTGTACAAGACAAACCCACACACCCTGGAAGAATTAAAACAAAATATCCGGCAGGAAATTTCTCGATGTGAACTACGACGATAATTTCCTAAAGAGGTGCCAAAAATGTATGGACGACGGTGGCCAATTTCAGCATCTCCTTTCATAAAGTTGGTAAGTAAAGCCTTTAAAAGTAGTTTTAAAAATGTTGTATGGTTTCATCGGCGCCTTTCTACGATAGCGGCAGACGGCAACTAGCACTGAGGACGTGGACAGGAAAAACACTGTGCAGACGGTTCAGAGTCTTTTGGCTCACTCTGTATTAATTCTTTTTCTCCACTATTCAGCTTAAGTTTCTTTGTATTAAGGAGATTACAACCATCTCTCTCTTCTTGAATGAATGAATTGAATTTATCTGCACAGGAAACCTTCAGGAAAGCACGCAGGTGAAGAATACCTCAATTATGCTGGAACACATGCTTGAGAAAAGACAGACCATAATAATAGGTGATTCAATAGTGTGACACATGAGCGATTATGTGAATGAAGACATCCCGGTGTATTGTTTCCCAGGAGCCACGCTACAGCACACAGAAAAGAAGCTGCAGGAAAACAGGGATGATGCAGACACCATCGCCATCCATGCAGGCACAAACAACATGCCCAGTACAGGTTTGCCTGATGATATCATGCTAGAAATGTCGCAACTGGTGAAAACTACAAAGGAACTCTTTCCGCAAGCCAGGATCTGTGCAAGTGCTATTTTACACCGCAGGGATGAAGACAATCGCTACATAGATGCTATGAACTCAGTGCTGGAATAGATATGTAAAGAAAACGACTGTACCTTTGTGGATGGTAATGCATGGGTTAAGGACTATGAATTAGGTCATGATGGATTACATTTGAACAGAAGGCGTGTGAGTAAGTTTGGTAGGTTGTTAAACAGAGTTATAAACTGTCTCATTCAAAAAAACGAAGTTCTGTAGAGAGCAGTGATAATGATATCCTGCCTCAGGATGAAATGTGTGGATTCAAGGCTAACACTGAAGGTAAAGCAACTAATACAGAGCCCCTAAAGGCTCAGGTTGCAGCTTCTAGCAGGAAAAGGGTAGGGAAAAAAGGAAAAAAGCAGTGTAAGGTATGTGAAACAAGTGATATGGTTATAAAACATTACTTAAAAATCTGCCACTTAAATGTTCAAAGCTTAAATAATAATGTGACAGAGTTAGAGGTACTGCTTGAATCAGAAGCAATGAATGTAGAGGTACTATGTCTCACAGAACACTGGCTCAATAGTCAAAATGTAAATTGTGTAAAAATAGATAACTTTAAACTATCATCAGTATTTGTTAGGGACAAAAGCATGCATGGAGGATCAGAAATTTTTGCTCAAGTAGGTTTGGAAGCTAAAGATGGAAAAGAATTGCATTACTTAAGTGTAAAAAAACATTTTGAACTCTCTGTAACTGAACTAACTACATTCGAAACAGTAATTACATGTATTATAGGACACCTGAAAGTGACTGAATCAGCAGTTTACTCCCTAGTGGAAAAAATTATTAACTCCATAGAACAGAAAGAGAAATCTATAGCTTTATTTTTGGATCTAACCAAGGCGTATGACGTGATAGATCATAATATACTACTGGTTAAATTAGAGACATACGATATTAGAGGAATAGCCAATACTTGGTTCCGATCATATTTATCACAACAAACACAAATAGTAGAAATCAGCAATCTGAACAGTGAACATTGCAGTATAGAAAGATGCAAATCTACAGAGAGGATGTTATTACAGGGAGGTACCACAGGGATCTATATTGGGGCCACTTCTTTTACCACTTTATGTAAATGATCTGTCACTGTGTGTTCAGAAGTTTGAAGTAGTGTTATTTGCTGACGATACAAATCTAATGATAAAAGCAAATAATGAATCAGATCTACAGGAGAAAGCAAGTGCTAATATATTAAAATTGATATCGTGGTTTAAGGCAAATAGGCTGCTAATAAACACACAAAAAACTGTTGGTATGTGCTTTCGTGCAAGCCATTATAGAAATATGGTACGGCAGCAAATAAAGCTAGAAAGCAAAATTATAAAATATCAAGAAGAAACCAAATTTTTGGGAATAATTATAATAGAAGACCTAAAATGGGGCAGGGGGCCTCATATATGCTAACCAGGAAACTAAGCGTGGGGTGCTACATATTAAATACATTGAAAAGGGTAACAAGCGCACAAGTCCTTAGAAGTGCATATTATGCACATATCCATACTCATATAAGGTATGGAATAATGTTCTGGGGGGGGCCTCAGTAGAATCAGAAAAAGTTTTTCGTTTACAAAAGAGAGCTATAAGAATAATGACTGGTGAATCTAGTAGAGCATTTTGCAGAGAATGGTTCAAAAAATTAAGAATCATGACTGTAGCGTGCATGTACATATTAGAAGTTATATATCATACCCGAGTAATAAGACATCACTACCAGATAAAGAGATTCACTCTCATAGTACAAGGCAGAAAGAAAATTTACATGTCCAATATTGTAAACAAACCTAGCAAAAAACAGTACTTATCATAATGGAATAAAGTTATTCAACAGGTTACCCCTAGCATAAAGAATATAGGAAATGTTAAATCGTTAAATCATACCTTTTAGTACAGGCATTTTATTCGGTTTCTGAATATGTAAATAGGTAAATTTGTATATTGTAAATACTTGCTACAGTGTGTGTACGAAAGAGAGGAGGAGTAGGTGTTTATAAATTTGTAACGTTTCAACCTAGGAAATGTTTGTAAGCCTTTTTTCTTCTTTTTTTTTGTTATTTGTAATGTATTAACTTTGTTATTGTATTGTAAACCTTGACGATTCCATATCAAGTATACATGATCTTAAGGATGAAATAAATGAATATAAATATGATGTATTGTTAGTTGTGTAACGAATGTTGTGCTCTGTGGTTGGAAGTGACAATGGGTCTCGCAATGGAGGAAAAAGTGTTCATAGTGGAGTATTATTTTCACTCGTATGGAAATGGTTATCAAGGTGGGCCAAATTTAAAGTTAGTGGCGGAACAATATTGTGAACACTTTAATAAGCCAGCACCAAGCAACACAGTTATGCTGTCTATCATTACAAAATGTTGTTGTATGGATAGTGTTATTGTGTCAATGGAAGGGAAGGTCTGGTAGGCCAGTAACTGTGTCCACCAATGAAAATCATGGACGTGTCCTCAATCAGGTGTTGCAGTTACCAAAGCGAAGTCTTTGACGAACAGCCCTGAAATTAAACATCAGCAATACGTCACTTTGACGATTATTTAAAGACATAGGTGGATTTCCGTACTGAATACAGGTTGGACAATGACTGATGGGGCAAGATAGGCATCTCAGGATTGAATATTGTGCACAATTTTTGGCCATGGTGTACGAGGATCCAGATTTCTTGTTCAACGTGTGGTTTTCCAACGAAATTCACATTCACTTGGACAGTTTTATTAGTTGCCAAACAACTCCTTTTTTTTGGTTTCGAGAGGCCAGACATTATCGTCCAGAGACTGCTACATAGTGTGCATGTGATGATTTGGTGTGCACTGTTAGGAAACGGTGTGCTAGGTCTGTATTTCATTGAGGTTGATGATGGTGCACCTCTTACTGTTAACCAGGAATGTTATAGGAACATGGTGATCAGGCCATTTATTCAGGATCTAAGAAGGTTTTTTCGTGCCAGGAATGTTCGGATGAATAGACAGTGGTTCCAACAAGATGGGGCAACCTGCCACACCGCTCGATAGTCTATGGCTATGCTGCAAGAAACCTTTCCAGGACAAATCATTTCCCATGGGACTGAATTCCCCTACCCATCACATTCCCCCGATCTGACACCACCTGATGCTTACGTGTGGGGAATGCTAAAGCACGTTTTCAGGTGTCCAGGTCCACCCAAAACTGTGCCTGCATTACATCAGAAGATCGTCTCTTTTTTCAGGACTCTGAAGCAACGATCTGCGTGATCGTAATGAACACTGTCTACAGCGCAATGGAGCATATTTTGAACATTTACATTACCCCGATAAATAAACAATAAATAAATAAATAAATAATAACTACAATAACAGTAACATGAGTTCCAGTACTGTATATTCTGGTGCATACTGTACTTAGCTTAAACTATGTACAGATTGTCTGGTTATTCTTTAATGTGCTACTTCAGCTTGCATGGTGCCCTGACCTTTTAGCTCTGTTGGGTAACCCTTTTATCCACTTTCAACCTTTTATATTGTTTCCTCTTTCTCTTTTCCTTGTCTTTCTTCTTTTCTTATACCGTTGCTTTCCTGCAGCATTCTTTTTTGGGGGCGTTCCTTAAAATCTCCCACATGTTTCTGATTCTCTCTTCCTCTTTCCCATTAACATTTCTAAGGCTGCAGTTTTACATTCCAATTTGTTCCAGCTTTTCTCCCACAGTTTTTGCCGCCATAGGATTAATTCTTTATATTCTACCCGATAATGTACCATGTTTTCCCTTCAACCACACAATTCACAGATTCCTTTTTCACTTCCTCTTATCCCTCTTAAAAACATTGATCCCATTCTCATCCATGCAAATCCTACTTTTTCCTGCCTGTCACAATGGTCAATGTACCCTTCTCTTTCCCAATTTCTTTTTATTGTTCTATAGAAAGTTAATGATTTCTAATTTTCTAAGCTTCCCCATATCTTTTGTCTTTCCATGTCTTTTATTCTGCTTCTTATTAGTTTCCCAACATGTGTTTCCATGTGTCTCCCATTCCTATTCTTTCCATAATTTTCTTCATCCCTGCCCACCAGCTATTTGTGTTCACCAAACCCTTTTGCTGCTTCATGCATATCTTTAAAATTTCTCCCTCTTCTTTTATCAAACATCTGAAACAAAATTTTATGACTTTCCATAATTATTCCTTTCCTTCTTCCTAGTTCTACTAAAGCTACCTCCTTTGCTGATCTTGGTACACCTAATGGTTCTTTACAAAATATTTTGTATATATGGTCTAATTTTTTGCTTAAATCTAACCCCCACACCCAAATTTCGACTGCACATATCATTTTCTTGATTTTACTAATGTCTCATACATTCTTTCCAACCACTTAGTTGACATTTCTAGTTTGTTTTTATACATTCTTATTCTGACCTTCCAGCCCCTCCTTTTGCTTCCATTTTCTTGCCACGAGTCTCCCATTTTCCATTACTGCTCATCCACATACCTAAGTAATCAAATTTGTTGACCAGCTCCAGCTTTTGCTCATCCAAATGCCATTTTTCATGTTTTCTTAATTTGTTTCCTGTTTTGAAAACCACTGCTTTTGAGCTGTTTGTATTTATTTTAATTCCCCATTCTTCAAAAAATTTGTAAATTTCTATTATTGCCCTTTGTAACCCAATAACCATATGGCCCTACTGTTAGGTCATACCGCATAGTAATTCCAATATCTCCTTATTCGTTATTGCAGGATGGTGCTTATTTCTTTCTTTCACTCCTGAGTAATTATATAATATATACATAGATTAAATAAAATGGGACTTAATTTACATCCTTGTCTTAATCGTAGTTTTTGCTAAGTCATCTCCATGTTTCCATTTTTTTTACATCTTATACCAAATGTTAGTCTTTTATAAAGGCTGGTTCCTAATAATCTGAAAATGGTAACTAAAATGGTAACAAGAATGGGAAGCAAAGTAACATACATGATTTTAGTTCACAACAACCCAGTAACAAGAACAGGAATCAGTTGATCACAAAGTGGAAAGTTGACTTTGCACATTGGGACTTCATTTGTTTTTAACTGACTAATGATATTTTTCCACCTGCTTCCAATTCAGCTTTCTGATTCCCCCTCCATTTGATTGTTTCACTTTTGTTTAAAGTTTATAATAAGTTTTCAGGTGTTCCTTTACCAATCTACTATATTACATTTTGCTGCACAAGAGATCTGCATCACATTACAGATACATATGTTTCTTAACCCCAAATAATATGTTTCTGAGAAATCTACTGGCACAACAGTTGATTTTTAAGAGACAAGTTCAGAGTAAAGTGATAGCATACAAATAGCAAGTAAAGCATAATTGCTCTGCAAGTGTTAAATGTCTTTTAGGGATTATAAGGAGCTGATGGATCACAGCATATTATTATCTATTTTGAGATTTAGCAGAACTACATGTTCCAACCATAGTGCATACAAAAAAATAAAGAAAAAAGTATGAAATTGCACATTTTGCTGCCCATGTCAAAGAAAGCATTGTTAACTTAACTAACAATGACTAAATTTTTGTTATAGCATTTCGTGTTTTGTACATGCCTTCACCTCACATACATTACAAAAAAGCTCATATGTGTCCCATATGGGTATGAAACCCAACTAACACCATAATATGTGGGCATTTAATGTCATCTGAAAAATCTAATATGCCATTCAAATTATAGGTACACATTTTTTCATTCAAATCATCCTACTATGCTTTCAAAAGTTGAAGTCATTGTGAGAGAAAAATGCATAAAACATATCACTGCATTATGGGTGAGAGGAAAATGCAACAAATGGATGGGGAAAGCAGGTGATATGTAGTCTGGCCACATCCCTTGAGCTAAAAGCTGCTAAAGAAATAAGGTGTAAATTAACCAGAAACCAGCATTTAAATAACAAAACAGATTAAATCAAATACATGATATATAACTTTGTCACAAAAATGCATCACACATTTTCTTTCAATATCTGCATTTTCACTAAGAAAAGCTATAAACTTCTTTCAGACATTAATTCTATACAGTAATGTTAAGGAAATAGCTTCCCACAGCATGTACTGCGATCCAAATAGTGAAAAAAGAAATACAATTATGTATTTTTTGTTGATTACCCTAAAGGTTAGCTGTATGTCCTCAGAAACACACACTTTTATATATGCACTTTCAATCCAGAAACATACTTTGAGTAGAAAATCGCATGTATTGGGTTTAACAAATGGTTTCACGGTGTAAACCTTTCGATTACTCATTTCTTTCCTCCTACACGATTTAAAAGATTTACTGAGTAAATTATAAAAGAATAAGACTGCTAATCTACATTTTACAGACAAGCAGAAGTTAATTTCTTAGCTGCAAAGATTTAGACACAAGATGCAGAATAACTTTATAATGTTTCTGTTATTTCATAACAAACTTATAACAAACCTGTTTACGTAGTTCAGCCTCAAGCTGATATTGCTGCTGCCTAAGAAACTCATTTTCCATACGTTCCTGCTCTTCACGGCGCTTTCGTTCTTTCTCTTGATCTGCACGCAGGGACTCCAAATAAGCTTCATCTTGTTGCTGCCTCAATGTCTGATTAAAAGATCGCTGATACCTCAAAATTTAAAAAGGAGTATACAATAACTACCTCTTTTTAATACTTAAATCTTTAACTCATAGTGATTCTTACAAATAAAAATCCATACCTTTCTGCTCTAGCAGCAGCCAGTGCACCTTCATTCTCCCTTACAAGATTATTGAGCTGATAAATTAGGTCAGCTGGTTCCAGTGCTCCTTCCAATCTGTTAAAATAATAAACACCATGAACAGTTATTAGTATGTGTAACTTTTAATGGCTAGACTCAGAATTGTAGACTGAGAAGCGGTCTGCTGGAATTTTTCAGTTCATAAGTTTCATCCACAACTGTAATGGACATCCTTAGATGTGCAGTCAATAGTTTTGGCTGAACCCTAACCAAAGAGACCTCACCACCGAAGCTGTCTAAAGCAGTGGTACATGAAATACCTGGTGTGGAAAATTTCAGCAAACCATGGGTTCTCTGACCAAAATATACTAAGTCATAATGGTTAGTTATTTGTTATATTATAGGCCCCAATTCAGGCAGATATTCATGAGCCCCTTTCTTGTTTGCCATAATGTATTTGCAGTCTGTCAGTATTCAGTGTATTCCAAAACATTTCACAGAAATCCTATTGCATGAATGATTATGATTGCAGTTCAAACCCCAAACCTGTTTCTTTCTCCTGCATTTATGATTCAGTTCCTCTCTATATATCCATATGCATTATACAAATTAAGGTAATAGAGATCTGACATTCCTGACACCTCTAAATGAATGTTTGTTCTCTTCATTCACAACATACAGCACAACCCATAATACCCTCTCTGGACTCAAGACATTTCTCCTCCATGGCCCTTAAAGATCTCTGGTTTTTTTATAAGCATCCCTTCCCTCTAAGACCCACTCTTTTATTCTATTTTTATGTAATTTCTACCAAAATACTCAATGCAATTCCAGTTTTTCATTGAGTTCTTACTCAAACTTGTTTTGACCACTGCCCGCAACATCTAGCTTCAACTCTTGGGCCTATTCTCCTTAAAAATTTCATTATACTACCATGAAGAATTTTGCTCCCTATGCTGTTCCATTTCTGTAGGGTCTAAACTACAGCTATTTGGATCTCATTTTTGTCAGTCTTTCCTAACACATCACAAAATTTATAAACCTTCTATTTGAAAAATATTCCCACAAGCACATATAATATGCCCATACTTCAGTGTCGCTCCACAAATCTAGGTGGCCTTCACTCCACATGTATGTGGGTGGTTTGATACCTAACTTGGTTTGATATTAAAGAGAACAAGTTAAATCTTGCAATGCACTTTATTTTTAGACACAGCCCTTCAAAGGTCAATGCACTTGCTTAACATGATTGAAAGTGGATTTCTTAGAGGGCCCTTAAAATACCCATTTAACCCATGCATGACTTCTGCATTTAATTTGCACCCAGCCAAGAAAATCTTGAGTTTAAGGAACAGATTGGAAGCAAGATAAGATGAATGGACTGGATGTATAAGCATTTCAAATCATAGTTCTGTCAATTTGTCCTGAATTATGTAGCTTAAATGATCCTATGCACTGTCATGGTGAAACACCGCCTTCTTTTTGGCGATTTCTGGATATTTTTTCTGTAATCACTATCTTCAGTCTCTCCAAAAGACATGTGTACAATTTCCAGTTTTAAGTAGTCAATCTAGAGAATTACTTTTGCCTCTCAAAAAACTAAAACCACCACCTTTCTAGTGGATGGAATACATTTCACTTCCTTTGGAGTCAGTTTGCCTCATGAGGTCCACTTTTCAGACTGCTGTTTTATTTTTAGTGTGTAATTAATGAATTAACATTTCATTCATAGTCAAAAAATGATGTAAAAATTGGTTGGATTCTTTTTAAAAATATTGCAAACAGTTGGCCAATAACCACATGCAATTTTGTTTTTCCTTTGGAGTGAGACAAATGCAGCACATCTTGTGAAAATTGTTTTCATGCATCATTAACTGTGTGGAAATGAAACCCCTGAGTTAGAATGCCTGTGACCTCTGCTAATTCAGCTTTCACTTGCATGTGAGCCAAAACATCATCTTGGACTTAACAATGATTTTAGGCCTGGCAGGTGATTTTGGAGCTCCAGGACATGGTGCATCTTCAATCTTAGATCTGCCATGTTTGAACTCATTTACCAAAAGTTGTGTGATTTTCAGGAAGAGTATGTGTCTCCTGATAAGGGCAAAATCATCTGAATTTCTTTTCCTGCTTTTCCTCCAACAAAAGAATTGAATTAGAACACAAATTCCACTCAGCAGCAGCAGCAGCAGCAGCAGCAGCAGCAGGAGGAGGAAGAGGAGGAGGAGGAGGAGGAGGAGGAGGAGGAGGAGGAGGTGGTCTTTTGCAAGGTCTGCATGAAAGGAAAATGGGGATCACCAGTGAAGTGTATCCAAAATTCTGTATTTTTAAATGATGGTTGGAAAGAGTGATGATAGGAAAGGAGGGGAAAATGGAAAATTATAGGATTTTGATTCTTTATGGTACAGCTGTTATTGTTGTAAATAGGACATATTGACGGAAATCCAGGATTTGAAACCAATTAAATAATGCAAATGCTGAGAAGTACTGTGGATGATGTCTAAGAATTATGGAAGAAGGAGAAAAGAATGGAGGACTGAAAGAGAAGACAGAAGAAATAAAAAGAACCATAACAGGATTCAAAGAAGAAATATGCACTAAACTAAAGGAAGTAACTCATGCAATGACATTGTACCTAGAAAAAGTAGAAGAAAACAACAGCAAAAGAAATGCTGTTATTTTTTAGATGAAAGGAGAGAGACAACAAAGTGCATGGGAACAAGTAGAGAAAAGACTAGTGGATAAATTTGCCGTTTATTTGGCTGGTTGGAAAATTGTAGCCTTATTTAGAATTGGAAGAGGAATGAACCCAAGATCTATAAAGTCTGTAACTGCAAGCTTCAACTGGAAGGTTTTGAACAACATAAATAAATTAAAGGAAACTAGAATATATCTATCTTGTCATGACCGTAGATTAATTTAACAACTTTACTAAGCTTTCCTTACTTCAGGTCATGGCAAATGGGGGGGGACGTATACTAGCATGGCATGCAAAACTAAGGATTTCAACTACGAGGATAACCAGGAAAATTATGGAGAAATACAAAAGAAGAAGTTATTTCAATTTTAACAATTTTAATAACACAAGATCTCTTACCTTAAAATCACATATTAAATCCTTTATAAGAACATCCTCAACCCAAATCCCTCACCCTGAAGCATATGCCCGAAGCACTTCACACTACTAAGATCCCATATCTAAAGAGAGTGAATGAAACGATCCCATGGTTTTTATAACTCATCATCCCCACAACTTCCGATTAATATGTCACCCCAAACTACTTGATTATTCTGGATGTTTTCAGACCAATCTAGAACAAATACAATGCTGCTAACATTAAACTGATACTTCTGGGACAGGCCCACCAACCCATTCTGGGAGGATCAACTTAAGGCCTAAGAAACTAAATCTACATGTGCTCATCACATCATATACACTATGTGATCAAAAGTATCTGGACACCCCACAAACATACGTTTTTCATCTTAGGTGCATTGTGCTGCCACCTATTGACTGGTACTCATTATCTATGACCTCAGTAGTCATTAGACATTGTGAAACAGCAGAATGGGATGCTCCATGGAACTCATGGACTTCGAATGTGGTCAGGTGATTGGGTGTCACTTGTGTCAGAAGTATGTACGCGAGATTTCCACACTCCTAAACATCCCTAGGTCCACTGTTTCTGATGTGATAGTGAAGTGGAAACGTGAAGGGACATGTACAGAGAGCAAAAAGCATACAGGCCGACCTCGTCTGTTGACTGGCAGAGACCGCTGACATTTGAAGAGGGTCGTAAAGAGTAATAGGCAGACCTCTATCCAGACCATCACACAGGAATTCCAAACTGCATCAGGATACACTACAAGTACTATGACAGTTCGGCGTGAGGTGAGAAACCTTGGATTCCATGGTCGAGTGGCTGCTCATAAGCCACACATCACGCACGAAAATGCCAAACAACGCCTCCCTTGGTGTAAGGAGCATCAACATTACACGATTGAACAGTAGCAAAACGTTGTGTGGTGTGACAAATCACAGTACACAATGTGGCGATCCAATAGTAGGGTGTGGGTATGGCAAATGCTCGGTGAACGCCATCTGCCAGCGTGTGTAGTGCCAACAGTGAAATTCGGAGGTGGTGGTGTCATGGTGTGGTCGTGTTTTTCCTGGAGGGGGCTTCCACCCCTTGTTGTTTTGCATGGCACGATCACAGTGCAGACCTACATTGATATTTTAAGCACCTTCTTGCTTCCCACTGTTGAAGAGCAATTCGGGGATGGTGATTGCATCTTTCAACATGATCGAGCACCTGTTCATACTGCAGGTTACACAACAATAACATCTCTGTAATGGACTGGCCTGCACAGAGTCCTGACTTGAATCCTATAGAACACCTTTGGGATGTTTTGGAATGCCGACTTTGTGCCAGGCCTCACCGACCTACATCGATACCTCTTCTCAGTTCTGCACTCCATGAAGAATGGGCTGCCATTCCCCAAGAAACCTTCCAGCACCTGATTGAAAGTATGCCTGCGAGAGTGAACGCTGTCATCAAGGCTAAGGATGGGCCATCACCATATTGACTTCCAGCATTACCGATGGAGGGCGCCACGAACTTGTACGTCATTTTCAGCCAGGTGTCTGGAATACTTTTGATCACGGAGTGTATATATTTTACCAGAATATATACAAGTCATTCCACATCAAACCGAACACACATAAAACACCACTTTCTCTGAAGTTTAGTTATGTGTTCCACACATAAAATAAATCGACATGTATTTTATATTTTGTGGAAAATCAAATTATTTTAGGATTTACAGCATACTTAACATTTTTCTTATATCCGCACAATGTTACATAAAAACCATTTATTCTCGAAGCCAGAATGGTCAGGGATAAGAACAATATGTCATTTTATATATAAAAACAACGTGGTTTTCCTCATTCAAAATACTATTTATTCCAAATAAAAAAAAATACTTTTTTAAGTATGAATATTTTAAACCGCAATATCATATTTAACCCCCTAATATTAAAATCTGGAAAAAATACATATGGAATCTGTGATATATATTTTGTTTTAAACCTGTTAATATCTGGATGGGATCTTCCTTAGAAGTACACTTTTAAACAGTTTATTTGTGTTAGCGCATAGGATTTTAGAACATAGAGACTGCTTGCTGACAGAGTTTCACACCGCAGCAGCATGCCAGCCGATGCATTATGCAGTACGAACGTGATAGGCTATCACTTCCAGTGTTCGGTGTAGCTTAGCAACTGCAATCTGATATTCTATGAAGCCCCTCTCCACTGTTTTATTTTAAATGTAACTTTGTCTTCAGCTTTTTGCACCAGAAGTTCATCTTTAGCTCTGTGGTTTATGAAAGCGCATGAGTGAACTTAAGAAACAGAAGCTATGACTATTACTTCAATCCATTTCAAACATAACACAAGGCAGAAATCATTAAGCTTAGTTACCCAAAATATGCTTACAAACTTAAAAGCGGAGAACTTAACTTTGACCTAAAACTATGTGATGCATGTCAAAAAAAAAATTATTAAAGTACCAACCACTGATAACAGTGATTGTGTGCTACAAAGTACCAATACTATGAATAAGCCAGAAGTGGTTTTGAACATAGTGACAATTTTGAGGTAAGATACAGCAACACAAAAGTGATCCCTGGTTCAAGGTTCAAGGTTTATTTATTAGTGATAAAGTCCCTGGGGCCAGTACATGAGACCTGGCTTACAGGTGAAATTTAACATCTGGTTATAATTTTCTAGGTTCCTATGGCTTAGTCTTTGGTTTATGAGTAACCCATACGGAGGCCCTCTATGGGCGGCCGAGAAAAGTTACATTTGCGCGATGTTGGAGTTTATCTTGCACTTTCATTAGGCCATTTTTTTTTTTTTTCAGAAAAGTTAATTGTGCTCGATTTTTAGTGTTTATCTCACACTTTGGCCGTTTTTTCTTTCTTTCTTATTTACATATTTACAATTTTTATATACATATATACACTCATGCACACCGATCCATACTTACCCATTCGCACTCGCACTCATACAGCTTCTTTCACCCTCGCTATTTACACTATTTACATACAGCTTCAAGTGGCACTGGTGTGCCGTGGTGTCACTGCCTGGTGGATACGCTGAGGTGGCGGCCCCTGCGGTGGTATGTGCGTGGCCGTGAGCCTGTTCTGTGGGCGCGCGGAGCGGCAAGTGGCAGGTTGATATTAAAAGGTTTTTATTCGTTTATGTTTCCTGTGCCTGGGCTCGCCGCTCCCGATGTTGGAGATGAGTATATTATTGTGTGTTCTGATGCGCGCCCACGTGGTGGTAGCTCGCTTGTGTATGGCTTCTGAGATGAAAGGCATGTGTAATTCTTGGTGGATACTGTAGTTTGGAAAGAGTAATGGAGGTCGGAGGATTTTTCTAAGAGCTATGTTTTGGACAGTTTGGAGTTTATTTAATACTGTTTTTGAGGCGTTTGCCCAGGCCACGCACGCATAGAGAAGTGTGGACAGGAGGAAGGATTTGTAGAGGATTATTTTTGAGCGGGTCTGCATTTCCTTACTTCTGAAGACGGGGGCGCATATCTTTAGACGTTGCCGCCCTCTGTTGGCTGTATTTGTGATGTGGGCGTTCCAGGAGAGTCGGCTGTCTAACGTGACTCCTAAGTACTTCACTTGCTGACGACAATGCAAAATTTGACCACCGACCGTGAGGTCCATGGCCGGAAGGTTCAGCTTCTTTGAGAAATATATAAGCTGGCACTTGTGTGCGTTAATTTGGATTTTCCAGTCATGTAGCCATGAAAGGAAGCGGTCAGTGTACCGCTGCATTTCTAAGATGCCAAAGTGTGGATTTCTATGGTCCTTTAAGCTAAGTTCATTTATTCCAACAACCAATAATGCAATAATAATCACATGGTATTCATTTGAGCCTAAAGGGAAAAAAGTGCACATTTAAATTGTAGTCAAGTAGCCTCTCATAGTATAAGATTGAAAGTTTGAATGTTTCTCAACTCTATGCCAAATTTAACAGTTACATGTGAACAAACTAGTGCAACTAAAGTGCTGTAAACAATTGACAAGGCATCCAATGACAGCCTACTACTCCTGCTGCTGCTGCTGCTGCTGCTGCTGCTGCTGCTGCCGCCACCGCTACCCCTACCCCTACTACTAATCTCCAGATGTGCCACGCTGGAATCCCGCTGTGCACTGCATTCGTTGTTTTATTTAAAATTAACTATAAAGCATCTTGCCTTTGTTTTATGCAAATATATACAAAAAACTACAAGGAATTTATTTATAATTTTGATAGAAATTTAAACTTACGGGTTAATACGGATATATAGTTTTCAAATGTTTGGATTTTAAAAATTGATGTAAATAATTAATTATATCAATTATAATATACATTAAGTAAAAGATTAAACATTAAGCTTTGCATTGCACTTTATAACATAATTTTATCATTCATCACCTGTGAGATATTCTAATTTAAAGGTACAGAGGTGTGCTGGTTTTCACAAGTTGGATTGTGCAATATTTTTTAAGATATTGTGATTTTAAAACAACAAGAATAATAAACATAATTGACTTTGTTTTTGTAATTCATGGACAAAATTTGAAGTGAATCGGAGACATGGTAGTGAAATTTTGTGAAAATTTGTGACATGGAGTGACTCATATATAGGAGAGAGGGAGAAAGAGAGACAAATCAAATCTAAGAGCAAAAGAAGAGGTCAAGAAAGCCTTTCTTAGAAATTAAACTCTTTGGATCAATGACCAGATAACTGAGATCGGTTGGCTCAATGTCACAAGGGTAACATAAACAAACAAGAAGTCAATGAAAGCTGAGCATATAACTTCATCTGAATTGGGTAGCAGATATTCCACTAATATGAGAGACATCCAGAAAGTAAAGAACGATTTGGCATAACTATATCATAACGAAAGAATCAACACAAAACTTTATTTACAAAGATACAGACCTTACTCTATTTCTCAATGTAATCGCCATTGCTGTCAAGGCATTTATTGTAATGTGGTACCAGTTTTTCAATGCTGATGTTATACTCTTCTACCACCAAAGACTGTCACTGCCTCTTTGAGGACTTCATCAGTTGGAAACTATTTTCCACCCAAAAAGTCCTTTAGTTTCGGAAACAAGTGAATAATCCTGAATTTTTTCATCAAGATTTGCTTTCAACTCATCCGTAATGAGTGATGGCCTCCCACACCAGTCTTCGTTGTGCACACTGGTTCTTCCTTGGTTAAACATTATGCACCATTTCCTCACTGAAGACTCGTTCATTGCATTATCACCATGCACTTGCATTATTTGCCTATAAACTTCTATTGGTCAAACATTTTATGCACTTAAAACATGAATCACACTACGGACTTCACATTTGGTGGGATTTTCAATTGGCGCCACCATTTGGATATATTGTAGAGCAGATAGGCGTAACCTCACAGCAATGACACTCAGCTCACGCTGAGGTAGAATAAGGAGCTAACTAGCGAGCATGCTATTGTGGTGGTGGAAGACTGGCACTGAGTGTGATCTGCAATTGTTTTTTACTTTCTGGATGTCCCTCATACAATGGAAGAAAGAGGGACAAGAGGGATCATTAGGATAATGTCATGCATGGAGCTATTGCATCAAGCAATGTGGAACTGCAGACATCACCAAGGAAGACAGCAACCCCATCCCTACAGCTGTGAAAAGAAGTAGTGAGAACTTGAGCACAGTAGTTGCCAAGCTTTGTATGCTGGGGAATTTGGAATGGTTAAGTCATCATCCAGAGAGGGGAGGATATGAGGATTACAGGAAAGAATGAAATCTGTAATAATTGTAAGAAACACACATACTGGAGCAAAAGGAAGATTAGAAAAATTTAGTTGAAACAATAAGGATTCTGATATAGAGAAGAGATGGTGACATGATATTGTGCTTGACAGAGAGTATTAAGATAGAGTGACCAGATGCCCTTTTTTTAATAGGATTGTCCCAACAAAATCTTAACGGGACACTTAATGTCCCTTTTTATAGACTTTGATTCAGATTTGTCCTTTTTTTCCTCTTTCTTAGATTCATAGCATGACTTGGTTATTGTAGGTTCAGACATGATTTTTTGAAGTAGAAAATATCCATACTATGGCTATTATATACCTTTGTGAATGCACTCTTTTGCGATAAGTCAAAAATGTAGAAGTGATTGGTAGCACTGACGCATCATGCGCATATGCCAATACCGGTCTGTGCGTAGTGCAGTACCAGTAAAATAATAGTGAAGTTATTAAAGATATATATGTTGTGTGTGGTGATAATCCATTTTAATTATGCCAAAAAGGAAGTGTAATTT
The DNA here is from genome assembly GCA_030765065.1 of Deroplatys truncata. Lineage (NCBI taxonomy): Eukaryota > Metazoa > Arthropoda > Insecta > Mantodea > Mantidae > Deroplatys > Deroplatys truncata. The sequence goes on from CM060990.1 coordinate 425,163,006, forward strand.
CACTTGGGATTTAAAAGAAGACTATCCCTTATTGAGAGAAGACATAACAAAAACACAAGTTTATATATATATATATATATATATATATATATATATATATATAGTGTGTTGTTTGCTTTTTTCGATTGAACACAGATACTGATATAAAACATCTGAAAAAGCAAAACCATAGACTGGCTGCCACTGCTTATTGTTTAAGTCAAGATTGTTTAAGTCATTTTCACAAGAAATGAAATGGGAAAGTAAACTGATGAAAGTAAATGCCTTGCCTCACAAGAAGGGTTGTTTGCATTCCATGCAGCGAAACATAACCTCTCTTTGAGATTGATGGACTGCACTTCTGCAATACTGAGAAATGTGTTTCGAAAGAAATTTACATGTAGGCGGGCAAAGTGCAAATCAATTTTAATGAATGTCGTGGCACCATATGCAAGGCAAGAAATAGCAGCCGAACTGAAAGAACCAAATATACTTCAGTTATGGTGGACACATGAAACCATAAAGATCTGAAGTTGGTAGCTATCCTTATTAGGTACTTCATACCAACTAAAGGTATTCAGGTCAAAGTTATTGAATTCCAGACGTAACAGGAGAAACAGCAAACTGCTTGCATATCATATCAAATCATATTTTGCGAAAGCACCAGCTAATTGAGAAAATTATTGAGCTTTCTGCAGATAACTGCAACACCAATTCCAGGGGATACAATCAAGGTGGTACCAACAACATATTTTCAAGATTGGGAAAAGAGTTAAAACTGAACATTCTTGGTAAGGGTGTGCTGCTCATATTGTTCATAATGGTGTCCATACAAGTGCTGATATTAAAGCTATTGACATGTATGATGGACTTGGAAGTTACTTTTTGTCACAAGACAAATGTCATACATTGTTCAAATCATTTTTTAAAGATCAACAATCACTCCTTTGGCTCCGCTTTATTCAAAGCCAGTTGAAAATATTCTTAGCAACAATAATGGAAATAGACAAAGAAAACATTTTGACATCAGAAGAGGTAGAAGACTTGGAATTGCTCAGACATAAAATTACAAGTAGGCAAGCTGAGAACTTTCAAACCTTTAAAATGTCAATTATTTCAGGATTGAAAGATGAGAGCATCTTTGATGAAAAAGAATTTCTAACTACTACAAATTTATTTTATGATACTTAAGTAAATGGACTCATCATTTCCAACCACTAAAAGCATTCCACTGGATTAAGTAGCAAATTTCACCAGCTTGAGCTTAAGTTCAAAGCAGCTTAAAAACAATCAGTGATGTAGAGAGCAGCATATTCAATATCATTGATGAAGTCAACCATGTAAATAATGTTGTGAACTCCAAGATAGAAGAATGGAAGGACAAACACTGAAGTGGATAAAAAGTGGTGTGGCATGTTTAAGGTGCTCCAAGAAAAAGAAAACCACTACAAAAACTTACTGGCATTTATTGAATTTGTTATGGCAATCCCAGGAACAAATGTAGCTATGGAGAGAATTTTTTCTCTGCGAGTTCTTTGTGGTCAGAAGAAATGAACCATTTAAACATAAAGAATGTGAAAGCAATGATTGTGGTCAAGACATACTTTGATATTTCATGTACTGACTTTTATGAGAGAACAGTGAAAGAAGAAAAGCTTTTGGAGGACATAATGAATTCACATAAATATAATGATTATTCTGATATGTGTAACTTAATCATAAACACCTTATTTCTGTATTTAACTTAAGCTCAAAGTATTTACATAATGTAATTATATGTTATTCAACTTTTAAGTAGATCGCACCAGAAGTGTCCTGTTTTTGTTCCTTTTTTTAAGCGGTGAAATATTCAAAATGTCCCTTTTTTGGTTTTGGAAATCTGGTCACCCTATATTAAGATGAAAGTAAATAATAAGTTTTATTTGGTAATAGTATACAATCCACAATGTCATCAGAATTTTATAATGGGAAGCTACAACATTTTGAACAGAACATAGATTCACTACACGAATATGTATTTGAATGCAGAGCTCTTTATTATTAGTGACATTAATGCCACAATAGGACAAGAACAAACTTAATTAGCTGACAAGAAAGAAAATATAGGAAATGGAACAAAGGGAAGCAGGAGATACAGCAAGGACATAAGGAAGGGCATGAGTTGACAAAGCTGTATGTAGAAAATAACTCATGTATGCATGATGGTAAAAGAGGATTAGGCTACCTAGGTGAATTTATGTTTGTTACCATAACTGGACAAAGCGTTTGATTATATAATGCGCTCAAAATAAGTCAGTAATGAACTAAAGCAATAATGTGTTACATATGATAACAGGGAGTAATATTTTCCTTTGCTCGTTATTTTAAGTATAATTAAAGAGAAAGAGGATAGTCATAATGAAGCAGGAATGTCAATAGTTACAAATGGAGAGATAGTGAAAAAACTATTTCATGAATTTGGAAGTGGAAGATTGACAGAAATTGACCTCAATAATGGAAAATACAGAAAATGCAGCTTTTAAGCTTATAAATAAAACTTTGTCAGCCCTCAACAATAGAATGATGTAGCTGGAATATTTTGTGACCTTGCTAAAGCCTTTGACTGTGTTAATCACACAATTTAATAGGAACAACAAAATACTATGGAATAAAAAATAATCATCTAAAGTAGTTTGTCATATCTAGAGAACAGAAAATGGAGTCCATTTGGAATGGAGAACTATTAAACAAGGCATCCCACAGAATTCCCCCCTCATTGGCAGTAAGAAATATTGCAACTATGATTCCTTTTGCTGACGATATAAGTGTAGTAGTATCCAACAAAAACCTTGATCATCTTGCTCCAGAATTAAATTTTGCTTTTAGCACTTTATGCAATTGGTTTTGATACCGCAATTATTAACGGGAAGATATAAATAATTAAATAAAGAAATAATAGCAAGATAGAGAAGTAATTGCAATAAATAATATCCATATATTAAATCAAGGTATAAGGCTTGAGTTGAAAGATTTCCGCAAAAAAAAAGGTCATTAGTGAGTCATGTTGGCAAAATCATTGGCAAAGTAACCAAAGCATTAGTATAAAAGTGCTTGGAATGCAGCTAAGGGGTGAATTTAGTACATTTGAAGTGTCACTAGGCAGAAATTCTGAAAAACAGAAAGGGAATGAAATTCTTAGAGTTGGGGTGGTATAGCATAGTAACAGTTAAGAGATGCACACATAAGAATTGTAAAACTGGCTCCATGCAAGAAGGAGACTTGGTGAAGTAGTTCTAAAGTAGGTGGAGCTTGAGCTAATATAGGAGTGTGCAATCTAATCAGACACACATTCATTCATGCGTACATTTGTTCATGCAAACCTTCGTGCATACATTTGTGACACTCTTTCTTGAGAATTAATCACTTAATCTGGTGATTACTCATGTGTTATTTTAAGCACTCAAACTTGCTCATGTAAGATTTAGCGGCTATTGTGAGGGATCTTGCCAATAAGCATTTTAGCACCTCACTGCAATTTATGCTTCAAGATACTTTATTGCAGAAACACCTATTTCAAACCATAAAATTGATACTACAGAAGTTGGCAGGTATAATAACTCAATTGTTTTAATCTCGAGTGCTACAATTCATAATCAGTTTCATTCTCTTCAAATGGTCAGCAACTCGCTTCAATAGCTCTAATATTAGATCACATTAAATTTTCAATCAATTTAAACTGGTGTTATCCTTTCACAGCTACCCACGCATACTCTGAGAGGAAGTTCACATAGTATACCACTAGAGTAGCTGGCATATTAGACAACAGAACAAGCTACGAGACAACATCAGGGAGCTCAACAACGAAGCAGGTAAAGTAAATGGCTTCAAAATTGGTGACTCACAGAGTTGGAGTGGCTTCAAAACTGTTGCACCATTGAGCAGCTTTAAAAATCAGATGAGTACGTTATAAAAAATGGCACCCAATGTGGGGCTTCGAATTGAGGACCATCAGAACCTGAGGAAGTCACACAACTTGAGTCAAACAACTTGAGAAGGAAGGAAATCGATCTACAACAGTGGTAGAAATCCGCATCATTAGACATCAGCTAATCAGGTGCTGAGTGTAAATTTATTTATTTCAATGTTATTCATGTATATGAGATTAAGGAGTGGAAAAATGTTAGGTGAAAAGAATTCAGTATAAATAATTGAAGTTCAGGAAGGAGAAAGTAATAGTAGGCACGCAATTGTACAGAATAGAGCAACAGAAATAGGAGAAATTACACAAAATGTGCAGAATAGCTTAGAAAGTGAACAGGACACAGGAAACAATAGAAATCGGGGAGAAACAGTAAATAATTCAGGAATTGGAGGTAGTGGTTTAATGGCAGTGATGGAAATGTTAAAAAAGAATGGCAGAAAAGATGGAGAGTAGTTAACAGAGGTTAGAAGAAAAGATGGAGAGTAATAATCAAAATTAGGGGAAGAGCTAGGAAAGAAATTAGAGGAAAATAATCAGAAATTAGAAAATACTTGACTGGAATTAGGAAAGAAGCTAAAACATCAACAGCAGGATGAAATTAAAGGAGAAATAAGCAGGGTAAGAAGTGAGATCAAAGAAAAGTGAGAACAAGTAGGAAAGATATTAGCCAAGAAACAGAAAAACCAGAAAAGAAAATCTGTAAACAAGTCAGTGAGAAATCAGGGATAGAAAGTAGGAAATTAAGGGAGGAAGTAACCAAGAAATTTGAAACAGAAAGGGAAATAGCAAACAAAGAAATACTACAGGTTAGGGAAGTAGCTAGAAAAGAATTTGATCTCACTTCTGAATTGTCCCTCGCAATAGCCGCTAAATCTTACTCTCACAAGCAAGTCACTGAGCGCTTAAAATAAAACATGAGTAATCACTAGATTAAGTGACCAATTCTCAAGAAAGAGTGTCACGAATTAGAAAATAAAATAGAAAAGTGGCAACAGAAAATAGAAAAAGGTTTAGGTGAAAAGATAGAAAAGGGGCAAAAGGAGCTAGAAAATAGGCAACAGAAAATAGAAAAGGGGCAATGGGAGCTAGGAAAGAGGTCAGAAAATCAACAGCAAGTATTAGAAATATTCAAGGAGAAAATTAAAGGGGAAATAAGTAATGTTAGAAGTGAAGTCAAAGAAAATAACAGAAATCAGAGAAATGAGAAAGAAAGGTCAAACTTTTTTGGGCAAGGGACAAAGTCTCATTGAAATAGAAACCATGATAAAGTTCAGGTAAGTGAGAAAGATAGAGCTAGAATTGCTTTTGAAAGAGTTAAGACAAAGGCAGAAAAAGGTAAGTCCAAAGGGAAAGAAAGAAAGCATAATTCGGAATCTGGGATTGGATAAGTACAAAATTGTAAAAATTTTCTTAAGCAGAAAACAGTGAAAGTGAAGTTCAGTAAACTTAACAAAATTAGAATCAGCACTTTGACCAAAATACTCAAACAAAGACAAACTGAAAACCAAACACAAAGAGAATAGATTCTTGGAAATTTATATAAATTCAGAAGAGAAATTAACAATGTGAAGAAAAATAGCATAGTAAAAATAGTATAAAGAGTATTGCATTTATGTATATGAGGGACATTAACTGTCAATGAAATATCTATATGTAACCGTAAGTGGTATAGAAGACATTTGTAAAATATTGTAATAAAATTGAAAGAGTTGCCAACAGGGATCAGATAAAGTTAAAGTTTTATTCAGACAAACTTGTATATTCCTCTATTATTGAGAATAATAAGAGAATGTAATGGGGCATTTTGACACCGTAGTTATTGACAGGAAGATATAAATCATTAAATAAAGAAATAGTAGTAAGATAGAGAAATAATTCCTATAAATAATTTCCGTATATTAAATCAAGATATAAAGTGATAAGCTTGAGTTGAAAGATTTGTCCAAGGAAAAGGTCAGTAACGAGTCATGTTGAGCAGTCATTAATGACGGCTGAAGTAGCCAACACATTAGTATAAACGTTCTTGGAATGCAGTTAAGGAGTGAATCCAGTACATTTGAAAGGTCATGTAGGCAGAAATTTTGAAAAGGAGAAATGGAATGAAATTCTTAGTCGGGGTGGTATCGCATAGTAACAGTTAAGAGATGCAAACTTAAGAACTGCAAGATTGGCTCCACCCAAGAAGGAGAGTTGGTGTGGTAGTTCTAAAGTAGGTGGAGCTTGAGTTAATATAGAGGCGTGCAATCTAATCAGAGATACATTCGTGACACACTTGCTTGAGAACTGATCACTTAATCTAGTGATTACTCATGTTTTATTTTAAGCGCTCAGTGATGTGCTTGTGAGAGTAAGATTTAGCGGCTATTGCGAGGGACTTTGCTGGTAACCATTTTTAGTGACTCATTGCAATTTACGCTTCTAGTGTCTTTATTGCGGAAACAGTTATTTCAAACCATAAAACTGATACTGGAGAAGTTAGCAGGTATAATACCTCAACTGTTGTAGTTTCAAGTGCTACGATTCATTCCTTCTCTTCAAATGGTCGGCAACTCACTTCAATAGCTCAAGTATTAGATTGCATTAAATTTCTCAGTCAATTTAATATTCTTTCACACCCACCAGCACATATGCTGAGAGGAAGATCACATAGCAAACCACTAGAGCAGCTGGCACACGAGACAACAGAATGAACGAGACGACATCAGGGAGCTTAACAACAAAGCAGGTAAAGTAAACAGCTTCAAAATTGGTGATCATCATGGGGCTGGAGTTGGCTTCAAAACTGCTGCACTATCGAACGGCTTTAAAAATCAGATGAGTATGTCATCAGTTTATAGCTAATAAACTGTCTTAATATTGACAAAACAAAAATAAAATATGTCACGTAAATCCTAGACTCTGGATAAACATTAATGTCATATTAGAAGCATCTGATAGGTTTTAGATCTCTATGTTGACATACACTAAAAAGGAAAATTCATGCAGAGAGCACTACACCACTATACACTATAAAAGATCATATCTTTTGCACTTAGACAGTTGTATCCTTGCTACTCAAATTCTGCTTTGAAAATGATACATTATGGTTATTTCTGCTCAATACTGAAGTGTGGCCTCATAACCTGGGGAAATTCTGTTGAAAGCAAATGAATCTTTATCCGCAAAAGAAAGATACTCAAATTATTTATGGTGCAACAACACAGAGCCATATAAAGTTTTATTTCAGAAATTAAATATTTTAACTCTACCATGTGGGTATATACTCTCCCTCATGTGCTTTTACATCAATAATTAAGAATATTTCACCAGAAATATAAATGCACATGACAAACATAAGACAAACAATGAATCTGCATAGACCCAATGCTAGACTGACTTGTTAACAAAGAGATGTTCACTATCAATGTGTTAAAGTGTTTAATGTTCTCCCAAACAAACTAAAATTGTTGTCATTGGTGATAGAAATAAGTATAAGTATGCTCTTATGCAATATTTGTGCAATAAAGCCTATTACCCTATTTAATTTGTCCACTGACATAGTATTTCAAATACTTATTACTAGGGCTAGGATTTTTATGATAGGGCATATATTTTTTGGTAGGACTGACATGCTCCTTAAATACATATAAATGATTCTTATGAAACAGCGAAATGAATTAACCTAATTTGTTAAGTCATATTTTTGCATATATGGCCATTTCTCTCTGATAGAGCATATTTTAGTAAGTAAATGATCATATTCGTCATATTTTCACTCTTTCAAGAAGAAAAGAACCTTCTCATGCAATTTATTTATTCCGTGTTACATTTCCCAGAATTGTGCACCTCATTTTGTTTCCTGAAAAGTGGGAAGTATCTACCTTCCTTCCCTGTTTCCTTTGAATTCACAATACGGACTTCACCCTTATGCATCAGTGAGTTTGTGTAAGCTATTGTTACTCTATGAACAGGTAGCACTCTATTAACAGGTAGCTGATTAAGTCATTCTGGACTGCAGAAAGTGTCTAATTCACTCATTGTGCTATTCAGTCTTATTGTAGTCGTAAGCGTGTGCAGTACAGTTCAGATAAAATGCCTAAAGTGAAGCAAAATGTTCAAGTAAGACTAAAAAAGTTTGTGTCTCAATATGGTGAGAAAGTATTTTCAAGTGATGGTATAATACTCTATTGTAAACTGTGCGACGTAAGAGTAACTGCTGAGAAGTCATTTAATGTTCAGCAGTATGTGGCAACAGGTAAACACAAACGTGGAGTACAACGGATTGAAAATGAAAAAACACTACAGCAAATGCTCCATGGGGAATCCCGCCAGTCTTATTCACCATTCTGCGAAGAACTTTGTACAGGTTTCCTTTCTGCAGATATTCCCTTAAGTAAACTAAACCATCCAAAATTTCGTGAATTCTTAGAAAAATACACAGGCAAACCTCTTCCTGATTCTTCCGCATTAAGAAGGAACTTTGTCAGCCGAAGCTACGAAAAAACAATACAACAAATCAGACAACAGCTCGTAAATAAAAAAATTTGGGTATCAATTGATGAAGCTACAGACTCTATGGGAAGATATATTGCAAATGTCATTGTGGGAACTTTGAAAGAAGCTGGTCCAGACGAAAAGTTTCTAATAAACTGTGAACATTTAGAAAAAGTAAATTTTTCCACCATTTTTAAGTTGTTCGACAGATCTATGGGTGCCATATGGCCCGAAGGTGTTAAGCATGACAATGTACTTCTCTTCGTAACGGATGCTGCACCTTATATGGTGAAAGCTGCCGATTCTCTAAAAGCATTATACAGTAAAATGGTGCATGTGACTTGTTTAGCTCATGCCTTGCATCGAGTTGCAGAGGAGATTCGTAGTAAATTCAGTGACGGAAAATTTATTGGATGTGTCAAAAAGATATTTTTGAAAGCCCCTTCACGTGTTGCAGCATTTAGGTTGTTAGCTCCAGACATTCCCTTGCCACCATCTCCCATTTTGACAAGATGGGGATCCTGGGTTGATGCCTGCAACTATTACTGTCAGAACTTCAACGTTGTGAAAAGCATCATTGATTCATTCGATAGCAGTGAAGCTACTTCAATTGGACTAACTCAAGAATTAATGTCTAATGGTGAAATTTCAGGCAAACTTTCATACATAAAATCAAATTTTGGATTTATTCCAGCTGTCATAACTGCTTTGGAGGAATCAGAAGTGCCACTGGTGAAGCAGATAGAACAAGTGAAAAAAGTTGTGAATAAATTAGAGGGTGTTTGTGGTAAAGTGGGAAAAGAAGTGTCAAAGAAAATGGAAAAGGTGTTAGAAAAAAACGAAGGGTATCATACACTGTGTTCCATTTCAATGATTTTATTGGGTGAAAAGTTCTCTCTTAATCATTCAGATTTAGATTCAAATGATATTGTTCATTTTAAATATGCTCCTCTTGTGTAAGCTGAAGTAGAAAGGAGCTTTTCGAAGTACAAGGCTTTGTTGACTGACAATAGGAAATATTTTTCATTTAAAAATTTGCAGAAGGTCTTCATTGTGAATTGCAACTCAGAGCTTATATGAAGTAGAATGAGGATGTAAAAAGCACATAGGTTAACTATGTTCCTATAATGTTAATAAAAATCATACTGGAATGTCAAATTGCATAGTTTAGCTTGCTTCTCATGTGCATTTTATTCTCAAATAAATAGTGCATTATCAAAACTGACTTACTAATTTATTTTACAATAGAAATTTTACCTCATTTTAATATTGTTAGGTCATATTTATTATGTTATTGTGCATATTTTGGTAAATATTTGGTCATAACAGCATATTTTTTGGTGCATATTATGGTGATTTTTAGGTCATAAATATCCTAGCCCTACTTATTACTGTAAAAGAATCTTAAAATTATTTTACCCTTGACACGACACCATGTACTTCCTATGCCAACTGATGTATTCTGTCACAGTGTTTCAAATACTGCACTACTGTAACATAATCTTAAAAATCTGACGTGTTACATTCACATGACTTTCTCTATCCTCTATTACTTATTAGTGGGCAATCAAATTATTCTAACAAAGGTTTATTTTCCTATCGATTTCATTCTAATCAAGATAAACCTTTCTGGAAATAGCTGCATTACACATTTTGTTACAGATATAAAGGGAATAGGAATAGTCAAATGTTTAAGAGCTGGATGCTATATGCTGGCCTTAAATTTCCATACTCTTTCCGTGACATTACAAGAAACAGTTGAAAATCGACGGGACTTAAGAGAATGGCTGAGTACTGAACAATTCAAACCATTAATAATAGATATCTCAGAAATGGCTCTGATGCCACAAAAAAGGTCATTTGAAATAAATTGTGTGTTTTAAAGAGATCTACCTTTTTTGTGTAGTAAGTTTTCGTTTATTGCTTAACGTTTACCAGTTGTACAAGTTCATACAAAATCCCTTCTGAATGAAGAGGACTTCACAGGCTATTTCCAGAAAATTCAAGAAATACATTTTATTTGTCATGCAAATATCTTTAATATGCTATATTTTAACAAAAATTGTTAGACCCATTTTTTGGAAAATCAAAAATTTTGAAAAGTGTTCCATTAAAAGGATAGTTGGGGTAGGGGGATTTTCTTTAAAATCTCTGTGTCATGTCTTTGGAGGATACTGAACTTATATATCATGCTTGTTATTTATCTGACTTTTCGTTTTTGAGTTATGCTGTTCACGACACATACCTTTTTTTTAAAAATTCTTTTTTTTTTTGATTCAGGGGGTCTCAAAACATATATATCCATTCAAATCTTGGCACCTATCAATTTTTGGGTGGAATGTAATGCCTTCTCTACCTACTATATACCTGATAGAGTAAGTAAAAATAGTTGACCCATTTCCATAAATAAGTACATATTTAGCAAAATTATGCATTTTCTATGCCATTTGTTGCACTTTCATTGACAGTGCCTATTGTAATGGATGTTGCTGTTATGTAAATAGGTATGGTTCTTAGGCCAACATGCACCAACCTGGAGTAAGCTCTACTTCCATTATGAACTACTATTAAAGCCAACATTCTGCAACTTCCATACAAGAGTGAACTACTTCCAAAGATTTTAGTCCTTTCAGAAATTCCCAAAGTAAATTACTACAGAAGTAAATGCTGAAGAGCACCATCATGTAGTATGTTACTTGGAAGTAAATAGACCAAAATATAGGTTAGAATTTACTCTCACAACCTGGATGGAGTAACTCAAATGAACTACAATACCATATCGTACCAGTATATGAGAGGAAAATTTTTTGACCTGTTTAAGGGTTACTTAGAGCAGTGTATTAAGCATTACCAAAGCATTTTGCATAGCTGCTAGTAAATCATGAATTTGCAGAAGCCAAGTGATATAAGTATTTAGTTTTTGTGGTAACATTTCCATAATATATGTTTTATTATCTTTGGAAAGGATAATGGTAATACACTCTTCTGTAAGCATTCTAGTGCTTTTTATTCACTCAATTCTAAATTTAATTTCTTCAGAAGCAACGAAACTGTGCTTAAAACCCTTTGTTTGTGAACCCACTCATTTGTTTTTGTAAAAAGAGCTAATTTTTCACAAACCATGTTTTTGGCTTGTTCCAGCAATAATACTCATGGAGACATCAGGGTTATTATGCACAGAAATATCCGAATTTGGACACAATTCACTATCCAAATCACCAGCAGCAGTATCATCAGATCCTTCAGCGCACGCACACACACACACCCCCGTCCTGCCTGCATGTTAGGATCAGCAGTGTATGTTCTGAATTAGAGTGTGAATAAGGCATGTAGGAGAATGAAGGTCAGAGACCAAAAAATCATGTGATGGAGAAATGGTTTAATGGTGAATGTTTAATGTCTGGACAAAAGGCCAAATGAGAGCTGCACAGATGGACACAAACTGGAGAAGTGGAAGTAGGAAAATAGTTTTTAATGAAGACATGAAGTTACAAATGCCAAATAGAAACAAATAAATTAGAGTAGGATGGAAAATGAGCCAAAAAATATCTTTAGCAATGAAAGTAGAAGATTGCAGGTCAATATTTTAAAAAATAAGTATGCAAGAAAAACAGCTCTATGGATAATATTACACCAGACCAATGAAAAAAGTATTTTGAAAATCTCTTAGGAGGAACTCTAGGAATAGGGCATCACATAATATTCTCTGGATCTTGAAGATATGTGAAGGAATTAAAAGTACGAAGAGGAAGTACTTGAACAAATAATTAAAACCTTGAAGCCATAAAGTTAGTGGAATTCAGGTTATTCCAGGCAAATTTTGGAAAGAATGTTGTAATGGGGATTGCAGGGAAAAGATTTTATAAAGGTTATTAAACAAACTGTTCAAACAGGGTGAATTGCATAGTTTGGGAAAGGGTGTTCATTGCATCCATTTATACAGGCAAAGGAGATTAAAATACTTCAGTGAATTACAGAGGAAGTAAGTTTGTTGTCAGTTTTAGGAAAGATATATTCTTGAGTTCTTTGCAATGCAGGAATGGTCAGAGAAGGACAACTGTCATATTCCCAGAGTGGATTCAGAAAGGGGATAAAGAGTATTGGTGTTTTTGTGATTACAGCACTTTCTTCAGACAAGAGAGGGGTAGATTATGTTTTTTTCATACATTTAAAGAAGGCCTTTGAGATTTTTGAAAGAGATAGGATATGGACTAAACTAAGGGAGCAATAAGTGCATTGGAATGTTAAACCGGTTTTACATAAATAATCAGCTTACCATCAAATACAGTAAAAGCAATGTGACTACTGTGCGGGCCAAATCTCTTGACATTTCATGACAACCAATACGGAGTGGCCGCGCGATTGCCAAACTTCACTTCGCTTTGTCGGAACATTACGTGCTTGTTATAAATGCTACGCAATGTTCACTTAAATGCTACAAGAAAACATAAAGAGACACAATAATGGAAATGTAATACACAAATACAGAATTAAAAATCATACCTTTCTATGCATCCTTTGTTATTCAACTGGCACAACTAATAGCATAACCTCATCGTCCTCGATATCACGTTTATCATAAAATTAAAAAAACATTGTGCCACACAACATCTTTTTTGATCGTCCAGATTTGTCCCTCTCTTAGGTAAGTGTATATGCTTTCTCAGCAATGTAAATAATTTCGCTTCCCTACACACACTTGAAACAGTTGATGCAATTTAATGAGCACGCTTCAGCCATAAGGTTTTGATATTTCGTGAAGTTAAGATTTTTGCGGTTTTCTTCGTTGGCATACTTTTTAAAGAAATTATATACACTGAAGACAGCAGCCCTAACTTTACTGCTATATCCACTGGTATTACTGGGTTTACTAAGCGACATTTTTATGAAAGAGTTAACTTTATAAACGCTAGGACAAAGCCTATCACTGTAAGAACTAAGTACACCGCAGTTGAATTCACAACTGAGTCACAAGTGTGCTGTAAAAAGTACACCAGCAGTGTTTTTGCTTTATCAGTGTTTTAACAATGCTTTAACCTTGAGCTATCACATCAATGGTGCAATGAATTCCATTGTTGATGCTTCCTCGAGAATGTGATAGCAGTTGCTGATTCTTTGCTTCAAGTTCTCAGTTGGCTTATGCTATATATGGTTTATTATTATTATTATTATTATTATTATTATTATTATTATTATTATTATTATTATTATTATTATTATTATTATTATTATTACTACTACTACTATTTATTTATTTATTTATTTATTTGGGTAGTGCATTCCAAGTAATGAGGTGTTGAATGTTGTAAGAAGCACAACAGGCTCTTCTCATGTAATGGACACGTGCTTGATTCTAAGACTCTGCATCATGCAGAAGTAAGCATAATAGGCATTAAAATACACTTAATCATTGGTTTGCCAATGGTATTATTCTGTGAAACAAAACCACACATGGCATTATTTATTAAAAAAAATGTCATGTATGTTTTGTACAGCTGCGCCAGAGGGGTTCGAAAGGATTTTCATGACAAGTTTGTAGCTGTTTTAAAACCTTGTGGAATAACTATTTCTAAATTTATTTAGGACATGGAGAATTGCACATTATTAAGTGATAATTATGTCTATTACATAACAATATATAAAACAGCTACAACAACAATGGATTTATTACTATTGCAAGCTTGACTACGACTAAAAGTCTCCATTTAAACATCACGAAAGATAACTATAAATTAATGGCAAACCACTGGGTGTAAAAATATTATTCTTTTATGTACTTATTCAGGAAAATGTTGCCTTTGATCCTAACTACTTGTTGCTTTTCTGAAATATGAAATACGCATGCGCACACATGATATTGCAATCAGAGTTTTACCAGTGGCGAGTTGTACTGTGCATATGAGGCAACGCTGCACTGCTGCCACTCGCTAGTGTCGTTTTAGTGGACACGCCTCAAATGTCAAGAGATTTGGACAGCATAATAGATACATAATGGAAGGGATTATGACCTGGATCTAATTAAGCCTCATTCTATTTTATTTGTTTTAGATGACATTATAAAGGAAACTGATAAAGAGAGCCCACAATGTCCAACAAACAAAACAAATATGTCCCAGACTTAAATTTTGCCGTTGATTTATTTTCTGGGTCAATTGCAAGTAGATATTGTCACATGCCATTGAAGCAGTACGTGATTTTATAATAAATGGGGCCTAAAAGTTAATTAAAGAAAATCCTAAATCATGGTGCTTAAATGAGGAAACAAGCTTAAGAAAAGTGAAAAATGCAATGTGAAAGAAACAACAATATAAGTGGTTAATAAAATCATGTACTTACATTCATGTGAAACTGTTCAGCAGTGGGAAATGGGCAGAATAAAGGATAAAATTGTAAAGAGGTAGAATGAGTACGAATGGCATTAGGTTATCTCAGGAATACCAGAAATGAGCATAAACTTGTCAGAAAGAATATACGGTGCAATGGTTAAAGCAAGAATGCTACACTATGCGATCAAAAGTATCTGGACACCACTACAAACATACGTTTTTCATCTTAGGTGCATTGTGCTGCCACCTACTGCCTAGTACTCATTATCCGCGACCTCAGTAGTAATTAGACATCGTGAAACAGCAGAATGGGACACTCTGTGGAACTCACGGACTTCAAATGTGGTCAGGTGATTGGGTGTCACTTGTGTCAGAAGTCTGTATGTGAGATTTCCACACTCATAAACATCCCTATGTCCACTGTTCCTGATGTGATAGTGAAGTGGAAATGTGAAGAGACATGTACAGCACAAAAGCGTACAGGCCGACCTCGCCTGTTGACTGACAGAGACCGCCGAAATTTGAAGAGGATCGTAAAGAGTAATAGGCAGACATCTATCCAGAGCATTGCACAGGAATTCCAAACTGCGTCAGGATCCACTCCAAGTACTATGACAGTTAGGCATGAGGTGAGAAACCTTGGATTCCATGGTCGAGCGGCTGCTCATAAGCCACACATCATGCAGGAAAATGCCAAACGATGCCTCGCTTGGTGTAAGGAGCGTCAACATTACACGATTGAACAGTGGCAAAACGTTGTGTGGAGTGACGAATCACGGTACACAATGTGGCAGGGTGTGGGTGTGGTGAATGCCTGGTGAACGTCATCTGCCAGTGTGTGTAATGCCAACAGTGAAATTTGGAGGTGGTGGTGTTATGGTGTGGTCGTGTTTTTCCTGGAGCGGGCTTGTACCCCTTGTTGTTTTGCATGGCACGATCACAGCACAGACCTACATTGATATTTTAAGCACCTTCTTGCTTCCCACTGTTGAAGCGCAATTCGGGGATGGCGATTGCATCTTTCAACATGATCGAGCACCTGTTCATACTGCACGGATGTGGCAGAGTGGTTACACGACAATACATCCCTGTAATGGACTGGCCTGCACAGAGTCCTGGCTTGAGTCCTATAGAACACCTTTAGGATGTTTTGGAATGCCGATTTCGTGGCAGGCCTCACCGACCTACATCGATACCTCTCCTCAGTTCCGCACTCTGTGAAGAATGGGCAGCACTTGATTGAAAGTATGCCTGCGAGAGTGAATGCTGTCATCAAGGCTAACGGTGGGCCAACACCATATTGACTTCCAGCATTACCGATGGAGGGCGCCACGAACTTGTACGTCATTTTCAGCCAGGTGTCTGGATACATTTGATCACGTAGTGTATATGGTATGTATAGGGAATGGATTAATATGGACAAAATTCATTGAGATTTCTTAAATTAAGTTTAGGCCCTCAAATGCTGTCACCTTACTAGAAATGAGAAGAGTGGGGAACAAAAGTAAGCTAGTTGAAAGAATACTGAAGTACTGGTATTACATATGATCTTTAATATTCTTTAAGACTATCATTATAAAAAAGATGTAGTTGGAGGGAAAGTCGGTTCTCTAACATTCAAGGTATTTTAGAACACAATGGAATAAGGTATCTATGTAGTGGTAGACAGTGCATTCAGAAAAGCTTTTGGAAGAAAGTAAGGGCAAGAATCCAAGATATGGAGTAGCAAATCTTTTAGTAGCTTAAATGGGAGAAGTCACTTGAGTTATATCTGCAAAGAGCATGAAAAACCAAGTCAGTCCAATTTTGTCAAAAATGAGCTATTGGCATCCTGTGATTCTTCATGATGAGTTTCGATTATGAAAAAGCAGGTTAATCTAATTCCAATTGGCTGTGCAGATGACGAACTGTAAAAAGCATATGGAAGGGATTTTGCAGTAATACTGTACGTAACTCAACTATGCTTATATTTCACCAATAGAATGTGGAGGAGAAAAACATGTAAGTCCAGTTACTTAAAAATTGCCTCCTTGTTTCTTCATTTTGGTCGTATGAAAAACTGGGTAAGTTAATTTACCCGGTCACTGCAGACATTTTCTCTGCCTGTTGAAGTGAGGAGAGCAATTAAGTTGTTTAATGCTTTTTTCATGTCTGTTTTATTATGCCAGCATAATATACCAAACATTGTAATCACATTTTTACGATGAAAACACTTGATAGTATTAAAAGTAACACTCATAAACAAATGAACGGCAACAGTCTACACTACAATTTCATTAAAAGCTGTTGTCACATTTATGTTTTGGCACAGAGGCAAACAGTTCAACTTTTCTACAGTAAAGCAGTCTGCCAAATCCTACAGTCAACAATGCATACAGCCAAACATCTGATTACCATGCCTTTTTATACTCAACTGTTGTTGGTGCCATAGAGAA
The DNA here is from genome assembly GCA_030765065.1 of Deroplatys truncata. NCBI lineage: Eukaryota > Metazoa > Arthropoda > Insecta > Mantodea > Mantidae > Deroplatys > Deroplatys truncata. The sequence goes on from CM060990.1 coordinate 425,180,180, forward strand.
GGTATTAAAGGTGTTCAGTTCTAGCCTGACAAAATGTCAAGTTGTGTGCATCTACTATTGTCTGTTCAGAGTCTTTTGAGCCAATGAAGTGGGAAGGGTAAAAACCACTGGCACACAGCCAGTTTGGCTTTATGTGGCTGTACTTTGTTCTAGCTACTGTACTGACTGTGCAAATTCCTTATCTCCCCCTTCCAATGCTCAAAAGACTCTGAACAGACAATAGTTGAGTTTGCTATGCAACAAAGTAGTGGTATTTTGAGGGGTCAGCTAAGAAAATGAAGACTGTATTTTCACAAGAAAACAATCACCATGAAACTGATAAGCAAGGTCCATTTCATTTTTAATGTGATTAACATCACATATTCATGTCTACATGAACTGTTCTACAACAATTATGTTATTCATTGGCAGCATGAAAAAGAATTGGAGCCTCAGAGTTCATTTAAAACAAACTTTTATAACTTGAAGAATCACTGGGTACAAATGTAGGAACAGGGAATAAGGTTGAATTTTAGGGGGGGGGGGGGAATTAAGATCAGTGCATAGTCACATTGGTGACCTACATGACATTAAAAATTCCATTTCAAGGTTCCAGCTAAGGGGAAACAATGCCTTGTGGGATAAAAAATCTGTTTATCCATTTCTTTCCTTTCTTTTGCTATTTTTTTTAACTATTGTTTAAACTGCATATTAACTTTCTTGGTAATTTTACTCTCTATTTACAAAGCACACTAGTATTCATGAGCAAGAACAGAAAAATTTTGTGCATTATTTCTTCTAAAATACGCATAAAAGATGTTCTGTGGAGGCTACATCTTATAACCTCTGTAATATTCTTTCTAGGCTGCTCCTCAATTTCCTTTGCAACTCGATCACACCATGAAGACTAGCTGGGTATGTATGAAGTGGACCTGAACCAAAGGGGTATGTTTGTAGATTTTAACTCTGATGATAGCCTGAAAGATCCTGACTACCAGCCAGAACAAGAGATATTTACAAGAAAATTTACAAAAACCTTAATGCTACATTGCAACCTAAAAGTCATGGAAAGCAAACTGTGGAGTACACCAGCATGCAGCGTAATAATGGAGAAAATTAGTCTGACAATCATAAACCAACCAGTACTGTTCAGAGGAAAAGGAGCCATAAGGACAGAGAGGTTAACATAGAACTTAGAAATAAAGGCAAACCCTACATATCAGAAAAAGGGAAGCAAGTGAAAGTAAGAGAAATGGTACCTCTTAAGCTGTAATGAATGAAATACTTGGAAAAGTTTGAGGACGAAGAGAGCAAACAAAACAAACAAAACAAAACAGTTTGAAGATTACAGGGTTATTGGTGATTATGATAACAGGGTTAGGTACATATCTTCTTTAATAATAAGTAAACCAAAACCTCACCATATGGTTGAAGACAGCATTAAACTAAGGGAAACTGCAAATATGAGCTTATTATTAATGGACAGAACCAGCCAATCTGCAAGGAATGATTTTGCAAAAAACATTTAGTAAAACAACTGGATTTATTGGACATGTAGCCAGCAAGAAGGGGAAAAAAAAATAATTTACTAGAATAATTGCATCTGATGGTAAAGGAAGATCTACTCCTGCAAATAAAATGGCTGAGGAAAAATTACAGATTGTAAAAGCTTTCATTCTCTAGCAATGAGAGTCATTGCCAAAACAGAAATTCTAAGCAGTTTCTGTCATCTGATCTTTGTCTGTCACAGAGGTATGATTTGTATAATGAATTGGTAAAGCAGGTATTTCCTGTAAATAAAACAGAGGAAAAACTACAGATTATAAACACTCACATTCTCTCATTCTCTAGCGATGAGGGTCATTCTTGCCGAAACAGAAATTCTAAGCAGTTTCTGTTGTCTGATCTTTGCCTGTCATAGACGTACGATTTGTATAACGAATGTACAGAAAACTCTGTTCCACTGAAAATTTATTCCAGAAAATTCTTCCATTTATAACACGCCTTTAACTTGCAATGGTCATATCGGCAGCCTTTTACCTCTGGAACATATTGCCTATTGGTAATAGTGTTAACTCATATACAGCTCTTGTCATTGGATTTCTGGTTTTTCTTTGGGTTTTGTACATTAGATCTCACGCACGCATGCACTAACGCATGTACACGCATACACACACATTCATACCTTCAGACTCTGGGGAGGATAGGGAATAATCTCAGCTAGAGAAAAATTACCACCCCCCAGTCGGGAATCAAATGCGGGACCCCCTGCACAGCAGGCAGGTGCTCTACTGATTGAGCTACAGGCCAACCCCACATCCATGATCTTGACAAGACACCAAAACAAGATACTTGCCGCAAGTGTGATATACTGAAAATGCATTCAAACTTATTCACAGAGAACAAAGTAACTGAAACCATGCTTCACCAGGTGAATGCTTAAAGAAAATCCCATAAGCTGTCTCTGCTAACATTTACCAGCACTAAATGTGACCACCTGATTTAAACTTCGAAATTGTATGCAATTTTACTGCAACAGGGTAATGAATGAACTTCAGGAGCCATGCCTACCTGCACAGGAGCATTTAGAATCATGATGTAACTGCCTTTTAAATGGTGATGTGGCATAAACTACAATAGATTCTGAAAGTACAAAGTACAAGCATAATTTTAAGACAAAAAACGAAAAATTTGATTTTTTGCCATTTTTACCCAAATTTCCCTTACAGGAAGAACATTTTTGGGAGCTTTCCATCAGAAGGGGATGGAAAAAGTTTATTACCCCATAAATACTGGTGATTCATAATGATGCTGTTCCTGTTAAGTGTTGAAAAGAAAGAAAAACATGTTGGGCCTGTTACCACTGAGCAACAACACTTTCCATATCTACTATGAAAACTTCGAGTAGACAATATTCCCAATATCGAACCTGACTTGGAGAAACTTAATGAAGATGTGTGAAATGCAAACTGCAATGTGTAATAAAATTAATGTGGCTAATATGTTTTTTGAAACTTTAAAAAGAAATAAACAAATAATAATAATAATAATAATAATAATAATAATAATAATAATAATAATAATAATAATAAAAAATGCATGTTTAATGTTTGTGTTAAAAAGAGGTAAATCTTATGAAACACATAGAATTGTACATTTGTAATACTATTTTACATGCTATTTTTTCAAGTTTACAGTCAGTTTAAGTCAAAAACTACAGGGCATAGAGATCTATCAGCAATTCTATCTGAAAGATCTCTTTAAAAAAACCTATATCCCCCAAAACAATTTTTTGAACTTTAATTGATGAAGAAGAAGAGGAAACAGTTTGAGACTGTTTACTAAACTGTGATATAAATGAACTCACATAAAACATCACTTTCTCTCTCCTGTAAAATTTGTTCTGACTTACCTGGTTTTTCATGCTTTCTGCATATATGGCTCTTTGAAGACAGTGGGACAGATAGACAAGGACATGCATGGGCAAGAACTGGAGTAGTAGTGTTAAGTGAGCTTAGATTGGGCTTGAGTATAGAAGCCTGTCCTTTATGTGGACAATGGGACACAGCAGTACACAGAGTGATAATGTTAAGGAAAAAGTATTATGAGAAAAAAGGCAGGAATTGATAAATGAATTAATTTATATAATGAAGAATAAATTAAAAGAGTTTTCAGGATATTCAGAGAAAATTTTATTAAAGAATGCATACATATATTTAGGTAGGTAAGCACAGAATCTAACAGATTGATCAAGAGAGAAGATAAATAAAACAGAACAGTTTGGCAACAATGTGAATACACATAACCAAAAAACAAGATATGAGGTGCACGTAGTCCACAGAAAATAATAAAGCAAGAAGCAAATCTTGTCATTAGGATATCTGGATGTAGAAATCAGAAAAGTAAAATTCAAATAAGGGAAATGAATTGTAAACAAGTCTTATAGGAATATGCTGTATTTGTGGTAAACAACAATAGACCAGTCTTCATTCAATTGGTTTAAATTTAATATTTGAAGTGCTCTTTCTATCATGCTCCTATATTTCATTTGGTTTCTCCAATACAGTATAATTTTTCACAATTGAAGCATTCTATTTTTAGAAGCCAGGTTTCTTTTCTAGAGATATACTATCTGTGTTTTCTTTAACATACGTAACTATTTATCGTAAATTGAGTCACACTTTTTTACACTAACCTTCACTAATTAAAAGTTGTATAAAACAGAAACGTTTTCGAGGGCATTCGTCCTCATCGTCAGCGACTGGGTGACTTTGTGCCCCCAATACCAGATGGCAACAGGTTCAGAATCCGCAGGAAGAAGAAGAAGAAGAGTATATGGGAGAAAGCGACCTTTAGTCACCCAGTTGCTGACACTGAGGACGAATGCCCTCGAAAACGTTTCTGTTTTATACAACTTTTAATTAGTGAAGGTGACTGTAAAAAAGTGTGACTCAATCTACCATCATGATGAACACTTCACTGTTAATAGTGCTTCTGTTTTTAATCTTTATACATAACTATTTTTAGGCAAGAGTGTGGTTATTAGCTCTTTCAATATCTTTTGGTAACCTTAATGATTAGGGTGGTGATTTCTCACAAATGTGATATAACATGAAAAGCTAATACAGGCTTGTATTCTTAAATTTTCAATTTTCACCTACTGTAAAAGATTTTTAATGTGTTTTGAAAATGCAATAATAAGCAAAATTAGCTAAAAATGTAAAAATTACACTAAGCTGTGATATAAATGAACTCACATAAAACATCACTTTCTCTGAATTTTCCGAATTTTAGTTTACGTGTTCCACACACAAAATAAATCAATACATATTTTATATTTTGTGGAAAATCAGATTATTTTAGGATTTACAGCATACTTAACATTTTTTCTTATACGCGCACAACGTTACATAACAGTAATTTATTCTCAGAATGCAGAATGGTCAGGGATAAGAATACATCATTTTGTAGATACAAACATTGTGGTTTTCCTTATATCAAATACTATATTTTTTTGGAATAGAAAAACAATCACTTTTTTAAGCATGAATACTTTAAACAGCAATATCATATTTAACTCCCTAATATTAAAATGTGGAAAAAATACAGGAGGAATCTATGATACATTTTGTTTTAAATCTGTTAATATCAGGATGGGATCTTCCTTAGAAGTGCACTGTTAAACAGTTTATTTGTGTTAGCGCATAGGGTTTTAGAACATAGACTGCTGACTGACAGCTTTACACTGCAGCAGCACACCGAGCCAGCTGATGCATTATGTAGTACGAATTGATATACTATCACTTCTGGCATTCGGTTGAACTTAGCAACTGGAATCTGATATTCCATAAAGCCTCTCCTGCTGTTTCATTTTAAATGTTACTTTGTGTTCAGCTTTTTACGTTAGAAGTTCATTGTTAGCTCTGTGGTTTCTGAAAGTGCATACTGATGAACTGAAGAAACGTAGCTATGACTATTACTTCAATCCATTTAATGATTCCAAGCATAACACAAGGCAGAAATCCTTATGCTTAGTTACCCGCGATACGCTTACAAACTTAAAAATGGAGAACTTAACTTTGTCACCAGACCTAAAACTACGTGATGTGTGTTGAAAAAAAAAACAACAAAGTATACCTACTGATAACAGTGATTGCGTGCTACAAGTACCAATGCCATGAATAATCTAGAAGTGGTTTTGAACATAGTGACCATTTTAAGGCAAGATACAGCAATGCGAAAGGGATCCCTGGTACCTTAGAGCTGAATTCATTTATTCCATCAACCAATAATGCAATAATAACCAGATGGTATTCACTTGAGCCTGAAGGGGAAAAAGTGCACATTTAAATTGTAGTTACTTTGCCTCCCATACGATAAGATTGAAAGTTTGAATGTTACTCAACTGTATACAAAATTAAGTTACATGTGAATAAACTAGTGCAACTAAACTGCTGTAAACAGTTGACAAGGCATCCAGAGACAGACTGCTGCTCTCCAGCCACATCGCACTGGAATTCCACTACACACCGCTTTCTAAGTTATTTTATTTAAAATTAACTACACAGGATCCCATCTTTGTTTTATGTAAATATATACAAAAAACTACAAGGTATTTATTTATAATTTTTATAGAAATTTAAACTTGGGGGTTAATAGGGATATATAATTTTTAAATATTTGAATTTTAAAAATTGATTTAAATAGTTAATTGTATCAATTATAATAAATATTCAGTAAAAGATTACTATTAAGCTTTGCATTGCGCTTTATAACATGGTTTTATCAATTATCACCTGTGAGATAGTCTAATTTAAAGACAGAGAGGTGTGCTGCTTTTCACAATTTGGATTGTGCAATATTTTAAAAAATATTGTGATTTAAAAAAAAATAAGAACTTAAAACAATTCAATTTGTGTTGGTAGTCCATGGACAAAATTTGAAGTGAATCAGAGACATGATGGTCACATTTTATGAAAATTTGTGCAACTTGATGTGGAACGACTCAAATGTGAAAACCACAATATTTTTTAAATGAAACCTTTTTTTTTTCCTTTTCTTTTCTTTCTTTCTTTCTTTTGGAAATTTAAAATATCAAGCTTGCACTTTTGGAATGTTTATGATGCACTTGACCAGCATTCTGGCAGGTGGAATGCTAATGTGAAAAAGAGAGCAATCTCTTATATTCGTGAAATTAGCATAATTTATAAATTTTACTTATTCCAATATGGCATTTAAAATAAATTAAGTTCATTTAAAATTGAATTGTTGGGCACAGGTAAAGCAATCACAACTGTGATGCTAATGACAATGTATTATTTTTAAGTATATTATTAGTCTAATTTGTGACTCAGGTCTCACTCACAGTAAATTGATTACCCAATTGGAGAGCTATTACTGCCCTATTGCAGAAGTGGAAGGAGGAGTTGCTAACTTTAAGCGCAGTGCTAAAAGATGTGCTACATGATGGTTACCCACATATACGTTGCAATTTATGGACTGTTTTTCAAATGAAAATGTAAAAACAAAGTGGGAAAAAAAAAAGTTAAATGGAATGTATGCTTAAGCGCAAGAATAAGTTGAAGAGTTACATGAAGGAAAATTCGACAAGAGATTGAGAGGTTGATAAGCCTTTTAATCCTGACAGTGCTGGCTGGGTATTGAGTTTTGTTGAAGGAAATGAATATTTTCATTCTCAGCTGTTACAAATTATGTAGACTCCTGTTAAGCAAACACCCAGAGTTTGCCCAAATAGTTCTGCATAGATGCTGAAATACATTTCAGTAATCACAATTTAATTATGAGTGACAGGAGAACAAGAATGATGTAGCAAAATGTTGAAGTGTGTTCTCTGATTTCATTCAACAGTGCTACTTAATCCTGAACATGCATGACTGAAGTTAATTTTGTGTATTAACTGTTTTATTATTCTGGATCTGTTTAATTATAAATTTCTCTCTTTTCTGTGCCATGCTTTAGCCTGTATCAACTTGTCCTATTTTTCTCTGTGTTGCTTTAACTAATATAGATCAAATTAAATTCAAAATTTTTTGCATTTTAACTTGTAACAACTCTTTAAAATGTGATTTCAATTTCACACTAATGCTATTTCAAAAGATATAACTTGTTTATCACAATTAAATCACATCATATACTTTTTCTTAAAATGATATATAATCTAAATTACAAATGCATAAATGCTATAAAAAACTAAATTTACAAATCGAAGTGCAAAATTTCTGATTTCAAAATGCTAAAAATCATCACCCCTATTAATCTTCCTTCCTTCCAACTTTTGTTTTTTTTTTTGGGGGGGGGGTATTTTAACCTTTTCTGTATAGAAAATTGTGACTAGTTCTACTTCTCACTGCTTCTTGAATTTTCCTAATTTTATACATTTATCAATTCTTGGTCGAGGCTATTCTCCAGTACTACCTTTTTCATTCGTGTACATTTTTCAGGTATTCTCTTTTGTTCACTGGCATACTTACTTTTCTGTATGCAAGATATTTTATTTCATCATTTTATGTAATTATGAGTTGAAGCTATTAATTTTAATGTACTTAACTCTGTGTGAGCTTTTCCTGTAAATTACAAATATCAGTTTTCCACTGTGTTTTGAGATATGTAAATCAGAAATCATAAACATGTTTTCTGTTTCATGGATGTGTTCTGTCCTTTCTGTTCCTCCATGTTGTTTAGGACTTTCCATTTAATAATCACAAGTTGCCAATCCAGCTGCAATAATTCTTGGTTATAAGACTCTTTTCCTGATTCTGAAAGAAAACATAGTAGACACACTGACTGGCTGTAATTTTCCATCAATCATTTCCATGATGGCACTCTACTCTCTTTTTCTCCATTTCTTCTTTATGCAAACTTTTAAATTCAGTGTGATTCCATTCATTTTTCCAATCTGTTATTTGGCTTGCATATTTTGATATTTCCTTCTTCATTTTTCCTCCAGAGTGAGTGATGTTTGTTTTAATTCTACTCTTTTTTTTTATTCTTAGCTGAATGCATTTTATGTCTTTCATGTCTTTTGATACTATTTTGAATGTTCTGGTTTTTCCTTTCTTGCTTGTTCCAGATTCCATTCTTAATACCCTAATAAACACAGTCTGTTCTACCTGTATCTAAAATGTAATGACATCATCTTTTTCTCTTTTTTTCCTTGCTGTATTCCCTCCACCTTTTTGTGTCCTTCTTAACACAAAATACAGTGTGTCCCACATAAAACTGGTACACCTCACTCTCACTGCCATTCATGTAAAAGACATGTCACTATATTATATTACTTCCTATGCAAATATTGCATGTTTACCAGACTTACTGGTTTATAACAAATGCTAGAAGTGGCCTCCGCCAATATCCATGCATTGCTGCACCTGTACAACAATATTCTGATTAACACGTAATTCTTGAGGAGAGTTGCTGTTTATCTTATTTGTAATGTTCTTTGTCAGTTGGTCTATTGTCCAAGAATTGTTAGCACACACTTTGCCTTTAAAAATTTCATGTTACATTCACGTGACTTTCTGTACCCTCTATGATTTATTAGTGGGTATATAAACTATTCTTACAAAAGCTTATTTTTCTACCAGTTTCATTTTAATTGAAATAAACCTTTGCAGAAATAGCTACATTACACATTTTGTAATGGATGCTATATGCTGGTCTTAAAATTCCATACTCTTTCCTTGCAATCACAAGAAACAGCTGAATATTGTGATACAGTGGCTATGGCCCAAGGTTATCAGGAGGTGAACACCGAATGGTCAGAGTAAACAACGAACTGCTGCTCACCAGTGTAAACACCAGGCGCACTATCGGCAGATAAACAGAAACTTCTGGAAGCTTCTTCTCCCCCCTCCTCCAGAAAGTGTGTCAAAATAGTTTCAGAATGTCCGAGAACCTTATGGAAAGGTTCCACTGACTATATAAGCAAGCGCTCTCGCGGGAGTTGAGCCAGTGCGAACTGAGGAGTGGAGTTGAGTACTGTCTTCCACAGCAAAGAAAGAAGGGCAGAGGGGAAATTGCTCATTAGACACAGTCCAAACCCTGCCTACTTGCTTATGTTACCCTTATTTATGACACACATGACAGCTCAGTTGAATAGTTTTACTCCTTGTGTAGCATGCGTTCTCCATTACACATTCACTGTCCTTGTCGCACTTTTTCCAAACAGATAAGATTAGCACATTCCTGTCAGCGGCTTTCTTTCCATTGGCGAACAGTAAGTGTGAGTTGAGTTGCGCCAGTGAGCGAACGAGTTGCAGGTGAGATTCCCGTGCGACATCAAGAGCGATTTTCCGAGCAAGTTGGTGACGGCTGTTGTGACATGCAGCAAGTACTATTGCAGAGCAATGGATTATGGAGTTCTTGTGTTCGACTCCCAAGTGAAATGAACCATCCGGTGTAAAGAAGCTACGTCATGAAAGAAGTGAAGTGACGGAGAATTGAACTAGTTCACCTTAGTGAAGTGATAGTGTGAACGAAGTGAACTCCCAGTTAAGTGAACTAGATAAAACAAAACAGTGACAGTCAGAACTGAGTGACAGTTGAAAAACTGGAAAAAGTGACACTGGTGTCAGGAGTGGAATTAAAAAGCTAAGATGGAGAAAAAGTTAAAAAAGTTATTGGCCGAAATGAAGGAGAGAATTTGACGCAGTAATTTGTATCACAAATTATGTAAATGTCAAGAGTAATTGTAGTGTGAATATGCATTATTGTGTGACATTGATTTGAGATGTTTGATGATTGTAAGCATTGTTGAGAAGTGGGTTTATACGGCCTTACTGAAACTGACAATAATAGCGTGCAATAATGTAGCGAGGGGGTGAGCTGTTTATCATTATTAGAGACGAGCAAATGACGTAATATTGGCACGTTTTTCTTAGGAATTTGTGGGAACATTTTTCCCTAGAGCATATGTGTTCATAATTTTCATTAGATATAAAAATAGATGCTAATGTTGGCGCGTTTTATTAACCAATAGCAGCTCAGTTATAATCTTTAGGCATATCGGGGTGTGGGAGTATAAAAAGGGGTAAGTCAGAGGCAGATTCCTCCAGTCCATCGGAAACATTTGTGCATTACACGTCGCCGAGTTCAACAGAAACAGTCATGGTGAATACATCGCATAGTTTATCGATTTGCAGTGTACGCGTAGCAAAGTTATGAAAAATCTCAAGTGTCGTAAAGTTAATTACACAAAAAGTTGAAGTACGCGAATTAATAATGGGCAGTAAAGAAGTTATTATAACAGTTTCAGTTTGGCGAGTGTCAAGATTAATATGTGAAAGTGAATAATGTGTTAAGACAATAAAAGTATAAAACAAATTCTTTTATTAGTGTTATCTTTGGATAAAGACTCCTTTCCGTTTACACACCTGTATAAGATAAGTGCTTGACCGAGAGATCATAGCTAGCCGGAGGACAGTGAACAAAAAAAAAATTAAATACAATAATAGGCGCTCAGTAAAAGATAACACGAAGTGACCGCGACAAATTGTCTTTTATATGTGCGGCAAATAAACAGTAGCATTCTTTCAAACTTAACAAAGAATACTGTCGCATATTTGGCGCCCAACGTGGGGCAGAATAACCAGGAAGGAGCAGAATAACTAGGAAGGAGCGTAATAACCAGGAAGGGGCGAAGGAACCAGGACGTGGAGCGAATGGAGCAGTGAACTGAACTACAAGACGCAGATTCCAGAAACAACTACAAGAACGACAGACGACGCGGATGAGTGGACATCGTAATTCCGAGATTAAAAGGCAACAGGGGAATTCAACTACAGGACACAAAAACATCGAGACGACGTAGATTCATCATAATACGACGCAGAAGCGACATATACATCTAGGAGAGAGGGGCAGGAAGCTGGACATCAAAGCAACATCAGCAGATAGCATCAGAAAGGTTAGAAAAGTGTGATTTTTTTTATTTATTCTAAAAAAAAGAAGGTAAAAATTTAAATGTACTTGAAGAGTGGTAGGATTAAGAAAACAATGTCTACTAATAATACTGAAGAAACAATTATGGAAGGGGATAATATAACAGTTAGCTGTAATTCAATACAGGTTACAGAAAATAGCTCAAACAATGTAGTATTTGAGGGAGGAAATATTAGTGAAGAGAGTCAGAATAGAATAGCACGAAATGTTCATTTTGATGCTAGTATGATGATGGAAATGCTTAAAGATATTGGTAAGAGTATTAGAGATCAAGTCAGGGAAGATATGGAAAAGAATAATGAGAAATTAGAACAAAAATTAACTCAGAATAATAGGGAATTGAGAGAAGATATGGAAAAGAATAAGAAAGAATTGAGGGAAGATATTAGTGAGAGTATTACAGATCAATTAAGGGAAGATATGCAAAAGAATAATAGGGAATTGAGGGAAGATATTGGTAAGAGCTTAGAACAAAACAGGGAAGAAATTGAAAAGAAATTCATGGAGCTAGATAGTAGTATGATGAGAATGAGAAATGAAAATCAGGAAATGATAGCAAATGAGATAGGGGAAATTTCAAAGAAAATGTTAGACATGAGCAGGGAAATATCTAACCAAAAAAGTGAGGTTAATAATAAAATAGAACATGTTGATATAAAATGTACAGAGTTAGGTAGCCGAATGAGTAGCATTTCAAATGAGTTAAGAGAGATGATGGAGGCTACAAATGCAGATTTAATTCAGGTGCAAGTTAATTTCAGAGGGGAGATATCTGAAATACAGAAGGAGTCAGAAACACAAAGAAATAAATTGTCTGAAGAAGTTAAGGTTTTGTCTATAGATTTGAATCAAAAGCTAACTTCTGAAATTAACAAACACCAAGCTGTTCAAAATGAGAATAATAAAAAATTGGAACAGACAATAGAAAATCTGCAAGGTACTGTAAATAGGTTAGAATTGATATATGTGATGTTAATGTATCTGATGTACAAAATAATGATAGAGGTAGTTCCTCAGGTATGACTAATAATGTGAGTGATGCGGCGGCTTCATCCATAGCTAATGCTGAAACTCAGAGTGCACAAGTAACACTAGAGAATTTAAACATGGGAGTAGGGAATTTGCAAAACTACAATCATATCTTAAGTGATTTTCCACTTCCAAAATTTAATGAAAACTCCAGTCCAGTACAGTTTATTGCAGACTTATCAGAGTATTTTCAAATTAAAAAGATACCGGATGCATTGAAAATGATAGTTGTCAAAAGATGTTTGGACCAGAAATCTTTAGATTGGTTACAAATGGTATCAGGGGGTGAAATTTCATATGAATCCTTTAAGAGGCTATTCATGAACAGATTTTGGAATGTTACGGTACAGCACAGAATTCGAGCAATGCTCAGTCATGGTCAGTTTGATCCACGAGAGGGAATATCAATGACTGATTGCTTACTGAAACATGTAAGTCAGGTTAGGAACTTGTCACCTCCAATCAATGAGGAAGATTTTGTGGGTTTGCTCACAAGGCATTATCCTTTAAGGATACAAAATTATTTATTAATTGCAAAACCACGTAATATCTATGAGATGACAGAATTAATGACAGCTTTGGAACAACAGGAAGAAGATATATCTCGGGAGTGGGAGCATAGATTTTTAGATGTGCGAGATAGACGAAATTACCAAGGTAGTTATCACCAAAGTAGAGGACAAGACAGACGTCATGAGAATAATACCAGACAATGGTATCAATCATATGTTCCAAAATTTGAAAGAACGAGGATAGATGGGAGACCAGGTCGACAGGAACAAATAAATTATGTCAGGACAGAAAGATTGCCGGAAAGAGGGCAAAATCAAAGAAGGCAGTACATTAGACAAAGGGGAAATTTCACTCACTGGAGGGAAAACACTAACTGGGAAAGATCCGAGGAACGGCAAGAAAATTACGTGCCAAGAGGACATAATTTCAGAAATCGAGGATTTCGAACTCGAGGAAGGGGAACTCAAAACAATGGTAGCGAAAATGAGATAGATTTAGCGCCGGTTAGGAATGGCAGCCCCGTACATGAACATGGATGTAACCAGGAAAACTGTCAATAGACTCCTGTGCAGTAGGTTCTCAGGACGTCTTTAATAATTCAGTATCCATTACCAATAGAAATAATATGCCTACACACACACTCTGTAAGAAGATTGCAGCAACGAAAGATAAGGAGGAAAATTTCGAGTCACCTCATGTTATGATAGAAATCACGAAGAAAGAGATCATTGCAACTGTAGATTCTGGTTCGTCAGCTTCAATTTGTTCACAGAAATTTTATATACATTTGATAAATGAAGGTAACAAAATTATAGCTCTTCCCACTAGTAATTTAGTTTGTCGTGTTGCAATCGGAAGAACGACACAGGTCATAAAAAGACAAGCTCTACTTAACATACTTATCGGCGGAGAGAAATTTGAGGTTATGTTTCTTATTGTAAACCATCTGATTTGTGACATAATTTTAGGATGTGACTTCCTACATGAATATGAAGCAAGTATAGATTTTAAACATGAAGAATTAAAAATGACGAAAGACAATAGAGAAATAAAGGTACCGTTCATAAAAGAGAAAGCTTCCGTGATTGAGATGACAAAGGACGAGAAAAATCTTTGTGACCAAGAGTTTTTTGGGCAAATAACAGAAACCGTGGAGATATTCAAATAAGACAATTAGTCACAAAATATGAAGGGAATACCACGCCATATTTTCAACAGCTAGTAGAAATGCCAGAGAAAGTAGAGAAATTTACAATCCAAACAAAAGACGACCATGTGAGCGAGACAGACAACAACTGGGAAGAGAAGAGAAATGAGGAAATAATACAGAAGTGTGAAGAAGCTTATAACATTACGAACATGCAAAAACAAATCCTTCATGACATTTTGATGAACAATAGTTCAGTATTTAGTAATATCCCAGGCAGATGTAACGTATATCAACATACATTTCAGGTAGAAAATGTGCCAGCATATAAACGTAAATATGATAATTTGCCTATAAGTCTTCGGGACAAAGCTAGAAAACTGATAAATAGCATGTTAGAAAATGGGATTATTGAGCAAAGTAATTCTCAGTACATAAATTCAATCTGTTGGAGTATTAAATGAGATGGTAGTTTGAGATTAACATTAGATGGTAGATATGTCAACCAATATATGAAGCCAGATCATTTTCCAAGTGAAGGAATTGAAAAACTAATTACGAAACTTTCAAGAGGGAGATTTTTGACATCCATTGACCTCACTGCATCATATTGGCAAGTGGAATTAGATCCACAAGTGCGTGATTACACTTCATTTCAATACTCGGGGATCCAGTATCGTTTTTGTGTAAATCCTTTTGGTTTAAAAAACTCAGGAAGTGGATTTTTGAGAGCCATTCACAGTATCTTTGGAAATTCTGCAGATGACTTTTTAATAAAGTATATTGATGATTCCCTTATCATTAGTCAAACATTTGAAGAACATATGAATAATGTACATTACGTGTTAAATAAACTGCAACAACATGGTATGACTGTGAACATACTAAAATCAAAATTTTGTGTCAAGGAAATAAATTTTCTGGGTTATGTAGTGGATGAACGAGGTATAAGACCTGACCAGAAGAGAATAGAAGCAATAATGAAAATTCCACCACCAAGGAACGTAAAGCAAATTAGACGTCTCTTAGGGGTATTGAACAATCAGAGTAAGTTCATACCAAGGTATTCGGCTGAAATAGAACCACTGCGGCAGCTACTCCGAAAGAATATTAAGTGGAGATGGACAGAGGATCATCAAAAATGTTTTGAGAGAGTAAAAGAACTCTTTGCTAAGTCCATATTGCTCGAGAGGCCCAGAGAAGATTTGAAATACGAGATTTATGTCGACGCATCAATGCAAGGATACACCGGAATTTTAGGACAGCGAGACATCAACAATGACTTTCACGTCATTAGTACAGCTTCTAGAGGACTTACAAACATTGAGCGGAATTCTTCAGTGACTCAGCTAGAAATTGGAGCACTATATTTTTCATTAATTCGTTTTAAAACCTATATTTATCAGCAAAAGGTAAAAGTATATTCAGATCACATCAGTTTATCTTTCATCCAACGGTGTAGATTATGTAGTGGAAAACTTGCTAGATACGTTCATGCAATATCTACATTTGATATTGAGATTATACACATTCCTGGCAAGAATAATACCTTCAGTGATTTGCTATCAAGATTAAACTACAACCCACAAATTCCCGAGAATATTGATAGGCCTAGAAATGAAGTCAAAATATTGACAATTGAAATTCCTTTAAGCAAAGAAATGATAAGAAAATTGAAAAATATGGGGGAAATTCAAAATGAGGACGCAAAATTATTTGAACTAAAAGGAAATGCACCACTAATTGAAGAGGCAAAGAAAGAGATTATAGCAATTCGGAATGGGACATTATACAAGAAGCGTGGAAAAGAAATGCCTAGTTGGAAGGTAATGGTTCCGAAAAGCATGGAAAAGGAACTAATTAAGAATTTTCACGAAGGGTTAGCACACTCAGGGACGGACCGGACAACTTCTATGATTTTAGAAAATTTATACATATCCAAATTGCGTCAGAAAGTTCGGAAATTTATATCGTGCTGCAACCTGTGTCAGAAGGCAAAGCAAATAAATGCAGCATATGCATTTGAGACTAATTCGGTTATAAGGGATAAGCCGAGGTGCGTAATTAGTATTGATATTCATGGTCCGATGCCTCCAAGTCAATTTGGAAACAAATGTACATTTGTTTGTTATGATATATTCAGCAAATATGTAAGAATTTACCCTTTGAGAAAACCTACAAGTTTAGCATGTTTGAACAGACTACTCAAGTCATATGTGATAGAAGAAGGACCAATCCAATCTGTATTGAGCGATAATGCTTCGTCCTTCACAGGAAAAAAATTTATGGAGGGACTGAAAGAAAATGGCATTAAACAATATTTTTCGTCAAGATACAGACCGAACTCCAACCCAGTGGAGAGGGAAATTAAAGAAATTTCGAATTATTTAAGGGTGCTGTGTCATCGAAAACAAACCCAGTGGTATGGATACGTGAATTTCGTTCAGAATCTACTAAATGAAACAGTAAACAATGTGACAGGATACAAACCATGTGAACTTAAGTTAGGAAAGAAGATAAATACAATATGTAAGAAAATTCCAGAAGCCATTCCAGATGAGCACTCGATACCACAAACAGAAGAAGAGATGTTCCGACAAGCATTCGAGAGGATGAAGAAAAAGGCCATAAAAATAAAAATGAAACATGAAGAAAAGAAAAGAAAGTAATGGAGGATCAAAATAGGAGATTTAGTTTTGGTTAAGACCAAGAAATTGTCGGATAAAGCAAGTAAACTTTATTGGCGAATGTTTCTCAAATACCATGGACCATATGAAGTTGTTGAAGTATATGGAACAAATACATATGAATTATGTAACCCAACAACTCGAAAAGCCATTGGAAAGTTCCATATTGAGATGCTGAAACCATACAACAATGAGGATAAAGAAGAAACAAAAGACCAAGATGATAAAAAGTAGATTCTGGATAGTTAAAGCTGAACTGCAGAGCAATGTATTGGAATGTAAGAGGGTTAATTATGTATGTTATAAGAAAGGAGAAATAAATTCTGGAAATAACTACATGTTTAAAGGGAAAAGTAACATTTTCTTAGTAACCGTAACAGCATATGAAATGAAGCATGTAATAATGGAAACTTAATGTTATATTAAAGTAAAAGTACGTAGATATAATTCCAAGAGTATTGTGAATATAAAGTACAAAACAACAAAAATGGGGTAAAAATAATTAAAACAAATACTTATGTAGCAAACAGATAATGTGAAACAGTGTCTAGATTTAAGAGATGTAAATATATTTGTGTAGAGGGTGAATATTTTGGTAAATATGTGTAATAATTACAAAAAAATTCTTAAATGTATAAAGTTTTGTCAACAACCTAAGAAAGTAAACAATTTTGTAACAGTAACTAAATAATTCAGGGTACAGTATTTGCTATAAAAAAAATTGTAATGTCAGATTAATGTCTAAACACATGAAACCAGAGCCAGTAAATAGTGGCGAGATAAAGGCAAAACATATGTCGTGTGTTAAATACGTGTGCAGTGTTAAGTGAAAGTGATAAATAGCGTGTGTTCCAAGATTCAGGAGACTAAAAACCCAATTATAAAATTTCCAAACAAGTTGTAAATATTTATAATTATGTTTCTAGTGGGGCATATGACGCAGTAATTTGTATCACAAATTATGTAAATGTCAAGAGTAATTGTAGTGTGAATATGCATTATTGTGTGACATTGATTTGAGATGTTTGATGATTGTAAGCATTGTTGAGAAGTGGGTTTATACGGCCTTACTGAAACTGACAATAATAGCGTGCAATAATGTAGCGAGGGGGTGAGCTGTTTATCATTATTAGAGACGAGCAAATGACATAATATTGGCGCGTTTTTCTTAGGAATTTGTGGGAACATTTTTCCCTAGAGCATATGTGTTCATAATTTTCATTGGATATAAAAATAGACGCTAATGTTGGCGCGTTTTATTAACCAATAGCAGCTCAGTTATAATCTTTAGGCATATCGGGGTGTGGGAGTATAAAAAGGGGTAAGTCAGAGGCAGATTCCTCCAGTCCATCGGAAACATTTGTGCATTACACGTCGCCGAGTTCAACAGAAACAGTCATGGTGAATACATCGCATAGTTTATCGATTTGCAGTGTACGCGTAGCAAAGTTATGAAAAATCTCAAGTGTCGTAAAGTTAATTACACAAAAAGTTGAAGTACGCGAATTAATAATGGGCAGTAAAGAAGTTATTATAACAGTTTCAGTTTGGCGAGTGTCAAGATTAATATGTGAAAGTGAATAATGTGTTAAGACAATAAAAGTATAAAACAAATTCTTTTATTAGTGTTATCTTTGGATAAAGACTCCTTTCCGTTTACACACCTGTATAAGATAAGTGCTTGACCGAGAGATCATAGCTAGCCGGAGGACAGTGAACAAAAAAAAAATTAAATACAATAATAGGCGCTCAGTAAAAGATAACACGAAGTGACCGCGACAAATTGTCTTTTATACGTGCGGCAAATAAACAGTAGCATTCTTTCAAACTTAACAAAGAATACTGTCGCATATTCTGAATGAAATGAAGATGGTGAAATCTGAAATGGAGAAAATGGAAAGTGAAATGAAGACCAAAAAGGAGAAGATGTAGACAAAAATGAAATCCAGAATAGAGAAGATGGGAACAGAAATGAAGACTGCAATGGAGAAATTTAAATCCGATCTGGTTGGTGAAATCGCCTCTGTCAAGTCTGAGATAAAGGTAATGGTGAAAGTCCTGAAAGACGACTTTGCAAAGGATTTAAAAGACAATAAATCTGACCTGGAAGATGAAATTAATGCAGCGGAGGAGCGTCTAGATCAGCAAGAAAAACGGATAGATGGGCTGATGAATGAAAGCAAGAGGACGATAGAGGCCGCAATTGATGAACGTCTGAACCAGCAGATGACGAAGAGTGCTACAGTCCTATGCCGTCACGGTGCAACCTGCTGTTGGTTGGAACACGGAGACCGTGAGGAGGAAGCATCTGGAGGATCGAGACACCGGGCCGATCCTGAAGGATAAAGAACCTGGCGTACGGCCCGCGTGGGCAGATGTTTCTCCCAGAGGCCCGAGCTATGAGAGCTGTTGGACGTGGTGGGACTCTCTGATGGTCAGGAATGGTGTACCGAAAAGAGAGTGGGAGTTCGTAGCCAGAAGGACTGCGCTGGAACAGCTGGTGCCCCCGAAAAAAAAGTGAAGAAAGCCTTCGAGGAAACACATGCCAGCACTACCGGGGGAGCACCTGGAGGCAACTAAAACCTTGACGAAGCTATGTCGCTGATTCTATTGTTTGCATCTTCGAAGCGACGTGGATAGATTATGATCGCCATGCGACATCCGTGCCACAGGTCCTAGGCTCCGTCGCACATTCGGTGTCAGCCCCGAGGAGGGGGGGGCTGGTGGTGGTTCGTTGTGATCATCCTGCTGTGAGCTGTGTGACGCAGCGTCTATGGCCCAAGGTTATCGGGAGATCGGCGTCGGGCGGTCGGAGTAAACAACGAACTGCCGCTCGCCAGCGTAAACACCGATCGCGCTATCGGCAGATAAACAGAACCTTGTGGAAGTTTCTTCTTTCCCCTCCTCCAGAAAGTGTCGAAATAGTTTTAGAACGTTCGAGAACTTTATGGAAAGATTCCACTGACTATATAAGCAAGCGCTCTCGCGGGAGTTGATCCAATGCGAGGTGAGGAGCTGAGTCAGTGCGAGTTGAGTATTAGTTGAGTTGCATCGGTAAGCGAGCGAGTTGGTCAGTAGTTTCCCGTGCGAAATCAAGAGCGATTCTCCGAGCGAGTTGGTGACGGCTGTTGTAACGTGCGAGTGCTACTGCGGAGCGATGGATTGTGTAGTTCTTGTGTTCCACTCCCGAGTGAAGTGAACCGTCCGGTGTGAAGACGCTACGGCACGAAGGAAGTGAAGTGACGGAGAATTGAACTAGTTCACCTTAGTGAAAAGATAGTTTGAACGAAGTGTACTAGATAAAACAAAACAGTGACAGATAAGAACTTGGAACAGTGTCCGTGAGAACTGAGTGACAGTTGAACAACTGGACAAAGCCACAATATCAACAAGATTTTAACAGAATGACAAAGTTTTGAGCAATTCCAACAATTCAACCATGGATATCCCGGAAATGGCTTATGTCACAAAAAGTTATTTCAAATGACTTGCATGTTTTAAAGAGATTAAGTTTTTTGTGTAGTACGTTCTTGTCTACTGCTTAACATATACCAATTATACAAGATAATGCAAAATTCCTTCCGAATGAGGACTTCACAGGCTATTCCCAGAAAATTCAAGATAAATATATATAATGTGCACACGCGCGCGCGCACACACAGATATTTTTCTAAAAATGCTATTTTGTGCTCAAGGGCCTCAAAACATATATTTCTGGTGAAATCTCAACGTCGAATTTCTGGGTAGAATACAATTCTTTCCCTCCTTACTATACGTGGTAGAGAAAGTAAAAATTCACAGTATGTTAAGGCCACAATCGTGGAGGCCATAGGTTTTTGCTGACAAGCCAGTTTTTGGGATAAAGTTTCCTGATTCATACTTTGGTTGGATGTATGGGAGGTGACACCTCTTGCAAAAGATGCCATACGCTCTTTCATTTTCTGTAAATCATGACAGAATGACTCAAAGATCTGCAGATATCTTGTGCTGTTGATCGTCCTATTGGAAAAATGGGGCAGATAATGTGCATTTCTGATACAGTGCACCACATGCCTATCTTCTCTGAGTGAATAGGTTCTTCATGCACAATATGCGGGCTATCCTGCGACCAATATCTGCAATTGGGAACATGCACAAAAATGTAATTATGCTCATATATGAGATATTCTGATTGAGAATGTCACACAGAATCTGAAAATAATATGTGTAAGATAATAACTGTAAATACCATTTAATTACAGCTTAATCTGCAGAGGTCATGTGAGGCAATAACACATTCTTGTTTGCCTGATGTCACCGCCATGTTAACGCAACTAGCAGAAAAAATAAAACACATTGTACTATGTTAAATGGAGTCACACTGTGTTTATTTCCCTTTTATTTTAGTGTATGGTATAGTTAAATGCAGATTTTGTGTAGCATATGTAGCAGAATGTTTTTGTTTTGGGATCAACATGAATTCTAATCATATGTTGAAGCAGAAGGGCCACAAATTGTGCATAGTTCCTCTGTGCGCCAGTATATTGCATAACTCCAGCAAATTGTTTATTTACATCCCTCCCCAAAAAAAGAAGAAAAGGATTTTTCCATGGTGAAGAAATGTCAATGATACCTAGGAGAAATATACAATGTACTGTTGTGGGGATCATTTTGATGTAACTGCAACATTAATTTACTATAACATTTTTCTGTGCCTTCTCGCTTAATTTGTTTGTACTAAATTAAATTGAGTTTTATTTATGGACGCTCTTTAACTACTGTGGTCCTTAGCATTCCATTCTATATTGGGCGTGAAAGACCAGTAATTTTGCCCAGAGGTCTCTTTATCAGGCTTGAGGTTCTTTTATGTGCCGTAAATCTACAACACGGGACCAACAGCTTTACTTCCCTTCTGAAGGAAGCCATGCTAAGGATTTTTACGCCCGAAAAAATCCATCGCCCTCCGCCGGGTTTGAACCCACGACCTCGGGAACTAGAGGCTAGCATGGTAACCAGTACTCCACAGAGGACGACTTTGTTTGTACTGGCAAGTCGCTGAAATCATCACCACTTTTAACCTCTTTAAGAACCACATTTATCATTTTAGATGACTTTGAAAAATATTTAATAAAAGTTAGTAATAAATACAATATTACTCAAGCTTAATCTATCTTTTCTCATGCCAAATTAAGTAACCATAAGGTAAAGATTAAAACATCTGATCATTCTATGCTAAGCCATTAACGATTTTTATCAACATCACCATCTTAAGGTAAAAAAAATAAAATCTTACTGATTTATTTGCTCTCTTCTTTATGTTATCCTTACACAGTAATTAGAGGCGCTTTAGAGCTTTTAAGCATTACAATTGTTTCATGTCCACAAGTTGTAGCTGTTTTCATTCTCCCCACTAACCCTGTAGTGCTCTCTGTTTATGTAATACAAATTAATATGTAAGAAATCTGCTTGTCTAATGAAAAACAGTTTAAGACAGATATTTGATCTAATACTTTGTTGCAAATAAGATACACAATTACTGTGCTTCAATATTAGCTTCTGAAAACTAATCAACAACACAATTTAGTTTCTCAATACAAGCATTACATTTGTTGCAACTTAGCAAATTTGCATAATCAGATATGTAATAAATGGGTATACCACTTAACAATATACTTTTGATCTACAAATTTTGGCAGCCACAAAATAGTCGTCATTTCTGGAAAGCGTTGCATCCACATTTTTAAAACCTTCATCCCTCATTTTGAGGAAAAAACTGCAAAAATGAAGTACATCCACTATCAACATAAGCTTATGGCACGACTTAACACTGTACTAGATGGTGACATCACAACTCGGTTAACTTCAGCAGTTTCACGAGCCTTGCGAAAAGGGGTTCTAAGATATTTTTTCCTTATTTTCAAAAGAGCATAACCTCACAATGAAATATCATTTCCTCTAATTTGAGGATGAACTTTTCATTACACACACTTCTAGCACTTGTGCATATTCCCAATTCTGAGTTAACATAACCAGAGAGATGAATCATCTGTCATAAAGAAGAGAATGGGGTCCAAGTGACTGTCAATGATCAAAGATAAGAACCAGTTGTAATAGGTAATCTTTGTCTGATTCTTTGAATTCTTGCATTACACTTGCATTAAATGCTTATAATTTGAGTTCTTTTAGCACATGATGGTGTGTTGAGCAGCATATACTAATTTACTAAGATGATCTCCTTATCAAATTTTTCGGGCTTCTTGTTATGTCTATGCAAATTCTGTTGAATACTGCCAGGGTCTTCACTGTCAGACACTTATACTTCTTCACATTCGCAACATCTTATAGTCCTCAATTTCTTATAAAGATCTTGAATTGTGCTACTTGTGGGGAGCTTGATACCAGGATATTTCATCTCAAACATTTCTTTAGCCTCTTTAATCAAGCCTGTCTTTCTGTAAAATTATACAATATCAATTTGGTGTTCAACTAAAAACTGCACCATTTCTCTCACCACACTTCCATGATATTCACAGCAATTATTATTTAACAATTATGTAAAACTCTAACAATGACATAAACAGAGCACAGTGTAGCCAAATTCTAAATATGAATACAGTGAGGCACAAATATTAGTGCTAGAATGCCAGGAAGGCCAATATTTATTAATGAACACAGTGAGGTATAGTTTTATGAGGGACCAACCGTACAATCTATGAAATAAACCAATATGTGTTGCAATAACAAACACAGTGCAATAATAAACTTCACTACTTTTTGAGTACTTACTATGAACATGTTTCAAAGGCACTTGCCTCATCAGCTTAAGAGCCACTGATGTGCTTTCTGGATTTGATGCAGAAGTTGCTTCTAGCCATATGTATTTGGCGATGACATCATTCAGAGATGTAGCAGGAAGCAACATCTGCACAAAAGCCATGAATTGCATCAGTGGCTCTTAGGTGATGATGAAGGCAGCATGCCTTTGAAATAAGTTGCTCCACTGTCATTAGAACCGCAACAATCTTCACTGTATATTCCCAAAACGTTATTGGTTCATAAAGCCAGAATGTATTTCGCACACTTGGAACATAACATGCATATTTTAACCTTGTAGACAAGCATGTAAATATTCACTTTGTGTCAGTTTTTCTTTAAAGGTACTCTGTCAGCTAGAAGCATGTATGTAGCTTAATATTTATTTTAGTATTCCTTTATAACATTTACCAAAAGAAAGCTGCATTTCACTACAGTAAGTATAAACTATATTATATCTGTTTACAGTTCTCACTTTCCAAGACAGTGACATTACTTGAACTGTGGCTTACTTCTTGTAACAGTAAAACAAGTGGTACTAGATAATATTGTGCTAAATGTTTTAAAATGTGTAATGATGTAATTTCAGTGTAGTGTATTTAGATCCACCGAAAAAAAGGCTATAATTGCTTGAGCAAAAATTAAGAAGATAAGTAAGGCAGTGTGAACGCTGCCCCTACACAACCCATTTTTTAAATTCTTTTGTTATGTTTTATCTGTCATTCTTTTGTGTACTTGCCTAACTTTTCACTGTAGTTAAAAACTGCAAACAGAGCTTGCACCACCATTTCTTTATTTAACCCTAGAGAGGTGGCGCGGGGTATTTTCTGACCCCAGTCAGTTTTATTTGCAAGTTATATATAATGATTTCGGATACCTGAACCCTGCTTTTCCCTTACCTTTCGCTGCATTCCTTGGCTTTTGTTTGAGTTCATTAGCATTGGATTACAGGCCATACATTCCTAGAATATAGGCTATTTGTGTTCTTCGGCTGAAAGGAGGGCAGAAAATACCCCACGCCACCTCTCCCATTGCTTGTTATGTGTCTTGTCTGCATATTGTTTCTGTAGTTACAGTGTGTTTTCAGCTGAATCTTAGAGAAGTTGTTATAATATATACGTATTTTTTAGTCTTAAACGTAGTGCTGTTTTTATATCTCAATATAAATTACGATGAACATCACGCAAGGTTATTAGCCCTAATAAGGGAAGTGGAAGAAGAGGAAGCATTAGGTGGTGAAGGCAGTGAAACCGAAGATGAACTTGAAATACTGAGTTCAAATAGTAAAAGTAAGCAAAGTGCAGAAGAGGAAGAACATATGAGTGATGACATTCCACTATCACAAAGAATGTGCAACATTTATGGAAAGGATCAAGTTACGGCATGGAAAATGGTTCAGCCTCCTCAAAATTCACGTACTCGCTCCCACAAGATAGTGACTCACTTACCAAGTGTAAAATCTGCAGCTAAAAATGCAAAACCTCCTATAGAGGCCTGGAAGGTGTTTTTTTACCGACGATATGCTCCAAGGTATCGTTACATTTACCAATTCGGAAATTCAGAGGAAATTCAATCCAAGTTTCTGGGATTTAACACGGTTTTTGTTTTATTTTTTAAAGTAGATTTCTACAACCAACAGTTATTTTAATAATCATGTATTACTCGGTATATGTAAGCAATAATTAAACAAAAGTATTAATTCGGCCCATTAACAACAATCATTTTATTCCTGGGGTCGCAAATGACCCCGCGCCACCACTAATGTAAGACGTACATGCGCCACCTCTCTAGGGTTAAATTAATCCTTTTGCTGTACTCACATTAATCTTTCTATATTCTGCAACATCTGCAAAGATGAAAGTTTTGCTTTCGGTTTCAAAGGAAGTTAGAGATATTTGGCATTTTGAGCAAAATTTAAGCAAGATTAATGAATGTATACTTCCTAAGAGTAACAGAGGAACCACCTTTATAGATTCCATTCTCCAAAACAAAATTTAATATCATTCATTTCCCTGATCTATAGCCATGAAAATCCCTTAGCTTTATGTAATTTTTCAGAATTTTGTATCTCTTTCATCACAGTTGCTTCTCAGAAAATGGATTCACATAATTTAAATGTTTGTACCTATGGGCCTTCAACTACTGTTTCTTCAATTTTCTTCTTAGGTATCTATTTTGATCCTTTCTCCTTTTCTAGACGGATTTATTTAACATTGGTGTTATTTAGATATAATGAATGTACAGAATTTAATGTAAGCTGGTTCATGTCAAGGACAAGCACTGCTGTGACAGAAACAAGAACTTGTCTAATAAGAATACTATTGTCTCTAGAGGCGGACATTAAGATGCATATTGTATAGCCTGGTACACAACAAAAACTGTACTGAGAATAAGAAATGATGAAGCTGTTTACATGACATACTGCGCCTACATGTTCTGATAACACAGTTTCTCTTCTGTGTAACCAGTTCTCATTACTCATGTATATGTCAGTGGCAAACAATGTCAGGTATCTTGTTCCTGTGCACTTTCAACAATACTGAATGAAAACAAACCTGTTCATTTGAATATGAGGAAGAGGAAGTAGTGTCATGGAAGCATTAAATAGTGGACCGATTCCAAATGTACATGGAAATGTAAACACATACTGCCTAATCAGTATGCGAAAGAGAATGAAAATACAGGGAAACCTAAGATCAGCATGACAAAAGAGCCTATCTATAACTCTGATTTCACAAAACCTATGTTTCCTTTGAAACAAAGAATGTTTAAAGATGTACCAGAGATTCAGACCTTGAAACTATTAAGCAGGGTCAATGATGTAAATAAAGAAGATGTTGGCAGTCTATGTCAGGAAATGAGTGAAGAAGCGAGGTGGAGCTGAATGAACATTACGCATCATAAAGGAAAATGATGACAGTGAGATGCATAAGTGTAAGAAATGGTTATTGATTAAATATGGTCTATACTGATCATAGCACATTTTTATCAGTCTGTTTGGCTCATTTGGTTGGCATTCTGTTCACAAAGTTACAAGTTCAATCCAGGTCTGGGTGTCTACTGAAACACAACAGTTCCAAAATGATAGATTTCTTGACAAGTTAAAAGAGTTTCTATGGGATTAAATTTTGGTACACTGATATTGTCAATATATCCTGGCAGTTGTTACAAGAAAAACTAGCATAAGATTGTGTGCTTAATAAAAGAATTAAAATGTGATTACATTCAAGATTTTTAAATATTAAAATATTAAGTATTAAATAACTTATTTTTGTGACATTATTATTATGGAGACCAAGCTTTGTATTAGAAGTATGAAGAGCTTTAAAAACTGCATGCAAGCTTACAAAATATCATTTTTTCCTCATGAGGATTTTCTCTTCTTGTTCTGTTTTGTTTGGTATGTGTACATTCTCAATTGGAAAGCCCATGAAGAGATAGGAGAATAGGGACATCCTGAACTCACACCAACAGATAGTGTACGCATACTTTGTGGCATGAGTGATACACTTTTGCACATCGTCTGTTAACCCAGGTTAAAACAGCATTATTTTTTGTATGCTTTGCAGCATGTGAAAACTTTTGAAAATGTAGAATTATTGTTGCATTCTCCTCTGTTGAGAGAGAGAGCGAGAGAGAGAAGAGAGAGGAGAGAGAGAGAGATCCTGGCTTTTCACCATTTTCAAATTATACTTAATAAGAAACGGTCATATGCTATTAAAAGGTAAAACTTTAAAAGGAGCAGTATTACCAAATAGCACCATGGTTTTCTCTTCTTATTTTATGAAGGTAATTATCAAACTACACTAATGTATAAATAAACTTATTAACTTATTGCTACAGGTTATTTTCTATAATGGATAGAGAATTCATGTTAGCTTCTTGTATTTTGCTCTCAATTTTTTATGAAATATGTCTAAAGTAACCATCATTAGCAATAAATGTAATTTCTGTTTCTCTTTATAAGTCATTCCACATCAAACCAAACACACCTAAAATGTCGCTTTCTCTGAATCTTAGTTTACGCGTTCCATACATAAAATAAATTGACACATATTTTATATTTTGTGAAAAATCAAAATATTTTAGGATTTACAGTATACTTAACATTTTTCTCATACGTGCACATTATATAAAAGTAATTAATTCGCAGAATATAGAATGGTCAGGGATAAGAACAATACGTTGTTTTGTAGATAAAAACATTGTGGTTTTCCTTTATAAAATACTATTTTTTCAGAATAGAAAACTAAACACCTTTTTAAGTATGAATATTTTAAACTGCAATATCATATTTAACCCGCTAATATTAAAATCTGGAAAAAATACAGAAGGAAGCTATGATATATTTTGTTTTATATCTGTTAATATTAGCACAGGATCTTCCTTATAAGTACGCTTTTAAACAGTTTGTGTTAGAGCGTAGAGTTTTACAACATGAGCTTTACACTGCAGCAGCACACCATGCCAGCCAGTGCATTATGCAGCACGAACATGATGGCTATCGTTTCCAGTGTACGGTGTAGCTTAGCAACTGGAATCTGATATTCTATAAAGCCTCTCTTCGCCGTTTCATTTTAAATGATACTTTGTGTTCAGCTTTTTGCGTTAGAAGTTCATTCTTAGTTCTCTGATTTCTGAAAGTGCATAATGAGCAAAATGAATAAATGTAGCAATGACTATTGCTTCAGTCCATTTAATGTTTCCAAGCATAACACAAGGCAGAAATCATTAAGCTTAGTTACCCTTATATGCTTACAAACTTAAAAATGGAGAACTTAACTTTGTCACCAGACCTAAAACTATGTGATGCGTGTCGGAAAAAAAAAAAAAAACCACAAAGTACAACCCACTGATAACAATGATTGTGTGCTTCAAAGTGCCAATGCCATGAATAATCCAGAAGTGGTTTTGGGCATAGTGACCATTTTAAGGCAAGATACAGCAATGCGAAAGCGATCCCTGGTACCTTAGAGCTAAATTCATTTAGCTCTATGGTGCAATAATAGCCAGATGGTATTCACTTGAGCCTGAAGGGGAAAAAGTGCACATTTATATTGTAGTCAAGTTGCCTTCAATAGGATAAGATTGAAAGTTCAAATGTTTCTCAACTGTATGCCAAATTTAAGTTACATGTGAACAAACTAGTGCAACTTAAGTGCTGTGAGCAGTTGACAAGGCATCCAATGACAGACTGCTACTGCAACTGCTACTCTCCAGCCGCGCCGTGCTAGAATCCCACTACGCATCGCTTTCTAAGTTATTTTATTTAAAATTAACTATAGTGGATCCCATCGCTGTTTTATGTAAATATATATAAAAAAAACTAAAGGAATATATTTATAATTTTTATAGAAATTTAAACTTGGGGGTTAATAGGGATATATAGTTTTTAAATGTTTGGATTTTAAAAATTGGTGTAAATAGTTAATTACATCAATTATAATAAATATTAAGTAAAAGATTGCATATTAAGCTTTGCATTGCACTTTATAACATCATTTTATCACTTATTGCCTACGTGATATTCCAATTTAAAGGTAGAGAGGTGTGCCGCTTTTCACAAGTTGGATTGCGCAATATTTTTTGCAATATTTTAAAAAAATGTAAGAATTTAAAATATAATTCACTTTATTTTTGTGATCCATGGACAAAATTTGAAGTGAATTGGAGACATGATAGTCAAATTTTGTGAAAATTTGTGTGACTTGACATGGAATGACTCATATATTGGGTGATGCATCTGTATTCCCAATGATACAGATTGGTACACGTTTCCTTGTACCAATCTGTATGCTTCCATCTATAATGGTGACAATGGCGATGATACCCAATATGATGGTGTATTATAACATCTAGACACTTTATGCAGAGTTAATTAAATAATAGTTACAAGTGTCCTGTTTTATTATAACTGATTCAAAGAAAGCAAATATGTATACTAGAGAGCAGGTGAAGTTAATTTCTTTTCTAAGACTCAAGATTATATTTCCTTTTGGTCCCAAATACTTTAGGGCCCACTAAATAAAATGGTTACACCCAATAAAGTACCAGTATTAATAATAACACACAATTTAGTCTGATAAAAAACATTAACACACTACTGACTAAATTATTTAATTTGCATTTAGAGAAGTAATCCACTTTTGACAAAATTCATAATTATATTCACTTAATCATCCAACACATTTTCATAGTCCACTTTTAACACCACTGATCTTCATTTAATTCATAATTCAGTTTTTCTCGTCCGCTTTTTGAGAGAAATCATTCACACACAAGCAGTTACACACATCGTTACTTTCTCTACAACATACCTAATGTTGGAATGATTCATCTTTTGAGGCCCACTGAACCCAAAAGAGTGTTTTTTAAAAAAAGGCATGTATGAGAGGGAGAGAGGGGAAGAGAGGACAGAAAGGGGAGAAAGAGGGGAAGGAGAAACATCACTAAAAGGTCTGATGTTACACTCACATGACTTTCTCCACCCTGTATCATTTATTACTGGGTAACAAATTATTCTTATGAAAGTTTATTTCTCTAGATACTTCACTTTAATAGAGATAAACCTTTGCAGTAATAGTTACATTACACATTCCATTATAGATACAAAGGGAAAAGCAATAGTCAAATGTTTTAAGAACTGGATGCTATATGCTGGCCTTAAAATTCCATGCTCCTTTCATTCAATTGCGAGAAACAACTGAATGTTGATAGGACTTTTAAAAAAATGACTAAGTTATGAACAATTCAAACCATTAATAAAATGGGTATCTCAGAAATGGCTGATGCCACAAAAAAGTTATTTGAAATGAACTGCATGTTTTGGATAGCTCTGCATTTTTTGTGTGGTACGTTTTCATCTATTGCTTAACGTTTACCAGTTATGCATGATTATATACAATTCTTTCCATATGAAGAGGACTTAACAGGCTATTCCCAGATAATTCAAGACATAAATTTTATACATCTTTAATGTATGGTATTTTAATAAAAATCGTTAAGAGATATTTTTCAGAAAACAAAAAGTGTTGTAACATGTACCACGTAAAGGGTAGTTTGGGGTGAGGGATTTTCTTGGAAGCCTTCGTATCACATCTTTGGAAGCTACTGAACTTGAATATCAAGTTTGGTACTTATCCAAAGTTTCCTTTTTGAGTTATGCTGTTCACAAACACATGGATCATTTTCTAAAAATGCTTTTTTGGATTCAGTGAGCCTTGTAACATGTATTTCTGGTGAAATCTTTATATAAAATTTTTGAGTGGAATGTAATACTTTCTCCACCTTCAATGTACATGGTAGATAAAGTAAAAATTAAATATTGGATAAATACCAATGCTGGATTTATAGGCCAAATTTAACAGCGGGTAATCAATTTAATCAAATAATATACAGGATGAGTGGATGGGATGGGATGAGATTGGATGGATGGATGGATGGATGGATGGATGGATGGATGGATGGATGGATAGGGTGCCATTCTCTCACCAGACACTGAGGTGTGTGTGTGTGTGTGTGTGTGTGTGTGTGTGTGTGTGTGTGTGTGTGTGCGCGTGTGGCACAGCACTGCTATCTTTAATGTCTTCTCGTTTGGACGTTCCCTCGGCAACGGCTTATGTCATGTACGAACAGAAACGAGTGAGTAACTTCAGTGGCACCCGCATATGTACAAGTGAATAACCTCAGTGGCATCCGCGTATGTATCCGTGTATACTCCAGTAGCGGCTGGTAAATTACCATCGCTTCATCAACAAATTTCTGCGGTGGCGAGTGAGCAATGTAATCGTGAAGGACAATAAATGTAAGCTAAGCTGGGAACACACTATTTTATTTGAACAAGTTGAAGGACCCAACCCACACCTGAACCTATCACCAAAGAGTTCCTCATCGATCACTTCGCGAAAATAAACACGCTCACCCGCAAAAAATTGAACCCGGGAACCACCACATATGGCACCCATTACGTGGAGCTATGGAAGAGGTCCTGCAGACCAGCGCCACTTGTCCACTGGAACATGCCTTGTTGGCATGAAATGGGGAATGCAAGACCTTGACGAGGATAAACAGCAGCACCATCAATACGAGTCGACGACGACAGCAAACAACCAGAAAATATTACGGCAACGCAGAACTTCGAAGCTAGCTCAACACCACGTCATCAGCATCGTGACGCCGGCGCCAACCTGAAGATCAGCACGCTTAAACCAATGACCAGTCCCTCCACCAATAAGTAAAAGTGTTTGGATTACTCTTTGATAAATTCGTCGCAACATAGGGACAACAGCACTACGTAAGTCAATACTTCTTTGTATATTATTTTAATTTACAGGGCTCGATATTGTAGGCATAGAAATAGATGCTGCTGAGGAGTACCAAGATAGTAGGATCAAAATGGAGAAAAGTAACAACAAACAGATCAGTAGTAGGAAGGATATCCACGACTCTAGCATGGGGGAACCAGCACATAAAACAAATGTGAATAGAGCAGGCAGCAGAGGTTCAAGCTGTAGCGCCAAGGGACCTGTCACAAATGCTAGAGCAGGTGCTTGCGCAAATGAGCTTGTTGAGCAGTAAGGTGACCGAACAAGGGAAGAAATTAGTATGTAGAGTACAAACCAGGGGTAGCTTATGCAGCAACAGCTAAGTCTCTCAGAAGCGAGAGATAGGAGACAAAATAGAATTACAGTTACAAGGGGGCAATTAATGAAATAATTTCAGGTCAGGTAGTCTTGCGAGAGGAGGTTCAGGTTATAATGGAAGAATTAAAAGCAGCACAGGACAATGTCCAGTCTGCTTACGAGGAACTAAACAGGGAAATAGCATCAACGAAACCGTGACCTAACTGAGAGAAAAGGTACAAGAAGGTTCGAGGGCAACTTGCGTTGTTTTAGAAGGCGCCAGCGTGCCTTTGAAGAAGGGGTTAACGCTGAGCTTCGCGAATTAAAGCAGTAATCGAGGGACAGCAGACCTCACAAGTGAGCGAGATCGCCCAGATAAGGGGAGAACTAATCCAAGTTGCCGCCGAACAATGAGCAGCTACAGGAGCTCTCACGGCAAAAGTTAGAGAAATGTTGGACGCACGAGAAGCGGGATTCACGCTTGAGAGTTAGTGCGACAGCAAAGCACAGCGCCTGCGCCTTCGACATTCTCTATCTCTAGACTGGGTAACGAGGCAAGTACGGATGAGCATATTCACGCTTATCCCAGCCTCACCTCAGATACGTTATAATCCATCTAGTGTGCCAGAGTACCAGACTCAATTAAATGCCTTCCCGCAGTTTCTAAATAAAATCCTGACCCCGAAATTCGATAGTGTGTATGGTAATGCTAAGCAATTCATCAATGACTTAGAGTCATACTGTGCATCAAGGGCGATTCCCGGATGGTTTTGGTAAAGAGAAGTTTGTCTGGTCCGACGCTCAGTTGGTTTCGTTTTACGGTCGGGGACCACGACGAATACGAGCACTTCAGAGCAGCATTCTTACAGAAATACTGGAACAACATCAAACAGCACCAAAAGCGCAATCAAATAAATAATGGCCAGTACCGAGAAAATAGCAGGGAATCCATGGTAGATTATTTTTTGAGATTAAAGCAACTCGACAGGCTCTTAGATCCTCCGATGCCTGAACCGGAGTTCATATCACTCTTGGTTCGTCACTTCCCAGACGCGATAAGACACCATCTTGTGGTTGCACGTCCGGTAACATTGGCTAACGGCATCGGACTACTTTTCGCGTTACAGGTACAGATTGTACAGCGCCGAGCATGGCCACATGAGCTGGGTCGACGGGCAATAGCATGAGAACTGCCAACAAAATAGTGGGACAAGGGCACCAGTGCCACTTAACCAAGGTAGGAGAAGTAGTTATAGTATTGGACACAAGTACTACGACCAGGTCAATAGAAATCAGGACATATCCTACAGGCTGAGGAACAACGCGAATACGAATATGCTAACAGGACTCCTCGGCAATATCGGGAGTACCCCGTCCAATATTTAGAGTTTAGCAGAAGTCGAGGTGGTATGAAAGGAGAAGGGGTAGTGGAAGGGGTAAAGGTAAAAATAGGCCCGAGAACGTTGCGTATTATGGGGAAAACGCGCACCAGAACCGGAACGTAAATCGCAGAAGCCCAGAGTATGCCGGGAATACACAGCGGCACTCGCCAGCGACCAATGAAGCAGTGGGTATGAAGCAGGCCCAAACAACACCGTGCGGACATAGCCGCCGGAAAACTATCAGCGCGCCGGATAGGTAGTTCCCGAATCTAGCCCAAGGCAATGCGACAAGTCAGATTTCGCATATCGCAGGGAACCTTTTTGAAAATAGTATAGGAATGGTAGATACAACTCGTGACATGTACAGTATTTGAAGTGAAGCAAATTAAATTAACATTACAGACCCTCCCGGTCCGATCTACTTTTTGCACAGTCGCCATCGATAAATCAAACAGAGGATAACTCAGAAGTGCTGATCGTTTTGCAGTTGTTTGCATCCATGCAGCAGTTTTTAATAACTGCCGAATAGAGTTTGTCCTATTTTAAACCGCCTTGTAGCCGATCTGTTGATCAGATGTGAATTAGCGGCATTGATGCCCTGATTCATTATGGGAAGTCCTAGGTGACATTAAAGACAACAGGCGAAATCGTAGTTATACCTTTCTCGGAAACCATGATAGTAGGTTATTTAGGACAGAGCGAGGCCACTTTTTGGGCATATATGGTAAAGGATAGGGAAAACGATGGTAGATGCAAGGTTGAGAGATCCTTCAAGTAGGAAAATGGGTTTATATGGGAGAGATAGAGAATACGACGACTGATACTAGGCTAGACAGGGCTTGAAGAGTAGAATAAACCTTTTATATGAGAGATATAGCAAACCGAAGAGAGGTATTGGGCTAGGAGAGTTTGAGTATGTGTTTATAAGGAGAGACGAGAAAACGGAGAGACATCCTATGCTAGGAAAGACAGATGTTAAAGGTAGAAGGTGTTTCATATAAGTTAGATAGAAAACCAAGGAGAGATACTCAGCTAGACTGGAGGCAGGAGGGGAATGCGCTTTATGAGAGGTAGGGATACGAGGAGAAGTGCTAGGCCAGACAGATGTTGAGGAGTAGAGTATGCGTTTATATGGAAAAGATACGGATTACGGAAGATATGCTAGACTAGACAGAGGTTGAGAGTAGAGTATGCGTTTATATGTATGAGAGGTATAGGAACATGGGGAGAGGTGTTAGGCTAGATAGATACTGAAGGAGTAGAAATATGAGCTTATATACAGGAGAGATAGGGAATACGAGCAATGGGGCTAGACTAGTCAGGACTTGAAGGGTAGAATATGGCTTCTTATATGGGAGAGATAGCAAACCGAGGAGAGGTATTAGGCTGGGAGCGTTTGAATATGTGTTTATAAGCAGACGAGAAAACGGAGGGAGAACCTATGCTAGGAGAGAGTTCGAGGAGTGGGAAATATGCTTTATATGTGAGAGATAAGGCATACGAGGAGAAGTGCTAGGCCAGACATGTCGAGGAGTCGAGTATGCGTTTATATGGAAAAGATAGATATTACGGTGGTGAAATGCTAGAATAGACAGAGGTTGAGAGTAGAGTATGCGTTTGTATGTATGAGAGGTATAGGAAAACGAGGATAGCTGATAGGCTAGACAGATACTGAAGGAGTAGGAATATTGGCTTATATACAGGAGAGATAGGAAATAGGTGGGGAGGTGTTAGACTTTGAAAGCGACTTTAGACGCGAACGTCATGGAAAGCTGTTTCCTGTCAATGCTAGAACGCTAATTCTAGACAGCTGTAGCACGTAACCCTTTCATGCTAAAAAGATGACCCACTCACGCTTAAAAGGTAACCCACTCAGGCAAAAATGTAACCCACTTACATGAAAAGGTGACCCATCCACGCAGAAATGTGACCCACTCACGTAAAAAGGTGACCCAATCACGCAAAAAGAGTACCCGCTCACGCAAAAAAGTGACCCACTCACGCAAAAAGGTAACCTCCTCACGCTAAAAGGTAAGTAATTCAGGTAGGATCACAGGTTAGGACAGATTCCGGGAAGCGGATATAGCATAGTTCCGTATGATTTCACAGGTAATTCAGATAGTATCGTAGGTATTTAGGATAATTCAAGTATCATAGGTGTTTAGAGTCACTCAGCTAGTATCACAGGAGGCTAGATTCCAGGGACAGGGCGTATCATAGCTGTATATGATTTCACAGGCAATTCAGCTAGCATCATGGGCATTTAAGCTAATTCAACTAGTTTCACAGGAGGCTAGATTCCAGAGGCTGACTGCATCATAGTTGTGTATGATTTCAAAGGTAACTCAGCTGGTATCGTAGGTATTTAGGCTAATTCAGATAGTATCACAGGAGGATAGATTCCAGGGGTTGGGTATAGCATAGTTTCGTATTTCACAGGTAATTCAGAGAGTATCGTAGGTATTTAGGATAATTCAAGTATCTTAAGTCTTTAGAGTAATTCCGCTAGCATTACCGGAGGGTAGGTACCAGGGGTCTGTTACAACATAGTTTCGTATTTCACAGATAGTTCAGGTAATATCGTAAGTATGGGGTTATCAGCATAGTTTCACAGATACACGTGATAATTTCGATCAGCTATTTGTATCACAACTATTTAAGCTAATTGCAGTTGATTGAGGTTGTATCCTAAGTATTTGAGTCATTTTAACAGATAATTCAGCTAGTATCACAGGTGGTCGTGTTAATTTCGACCAGGGATTCGTATCAGAGCCCTTTTAGGTAATTTCACATGATTCGGGTAGTATCACAGGTATTTAAGTCATTTTAACAGTTAACTCAGATAGTATCACAGGTATTCATGGTAATATACAGAGTAATTAGATTATAAACATTTCTCATCCAACGTTACAACACTTTATATACTTTTTTTTCTAAATCTTACAAACTTATATGTTAAACAGTTAGTGTGCGAGACGGAGAGGGATAAACTGCATATTGGTTAACAAATTGAAAAGCTTTGCGTCAACATACTTTATTTTAGTTCGTCGTAGGTGCCTCTCCCCTTTATCTAGGCTCGAGACTAGCACTAGGATTGCTCCTAATGGCAGGGTTAACACCTTCCCTTCTATTCTTCTTTCTTCATCAGGCGTCTGCTAGTTGCATACACAGCACACGATAAACTTCATTTTTAAGATTGTAGACTCACGAGAAAATCTTCATCTTCGAAGTACATCTCTTAAGCACTGTTTGTGATACTGTAATGTCCATATGTATAGATAGTTATTCCATCCTCGGCAATAACTCCTTTATCATCAGAGGGATTCGATGTAATTTTATTCACTTGCATTGTGGTAACAGCGTGCTTTCGTGATAGGATTAGATTCATGGGCGTTCTGATGATTTCATAGGCAATTCAGCTAGTATCGTAGGTATTTAGGCTAATTCAGCTAGTATCACACGATGCTAGATACCAGGGGCAGGGCGTATCATAGCTGTATATGATTTTCACTAGTAATTCAGCTAGTATCGTGGGCATTTAGACTAATTTAGCTAGTATCACAGGAGACTAGATTCCAAAGGCTGACGGCGTCATAGCTGTGTATGATTTCACAGGTAATTCAGCTAGTACCGTAGGTATTTAAGCTAATTCAGCTAGTGTCACAGGAAAGATTCCAGGGTTGGGGTATAGCATAGTTGCGTATTTCGCAGGTAATTCAGAGAGTGCATAGGTATTTAGGATAATTCAAGTATCATAGAAGGCGTTCAGGGTAATTCAGCTAGCATTACAGGAGGGTAGGTTCCAGGGGTCAGTCATAACGTAGTTTCGTATTTCACAGATAGTTCAGATAATATCGTAAGTATTTGGGGTAATCGCAGTTTCACAGATACACGTGGTAATTTAGATCAGCGATTTGTATCATAGCTATTTAAGGTAATTGCAGGTGATTGAGGTTGTATCAAAGGCATTTGAGTCATTTTAACAGGTAATTCAACTAGTATTATTGATATTTAGGGTGAACCAGATAGTATCATAGGTGGTCGTGTTAATTTCGAGCAGGGATTCGTATCAGAGCTATTTAAGGTAATTTCACATGATTCGGGTAGTATCACAGGTATTTAAGTCATTTTAACAGGTAATTCAGATAGTATCACAACTATTCATGGTAATATAGAGAGTAATTAGATTATCAACATTTCTCATCCAACGTTACAACAGTTTTATATACTTTTTTCTAAATCTTGCAAACCTTTTATATGTTAAACGGTTAGTGTGCGAGGCGGAGAGGTATAAACTGCATATTGGTTTACAAATTGAAGCTCCTAATGCCTGGGTTTACACATTCCCTTCCATCTTCTTCTTTCATCAGGCGTCTGCTAAGTGTGTAAATAGCACACGGATAAACTTCATTTTTTAAGATTGTAGACTCACGAGAAAATCTTCATCTTCGACTTACAATCTCTTAAGCACTGTTTGTAATACTGTAATGTCCATACGCATAGGTAGTTATTCCATCGTCGGCAATAACTCTTTTATCATCAAAGGGATTCAATGTAATTTTATTCACTTGCACTGTGGTAACAGCGTGCTTTCAAGATAGGATTAGATTCGTAGGCGTTCTGATGATTTCACAGATTTTAAGACAGTCTGTAAAGCTGTTAAACGTAATGTAGTGCTTAATAGCACTACGTTGTATACCCTTAATCTTTTTTACCATTGAGCCGTGGATGTCTAGTGCATACATCCCTGGTCGTAGTCCGACAAAGCGCTGGATGATTTTACCATTAGCCTCATCTTTAAATTTCCCAAGCAGCTTATTGTTTAGAGCTGAATTGACATATATGGCTTGTAGGATAATCAGCAGTATCCGGATGCTCAAGTAAACGTAACTTGTCATGGTACACATCTTCAGTTGTTACACAATGAATGAAGGAATCAGTATCCATGTACATAAGCTTCAGGTTTTCAGATCCGTAATATGGTAACAACGCATCATAATGACAGTGATACATTAATGTCTTGGAGATGTCCAACACACATACCAATGTATATAGGCTTGTTGAATACAGTCTGATGAGAGTCCACATGTACAGCTGCTAGATTAGCAGCATATATTGTCCTATCGATAAACGTAGGCTTGGTGATCACCTTCTCTAGTCTTCTCATTTGTCACCAGTCGTATATCCATACGGTTACGCAGATTCTCCATAGTGTTTCCAAACATGGCGTTGTTAAAGAGCTTGTGGAGGACCTTCTCGAAATCATTTGCAGCTTGCTGTCGTAGATTGTTGTTAAATTTCCACTTAAGGTTTTAACCACTGTGACTGTTGGATTTGTAGCACACGATGGATTTTACTCAAACGTAACCCATGATTAAGAGCTTACTTCAAAGCCATGTAATGTTCTACATACTTCTTTCGAGGTGCAAGATGATGTATAAGTTTCTTTGTAGATGATTCCAATGGTTTCATACACTCAGACAGGAAAGGTAGATCGTGAGGTTCTACAGGATACTCGATGTCAATGACGTCACACCCAGAGACAGGATGTCTGGCAGCATGAAACACGTTAAACTCGTCTCAAAACTACCTGTATATACCGTCACACCAACAAGAGAAGTATTCTCACACGCTCATTCAGTCAGATGTTTCCATTCAAAGCCTACCACCATCCATTACACCAAAGCTAGCACAATCTTTATTATCACAATACTTAAAAGTAAAAGCTTAAAAGGTAACGTAGAACATTTTCCCCTTATTTAGTTAGGGGGCTAATTAGCACACCAATTGCACATTCCTGCATTATTAAGTGCTCTTGAACCGCTAAATCCCCACCTACCTTTAATCGCTTATATCTCCTGAATGAAAACAGATAGAACAATGGGCTAAAAACTAATTAATTCCTTGGAATGCGGCGCGTCCTTGGCGTATTGTTTCAAGTTGACCGGGATGCCCGAGTTCGAATCCTAGGAGTGATTGCAAATTCGTCTTCTAATAACTCCGAAACTAATTAAGATAAAAACGTCAAATAACCTTTATTACATTAATGTCATTAGGTAGTTTCCTGTGAATGTATATTTGCGTGCCTGGTGTTCCTGGGTTCGATCCTTAATTTTTAAACCTCCATTATCTCAGAATCTAAGAGAGATAGAGGGATGAACCAAAGGCATGTTTGATAGCTCCTATGATAGATAATTAATACTGTATATAATTGCCAATCAGTTGTCCTTAGTTCGAATCCCGATCTTTTAATGATTTCCTTAATTTGCCTCTATACTCTAGGATATGCCACTTAGGTTGATGGCGTAACTGCATACAGCTTTGTTTAACATACCAAACTAATATTATAAATACTTTTGTTCCTGGTGTTCTGGGTTCGGATACCGATTTAATGAAATTTACTTACAAATTTAATAACTCGTAATCTAATTTAGATAGACACGTCAAGTAAAAAGTAAACAGAGTACCTAGTCCCTAAATATCGTTATCATGACAAAAATTACTTAAAAGTACTCAGGTTAAATCCCGAAGGGGCGATTTCATGTATCTTCAAGCCTATGGATCATATCAGGTTCGAATAAAGATTAAATGGTAGATGCTGATGCGGCGGAGCTAAATTACTAAAATATATTTATTAAAAGTATTATCGGGTTCGATTCTAGAAGCTTAGAATCTGTGTAACTCTGGAAAAATTACTTTGCTCGTGATTGTAGTGAAATGTAATGGACTTTCTGTGGGAAGATGGAAAGGAAGAATTGAAAAAAGAATGAAAACATGAAATAATGTGGTATATACATACATTTAACTAAATAAGGGGGAAAATCTTCTACGTTACCTTTTAAGTATAGTAATAATAGAGACTGTGCTAGCTTTGGTGTAATGGATGGTGGTAGCGGTGGTGGTAGGCTTTGAATGGAAACATCTGACTGAATGAGCGTGTGAGAATATTTTTCTTGTTGGTGTGGCGGTATATACAGGTAGTTATAAGACGAGTTTAACGTGTTTGATACTGCTCGACATCCTGTCTCTGGGTGTGACGTCACAGACATCGAGTATCCTGTAGAATTTCCCAATCTACACAACGATCTACCTTTCCTGCCTGAGTGTATGAAACCATTGGAATCATCTACAAAGAAACTTATACCTCATCTTGCACCTCGAAAGAAGTATGTAGTACATTGCATGGCTTTGAAGCAAGCTCTTAATCATGGCTTACGTCTGAGTAAAATCCATCGTGTGCTACAATTCCAACAGTCACAGTAGTTAAAACCTTATGTGGAATTTAACAACAGGCTACGACAGCAAGCTGCAAATGATTTCGAGAAGGTCCTCCACAAGCTCTTTAACAACGCCATGTTTGGAAAAACTATGGAGAATCTGCGTAACCGTATGCATATACGTCTGGTGACAAATGAGAAGACTCTAGAGGTGATCGCCAAGCCTACGTATATCTATAGGACAATAAATGCTGCTAATCTAGCTGCTGTACATATGACCTCTCGTCAGACTGTATTCAACAAGCTTATACACATTGGTATGTGTGTTGGACATCTCCAAGGCATTAATGTATCACTATCATGTGTTGTTACCATATTACGGAGCTGAAAACCTGAAGCTTATGTACATAGATACTGATTCCTTCATTCATCGTGTAACAACTGAAGATGTGTACCATAACAAGTTACGTTTACTTCAGCATCCGAATACTGCTGATTATCCTACAAGCCATATATGCTATTCAGCTCTAAACAAGAAGGTGCTGGGGAAATTTAAAGATGAGGCTAATGGTAAAATCATACAGCGCTTTGTCGGACTACGACCAAAGATGCATGCACTAGTCATCCACGGCTCAATGGTAAAAAAAAGATTAATGGTATAAAACGTAGTGCTATTAAGCAGTACATTACGTTTGACAGCTATACAGACTGTCTTAAAATCTGTGAAATCATCAGAACGCCTATGAATCCAATCCTATCACAAAAGCACGCTGTTATCACAGTGCAAGTGAATAAAATTACATTGAATCCCCTTGATGATAAAAGAGTCATTGCCGAGGATGGAATAACTACCTATGCGTATGGACATTACAGTATTACAAACAGTGCTTAAGAGAATGTAAGTCAAAGATGAAGATTTTCTCCTGAGTCTACAATCTTAAAAATGAAGTTTATCCGTGTGCTGTGTATACACTTAGCAGACGCCTGATGAAGATAGAAGAAGATGGAAGGGAATGTGTTAATCCAGCCAGTAGGAGCAATCCTAGTGCTAGTCTCAAGTATAGATAAAGGGGAGAAGCACCTACGACGAACTAAAACAAAGGTATGTTAACACCAAGCTTTACAATTTGTAAACCAATATGCATTTTATGCCTCTCCGCCTCGCAACTAACTGTTTAACATATAAAAGGTTTGTAAGATTTAGAAAAAATGTATATAAAAGTGTTGTAACGTTGGATGAGTAATGTTTATAATCTAATTACTCTCTATATTACCGTGAATGCCTGTGATACTATCTGAATTACCTGTTAAAATGACTTAAATACCTGTGATACTACCCGAACCATGTGAAATTACCTTAAATAGCTTTGATACGAATCCTTGCTCGTAATTAACACGACCACCTGTGATACTATCTAGTTCACCCTAAATA
Source organism: Deroplatys truncata (assembly GCA_030765065.1). Lineage (NCBI taxonomy): Eukaryota > Metazoa > Arthropoda > Insecta > Mantodea > Mantidae > Deroplatys > Deroplatys truncata. The sequence continues at coordinate 425,222,439 of CM060990.1, forward strand.
TCAATGATACCAGTTGAATTACCTGTTAAAATGACTCAAATACCTTTGATACAACCTGAATCACCTGCAATTACCTTAAATAACTGTGATAGAAATCGCTGATCGAAATTATCACGTGTATCTGTGAAACTATGGATTACCCCAAATATTTACGATATTACCTGAACTATCTGTGAAATACGAAGCTATGTTATAACCGACCCCTGAAACCTATCCTCCTGTAATGCTACCTGAATTACTCTGAACACCTACTATGATACTTGAATTATCCTAAATACCTATGCACTCTCTGAATTACCTGTGAAATACGCAACTATGCTATACACCACCCCTGGAATCTATCCTCCCGTAACACTAGCTGAATTAGCTTAAATACCTACGGTACTAGCTGAATTACCTGTGAAATCATACACAGCTATGACGCAGTCAGCCTTTGGAATCTAGCCTCCTGTGATACTAGCTGAATTAGTCTAAATGCCCACGATACTAGCTGAATTGCCAGTGAAAATCATATACACCTATGATACGCCCTGCCCCTGGAATCTAGCCACCTGTGACACTAGCTGAATTAGCCTCAATACCTACGATACTAGCTGAATTGCCTATGAAATCATCAGAACGCCCATGAATCTAATCCTATCACGAAAGCACGCTGTTACCACAGTGCAATTGAATAAAATTACATTGAATCCCTTTGATGATAAGAGTTATTGCCGAGGATGGAATAACTACCTATACATATAAACATTACAGTATGACAAACAGTGCTTAAGAGAATGTAAGTCGAAGATGAAGATTTTCTCGTGAGTCTACAATCTTAAAAAATAAAATTTATGTGTGCTGTGTATGCAACTAGCAGACGCCTGATGAAGAAAGAAGACGTAAGGGAAGGTGTTAACCCTGCCATTAGGAGCAATCCTAGTGCTAGTCTCGAGCCTAGATAAAGGGGAGAGGCACCTACGACGAAATAAATAAAGGTATGTTGACGCAAAGCTTTTCAATTTGTTTGCAGTTTATCCCTCTCCGTCTCGCACACTAACTGTTTAACATATAAAAGATTTGTAAGATTTAGAAAAGAGTGTATATAGTGTTGTAACGTTGGATGAGAAATGTTTATAATCTAATTACTCTCTATATTACCATGAATACCTGTGATACTATCTGAATTACCAGTTAAAATGACTTAAATACCTGTGATACTACCCGAATCACGTGAAATTATCTTAAAAATGCTCTGATACGAATCCCTGCTCGAAATTAACACGACCACCTGTGATACTATCTGGTTTATCCTAAATATCAATGATACTAGCTGAATTATCTCTTAAAATGACTCAAATACTTAGGATACAACCTGAATCAACTGCAATTAGCTTATATAGCTGTGATACAAATCGCTGATCGAAATTATCACGAGTATCTGTGAAACTATGCTGATTACCCCATACTTACGATATTACCTGAACTATCTGTGAAATACGAACTATGTTATAACCGACCTCTGGAACCTACCCTCCTGTAATGCTAGCGGAATTACTCTTAACACCTACGATACTTGAATTATCCTAAATACCTACGATACTCTCTGAATTACCTGTGAAATACGAAACTATGCTATACCCAAACCCTGGAATCTATCCTCCTGTGATACTATCTGAATTAGCCTAAATGCCTACGATACCTGCTCAATTACCTGTGAAATCATACACAGCTATGATGCAGTCAACCTCTGGAATCTAGCCTCCTGTGATACTAGCTGAATTAGCTTAAATGCCCATGATAATAGTTGAATTGCCTATGAAATCATATACAGCTATGATACGCCCTGTCCCTGGAATCTAGCCTCCTGTGATACTAGCTGAGTGACTCTAAACACCTATGATACTTGAATTATCCTAAATACCTACGATACTATCTGAATTACCTGTGAAATCATACGCAACTATGCAATGTCCGCTTCCCGGAATCTGTCCTAACCTGTGATCCGACCTGAATTACTTACCTCTTTGCGTGAGTGGGTCACCTTTTTACGTGAGTGGGCCACTTTTTGCGTGAGTGGGTGACCTTTTTGCTTCAGTGGGTGACCTTTTTGCGTGTCACCTATTTGCGTGAGCGGGTCACCTTTGTGCGTGAGTAGGTCACCTCTTTCTGTGAGTGGGTTACCTTTTTTGAGTGAGTGGATCACCTTTTTGCGTGAGTGGGTCACCTCTTTACGTAAGTCGGTTACCTTTTTAGCATGAGAGGGTTTCGTCCTACAGCTGTCTAGAATTAGCGTTCTAGCATTGACAGGAAACAGCTTTCCATGAAGGTCGCATCTAAAGTCGCTTTCAAAGTCTAACACCTCCCCTCCTATTCCCTATCTCTCCTGTATATAAGCCCATATTCCTACTCCTTCAGTATCTGTCTAGCCTATCAGCTCTCCTCGTTTTTCTACACCTCTCATACATACAAACGCATACTCTACTCTCAACTTCTGTCTAGTCTAGCATCTCACCCCCGTAATCCCTATCTTTTCCATATAAACGCATACTCTACTCCTCGACATGTCTGACCTAGCACTTCTCCTCGTATGCCTTCTCTCTCACATATAAAGCACATTTCCCGCTCCATCAACTCTCTCCTAGCATAGGATCTCTCTCCGTTTTCTCGTCTCTCCTTATAAATGCATACTCAAGCCCTCCTAGCCTAATATCTCTCCTCGGTTTGCTATCTCTCCCAAATAAAAAGCCATTTTCTACCCTTGAAGTCCTGACTAGTCTAGTTCCTCCCCTCATATCCCCTATCTCTCCTGTATATAAGCTCATATTTCTACTCCTTCAGTATCTGTCTAGCCTAACACCTTTTTTCCTGTTCCTATACCTCTCATACATACAAACACACACTCTACTCTCAACCTCTGTCTTGTCTAGCATCTCTTTTGTAATCCATATCTTTTCCATATAAACGCATACTCTACTCCTCAACATCTGTCTGGCCTAGCACTTCTGCTCGTATCCCTACCTCTCATAAAGCGCATTCCCCTCCTGCCCCCTGTCTAGCTGAGTATCTCTCCTTGGTTTCCTATCTAACCTATATAAAACACATTCTACCTTCTCAAACTCTCCTAGCCTAATACCTCTCCTCGGTTTGCTATATCTCTCATATAAAAGGTTTATTCTACCCTTCAAGCTCTGTCTAGCCTAGTATGAGTCTGGTATTCCCTATCTCTCCCATATATACCCATTTTTCACCTTGAAGGCTCTCTCAACCTTGCATCTACCATCGTTTTCCCTATCCTTTCCCATATATGCCCAAAAGTGGCCTCGCTCTCTTCTAAATAACCTACTCGTGATTACAGAAAAATAGCGCTGACAGATGAGGAGTCCCAGTACAAAACGATGAATTTTTCACAGAGTATTTAAGAGTAGCACAATGCGTTGAATTAATGAGTATACGCACTGCAATAAGGGGAAATGTAATATGAAAGACTGTTCGGGACAGTCACTGACCGCCTGTAGGAAGGGCGGGAATTTAAATTTTACGGGACGTCTGTAGGAGCTGACAGTGATGTGTACCCGAGAGAAGGGTGAAAGTCTCTCAGGTGCCAGATACCTGCGCCTCACCGTCAAAAGAGATCAGGGATAGAGTAGTTACTAGGCAGTCAAAATGACCTACAAAAAGAACAGCTATTTAATGTTTTTTTAATCACAGGGGAATATTTGAGGAGAAAATACACTTGTGTACTTCATATATAGACTCATCCGAAATTACAGTTTGCAAAAGAAATGTTTGTGGAGAACTTGCAAAATGCAGGAATTAGGCTATACTACACTAGTAATTGTCATCAGCAGTCGAACTCAATCGAGAAAACTATGCGAGATCTAACAATTATGCAACCAGAAGCATACCTTGTGGTCCCAGTACTCACCCTACATCTAATGGATTTTTAACCGTAGCTGCAACAATATAGGGAAAATTTTGGGAATATGCAATATTGCTTTGATCCACCTGTTCCGAGATACATCTAGAAATTCTAACAGCACTGGTGGGTTTGCAGTGGATAAGCAGCTAGCTAACAAATTTGTATTTGCTTGCCTGGTCAGAGATGAGGAAACAGTGTGCGAGAAATTGCCAATTGGTAAATAAAGGAGGGAATCAGAGATAAAACGTAAATGATGGTTTGATACTACATTGTTGGATAACATTTTAAATTTTCTTGTATTATTATAATTGTACTATCATACAGAGGATTGAATTAAGGGAGTGACAAATGTGTAAAAAAAAGTGCGTTAAATTAACATAATGTAGCATGGTTGATTTATCACTTGGATTTTATTGTGAAATGACATTAGTAATAAAAATCAGAATTAAAACGGCGAATTGCCTAAAATATTATGAATGTTAGGAGGGCAGCCTAGAATGCGCTGGAATAGCACAGTTGACCGTCAATAAATAGTGGCAACCAAAAAATAACAACAATAATAATATCAATAACAATATTATAATACTAACAAAATGAGATTGGAGAAAGGGCAGAGCATACTAGAAGGTAATTAAGTTATTTTGTTTATAAAAAAAAAGAATGTAGAAAAAATGTGCATGTGAACGTAATTGTCAGTGAAGTGAGTGAAGTAAAGCATAGTGTCAACCATACAGTCACATGCAAATGCCTATACGTATGGGCACCATGTGGTTCTGTGAAACTGCTAGGAGTTTCCAAGAAAAAAAAAGGGACAAACTAGGTGTTTGCATTATATTCTTTAAAACTATAGCCGACATTAAGAAGATAAAAGGGGAGTGAACCCACTGAATATGTTCATCAAGAAGAAATGAATACAAAGGTCACACGAAAATGATTTGTATGTTTAGGTTAAGTAGGGTATGTAAACGTATAACATGTCATTTGCAGTAGAATATCTTATAGACTTTGTTACAGGAGTAACGAGAGGCAAATAATGTTAAATAGAACAGTGTGCAAAGATATTGCACAAACTAAACTGGTAATGGCAACCAATTGCTGTGATAGAGGTATGCAAAGTTATGTACAAATATGAGTGAAATGTACATCTAATATAAATGATGCCAACTAGCATTGCTAATGACCTAATAAAAAAAAAATACTGTGTTTATAGGAATATTGCAATGGTTATATACTACCTTGCCACCCAGCAAACAAACAAGCACTAACAAGCGAAAAAAAAGACCATTAAGTAAATCATGCGTAGAAAAGAAGATCAAAGCAAAATAAATAGTGATTAGGGGAGGAATTTGTATCCACTAATTATCATGAATTGATTGATAAATATATGTTTAAGAAATAAAGCAGGAATTTCAAGTGGGACTTCGCGACAATTCCTCTAACATCCTGATGGGATTATTAGTGAATCTGTCATGAGGGCATATGAACTGGATTTATAAGCAGACTTTAATAGCGGGTAATCAATTTAATCAATGAATATATAGATAGGTAGATGGAAGCAACAATTTGCGAGTAGTATAGGGGAAGGAATACTAAATCATGTGATTGCTTTCAAAGCTATATAATGCTAGCAGTGAGAATATTGCTAAAAGTATGTATGTATCAGTGAATAACTCCAGTGGCAGTTAGTAAATTAGCATAGCTTCAACAAATTTCTGCAGTGGCGAGTGAGCAATATAACCGTGAAGGACAATAAATGTAAGATAAACTAGGAACACACTGTTTTATTTGAATAAGTGAAAGGACCCAACCCACTCCTGAACCAATCACCAAAGAATTCCTCATCGCTCACTTTGCATAAACAAACACGCTAACCCGGCAAAATTTCGAATCCGGGAACCGCCGCAATACCAAACTTTGTATTTAAGTTCAGCATCAACACAAGATTTTCAGCAAAATTCCCCAACCCCAAGCACCCTTTATGTGGAAAATGTTTTATCATTTTTTATTTTCTCAAAGATGGCTCCAACTATTTTGATTAAATTACCTCACGTATAAGTTATTTGCATGCCTAATAAAATATACATCCAGAACATTTTGTGGATAGCATGTGAAGTCCTCTTCATTCTGAATGAATTTTGTATAATTTTGTTACTGATAAACCACAAGAGAGGCAAAACCTTAACACACAAGAAAATGTTATTGTTATGGTCCTTTTTCTTTCTTTCGTTTTGGTTGCAATAACCAATTTTCGAGATATTTGTTGCTATTGATTTGAAATTTCCAATACAATATATGTTTTCTGAAGTGCTAAGGCAACATTCCTTTGTTTACTGTAATGTCAAGGAAAAACTCTGAAATTTCAAATCCAGCATATAGTGACCACTTTTAAACTCTTAGCACAATAAATACATAAAGAGATGTGACAATAGCCTCAGTCTCCTGTGTATCCCTTGTATCTACAGCAAAATGTGCAATTAAACCATTTCTGCAAAAATTTATCTCAATTAAATGAGGTTGATAGAAAAATAAGCTTCTGTAAGATTTGTCAGAGATGAAAATTAACAATACTGGGCAGAGAAAGTCATTTAAGTGTAATAAATCACCTTTTTTCCCTCTGCAGTACCTATCAGTGTCATAAGAGTTGCAATGGTTCTAGATTATACTGTCATATTGTACACACACAACTCGGAAAGTGTGCTCAGATATTTGACCACCAGCAATCTTGAAACCTATTATAAGCACAAATGGGTTACTAGTATTATTACTGAAATGGTAAAAGGTAAAGGTATGTATCATGGAGGGGCCCCCGGAATCAGGGCAGAGCACCGCAAGTGGGCCAGTCAGCCCTTTTTGCTTCCAATGTGACCCCTGGGAGGGGAGAGACCTGAAGGGTAACCAGATCTGGATGCTGATGGGCACAAGCATAGACAGGGTCCCTAACGTTTCCAAAAAGAACACACCCAATGCCACACGGTCCCTGCCCACAAATCACCAAACTCCAGGGTCCCACCAGAGCGGAGCCAACACCCAAGAGCCATTAGCAGCTCCTACTACATCAAACAATCCTGCCATCTTGTGATAAAACTTTGTATAGGCATCCCTATTACCATTAGGCAACAGTGCAGTCCACATTTGGCTTTGGGAAGGGTTTAAGAACTTTTAGGTGCATTCACTACTACACAGTACCTATTATTGTTACTTTGTCCAAAATCATGAAACCACCTACAAACTGCTGCATATACCTATGGTATTGAAATTTTGTTTTGGAATACAATTTGTTGAGACCTTTCAAATTTTGTTAAGGTTGGTACATTATTAAGAGTAGTTCGTATGGCGAGCCAAGATTTTTAGGTGAGCTGTTTTATGCACAGAGTTCAAATGTTTTATATACATGAGTTTGCAGAGAATTTGACCTATTTGAAATGTTGATAAGGTTGGTATAAAATTATGGGTAATTTGACAGAAGAGCCTCATAAAAGTTTAGTTCACAATTTTAAGTGAATTGCTGCACCTATAATTCAAAATCTATCTATGCAAATGTGAGAAGCATTTGTCAATGAGTTTAAAATTTTGGCTGTAATCAGAACAAAATTAAGGGTAAACATACTATTGAATAATAAAACAATTCGGAAAAACAAAGACAACAGAAAGTCAATTTAAAAAGAAACTGGAAAACTAAGATGACAGTAATAATTCAACCTTATTACCGCATTAAGGGTCTTCCAAGTGCTCCTAAGCTTGGGAAAGGGAAAAAGTTTGTTGTTAAAAAACTGTGTTAAATTAAACGTGGTCCAGGATCAGTAATAAAACAAAGAAAGTCATTTACAAATTCTATCTGAGCAACAATATCAATGTTCAGTCAGCAGGCACACAAGAAACAGAATTTGTAGATAAGGGAAATGTGAACATCAGAAGATACATATTATGCTGCAAAGGAATATATTGTATTTAAGCAAGAAACAGAAGTTACAGTAAAGAAAGACTTATTTTATCAGCTTTTATGATGGCTGTTTAGATACACCCTGTGCATGCATGTGTGCGTCTCTCACTTTAACTCCCATTAACTCCACTAGGTAACAGTGCTAAACAGGGAATAAAACACCTGTGTTATTGAAAGTACCTGGTACTCTCAGAGAGATCATCTCAAAATAGAAGACTAGCTTTCATTTTTCAAAAGAATGTGTTTTACATGGTGATTTTGCCAAAATTTACTACAAAGTTCTCAGGACAAGATATCAAGATATAACCAGCTCACTGGCCTTATTAACAGATAACAGCCTTAACAGCACTTGGACTTACATGGGAGTGGAATATTTTAATATTAGCCTCAGCAATGAACGTCAAAATCACCATATGTGGAAAAATTAGAGACAAGCTGATATTTTTCTTTTTTTTTTTTGGGGGGGGCGGTTGCTAGAACTCACTTATAGGCACATTTTCTCTAGATGGGATTGTTTCAAGTTAAAGTAGATTGCAGATTGCACAAGAAAGAAACTGAAAAAGCCCAGCACATTATATGCTCCTGTGAGGTTTTGGCTCACAGGAGATATATGGCTTTTGGGAAAATGTTTTTACAATCAGAAGAATTTGAAACCATATGGTATGAGACTATATTCCTTGGTAAAGGGTGCAGGCATAATGAACTCTCTTTGAAATGATAAGGTACCACAATAAGCCCAAGGCTGAAGTGCATCAGGAACAATGATGGAGATCTGTATCATATAAGACAAGACAAGACTTTCCTCAAAAGTCTCTACCCCTCCCCCTTGTGCTTCCTATACTGCCCCCTTAAACATAAAATTGCAAGCATTTGATTTATTGCTCATACCTTCGTTATCTTTTAGTCAAATGTCATAAACATGGTATAGTTTTCTTATAATATTAGTCAAAAAGAGATAATTACACTTTTGCTAGATTTAATAGTTTATGTAATTCCATTCATTATGTTATTTTATATTTTAAAGTTATTAGAATAATGTAATCTTTACTCTTTGTCACATTGTTATACATTATTCAAAAAAGAAGAGAATGAAACTTGCAAATCCTGCTTTGCTATTACACCGATGCTTTACTATCAACGTATCATAATAGTTATTTGTTTTGTATGGTTTATAGTGTATTGTGCCACTGCAATGCCAATGGTTTTTCAAAAGGAGCCCTTTTTTGCTTGGGACAGCCGAAATAAACTGAGCAATTTAACTAAGGTAGTGGTAGTGACAGCTGCTTAGGTGGTGTTGGCAGTAGTGGTGGTGGTTCTGCTGCGGCAGCAGTGGAATTGTTTTTTAGTTTTTTTCAAGAGAAAAAACATAGAATCATTAAACAGAACCTCCAAACTTTATTTATGCAGAACAGGAAATTGTAACATGTGCTTAGCAACAACAATCACAAGGCTCCTCTATTTTCATTCTGCTGGGCAATTGCCTTATACAAAACCAATCCATTTAGATGTACAGTAAATAATGGAAATCAACTATGAACTCTGTGCGTGCGTGCGTGCGTGCGTGCGTGCGTGTGTTTAAAGTTTGTTGGAGGTTTGACACATGGTAAGAGTCATCATGGATACATGGAACCTATTTTTTTTAAAGTACATGAAGCCTTAGAAGACTTTTTTGGAAGTCCTGTGAACAATATGTTGAAGTAAGGCATTCAAAACAGGAGAGAGACCATTTACCTAATGTGTTTACAAAAGAATCAGGAGAACTTGTATCACTGTCATCTGGGTATGTATAGGTATTTGAGTTAGTAAATTCTAACCACACCTATGAAAAAGGTACTGCAGTGATGCAAAAAATGCGCACAAAAATATTGTTGAGTTACATTTACACAGAAAACCAAAAAGTGCAGACACAGGATAAGATGAAAAAAGTGAAGGTTTGATCAAAAGAAGCAATAGTCAATGCTCAACAGCTTATCAACAGAATTTTATGCATGTGCTACAGATCTATGAAAGTAAAACAATACATATCACACGAGTTGGTTCCTAGGTCAACATCTATATCTGATGATTTCATAAAGGAACAAAATCTTCATTGATAAAGATAGTGGAAAATGGTTTGTAGAACTATCTTTATTTTCATATTGCAACATTTGTACTAGACAGAAGATGTTTAATCGATTAACTGGTCAAATGGTTCCACTTATGGAGGAGTTGTAATTAAGTATTGTAATTATATTACACACAATCTTATTGTCATCTTTGATGGATATCCAGAGCATTCAACCACTAAAAATGAAGAGCAGAGTAGAAGAACCTCAAAAAATTCTTGTGATATACCTTGAAAGAAAAACACAGAATGTAGGACACCTAGGGAAACATTTTTAGGAAGTAGCAGAAAAAACTGTTATAAGCAGTAGCTTCAGAAATGGATGAAAGGAAAATACCAATCTTGACAGCTGAAAATGATGATGTAAATATAGTGAATGTTGCTACAGAAAAGCCCAAAAATGTTCTAGGAAGGTTGTTGTACGATCGGATTCAGATATAGGTATTGACTTTTTAATGGCACTTGATTCAGAAAAAAGGCAATTAATTTTTTGAGCAAAAAGATGGCAGGGATCCAAAGAACTATTTTATAACATTGACATTTTGATCCAACAGCACAGTGAAATCAGAAGCAGTCTCTTGTTTGTGCATGCAATGACTGGATATGATACTATATCTATCTATATAAAAGCATGATACTATTACTATTATGCTTTTATGGTTTAGCAAAGATAAAAGCAGTTGAAATGGTGAAATTTTGGTGGAATTTCAGCAACAGGCTTCATTATTTTTGCAACAACATATATCAAAAGAACAATTGCTACTTAGTGGAGAAGATTTACACTTGGACTATATAGAATAAATAGATATAAACGTGAATGGAGCTCATTACTTAAAATTAATGACATAATAATAATAATAATAATAATAATAATAATAATAATAATAATAATAATAATAATAATAAAATCTGCGATCAAATTTCAACCTGGCAAAATTATGTCCAACAACCAAGGCATGTCAATAACACTTTCTAAGAGTTTACTTCCAAGTCCAGAAATAGTTAGGCAACAGTTTGCCAGCTACTGAATGTGGATGGAAATTGGAGTTGGTAAATGAAATTAGAGGAGAGAAAAGAGTTCTCCAATCAGTAACTTCTATAAAGCCTTTTGCACCAAATGATCTTTCACATCTAGTATTCTGTTTTAGTAAATTTGCTTGTGGGAATTATTGTGGATATAAAAAGCCAGATATGCTTTGTTCAGCAATATGTAAGCACTGCAGTGGATATTACTGTTACAACACACCAATCATGGATGATGATCACTGCACAACTGATGAAGATTCACCATGTGTATAATGTAAATACTAATCAATAAGTAACCTAAAGATTTGTAAATATGAAGTATTTTATGAATTATTTGTTAAAGTAAAACACAAAGAAAGTGAAAGCAAATATGAAATCAACTACTGGTGGGTGAGATGCCTGTGACGCCGTGGATAGCACTGACTACTATTAGTCAAATTAATAACAGTTTATTAAACTTCACAGCTGCCACTTGTTGCCAGTACAAGATACGGCAGATCTATATATGGTAGATAATGCAGTGATCTTAAATAGTGAACTTAGGAGCAAAGCTCTCCCGGACCATAATTGGAAAAAGCTTAACATGACAAAGAAACCTTTTTTGTTATAAATGCATTTCTAAAAGGTTTATATTTATTAAGGCATATAGTAGCATTAGATGTTATAATATATAACTGGTTCTACTTTAAGAAGCACATGCAAGAGATAGCAAGCACTGCCGCAATGGCCAGCCCCTGCATTAATGCACATGCCAGGCTATTGACATACACGCACTAATCTCTTGCAGTCTGTGTGTATTCCCAAACCCCAGCATGTAGATATATGTATATCGTTTAAAAGCTTGGAAACTGTGCTACAATTTTTATTTGGACTGTTTTGGGACATTGTCCCAAATAAAAGTGTTGTGCTCCAAAAACCACAAAAATAAAAATTTCAAAGTGAAAATTTTGCCTTATTTTAGTGAATTCCCATAAAAGTACTATGATTACAGAAGCATTTTAAAATAGCTTTTCACAAGAATACAGGATGTATCTTTATTGGCGTCATATATTTGGGGGACGTAACAGTAAAAAAAGTCCATATGTACATGGGTCTGAAAATCAACCGTTTCGTTGTTATAGGCCAAAGAAGATGAATTCCATGAGTGAACAGACGGATATGCACTACATGTATGGCCATGCACATGGCAATGCAGCACGAGCACGTGAACTTTATGAATAAAGGTACCCTGACAGGCCGTTACCATGTGCAAGAACATTCACACAAATTCACCAACGCTTGAGAGAGAATGGCGCATTTGAGAGGAGTACTAGGGATGTTGGGAGAACAAGAGCAGTACGAGGCATTGAGCTTGAAGAACGAGTTCTTCATGCTGTGGATGCAGACTCATCCAAAGCATAAGACATATGGCTGTAAGAGAAAGAGTTAGTCAATGACTATCTGGAGAATTCTGCATGAAAATCTTCTGTACCTGTATCACCTTCAATGTGTGCAAGGATTAAATGAGGGACTTTGAGCCAAGAAGACGTTTCTGTCAATGCATGCTACAGCAGTGCGCTGTGTTCATCAATTGCCTAGCCTGTATCTTATTCACGGATGAGGCATCTTATTCATGGATGAGGCTGGTTTTACTCGCGACGGCATCTTTAATTTTCATAACACTTATAATTGGGCATTTGAAAATCCTAATGAAGTTGACAACCATCAACAGAGGTTCCCTCTCAACGTTTGGGTGGAATCGTTCATGATCACCTTATTGGTCCCTACTTCTTCCCTCAGCATCTGAATGGACAAACCTATCTCCAGTTTCTCAGAAATGATTGCATCACTTAACTGATAATGTGCCTCTGGACATCATCCAATGAATGTGGTTTTTACACGATGGTGCTCCAGCTCATTTCGGTATGATAGTAAGTTTTTAATGATCGATTTCCACAAAGATGGATTGTTCGAGGGGGACCCATTGCATGGCCTGCTTGATCAACTGATTTGAATCCAATGGATTTCTTCATCTGGGGACATTTGAAGTCCTTGGTTTATGCAACTCCTGTATCTGATGTTCACATTTTGAGAGGACGAATCCAAACTGGATTTGACCAAACACGAAACACACCAGGAATTTTCAACAGAGTATGCCAGAGCATGGAACGCAGGCTTACTGCATGCATTAAAGCAAGAGGAAGCCACTTCGAGCAATTTTTGTAACTTTTGATTTTGTATTGTAACTCTGAAATAAATGATTTTCAGACCCATGTTCATCTGAACTTTTTTACTGTTTTGATGCCAGGAACACGTCCCCCAAATATATGTCACCAATAACGATACAGCCTGTATATGTTAAGTAATAAAACAGTATCAAATTTATCAACTTAGAATAAATAGTGATTGAGATATAAGTGAAAACTAAAAGGATTGCAAAACAGATGTTCAGGGGGTGTTGGGAGAGGGAGCACAAGGTGGAGCAGTGGGGACTTTTGAGGAAATACTCCTCTACTTAGGCCCTAAAAACTTAAGATTCAGCTTATCTCTAATTTCTTCTGACAAAAAAAAAACCTTGATTGCATGGGCTATAGTTAGCAACCACCTTAACCATGGCAGATGCACTATTTACCTTCTTGCACCATTAACAGAAATATTAAAGATAAAAATTCCTCAGCTTAAAACAATCTTTGTGTTCTCTAATAAATTCTTTGGGTTCTTCCAAGGAAAATTTTGGAATGGAATTCTACTGGTCCTTTTTCACAAATTCCCATAGAAAATAAGTAGTTGAAGGAATTGGTGGGCATGTGAAAAGAAAAATATGAAGATGTGTGAAGTCCTGTCTGTACACGTCTTGTAATGCAAAAGAATTTTTTGACTGTGCAAGGGAATAAATTACAGATATCTCAATTGCCTTTATTAGTAAAACATTAATTGCACAAAATGAACAGCTTCTCAATAAGTGGTGGTGCACTATTTCTCGTGTACCTAGAATTCAGTCCAATCACTTTTTTCAAACAACAAAACAAAATTTGGTAGTAGGATGAACAGTTGCTTCAGATTTCATGATATACAACAAAAAAGAAACATGAACCCAAACAGCAATTAACATTCTAGGATGTCTATTCCTCAGACAAGTTAAAAGACAGAAGCTCCTTGTAGAACATTCTCTAGCACTAACTTCAAATGTCACAGCTGGCAAATAGCTTATTGTGGCTGAAGGGAAGAAGTAATCTAATGAAGTTATGTCATTTCACTAAACAACTTCATTTTTTTTTCTTTTTTTGTGCTCCTTCTTATCACATACAGCACCACAGGCATTGAACACTGATGATACATGAAATGAAATAATTGGGAAAGGAAATTTGGGAAGGAAACATTCCAGGCCTGAGTTTAAAGTACCTCCCCAGAATTTGCCAGGTGTGAGAACTGAGGAAAACCTGAGGAAAAATACTCAAGTCAGGGAGGATGGTCCTGACGGAATTTGAAACGCAAATCTTCAATTCTTAAGTCCCTGCCTTAATGACCTTGGGAGTCTAACACAAGTAGCAGAGGAGAAAGGATGTGATTACGCAGCTCTCCATTGAATTATGAAGATGACCGACAATTTGGAAGTTTACCAGGTGAGAATTGGAAGATTTAGGGGAAGGAAATTTGCGAATGAAGGAGAAATTAAACTGATTATGAAAGAGCCATAATAGACAGCGGTGGTAACAGCCGTATTGCTAATAATAAATGAAGAAATAGAGCTGAATCCTGGACCCAAGGATTTGAATCAAGTTTTGGAGATGCTAAAAATAATTTCGGAAAATGTGATTGAGCTAAAGAAGATGGATAAGAAGATTAAAAGAATTGATAACAGGACAAAGGAGGTCAAAAGAACTTCGCAAAATTTAATGAGGTTAATAATGAACTGACAGTTTGTAAGAAAAGAATGGATAAATTGGAATGTAAGATTGTAGTGGATCAAAGAAAAAGTAATTTGATTACATTTGGAGTCAAAGAAGATAGAGAAAAGCACCTTATTCATCTAGTAGAGGAAATATTTTGGAGGAAGTTGGAATTGAAACTAGATAGATGAGAAATAGGATAGGAAGAAGAGGGGACAAACATAGGATGATAACTGTAAATATAGCTACTATGAAGAAGGTATTTTCTTCACGTAATATTTTTTTAAGCTTGAAGAAGATTATGTTGTGCTGCTTTTGTTTTGTTTGGTTATGTAATTTTAACTGCCCCACGTATGGGAGCCAACTTGAGAAAGGGTTTTGCTTCACGTAAATATGTTTATGTAAATTATTAGTTGCTTTAAGGAATTTGCAACACGCTTTGGGCGTCGGTTTGAATTTGTTGATTACGTAATAGTTACTGTTATTCCGCAATATGCTGCTAGATATGAGAAGCTGATTTCAAGATGTGTTTTTGTTATTACACTCCAAGTTTTACACTATAATATTTAACTTTGTTACTAAAAACTGCTTCTATATATTATTTATGTTTGAATTTGCCTCAGCTGCGTCAGTAATGTTTGTAGAGTCATGTATCTTAGGCAAGGTGCGGTATGACAATAATTGTAGACATCACAGAATTTAAGTTTTTAAATTCACTTCTTTTATTAATCCTTGCACATTTCGATTCACACGTAATATTTCTGTAGAGAACACATCTTCCATCTGTTCACTACCAAGGTTTGCCAGCAAATGAGCATTATTTCTACCGTTAAACCTGTAAGCTTCAGTGTTTCAAGTCTCTGATTGGCTAATTCTAGTCCAATAGAATATTTTACTTAAAGCTTTTCTTTGCTGTTCATTGGCTAATTTTAAACTGTTACTGAAAATTACATTATCGTTGCTGTAATCATGACTAGTAATTTTCAAACTCTCAAAGTCATTATTGACGCAAGGTTACCTCATTATTACCTCATTGTTAGCAACTTAAAACTTATTATTCTCAAAGCTCTTGCATTATTAAAGAATGTAATGTATGCACATAACATTATTAAAACATGTTTACAATAAAAATAAGCATTTGCAATGACTGTCACATACAATTCAAAAATTATTACATACATATTGTTTCAAGGCAGGCTGTTATTGAATTTACTTATTATAAAATACAATTGAAATTATTCAGGTATTAAAATACTGCCTCAAATTGCCCCCTTTTAGAAATATTTAAAATTTATTCTCTTTGTTTTGTTCTTTAAATTTTTAAATATTTTCTAAAAGTCTCCTGAAAGTAAGAAACATAATTTTTATTATTATTGCACTTCCTATCTTTCACTGTCACTTTCTCTTTAACACAGGTTTTTCACTACACTCGTGTATAGCAGAACACTTCATATACACTTGTTTGACACTTTCCAAGGTTAATGACCTGGTATAAGATTAATGATCTGAGCGAAGTTTGCTCATTCACCATCACATTCATTATTAAGCATTTTATATGCTATACATTTTACATAAAATTAGACATATTAATGCTTGTTACCCTTTCTTTACAATTTATTTGTTACAATTTCTAACTTCCAATATAAATGTAGTTGCTATTCAGCTTTTTTTTCTAACAATGAATTTCTTTTTTTTTATTATTATTATTTCTCTTTATCTAAACTCTCCTTTGTTATTAACCATTTGCTACATTTAGTAAAAATATTATTTTAAATAGTACTTTACATTTTTAAATTACAATGCTTTCCCCTTTTATGTTCCAGATACATTATTCTAAACTTAATAAACATCTTGGTTTATCACTAAGTACTGAGTTTGTTGTATAGTCATAAGCAACATTAATTTGTTTTGCTTTTTGACACAGATCACAACATGATATATATTTTCTTACTTTGTCCTAATTTAGAGATGTATAAAGTTTCCAAAATAGTTAGGGTTGTCTTCTCTGTACCTGCATGTATTAATCCTAAATGAAATTGTTTTATTATTTCTAATTCCATGCTTGTTGGAATATATGTTTTTCACCTCTATATTTCCTTTCCATGTTTCTTATACAATACACCATCTTTAACAGCAATTGTACTGTTCTTTGCATCTTCTATCTTTGGAGTTTTTTTTTTTAAACTTGCTAGTTTGATGTTTTTGTCTTGCTCTTCTTTAATATTTCTAAAATTGGTTCTTCAATTCCTTCTTCATTGGAATGTCTATCGTAAGCACTTTAATTTCATATTGTTGTCTTGAACAACTTTCAGGAAATTGTTTGTTGTGACTGATTCTTGATATTAAATCACTGAATGTATTTTGTTTGCCTGGAATATGTATAATTTCAACATCAAATTCCATTATAGCGAGAATCATTATAGCTAACTTGCCACTATATAACTTACATTTCTGAATGAAAGTTAAGCTAATATGATCCGTATATATTTTCACTTTCTTCTGAAATATATATGTCTTAAATTTCAGTAGTGAAAAAAATAGTGCTCCAATTTCTAACATAATTACTGATGCATTTCTTTCAATATTGGTTAAGCCACGTGATGCAGTACTAATTACATGAAATGTGTTGTCATGATCTCTTTGTCCTAGTATTCCTGCATATCCCTGATAAGATGCATCCATGTACAACTCATTATCTAACTCATCTCTTGGATGTTCCAACAATATTGCACTTGCAAATAGCTTTCGGACATTTTCAAAACATTTTTGTAGCTCTGCTGTCCACTTCCATTTATTTGTTTTCTTCAGAAGTTGTCTTAAAGGTTGTACTTCTATAGCATATCTTGGTAAGAATTTACTTTCATAATTCCAAATTCCAAATAAACGTTGTAGCTGTCGAATATTCTTAGGTGGTGGTATTCTTAATATGGCTTCTATTCTTTCTTCATCTGGTCGAATGCCTACTTCATTAGTTACATATCCCAAAAATTTAATTTCAGGTACACAGAATTTTGACTTTTTGATGTTTACTGTCATACCATGTTCATGTAATTTATTCAGGACATAAATTACATTTTCTAAATGTTCCTCAAAGATTTGACTTATTATTAGAAAATCATCTGTGTATCTGATTAAGAAATCATCTGCTGTGTTACCAAAGATACTATGTATTGCTCTCAGGAATCCACTAGCACTGTTCTTCAATCATCCATATGGATTTACACAATACCTATATTTTAATCCAAAAACTTGAAAGGCTGTGTAATCACGTACTTTAGGATCTAGCTCGACTTGCCAAAATGAAGCTGTAAGATCTATGGAAGAGATATATTTGCCAAGTGATAACTTTGCAATTGTTTGTTCTATACTTTCATTTTGAAAGTGGTCTGGTAGCATGAATTTGTTCAAATATCTTCCATCTATGGTGATTCTTAAACTATTGTCTTTCTTTACTGTCCAACAAACACTATTTATATACTGTGAATTACTTAGCTCAATGATGTTATTTTCTAGCATACTAGCTATTAACGTTTTAGCTTCGTTTCTTAGATTCACTGGTATTTATTATTATATTTTCTTTGAAATGCTGGTACATTTTCTACTGTGAATGTGTGAACATATGATGTACACCGTCCTGGAATTTCACTGAAAACATGTTTATTGTCTTCTAATACCTTTTCCATTATTAACTTTTCATTGGCTGTCAGTATTGTATTTGTCATCAGTGTGTCTGTGTGCATCTTCCTGTCTTCTATCTCTGTTGCATAACTATCTTCTACCTGCTCTAGTATATTTTCTTCTGCCATAGATTTCTTTGTATAAGGGTTCCACTTGGTAAGGTCAGTGTTCTGTTCTTAGAAGTTAAGGGTCAATAACCTTTCATTGTTTTCCCTGCTTGCTTGGACATTAACTATTTGCATGAAGCATTCTTCTTCATATACTGCATTTTCTTGTTCCATTCTTTGTACTTTACATACTTTATCTTTAATAAAAGGCACATATATCTTCTTTTCTTCTTTATTTAATATAAGTCTGTCCTTCTTAAAATCTACTATCGCAGAGAACTCTATTAAAACATCACACCCAATTATAACTTCGCATATCAAGTTTGGAACAATTAAAAACATGACCTCCAATGTAATATCTGCTATCTGTATAGGTATCAATGCTTGTGATTTGATCATTTGGGTCATTGTACCTATGGCTACCCTACATATTACATTGCTTATTGGGGCTATCATAAGTTGTATCCCTTCATTTAACAGTTGTCTAAAAAATTTCTTCGAGCAGATAGAGCTTGATGATCCTGAATCTACTGCAACATTTACTTCCCTTTCTGCTATAATAGTTTGTATGTACGGTGAATCATATTTGTTTTCACAATTCCCTGTGTTTATACTTAGACGATAATAATCAAAGGTGTAGATATTTTATTCTTGCTGCTTAGAGCAGAAGGTACTGTATTACCAGAATCTACGTCAGGCAATACATAACTTAGTTTTCCTGGTGATTATGTTCAGTATTTACAGGATTGCCATGTTGTACCGCAGTTACTATTATTTCATTATCATTGATATTCGTGTATGAGCTCTTGTTCTCCCTCTAGAATTGCTATGTCCTCCACGTGTATATTCTTCTGAATGATTGTTGCTTGTTTCATTATAGCTGTGGAAGTTTCCCGTTTTGCATACTTCCTCTATGCTGGAATCTATTATTACCCCTAGGTGAAGTAGAATTCTGCTGATTCATTCTTTCCATTCTCATATAATTTATGTGTTCCTGTCTCCCTTGTTGTCTTGAATCCCTGATATTTTGTGTGTTGTAATTGAATCTGTTTTGACCCTGAAATTCATTATTTTTCCTGTTTTATTATGACAGCATGTATTATAAGGCATATCATTATGTCTTTTGCGCCTGATTTGTCTATCTCACCTGTATGGACTCCAAATTTCATTACCATTACTATTTCCCTGTTGTTCTAATGATGATATTAGCTCTGTCATCTCATAAATAGTTTTGGGTCTTGCAATTAAGATGTAGTTTTGTATGTGTAGAGGATAGTGTCTAGTAATTAAACTAATAAAATCCTCCTCATGCATAGCTGGAGTTAAATATCTGACATATCCTGCATATTTAATAAGATAATCTGTCATTGATAAGTTGTCATCCCTACTGTACTGTGAGTAGCTTAGGCTTGCCCTAATCTTATGTTGCACAGTGGTATTCCAAAACTTATTCATGAATAAAATTCTGAAGGTTTCAAAATTCATTTCACTGTCTGCTACCATACGTAACCATTCTAAAGTTTTGTTGTCTAAGCATTTTCTAACAAGGACCATTTTTAATGCTTCAGGCACATTCATCAATTTAAAATACTCTATAAGATCATTTATAAACTGTACTGGACTTGAGAAAGCATTAAAATTAGGTAATGGTAACTCATTAAGCACAGAATAATAGTTTGACATCTGGTTTGGTACATGTATATATGTGTCATCATTATTGTTGTGTGTTTGAGAGGCTGATGCTATGGAAAAAGTAATAGCATCTCTTGTGTTGTTAGTTAACAATGGTGAAACACTTCTTTCTGTACTTGCATTATTGAAATGCATTTGGTTAGCATTTACAGAACTAGTTACATTTGCATTTACTCTTGGTACTCTCGTACTTAAATTCTGAAAACTATTTCTAAGTTTATCAATTTCTTTACTGCTTTCCTGTACTTTATCTTTGATTTCATCTATCATTGATTTTACTTGTCCTTGCCCTGTATTTGCTTCTTTTACTGCATCTGCATTTGTTTTTACCATTTCATGCATTTTATTGATTTCCCCAGTTAAATTTATTTGTACCTGTACAAGATCTGCATTTGTATTTTCTACCATTGTTTTTAATTCTTCACCCTGTTTATCTAACTTGTAACAAATACCCTGTTTAGTATCAGCGAGTTTTAACTCCATTTCAGTTACATTTTTGTCACTATGACTTGACAATTTCTGTTCTAGCTGTTTACAACCTTTGTTTACTTTTAAATCTATGTCTTTTTGAATTGCTTTGGAAGATTGTTCTAGCTTTATTTCTAACCTCCTGCTTTCAGCTTTGCTTTCATTCATACAGTTTTCTATTTGTCTAGCTAGATCATTTTTGATACTAGATAGCTTTGTTTGTTTCAGTTAACTTATTACTTAACTCTACTCTCAGCTCTGTACTAGTTTCTTTTAACTCTCCTCTCATTTCCTCTATCTTATTACTTTGTTCAGTTAACTTATTATTTAAGTTTACATTATTTTCAGTTGCTTTTCTCAGCTCTACATTAGTTTCAGTTATTGCTTTTAGAAGGCACTTAAAACTTTGTGATAAGTTTTCTTGCTCTTGTTGGCTAGATGTTTGAGAGATAGTATCTCTTTGTTTTGTTCCTTGCAGTAACATGTGTAAAAGAGATTGACCTTGCATACTACTGCTATCTCGTTCTACATCTACCTCTGAATTTTCAGATAACTGCTCTTCTACATCTAACCTATCTGTTTTCTCTAGCTCTGATTGTAAATCTACATTACAATCTGTAATGGCTGACCTAACCTCTACTACTTCCATACTTTCATTGTTTTCAGTTTCCATCTTACTTTGTATATTTGCCTTTGAATTGCTTAATTTTACTTTTCCACTCCTTAATAACATGAATTTTGCTCAAAAACAACAATATATTTTCTAAACTTGGCAATTATTATAATATACAATGGAATTTCCTGACCTTTTGTTCTGTCTGTTATTAAACTTTTATACTTGGTGTTCCCACGCAGATTGTTGTTGAGATGTTAACCATGTGGCCCTTACTCCTGAAGAATTGTTGCTGTCCTTGGATTTTGTTGATGATCTTGAAATTCTGTGATGTAGTCTCGTAGTTTCGTTGATTCTGGTTGTTTCGTTGATCTTTTCTTCTCTGATGTCACAAATTCTTGTCAATTCTCACTGTCTATTCTTGTTGTCAATTCTTGCCCCGCAGTTGGATGCCAACTTGTAGAAGGTATTTTCTTCACGTAATATTTTTTTAAACTTGAAGGAGGTTATGTTGTGCTGCTTTTGTTTTGTTTGGTTATGTAATTTTAACTGCCCCACATATGGGAGCCAACTTGAGAAAGTGTTTTGCTTCACGTAAATATGTTTACATAAATTATCAGTTGCTTTAAGGAGTTTGCAACACGCTTTGGGCGTCGGTTTGAATTTGTTGATTATGTAATAGCTACTGTTATTACGCAATATGCTGCTATGTATGAGAAGCTGATTTCAAGATGTGTTTTTGTTATTACACTCCAAGTTTTACACTATAATATTTAACTTTGTTATTAAAACTGCTTCTATATATTATTTATGTTTGAATTTGCCTCGGCTGTGTCAGTAATGTTTGTAGAGTCATGTATCTTAGGCAAGGTGCGGTATGACAATAATTGTAGACATCACAGAATTTAAGTTTTTAAATTCACTTCTTTTATTAATCCTTGCACATTTCGATTCACACGTAATATTTCTGTAGAGAACACAACTTCCATCTGTTCACTAGCAAGGTTTGCCAGCAACTGAGCATTATTTCTACCATTAAACCTGTAAGCTTCAGTATTTCAAGTCTCTGATTGGCTAATTCTAGTCCAATAGAATATCTGCATTTTACTTAAAGCTTTTCTTTGCTGTTGATTGGCTAATTTTAAATTGTTACTGAAAATTACATTATCGTTGCTGTAATCATGACTAGTAATTTTCAAACTCTCAAACTCATTATTGACACAAGGTTACCTCATTGTTAGCAACTTAAAAGTTATTACTCACAGCTCTTGCATTATTAGAGTATGTAATGTATGCACATAACATTATTAAAACATGTTTACAATAAAAATAAGCATTTGCAATGATTGTCACATACAATTCAAATAATTATTACATACATATTGTTTCAAGGCAGGCTGTTATTGAATTTACTTATTATAAAATACAATTGAAATTATTCAGGTATTAAAATACTGCCTCAACTATGAGCTTTAAATGGCAAGTTTTGAGAAATGCAAAGAAATTAAAGCGAAGGAAGATTTTTGTTGATCAAGATTTTCCAAAAAAAGTGAGACCAATGGTAATTTTCATTTGAAAAACTTTAACAGACTACAGCAGAAGGAAAAAGAGCATTTGTTACAGGATCCAAGTTATGGAATAATGGAAGGAAACACAATATGAGTCGGCATGTGCAATTCAAAAGAATGAGGAGACTGCTGACTTAGCAGTGCACGTGGAAAGTAAGAGTTACAGAGAGAGATGACATAAGGAGGAGATGGTGGACACTGGAGAGATCAGCTGAAGAAAATACACATGGATGAGAAGAGATTGGATATGGTGGCCTTGAACACAGCCGAGGAGGAAAAAATATGCAAATGTACATGGGTTGAGCATTGTCTCTGCACCAGAAGGCAGTATATGAGAGGTGCTTGGATGTAGATAGGCTTTACGAGCAGGAGACGGTGTAACAACCAGATATAAAGCAAGTTAGAAAAATTTAGGGTAGGGAGGAGTGCAATAAAATAAGGGTTGGGTTTGAGTATAGTTTTTTGGAATATAGAGGGTTTAAAAGTGAAGATTAACAGTGGAGAGATGATTAAAATTTTAAGGTTGGGAGATGTAATAGCAGTTGTTGAAACATGGCTTATCAAGGTGACAACATGGAGTTAAGTGATTATTGGGGGGTGGCCCCTTCATTTATATGCCACATTTAATATCTAAGGTCATATTGGTAGCTTTGCCTTTGGAACAATTGCTCGTCGGCAATGATGTTCACTCGTTTTTTATTGAGAGAGTCTGTGGGTTTGTTTACGTTGGGTTTTCCTTATAAACATTAAATTCACACACACATTTACACTCATACTTTCAGACTCTAGGGAGGATGGGAATAATCCTGACTAAAGAAAAATTCCCATCCACTAATTGGGAATTGAACCCAGGACTTCTGGTTTTGGAAGCTAGCATGCTAATGATCAGACCACAGAAGTAGTTTTAAGTGATTTTGTGTTTATGGGAAAGTGCGGTTCAAGAAGAAATAACAGAGGTAGAGTTCCAATGTTATAGGTTATTTGTGAGGAAAATCACCAGAGTTAAGATCTGTGAGGTGTTAGGAAAGGAAGATAAACAAGTGATGTGGTTTGAAAATAAAGAGAGTTATAAGTGTGGATATTAGTTTGGTGTTCAGTATAGTGTATTACCCACCTGCAGCATTGGAATTTTATAATGGTAATCTGTTTGCTGAACTTAGTGAAGATATGGATTTAAGGGGAAACTATCCTAATGCAGAGTTTATTATAATGAGGAATGTTAATGCTAGGGTGGGAGAAAATCAAGTAAGGTCTATAACTATGGAAAATGGTTGTGAGTGGGAAGAGGAAGAGGAGGAGGAGGAGGAGGAAGAAGAAGAAGAAGAAGAAGAAGAAGAAGAAGAAGAAGAAGAAGAAGAAGAAGAAGAAGAAGAAGAAGAAGAAGAAGAAGAAGAAGAAGAAGAAGAAGAAGAAGCTGAAGTGTGCAATTAGGAAGGGGTTAAATTAATTAATGTGAAATGGTGTTAGGGAGCAGATATGGTGGTGAATTTACATTTATGAATGCAAAGTCAGTGTGGCTGACTATTCTTTGTATAGTGAACGGGTAAGATGAAAAACTTACTCATTTTAGAGAGATTGCTGAAGTGGTAAATAGTTGTCATTTTCATTTACTAAGGAGTATTAGTTAAAGGGAAAGTAGTAGATGTGATGAAGCATTAGAGGAATTGAAATCTATAGATACTTTTAAGTGGAAGGAGGAGCTAAGTGATATATTTAGATTCAGATTAAAATCAGCAGATACTCAATTGATAAAATATGGAATAGAAGAGGAGCTGAGGAGGGAAGATGTAGAGGGGGCATTGAATGGATTGGAAGTGATAGTGGTGTGATGATGGAGGTGAAACAAAAACAATAAGAGGTGTACAAATTGGTATGATAAATGTTTAGACGCTAGAAGAGAAGTATTTAGAAATTCATCTAGATGCAGAAGAACAGTGAATGATAGGGATATGCATTTTTTTTTTTTTTTTAAGAAATGGGGATATAAATGTTTACTAGAAAGGAAAAAAAGAGGAATAGCAACAAAAATGAATAAGTAAAGAAGGCAGTACAAGATAAGAACAACAACAAAGGAATAGGGCAATTATGAAGAGTATATACAAGAAAAATAGAACAGGAAATGACAGTACATCAAATGAATGGAAACAATATTTTGAAAGTTTGATTTGTGTCAGATTTGTTAAAAGTAGTGAGTTGATTTGAATAAAAAAGCAGCAATGGATTGAATGTTAAGATAAAGAAATTACAAGAAGTGAGATTAAATACCAAAATTACAATTTTGAACAAAAAATAAAGATGGAATTTCAGGGAAATTTTGGATAATGTTTTATAATTCAATGGGTGGAGGATACTGACAAATTTATTTAACAAGGTGAAAATGAGGAGGGTAATGCTCAAAAACTGGAAAATAAGTATGTTTGTACCTTTATTTAAGGGAAAAGGGGATTTGAATAGTACAGAGAACTATAGAGAAACCAGTTTATCTATTTTAGGTAAAATTTATACTGGTATACCGGCTCTCAAATTACAGGAATGGCTAGAACAGAAGGGAAGTTAAGTGAAAGTCAGGCAGGATTTAGAAAGGCAGAAGGGAAGGGCTGTTGATAATATAATGATAATCCAACTACAGTAAGCAAGTATTTGAGGAACTAAAAAGGTAGAGTGTACATGTCTTTTGCTGACTTTGATAATGCATTTGATACAATCAGAAGAGATGTACTGGTGTACAAAATGAGGATTAAGAGCTAAGTGAAGGGTTTACTTCAGAGGTCCAAAAGTTGTATGATGAAGTTAAATTCTGTGTTAAGTGTGCAGGAAATAGGATTACAGGGATGGTGGATCAGAAGGTGGGTTTGACACAAGGTTGCAAATTGAGTAACATTTTGTTTAATTTGTTATCAATGATATTGTGGAAAGGATTCTGAAGTGTAATTCATCTGTCCGGTTGCAGGAAAGAAAGAAGTACCAGGTTTGTTATTTTCTAATGATTTAATGGTAGGTTCTACTACAGTAATTAGACTGTAATGAGCAATAAACAAAATAGGTAGATTTTGTGCAGAATGTGGTTTAAGAGTAAATGTTAGGAAGTTGTGAACAGTAGTATTTAAAAAAAAGGGGTTAAATTAAAAAGAGACGAGATATGTTTACTGAATGGGGAGCATTTGGGATTGGTTAAAAAATGTTGTCATTTGGGGGTGAGGTTATCAAGCAGTGGAGGGTGGGAACCACAAGGAAAGAATGTTATCTCTAAAGGTAAGGTAGCCATGAGAGCAGTTGGAATATGCTTGAATAAGAGTCCAAATGTCAGAAAAATGGTTACAGAAATTGTATGAAGTGGTAGTGGAGTCAAGAATGTTACATGGAGTGAAAGTGTAGGGACCTTCAAAAGGATGGTTCAAAATAGACTTAATTCACAGAATGTTTTGTAGAGAGACACTGCGAGTGCCTAAAACTTCACTGAAGGAAGTGGCATTGGCTGAGTTAGGAAGCATAGGGAGGAAGGTTTTGGTGATGGAGAGAATTTTAATATACCGGGTTATTCAAAAAGACGCAACGGATTTCAAATATTCATTTTTAATGAACCACAATAGATAGTGACATATACAATGCATGATTGAATAGAGGAAAGTTCAAAGTTTTAAGCCCCACCAATTAGTTGCATTCAGTGCCTACAGTGGCGCTGTGTTTGTTTACAAGAAAATGGCAATGCCACAGAAAAAGTCATTTTGTGTGCTGCTTTGTGCAAAGAGTGAATCCACTGTTTCATTGTAGCATGCATTTCGTTGTAAATTCAACAAGCCACCTCGTCATAAAAAATTTACAATTGATACAATAAATTCATAGAAGATGGTTGCGTATGCAAATGGAAAAAGCACTGATCGTCCTCCCATAACAAATGGTGCTCATTTTCAACACATAAAATAAAATGTTGAAATGTTCTCTATTCAGTGATGTATCATATGTGTCGCCATCTATTGCGCTCATTAGAAATAAATATTTAAAGTCTGTTCCTTCTTTTTGAATAACCCTGTATTGGCACAGGATTTTGAAATTAGGGGATTGCAATGGTTTGAAAGAGTGTATGAAGCTTTAAACTGAAGTAATGAAAAAGTAGCAGCTAGATGGGTGAACTATGGTAAGTTTTACAAGAAATTGGGTTGGGGGAGCCATGCAAATTTGGAAATCAAAGTAGAATAGGGTTTTGGAAGGAAGTTAGGCAAAGAATTGAAGATATAGATAGGCAAGAGATTTGGGCTACTTATAGAGATAAGAGTTCTTTAAAATTATATAGAATAATTAAAAGGAATTGGGGGAGGGAGAAATATGTGGATTGTTATGATAAATTTGGGAGGGAAGGATTTGCATGGATGTGATCAGGAGCTATGCTTTTAAAGGGTTTGAGAGGAGATAATAGGGAAGGGTGTATTATGTATGGAGAGTTAGAAGGTATATTTCATTGTTTATTAGAATGTGATGGGGTAAATAGTTGAGGAAGGGTATATGGGAAATAAAACAGAAACTATTATATAAAGAAATTATAGCACTTAAAATGTTAACTGGCATTGAGGAAAACAGGAATAAAATGATAGGAGAATGTTTGTAAAAAGTAGAGAGAAATGGATTAGAGCAATTAAGAAAGATGAGAGAATTGAGATATAAATTGGTAAAATAGTGGAATGTAAATAGTGGGGCTTCTTTATACATTATAACTCTGGGTTTGTGTATAAGAAAGCCACATATGGATGGATGTTAGACTTATTACATTGTAAAATAGAAAGGTTTTTGTTGTTTTGTGTTTGTATATTTATGAAGTTGTATCAAGGGTTAGTATAAAAGTTCAATTCAATTCAATTCAATTCATAATGGCCTTGGCTACCTGTGCCAGTCAAATGACTTTGAAGTCTCAGTAATGGTTGATACTAATTTACCAGGGCAATACTAGTGGCTTCAACCCATGGGCAGTATTTGTTACCATAAGCATGAAGTGCTTAAAATTATTTCTCCTCCTGTTGCAGTAAACATCAAGGGAGTTTTCAAGCTTAATACATTTAATGAAGCTTCATTCTTTCTAGTGCTAGATTCTGCACTTAGTACATTTTAAAATACCTCATCCAGTTAAGCATAATTTATATTACTGGTAATAATGTGTTTCATGTAGTATCATATTTAAAGATACAACAAATGTCTACTAAATATTTAAGTACCACAAGTGGATAGCATTTATGTTTTTCACATCAAAATTAAGAAATATAAAGTATAATTTATAAACTTAAATCCTCTCTACCGGGTGTTTCAGAAATATTTTTACAAACTTCGGGTATGCGTTCCTCACACCAGAAGAAGGAAAAAAGTTCATATTAACATATGTCCCATAATACTTGGTTTTTGCGTTATTCCTGTCACAGTGAAAGTGTGAGTTCAACGGCCTTCGGGGTCCAATCTCAAAACTTCATTTCTCTATGCATTCATAGAAGGCATTGACCCATTGTACTACATATGGTAGATAGCGAAGTGTTGCCATGGAGACTTGTTTACGTTTGTCATTTGTCATTAGTCTGTCTTCAGCGTTTCAATTGTGTACATGTAGTGAGTTGAATGCACGTGTTTTGTTCCACCATGGCTGGATATTCATTTCGTGAACAGGCAGACATGATTTTTATGTATGGTCGCGCAAATGGTAATGGCCGCGAGGCTGCACGAATCTATCAGATGGAGTTTCCAGACCGAAGACAACCAAGTCATCCAACCTTTGTCGCTGTTTATCGTCGCCTTGCTGATAAATGTGATAAATGCCTGACTCCGGCACATTTTAGTCGCATTGTTCGAGATGCACTGACTGGTATCTACCATGGCCGATGGATAGGCAGAGGAGGACCAATTCCATGGCCTGCACGTTCTCCCGGCCTCAATCCTGTGGATGTTTACCTCTGGGGGCATCTTAAATCATTGGTTTATGGAGCAGCCATCCCGGATGCAGAAACACTTCATCGATGCGTCATGGAAGCCTGGGAAACCATTCGACACCATCCCGGAGGTTTTGACAGGGTGCGACATTCCACGATTCGACGAGTACAAGCATGCATAGAAGCAAGAGGAGGACATTTCAAACATTTATTATGAGTTTTGTGTGTTATAAGTGTACCACTGTGTTGAACACCTCCTAACGAGAAAACAAAGGATTATGGGACATATGTTCATATGAACTTTATTTCCTTCTTGTGGTGTAAGGAACCCGTACCCAAAGTTTGTAAAAGGATTTCTGAAACACCCTGTATAGCCAAATTTGTGGATTATAATCAATAGTCATTTTTTTTCAGCTTGCATATGAATACTATACCTTTTCTTTGTTCATATATTTTTTGCTCAATCAATTATATATAATATACTTATTGTATCTTCTTATTTCTGTAAGTAATAGGAGAAGCATGTAATTATGCTTGCCTGTTATGTTAACAGAACATTTTTAGCAAGATAATCTTAAAAAATTGATACTCTTTGAACATGTCACTCCATTACTTTACTTGTAATATCCATAACATAACTAGTATTGGGATTTTTTAAACTAGTATTTACATGTAATACTGTGCAAACATACTGAGAATTATCTGTGATGTTTCAACTTAATATAGAATTTATACCTGATTCTATAACTACCATAAATTCAAAGAAATGTCAACCTATGATTCAAGGCCCAATAATTAAGACTCATTTTCTGTAATATGTCACATCATTCTTTTTTAAATTATATAACAAGAAAGAAAATATAGTTTTTTACTCTCAGGCTTATTTTATTTGTTTATAACAAAAACATTGAATACCACATATAAGTGTATATAAGGGTATTTCTTCAAAGTTGTATTTGATAAGTAAATAAAATTAACCAGAAGATAACTGAGATGCTGGTGAACATGAATGAACAGCTTATTGAATTGAAGATGAATGAAGAGTTATCTTACACAGAAGAGAAGACCACTGGCATGATAGAGAGGATTACCAGGATGACAACAGATCTGTAGAAGCTTCATTGGCACTGAGGAGATAGGTGCAAAGTTGACATCAGAAGGTTTAATACACTAACTGCAGAAGTGGTCATCAGGAGACTGAGATCCAAAGATGGATGTACCAGGATGAAGAGCATCTTCTGCAATGGTGCATGTAAGGCTGAAATATTATGATGACACCTATGTCAAAGCCTCTGCCCACAGTTTTGCAGTGTTGAAATGCACAACAAATGGTTACCTGATGAAGAAGCTGCATGGCTGTTAGCCAGTTTTCAGGGATTGTGGCAAGAGTTCCTTAACGTAATCTCATAATAATAACACCAAAGCCATCTAGAAGGAACTAAAGAACTGCCATAAAAACATGTGTGGAAGGATGAGGGGAGGAAGTGGGATCTGTGTGATGTCACCAAGAATACACATCAGACCCAGCAACAGTGAAAAAGAGAAGTCACGACTTTGGCTACAGTTCAGTGGAAAAAATATGAGATTCAACTTAAAATGAGAGGGAAGCATACTGGTAGCAGATAATGAAGATGCAGCATTGAAGCAGCACGTGAAAGAAGAACTAAGTACAGAGAGAAATTGGAGAAATTTAGAGGATGAAGGAGCATATCAAGATAGAAATTGGATTCAAAAGTGGTGCTACTAAATGTAGAAGCTTTACAAATGAAAGTTTGAATGGAGAAGTGTTTGAAGTGTTAAAGTTAGATTCAGATTTATTTACCATTAGAAATCATACAGACTTATAGGTTTCATCAAAGGAAATATAAAACATATGTACAATAGCATAAGCCTACTCAGAGTATGGATACAATAAAATATATGGGGTAAATACATTAACAATTTTAGTCTTGTAATGTTAAATACAAAGCCAGTCTTGAACGTAGTCTTCAGGTAGTCACTTGCTCCAATGTATTTCCCGCAGATAGAATAAAACCAGGGATCATGTAACAAAACAAGTTCACAATTAAACTTAACTTTTCCCTGTGCAATATTTCACATATTCATCTAGGGAGTAAAATTGATGTTTAACAAAGAACCTATGCAAGTCTGCCTTATATTTATTTACAGAGGTTATATTCTTCAAGTACCCTGGTAAATAGTTATACACTTTATGACCATTATATTTAAAGGATGTTTCAAATAGTTTTGTTTTGTGAGTAAGAGGGTGTAATTTGTGCTTATTCCGGGCATGATGAGAATGTATTTCACCATTAGTAACATAATCGGAGACATTCACCTTGATGTAAATCAGCAAGTCTTTCATATACAGACATGGTAAGGTCAAAATATTCAAGTTGCAAAAATGTTCTCTGCAGCTAGCCATCTTAGGGATACCAACCAAGATTCTTATTGCTCTTTTTTGTAGTTAAAATATTTTGATGCTCTTTATAGCATTTCCCCATAATGGTAGCCCATACAATAGTAAAGTGTGAAAATAAGCATAATAGCAATTAATAAGAAAAGTGGCTGCTACTCGAGATTTAAGGCAATGAAGTACAAAGCAAGCTCTACTCAGCTTCCCTGATAACTTTTCAATATGAATGTCCCAACTTAAGTTTTTATCAACCCATAAACCCCAAAATTTTGTTTCGCACTTTAAACTGACCAATTTGGCCAATTTTGATGCAGGGATTATCTGTTTTTCTACAAGTCTTATGCTGAAAATTTAAAGCTATAGTTTTCTCTTCATTTACATGCAGTTTATTGGCTTCAAACCAATTAATTATTCTACTCACAACTACATATATACTTGACTGAAGGCTCCTATTGTCCTTTCCTGTGATGAGAATGCCTGTATCATCAGCAAATAGAGGTAATTTGGCTTGATTAATATTTTCAAGACATGATGGTAAGTATTTATGTACAATAGAAATAGCAGAGGACCCAGAACAGAGCCCTGCAGAACCCCTGATCTTACAACTCTTTTTTCAGAATTTTCCTTTCCAATTTTATTATATCTAATTTCAATGAAGTCAATTCCAACTATTTGCTCTCTTTTTTAAGTAAGATTTAAACCAATCATAGGCCACTCCCCTTACACCATATCTATACAACTTGTTAAGTAGAATTTTGTGGTCTACAGTATCGAAGGCTTTCGATAGATCCAGAAATAACCAAACCCAGCTTCACTTTTGTCAAGTATGTCAAGGACAATATCAACAAAGTTAATGACAGCCAAACTAGTCGATTTGTTGCTTAGGAATCCATATTGACAGTTATTGATTATATTATGTTTGTTAAGGAAATTCATTAACCTCTTGTACATAACTTTTTCAAAAACTTTTGAAAAGGCTGAGAGTAACACTATTGGCCTGTAGTTGTTAAGGTCTGAGGCTTTGCCCTTCTTAAACATTGGTTTTAATTTAGCTGTCTTTAGCTCAAGAGGGAATGTGAGAGATTTGTTTATAATTTGAGGCAGTATTTTAATACCTGAATAATTTCAATTGTTATTTATAATAAGTAAATTCAGTAACAGCCCACCTTGAAACAATATGTATGTAATAATTATTTAAATTGTATGTAACAGTAATTGAAAATGCTTATTTTTATTGTAAACATATTTTATTAATGTTATATGTGAATACATTACATACTTTAATAATGCAAGAGCTGTGAGAATAATAAGTTTTAGGTTGCTAACAATGAGTAATAATGAGGTAATTGTGGCAATAATGTGTTTATAGTTTGAAATGTACTGGTCATGATTAGAGCGACAATGACGTAAATTCTGTAACAGTTTTAAATTAGCCAATCAACAGCAAAGAAAAGTTTTAAGTTAAATGCAGAAATTCTATTGGACTAGAATTAGCCAATCACAGACTTGCAATACCGAAGCTTACAGGTTTTGACCATTGAGGTTACTCAGTTGTTGGCAAGACTTGATAGAGTACAGATGGGAAAATGTGTTCTCTACGGGTAAATAGTAAAAACAGATATACGTGCTAAGTGAATGTATAAAAGTTTCTCACAGTTCTTTAAAAGTGTAGTGATCTATAAATATGTGCAAGAATTTAAATAAAAGAAGTTAATTTAAAAGTTTAATTCTGTGATGTCTACAATAATTGGCATACCGCACCCTACCTAAGATACATGACTCTAAAGTAAGACCGACACAGCCGAGGCAAATTCAAACAGTAATATTACTTAAGCATAAAATTTCAAACCGATGCCCAAAGCGTGTTACAAACTACATAAAGCAACTATTATTACATAAAACAATTCTTTAAGTTTACATAAACATATATTACGTAACAACACACTTCAAGTTGGCTTCCAAGCGTGTGGCTAACAACAACAGTAAAACTTCAACAGTAGAAGAAAACAACTACTACAAGTTGGCTCCCAACTGCGGGGCAGATAAAGTAATTTACGTAATTTATTACGTCACTAAAACAACTACTTCAAATTGGCTCCCATACGTGGGGCAGTTAAACATAAAGCATCTACCTATCTATCTATCTTCTTCAAATTGGCAACCAACTGAGGGGCTTCGAAAATGACAAGAATTGGTGACGTCAGAGAAGAAAAGATGAATGAAAATGAAACGACCAGAATCAACGAAACCACGAGACTACATCTCAGAATTTCAAGATCGTCATCAAGATTGTCAACAGAATCCAAAGACAGCAACAATTCTTCAGGAGTAAGGGGCACATGGTTAACATATCAACAACAAACTACGCGGGAACACTGAGTATAAAAATTTAATAACAGCCAGAACAAAAGGTCAGAAAATTCCATTGTATAGTATAATAGTTGTAAAGTTTAGAAAATATATTGTTATTTTTGAGCAAAATTCATGTTATTAAGAAGTGGAAAAGTAAAATTAAACAATTCAAAGGCAAATATACAAGGAAAAATGGAAACTCAAAACAATGAAAGTATGAAAGTAGTTGACGTTAGGTCAGCCATTACAGATTGTAATGTAGATTTACAATCAGAGCTAGAGAAAACAGATAAGTTGGATGTAAAAGAGCAGTTATCTGAAAATTCAGAAGTAGACGAAGAAAGAGATAGCAGTAGTATGCAAGGTCAGTCAGATAGCAGTAGTACACAAGGTCAATCACCTTTACAAATGTTAGTGTAGGGAACAACAAAAGAAAGAAACCCTCAGACATCTAGCAAAAAAGAGCAAGAAAACTTATCACAACAAATAATGTGCATTCTAAAAGCAATAACTGAAAATAATAATAAGTTAACTGAACAAAGTAATAGGATAGAGGAAATGAGAGGATAGTTTAATAATAAGTTAACTGAAACTAATAATAAGTTAACAGAAACTAATAATAAGTTAACAGAACAAAGTAATAAGTTAACTGAAACTAATAATAAGATAACTGAAACTAATACAGAACTGAGAAAAGAGTTAAAAGAAACTAGTGCAGAGTTAAGTAATAAATTAACTGAAACAAATACAGAGCTATCTAGTATTAAAATTGATCCAGCTAGACAAATAGAAAACAGTATAAAAGAATGCAAAGCTGAAAGCAAGAGGTTAGAAATACAGCTAGAACAATCTTCCAAAGCAATTCAAAAAGACATAGATTTAAAAGTAAACAAAGGTTGTAAACAGCTAGAACAGAAATTGTCAAGTCATAGTGACAAAAATGTAACTGAAATGGAGTTAAAACTCGCTGATACTAAACAGGGTATTTGTTACAAGTTAGATAAACAAGATGAAGAATTGGAAACAATGGTACAAAATATAAATGCAGATCTTGTACAGGTACAAAGATTTAACTGGGGAAATCAATAAAATGTATGAAATGGTAAAACCAAATGCAGATGCAGTAAAAGAAGCAAATACAGGGCAAGGACAAGTAAATCAATGATAGATGAAATCAAAGATAAAGTACAGGAAAGTAGTAAAGAAATTGATAAACTTAGAAATAGTTTTGAAAATTTAAGTACAAGCGTACCAAGGGTAAATACAAATGTAACTAGTTCTGTAAATGCTAACCAAATGCATTTCAATAATGCAAGTACAGAAAGAAGTGTATCACCATTGTTAACTAACAACACAAGAAACGCTACTGCTTTTTCTATAGCATCAGCCTCTCATACACACAACAATATTGATGACACACATTTGCATGTACCAAACCAGGTATCAAACTATTATTCTGTGCTTCATGAGTTAACATTACCTAATTTTAATGCTTCCTCAAGTCCAGTACAGTCTATTAATGATCTTAAGAGTATTTTAAATTGATGTGCCTGAAGCATTAAAAATGATCCTAGTTAGAAAATGCTTAGACAATAAAACTTTAGAATGGTTACATATGGTAGCAGACAGTGAAATGAATTTTGAAACCTTCAGAATTTTATTCATGAATAAATTTTGGAATACCACTGTGCAACATAAGATTAGGGCAAGCCTTATGATAGCCCCAATAAGCAATGTAATCTGTAGGGTAGCCATAGGTACAATGACCCAAACTATCAAATCACAAGCTCTATCTGCTCGAAGAATTTTTTTGAACAACTGTTGAATGAAGAGATACAACTTAGGATAGCCCCATAAGCAATGTAATCTGTAGGGTAGCCCTAGGTACAATGACCCAAACTATCAAATCACAAGCATTGATACCTATACAATAGCAGATATTACATTGGAGGTCATGTTTTTAATTGTTCCAAACTTGATATGCGAAGTTATAATTGGGTGTGATGTTTTAATAGAGTTCTCTGCGATAGTTGATTTTAAGAATGACAGAATTATATTAAATAAAGAAGAAAAGAAGATATACGTGCCTTTTATAAAAGATAAACTATGTAAAGTACAAAGAATGGAACAAGGAAATGCAGTATATGAAGAAGAATGTTTCATACAAATAGT
This sequence comes from Deroplatys truncata, assembly GCA_030765065.1. NCBI lineage: Eukaryota > Metazoa > Arthropoda > Insecta > Mantodea > Mantidae > Deroplatys > Deroplatys truncata. Next base: position 425,258,248 of record CM060990.1, read on the forward strand.
TAATGTCCAAGCAAGCAGGGAAAACAATGAAAGGTTATTGACCCTTAACTTCTAAGAACAGAACACTGACCTTACCAAGTGGAACCCTTATGCAAAGAAATCTAAGGCAGAAGAAAATATTCTAGAGCAGGTAGAAGATAGTTATGCAACAAAGATAGAAGACAAGAAGATCCATACAGACACACTGATGACAAATACAATACTGACAGACAACGAAAAGTTAATAATGGAAAAGGTATCAGCATTTCAAAGAAAATATAATAATAAATACCAGTGAATCTAAGAAACGAAGCTAAAACGTTAATAGCTAGTATGCTAGAAAATAACATCATTGAGCTAAGTAATTCACAGTATATAAATAGTGTTTGTTGGACAGTAAAGAAAGACAATAGTTTAAGAATCACCATAGATGGAAGATATTTGAACAAATTCATGCTACCAGACCACTTTCAAAATGAAAGTATAGAACAAACAATTGCAAAGTTATCACTTGGCAAATATATCTCTTCCATAGATCTTACAGCTTCATTTTGGCAAGTCGAGCTAGATCCTAAAGTACGTGATTACACAGCCTTTCAAGTTTTTGGATTAAAATATAGGTATTGTGTAAATCCATATGGATGATTGAAGAACAGTGCTAGTGGATTCCTGAGAGCAATACATAGTATCTTTGGTAACACAGCAGATGATTTCTTAATCAGATACACTGATGATTTTCTAATAATAAGTCAAAACTTTGAGGAACATTTAGAAAATGTAATTTATGTCCTGAATAAATTACATGAACATGGTATGACAGTAAACATCAAAAAGTCAAAATTCTGCGTACCTGAAATTAAATTTTTGGGATATGTAACAAATGAAGTAGGCATTCGACCAGATGAAGAAAGAATAGAAGCCATATTAAGAATACCACCACCTAAGAATATTCGACAGCTACGACGTTTATTTGGAATTTGGAATTATGAAAGTAAATTCTTACCAAGATATGCTATAGAAGTACAACCTTTAAGACAACTTCTGAAGAAAACAAATAAATGGAAGTGGACAGCAGAGCTACAAAAATGTTTTGAAAATGTCCGAAAGCTGCTTGCAAATGCAATATTGTTGGAACGTCCAAGAGATGAGTTAGATTATGAGTTGTACATAGATGCATCTTGTCAGGGATATGCAGGAATACTAGGACAAAGAGAACATGACAACACATTTCATGTAATTAGTACTGCATCACGTGGCTTAACCAATACTGAAAGGAATGCATCAGTAACAATGTTAGAAATTGGAGCACTATATTTTTCACTACTGAAATTTAAGACATATATATTTCAGAAGAAAGTGAAAATATATACGGATCATATTAGCTTAACTTTCATTCAGAAATGTAAATTATATAGTGGCAAGTTAGCTAGAATGATTCTCGCTATAATGGAATTTGATGTTGAAATTGGACATATTCCAGGCAAACAAAATACATTCAGTGATTTAATATCAAGAATCAATCACAACAAACAATTTCCTGAAAGTTGTTCAAGATAACAATATGAAATTAAAGTGCTTACAATAGACATTCCAATGAAGAAGGGATTGAAGAACCAATTCAAAAATATTAAAGAAGAGCAAGACAAAGATATTAAACTAGCAGGTTTAAAAGAAAAAGCTCCAAAGGTGGAAGAGGCAAAGAACAGTACAATTGCTGTTAAAGATGGTGTATTATATAAGAAACATGGAAAGGAAATAAAGAGGTGGAAAACATATATTCCAACAAGCATGGAATTGGAAATAATAGAACAACTTCATTTAGGATTAATACATGCAGGTACAGAGAAGACAACACTAACCATTTTGGAAAATTTATACATCTCTAAATTAGGACATAAAGTAAGTAAATATATATCATGTTGTGATCTTTGTCAGAAAGCAAAACAAATTAATGTTGCCTATGACTATACAACAAACTCAGTACTTAGAGATAAACCAAGATGTTTATTAAGCTTAGATTTACATGGTCCAATGCCTGTGAGTACATTTGGGTACAAATTTTTATTTGTATGCTATGACGTGTTTAGCAAATATGTTAGAATATATGCACTCAAGAATGCAAACAGCATAGCATGCTTAAACAAATTAACAAAATCATATTTCCCAAAGGCAGGAATAATACAGCCCATACTTTGTGATAATGCATCAGTGTTTACCAGTTCTAAATTTATGAATGGAATTAAAGATTTGGGAGTCAAACAGTATTTTTCATCAAGATACAGACCAAATGCCAATCCAGTAGAAAGAGAGATAAAAGAAATTGCAAACTATCTACGTGTAGTGTGTCATAACAAGCAGAGCAGTTGGTACTCATACATCAGTATTATTCAAAATCTACTAAAACAATCCATAACTGCAGTCACAGGATTTAAACCAATAGAACTTCACCATGGAAAATTGTACAATACTTTGAGTCATAGTATACCAGAAGTTATTGAAGACCAAACAATTAAATTACCAGAAAAAGAGGAAATCTTCAAATTAACATTTTCGAAAATACAAGCAAAAGCCCTCAAGAGAAAACAAAAACATGAAAAAAAAAGAAAAGAAGAGTTTGGAAAATAAAGATAAGAGATTAAGTGTTAGTAAAGAACAAAAGATTATCAAATAAACTTCGTAAAGAATATTGGAGATTATTTCTGAGCTACCATGGTCCTTATGAAGTAATAAATATATTTGGAACAGATACATATGAACTTAGGAACTATAACACAAATAAAATAATTGGAAGATTCCACAAACAAATATTAAAGCCATATAAAAGTAAACAATCTGAGGCACAGGAAGAGAAAGAAAATAATGTATCTGGAACATAAAAGGGGAAAGCAATGTAATTTAAATTTGTAAAGTACTATTTAAAATAATAATTTTTACTAAATGTAGAGAATTGTCTATAACAAAGGAAAGTTTAGAGAGAGAAGTAATAAAAATCCATTGTCAGTAAGAAAAACTGAATAGCAACTACATTTATTTTGTAAGTTAGAAATAGTAAGAAATATTAAAAAAAAAAAATGCTTAGGAAACAAATTGTAAAGAAAGGGTAACAAGTGTAAATATGTCTAATTTATGTAAAATGTATAGCATATAAAATGCTAATAGTGAATGTGATGGTGAATGAGCATACGTTGTTCAGATCATTAATCTTATACCAGGTCATTAACCTTGGAAAGTGTCAAACAAGTGTATATGAAGTGTTCAGCTATACACGAGTGTTGTGAAAAAAAACCAGTGTTGAAAAAAAAGTGAGAAAGTGACAGTGAAAGATAGGAAGTGCAATAATAAAGGTTATGTTTCCTTCTTTCAGGAGACTTAGAAAATATTTAAAACTTTTAAAAGAACAAAACAAAAAGAGTAAATTTTAAATATTTCTAAAAGGGGGCAATTTGAGGCAGTATTTTAATACCTGAATAATTTCAATTGTTGTATATAATAAGCAAATTCAATAACAGCCCGCCTTGAAACAATATGTATGTAATAATTATTTAAATTGTATGTAACAGTAATTGCAAATGCTTATTTTTATTATGAACATATTTTATTAACGTTATGTGAATACATTACATACTTTAATAATGCAAGAGCTGTGAGAATAATAAGTTTTAGGTTGCTAACAATGAGTAATAATGAGGTAATTGTGGCAATAATGTGTTTATAGTTTGAAATGTACTGGTTATGATTAGAGCGACAATGACATAAATTCTGTAACAGTTTTAAATTAGCCAATCAACAGCAAAGAAAAGTTTTAAGTTAAATGCAGAAATTCTATTGGACTAGAATTAGCCAATCACAGACTTGCAATACCGAAGCTTACGGGTTTTGACCGTTGAGGTTACCCAGTTGCTGGTGAGACTTGATAGAGTACAGATGGGAAAATGTGTTCTCTACGGGTAAATAGTAAAATCAGATATACGCGCTAAGTGAATGTATAAAAGTTTCTCACAGTTCTTTAAAAGTGTAGTAATCTATAAATATGTGCAAGAATTTAAATAAAAGAAGTTAATTTAAAAGTTTAATTCTGTGATGTCTACAATAATTGGCATAACGCACCCTACCTAAGATACATGACTCTAAAGTAAGACTGACGCAGCAGAGGCAAATTCAAACAGCAATATTACTTAAGCATAAAATTTCAAACCGACGCCCAAAGTGTGTTACAAACTACATAAAGCAACTATTATTACATAAAACAATTCTTTAAAATTACGTAAACATATATTACGTAACAACACACTTCTTCAAGTTGGCTTCCAAGCATGTGGTTAACAACAACAACAGTAAAACTTCAACAGTAGAAGAAAACAACTACTACAAGTTGGCTCCCAACTGCGGGGCAGATAAAGTAATTTACGTAATTTATTACATCACTAAAACAACTACTTCAAATGTGACAGAGGTTTTAAGATATTCACGCAACATTTTTTAATTAAATAGCTCGAACTTCCATCTATAGCTTCAGATTTTTTTGTCTTTAAGCTCCCTAATTATGTCAGCCTATTCATTTTTGCATGCAGGAGCTACGAATAATGATTTGTTGTTAGAATAGCTAGGGTTTGGGTTATCAATATCTTTAGGATAGTTTTCATTCTTGGAGGTTTTTGAAATTTCAACAAAGAATTTGTTGAATATATTCACTGTTGCTTTTGGGTTGGTTATGGTATTGTCTTTACATTTTAATTTGATAGAATTAGTTTCCTTTTTTACAATGTCCCACATAGCTTTTTGTTTGTTCGCTGATTTGCTTATCTTTCTGATATTATCTAATATTTTAGCAGCTTGATTTACCTTTTTATAGATTGATTTATATATCTTGTAGCAATTTTTAAGCTCCTCTGAGGTATTTCCATTTTTAATTAGATTATTGTAGAGCTTTAATTTTTTACCAGAAGTTCTTATGCCTTTAGTTACCCATGTAGATTGTTGGTTTTTTATTTTTAGATTAATCAAAGGGAAAGCTGTCTTGTAGCAGTGTTTAAAGGTGTTTTAAGAACCTAGAATAAATAGTATCTACTGAATTTTCCTCATAAACGTCTTCCCAAATTTCCTGTCGTAGCAAATAATTAAAATAGTTTATATTTTCCACTTTCTGTAACCTAACCATTTTAAACAATGTGTTTGGTTCCTCCCAAATCCTCCTATGAGGCCAGTTTATGAGTATAGATTGTGCAAAGTGATCAGACAGACAAGTATCCAAAACATCAGCATTTCTAATTCTAATTCTTTATTGCTTGTGTACTTGTAGATACAGGTTAAAAGCATAGTCAAGACAACATTAACACTACGGCTTACAAAATTTCCTTCACATTCTCACAATACAATAACTGACAAGCAGGCATACGCAAACACTCACATCCATACATAAGTGCTTACTCTATACTACAGTATTCATCCAGTCTGAACAATATTATATTTACAAGGTAATGTTTTACTCTATTTTTAAAAAGGCTGGATATTAATTTTGAACTCTTTATATTATCAACGCACGCACGCACGCACGCACGCACGCACACACAGACACACACACACCTCTTTACTCAAATTCTTCAAGTCTGTACAAAGGTTTATTTATAAGATGCTTCTTTAACTTAGATTTAAAGGAATTAATATGTAGAGATTTAAGTTCCATTGGGAGTTTATTATACAACCTTGCGCCTATGTTTAAGGGATCTTTATCAGAGAATGTTTTTGTATGTACAGATCTATATACATTAGTTTGGCTTCTAGTATTGTATTTATGCATATCGCAGTGTTTTAAGATGTCCTTCGATCCATGTATTAAAAGTAATATTCGATATACATACAATGATACAAGTGTGAGAATTTCATTCTTAATAAATAACTCTCTGCATGGATGGTCATATCTTGCATTTGATACCATCCTTACACACATTTTCTGCAATGTCAACACTCTATTTATGTGTACATTTGCAGCTCCACCCGAGTTCTATGCCATAGGGCAAGTGAGGATATATCACTCCATAATAAATTGTGCGTAAAATGTTTAGATTTTTAAATTTAGAAAAATATCTTATCAGGTATCCTCCTTTGCTAATTTTATTACAGACCAAATCAATATGACTATCCCATGTTAAATGTTTATCAAATATTATGCCCAGAAAAGAAGTCTGGTCGCTTTCAACAATATCCTCATCACCTACTTTAGATATAAGCTTTTCACCTTGCCTGTGGGATATTGTAAAGTTTAATATTTTGGTCTTACTTATATTACATTCTAAGTTATTGGAACTGAAATAACTCAGCAACTGAGCTGCATCCTGTTTTATTTTCCCTACAAGCTCGTCAATGGATGTGTGCCAACATAACATAGTTGTGTCATCAGCATAGGACAGTAGTTTAGAATTTGGAAAGCAAGGAATGTCATTAATATATAATATAAACAGCAAGGGCCCAAGTACTGAACCCTGCGGAACCCCAAATTGCACTATTCCCTCTTTAGACCTGTACATACGTTTATAATTACCACTATAACCTAGAATTTCAGTACACTGCCTTCGATTTGTTAAATATGATGTAATTAATCGTTCTGCCAATCCCCTTATTCCATAATTGTTCAGCTTCTGGATTAAGATTTTATGATCAACACAATTGAAGGCTTTTGTAAGGTCCAAAAAAATACCGGCTACTTTATTTCTATCCTCTAAATTGGTTATAATATATCTAAGAAATTCAGTTGTTGCAGTTACAGTTGAGTGGTTCTTACGAAAGCCATGTTGTGTAGGCCTAATGATCTTATTAGCAGTTAGAAACTTCTTTAGCCGAACTAATAAAATTTTTTCAAAAAGCTTGGCTAACGTGGACGTTAACGTAATTGGACGATAATTAGATACTTGAAATTTATCTCCCTTTTTAAATATGGGTCGAACTATACTTGTTTTCAGACAGTTTGGAAATTCCCCATTTACTATGGAGTAATTTATCAAGTGGACCAGTGGCATCATTAACTCTTGTTTACATTTTTTTAGACAAATGGGAGTTATGTCATCCCATACAATTGATTAAATCCATACTTACAGCTATTTGATCTATTGCTGATTTAGTCAATTCAGTGACCTTAGTTGGCATATTTATTGTTGGCTGAAGGCCATAAATATTTAGTAGAGTAATAAACTTTGATCTTTCATAGCTGTGGTCTAAGAAATTTATATTAAAGTCTCCTAGAAGAATTATAGTTTAGTTTAACTTTAGTAAGCAATTAAGGATAATATCTAACTTTTCAATAAAGAGGTTTATGTTGCTCAATGGGTTTCTATAAATGCAGATTATAATCAGCTTGTTTGCAATTTCTATAATGCTGGCTTCAAAGTGTTCTTCAGCGTTTAATGCCTGAAACATTGGTATATTTTTAGCATTTAGATAAGGTATTTTACTAATATTAAAATCCCCCATTTCTTTTGGCTGATCTACTGAAACTCTGTATTAGTTTAAAGCTTGGTACTCTCAGTTCGGTTAATTCATAGGGGGTTAGCCAATGCTCAGTTATGCACATTATGTCTACATGATTTAACTCCCCTTCTATTAGTACTTCCAGTTCAAGAATCTTATTTCGGGTACACTGAATGTTCTGATGATGAATGCACAGAGGGGTATATTTTGAGATTTGCTAAGGTTTTCAGTATCCTTACCAAGATTGAAACCCAAGGTGTCAGTACTAGAAAAGGTATTCCCTGTTCACTTACAGCCTTCACACATTTGTGTGTTCAGCCATTTTAAGGTTATGACATGCTGAATTGAGTAGTGTAGCATTTAGTACAAAGTTAGAACTATTAGATCTATCACTATTATATTTGCCTAGTTTTTTTTAATCTATGTGGGATATTACTCTATTCAATAGATTAGCAAACTTAGCTACACCTTTTCTATTCAAGTGAAGGCCAACCCTACCTAAATCCCTATCACCTAACCATGCATTACTGTCCACAAAAGTACAATTATATTGTTTACAAACCCAGTCAAAAGTAGAGTTGATCCCATCGATGTACCGAAGATCTTCATCCTGATGATGAATGATCCTGCTGATGCAGAATTTTGCCCGAGGGAACAGCTCTTTTCCGACCGCCACCATATCAGCCAGCTCCCGAATGATGTCCTCAGGATTACGTGCCATATTGATATTATTTGTTCCCGTGTGGATCACAACAATGTCTGGATCATCAGTGTTCACCAGTGTTTTTAATATGTTGAAGCTGAGCTCCAGGATAACAATACACTCTAATGTCATCAATGTAATTGCTTGAGTGTCGTACCATTGAGTCTCCTATTATGATGGCTTTATTTCTTTCATATTTGAAATCACGATTCTCATTGTCGTTTACCACTGGTAGCTCATATGCATTAACTTGGTATATTTTCTTCGATTTGGTATCATCATCCAAGTCCTGTAGAGCCTCAAAAGGATTTTGCAGGCTGATATTACTCCTTTCACTGGTGATATATTTTCTTGATGCCATTTTCTTGTATGCGTTCATTCATTGAATTCCATCGCGCATTCATTACTTATTGCTTCATCACAAGCAGTGGCACTGTTTATGGTTTCCCGATTTTTTTTCTTGCTGGCATTGAGCAGTTTTAAGAGATTATTCTCCTTGTGAAGCTTGTCATTTATATCCCTGTAGGCCTGAAGATCTTTGTTTAGGATCTCAATAACCATGTGCAGTGACGCTAACTGTTTGCAGTATTTTCTGCAGCATACATCATCGCCGTATTTATCCGTTTCCCATTGAGGTAATTGCCTGTCTTCATTTCAACCTGCTTTACTATTCATAGTTGACTGATTAGTATTTATACACTCGCAATCAATGCCATTTTTATCATGTAGAGCAAGGAAAACCGAGGATCCTCCAAAAGATGTAACATCAGTCGCCGCCATCTACATTATAGCAATGACATGATTGAATGAGGATGGGAGTATAAATGTGAAACGTTATATTTATATAAGTGATCATGATAAAAGAAAGAGTAATATAGGGAGGGTTCTGGTGATATAGGAATGTTTACTAATAACAGAAGTGGAATAAATGTGAGTGCAGTGCTAAATATGGAGGACAGGCAAATGATGTGGTTAAAGATAAATAAGATAAAAAGAGTTAAAATATGCTTAGGATTATGTAAAGTACAAAACCAACCTGAAACATCAGATTACGATAAAACATTTTACACTACACTGAATGAAATTCTGGAAGAGTTGAGAAGAGAAAATCCTAGGATGGAGTTTGTTGTTGTAGATGATTTCAATAACAGTGAAGGTGAACACCAAATAAGATGCATGAGCATTGAAAAAAGGTGTATGAGAAGAGAGCGGAAAAGGTAAGAAAATGTAGGGATAAAGTGTCAATATACAGGACAGTTATTCTTGATGCAGGCCATAGGAGAGCAGCCACATGCTGGGGTCCAAGGCTGCAGTGGTGGGGAAGAGAGAGAGAGAGCATCTCTGTACATGAAGTAATGGGTTTTTACCAAAAGCATAAAATTACATTTAAAAAGCATAAAATTATATTGAAAGCTGATAATAATGAAGACCACTAATGTATATTATATGTGTTGAAAATGATCTCCCTCAACAGCAATACATTTCTGATATCTACATATGAAATTCCTGTGAACATTCACATGCTCCACAGGTGTCATTCTGGCAATTTCTTCTACAGTATTTTGTTTGAGATCTTCCACTATATGTGAGTTGTTCTTATAAACTTTGTGTTTTAGGTTTCACATAAAATAAAAACTACAGGGTGTCAGATAAGAGATATGAGAGGGCCACAATCCAGTACTTCTAATGCTGTCCTCAAAAATCTTCTTAATTAATCTAAGTGTTTCATAAACAGTGTGAGCTATAGTTCAAAAATCCCTCCACTGTTTTGCTCAGAAAATAGGCTCCTCAAAATCTTCAGCATGAAATGCTACTAAATTACTTAAGTCAAAAGCTTATACAGTTACAGCAATCCATGAATTGCAACCTCACGATCATGCAACTAAGGGCCGGTTTCACCAACAGTTGCTATATGTTAACACATTGTTAAACTGATTTAACATTGAAGTTAACACAAATTCTGTTTCATCAAACAATGTTAACTTTAACAATCTGTTAAAGTCGGTGTTAAGTTAACATCCCCATACACCTGTGTTAAGGCATTTAATAAATGTTAGAAATTGGAAAATGGCTGCCACAAACCAAGCTGTTGTTGCGAGTTTGCTCCAATTGGCATTTTTGAATGTCATTCCTAACAGAAGAGTATTCGTACGCCATAATAAATTACCCTTAAAAAAGAGGAATTTTTAAAGCAATATAGACTGCCCAAGGGGACATAAACATGGTTTAATTGGAAATACGAGAGGTTAGAATACTACCAACAGAAGCATGCCTCTTTCTCCTATGCTGTGTTAATTAGGTACTTAGATTTTATGCTACTAACATTTTTCATTTACTTGTGATAATGTTGGAATTTCCAAAGCTACCGTTTGTGGGTTTATCTGGAAGATTTCCAAAGCAATTGATTCAAGAAGCAAACAGTATTTTTCGGGTCTGCTTCATTAATCAGCGATAACACACTTTCGTCCACTTTAATTTCAATGCAGTATCCACTACGAGTTTTAAATCGTCTTAAACGCTCTTCACACCTAACGTTTCTGGCGCTGCACTCTATGTTAGCTAAAATTGTCGTAGTTGCTTACAGGACTTAAGGGAAACGCCTTCGCTCCAATTAAATTACGTGTGGATTTTGTTTCAGGTGCAGTCTTATTCTTTAATGTAAGAACGTCAGCTTTTTCGCACTTGACAATACGTTTGTACTTATTAAAGATGTTAATTAATGCGTTTCAAACGGTGAAACATTTATTTCAGTTGACATCATGAGTCTAACCTCAAACAACCGGGAACATCACATGACCATTGCCATGAATGTAAATAGTTGTGGGCTACTTACACAGAGAGCACGGCAATATGTAGACAAAAGTGCATCGGAGTACGTTCAGAAGCAGTGTAGTTCGGCCATCACCTTCTTGAAAGCTGGCGTTTGCAGTTGTCTTTGACGTTAAAAACATGTTAGCTAACAATTTGCTGTAAAAGCTTGATGAAACGCAAAAGTTTTAACCTTATGTTAAACTTTGACAAACAAGAGGTTAGAGTATTTTTAACATTGGTTGGTGAAACCGGCCCTAGAGTCTGATTCCATAAACGGGTACTGGATAGTATTATTATTGGCAGAATAAATCCAGAATTTATATTTTCAGACAAATTTTGGTTTGAATTGAATGGCTGAGTTAGTTCACAAAACAATCAATGTTGGAGTGCAAAAGGAGCTGGTCTTATGCATGAATATATCAATATTCAAGGATATCTAAATTACATAATAAAACAAGTTTTTGAACAGTTAACAGACAATGCATGCCAGCAATCATTCTTTCAGCATGAGTTTGCTACTGCTCACACTGCTTACGAATCACTTAATAGTGATTGAGGAGATTTTTCAGGACAGAATTATCAGTACTGGGTTGTGGGCATCTTGTATCCCTGATATCTGCAATTTTTATTTATGGGGAAACTCAAAAGACAAAAAGTATAAGAGTAACCCACATACAGTAGATCAAAAGCAAAATATCAGAGGAGAAATTGCACCTGTGGAGCTTATGGGTGGTCATGTGAATTTTATATGCAGATGCTGGAAATGTGTTGCTGTTGTGGGAGATGATTTTTAACACCTCATATAATACAGGTTAGTAGTCTTCATTACTATCAGTTTTCAATATCATGTTATGATTTTTAAATATAATGTTAGGCTTTAAGTAAGAACTCATTACTGAAAGCATGGAGATGCTGTCTGTCTCTCTCTTGCTCTCTCTTTTCCCTGCCACTGCCACTTCAGTGCTCCAATGTACAGCAGTACTCATAAGGTCTGCAACCCAAATAACCTCCCTGTAAAAGGAGGAAGTTGGTTTAATTTTGTAAGCAGAATAATTTAATTATGTACAATGGGTCAAGAGAAGAGTATTGCTGGTGACAGTTTGCATTTATGAAGACAACTGGGCAGAGCATGATTATGTGCTGTGTAATAGAGGAGTTGATGATGTGCTAGAAGATTTTAAAGTTTTGAAAATATTAACAGGTAGTGGGCACTTCCCTTTAAAATTGCACATGGGATTAAGGCTAAGCTACCCCTCCAAGAAGCTGCAAGATCTTGATGTAGGTGGAGGGACTCTTGTGCAACAAAGATCTTGTAGGCTGTACTGGCGGTGCTTAGCATTGGTAGCATCACCCATGCCACAGAGGCTGCAAGCAATTTGATAAACCAAGCAGCAACTTACCACAAAAAATTCCAACCCTGAGGGTATCTCAGGAAGGAAACCCTCAAAAAGGGACTCCCAGATGGAAAGACCTTAATGGATCTCCCAGTAGGAACCCTCACTTGGTTCTCCCAAAGCCAAGGTGGAAACGCACTGTGCTGAGAGCTGCATGGCACCAGGGCGATAAATATGGTGTCACTAACGATCTCTGTAGGGAACTGGGCAAAACCCTACAGTATATAGCCTTACACCCATGCAGGGGCTCCATGGGTGGAATTGTATTCCCCCATACTCGTGGGGCCTGAATGGAAATGCTAGAGAAAACGAAACAAAAAATTAAAGACTGGGGAACCCCATGAATGAGGAAACCCCAGAATGTGGGAAGCAAGAAACTACAGAGATGGAGATAGAAGTTACGGTTAATCAAGCCTCATCTTCATCAGCTCCTGATCCTCAGAAGGGAAGTAGTAATACAAGCCCAAATGAGGCCACAGAAGTAAAACACACTGCTTCAGGGATTACCAGGCTACACCTGGAGAAGAAGATTCCTGGGGCTCAACATAGAAAGAACTGTCATTGCAAAGGCTATAGAAGCTGAGGAACCAATAATACCCAGAAAAAAAGGGCAAACAGGACAAGGATTTCCAAATGATCTGGGGAAGTGAGACAGGGGGATATAGCTAAACACTGAGGATCACAAGACCCAGCAACAACAAAAGGAAAACAAGGCTCTAAAACAATCAGATCTGAAACCAGCACTCCATCACCAGCTAGAAACCAACATAGATCTGGAGTGAAATGGTCAAAGAAATCAGAGCAAACTGAGGTAAAACCCAGAACGTCTGAACAAACATCAGCTGGGGTAACCTACAGTCAAGCTCCGACAGCTCTAAAAATGGTTGTTGTCCTGAGAAAATATCCAGAAGAAAAACTGACAGATGACCAATCAGTACAAACACAGCAGGCTATTCATGAGGACATCTGGTAATGTGAACCAGGCAATGGACCTCAGTTCAAGAATAACTATACTGATAAAGGTGTAGTGCTCATCACATGTGCAGATGAAAAGGCAAAAACTTGGCTAATAGAGAAAGTGCCTAAACCCTGGGAGAGGGGGGGGGGGTCCACCCTGCTGATTGATACTGCCAGGGAAACAACCTTAACCACCAGGTTTATAACATGGTTTCCTACCAAACTCCTCAAGGACAAGGAACCCAAGAAGATGTTGAAATTGCTGGAAACCCAGAACCCTGAGCTGAAAAAAGGAGAATGGACCATCATCGATAGCAAGGCTGAGGCAACAAGAACTACTCAAGTGCTGTCTATTGATGAAATATCTCTGAAGGCGCTAAACCCAGTGGGATCCAAACCCTATCTTGGATTTAGTCAACCTTCAGAGTATTGGGACCAAAGGGGAAACCCACAGAAACTGAAGGAAATACAAATAAACCTTCAGCACAGTAGAGATGCCTTGGCTTCTCTGCAGAAACTCCTAGCAGCTGGGAGCATAGATGTAGCCCTGAAACAGGAACCCTGGCTCATAAAGGGAAGAGTATCAGGACTAACTAAGCTCAGCAGTAAGATCATTTACGGTATACACTCTGGAAAAGCAAGACCATATATTTTTGTTAAACATACTTGAAAGATTTACCATGAATGAATTTTGTTTTAGAGATTTACAGCAGTAAAATTAAAATATCATACTGCAGAAGCCACAAAAGAGGTTGTACTTGCCTCTACTTACCTGCCGCATGATTCTATGCAACCAACACCCTCTGAAGAACTGGAGGAATTGGAACAATTCTGTGGGCTATCCAACCGACAGATAATTATTAATGCAGATACTAACTCCCACCATACAGCATGGGGAAGCATCAATATAACCCAAAGAGGTGAGTCATTACTAGAATTTATAATATTAAGGAACCTAGTAATATTAAACAGGGTATGAACCCACCTTTGTAACAGAGATACAGAGCAGCTATTGACATAAAACTTAGGTCTCCAGGTAGAACCACCATGGTGGTATGTGTCTGATGAACTCTCTCTCTCAGACCATAGATACATCATGATGGAAATTAATCCCATTAATAAGACATCAGTAGTGTATCATAATCCACGGCATACCAATTGGGCGCAATATACAAGGACACTTAAGGCCATATAAAGTCAATAAAACCTACAATAAGAAATACATTTATATTGAGGCAGTCTCAGAACAGCTTCAAGAGGCCATCACAACCTCATATCATGATAACTGTCCCCAAATCACTGTTTCCGCCAAGACAGGTAAGGATTGGTGGAACAGTGATCTGAAAAAATGAGAAGAAGATCCCAAAAATTGTTTAATAAAGAAAAAAATTGGGCAGAATATAAACAAACCAAATCCATGTACATCAAAATGATAAGGCCAAAGAAAATTCTTGGAGGAGGCTATGTCAAGAGATAACATCTGACACAGCACACCTACAGAGGATTATGGCCAAAGAACCAAATAATCCATTAGGGACCTTAAAACAAAACCTGATAGAACCTATTCAAACAATGGGAAGGAAACAGCTCAGTTACTTATACAAGCACAATTCCCAAATTCAATGGTTATTCATTCCAAAGATGACTATCTCCATCAAACCTCTGATCTTGGAAGGAAAGCATCTGAGGAAGATTGGAGAGTAGCATCAAGGATATTTATTACAACAAATCCTTTGGGTTCTACGCTCATTTGATTCCTATAAATCACCTGGTCCAGATTGCATTTTCCCAGCCCTATTGGAAAAAGGGAAGGAAATCCATCATATGCAGACTGTTTAGAACCAGTCTAGCATTCTCATATGTACCGACAATGTAGAGGTCAGTAAGAGTAGCCTTTATAGCCAAACCTGGTCATATTTACAATCAGGCAAAATCATTTAGATCAATCAGCTTATCATTATTTACTTTAGAAATTATGGAAAAAACTTACTGATAAGCGCATTAGGGTGTGGGTTAAGGTTGAACTGAAATGTAAACACCACAGGTATGTATAACACTAAATTTATTAACTCCGCATACACAATACAGGAACAATATACAAATTATGAAATAACAAACTCAGCAGTTTAAGTTCCGGTATGCAATCACCTGTTTTTGGCAGAAGGCTAGTCCCGACTCCCTGCCTTAGTGTTGCTTCCCAGCAAGGGGTGGCTTAGCGACCCAAGCACACAGCTGTTCCTTGTCACTCACTGCTCGGTGTCTGGGAGATGCTGCCCTCTGAAGATGTGCCCACCCTTGGAAGCTGCTTCTAAGGGATGGTTAAGTAGCTGCTTTCTGTGTGGTGGTTGAGCCGCCACATCACCCCCCCTTAGGAGAGAGGTGCCTAGGACCTAAAATAGTCCAGAAAACGGACATGTCTCCCAGAACGAGTGGTTGTCGATGGTGTTGGTACCGGCAGAGTTGTGTGGGATGATGGAGTTTCAGGAATGATGGTGTCCATGAGAATGAAAGCAGGTTTCACGCGATCAGCTGATACCAGTACTGCTTTGTTCCTGATACAATGCAGAAGGTTTTGTTGGTACGGTCAATCACTTTGTAAGGTCCAGTGTAAGGAGGTTGTAAGGCACGGCAGAGGGAGTCTTGGCGAAGGAAAACATGAGTTGCTGTGGACAGGGATGGGTGGACTAATGTGGATGGTGAGCAATGGTGACTGGCTGCTTTGGTTGCAATTCTTCCATCCTCCTCCTTAGGTTTGCGAGGAATTGAGAGGCGTCAGCCGGTAGAGAAGTTGGTTGGATGAACTCTCCTGGGATCTGTAGCGGTTCACCATACACCAGCTCTGCCACCGAAGCCTGGAGGTCCTCTTTGAAGGCCGTATGAATGCCCAGGAGAATGAGCGGCAGCGCGTCGCTCCAACTGGCATCTTCATGGCATATCAAGGCGGCCTTGAGAGATCGGTGTAATCTCTCCACAAGGCCATTAGATGCTGGATGATATGCTGTGGTCTGAGTAAGATGGATACCACAAAGTTTGTATAGTGTTTGGAAAAGCTGGGAAGAGAATTGAGTGCCCTGGTCGGTGGTGACCTGTTGCGGACATCCGAAGCGTGCAATCCATTCAGTTAGGAACGTCTTTGCTATTGATTCTGCAGTGATGTCCGGTAGAGGAAATGTCTCTGGCCATTAGGTGTACCGATCGATAGCTGTCATGCAGTAGCGGTTGCCTGTAGAGATGGGCAGGGGGCCAACAATGTCAATGTGGAGATGAAGGAAGCACCCTGGTGGAACTGGATACTCTGCAGGTGGTGCTACAGCGTGTCGGTTGATTTTTGACTGTTGGCAGGATTGGTAAGTCTGTGCCCAGAGGCGGCAGTCCTTTCTCAAACTTGGCCATACGAATCGCTGGGAGACCAACTTGACAGAAGCTTTTGTTCCCGGGTGGCTAAGGATATGGAGGGAGACAAAGACCTGACGACGAAAAAGTTGTGTTACAAAAGGACGTGGTCTACCAGCAGAAGTGTTACAGTACAAAGATACTGCAGTACCGGGTAGAGGAATCTTTTGTAAGATAAGAGAAGAATCATTGTTATGGAGTAGCTGGCGAAGCTCAGCATCCTGCTCCTGAGGCTTAGCGAGTGCCACCAAGTCCGCAGGGTTAGTAGATAGGGCATCGATACGAGAAAGGGCATCGGCAACGACGTTATCTAAACCAGAGACATGTTCAATGTTGAACTAAGTCTAGGTATCGGAACTGACGAGGTGAGAAGCTTTCGCTCTTTTGCTGGAAGGCATATGTAATGGATTTATGATTGCTGAAGATGGTAAAGGTTTGTGCTTCTAACATGTGCTGGAAGTGTTTAACGGCCTCGTAGATAGTCAGCAGCTCTCTGTCATAGGCACTGTACCTCTGTTGCTGGGAGGTGAGCTTCTTGGAAAAGAAGCCAAGTGGTTGCCAGTTCCCATTTATCCGCTGCTACAGAACTGCTCCAAGTGCGGAACCGGAAACGTCTGTGACCAGAGAAAGAGGGACAGAGCTATTGGGATGGGCTAGAAGAGTTGCCTTTGAGAGACTCTCCTTGCAGTTCTCGAAAGCCTGAAGTAGCTCCGGTGTCCAGCTCACAGGATCAGAGCCTTTGACTCGAGAGCCTGAGAGAATGGCGTGAAGGGGTGCCTGAAGGGCAGCAGCATTTGGTAGGAAACGACGCTAAAAGTTAATCATTCCCAAGAACCTTCTGAGTTGACGGATGGTCTGGGGTGGTGCATAGGATTGCAAGTCAACCATTCGGTCGGGCAAGAGATGAGAACCTTCTCCCAAGACGGTGTAGCCTAGGAAGACAACCTCCGGAACTTTAAAGGTACACTTGGAAGGGTTGATGATAACTCCGAATTCCCGAATTCCGAAGAGTTGGCGAAGGTGCTGGAGATGCTGTTCCGAAGTCTGGGAGAAGACTAAGATGTCGTCCAAGTAGGCGAAACAGAAATCCAGTCCACGGAGAACTTCATCCATAAATCTTTGAAATGTCTGAGCTGCGTTTCTGAGGCCAAATGACATAAAGGGAAATTCAAACAAACCGAAAGGAGTAGTGATGGCTATTTTGGGGATATCATCAGTGTACGGGTATCTGGTTATATGCTCGGACGAGATCGATTCTGGAGAAGGCGGAACAACCGGAAGATGATCGGAATATTCGTGGATATGTGGTATAGGATATCGGTCAGGAATGGTGCGAGCATTAAGAGCACGGTAGTCACAACAAGGGCGCCAACCGTTGTCTTTCTTGGGTACCAGGTGTAGCGCCGAAGACCAAGGGCTCTCAGAACGGCGGGCTGTACCCTCCTGCAGCATGTTGTCGAACTCGGTCTTAGCTATCTTGAGGCGCTCAGGAGCGAGTCGACGAGGGCGGCAAGAAACAGGTGGGCCGGGCGTTGTTCTGATGTGATGAACAACCTGATGTTGCACAGTTTTTGGCATTCCCGCAGGCCGAGTGAGCTCGGGGAACTCTGCGAGGTCATAAAGTGGTGTACCTGTGAGAATAGTTTTAACACTAGGAACTGCAGTGTTTGCGGTAAAACCGGGCATTGACAGTTTGGTAGTGCCATCCAGTGAACGTCCATGACGACAGTCGACCAGAAGTTTGTAATGGGACAAAAAGTCTACGCCAATTATTGGGATGCTAACATCAGCCACCACGAAGCGCCAAACAAATGTTCGCCGAAGTCCAAAATTTAGGTTTAAATGGATATAGCCGAAAGTGTGAATAGTCGTGCCATTGGCGGCGAACAGTTGGTAATCTAAATGCGCTATCCTGCCAGGAACTAACCTTTTAGAAACACGCAGAGATCTGAACCGGTGTCTATTAGGAATCTGTGCTTGCTTCTGCTGTCAGTAATGAACAGTCGGCCTGATGAAAAGGTGCAGTCGTTTGCCGCCACTAAAGGCTGCTGCAGTCGTTTTCTGGGATATAGGTACAGGGTGACGTACACTTCCGGGCAGCGTCGCCGAACCGACGGTGGTACCAACATTCACTCCGAACTGCCGACGAGTCGCGCGAGGAGTGTGGTGACTGACTTCTTTGTCGTTGGCGGTTTCGCGAATGCGAACGCTGTCGTACTGGACGGGTTGTAAAGGCTGCCACTTGCTTAGATAGCTCTTCAACTCTAGCATGGTGAGTTCGGATGAAGGGTTAACGCTCGCCACGCAGGGAGGCGGAGGCGTCACCTCGTGAATTTTGTCCGCCAGTAGCCAAACGGCATCAAGGTTAGCGTCCATTTGGCAGGCGATGATGGTCTGGATATGAGATGGCAAACGGCTGGACCATATACTCCTCAAGAAGTCGTCTGGAACGTCTGGTGCGAGGCTTTTGAGGTGCCGCCAAAATTGGGATGGCTTGCGGTCCCCCATTTCCTCGTGAGTTAGCAACTGCCGAACGCGTTGCTCCTTGGAGGTGGACAACCTACGTACCAATTCCGCCTTGAGTTTTGTGTAGGGACCTTCAGCTGGTAGATTAGTTATTATATCCTCCACTTCTGCGGCATATCGGTGGTCGAGCTGAGCAATTGCATGATTGAATTTAGTTCTTTCACTCGTAATACCACTGAGTTCGAATTGTCCTTCTGCTTGAGCAAACCATAGCGCAGGTTTGTCGGCCCAGAAAGGAGGCAACTTCACCGCCACACAATAAACAGTACCTGCAGCTGCCTGCTCCGTCGTCATGTTTGTTGTATGTGTATACGCGGCACCTAACACGAGTTAAATTGTCACTTTTTCACTATCACGTCGGGGTCACCAGATGTGGGTTAAGGTTGAACTGAAATGTAAACGCTACAGGTATGTATAACACTAAATTTATTAACTCCGCGTACACAATATAGGAACAATATACGAACTGTGAAATAACAAACTCAGCAGTTTAAGTTCCGGTATGCAATCGTCTGTTTTCGGCAGAAGGCCAGTCCCGAATCCCTGCCTTAGTCTTCCCAGCAGGGGTGGCTTAGCGACCCAAGCACACAGCTGTTCCTTGTCACTCACTGCTCGGTGTCTGGGAGATGCTGCCCTCTGAAGACGTGCCCACCCTTGGAAGCTGCTTTCTGTGTGGTGGTTGAGCCGCCACAAGAGAAACCTCACTAATAGACAGGCCACTTATCTCAAATCAGCTTATCAACAAGGAAAATCATGTGAGACAGCTCCTCATCAGTTGATCAAGAGAATAGAAAACTAACTGAACCATCACAGCATTGCGCTTGGAGCATTTATTGATATAGAAGATGCTTTTGATAACATATCATATGAATCTATAATCCTGGCAGCTAAAAGCACAACAAAAATGATACCTGCTGCAGGTGCATAAAGCTATGCTGGAAGCCAGGAAGATTCTTATTAATGTGTTTGAAGAAACTCTGCAGGTATCTGCAGCCAGGAGATGTCCGCAGAGAGGGATTCTATCCTCACTTGTGGGATTTGGTTGTAGATGATCCACTGGAGAACTTGAACCTAGGCTTCTGTCCCCAAGGATTTGCTGATGACATTCTCATATCCATCCAGGAAAGTATGTCAGCACTATATCTGAGCTAATGATTGAAGCTCTGAAATATGTGGAAAAGTGTTGCAAGACATGGAAATAAACCTTTGGGTAAACCCTCCTAAGACAGCATTTATCCCATTTACACATAAAAAGAAAGTGAAAGGTTTTAAAATTCCTATTCTGTTTAATGAACAATTGCAAATTAGCTCCAATGTTAAGTATCTGGGCTTACTGCTAGAGAGTAAACTTACATGAAACTTACGTCTGCAAAGAATAATAAACAAAGGGAAAATGGCTTTCATGCTAGCTATAAGAACCTTTGGTAAAACATGGGGACTCAAACCAAAGATGATCCTTTGGCTGTATAAAGCAGTTGCAAGACCCATAATCACCTATGGGTCACTTGTATGGTCACCTAAAGTTAGTCAAAAACAAGCACTCAAAGGTTGGCTTGCCTTTGCATAACAGGAGCAATGAAAGCATGCCATCAGCTGCAATGGAAGTCCTCCTTAACCTGCCTGCTATTAATTTATATATCAAAGGGAGTGCTAGGTTGGGGGCTTTTGGCTGAACTTAAACACACACTGATACAACCCTAATATCTTAGGACATATAAGAATTACAAATATAATCAATAACCCTTATCTTGAGATGGGCAGTGATTATATGTTACCAAAGTTATGTTCGACAAGCCATTCAACATAGTGTTAGAATGGAGTCAGAACAAGATGCAATGTTCTGAAGGTAGTCTAATCTGCAGAGTGAGTCAAAAGACTACAAACTGGCTGCACTGTGTTTTCCCTGTCCACGTCCTCGTGCTGTCTACCGCTATCATAGAAAGGCGGGGATGAAACTATACAACATTTTAAAAACTAATTTTAAAGGCTAAATTTACCAAATTTATGAAAGCAGATGCTGAAACTGGCCACCATCGTTGTCCATACATTTTTGGCACCTCTTTAGGAAACTATTCATCACTCGCCATAGTTCATGTTGAGAAATTCTGACAATTTCCTGGCAGATACTTTGTTTTCATTCTTCCAGGTTGTGTAGGTTTGTCTTGTACACATTGTTTTACGTTACCCCAGAGATAGAAATCGCATGGGGTTAGGTCGGGGGACCGAGGGGGCCACAAATCTCTACTAAGAATTCTGTCCTCATACGTACTTTCAATTGCTCTCATCGAAGTATTGGCTGTATAAGCTGTTGCAGAGTCTTGTTGAAAAAAGGCAAATTCACGCTCCCTGTCTGTTAATTATTAAAAAAAAGAGGGCAAAATTGTATTCACATATGTACAGGTGTCAACTGTTGACTCAAAAAAAATTGGCCCTATAACTCTTTCTCCGCTCATGGCACACCATACACCAATTTTTTCATTATGAAGGGGTACTTCATGAACAATATTACCAGCTGTGCAGTGTTTTTCAACTGGAAATGTGGAAATATGATAACGCACTGCTGCTATAAACAAGGTGACGATGTTGAAGAGGTTGCTCTGCAGTGTGAAGTGCAGTATTGAGTTGACAGTGATGTGATGTAGTTCAGTTATTACGAGTTATTTATTATTTTGTCCTGTACTTAGTCACAAAGTATATAGCTCAATATGCGTTTTCTACTGCACAGCGTGTATTTATTTATGATTTGTATGTGTTAACTCAGCTCGCCAAGTGAAAATACGATTTGCAGAAAGATTTCCAGGTGTAAAAGTTCCAAATCATACAATAATTCATGAACTTTACAATAAATTTCAGCCACAGGAAGAGTTTGGGCTAATAAATCTAAAAGATGGCAAAAGAGTTATAGGGCCAATTTTTTTCCAGTCAATAGTTGAAGCCCGTGCATATGTGAATACAATTTCGCCCCTGTTTTTAGAGAATTAACAGACAGGGAGCTGATTTTGCCTTTTTTCAACAAGACTCTGCAACAGCTCATATGGCCAATATTTCGATGAGAACAATTGAAAGTGTGTTTGAGGACAGAATTATTAGTAGAGGTTTGTGGCCCCCTCGGTCCTCCGGCCAAACCCCCCGCAATTTCTATCTCTGGGGTAACTTAAAACATAAAGTGTACAAGACAAACCAACACAAATTAAAACCAAATATCTGCCAGGAAATTGCCAGCATTTCTCAATGTGAACTACGGTGAGTGATGGATAGTTTCCAAAAGTAACGCCAAAAATGTATGGACGACGGTGGCCAGTTTCAGCATCTCCTTTCATAAAGTTGGCAAGTAAAGCCTTTAAAAGCAGTTTTAAAAATGTTGTATGATTTCACCCGCACCTTTCTATGATAGCGGCAGACAGCAGCAAACGCTGAGGACACGGACAGGAAAAACACTGCGCAGCCAGTTCATAGTCTTTTGGCTCTCTCTGTAGTACACAGATGGCTCTAAAATGAACAATGTATCTGGAGTTGGAATAGACAGGAAGTACTAAAGTGTGATTGTTGAAATATCACTGTATTTCAAGCTGAAGTTTATGTAATTGAATCCCGTGTCAGGGAGAATCTATAAGGGGCCAGAAAGGAAGCAATGTTTGGATTTTCTCTGACATGCTTCACTAAAGGCAACTGAAGTTAACCAAAAACATCTAAGTTAGTCTGGTACTGCCTAATATACTTTATGCAATTGGCAAAACACACAAAGTTAATCTTGGGTGAGTGCCTGAACATAAGGGAATTTTAGGCAATGAAGAAGCAGATATCTTGGCAAGAAAAGGATCTGATCAAACATTTACAGCACCTGAACCAGTTTTTGGCATGCCCTTAAACTCTGTTTCAAGAACCACTGCTTAGTGGATTAATCATAAACACCAATTGTGATGAGTTCAAACAACAAAGGGATGCAAGCAGAGTAAAAGAATGATGAGCAGTATATCCTCCTCACTCGCTGAAGATGTACTTCATCTCAACAGATCTGAAATACACCTGATGACTGGGTCAGTTTTTTAAGGATACTTCCAGCAAGAAATGGATAAAAATGAGACATGAATGGAAAAGCCATTTTAAAAATTTGTTGGTTGGGAGGAAGAAATCAGGGAAATGAATTTTATTTAGTAAACACTGTGAACAGAGTTAAATAATTTGACAAAAACAATTAAAGTGAATGAGGCGGAATACAAAATTTAAGGTTTTAAATAAAGATAGCTTGAGATATAGGTGGAATTCCAGGGGAATTTTGAGAAAAATTTGGGGAATTGGAAGTTGCTGATTGAGACACTAAACAGAAATTAAAGAGAGGAAAGTAATACCCGAGAATTGGAAAGTCAGTGTTGCTGCACCTTTATATAAAGGAGACCTCCTGCACTAAGATGCAAATTGAGGAGTAAGGGAGTCAGCAGTGAATTTCTTGTAGTGCAACAGAAACCCTATAAGAAAAACAAGTTTTGTGTTGGATGTGAAAGAAGCAAAACTAAAACTACTGATTCCATGGAGCAAAATCTGGGTTTGGGGCAAGAATGTAAACTGAGTGCAATATTACACAATTAGCTTATAGAAAAGATACTGAGAAGGAATACACACTACTCAATTTTTGGGTGGAAAGAGATACAAGGATTGTTGGATTGTTGTTTGCTGATGATCTTATAACAGAGACAGTAACTGTGATAGGCTCACAACATGGTATTAATGAAATTGTTATGTTTTGGGTAGAATGCAGCTAAAAATTCAGATAACAAAACAAAGATACAAGTATTCAAAAAAGGATCAAAATTAAGAAAAGATGAGAGATAGTTTATAAATCAAAATTCAGTAGAGGTAGTGGAAGAATGCTATTACTTGGGCATGAAATTTTAAAGGAATAGGAGGTGGGAGATGCAGTGTAAATGCATACAAATGAAAAGTAAACTATCCATAAAAGCTGTCAGAATATGTTTATATAAAAATCTGACATTGCAATGAAATGGCTGGAAGTGCATTGTGAAGCAGTAGTTGAGTCAAACATGTATGAAATACATATCTGGGGAGTGTCAAAAAGGATGGTAAAAGATTGACATAGTGCACAGACTGTTTTGTGGAGAAGTTCTGGGTTTACCCAAGGGCTCATTGAGGGACCAGGATTGGCATAACTAGCAAGGGGTGGGAAATTGAAATTGAGTTTTTATTAAGGACGCTCTTTAACTACTATGGTTCTTAGCGTCCCATTCTATATTGGGCGTGAAAGACCGGAAATTTTGCTCAGAGGCCTCTTTATCAGGCTTGAGGTTCTTTTACATGCTGTAAATTTAGGACACGGGACCACCGGCTTTACTTCCCTTCTGAAGGAAGCCGTGCTAAGGATTTTTACGCCCGAAAAAATCCATCGCCCTCCGCCGGGTTGGAACCCGTGACCTCGGGAACTAGAGGCTAGCACGGTACCACTAGTCCACGGAGGACGACAAGGGATAATATGAGAGAATTTTAAAATATTGGTACAGATGTTTAAAATTAGATGACAACAATATACTACAAGAATTCCTCAAGTTCCAAGGAGATGTAATAGGAAGAGAAAGTTGATCTGAGGAGTTAGGAAAATGGCTGGAAGAGATGGGGGATATTTGATTATTGGGTGAAAACAATTGAAGTGCGTTTTTTCAAAAACTAACATCTACATAATGTGCAGTTTTGAGATATCGGATTTTGTTAGAACACTGTAATTGCAGATATCATGTTTTGTGAAAACTCTCATTTTTCTACCACTTCTGAGCACAACAAAAATCAGAATATGAAAGAACCACTATAACCATTGGAAAGGTAGCTGCTTAAATTATACAAAACAATATACATCTCAGTTTTATCAAACCTGCAATTATTGGCTTTTAAAAAAATGCTCTGCTGTACTGGAAAGAAGTGAGGCAGAGGGTGGAAGATATTGAGAAGCAAGAGATCTGGGCTGGTTTTCAGGACAAAACTTCATTAGATTTGTATAAAACAGTTAAAAGAAACTGGGGGAGGAGAACTAATAATTAAGTAGATATTGATGAATTTGGAAGACTGATACCAGGTTTCACCCCCATCAGCTTTAGGAACATCAAACCCACAATTCATCAATTTTTGTCATATCATTAACGACAACCACATCAAAATGATGGTCCATCAACTATGACAATTAGTTGCATTAAGTTTTGTGAAGGTTGGCAACAGTAATGTCTCTTTTCATTGGCTGAGATTGTGGCTTCAAAAACAAAACATAAGCACAATGCATTTATGAGGGCTGTCCCAGAAGTACCCGACCTAACAAAGAAAAGACAAACATTTTTAGAAAAAACCATTTTTATTTCTCTACATAGTCTCCTTTCAGCTTGATACACTTTTCCCAGCGATGTTCAATAGTTTCGATACCCTGTTTATAGTGAGAACCATCGAGTTCTGCAAAATAGCCATCAACTGCAGACTCCTCCTCTTCAATGTTGCCAAATTAACACCAAGGCATTTCTTCAACTTTGGAAACAGAAACTAATCAGATAAGCCAAATCTGGCAAACAGCGTGCATGAGGAAGCAATTCGAATTTTAACTCATTGAGTTTGGCCATGGCGATAATGGATATGTGAACTGGTGCATTGTCTTGATGAAACAAAACTTTATTTTTTGCTAAATGCAGCCATTTTTGCTTGATTTCATCACTCAAATGCTGCAATAAGTTCGCATAATACTCACCACTGATTGCTTTTCCTTTTTGAAGATAATCAATGAAAATTATCTTGGGCACATCCCAAAAAGAAATTAAACCATGACCATGCCTGCAGATGGAACTGTCTTCACCTTCTTTGGAGCCGATTCTCCTCTTTCAATCCACTGTTTTGACTGTTCCTTCATCGGTGTGAAGTGATGGACCCATGTTTCATCCATGGTTATGAATCGATGTAAAAACTCAGCTTTATTGCAGTGAAACATTGCCAAACACTCGACTGAAACATCCTCATAACGCTGTCTTTGTTCCAGTGAGTAAATGCGTCACCCATCTTGCACACAACTTTCTCATGTCCAAATTTTCAGTCAGTATGTGATGTACAGCACTTTTTGAAATGCCTACGATATCTGCTAGCTTGTGCACTTTCAGTCGATGGTCATCCAACACTATTTTGTGGATTTTCTTCACAATTTCTGCTGTGGTCAGCTCATTTGGTCCACCACTGTGATGTTCATCCTGTCAGCGCATATGGCCTTACTTAAACTCTGCCACCCAATATTTTACTGTTGTAAATGAACGAGCAGACTCCCCCATAGTAGAATCTAGCTCAGCTTTAATATTAGTTGGACCAAGACCTTTCAAATGAAAGTATTGTATCACATAACAATGATCAGTTTTATCCATGTTTACAAATTTGCTAAGAGCGTTCACTATTGATGGCTGCCAAACAAATACTAAACAACATAGCATCGTTAAACCTAAGCTTTATAGGGTTGGTACTTTCTACCATAGTCATCTGTTTGAAACACAACCGTTATCTATACATCAGGTTGAGTACTTCTGGGACTGCCCTCATATTTAAACCTGCATCACACCACTTGATTACCATTGTCACCGAGCAGCATGCCATGTAGACTCCCTGTCTCGAACAGCATTCTCACTCAACGTCAAATATAAAGCTGTCATGAACAGAACCTGGCAAGTGTAGCACAATATTGATAAGTAGTAAACTTGCATTGCAAACATCTGAATATTAAGCGAAAAATATTACTTCCTGTTTCTATGTACTTCTGCATCATGCCCACTAGAGATAAAATGGCCACATGAATAGTTAATAGTACCTACAATGCCAGGAAATTTTTTTTTGCAAAAAATTCCTGGATCATTGTGGCTGTAAGGAAGTGATTGCTTCTGGTATTTTCTTCATGTATCTGCACACCATGAATTTCAAAACTCCACTGCAATCACCATTAACAATATGGAATGACCCCATGTTGAAATATAGGAGTACTACCAATAACTGTTGAATCGTAAAAGTGGAAGATTTCTGTTCGTAGGGTATTCCATTCTTAGTGCAATTTTTTCCAATATTCAACACTACCTGGTTAGATAATCTGCAATGACACAAATTTTACATCATTCATTTCATAGATATGCTTATTTCTATCCTGAATAACAGGAACTCCTTCACTGTCAACTGCTTCTATACTATTACTTATGTTAATTATGTTCTGTTTGCTGTTAAAGACAGTTGCTGTATGAAAGAGAATAACCATTACACTTTCCACACTGATAGAACATATTATTGACCAGTTTGACAATGTTTTAATTGAGTCTTGTGTTTTTACGCTTAAGCCCAGAGCTGTGATTGTAAATAAAAGGATCAGTTTGTGGTTAATAATTGCAAAGTTAAGTAAGTGAATGAAAATAAAACAGATACTTGTGCTTCCACCAGCTCTTTGCAGATTTCTGCATTTGTGAGTAAATGTAAAAGTGTTGTATGGCAGTAACAAGAAAAGCATTTATCTGGTTTTAAGTCAACTGGAGGAGAACACCACCCACGCCCTCAGTGTGTCATCTGTAGGGAGCAATTGTCAAATGAAGCAATGGTACCCAGTAAGTTAAAACATCATTTTCACAAAAGGTATGCCCATTTAAAAGATAAACCGTTAAGAGTATTTTAAATGAATCTTGTCTCATAATGCCCAGCAAGTCAAAAGTTTTACAAAGCAAGTTAGTGTATCTGATATAGCACACAAAACAAGCTATACTGTGGCTGAAATAATTCCTAAAAATATGAAATCCCATACAACAGCTGAGTCTGTAATTTACCTGCATGTTCCAAAATTGTAAGAATAACGTTTGGCGAGTGTCTGAAAAACAAGTGAAGAAAATTCCCATTTCAGACAATACTATTAGTAGACGCATTCAAGATATGTCTGAAAACATTGAATTTCAAACTATAGAATTACTCAATCAGGTTGAATATTTTTATATGCAGCTGGATGAGTTGACTGCACAGTTGATAGCATTTATCAAATTCATTTATGATAGAAGCATCATAAACCAGTTTTTATTTCATAAAGCGCTCTCCCAAACAACTAAGGGACAACATATATTTGATTTAGTAAATGCAGCAGATTTGTCATGGAAATTTTGTTTGAGTATTTGCACAGATTGTGTGCTCTCTATGACAGGTTCTATAAAGGATTTTTGGCCTTAGCAAAGCAAAAGAGCCCAGAAATAATCTTTACACATTGTTTTCTCCATAGAAAAGCACTTGTTTCAAAGTCACTTGTTCCTGAACTTGCAGATATCATAACCCATTAGTGCCATGAGTACCATTTGGTATTAGTGTGTCTGTTGTGTATTTAGAAGCCTGCATTGTTGTGCTGCATCTTATAAGCAGATGTTACAACTGTTATTTCATTCATTCATTGTCGGCTGGAGCCCACACTGTAGCAGTCTCTTTATGCTTCTAAGAACTGGAGTGGGTTTTAGAGACATTAAAGGCTTTAAATTGCATTTCTGAGCTGGATGGCTCAGGCGGTTACATCTGTCGCCCGCATTCGGCAGGTTGCGGATTCAATTCCCATGGCCGACCTTCCTGACCCATGGGTATTTTTTCAGGGGTTTCCCCTGGTACCCGCAAATGCTGGGAAGGATCATTACGTGCCCAAATTTCCTGGCTCTCCATTTCACCCCCATTCTCATTTCATTTCACCTTTTATCTGCTTGGTCTCTTTCAAGGTTGCAAGTGTCATTGGGAGTTCTTGGCATGTACATGGCAGGGGAAAATGATGCTCTAAGGGAACCCCGGACTGCGACAGTCTCTGGGCCCCAGGCCCACAGGGGGAGGATCTTTGGCTGCTCCAGCCAGCACCCAAGGAGTTCAAATCTGTAAATGGTAGGGGCACTGCCCTCTGCCTGCCATGTCTCCTGGTCCGGCAACCCTGTGTCTCCTCTCACTTCATCCCTCCCTCCTGGGTGCATCCCGGCAGCGGCCTAGGCACAAAAGACCTGTGTAGGACGAGGTGCTAAGTCCCTCTCTGCTTCTAGTCCTATCCTATTCTTTATATTGCATTGCTATGTGGCAGAACTATGCCGTCAGATGGTAGTAAGTAAGTTATATACTTACCCAAATAATTTTAGAATTTACTATCCATAATTTTAATGGAAATAGATCTACTTATTATATGAATGCATGTAAAATGAAAGCAATATCAGAATGACTATACAGTAAGGTCTAAAACTTGATACCATGTGGTATCATTGGGTTTTGGTGTTAGCAAATTTAAAACTTCTCTACAGTGTGTAGTCTTAGTTCTTGGATTTTTATTATACATTTCTAAGCATTTTAAATATCTTCAAGCATGATAACAAGCTATTTGTGCTAATATTATTATTTTCTCAATTATTTCAGAGGCAGAATTTCATTATCAGAAGCCCTGGATATTTTAGAAGAAGATGGTGACATAGCTGACCAGGTTGAGATGTATTGTTTGAGCTATTTGAGGTATGTGTTGACACAGATGAAGATTCTGGCAACGAGGATGAAGGAGGTACAATTTCTAACCTAAGTGGATGTCAACTCCATGCTCCTGCTGAAATAAAACTAGTTGACAATGAACGTATTGGCATAATAAAAGCCTACCTGAACCAGTTTATAATATCTCCAGCACATCTTCATGCTTTGTATCAAGAGAGTTGGCAAATCAACAGTTCAGGTTCTTTTACGTGCCGCAAATCTACGACACGGGACCACCGGCTTTACTTCCCTTCTGAGGGAAGCCATGCTAAGGGTTTTAATGCCAAAAACATCCATCGCCCTCTGCCAGGTTTGAACCTGCGACCTCGGAAACTAGAGAATAGCATGGTAACCACTACACCATTGAGGACGATACTCCAAACCAGAGCAACCTTGTTTGGGTAGAAGGTGATCTAGAGCCTACTGCATGTCCATTTCCATCTCCAGATTATTCTCAATACGCAAATATGCCATCTGTTGAAATATTAAAATTATTTCTTGAGAATGAATGAATGAATGATTTATTGTGTACTTTGAACTTGCATGCAATTTCCACAATGTTTACAATACAATGGAGTTGCTTATTATTTCTCTTCCCCTTATATTTAACATTCTGTTGTATATATAATATGGAAGTATAATTTTCCACTATTTACTTTTTTGCCTTGTTATCCTTTTTCTGTATTTTCGCCAATTTGCTTCACATCTCTTTTAACCATTTTAACCTAATTTTTCCTCAATATTTTCCTGCTTTCTCCATATATTCATTTGATTTTGTTTTAAAAATCTTCCTAACTTTTAACTCTATTGGCAAATTTTTCCATTTCGCCAGTATTAAATTCTCTCTTTCTTTGTCCGTATCCTCGCATTCCAGAATATAAAGCCAATTGTCATGTAACCCATTACATTTAGTACATCTCTGCGCCCCCCTTCTTCTCCCTGTTAGACCACTTAAATTCATTACACCTGTCCTTGCCATACATACCCCATTCTGGCCTCTTTGTGGCATTTTTCGATGTATCTTTCTTTCCCCATTCTGTTTTTAAATATCTATAATCTATTAATGACCTTTTTTCCTTGAAACTACTTATAAATTTCTTGTTTTTCAATATCATTCACTCTTGTTCTAATTTCTTTCCAGAAACCCTTATTTTTGTTGTTTCTTTCTGCCCATGTTTCCCCCATTCCTATTTCTTCCAATGTTGTCTGTATCTTCTGCATCCAAGTTTCTTTTTTCCCCTTTTCTCCTGTACAACCAAGAATTGCTCAAGTATCTCATTTTCCTCCAGTAGCTTTATTCTGAACCAGTATTTGATTGCCCTTCTACCATTTTGTCTTTAGCTTCCACCCTCCCTAGTTCTGCTTGTGCTACTCCATTCAGTGAACTTCTTGATAATCCCATGCTTATTTTGCAAAAATTCCTATGTATAGCATCTACATCTTCCCATCCTTTTTCCAGCCCCCATATCTCTGCTGCATACAGCATCCTTGCTGCCGCCACTGTGCTATAATCCTTTCTAGCCATGCAATTTGTATTTCTGGTATTTTGTTCACACATGCTCTGATTATCTGTATTGCTTGTTTCCCCTTTGCTAGTACTTTTTTCTTCTGTCCTCCCCAATCCCCTGCACTATTGAGCCTTACTCCTAGATAGTCAATTGTCCTCACTACTTCCAGCTCCGTTCCTTCCCAATACCACTTTTCGGTCTTTCTTAGTTCATATCCTTTCTTAAAAATAGTGATTTTCGATTTCTTTTTGTTTATTCTCAACCCCCAATCTTTATAGTATTTGCCAATTGTTTCAATAGCTTTATTTAGCCCCACAACTGAGATGGAACCTGCCACTGGGTCATCTGCAAACAATAATTCTGGTATTTCCTTATTATTAATAACTGGTGAATGCGTATTGCATTTTTTTCTCTCTTCTATAATACCATCTATAAATAGGTTAAATAGCACTGGATCCCCTCTTTCTCCGCCCATCTCTGCATTCTGTCAGCTAGTATCCCTGTGTATACTTTACCAATCACTACTAGGAGGGTAATACCCCTGTAATTTATAGAATCCTCTATATCTGCTTTGCCTTTATATATTAGTACTACAATTCCCTTTTTCCAGTTCTCTGGGACTCTACCCCTTTCACGTATTGAGTTAAACAATTTCAGTATTAACCTCAGCCTATCATCATTTTCACCATGCTTTTCAAAATTCACCTGGTAACCCATCAATTCCACAGGCCTTGTTATTTTTTAGCTTTAATATTTGTGGTTTTACTTCTTTTATCTTAATTTCTTTGTCTAAATCCTCAATATATTGTATTTGTTCTTTTAAACTCTTTTGAACTTTGACAAATGTTTGCACCCTGTAAAAAACCTTTAAAGCAATTGCACCATGTTTCTGCCTGTATGTTGTTCCCCCCCCCCACACACATTTGTTCTTATATATGTGTTTCACCATTTCGCATATCGCCTTTGTATCCTGATTTTTTGCTGCTTCATTCATTTTACAATTTAATTCCCCACCCCCATTCTTTCTGTTTTACCTCCATTAGGCATTTATAGCCCCATCTTTGTATTAAAAACTTTTCTTTATCTTTTTGTTCCCCTGTCTACCCCCCATTTCTTTAGTTCTCTTTCCACTTTTTTCTTTGTCTTGTAACATTCATGATCATACCATCCTTCTCCGTTTTGTGAATAAGTATTATTCTCCTTAATTTTCCATCCTGCCTTTTTAATTACTTGCTCCATTCTCAACATAGTCCCTCTATTTCACCCTTTTGTATCAACCTTTCCAAATATGAAAACCCTATTATTTCCACCCCCTTCTCTAGCTCTTTGCAAAATATTTGCCTATCTTTATCCCTTAATCTATATGCCCTGAATTCCTTAGTGCTTTTATCTGCTTCTATTCTTTTTATCTTGCTTTTAATGTTAAAACTTACTTTTAATGGGAAGTGACAACTAGTAAAAACATTGTACATGACTTCAAAGTCTGCACAGTATGCATCTAAGTCTGTTGAGTATAGTATATAACCTATCACACTTTGTCCATTCCTATTTGTAAATGTGAACTCACCTTCTTTATCCCTCCCTTTTAATCCATTACAATCAATCATATTATCCATTTTACACAAGTCCATCAGCTTCATTCCCTCACAATTGCATGTTTTGTCTCTATTCTTCCTAGTTTCTATATCTGCTGTATTCTTTATATTGTTTTGTACTTCACATATTCTGATTTGCTCTTCCCCTATCCTTGCATTGAAGTCTCCTACAATTATTATATATATTTCTACATATTTACCCTGTATTTCTTCTATATCCTGCTGCACTTTCTTGAACATATTTTGATCTTAGAATTTTGAAACACTTAGTGGGTTGTACACAACTCCTAAGCACACCTTTCTTTTGCTCACCTCTCCTACTTCCATTATGCAACACAATACCATCCCCTTCCCTATTCCATTTAGTACTTTCACTTTTATTTTCTTATTCTTCTTCATGAGTATACCTATTCCCTCCCAACATCTGCCCTTTCTCTTTTTCCCTCACTCCTTCTTTACCATAGAAATTATAATCACTAATAACCACTTTTGCCTTTTCTTGATAATGACTCAATAGAACATCCAGCCACAGAAAGCCAAAGTTATGCACATTTTATAAATGCAAATGATCCTCGTATAACAACATCAGAATTGCAGTGTTTTATAGGCATTTTGATTCTAAGGGATATGCATGATGCTAAAAATGATCTTGTGAGTAGTGTAATGAGGAATAAATTTCTTCAAATCCAGTGATTTCTGCATGCTGCTGATAATACTAAGCCACATGATTCAGATAAAGCTTGGAAAATACGCCCTGTTATGGACAAAATCAAATCAAATTGCCTTCGTAATTTTTTACCATCACAATCCATGGTTTTTGATGAGTCAATGATACAATATTATGGTCGACATGAATGCAAGCAACCTATTCATAACAAACCATTCAGATTTGGCTACAAGATATGGTGTCAAAATACTAGTGATGGCTATTTGATAAATTTTTATCTTTACCAAGGCAAAAACCCTCATAGTGTTAGTGAATATGAAACTTGGTTTGAAAAGCTGCTGCACCATTAGTTATAATGCTGACTGAAATGCCAGTGAAAGATTTGCCTTATAATATACAAACAGACAATTTATTCACAGGAACTAATTTATGTAGTTATCTTCACAACTTAGGCTATGGTGCTGTAGGTACAGCTACAGAAAATCATGTACCAAAATCATGTTCACTCACTGGCAAGAACATGCTTTCTAAAGCAGAGAAAGGGGAAGTTCAGTATGCTCTTGAAAAGGAGAATGGTATGCTTTTAGTCTGCTAGAAAATAATTCTGTTGTTACCATGGCCTCAACAACTGCTGGAGTAGGTGTTGGAAATGTGAAAAAATTTTCACATAAGCAAAAAAGGAATAAAATGGTTCCTCATCCAAATGTATTGCACAACACAACAACATGGGCAGTATGGATCTGATGGGTCAGGGTATACCTCAATACCATATCAGTATTCATGCCAAGAAATGGTACTGGCCTATCATTAATTGGCTGTTTGACATTGCAGCAATGAATGCTTGGTTTTTATATAGGCAAAACCACAAGGAAATGACAGCTAGAATTCCGTAGGGAAGTTGTTCAAGTATATCTGATGTGTTATGGCATTACACCAAAGCATGCTGGTAGAATAAATCTCAGTCGCAACATACTGACAGATTTGAGATTTGGCAGATTAGATGATCTGGTTCATGAAACAGATGTGCTGTAAATACAATGTAGGATTGTGTGTACAGTGTTTTGCAAATTATCATACAAGATAATTAACTTTTCCAGAAATGTTAAAACACTCCCAACATTTGTATATCAATGTCCTTTTAACAGTGTTTTCTTTTACTAAAGTGTAGTAGTGTTAGCGCCCAGTGATACCATATGGTATGACAATTACTCTTAAGTGGAATAAATTTTTATTTATTTTTTTTAATACATTTCCCATTTTCCTATGTGTTAGGGAGCATATACATGCAAAATAGTACTTAAAATCAAATTAATAAAAAATTAGGCACTAATGGGTTAAATCGCGTAGTAAAAATGGTTAATTACATAAAAGCAAGGCCTCTAAAAACAAGATTATTTTCAGATCTATGTTGTGCTATGGATTCCAAATACATGCAGCTGCTTATTCAAATAAGTGGGATGGTTAACTCGCGGTTGTGTATTGTCAAGATTTTATGAATTTAAAGGACAACTTCTCCTATTTTTTCTTTGAGAAGAAAAGTTTTAACATGTTATTACAAAATATTACTGTAAACAGATTCAAATTAGCTATATTTGCTGATATAAATGTAAACCTAGCAGTTGATTCTAATAGTTCCAAACAATTTCAGGACATATTAACTAGCTTTAATCTGCATAATATAATAGTCTGACTAGAATTACAGAGAATACATCATCAATAATTGATCTTGTAATAACTAATCTGAATGGTGAAGAATATTCTTCTTTTGTACAGGAATTTCAACTCTTATATCACAGAACTGAAATAATTTATGTCAATGACAGTGATATGGAAATCAAAGAAGTAAATTGTATTCTAAGCAGACATATAACAGAACATAAAATGATACACATTTTGTGGCAGCACTTTTACATATAAACTGGAATTCAGTATATCAGACTCAGGGTACAAATAAGAAATGGAACGTCTTTTATTAAATATTTTTGTACTATTTTAAAATGTTCTTTCCAGTAAAGTTGTGTAAATCAAACAAATGTCACCACAAAGTCAATATTCCATTGGAGGTAAAATTATTAAGGGATAACATAAAAAGCATGTATGAATTTTATAAATCGACAGGTTTTATGTTTTATTAAGAAAGGTAAAAGGCCCTCAAAAAACAATACATGCATATATTACTAATATTAAAAACTCAGAAATATGAGGAAAGCATTATGAAGTCCTCTAATAAGATAAAAACAACCTGGAGAATCATAAATGAACATAAGGAAAATGAAAAACAATCGGAGAATATTGTACTTAACTATCGGTCACAACTTATAAATAAGTTAATAAAGTTTTAAAACTCAAACCTCTGCTGGTTGGGATGGCATATCCACAAAAATCTTAAAAAGATGTTCCAGTGAATTTGAAGATATCCTTAAACACCTTATACATTATTCTCTAATTGAGGGGATATTTCCTGAATGTTTAAAAAAATCTAGTTAGACCAGTGTTTAAAAAGGGCAATAAAGATGATAAGAACATATAGACCTATAACACTTAACTCAGTGCTTGCTAAATTGCTTGAGAAAATTATAATAAATGTTACTATGCTTCCTGAATAAATATAACATACTCAATACTTTCCAGCATGGATTTAGAAATAAATTCTCAACTGTGACTGCAATAATAGACATTACCCATGAAACATTGACAGACCTTGAAAAAAATGAAAATGTAGTAGGATTATTCCTAGATTTGTCTAAGGCGTTTGACAGTGTGTGCCATAGAACATTACCTCTGAAGCTACAATAATATAGAATAAGGGGTAAAATGTTAGAATTTTTAACAACTTATCTAACAGGATGTAAACAATGTACAGAAATGGTATACAAAATGGGTAGCACTATGAAAAAAATTTCATCTGAATACGACCAAGTACGCTTGGGAATACCACAAGGATCAGTACTTGGCCTCTTACTGTATGTAAATGATATGCCCAGTTTTAACAGCGGCAAAGCAATAGTGTATGGCGATGAAACATTGATTTTTTGAGATAAATTATAAATTGGTATACTAAATAGTATTAAAAAACAGACAAATTCATTGGTAGAATATTTCAGGGAAAATAATTTAAGGGTTAATATAAGAAAAAGTAAAATAATGTTTTTTGAAGAAATAGTGATAAAATTAGTATTTTTATTGACCATCAATGAAGAAGTAACAGAACAAGTAAAAGTTATAAATTTTTTGGGTCTACAACTGGATAGTAATTTAAAGTTCCATAATCAGGTTGATAAAATATGTAAAAACCATTAGCTCATCAACACATGTCATAAGGAAATTATCAAAATATTTAACTATAGATGCACAAAAACTTGTGTATTATGAAGTGATACACAGCTATAGTAATTATGGAATTGAAATTTGGGGAAGTGCTGGTATCACCAATCTGAATAGATCACTCATTCTTCAGAAAATGGGCTTAAGAATTATATACAATTTGGGTATGAAGGTATCATGCAGAAGTATTTTTAAAACTCAAAATATACTAACAGTGATCTCTCTCTATGTGTTTAAGGTTATTTTATTGATTTTAGATGAAAGACATGATGTAACTCAAAATAGTAACTACCACAATTGAATCAGTCAGTGGAGAAAGGGACTAAGTCATTTTTTTCACTTTTGCATTTTTTCGTGCATCTACTATAATTCCACATAAATACATTGATTTGTGTTGAAATGAATTATTTCTAATGACTCCTTAATGGAGAAAATCCACTGCCTGTATCTTCGTCAGGAGGAAAAAAGAATTATGTCAGTGATTTAATTCATTTCTCCTCAGTAAGGTTGGTATGAACAATGTGTTGCTCCAAGAATGTGCTTCGACAATGGGTGGCATATTACACCTGTCATCATTCTTGTTCCTCAGTAATTTTATTGTTGAGAGTACAGCTGTTTAGTTGGAAGCTTGTTGTAGTTAAGTGATCATGTCACCTAAAAGAAAGAGATATGTTGAGCAAAACAAAAGGCAAAAAAAAAAAAAAAAATGCAAGAGTTCAAACCTTACCATACTTGAACTATCAGGACAATCCTGTACCTGGAAAAAGCATTGGAGCAGATTGCAAGTGAGTGAATACAGATGCCTGTATAACCATTGCAGTAGCAAATTAATAATGCATTACTTTTATATTTTACAGTAAGCACTGTGACACATGCTAATGCGATTCAACTCTTTTTAGGTGTCAGATGGAATGCTTTCGCTGTATTGATGATACACAATACTTGAAAATTCTGTCAGATTTTCTCAACATAGAAGATAAAAATGCTCAAGACATACATTTACAAGGGCTGATTGTTGCTAAAGAGGTAAAGCAAAGATGGCCATGAAAATAGCAGAATGTATCTTTAGGTAACAAGAGACAACATTCTTTTGACTATTTTGTTGTTACAGAAGGTAGACGCCTGGATATTTGCAAACAAGCTTTTCTTAACCTTCATGCAGTATCACGGAAACAAGTGTTTCAAATATAAAATCTCCTTGTTAAAGGCAAATTACAAGGGATAAACGAGGTGAAAATGAGTACACCACCAAAATTACAGAAAATGTCTTGAATGCAATATATGAACATATCCATTCATTCCCCCTTAGGAAAACCCACTACGCTAGTGAAGAAATAAAATACTTGGACACACGCTTGAATATTATAACAATGCATGATCTTTTCCAGCAGAAATATCCAGAGTTAGATGTTAAGTATGATTTTTATAGAAAGTACTTCTCTGAGAATCCTAATTATGCTTTTGACCACCCACAAATTGATGTTTGCAGCAAATGTGAGGAACTAGGGGCCAAGATAAAAAAAGCCCTCATGTTACTGACAGCTGCAAGAGGACAACACAAATTGATCTTGATGTGCATAAGCATAGGGGTAAGAGATTTTTACTTCCTTAAAACAAGTGGAACAGAATAAAGATAGCTATGTTGTTGGATTGGTATTTGATTTTATGCAGAATTTGGCTTTGCCAAACATCCCTATGCAGGAAATACTTTACCTTAGACAACTATGGGTGAACAGCTTCTGCATTTATTTCATCAAATCCAGACATTGTGACATGCATCTATACCGCGAAGGTGAGGGAAAGAAGGACGCAAATGAGGTATGTTCCTTCTTATATGATTACATCCAGATTTTCTTCCAGAAAATATTACAGAACTACACCTCTTCTCTGATGGAGCACCGCGGGAAAACAAAAACCACAAGCTAATCCGAATGTGCCTTGCAAGTTGGGCAAGATGAACAAGATCATTCACGATTTCCAGAGAGGGATCATTCATACTTTCCATATGATCGAGTATTTGGTGTAAAGAAGAGAAAAATCTCAAAATGTGACAGAGTTTATGCTCCTAAAGAATATGTGCAGCTGATACCTAATAGTGTATCAGGAATTACTGTGACTATGTTTCAGACAGAAAGCATTATGAATTTTGACAAGTGGTGGTCACAGTTTTTCAAGAAAAATTTGGTTCTACAGAAAAGAGCACATAAGGATTTTCCAAGAAACAAGAAAGAAGCATTTGCAATTTCCCAGTATAAAGAATTCATTTACGAAACTACTAAACCTGGAACAGTAAGGTCATGCCCATTCATCAACAGTTGTGTGATGCATGCATTCTATTTGCTGAAGATGTGATCAAATTTTTGTATGCATCTGGAGTCAGCATATCCACAACTCAAAGTGCCCATTCAGAAGAAGAAGAAAATGAAGGACATACAAAAGCTAGTGAAATATGTACATGGGGAAGATGCGCTGAAGTTTTATGAAGATCTGTTGCAGTGGCCAGTGATTTTGTAAAACATTCATTACAGATAAAAGAATATAAGTTATTTGCATTTTATTCATTCGTGTTTTTTCCAAAATTCTTAATTTCATTATAAATTTTCATCTGCCTTTCATTTTGCACTTTTATGAAGTATGAATATTGTAATTTTGGTATTAAAGGTGCTAAACCTCAGTATGGTAAATAAAACTACATTTTGAAATTAATAAAACTGCTAAACTTTATAAACTGCTCATCAAATGGAGAAAGGAACTAAGTCACTTTTTTTCAAAATTACTTTTTGCGGTATTTACTAACAATGAAGTGAGTACATTTATAATATTACCAAGACTGTAATAAACAATGCAATAAAATGACAAACAGGAAATTCTGAAAAGAAGTTTAATGTCCAAACAGTTTTTTGTCTCTCCTAAAAAGTATCGATAAATGACTTAGTTCCTTTCTCTGCCAACCTATTCAATTATAATACAAGAAATCAGGGTAATTTCTTTAGAATAGCTACTACTAAGAAAGACATTGAAAAGGATCCTTTTATAATTGGTGGTATTTTGTGCAATAAACTTCCACCACATTTAAAAAAATTAAAAATGAATCAGTTTAAATCAGCATTAAAGAAATATTTAATTGAAAGATGTCTGTATAGAATAAATTAATTATAAAAAATGTAACCAGTATTGTAATTAATTTTGGGTTTTATTTTGTATATTATAATGTATTTTTAACTCTTTGTGCATATGTAAAAATGTTACCAATATAAAATGTATTAGAATTTGACGAAGCTTGAAACATCATTGTAAGATGTCTATAAGTGAATAAATACGGCCACCACCGCCGCCACCACCACCACTAATAATAGTGGTGGTGGTGGTGATAAGTTGGCTCTAAAGGAAAGCATAGCTAATCTTTTACCTAAATTCTTCATTTTTCTCCATTTGTAGGAAAAAATTTCTGTTGGTAATTATTAACCCTCCGTCAGGCCCGCGCTTTGGTAGAACACCAACTTTTCTTTTTTTTTCCTATCTTTACCTTTATTTACATTAAGTAATTTAATTAGACTTTAAGACTTTAATTAGAAGATATTATCTTACAACATAAAAATAGAAGCTAAAATATGAGTACATATACATTATAAATTGTATTACAATAAGTATAAAGAAATACATTGCCATTTTCAGGTATACATAAAACTTGCAATTTCAAATGTTTAGTTACTCAGAATCATCTACTACCTCTCCCGTGTTTTCCCTGACTAAGCAACTATCGCAAATAATTTTAGCATGTTTGCTCAAACGGAGGGGAGTGTTGCATTTCTCACATGCATATTTAGTTTTGCAGTTCTTTTTGTATTTGTTGCAGGGTTCACATCGTTTCCTTTCAATGTGGATAGCGGTGTATTTGGCAATTCATCTACTGCAAATTCTTAAGGTTTCTATTTTGTCAAAAGGCCTTTCAAATCATCAGGTAGATTTGATACTTTTGCTCTACTTTGTAGCTGTTGCAACAGTAAAGCTAAAGACAGTGCTTTCAAATACTCCTGCCTTGTGAAATATTTATTTTGGTTTCCAAGGAAGATAACCCTAGAATTAAAACCAGCAATGTTCAAGATATGGTAAAAACTTACCTTCTCGTTGTTCTGGCTACATTGTATGTAACACACAATTTATCTATTACATCAACTCCAGATTTACTGTCACTGTAATGCAGGATTATTACAGGATTTTTCTCAGCACCTTCTAATAACTGTTTGGATGAAACATGTAGACTTGAGAGCAAAACTACTGTTTTACCCTTTTTTGGAACATATGAAACAAGTGTTTCATTTTTTTTTTATGAAGCCAAATATGCTTTCGTACTGACTGCGACCTTTGGGAGAAGTGAAATTAGTGGGCAATTCTTTTTTGTTCTTTCGTACTGTACTGATGAAAGAAAGTTGTCTTTCGTGCAATTCATTCACCAGCGATACACTGGTAAACCAATTATCTACAGGAACGTTTTGTCCAGAGCCAGAGATTAGTTCAGTTACTATCAGCACTACAGCCTCTGCCAGGTTAGTTTGCAAATATGGTCTGTCCGGCTGATGTCCACAATAAATCTCCATATTAGTTGTATAAAACAGTTTTGCATCACTCAAACAGAACATCTTTATGCCATACTTATTTGGCTTGGATGGTATATATTGTCTAAAACCACATCGACCACAAAATGCCGGCAACTGTTCGTCGACAGTGACATTTTGTCCAAGAGAATAATGGTTCTGACAGTTGTTCAGAAACAATGTAAACATTTCTCTAACAGCAGCCAATTTATCCAATCTCTGTCACTCCAGTCTTGAGTTTTTGTCATCAAAGTGAATACAGCATATTAAAAAAATGAATCG
Source organism: Deroplatys truncata (assembly GCA_030765065.1). Lineage (NCBI taxonomy): Eukaryota > Metazoa > Arthropoda > Insecta > Mantodea > Mantidae > Deroplatys > Deroplatys truncata. Next base: position 425,299,958 of record CM060990.1, read on the forward strand.
TTTTGCGAACATAGCCATTCAAAATAAGAGGAATTCCAAGATCATTCTCCAAAAATCATGAATATTCTGGCATCCACCACGAAAAATTCCTGCCAGGTACAATAAGCCTAGGAAAGCTTTTATTTCTATTACACTTGTAGGTCTGCTGTCTCTTTCATGATCAAATTTGTGCTGCACACTGGTAATGTAAGTATCTGAGCTTTCAACAATCAAATCAACTATATCTTCGGTAACAAAAAGCTTCCAACAATCAATTTCCATTTTCACATTTTTGGCAGCTCCTACTACACCAGGAAGTTTGGTCAATATATTGTGAGCCCTTGTCTGTGTTACTTTCCAAGGTGTTTTTCTTTTTTCATTTTGTTCCATCTCTTCCTGTAAATAACAACAGAATGTATTGTCAATCATAATAATAATAATAATAATAATAATGATAATCATCATCACTATGATAAGCATATGATGTTACCTATAAAACACATGTTATCACACAAGCTGCTTTCATCGTCTTCATCTTCACAGTCAGTTTCTGGACCTAAAGATCTCATTTCGAGTTTATCTTCAGAATCATCTGATTCATATAAGTTGTCATCCACAGGCAAGGCATCATCATCACAAAGTAGGTGACTTCTTCCAAATCATTCAGATTTTGTATATCGTACCTTTTACTCATGTTCATGACGAAACAGTGACAGCTCCTTGCAATGGCAAAGCAATATTGCACAACTAATGAGGAACAAATCTGTCAACAATATGTAACGAGAGCAGGCGCGCAGGGTCTGGTTGACCTACATGACATGTAACTGCTGTTTAGTCATTCTTCCAGCCAACAAACAAACAAACAAACAAACAAACAGATAAGGTTGTCACTGCAGCAAACAATTGAGCAAGGTGTAATGTTAGATGTCCTAGTCAGGCAATTGCATAGGTGCATTTGTTCGAAAATTATAACATTTAAATAATGCCAGGGATCCCTCAGGCCTCTAGTGACCAATGGAGGGTTAACCACCATTCTCTCGCAGCAATGCTATTTTGGTAAAACTTTGCTTACAGCAAGGGAATGCATGCCACTGATAATGTAGAAGAGCTCTGGCTGTGTAAGCTAAACAGAAGTCACCTATTTAGTGCAATGGGCTTAGGGTTGGCTTCACAAACCTGAAGACAGTCTGGTACCTTCACACAATTCATTCCCCATAACCTGGCCAAGCAGCTAACATAAAGGAGTTTAACTCCTCTTATAAAATTTTGTCAGTTCCACCTCATCAGATGTGTTTCTAATGTTTGATGTAACGCTTCAACATAATCATGCAATACCAACTTGACAACACATTTCCTGTCTGCTGGAATGAAATAGAAGTCTAGTTGTACAATCTGATAGTGTCATTCCCTAGGATTATTTCCTATGGAGAGACAGTAAGAGCATCATATTCAATACACTAACTGCCTGAGACAAAAATTACTATGTAATGATGAAATTCTCAGCACTCCAGAAACATTCAGAGTAAGTGGTTTGTTTGTCCTGCTTCATAGCATACTGAGTTGAAGTGTTGCACTCTAGTTCCCAGCCACAGAATGTGCATGCGTTTTGAGCCCACCATGAGGGTGCAAATTTTTCAGCCCATGTATAGGACTGGTGCCCACTAAACATCATAGTGGATTTGAGGAACTACAATTGGTAGCAGTCTGTAGGTCATGAAATGTTCCAGCAGGTGGAAGCATGGTGATGACCACATCATTTTCCTGTATCAGTTAGAAGCTACCTTGCGCATGCAGGCTTGAGGTAGGTAGCAGAAATGGTAGGCCAAGGCTCACAAGGGCTGTAATGCCACAGATTTAACTTTTTATTAAGGTGGTTTGCTTTTGTACTCATGTAAATTCTGACTGGATGTTAATCACCAGTTTCAACATTCCTGTCTGCTTTCAATTACTCAAATTGAGAAACAGGACAATAGTAATATGAAAAAGACAACTAGATGAAAAGCAAAAGTGTCTTATTGCTAAATTCATTTAAAGATTACATTTTCTACAGTATCCACTTTGGTTTATTGGTTCCTACATTCATAAGTTGAAAACCCCACGTTTGTTTTCTGTTATTAAAATGTCTTAATTTTGTTCATAGCTTTCCTCACACTCAAGGTGAAAGCATTATCATTTTCTACATAATACTATTTAGATGTTTTTCGTCTTTCAAAATTGTGAAAATTCACATTTCTGGCCATTTTCCATCCTATTTTTATTCCCGTCATTTTGAAAATGTTCACCTATAACCCAGAATCTAATTTCATACATTTATCTTACTATCCAATAATTTTATAACAGCATCCACATCTGAGTAATTACAAGCAAAAGTGTTCAGAGATCTCTGCGAAAACCCTAATAAGTCTCTTCATCAGTTTTGCTGAGTTTGATGCTAACACATAGATGATGTACTTCCCTTAAGTTGCTAAATGTTTTGTTGACTATGCTCCAAAGCTTCCTTTGGTCTCTTACACGCAAAGGGAAACCTAGAATAGTAATTTTCCTCTGGTATTTATGGCATTCTGTATTGTGTGACTATACATAATTTTGTTGAAATCACTTAGAAAAATCTCTGTTTATTTCTCTCCTAAGGGCAATATCCTGCATATGTCATCCCCTATATTCATCATAGTTTTGTTAACAAAAGTCACTAACTTTTGGAATTGTATGTGCAAGCTCCTTTTGAAATTTCACTGCTTCATTCAATATAGCAGTCAGATCTGTAAAGACTTCATATGTTTCCATTCAAATTCCCAATGCAGTAAACTAGAAGTTTTCACCTTGATTTTGTGCCACTGTGATCACTGTTGAAACTTGTGAGCAGTTTATTTTTCTGCTTGCATTGTCTGGCCTTTTAATGTCTAGACAATGTTTTCTTATTTTTTTTATTTATTTTGTAGTGTTTAATGCCCATTCTTACTACATATGGCACTACATGCAGCGGACATTGATGAAATATAAAATGAAATTATATTTGGTAAAGCAGTTTTGGGAAGGAAATGTTCCAGGCCTAAATACAGGGTACCTCCCTGGCATTTGTCAGTTATGAGCACTGAGGAAAGCCTGGGAAAAAAACCTCAAGTCAGGGAGGACAATCCTGATGGGATTTGAACTGCAGACCTCTAATTCTCGAGTCCATGTCTTAACAACTTCTGCCTCCTGTATTGGTAGGCCTTTCAATGGGAAAGCCATTGTTGCCACTACTAACAGACATGTGTATTTGAGCACTCTAGAGATTCACCTTACAAAATTCTCTCCAAACATGTTTCAAATCAGGGTTTGATGCACAGATATCATTTAGATGATGCCCTGAAACTGTTAAACTTGCAATACAGAATAAATTCACCTAGAAAATAGAAAAAAAGATGGATGACTACCCCTGTAAACATCAGAATTGAATTTGAGATGTAAAAAAAATCCAACCAAGTGGACACCCTCATAAAAAACAATAAAAACAATCCTAACATGCAATATTCACAGCTTGACCTACACATTGGTAAATTTATTGACACTTCAAGAAAATAAACAAACAAGGAATATCAACACATTCAGAAAGTGGCCATAAAGAATAGATTCAGCACATGCACAGTGGACAAATTAATACAAAAATATAAATGCAAAAAAAGTTGGGCATCACTGCTCTTAACAGCAGATAAAAGATATCTTAAAAAGATATACCAGATTCACGTTCCACCAAAAAAATGTATAACTAATTCAATAAATGTTTGTAAAATAAGGCAAAAAGTTGGCATCATACAACAAACAAAACCTCAAAAACTTGCTTCAACATCCACTAAAGGATACTATACTGAACATTAAGAAAACAGGGATTTACCAGATTGATCGTGAAGATTGCCATGAAAATGCATAAGAAAAATCAAAAGAAACCTACTAACCCCACTAAAGGAACATCTAACAAATTTAGAACTTAAGCAAATAAAACAAATCTACAGTAACTCACCCTTTTTGGCCAACAGAGCTCAACATTAAATGGGAAATATAGCTTTTAAAACATACCAAAGCAGCAGCAGAATGCACAGTATGGAAAAAAATCCACATCATCAAAAATACACATAGAGAAATGAATTCTAAAATTCTGCCAGAAGATGACTAGTGAAGTTCTCCACCAGATAGCTTTAGGGCAGTACATCCGACACTGAAGTAGTGAATCCCCTTTCAGAAGCCAGTGGATATATGTATAACTGATGATGGAGACAAACATCTTTGAAACATATTCTGAGTGAAAACACAGTAAAAGAAACTTTAAGTGTCACCAGTCCACCTACAATTTCAATTAGAGTCTAAAACTGCTTATGAGGCTGATTATCAAGAAAAATGAGAAGAAAATTGAGCTTTTAAACAATGTGTGTACATGACTCCTATCAGTCGTGTGCATAGTAGAGGCATTTAAATGTATGTTGAAGTGTTAAAATCATACTGGAGAAACAAAATTGGCTAACTAAATTGTGCATAAGGTATTACCTACTTGTCTTTCTAAAAAAACAGATTTTAGGCCAACAAACCATCCCTGACAGTCCTAAATTTCTGATAAATTCCACAATTCGAGGGAAGCAGTTTACAGGATGGTTTAATACAAGTTTTATAGCAACTGCTCTCTGTGCATTAATCCAATTTAACACTATTTATATGCCATAAGTCTCTTTGAGTAAATGAATAATTAGATCATTCACAAACCCTGTAATTCTGTTTATATTTTGGAACTTAAGACAATGCACACTTTCAGTATTATTTGGCACTGAAATTCAACATTAACATCATCAAAGAATGTTATTTCAATCTAATGCATTAATTTCTTTATGGAATAGAACTCCATATTACTTTCTGACAGTGTAGAGCTTCTTCAGGTTTGAAAAAATACATTTTAATTCCTCACATTTGTACTGACTTTATACGTCTTAACCCTTTCACTGTGGATATCGGAACAGTTCCGTCAGCGCTAATCACTGCTCCCGTTGTGAATGCTGTAGTGTTGCCAACGTGTTAATCTTGACAAAACAACTTGCTGTGCATAAAGAGCAAGCGGTCTAACACAGTCTTCTCTAAACAGTGTTGGTCTGCCATCTGTTGGGGTTGTATTTACTCAAGCTGCAACTCTTTTCCTGCCATGTGGTGCAATCTACAGCAGAAAATCTAAAAGCTATGCACAGAACTTTCTTCCTGACATTTTCATGGCGTAGAAACCCATCATGTGACTCTGGGAATCACGGGTGTACAAAATGATGGCTTCTTCCAGCAAGCAGACGTGTATTGTACAGGATGCAGATTTATTGGCAGAATTTGAAGTCTTATCATCTGATTTTTCAGATTTTGAGTTTAATAACAGTGAGAGTGACAGCAGTGATGTACAATCAGAACCCATGCAACATGCTAAAAGTAGATGCACTTATTCTTCCTTCCAGTGGAAACAGGATATATTCAGGCCAGTAATTCATACATTTGATGATAACTCAGGTACGCAAGCAGATTTGAATGAAAATTTCACAGTGGCTGATATTTTCAAATTATTCTTTCTGTTGCATATTATGCGTCATGTTGCAAACGAGAGTAATAAGTATTTTACCTTCTTGTGTGAGAAATTACCACCAAGCCCCCATTCTCATTTACAGACTTGGACAGATACTTCTCCTGAAGAACTTTACATTTTCTTTGGCTTGACAATGCTTATGACCAGAATAAAGAAACATGCAATAGCAGAATATTGGACAAAAAATCCTCTCATTGCAAATCCACAGTTTTCGAACTACATGTCCAGGGATCGATATCTTTTACTTCTAAGTCTTTTGCACTTCAATGATAATAAAACACAGGCTAAAGGAGACAGACTGCATAAATTAAGACCTGTTATTGAGCATTTCAGACATACTTTTAGTGGGTTATTCACACCTTTTCAAAATTTGCACATTGATGAAAACCTTATGCTATTCAGAGGTCGCCTTTTGTTCAAACAATACACCCCTTCCAAAAGACACAGGTTTGGCAAAAAAAAGTGTTTATGCTCTGTGATTGTGAGACTGGGTACATACTGGACTTCATTGTGTACACAGGAATCACCACAGAAATTGTTGTCTGGGGCTGTGGTACAAACCCTCATTACAAAATAACTGTATAAAGGGCACAACTTGTGGTTAGATAACTGGTACTTCAGTCCTCCTCTTTATAGCTGGTTATATGCAAATGGAACAAATGCTTGTGGCACTGTTAGAAGAACAGAAAAGAAATGCCAAGACCGGCAGCAAAATTAGACAAGGGACAAGTAGAATCTGCACATACAGACAATATGTTGGCACTAAAGTGGAAGGAGAGATGAGAGATGTGTATGCCAACTACTTTCCATACAGACTCAATGAGAGCGACAGGCAAAGTTGACAAAAAGACAAACACACAAATAATGAAACCTGACTGTATTATGGACTATAATAAGAATATGGGTGCTGTACACAGAACAGAGATGATGATAGGCTCTCTCGAGTGTGTAAGGAAGACTTTGAAGTGGTACAGAAAGTTCTTCTATCTATTAGATATGGCTCTCCTAAATTTACACTCACTATACAACGTAAAAACTGGTAAGAATATCACATTGGCTGATTTTCAACTTACTCAAATTACAGAACTTTTCCAAGAATTCCATATACCAAGACTAACCAGTAAATCTGAGAGGCCTTCTGGTGACCAACCCCTAAGACTGACTGAAAGGCATTTTATCTCACTTATACCAGCAACACCAAATAAAAGAAAGCCTGCCAGAAGATGTCATGTATGCTCCAACACCATCCTTGGCCATAAAAAAAGAAGAGACAAAGTAAACATGTGTCAAATGCAAAGTGAGTTTATGTTTATGCCCCTGCTTCAAAATGTACCATACCCAAATCAAATTTTGAAAGTATTATGTGAAGGTAGTAATTTCTTACTCTTATAATTTATAGCCATATCTGCTTCATACTTGTAAAATTAATTGTTTATACATTAAAGTTTGTATATCCCTGAATTGTTAATCAATTTCTGTTCATTAATATTTTGGCAAAGTATAGCTTTAAAAAGTAAGACCCCAACATTTAGAACGTTGTATAACAGCTTTCCATTAATGTTTTCTTTTTTTGGCCCATGGACAACCCTTTGTAAAGTGTGTTGCATGTGGTATTTATCTCCTATTTTAAAACTCTTTATTTTTTAAATGTGTAACATTAGCAGTCAACTACAACTACTTTGGCGAGTATTTCAGGATATTTTATGTTAATTCTGCACGATATTATGTAGAATATACTGATTAATGTGTACTTAAATTAACTCAGCAAGGAGGTTCTGTGTGCTTGCTAATACCTCAGCAGTGAAAGGGTTAAGAGGTTGCAAATTATTACATTTTGGTTCTGTGTATACTGACCACTGCAATAAATGACAAAGCACCATACCTCCTATACCTACCATAAGTGAAAGGTAGATAAATATGTAAATTTAAGTTGAGCTGGTATGAGGTAGTATCAGAAACATTTACGCGGAGAAAACAAAACTGTGGTGCAGTTTGTGCAAAAATCTCATTAATGCCTGAAAATAAAGACATGCTGGCATACCCCCTTTCTTGGAAATTGCTACTGACTTGCATAATGTATGAGCATGGTATCAACGCATTTACTGTTTGTCCAATGGCGTTCCTCTTGCAACCAATGCTAGCATACTTTTTATCCAGAGACAGTAAAACATGTGTCTAGTGATTACCTCTGTGTTTGTCAACTTTGCCTAGTGCTGAAATAATGTGGAGACCTTGGAAAACAGAAGAGCAGAATGAGATTCCCATTGTTAAAGAAATGGAGGAAACTTACCAGCAGCACTATGACCAGACGGAAAATTACAGGTACTCTAAGCAAGCATTTTCAAAAACTAGTTTGCAATCATGTGATTACATTGTTAAAACAAAGTTAGGTGGATGCCCAATCACAGAAATCACAAAAAAGCTGAATTTTGTCCAGAAAAACGGTTAGCAGAATTGTAAAGTGAGGCCAAAAATTTTCAAAAAAGCAATCAGTAAAAGAAATAAAAAGTTTTAAAAGACTGGTAACTTTATGTGTGATGTTATTCATCTCAAAATCTAGGAATTGCCTTCAACAAAACCCCTTAACCTTACAAGAATTATATGTTCATTTGCAGACAGAAATAATTTACCATACAAAACTTCTATGTTGAGAAATGTGATTATCAGCTTGGATTTAAATTACAAATGCTAAATAAGCACAGTCACCATGGAGTCCCCACAAATAGTATAATGGCAATAGAAGATTTTAAGTAATATCACATTACATCATTCTGCTTATACCAGATTTAATCTTATGACTATTTAATTACTTGCTTAGATGAGACATGGCACTATAGGCAGTTGTGAGGGATGGAGCGGATATTAAATGACCTTTATTTATCAGCAAAAAAAAAAAAAAAAAAAAATGGCAATGCCAAGCAATAGCCACATGACTGCTGAAATATTTCAACACAGGTTTGAGTTTCTTTCTTTAGGGAAAATCTGGCAATAGACAGAGAATGCGTAATCATCCAACACAATACCAGCTATCACTCATGGCTTCAAATCAAAACTCCAAATATCCCTATATAAAAACAAGACATTTTAATTTACATGGGAGAGAATGCCCACATTCTGTGCCAATAAAATCAGTGTTGATTGATATTAAAAGGGCAAGTTTGTGATTGACAAAATAGGCATTTCTTGAGAAGATACAGTTCTACATCTTCCGCTTTACCACCGGAGTTTTAATGCTATTGAAATTTATTTAGGCATTTGTAAAGGACCATTCAAGGATGTCCAATGTGACTCCATCTAAACATAGGAGGAGGTGGTGGTGGTGGTGGTGGTGGTGGTGGTGGTGGTGGTGGTGGTGGTGGTGGTGGTGGTGGTGGTGGTGGTGGTGGTGGTGGTAGCGGCGGCAGTGGCAGCTTTAGGGTGCACAACTGTTGAGGACATTAGTGCCCTGACAACACAATAGAAGTAAAATACCATATATTAGTCCTGCATTCTAAAACATAAAAACATAATAAAACTCTGGCTAAAACAGCATTAGCAACTACAGAACATATGCCAAAACACAAAGCATCACACTATTAAGACACAAAGAGGGAAGTGCCAATAGCCAGACAACAAAATGGTAAAATCAAAAAAGGTAAAATTACACAGATGACTCATGGTGTCTCATAACACTGCAACAAATAAAACACAGTACACACTCTGCAACACAAAGTTACAGCCAGCACCTGAGACATGGTTGCTGGCAATCCCAAGGACACACACAACTGAGCTAAAAAGTGACACTGACTAAAAACTGAGCTAAAAACTGACGAGTGCCTGACATGCAATCTGGCAAGAATAACATGATCATGATGACAAACATGTGAAGAGGTTGGGAGAGGTCACAGATATATAGAGATTAAATTGGCAATGCCCTATCCCTATGCACTGTCACTAGTGAAACTGGCTTTGTGCGCAACTGTCATAGCTTGTCACTATGGTTTTTGAGAGTAAGCCTCGTCTGAAGCTAAATGTGCACAAAAAATAAAGCTTTTGTGGTGTGAAGTGTTGAATTAATCAGTAAATTCATACAGCGATTTTCAAACCAGTGTTATGTGAGTGTTTGGGTGCAATTTCTCTTATACCAAGAGGAAAAAACAAGGAGGTGGTGTTTAATACACAGGTTAGTATACTTAAGTTATTTTTCAGCTGTAATCTATATGAAATATGTTATAAGCATGATTCTGTATTGCTTTAGTTTCAGATTTCCAAGTTGGAAAGACCTAAGAGAAGCATGGATAAAGGCAATATGCAGAAAAAATTGGCATCCACTCTGGCTTCTGTAGTATGCTCCCAGCACTTTCGACCCGAGGATTTGTATTTACAGGTCAAAACAGGAGGCTGAGAGGAGCCCAAGTAGCAGCTATTGCATAAAAGAATTAGTATCAAATTACATGCTTGTGATACCAGAACCGTGAGGATAGGAGTCATATTCCTCAGATTCTGAATGGAGGGGTAATTATCGCAATATTCCATGTCCAAAATTCCTGATTAATAGTAGTACACATTCTCCAAAAGCTTTAAGCCAAAGCTGTGTAAGACACGTTATAGACTTTTGTTATATCAACAGTACTTTTAGACCAAGTAAGAGCAGCTAAATTAAGTTATGAGTTTGCCACAATGTTTGCTGTAGTAATGCCAATTTGTCAACAATAACATCTGACAGGCCCAAAAATGTGATTGTATTAAATATTTGTTTAACTAGCAATTTCTCTGCTTCCATTTTCCATTATTCTTTACTTGAAAAACTTGGCAAAACAATGAGTTTAACAAATGATGTGTATGGTGTATAACATAGTGCATAGCGACATAAGATGACGGCTGGTAGCAAGACTAGCTTCATCCACCCTGTGAGAGAGGCCTTAAATTCCAGAAGGTTGTGCCCTTCAAGTCCAGCTCACTCATTGCTACAGCATGATAGAATGGCACAATGTAAAACACTAAAATCATCACAATGAGTACAAGAGCTAAAACAACTGGAGTATAAAATAGCATCAGCAGCCTCATTCCCTGGCAGTCTGATCTGTCCAGTGACCCACACAAAGCACAACACCGCCAGTAAGTGAGTGAAGGCAATCCTGGATGCACTGCACCAGAAGAGGTAAACGTACAGCGACTCAAATCGCTGCAAATAATGCACTGCAGCGGTCTTGCCATTGAAAGTCCAGGTGTTAATTAGAAAAGCTATAAAGAATCACAAATGTAGTACCCAGAATCTCAGCACTGTGAATGGGATCAATGATGGTGTCATTATTTATCTTAAGGCTGGGGACTGTAGACTGTGTCACTTTGCCAGCTACGTGGTGAAGCTTATCACATAACACAGATGAAGGCATGAAGCAATTAAACCACTACAAACTGGCTCCAAGATGCCTTCTTGCTAGTCTGAAAGATGCATAGAGCCATGGCACATAATTATTTATAGATGACCAGATTTTCAAATATTGGGTGGCACTGAAAAACCTGAAGTACACTCCTACGTGCACGAAAAGCTGTCCAGTATTCTCGGACGACCAAAGGGACTCGTAAATATCTTGGGTGTGAAGACGACTGGGAGATAGAACGTTTGGCAGTGGAAAGGATGACAGAGGTGACGTGATTCACCATCTTGTCATCTGCCAGGTTGGTGCACGTGGCAGTGAGAGGTGGTGAGAAAACCATTATGATGCAAGGGAAATAATTACTGGAATAGCTGAGAGAGATGACCTTCCACTAAAGTGGTGCACAAGCTGTGCAGAACAAACCGACAAATGTAGGTGTGAGAGAGTGCTGGAAGATCAGAAACAAAAATGGGTTCACTTAATGCCTCCTAGGAACAAGGCCACAACACTGAAATATGCCTACTGACGTTGCAGTCAGAAGTCCTCCAATGTGTGTGCTAGTATTAAAAGCAACATAGTTTTATGAAGATTTGGTATACCTTTAATTTGTGTTTTATTAAAGTAGAACACAATTGGTGATAAAGTGTAAAATGCTATGCAAATACTGTATGACCGAGTGTAAAGAAAATTATTCTTTGGGACCGAAAGTAAGTGTATTTAAGTTTCCATTAGACAAAAACTTAAGAACGAAATGGATAACCAAAAGGAGCTGGTCACCGAGATAATTTCATTTCTACAGAATATACTGTGTTAAGTTTTTATAAAACACTATATATCTAGATATTATTAACAGCTTCTTTTGCTTATATTGATATTGTGTGAAATTGCATTCGTAATCTTTTGTAGAATATTTAACATAACCTATAAGTACGCGCATAAGGCAGAACATTAAATTGTTTCTGTCTTTATTTATTGAAATGAATTTTGCTTTTATAGACTTGCAAAAAGCACTTTCAGCCCCATGGCACATAAAGAAGCACATCATTGTATGACAGTAAGACTGGAAAACACACTCCACTAGATTGTCATCCTTAAAACAAGGTTAGTTTCTTTGTTATCATTCTCCAGTCCCTTAATAAGTACCATTCAGGACAAACGCCTATTACTAAGTAATAAATGAGGAATCAGACCCTACATATCTATTTCTCATATCCATCACTATCAGACCATAGATAAAGGAACATGGGTAACTACCATTTAAGTTTATAAGTAATGCCATTAACCAGAGCATATTTAAGCAGCTGGTAAGAACTAAGTTATCCTTTCCATTAAGAGCATGTTCAAATATGAACTGCTGTAATAATATAAAAATCTAATTTGTCAGCATAATCTGCAATGGATTATTGAGCTTTATAACTACTACCACACAATTTGGTTTAACTGTTGTTGTCAATGGAAGAAGATGAAAAGGTAAAAGTTTGACATGCACAACCATAGCATATAGTGCACTGGGACATCAATGTAGTAAATAAAATATCAAATTACATTAACATTTATTCATATGAGTCATTCCACGTCAAATCAAACAATTTTTAACAAAAAATTGACCATCATGTGTTAAGATTTTTTTAAACTTCTCTACATGCTTTTTTATGACAAAAAATCTGTGGTGTTTTAAAATATTAATTAACAGTAGTATTATGTCGGTTACTAAGTAACAAATTTTCAGAAACAGCACCCACCTCAACAAGTTTAAATACAGATAGTTCTGGTCCTTTTTATGTTAAGAGACTTTGTAAATATCTCATTTGAAAGCACAGAGAATACACTGTCTTCCTATATTATATAAATCATTTTAAACAAAACATATCTAGTTTTAAAAAAGGCATTCAATTTTAGAGTTTAAATTAAGTATGATATCAACCATTTAAAATACTGAAAAAAAGCCACTCCTCTTGCTCCACATTTTTTTTAACAACATGCCAAATATCATGTGGGCATTATTTATGGTTCATTTGGAATTAAAATTTTTACCTAGTCATGTGGTGCAGTGAACTCGAACCAGGGCTGGTGGACATCCGGAGTGCCATGCTGTCAAGTCAAGCTGGGATCCACTGTAGTTGACAATGAATGGGAGGAACAATGCACAAAGCTTTAAAGTTTGCTTCAAGGCACAGTGCTCTCAGGAATCAATCTATAGGCCTAAATCACACCTAGCATGGTTCATTTAAACGGAAACCTTTTTTCCTTCACTTTGAAATAAATAGTTTCACTACAGCTTCAGATATTGATACTGCTACAAAACAATGTAGCTTTAACGTGCCTGTTATTAGTTTTCGGTTTTCATATCTTGCCTCCAAAATATGCTGATTTGTGCTGATTAACAGGAAAAATTAAATGTAATGTTTATAGTATGATTCTGCGCCCAAGTAAATATTTTATGAGGTGCTGTAATGGGATCTTGTTTTGGCTGTAGACTGGCTTTTGCTGCTAGACGTTTAGTAAAGCCCTCAATTATGTCACAGGGCCCACTTCCATATGAAGCAGCAAATAAATGCCATTCGGTGCTAACTCCAAAATCTTCCTCATCAAAATACGTGTTTACAAAGTTTTTTCTGTTCTTGTACCGAGCGTTAATGCCATAAGAAAAGTAAATTACTTTTTCCAGATCGCTTATTCCTTCTTTATATGTTTGTTAACTGGTGTTGGAACAGATGAACAATATTTGTAACATGTTTTAAACTTTCCGATATGGCTATATAATTTTTTGTTTTAAGCTATTGTTTTCTTTAAGTAAATTACAGTTGCCATTGTTGGGTTTGTTCCAATGTATTCTCTGAACGGAATCTTATATGACAAAGGCATAGTTTTCTGAAAAATCACAAATTACAATACATTCTTTAGGTTTCAAATTTTCTTTCTATTCAGACAAAAACGCTGACTGTTGTTAAGCTATAAAGGTATGAGTTAAAAGATCTGACAATTTTGCTGATAATTTTTCCAGAAAGTCTTCAATAAGTGATTGTATTATTTCTAAATTTGTGCGAACTATGGTTACTCACTGTTTACCTGTCACCTGCTCTATACTTTTTTTCTTGGAAAACATCCCAAATATTATTGACCAAGTTTTCAGTATCTGGGCAGTTAACACATTCCTTAAACAGCAATCTGGTGATGGGTGTTACAAATTATTAGAGAGAGACAGTGCTTATAATTACAGCGAACAATACCTTAATCTGCAGTAAGATGGAAAACGTTCATTCCAACAAGCATCAGTTTCACATTCACATGATGATCAGTGCAAACACAAACAGAATGAGTACTTTGGATGCCTAGAAGTATACCTACACTGTTTAGGTCTCAGTTGAACAAATTTTGAGAAACATATTTTGTTATCAGAATATATTTATCTTTAAAACTGTGGAAGGTTTCTTTTAGATTGCACAAAATCAATCTCTTCTGTTTTTGAATTTTCTGTCCTCTTTCTTTAACAGAAATATGACTTTTTTCCCATCATAACACTGAAATGTAAAACTAATACTTTTTCCACCACAGAATATTCTAATGGTTCACCAGATTTGGTTTCAAGAGCCTCTCTCTCAACCTAATGGTTTTGCTACCTTTATCATGTGGTTCAAAACATTGCCAAAATATCCCTTAATTTGGTTGTAAGGCTAGCTTTCCAAAATAGTCAAAATCTGAATTTTTAAGTTCCAATGTACTATGAAATCTATTAGCTTCTGAATGATTTCTGAATCTTGTTTTTCTTCTGGGACCAATTCACCTTCAATATGAAATACCTTCTCCTTAAGATTTTCTGCTATTTTTTGTAATTTCTGGGATGGATATTTTTTAATACAGTTTCCTTTTCTTTATGGGTTATTCACCTAAGATTGATACTAAACTAGTATTAAGATTTGAAACACCTACACTTTCCCTGATCTGTTGTGAAGGTGAGTTATCAATTTCTGAGCTACTTCTGTTTACTTGACCTACCCAGATATCATAGGTACTAAGTTCAGCAAACACTAGATTCAAAAATACCACTTTTGCTTTCACCCCTATCTAGAATTTGAAAAATTCTTATATGTCATGAGGCACAAATTCTTAGTTTTGGGAACAGTTCTACATCCTTCATTTTCAGTTTTAAAAGCATATCACAAGTCACTGGTCGCAAATTCTTTTTGCTCTTGAACATGTGTTTGCTAATTTTGAAGGGGTTAAAGCAGCAAACATACCATTTTGTAATGGTACTACTCATTAAGTATTTATCAAATATTCACAGCTACTCACAAAAGATGCAAGACTGTGGTCTCTCTCCACAAACTAAATATTCTCGACTGGTCCTTTGTGAAAGGAAATGCCTAATCTGGTTTGTAGTGATAAGTGTTCATTTTTCTTATTTTAAATCTGGAAGTGCTTCAAAACAATAACCTTGGGTAACTCCTAACAGCTGCGAGTTGCAGCGCCATCCCCTCTGCTCTCACACTCCAGGCAGAAGCCGCTGCACTACATTATCATGAGGAGGGTTCTGGCTGAGAAAATATTTTCTTATAAATATATTTGAACAAATGCCCTCCTGAAACTTTGCATATGGATACACTACTCAACGGAAAATACATGCATATTTAAAAAGTATTTTTAGGTTGTTGAAGTATACCACAAAAATTGAATTTTAAAGTTCAAATTTCTGCAATAAATAATCTGTTGAATCAAATTCATTCTAGTGTATGTTGAAAGTGAGTCCAATATCGAGTTTATATGAGAATTGGAACGGGAGATAGCAATAAGTGTGGAGGAGCACACACTTTTTTTAAAATTTTGACTTTGGCTGGTATTCAAAATATTGAAGTTTGGGACCACAAAAGAAATATGTGTCTTCTATTTCAAAGCATCAAATGCATACAAAAAAATTCAAAGAGATGACTTGGTACTTCACGAGTGTTCGACTTGACATGGAATGACTCATATACACATAACCCAAACCTAAACTAGAAACCATAAGGTCCATTACTGCTTCACTGTGCTTGCTTCACATGCGTAAGTAATATATGTTGAGTAATAACTTGTGGTTAAGCAGATAGAATGTTTTCAAATGAAAAAGCACTATGATGAATTAAAGTAGGCATCTTAGATGGAAGAAAATTGAAAGGGTAAAAGTTTTATATGCATAACCATACATTTCAAATATAGTACTGTTATAATTACATTAACAGTGATCAACTGATCACACACCATAACCTAACCTATAGTATTAGCTTCACTCTGCTTGTTATAGCCTATAGTGTGTTCGCCCATGCTTGCCAATCACACACAGTAAGATTAAATAATAATTTGCAGTTAACATATAGAATATTTTCAGATTAAAATTTACAATGATGAATTAAAGCAGTGACATATTATCTCTGTGTTTAACAAATTATATGACAAATAAATGGGTACATATTAAGCATAAAAATTAATTTTGTAAGAGTATCAATGAAATAAAAATGACTCAAAAGTAACAAGCAGGGTCGATAGTTGAGCATTATATTATTAATAAGATAAACACGTTATGGATATAAATGTTTGAAACATATGCTTGCTTATCCCTAAAATAATTCTGTCACCCTGAGCAACTTGGTTTGCTTCTGGAAGAGAAGTAAAGCTGTGGGTTCCATATCATACATTTAAGGCACTAAAAAACCCTCAAGTCTGAGGGGGGAGAGCCTGTGAGCAAACGTTTACTGACCTTTCATGTCCTAAGTAGAATAGGATCTTAATGACCAAGAGATGTTAAAGAACGCCATTAAATTGCACAAACAATCACACATTTACAATTTTATCATGTGCATTGTTAAACTTTCTTAAATTTCCTTAATTATTTGCACTCATATACACTGCTATGAGCTGCAAACATGATTCTTATTGTTAAAATAACACAAATTCTATCATCGTAGCCATTATCATTAATCATGTAGAATAAGATGGTGATATGTAGTATTTTGGTGTGCTGTGGATTTTCAAGTGTAATTAGTTTGGTTATTACTTATATGCTATTACGTTTTTCATTAATAAACTATATTGTTTAACTTGTTACAGGTGCAATTCCTTATCTTTTGCCTGGGTGTCCTCCTTATTTGTCAAAACCCTCTACTTCAAGAGAGGATCCTGAAGAGTGTTTGGAAAATTACTCCACAAGCAGAGAGCATATCAAGAAAACCACATTTTGCACTGTGGGGGAACTATTTGAGAAGAATGCTTGCTATGAACTAAATTATGAGTGGGTTATTAGAAAAAAAGACAGTGGCATGTACTGTATTTTGTGATAATCCAATGCCAAAAGTTCATGTCATGCTATACTTGATAAAAACTTGGTTTTATCATCTTCTGTAAATGACGTTGAATGGCACTGGTGAGAAACCTGAAGCTGCCAGCAACAGTAACGCTAATCAAGTAGGATTATTTCTTCCTGATCATCGTCGGAATTTAGCAATTCGGATCAAAATCAAACCCATTGACAATAGCAGGACTAATAGAGGTTGCTTTAACAAATTTGTTATCTTAGCAGAGAAAAATGAAGCAATTTCATTTATGAAACAGCAGATTTCTTTGTTTAACTTGTAACAAGTCAGGGGCAAGGTATACATGGGAAGTCATAATTTTCTGGTCTCTGGTAAATTTCATTTCAACTCATTGTTACAAGTTTTTAAGGAGTAATGCTTTATTAACCATGCCATGTCCAGTTACTTTGTTTTGAGTAGCAATAGCCTTTCAACAATACCCAAGCTGAGCAGGACTCTGCCAATTTTCTGAGGTATTTTGGCTAAAAAGGCTGAAGAGGGTAGAACTGTTTTCCTCCGAGATTCATCTGAAACCCTTTGTGGATTGAAACAGTGGAAGTATAGATGGCCAGCATACAATGGAGTTGTGTGTGCATCTCAATGGTACACAATTCAGACACGTAGTACACCGATATATATTGCCTGTGAAAACAATACAAACTGAAATCTGGTTTGAATTTCTGAAAGGCATTATATTGAAATTGGAAAGCTTAAGATATGAAGTGATATTTGACTGATGTGACATCAGACAATATCCCAATTAATAAGAAATCAGTTTCAGATTTCATATTAAAAACAAAGCATTTCAGACACTACTTTATTAAGAAAATATTTTCATGTCCTCTATGAATCTGAAAATTAAGAATAAATATTATGATACACCCTGTATAGGAATTCAAATGTGCTTACTCTATATTGATACTAAAATGTTTTCTCATAATTATTAACCAAAATTCTATTTTTTTTTATTGGACTGCATCCTATTATCAGGAATATTTCATCCATTTACAATACATACAACAGAACTATTATACAAATAAAAATATATGAATAAATTGACATACATATGCATTTAAAACTATAAGTTACATTGTTACAATCATATTCAATTATGCAATAAAACAGTTAGCCCACTAATCACATATGAGATTTTAAATAACCCCCTCATACACACATATATGTATGCATTACATTAAATTTTCATTTTACATTTTGAAAGAAATCCAAATGTATTACAAACTTTTGGATATGGTTTTTTTAAAGATTGCATACTTATGGGGGTTTCAAAATTGCTTGTAATTAACTCAGAATAGAGCTCCTCTTACATGTTAGGATAGTCAAAAACAAATGATTTACTGAGCCCTATTCTCAGCAATCACAGTAGGAATCATTTTTAATTTTAATTCTGTGTATTTGTTCAGGCGTGGAATGTCCCTGATATGATTCTAAGAATAGTAACTGTTACCTTTCTAGGATGACTAACACGATAGAACCAGGGAATATTCAGTAGTAATTTTCTGAATATTGCAGTACTTAAGAGGTTTTGCAGCAATTAGTTGATCCCATTTTTCTTGCCATTTATCAATTATTAATTTTTTTTGTCCTAAAATATAGGCATATGGTAAATTTTGGTCAAATGATTCCCTTTTTCCTCTGCCTAATTTTGCTAATTTATCTACCATTTCATTGCCTCTAATATTCTTATGTCCAGGAATCCAAAAGAATTTGATAGAAGTGTTATATTTGTTACTAAATGTTGAGTACTTTAAATTCAGTAAGTGTCAGTTACATTGGAATAGTAATAAACTGATTTTAGTGATTCTAAAGCTGAAAGAAAATCTGTTAAAATTACTGAATTATTTAGAAAATACTGAGTTGCATAAATAATAGCCTCTTTAATAGCAAATATTTCAGCATTAAATACAGATGTGGAAGACAGTAGTCTGAAGGTTTTTGAAATGAGATTTTCAATATAGAGGGCAGCTTCTACTGAATTACCTTCCAACCATTCTGAACCATTGGTATATATTACTGTGGTTGAATGGCACATCATGTTAACATGAATTAATGTTACACCTATCATTGTACTGAATGAGTAAAATGTCCACATCTACTTCATGCACGGGTGTCTCACAAGAACATAAGATTTAGTATTTGTTGAATTGTTTCAAATAAATAAAATATTATTATTTAAATAAAATTCTAGTGGCAACACACTCTAACTTCACTCTTTCAAGATAATTACCTTGAACGCATTTCGAAGACACCTTGTCTTCATCATCAGCTAAGAGCCACTAACGAGTCTGTCGGTTCCAGTGTAGAGGTCGCCGTTGGGCTTCCTGGCATTCACGTCATTTTCGGCTTGATGTATTTAAAGATGAGATCCTTTTCCGGAGGGAAATTGAAATTCATTAGATGGCTTTTGTTTTTTTTGTATGAGGGGTTTTTCCCATATCGTCAATTCTATTGGATTTTGGATCAACTTGATTAGATTTATTTCATTATGGATGTTGTGGTTTAAATTCCAGAAATTATATGCGATGACAGATTTTTCAGTTTCTCTGTGTCTTATATTTCTAAAATGTTCTTTCAGTCTCACCCCTTTGTTCCTTTTTGTTTTGCTTATATATTTATGTTTGCAATCACTAAAATTTATCTGGTAAATGCCTGGCATTTTAGTTCTAGGAATTTTATCTTTTGTGTTTGTTCTTAATATGAATTTAAACTATGTTTATTGATGGGTGCTAGTTTGATGTTCCACTGCTTGAATATCTTTTGGAATTTTGTATGTGCCCAAGGGTGAAATGTGAGCTTTTTAAAACTATTGTCTTCTGTTATTTTTTGTAGTGTGGTAATTTCCTTTCATTCTTTTTTAAATTTTTGGATTTTCTTGTATACTAATTCTTTTGCAAAGCCATTTTTGTAGGCTACTTCTATGATGTTTTGGAGCTCTTTCTTATATTCCTCATCTTTCAAGGGTATGTTTACCAATCTAAGACCAAACTGTTGAAAATTGCATGTTTATGTGGTCTTGGGTTATATCCTTTGTTCTTTATGTAATTATCCATGTGTGTAGGTTTTCTAAAAATTCCGAATTCTAATTTATTGTTAGTTCTGATGACTATTACATCCAAGAAAGGGAGTTTGTTGTCTGATTCTATTTCTATTGTGAATTTTATCGAGCTGTCTATCAAATTAAGTAACTTCAAGGTATCTTCGGCAAGTTTCTTGTTAACTACTGCAAAGATGTGGTCAACATATCTGAATCACTGTTTAAATAAAAATGGGAATGCATTTGTTGTGTGGGTCTCCAGAAAGTTCATGTACAAATTGGCTAGAAATGGGGACAATGGATTTCCCATTGCTAGTCCATTTATTTGGCAATAGTATTCATCTCTAAATGTAAAATAGTTCTCATTGATACATAACTATCAGAGCAAGATATTCGTCTATTTTTTCATTACCCAAGTCTATTGACTTTAACCACTGCCTGGTACATATAAGGAGTTTTTCTCTTGGTATGCTAGAGAACAAAGAAATGACATCAAACGACACCAGAAGGTCATTGTCTGCGAGTTCTAGGTTTTGGATATTTTCTATCAGCTCAAATGTATTCTTAATACTAAGGCTGTGGAACTGTGGAAGTTTCTGAAATTCTTTAACTAACCATGTTGATATATTGTATGTCGATGAGTTTATAGTGTTTATTATTGGTCTCATTTTTTGACCAGGTTTATGTATTTTTGGTAATCCATATATCCTGGGTGTGATAAGGTTGCTCAGTATGAGGAACGTTTTGTCTTTTTCATTCAAAATATGTTTCATGTTGTTTAGCACATTTATTGTAGTGTTCTGTCTCTTTTTTGTGGGGTCTTTTGTAAGTTTTTTGTAATCATTGCCATGAAGAAGTGCTGTCATATGGGTTTCATATTCAGATTTATCCAAAATTACTACTTTATTACCTTTGTCAGCTTTAGTATAAATAAGATCTTTCTCTTTCAACGTTTTTTAATGCAGATTGATATGGGTTCCTTTTTGGGTCTTGTTCCTTCACTACTAATTCATTAAAAATATCCTCACATTTTGCTCATATGACACATTTTTCATCTTCCGATTTGTCAAAAATAGCTATTTCGATATCCGCTATGTATTCATCTATATTGTGTGTATAGTCAATACAGGTTTTAAGTCCCTGATTTAAACATGCATTTCCCTTTGGTTGAGTGAAATCTGGGACAAATTGACTACGTCTTCCTGAATTTCTGATGGGTTTTTGATCTTTTTTAATTCCAATAGCTTCTTATTTGTATTTTTAAGATTTGTTAACTTTTTATTTAGTTTTTCCGTTTTTTGTTTTACATGGACACAAATGCGATCAAAAAGTTTTTGCTCCAGATTTATCCATCCTGTGTAACCTATGCACTGTATTAACTTTAGGTGTAATCCATACGTTTTTATATCTAAATCACATAGGTTTTTATACTGTTTCCTCTTTTCTATTTCAATTACTTTCTCATTGACAGCTGTTTGCGCTTTACTGCTGTGCTTATGTTTAACTACCTTAGAGACAAATTTTGGTGTAACTTTCTCTTTAAGGCAAGCATTTAGGAACTTTATATCTGCTGATATGAGTTTCCTTTTTGTTTTTAACTTTAATAATTCTTTTATCTCTGGCTTAAACGCATTGTATGTGGTATTGAATACTAAACCATAGTTTTGTGTCGATCTCACCTCCATTTTGCCAACCTATACTCGCCCACGTGGTCTGCATAAACCATTATGGTCTTCTTTCCCAAAAGAATCAAAGTTCAAAATTTTATTTAAATAATATTTTAACTACTTCACTGTGTTTCCCATTAATTGTTATGTTAACATTAAAATAAAATAATATTATCACTGCAATCGAAATATGCTAATTTTATAACTACACCTTTAATAACAATCCCCTTCCTCTTCTCATCCATTTTACTATGTTAATACTGGGGAATTCATCTCTGGCTGAAACAGTTGCCCAAGTTCTGCTTTTTCTAAGCTATACGGCATGTGATGATGATGATGATGATGATGATGATGATGGCGACAGCGATGACATGTAATAAAGCTATAACAAGCACAAATCTGATTAATTTTGGATAAATAATTTATTTTACATGAAGCCAAAAATTGTATTTTTAAAATGTTTGCCTGTATCAGTTGCTATAAAACTAGATACATAAGCATACATTTTCATCCACTTAGAGAATAAGCCATGTGGCATTTTGGAAAATTCCCCCTAAATGAGGCTGTAAAGGGGCACAATCAAAAAACCAAAATATCACTTATTTTAAAATAATTTGCATAGTAGAACTGGAACTCTTTGCCATGTAGTTTTATTTAAAACTTCAATAGAATAATGTTTAGAAACTCACATTAAGTTTTCCTTACTACTACGAATTTGTGTACATCAATTGCTTTGTCTTGATCTGGTTATCAAGGGAAACCTTTTAACCATTCCGATTGCAAAATAAGCACACGAACAGGCACAATTTATACAGCTAACCATTTACACAAGTTTTAATGCTTATTAACCCCTGCAAATGTTAGCTTTTAATAGCATCATGTGCACTGCATTACGAATTATAATGTAGTTCAAATTAAATGACATGACAATTTCTCTTTTTGCTTTAACTTGAGCTTCCCCCCTAAAATTAAGATTAAAATTCGAGTCCCAAGGAATGGAAAATACACTGGGAATAGTGTACCTGGGTTGAGTTGTATGATGGTCTCCTGCCGTGATGTCATACACAGTGTTGCAGCCTTGTTCCTAGGAGGTGCTAGCTCACCAGTGTTTGAGAGAAAGGTGATTCTGTGTAGAGAAATCTGATAGAAATTTCACCCTCATGCAAGTACTAGGTGAACCACAAAAGGGGTGGTGGGCATTAAAATATCCCAACTGAAGGTAAAACCTTGGGAGCTGTGACACTAGATCTGCAATGTCCGTGATGGCAAAGAGCGGTAGGTACACAGTACTAATTAGAAAAGAAAAGTCAGGTATGCTTAAGTTAATGACCACAGCTTGCATGGTAGTGTTAAATACAAAAGGCTGGTAATAAACATTGTCCCGAACAATGACACCTCCATGTGCGGGAGTGCCCTCCTCCATTGCAAGATCACAGCATACTGGGAGATGATGGGTATGGTAGCCTGAAGGCATAGGCTAAGTCTCCTGAACAAACAATCACAGAAGAATAAGAATACAAGAGCTGATATTCCACCCTGTGCATATGTACACCACATACATTCCATGTCAGTATGGCCATTTAGAAATGGATAAGCGCGGCAGATGATAAAAATTACTGATCAAAGTGATAGGAGAATCTGTCCAGTTTGTTAGGAGGAAGTGTCATGTGTGCATATCTTGGCAAGATTTAGGGGTACGGAAGAATGGAGGGAAAAATACTTACCGTGATCCTTTACCACCTCGAATGGAGAGTTAAGCACATGTTGGATGCTACTGGCAAGCAGAGAAGACATGGAGGGGATAGGTAAATTTCTACTTAAGGCAAGACAGCTGAGATCTAAGAAGGCTGATAATAGGGAAGCGGGAGTGTAGGAAGAGCTAATCGTTGGTGTTGATGCTTTATTTTTAATGTCTTTTTTTCAGTTATTGTTAATATGCTGTATATATTTTCTTACCTGTTCTTTGTTTACTATAATAGGGTATAATAATGCATCGGAATATGGTTTACCGCTGTTTTGGGGGTTGTGGATATTTAAGATGCTATATTTAAATATGTTTTACTTTTTTTGGGCGCAGTTGTGTTTTCTTGTAGTGGTACTTTTTTTCTGACTTCCTTCTATTTGTTGTCGATTCTTTTCTTTTATTATTATTAATCTTGCTTATTATTCTGTGTATTATAACAGCACGTACTGTCTGCAGACCCATGTGATTGATAGCAATCTATGTATGTATACCGTTATGTAAATAAATATACTCACTCATTCATTCATTCATTCACTAAAAAGTGAAAGCAATTTTCTCACCCATATCATACATGGAGATGCTGGAATTATTTGTCTCCATTTTGCATACATTTCTGGAACCTGCTTATGAAATTAACGATTACAGTGTGTAGCTCCCTCTCAAACATGTCTGAAATTTCTTTACAAATGTTACACTTCAGTTCATCTAAAAGGTAAATCCTTTCTTTTGATGTCCCTAATAAATAACTATAGTGGTTTAAATCAGGGGACAGAAGTAAATACACGTTATTAGTGATGATTATCATCCAATAAAAATTTTCCACATAGAACACTGAACTGCACTCATAATAGCAAAATTCTGCTGTAAAGCTGCAAAACTACATTCTCCCTTAGTAATTTGTGCAAAACAGGCTGTAAAAGTGCAGGGTCACACAGTTTAAACTCTTGAACAGCTTGTGATTCTAACTTCATTACATTTGCAGCCATTTGGAAAGGTCAGTACATAACTTTCAATTGCTGTGAGGCACCTAAATGTTTTTTGGAGAATGACAATGTTATTGGAAGTTTCCTCTATAATTACATTAGGTTGATTTCTCGGGCCAAATTCACAGTATCTGCTTATTTAAAGGAAATCCCTATGCATTTATTTTCATTATTTTCAATTTGTGTGTGCACTTGCTCAAACAAGTGATCCTCATTCATATAAGGAAGGTTCATCACTCACTCAATAAGGAGATATGACCATCTTGTGGAGTAACATCACTATCCATTTAAAACTGTGAATGGTTAACTACCATTTAGTGCATTATGTGAAATCTTACAATGATTCTGTTACTGCTGAACAAGTATTTATGCAAAGTATAAATGTTAAATGGCTAGAGAAAATATACGAGGGTCGGCTGACAAGTCCCAAGCCTCACACAGAGATGGCGCCACTAGGCCAGTTAGATGATAGCATCGTATAGTTTTACTCTAGACTAGCTTGTATCCATAGCTACAGGTCAATAGCTTGTTTAGTTTTTGAATGAAAGCATTTTAAACAAGACAACTTTAGAATTTTCACGAAAATGGAGGATTTGGAAAAACGAGCAGTGATTAAATATTTCCATTTGAAAGGCTTAATGCCTAAAGAAATCAAGGAGGAAATGGACAGTACATTGAAAGACTCTGCCCCTTCATGCCCATGATTAAAAGCTGGGTTGCAGAGTTTAAAATGGGACGTACAAGCACTAGTGATGAGCCTCGCTCTGAATGCCCTGTGGAATTTACAACTCCAGAGATGATAGAAAAAATTCATCGTTTAGTACTGGAAGACCGCAGATTAAAGTTGTTTGAGATAGCAGAGGCTGTAAACGTATCAAAAGAACATGCAGGTAATATTTTAAGTAATGTTTTGGGCTTTCACAAGCTCTGTGCGAGGTGGGTGCCGCATTTGTTGACACCTGATCAAAAGTTGCATAGAAAAACTGTTTCTGTTAAGAATGTGGAGCTCTACCGTAAAAATCCCAATGAATTTTTGAGATGGCTTATTACCATGGATGAAACTTGAATACATCACTACACTCCAGAAAGTAAATCACAGTCAAAACAGTGGATTGTGCCAGGTGAAGCAACTCCAAAAAAGGCAAAGTCAATTTTGTCAGCTAACAAGGTTATGGCAAGTGTTTTCTGGGTTGCACAGGGAATTATTTTTATTGATTACTTGTAAAAGGGTAAAAGTATCACTGGTGACTATTACACAAGCTTAATGCAATGTTTGAGTGATGAGGTGAAAAGACAAAGACCTCATTTGGCACAAAAAAAAAATTATTTCATCACGACAATACTCCGGCCCATCGTTCAGTCATTGCAATGGGGAAAATTTGCGAATTAAAGTTTGAATTGCTTGAACACCCAAACTATTCGCCAGATTTAGCATCCAGTGACTACCACCTGTTCCCTAATCTCAAAAAATTTCTTGGACGAAGATTTCACAGCAACGAGGAGGCCATTGATGCGGTAAACAGCTATTTTGAGGACCTTGACAAATTGCACTACAGAGATGGTTTAATTAAATTAGAACGCCGGTATGACAAATGTATTAACCTTTCTGGAGATTATGTTGAGAAATAAAAAAACAAAAATGTTTAAATGTTGTTTTCATTGAGAGGCCCGGGACTTATCAGCTGACCCTCGTATAACTTGGTAGTTGAAGCAAAAATGCTATATGGAAATGAAATATGGGCAGTAGATGGAGGCTGGGAAGTGGTAGATGTGGTACACAGGAGGTTTGTAGAGAAGTTTTAGGCCTGCCGAATGCCACAGTATTGGTATAGACTATTAAATTTAGAAGAAAAGAACTTGAGGCAGTGTCTAGAATTTCAGGAAAGGAGCTTAAAGAAAAATGGGTGGGGCTATAGTATACAAACTAACTTGGAAACAGTGGTCTGGGAGAAATCTGGAGGAGGGAAAATAATGCCAAGGGTTTCTGGAAAGAAGCTAGGCGGAGTTTTGAAGATATAGATACAGAATTCATTTAGTAGCATTGTGAAGAAAAGTTCTTTGGAATCATACATATTAATAAAAAATGCATGGGCAAGGGAAGAGTATGTGGACAACTCAAATAAGGAACAAAGAGAGAGTATAGCTTGGGTACAAGCAGGTGTATGGAAACTAAAGGGAATGAGAAATGGGTACCCACAGAACCAGCATCCAATATGTGGGGAAAGAGAAGATTTGGAACATATTGTGTTTGATTGTAAAGGTACACAGCATTGGAGAAAAGAAGTGATAAATGGGAAATGGTTAAAACTAGACAGAAAAGTAGCCTTAAGCAAGATTTTTAACAAGGATAAAACAGGTAGGAGAGCACTTGTCTAAAGTAAAAAAGAAATGGTTATGGTCAATAAAAAGAGATGTGAATTATACTTCATCATGAGATATGTGTGGTGGTGGTGGTGGTGGTGGTGGTGGTGGTGGTATTTCATTATTGCTACTATTATTATCATCATCATTTTTTATGTTACATATAAAGAAACATGGGTAGAATATGGCAAGATAAGGGCCTGGGCTGATGTAAAGCCATATTCTAAGGAAGACTGCTAGCACAAATAAATAAATAAATAAATAAATGCAAAGTATAGAATGTAAGACATTCTCTGAGAGCTATTGCTGAAAAAATGTTTGTGTAAAGTATAGAATGTAAGACACTCTCTGAGATTGGCAAATAGATTTATCTTTGTTGAGGTTAATTTTGTTACCTATGGAATCAGAATGTAATTTTTCAAGTTTTGTAGTGCACAATGCATGGGAGAGAAAGTGAAGGAAGGCAAGGAAATTACTGCAATTCAAACAGAAAATAATCCTGGAATACTGTTCAAGGAAATAAAGTCAAACATTAATTTACTATAAATGCATTTCAGCCTTTTAACAATTTCTTATGTGCTGCACTAAATTATATATTATTTGCAAAGAATAATTTAACATCCTCAATAAGAAATGCATTAAATTCCTTTTCCATGTTGCTACTTAGAGGTAAGTAAAATTATGCATTCATTGCATTAATGTTCTTTAAAGTCTTTATTAACATGCAATTTTATTTAAACAGATTAAACCAAAACTGAAAATTGTCAGCTAACTTTTAAAACCTTGTATGTCTCTTCCAGACAGTTTTACAGGAGGCTAAAAAACTATTTCACATCTCTGTAAAACCACTTTTGTTAGTCAAATTCTTGTGAAACGTCTTCTAACATTAAAATTTACTAATTTGATGCATAATTCCAAATGTTTAAATATTATTGACATTTTTACTAGACTTACAAGGTGTTATTAATCAAATATAGGAATGTCTTTATTGACTTGCGGGGTTTTATGAGATTTTATTAGACTTATAAAGTCTTATTAATAAATGTCCCTTATATACCTTATTGACTTACAAAGCTTTCAGAAGTTTACGAGATTTACACTGTTTTATTAATGAATTCCTGGAAGTAATTATTAACTTACAAAGTTCTGATTCCGATATTTAATAAACTCAGACTTGGTTTGGTATTAATATCAGGAAAAGCATACAAATAATTATATTTTAACCATGTTTTCTTGTAATTTTTCTAAATAAACTTGCAAAAGTCTACTGCAAAATTGGTGCTATGCAATGTATACTATTCATAAGGCAAATTGTTATAAAATGAATGGAAGTCTTGGAACCAGTGGCTCAGTATCTGCAAGTCAATGAATTTGTCTTTCTAAGGGGAGCACTGTACAGACCAGCAACTATCATCTCAGAAGATTTTTCACTACCTCTTTTTCTTCTGTTATACAGGTCCTTGCACTCATCTGAGAGGAAAGATATAATTATAAACGTTTATTCAAAATTTACATTTTTTCGAGATTCATATTTTATTTAGATTATTTACCTTTGAAATCAACTTTGAACCGCGCTGTCATGTAGGGGTAGTACTTCAGGCAACACATGTCGGGTCCCCTTTCTTGATGCCTGGACGAATAGAAGAATATGTCTTCAATGAACTGTAATCCTTGAAAAAGGCATGGCTTAGGTAATATACTTCGCATTGTTTAGGTTTCAGTGTTGCTGTCTTAAACACTGCAACATAGCTTGCAGGTGTGTATATGACCTGATTTTTTAATTTCCTCTCTATGCAAGAATGCACTGAATTGCATTCCATTTGTGTGTGGCCTTCTGGCAAATACTTTTTAACTATAAAAACGTTCATCACGTTAGCCAAATCAAGTAGCACACTTGCTAGTGTCACATTTCTATTCTGATAGCCACAACCATCACTGTAAAACATTATTTTATCTGCTTTGTCACACATAATGCATTTTGAAACGAAATCGCATAGAATTGTAGCAAATTCATTGGTACTGAGCCCTCCTTCACTCTCATGCCACACATAGCAATCTCGTAGTTCCCATTATCCTACTTTTTCTTTAATGCCATACTCCCAGTTACTTTCAATCTTCTGGTCCCCCCTTTATGCTTTGCCATGCATTCTCTTCTTTTTATTTTCCTCTGACGTCCACCTAGGTTCTTGTACTAGGTTCTTGTACTAACTTTCTTTTGCACTTTCTTCCTCTAGTAGGAATGTCATTGTTTATGTTTTCTGTGACATCACCTATATCAAAGTAGTATCACTTTGTATAAAAGGACAATTGTTGTCATCGGAATCTGGTTCAGGTTCACTTCCAATTAATGTAACTAGATGGCTTAATTCATCAACAAAAAGTTCCCCTTGAGGGGTATCACCTGAATCTACCTTTAGAGAATTCAAATTTATTTTATTTCCTCCTAAAGGTGATAGTTCTAAAATAGCATAATGCTCGTCTTCATTTACATCTAACTCAACACCATCCTTTTCTCTATCAGAGTTTCTTCAGTATTAAGACGTTTCTCATTCCATTCTCATTCCATTCCATACCTAGAACGGTATGCTTTTCACCTGTATTTTTAATTGAATATAAATCATGAAGCTCCTTTTCAGTGTTCTCAGTATCTAAATTATTAATAATAAATTTGGTTTTATTTGTTTGCACAACGTTTGAGAAAATCTGAGATTCATTCTCTTTATCTTCATTTCTCTCAATAACTTCTGTAGTTAATTTTGTCTATGTTCTCTAGCCAACGGTACTTGTATTCCCAAAATGTTCAACATTTCCTGGGCTCTGGAACTCATTTTCTATTAAAAATGAAGAAGGGAGAACGCAATGGTAAGTAATAGATAACAAGATTTTGCTTTAAGTAACTATATTAATAGTATTCCCATTTGAAGATTGCTTCCTACTATTTAAAACCAGGGATTGAAACGGAAACCATTAACAAAGAGAATGCTAATCTAACTGACTGAACGAAAATTTTGACAAAACGGAAAGCTAATAAAACCTCAAATTTAACCAACCAAACCTATTATATTATTTCCCACTCATTATTTTCATAGTTTAGTTTAAATCCTGTCAAAATGTTTACCTATTAAAATTTAAAATTCACACTTATTTAAATTTACGGTATACCTACCTGGGGAGCTTGTGAGAGCTTAGTACAAAACTACACTGGCATTCTTAATTCTTTCTTTTTATTAACATTATTATGTAAGACTTAAACAATCATTAAGTAAATAAATGAATTTTCTGTTTTTCCTACAGACATTTGATAACTTCAATGCAAACTGGAATGAAGGTAACTCCATATATTAGTAAACAAATTCGAAATACGAAAAAATTAGTTTGCTCGTTTCCACACTACATTATAAAATCAGTGTAAAGTGAAATAATGATTAGTTAGCTTATCAATAATATAGGCTGTGAAACAACATTTTTCGTGTAAGAAAAGGTACTATAATTATCCTAGCTCTGTAAGAATGTTGTACTCAAGTTGCAACTGCAGACTGTTGCGGCGCTTGCTGCTACAAAATTTTCCACATTTGTTATTGATACTTCGTTTCTTGTTTCCTTCGATTTTGTTTATACAGAATATTTCATTACACACTAAAATGGACCAGAATGGTACACATTGTTTCTTACAAGAGGGAATGGAGGACAGCCAAAGTTTTAAGAAACAGAACAGGATTATGCTTTGCTCTCCTCCTCCACTTCTAGCCCTGATTAAAACTCCTGCCTTTACATTCTACGAAGTCTTAATTTACCTTAACTTGTTATAATACGAGTACTTATTATTAAAATGTCGGAATACTTGTGCTAATATGAAATACGTCACAAACCACTCACTAAAAAATCGTCTCACAGAATGAAGTTTCCACACAAAAAAATCACTCATTGTCACAGTAAAATGAAGTACGCAAACAACAGCATAATTCGACATTAAGAATGACCGCAAGCTGGAAAAGTGTTTGTTGTTTCTAAACCAGATCAACTGTATAATAAAATAGCACCTCTCGCTGGACAAAAAGAGAGCGCCTAAAAACCCGAGATCACAAATGCATAATTTATTATTATCAGTTTATTTATAGGCTACAATCATCTCTCTGATATTGAACTTGGGTTATAAGAAAGAAAACACAATTGCCATTCTTATTGCAATGTACTGGATTCACAGGGTTAAAAGCATAATTTTCTTAATAAAACTTGGTATGTCTGAATTCAATAAGAAGTTAAGACTTAAGAGTATTTAAGATAACACTGTTCATTCATAAAACCTTATAAGTCCTTCTTCCAGAATAAAATGGAGACTTATGAGTTTTTAAGGTAACATTTAAAGGCTTAAAAAATACGAGGTTTACATTTTATTAAATATCAGCCTTAATATAGTGTTCAGACTTACGAGGTTTTAGACAACGATAGAGCATAAAAAATTCTAATTAAAACACACAAAATCTCAAACTGGACCAAAATCAGACTTACGAGGTTTTAGAAGTAAGCTGACGATATGATCTTTGGCTGTACAGTCCAGTTCACTAGTTGCTTGTTTTATTTATGACTAGTACTGGCAGAGTAAGCTTAATTATGGCAGAGTAAACCTAACTAACTTCCAGTGTTTGGCACCATTCATAAAAAAAATAATAGTAATTCAATACTTCAAAGCACTATATTAAGAAGAGCATAAAATTTGTGCATAATTATCTGTCTTGTAATCCCCTTTCTTTGGACTGTGATGATGCTTGAATATTTGCACCCCTCAATATATTTATATTTTGGTATCAACTCAATAAACTGACATGTATTTTCATCACATTTTTTTTTCAGCATAATACATTCATTTTAATATAAAATTTAAAATGGAATAGAAGTTAAAATGTTATCATAATGCTCCTTAATTGTGCCTTCTGCAGATTCAAAAGTGTGTTAGTTTAACAAATTGCTAACATGACCTCTGCTGCTTGACTGAAGTGGCAGTGAGAGAAAATGACATCTGGAGAAAACACCTGCTACAAATGATGATCTGTACATGCTAAATTAAAGGAGAACAGCACTGTCAAGTCAGTTTTTGAAATAAGGAATTGCTCATACAAGATCTGTTTATGAATAACAACTGCTCTTAAAGATTTACTTATTTAAAAGAAAATGATTACTGGTCAAGGATTCCCTTTCTACGAGGGTTGGAACTTAAATAGTGGCAACTATTTATTTACAGCCGATACAAAAGAGTTACATGTTAGCAACCTTTACTGCCCTTCAATGTAGTCACTAGCGTTGTGTATAACCCTTTGCTAGTGATGTGGAAGTCGTAGTATACCTTTAGCAGAGCCTGTTCTGTTGATAGTGCGAATGGAGCGGTCTACTGCCTGACGAATCTCTGGAACAGTTCTGAAGCGAATGCCACGAAGTGGTTCCTTCATCCTCAGAATCAAATCAAAGCCACAAGGACTTAAGTCCGGGGAGTATTGTGGATGGTACAGCACTTCCCAGTCCCATCGACCTAACAAATCAGCCACAGCTTGCGCTGTATGCGCCCGAGCATTGTCATGCAAAATGATGGGTGGATTCTGTAGAAAGTGTTGCCGCTTCTTTCTCACAGCTGGTCGCAGATGGTGCTCCAAAACCGAACGTAATGCTGTGCATTGACAGTCTGCCATGGAGGAATGTAATGCGTTAGGATAACACCATCACAGTCATACACGAGAATCACCATAACTTTCACATTGCTGGGGCTCTGATGAACTTTTGATTTTTGTGGCAACCCGTAATGACGCCATTTGTTTGATTGGCGTTTCAGTTTTGGCTCATACGATTTGGCCCATGTCTCATCCAGCGTTATGATATGGCGTAAGAAAGCCTCCCCTTCGCGCTCATAGCGCTCCAAGTGCATCCTAGCAGCGTCGTAACGCAACCATTTCTGCATTTCCGTCCAATTATGCGGAACCCATCATGATGCAATTTTTCGCATCCCCAGGTGTTACTTCAGGATGTGAAGCACAGTCGTATGCATTAATCCAGTTTCTTGGGCGAGCTCACAAATCGTCTGACATCAATCACTGTCCAGCAATGCGGCAAGAGCATGCACTTCTTCACTGATGCTAGGACGAAATGCTCGATGCATGTCTGCCACAGTTTGCCGACCATCGTTGAAGGCTTTTACCCAACGTGCCACTGTTCTGTAAGGCAATGCAGATTCCCCGCAAGCCTCTTGAAGACCTTGATGACACTGTCCTGCAGTACGACCTCTGGCACATTCAATCTTGATCCAACTCTATTGTTCCTGTTTCAAAAACATTGTGATACACTGCGTTAGACCACTAGCTCACAAGTGACTCTGTTTCTCTTGACTGTGCGCACGCAGGTGAAGTGGGAAGGGAGAGTCCATTTGCTCTGAGGTAAGATAGGCATGTAACTAACGTGTGCTATCAGCGGCAATATTAGATTCCATTGCATAGCATCTCTACAGCAGTGTTGCCACTATTTATTTAAGTTACAACCCTCATATATGAGCACTGATTATAAATACAGTCCTTAGGCTGCTTATCTTGAGCGCTTCCCACTTCTTGACATTTATTCACCAATGTATGAATTATATTTCAACCTGAAGTTTTAATACCCAGGGAACACTTGAAATGAACTCCTTACAGCCCAAGCTGATTCTTTATGCCAATAAGAATCATACATGAACACACTGCATGGAACTGAATAGTAGAATTTAGCCATATTAATTAGCATATAATGAATAACCCAGCCTAAAAAGTACATTTCCATTGTGCAAAATTATAACCTAGAATGATGTGATATGGCCTGAGGCTACGATTCTCCAGTCACCAATATGGTCACAACATTAGTTTTAACCTGCCAAGGACATGAAGCCAAGCACATTTCCAATGATCATTGCTCTGTAAGTATATGGCATAATGTAGCATACCTTCCAACTACTGTCATTCTTCCATCAACCAAAGCTATCATGGCAAGGAAAGGATAACCATTTTCTCGTAATGCTTGTGATACACGATATCCTTCTGGTGCAGTCACTGAACAAGCCCAGAAGAGCATACCTGTATCAATGTACTCAATTACATCTGGGTCTGGCAGTGTCTCTCTGAAATTCAGAAAGTTTCATTATAGCTTTGAATTTATACACTGATTATAATTATAATTATAATAATAATAATAATAATTTATTTCATCCAGTTTATCATACATCTGATTTTGGACATGTCAAAACAATTACATCTTTACAAATCCTTTAAATCATACAGACATTTGTTTATTAGATACACCCTCAATTTCCTTTTGAATTGCTGTTTGATTGGCATTTTTGTGACAATTAAGTTCATGATCACTCTATTACATCATCAACTTCTTCTTCCTTGAACACCATGCCACCATTATAGATCTACAGGTTAATTGAAATGGAGCTATAGATTTGGTGGTAAGGGAAAAAATATTTATTTTGAAGAACTAGGATTGTACAGTGAAGTTTGAAATACCAACAATTGATTGTATCAATAAATTTGTTTTACTTCTGGTAGATGATAATTCCATAGCAAACAATCCATCATCTAGTGGCAGTAACATAGCAATGTGGATAGACAATGAGTGGATAAGGAAGAAGCTGATGATGTAATGAAGTGATTACAAAGCATGTCCTTTTGAATTTATATTTTGAGAAAGATAAGTGAAGAGTTGTCACAAAATACTTACTGTAATATTATTATAATGTTTTGTTGCTTCAATGTTACTAGCTTCAAATTTGTCATATTATTATACAGTGAAGTTTGTAGCAAGTTCTGTTTCTGTTTCCATTTATATAAAGTAAATTAGATCTGAATTAAACCATAATTTATTTAACATTACCCAGAAGCTGTTTCAGAGAAAACTGAAGTACAGTAAGACCCTGTTTAATCAACTGTGCTTAACCAAAACCCAGCATAATAAAACTGTGCTTAACCAAAACCCAGCATAATAAAACTGTGCTTAACCAAAACCCAGCTTAAACAAAATGGTGGAAGAGGAGAAATAAAGAGAGAAAAGACAGAAAAAAAAGTAAAAAATATGAGATTCTCAAATTTGCCCTGGCACTTCGCTTTGACAATTCGCAATGCTCTTTTGCCCCAATCCTAAATTCCAATACAGGTAATTGGTATTGTATGCAGCTAATCCTCAAACCCTACCCTACAAGAAATATTGTACCATTATGGCAAGTGTTAACAGCTTGCACATGCATTCAATGCAGAGGCGCACTGTTACTTTATGTTTGGTTTTTTTAGATTAGACTTTTATTTACCTTAAATATGCAATATGCATATTCATCATTAAATTACAGAATGATTACTAATAACTAAATACATACGAAAAGGTATATAAATACATTAAGACTACAATTACGTTAATAGTAACAAGCATGCTAGATATTCAATTCTAGAAAATCATTAATGTTGTAAAATTTGCTCTTCAATAATAATTTGGATTTAAATAGAAGTGTATTCCATATAAGATTACTCAGCATAAATACCCAAAATATACCATTCTCATTACTTCTTTACTACAAACTTGGCTTAACACTCGTATTGCATACATTAAACAACTTAATTTATTACAAAGAGCTAGGACATGCTCTTTCCAGGTAATGCTGCATCAATTGCAATAGGTACCTAAGAACTTGGTACGATGTTGAAGATTTATTGTGGCATTTTCAAAGAATATTTGAAACCAGCTTATTGTTTGGGAACACACTGAAATTTAGATACCTGGATTTATCAACATTTAAAATCAGTCTGTTGTAATTTAACCAATTACACAATTTCAACATTGAATCCTCTGTGGTCTGTTGTATGGAATTTCACATTAATTTTTGTAGATAAAGTTTGCATCAACTCCAAATAGAGCACTGCTTGCAGGAACCAAGTATGATGGAAAATCAATGACATATACAAAGAAAAGAACTGGCCCTAATATACAGTCTTGCAGAACACCACACTTCACTATTTGTAAATCTGACTGTGCACTATCAATTTCCACTCTATGCGCTCTGTTTATAAGATATGATCTAAACCATTCATTAGCAACATCTCTGATACCATAACTACGAGTATCTAGCTTTCTCAATAGAATGGTGTGGTCCACTGTATCAAATGCCTTTGATAAATTGACAAATAATCCTAAAACATGTTCTTTCTTAGCTTTTGCACTAAAGATTTCTCCCAAAAAAGAGAAAATAGCCATATTGATTGACTTATCCTTTTGAAAGCCAAACTGTGAATTAGAGATTACATTATAAGCAGAAAAGGTACTAATATGTTATACATCATTTTTTCAATTATTTTGGGAAAGAACAGAGAGCAGGGAAATGGGTCTGTAGTTTTCAACACATGTGTTTTCGTCTTTTTTAAAAATGGGTTTGATTTTAGTTATTTTAAATACATTGGGAAAGCAGCCAGTAACAAGGGGCATATTACGAATGTCAGTTAATGGTTTTAGCAGATAATTTCCGCATTCCTTCACAAGGGAATCTAATATGTTGTCATAGCCACTAGTTTTTACTTTTGAGACAGTTATGATTTGTTGAATTTCCTTTTCAGTTGTTGGATATATATAAAGTGAGGCATGGTTATTTAAAGTCTGGGGAAGAGTTAGGTTCCAGTGTGGTTTATTTGTGTTTAAGATATCAATGAAAAGAATGAATGAATTAACTTTATTTGTACATCTTTTATACATAATCCTTATTTACAATATTTCACTTGTAAACTATCTTAACCTATGTACAAATTTTCTGGCCAGCTATTTTCTACCTATACTGCTCATTTTGCCTGGCACCCTGCCCTTATGGCTCAGCTGAGCAGCCCTTGCTACCCTTAATCACCTATGATCCATCCTCTCCCTCCTCCATTTGCCCTTCTACCTTTCTTATCTCCCTTAATTTTCTAATCCATTTCTCCTTTACTTCCTTTAAAAACTCCCCCTTATTGTTATTTTTCCTTTCTTCTTTTCTTGTCAACATTTTTATTGCTACTATTTTTCCATCCATTTATTCCCATTTTTCCACCCATACTTTTTGTCTCCATTCCACTAATTCTTTGCATTCTGTCATATAATACTCTGTGCTTTCACTGTCTCCGTATGGTTCACAAATTCCACTTTTTCTGCCTCTTAGCCCTCTCAGGTACATCGATCCTGTTCTCATCCATGCTTTATTACAATAATCCACATACCCTTCTCTTCCCCATTTCCTTTTTTACTAACCTATAGAACTCTAGTGATTTTTTATTCTCTAAGCTTCCCCAGATCTCTTGTCTTTCTATATCCTCCACTCTTGTTTCTTACTGTTATCCAGAAGCTGTTGCTATTTCTTTCTCCTGCTCTCCAAATATCTCCCATTCCTACCTTCTCCATAATTTTTTCTACTCCTGTCCACCAGTTTTTATTTTTTGTACTCTTTTGTTGTTCCATACATATCCTTAAAATTTCCCCTTCATCTTTTTTCTTCCAGTATCACTCCCTTTCCTCTTGTTCTTCGTAATTCCACTAATGCTATTTCCCCCGGTGCTGATCTTGGTAACCCCAATAGTTCTTTACAGAACATTCTGTAGCTCTGGTCCATTTTTCTGCTTAATTCAGATCCCCCCTAAATTTCAACTGCATATAAGCATTCTTGCTTCTACCAATACCTCATACATTCTTTCTATCCATTTAGTCAGCATTTCTAATTTGTGTTTGCACATCCTTACTCCTGTCATTGCCGCCTTTCCTTTAGCCATAACCTTCCTGCTATTTGCCACCCATTCACCATTACTGTTCATCCTCACCCACAAATAATCAACCTCCTTGTCAACTTGTAACTTTAAACTCCCCATCTCTTCTTCCTTTAATTTATTTCCTCTTAAATACCATAACTTTTGATTTGTTTATATTTACTTTAATTCCCCATTCTTCGCAAAATTCCTGTGTTCCATTGATTGCTTTCTGTAGCCCAATTACCGTTACAGCCCCAACCATAAGGTCATCCACATATAGTAAACCTG
Organism: Deroplatys truncata; assembly: GCA_030765065.1. Classification (NCBI taxonomy): domain Eukaryota; kingdom Metazoa; phylum Arthropoda; class Insecta; order Mantodea; family Mantidae; genus Deroplatys; species Deroplatys truncata. Next base: position 425,338,062 of record CM060990.1, read on the forward strand.
GTATCTCTCTATTAGCCATTATGGGACGGTGCAGATTTTTTTCTTTCACTCTATCTAATATGTCATCTATGAATATATTAAATAATATGGGGCTCAATTTGTACCCTTGTCTGAATCCAATTTTTTGCTCAGTCATTTCTGTAATTCCGTTATTTCCACATCTTATACAAAATTTTATGTCTTTATAAATTTTCCCAATTTCTTTTATAAAATTTTCGCTTACCCCTTTCTTTCTTAATTTATTTGCATCTGTATTTTATTTTCCATAATGCTATACAAATTCTTACAAATTTTAATACATTACTATGAGTTGCTATTTTTTCTTTCTTTGATCCATCATGCATTTTAACACCGTGGTTATTTATGCATGGTGGGTCATAACAAATTCAGAATCCTTTATTTTTCTAAACTATTTTTCTCTTACTCTCCCCATATATTCTCCTATTCTTTTTATATCCCATTCTTTAGGTAAAAACTGATCTCTCCCCAACTTAGTTTCTTCACATTCAATTATATAATGCAAATCATTATCTGCCTCTCCACAAAGAGGACATCCATCCAAATTAGCTCTCTTCCTATCTCCCCTTACGAGGGTGGTCTGAAAAGTTTCCGACCTCAACATGAAGAAGGCAGCACTCGTAAATAAAAGCTAGTGAATTTCGTTGTTCATCTGTTGACAGTTACTCACCGAAGTTTCAGCCATTTTGGATGCTCAGTTGTTATGTAGCAGTCATTTGAGTGAGGTGATGTGAGTGTTTTTATAAAAATGGACAAAATTGAGTATCGAACTGTCATTAAAGATTTGTTTTTGAAAGGCAATACGCCTACGCAAATCAAAGATGAGTTGGATTCTGTGTATGGGGACTCTGCACCATCATTTACCACAGTGAAATTTTGGGCAGCTGAATTTAAACATGGCTGTAAGAGCTTGGGAGACGAACGTTCGGGACGTCCAAAAACTGCAACTACCGACGAAAACATCGCCAAAGTTCACCAAATGGTGCTAGACAACCGCCGAATTAAAGTGAGAGAGATAGCAGAGGCCATGAACATGTCAAAAGAACATGTTTGTCACATATTAAATCAACATTTGGACATGAGAAAGTTGTCCGCGCATTGGGTGCCGCATTTGCTCATGTTTGACCAAAAACGTGTTCGAATGAACATTTCCAACACTCGTTGGCACAGTTTAGGCACAATAAATCCGAGTTTTGGCGCCGATTAATTACTGTAGATGAAACTTGGATACACCATTATACGCCCGAAACAAAAATACAGTCCAAACAGTGGACTGCAAAGAGGGAACCGGCTCCAAAAAAAGCAAAAACTGTTTTCTCGGCTGGGAAAGTGATGGAGACTGTTTTTTGGGATGGTCATGGAGTTATTTTAATCGATTATCTTCAAAAAGGAAAAACCATTACAGGAGCATACTACACATCATTACTTGACAAGCTGAAGGCAGAACTTGCGGAAAAACGGCCACATTTGCAGAAAAAGAAAATCCACGAATTACGGTTTGAACTGCTGGACCATCTGCCTTACTCACCAGATCTAGCCCCAAGCGACTTCTCTTTGTTCCCTCATCTGAAAATTGCGCTCGGAGACAGAGATTTTCGTCAAATGAAGAGGCAATTACCTTCGTGAACAATTATTTTGCAGAGAAAAACACCGAGTACTATTTGGACGGGTTACAGAGATGAGAGCATTGCTGGGAGAAGTGTGTAGAGTTACAAGGAGTCTATGTTGAAAAATAAAAATAAATTTCTGAAAAAATGTCTTGTATCTTTATTAGGTCGGAAACTTTTCAGACCACCCTCGTAATCTAGACCAGGCCCACCCTTCTCTCACTAACCTACATCCACATACTTCTCCCTTCCTCAGTCCACCTTTAATTGTCTGTATAGTTCCAAACTTTTCTTTGCTTCCAGACTTTGAAATAATTCTTGTTTCTCTATATCTTCTACTCAGTTCCTCACTTCTTTCCAGAAACCTTTAACTAACCCCTCTCTCTCCTCCCATAAGTTACTTATTCCTATTTACTGTAAAATTTTCCTTATTCCTTGAGCCCAGTTCATCCCATCATAGGATTTAAGCTAATGCTTATCTATTTATTGTATCAAATGCTTTTTCAACATCTGCAAAAAACATGTATATACTTCCTCTTTTCCTGCTCAAATACTTATCTACGTATTATAATCTTTATTACAAATACATTTTCTATTGTTTGTGTACCTTTCCTAAATCCTGCTTGGTATTCTGACCCTTGGTTTTCTTTCCTCTTCCACCCGTTTTATTGATCTATCGGCCAATATATCTGTGTATATTTTCCCTAATATTGATAATAAACTTATTCCCCTATAATTCTCTGATCTATTTCCTCCTCCCTTCCCTTTATAGATTGGTACCAGCATTCTTATTTTCCAACATTCTGGCACATCATTCTTTTCTTTAATTTTATTTAACAGTTTTGTCATCACTTTTAAACCATTTTGCATTTCACCATGCATTTTCCAAATTTCCCTTGGCATTCAATCTATTTCTTTGCCTTGTTGTTTTTTATATTCTTTATTTGCTGGTAAACTTCCAGCATTGTGATTTTACCCTCTAATTTTTCATTAAATATTCCTCCTTGTTCTACCTCTTTTGGATCTAACCTTACTCTCTTCCCGTCTCGAATTAGCCTTCTAAAATATCCTATCCATTCACTCTGTGTAATTTCATTTTTCTCCCCTCTTTTCTTGTTCGTCATCCTCACTATTTCCCATATTTTTTTTTTTTTTTACTATCCTTTCCATCTATTGCTGCCTTTAGTTTCCTTTCTATATTTCCCTGCCATTCTTTCCTCTTAGCCTCTAGCAAACCTTTATATCCTCCTTTAAGTTTCATCAGGTTTTGTTTATCCCTTTTCCTTCTCTGATCTTCTCCACCTAATAAGCTCATTAAATAGTTCCCTTTTTCTTGCTCTACACTCATCAAACCATCTCTTAATTTACTGGCTTTTTCCCTGCCTTCTTTCCATCCCTGCCCCTGCTCTTGTTAGTAATAATTTCAGTAGCTGTAATACTTTTTCTGGTTTTCCCTCATTCATAGCCATTTTTATTCCACAACTGACTCACCTTTGAATTTAATTTTTTTGGAAAGTCCTCATTTAGTTCCTCCCTCTGTTTATACACTTTTATTTTCTTTATTTGGGCTATTTCCTTATTCTTTACCTTTTGCTCCAAAATATTTATTTCCATCATTAATGGAAAGTGGCTACTACCTACTACTTCATTTATTATTTTAAATGTAGTAATTCTCTCCTCAGTTCCTCACTACATAATATATATCTACTAACTTTTCCCATTTGTGTTTATAAATGTAAACTCCCCTTCCTCATCTCCTTCCATTGCTCCATTACATATTAACATGTTGTTTACCTCACAGAATTCTAGCAATTTTTTTTTCCTTTCCTATTACTCACTCTGTCCCTGCTTTTCCTTGGCCTTATCACATCCCTATCTTCTTCTACCTGCTTTTTTCCTAATAACCTTCCATTCTCCTCCCCTATTCTCGCATTCAAATCTCCCATCACAATAAATACTGTCTCTGGCATCTTTTCCCATATTTCCTCTATGTCTTCTTCCAGCTTACTATAAAAATTACTGTTGTAAATATATGGCACTTCTGGAGGGTTATATGCCGTCCCTAATTTTGATTACATGGAAAACCAGAGCTTATGCAGGAAAACAAAACTTATGATTTTAATTTACATGTTATTAAATATCTCATCAGAAGAGATGAGTTACAACTAGAATACGGAACAAAAATTAACATGTACTGACCATCTCAAGCCTATGAATGAAGTAAAATTCTTATTTCTATTAATCCAAAGGCAACTGTAGAGTTAGACATAAAGTAATATTTTTTCCTCTGAATGTACAATGTATAGAAAAATAAATGAAGTGTCATATTCTGAATACCGAAAATGTTCTGTATTAGCTTTTGAAAAAAAGTTTGTCAAATGCTGCAATGTGGGGTGGTGTTGGCTCCTTGAAACATCATCTTGTTAAAGCTTTATTTAGAATTAATGCCCTGAAGCATTCAAGTCACATAATCTTGGAAACAGTTATTAACAATATTTGAATCACTATTTGTTAAAAGGCGAAGTCACATTTTTTTTCGAAATCCATTTTTGCTTAAATATATGTTTTCCTATCATAGACACATCATTTTATCTTAAAATAGCATTAAGAATTCCAGTACAAATGGTTAAACTCATCCCTAAAATTTAATAGTTTATGTTAGAACGGCGGATGTCCTGGACTTCTGGTCTTTTAACAAGAAATATTATTTCTGATTATATTCAAAGTTGGTTAACCTGCTAAAACAAAGTGAGTAAATGGTGCACAATAATGCAATATTCTTCATTGTTGACTTGTTCACATAACACATTCTCACAGTTAACAGTTGTTCAGATGAGTGATTCTGAAGATAAAGATGAGTTTATTGGAAAAAGAAGAGCTAACCCTAATGGATATAAATGAAATTTAATTAAAAAGGCTACATTAATGGGTAAAGGATAATCATGCTGGGAAAGTTATTACACATAGAAGCATTGGGAATGAGTGTCGGTAAGTACAAGATATAAATAATATATTTAATTTGCAGTTACTATATCCAAGTATTATATGTAGTTATATCCAAATACTTATAAAAACCTCATTATTCTGATTCTAGGTGCAAGAAGAAATGCTTTGATACTGTTATCTCTGAAGAGAATCGGCTGGATGTCTTCAATAAGTTTCATAACAATTTTTTTTAAAAGGATGAACAGGACATATTTCTACAAAATCTAATAGACCCTGAAGATGTGAAATGAAGAAGACCATGAAATGATCTGGGCAGGCAAAGCAGAAAGAATTCGTTCAAGTATCAGTTAATGGTGGGCACAAAAAGAATAGAGGTATGTTTAACTGCATTTCTTTCTATCCTAGTTGCAAGTGAGAAGCGCATTAGAACACTGAGAGTACTCAAACTTCAAGGTAAAAGTCCTGTGGACAAATGTGGAAGACATACCAGTTTCACACTACCCCCTGACACTAAAATAAAGGTTCACAAACATATCCAGTCATTTCCAGTTCAGGAGAGTCATTATAGTGGCAAGACAATAAAATATCTTAGTTCTGATTTGGATGTAAAGATAACGTATAAGCTCTTCAAAGAGAAGCTTCCAGAGACCAAAGTGAGCTATTCCTTCTATTTCAAACATTTTAAAGACAACTTTAATCTGAAATTTGGACAGCCACAGGTAGGCTGCTGCTGTGTCTGTGAAGAGCTAAAATTAAAGTTAAAATCCCCACACCTAAATGACACTGCAAAGCATGTTGCAACTGCTGAGCTGGCTGTTCACATGAGAAGTAAGAAGTTTTGCAGTGCCTTGCAACAACATAGATCAGATGAAAAAGCTGGAAATAACAAAAACGTTCTCTTCATTGCTTGTGATTATATGCAAAACATACCAATGTCTAAAGTCCCTGTCCAGGATCTATTTTATTTGAGGAAACTGACTTAACGTTTTTTTTATACACAATATAAAACAAATAAAGCAATTAAATAAATATCTATCATGAAGGCCAAGTAAAAAAGGGTCCTGATGAGGCATGCTCTTTTCTTCTTCACTATTTGAATTCTGTCCCAGCTCAGTATGATGAAATTAATTTATTCTCTGATAGCTGCTCTGGGCAGAACAAAACCCATACAATCTCCAAACTTTTGTTAAGTAAAACAGATACAAACTGATTTAAAAAAATTGAGCATTTCTTTCCATAAGAGGCCATAGCTACTTAGACTATGATAGAGATTTTGTTATTACCAAAAGAAGCCTCCAAAAACATGACCTAATTTACACAATTCATCAACTCACTGAACTGATAATTTAAAGTAGTGCCTCTCTTAGATTCACAGTGGTCGAAGTTGGTACAGCGAATCCTATAATATACAATTTCAAGAATTGGTGGCAGCAATATTATAGGAAAAATCCTGTATCTGTTGAAATTGCAAAAATGGATCGAGATAAGAAAGTATAATTTGGAATTAGTAACTTTTGCCATTTTGTATACGATAATCAGCATCCAGGGACTGTTGTTGCAAGACATTTCATCAATGGATTAACTGAAAATACATTCATCCTTCGCCACAATTTTCACATCAACATTCAGCTCCCAAATTCAGTGGCACACCCTGGAGAGAAACTGCCATTGAAGGAGGATAAAGTCAATGACTTGAAAACAATTAGCCCATACATTGAAGACAGTTATAGATACATTTATGACAAAATAATAAATTAGCATTCTGGGATTGTGAACATAAAAGATTTGCATTTTTCATACATAAACTGTATTAATATTGATTGCACAATGTGTTTTCTGTAAAGGTTCACAAAATTTTGTGTGTTATCATTTTTTATGGAAAATAAGATATTAATTTACAAATTGCCTAATAATTATTGTTGTTGTTCAACAATGCCACTGGGGATTAATTGATTTGCATCATTTTCCCTCTGGCTTCCCAATATAAAGTCTGGTTATCACTTTTAAGGCCTTTGCATTTGGTGAGATGATGTTTATTCAGGATGACATCTTCTTCACAGAGAGTGCACTTGGGTGTAGGTAGGCATCGTATCTTCTAGAGAGGTTCTGCGAGGCAATCGTGGCCAGTTGCCATCCTAAATAAGGCCACTGCAGTCTTCCTTGGCATTTTTTGTATATCATCTCTATCTTTAATATTCTTATAATCTTTATCTTTTAATTTATCTTCTTCATCAAGTTTGCTGTCTTTTGAAATGTTGTTTAATGTTATTTAATTGTTTATTTATTTCTATTTGTCCTACAGGTTTTATTTGTTGTATTGCACCTTTCTTTGCTAATTGATCCGCATGTTCATTGCCCAAAAGTCTGACATGAGCTGGGATCCATTGTAGAGTAACATCATTTCTAGTTTCAACTGCTTTAATTAGGCTTCTTATTTCTTTAATATTTCTTGTTGTTTTATTATTGTAATTTACTATTCCATCTATGGCTGATAAGATGACTATTTTTTGTTTTATGTATGGTCTATATAAAATGTTCTGTAATGCTGCTTTTATAGCTGTTAATTCTCCATCATAGTGGTTTTACGTTCCATCTAATGTTAGATACTGTGCAAAATGTTTACAGTATACTCCTGCACCAGCATTTTTTTTATTGATGAGGGATCCATCTGTATATATCCGGAGCCATTCTTTTTCTGGGTATCTTTCATTTTCCGTAGCTATTGCTATGGCTCTCATTTCATCTGGTATATTGTTTTGTTTGTGTATTGTATATATCAGGTCATTCTGATATTGTATATCAATATATTCTATTGGACTCATTACCTCTGTTGCAATTATATTTGTTGTAATTATATTCTTGTATTTTAAGTTAATATATATTCTGAAGCTTATTTGAGTTTTTAAATTACTTATAGTATCTGCTGTGTGGTACCACTTGTATCTGTTTCTATTGACTTGCAGTTTTTGTGCTAGAGTAATTGCTTTCAACTCATGTTCCAATTCTATAGCCATGTTTTCTGTGAAGCTTTGTAGTACTGTAATTGGGATGTTCCATGTGGTGTTCCCTGGGTAACGCTAACTGGACTACAACACAGGCATGCTTTCCAAGCCAAAAAAGTTAAAAGAAGAGCATTTCTTAATAATTATTGTTTGTATTTTCATTCATAACAAGTTTTTTATATTTCATCATGTTTTTATAAATAAAATGTAGTTTATGTTAACTTTTAAAGCAAACATATTTGTATCAAACCCCATTACTTGTTAAAAGGGCAGAAGTCCCAAGGTAAATTAAGACCATATTTTTTACCTAAATCAACATTACACTTTAAAAACAGCTATAATATAACGTCTTATGCCAAAACAAATTTTTGAGTCCATAAAGAAAGGTATAATGCACGACGATCATCCAGAAACTAAATCCTGATCGCATCCAGAGATGGCACCACCAGTCGGATAGGAATGCGCATGCGCAGGAGTACAGAGGAAGTATGCGGGAATAATGCAGTACAGTTTCAGTCTTGTGACAGCAGTGGTTATTGCACAGTGCTCAAAGAAAATGGCTGCTCCAATGTTGTCTCCTGCCAACTGCGAGGTTCATGCAGTCATCCGATTTTTGCACGCTCAAAAGTAATTTCCAGCAGAAATCCATTGCCAATTGTACCGTGTGTATGGACACAACATTATGTGCGATAGTATGGTAAGACAATGGTGCAGACAATTCACTGAAAGACGAACCAATGTTCACGACAAAGACCATAGTGGCCGACCATCCCTGGTGACATCAGAACTGATGGAAAGTGTGTGGCAAGCAACTGTGCAGAACCGGCACTTCACAATTTCAGAACTCTATTGTCAATTCTGCCAGATGTCTCACTCGTTTTTGCACGAAATTGTCTCCCAGTGGCTTGGTTTTCACAAAGTGTGTGCAAGATGGGTGCCAAGGCAACTGACTGATGAATATAAAATGAAACCTCTAGCCGCAGCATTGACATTCCTACAGCGATTTGCAGAGAAAGGGGACAAGTTTCTCAACAATATTGTCACTGAGGATGAAACATGGATGTCACATGCCACATCAGAGACAAAGCAACAATCAATGCAATGGCGGCATAGTGGCTGTGAAGACCAAATTCAAGCAGACAATCTCCGTCAAAAAAATCATGTGCACTGTCTTCTGGGAGTGATGTGGTGTCCTCCTGTGCGAGCTTTTACCGTGAGGGGAGACCATAAATGCTGATCAGTATTGTCAGACATTGCATAAACTGAGGAGGGCAATCCAGAATAAGAGATGTGGGATGTTGACAAGAGGCATTATGCTATTGCATGACAATGCAAGACCTCATGCAGCCAACACCACACGAAATGCATTGAATCAGTTTGGATGGGAGATCTTCGACCATCCACCCTACAGCCCCGACCTCGCCCCAAGTGATTTTCATCTCTTCCGTCTCATGAAGCATTTTCTGGCAGGAAAATGTTTCTGCAATGACGCTGAGGTGCAGAATTAAGTGACTTCCTGGCTTCGGACATTGGCAGCAGACTTGGCATATAATCGATGGTGCACCATTACGATAAATGCCTCAACAGGGGTGGTGACTATGTTGAAAAGTAGCCAGTGAATCTATGTAATTATTCCAATAAATATCCCTTACTTAGTGATCATTTTGTTCTTTTTATCGCTCATCGGGACTTAGTTTCTGGATGACCCTCATAATACTGCTGAAAAACAGTTTTTCGTTTCTCCTGTAAAATTTGTATTTTTGGACTTCCACCCTTTTAACAAACAGCAATTCATTTAAGGAATTAAGTTTAGTCTTTAAGTAAATATCAAAACAGTCTAAATCTGTCTTTACCATCTTTTTACTTGCTAAGCTAACAACAGAATTTGATTGCAGATTACCAATATAATGTCCAGATTATCAAAAGGATGCTCCTACTGAATATTACATATTTCTTAAGCATAGATGTTGCAGGCTACAGTTTAATGCGTAAATCTACTTTTAGCATATAACCTTTAATACACAGTGAATTGATAGTTTCATTATAAAATGAGGGACTTGTTCTGTATGTGCTTGTGATGTTATATTTTATCACTGTCAAATGGTAATTGTCATGAAGTAAAATGTGTAAAACTATTCAATTAATTCAGCGTCTTCAGCATAGATGCATTCAAAAAAGTATGTGTGGCAATTTTTAAGTTATACCCTAAAAAGTACAGACATTCAGCTTGCAGTAGGTTCGAGGTATTAACTTTGGTGGACAAAGAAGTAAGAAGTGTGTTCAAGTGATATTTTGTTAAGATTTAGGATATGTATGAAAACATGTCCTAACACATTAGACTACTGGGTAGATAATACTAATAATTTATAACTAAACTTTCATTACAAAGCACTTACAATATACTAAAAGTATGAGTAAATTACACCCTAAGACAAAACAAACAAAAAATGAGCAGACTCTCAAGGTGTATAAAGTCTAAATTGTTTCTGTGGTCGGTTAATAATAGTATCTTGAAATGCATGCCTTTAGCTTTGTTCTGTTGTTGCCTTTCATATTGAGTCCCACCTAATATGTGCTGACAGTCGAGTAGCTATAAGCAGGTATGTAGCAATGAGGCCTACCAAGGTTCATATCCTGAGCATAATTTTTTTTTGTGCAGAAAAATGTAATGTTTATTGCTCATATTATAATTTCCAATTGCTAAGGTTTATTTAATTTCAAGACATTTATGTCCACACATAAAAACTGAAAAACTCTCTTTTTCGTTTTCAAATTGAATATGAAATAATTATTATATTCCTAAATGAAAAATAAATAAAATAGTAATTAATTTAATATGGGTGTGTAAACCCCTTGTTTCTGTTACTGTCCTCATTCTATGGGGCATGGATGATACAAAATTTCTAGTCAAATTTTCACAAGAGGATACTTCCTCCCACGCATTCTGTATTTAATTCCACAAAACCTCTTTTGTCTTGCAGGCCAATTTAACACCAAAACTTTCTTCACCACTGCTCACACATTTTCAACATGATTCAAATCTGGTGAACAAGCAGACCAATGAATCACTGTGATATCTTGCCTTTGCGAAAACCAGTTTGAAACCTACTGATTTGTGTGGACAGGGTGATTATCCTACTGGAATTCAATCATTCCATTGGGATATCTATTTTTCACAGAAGGAACCATGATGTTTTCAAGGATATCTTTATACTACTGGCTATTTAATGTGCCATCAAGCTGCTACAACATACCTAGACCATCTCGTGACATCCAACCCCAGCATGGCACAGATACTTGACATTGGTGATCCATTTGTGCCATGTATTTTGCATTGTTATGTTTTCCTTTGCGGCGATGTAAAATTACTTCCCCCTTCCCCATTTGTAGATGAAAATGTCACCTTGTCTGTGAATATAACCCTATTCCAGTTATGATTGACATTTTCTTCTGCAAATGTGAGGCAACATAATCTGTGATCATGTGTAAGATGCTGCTTCTTAGCTGCCAATCGAGCAAAGAGCCTTGCTGTAGCCAAACGACATAAACTGTATGGTTCGACCTAGGGAATTAGAATTACTTTAAATTGTAGACACATACTGGAAGGGATTGCTGTCTGTCTCTTCTAGAAATGCAGTGTTCCGCAGAGGAGTGGACAAACATTTTCGACCCAAACCAGGTCAAAGATGAACAATCCCTCCCCTGGATAACCACACCCACCACATAGCTGTAGATATATAGAGTTCAAGTGTTCTTGCTGCCTGAGATGCAGATATCCAGCAACGTTCACTAACTTACGGAGAGATCTCCTTGTAGCTTCATCTTTATGTGTGCGCTCAGGCATAGCAAAAGTCAGTATGATTGCTAACATATCATGCAGAACCTCAAGGCTATGAGCTGCATGCGCATGATCATGCCAGCAACATTGATAACTGAAGCACATCCAATATTAAGTTAATTAAATATTTGGTTTAGTTTTTCACTTTAGAATTCTTACTAATGTGGCATTTATTTTCAAAACAAAAAGAGTAATTTGTTTGTGCTTTTATGTATGAATGTCTTAAAATTAACAGATATCTTATGCATGGAAAACATATGGCATTGCCATATATATAACAAATTAAAATTTAAATAATAAAAATCATATACACCAAGGATTCAAACCCAGGCTGTTCCAATTACGAAACACACGCATTTCACTGCTTGGCTACCATGCATACAACCAAACTGAAAGGCATCTTCCTACTTATCGCATAGGTTTAAAGTGAATGCAGGGTGGTATTAAACCGTGTATTGTGAACACAGCTTCAGCAAATGCTTCCAATGTTTTCTGAATCGAACTTCCTCTCTGGCTGTTGCTCATTTATTTGTCTTATATCAACCTGAGCGACTACAGGCTGGAATTTATTTAATTTTTGATAATTTATTTGCTTCATTACCAACATTATTAAGGATTATATATCTTTATAATAATTTGAATTATTTATTTTTTTCTTTAGGCTGTACCTTCGTTAGCCTTTAGCATGTGGCAGCTAAACAACACAATCTAAATTTTTTTCTAGTATGAAGATAACATCTTGTTTTCAGCACAGATTTTGGAGCAAATGCTAATCATTTCATCACCATGCTAAGGACAGATTCAATGTTTGTGATGCAAACTGCTGATCTGAAGTATAAACTTTAACTGAGCAATATGGGTGGTTGTAATTAGTACAGGCCAATATTGTAAATGTATGGAACAGTACATTTTTTTTCCTCCATTACTTTCACAATGGTTAAAACAAATAGATATGCAATTAACAGAAGGGGAAAGAAAAATAATGTGAAAAAAAAGAAGGAAAGGGAAAACTAATGCAGGTCCTAAAAACAAAACCAGTTTCAAAATAAAAACGAATTAAGTCTATTTGATGGTATCAACATGGAGTAGTTTAAATAATGGGTAATATGTGTCCTCATAAAATAAGATAGCACAGGAAGGTGTGAAAAACAGCAAACAGAAATTACAGAAATAATAATAATAATAATAAAGCAGAAGCAAAAACTAACAATATACTAAGAGAAAATATTGATACTTCCAATACTGAGGAGGAAAGAAATAAATTCAGTGCAGTCAGCACTAATGCATTAGACTTAGCTTCTGAGTAGGGCAACATAAACCAAGATAGTGCATAGAAAAAAGAGTGAGAACAATAACTCATCATAACAAAGATTTCTTAAAACAATGAGCACTACTGTAGCAGCAGAGACTAGACTACTTTTGGGAAGTACTGCTGTCAAAGTATGTAGAGAAACTGCATTCAGCTGTGATTTCTAAGCAGAATAATTTAGAGCGAGAGAGAGAGTGTGTATTTTCTTTCTTTCGTTCAACCTTTTATTATTCCACATGTTCCATTACAATGACTAATACTACATGTTTGGTTTGCTTTTCTATACTACAGATCCTTTTACATTCTAATTTCTATATTAAATGTGTAATTTACATTGTACAATTCCTGAATTATGTTTTCCCTAGGTCAATAGCTTTTACATATTGAACATATTCTTTGAAGTATTGCTGTACTATTTCTGTTTTACTTGGTGGCCATGCTCCTTCTCTTAGAATTATTTTTCTTCTAGACATTTTCCTTTTCTCCTCCAGCTTGCTGCAGTCGAACATGATATGGTCAGTTGTTTTCAACTCCATTGCCAGGACAATTTGGATATTCTGTGATGTGAAATATGTAATAGTATGCTCTAATTCTTCCATGTCGTCAGCATTGTAGCAAGATTTGTTGTTAGTTCCATTCTTAGTTTCCATCTTTCTGCGACATTAAGAAAACTTTTTTTTTGGGGGGGGGGGCCATTAGTAGTATTATGCCATTTCTTTACCCAAATTTATTATTCTTTTATTTCTTAGTATTTTTCTAATAGTGCTTTTTGGAACTCTATTATAGTGAACTATTCCTTCATTTATAGTAATTTATTTTTTTGCCAATTGGTCTGTTGTTTCATTGCCTTGTGTTCCTATGTGTGCTTTGACCCATCCTATTTCTATGGTCCAGTCTTGTTTTTCTAACTTTATTAATTTTCTACTAATTTCTTAAATCAGATGACTGTGATGTTTGTAGCTATTGAGACTGTATTGTAACTTTACAATCTATATATTGCTGCACTTTTAATATTTTTATTTATTCATTTATTTATTTATTGTGCTAAGAGATTTACAATTTGATTGTCTACTGAACTATACTGTCTTCTATGATTTGCATATTTTCAACTTCTTCCAGTGCCTTCAAAATTGTTCTGCTGGATTGTTGGAGTATCGTTTGTCTAGTTTGTACTGTAGTTAACATTCAAGTTTATTCCTATGGGAGATTGCTACTTCAGAGCCTTCATCTGTTTTGCTGCCATCTGTGTATATTTTTAAGGTATAGGTATTGTTTTGCTTTGCTTCTTTTATTGCTCGGTTGTCTGCTGGCTGGGGCTATTTCTTATATTCCACAGGTTTATCTAAATTCCCATCAGCCTTAATATTTTGTATTCGTTGGTGATTTCTTATAGTTTGAATAGTATAGGATTAAGTTGTGTTAAAATACAGAGTGCTTCAGTGGATGTGGTATGAAATGCTTTAGCTATTTTAACATTTATTAATCTTTGTACTCTTATAAGCTTATTAGCACTGCATTTCCTGTTAATCACTTCTATCCACACTGGAGCTGCATAAGAGAATAATGGTAAAGTTGCACCACTGTATACAGTCTTTAACCCTTTGCGACGCATAGCAAAGTAAAGCGTAGTGAAATGATAAACACCATGCTGCGCATAGCATAGTAGAACGTAGTAAATGTGTTTATCGTTTCATATAGGTTCTGCTTATGCTGACCTCAGCTTTTAGGAGCTGTGTTGATGTAAACGTACTCCTGCTGCATTGTTCCAGCGATTTCGCAAGCCAGAATGTAATAGCAAACCATAAATAGCAATGTTTACAGCTGGGTGCAGTTGTGTAAGTAAGCAGTTTCCTGTCGCATTTATAGCCATATCAGTACCATGGAGGCTGTTCCAAGTACATCACGGTCTAGAAAACGTTGTAGTGAAAAGGTATTGGTAACATACGAGGAAATACTTGCAGCAGTTTATTAGATCGCGAAAGTAGCTCCGACGAATCTTGGTTTGGTGAGTTAGTGGAAGACAGTGATAAGGAACAAAGTGACAGTGAGAGTGCTGAGACACACGTAGCAGAACAGCGGGCTAAAGCTAGTGAAAGACAAATTAAAACTAAAGCAGTACCAGCACAGTGGACCTCCAATTTGACTTTCAATAAGTTAGAAACATTTTCATCCCCTACAGGTGCAAATCATTCTATTCCTACAGGAACTCCAGAAATAGATTAACTTGAACTTTTTATAGATTCCAATTTTTGCGGAAAAATCGTGGAGGAAACCAACATATGCAGCTCAGATTCAACCTAAAAAGGCGGATCCAAAATGGGAAGTTAGAAATTCAAGGAAGATACAGGCCTATTTAGGTATTTTGATATATATGGGGATGGTTGATTTACCTGAAACCAGAGATTACTTTTTGGGGGATTTTTGCATTTGTCCAATTGTAAGACAAGCAATGACGTTGCTCCACTTTCAAAAGATATCACAGTACCTACACCTGAATGACGAATCTGCAAGGCCAAGATTAGGGGTAGATTCTTACGATTATCTGTATAAAGTACGACCTGCTTTAGACATAATCAAAAAGTTTGCGAGTGTCTACAAACCAAATCCTGAACTTCCTGTTGTTGATGAAGTGATGATAGGCTTCAAAGGACGTTTCTTTTTAAAACAATATATGTCTGCTAAACCAACAAAATGGGGGATAAAGGCATGGGGTATTGCAGATAGTAAAAGTGGGTATTTATTGGAATGTAAAATCTATCTAGAAAAAAAAGAGGCAAGAAACAGCAATCTTCTACTTGGGGAAGAGGTTGTTTTAGATATGTGTGAAAAATATACGGGGTTTTGGCATCACGTATATTTTGATAATTTCTTTACTTGCATGCGGCTAATGAAATTACTTTTGGACAGGAAAATGTATGCGTGTGGTACAACTCGTGCTGGAAGGAAAGACTGGCCAAAACAATTTTCAAAGCCAAAACAACTGAAATTGAAAAGGGGTGAATCTCGCAAACTGCAACATGAAGGTGTAACTGCGGTTGTTTGGCATGATAACAGGGACGTTCTTTTATTATCTACAAATTCGTAATATGGTAGGGATTGATCTGCAAACCAAAGGAGGGAGTATTACAGTGTCGGCCAACCCTCAAAAAAATGGTGGAAATACCTGTTCCATTTCGTAGTGAATGTTGCTATCGTTAATAGCTTTATTATATACAACATTTCGAAGAGACCTACTTCTACAGCTCATGCTTCTACAGGTTTCTTTACTACAGGCAAAGTTTAGTGCAACAGACAATCACACACTTCACGTCATGTAAGCGAGCGGGATTTCAGCGTAGCCTACCTTCTGCTACTCCTGCACCAAGTTCTCTTCACACCCTCGTAAAAATTCAAGGCCGGGTGAAATCGTGTGCTCAGTGCATAGTGAAGAAAAGGAAAGCACCATCAGGTCGTGGCATATAGTCACAATACAAGTGCAAGCAGTGTGACATTGCGTTGTATAGAATTGGGTGCTTCCTCAATTATCATGAGGCAAAGGGGGTGGAAATTCAAAACTAATACAAGGGTGTACATACGAAACCATTAATAATTTAAAGATTAAAAACAGAAGCGTTTTTAACAGTGAAGTATTCGTCATGATTTAGATTGAGTCACACTTTTTTTTACACTCACCTTCACTAATTAAAGTTACATAAAACAGAAACGTTTTCGAGGGCATTCGTCCTCATCGTCAGTGACTGGGTGACTAAGGGTCGCTTTCTCCCATGTCCTCTTCTTCGTCATCCTGCGAATTCTGACCCTGTTGCCATCTGGTGTTGGGGGCACAAAGTTTTAACACATTGCTTACAGGCGGGATTTCAAAATTAATGACGTTGTTGCTGTTTTTGACGATGCGTATTTTTTCCCAGATGTTCAATTCTATTGGTGTGGTGAGGGGTTTTAACAACTTTATACTTTGGCCAATGTTGTGGTTTTCAGTCCAAAAATGGTGTGATACAGCGGATTTCTCTATTTGTTTTAGTTTTATGTTTCTTTGGTATTCCTTGAGTCTGGTTTCCAAGTTTCTTTTAGTTTTTCCTATGTAGTATTTCTCACAATCCTCACAACTGATCTCGTAAATTCCGGATTTTAGTGTGTTTGGGATGGTATTTTTGAGAGGTGTGTTTAGTAAGTTCTTCAAGCTGAATTTGTTCTGTGGAGCTAGTCTAATGTTACATTTGTTAAAGATTCATTCAAATTTTCTAAAGGCCCAAGGGTGGTATGTGAATTTCTTGTATTTTCGAGAGGCGTTAGAGTAGTGGAATGTGAAATTGCCTTGAGTTTTTCCTTCTTGTATATCATGTTGCTTATGAGATCTGAGTTGAATCCATTAGTTATTACTATTTTTTCTATATGTTGTTGTTCTTTTAAAAATTCTTCTTTACTCAAGGGAACGCTATGCAACCGGTGGATTAAACTTCTAAAGACGGCTAGTTGGTGTGAAGTTGGGTTGCAACCATTTTTCTTTATATAGTTGTCCACATGTGTGGGTTTTCTATGTATGCCGAATTTAAAGCTATTTTGATCTCTGGTTATAGTAAGGTCCAGGAAGGGTAAGGTATTGTTCTCTTCAATTTCGATAGTGAATTTAATGCTGTTGTCCTGAAGGTTCAACAGTTTCAAAGCGTCTTCTGTTAGTTTCTGTGGTATGATGGAAAAAATATCATCAACATATCTCCGCCAAAAAGAGAAATCCACTGTATCACACCATTTTTGGACTGAAAACCACAACATTGGCCAAAGTATAAAGTTGTTAAAACCCCTCACCACACCAATAGAATTGAACATCTGGGAAAAAATACACATCGTCAAAAACAGCAACAACGTCATTAATTTTGAAATCCCGCCTGTAAGCAATGTGTTAAAACTTTGTGCCCCCAACACCAGATGGCAACAGGGTCAGAATTCGCAGGATGAGGAAGAAGAGGACATGGGAGAAAGCGACCCTTAGTCACCCAGTCGCTGACGATGAGGACAAATGCCCTCGAAAACGTTTCTGTTTTATGTAACTTTAATTAGTGAAGGTGAGTGTAAAAAAGTGTGACTCAATCTAAATCACCATTAATAATGTTAAGTGTATATATAACATTTGTATGGTGCAAGAGAATCGTCTAGCTAACATGTTATGGACATGCTGCAATATCTTCGCTGCAATAATGGCAAGGATGTAAACATTTTAAGGGTGAGTACCGTAATAGTTTTGCAGAAATTATTGTATTTATTTTACTTAAGTATAATAGCACATTTTATTCCGGTTTTTAATACCCTAAGGTAACGAATTCCATTGCCATTGATATTGCGGAGTTATAAAGATGCATTGCAAAGGGGTGCATGTATATAAGTGTTGTTTGTCTACAAAGGGGTTGATGTTGGCAGTTATAAATTATTGAAATAATATTTAATCTTATTTACTTGAAACCAATTTTAAATGAGTTATTAATTAATAAATTTAATTTAGCTACTAACAGATATAATTATGCATGTATATAGGTCACTTTTAGTTTAACACCTGTAGTAGCAGCTCAGAATTTAAATGGACACAATTCTGCTTGGAGAACAACTAGCTAATACTGTATGCGCAGCAAAGGGTTAAAGCTTGATGTTTATCTCCAAATCTAATTTCGCCAATTTAGATAGAATTTTTATAAATTTAGTCACTCTTTCTTTGACATCAAGAATATGGTCATTAATGTGAGATTTTTGTCCATGATTATTCCTAAGTATGCGAGTTTTTCTACTTGTTCTATTTGCCTGTTGTTGATGATGAAGATGCTTTCTTTCCATTCTGTGGTAGCATGCTGTTAGCATAGTTTTCAACTTCTACTCGTTGAAAATAATTTTGTTATTTTTGGCCCAAACTTTAATCATCTTGAGATCAATATTAGTGTAATTTTCAGCTTCCAGGTTGTATGCACTATTAGTTATTAATAACAAAGCATCCACAAATGCCACTACTTTTGTTTTACTTGAGTATTTTATGTTCAAGAGTGAATTGTAATCTAAGTTCCAGAAACTTTGTCCACAGCAAGATCCTTGGGTAGGGTTACCAGATGTCCAGAAATTCCCAGACATGCCTCACTTTTCAACCATTTGTCCGGTGTTTGGGGGGAATTTTTGAAAAGTCTCTAACTTCCTAAATATTAGCCGCAACTGCAACTCACTATGGCAATATGACTACACCGGCTACAGTAAAAGAGCATATTCATGCATTTGTAACATTGAATAAGAGATGTGGCAATGCAGCATTTGCACTACGAGGCAAAGCAAACCAATGCTTTGCTTTCACTCATCCATTTGCATTTTGGTTATCGAAGAATGTAGAAGTGAAAAGTTGACAGTTAATTCACAGTGCTTTTGTTACAAGCCGAAATGAAAACGCAAATTCAATTATGCATTGTCATTAAAGTATGTTTCAAGGCAGGAAGAAGAGAACACAAAGTGCAATGCCTTATTTGTCCTCCAGCAATATATGTTTCTATTGCACACAAAGGTAAGGTTATAAACTGGGTTGTTTTTTTTTCTTCTTTCTTCTTTTTAATCTTTTTGTGTTTGACTTGGACCGGCATATTGCTATGGCGGTTATTTAAAGAGTTTTAACTTATAATTGCCAATTTTGGTACATTATCATTATTTTTATACAACAAACTTTTCTCTTGTGGGTGCGCAAGATTTGGAAGTACACCTGTCTTCTAAGAAACATAAAATTTCATAAATTCTGCCGGTACTTCAGATATTAAAGGTTTCTTTGCTCAGCCCACTTAGTCGGCATATCGTGTTAGCGCTGCAGAGGCAACACTTAAATTTCACGTTGTTCATCACCACGCATCACACATACACAAATCGATCACAACTAAACTAAATGCAAAACTATACTTGATTCTGATATTGCAAAGAAAGTTTTGTGCACAAGAACAAAGACCGAAGTGATCATTAACAAAGTGCTTGCACCACATTCTGTTGATATGACGATACAATGTCTGAAAGAAATTTCGTTTTGGGGTTACTACCAACAGCAGTAATCATGGTTCCCAGAAAGTATTTCCTATTTTAGTACAATATTTTGACCTTAAAGCTAGCGGTATGCAGACACAGGTAGTTGAAACTGAAACTACTCCAAATGAAAGTGCTGACACAATATCATCATATGTTTGAGATACTTTAGTAGGGTTAGGAATACAAAAGAAATGTGTAGCATTTAGAACTGACAATATGAACACAAATTTTGGTGGCATACGTCAACCAGAGGTAAAAATGTATTCACCAAACTAAAGTCATATATTAATGAAAATTTAGTTGGAGTTGCCCAGCTCACATTCCTAACAATGCCATTTACCATGGATTGGATAATTTAAGTGTAGATTTAGAGTGTATTGTTTTCAAGCTGTACAATTACTTTTCTATATATACAGTAAGAACTGAGGAACTCAAGCATTATTGTGAATTTGTAGAAATTAGTTACAAACAGCTTCTTAGTCACAGTAAAACCAGGTGGTTATCTCTGTTCCCTGCGTTTGACAGAATAATTGAAATATGAGGCTTAAAAATCTTACTTTTTCTCTATATCCAATGCTCCTAAGTTCTAAAGATGTTCTTTGAAAACAGTTTGAATAAGGCTTATTTATATCACTTACACTCATTGATGTCTGTGTTTCATCATGGGATAAAACAGCTTGAAAGTGAACATCCATCCATTGTTGAGATGACTGCAATATTAGATAATGTGTGTTCTCTTCTTAAGAACAAATTGGAGAGTAATTTCATGTCACTAAAGACGAAAAAAACATTGATAAGTGCTAGAGAGGAGGGCCTTCATAAAGAAGTTGACAATTTTGAGCAGGAGGCTGTTTCGTTGTATAGTGAATGTCTGGACTATTTAGATAAATGGTGTGTCATTTTCAGAACTCAAATGCTTTAGTTGGTTAAACTTACATGATAGAGTATGCATGAATGCTGTACAAAAGTGTGTACAGTTCTTGAGTGAGAAAGGCATTGTAATAGATGATGTAAAGTGTTGTGATGAGGTATTTAATGTGAACCAGTTTTTGCAACAGCATAACTCTGAACTTGAGAAATTTTCCTGTAATGATAAGTGGGTTAGATATTTTAGTGGTAGCAAGCATGAGGACTGTCATTCTGAACTGCTGAAACTAGTTCCGTATTTTTTTGCTATTCCTGCACACAATACTAATATTGAAAGGGTATTTTCACTAATAAGAGCACAGTGGACAGATGAAACGAACAGATTATCTATTGATTCAGTCAAAGGTATTGTTTTAGTGAAGTATAATTTTAAAAACTTCAGTTATGTGGAATTTCTTAATTATATTTCAAACAAGCTAGATGTTTTGCTCAAGATGAGTTCTTCAGAGATGAATTACTGACTGCTGTTGATGGTCACATTTAACTTTGTATGTTTCAGGATCTTAAGAAAATATAAATGTATTTGTATAAGCCTGTGTATGTGTGTGTGTCTGTCTGTGTGTATATATCAGTATATATAGCATTTGAATTGTAACTTTGTATTGACTGATAATGTCCTACATTTTTGTCAAATGTCCTATATTTCCATAAAATAACCTAGTAACCCTACCCTTGGGGCATCCCTTACTTACATTTTTCTCAATTCCTATGCTGTTAACTGTCAGTGCCTGCAGATCTCTGACTGAAATAACATTTATTAAGGTATTGTAAGTTTCTTGGACAGTTGAATTCCCTAAAGATGTTAATTATAGTTGGCCACCAGACAGCATCAAAGGCTCCTGTTACATCAAGGCTCATTAGAGCTATTGTTTGGCCAGGTTTCAGGTTTTCGTTTATGTATTCCTTGACTATCATTGCAGCATCTACAGCGTTTGTTTGTGGAGTGAATCTGAATTGGTCGTTGTTCATCGAGTTTTGTGAATATACATGGTGCATTATTCTGTAGATTAAAAGTTTTTCTAAGAGTTTCCCTCCGCATGTGTGCACGCACACTAGAGAAGTACTGGTTATGAGTGTCACTTTCAATCACTATTTTGTTATCATTTCTTTTCTATAAATAGTGGATACCAACCTCCTTGGTATTTCCCCTTACCTCTGAGATTATTTCATGATGTTCATCATAATTTCCTTCAGTTCCTTCTTGTTCTTTACATGGTGCTTTCTCACACAGCCCTCGAGTTCATTCCAAATATTCTTAATTGGATTCAAATCCAGACTTTGAGATGGAGTTTTTAAAATGTGGGCAATGTTATACAAATCACAATTGAAAATCTGCAGTGTGTTTCCGTTCACTATAAAAATAATTTCCAAGCCCAAAATTGACAGCGCTTCTTTTAAGATTTTATTTTAAAATGCTGAGTATAGAAACTTGTCTTCAATAAACAGAAATTGTCCAACACCACTTGATGTCATACAACCCAACACATTAACAATACCACCTACATGTTTTGACAGTTCCCAATATGTTCTTTGGATCTAATTTGGTGTTTGGTTTTCTCTATATGACCATGATGGATATTAAACTTACTTTCATCACACCGTAGAACTTTATCCAAAACATGAGAGCCTTTCCTATGTATTCCATTGCAAATGAAACATTTTTTTGTTATTTTTGCTTACAAGCAGTTTTGTTCTTGCAACTCGTGCTTTGTACCTCTTGTTATTTAATATTCTCCAAATTGTCTTGATGAGAACCTCCTTTCCTTATTCATCTTTCTTAGGGCCTTTACTAGATCACCAGATAAAAGCTACATTTAAAATTATCTAAAAGTTACCAAATGTATCTAAGGAAATGCATACTATGACTTTCATATATTCACAATCCAGAAGAGTATCCTCTAGATTAGCTAATCAAAGATTGAGTTGCGCATAATAGGCAATCTGATAGATACTTGAACACAAAGATGACTGTATGTCATATTGGTTTGGTGGATGATTTTGATTTGGAATCAGATTCAGATGATGAAATTTTGGCCAAAATGTTTGTTTCTGCTCAAAGAGCGAGGCACATTAGGCCACACCCAAATAATATTGAAGAATGAGACGTTGGAAGAATTTTTAACTCGTTTTCGACTATCTAAACCTACCAACCGCTCTGCATCTGCTAGGTGTCATAAGAAATAATTTGGAATTATTTAGAAAATTTGAGTTGGAGTTGAAACACTTAACATCACATACATATGTTTTGCCTTGACTGGTTTCGACAGCCAATTGCTCCCATTCGCAGATTTGACCAACAAGTGATCTGCTGTCAATTCTGCCGGCTGCTCCAATGGTAGAGCTATGAGTATTTTCCCTCAGGGTATGCATGCATGTATTGTGAAGGACAACACCAATTTTAAATTGGCTGGCAAATTTATTGTGAACTAATATTTGAGTTCTTGAAGTGAGTTGCCAACTGTTTGAAATGAAGAAATAGATTCTGAATTGCAGCACTTCAAACTACTACAATGGAATTCATACACTTAACTGCTACAATATCAAAGTTATGCTTGGAAATAAATGTTTTCGCAATAAAAGAAACTAGAAGTTTAATTCACTGTGAGTCGCTAAAATGTTGACCAGCAAGATCCTTCACGCTAGCTGCTATTCACAAAAATGCATCACTGTGCACTTCAAATATCAAGAGCAAAATCAAATAAATGAGCAAGAACTGCTGGTGGTATCAGAGAAGAGTAACGCTCGGAGCTAGATGCACGAATATTTATTAATTTTAGTTCCATCTACATATTATTCTCCCACTAAATATTCTACCTTATATGCTGCCAAATCTCAAAAGTCTTAGTACATGAATGTAACACTGTTACTAGGGGCTTAGCTACAATTCTCAGAATTTCCGTCACCTCTCTAATTTCCAAAATTGGCCTACATGCCTGTGTAACATACTTAACTCTAAACTGAGTTCTCAAAAATCCTTAAGCTAATGTGTACACTACTTTGGCTCACTAATGACTTTGGCTAACCTGACTGCCTAATTACCTTCATCTTTCCGGACAAAAATCTCAACTCGAGCTTGTTACATTATACACCGATTTAATACACAGAAATTATTTATTGCAATTATTTCTTTATTTGACTATTTATATATTCCCAGCAATAATTACGGTATCATTCTGTAACAAAATGTTAGTAATCTGTCTTTATATAAAAGTTTCAATAACCTGTCCTGCAGATGAAGTAAGGTTACAAATTGTAATCTGTAATAAAATTTTAGTGCTTAAGTAAAGTTTTGAGTTAACTGTTCTGCAGCGGAACTTAGATCAAAATTTTTATAATATCAGTAAGCCATATTGCAGCAGAAGTGTAGCTATAGGTTTGTTCCAACATACGGTTCTGAACGGGTTCCGAACTAATTCCAACACATGCTAATGCACATGCGCCAGTCCGGTACGCTCACAGAACTAATTCGGAATTTTGTGTGGTTGGAACACTACTTGAACCGTTCGCGTTCTGTCACGGCCTTCTTCGTTGCACGGTCAATCAGAAGACGATCAAATATCTACGTTTACAGCGTTGATGAATGAAATCAAACTCCGCCGATGTACGTATGTATATATATATACACACACACATACGTACATCGTAAGCATTTCTTTCATACTGATTCCAGTCCTAATATTCGAGCAAAAATAAATCACGTTTGTTTATCGGCTTAAAACCATTGATACTGAGTTATTGCAAATAACAATTGTAATTTATAGATATTATATTTAAACCAGAACCCGGAAAAAGTAATTTAACACAATTCCAATTTAACATTAGATTTCCTGCTACAGAAGCTTCTAAACACAATGTTTAATTTAAAACTCCAATACTCTGAGACAATGACACCCCACATAAATTCTATTCCGAACGTAATGCAAATAATACAAAACTACATGGTACCAATGTATGCTTATGATCAGGGTTAGGATTTTTAGTTGCAAATTTCAGATGAAAAAGGAAGCGAAAAGGTGCTCAAATAAGGTGAAAAAGGCACAATAAGGTGCTGGTTTATTTAAGGGGATGCACAACTGAAATTGCTATTTTCTAAACTATCCATTCAATTGGGCTGAAATTTTTATTTCTTTATATATAATTGTTTTGTGAATTATAGCCCAGTCTTAATAATTCTCGAAACTGCGCGGTTGAGGTTATTGTCGTCTCTGTCTGCCCAGGCTTCGTCTCCATGTAAACAGATGACGTCTCTCACAGCAACAAACTCACATTCACGAACAGCAGGCTACTGATTCTGGTGGGATAGAATGACTCATTGTCAATTGCATTATTGCGGGCTACTTTATAGCAGTAAAGTGAGAGAAAGAGGTTTTCGTCGAACACACAATTATTTTCCATTGTTGCTGGTGTGCTTTCAATTCTCGCGCGGCGTTTACTGAAAGAGGTAGACTTACTATTCGCACGTACACAGCAAGCTGAGGAGACGTTAATTGAAAGTTAATGAATAAATTGGAATGAAACTTAAAAGAAAAAAGGGGATTATGGGCATGGTTGGGCGGAAATGGTATAAAGGTGCCAAAAAGGGGTAAAGGTCCCAAAATAACGGAATAATGTTTAAATGGAAATAATCCTCTTCTTCGGAAGTCGATGCATCATTAAAAAGATCACTGTCACCTTCTAAATCACTCATTATTGTTATCTTGCTCCCTGGCTTTGTTAAACGTTTGTTCTTTTCCTCAAGTATGTCGCCATACTACTCAACAGCGAGCAACTGCTTACCAAACACCTTTGCTATTCCGTATTGAGAAATAAACACGAATGGAGGAATGAATTACATATTCAAATTTATTTTCTACTGAATACAGAGAGTATGTCGCTTTTTCAATACTCTCTGTCGGGTTTGTTCCAAGCGATTAGAATCGATTCTGAATTAACTGAGTATGCGCTGTAGACCATACAATCTGCGCATGTCTGGAATTTTCAGTTCCTATTCTTAATCACGAACCGATTTCACTCGTTCCGAACTAGTTCCCAAATACGTTGGAACAGCAAACTGGAAATTCAGAATTGGTTCTGAACTGATTCTCTGTCGTGTTGGAACGGCACTTAGCTACTGCGCACACTCAGATAATTCGGAATCGTGTGGGAACAAACCTTATAATTTGCTTTTAGTAAACCATGTCATATTGGTGGTGGTAGTAGTAGTAATAGCTTTTGGGCGACGCAAAACTGCTGGGGTCATCAGCGCCACACTCTGGCTACATATTTATTTACAATCATACAAAAACAATATAAACTTTGAACACCATAAGATTCAGAAGAGGAACAAAAATGAAACATACAAAATTACACATTCTAATTCAGTACACAGTTGCGGCAAAATATTTCAGAAAATTCAGAACAAGCAGACAATAATGACTGAAAACAATGGGTTAATAAATTCCATGCAGCTCAGAAGCTTCTTCCGGAAAATCTCCAAAGTCAACACGCACAGGTTTGACAAGTCCACCAAACTTCTGCGGGCAGTTCAAGGACTTGTTGTCAACACTCCCATCAGTCTTTTCCGAAGGCTCACCATACATAACACCAGTCTACTAACCTAGATTAAATTCTACACAACCTATAACTTTACTGTAGCTCTCCTTGTCGGATGGCCGGATACCCTCACTACACAACAAACCGTTTTTCTGCCTCAGCTGCAGCCTCATCTGCTTCTCTCTCTTATGGTGGCTTTTCTCACTCACTCCCTCTCTCTTGATTTCACGTTTCATCTACATTGTATCTTCCCAGGCGATTACGAGCAAGATATGCTCTAAGTATTCTTGTTTGGCATATTCTTCCAATGACAGTTCAAACCTCTCTACTTTCGAAAACTCTTCCATTTCATTACGTAAAACTTACCAGTTACATGCATTTGCACATTGTTCTCCACCGAATAGGAACCAAGCAGTGCATTGTCATCATCTAGCTTGACACCAAGGTTGTTCGCCTTGCTGTAAAACCTCTAGTTTCATTGTTGCCGGAGTATCTGCATTCAAAAGTTCTAATTTACCCTTCAAATCAGCAACTGTCAAACTTTTCTGAAAACGGCTGCCCACACAGAAAGGATGAAGAACGTTACAGTTTGATGGGAAGGGCTGTTGACCCTAGGCCAACCCCCAAAACCTGGAGGACCAGTGGCTCGGGACCCCAGGAATGCCAAACCCATACTTACCAAAGCCCCTGGGGGTCATGTCATATTGGTTATCACAGTGCTTACTACCATGTACTGATATACTGATACATTCATTGTGTGTCAGTGCCTTTTTATATTACTAAAATGTAGCTCTATTGTTTGTTACAATTAACTAGGTTTTTTTTTTCCCTTTCTTTCTTTCTTACTTACTAATTCAGTCACTTGTATGTGTGTTTCAAGAGTGTAACCATAGACCTATTATATATTTTTTCAGAAATTATGCATTAGCTCCTATGACCCAACTGCTACTTGTGCTGAGGTTTTATGCAACTGGAGGGACACTGACACCAGTGGGAGACATCAGTGGTGCCCAAAAAGTGATAGCAGAAACTGTCATCAACAGGGTCACTGCTGCAATATCATCCTTGGTGAGGGATTATATTAAAATGCCCCAAGGGTTTTATAGATTAGCTGCCTTTCCACATACTACTAGGTCATTGGATTGCACACATGTGCAAATAAAGTCCCCAGGAGGAGACAAGCCAGAAGTATTTTGCAATAGAAAAGCCTACTTCTCTATTAATGTGCAGACAGTATGTGATGCAAGGCTACACATTACAGGCACTGTTACAAGATGGCCAGTGAGTTGTTCTGGCACTCCTCCCCCTGCCTCTTGCATCTCCAGGATGACAGCATCTGCAGGATAGTTGGAAATCTAGGACCAGAGCAACCTGTTAGCTCATCGAGAGCTAGTAACAGCTCACTGGAGAGTTTGGTGTTTGGTCAAGGTCTGGGCCAATTACTCAGTGGCAGCTCTAGTGGCCGACAAGCAAAATTCTGATGGAAGCGAGCTCCCAGCAGATTGAGAGGACAGAAATATTCGGCACTAGAGAGGCCAGCTGGAAACTTCGCTAGCGACATGCACAGGCTTAAAAGGTGCAACCATTGTATGTAATTCCTTTCAGACTTGTCTTAACTTTTCAACAATGTTTGGTGAGTAAAGCTTTCAAAATTATCTTTAAATATATATGGCGCAAGGCAGCAGGTGTTTGTGGTAAAATTGTGGATCCTTCATTTGCATGTAAAGGCAAAATGGTATTAAGTAAACATGTAAAGAGAATGATATTTAAATTGTTAAAAGGAAATAGTTAATTTGGAAGTGTTAAACCAGCAAAGGTTATATTCCAAAGTATTTCGGGAGGAGCAAAGTTTTACAGAATGTTAAAACTGCGAAGGTTTATAGATTGTTAAAATTGTAAAGATATATAAGTTGTCAATACTGTTAAGTCCTTTATGGTTTGCCCAACTTTAAACATTATAGACAGTTGAATGGTGAAAGGTTACATTGTGTGAGAAATAATGACATTCATAATTTAACAAGCCAGGAGTTCTTCAAGAGACATTAATCCAAGCCATACATACATACATACATATATATAGACACAAATTGTTAACCATATGTTAGCTATATGTCAAAATATAGTTGTAACAATTACCCAATGTTACAAAGTGGTAGCAGAAGATGTGATTGCTTCTAATTTACAAAATCTCTGGCTCAAAATGGAAGCAGAACATGCAAAAATGTCTCAAGTTTAAATATATATTTCCTTTCAATTTACTTAAGGTGAGCCGGAATTAGTTATACAAACATCACTTTTAAGTTTACTCACTTAACATGTTTTGGGGAACGGTTTGTTCTCATCCTCAGGTGTCCAACTGGCCTGTGTTGGTATTTCCGTTGTGTTGATTGTCTATTGTGGTAACATCTTGTGGTGGTGAAATGTACTTCCAAAGGGGACCTGGTGGCGGCAAATCAAAATTCATTAGCTGTGGACTGTGTCTTAAAATGAAGATCTTCTCGCAAGTGTCTAATTCTGTTGCATATTTGGCTGGTTTGATTAATGTGTTGTTCAGGTTGATGTGGTTGGTCGACCAGAAATGGTGAGAGGCTGCAGATTTGTCCATTTGTATTTTCTGCATCTCATATGCTCCTTTAGCCTAGTTTTCAGGTTTCTTTTTGTCTTGCCTATATATACCTTACTGCAATCAGAACACTTGATTTTGTAGATTCCAGCTTTTTTTTTTTTTTTTTTTTTTTTGGTGCTATGAGGTCTTTTAACCTACTACAAAGTAATTTCTATATGCTAAATTTGTTCTGTGGGGCTAGGCTGATGTTATGTTTCATGAAAATCTTAAAATTTATAATATGTTTTCTTGGATGATATGGAAGTTTCTTGAACTTTAACTGTTTTTCTTCCTGGACGAGATTTATTGTGTCTTTGATGTGTTTCTGCCATTTGAATTTTGCAATTTTCTTGTCGATTGTTAGTTTATTGAACCCATTGTTTTCAGCTGTGTTTACTATGTGCTGATATTCCAATTGACATTCTTGTTTATTCAGGGGAGTGTATACCGGTCTGTGTGTTAAGCTGTTTAGTACTGCATGTTTGTGTGTTATTGGATTGAAACTATTGTTCTTTATGTAATTATCTGAATGTGAATGTTTCCTGCATATGTCAAAGGTTATATGTCTTTTGTTCCCAGATTATTCTTAGGCCTAAGAAAGGTAGCGTGTCTTCTTTTTCCATTTCCATTGTGAATTTTATTCATAGGTTTTTCAAGTTGAGTAAGCTTATGGAGTCTTGTATAAATCTGTTAGAGACTACAACAAAGATGTCAAAGTATCTGTGCCAAACTTTAAAAATGTATGGGAAGGAAGCTGCTATGTATGTTTCCAAGTAACTCATATAAACCTGCAAAGTAAGGTGGTAAGGTAAGGGTTACCCATACTTAGATGTGTCGGTTGTTGGTAGAACTTGTTGAAACTAAAACAGTTTTGTGTGATGCATGAGTTGGTGAGTTGTAGGTAGTCTTCTATTTCATCTTCAGGGGTGGTAGTCTGTTGGAGCCATATCTTTAACTGAAGTAGGATTTGGTCTGTAGGAACACTTGGAAATAATGCAGTGACATTAAAAGAAATCGCCTGTCTTCTGGTTTGAGTTCCAAGAATTTTATTTAATTTATTACTTCTTTTTAATTCTTTATGCTTAGGCTGTTGAATCTTGGCAGTGAGGAGAATCTTTCACTAACCATTTTGCCAGTTTGTAGGGGGAATCAATATTCCTATCAGTCTCATCTTGTTTCGGGGTTTATGTATTTTTGGCAAAGCGTACATTCTTGGTAAGGTGGGGTGGTCTGGTTTGAATCTTGATTTATCTCTGTCTGTTAAAGTTTTGATTTCTTGGATTGTTTTATTGAATGCTTATAAGTATGGTTTTAGTGGGTCTTCTTGAATTTCTATGTACTGTTCTTCTTGTAGCATATTTTTCACTCTAGAAATACAATCATCTTTCTGAAGTATAATTAGTTTGTTCCCTTTGTCAGCTTTTGTGTACACTACCGGTTTCGACTTTAATGATTTGTGTGTTTGAATGGGAAATTGTTGTGGTTGTCTGCTTGTATCTCTTCGAGAATCATTTCACATTCTTTCCTAATCGGGGTTTTGCTATTTTCGTCAGATTATAAGTGGCAATCTCAATGTCTGTGACTATTTCATCTGTTGTTTTCATATACCTACACACATTTTTAGGCCAAGATTTAGTACTGATAGTTCTGCTTTTGTAAAAGTTTCATTTGAGAGATTAATTACATCTTGGTATGGTGTAGCTTTGTCATTTTAGAGGTTAGGTGTATTTGGGTATTGCTTTCAATGTAGTATGTCTAGTTTTTTCTTTAATTTCAACGTTATTATTTTCATCCTGTAACTAAGAATCATGAGAAATTTTGAATGCATGTTTTGCCAGAGTGCATAGCCAAGTTTGTTCGTTAATTTGAGGTGAAGGGCACATATTTATAGCTCCAACTTTTGTAATTTTGCATAATGATTGTTTCTCTCAACTTATTACTTTTTTGTACGGCTGATGTTTGGTGTTTACTGTTTTTATCAAATTTTACAATCTTCCTTACAAACTATGGTGTAACTTTGTTTAACATGCATAGATTCAAAAACGAACGTCAACAAATGTGTTTTTCTTCTTTTTCTTCAAGTTTCTGATGTTTCTTTTGATTCCATTGAGACCAGTATTGAAATTTTGGATTTCTAATCTAGCCTTAGTTTCTGCCAATTCCTGAATATTTCTAACGTGGTGGCCAATCCTAACTTTTGCTTCTTGTGACTTGTTGGTCTGAATTACATTAATATATGAAAAAGAAGCTAGAAACAGGAATTTTCTTTTTTAGTTTACTTAAGTCGGAATTAGTTACACTAACATCATATTAATGAAACTGATTCCGACTCACCTTAAGTAAATTAAAAAAGACATCACTGTTTCTAGCTTCTTTTTCATATATTAATATATTTCCTTGTTTCCCTTTTGGAAACAAGAATTTCTAGAGTTTTATGTTCAGAAAGCATAAATTAATTTTATGATTTTTTTTTTGTCATCTTTATCTCTCACATAAGTGACTATTGTTGTATGTATTGGAGATTTGTTATATCAGCAATGTGATAAGTGCATGTGTGTTACATATTTTACTATTTTTCTATATGCACGTATAGATGCATTTTCTGGGTTTTAGTTTATCATTGGTGTCTAAAGGAATTTACAATTGTTTTTTTGTTCTTTCCCCATTTCATATTATTAAGGAGTTCAATATTAACCTTTTGAGGAAAGATGAACTGTTTTTTTTTATATTAAACTGTGCGGCTTGTCTTATGATGGTAACGATACCCTTTGAACGTTACTATAACTTTCGCATAGCAACGCAGATGTTAGTACTGATGTGACGCATTTCTCAAAACTTGAGCTTATAAATTTGATAGAAGAAACAGAGGTACAGGTTAAAGAGTTTCAGATGTTGATTACTGAACAATTAGGGGGAATTTTCTCCAGCTTCACTGCATTGTTTGAAAGCACATATAGCATATTATGCTGACAGACTTAAAATCCTGATTGCATCCCCACATGCTGCAGATGTAAAGTTAAGTGCAAACATTATTACGCCATTATCAAGATTTATTGACTTCTCTATCAGACATGCAGCTTTCCTCTGGTGAACCAAAGCAGTCTGGTTTGACCCAAATTTTTTAGTTGCCTCCAGTACCAGTATCCAATTTAATGAAACCATCGTCACAACCTATGACTTCTAATCTTTTATTTAAATCACTTTCTATCAAGCATCCTGCACAGGATTTTAATTGACCATTCATATTTTGTGGTAAACGATGCTTCTCAAGCTTTGGTTTTTTTTAAAAATGTTTTGTTAAACTGCGTGACTTGTGTTCCCATACTGTTTACTAGCCTAAAGAACTATACACAATGTTGCTTACAATTATCATAGGCAAAATAGTATTTATGTTGCAGGCTGTGTTGGAACAAAACTGTGAGCTTAAGGAATTTCAATACCGAGTTTTGGATTTTCTTTATCCCTTAGGTTTCGTACTCACTTCCTGCATGAATATGCTCCACAAAAATCTTTGGAAAGATTGCTCGAGTTTGCTGAATGTATTAAATTGTCTGCACATATTTTTTTTTTAGCCCAGATTCAGAACAACAGATCTGCCAAATATTGGTAACCGGATTAAGTACCCAAACACAGGTACTTAGTACATTTGAAAGACTTCCTGCCTCATTTCAGGATTGGGATGTAAGGAGGGTGGGGTAATGGTGCCACCTTAATGAATAAGTTATTCTTATGCTTAAGATAATAGTTAAAATCCAGATATTAAAGCAGTTTTGTATCACCACGTTATACACCTCCAAATATAAGTTTACAGGATTATCTTTTTTCCTTTGTTGTAAACATTATCTAAATAACTAAGTGGATGCAAAGTGACAGAATTACCCCAGGTAGTGGAACAATTCTGTCATTGTTATGGAGTACTGGTGTCTTGAGGTACAAGCAATATTCAAAACAGGAAAATACACTATTTTGATGTAAATATGATTAATTAGTAAATTATAATGATTTTAATAATGAAAACATAGTTCTTCAATAATGCAAATGGAAAAATATGGGATTAGTTTAAAACAATATTACTGGAAAGAAAAAACTTGTTTATTAAATATGATTTTATGTTGAGAGAAACACATTAAATGGTCTGTTAAGCAATATTTTAAATGATTTTATGATGAAAGCATCAAATACAGGAAATATAATTTCCTTGAAAGATTATAACAATTAAGGGCTGGTAAATAGTCCAGGAAAATATTATTTTGCACAATAGTCATATACACAGTTTTCTGGTGTATTGTAGCCGCTACACTCTGAATGAGTCCAATTTGAGCATAGAACACAGTCATACCATGATCCATTAGCATCGAATTTGCCACAAACGATGCAAACTTCAGTTTCATCACCCGAAAGATCAAAAAGATATCATCATCTTCATTATCAAACAGATTTTTTTTCATCAATTTCATCTTCAGATGATATAGAGTCAAAATGAATTTGCCTCCTGCAAATTTTTTAAGAAACTCTTGAAGATGGTTTCTTTGTCAATATTCGCTTTCCTTTAATTGGTGACTCCCTTTCCTTCACTTTTCCTCTCTTCTTTCATGTCCTTTTCTCCTTTTCATGTTTGCTTCTTCTTTCTTCGTTTGCCTTGCCTCCTTTTTCTTATCTTGGCATCCTCTAGAAGGTGGAGTGGCTGTCATGATGATGGAATGTTGTTATCTATCACATTGTAAGTAGAATTATACCCTATTTCTGTTGTACATGTACTGGTGACAATTCTTTTATGCTTCACTGAAAATCCACAGTTCCTGATGAAGTAGGCAGCTGTGGATTCCAGGGATCTACAAGCATTCTAGAAGCCACAGAGGTTTTCTCAGAGATAGGTTTAGTCTGAACATTTTCATTTCCATCTTTATCATCAGTAAACATTCGAAAATCTACAGGCTAGGCTGGAGTAAAGTCATGTTCTGATAATTTTTATGCATGTGTGTTTTCATTAATTTATCACACTTCTTGTTGAAAACATTTTTTCAAGGGACTGTAAAATGCTACACATGCAAGGGCTGGAGTTTGTGGGATGTGTGAGGCAGTATTGAAACAACATGTGTGAGATTGTTGTTATAAAATACATAACTGGCTAATGTAACGTGGCTACCATAGCTATCTGTTATCAACAAAACTGGATCTTCTTTTGAAAGCTTTGCAATTTTCTGAAAATGTTCAAGCCACTCAAAAAAATATCCTCATTGGACCAACCACTGCATGAACATTTATAGAGTGCACCAGCAGGTCCATCCTTTTCTAAAAGAGGTGTCATGTGTTTTCTTGTGAAAATAAACATAGGTGGAATGTAATTAGAAGAAGCACTCATTGTACAAGTAACTGTTATATTTCCACCTCTTTTCCAGCATGTCATTCCTCTGACCTGTTTTTGACTTTTTGGCACTACGATTTTCTCAGGTTTCTGTACAGCTGAAATACCTGTCTCATCCATATTGAAGATGAGAAAACTTATGCTTACTCATTACATTCAGAATATTGTAGAACAGCTGTGCTTCTCCTTATTAAATGCCATTGCTCTACTAAGGTTTGTTCCAATCATTTGCTTTGATCCTACATGCAAGGTACTTCTGGAAATGTTAAAACATTGTGAAACCTTCTTCACTGAATTTCCATTCTGAACTGCTTCTGTTGCCTTCTTTAGGCTTTCTACAGTCCATTTTGCTCTCCCGTAGTCTGAACTCATGAATACAAGATCTGAAAACCATACACGACCTCAGCTTGTAGTGCCAAATAATATAACATTTTCATGGGACAAAATCATCACATGGTGACATTGTAACACAGAAAGTGACTGTATTACCCCACTCTGACAATATAGTAGTTTTGTCACATCAATCATGAGATTACGACTGTGTTAACTAATATTTTTACACTAAACTGTGCCTCAAGGCATGTGCTTTTGTACTATGAAAAGTTATAATTATTAACTATATGTATAAGTACACTTTCCATGGGTTTAGCAGAGGAGTAAAATTACAAGTCACAAAAATTTTACTTTTTACTATATTCACCGAGATAAATACAACACCCATGACAGCTCAACTGAACAAGGCTTTTAGGAACTGCCGCTAGAGCTCAACACTAACGAGACAGGCCTACCACTTAACAGTATGTAAGTAAAGGGGAGTGGCAGTGTTCCCCACAGCGGCGATACTGCACTACCTTCCCCTATTAGTTACATCGGTACATGTTCATACGTCAGCCTTTCCATGATTATTGGAATTATCACTTCCACCGACATCATTGGTAAAGCGTCATCACGTATGTTGCGAAGGGCATTACCATCCACCATACATACGGAACGGGAAAAATTTATGCATTCCGGTTCGACGGCTACGTTTTTATCGCGTTTACCTGGAGTAATGGAGAGAGAGAGAGAGAGAGAGAGAGAGAGAGAGAGGGAGGGGGAGGGGGCGGGCGAGAGAGAGAGAGAGAGAGAGAGCGTAAATCTATCGCTAAACGATTTTGTACCTTTTGCAATAAAGGACATACCTTTGATTATTGTTTTAAGCGTCGCCGACAATTAAGTTCCGGGCAAGGACAGCCTTCTTGACTAGCAACTGGGTGTATTCATTTTGGTCGGCCCACTCGGATTCTTGGTGTACTATTTCTTGCGTTATCCTCCACTCAGGTTGAATGTTTAGCTTGTTAACTCTACATTATTAGATTGCGGTTCTACGGTTAATTCTTTAACAATGGCCTTTTGGCAGTCATTGCCAGTGAATAAGCGTGGTGAATTGCAACCTACATTGTTAAGTGGCACCACAATTTCTGGCGCAAGCTTGCCCTTTTTTGGGCATCACGGTTTTGCATATTAAAATTGTTGGATTTTTTTGGGATGGTTCTTCTCAGATTGTCAATGATTTACCGTTTTCTATGGTCCTTAGATCGCTATTTTTGGCTAAGACCGAAGTATCCCTGCATTATGAGAAATTCGTCTAACGTTTTCCATTTTGTCCAGCACATATGGTTCCCTTTTCATTGGGTTCTCCAAATAGTGGTACATGTTGCCAGTAGCAGCTTGTACGTAGAGAATTTTGATCTTTTGCATTTATCCAAGGATAGAGAAACTTTGTTAGAGGTTATTACTCAATTCCCCGAAACTTTAACGGATATCTTTGGCGTTGTCCATGATATGGAATATGCGATACAGTTGCCCGATCCAACACCTGTACGTTCTCTTCCATACCGGTTGACACCACGATTGACGATTTGTTAAATAGAGCTATTATTGAACCCTCTAAAAATGCATCTTCTAGTCCGTGTTTCTTGGTGCCTAAATCGAATGGCGATTTCCGACTTG
The DNA here is from genome assembly GCA_030765065.1 of Deroplatys truncata. NCBI lineage: Eukaryota > Metazoa > Arthropoda > Insecta > Mantodea > Mantidae > Deroplatys > Deroplatys truncata. The sequence continues at coordinate 425,374,235 of CM060990.1, forward strand.
TCGACTAACTAAAACTAAATAAGCTTGTGCTTGAAGACGCGATGCCATTACCGGAAATCCAAACAGCAGTACATCATTTTCGGGATGCTACGGTGTTCACGACATTGAACTTAAATAAAGCGTATTATTAGATTCCGCTTGCCGAATCTTCGAAACCTTACAGCATGTTCCACTCCATGGAATGTCTCAATTTTCCCGCGTTCCGTTTGGATTGCCTACGGGTGCCCACGTGCTATCCCATCAGGACCGTCTAGAATGAACGGACCTGACACTGGGTTCGAGATTGAGAAAAATGGCGGCGGTAGTTGGTGGTGATCCCTGAGGTGTTTACACTCGCTAACTGCTGTGTTGTGTTTCCGATGCCTGCGATTTATAGTATTTTAGTAACTGTGGCAGTTTGTAATCACATTAGCGAAGCAATAGTGTTTGAAAACCTTTATTTGAGCAATTTGGGAAACGGGAATAATCCCAGTCATTCGTTTACACTGCCGTGTACTTTCCAAGTGTTACTTATGTTTACTAATATATTACATGTAGATTATGGCTACATTAAATGTAAAGTATAATTATACCTTTTTTAATTTACCTACTTGAGAATATAGTTTGTGTCACGGTTACTGTGGTGAAATAAAGAAATTGTTACAGTTTGGACGTATTGGTTGTAAATATACTTAACCTAAAACATTACAATGCCATTATGTTTCCAGATGTAAATCGAACTTTGATTATAATGAATAGAGGTGCAAATAATTGTGATAAATATATTAAAATATGCTATATACAGTGTTAATTTGAGTTATAAAATATATTAAATTATGTATATTTGTGAGATACAATAAAACAATTATGAGTATTTGAGAGTGTATCTATGTGTAGGTATGAGTCCCAGTTATTCTCATATACCGGAGTATTGCCATTCATATTTCCAAAATATAAAGATTTAAAAGAAAACGGTTAATATTCATAAATCGTAAACACTTTACGCCTTCGAAGGATTCACCTGTATGCATACATCGTTTCCGACTTAGTTATAAGAAAGGATAAATTCCGTTACGGTGGTTCTTTTATAACGGTTCCAAGAAAGTGGTTAAACTGCAGAATGGTGCATTTCTGACAGTTTGTTTTAATTCAGCCATCGTATTTATGCTGTTACGTTGTTACATGCAATACTGTAGATTGCATGAATGTTGTTTTGCAATGCTGTTTAAGGTTATGTATTTCATATATTTCACTTGCAGTGCTGGTTTAAGACTACTTATTTGTTACATTTCAGTCTGTCGGTGTGGACTCTCTCAAAAACTAGTAAGGGATGCTATAAGTCACTAAGTGGTATAGTTTTGAATAATTATTGCAAACTTATAAATGAAAAGCGTTCAGTGAAAGCAAAAGTAAACCTAAAGCTTCTAAATTTAATAGCTAATTACTGTAAACAACGCCATTTCCTGCCATCCAGTGTATATTTTGTGCATATAATATTGTGTATGTACAGTGTAAATAGTGACACGTAATTTTGAGTGAACTCAATTAGTGTCAACCTCAATATCAACAGTTCTGTTTCATGCAAGTATTACAGTGTTTGCAGTTTATAAAACTATGTCCTTTGTAATTTAAATAAGTAGCTGTAGTTTAGAAATGCTGTTAAGTTATAGCATACAAAACTGTAGATTGCATGAATGTTGTTTGAGGTTACATATTTCATTTAATGTTAAAATGCATTTAGTTTACTTAAAAGACGGCGTTTTTGTGCACAACAGCATATATCTACACAAACGACATGTCACTGCACCACATTAATTGCATTTTACTGTGGAGAAGCATAACTTGTAGACAAGAACTGATTAAGGCATTTCCCAAATTCCCACCACATACGGCCGCCATTTTGAATGTCAGTGTCAGGTCCGGTATCCAGAGGGTCCTGATCCCATCTAATTAGTTCTGCAGTGTGCACAGCTTCTGCAGTGTGCACAGGTCCGACTTGGACTCTCAAACCAACACAGTTCTCCCTCCATTCCCGTCTGTTTGCTTCTCCTCCCTCGCCAATCAGAACTTTATAGAGCACAGGTGTAATTACTGTCACTACAAATTACGAGAAAATCAAAATTATTATTCATAATTATTATAAACCTTCTAAATTATCAAATGACGTGCCACATTAAGGGATGGGCTACGAAAGAAGAAAAAAGAATTCCATGTCAAAAGTATGTTTTTGCTATTTTGAACAGTTTGAAACAGTAAACTCGTGTTTCTGTGCAAAAGGATGGAAGTATAATTGTGGCACGTACACAAAGAAACAAACTGGCTAATAGACTACTTTAGCACAACTACAAAGCTAACACAGTTTGCCAAGATACAAAGTATAAATTCCAGTTTTCTTTTTAATTAGTCTTGTTTCCGTGAGCCAATAACCGCCTGAAAATCGGGCGTGAATGGACGTGTTACAGATAAGCGTAAACAGCTTCTCCCATTTTCATCTCAAATGCCTGCTCGCAACCTTAGTTTATTTAGTTTCAATACTGAAAAAAAATTGTTTCACATACATATGTAAAGCCGAACATACCTATACGTTTAGCGGCCTCTTGGTGAAGGCGAGGAAATTCATGATATGGAAAGTTCTCATAAAATGCATTCAAGTTCTTTGCTACAAAGAGCTTGTTCCGCAACCGTGTGTTGCATTGTAAATCGATTATTTCTAGTTCTAAGTCAATTGGTGCGCTATCTAATGAAACTGAAAAAGGCCTCCAAAAATGCTGAAACAAAGCAAATCTGAAGCTTCTTTAAACCTATTAACAAATTGTTGTTTCGCTTCTTTCACAGCGCATACGCAATTATCAAACTTGACGCTTTCAGAAACGTGGGAAAATATGCGGCACTTAATGACTCCAGTTGACCTTCTGAAAGAGTAAGTTTCATCTTGAAAGCTTCCCACCTTTTCTGCTAGGTCGGTGATTAAATAATTCTCTCCTTGCATACTAAGTATCAGAGCATTCAAGTGATCTATCAAGTCCACCAAAACAGCTAAGTCCGCTGCCCAACCTACATCTTCTAATTTTGGTTCCTCTTTTCCCTTTTTTAGAAGCTCGACTAGCCACTCGGATATCGAAAAATCGTTTTGACACCTTGCCGCGACTAAGCCAGCGTATTTCACTGCAATATGGGATGTCACCATACAGTTCTCCAACTTCCTCCAGGAATTGTTTGAACTGGCGATGAGTCAAACGTGCCATCTCAAATAATTCACTGTTTTCACACTGTTCATTACGTCGCAAAGTTCCACAGATTTTGCAGAGAACGTTTCCTGGTGTATGAAGCAGTGGATTGCGCGCAAAGGGTCTTCTGGGCGACAAATCGTTTCCGTTATCCTCGCATCGCCGGTGCTCCATCAGTCGTAACTGAAACAAGGCACTCCCAACCCACTCCAAAGATTGCTTCCTCAACGGCTTTTAAAATGTCTTCTCCAGTTGCGGTGTCCTTTAATGGCACAAGACCCAGAAAGTCTTCGGTTACTTTGAAATATTTGTCCATTCCCCGTATGTATAATACTAATTGTGCGATATCAGAAATGTCTGTTGACTCATCCAATGCGATGAATATATTACAAACCTTTCAGCGTGTTTTATTATTAATTGACTATAAAAGTTACAGGCCAACACACTTATTCGAGCCACGATTTGACGCGACAGGTGGATTGCTTGGAATTTTCTGACAAATGAGGGATATAAATCTCCAGCAACGTCGATGAGACGGTCTTTCACGAATTCGAATTCAGAAAATTACTTTCCATTTCTGGCTATGTCTAAAGGCACGTTGTAGCTAGCCTGAAGTAGTGCTGTTTTATTTTGCATTTCCCCCTGCAACATAAAATTAGCAATCACAAAAGCATTTCAAATAAATACAGCTAAAAAAAATTATTTTTTTAAAAAATCAGTAATTACTAAGCATTAAACTAAAATAAACGAAAAAATGGTACTTACTTGCGTTTTCTTTTGCCCCATACAGGTGCTCAAAAAAGAAAGCGAAAACTTTGTCCGCAACGGGCAAAGGCACCTTTTCTTTTCACTTTTTTCATACGCACCTGTAGGTGCTTTACCTGGCAAAATTATGTAACATAAAAACCAATAGCGTATTGTATTAAAACATATTTTTACAAACACTACGATTTGTTGAGTATATTCGAAAACTATTAATATGCACATTACAACCTTACCTTGTTAGCGTATTCTTTAAATGTTACGTCGCTATCTTTGAGCTCTTTAAACTTCGCTTCTCTCTTCGTCAAATCTGGCATCAAAGTCATTCTTGTGAACAGCGTTATAATGGCGTTCGATCGTAAATTTGCGATGACCCGCCATTATTTAAGAGCAAATTAAACATTTCGAGTTTTCTTCCTTCGAAGCAAAAAAGTACTGCAATTCCCAATCTTTTTTAAATTGCTGCAGTGCATCCCCTCTCCTTCGCTTTTTAGTAGCCATAATTCGTAAAAATAATCCTTTCACTCTTCCCGAATTGGCAGCTACTGTGCTAACGGCCAAGTAACTCATTAGCATCTAAATGCAGCCTGTCCATTGGTAGTGCGCGCACCTTCTCTATCGCCAAAGCATCTGTCTCGCTAGCACCAACTCCTCCCGCACTGTTTCCCTTTCACTACTGAGTACTTCACAGTGCAGTGCACTGCGTACACCTGTGCAGATTTACACACTGTGAAGCATTTTGGACGGCGCTGTTCTACACGAATATAAATTTAATTTGTCTTTAATTACCTGGATGATCTGGTAATATATTCACGTGATTTTTAATCGCATGTGGAACATCTGCGCCTTGTTTTCCAACGCCTACAACAGGTCGGCTAGACTGTCAGTTCATCCAAAGTGAAATCTGCTGTTTCCCAGATCTCATTTTTGGGTCACATTATATCGCCGCGTGGCATTTCTATAAAATTAGCTCGCAGTAATTGATTTTCCACCCCCACGCACTACGAGAGAGCTTCATTTCTCGAGATGGTTAGTTTTTTTTATGCTTGCTTTTTTTCGAAGTTCATTCCGCATTTCGCCCATGTAGCCGAGCCCTTTCATGTGCTTCGACGCAAAGGAATTTAATTTACTTGAGAAACGGTACATCAAAATGCGTTTGACACATTAAAGTCTGCAATTATGAACCCTCCAGTTTTGACAGTGCCGGATTTTGGTCAAACGTTCATCGTCCAGACTGACGCCTACCGCTTCGCGGTAGCGGCTGTACTTTCACAAGGTCCTGAGGCGCGTTGGCCTATTTATTACATCTTGCATGTTTTCTCAGGCGGATGGCGTTTATCTGTGTAGCTTTGGCCGTTCTTACGGCCATCGATAAATTTCGTCCGTCCAGTTTTAGAACACAGGTACTTCTTTCTTGAATATGACAATCAAGCTATAGCCGGGTGTTGTCAGCGCTCGACAGACAGATAAAATCGCACATTGGGCAGTTAAACTTAGTGCGTTCCAAATTCAACTTTTGCATATCAAGAGTTCTGAAAATTCTATTGCCGATACCCTTTCGCTTATGCTTTCGGAGCCACAGCATTCTCACCCAGTCCACGCATCATTTATCGCCGCGTCCGTTGGATTTCCTAAGGACGTTACAAAAATGTTTACTTCAATTTCATGCCATCAAGAAGACGATCCTGATTTAGCTCTCTTGTGGCAACAGGCGAGAAATGAACATTTACCAGAGGGTTATGATTTCCGTGATGACATATTTTTGCCCATCTTCCACGTTCTAAGATCAAACGGATATTGCTAACTAAGGTGTTAATTCTGGCAGTTTTACACTATTTCCATACATCTCCTTTTGGAGCTCACCTGGGCAATTTTAAGACGAAGTCCAAGAACCGACAGTATTTTGTCTGGCGACATGTATCACGGCATTGCCCGTCTTGTTAAATCGTACGAGATTTGCTTGCATTCTAAACCACCGCAAAATACGCGAATTGGGTTATTGAATTCTAAAATTGCACGATACTCCATGGAAACACTGTTTGATTTTACTGGTCCGCTGCCACGTACTTTCAACGGTCATTCGTATTTGTACGTTGTTATAGATGCATTTACAGAATTTGTCTGGCTAAGGCCGGTTCGGGCTGCTACAGCCTTTGCGTCATTGTCAGTTTTGTCGTCTACTTTTTCTTCCTTTGGCACTCCAGATACACTAGTTTCTGATAATGCCTCCTATTTTCGTGCGCGTTTGTTCCGCACTTTTCTTTCGATAGTGGCATTTATATGGTATAGTACTATGGGGCAAAAGCCCACGTTTCTAGTATACTTTTGCTGCAGAAAAAGATAATTAGAATAATGTCTAATGAATCAAGATCAGCGCACTGCAAACCTCTATTTATTAAATTAAGAATAATTACACTAATAAATATATATATATATATATTTACACTGTGCTATTATATATAAAAAATCGTTCTTCAGAATTACATAATAGACAAGATATACACTCGTATAATACCCGAGCATGCCAACATATTGATGTTCCATATTGTAGACTGACAACTCCGAAGAGTTTTGAAGTAATAGGTTCTAAGATGTATAAGCTACTCTTTGAACTAAAACAACGTCCTACAGCAAGCTTTAAACAAATTATACGACTGGCTCTCGTCTCACCTTTCTATTCTATACAAGAATATTTTGAACTACAATAACTACATCTCGCTACTTGTAGGACATTGGGGGACCTCTACAGTATAGTTGTAATTTGTAAGCTGTATCGTTATGTATAACTTTGCACCTTAAATTTTGTACACATGTTGTATTATATAAATGTAATATTATTTGTAATTTGACTGTACTCCTCTGACGTTGTCTATCACTGTAAAGTTCAATGACAATAAAATTATTATCGTCATTAAACGTTTGCACTTCCCCATACTGCCCTAGCCTTCGCTGGCAGATCGAGTTAATCGTACGCTCAAGAGTGTGTTGATTTCTTTCTACTATGACTGACATGTATCTTGGGATAATTTTCTATCCGAAATTCAATTCACGCTTAATACATCCGTTCATGAGGCGCATTGACACATGCCGTTTATGTCGATTTTCAATTTTGTCCCTAGTTTTCCGCTTAGTAATTTTTGGTATACTTCACATTTGTTTCCAGATTCTTCGCATCCAGCTGTCTATCGTGAGTGATGGGAACGTGCCTTGACATCCCTGCAACGTGATCACCGTTGTCGCGCTGAACGTTACAATCGCCATCGTCAGCCGGCGATGTTCTTCCTTGGCGATTTGGTTTGTTGCGCTCTCATCCTCAAAACGATGCCACACAAGGATTTACGCATAAATTGGAGCAACGTTTCTTTGGACCTTTTAGGATCTTCAATATTATTAACAAGGTGTCGTTTTTTGCTACAAGATTGTGTTACAGGCACTAAGATAACCGTGCATGCCTCACAACTCAAGCTGACTCCTGTAAAATAACAAATAACCACTATTTTTTTACAGCTCGGCCTCTCGCCGCGGTCAATTTTTTTCCGTGTACCATGCTCGTTCTTTATTATTCGGCTTCTTACGAACGAGCTTAGTTTTCTCTTGTGCTGCACCTGCGTACTGCGATTTCCCCCCCCCCCTTTCATTACCTCCTTGTTGTATGTTGTGGATTTTTGTGTGTTTTGTCGTGTCCTCGAGGCCTGTCTTTCTTTTACGTTTACATTTTATTTGCTAGATTTATTCCATAGGAATTATCATCTCTCTTTTAAGAGCTGGCCAGGGTGTACACGCTTTTGTGTGCATTAGTCATTTTTGGAGAGATGTTTTCTTACACTCATATACTATACAGTTATAACAATCATTGTATTATAAACTTTACGCTGTATTGCTTTTTCCAGTGCTGTAATTTTTAGCCTATATTTCATTTAGTTTGTATGGGAGATCTCCTAGGGCAGTTATCTTATGCATGTTATATCTTATACTCTCTGCTTCTGTGTTTCTTGTGCCTTTTGTTGGTACCAGTAGTGTTTGGCCATGTTTACAATTTCTTTTACTATTTTGTTTATTCTACAGTATCACCTTGTTTAAACATTTTGTTTATTTTTACCTTGTCTTGTCTCTTGTTTCTTTTAGTATCATTTATCTCACCACATACATTTTTTATTTTTCCCAAAATAGTGAGCTCCTCCCGCATTTTCATTGTTTAAATTTGGTTATTTAGTGCACATCTCCCCTATCCCTTGCCATGTTTTCTCGCCATGTTCCTAACGGTTTAGCCAGCGCCTTTACCTTCGTGTGTTGAATTAAAATTGAGTTTTATTTATGGATGGTATTTAACTGCTGTGGTCCTTAGCGTCCCATTCTATACTGGGCATTAAAGACCGGTAATTTTGCTCAGAAGCATTTCTGCTTTAGTCTTATCCTATGTGTGCCTTTTTCATTGTTCGTCTGCTGGGAGGCTGAAGCGCCATGTACTGCGTCGCTGCTGCCTGCGTTCCTGTAGGGCGGGGGAGCAGTGAGCCATTTTGGCACTCCTCCTCCCATCTCTTGCATCTCCAGGATGACAGCATCTGCAGGATGTTTGGAGATCTCGGACCACTTGTTACGTCATCGTGAGCTAGTAAAAGCCCACTGTAGAGTTTGGCGATTGGTCGAAGTCTGGACCAATGACTCGGCGGCAGCTCTAGCGGCCGACGAGCGAAATAGCAATGAAAGCGAGCTTCCAGCAGGTCGAGAGAAGAGGGAAATACTCAACAACAGAGAGGCCAGCTGGAAACTTCACTATCGACACGCGCAGACTTAAAAGGTGCATAAGCCATATGTAGTTCCTTTTAGGCTTATCTAATTTTTCAACTTTTCAACAATATTTGGTGAGTAAAAATTTTAAAATCATGTTTAAATATATACGGTGCAATACAGCAAGCGAGTGGTGAAAATACTTTGTTTGCACAAAGGCAAAATGGTATTGAGTAAACATGTGAAGAGAATAATTAAATTGCTAAAAGGAAATAGAATTTAGAACTGTTAAACCTGTAAAGGTTTTATTTGGAAGTATTTTGGGAGGAGCAAAGTTTTAGAGATTGTTAAAATTGCAAAGATTTATAAGTCATTAATATTGTGAAATCCTTTATGGTTTGCCCAACATTAAACATTATAGACAGTTAAATGGTAAAATGTTACATTGTGTGAGAAATAATGACAGTTTCGTAATTTAACAAGCCAGCAGTTCTTAAAGAGAATTAATCCAAGCCATACATACATTCAGGAGCACAGATTAACTTTTATTGAAATAAAAGGATATTAGTGATGTGCATAGAATATATTTCCAAGCCTTTCCTTTACATATACCAAGTTAGGATCCCATCCATGTCCCTGGGTTATCCATTAGTCAAGTGACATATAGGAATTTCCATTGTGCCCTTTAAGCAGAGCTATATATCAAAATATAGTTGTAACAATTACCTAATGTTACAAAGTGGTATCAGGAGCATGTGACTGCTTCTAATTTCAAAAACCCTGGCACACCAGGAGCCATCCACAATGCTATCATTTTCAACACTTCTGCTCTAAAGACAAGACTGGAGAGAGGGGACTTTGGTAACTCTGTTCCGGTTTGTGATTCAGGTTATGCTCCAGGGTTGTATCTGCTACCTCCCTTGCACAATCCTGCGACCAGTTCAGCTTCTTCCAAGGATTTAACATGAAGATTTTTGAGAAAATACCCCCACTGCATACTATCCATGGAATATATATATACACATTATTTTTATTTTCTCAAAATAACGATTTTGATTAAAATGCCATATTAAGATATTTACATGACAAAATGTATACCTCTCTTGAATTTTCTGTGACATTCATGACGTTCTCTTCCTCCAGAATGAATTTTATGTACATTTGTATAACTGGTATGATCAACAAAAACTTACTAGACAGAACGTAAACAGTTCATTTAAAATGCACAGTTTATATCTATTAAAAGTTTTTGCAGTATTAACCATTTCCAAGATATTCATTGTTACTGATTTGAATTTTCAACTTGAAGTGTTAAGTGTCATTTGTTTGTCTCTTGTTCATTCAAAGAAGAGTAATTTCGAAGCCAGCTTATGTTTTAATATTTTAACAATTTGACTACACTTCAGCCTGCAGTTTCCCCTTTGTACCTGCAACAAAATGTGTAACAAACGATTTCTGCAAATGTTTATATCAATTACCATTAAGTATTTAGTAAAAGAACAGATCAAAAAACAGATAAAAGTAAACGATACTGTGAATGTAACACATCAGATGTTAGTTTTTAATTGTAATCTGTTGTGATTGCTTAACTCATTTGCTATAAGAGTGTCCAAACTGAAAATTTGGTATTGTATGGAATGCATCCCTTTGAAGTCTATTTTTAACTGATATTGGAGCAGTTTGCATATTCAAGTTTGTGTAAACAAAATTATTAACAAACTAGCAGCCTTGTTGCTCTCTCTCTGTCCCCTTGTTTTTCTGGTGTGTAAAGATGTACGTACACATAATATTGGATTTAAGAACTGAATGACGATATTATACACTGAGTAAACCATAATTGGCTTATGAAATTGTGTTAACGTGTATGTAAACTATTCAGTCACCTTTACACATAAATAATAACTTAAGCGAAGTGCAACATTCTGGACAGTCTAAGTCCATTATAAAATCCACTATGTTCACAGAAAGCTGTTATACTCACTACACAGAAGGATACAACAGTTTTATGTCCAATTGGTATCTATGAAATAATCAAAATCACAAATTGCTTATGTGCCACAAATTTAAATTGTTAACAATTTGGTATTCGTGAGTTGTCATGCTTTATAGGAGTTTCTACCACTAAATTGAGTGGTACTATAAGCACCCTTGTACAAGATTAATTTTATCAGATATGATTTTACACTTCATTTAAAACTTGAAACCTATGTATGAGAATACATGCAGCTGTCATACTTACATTAAGAACCAATCTGCCTAATACAATACTTTCTTTATGAAATGACAATTCCTTGTCACTGTTAGCACATAGCTTTTGTCAGTTTCAATACAAAATGCTTTTAAGAATTCATTGTTAGGATTTGTACATGAGGATTTGCTTTTCAGATAACAGCTGGTGCCGCCATTAATTTCCATTACAGGTCTTTTATATCATTTGCTTTACTGAAATACTGAAGTTACCTAATGTGAAATGCTTACGAGTTGCTACACTTGATTTCTATGGTTTCAAATGTTTATAGCAATTTTAAGCTCCCTATATTTGAATAGCTTGGTGACGTTTCACTAGGAAACTGACAAATTATCTTTGCTTTTCCTTTGAGTAGAATTGTTACCACATACACACTGTGGCATTCCACAACAACTAGCAATTAAAAAGCAATTTCATTACCTACAAGCTACTGCTTGGCATGGAGCAAAGCATACTAATGTTACAAAGTTCAACAATGAGCTCTGTATCTCAAGAACAGGAGTTCACAATGTTTGGTGGTAAATGCTGTTATATTTATTTTCAGTTGATATGATTTTACAATGGAATGCTCGATTAATGTTCACTGAAATCATAGCGGGGGAATTGGGTCACATGAATATGAAAGTTTCAACCAACTAAATATCTTATAACTGTGTGCAATGGGAAAAACAGTGTTTTCAAATGATGGATGAATGTTCAAATCAATAAACCATTTACAATATGCCTTTTATTACTGTGGTCTACAATGTAATAAATTATACTTAAAAACACATGCTTAAATAAATCTCATTTATTTCAATTGTTTTTCATCAATTTTTTAAAGATTTATCTCTCAATTTGTATATCAATTCTTTAAGATATTCCAGGTTTTTTTAATTCCATGTCTTATTTGAGCAGCTCCCTTTCTCTCTCCTCTCTCTCTGCAAGCTGCTACCTTAGCAACTTCTGCTGCAAAGCGGCCAGATTGGATTTTGCAGTGACCCCATGCATCAATTTTTGGCCGCTTATTGAGAGTGGCTTGGTATGCTTATATGGAGGACCTGTCAACACATGAAGAAATACATAGCTTTTATTGAGACAAGGAACACCAAAACTTGTATCTCGCCAAACACTGCTGCACTTTACTTCTACAATATAAACCCATTTATCCTGACTACAGTCAAACAAAACCCTTTCCATTTTTTCCCCCATACGAGGTTATAGCTTTTAAGGCAGAATGTCATTTATGTGAAGCAGTTAGATGTTCACTGTTCCTCAGTGCAAATACATGATAGAGGATATCCTACATTAACTGCCCTTCTGCACTGGACTGGAATCAGATTGTCTTTGTCAGGTATAAACTAGCTTTAGAAACTTACTTTAGCAAATAAAATAATAAACACATACAATTTGGAATTCCAGCTAAAACTGTAAAATATTAATCTTTAGTTGGAAAATTCACTCTGAAGTCTGAAAACCTTTACATTACCATTATTAAGGAAACAGCGAGCTAATGGAGATGTGAAACACATTATAATAATTAGAGAGAAACTTAAATATATATCCCCCCCACACTAAAAAGAGGAAGGGCGAGGAACATTCTAAGCAAAAGATCGGTTTATTCAGAATTTGCAGAAATGTAGACAACTAATATGAAGTACCTTTATATACACAATTTTTAAAAATATGACTATGATTTCAACCACAACATCCTATTCCTCCACTGTTTGGAATAAACAGGGATCTATTGACTAATAGATTACCATGTAATCATAATCTGAAAGGTCAGAAATTTCCACAGAATGCACACTTATTATGCAAGTGTGTTTAAGCCATTTCAAATTCAGTAACTGTTGATATATATGAAAGTGTGAAACAGAATTCAGAAGTTTTATATTACTGTTACTACTCATAATCCTAAATTCAAAAGCTTGTTACTTTCTCTAGTACTTAACTATAGCAAGTAGAGGAAGTATGCCTTCCTACCAAACATATGATACCAAGATTTCACCAGAAATACACTTTTTAGACTCCCTGAATCCAAAAAAAAAAAAAGCATTTTTAGAAAAAAGGTGTGTGTGTATCTCTGTAACAGCATGACTCAAAAATGAAAAGTCGGTTAAACACCAAACTTCGTATTAAAGGACAGCATCTTCCAATGCTGTGACACAAAGATTTTCAACAAAATCCCCTAAAACAAACTATTCTTTACATCAAAAAATATTTTTGATTTTCTTGGAAATGGCTATAATGATTTTGATTATAATACGAGGGTTGGAACTTAAATAGTGGCAACCCTACTGTAGAGACACTATGCAACGGAATCTAATATTGTCGGTGATAGCACACGTTAGTTACATACCTACCTTACCTCAGAGCAAATGGACTCTCCCTTCCCACTTCACCTGCGTGCGCACAGTTGAGAGAAACAGAGTCACTTGTGAGCTAGCGGTCTAACGTAGTGTTGTCACGATGTTTTCGAAACAGGAACAACGGAGTTGGATCAAAATTGAATGTGCCAGAGGTCATACAGTACGACAGTGTCATCAAGGTTTTCAAGAGACTTGCGGGGAATCTGCATTGCCTTACAGAATAGTGGCACGTTGGGTAAAAGACTTGAACAATGGTCGGCAAACTGTGGCAGACATGCATCGAGTAGGTCATCCCCTAGCGTCATGGATGAAGAAGTGCATGCTCTTGCCTTGTTTCTGGACAGCGATCGCCACCAGACGATTCGTGAGCTCGCCCAAGAAATCGGATTAGCACATACGACTGTGCTTCACATCCTGAAGGAACGCCTGGGCGTGCGAAAAATTTCATCACAATGGGTTCTGCATGATTTGACGCAAATGCAGAAATGGTTGTGTTACGGCACTGCTAGGACGCACTTGGAGCGCTATGAGCGCGAAGGAGAGGCTTTCTTACACCATACCATAATGCAGGATGAGACATAGGCCAAATCGTATGAACCAAAACTGAAACGCCCAATTGAACGAATGGCATCATTATGGGTTGCCACGAAAATCGAAAGTTCGTCAGAAACCCAGCAATGTGAAAGTTAGGTGATTCTCTTATACGACTGTGATGGTGTTATCCTAAAGCATTGCATTACTCCATGGCAGACCGTCAATGAACAGTATTACCGTTCGTTTTTGGAGCACCACCTGCGACCAGCTGTGAGAAAGAAGCGACAAAACTATCTGCAGAATCCACCCATCATTTTGCACGACAATGCTCGGGCGCATACAGCCCAAGCTGTGGCTCATTTGTTCGGTCGATGGGACTGGGAAGTGCTGTACCATCCACCATACTCCCTGGACTTAAGTCCTTATGACTTTGATTTGATTCCGAAGATGAAGAAACCACTTCGTGGCATTCGCTTCAGAACTGTTCCAGAGATTCGCCAGGCAGTAGACCTCTCCATTCGCACTATCAACAGAACAGACTCTGCTAAAGGTATACTACGACTTTCACATCATTGGCAATGGGTTATACACAATGCTGGTGACTACACTGAAGGGCAATAAAGGTTGCTAACAGGTAACTCTTTTATGTCAGCTGTAAATAAATAGTTGCCACTATTTAAGTTCCAACCCTCGTACGATACGTTTTAGATACTTACAGGGTAAATAAAAAGTATATTGATTTTTTTGGGAAAAGCCTTAAAGTCCTCTTCATTCTGAATGACTTTTGTGTAACTGGTAAGCCATAAGAGACAGACAAAATCTTCCTACACAAAAAAAGTGTAGATGTTGTTAAAACCACTACTTATGTCAAAAATGTTTGTGGATTTGACTATTTCTGAAATATTCCTTGTTACTGGTTTGTATTTTCAAATACTTATACTTTTTTCAAGTGGTAAGTTGCTTTTTGGTTTTTCACATGGTCATGCAAAGAGCATAGAGTTTCAAAGCAACACACAGCAATGCCCTCCTTAAAACTTCTGATTATCACTTTAGCCTATATTCTTCTTGTGCTACAACAAAACATGTTATAAAAGCATATTGCAATTGACAAGAAGTAGACAGAAGAGTAAAATTTGTAAGAATAGTTTGTAGAGGACTGAATAGAGAATATCATGTGAATGCTACATGTCGGATCTTGTTTTGCAACTTTATCAATCTGCTTTTGTATTTTTTTGTAGGGCATGCTTATTGTAAGGCATGCTCATGATATGAATGATTGTGTTCCTTATCCTGATTAGATTTTCAAATAAAGCATACATTTCTCACCTTGTGTAGAGGTTCCGGCTGCAGCAGTACTTTCAAAATGAACTGGAGAAGCTGAAGGCCCTGTCTGGTCTAGAGGCTCAACTCACTTGGTAGTTGTTATACAGACTTCCTGAAAACAATTCAAAAACTGCAAATGCATATGTATCAGAAACATAAAACAACACAAATGGAATAAGAAAGCACACACTGGCCTACCTGGTGATATCACAGGGACCCCATTTCAAAGCTCATTAGCTCAGGAATGGCCTCTGCAACAGCACAGTTCTGAAAAGAAATATCTGAAACATGGACAGGTATAAGTAAGACTTTTAACTTTATATTCATTTTGATGGGCATCTCAATTGTGGCTGCTTACCTAATTGGCATTGTTTTCTGCCTGTACTGTTATACCACTTCAGCTTTAAAAAAGAAAAATACGTAATGAGACATATTCTACAATATATTGTGTTAAAATAATTTCCAACATAATTGCTGCACAGAATCTTACACATTTTATCAGTATTGAATATACTTGGGAAGCCCTCAACTGTCAGTTGAATAATTTATTGATTTTTATCCATGATTATGTTGGGTTTAATTTCACATGAAGGACCTCCACTCATCTGCTGTTTCCACTGTCTTAGTACAGCTATGTTTTTCCTTTCTTCAGTGATTCAAATTTGCTTCTCAGCATTTTTGCAGTTCTTATATTAGTGTTTGTGCTGTGGTATTCCTCAGCATTTTCTGCCATGCCATTGAAAGAGAAGTTAATGAAAAGTGTATAAAAGAATTAAATAACTACTCACCAGCATAAGCACATGCAACAAGTGTACAATTACTTGAGCCTGTGCTCAATGCCTTGTTTTGATATATGTGCACAAAGCAAAATGGTGATGAAAAGTGTGTAAATACAACTGTATTGTATTGCATGTCTGTTGTGCTGGAAGCTGTGATAAAATATACTTATTGAAAATGCAATATGTGCTCAATTGTTATTACACTGGATTATTACAAATAGTATTTAAACATGAAATTCATCTCATAGGCTCCATCACACCTAGAACTTCGAATAAGGCCTAATTTGTTATTGCCAATACGGTGCACCAAAACTAAATTTTGTTTTCTCTAATGTTACAAAGTTTCACTATAATATAGCAGTTTAGAGGCTATTCATTTTATCACATGCAAAATATTTTCCTAAGTAACCGTCAAAAAACATTCACCATTGTATAGGAAGACAAAAAGTGCAAGTAAGAGGTACATCATATCTGTTTCACTTCTGTAACATGTTGTAGGGTATGCAAGGACTTGACTCCTCCACAGTGAAATGTCTATGTTACAAATCTGCACCTAAGTTAAAAAGGTACCTTATAGTATAGATATTCTGGAGAATTACGAAACCATTTCAACTACCAACAAGCAGAATGTGGACTCATATTCTAATCTACAAGCTCTACCAAAAAGGCATGTTATGTATGTACCATATTAACACAGAAACTATCTAACGGCAGTGCTGGTAAGTAAAAAATATCAGAAACAGTCTTTCGTGGTAGTACACTATTTTGGAAAGTTAATTCATTGAAAAAATACTGTTTTTCATAATGCAGTTTGCATTTAAAAGCTGATTACAAATACCTGTTAAATCGATATATTTATACTTAGAAGCCATAGTGCTCATAAAATAATGGAATACGATATTGTAATCATATTCTTGGTCAGTGTAAATAATAAAATGTTAATACACGTATATAACAAAAGCTCTGATAACCTTTACTTACCTTCCCTTTCCACCCAAGTCTTCTTGTTCCACAATATTCTGATATTTTACTACATATTCTAGTAACTTTAGCGATTCCTCGAATGAGTAATTTTCTGTTTGCTTTCTTTTCTTTGTTTCTTCCATTTTTGTACAATTGCAAAAATGTTAATTTTGTGGATGAACAGGAGCTAGATTGAAACAACTCCAAAGAACACAACTGAAAATGCCTCCAAAATGAAACAGATGAGTGGTACCACAACTACATTGAAAACTCAAAAGTTACTATATTTGTTGTAAATTGTTGCAAACATAACATAAAATGTAACCAGATCTTGCAGATACCAATACTATTGTTGAAATCCGTTGGTATTACAGGAGAAAACTTATCTTTTAGATTGTTAAATTGAAGCATACATATCTAACACTTTATTTGGCGGTGATAGTACATGCCCTTACTCTTATTTCTTCTGCAATTATTCCTAAATTTACCAGAACTTTCATACTATATGCCTCCTCTCTCTTAAGCCAAGTTTCATGGATCTGCTACTTCTAGCCATATATTTTATAAGTGTGCTTCTTAAAGCACTGGACAGTAATGAACACAGATAAGCAACCTCTCTTAACAATGTCCGATGTTTCTTTGTAGCTTTTGCCTTATAAAAATTTATAATGACCTGCCTTACTATCTGCATAGATTCTTTTCCTCTGCATCCCATGTTAACTTCTTCATACACCACTATGCACACCACAGCAGCTAAATAGTAACCGAGGGTGACAATGGAATCAAAACAGCATGGATATATTGACCTAAACCACTGATGGGCTGTTGAGATATATGTCCCAATATTTTTGTCTCAGCCGAATTTCATATTAACACATAATTTCAATAGTGGAAATCATAAACCTTGTTATACCTCTCCAAAAAATGCTAAAGCGAGGAGGAATGAAACTATTGATAGTATATGCAATAGGATATCCACACCATAAACCTGTCTGTCCTAATACTTATGTCCACCTCTGTATTTAAAGGAAATTATAAGCATTGACATAAGTAATGAGTTGGGGAAGACAATAAGACAAACATTTGCACTTCCACCCTACCCACTATCACCTGAAGTGTTATACAATAATGCTTATGAACAGAGCTTTATACTATAAAAGTGTCATTAACATATTTACCTTGGAATTAATTGTTCTTTCACACAAGCTGTGTGTTGGACAGGGTTGGAAAGGTAGAATCAGATGACTGAAAAATTCAATGCCATAGCCAGGATTTGGGAGGTATTGAACCAAATACCAAATTTGGTATTTATCCAACTTTTCATTTTTGGGTCTCTCGCTCAAATTGCTTTTTTTGGATTCAGGGAGCCTCTTAAACATATACTTCTGGTGAAATCTCAGTATCAAACTTTTGATTGGAATGCAGTACCTTCAAGTAAAAAGCAGTCATATGATTTACTGCTTGTATATGCAGCTCTTCCATGATTTTGGGATCACTTCCACAGTGTCCACACTCATGTGTCCCCAGTCCCCAAATAAAAAAGGTGAACTATCAAAATCTTTCCTAATTCTTTTGAAGATGTTCACTGAGCAGTTTAAGAGATACATAAATGAATGTCCCAGGCACAAATTCTTTTTTCAAATTTGGGATGTTAAGTGAACAGGATGGCCTGCTTCAGTAAATTTGTTAAACCATTGTCTCCAAATAAATGTTCATATAAGTGCTTAGAATCGATGCCAGTATCCTGAAGATGGATACTCAACATTCTAAATTTCCAAAAAAGCATAGTACTTTGAATTTCCAGCTCTGTAAACACTAGAGCTCCTAAGAGTAGTTTCAAGAGGCATAATGAGTGAGAGGGAAAGATGTGTTCGCAAGCACTCGTCAATAGAAATTGTCAGTGTTTGCTTCTGTTCATGTGACATATGATGATCTTGCAGCATGTAAATTGTTGGCTAATGTTTGATTATGTGAAACTATGCATGCATTACTCTTATGAGTTCAGATGGAGGTTACTGACTCAGTTTGCTTTCATGAAGTGAAACTAATGTATGTAGATAAGACTAATACAAAGCGCACTTTATAATTTCAATAAAAAGTAATTAGGAGTACAGGTATTAATGAAGCAGATTACAGTGAAACTTCGATTATACAGCACTTGAATTAATGTTTCTAGCAATTTCACACCAAAGTTTTATGGTATACCAATAATACAGAGAGCACCAATGAACTAAGAATAGGCTGC
The DNA here is from genome assembly GCA_030765065.1 of Deroplatys truncata. Lineage (NCBI taxonomy): Eukaryota > Metazoa > Arthropoda > Insecta > Mantodea > Mantidae > Deroplatys > Deroplatys truncata. Next base: position 425,393,374 of record CM060990.1, read on the forward strand.
ACAGTGTTTTTTCACTGTGCGTTGACACATGATTCTGCACTGATGCTGCTGCAATTAAAATTGTCACTGACACGGCTTTGCTCTGCAGTATTGAGTTGACAGTGATATGGTGTAGTTCAGTTATTACAAGTTATTTATTATTTTGTCCTATATTTAGTCACAAAGTATATGACGGCTCAATATGTTTTCTGCTGTGCAGTGTATATTTATGATTTGTATGTGTTAACTCAGTCAGCTCAAGTGAAAATACAATTTGCAGAAAGATTTCTGGGTGTAAAAGTTCCAGACTGCACAACAATCCATACACTTATTAATAAATTTCAGGCCACAAGAAGTGTTCAGTCTAGGAAACCTAAGAGATGCAAAGGGTTATTACCAAAGAAACATTAAGACAACATTGGTCATTGTTTAGAGACTTCCTCCAATAATCAAATCAACGGTTGATGCCCTACATACGTGAATAGAAAACAATTGAAAGAGTGTTTGAGGACAGAATTCTTAGTAGAGATTTGTGGGCACCCACTCGGTCCCCTGACCTAACCCCCTGCGATTTCTATCTCTGGGGGTAAATTAAAACAAAGTGTAGAAGACAAAAGCCACACACCCTGGAAGAATTACAAAAAAAATATCTGCCATAGGAAACTGCTGCATTTCTCTATGTGAACTATGGCGAGAGAGATAGTTTCCTAAAGAGGTGCCAAAAACGTATGGACAGCAACCTGACAGTATCGGCACCTCCTTTCATGAGTTTGGTAAGCAAAGCCTTTAAAAGTAGTTTTAAAAATGTTTTATGGTTGTATCCACACCATCCAAAATCTTCAAAAGGACTTCATATTGCAGAGAAAAGCTATTAGGTATCTTGGGGGTCTAAAGTACAACGAATCCCGCAAAAAAGCACATTCAGAGCACAAGAAATCATTACCAAGCCTTTTTATTTACGGAACAATTTTATACTTATTGAGTTACAAATTTCCAATGGAAACTGGGTCAGATATCCACACCCATAATACAGGGGGAAATCTATCACTAAACCTCCCTAGAATCAGATTACATCTATCAGAAAAGATGTCTAGTTATACGGGTGCAAAGCTCTACAATGCACTGCCTCAACACATAATAGCTTGTGTAAATTATAATAAATTTAAGAACTGTCTTAAAAAGTATTTAATAAATGAAGAATTTTATAACGTGGATGAATATTTAAATCCTACATTCTTAATCTAACTTACACATACGTAACATCAAATCTGTAAATACTACAGTTTGTATTGTAATATCAATTTGTACATGACTTGTAATTTATTATGTATAATTTGTATATATTCATGTGTATTTTATTCTTCTATAATGTGTAATTAAAATGGTTTACACTACATTTTAGTTTTAATGTGATGCTGTATATCCTGTATTTTAAGTGTATACACTGTATCTATACTCTATATAATTTATTATCTGTATTTGTTGCATATTGATGTAATGCATGACACGATATAACATATGGTACATAAATTACCTTGGATATTAGTAATGTATAATGTATGTATGACATAGTTCAATTGTGTATCACACTGTATTGACCAACAATAAATTCAAATTGTATGATAGCCGTAGATGGCAGCAAGTGCCGATAACGCAAACAGGAAGGACACCGCGAAGCCGGTTCTTAGTTCATTGACCACTCCGGTACATATGTAAGGGCCCATTCACAATGAAATGTAAGCGCAGACATAGCATAAGCGCAAGACTTTGCATTCACATAGAGTCACGCAACGCAAGAGTTTGCAAACTCCAAACTTTATGCTTGCGTTGCGTGCACAGAGGAAGAATTCTGCATTTCTTTCTCTTTGCATTGCCTGCTGTTCAACAGCAGACGATCGCGATGCGAGACTTTGGACGTCTAATGTACATGCGTGCACTCTTCCATTTAGCCGTACCACACAAATTTTGGGTCACCATCTCTCATTTCTCTCAAGAGGTTATGGTTGTGTCCTTACTGAATCCTCTTTCATTTAGTGGATGAACCCGGCATCTGTGCCTAGATTTCTTGGCTCAGGCACAAAGAGATAACGAACACTGCATTAATATAGCTTGTGCAGCTGTATCATCACATGTATAACTTGTTGCACTTTCCGGACATTATTCTATACGCGGGAAGGAGGTATGAAATTTTAAGAAACTTACGGAATCGGGGTTTTTTAATACGCAGAGTTGATTGTGCAGTATCCTGGGTTCTTAAATTGTGTAGGAGTTGTTGCTTTATCGAAAACATTGGGCCCTTCTTGGCGACCGCTTAGCTTTTGCGGAAATCTTGTCAGAAAATATTGCGAACGTGATGAAAAAAAAATATGGCTAACGGAATGTCGCGAAGCAAGGAAAATGTAGCTAAAGTGGATTATTCAAGTTTAGACGAGCAGATCCTACGGCCACGCCCTGTCGTCGCTCCGTAGCTGCGGCTTAGGGCCCATGATGTTACAATGTTGGCAGCAGAATGCCAACGACAGCAATGCTAGGATGATGCAAGTCCATGTGTTACATACTGATAACGAAAGTGCTTACTACCCACATACGGAATAATCGCCCTGCGTCCATAGTACTTTCAATGTTTTGAGCATACAGTCCTGATGTCACTAACGTTACGGGCGGCTGTTGGACGTATCTTTTTTTTTGACCTACTTATTTATAAAATAGTGAACTTTCTTATTTGGTATTGTTGGTTATATTATTCAATTTGAAGCTTACGGTGCACTGGGAACATTTCCGCAGTTAGTTTAAGGATCTAGAAGCCCGTGCAAACTTCTTGCGTTACGCCTACGGCTGCATTGTGATAGGTGTTCCCTCACGTTAGCGCTTACATTTCATTGTGAATGAAGCCTAAGTAATGTTAAATCTTACCTGAATTTAAGTTTTCCGGTTTTACGTTTTTCATGATTCTAAGCCTCAAAATGATTTTTACGGCCAATTTTACGTTTTTTGCTTTGGTTATTTTTTCTGCTCTCGAGTCGTAATAGTCGACTTTCATAAGATCATGGCAAAATGGTAGGCGGTTGTCTGCTAGACAGCTTGAGAAGACATGGGTTAAAAACCAAATCGAGCCGTCATCTGGCATGCTGGACCTATAAAAATAATCAATATACAGAAGTGTTACACTTCAATGCAACGTTGAAACCGTATTAAACAATCGAAAATTATATTTGATTCTGTTTCTGAATCCCATTGAGCGCAGAAGTACCTATAGTGCAGCGATGTATACGTCCAACATGGCGGCAATGCATAAAGACATTTCGATTTCTTTACACGGGGCAATATATCCAGGGTACATAACGTTGAAACCTTATTTAACTTACATAATATTCCATATCCCGCCAAATCGTCTGTTAACCCTAGAGCAGGCATGACGCGACTGTAAGCCTGCCCCGAAGCACCTTGATGCAACCTGGATAGCAAAGCTATGGAAGGGGGATAATTTGGAAGGCGGGCAGGGTAGTGGTAAAGAACGAACTGATTCAGTGGCGTCCTGTACTGTGTATTTAAAGTAAATTAAGCTTCTCCGATGTCGTTTACAATGAGAGATTCGAAATTGGGAATTATGTTGTTCACAGCTAGACGTAACTGGTCATGAAGATGTTCGTTCGTCTGTCGGGATCTGCATTTGCTTTTTACTAACTTAATCATGGAAAATAATTATTTACAGACGTACGCTGTACAGAACATTGCTTCCATGGAAATTGCATATGATCGAAGCTTCGGATATTTATTGTCGCATAAGATTTTAAAACATTCCACTCCTATTAAATCCTTGCATCTGACTTCCATGATTTCGTCAGATTGTAAATGAATCAGCTGCTCTTGCAGATTGATTCTGGCCTTTCTTACGTCTATGTTTAATGGAAAGACATACATTGGTATATCATATTTAAAAACCCTGAAATCACGAAATCTGTAATCACAAAATTCACTTTTAAGTGTTAAGAGAATACTAATGTAAATACTGAATTTATCTGAGGAGAGATTTGAAAGGAGATATAAACATGGAAAATAGTACACCTGTCTCTCTTTCAAGTGATTTACCCAGAGTTACAGTGTGTTTACGAACGCCTGCACTGAACTAAACTTACCAACAATATTTTCATTGCGTCGTTGAAATGTAGTATTCAGCTTGTTTAAGTGCGTACATATATCGCATAAGAAAGCTAAGTCGCAGACCTCGTTTTTTAGTTCCTAAATTTCGATTCCCTAAAATAAGGAAACAATAAAATGACCTTAAAGCATATGAGAATAAAGCTAAAATAAATTGCCTTTTCTTTCATGAATCCGGGGAATTCATCTCTGAGGTCGAAGAACCGAGTAACATTGCACCTCTGCTAAACCATCTGATATCACACAAATACTTAATATCTTAAATGATTCTCCCATATTTTTAAGTATACATATTTCGAAACTGTCAGTTGTTTCAAAGCACTTCCTTTTATTTTGTTCACAACACAATCCATCACTATTGTAGTGTAACTGGCTTGGCACAGAGTGCTTCTTAATGCAACAGACAATGCCAAGCAAAAAAATTGCTCGAAATACCTTTATCACTGAAAAAAATGTTTTAACCTGCCAATCAACCCACTTTTTCCCCAACCATGGCCTTCGCTCCGTCTGATACTAATTTTGATCACTGTAAACAGTATCTTTCAATACTAATTTTTAAAACTTTAAATATCTCCTCGCCAGTAGTACTGCCTTTTAGTGGGACTAAATCGAGCAAATACTCTTCAACATTAAGTTCCTTATCAACACCTCGAATGAAAATGGCCAACTGAGGTGTCAGTTACATCTGTACTCTCGTCCAGTGCAAGAGAAAACTTCACAAAGTCAGTCATTTTCAAATCCATCTACCTTATTAAGTCGGCAGAAAGCACTTCAACTTTCTTTGCAATTGTTTGTCGGAAAATATGCAAACACTCGAAATTATGGACCTGTTGAGGACATAAAATCCTAGCAATTTCCCAGGGTACAATATAACTAGCGTGATTTCTTTTCTCTGCCATAATTTGAGCCTTTGTAGTTGGTTTAGGTCCATTGTTTTCTATTAATTTCAAAGTTTCTTGCGTTCGTTCTTTCGCGTCCTGTAAACATATTGAAAATTAGCAATCTGACCTGTAGTTTAAATAAGAATCAAAGTCTCATTAAATAAAATGTTTAATAATAATAATAATAATAATAATAATAATAATAATAATAATAATAACAACAACAGACCCAACTTACCTTGGAAACTGGCATATTCGGAATGATAAGCATTGTAATGGCGTTTCATGTTGAATTGCATTACTCCGCTTTGGGACATATTAAACATTTTGCATTGCCACCAACCTCAACGAAGAACTTCTCCCATTCCATGAAATGTTCTGCTCTTCGAACGTTGCTTGTCAAGCGGCATTGCTAGCCGCCACTGTTTGACATAGTACTGACCACGCCGACACGAGTTGGAGGAGAAGGGCCGGAGAAGCTACGGAGGGGTAGTGCGCGAGTCAACTGAAGGGCAAATCGACTCGCGAAGCACTGTTTCGCCATGGCTGCCCTAGAGTATTAAATTCTCCGGCCAAATCATACAGATGCCACAATTTGTCGTTCATCTGTCGGATGACTTTCAAAGCATATCTACATCTGGCAGCAGGATGCAACTACTGGCGCCAAGGTCTGTGCAAACAGGTGAGGACACAATACCTAATGTGACCATTTGGGGACAGTGCCCCAAATAAGACCAATGTCCCGGGCTATATCTGTCCCCAGTTTCAGTAATATATAATGTAATATACCGGATATAATATTAATAATAACATGAATTGAATTTCTTTCTTCACGTGCTGATATTACTAAAGCTCATTTTCCTGAGGTTGGCATTATAAATTATTCTACAAGACCTAGCGCGGCGGTAGCAGTTATCGCCCGGCCGGTCCTCAACAATGGTCAATGAACACAACTTATTCGTAAATACCGATTATCACTACTGGAGCCAGTGTGTCGGCTGTCTCGGTGTTTGCCAGTTTAGCTTGTATGTGAAGTCTGAGAGAGAAAATAGAACGTCGCAGAATGTTTTCAAGAAAACGTGTCATTCCAGTGATTCGTTAAAAGCGGAATTTCCATATATTATACAAGTTAATTCAGAAGATAGAACACTGGTGAAATGTACCGTGTGTAGTTCAAACTTTTCAATAGGTAGTGGTGGGAGGACATCAATAACTGATCATCTAAATGCACAAAAGTAATAATAAATAAATAATGAATAAAAAATAAAAAACAAGACTGCGCTACTAAGTAAATCTCAGTCCGGAAGTGTATCGATTTACTTTCGTAAACTAATCTATGTTCATCAAAAGGTCAAAGTAAGCATAAACAAAACCTCGTGCGTTTTGACCGCAGCGCGCCTTCTTCACGGTTTGCTGGATGCTTCCGCCCTCTAAATAGTTCCTTGAAAAGTGTTACTAAATACTAAGGTTTGAAGCTCACTTAATTTCATAAAGCACAAACTATTGAGTACTAAACATGGTTCAACTCAATATGTTAAATGATAAATAAATTAATTTGTAACTAGCGTTACTCAATTTGTAACGACGCTGATTGGTTGCTGGAACTGGTTGGGGAAGGAGGAAAAAACAAAACACTCAGTATGTATTAACATGGCGGAAATAACCGGTGTTGTTAAACATAAGCGCGGAAAGCCTTTACAAAGTGGTGAGAAGACAATAGTTTTGAACGTGTTCTGCGAGAAATATCCAAACTTGCTATCGATGATGTGGTGAAATTAACATCTGAGTTTACTGGTGTGTCAATTTCAAGTGTTTACAGAGCACGCAAAGAAAAATCCACAGTTGGTGAGGTTAGAACTCCTGGCAAGAAGAGACCACATGCGAGACGAGTGCTGGATGTTGTTTGTGAGGTCAGCAATCCGCAGAAAAGTTCACAATTAAAAGTTCTTTATTAACAATGAACCCCCCACCTTAAACAAAGTGCTGTTTGCAGTTAACTCTGATCCGGACCTCCCAAACTTAAAACGAACCTCCCTTCACAAGTTGCTCCTGGAGATAGGTTTCGAGTTTGTCAGCAGGAAAAGAAAAAGTATTATTGTGGACAGAGATGACATTATTTTATGGCGTAGAGATTTTCTCCGTAGAATAAAAGAACTGCGAAAAACGTGAAAAGTGTACTATTTGGATGAAACGTGGATAAATGAGGGACACACAAGCAAAGCATGGACAGACACCACTGTAAAATCAAGAAAGCAGGCATTTCATGCGGGTTTAAGACGAATAGAGATGACGTAAGTAAATAGCAATTTCTGTTACTAGCGTGCTGTATGTTATTTAGAGTGAATAAATATTCCTAGTGGTGATGAAAAACTCATATAATAGTTACCGTATGGGTAAATGTGTTCAATAAACTGAACATAATTAACTACTGATACCTGATGGAGGGTGGGCGTAACCTCATTTGGAGCGCACATGGACGCGGAGTGATACAAACCGGTGATTTGTTTATGCCTGCTTTATTCTTCTGGTGTACAGAGTTTAGAACCGTCTAAAAGTGAATACAACTTAGCTCTTTACGAAGGAACGTACGCAATCACAATGTACTTTACGACCATAGCTTTCGTAGTACAGATTGTACAACACTATAGAAAAAAAATTGCAGCGAAACAATTTAGCTGTGCAAGAACAAAGTGTGAATCCATAATTAACCATGTTTTTGCCCCATGGACTATCGAACTAAAAATGATCTTAAATATGTCAACTTCGTAACTGTGGCTTACGATACATCTAATCATAAATATGTAAAGCTTCTCCCTATTTTAGTGCGTCATTATCCAGCTTATGACTTACAAACCCCAATTAAGAACGAACTTATTACTTTCATTGAAATCCCAGGAGAAACTTCCGATATATCAACACAAGTATTGAAAGCAATTGATAATTTTGACTTGGGCTAAAAGGTGGCAGGACTATCAGCAGACAATACGAACTCTAACTTCGGAGGGTTGCTGAGAAAGGGTGAAGAGAATGTAATAACTAAAATTAAGTCTGAGTTGAACAGAAAATATATAATGGGTCTTGGCTGCAATGCGCATATCATACATAATTGCGCAAACACGGCGTTTCATTCTATGCCTATAGATATTGAAGTGCTTGTTACGAAAATATTTGGGTATTTTCACATCTATACGGTGCGTATCCAACATTTGAAAGATTTCTACGATTTCGTTGGACAAGAGTTCAAGCAATTGCTTGGTTATGTTAATGTAAGGTGGTTGTCATTACTTCCAACCTTGGAAAAAACATGGAAACTGTATCCATCACTGAAATCTTGCTTCGTGTCAGAATCACAGTGCCCTAAAATACTGAAACAGTTCTTCGAAAACAGACTGAGCTATGGCTTAGCTTTGCTCATTCTCACGCTGCACTCTTCCATGAAACAAAGTGATAGAAGGTGATGGCTGATGACAAATGCGCAACAGAATCCGCACTAGCTCGCAAAAACTCTTAATAAAATTACAATCGCTAGTGGTGAACGGTTTAATCCGCATATGGTAAAGAATTTGCTAACTGATCTGGTAGAAAATAGTGGAATGGAAAGTTATTTCAAAACATCTAATAGTATATTATGCAACGAGACTATAATGGTAGTAATTAAAACGCGAGTATTATTATTAACCGAGAGAGCGAAGCGAGGTTAATAATTATCATACGAGCGTTTTGATCACCATTATAGTCAAGTTTCATACGACTGTTTATGCTCGACCATGTATCTAAATTAAAGGTTTCATAAGCATTCGTTTCTGGTTTGAGTGATGTGTTACAATCGTTATTCCTTTATCTATGGTTACAATACAATGACCTTGTAGCACCTGTGTCAAACAAAGTTGCTAGCGTTGTGAGACGTACTAAACAGAATAAACGATACTTGCGCTTTCACAATGTTACGTGGCCACTTCTGATTGGTCAAATACCAATACTATAATGAACGGGTGTACTTTAATGAGGCCCATTAAAGTACTGCTACCAGTCGTATAAATACTACATTTTGGCATGGTCGAGCATAAAGAATTTTATGACACTCCTTTATCTTATTTGCATTCTTGGAATAAGCACAATGAGGATTTGTCACATTTAGGCTGTCTTCTCTTGGATAATGTGCCCTTCAGAGAAAATTTTGATAATGCTACTGAACAGATATCGAAGTGCAGAGAAATTGTAACCGTCAATCGTGATGAACTATTTGATGAATTTAGTTATTTGCGGGATTATGTATCGAAAAAAGAATGTGAATGGTTCAGAGACAAGTCGCCTAGCAGAAAATGGAGAGAAATGTTCATTAACTGGAAAGAAAATAATATACCCCATGAGAATCTGAAGACAATCAATGAACTTTTTATGTGCTTACCTGGCAGTAATGCATCCGTAGAAAGGGTATTTTTGTATGTGAATTACGTCTGGTCGGAGGAGAAATCTCGGATTAATGTGAGCACAGTGCAAGCTATTTTATAACTGGCGCAAAACTTCTGGAATCGTGACCTTGATTGCCACCCCAGCTGCCGAGCCTAGGAATGGTTTATGTTTAGCTTAATCAACGAAAGCGATATAATACCTTTGCTTACACATACAGTCTGCATAGAAAATGTCCGCATCTTGTAATTTCAAAGAGATCAGTACCTAAATAGTGCTTATTTTATATTTGTGATATTTATAACCATGGCTCCTACGTTTTCAAAGTTAAATGGTAAGGTATTACGTATTAGTAGGTTATTTAGAAGAGATCGAGCACAGTTTTTTGGGCATATATGGGAAAGGATAGGGAAAACGAGGCTGATGGGGCGGTTCAAGGAGGAAAATGGGTTTTAATGGGAGAGATAGGGAATACGACGTCCGATACTATGCTAGACAGGGTTGAAGGAGGGAAATACGTTTATATGGAAGAGATAGAGGAGAGGTGTTAGGCTAGACAGAGGCTGAGGAGTAGAGTATGGTTTATATGAAAGGTATAGGAAAACGAGGAGAGCTGTTAGGCTAGACAGAGTTGAAGGGTAGAGTATGTCTTTTATGTGAGAGAGGTAGGAAACAGGAGGAGAGGTGTTAGGCTAGACAGAGTTGAAGGGCAGAGTTTGTCTTTTATATGAGAGAGGTAGGGAACAGGGGTAGGGGTGTTAGGCTAGACAGAGGTCGAGGTGTAGAGTATGGTTTATATGAGAGATATAGGAAAACGAGGAGAGATATTAGGCTAAGCAGGTCGAGTATGCGTTTATAAGGAGAGACGAGAAAACGGAGAGATCCTATGCTACGATAGACAGGTGTTAAAGGTAGAATGTGTTGTATATATGTTAGATAGGAAACCAAAGAGATACTCAGCTAGACAATAATTTTGTTTCTGGTGCTCTGGGTTCGAATACCGATAAAATGTAATTTAATTATAAATTTAATAACTCCTAAACTACTTAAGATAAAGATGCCAAATAAACCTTATTACATTTATGTTATTAGGTAGTTTCTTTCGAATGCACAGTTAGATACCTGACGTCCTGGGTTCGATCCTTAATTTTTAAATCTCCATTATCTCGGAAACTAAGCAAGGTAGAGAAGTGGACCAAAGCATAATTGATAGGTTCTGTACTGGGTGATTAATGCTGTATATAATTGCTAATCAGTTGTGCTTGGTTCGAATCCCCATCTTTTAATGATTTCCTTAATTTTCCTCTATACTCTAGAATATATCACTTAGATTGATAGCGTAACTGCATATAGCTTTGTTTAACACGTCAAACTAATATTATACATAATTTTGTTTCTGGTGTTCTGGGTTCGAATACCGATTCAATGAAATTTACTTGCAAATTTAATAACTCGTAATTTAATTTAGATAGACATGTCAAGGTAAACGCAAACAGAGTATCTAGTCCTTAAATATCGTTATCATGACAAATATTACTTTAAAGTACTCAGATCGAATCCCGAAGGGGTGATTTCATATATCTTCAAGCCTATGGATCATATCAGGTTCGAGTAAAGATTAAATGCTTGATGCTGATGCGGGGGAGCCAAAATACATTTATTAAAAGTATTACCGGGTTCGATTTAGAAGCTTAGAATCTGTGTAACTCTGGAAAAATTGCTTTTCTCGTGATTGTAGTGAAATGTAATGGTCTTTCTGTCAGAAGATGGAAAGGAAGAATTGAAAAGGGAATGAAAACATGAAATAATGTAGTATATAAATGCATTTAACTACACAATGGAGAAAATCTTCTACGTTACCTTTTAAGCCTTTACTTTCAAGTATTGTGATAATAAAGATTGTGCTAGCTTTGGGTAATGGCTGGTGGTAGGCTTTGATGGAAACGTCTGTCTGAATGAGCGAGTGGGAATACTTCTCTTGTTGGTGTGACAGCATATATAGTTAGTTACGAGACGAGTTTAAACGTGTTTGATACTGTCAGACATCCTGTCTCTAGGTGTGACGTCATAAACATCCTGCTTCTGGGCGTGAGGTTATATGACTGCGGTTAATACGCGTAGAGCGATCATATAAACTAGTTATGGAGCGAGTTTATGACTGATCTAAAAGGTTCGTGCTCCCTCTATAAATATGGTGATCTAGGGCATTGGACTTCATTGTGCTAATTAGTCTTGAGGTGCTAACATCGTGTTCTCTCCAAGAATAATCAGCTTTCTAAAGTGGTATCAAGGTGAAAAGGTCTACATTTCATTGATCAGTGATTAATACGTTATTACATCAAGAATAAAGATGAATAACTCAGCGTATAAGGATATTATTCCAAGCGCTACTGGATATGCATGCGGAAAATGTGGGAAGAAGTTCCTCCGAGGTTATCACAAGAGAAGACACGAGATGACTTGTAAGAAGCTCTTCAAATGTAAACATTGTAGCTTGACCTTCAAAGATGGTTATAAGGGGCAGCGACACGAAGATATATGTGAAATGAGCAGCCCTCAGAAGAAAAGAAGATTGGAGCCAACTAAACATCAGCTAATATCAACAATGGAGGACTGTGATATGAAAGAATACGAAACTTTATTCGAAGGACGATTGAAATCGTATTTTATACGATGCGAATCAGCTAAGGACCTAAATATGTATCTGCATGAAGCAAAACAACGCATAATCCAGGCTGTGCATAAAGAGCTTGGTATTCACAAGAGTGTTAAAATTAATCTGCTGGTTGAGTGTCGATTTGTTAACAGTATTGGAGAAACCTGTGACAAAACATTTAAAACACGGAATCAAGCTGTTTTCCTGGAAACTGATCTGGACTCAACACTGGAAGCAAAATTCAAGAAATTGGTGACTGAAATGGAGGAGTCTCAGCTTAAGGGTAGCAGCTGGGCTTTGCTTGCAGTGGAAGGACTTCGACTTCGTATCAACAAGTACAACCCGTTACGAGGAAGTAGCTACATACCACTACCGTCATCTGTCGGAGTTAAAGAAGCGTGTATAAACATTCAGAACTTTACCGACGAGAAATGTTTCATGTACTCTATATTAGCTAAATTCATAGGGAAGAATGCACAGCGTGTGAACAAATACAAACAACTTCAAGACAAGTACGACTTCAGCTGTGTTTCCTATCCTACTCCACTTTCTCAAATACCTAAATTTGAGAAGATTAACAATATGTCTATTAACGTTTTCGGGCTAGATGAGAAGCATGAAGTGTATCCGATAAAGGTTGCTGATATTGAACTACCTGAGCAATGCGACCTGCTACTATTGAATGATAGTAGTGAAAAACATCACTACGTATATATAAAGAATTTTGAGAAACTCATTCGACGACAGAAAACTAAATGTAATGGACGTGTTTATACCTGTAAGCGCTGTTTTACACATTTCGATGATCGATATGGACGAAGCGAACTGGAAAAACTAGAAGAACATGCAGCCACCTGTAATCAACATGGTGTTGCAAGGGTAGTTATGCCTACCAAGGATAAATCAATTGTACAGTTTAAAAATGTTGAGAGGATGCTGAAAGTACCTCATGTCATCTATGCTGATTTTGAGAGTATTCTCACTCCATGCCATACGTGTATACCCAATCCTGAAACTTCCTATACAACCCCTTATCAAGAGCACACACCAATCAGCTTCTGTGTTTACGTGAAGCCTACATCCAGTGTTGAACATCTCGAAACTGGTCTTCCTAAGCAACCCTATGTGTATCGTGGTGCTGATGCTGCTCAGAAGTTTATGCTGTACCTGACATCTCTTGCAAAAATGATTGATGACATATACAAATCTGCTAAGCCTCTGAAACTTACGGATCAACAGCAAAAGGATTTTGAGTCTTCTACGACATGCTACTTGTGTGGAAAACCCTTTACAGTAGAAAACTATAAAGTACGCGACCATGATCACATCAGCGGTGAATATCGTGGAAGTGTTCATAATGAATGTAATTTAGCCTGTAAAACACCTGAATATATACCAGTCTTCATGCATAACCTTAGCGGATATGACTCTCATTTTATTGTTAAGGAGCTGGGTTGTACAAGTGAACATGTGGAGGTAATTCCTAACTCTGAAGAAAGCTATATCTCATTCACCATGTATGTAGGAGATATAAAGCTTCGATTTGTGGACAGCTTCCGATTCCTCAGTACAAGCTTGGATAAGTTGGTAAAAAATCTAACCTCCTATCCTGAAACACTAAAGTACTTCGGAGAAGACAAATTGAAGTTGATGACCCGTAAGGGTGTATTTCCATATGATTTTGTTACGTCATGGGATGCCCTGAACGATACCTGCTTGCCTCCTAAGGACTCCTTCTACAATAGATTAAATGAAGAAGAAATTACTGATACTGACTACGATCATGCTAGAAATGTATGGGAGCTGTTTAATGTCAGAAACCTGGGAGAGTACAGCGATCTCTACTTAACCTCAGATGTACTACTCCTAGCCGATGTCTTTGAGACGTTCAGAGAGCAAACCCTTAAAACACACAAAGTTGATCCTGCCCATTATTTTACTTCTCCAGGACTTACATGGGACGCCATGTTACTGTATACTGGAATTAAGTTAGAGCTGTTACAAGATTATGATCAACTACTCATGGTGGAATCAGGTATAAGAGGAGGTTTATGCCAAGTTTCCCATCGGTATGCAGAGGCTAATAACACTTATATGGAGAAGTTTGATCCGTCGAGACCAACCCAATTTATCACATACGACGACGCTAATAACCAATATGGCTGGGCAATGTGTCACGCCCTTCCTTTTGGTGGATTTCAGTGGGTTTCGCCTGAAGAAATCAACTTAGAAAGACTACAAGAAGATGATTCTCATGGTTACATATTAGAAGTCGATATCGAGTATCCTGCAGAACTTCACGATCTACACAACGATCTACCTTTCACGCCTGAGTGTATGAAGCCAATGGAATCAGCTACAAAGAAACTGATACCCCATCTTGGACCTCGACAGAAATATGTAGTGCATTACATGGCTTTGAAGCAAGATCTTGATCATGGACTACGACTAACAAAAATCCATCGTGTGCTACAATTCCGACAGTCTCGGTGGTTGAAACCTTACGTAGAATTTAACAACAGGCTACGACAACAGGCAGCAAATGATTTCGAGAAGGATCTCTACAAGCTCTTTAACAATGCCATGTTTGGAAAAACTATGGAGAACCTGCGTAACCGTATGGATATACGGCTGGTGACCAATGAAAAAACTCTAGAGAAGCTGACCGCCAAGCCTACGTTTATCGACAGGACGATATATGCTGCTAATCTAGCTGCTGTACATATGGCCTCTCGTCAGATTGTATTCAACAAGCCTATATACATTGGTATGAGTGTGTTGGACATCTCCAAGACATTAATGTATAACTATCATTACGTCGTGTTGTTGCCTTATTATGGAGCTGCAAACCTGAAGCTTATGTATATGGACACTGATTCGTTCATTCATCGTGTTACAACTGAAGATGTGTACCAGGACAAGCTACGTTTTCTTGAGCATCTCGATACAGCTGATTATCCTGCCAACCATATATGTTACTCTACTCAGAACAAGAAGGTCTTGGGAAAATTTAAAGATGAGGCTAATAGCACAATCATCCTACGCTTTGTTGGACTACGTCCTATGATGTATGCCTTAGATATTCAAGGCTCAATGATAAAAAAGATTAAAGGTAGCGCTATTAAGCAGTACATTACATTTGACAGCTATACAGACTGTCTTAAAACCTGTGAAATCATCAGAACTCCCATGAATCTAATCCTGTCACGAAAGCATGCTGTTACCACAGTGCAAGCGAATAAAATTACATTGAATCCCTTTGATGATAAAAGAAGTATTCCTGAGGATGGAATAACTACCTATGCGTATGGACATTACAGTATTACAAACAGTGCTTAAGAGAATGTAAGTCGAAGATGAAGATTTTCTCGTGAGTCTACAATCTTAAAAATGAAGTTTATCCGTGTGCTGTGTATGCAACTAGCAGACGCCTGATGAAGAAAGAAGATGGAAGGGAAGGTGGTAACCCTGCCATTAGGAGCAATCCTAGTGCTAGTCTCAAGCCTAGATAAAAGGGGAGAGACACCTACAACGTACTAAAATAAGGGTATGTTGACGCAAAGCTTTTCAATTTGTGAACCAATATGCAGTTTATTGCTCTCCGCATCGTACAATAACTGTTTAACATATAATAAGTTTGTAAGATTTAGAAAAAAGTATATAAATTGTTGTAACGTTGGATGAGAAATGTTTATAATCTAATTACTCTCTATAGTACCATGAATACCTGTGATACTAGTTGAATTGCCTGTTAAAATTACTTAAATACCTGTGATACTACCCTAATCATGTGAAATTACCTTAAATAGCTCTGATACGAATCCCTGATCGAAATTAACACTAGCACCTGTGATACTATCTGAATTACCTGTTAAAATGACTCAAATACCATTAATACAACCTGAATCACTTGCAATTACCTTAAATAGCTGTGATACAAATCGCTGATCAAAATTATCAATAATATCTGTGAAGCTATGTCGATTACCTCAAATACTTACGATATTACCTGAACTATCTGTGAAATACGAAGCTATGTTATAACCAACCCCTGGAACCTACCCTCCTGTAATGCTAGCTGAATTACTCTAAACGCCTGTGATACTTGAATTAACCTAAATACCTACGATACTCTCTGAATTACCTGTGAAATACGACACTAAGCTATACCCAACCCTAGCATCTATCCTCTTGTGATACTAGCTGAATTAGCCTAAATACCTACGATACTAGCTGAATTACCTGTGAAATCATACACTGCTATGATGCAGTCAGCCTTTTGCAATACTAGCTGAATTGCTTACCTGTTAGTGTGAGTGGGTTAGCTTTTCCCGTTGCAGTTCACATTTTTCCCTTTACTGGTCAACTCTTTCCCGTTGCAGATCACCTTTTTCCCTTTGCTGGTCACCTTTTTCCCTTTGCTGGTCACCTTCTTCCCTTTGCTGGTCACGTTTTTCCCTTTGCTGGTCACGTTTTTCCCTTTGCTGGTCACGTTTTTTCCTTTGGTGGTCACATTTTTCCCTTTACTGGTCACCTTTTTCCCTTTGCTGGTCACCTTTTTCCCGTTGCTGGTCACCTTTTCCCCTTTGCTGGTCACATTTTTCCCTTTGCTGGTCACGTTTTTGCCTTTGCTGGTCACCTTTTTCCCTGAACGAGTCACCTTTTCCCTGAATAGGTTACGTGATGGGCATGTCTAGAACATTGACATGAAACAGTTTTCCACGAAGTTCACGTCTAAAGTCGATTTCAAGGTCTAGCACCTCCTCTCCTATTCCCTATCTCTCCTGTATATAAACCCATATTGTTACTCCTTCAGTATCTGTCTAGCCTAATACCTCTCCTCCTGATCCTATACCTCTCATACATATAAAGCATACTCTACTCTAAACCTCTGTCTAGCCTAACACCTCTCCTCGTTTTCCTATACCTCTCATATAAACCATACTCTACTCCTCAACCTCTGTCTAGTCTATCACCTCTCCCCGTATCCCCTACCGCTCTCATATAAAGCGCATTCTACTCCTCAACATCTGTCTAGCGTAATACCCCTCCTCCAGTTCCTATACTTCTCATACATATAAACGCATACTCTACTCTCAACCACTGTCTAGTCTAGCATCTCTCCCCGTATCCCCTACCTCTCATAAAGCGTGTTCCCCCTCCTGCCCCCCCGTCTAACTGAGTATCTCTTTGGTTTCCTATCTAAAATATATACAACACATTCTACCTTTAACACCTGTCTATCGTAACATAGGATCTCTCCGTTTTCTCGTCTCTCCTTATAAACGCATACTCGACCTGCTTAGCCTAATATCTCTCCTCGTTTTCCTATATCTCTCATATAAACCATACTCTACACCTCGACCTCTGTCTAGCCTAACACCCCTTCCCTGTTCCCTACCTCTCTCATATAAACCCATTTTCCTCCTTGAACCGCCCCATCTAGCCTCGTTTTCCATATCCTTTCCCATATATACCCAAAAAACTGTGCTCGATCTCTTCTAAATAACCTACTCGTATTCAAAGCAGGGAAATAATTGCAAATGTCCTCAACTTCATGAAGCAAGAAGCAGAGATGAAGGAAGAAAATATATGTTTACCCGAGAATAGCTTATTTAGGAGAGAGCTGGGACACGTTTTTACGTTTATATGGGAAAGGATAGGGAAAACGAGGATGGATGCGGCGGTTCAAGGAGTAAAATGCGTTTATATGGGCGAGATAGGGAATACGAGGACTGACGCTAGGCTAGACATCGGTAGGAGGAGGGGGAATGCGCTTTATATGAGACAGATAGGGAATACGTGGAGAGGTGCTAGGCTAGACAGAGGCTGAGAGTAGAGTATGCGTTTATATGTATGAGAGGTATAGGAGCAGAAGGAGAGGTGCTAGGCTAGACAGAGGTTGAGTAGAGTATGAGTTATATGAGAGGTAGGGAACAGGAGGAGAGGTGTTAGGCTAGCCAGAGGTTGAGGAGTAGAGTATGGTTTATATGAGAGATATAGGAAAACGAGGAGAGGTGTTAAGCTAGACAGAGGTTGAGGAGTGGGGTATGGTTTATATGAGAAGTATAGGAAAACGAGGAGAGATATTAGGTTAGGAGAATTGAGTATGTGTTTATAAGGAGATACGAGAAAACGGAGAGATCCTACTATAGGATAGACAGGTATTAAAGGTAGAATGTGTTTTATATGAGCGGTATAGGAAACCAAAGAGAGATGCTCAGCTAGACAGGGGACAGGAGAGGAATGCGCTTTATGACAGGTAGGGGATACGGGGAGTGGTGTTAGGCTAGACAGAGGTTGAGAGTAGAGTATGGGTTTATATGTATGAGAAGTATAGGAACAGGAAGAGGGGTGTTAGCCTAGACAGAGGTTGAGGAGTAGAGTATAGTTTAAATGAGAGGTATAGGAAAACGAGGAGAGGTGTTAAGCTAGGCAGAGGTCGAGGAGTAGAGTATGGTTTATATGAGAGGTACAGGGAAACGAGGAGAGGAGTTAGGCTAAGCAGAGGTCGAGGAGTAGAGTATGGTTTATATGAGAGGTATAGGGAAACGAGGAGAGTCGGTAGGCTAGACAGATAGTGAAACAGTAGGAATATGGACTTATATACAGGAGAGATAGGGAATAGGAGGGGAGGTGCTAGACCTTGAAAGCGACTTTAGACGTGAACTTCGTGGAAAACTGTTTCTAGGCAATTTTAGAACGCTAATTCTAGACATGGCCATCACGTAACCCATTCAGGGAAAAGGTGACCTGCAACGGGGAAAATGTGACCAACAAAGGGAAAAAGGTGACCAGCAAAGGGAAAAAGGTGACCCATAAAGGGAAAAAGGTGACCAGCAAAGGGAAAAGGTGACCAGCAAAGGGAAAAAGGTGAGCAGCAAAGGGAAAAGGTGAACAGCAAAGGGAAAAAGGTGACCAGCAAAGGGAAAAAGGTGACCGGCAAAGGGAAAAAGGTGACCGGCAAAGGGAAAAAGGTGACCAGCAAAGGGAAAAAGTGACCATAAAGGGAAAAAGGTGAGAAGCTCAGGGGAAAGAGGTGACCCACAAAGGGAAAAGGGTAGGGAAAAGGTGACCCTCTCACGGGAAAAGCTAACCCACTCACACTAACGGGTAAGTAATTTAGTTAGTATCACAGGGTAGGACAGATCCCGGGAAGCGGATATAGCAGTTCCGTATGATGTTACAGGTAATTCACATAGTATCGTGGGTAATTAGGATAATTCAAGTATCATAGGTGTTTAGAGTCACTCAGCTAGTATCACAGGAGGCTAGGTTCCAGGGGCCAGGACGTATCATAGCTGCATATTTTTCACAGGCAATTCAGCTAATATCGGGGGTATTTAAGCTTATTCAGCTAGTATTACAAGAGGCTGACTGCATCATAGCAGTGTATGATTTCACAGTTAATTCAGTTAGTATCGTAGGTATTTAGGCTAATTCATCTAGTATCACAGGAGGATAGATTTCAGGGGTTGGGTATAGCATAGTTTCGTATTTCACAGGTAATTCAGCTAGTATCGTAGGTATTTAGCATAATTCAAGTATCATAGGTGTTTAGAGTAATTAAGCTAGCATTACAGGTGGGTAGGTTCCAGGGGTCGGTTATACCGTAGTTTCGTATTTCACAGATAGTTCAGGTAATATCGTAAGTATTTGGGTAATCAGTATAGTTTCACAGATACTCGTGATAATTTCGATTAGAGATTTGTATTACAGCTATTTAAGGTAATTTAAGTTGTATCAATAGTATTTGAGTCATTTTAACGGGTAATTCAGATAGTATCACAGGTGCTCGTGCTAATTTAGAGCAGGAATTCGTATCAGAGCTAGTTAAGGTAATTTCACATGATTCGGGTAGTATCACAGGTATTTAAGTCATAGCAGCAGCAGCCTCATTACATAAAAGCTGTAGCAGAAACAGCGGCAAATGCAACAACTGTAGATTCAGCATCCTGAGCAACAGGAAGCATCACAACAGCAAATACGACAGATGTAGTAGCAGATACAGCATCTATAGCAACAGCAGCTACAATGATAGCAGCAATAGATCCTACAGCTACAGAAACATCAGCCGCAGCCTGTACAATAGCCGTAGCAGAAGCAAATACAACAGCTACCGTAGCAGATACAGCAGCTATGCAGCAATAGATGTAGCAGATCCTACAGCTGTAGCAACATCTGCTACAATAATAGTGACAACAACCGGTTACATAACAGCTGTAGCAGCCGCAGTCATCACGGCAGCTGTAACATCGAATACGAGAGCTGTAGTAGTAGATACAAGGTTGTAACATCAGCTACAAAAATAACAGCATCAGATCAGGTAGCTGTAGCAGCATTAGACACAGTCAGCACAATAGCTGTAGCAGAAGCAAATACAGCAGCTATCGTAGCAGATACAGAGACTGTACAACGATGACTAGCAGATCCTACAGCAGCAGCGTCTGCTACAACAATAGCAGCAGTAGTCGCCTTACATAACAGCTGTAGATTCAGTATCCTCAGCAACAGCAAGCATCACAACAACAGCAACAGCAAATACGACAGATGTAGTAGCAGATACAGCATCTATAGCAACAGCAGCTACAACGATAGCAGCAATAGATCCTGCAGCTACAGAAACATCAGCCGCAGCCTGCACAATAGCCGTAACAGAAGCAAATACAACACCTACCGTAGCAGATAAATCAGCTGTACAGCAATAGATGTAACAGATCTTACAGCTGTAGCAACATCTGCTACAATAATAGCATAGACAACCGGTTTGTTCAGCAACAGCAAATACGGCAGATGTAGTAACAGATACAGCATCTATAGCAACAGCAGCCACAATGATAGCAGCAATAGATCCTACAGCTACAGAAACATCAGTCGCAGCCTGCACAATAGCTGTAACAGAAGCAAATACAATAGCTACCGTAGCAGATACAGCAGCTGTACGACAATAGGTGTAACAGATCATACAGCTGTAGCAACATCTGCTACAATAACAGCAGCGACAAACACCAGTTACATAACAGCTGTAGGAGCAGCAGCTAATCCAGCAGCTATAGATTTAGCACTCTTAGCAATAGCAAGCATCACAGCAAAGATATTCCAGCTGTAGCTTCACCCACCACAGCAACAGCAGTCATCACTCCAGCTGTAACATCAAATATGAGACCTGAAGTAGTAGATACACACTGTAACGGCATTAGACATATTCAGCACAATAGCTATAGCAGAAGCAAATACAGCAGCTGTCGTAGCAGATACAGAGACTGTACAACAATAGCTGTAACAGACCCCACAGCTGTAGCAGCATCTGCTATAACAATAGCAGCAGCAGTCGCATTACATAACAACTGCGACAGCAGCTGGAGATTTAGCAGTGTTAGCAATAGCAAGCATCACAGCAATGATATTCCAGCTGTAGATTCACCTACCACAGCAACAGCAGTCATCACAACATCAACAGTAAATACGACAGATGTAGTAGCAGATACAGCATCTATAGCAACAGCAGCTACAACGATAGCAGCAATAGATCCTGCAGCTGTAGCAGCATTAGACACAGTCAGCACAATAGCTGTAGCAAAAGCAAATACAATTGCTATCGTAGCAGATACAGCAGCTGTACAACAATAGATGTAACAGATCCTACAGCTGTAGCAACATGATACAATAATAGCAGCGACAACAACCGGTTACATTACAGCTGAGTAGTATTAGTCCCGGATGAGCCAATTGGATTAACGATAATCCTGCCGCTAGGGGCGCTAGTGTCGCTGCGTGCGACGGCGGCGGCAAGTTTGAAAAGCGCCCTGAGCGGGAGGATTATCGTTATTGCAATTGGTTCATCCGGGACGAGTTAAAAGAATTGAGGATTAGGGAAAGGTGAAGGAAAAACAGGAAGTGACGTGGAGTGTTTTGATTGGTTCGTTAATTCGGGTGGAAGATGAAGGAAGCAAGATGAAAGAGTATGGAGGTCACGTGATGGAAAGGAGCGGGGTGGCGAGGTGTTGTCTGTGCGGAGGTCGGGACTGAAAGAGGGAAAAGATGGAGAGCGAGGGATAAAAAGTATAACAGAAAGTGACGTGTGAAGTTGTGATTGGTGGGAATAAGAAGTGATGTTATTGGTGGAAAGGAACAAATGAAAGTTGTTGATTGGTAGGAATAAGAGAGATTATGATTGGTGGAAAGAAAAAGGTGTGGGAGTGGGGTATGTTGGAGGTGATGGGAAAGGTAAGTTTTGCTAGCAACAAGATTTGCAAAAGCCTGTCGAGAACTGATCAGCAATTTTTGAACGTTGGATGGTAGTTTTCTTGAGTGGATAGAGAGATGGGGCGATATGAGATGCGGTGGCGAAAATGGGAACTAAACAAGATGGTTGAGACAAGAGGTTTAAGGACGAGGAAATTTGGAGGTTAGTGGTGAACATGGCGGTCGCAAGAGGTGGGGGCAAGGAGACGCGGTGGTGAGAATGGGAACTAAAAGAAGATGGCGGTAGCAAGAGCTTAGAAGAGCAGATTTTGAGGTTAAAATAGTGGGAACTAAAAATGGCGGAGGGTCTGCGACAAGGAGATGCGGTGAGAACTAAACAAGATGGCGGACGCAAGAGGAGGGTAAGGAGATTTGAGGTTAAAGTACCAAAACACGAAAGGATATATTCCTACGCCAAGCAGGCCCGAAAAATAATTATGCGTGTGGTACTTACCTGTTACTGGTGTGGATGCGTCACCAAAAGCGCAGCAGCTTCACGCGACGCGAAAAAATAAAAGCAAACTGTTTTTGAAAATGCTTAACCAGCTTTAAGATCAACCAACATCACTACGCACTGATATACCTAGGTTTTTTAAAGCGGTACAGACGCCCTTTGCACAGACGTAATTTAACTATACCAAAAACTGGTACTGGGCCATCGTAATGGTCGCTAGCGTACGTAGGTGCAGGGTTCTCATAGCCGGTCGAAAGCGGTCAAAAAGGGTACGACGTAGGTGTTCACAGTAGCTGCTGTCGAGTCAACCGTCGAGGTGTGAATGAACGAGATCTGTTCTTGCCGGCAATCTGGTTGGGAGATGAGAGGCGCGGTGGTAAAAATGGGAACTAAATAAGATGGCGGAGGCATGAAGTTGAGGTTAAGGAGCAGTGAGGTGTTGTCTGTGCGGAGGTTGGGACTGAAAGAGGGGAAAGATGGCGAACGAGGGATAAAAAGTATAACAGAAAGTGACGTGTGAAGTTGTGATTGGTGGGAATAAGAAGTGATGTTAATGGTGGAAAGGAACAAATGAAAGTTGTTGATTGGTAAGAATAAGAGAGATTATGATTGGTGGAAAGAAAAAAGGTGTGGGAGTGGGGTATGTTGGAGGTGATGGAAAAGGTAAGTTTTGCTACCAACATTTGCAAAAGCCTATCCAGAACTCATCAGCAATTTTAAATAACTAGTGTTTCGGGGTTTTCTCTGGTTGGTAGACGAATGCAAGCTGTTTCTGCTTTTTCATAGGTTTTCCCAAAATTGAAAATGCATATATATTGTAACACAAATGTGTGCAGTGCAAAAGAAAATAAAAATTAAATTGGCACACACACACACACACACCCGTTGCAGTTGCCATACTTATATTATTCGTCTTTTCCTTTTTTTCTTTTTGTTTTTTCGTTTTTTTAAAAAATAACTAGTTTTTGGGGGTTTTCTGCGGTTGGTAAACGAATGCAAGCTCTTTCTGCTTTTTCACAGGTTTTCCCTGGTTGGTAGGCGTTTGCTGTAGTGGTTGACGAAGCCGTTTCTAATTTTCGAGGTTTTTCAGGTTTTTAGTGGTTGTCCCTGCCCGGTAGGCAAATGATGAAGTTTTACCTTGTCGGCGCTCGGATACTAGGCACATACTCGCACACACACACACACATTTAATAGTAGCGTGTAACAAACTGCTTTTGAAAAATGCTTAACCAGCTTTAAGATCAACCAACATCACTACGCACTGATATACCTAGGTTTTTTAAAGCGGTACAGACGCCCTTTGCACAGACGTAATTTAACTATAACAAAAACCTGGTACTGGGCCATCGTAATGGTCGCTAGCGTACGTAGGAGCAGGGTTCTCATTGCCGGTCGAAAGCGGTCAAAAAAGTGTACTATCTTGTTTTCATGGGTTTTCCAGATCGGTAGGCGTTAGAATACTCTTAGAGCTTTTTTCAGGTTTTTCGTGGTTGTCCCTGTCCGGTAGGCAAATGATGAAGATTTCTATAATGTTGTCGTTTTGGCTTGTGGCGCACGGATACTAGGCACATACTCGCACACACACACTATAATAGTAGCGTATAAAAAATTTAACAAACAAAATCTACACAATGACAAAATTGAAAATGTATATATATTTTAACACAATAGTGTGCAGTGCAAACGATTTTCTAGCCCCTAGTGAGTGTAAAATTGCGTTTACTTCACTTCTTTCAAACTGCTTAAAAATCATATAAATGGTTGTTTCACGTCATAATAAGCCTATATATACCAAGAATACTGAGTTTTTAAAAAGTCAAGAAATTGGATTTTCTAGCTCCTAGTGAGTGTAAAATCGCGTTTACTTCACTTCTTTCAAACTGCTTAAAATTCATATAAATGGATGTATCACCTCATAATAAGCCTCTATATACCAAGAATATTGAATTTTTAACAAGTAAAGAAAATCGATTTCCTAGCCCCTAGTGAGTGTTAAATCGCGTTTACTTCACTTCTTTCAAACTTCGAAAAAATCATATAAATGGTTGTTTCACGTCATAATAAGCCTATATATACCAAAAGTACCGAGTTTTTAAAAAGTCAAGAAAATCGATTTTCTAGCACCTAGTGAGTGTAAAATCGCGTTTACTTCACTTCTTTCAAACTGCTTAAAATCATATAAATGGTTGTTTCACGTCATAATAAGCCTATATACCAAGAATACTCAGTTTTTAAAAAGTCAAGAAATTGGATTTTCTAGCTCCTAGTGAGTGTAAAATCGCGTTTACTTCACTTCTTTCAAACTGCTTAAAATTCATATAAATGGATGTATCACCTCATAATAAGCCTCTATATACCAAGAAAATCGATTTTCTAGCCCCAAGCGAGTGTAAAATCGCGTTTACTTCACTTCTTTCAAACTGCTTAAAAATCATAAATGAATGTATCACCTCATAATAAGCCTCTATATACCAAAAATACTGCGTATTCAAAAAGTCAAGAAAATCGATTTTCTAGCCCCTAGTGAGTGTAAAATCGCGTTTACTTCACTTCTTTCAAACTTCGAAAAAATCATATAAATGGTTGTTTCACGTTATAATAAGCCTATATATACCAAGACTACTGAGTTTTTAAAAAAGTCAAGAAATTCGATTTTCTAGCTGCTAGTGAGTGTAAAATCGCGTTTACTTCTCTTCTTTCAAACTGCTTAAAATTCATATAAATGGATGTATCACCTCATAATAAGCCTCTATATACCAAGAATACTGAGTTTTTAAAAAGTCAAGAAAATCGATTTTCTAGCCCCTAGCGAGTGTAAAATCACGTTTACTTCACTTCTTTCAAACTGCTTAAAAATCATATAAATGAATGTATCACCTCATAATAAGCCTCTATATACCAAAAATACTGAGTATTCAAAAAGTCAAGAAAATCGATTTTCTAGCCCCTAGTGAGTGTAAAATCGCGTTTACTTCACTTCTTTCAAACTTCGAAAAAATCATATAAATGGTTGTTTCACGTCATAATAAGCCTATATATACCAAGAATACTGAGTTTTTTTTCGTACTCACCTATAAGAGATAGAGGGTAGAGGTCATACGAACGTAACACTTGAGAATTTTTATTCTGCAGTTGGTGTTACTCCTTAGAAAGGAAGTATCTGCTGATTCTATTTAATTCTTACATTTTACATAACACGTATGCACGGCACAACACAAAAACACTACACACGACACTCATAGTTTTAAATATTGCACTAGTGGGGGTGCAAGCTGAACCACTATTAACAACAGGTAGCAAGCGTTACAGTTCTGCTCACTTTAGTATCGGAGAAAACAGTAAAAAGAATCATTCTCATGTGCAGCACTACGTGCAAAGACCGTGTGCTGATGTGTGTGTAAAATGAGCGTGAGAAACGGATGTTCGTCAGCGATAAAATCTTTTAAATGCAGTTTTATTGTCGATGGTAGGGATCGTGCAGTGGTGGATCGTGACAGGAAATGCACTGCAAATGACTGCGTTTACAATTTGACAATTTGTGGCGAAATAAGGCATTTAACTCGACGCGTATGCTGAAACTGCGGTTGCGATAAGCGAGCTTATAAAAACCCGGTGCCAAGAGCAACCGGCCGTAGTGAGAAACGGGAGCGATAGTGGATTTTTCTATAAAATCGTTCTATTTGACGAAAAATAGTTTAAAATAAACACAAAATAGCAGCAGCACTTTCCAGGGAAAGAGCGATCAGTGCATTCGGACGATAAGATACAGCTTCGATACGTGTCCACGGAGACCTTAGTGCTAGGCTACTATACCTGTTTCTATACGTGTTCACGGAGACCTTAGTGCTAGGCAACTGCACCTCTGTTTCTATACGTGGCAACTGTAACGGTTTACGGCAAACGCGCGCCGCCAAATGCGTCACGCCGGGCAATAAAACAAAAACCATATTGAGCAAGATGCCCGGCGTGACGCATTGCGCGGCGCGCGTTTGCCGTAAACCGTTACAGTTGCATACTTATATTATCCGTCTTTTTTTTAAAAAAAAATCTTCGCCATCTTAGTTCACAAATTCACCGCTAATTCCTTCTCGTCATTTTTCATCCAATCACCTTTGATTTTATTTTCGCCTATCACATCACGTTATTTCAATCTGTCCACCTATCAGAGATCGTCTTATTTTCACCAATCACAACGTTCCACGTCACTACTTGTTCTGCTTTTTAACCCTCGGTCGTGCATGTTTTGCGTCCTTGAGTTTCCATACCTCGCACACGCAACACCACAGCGCGATAAGATGTCCACGTGCTAGCTGGTGTACCGGTACGATCGCCTCCTGGGCCTGCTCAACGCCGAGGAAGTGGTAGTGCAGACCTGCGTACCCGTGACGAACCAGGTCATGTACGTGGTGTTGAGGTAACTCCGAGGAGAGCCCCAAGGAGATCCACGCTACCAATGCCGTGATTGCGGCTTACACCACGACACACAAGTGCCTAGTTTTATTTTGTCACCTGAAGCGAAAGGTCTCCGTGGACACGTATCGAAGCTGCAATCTGCCGTTCACGTATAGAAACAGAGGTACAGTTGCCTAGCACTAAGGTCTCCGTGGACACGTATCGAAGCTGCCATCTGACGTTCACGTATAGAAACACAGGTACAGTTGCCTAGCACTAAGGTCTCCGTGGACACGTATTGAAGCTGCAATCTGCCGTTCACGTATAGAAACAGGTATAGTTGCCTAGCACTAAGATCTCCGTGGACACGTATCGAACCTGCAATCTGCCGTTCACGTATAGAAACACAGGTACAGTTGCCTAGCACTAAGGTCTCCGTGGACACGTATTGAAGCTGCAATCTGCCGTTCACGTATAGAAACAGGTATAGTTGCCTAGCACTAAGATCTCCGTGGACACGTATCGAACCTGCAATCTGCCGTTCACGTATAGAAACAGAGGTATAGTTGCCTAGCACTAAGGTCTCCGTGGACACGTATCGAAGCTGCAATCTGCCGTTTACGTATAGAAACAGAGGTGCAGTTGCCTACCACTAAGGTCTCAGTGAACACGTATCGAAGCTGCAATCTGCCGTTCACGTATAGAAACAGGTACAGTTGCCTAGTACTAAGGTTTCCGTGGACACGTATCGAAGCTGCCATCTGACGTTCACGTATAGAAACACAGGTACAGTTGCCTAGCACTAAGGTCTCCGTGGACACGTATCGAAGCTGCAATCTGCCGTTCACGTATACAAACAGGTATAGTTGCCTAGCACTAAGATCTCCGTGGACACGTATCCAACCTGCAATCGGCCGTTCACGTATAGAAACAGAGGTATAGTTGCCTAGCACTAAGGTCTCCGTGGACACGTATCGAAGCTGCAATCTGCCGTTCAAGTATAGAAACAGAGGTACAGTTGCCTAGCACTAAGGTCACCGTGGACACGTATCGAAGCTGCAATCTGCCGTTCACGTATAGAAACAGAGGTGCAGTTGCCTAGCACTAAGGTCTCCGTGAACACGTATCGAACCTGCAATCTGCCGTTCACGTATAGAAACAGAGGTATAGTTGCCTAGCACTAAGGTCTCCGTGGACACGTATCGAAGCTGTATCTTATCGTCCGAATGCACTGATCGCTCTTTCCCTGCAAAGTGCTGCTGCTATTTTGTGTTTATTTTAAACTATTTTTCGTCAAATAGAACGATTTTATAGAAAAATCCACTATCGCTCCCGTTTCTCACTACGGCCGGTTGCTCTTGGCACCGGGTTTTTATAAGCTCGCTTATCGCAACCGCAGTTTCAGCATACGCGTCGAGTTAAATGCCTTATTACGCCACAAATTGTCAAATTGTAAACGCAGTCATTTGCAGTGCATTTCCTGTCACGATCCACCACTGCACGATCCCTACCATCGACAATAAAACTGCATTTAAAAGATTTTATCGCTGACGAACATCCGTTTCTCACGCTCATTTTACACACACATCAGCACACGGTCTTTGCACGTAGTGCTGCACATGAGAATGATTCTTTTTACTGTTTTCTCCGATACTAAAGTGAGCAGAACTGTAACGCTTGCTACCTGTTGTTAATAGTGGTTCAGCTTGCACCCCCACTAGTGCAATATTTAAAACTATGAGTGTCGTGTGTAGTGTTTTTGTGTTGTGCCGTGCATACGTGTTATGTAAAATGTAAGAATTAAATAGAATCAGCAGATACTTCCTTTCTAAGGAGTAACACCAACTGCAGAATAAAAATTCTCAAGTGTTACGTTCGTATGACCTCTACCCTCTATCTCTTAAAGGTGAGTACGAAAAAAACTCAGTATTTTTGGTATATGAAGGCTTATTATGACGTGAAACAACCATTTATATGATTTTTTCGAAGTTTGAAAGAAGTGAAGTAAACGCGATTTGACACTCACTAGCAGCTAGAAAATCGAATTTCTTGACTTTTTAAAAACTCAGTATTCTTAGTATATATAGGCTTATTATAACGTGAAACAACCATTTATATGATTTTTTCGAAGTTTGAAAGAAGTGAAGTAAAGCGATTTTACACTCACTAGGGGCTAGAAAATCGATTTTCTTGACTTTTTGAATACTCAGTATTTTTGGTATATAGAGGCTTATTATGAGGTGATACATTCATTTATATGATTTTTAAGCAGTTTGAAAGAAGTGTAGTAAACGCGATTTTACACTCGCTAGGGGCTAGAAAATCGATTTTCTTGGTATATAGAGGCTTATTATGAGGTGATACATCCATTTATATGAATTTTAAGCAGTTTGAAAGAAGTGAAGTAAACGCGATTTTACACTCACTAGGTGCTAGAAAATCCATTTTCTTGACTTTTTAAAAACTCAGTACTTTTGGTATATATAGGCTTATTATGACGTGAAACAACCATTTATATGATTTTTTCGAAGTTTGAAAGAAGTGAAGTAAACGCGATTTAACACTCACTAGGGGCTAGAAAATCGATTTTCTTTACTTGTTAAAAATTCAATATTCTTGGTATATAGAGGCTTATTATGAGGTGATACATCCATTTATATGAATTTTAAGCAGTTTGAAAGAAGTGAAGTAAACGCGATTTTACACTCACTAGGAGCTAGAAAATCCAATTTCTTGACTTTTTAAAAACTAAGTATTCTTGGTATATATAGGCTTATTATGACGTGAAACAACCATTTATATGATTTTTAAGCAGTTTGAAAGAAGTGAAGTAAACGCAATTTTACACTCACTAGGGGCTAGAAAATCGTTTGCACTGCACACTATTGTGTTAAAATATATATACATTTTCAATGTTGTCATTGTGTAGATTTTGTTTGTTAAATTTTTTATACGCTACTATTATAGTGTGTGTGTGTGCGAGTATGTGCCCAGTATCCGTGCGCCACAAGCCAAAACGACATTATAGAAAAACTTCATCATTTGCCTACCGGACAGGGACAACCACGAAAAACCTGAAAAAAGCTCTAAGAGTATTCTAACGCCTACCGATCTGGAAAACCCATGAAAACAAGATAGTACACTTTTTTGACCGCTTTCGACCGGCAATGAGAACCCTGCTCCTACGTACGCTAGCGACCATTACGATGGCCCAGTACAAGGTTTTTGGTATAGTTAAATCACGTCTGTGCAAAGGGCGTCTGTACCGCTTTAAAAAACCTAGGTATATCAGTGCGTAGTGATGTTGGTTGATCTTAAAGCTGGTTAAGCATTTTTCAAAAACAGTTTGTTACACGCTACTATTAAATGTGTGTGTGTGTGTGTGCCTATTTAATTTTTATTTTCTTTTGCACTGCACACATTTGTTACAATATATATGCATTTTCAATTTTGGGAAAACCTATGAAAAAGCAGAAACAGCTTGCATTCGTCTACCAACCAGAGAAAACCCCGAAACACTAGTTATTTAAAATTGCTGATGAGTTCTGGATAGGCTTTTGCAAATGTTGGTAGCAAAACTTACCTTTTCCATCACCTCCAACATACCCCACTCCCACACCTTTTTTCTTTCCACCAATCATAATCTCTCTTATTCTTACCAATCAACAACTTTCATTTGTTCCTTTCCACCAATAACATCACTTCTTATTCCCACCAATCACAACTTCACACGTCACTTTCTGTTATACTTTTTATCCCTCGTTCGCCATCTTTCCCCTCTTTCAGTCCCAACCTCCGCACAGACAACACCTCACTGCTCCTTAACCTCAACTTCATGCCTCCGCCATCTTATTTAGTTCCCATTTTTACCACCGCGCCTCTCATCTCCCAACCAGATTGCCGGCAAGAACAGATCTCGTTCATTCACACCTCGACGGTTGACTCGACAGCAGCTACTGTGAACACCTACGTCGTACACTTTTTTGACCGCTTTCGACCGGCTATGAGAACCCTGCTCCTACGTACGCTAGCGACCATTACGATTGCCCAGTACCAGGTTTTTGGTATAGTTAAATTACGTCTGTGCAAAGGGCGTCTGTACCGCTTTAAAAAACCTAGGTATATCAGTGCGTAGTGATGTTGGTTGATCTTAAAGCTGGTTAAGCATTTTCAAAAACAGTTTGCTTTTATTTTTTCGCGTCGCGTGAAGCTGCTGCGCTTTTGGTGACGCATCCACACCAGTAACAGGTAAGTACCACACGCATAATTATTTTTCGGGCCTGCGTGGCGTAGGAATATATCCTTTCGTGTTTTGGTACTGTAACCTCAAATCTCCTTACCCTCCTCTTGCGTCCGCCATCTTGTTTAGTTCTCACCGCATCTCCTTGTCGCAGACCCTCCGCCATTTTTAGTTCCCACTATTTTAACCTCAAAATCTGCTCTTCTAAGCTCTTGCTACCGCCATCTTCTTTTAGTTCCCATTCTCACCACCGCGTCTCCTTGCCCCCACCTCTTGCGACCGCCATGTTCGCCACTAACCTCCAAATTTCCTCGTCCTTAAACCTCTTGTCTCAACCATCTTGTTTAGTTCCCATTTTCGCCACCGCATCTCATATCGCCCCATCTCTCTATCCACTCAAAAAACTA
Organism: Deroplatys truncata; assembly: GCA_030765065.1. Lineage (NCBI taxonomy): Eukaryota > Metazoa > Arthropoda > Insecta > Mantodea > Mantidae > Deroplatys > Deroplatys truncata. The sequence continues at coordinate 425,425,196 of CM060990.1, forward strand.
CCATCCAATGTTCAAAAATTGCTGATCAGTTCTCGACAGGCTTTTGCAAATCTTGTTGCTAGCAAAACTTACCTTTCCCATCACCTCCAACATACCCCACTCCCACACCTTTTTCTTTCCACCAATCATAATCTCTCTTATTCTTACCAATCAACAACTTTCATTTGTTCCTTTCCACCAATAACATCACTTCTTATTCCCACCAATCACAACTTCACACGTCACTTTCTGTTATACTTTTTATCCCTCGCTCCCCATCTTTTCCCTCTTTCAGTCCCGACCTCCGCACAGACAACACCTCGCCACCCCGCTCCTCTCCATCACGTGACCTCCATACTCTTTCATCTTGCTTCCTTCATCTTCCACCCGAATTAACGAACCAATCAAAACACTCCACGTCACTTCCTGTTTTTCCTTCACCTTTCCCTAATCCTCAATTCTTTTAACTCGTCCCGGATGAACCAATTGCAATAACGATAATCCTCCCGCTCAGGGCGCTTTTCAAACTTGCCGCCGCCGTCACACGCAGCGACACTAGCGCCCCTAGCGGCAGGATTATCGTTAATCCAATTGGCTCATCCGGGACTAATACTACTCAGCTGTAGCAGCAGCAGCTAATCCATTTTTTGTTCAAATGTAGCAGCTTTATCAGTTAAATCATTGCTTCATCAAACAAGGATTGTAAGGGTAGACGTCTCTTTCCTTTATATAGGCCGGAGACTAACACTAGTATTTGCTCCTAATGACAATGGTTACCGCCTCCCCTTCCATCTTCTCCTTTCTTCACCATTTGTCTGCTATGTGCATTCACATCACATGAGTAAACTTTTTTAACATTGTAGCCTCGCGGAGATCATCAAATGGATTCAATGTAATTTTATTCACTTGCACAGTAGTAACAGCGTGCTTTCGTGATAAGATTAGATTCATTAGCGTTCTGATGATTTCACAGGTTTTAAGGCAGTCTGTATAGCTGTCAAACGTAATGTACTGCTTAATAGCACTACGTTTTATACCCTTAATCTTTTTTACCATTGAGCCATGATTAAGAGCTTGTTTCAAAGCCATGTAATGTACTACATACATGGTATACGTTCAAGACGATCTTTCAATCACTATCTTAATTTTTCTCTATACTCTAGAATATATCACTTAGATTGATGCTGTAACTGCATACAGCTCTTTTAAACAAATCAAACTAATATTGTAAATAATTTTGTTTCTGGTGTCCTGGGTTCGAATACCGATAAAATGTAATTTAATTATAAATTTAATAACTCCTAAACTACTTAAGATAAAGACGCCAAATAAACTTTATTGCGTTTATGTTGTTAGATCTTTATTATCTCGGGAACTAAGCGAGGTAGAGGAGTGGACCAAAGCATGATTGATAGCTCCTGTGATGGGTAATTAATGCTGTATATAATTATCTATCAGTTGTGCTTGGTTCGATTCCCGATCTTTTAATGATTTCCTTAATTTTCCTCTGTACTCTAGGACATGTCACTTAGATTGATTGCGTAACTTTGTACAGCTGTATTTAACATAGCAAACTAATATTATAAATAATTTCGTTCCTGGTGTTCTGGGTTCGAGTACCGATTCAATGAGATTTACTTACAAATTTAATAACTAGTAATGTAACTTAGATAGACACGCCAAGTAAAAACTAAACAAAGTGCCTAGTTTCTAAATATCGTTATCATGACAATAATTACTCTAAAGTACTCAGATCGAATCCCTAAGGGGTAATTTCATATATCTTCGAGCCTATGGATCATATCAGGTTCGAGTAAAGATTAAATGCTTGATACTGATGTGGGGGGAGCTAAATTACTAAAAATACATTTATTAAAAGTATTACCGGGTTCGATTCTAGAAGCTTAGAATCTGTGTAACTCTGGGAAAATTGCTATGCTCTTGATTGGAGTAAAATGTAATGGTCTTTCTGTGAGAATATGGAAAGGAAGAATTGAAAAGGGAATGAAAACATGAGATAATGTAGTATATACATACATTTAACTAAATAAGGAGGAAAAGCTTCTACGTTACCTTTTAAGCCTTTACTTTTAAGTATTGTGATAATAGAGATTGTGCTAGCTTTGGTGTAATGGGTGGTGGTAGGCTTTGAAGGGAACATCTGACTGAATGAGCGTGTGGGAATACTTCTCTTGTTGGTGTGACAGCATATACAGGTAGTTACGAGACGAGTTTAAACGTGTTTGATACTGCCAGACATCCTGTCTCTGGGTGTGACGTCATAGACATCGAGCATCCTATAGAACTTCACGATCTACGCAACGATCTACCTTTCCTGCTTGAGTGTATGAAACTATTGAAATCATATACAAAGAAACTGATACCTCGTCTTGAACGTATACCATGTATGTAGTACATTACATGGCTTTGAAGCAAGCTCTTAATCATGGGTTACGACTAAAAAAATCCATCGTGTGCGCAATTCCAACAGTCACAGTGGTTAAAACCATATGTGGAATTTAACAACAGGCTACTACAATAAGCTGCAAATGATTTCGAGAAGCACGTCTACAAGCTCTTTAACAACGTCATGTTTGGAAAAACTATGGAGAATCTGCCTGATCGTATGTATATACGACTGGTGATAAATGAGAAGACTAGAGAAGCTGATCGCCAAGCCTACGTTTATCGATAGGACAATATATGATGCTATTCTAGCTGTTGTACATATGGCCTCTCGACAGATTGCATTCAATAAGCCTATATACATTGGTATGAGTGCGTTGGACATCTCCAAGACAATGTATCACCATCATTATGATGTGCTGTTACCATATTACGGAGCTGGAAACCTGAAGCTTATGTACATGGATACTTATTCATTCATCGTGTAACAACTGGAGATATGTACCATGACAAGTTACGTTTACTTGAGCATCTGGATACTGCTGATGATCCTACAACTATATATGCTATTCAGCTCTAAACAAAGTGCTTGGGAAATCTAATGATGCGGCTAATGGTGAAAATCTTCCCGCGCTTTGTCGGACTACGAGCTAAGATGTATGCCTTAGATATCCATGGCTCAATGGTAAAAAAGATTAAGGGTATAAAACGTAGTGCTATTAAGCAGTACATTACGTTTGACAGCTATACAGACTGCCTTAAAACCTGTGAAATCATCAGAACGCTAATGAATCTAATCTTATCACGAAATCACGCTGTTACTACTGTGCAAGTGAATAAAATTACATTGAATCCATTTGATGATCTCCGCGAGGCTACAATGTTAAAAAAATTAAAGTTTACTCATGTGATGTGTATGCACATAGCAGACAAATGGTGAAGAAAGGAGAAGATGGAAGGGGAGGCAGTAACCATTGTCATTAGGAGCAAATACTAGTGTTAGTCTCAGGCCTATATAAAGGAAAGAGACGTCTACCCTTACAATCCTTGTTTGATGAAGCAATGATTTAACTGATAAAGCTGCTACATTTGAACAAAAAATGGATTAGCTGCTGCTGCTACAGCTGTAATGTAACCGGTTGTTGTCGCTGCTATTATTGTATCAGATGTTGCTACAGCTGTAGGATCTGTTACATCTATTGTTGTACAGCTGCTGTATCTGCTACGATAGCAATTGTATTTGCTTTTGCTACAGCTATTGTGCTGACTGTGTCTAATGCTGCTACAGCTGCAGGATCTATTGCTGCTATCGTTGTAGCTGCTGTTGCATAGATGCTGTATCTGCTACTACATCTGTCGTATTTACTGTTGATGTTGTTGTGATGACTGCTGTTGCTGTGGTAGGTGAATCTACAGCTGGAATATCATTGCTGTGATGCTTGCTATTGCTAACACTGCAAAATCTCTAGCTGCTGCTGCAGTTGTTATTTAATGCGACTGCTGCTCCTATTGCTGTGGGGTCTGTTACAGCTATTGTTGTACAGTATCTGCTACGATAGCCGCTGTATTTGCTTCTGCTATAGCTATTGTGCTGACTATGTCTAATGCCGTTACAGCTACCTGATCTGATACTGTTATTGCTGTAGCTGATGTTACAGTGTTGTATCTACTACTTCAGCTCTCATATTTGATGTTACAGCTGGAGTGATGACTGCTGTTGCTGTGGTGGGTGAAGCTACAGCTGGAATATCTTTGCTGTGATGCTTGCTATTGCTAAGAGTTCTAAATCTATAGCTGCTGGATTAGCTGCTGCTCCTACAGCTGTTATGTAACTGGTGTTTGTCGCTGCTGTTATTATAGCAGATGTTGCTACAGCTGTAAGATCTGTTACATCTATTGTCGTACAGCTGCTGTATCTGCTACGGTAGCTATTGTATTTGCTTCTGTTACAGCTATTGTGCAGGCTGCGGGTGATGTTTCTGTAGCTGCAGGATCTATTGCTGCTATCATTGTAGCTGCTGTTGCTATAGATGTTGTATCTGTTACTACATCTGTAGTATTTGCTGTTGTTGTGATGTTTGCTGTTGCTGCTGCTACAGCTGTTATGTAATGCAACTGCTGCTGTTATTGTTGTAGCAGATGCTATAGATGTAGGATCTGTTACAGCTATTGTTGTACAGGCTCTGTATCTGCTACGAAAGCTGCTGTATTTCCTTCTGCTACAGCTATTGTGCCGACTGTGTCTAATGCTGCTACAGCTGCAGGATCTATTTCTGTTATAGTTGTAGTCGATGTTACAGCATTGTATCTACTACTACAGTTCTCGTATTTGATGACTGCTGTTGCTGTGGTGGGTGAATCTACAGTTGGAATATCATTGCTGTGATGCTTGCTATTGCTTAAGAGTGCTAAATCTATAGCTGTTAGATTAGCTGCTGCTGCTACAGCTGTTATGTAACTTGTTGCTGCTATTATTGTAGCAGAAGTTGCTACAGCTGTGAGATCTGTTCCATTTATTGTTGTACAGCTGCTGTATCTGCTACGGTAGCTGTTGTATTTGCTTCTGCTACGGCTATTGTGCAGGCTGCGACTGATGTTTCTGTAGCTGTAGGATCTATTGCTGCTATCATTGTGGCTGCTGTTGCTATAGATGCTGTATCTGTTACTACATCTGCCGTATTTGCTGTTGCTGAACAAACCGGTTGTCTATGCTATTATTGTAGCAGATGTTGCTACAGCTGTAAGATCTGTTACATCTATTGCTGTACAGCTGATGTATCTGCTACGATAGGTGTTGTATTTGCTTCTGTTACGGCTATTGTGCAGGCTGCGGCTGATGTTTCTGTAGCTGCAGGATCTATTGCTGCTATCGTTGTAGCTGCTGTTGCTATAGATGCTGTATCTGCTACTACATCTGTCGTATTTGCTGTTGCTGTTGTTGTGATGCTTGCTGTTGCTGAGGATACTGAATCTACACCTGTTATGTAAGGCGACTGCTGCTGCTATTGTTGTAGCAGACGCTGCTGCTGTAGGATCTGCTAGTCATCGTTGTACAGTCTCTGTATCTGCTACGATAGCTGCTGTATTTGCTTCTGCTACAGCTATTGTGCTGACTGTGTCTAATGCTGCTACAGCTACCTGATCTGATGCTGTTATTTTTGTAGCTGATGTTACAACCTTGTATCTACTACTACAGCTCTCGTATTCGATGTTACAGCTGCCGTGATGACTGCGGCTGCTACAGCTGTTATGTAACCGGTTGTTGTCACTATTATTGTAGCAGATGTTGCTACAGCTGTAGGATCTGCTACATCTATTGCTGCATAGCTGCTGTATCTGCTACGGTAGCTGTTGTATTTGCTTCTGCTACGGCTATTGTACAGGCTGCGGCTGATGTTTCTGTAGCTGTAGGATCTATTGCTGCTATCATTGTAGCTGCTGTTGCTATAGATGCTGTATCTGCTACTACATCTGTCGTATTTGCTGTTGTGATGCTTCCTGTTGCTCAGGATGCTGAATCTACAGTTGTTGCATTTGCCGCTGTTTCTGCTACAGCTGTTATGTAATGAGGCTGCTGCTGCTATGACTTAAATACCTGTGATACTACCCGAATCATGTGAAATTACCTTAACTAGCTCTGATACGAATTCCTGCTCTAAATTAGCACGAGCACCTGTGATACTATCTGAATTACCCGTTAAAATGACTCAAATACCATTGATACAACTTAAATTACCTTAAATAGCTGTAATACAAATCTCTGATCGAAATTATCACGAGTATCTGTGAAACTATACTGATTACCCAAATACTTACGATATTACCTGAACTATCTGTGAAATACGAAACTACGGTATAACCGACCCCTGGAACCTACCCTCCTGTAATGCTAGCTTAATTACTCTAAACACCTATGATACTTGAATTATGCTAAATACCTACGATACTAGCTGAATTACCTGTGAAATACGAAACTATGCTATACCCAACCCCTGAAATCTATCCTCCTGTGATACTAGATGAATTAGCCTAAATACCTACGATACTAACTGAATTAACTGTGAAATCATACACTGCTATGATGCAGTCAGCCTCTTGTAATACTAGCTGAATTAGCTTAAATACCCCCGATATTAGCTGAATTGCCTGTGAAAAATATGCAGCTATGATACGTCCTGGCCCCTGGAATCTAGCCTCCTGTGATACTAGCTGAGTGACTCTAAACACCTATGATACTTGAATTAACCTAAATACCCACGATACTATGTGAATTACCTGTAACATCATACGGAACTATGCTATATCCGCTTCCCGGGATCTGTCCTACCCTGTGATACTAACTAAATTAGTTACCTGTTAGTGTGAGTGGGTTAGCTTTTCCCGTGAGAGGGTCACCTTTTCCCTACCCTTTTCCCTTTGTGGGTCACCTCTTTCCCCTGAGCGTGTCACCTTTTTCCCTTTATGGTCACTTTTTTCCTTTGCTGGTCACCTTTTTCCCTTTGCCGGTCACCTTTTTGCCTTTGCTGGTCACCTTTTTCCCTTTCCTGGTCACCTATTTCCCTTTGCTGGTCACATTTTTCCCTTTGTTGGTCACATTTTCCCTGAATGGGTTACGTGATGGCCATGTCTAGAATTAGCGTTCTAACATTGCCTAGAAACAGTTTTCCACAAAGTTCACGTCTAAAGTCGCTTTCAAGGTCTAGCACCTCCCCTCCTATTCCCTATCTCTCCTGTATATAAGTCCATATTCCTACTGCTTCACTATCTGTCTAGCCTACCGACTCTCCTCGTTTCCCTATACCTCTCATATAAACCATAGACTACTCCTCGACCTCTGCTTAGCCTAACTCCTCTCCTCGTTTTCCTATACCTCTCATATAAACTATACTCCACTCCTCAACCTCTGTCTAGCCTAACACCCCTCTTCCTGTTCCTATACTTCTCATACATATAAACGCATACTCTACTCTCAACCTCTGTCTAGCCTAACACCACTCCCCGTATCCCCTACCTCTCATAAAGCGCATTCCTCTCCTGTCCCCTGTCTAGCTGAGCATCTCTCTTTGGTTTCCTATACCGCTCATATAAAACACATTCTACCTTTAACACCTGTCTATCCTATAATAGGATCTCTCCGTTTTCTCGTATCTCCTTATAAACACATACTCAATTCTCCTAACCTAATATCTCTCCTCGTTTTCCTATACTTCTCATATAAACCATACCCCACTCCTCAACCTCTGTCTAGCTTAACACCTCTCCTCGTTTTCCTATATCTCTCATATAAACCATACTCTACTCCTCAACCTCTGGCTAGCCTAAAACCTCTCCTCCTGTTCCCTACCTCTCTCATATAACTCATACTCTACTCAACCTCTGTCTAGCCTAGCACCTCTCTTCCTGCTCCTATACCTTTCATACATATAAACGCATACTCTACTCTCAGCCTCTGTCTAGCCTAGCACCTCTCCACGTATTCCCTATCTCTCTCATATAAAGCACATTCCCCCTCCTCCTACCGATGTCTAGCCTAGCGTCAGTCCTCGTATTCCCTATCTCGCCCATATAAACGCATTTTCCTCCTTGAACCGCCGCATCCACCCTCGTTTTCCCTATCCTTTCCCATATAAACGCAAAAAAGTGTCCCAGCTCTCTCCTAAATAAACTACTCCCGAGTTCCACAAAAGCCTTAAGAGAGTGAAAGAGTAGCCAAAGCAACTGTTGTTGTTTTACCGAGTTCCGATCCAGATTTCTCAAAGACAAGAAAAACCATATGGATGAAAAAGTACCATTTGACACACCTGTGGAGAAACATAAGGTCCCTAAACGTATTACAGAAATAGACGATTTCGACAAATGCGTCATTCGGTTGACGATTCACAATTTCTATGTGGAAGAAAAAACTGTGCCAACAATAAGCAGATTGCTCATAGATCTGAAAGATGTCATAAATGTTCAAGGTGGTGATACAAGTCTCAAATCCCGGCTATGGCACTGAATTTTGCAGTCTGATACTAACTTTCCAAATGACTATAATATTATATGTACTTATATCAGCATAAATTTTCAAGATGCTGCTAAAAATCTCAGAAAATTATAAAAGATTTAGGGTTTAAGTGGAAGAAAACGAAACCAAATAGAGTTATAATAGAAAAGCACGACATACGATCTCAGCTGGAAGAGTACCTTACTAAGAGGTACAAATTAGAGGGTCAAACTATAGTGTATGAAGATGAGTCGTACATACACAGCAGTCATACAAGTTGAAGTGACGATAGTGAATTAAGTTTTCGGGCACCTGTTGCCAAAGGGCAAATACTTATTATCGTTCATGCTGTTCGTTCCAGATGCCCTTCTTTTACAAGTCGCAACTAAAAACAGGAGATTTTCATCAAGAAATGAATACAGAAAATTGCATGAAGTGGATCAACACCATGTTGATACCTAAATATGCCTGCTGGGTCTATTCTGGTTATCGACAATGCTTCACAATGTACTTAACACTCAAACTGACAAACAACCTACCTCAAATTCCTTGAAAGAAGAAATAAAAACCTGGTTGTTTAGGCATAATATATCTTTTGATGAAAGCATGAGTAAAACAAATATAACTTAGTTAAAGCCAACAAATCCCTTCAGAAGTCATAACTCATAATACTTGGCCAGATATTAATACAAAATCGCCATAATGTACTTAGACTGCCACCGTATCACCCAGATCTAAACCCAATCGAATTAATCTGGGCTGATGTCAAAAACTGGGTGGCCTTGCAGAAATATCACTTTTAAACTAAAAGATGTGAAGCAGTTATGTCGCCAGCGATTTGCAGAAATTGGAAGGCCAGAATGGGAAAATGTATATCGACATGCTGAATAAATTGAGAATCATTGTTTCAAAAAATACGGAATTGCAGAAAATCAATTAGAAAAAAATCTCATCCAGGATAATGGTGCAGCAAGTAGCGACAGCAGTGATGGCGGCAATGATGTGAGTCAGCAGTGATGGCGGCAATGATGTGAGTGATTCCGCAGAAGAGAAAGGGCTGTCAGGTGTGGAAGAACTGGAGGCAGATGGTTGACAAGTGTTTTTATATTAAGGGCATTTTACAGCGGTGGATTTAAATATACTGTATATAACTATAAGTTTATCGTGTAGTGCAGTGCATAACCGGTATGCGGATATTTGACAATGACTGTCCCACGAACTCCTACAGCATGCAGACGACCGGTCACCTCCTGATCCGGTATGTAACTCGCTTCATAGCTGTCATTAAGATTTTCACGTGTCTAGAACTGTTGCGCCACTTATAACAGTGGAAAAAAATTAACTTATCATGTGAAGCGTTTGGTGAAAAACTTGCTTCAGAAACGTTGAGACAGTATTTTTAACATTTAAATGATATCAGTCTAATTATATAATATAAAATATAATAACAGCCCGTCTTAAAGCAATATGTGTATGTAATATGTAAAATGTATTTAACAGTCACTGTATTAATGTTTATATTATGTACTTGTATAATAATGCTATGTGAATGTATTACGTAATTTAACAATGTAGGAGCTGTGAGAATAGAAGCCGAAAGTTGCTAACAATGAGGTAACCTTGAGGCAATAATGAATTGGAAAGTTTAATAATGCTACTAAAAATTCTTGGAACAATAATGTAATATTTAAAACAGTTTATAAATAGCCAATCAAAAACTAGAAAAAGCTTAAGTTAAATAAAAGTATTCTATTGGGGTAGAATTAGCCAATCAGAAACTTGAAATATAGAAAATGTACGAATTTAAGCGGTAGAAGCCAGACACTACTAGGCAGCGTTCCCGAGCACTTCGGTACGGTACAGTTAAGTGAGACATAAAACTTCATTACGGCGAGAATAAAAATAAAGTTTACGTGTTAAAAAGTGAAATTAATAAATATTCTCACAGCTCTACAGTATGATATATCAGTGAAGTGTTATTTAATCGTGTGAAAGATTAATAAAACGAAGTTAAATACTATTATAGTTTGTGTAAGCTTTCATTCTTTAGTCACACCACCCCCTGCTAAGAGATACGTGTTTCTGCAAATTACTACTGACGCAGCCGTGGCATACAAATATAATACTTAAATAAACATTCAAATTACAAAGTTGATTTTTAAACGTGGGGCGAAGGCCACCGGAAAGTGAACGTGGGGTGAAGGCAACCGGAAACTTTGTATCGTACATGGGGCTGCAACTACCTCAAGTTTGATGCTCAAAGCGTGGTGCTAATAATTTAAAGATAATTCTATACTTCAAAGTACCACGCCACTGCGACAATCTCTTCAGTGTAAATAAGGTACAGTAAAAATGATATCCCAATTCAGATTTCAGAGTTTATATTGTTCTTAAAATTATAGTACATCAGTGCATTACATACATAAAATGTTTTCTTTAATGTTCATTAATATAAATATGATATGATGAGGCTTCGATGAAGTACTGTTGTTGTTGTTATTATTATTATTATTATTATTATTACTATTATTTTGCATTTTATTTTAAGGTAAGACTATTTTCTACAAGGATGTAACCTAGCGTTTCTAGAAAACGCTGTCCCCGAAAACATAGAAAAAAAAATATGGTCACCTTAACGATACCACAATCCTTTGCGGTGGCAGCCATATTCAGTCTTAACAACGCTGAGAAGTGGGCGTAACCAAAACTTCGATGGGATATTGTGCTGCACCAAATTACAAGAATAAATCATCTGATGGGATTAGAGCATTTCATTTTCCAAGAGATAAACAGAGAAGGACGCAATGGGTTCAAGGTTGTAGGCGGGATAAGCATTGCATTCCACCCAAAAATTCGATACCGACATTTCACCGGAAATGTTTCGGGATTCCCTAAATAAGAAAAACAAAATTAGAAATACTTTCTTGTGTCTGTCTGTTAACAGCATAACTAAAAAAATGAGAAGTCGATTAAATACTAAACTAGGTATTTAAGTTTACTACAAAGATGCGACATGAATATTTTCAAGACTATTCCGCCACAAACTACCCTTTGCATGGAAGCTTTTTTGAAACTTTCGGTTATCTCAAAAACTGCTCTAACGATTTTGATTAAAGTACCGTATAAAGATATATACATGACAAATGAAATGTGTATCTTGAATTTTCGGGGAACAGCCTGTGAACCTTCATTCAGAAGGAATTTTGTAGAATCTTGTAATAACTGGTAAACATTAAGCAATAAACGAAAACGTACTACAGAAAAAGTGTAGATCTCTTTAAAACATTTTATTTCAGATATCCTTTCTTGTAGCATAAGCCATTTCTGAGATGTCTGTTATTAATGGTTCGAACTGTTTAATATTAGATTATGTCTTTAAAGTCCTTTCTGTATTCAGTTGTTTCTCGCGATGTCATGGAAAGGGTATGGAATTTTAAGGACTGTAGCGTCCAGTTCTAAAACACTTGACCATCGCTATTCCCTTTTGTATCTATAACGAAATGTGTAATGCAGGTATTTCTGCTAAGATTTATCTCAATTAAAGTAAGCAGACAAAATAAGCTTTCGTAAGAATAGTTTGTATACCCACTAATAAACGATTGGGGTTATAAAAAGTAATGTGAAAGTAACATTTTTTTTTCTCAGATGTGTGTCAGCAGAAGTTCACATGAATGCAGTTTTACTTCCATACAACTTACACACACACACACACACACACACACACACACACACACACACACACACCAGATGAATCAGCTGCCCCTAGGTATTCGTATATATGCAACCCGCAGTTTGTAGCCTAATATGAAAACACTGACCCTTTTAGCAAACAAACTGTTATTGTAGCTCTGCCCTTCTATTCGGTAATATACGCAGATTAAAGGCCTGAATGAGAACCAAGGAGTTGCGAAAGGATTAAAAAACACCGCTCTTCATGGATATAATGCTTGCAAAACGCTAGAGGAATGTTCTCCCGAAGAGCGGGGTAGAATACGCGAGTTCTGGCCGAGCGGGTTAGCTGACGGAATGTAGTGAAGCAAAGGTTTGCTTCGGAGATTCGAATCTCGTACTTACGTTAAATTGTCTTGGCTCTTTTTTTACTTTCTCATTGTGTTTATTTTCTGTATTTTAGTATACTAATTTATTTAGTTTTGTTATTGGCTCTCCTATGAGCCAAAGACACAAGACTTGCAATCAGATAATAATTGTGGATAATGTTTACCCCAATAATCTGTACCGCATTTGGTGTAAATCGTGTTACGTAGTTAAGCTTTCTTTCTTTTGGGCGCATGTCGACGCTATTAAATCTAACATTTTTGTTTCATGTTTAAACCTTATGTTTTACTTCTCCTACTGACAAAGGAGTTGTGAATGTGCCAAGTTCACGGGTAAACAGAATAATAAATTGTTAAAGAGCGTGGACTTCATCAACCAAGTAAATGTTCAAAATGACGACTCCGCTTCATCAATGCACATTTGGGTACGTTGCCGGAGAGACCTTCTTGCATGCTGTAACATGCGCGGTGTTATCTGCCTGAATTCTTCAGCTGTGAGTGACCGTAGATGATTTGGGCTTTGGGTTCTTGGGCGTAGACCCGTTCCTCTAAATGATCCCACGGAAACAAAACCAGTGGGGTGAAATCAGGTGATCTAGGGGGTCATGCGATTGGCCCCCCTCGGCCAATCTATTTTAGCGGATGTGTTCTTTGTAAGTGATTCCTTACAATCAGGGACCGGCGTGATGGAGCTCCATCCAGCTGGAACCACATTCCTGTCCCTTTCACTAATGGCACATCTTCCAGTAGCAATGGCAATTCTTCTTGTAGAAATGCAAAGTACCGTGGTCCTGTGAGGTTCCCTTCAAAAAAGTTCGGTCCAATTAGCTGGTCCCCTAATATTTCGCACCAGATATTCACGCAGTGGTACCTGAAATGCAGCTTCTCTCATCAGTAAGGATTGCCTATACTCCAGAGGTGCATATTATGGCGGTTAACAGTTCCGCTATTCTGGAATGTGGCTTCATTACCGAAGAGAAAATTTCCTGAACACACTGCATCCATTTGCGTTCGCTGCTGTAGCCACTGTGCAAATATCACTCGCGCTTGAAAGTCGCGTGCGTGGAGAGCCTGATGTAGTTGTAGATGGTACGGATGGTATTTATTACGGTGCAATATGCTCATCACCGAGGACCGACTTAGACTTATGTACGATCTTGTGCTATGGCCCTTGAACTGGTATGTGGATTGTTTTCTATTGCTTTTTCATTGCCTCCGGAGGTTACTGGAACATCGCAAGCAGGTAGTGCTCTTCCAAATCATATGATTCACGAAGGCGTCTTTCAATACTTCGAAAAGTGTCTGTAGTAGGTGCCCTCCTTCGTCGAAACCGTTCTTCATACAGGCGCTTTGCTAACTGTACATTATACCTTGTTTCTCCATAGATTAACAGTATGTCAACATACTCGTCGTTTGTGTACATTATGACAGCACTCGTGTCTAGTAGAAAGGTTTCAAATACTCAGTAGATAATGCAGAGTTTATTCACGCCAAGCATTGACGCAGGCACAAATGGCTAAAGCCATTTTCCATGTGTGAAGTGTCTTAAACTTGGTTGAATGGGTTAAGATTAATACCGAGCACAATAAAATACCTACTACGAAGTATAAATTATCCACCGGTCAGTGGAAAACATGGCGATTACTCTATTTTGTACACACTTATGTTATCAAAATGTTTTTGTATCATAATACCAAATTATAGCCCAAAAGAAATAAAACAAAAGGCAATAAAAAGTTTGAACTTAAGACGAAGGATTTGAACCCGAACTGAAGTGGCACAGTGGTAAAGCAACCATGATAATAGCATTTGGCCAATGCTACCTCGAGTTGGGGTTCCTATACGAATAAATAATTGCAGAACTCAGACCCCACCTGGTATCTTAACATGATTTTAGCAGCTTCCTACAGTGTTTAGAACTTGTTTTGGTAGTTTTAACTCAAATTAATAAACTGCACCAGCCATTACAATTACTGTATGAATGAAATATGCCATAGTTTGTGACAGAAGCGAAATTACCTACTTAATAGTTGGTATTTTTTGACAAGGCTGTACAACGAACCTTTGTTGGCTGACGGCTGAAATCCAATTGGTCGCATTGCGTAGATCTGCCATTTTGTTTTCAAATAGTTTTGTAAACCGATGCATGTAATCAGTTGTTCCTTCAGGGGCGTTTTCAAAGGTGTGCATAAATGTATGCTAAAGAATAAAAGTTTGTAAAATCAGCTAAAAGTGCTACTGCAGCTCCCAGTGTCAGGGTGGGATGTTTTTGCCATCGACATACATGGCGATTGCATTCTGTCACGGAAAACACTTTATGCACTGAGTTAAGTGTTATGCAAATCAGCCGTTAGAAGGCATTCAAGAAAGGCGCAAGTCACATGTCGCTTAGCACGTTGCATAAATTAAAAAATAAATAAGGGCAGCTGGCTCACCTGATATATATATTGGGGGAGAGGGGTAATAGCTACTAATTGCCAATACGTAATTTCACTGATAAAACGTTGAAACAATTGACTCGGTTATATTATAGCTACAATAAACATTCAACGACTTATCATTACATGCACTTAATACTTATTTCACCAAATTATTTAATACATATTCTTTATTTGAGAATAAACTACTTTGTTTCTGGAAAGTTACCTCACCATCGTGACAAACATGGAATGCCGTTTCTGTAGGATGTATTGAATTTCCCTTACAGTTGTGACCTATTCACGAGGCAAATTCTCTGAGGGTTCTGAGGTACAAATACTTCCAATACATGTCTCATAGGCGGTGTTCTTAGAACGAACAAATTTATAGATTACCCAACCAGCTAAGTAATAAAAGCCAGACATCTCAATTCTATTAAGGTTACATCCACTTGGAAACTGAGGGTGGTATTCTGTACATTTTTCAACTGCCTTTCGGCTTGATTAAAATTCAAGATAGTACTCATCATCTACATCATAACTAGAGGACTTTGGTATATTTGAGTACTGTGCGACCTCCGTGGTGTAGTGATTACCATGTTGGCCTCTAGTTCCCGAGGTCGCGGGTTCAAACCCGGCGGAGGGCGCTGGCTTTTTTTTCGGGCGTAAAAATCCTTAGCATGGCTTCCTTCGGAAGGGAAGTAAAGCCGGTGGCCCCCTGTTGTAGATTTACGGCACGTAAAAGGACCTCAAGCCTGGTAAAGAGGCCTCTGAGCAAAATTACCGGTCTTTCACAACCAATATAGAATGGGTCGCTAAGGACCACAGCAAATAAAGAGCGTCCATAAATAAAACTCAATTTAATTTCCATTCGTGTAACATGTCTAAATGCTACTGGAGTGGGATGACTTTGTGGAAAAAGGTTTTCAACGCAGTGTGTTGAAATCTGCTGGCTAGTATATATTCAATTAAGCTTCGTGAAGTAAGTTTCTCATACAATTCTAAAATGCTTGCGGTAGGCAGCTGCGCCCCTCTTTGAATTGATTTCCACACAACTTTATCATAAAAACGTAATGATGGGCTAAATTCAAATAGTAGGTACAGTATTATCTGTAGGCTGCCATTATCCCGTCTATAATTCTGAACCCACTGCGCTCTTCTCCGTTTATCTCTTGGAAAATGAAATGTTCTAATCCCATCAGATGATTTCTTCTTCTAATTTGGTGCAGCAGAATATCCCATCGAAGATTTGGTTACGCCCACTTCTCAGCGATGTTAAGACTCAATATGTCTGCCACCGCAAAGGATTGTGGTATCGTTTCCTGGCCTGTTTGTAAAGACTTTGACTGCCGCCGAAGTTAAATGCCCGGCATCTGTTTTGCTTTGCTACATCCGCATACGTGTTATACGTTTTGCGTTGGTTTGAGCTGTAAAGGTTGAAATTGAATAAAATTGCTACAAATCTTTTTAATCCACGTAATCAGTGATTATTATAGCTTGATTTTCAGTTGGTATATTGAAGAATGGAGGGAAATAGACAAAAAAAAGTGGAAAGTGTTTTCGGTTAACAACCAAATGGTGATTTTAAATCAGATCAGGCAAATTTTTAAACACGTGTGGACTTGGCTTTGCGACTTGGCATAAGTATCTATGTTGAATACAATTCGGTCGAAATTGAAGACACATACACTATGTGATCAAAAGTATCCGAAAACCCCACAAATATACGTTTTTCACCATAGGTGCATTGTGCTGCCACGTACTCATCCGCGACCTCAGTAGTCAGACATCGTGAAACAGCAGAATGGGACGATCCGTGGAACTCACGGACTTCGAACGTGGTCAGGTGATTGGGTGTCACTTGTGTCAGAAGTCTGTACGTGAGATTTCCACACTCCTAAACATCCTAGGTCACTATTTCTGATGTAATAGTGAAATGGAAACGTGAAGGGACATGTACAGCACAAAAGCGTACAGGCCGACCTCGTCTGTTGACTGACAGAGACCGCCGACATTTGAAGAGGGTCGTAAAGAGTAATAGGCAGACATCTATCCAGACCATCACACAGGAATTCCAAACTGCATCAGGATCCACTCCAAGTACTATGACAGTTAGGCATGAGGTGAAAAACCTTGTATTCCATGGTCGAGCGGCTGCTCATAAGCCACACATCACGCAGGGAAATGCCAAACGACGCCTCGCTTGGTGTAAGGAGCGTCAACATTACACGATTGAACAGTGGCAAAACATTGTCTGGAGTGACGAATCACGGTACACAATGTGGCGATCCGATGGCAGGGTGTGGGTAAGGCGAATGCCCGGTGAACGTCATCTGTCAGCGTGTGTAGTGCCAACAGTGAAATTCGGAGGTGGTGTGGTCGTGTTTTTCCTGGAGGGGGCTTGCACCCCTTGTTGCTTTGCGTGGCACGATCACATCGCAGACCTACATTGATATTTTAAGCATCTTCTTGCTTCCCACTGTTGAAGAGCAATTCGGGGATGGAGTTTGCATCTTTCAACACGATCGAGCACCTGTTCATACTGCACGGGCTGTGGCGGAGTGGTTACACGACAATAACATCCCTGTAATGGACTGGCCAGCACAGAGTCCTGACTTGAATCCTGTAGAACACCTTTGGGATGTTTTGGAACCCCGACTTCGTGCCAGGTCTCACCGACCTAGATCGATACCTCTCCTCAGTTCCGCACTCCTGAAGAATGGGCTGCCATTCCCCAAGAAACCTTCCAGCACCTGTTTAAAGGTATGCCTGCGAGAGTGAACGCTGTCATCAAGGCTAAGGGTGGGCCAACACCATGTTGACTTCCAGCATTAGCGATGGAGGGCACCACGAACTTGTACGTTATTTTCAGCCAGGTGTCCAGATACTTTTGATCACTTAGTGTACATGCGCGGAGGTGATTTTGCAAAACGCAAATAATTAAAGCAGTCTCCTCTGCATGAACTGGAATCAGCTCTCGGATCATGGTTCAAACAAGTCCACACTAACACATCTGTGGATGGCAAAGTGCTCTGGGAGAAAGCGTTGTACTTGGCAGCTCGGCTTGGAATCCACAACTTTAAAGACTTCGAATGGATGGATGGATCGATTTAAAAGCGCCACAACATAGTGTTCAAAAGGCTATCAGGGGAGAGTGCAAGAGTGAGCATTGATACTGTGGAAGAATGGAAAGCTGGAGCTCTCCTTAAGGAAACAGAAGCTATGAAATGAAAGGCATTTACAAAACTGATGAACGGGGTTGTTTTAAAATGTGCAGCCTCAGAAGACTCTGGCATACAAAGGGAAAAGTTGCCATGGTGGAGTGAAAACGAAGCAAAGGCTTATAATTTGTTGTGCTGTAATGTTGATGGAAGCAACAAATCATCACCACTGGTAATTGGAAGATTCCAGAAGTCACTCGGTTTTAAAAATGTTAAGACGCTATCAACTCCCCACAAAGCTAACTGCAACTCTTGGATAAGGGAGCCATTTTTGAAAATTATGTTGCAGCTTGAGAGAGCGATGGGATCACAGAACTGTAAAATCGTTTTGTTCATCGACCAGTATGTCGCACAACCTAACAATATTGCATCAATGTTAAGGAATGTGAAATTTGTATTTTTTTCCTGCAAACTGTACCAGTAAATTGCAACCTTTACATTTGGGCATAGTTGCCAACTTCAAGTATTTTTACTGAAAGCAGACTGTGTGCAAAGCAATTGCAATGGCTGATAATGGAGTGATGGATGCAAGAACTATCAAAATAAGTGTTCTCCAGGCAATGAACTTTATTTCTGAAGCATGATGTCCTGTGACTCAACCAAATATTCAGAACTGCTTTAGCAAAGTTGGTTTCCCTGTAGGGCATCTTGATTTGGAAGAACCTGTGCCAACAGGACTGGATGAGTTGGAAGAATCAGCATGGAAAATGTTAACTCCACTGAAGTAGACTTCAATGTTTATGTCACAGTGATAATGAGCTATCAGTGTTTGAAGTACAAACCAAAGACTAAGTTCTGGGGTAGCAGGTGTCTGTCACAGAAGAAAATAGTTACGAGGAAGAAGAACCAGAGCAACCAAAACCCACATTCCATGAGGCGTTACGTGTCTTAGATGGAAAAGATACCTGCATTCTTTTGCCATTGATAGTGAACATTTAATGATATGTAACAAGCCTGAAAATGAACTTTTACAGACTAAAATAAGAGAGAAAATTAAACAGTTTACCATAATGGATTGGCTGAGAAAGTAAGGTTTTATAAGTCTTGACTAGCTGTTATTACATATTTATTCAGTATTCATTTATTATTTATTCAGTTCTTTACATACAGTATTATGTAGTATGTTAACTGGAATAAAACTGCATGTGTGAACTTTTCATTGGTTTCCTTGATTTTTACATTTTCCTTGATTTTACATTTTTCGGTGATCTGCAGGCAAGTGTAACATAGGAGTTTCACTGCATGTATACTGGCATTGGTTTTCTCATTTTTCTTTCTTTGGCGAGACACTTGTGGAAATACCAAGAATCCTGTTGGAAAATTCAATCCTGTATGATGCCCAGAATAAATGACAAATTTTACATCTGTGTGGCTTGCTCAATTGAAAAAAATCTAAGTCAAAGCTCAATTTTAATACATGCACCAACTAATAAAAAAATAAAAGAAATTCATAATCACCCTCCACCTTAAGCATGAAAACTTTATTCCATCTGCTCATGCTTTAACAGTCAAAAGCATCAATACAAGGAGCCAAAGGTTCATGCCAACACACACAAGTGAGCAAGTTTGAAAACCATTAAAATGTAAAATTAGTAGCACCACAAAATCTCACTTTAACTAACAAATGTTACAGGAAGAGGTTACCTAAAAATTCTTAAAAAGCTTTCAAAAATTGAATTTTTTATTTTTTGCATAAAATTAACGCTTAAGGTAAATACGAGGAGCATCAAATCAAATACCCAATTTTTTACTTTTTGCATAAAATTAATGCTTAAGATATGTACCAGGAGCATCGAATCAAAAAGCACTAAGTGCACAATAAAAAATTTTTCAGAAGAGAGGAAAAACTGGTTTCTCCTAAAGTTACCGGTGCTTTTTAAAGTTTTTTGTAATCTATGAGAAATGGCACTTCCTAATTACTGTTGATCACCTAAATCATTTTTTGTTCAATACCACATTTATAGTAGAAAGACTGCTTTCCAGAATTGTGGGCCATGATCTACGGAAACTGTTCCTTCCAGATGTTTCGTTCATAGCTGTGATGAACATCTTCAGGGGCGCTTTCCAAGTGATCTCCTGGGAATCTTGGTGAGGACTGTTTCAGAGCCTGTCGGTATCATGTCCGGAAACCAATCTTTTACTCTTGACAACAGCCGTGAAAGTCTTTGATCTTTAATGATTCACCAATGTATTTTGAACCAATTATACTAAAAATACTGTCCTGGACAGTAAGCAAAAATGGCAAAAGTTATATTTATTGATGTTTTAATAAACAATTTCAATTCTACTTACAAAAGCAGTTTCATACTTTCCTTTGAGCATTTATTGTGAAAAAAAGTGTTTTGTAATTTCATTCATCACTATTTCTGTAAACTCCTTCATGTCAATGCTTCTTTCAAACACAACTGTATTTCTGCATTTAAACAATGTCCATTTCTTCCTCCAAATAGTCACATTATTCTTCATTCTGGTTTTCGTTACAAAATGCAGACTCTTCATCCACAACCTTTACATAACACTGCAGCTCAGCCTCTCGTCTCCAATCACTCCCAATCCTCTTTTGTAAAAATGCATCAACATCCTTTTACTTTGCTACATTGAGTTTTCTTTGGAGTGTTGAACCCTGGACCTGTGGTATACCCTCAAACATAACTCCCTGTTCCAGTGGAGATATGAATGGTTTAGAGGGACAAAAAAAAGTTCATTAGACCTGGATCTAATCGCTTTATATGAAGGATAATGTGAGAAAATGAAAACTTTTTTAAAAGCTAGCATGAAAGACAAAATAATACAGAATGTCATCTCAGTATCCTTTGCAGCATTCCACTGCATTTATTTGGATTAGAATATTGCAAAAAATATGTTTTAACATGACACAAGCTATTTACCTCAGTTTTACTTCTTTGTTTCTCATTATTTCCTGCATTTTCAATATCTTTCTGGTGCATCTACTGTTGCCTGCAACAATATATTTATTACCTTTACCATCCTGTAATACTTAGCAAATCTACTATCAGTGCTTCCTTGACACAGCTCCCTATCTCAGACCTTCAAGTAAGGAGATTCGTTTTCATTCGTTTATTCATTTAGCATGATGTAATATTGCTAAGGAGACCCAAGGAAGTGATATCTGATATTGTTTGGCAACACATGCATTTCTACTGGGTGATCAGCACAGAGCAGAATAGGTTTAGTGGTTCTTAGCCGGTAGGCAGTGCTGCTGCTTGCTATGCGCATGTCAGAGGCCTCTTTATCAGGCTTGAGGTTCTTTTAAGTGCCGTAAATCAACGAACTGTTATCAGTAACTGTGGAGGAGATGCACTGGTCTCCTGCCCATGTGACCTAGTCACACCCCTTGTAATCCATCTGAGCTACCCCTCCTTTAACTGTGATATTTGCTGGAGGTGCCTGGTTGAGCACTTACCCAGCCCCCCAGACATCACTTACTTCAACCGTGGCATCCGGTAAACGGCTACAATTGTCACCCTTTCTCACCCCCTCATCTCTATCCCTTAAATCTACTGTGACAGTATTTTGCATAAATAATTGAATGAGAAGTAAACATTTGATACTTGGAGTATAGAGATAATGAGTTTGCAGCATTTTGTGACAGACTGAAGTGAACTGGTTTAAAAATGGTTGAGATGTATAAATGTTCTAAAATTCTATTTTTGGGAGTCGGTGCCACCAAGACACTGGCTTCTCAGAATTGTTCAAATTGAAGTATAGAAATTAGCTTTTCTAATGGTCTTTCAAAAATGCAGAAATTGTGAAAGCAATTACTTATAGAATAGAATTAATTTTTTCTGAGCATCCTCTTCTCTTGACATTTAACCAATAATCAAAAACTATAAACTATCAGTTAAAATGAACATCCTCTTCATTTCTAGGTGAGAGGGGATGATGGCCAAATGCTTCACATAATAAAATATTTCCAATCAATCTTTTCCTGTACTTAATAAATGAGCAGCGCAATGGTATACATAAAAAGGCTCCATACACACACTTGGGGAGAGAAAAACACAGCTCCACCTGGAGCACCATGTCAGCCAACTGCCTCCCATACCCAAACTCCGAATCGCAGTGCAATGGTATACATAAAAAGGTTCCGCACGCACGCACACACACACACACTTGGGGAGAGAAAAACACAGCTCCAGCTGGAGCACCATGTCAGCCAACTGCCTCCCATACCCACACAAACTCTGAACCCCTGTATACTCAGAGCAGAGGCCAGGCTCATAACATCACAACACCAAGATGAGAAATCAAAAGCAGGTGTGCCATACACTGTCTCAAATCAATTCCTACACATATGTGTATCTGTCTTAGTGAATGTGTTCTGCGAAAGTGCTTCAACTTGAATAAGTACTCATTAATACTTCCTCCTAATGTTATTTCCAAGTGCCGTTCTTTATGCTGTACTATGGTTATTTTTTTAATTATTTTTAAACATTTAATTTTTGGGGCATTCATCAACAATGGCTGTAATAAAAATGTAATTGATATTCATGTGGCAGCATATATGGTGCTTTAATTCCCACTATGTGCTTATCAGAAGGTTGCATATTGTTGCCCGACTATCACCCCTGTACCAACACCCGGTAGGGGTGTTACAATTTGGCGGAGTGCCAGGTGCATTTGGTGCAGGTACCAGGTACAATTGGTAGAGAGCCGGGTACAAATGGTATAAGCGCCAAGTACAATTGGTGGTGGCTGGCTACAATGAGAGTGAGCACAGGGGAAAACACCCTTACTTCTCCCAGCCAGGGGATGTAATATTTTTTTTTCTCTTCTCCCTCTCTCTCTCTTTTTGCAAGGTGTAACACACACCCCAACACAGGATGACCTATACCTGGTGTTATCTGTTAAAGACCCACCCTCCCACACTTTGCATCATGAGTCATCTACATAGAATGTAACTTTTTTTACTTTCTCAAGTTACATATATTGTTTTAGTGTAGTACATATAGTTAAGTTATTATGCATGGCTGAATCTGCTCGAAACTCTATTAGTCCTAATTCTCAAGAGATTAGAAACCTGTGCACAGAATTAGCAGCTATACAGGGGGAACAATTTAAATTCCAAGAATTTATCAGCGATTTAAGAGAAATTTCGAACGAGATCGCGGCAAACGCGGAGACGGCAAATCAAATACGTCTCCACTCTGGCAAGATTATTAACACCTCTAGTCCAAGCACAAGTAGGGTAGAAAAACACTTAGTCATGAATAAGGGAGACGAACACACAAATACTATTAGTAAAATGACTCACCTGTGTTAGGCAGAATGGCAACTGAAGCATCTCAACCCATGCATGTTAGTCGTCCACCATTGGATCCAGGTAGCTTCGCGGGGAAATCAGGGGAAAGTATAAGGCACTATCTTCAGAAGTTTGAGTTGATAGCGTGTGCCAACAATTGGGCCGACCAGCATAAGGCGCAGTATTTACCATGCTACCTTAATAGTACCGCGCTAAACTGCTACAAAACGTTTTCTCTAGAAATGAGAACGCCCCATGGGAAGCATTAAAACAAGGGTTGTTGAAAGCCTTCATCCACGCGGCAGCGGAAGAAATGATGGAGATCAGATTAAGGCAAAGGGTGCAGGACCTTAGTGAGCCCACAGAGCAATACGCTTACGTCATAGCTCTGTGTGATCTAGTAAACCCCGAAATGACAGAGAAGGAACGTGTAAAACATATCGTGAGGGGCCTTAAACCATCCCTAATAGAACAGGTGCTACCCTATAACCCACAAACAGTGGACGCTCTCATTCGGTTCGTCCGCAGGGTAGAATCCGCCCGCACCCTGGCAAACAACAGGGTAGACCTAATCGATGCACAGGGCATCAGCCTATCATGCCAGACGATACCCTCCAGAAGATGGGTGAGTTAGCAGAACAAGTGCAGAACCTTACAATGAACCCGCACCCTCCACCTCAGAATTACAATCCACAGCGTCAACCCGTTAGGAATTAGGGACAGCCGGACAACCGTCCAGCGGCTATAGGAACACACATAGTCAGAGAAGAACAGCGTTCGTGAGGCCTGTGTGCGCCTACTGCAAACGGGTAGGCCATGTAATCGCTAATTGCCAGACACGAAGGAGAAATACAAATGTTCACAGCAGCCTCGAAGCAATCACCCCCATAAGAGCCACGGTAACTAGCATAACAGAAAGCATCAACCCTGGAAACACGTTAAAAGCTACGGGAACATTAGGAGGGAAAAGGATCGACATTCTCATAGACACAGGAAGTTCAGTAAGCATAATCAATGACGACCTGGTAGGTACAAGCAAGCAACCAGCACCCCCAATTAAGATTTTGCGAACTGCAAATAACAATTTACTTGCCGCACAATACCAGACTAACACTAACTTTCAAATGGGTGACGTGGAATTCAAACAACTAATAGTTGTAAAACACTTCCCGCATAGTTTATTATTGGGCATGGACTTCCTTCAGAAACACCAAGCCGTTATAGATCTAGGGAATAACACTGACACTGCAGAATCGAAAAGGGTCATTGTAGGCTGCCAACGAAAGCGAGAATGCCCGCTGATGCAAATTACACTTGAAACAGACGCTGAAGAGGCAAAAATTAAAGCAACATGTGAGCATGACGTAGAACTCCTTCCATTTCCCGCCACACAGATAGATGTCAAAATACCCTTAGTTCCTACAAACACATTATTACTGGAGCCATGCATTAATACTATGCAGAAAAAACACATTAACATTATACCGGGTTTGTGCAATAATAATCAAAATCAAAAAAGGCGAGTCCACAATAATGCTACCGCCCCACAGAGAATATTTAAAGGGACAACACTAGCACTCGTACACGAAGTTGCATTAGTGCAGGCAGACACTTTCACACGTGAAACAGCAAAACAAATAGACATCAAAGGCGCAAAATTTAATATTAATTCTCGACTAGAACCGGGACAACAAGAACAACCACGAAATTTACTCGACAGGTACTGACATATCTTTTCCACTAGCCTATAAGAATTAGGGACGACAAACATTGCGGGGTTCAAAATAGAGTCAACAAACACGATTAGACAGAAGGCATACAGGGTTTTCCATAAACAGCAGGAAATAATAAACAAGCAAGTTGAAGAAATGAAAAAGGCAGGGATAATAAAAGACTCGCAGAGTAGCTGGTGCTCACCAGTAATTTTGGTTATAAAGAAATCAGGGGAATACCGGTTTTGTGTAGATTACAGAAAGCTCAATGCACAAACAGCTGCATCCGCCTATCCCTTACCACTGATTGACGACCTGACTAGCTATTTGGAGGTTCAAAGTTTTACTGTGCACTTGATCTACTAAGTGCATATTTCCAAGTACCTCTAGCCCAAGAAAGTAAGCAATGTTCGGCCTTTTGTACGTCAGACGGACAGTTCGAATTTGAAACCTTGAGCTTCGGGCTCGCAAACTGCCCTAGAGCATTCGCAGAGAACGGAAATAAAATGTTAGGCGACCTGCGATACAAAAAAACACTCATATATCTGGACGATATAACAGTGTTCGCAAATACATTTCAGGACTTATTGGCAAACCTCGAAGCAGTATTTAAGAAAATAGGACAATATACGTTTAAGCTAAAACCCCACAAATGTTTTATCGGTATGGATAAAATAAAACTCCTAGGATACGAAGTATCGGCAGCAGGCATAGAGCCCAATAAAGACAAAATTCAAGCTACCCAAGGAATATCAAAGAAGTAAGGAGGTCTTAGGTTTATTTTCTTTTTACAGGAGGTTCATTAATAACTTTGCAGCGGTCGCGAGGCCACTAAATGAGCTAACAAAAGCAGACCAAAAGTTTGTATGGGGCCGAGAATAGCAAGAAACCTTCCAAAAGCCGAAGGATTTAATGGTTAAGGCTCCGGTGTTGGCACATTTTATACCGGGAGCCAAAACCCACATTAATTGCGATGCCAGTGTGCACGGCATAGGCTGCTGCCTCCTTCAGGAACAAGATGAAAAAATGCACCAGTAGGCTTTGTGTCTAGAGTCTAAGCAAAGCTGAAAAGAACTATAGCGTTTCGGAACAAGAGTTGTTAGCAGTTATCTACGGTTTTTCGAAGTTTCGCCAGTATATACATGGTTACCCTGTAACC
Source organism: Deroplatys truncata (assembly GCA_030765065.1). Lineage (NCBI taxonomy): Eukaryota > Metazoa > Arthropoda > Insecta > Mantodea > Mantidae > Deroplatys > Deroplatys truncata. The sequence goes on from CM060990.1 coordinate 425,451,394, forward strand.
GTAGTTACAGACCATGCTTGTCTGTGCCACCTAACTAGGTTGAGAGATCTAACAGGGAGACTGACACCTTACAGCTTAATGTTGCAAGAATTTGATTACACTATTCGGCATAAATCAGGGGTTAAACATAAGGACGCAGATTGTTTGTCTAGGATGCCGATAGACCCCCCTGAACCTGAAACCGCGCAAGAGCAGGAAGAGAGAATTACCTGTCTCATAGAACCCATAGAGTTAGCTAAAAGCAAGAGGAAGATCCCCAACTAAAGCTCCTAATACAAGCCGTAAAACAACCGGATACAGCGAATGCTAAACTAACACGCCAAGCTGCAACATACGTGCTAAAATCGAATGTCTTATATCGAAAAAATGCTGGTAGTGCAGGGAACATGCACTTGTTAGTAATACCTGATAGTTTAAAGCAGGAAATACTATATAATAGTCGCGACGATCCACTAGGATGACATTTTGGGTTTTCCAAAACTTTTCACAAGATAAATTCGCATTATTATTGGATTGGAATGAAGAGGGATATACAAAATTATGTAAAAATATGCACTTCCTGTCAGCAGCGAAAAGGTCCACTTAATCAGCGACCCGCAGGTTTAATGCAACCCATAAAAGTCAACTATATAGGAGAAAGGTTCTGCTTAGATATCTTGGGGCCTTTCCCACAGTATAACAGAGGTAACAGGTACGTAATTGCGGCGAGTGATTACTTTTTCAAAATATATGGAGTTAAGGGCAATTCCAAAAGCTGCTGTTGAGCAGGTAGCCGAATTTATCTTGGACGTCATCTGTCGTCACGGCGCACCGAAATATATACTATCGGACAGTGGGTCAGTATTCATGAGCAAAGTGACACAGGAACTACTTAAAATGATGGGAACGATCGCGACTTTTACAACAGCCTACACACCCCAAACTAATGGCCTTATAGAGAGGGCGAATAGAACTATCGCTCACGTAATCAGTAAGTACGTAAACACACAGCACACAGACTGGGATAATAACCTACACCAAATTCTGTTTGCCATAAACACAAGCAAACAGGAGAGTACTAAGTTCACACCCTTCAAATTACTGTATGCGCGGAAACCGGTATCACCCCCAGACGTTCAATTACAGGGCAACTCGCAAAACCTATTTGTGCAGCAAACACGAGAAGCAGTACTAAAAGCAAACGTATCCCAGAACATAACAAAGAGCCAGAGAGAGAAAAAAAAGTTACATGATTCAAAGAGGCGGCATGTCGAGTATAAAGTCGGCGACTTGGTGAAGTTATAAACCCCTAAAAGGAGGGTAGATAGAGCCACGAAGCTTTTGATGAATTACCAAGGCCCGTATAGAATAATGAAAAAACTGAGTCCGCTAAATTATGTAATAAAAGTGAGAAATTCCGTAAAACAACAGAATGTCCATGATAGTAGGACATATGTCATATGCCTAAAAAAAAGTCAGAGTGCAACACGCTTGCGACAGACGCACAGCGAGTAAACACAGTCTTATTGCAACATATAAATAAACACAATACAAATCGCCAGCGTATCACTGTCCATCAATACACAACTGTAACTGTTGACATCATTACATGACGAAATGCGTTACACAAACCCACATCCACGCTGCAGTAAGGATGATGTATAAGGCAAACAAACAAGAAACAGAAAGAAGGTGAAACATTAAACCTCAACAATAATTCCCAGATGTGTAAGATAGGTTAAGTAATAGGTTACAATACAAGACGTAGTATATCTACAGACCAGCATAATTTAAGTTATAAAGTGATAATCCACGCGATTCACTTTTAATGTTGTTTTTTTTGTCTTGAGGAAGAGAAAATATATCTGAAAGTGAAATATAATGGGAAATCCGAGAAGCGATCCTATTATTCGCTTAATACAGATATCTATGTTCAGACACAGAAATTTGAACAGAATACATTGTCCCCCCCAGGAGGTGAGAGCACAAGGTGCCGATATGTTAGGTCTAAGAGGGATACCACAGAGAACAAGTATGCATAAGAATAAGTATTTTCCTTGTTCTTAAGTTCGGGGAGCAGAGTTAAAATATGAAAGCGGATAGGAAACAAGATTTAGTGGAGGTCGTAAAGGTTATTTCATAGTAAAGTTATTTATACAATTGTTAGTTTAAGATTAAGTTAAGATAGGTATTTGATAATTTGTTTTGAGAACTATAGGTTGACGCCAGGAAATTTTTTTCTTCGCACCTTACACATACGTTAGCGCATAGAGAATAGATATTAGTTGTGAAAAAAGCCAATAACGTTCACTCTGGTACGACAATGAAGCGCTACAGTACTAGAATTAAATAAATGTCAAAAGAAAATCTTTAAGACAGTGTAACAGGCAAGGCGAAGTAAATCAATGTGCAAACCAGTGGATAAGTGTAACGTGACAAATACGCAAATGACAATCAACAAACTTCTCTCACAACCAGGGCAAATAATACACGACATGGACCAAGGATATAGAAATGTTGAATCTCGCATCGTCTCAGAATCAACACGAACATAGAAAGAGAATAAATATTAAGGAAAGGGCTCGAAAGAAACAAGGGGATGACGTATATTATCGCAGCAACTAAGCAGGAAAGTCACAGGTATCCTCCGAATCACTCAGATAGCAAAAATGTAACACTTTATACACACGCGAATGGGATACAGAATGGTTTTTCGCCGACTGAGAAACACAGATGTCGGCTTCACACACATCCAGCTCTGAATGACTGTACGCACTTCGGCAGGCAGCGAAACTCCAGTCTTGTAATGAATCCCGCTGACACGGGTATTTGTCGCGACACGTGCAAAGCTCGACCTTGCACTACTCAGTGGCGTACAGCACACTGGAACATGTATGTAAATAGATTCATGAAAGACGAAATGTACATACGTTTTTTCCCTCGTGATTCATTGTTCTTTGTATGATTTGTTACAAGTTACTATTATATTAGTTACAATGCCGTAAAATTGTGTATGTAATAAAATATTCCTTTTCTGTGAGCTAAAAGCAAAATTTAAGACTTCATAAAGGACGTCCTCAAGGATGCAGGACCAAGAGAAACGACGAATAAGGATCAGTCTACAGCAGCCTCAGCGACCCCCTCCCCTTTAAAGAAGCAAGGAACATTAACAAAACAAAAAAATTGTGGAAGCCTACATCAACATCCGAAGAAGTAAACACCAGCCTACACACCAAACACAATCTGACAGAAAAACAATTTCTTTGTACAGTTACAGACGATACACAATGGTGTATATATATATAATTTTTGGGACAATCATAGCAAGGCAAGCAGAACTTATAAGCAGTTGCATCATACCTAGACAGCGGAGCTTAGATGTTTTATTTTGTCCGTGTTTTTTTTTTTCGTTTTCAAAATTTGGGAAACAGTCGGCAGGGGTACTCACTTACTTTACTAAATTTACCTTTTCTCTGCTGCGTTTAGTCTCATCCCGTAAAAGTTGAAACACAGCAGAATCCTTCCCACCTTTCCGAAGTGAAATCCATCTTTGAAAAAGAAACCCTTTCGCTGCGCACCAAGAGACGGACAGGAAGAGGAGCAACCAACAAGTAAAACCCAGGTCAAGCAGTGCCCAGCAGAGTATAAGTGACAGTAACTCGCCACCAGGGTCGCGCCAGGCCAGGAAGAATTGGTACACCCTGAGGGAACGCCACCAGGAAAATAGTTTACCTAAGCGGAGTCAATCAGCAGTTCTGTCACAAAATGTCCAAACATACAAGGCAAAGTTCACCTCCGGGCACGGAAGTAAGCAACGTAGAAGAGGCAAAGAAATGCAGCAGGCTGCGGGCGCGCAGTCGAACTCACCCCTAACTAACTCACCAACCCTTACAAAAAATATTTTCTTCCCTGATAGCAGAGTACCCCCGAGCATGTCAACTGTATAAGGCTCAACCCATGTGGCTTTTTTTCTCTCTTTTCTATTAACCCTCCTCTAACCAGACAATTTTAGTACACCCTAAGATATTTGCCCCCTTTTAAAATTTAAATTCCGGGTTCGGAATTTGGCGAACCTGGGACCGATGTAGCGGATCAGGTTGAGCGTCGGGGATTACGTCAGATGAGGTAACCGAGCAGAAAAAGTTGAAACGCGGTTACCTCAACACGGGCGCGCTAAGGATTGCGAAGTCAGCACTTCCGAAAGTATTTATATTACGGGGGTCTGGCTCGTGGTGATAGAATTGCGGAATGGTATCGTGAATAGCGGAGAGAGGGTGAATTGTATCGTCGACGACCTGTGGTCTGCCTTCCATACACGAGTCGCCATCGCAACAGCAGTTAAATAGTTAAGGATGCATCTGCTCTGAGATCTGTTTGCACGGGCTTCACCCAGGCTAAGTTGCCCGACTACGGGCCCCATGTACTCGCACTGCAACAAATACAATTTATTGGGTCAATGCATCCCCTGTGCAGTAATTAACTACCCACATCCTGGGGTGTAGCCCCGGCCTACCTACCACCCCGGTTCCAACGCATCCTCTTACCTCTGAGCTATCACCCCCCTAGCGTAACCAACTACTGCGGGATAACCACCCCCGGTAGGGGTGTTACAATATTTCCCCAATATTTTCTTCTCCAATTGTAAGAGTTTTGGCTGGAACACAGAAACGTGTAACAGAGGGGTTGTACTCTTTCACTGAAGCCAAAAAAAAAAAAAAAACAAAAAAAAAACACCATGCAGTATGCACCGACTAACAGTACATTTTTACGTAAATTTTGAAGTACTTTTTGCGTAAGAGTGTCAAAAAACATTTAAATACTGGCGTGTATGATTGCATGTTTTCGTTCTAATCCAAAACTCACAGTTTCAGCGAGTGTATGCGTGCGCGCACGAGCTTCTCCATAGTCCTTTCCGTTGTGCTAATTTATGGCTATAAACATGATGGAATCCAACTAGGTTGTTGTATTCACTTTTAACATTAAGCAGGACTTATGTTCATACCAACAATATAGCTCCCAACTATTGCAAGAAGTTACAACTTGTTATGCTTTATTCATGTTGCTAATAATTTTTGTTGCTTCCACAGGATTTAGGCAAAAATCTTTTAGCTTTGGCTGAAAGCTGATGAGAAAGGACCACATGGGAAGGAAAGACTACTAGAATGCCACCTTCATACACTATTGGATGTCATATTGAATGTCAATTGGTGAGAATAAACAGGTTCTGCGGAGAGAAAGAAAGGTGATGTTAGCTCTCCTCTTTAATCCTCCTTGGCAAGGCGGAAGGGTAGTTAGAGCATTATGTAAATGCAGTTCCAGTATTACAATGATTAATATCAGAGAACCAACTGTTCATATTAAAGTGGCAACCTTCAAGCCTGATATTATACAGAATACAGTATACTGTGACGAAGCGAGCTGCTGATGCCGTGACCTTAAACACAATCCTAGCCAGCAGATTAGTGGGAAGTTTCCAGGTAATGTAAACAATTTCAGGAAGGCCTTCTAGCATTCGTGATCATTCTGGATCCTTCTGTTGTTCTCAGGCTTTCCAGAACATTCAGTATGACTTTCCAAGAACTCTACAGCTGTATACAAGGGAGTGTGCTCGCAAAAGTGGTGGTGTTAAGAAGTTCGAGTGAGTCAGTCAGTCAGTGAGCAATTCTCCGAGTGAATTGCTGACAACTGTTGTTACATGCAGCGAGTGCTAATGCGGAGCAATGGGTTATGGAGGTGTTATGTTCGACTCTCGAGTGAAGTGAACCGTCCGGCGTGAAGAAGCTGCGCCACGAAGGAAGAAGCGAAGGGGCAGAGAATTGAACTGGTTCACCTTACACAAAGTGACATTAGTGAAGTGAACCCCCAGTGAAGGTGTACTACACAAAAACGAGACAGTGAACAGTGAGAACTGGAAAAAGAGACAGAAAAAAGTGGACGAAGTCACACTGTTGTCAGGAGTGTCATATAAAAGCCATAATGGAGAACACACTTGAACAATTATTAAATGAAATAAAGAAATGAAATTTGGACTGGAGAAAATAGTGTGAAATAAAGAATTAAATTCCGAAATGAAGAGTGTAAAGGAGGTAATGAAGTTTGGAATGAAGAAAATGGAGCGAGATAAATAATGTAAATTCCGAAATCGAGATGACAAAAATGCAATCAGTAATGGACAAGATGGGAACAGAAATGAAGACCAAAATGCAGAAATTAAAATCAGATCTCTGTGTTGACACTCAGTAAAATCTCAGATAAATATAATAGTGAAAGAGTTGAAAGACGACATCGCACAGGAGTTGGAGGAAATTAAATCTCACGTGGATGGAAACATTAATGTGGCGGAAGAGCATGTAAATCAGCAAGACAAATTGTTAGACCATCAGAAGAAGGAAAATTAGACGATAATAGAGCATCTAAATCAAGGCAAACGTTTATACCAGAACACCAAGGAAAGCAAGAGGATGATGGACGCCGCAGTGGACGAGATGTTCCGCAACTTAGAAGACAAGATCCGTACCGAAGGTGTAGAGGGGCCCAAGATTACGATTTCAGCTAATACAAAAACACTAAAACTCCCGAAATTCGAAGGCACTATCTCATGGGTGGTGTTTAAGCAGCAGTTTGAGGCCATTGTTATCCACAATGGTTAGACGCCGGCAGAGAGAACGACCCAGCTTTTGGCTGACCTGCAGGGGAAAGCAGCGAAAACCCTTCGCATCTTCCCGGTGGCTCGGCCGAGAATTTGATCAAACTGTTGCAGGGAGGGACGCTATGAAGAACATCGTTTGGTCGCCGCTTATAGACCCCAACTGAAAGCAAGAGTGCAACAACCGGGTGAGATCCTACAAGAATTCACCATAGAGGTGGAGCGACTGGCGCATCGGGCCCTGACGAATATGCCATTAGATTATATTTCCGGAGAGAGAGCCCACGCATTCATCAGCGGGGTGAGACACTCCCAGATAAAACAGCTTTTCCTGACGGAACACCGTAACACCAATGACGCCCTGGCGGCTGCCCTCCGCATTGTAGCGGCAAAGATGACGGCCGCAAAAGCCACCCCGATACCGGCCAGAGCTGTGACCGCCGAGAATGACAATTACCGGGTCGACAACAACCCAACCGTCGTAGAACCGGGGGCGGGAGACTTAAGTGCTAGAGTTCCGGAGAGCCGGACGCCTAAGAGCGGACTGCGAGCCCACCCCGAACAAGGATCAGAGAAAACCGATAAGGACCGGCAAGAAGATCGGCACGTCGGTGCCGTTATCACCTCCTCGCTTCACGTTGAACACGGTGGCTGGGAACGACGAGGGTGGTCTGGTATCGCACGGATGGATTCGGGACGGTCCCTGTAGTGTTGGTGGACACAGGGGCCTACTAACAATCGTCAAGCCCGATATGGCGCGGGTCTACCAAAAAGATACCGGTCAGGCGCTACGAACCGCCTCAGGTGAACCCTGCCGTGACTGAGGAAGCTTATCCGGAGTTGACCCTTAGCATAAGCAAGCTACAAATGTGGGTATTCGATGCCGCAATCCCCGAGGAAGATCTCCTGGGCCTGAACGCCCTACGATTCTTCGATACCAAGGTGGACGTCGGGCGCCGCATTTTGCACCTGGGCCGCGACGAGATCCTGTTGAACCATACGGACGAGAGGTTGCAAGCGGAGAGGCTCTTACTTACAGAACGAGAGATGGCTCCAGTATGGAGAGGGTGGTGACAGCGCGGGCAGAGGGTTTGAGTTTTTGTTTATGGACGCTCTTTAACTCCTACGGTTCTTAGCGTCCCATTCTATATTGGCCGTCAAAGACCGGAAATTTTGCTCAGAGGCCTTCCGAAGAAAGCCACGCTAGGGATTTTTACGCTCGAAAAAATCTATCGCCATCCGCCGGGTTTGAACCCGCGACCTCGGGAACTAGATGCTAGCATGGTACCCCTAAACCACGGAGGAAACCCCTAACGAGGATCATGATTGTGAACGGAGGACTCAACCGAGATGGAATTGCTTAGCGGAGCTATCTTGGGGAAGTGCGAATCGGTTGCCTCTATAATATCTGCGGTTAAACACACCGATGGCTCTTCGAAACCAAGAAACTGGATAGTCGTTTGAGTAACTTTGTCCAGGACGTGGCTGAGAACCTCTCGCGACGAGAGCAGCTCATCTTTAACCCACTCGTGGAATTTCAGGACAGCTTCAGCCTATCAGAAGATGATTATGGCTGTACCGATAAAGTGATGCATCGCATTGACGCCGGCGATACTCAACCGATTAGATGCTGCCTCGCCGTGTCCTGTTAGCGAAGCAGAAGGAAATAGACAACCGGATAATGGACATGAACGCCAGAGGCATAATAGAAGAATCCGATATCCCATGGACATCACCGTTAGTGCTAATGAAAAGGATAGAGATCTGCGCTTCTGCGTTGACTACCGGAAGTTAACGACACCAGGAAGACTGCTTCCCGCTGCCACGGATCGACACACTAGACACCTTAGCGGGAGACCAGTGTTTTTCCACCCTGGACGAGAAATCGGGGTACTGGCAAGAAATACTTCATCCCGACAAGACAGCAGTTTCTACTGGGCATGGTTTGTGGCAGTTCACGGTAATGCCATTCGGACTCTGCAAAGCCCCCGCAACGTTCCAGAGACTGGTGGAATCTGTGATACGAGGCCTCGAATAGAACACTTGGCTCCTTTACCTCGACATCGTTATTACAAGTAAAACATTCGAGGATCATTTAAGCAACCTGAGGAAGGTGTTCGAAATGCTTTGCCAGCCCAACGTTACGTTGAATCCCAATAAGTATCAGCTGTTTAAAAATGAAGTGCGCTACCTACGACACATCGTAAGCCCTAGTGGAGCGACTGCGGACCCTCAAACTAGAGGTCGTCAAGGAGTGCTCCAGGCCAAGGAATAAAAAAGAACTGCACCATTCCTGGGTCTCTGCGCGTACTACCGGAAATTTGTGGCGGGTATGTAAACATCGCCAAATCGTTGACATAGGAACGGCGAGCCTTCCAGGGGTCCTACCAAGCCGAGATGTCTTTCCAGACCCCGAAGAACGCAATGTGCACGTCCCCAGTACTAGGATACGCAAAAAGATAATCGTGGACACGATTGCCAGTGATTTCGGCATTAGGGGTATCCTGTCGCAAGAGCAGGACAGAGAAGAGCGAGTACTTGCCTCAGTAGGATACTGTCCAAGTCCGAACGAAACTACTGTGACAAGACGAAAGGTTTGGCTATTGTAGAAACCACGAAACACTTCAAGTACCTTTACGGACAAGAGTTCCACCTACGAACGGACCATTCTGTCCTAATTTAGGTATTAAGTTTTCATAATTTGGAAGGACAGACGCCCGCTGGGTCCAACGATCGCAGGAATACAATTTTATCCCGAAGCACAGGACACGAAGGGTCATTCTAACAGACGCCATTTCCCGAAAATCGTGCCAAGAAAACTGCGACCACTGAGTGAAAGTTGAGGTGAACGAGTGTTGCAGCCACACGACCGGTGGCGATACAACCTGCAATTGGTTGGGACTAGCAGACCTTGAGGGAGCAGCTGGACATAGGGCCGATCCTAGGGATAAACAATCTGGTGTACGACCCGCGTGGGCGGATGTTTCTCCAAGGGGCCCGACATACAAGAGCCAATGCACACAGTGGGACTCCCTGGTGATCAGGAACGGTGTTTGGAGTTTGGAAGGCCACAGACGGAGGAACTAAGGTGGACCAGTTGGTACTCCCGAGGAACAAGGTAAAAGAAGTCCTCGAGGAGATCCATACCGGTACTACCGGAGGACACCTGGGTGTAAGCAAGTCCTTTGAGGAGCCTCGTCACCGATTTTATTGGTTGCAACTTTGCAGCGACGTGGAGAGTTGGCGCCAGTTGGTTATATCTGCGCGGATGTCGTGGATTCCAAACTCGAAGTCGGGGCCGGATGCAACAATTCAACGTCGGAGCACCGTTCGAAAGAATTGCAACCAACGTGGCAGGCCCTTTCCCAAGGGCAAACACGGGAAATCGCTACCTGCTTTTGGCTATGGACTACTTCACCAAGTGGCCAGAGGTTTACGCAATTCCTAATCACGAGGCTTCGACCGTGGCTAGTGCACTGGTGGACAACTTCTTTTGCCGGTTCGGGATTCCCCGGGAGGCCCACAGTGACCTGGGGACTAATTTTGAATCTAACCTTATGCGAAAGCTTACCCAGAGCCTCGGCATCCAGAAGACCCGCAAAACTACTTTATTCACAGTCGGACGGAATGGTGGAGCGTTATATTAAGAAGGTCGAGGAGCACCTCTGGAAAGTGATATCCAGCCATCAGCGAGATTGGGATGTGCACGTGCTATTCCTCCTGGCCTACCAATCATAAGTGTACGAGTCCACTGGCATGGCACCGACTAACATGGTATTAGGAGGAGCGCTACGGCTGCCTTGTGATCTGTTGTTCGGCACGCCCCCTGATACTGACTAGCAACGAATTATGTCGGGGCTATGGCGGATAGGCTGGAGGGCATCAACCATCTAGCCAGGGAGTACCTGAAGCTGGCAAATGACGAATGATGGGAGCTATGACCGTCTGGCTAACATTGCCGGATTCCAGGAGGTGACCTCGTACCGTCCAAATTGTCTTCCGTGGTGTAGTGGTTTCCATGCTAGCCTCTAGTTCCCGAGGGTTCAAACCCGGCGGAGGGCGATGGATTTTTTCGGGTGTAAAAATCCTTAGCATGGCTTCCTTCGGAAGGGAAGTAAAGGGTGGTCCCGTGTCGTAGATTTACGGCACGTAAAAGAACCTCAAGCCTGGTAAAAAGGCCTCTGAGCAAAATTACCGGTCTTTCACGCCCAATATAGAATGGGACGCTAAGGACCACATCAGTTAAAGAGCGTCCATAAATAAAACTCAATTTTAATTTAGTACCGTCCAACGAGGACGGAGGAAGTCGCCGAAGATGCAACGTTCCCCGGACGGCCCGAATAAGGCAATCACCCGCATCAACGATGTGGTATACCGCATTCGGTGTCAACCTCGAAAACTGATAGTGATCCATCTTGATAGGTTTGCCCCGTAACACGGAGCTGCTCGGGACGACCAGCTCTGAGGAGGAAGCTGTGTGACGAAGCCAACTGCCAATGTCGTGACCTTCAATGCAACACTAGCTAGCAAATTAATGATAAGTCTTCCCAGCTGATGTAAACAATTCCAGGAAGGTGTAACGGTATTACTTACAAATGTTTGTTTACATCAGTGTTGAAGCCATCTTATGACGTCATTCATTTGCTTGGTTTGTAGCTCCATCTGGCGGTAGCAATTTGCGTTTCCTAGTATCAGCTTTTTGAAATAATTCATTTCAAATGTCCTCCGGCTAGCTAGTATCCTGTTGGCCTGGGGTCGAACATGTGTCTCAATACAGGTTGTGAAGCGGAAAGGAATCTTTTATTCAAAAATTACACTGATGAAGAAATTTGTTTTTATAATTTTTATTGTCGAACACGTTCACTATCACTTTTACATATTGATTTAGATACTCGCCAAACTGAAACTGTTATAATACTTCTTACTGATCACTTTTAATTCACGTACTTCAACTTTGTGTATAATTAACTTTATAATACTTTAGATTTTCATAACTTGTGAATCTATAGCCGACGTATCTCATATAAATATTTTGACGAACTTAAGATGACGTGTATTGCACAAAGAATTTTGATGAACTGCGTAAAGACGACGTGTAGTGTACACAGATTTTTGATGAACTGCGGGGCAAGCTACCTCGAACCTACCCTATTTATACGCCTGCATCAAGATACGCCTAAAGATTATAAATGAACTGCTATTGGCTAATAAAACGCGCCAACATTAGCGTCTATTTTAATATCCAATGAAAACCACGAATACATATTGCTTTTAGGGAAACATTCCAGAAGGTTCTCAACGGAAAAAACGCGCGAACATTACGTAACTTCCTCGTTTCCAATAATGATAAACAGCTCACCCCCCTCGCTGCATTATTGCCCTATTATTGACAGTTTCAGTAAAGCCTTATAAACTTATTTCCCAATAATAATTACAATTAATAAACATCTGAAATCAATGTCACATAAAAATGCATGTTCATATTACAATCATTATTTACATTTAAGTAATTTGTGATACAAATTACCGCATCATATGCCCCACTAGAAACATAATTATAAATATTTACAACTTGTTTGGAAATTTTATAATTGGGTTTTTAGTCTCCTAAATCTTGGAACACACGCTATCACTTTCACTTAACACTTCACACGCATTTATCACACGACATGTTTTTTTTTTTGTTTTTTTTTATCTCGCCACTACTTACTGGCTCTTGTTGAATGTGTTTAAACTTTAATCTGACATTACAATTTTTTTTTTTTTATATGTATATAGCAAATACTCTACCCTGAATTATTTATTTACTATTACAAAATTGCTTACTTTCTTAAGTTGTTAACAAAAATTTATACATTTAAGATTTTTGTAATTGTTTAACATTTTTACCAAAATATTCACCCTCTACACAAATATTTACATCTCTTAAATCTAGGCACTGTTTCACATGTTCTATTTACTACATAAATATATATATATATTTTTTTTTTTATATTTACCAATTTTTGTTATTTTGTACTTTATCTTAACAATACTCTTGGAATAGTATTTATGTACTTTACTTTAATATAACATCATGCTTTATTTCACATGTTCAGTTACTAACAAAATGTTATTTTACTCTTAAACATTTAGTCATGTCCAAAATTTATTTCTCCTTTCCTATGACGTACATATTTACTTAACCCTCTTACATTCCAATACATTGCTCTGCATTTCGTCTTTAACTATCCAGCATTTACTATTTATCATCTTTGTCTTTTGTTTCACCTTGATCTTCATGGTTGTATGGTTTCAGCATCTCAATATGGAACTTTCCTATGCTTTTTCGAGTTGTTGGATTACATAACTCATATGTATTAGTTCCATATACTTCAACAACTTCATATGGTCCATGGTATTTGAGAAACATTCGCCAATAAAGTTTATTTGCTTTATCCGACAATTTCTTGGTTTTGACCAAAACTAAATCTCCTATTTTGATCCTCCATTCCTTTCTCTTCTTTTCTTCATGTTTAATTTTTCTTTTTATGGCCTTTTTCTTCATCCTATCGAATGCTTTTCGGAACATCTCTTCTTCTGTTTGTGGTATCGAATGCGCATCTGGAATGGCTTCTGGAATTTTTTTACACATTGTATTGATCTTCTTTCGTAACTTAAGTTCACATGGTTTGTATCCTGTCACATTGTTTACGGTTTCATTTAGTAGATTCTGAACGAAGTTCACGTATCCATACCATTGGGTGTGTTTTCGATGACATAACACCCTTAAATAATTTGAAATTTCCTTAATTTCCCTCTCCACTGGGTTGGAGTTCGGTCTGTATCTTGACGAAAAATATTGTTTAATGCCATTTTCTTTCAGTCCATCCATAAATTTTTTTCCTGTGAAGTACGAAGCATTATCGCTCAATACAGATTGAATAGGTCCTTCTTCTATCACATATGACTTGAGTAGTCTATTCAAACATGCTAAACCTGTAGGTTTTCTCAAAGGGTAAATTCTTACATATTTGCTGAATATATCATAACAGACAAATATATATTTGTTTCCAAATTGACTTGGAGGCATCGGAGACCATGAATATCAACACTAATTATACATCTCGGCTTATCCCTTATAACCGAATTAGTTTCAAATGCATATGCTGCATTTATTTGCTTTGCCTTCTGACACAGGTTGCAGCACGATATAAATTTTCGAACTTTCTGACGCAATTTAGATATGTATAAATTCTCTAATATCATAGAAGTTGTCCTGTCCGTCCCTGAGTGTGCTAACCCTTCGTGAAAATTCTTAATTAGTTCCTTTTCCATGCTTTTCGGAACCATTACCTTCCAACTAGGCATTTCTTTTCCTTGCTTCTTGTATAATGTCCCATCTCGAATTGCTATAATTTCTTTCTTTGCCTCCTCAATTAATGGTGCATTTTCTTTAAGTTCAAATAATTTTGCGTCCTCATTTTGAATTTCCCCCATATTTTTCAATTTTCTCATCATTTCTTTGCTTAAAGGAATTTCAATTGTCAATATTTTGACTTCATTTCTAGGCCTTTCAATATTTTCGGGAATTTGTGGATTATAGTTCAATCTTGATAGCAAATCACTGAAGGTATTATTTTTGCCAGGAATGTGTATAATCTCAATATCAAATGCAGATATTGCATGAATGTATCTAGCATGTTTTCCACTACATAATCTACACCGTTGTATGAAAGTTAAGCTGATGTGGTCAGAATATACTTTCACCTTTTGCTGATAAATATAGGTTTTAAAACGAATTAATGAGAAATATAGTGCTCCAATTTCTAACTGAGTTACTGAAGAATTCCGTTCAATATTTGTAAGTCCTCTAGAAGCTGTACTAATGACGTGAAAGTCATTGTTGATGTCTCGCTGTCCTAAAATTCCGGCGTATCCTTGCATTGATGCGTTGACATAAATTTCATATTCCAAATCTTCTCTGGGCCTCTCGAGTAATATGGACTTAGCAAAGAGTTCTTTTACTCTCTCAAAACATTTCTGATGATCCACTGTCCATTTCCACTTATTGTTCTTTCGGAGAAGCTGCCGCAGTGGTTCTATTTCAGCCGAATATCTTGGTATGAACTTACTCTGAAAGTTCAATACCCCTAAGAGACGTCTAATTTGTTTTACGTTCCTTGGTGATGGAATTTTCATTATTGCTTCTATTCTTTTCTGATCAGGTCTTATACCTCGTTCATCCACTACATAACCCAGAAAATTTATTTCCTTGACACAAAATTTTGATTTTAGTATGTTCACAGTCATACCATGTTGTTGTAGTTTATTTAACACATAATGGACATTATTCATGTGTTCTTCAAATGTTTGACTAATAATTAGGAAGTCGTCAATATACTTTTATTAAAAAGTCATCTGCAGAATTTCCAAAGATACTGTGAATGGCTCTCAAAAATCCACTTCCTGAGTTTTTTAAACCAAAAGGATTTACACAAAAACGATACTGGATCCCTGAGTATTGAAATGAAGTGTAATCACGCACTTGTGGATCTAATTCCACTTGCCAATATGAAACAGTGAGGTCAATGGATGTCAAAAATTTCCCTCTTGAAAGTTTTGTAATTAGTTGTTCAATTCCCTCACTTTGAAAATGATCTGGCTTCATATACTTGTTGACATATCTACCGTCTAATGTTAATCTCAAACTACCATCTCGTTTAATACTCCAGCAGATTGAATTTATATACTGAGAATTACTTTGCTCAATAATCCCATTTTCTAACATGCTATTTATTAGTTGTCTAGCTTTGTCCCGAAGACTTATAGGTAAATTGTCATACTTGTGCCTATATGGTGGTACGTCTTCTACTTGAAATGTATGCTGATATACATTACATCTGCCTGGGATATTACTAAATACTGAACTATTGTTCATCAAAACATCATGAAGGATTTGTTTTTGCATTACCGTAATATCATAAGCTTCTTCACACTTGTGTATTATTTCCTCATTTCTCTTCTCTTCCCAGCTGTTGTCTGTCTCGATCACATGGTCGTCTTTTGTTTGGATTGCAAATTTCTCTACTTCTTCTGGCATTTCTGCTAGCTGTTGAAAATATGGCGTGGTATTCCCTTCATATTCTGTGACTACCTGCTTTATCTGACTATTTCTATCAGTTTCTGTTATTTGCACAAAAAACTCTTGGTCACAAAGATTCTTCTCATCCTTTGTCATCTCGATTACAGAGACTTTCTCTTTTATAAATGGTACCCTTATTTCTCTATCATCTTTTGTCATTCTTAACTCTTCATGTTTAAAATCTATACTTGCTTCATATTCATGTAGGAAGTCACATCCTATAATTATGTCACAAATCAGATGGTTTACAATTAGAAACATAACCTCAAAATTCTCTCCGCCGATAAGTAAGTTAAGTAGAGCTTGTGTTCTTATGACCTGTGTCGTTCTTCCGAATGCAACACGACAAACTAAATTACTAGTGGGAAGAGCCATAATTTTGTTACCTTCATTAATCAAATTTATGTAAAATTTCTGTGAGCAAATTGAAGCTGACGAACCAGAATCTATAGTTGCAATAATCTCTTTCTTCGCAATTTCCATCCTAACATGAGGTGACTCAAAATTTTCTCCCTTATCTTTTGTTGCTGTAATCTTATTACAGGGTGTATGTGTAGGCATATTATTTGTATTGGTAATGGATACTGAATTATTAAAGACGTCCTGAGAACCTACTACACAGGAGTCTATTAACAGTTTTCCTGGTTATTTCCATGTTCATGTACGGGACTGCCATTCCTAACAGGCGCTAAATCTATCTCATTGTCGCTACCATTGTTTTGAGTTCCCCTTCCTCGAGTTCGAAATCCTCGATTTCTGGCATTATGTCCTCTTGGCACGTAATTTTCTTGCCGTTCCTCAGATCTTTACCGGTTGTTATTTTCCCTCCAGTGAGTGAAATTTCCCCTTTGTCTAATGTACCTCCTTCCATAATTTTGCCCTCTTTCAGGCAATCTTTCTGTCCTGACATAATTTATTTGTTCCTGTCGACCTGGTCTCCTATCTATCCTTGATCTTTCAAATTGTGGAACGTATGATTGATACCGTTGTCTGGTATTATTTTCATGACGCCTGTCTTGTCCTCTACTTTGCTGATAACTACCTTGGTAATTTCTTCTATCTCGCACATCTAAAAGTCTATGCTCCCACTCCCGAGATATATCTTCTTCCTGTTGTTCCAAAGCTGTTATTAATTCTGTCATCTCATAGATGTTCCGTGGTTTTGCAATTAATAAGTAATTTCGTATCCTTATAGGATAATGCCTTGCGAGCAAACTCTCAAAATCTTCCTCATTGATTGGAGGTGACAAGTTTCTAACCTGACTTGCATGTTTTAGTAAGTAATCAGTCATTGATATTCCCTCTCGTGGATTAAATTGACCATGACTAAGCATTGCTCGAATTCTTTGCTGTACCGTAACATTCCAAAATCTGTTCATGAATAATCTCTTAAAGGATTCATATGAAATTTCACCCCCTGATACCATTTGTAACCAATCTTAAGTTTTCTGGTCCAAACATCTTTTGACAACTATCATTTTCAATGCTTCAGGTATCTTTTTAATTTGAAAATACTCTGATAATTCTGCAATGAACTGTACTGGACTGGAGTTTTCATTAAATTTTGGAAGTGGAAAATCACTTAAGATATGATTGTAATTTTGCAAATTCCCTACTCCCATATTTAAATTCTCTAGTGTTACTTGTGCACTCTGAGTTTCAGCATTAGCTATAGATGAAGCTGCCGCATCACTCACATTATTTGTCATACCTGAGGAACTACCTCTATCATTATGTTGTACATCTGATACATTCACATCACATATATTTGCCCTTGAATTCAATTCTAATCTATTTACAGTACCTTGCAGATTTTCTATTGTCTGTTCCAATTTTTTATTATTCTCATTTTGAACAGTTTGGTGTTTGTTAATTTCAGAAGTTAGCTTTTGATTCAAATCTTTAGACAAATCTTTAACTTCATCAGACAATTTATTTCTCTGTGTTTCTGACTCCTTCTGAATTTCAGATATTTCCCCTCTGAAATTAACTTGCACCTGAATTAAATCTGCATTTGTAGCCTCCATCATCTCTTTTAACTCACTTGAAATGCTACTCATTCGGCTACCTAACTCTGTACATTTTATATCAACATGCTCTATTTTATTATTAACCTCATTTTTTTGTTTAGATATTTCCCTGCTCATGTCTACCATTTTCTTTGAAACTTCCCCTATCTCATTTGCTATCATTTCCTGATTTTCATTTCTCATTCTCATCATACTACTATCTAGCTCCATGAATTTCTTTTCAATTTCTTCCCTATTTTGTTCTAAGCTTTTACTAATATCTTCCCTCAGTTCTCTCTTATTCTGATCTAGTTTTTGTTCTAAACTCCTATCAATATCTTCTCTTAATTCCCTATGATTCTTTTACATATCTTCCCTTAATTGATCTGTAATGCTCTTACCAATATCTTCCCTCAATTCTTTCTTATTCTGATCTAAACTCCTATCAATATCTTCTCTTAATTCTTCCCTCCATTCCCTCTTATTCTTTTCCATATTCTCATTAGTCTTTTTCATATTCTCATTCAAATTTTTCAGCATTTCCATAATCATACTAGTATCAAGATTAACATTTCCTGCTATTCTATTCTGACTTTCTGCACTAACATTTCCATCCTCAAATCCTAAAAAGTCTGGGCTATTTTCTGTAACCTGTATTGAATTACAGCTAACTGTTACATTATCTCCCTCCATAATTATTTCTTCTGTATTATTAGTAGCAATTGTTTTCTTTATCCTACCACTCCTAAGGTACATTTAAATTTGTTTACCCTTTTTTTTTTTTTTTTTTTAGAATTAACATAACATTTGTCTAACCTTTCTGATGCTATCTGCTGATGTAGCTTTGATGTCCAGCTTCTTGCCCCTTTCTCCTAGGTTTGTATGTCGCTTCTGCGTTGTATTATGATGAATCTACGTTGTCTCGATGTTTTTGTGTCCACTTATCCGCATCGTTTGTCGCTCCTCTAGTTGTTTCTTGAATCTGCGTCTTGTAGATCATTTCACTGCTGCATTCGCCTCTTCCTGGTCATCTCACTTCTTCCTGGTTAATTCTGATCCTTTCCTGGTCATCGTGTTCCTTTCCTGGTCACTATGCTTCTTTCCTGGTCATTGTGTTCCTTTCCTGGTTATCGTGCCCCACGTTCTGGGTGCCAATTTGTAATAACATTTTTGCTTACGTAATGTGCTTTTACGTAAGTTATTAGAACTTGGAGATCTTATATTGTGTTTACTTCATGTGAGTGGAAGCCATCTTATGACGTCATTCATTTGTTTGGTTTGTAGCTCCATCTGGCGGTAGCAATTTGCGTTTCCTAGTATCAGCTTTTTGAAATAATTCATTTCAAATGTCCTCCGGCTAGCTATTATCCTGTTGGCCTGGGGTCGAACATGTGTCTCAATACAGGTTGTGAAGCGGAAAGGAATCTTTTATTCAAAAATTACACTGATGAAGAAATTTGTTTTTATAATTTTTATTGTCGAACACGTTCACTATCACTTTTACATATTGATTTAGATACTCGCCAAACTGAAACTGTTATAATACTTCTTACTGATCACTTTTAATTCACGTACTTCAACTTTGTGTATAATTAACTTTATAATACTTTAGATTTTCATAACTTGTGAATCTATAGCCGACGTATCTCATATAAATATTTTGACGAACTTAAGATGACGTGTATTGCACAAAGAATTTTGATGAACTGCGTAACGACGACGTGTAGTGTACACAGATTTTTGATGAACTGCGGGGCAAGCTACCTCGAACCTACCCTATTTATACGCCTGCATCAAGATACGCCTAAAGATTATAAATGAACTGCTATTGGCTAATAAAACGCGCCAACATTAGCGTCTATTTTAATATCCAATGAAAACCACGAATACATATTGCTTTTAGGGAAACATTCCAGAAGGTTCTCAACGGAAAAAACGCGCGAACATTACGTAACTTCCTCGTTTCCAATAATGATAAACAGCTCACCCCCCTCGCTGCATTATTGCGCTATTATTGACAGTTTCAGTAAAGCCTTATAAACTTATTTCCCAATAATAATTACAATTAATAAACATCTGAAATCAATGTCACATAAAAATGCATATTCATATTACAATCATTATTTACATTTAAGTAATTTGTGATACAAATTACCGCATCAAAGGTGATCGTTCTGGATCCTTCTGTTGTTCTTGGGCTTTCCAGAACATTCAGCATGACTTTCCAAGAAATCTGCAGCCATATATAAGAGTTGCTTGCAACAATGGTGTTAAGAAGCTTAAGTGAGTCAGTCAGTGAGTGATCCTCCGAGTAAATTAGTGACGACTATTGTGACGTGCGAGTGCAGAGCAACAGGTTGTAGATGTCTTGTGTTCAACTCCCAAGTGAAGTGAATTGTCCAGCATGAAGAGGCTGCGTGATGAAAGAAGAAGTGAAGGGATGGAGAATAGAACTAGTTCACCTTGAACAAAGTGGCATTAGTGAAGTAAACCCCCAGTGAAGGTGAACTACATGAAAATGAAACAGTGACAGTGAGAATTGAGAAAAGTGACAGTTGATAAACTGGGCGAAGTCACAATACATACAAATGAATGAATTTATTTCATCAAATATACATTTACAAATATGTACTTATATAGAATACATTTAGAAATCTAGCACAACAAAAACTTGCCTCTCCCATAACTTAACCTCTTGTGTGTGTGTGTGTGTGTGTGTGTGTGTGTGTGTGTGTGTGTGTGTGTGTGTGTGTGTGTGCACATGTGCGAGAGAGAGAGTGTATGAGTGAGTCCGTGCGTGCATGGATGGATGGATGGATGGATGGATAGATGTATATATGTATGGAGAAGAGGCACTAAAATTAATTTCCACATTCCAATTGTGTTTCCTCTCTTGCTCATTTCTCAAGCTACTTATCCTTTGCTTTTTCTAAAAATATCCCTATCACTTTAATTTTCTCTTCCCTTGTATCTGCCAGCATTTTAATTACTACTATATTAGCTTTTAGATTGTCACAATTTTCATTCCATATACTATCCCTCCATCTTTTAACCATTTCACACCCCAGAAGACAGTGGAACATACGATTCAATTTCTCACACACATTTTATCTTTCTTTACAATTACTTGTGACTCTTAAAAACAATATTCCTGTTCATATCCATGCACAACTAACTCTTCCAAACCGATCACACACTTCTACATAAGTATCCCTCTCCCAATTTCTTCTTAATTATTTTATAAAAAACTAAAGAGCTTTGGTCCTCAAAACTAACCCAGATTTCTTGTTTCTCTAAGTTTTCCACCCTCTGTCTTTCTTCTTTCCAAACTCTACTACTAGTTTTCACCTAATAGCCAAATATCCCCCATAATATTCTCTTCCAGCAATTTCCCCAAGTCCCCAAACCAACGTTTTCTTCCCATTACATCTCTTTATAACTTTAGGCACTCTTTTATTGTTTCCAATATCCAATTTTACACACCTGTGGCATTATTTCAAAATTCTCTTCACTAATATAACTCCTTTCCCCAACTCTCCTAATAATCCCCTTGGTAAACTCTTTGGTAACCACAAAATTCCTCTGCATAACATTTTATGTACCCAAATGATCTTGAACCACCTCTTTGGCACTTTTTAAATTCCTACTTCATGCATCATCTTTGAATCAACTACCATTTCATAGTCTTTCAAGCCATTTCATTGTGAATATAGGTATTTTATAAACATACTCTGACAGCTTTCATGACCTTTTTTTCCTTTCATTTGTACACATTTAGTCTGCACCTCGCAAATTCCATTACTTGATAATCTCATCCCCAGATAATCTAATTTTCACTACCTCCATTTATATGCCATCTCTTATCTTTCTTACTTTTGATCCTTTTTTAAACACTATTATCTTTGGTGTCTCCCCCCCCATTGCCTCACTCTGTGCAAAATCTAACAATTCCATTAATAGAATGTTGTAATCTTACTACAGTTACTACCCCAATTATGATCAGGTATCACTTTTCTTCCAATAACTGGACAGTGCTTATTACTTTTCCTTATCTTATCTAAAATATCTACTAATAGAGTAAATAGCTTTGGACTGTTTACATACTTGCCTCAAACCCGGATTTTGCTCCATATAATTTGTAGTTTTACTTCTTTTGCATCTGACACAAAACATTCCTTCAGTAGTTTCTGTACCCAAAACAAATTCATTATTGACTCCATTACTTCTACATTTGTATCCCACTGCATCCCTACTTATTGCATCAAAAGCCCTCTCAAAATTTGCAGAGAATATATGAGGCACTTAGATGCAAACCCAGACATTTCCAATTTTCATGAAAAATGAGGTTGTGGCATATGTGCATTCTCCATGTATAAAACTGGATAATTTGTTAAGATGCATATACCAACATTACCGCTGTTATAAGAGTACAAAATATACACTGAGATTCAAATCCTGACACTTCCTTGTAGCTGAGAGACGCATTTTTCAAAATTTTCTCGTGGTCAATCAAAGACTGCAGCTAAGATGATTCAATTATCATGTGAGCAAGCAGTTACAATGTCAAAGACAATGCTTCAGTTCAGTAGTTTAGTGTTCGCATGTTCTGTTACACTGTTTTATATTAGGAAAACTAACAATCATGACAGAAATGGCTATTATCCCCGCCTCTCCAAGTCAAGAAAGGAAGTAACCCTGAAAATTGGAAAAATTGAGAGAAAAATCCAGATGATGAGATGTAATTTCATTACTATATGACAAACAGTAAGGGTGCTATTGTATTTCCATGGTGTTATCCAAAGGAAAAATTAATATTTTGCAAAGTTATTACATTTAAAATTACTATTATATAAGAGAAAATACTTTATTTACAGATACTCAACGAAGTCAATGCTGATATATTGTGCTCATGCTTATGTTGCGCAGGATTCATATTGCTGCTTTCTCCTCACACCCTAAAGACTTTCTCGTGGTTAGAATGCTGTACCCATGATTGCTTCTTGGAAAAATGTTGCATTCGAAGTGCAGTTTGTAATGCACAGTTGTGTATTTCATTGGTGGAATAAAGTTCAATTCATGCGTGACTCAAATTTCAATACTGAGCATACTGGATAAAATGCCTCATCTAAAGATGGTACAGGAAGCTTGATGAGATTCACAGGGAATAGTTTTTAATCATTTTTGGAGGCTGAAAAAGGTGAGGAAGTGACAGGACCCGCATAGTACACTTTATGTATTAGCCACTGTTTTGATTTATCTGTGAAACTTCTTACCTCTGTTGCTGTGGATAATAAAGGTATCGTGTATTATGTTTAATACAGCAGTACTTTAAGGGTAGTCCTTAATATCAAACCAAAATAATTGTTTTTGTTGTATTTATTATGAAGTAATATTAAGTTTCATCTTTAATGTGCCAATATTCCCATTTGGGAACAGGAAATAAAATATTTATACACACATAATGAAACAGCTTAAAGCATATAGTCTCTTGTAACTGTGTTTTATTAAGATCCAAACTTGTTTTTAAAGCATTTTTAAAGCCCTCCAAGTTAGAATAAAATAGACCAGACAGAGCAACTTAAAATATGCTAATTGGAAGAATTGCACCCACTTACATGTCCGAATTAAATGTAGTTTTAATCGCTGTACAATAGTTTTTTCTGTTTAATAACTTTATAATAAAGGTTTTAAACCCTTTGGCAAATCCATAATGTTTATGT
This sequence comes from Deroplatys truncata, assembly GCA_030765065.1. Taxonomy (NCBI): domain Eukaryota; kingdom Metazoa; phylum Arthropoda; class Insecta; order Mantodea; family Mantidae; genus Deroplatys; species Deroplatys truncata. The sequence goes on from CM060990.1 coordinate 425,474,872, forward strand.
CAAACAGTGGACAGCAACATACATTCTGGTATTCCCAAATGGGAACATTGGTGTTTAGGAATATCTAAGTAGTATACCCTGTTAGTATTGATGAGTCTATGGTACCGGGTTATGGCCATCATTCCTCCAAAATGTTTGTTAGGGGGAAACCAATACATTTTAATTTCAAGGTATGCATACTGTTACAAACACTGGATATCCTTATAACTGACAATTTATGGAGAAAAGAGTGATTGTGATAGTGATAGTTCTCTTCTGGGATCCCAAATTATTATGAATTTAATTTTTCTGTTGTGCCTAATCCTCTACAAGATGAAATATACTTTGATCATTTCTTCAGTTTGTATTACTTGTAATTGAAAGAATGGAATTTCTGAGACACAGGAACTGTACAAGATCGAAGGGTCAGAAAATGTCCTTTGACTCCATCAATTAATATCCCAAAGAAGGAGGAGGGGGATAATAACTGTGCTGGTGCTGTACACATGGTAAGTGAAATAATAATGCTGTACTTACTCTGGCCTCAAACCACCGACCACATATGCTGGTGGGAAATACAAAGCTATTTTCTAGAAAACTTAGAAAGAGGTTTGGTGTTCCCGAGCCAAATATCGTTACAAATTACAAATGTGGGTATGGGTACTGTGTTCTTGACTGCCTCAAGTCATCATCCTCAACTACGAAGCAAAAAGTGATGGTGGAACTATCTGCAAATGGTTTGAATGTGGCAATTGTTGGTACTTGGCATTAACTACATGGCAAGAAAGCTAAAGAACAACTGGAATTAGGAGAGAGGTAACCATGAAGACTCAACCAAGAGTACTTATTAGATCAGGATCTAAGGCAAAAATATCCAGTTCAATTAGAAAGATTGATGGTCATTATTTGATTGAATCCAAACAAGGCAGTTCAAATACAGTGTGTAAGAGCAATGCTCGCATGCAGTGTCATGAGTCTTCAATGTTTCCCCCAATATCATGGACTGTTATAATGTTAAGAGTTGTTTAACATGCATTCAAGGTAATATTTATATTAGTTAAATGTCATAAATTTAATTTTCAGTGCCACAGTGCAGTTCCTCAGGTTTTATTTTGCCCCAAATATAATTCAATTTCATTTCAAACTATGTTCTAGACAATAGTCATTTTGGATATTTTCACAATTAATTAAATTCTGTGTTAAAAAAGAGTTTCTCTAAAATGTTTATTTGAACCACCAATGTTCACAAACGGGAACAAGCCGGGGGGGGGGGGGGGGGGAATCAGGCATTATTTTCTAAAAATCTAATTATTGTATCTATGTATTAAATGGTAGTCTCCAGCATAGAAAAACACCAAAGCTCTCAAATTTTCTTATAGGAACTGAATTCAGCAGGTAAAAGGTTAAATCAATCCTGCATAGTAGTAATTGTAATACAAGAAAAGATGCCCCATTCATAATATTGTTACTAACATTAATGAATACATTTCATAAAACCTGAAAATATATAACTAAACGTGAAATATTATTAATGTATACAATTGTTAAATGGGATAAATAATTACCTACTAGTAATTAAAATGTATGATAAATATTAATTACTTTTATTGTAAGTGTTTCAGTAGATGTTGCACATAACTTCCTATTCTATAGTTGGTAAAATTCAAATGCAGACATTTCCAAATTTTAAGCGCATTTCTCTAGAAAACAATGGCTTGTTCTTGGAATTAACTAATGCATTGTAAAACTATAGTGCATATGCAAGTGGTATTGATCTCCACCCCTCTCCCTCTCTCACATACAACCACACCTCATCACCCTTTTTATTTCTCTAATATTATGCATTATCATTATGTTATTGTTCTTCCTCTCCTAAAGCCTGTTTTATATTCTGATAATTTACATTCCTTCTCAGCCCACTCATAATATCTTTCAGCTAATATACCAGTCATTGCTCATATAGGTGATTTTTATCTTGAGCTCCAAGTATCAAATCATCTCTCAAAACTGTTAAATGATACAATGTTTTTGCATGCTAGACATGTGAAATGCCTGGTGATTCCGAAAGATGTAAACACACAAGCTATGACATACCTGGACTTCTGCATATCAATAACTCGCAACCTAATTCCAGACTACCAAATTCAAAGGCCTATACACTCAAGGTGTGGAACATCTAAACCACTTCTCACCCTCAGACTAATGGAAAACCAAGATACCATCAAGAGAAAAAAAATGGCTTATGTTTCAGAGGTGTATGACAATGTGCTGTAAAAGGGAAATACGTGAAGAAACCAGTATGATCTCTAATGATTGTGAAGACAAGCTCTTATTGTCACTGCCCATACTTCAAAGTGCATTATACGAACTAAAACTTATACAGATATTTTTAAGTCTATATTACACAATTTGTCTCGTCACTTGTAAAAGAAGTGTTAATACAATTAAGAACTAAGAACACTTAGATGTGATGCACATGTCAGAAGTTTCTATGTACATGTCCATATCATCGGGTACATTTTACAATGAATGTGTATATGTGTTCATATCATCGAAAAGGTTATTTCTTGAATTACGAGATCTGAGTTATTTCAGTTTTGTTGTATCTGATTAGTATCTGTATATCCTAATGTTTCTTACATGGATGATAATGCACACTCTGGTTGCAATACTAGTCATTTCTTCTTCTACTGCATACTTCTTGGTTTCTACTATTTCTTTTATAAACATTCTTTTAGTTTGTTAACTATTGTCATATCTATATTTCAGATTTTGCTGTTTTTAGTTTTCATGTTGTCTTAGTTGGTTTCCTCCAAAAGGCAAAAATTAATCTGATGTGTCTCTATTTCCAGAAACCACTTTACATATTAAATTCATCACTCTTCCTCCCTAACTAATCACCTACATTTCAGGGGATGCACGATACAATATAGGAATATGCACAGACAAATCTTGTAGTGTGTACTGGAAAAACACAGGTCTGCAAAACAACCATTCATATAGTCTGCAAGCAGTCTGCAACCCTAACTGCAAGCAGTTGGTGACCACAATGCACAGTTTTTCAGACACACAAGATTACACATCTAGGACTCAGCAATTTGTATTCACAAATGTTTTACATTTTAAGGTGTAAAGTGTCTAAATCAATTGTTTTAAACGTTTAAGAGGGGGAAGATATTCAGTGTAGAACTTCATTTTATTAGATAATTTGTTTGAATACCCTTAGGAATCCATTTTTCCCATAGCAAGTGGCTAAGTAATTTTCCTGCACTAATGTCCAGTAATATGGCACTGACAATGCACCTATATATACTCTACTAGGGTTCCAACATATGACACTACAATCACAGTATATTGTGCTGCATCTAGAGATGAATACCATTTGTTCTCCACTACAAGTTTTAAAGCATGACAGTATCTAGAAATTCATCACAAAATAAAGTATACCACAAAATTGTATTTATGTAAATGGTTTGCTTTTACAATTACTGGAATACAGATATCACACTTTTAAGAGTTTTCTTAGATACAGTTTGTGAAGTAATCAAAACATTGCAAATTGCAAATCACTTACTCGCAAAATTTTGATGTGTCTTGGTGGTCCTCACAGTGCAGATACACCAACAAAAATCTCAATTCTAGTTTGACTTCATTCAGAGCCTGCGAGTATGATCCCCTATAGAAAGCAGGGTGTGTGTTTCCATACTTTTCTTCATAACTATCAATGAAACAGACAACATCACCCACTGGATCTGTAACAACTACAAAAAAAAAAAAAAAAAAAAAAAAAAGGAACAAGAAAAGTTAGAAATTAGTACCCTATTTCTCCATAGCTCCAGCGAGGGAAGAAAAGTATGATATAATCCCACTGTATAAGCATTGCATTTTTTTTTCTTAAATAATAATCAACAACACAAGTTTATATTTACAATGTCGCACTTATGTAAAGTAATGTTATACTGCTGTGTACCATGAAGAGAATCTAGGCTTGACAGTGGCAGGTTTTCTCCAGATGCTTAAATTTTGTTGCTGTTACTTTCATATTGATAATCATTATATCATCCCTTGCAGTATTGAGATGAACAGATAGCAGATTCAAAATGCTCTCTGGATACTTATGAGGAACTTCCAAAGCAGAGCAGCAATTGAGCTGTACCATAGCCATTACATTTCATGGGATGGGGGAGGGTGGAAAGAGAAAATATACTAAAGCAGAGGTTATCTGCAGGAAGTGATAAAACAGTTTCTAAACTACTTGATTACAACTTTACTGCTCCTTGAATATACTCTGCTGGAAAAAGTAACTGAATGCAATAAGATGTGTACCTCTTTGACTTCACAGAAATACATGCAACCCACATATCACATCTCTTAGGAGGTGATTCTATGTACAAAGATATATGAATAATTATAAAACCATTCAGTCTTTGAACACTTTTTTAAGCAGAAGAAAAGTTTTCTGCACGTTTCATTGCATTATATGTAATTGATATGCAGAACATTTAAGTTGAGTAATACTGAAGTATATGATACAACAGAAAATAATCTACATTTTTTATCTTTGCTTTCTTTTGTAAGTGTCTCATTTTGCCACAATTTAGCATAACTGTTTTATACAAATCATAATTTATACTGAAGTTTCAATGTTGTAACAGCAGCTGAATAACTGATCACACATGGCTTAACACGACTGTGGTTCTCTCTTACTCCATATCATGTGTTCATAACTTCAGTATAAACATTTCTACCATTTGTTTACTAACAAAATGTTATACGTTTTTATTTCTGTTTATTGAAAGTTAAAATATATGTAAAAAAAGTAATTTATTTTTTTATTATTGTATTTCCTTAAACTGTTATATGAATATATTTAGTTTTCTTTATTTGTTCTTGCTAAATGCTTCAATAAGCACCTGAACATTTTTTCATCTAATTATTATGAAATACTAACTTACCTGACTTTTACATTAAGTGCATAATAAGCAAACATTTAAGTTAAACAATTTTTATTTTAATTGTTTCAATCAAACATAAACAAGTGTATTTCAGTTTTAGTTACTTTTGTTAAATATTAAACATTTCACAGAAGGTTCACATAAGCACTGATGCAGTAACCACCTTGCATCAGCAATGCAGATGGGGGATATGTTCTACTCTATGTCAGAAGTAAGAATTGCAGTTGCCCAAGTGCAATTTCTGCACTGCTTGCAAGGGAAAGCATGCTGTTGCCAAATGTTTCTGCATTTTTTAGTGTTTTTCTTCAAATCTATGAAAGATGTGTTCATAAACTTTTTCGATGTGCTCAAAGTGGTCTACCTCTGATTTAAAGGACAACATCTATACTCCTTCCACCTAGCATATCCAGATAAGAAATAATACCTCATGTTATAATATGAAAAAAACTATTGGGGGGTACCTCAACAATTCACAAATACTCCATATAGGCAAAGCTTTTGACTTGAATGATACATTGAGGTTTCACTTATACCAAGAGACCCAATGAACTATGAACCAGCTATGCAGTGATTTTCCACTGAGCGTGTGGATATGCATTTACCGCCACTGTTGCAATCAAGATCACGTTATTGATGCTGGCTTTGCATCCTCCCAATGCCAAGTAATACAGCTCGGTAGTATACAGGGTGGACCATTTAAGCTGAGACTATGCAATATCTCCAAAACTAAGCGTTGTAGAAGGAAATGTTTTGAATAAAAGTTGCTTGATATTATGGAGGAAAGTAAATGCATTAGTCGTGTTTTATTTCGAAGATGGTGTGATGGTCATTTTAGGGTCAATTTAAATTGACCCTAATTGTAGGTTCCCATTTAAAAGAATTAAATTGACCCTAAAATTACCATCATAACGTCCTACAAACAAAACACGACTAATGGCATTTAGTTTCTCCCATAATATCAGTAACTTTTATTAAACACATTTTTTCTACAATGCTTAGTTTCGGAGATATTGTACAGTTTCAATTCAAATGGTCCACCCTGTATAATGAGAAAACCGGTACTTTCCACCGTAAACATGACTTAAAGTTAGCATAATGAAAGGGTAACTGAGTTTTACGAAAGAAGTCTAGCGATTACGGGTTGAAGTCCAGTGATCCAGAATTGATCTATTACTTATATTATTCACTTATTCATTATTCATACTTACACAGAGTATGTTTTATAACACACTGTCCACTGTATGAGCTATTTATCTACTGTTCTTGTGAACTTGTAATACATGTATGTATAATATGAGCTAAGGAATTAACACAAAAAAATTAAATTCAAGAAAGGTAAATTGTCTTGAGGGGCTCCAAATTTTATAAATAACTCAGGTTTCCTGGTAGTAAACCACAAATGTTGTCTATGGCATTATGGCCACAGCAATGAAAATCTTGACTTTCCAGGAATAAGGCAATATAAACAACAAATGCTTATTATTTTACATAGCTTTATTGCCACTATTCTTTACACCTAATACTTGATTATGTTCCCCATAACTTATTTTACTTTCTGCAGTTTTCTAGGCATTCAGTCTGCCAGATTTTCAAAATAGTTTTTGTCCTTTCCCACTCATAGCTTCAAGGCCTCTTGTAGCTTCTTAATATTTGATGGTTGGTCCTTTTCGACTTCATCTTTCATCACATTTCAAACATTTTCTGTAGAATTTGGATCAGGGGAGTTACCTGGCCATTCAAGTACAGATATATTACTGCCTTTAAAGAGCTTCTGGACTGTCTTTGTTCTATGGGCAGGGGCACCATCATACATAAAGTACTGACACTGATGAATTGGCCAAAATGTCAACAAGTGCTGCTGCAACACTTCCAAGTAGTTATTTCCCTTCATTGTGACATTCTTGGGGAGAAAATATAAGCCTCCTCTACCACAATTACCACCAAAAGCACCCCATTCCACCACACTCTTTAGATGTTTAATGGTTTTGACAAGCTTTGGAGCATACCGTAACACATTTTTTATCTTCTCACCAACTTGGACTGTCCCCTAATGTCCAGTGTTGATATGTTTTGCAGAAATTTAATATTTTCTTCTTCATAGCTTCAGTTAAGAGAGGCTTCTTGGCAGCACGCTGAGCTGGTAAGCCTAATTCTTTTTGAAGCTGAATCTGAATGGTCCGGATTGCAACACTTTTGAGTAGATCTGGAGGTTTCTTCCTTAACCCTGCTGCTGTAATCCATGGATTAGTCATTACTTCAGGTTTTAAAAGCTTGTCAATCCTTGGTGGTGTTCTTTTTACCACCCGAGTCCACCTTTGCCGTGGTATGACACCTCGTAGCAATGGCACTGCTGCTTTTTAGGTCATAAAAAGCCTTTCTTAAACCCTTTAGATCAGCAGCTTCAAAATTACAGATGTGCCTACCTCCAACTGAGTCAAAACACGCGTCTTCTCCTCAGCAGTGAGCTTCTTACATCTGATTATTTGCACTAGAAGCAAAAATACACAGCTCAAAAAATGGCACTCAGAATAATAAAATACTTGATGACTGCAACAATATGTAAGCGACACTATGTGTATGAGTAACACAAGTAGACTGAGAGCTGGCATGTTAACAACAACAAGCTGCTGCTGCTGCTGCTGATGTGTACTCAACAGTCACATTACTTGCAGCTCCTACTACTGCTTTGGATGGTGGTGGTAGAAGGTCAAACCAAGCATATCATTCATGTAAAGATTTCCCTTGCATAAAAAAATGTAAAGATTTCAATTACAAAAACTGTACAGAGGGAAACCCCAAGTGTTGTCTATGGCATTACAGAGATTTGCAACATTTGTCAACCTAGGACTTCAAGAAAGACTCCTCTTGATTTTCATCCAAATAGCAGTAGTCCCAGATATCAGCCATTCCTACTACAGCTATATTGGAATAAATGTATCATTGTAAGGCAAGAAGAGCTATGAGTGACCTCTATAAGCAATGAATGAATCTCTGCATACATTTTGAAACATACAAAAGAAAACAACTGACAAGGGTATTAGACATAAATGTGTGTAGGTGTTGGCTATAATCTACCACACAAAGTGTTCCCGAATTGCCATCCACTGTTTGAATAAGCAACCCAAATAACATCCTATCTCCACTGTTTTATCATTACATTACACATACTACTTGCTTCTGCTTTAGTTATTTTATTTAAAAGCACTCTGGTGTTGCTAACACCATCACCATGTACAAGGCAAGTGTATTTGATGTACTAAATTTAGCTCTGTTACATCATTCTAATCCACATACTGTTTGTGTATTTTAATTGTATACTTTGTATGGTTTTACAATGTTTATAAAATGAATATTAATGTAATATTCCAGATACATTACAGTATAATAACAATAAGAAGAGGAGGAGGATCTGCCCATCATGAATCATAATATACGAAGACTACCTGTTAGGTAGCTCTTTTATCTACATATCCACAGCTATGCTTCATGTACAACTGTTTAGGGTGGCAGGTTCCTAACTAAGAGGTTCTGAGTTTGACTCCTGCTCCCATCTGCAGAGTTTTATATCTATAATACATACTGTATTTTACATGTACATGTATGTAGAGAGCCACAACTTTTATCCAATTAAAATTTGTACCACCCCTGAAACCCCTGCAACATACAACCCACATTATGACACACTGTGCACAACTATGAAACATAACTTTAAGATGTGGACAGGGATTCAGAAACACTGTGTACACAAAGTGTTCAACACATTCTAAATACAGGCAATGTTGCAAACACTGCCCTGCTGCATCATATATATTTCAACATAACAGTTGATTGTATTCCCTTTGAAAATATATTTTAGCATAGTGATGATGGTACTGATTTTGAGCTCTTGAAATCTCAAAGAATTTTTTTTAATCTAAGATATTTACATGGAAGCATCAAGTCATCATCATTATTCTTATTCTGTAAAAGTTTGAATACAATGATCTTAATCATGTACCGCTTCAATTAAAATATTAACAGCTCTTTAATGTTTTTCTCCTATTTTACTGGATAAAGCTATTTCTCTCTCGTTTGATTTAACATCACTCTGCAGTGCTTAAAAAAAGATGGAATAACATATTTAAAGGATTATGCATACAAATAGAACATTCTAATTACACATATACAAACATACAAACAAACAAACAAAAGATTTAAACATAAAGAAATGCATAAATGTGGAATTATCGAAGTCTCCTTGTAAGTTCCTTCACTTGAAACTTACCCTTAAGTCTCGTTACATAGCTTTTCTAATTCTGAAACTCCCTGGTTCAATTAAGGAAGGGAGGGCTTAGCTTTTGTGATCCTATGTTCCTAACCCTCCTGATTTACCTGCTCATTAATGTTTCCTTGTACTACACGAAAAGAATGTCTCCTTTCTTTAGATAATGAATGAAGCTACAAAGATTCCTTTATTCAACTTGACAAGATTAGGTTGCTGCATTATAGTTTAATGCCTATTGCCATGACTTCCCAAGTTCACAGTTTATTACTAATTTATTTGCTTGGGAATGAAAAATGCACATTGCTGGAATTTTCTGTGACCTAAACTAGGCTGGTGCAACCAGTGCACTGCACTGGGGCTCGCCAAAAGCAGGGACCTCAAATGAGGACCCCACACTGACTCCCAATAAAGTTAGGGTTCATGTTGAAAAAGATTTTGAAGGTAAATCGTAAAAATTCTGTAACAAGTTACAGTCAACTGAATATTTAATTAAGGTTATTCTTTATTACTGCTGCAATTGCATGTGAGAGAATTATTTTGAAAAATCAAATAATATACTGGCGAGGCTGCGGTTGATGAGGAGTGATTCACAGCATGTCAGCTGCATCATTGGTAAGTTTATGCACTTAGCAGTCTGATGAGCAGCTTGTCCAACCACAATGTATATGCACTGGTGCCGGCTCTAGCTTCCATGTTTCTAGCTTAATATTATCCATAACAGAGTATATGCTCACAACTTTACAATCGGTTGTTGTCAACAAAGGGCATGCCAGTAATAGATGTATATATATAGAGTAATTCAAACCATTTTGGCTGCCTCTGTTGATGATCAACTGGAAAAAAAAAGCGAAACCTTTTCTGATGACATAACATTTTTGTTTAGACCACAAATATTATCAGTTATACACATCACTATCTTCAGATCTAAGATTAAAAACATGACTGATATGAAACAGCATGCTAATCTACTGCTGACTGAATATAGTTCTTTGACTTCTGCCTATCCTGATGTATGTACTGGTTGCTGTATGTACTTAACTGTTCCTGAAGCAGTGGCCAAAGCTGAAAAATCATTTTCTAAATTACGAGGGTAATCCCAAAAGTAAGGTCGCCAATTTTTTTTTAAAATACAAAGAAAGTTTTATTGACAACAAATGATACATAGTTTTGAAGCTTTAACATTTGTCTATTTTTCCACATAATCGCCATTTTGGTCAATGCATTTTTGTAGACACTGTGGCAGTTTTTGTATGCCCATGTCATACCAGCTTGCCGCCTTGCTCTTGAAAAAGTGATGGACCTCATTTTTCACTTCATCGTCGTAACCGAAGTGCCTTCCAGCCAAGTGTTCTTTCAACTTGGGAAACAAGTGGTAGTCACTGGGTGCTAAGCCCGGACTATAGGGTGGATGGGTGATGGTTTCCCATCCAAACTGTTGCAGAAGATTCATGGTTTGCCGGGCAGTGTGGGGGCGAGCATTGTATGGAGAAGGCTTATGCCCTTGCTCAACATCCCTCTTCTACGGTTCTGAATTGCCTGTCTGAGTTTTTTTAATGTCTGACAATACCTGTCGGCATTTATTGTTGCCCCAGGATCCATAAAGTCGACCAACAATATCCCTTTCGATCCCAAAACACAGTTGCCATGACTTTACCGGCAGACTGTGTTCTCCTGAATTTTCGTGGCTTGGGTGAACCAGAATGCCACCACTCACGTGATTGTTGTTTGGTCTCAGGTGTGAAGTGGAAAGCCCAGGTTTCATCACCCGTGCCTATTGAATCCAAAAGGTTGTCCTTTTCATCTGCATAGCGTTGAAGAAATTGGTGGGAAGTTTCAGCGCGTTGCCTTTTGTGATCTTCTGTCAGCATTCTTGGGACCCATCTTGCGCACACCTTCCGAAATTTCAACTCTTCAATCAAAGTCCAATGAATAGTGCTTCGAGAAATCTCAGGAACAACAATGAAGAGCTCATCGAGAGTGATCCGCCGATCTTTAAGCACGATTTGTTCAACCTTTGCGATTGTTTCGTCAGAAATGGATGGTCTCCTGCTTCTTTCCTCATCATGAATTTCCATGCGACCATTTGCAAATTCTCTACACACTTGCGAACATTTTTGACATCCATACACTTCCATCAACTGTCGATGAATTTCGACAGGTTTAACCCCTTTTGCACTCAAAAAGCGAATAACTGCGCAAACTTTGCACCTGGCGGTAGTGGCTAACGGGAGCTCCATTATAACTGGCTGCCAAGCCAAGACTGAGGGCGCTAAGGGATGTGCAGTGGTTTCTGAAGAGAGTGGAGGGAGGAAGGAAAAAAGCAGTATGGCCAACATCCACACAAGCAGCTTCCCTGCGATCCCAGCGCTTCAGAGACCTTACTTTTGGGATTACCCTCGTAAAACTGATCAAAAGCTATCTCAGAAGTTCTGACTCAAGGATGTCTAAATGATTTGGCTCTATTATCAATAGAAAATGAAAGGGTGTGACGGATTAATGTTGATAAACTCGATTTCTTTGCTGATTTGCAATCAAGAAAGAAAAGATTCAAGTCTCAAGTTAAATCAAATTTTTACTGCTGAATAAATAATTTATTTTCCTGATATCAAAAGCTTTGTGCTTTAAGCTTCATCAAATTTTAGTCTTTGTTTTTATTACTTTAAATTGCACTGTTAAAATTATTGTTTTACATTTACTACAATAATGCCTACTAATGATGCTGTTGAATAACATTTAGCTATTTTAGTTTTATATAATTCAATTAATTAATTAATCCCTATAAGACCAAGTGATTTAGATTTTGAAAAGCACATTTTTATTCTAATTTGGTAAGACCTAAGTCAAAAATAACACCTCTTCTAATCTTGATTTTCTGTAACGATGAGTGCCATATTTTTAAGCAAATACAAAACCTAAATCATACAATTAACATCTCATTATCTGATAATAAGATTTAAAATTCCTGATTTCACGTTTAGCAACTGCAGTTAGGAACCTCATTTGGACCTTCTGCACTGGGGTCTCTAAGATCCTAGCTATGTCACTGGGCCAACAAACATTTGAATACATTATCAAGATATTGTGATAGCAAAATTTTAATTTTGTGGGTTAAAAACTTAGGAATTATATATCCAAATGAAAGAAAAATAGTGTTGAAGAAAACACCTATCTTGGATCTAAAAAGGAAACATCAAATTGGAAGCAGTAACACACGCAGTACCGCAAGGTTCTATATTACAGCTTTTAATATTTCTGATCTATATAAATTACCTATTATATATATAAAACATATTAAAAATATTGTTCTGTTTGCCACTAAAATTGTGTATTAGTAGTAACTAGTAAACATTTAAATCAAGTGTGTAATTAAATCAAATTGGGTGATATAAATAAAAATTTCTCCTCTTCATTGAGCTATTGCTATCACCTACCAAGCAATTGCTTGGTGACCTTCACCACGACACATCAGCTGAGTAAACAAGCACATCTATTCTTCTGTCAGGAGGTGATAAATATTTGCTGCACTTAAATATTCATATACTTATTCATGTTAAACATATTCTCACTTAAGAAATCTAATAGAGATACAGACTTTAAAGAACACAAACATAATTAAAGATTTGGCCATGGACAATAAAAGTTTTAAAATCCTTTATTGCTTAAGAAAAACATTAACTAAAAGTAACATTGAAAGTCAGCTTTATTAATTAACTATGTAAAATGTTAACTTCAAAATCCAGATACCTACTCATAACTTTATAAGAAAACTTTTCATAGCATACCTAAGTAGTGTGAATATCCTGGGATTTTAAAAATATTCAAATATGACTTTTAATCCAGCACCTCATTACTCATGAGGTATGACTTTCCAATCCACAATTATTCGTTTTCTTTGCTTATAACCATTTTATTTACTGGTTTTCTAACATTGCCATAAGAGTTTCAAAATCCTCTATTGCTTCATGAAAACATACCCTAGAAGTGTCATTGAAGGTCAGATTTATTAATTAAGCTTACTATGTAAAATCCTAACCTCAAAATTCAGTTGCTTAAGAAGTTACTTTAAAAAATGAGAGTTGCTGCCGAGAAGCGAGATGAGAGGGACACATGTGACATGCACTAGCGAAGTTAAAGAAGGGAGTGCAGTTGTAAGTTTATAGAGCCAGAATAGGACTATTTAAAAGTGGAGGATATAAATTGGGAAGAGAGAGTTTGGGAGAACAAAATGCAACGATGGTGTGGTTAGGGTTGGTGATAATTGTTATGCTAGTAATCGGAGGAGTGGAGCTAAATCTGGGACCAGAAATGGAGCAGGTTATGGAAATGTTAAAGAGCATTGCAGAAGAAATGTCAAATTTCAAAGGAATGGAGAAGAGAATTGAAGATAAAATAATAAAGCAATTCGATGGGATAAAATCTACGTGGGCAAGCTTCGAGCATAAGGTAAATAAGGAATTCAAGAAATGTAATAGAAGAGTGACACAGATGAAGAGAGATGTGGAAAGGAGCAGAAGATTGAATGTTATAATCAGGGTTATGATTTTTAGTTGTAAATTCCAGATGAAAAAAGTAAGGGAAAAGGTGCTCAAATAAGGTGAAAAAAGGGACAATAAGGTGCTGGTTTATTTAAGGGGATGCACAACTGAAATTGTTATTTTCTAAATTATCCATTCAATTGGGCTGAAATTTTAACCACAAGTCAGTCTTCTTTAGATATAATTGTTTTGTGAATTTCAATCCAAAATCTTAACGAGTTTTCAAGTTATTAATTTTCAAAATATAAAATTATGGGTATATGCAAAATGCAACACATGATGTATTTTTTTAAAAAAAAAAAAATCTTATGTTGCTTCTATGTCAAGGAACTACAAATCTGTCATATAATTTTTTTTCTACCATTCTTAGTTTAAGAGAAAAAAAAGTTTTGCAGTTTTGTATTTGCATTTTTTTCCCATTTTTTTGTATACATTATTCTCAAAAATTAGTAGCGCAAAAACTATACAGAAAAAGTATATGACATTTTATTTATTTGGGTTTTTGAAATAAGCATAAAAAAATGTCTATGAATGGATGAAAACTACATCGTGTGGAACATTTTGAATATGCAGAAATGCTGAAAATAAGAAACGCCTTAAAATCAAGTTTTAAAAATATAAACAGCTAGCAACCAAATGCGCAGGGGTATTTAAAAAGTCTCGTAACGATCCTGAAGCGTTCACTAGGTCAAAAATAAAAGTGGATTCTAAAACTACAAGCAATGGAGAATTTTTTGGGAACATAATTGTTTTTTTTTTTTTTTTTTTTAGATTTTGGGTTAATTTCAGTTGTGTATTCCCTTAACTAATTCAACAATTTCTCTTTCCTCTATTCTAATTTATTGAACTACAAACAAGTACATCAAATTATCACTCATCAAAAGAAGGAAAAGTCATGAAGCTGTTGTACTTCAAGACATTAAGCATCTCCACATTTTTAAAAGTAAGTCTGTTTCTATTAGAAGATAGAATGTCTTTGTAGATGCTAAAGCTTATTTCAACATCCACAGAAACCAGTGGGATAAACCTTGTATTCACTCGAAATGGCAACTCTACAGATGTGGCAAATTCCTCAATGTCTGGATTCTTCTGAAGACTAGATTCAAGTTTGTCTTTGGCAAAGCCATCTAACTGCTCCCTCACGGAAGTAAAAATATCCCATTGTTTTTCCTTTTTCAGACTTTGTTCTTCCAATCGTTTAATAGCTGCAGGCAGGTACTTGTAACTATGGACACAATATAGTTCTGTCTACAAATTATGTATTTTCTACGGTAACAGAAGTTGCTGTGCCTTGGAAATTGCACCTGCGTCAGATGGATCCAAAGAAAGCACAAACTCCTTAATTTTGTCAAAATTCTCACACAACATAGCAGCACACTCAATCCAAGAACCCCAGGCGGGTAATAACCGGGAAATTTGGAAGGGGCAGGCCAGTGATTTCCCTAGTAAACAACACGGCTCGGAGCTTTCAGTAGAATCTTCTTCAGGGCAGAGATGAAATGATTTGCAATGTCGTATTCATTCCTTATGGATTCACAAACCCTGTGAAGGGCATGAGTCAGGCATGTCACATGCTTCAAGTTAGGAAATAAAGGTTTCAATTGGTTAACAGCTGAAACCATGTATGGAGCCTGGTCCTTAACCACAGGAAGAAGTTTTTCAAACTCGATACCAATAGGCCAGAGTTTTTGGCAGAAGTCCATAATGGATTGCATTACTGTACTGGCATTGGCTTTCTGCAGCTCGTACATTTTTAACAACACGGGCTTAACTTTCTCCCCTGCTAAGGGAAAAACTAAAATGTTCAAAACATATCGTTCCATTGAGTCTATGGTTTCATCCACAATGATTCCCACATCACAATCAGACACTTTCTCCTTGATTCTTTCTATGGCTTCTTAGTAAACAGGCTCCATGTAGTTTTTTCTTAAAGTACTCTCATCGGGCATTGACATCTTTGTGTATTTTTCAAGAAATCCCTTGAAGGCTGGATGGTTCACCTTATTGAGTGGAATTCCTGCTTGTGTAAGAGCTGCACACAAATCAATGTTTAATTCCTTCAAATTTTGGCTTTTTGAAGAACTCTGTTGAAATGCATTTCGTAATAGAGATTGCCATGATTCATTTGCTTGAAGAGTCTTGTTCATTTGATGCTTAGAGCTGGAAATGTGTTGTTTGATGCGATCTTGCTGGTGTTTTTCATCTGACAAAATTCCTGAATCACAAATAGTAAATCGCATAACAGTTCCATCAGTGTCTATGAAATCTTGTTTGAATTCCTCAGCCAGAACAATAAATCGAGCACTGGACACCTTTGGTATGGTAAAATCTAGTACTAGTAGACTTGTTTGGAGAGCTAACACTAGTTCACTTGCTAACACAATGCGACTGTCACACAACTCACTCTTGCACCCATTCGCTGTTCACATTCTCTTATAACACTGCGACAATTACCAGAATGTTCTCATTCATGCTGGAACTTCAGTTTCAGCGATTTCTAGTAGTTTCAAGCAGAATCCAGTCTTAATAATTCTCGGAACTGTGCGGGTAAGGTTACTGCCATCTCTGCGTGCCCAGCCTTCGCCTCCACGCAAACAGATGACGTCTCTCACAGTAACAAACTCACATTCACGAACAGCAGGCTACTGATTTCTGGTGGGATAGAATCACTCATTGTTAATTGCATTATTGCGGACTACTTTATAGCCGTAAAGCGAGAGAAAGAGGTTTTCTCGAACACGCAATTATTTTCCATTGTTGCGGGTGTGCTTTTAATTACCGCGCTGCGTTTACTGAAAGAGGTAGGCTTACTATTTGCACGTACACAGCAAGCTGAGGAGACGTTAAGTGAAAGTTAAAGAATAAATTGGAATGAAACTTAAAAGAAAAAAGGGGGAAAAAGGGGATTATGGACATGGTTGGGGGAAAATTGGATAAAGGTGCCAAAAAGGGGTAAAGGTCCCAAAAAGGGGAAAAAGATGCGAGAAAAAATGCCTCTTTTCGCAACTAGAAACAAAATTTCACACTGTGATATCTTTCCGCACAGCTTTAACTTACCCTAAGAAAAAAAGTGCGCACCTAAGAATCCTAACCCTGGACTTATAATATTTGGATATTTGTAATAGAGGAAACAAGAGAGAAAAGAGTTTGGGAGCAAGTGGAGGACATTTTTCAAGATAAATTAAAAATAAAGCTGGGTGGCTGGGAAACAATAGACACCTTCAGAGTAGGAAGAAGAGGCATGTACCCAAGACAGGCAATTGTTAAGTTGGCAACAGTGAAATAAAATGGTGTTTTAAGCAGTGCCAAAAAGCTAAAAGGGACGAAATTATTTGTGGAACAAGATTATAGGAAAAAAGAGAGAGAATTAAGAAGTGTATTAATAAGAGAGATGAAAAAGGCCAGAGCTAGAGGAGACAAGGCATGTGTTTGAGGATTAGAACCTTTGGATTAACGACAGGAAACAGGATATACATCAGATAAACTGGAGTGGGTCTTCAGAAAATCTACATAGCAGAGCACAAGATGATGATGTTAGGGGAAGCAAAGTGAGTGGGGGGAAGTAGCCTAGATGGGGATCCAATGCAAAGGGAGCGGATGATGTCACCGGACAAGCAAGACAGACTGGAAAAACAACTGAGAGATGATACATGAAGGATGACCTTAGAGACAGTCAAGGGATCAAGCAGAAGTGATGAGGCAGAGCTCAACATTTTTTCATCACCAGGGGGAAGCATTATACAAGTGGAAGAAGGAGTGGGAGGTCGGAAACCTGAATACGACTGACAAGGAGCAAGGCTAAATTACAGGAATTCAGGTTTGAGAGGAAGAGCTCGTTATAGGAAAAGGCATTGGGGGTTATATCTTGGAACGTGCAAGGGTTGTTTGAAAAGCTAAAGAATGGAGAAATAATACAGATTTTAAGACTGGGTGATGTGATAGGGGTGGTAGAGACTTGGTTTGCAAAGGACATTCTGATGGAAACAAGTGAATTGGAGTTTTACGGGAAAGGTGGAAAAAAGAAGAGTGAAAGAGGGCTAGTGTCAGGGGGGTTAGGGCTATTTGTTAGAAAGGATTTGAAATTTGAAGTGAAAGTGTGTAAAGATTTAGGAGAGAACTCGGTTTTGTGGTGTGTATTAAGTGGATTAGGGGGGAAGGATGGGGTATGTGTTACAGTGGTATATAACCTGGCAAGTGCCTCAGAATTTTATAATCCAAATTTATTTAAATTGATAAGACAAGATATTGAGGAGTTATCAGATACTTGGACAGTAGCTTTATGATAATGGGTGACTTTAATGCCAGAGTAGGACTGAGTCAAATAAAGCTAATACATCCTGAGTAAGCTAATACATCCTGAGTATGAGTTAATGGGGGGAGAAAAGGAGATGGAAAGAAGAATGAGCAAAGACAAAGTAATGAACTGTGAAGGAAAGAAGTTGGTACAATTTTGTGAGGAGTTCAATAAGGTGAAATGTAATGGGAGAATTTACTTATGTTAATTATAATGGTCAGAGTGTGGCTGATTATATGTTATATTCAGTGGATTTAGACATAAATCACATGGATTTTGAAGTTTTGAATGTTGCTTGTTTTAGTAATAATTTCCCTTAAGGGCAAGTTTTATAAGCACATATAAAGGAGAACTAAGACGAGAGCATAGAGGAGGAGCTAAAATTGAAAAATATAAATGGAGGGGGAGAAGACAGAAGCTTTTCTGAAGGTGCTAGGGTCAGATATAGGGGTAATAAGGGAGGAAGAGGTAGAAGTAGTGCTGAAAGAAAATAAAACGGAGGAAGCAGTTTTAAAGCTAGAAAAGTTAGTGAAATATGCAGGTGAAAGGATGAAAGTGAAAGTGGGTGCGAAACAGAAGGAATGGTATGATGAATGTAGGAGGGCGAAACCAAGAGTTTTAAGGGAATTAAGAAGGTGGAGGCAGGGGGAAGGGCAAAAGGAAAGAAAGGAGTTTATGATTGAAAGGTGGGGATATACGAGGGTGATCTGAAAAGTTTCCGACTTCAACATGAAGATGGCAGCACTCGTAAATAAAAGCTAGTGAATTTCGTTGTTCATCTGTTGACAGTTACTCACCAAAGTTTCAGCCATTTTGGATGCTCAGTTGTTATGTAACAGTCGTTTGAGTGAGGTGATGTGAGTGCTTTTATGAAAATGGACAAAACCGAGTATCGAGCTGTCATTAAATATTTGTTTTTGAAAGGCAATACGCCTACGCAAATCAAAGATGAGTTGGATTTTGTGTATGGGGACTCTGCACCATCATTTACCACAGTGAAATTTTGGGCAGCTGAATTTAAATGTGGCTTGGGAGACGAACGTTCGGAACGTCCAAAATTGCAACTACCGACGAAAACATTACCAAAGTTCACCAAATGGTGCTGGACGACTGCCGAATTAAAGTGAGAGAGATAGCAGAGGCTATGAACATGTCAAAAGAACAGGTTTGTCACATATTTAATCAACGTTTAGACATGAGAAAGCTGTCTGCGCATTGGGTGCAGCGTTTGCTCACGTTTGACCAAAAACTTATTCGAATGAACATTTCCAACACACTGTTGGCACAGTTTAGGCACAGTAAATCCGAGTTTTGGCGCCGATTAATTACTGTAGATGAAACTTGGATACACCATTATATGCCCGAAACAACAATACAGTCCAAACAGTGGACTGCAAAGGGGGAACCGGCTCCAAAAAAAGCAAAAACTGTTTTTTCGGCTGGGAAAGTGATGGCGACTGATTTTTGGGATGGTCATGGAGTTATTTTAATCAATTATCTTCAAAAAGGAAAAACCATTACAGGAGCATACTACGCATCATTACTCGACAAGCTGAAGGCAGAACTTGCGGAAACAAGGCCACATTTGCAGAAAAAGAAAATCCTGTTTCACCAAGACAATGCACCGTCTCACACCTCAGCGGTTGCAATGGCGAAAATCCACGAATTACGGTTTGAACTGCTTGACCATCTGCCTTACTCACCAGATTTAGCCCCAAGCGACTTCTTTTTGTTCCCTCATCTGAAAATTGCGCTTGGAGGACAGAGATTTTCGTCAAATGAAGAGGCAATCAACTTCGTGAACAATTATTTTGCAGAGAAAAATGCCGAGTACTATTTGGATGGGTTACAGAGATGGGAGCATTGCTGGGAGAAGTGTGTAGAGTTATAAGGAGACTATGTTGAAAAATAAAAAAAAAATTCTGAAAAAATGTCTTGTATCTTTATTAGGTCAGAAACTTTTCAGACCACCCTCGTAGAAAGTTGTTGGATGCAAAGAGGAGAGAATTGGCAGAGAAAATGAGTAAAAGGTTATATGAGGCAGCAATAGCTAATGATAGTAAAAAAATATGGCTTTTAGTTAAGAGAATGTGTAAGGATAGATCAAGAAAAAACTATGTACAGATGAATGGTTCAATTATTTCAAAAATTTGTTGGGAGGGCAACAACAGAATAATCAAACACTTTGGGTAATGGAAAATAGCAATTATGTTGAGTATTTAGATAAGTTGATAGAAATAGGGGAAGGGAACAAATCATGTGGTATTGATGGCATACCAGGGGAGTTTTGGAAAGCTTGGAGTCTAAATGAAAACGGTTTAAAATGGCTGGTTAGAATACTAAATGCAATTTTTGAAAGGGGTAACATTCCTAGGAGTTGGAAAGCAGCAATAGTGGTGCCAATATTCAAGAACAAGGGGGAGGTGAATAACCCAGCTAACTACAGGGGATTAGCCTGTTATCAGTGTTGGGTAAAGTTTATACAGGGGTTTTGGCTGAAAGAGTACAAGGTTGGGCAGAGGAGGTGGGAAAGATATCTGATCTCCAGGCAGATTTTAGGAAAAATAGAAGAGCAATAGATAATATTTTCATAATAACCTCATTGGTCAATAAATATCTCACAAACAAAAGGGGAAGATTATATATCTATTCATGGATTTTGAAAAAGCTTTTGATACAATAAATAGGATAGCTTTATGGGCCAAATTCAGTATGAAAAGAATGAGTAATAAGTTTATAAGAAGAGTACAAAGGATATATAGAAATAATGATTTTTGTAAAAGGTTTGATAATAATGCAATGATGGAGATTAAAAATGGTATAGGTTTAAGGCAAGGCTGCTAGTTAAGTCCTATATTATTTCATTTGTTTATTGATGATATTTTAGAGTCAATTAAGCTGGAAAATGGCCATCCTCCAATAATTGGGAATGAGGAGATACCAGGGTTATTATTCGCAGATGATTTGGTTGCAGGATCAATAACCATTGTGAGACTAAACAAAGTAATTGGAGCAATAGAGAGTTTTTGTAACAAGTGGAGCCTTAGTGTTAATACAAGCAAAACAAAAATAATGGTATTTATAAAGGGTAACAAGCTAAGAAAGGACAAAAAATGCAGTTGGAAAGGAAAGGAAATCGAGATCGTTAGGAATTTTGAGGAGTAAGATTAAGCAGTAATGGTAGATGGGGTGAACAAGAGAAACAGGTTTTAGCTGAAGGAAAAATGGCAATGAAAGCTATTAGAGATTGTTTAAACAAAATACCAGGGATGCAAGTAAAATGATAAGAAAGAGTATATGGAGCAGTAGTTGAGGCAAAAATGCTCTATGGTGCGGAGATTTGGAGTATAGAGGATGGGTGGGAACATGTAAATAAGGTGCATAGGTGCTTTTGCAAATTAATTTTGGGTTTTACCGAGAGCTTCACCTAATGGGGTTGCACAAATGGAGTTAGGGAGATTCAGTAGTAAAGCAAAAATTATGGAAAGAGTAGTGAAATACTGGTTCAGGATTAAGGAATTCGAAAATAATATCTTAAAGCAATGCTTGGAGGTTCAGCAAAAGCTTAATAAAGAGAATACTTGGTATAAGCACCTAGAAGGAATTCTAAATGAAATAGGATGTGGAGATATTTGGAGGGATAGCCAGGTATGGGAGAAAGGATGTTCGAAAAGAGTTAGATTGAGAATTGAAGATATGGAAAGACAGGAAATAATTGGTAGTTACAGCTTCAAAAGTTCATTTTGTGTGTGTATATATATAGAGCTTAAAAGGACATGGGAAAGGGAAAATTGTGTAGATCAAGGGTGGCGAAAACGACTTCCTTCCGCGAGTCACCAAATATGCAACACGCATTACATCACTCAGCAGCATGTGAAAATCAAGCGGACGGTTGCAGAGAGGGAACATGCGCCTGCGAGTCAAAATAACTTGCGAGTCACGTTTTTGCCACCTCTGGTGTAGATGATTGTAACAAATCAGCAAGAGAGGGTTTTGCATGGGCAAGGACAGGGGTGGTGAGGTTAAAAGGCTTATGGGAAGGAGAAAAATCAAGGAAAATGTCCATTGTGTAATAGGAATTTTAACAATTATTGGCATTTAATCTTAGAATGTGAAGGAACAATGACCATGAGAGAAAAATTGCGAAAAATCAAAAGGTCCAGTTTACCAAATGAAATTATAGGTATAAGGATGTTAAGAGTTAAATCAAAGGAAAGTTTAATACGGATAGGAAAATATTTAGGTGCAGTGAGAAATAGATGGCTGAAGAAAATTAGAAATAAGGAATAGGAACAAAACGTAGACTGAGAAAGGAAAGAAGTAAATAGGACGCAATAGCTCGGTAACCATGGTGTTGGATGCTATGGGTCCTTAGAAATGCAGCAACTTAGCGAAGTGAGGAAAATTATATGTAAAGGGTAGCATGTAGGGATAGAATTTAAGTATTATTAAAATTGTATTTGTTAATGTAATTATCGAAATGAAATAATAAATATCTATCTATATCTACTTTAAAAAACTGTTTCATAGAAAAATAGTGTAAACACCCCAGGATTCTAAAAACAAGTCTGATTTGAATCTGCATCCACCACCTTATGAATTATGACTTTTAGAGTCTGTGAATATTATCTTTTTGCCTGATTTATATAATAGTATTTTGCCTATCTTATTTTATTTATTGTTTTGCTAATTTACAGTTATGCCCTTGCGTGTGTTGCTTCAATTACTTTTACATTTTTTGAATGACTTCATATTTGTCTAACCTTACTGCAGAAACTTCTTACGCAACACAGGAAATTCCTGAGCAGTTTTGATGGGACAGAACCAAATGCAATCAAATCTACTTGTCTAATTCAGAATGCCAAACGTCAAACCACACCATACAATGAACAAAGCTAGTATATGGTCAAAGAGTGTAGATAACTCAAGTATATACTTCCATTTAAGTGAACAAAATGGCTTTGAAGATGAGTATATACTCGCGTGAAGTAGTAGGTTTTATTCTTATGAAAATGAATATGTTCTCATTGAGCTGAGTACATAATCACAGAAAGTATTCAAACTCTTAAGTATGAACTTTCAGAAAGTATTTGCTTTTTATTCATATGACCCAGTATAACAGGATCACTGAATGAATATAACCGAAATCTGACTCTATGAAAAATTTTCATTTGCCTATCAAAATGGAATGTGACTCACACTAAACTCTGTGAGGTTTAACTTGGCAGGTTTTCTACTGTCTTTGTCTCACACAGAGTGCTGTCCTTGTCTAGAACAGGGGGTGGAACAGCAACCACTTCTTTCTTGCGATTTGTGGAAATTCCAGACCCGCAGAAGCTCGTATCCCTCCCGCTTCTATTGTATGCTGACTGAAAGTTACAGTGGCGTATGAGCTGCGAAACTGTGAGTTTGGTGTTTTGTGTTTTGTGTTTTACACGATACGCAAGATGTTTTCAGTGTTACAGCATATGGATATAATGTTGAATTATTTTCTAGTAGTTTTGGTTGTATTTGTATTGTTTCAAATTGGGTCTCGAGGGAAAGTTCTAAAATCAGATGGTAGGGAAATGGTAGTCAAAGTTCACAGTTTCTTCAGTGATGAATGTGACGCGTTGAAATGTGGAAAGCCGACTATTTCAGTGACTAGTATAGTTGAGAGAACTGCTGCTGCTACAGGTATTTCTGCTCGTTCCGTCCAGCGAATTTTAAAAGAACACAAAAATACTGAAGCTAGTGGCGGTAGATTGCAAACTCCAGGCAAGAAGCGCTCGAATAGGAGATCGCAAAAAACAGAAATAGACTCATTCACGACAGCTGCTATTAAGCGAACAATCTATTCGCTATATCGTACGGACTTTCTGCCTAGTTTGCAGGACATTTATGAGGCTTTAAAAGTTCAAGATTTACTGAAAGGAAGCGTGTGGTCGGTAAGAAAAATTCTTAGAAAGCTTAATTTCAGTTATAGCAAAAATTCGCAAGGAAGACGTTTTTTAATGGAACGAATGGATATTGTTTCTAAACGATTTCAGTTTTTAAGACGAATGAAGGAACTGAGGGCTACTGGTAGGTCTATAGTGTACCTTGACGAAACATGGGTAAATATAAACCATACGAGAAATAAGGTGTGGAAGTGTGACGGTGATGAAAACGATTTCCCTCTTAAAACACCAATATGCAAAGGACAGCGATTTATAGTTGTACATGCTGGATGTTCAACAGGGTTCATTCCTAATGCCTTGCTAACTTTTAAGTCAAAATCCAGTAAAGACTACCATGAAGAAATGGATAACAATATTTTCAAGGATTGGTTTGTTAATAAATTGCTACTTAACATTCCTTCTAATAGTGTCATCGTTATGGACAATGCCCCTTATCATTCCATAGAAATTAATAAAGCACCCACTTCATCTTCACTCAAATCCCATATTGAGTTTGATCCCCGAGCGACAAAACCAGTGCTATATGAGCTAATTAAATTGAAAAAAGACAATTTCAAAGTTTATGAAATAGATACACTAGCAGAAATGCATGGACATACTATAGTACGGTTGCCACCTTATCACTGTGATTTTAACGCTATAGAACTTATATGGGCGCAAGTCAAGAACGATGTTGCCAAACATAATATTTCATTTAAAAGTGGTGATGTAAAAGCGTTGTTTGATAATGCGATTACAAAAGTGACTCCAGACAACTGGAAAAGGGCGTGTGAGCATGTACAAAGCACTGAACAGTTTTACTGGGAGAAAGACGGTCTGGTAGATGAAATTACGGACAGATTAGTCATAAATTTAGAAGAATCGGAATCGGAAGATGAGTACGAATATTCGTTTGAAGTCTCTGATGGTGAATCGGAGAATGAACAACAACCGGTCGGAGAGGAGGAGGGGCATCCCGCCACTGATGCTTGTTTGTCTGGTGTATCTGCTTTGCCTGCGTCACCATAGAACGAGAGCGAGATGGTGAGTATTGCTTTCTCTGTCTAAAAGGGACACGACAACTTAAACCTCACGGACAGTACAAGTGTGTGTATACTGTCTTAACTAGTAAGCACTGGCACATGAGAAACTAACCATTAAATGCACATACTTTACTGTTCACTTTGTACTGAACAGTAGCATTCTGTATAACCATACCATCCAGCAGGCTTGACAACATAAATGCACATTGAACATCAGAACATACCTAGTGACAGTGACTAGTACTGTACAAGAGTGTTTTCTTTACATCTGCCATCACAAACAGGTTTCCCAATCAGAGACGTTAATATAACAGATTTAATGTTGTCACATGTAGCACAGTAAAATGGCATCTGCATCCCGTTGTTTCCATCTTTAAAATGCTTATTTTGGTACTACGTTTCTACTCCACAATTTTCTACACATTGTTCTTCTGCACCCAGTGAGTACATTTTATGTATTAGAAATACTAAATATAGGTAAACTGACAAACAATACCATGCGTTACAAATAAAATATAAAGATTATGATGAGACACACAGGATATAAAAGCTTCATGAAAATGTTTACAGTAAAGTAAGTGTTGTTATATACATGTAGCAAAATTGTATTATATGTACATTTGTAAGTTCTGTAACTGCAGGAAAATAGTTGTACACCTTTATGTTTTCTATAACTGTGCATATCACAGACAGATGCTTGTATTCAGTGTTATTTAGTTTTATTTCAATATTTTCTTTGTTCATATATGTGTAGCTCAATCTATATATCCATGATGTGTATGATGTTCATGAATCTTAATGAACACCAGTGAACTCACAGAATCCAATATAATCCAGTCTATTCAGCAATGAGTTTCAGACTTTTTTTTTAATATATATTGTTTCATGCCTGTTCTTACTACATATGGCGACAAAGGCAGCGACACTGGTACACATGAAGCAACTGAGAAAGGAAACATTCTGGGCCTAAATTTAGGTACCTCTCCAGCATTTGACAGTAATGAGAACTGAGGAAAATCTGGAAAAAACTGTCAGAGGGACAGTTAGATAGATATATAGTCAGATATATATGTAATGGAAAATCATAATCTGAAACTTATAGACATGGTTAACTGAAGTCATTTAGGCACAGAATCGTGAACAGGAAGTCTGTGGTTAAAATCCCACCAGGGCTGTCCTCTCTGACAGGTTTTTTCCAGATTTTCCTCAGTTCTCATTACTGTCAAATGCTGGAGAGGTACGCTAAGCTTAGGCCCAGAATGTTTCCTTTCTCAGTTATTTTATGCATCACCATGACACACGTGTCATAAATACACACACATGTTCAGTTCTTTAACCCTCCATCAGGTGCATGCTTTGGTAGCACACTGTTGGTTGCGCGGGGCCTGGTAGATCCGCACTATATTTTTGTTATTGTTTGTATTTATTTTTTCTTTTGTTTATTTTCCTTTCTTTCCCTATGCTTACCTTCATTTAGGTTAAGTATACATGGATTACATTAGTAGGTATTATCTTATAACATAAAAAGGCAAGCTAAAATATGAGTACATATACATTATAAATTGTATTACAATAAGTATAAAGAAATATATTGCCATTTCCAGGTATACATACAACTTGTAATTTCAAATGTTCATTTACTCAGAATCATCTACTACCTCTCCCATGTTTTCCCCGACTAAGCAACTATCTCAAATAATTTTAGCATGTTTGCTCAAACGGAGGGGAGTGTTGTATTTCCCACATGCATATGTAGTTTTACAGTTCTTTTTGTCTTTGTTGCAGGGTTCACATCGTTTCCTTTTCAATGTGGATAGTGGTGTATTTGGCAATTCAACTACTGTGGATTCTTCAGGTTTATATTTTGTCAAAAGGTCTTTCAAATTACCGGGTAGATTTGATACTGTTGCTCTCCTTTGTAGCTGTTGTGACACTAAGGCTAAAGACAGTGCTTTCAAATACTCCTGCTTGTGGAATATTTATTTTGGTTTCCAAGGAAGATAACCCTAGAACTAATACCTGCAATGCTCAAGATATGGTAAAAAGTTACCATGGGCCACCTTCTCGTTGTTTTGGCTAGGTTGTATGTAGCACACAATTTATCTACTACATCAACTCCAGATTTAGTGTCGTAATGCAGATTATTTCAGGCTTTTTCTCAACACGTTCCGATAACTGTTTGGATGAAATATGTAGACTTGAGAGCAAAACTACTGTTTTACCCTTTTCTGGAACATATGAAACAGGTGTTTCATTTTTTGTGAAGCCAAATAGTCTTTCGTACTGACTGCAACCTTTTGGAGAAGTGAAATTAGTGGGTAATTCTTTTTTGTTCTTTCATACTGTACCGACGAAAGAAAGTTCTCTTTTGTGCAATTAATTCATGGTAAACCAATTATCTGCAGTAATGTTTCGTCTCGTGCCACAGATTGGTTCAGTTAGTCTCAGCACTACAGCCTCTGCCGAATTAGTTTGCAAATATGGTCCATCCAGCTGATCTCCACAATAAATCTCCATATTAGTGGTATAAAACAGTTTTGCATCACTCAGACAGAATACTTTTATGCCATACTTGTTTGGCTTGGATGGTATATATTGTCTAAAACCACATCGACCACGAAATGCAGGCAACTGTTCGTTGACAGTGACAATTTGTCCAAGAGAATAATGCTTCTGATAATTGTTCAGAAACAATGTAAACATTTCTCTAACAGCAGCCAATTCATCCAATCTTCGTTGCTCCAGTTGTCATCAAAGTGAATACAATGTATTAGAAAGCTGAATCGTTTTTCAGACACAGCCATTCGAAACAGAGGAATTCGAAGATCATTGGTTCTCCAAAAATCGTGAATATTCTGATGTCCACCACAAAAAATTCCTGCCAGGTACAATAAGCCTAGGAAAGCTTTTATTTCTGTTACATCTGTAGGTCTGCTGTCTCTTTCACGATCAAATTTGTTCTGCATACTGGTAATGTAAGTATTTGAGCTTTCAACAATCAAACCAACTATATCTTAAGTAACAAAAAGCTTCCAACAATCAATTTCCGTTTTCGCATTTTTGGCAGCTCTTACTACACCAGGAAGTTTGGTCATTATATTGTGAGCCCTTGTCTGTGTTACTTTCCAAGGTGATTTTTCCATTTTGTTCCATCTCTTCCTGTAAATAATAACAGAATGTATTGTCAACAACAATAATAAAAAATTATTATTAATAATAATAATTATTATTATTATTGTTATTATTATTATTATTATTATTATTACTACTATGGTACGCATATGATGTTACCTATAAAATGCATGTTATCACACAAACTGCTTCCATCGTCTTCCTCTTCATGTTCATGATCAGTTCTGAATCTAAAGATCTCGTTTCGAGTTTATCTTCGGAATCATCTGATTTATATAAGTTGTCATCCACGGGCAAGGCATCATCATCGCAAAGTAGGCGATGTACTTTTTCCAAATCATTCGGATTTTGTAGATCGTACCTTTTACTCGTGTTCATGAGGAAGCATTAACAGCTCCTTGCAATGGCAAAGCAATATTGCACAACTAATGAGGAACAAATCTGTCAGCAATATGTAACAAGAGCAGGCGCGCAGGGTCTGGTTGACCTATGTGACATGTAACTGCTGTTTAGTCATTCTTCCAGCCAACAAACAAACAAACAGATAAGGTTGTCACAGCAGCAAACAATTGAGCAAGGTGTAATGTTAGATGTCCTAGTCAGGCAATTGCATAGGTGCGTTCGTTCGAAAATTATAAAAATTAAATAATGCCAGGGGTCTCTCAGGCCTCTAGCGGCCAACGGAGGGTTAATAAAAATTATATTTTCAAAGGATTATACACAGCATTATAAATCCTCATATTTCTGTAATGGAGCATCCCCATTACCCAAACAAGAACAGAAAGTTTCATTGAAATGTGCTGTAGGTTGTTAGTAGATATAACTTTTGTAATATTGCTGTTTGGTACAGAAAGGTTACGGTTCTGTTTTTTTGGAAAGCACAACAAAATTGGCCCCACTGTTAGTAATGTTTGACAAATCAGGTTATGTGTATGGTTTCCAACTGAAAAGTTTGTAACTGTGATAGTTGTCTTTTTGTTGACATTTTGTTTAATGTGCTTTAGAACAACATTACTTTAAATATTTTGGTATGTCAGAATGAAATAAAATCAACATAACAAATACATAAAAACTGAGAGAGGAAGACTACACATATAAAAGTAAGATGCTGAATGGAAAACTAGAATTCAATGAATCCATTAGATGACTTTTTAAGTGCTTATCCTATGAAATACTTGACTCTTCAATGCTTCAATTAGAAACAAGATTTGTGGATTTACCCAATCTTAAAGTTGTTGAATTAGTGAATGAACAGTTGTAACCAAAGTATAGTGTTCTAATTTCTGGGAGGAAAAAAATTAAACTCATTGATCAGTATCCACTTTTTCAATTCATAAAAACCAAAAGCTGAAATTTTAAATGTTTATGGGGATACAGCAAGGCACTTGTCACCACCTCTGCTTTTGTGTTACTTGGTGAATAATAGTTTGAATGATATATCATAGAGGTCACTAAATTGTTGCAGTTAGTGTTAACACTGCCTGTCACCACTACCAGCAGTGAACGTAGTATAAGCAAGCTCAAAAGAATTAAGACTTATTTGAGGTACTGTATGGCAAAACAAAGACTCTTGTTTACTGACACTGACAATTGGAAAAAAGTTATTACAAGAAACGTGTGGCAAGCATCCTGCCACCACCAACACCAACCATCTCATACCCACACACTGATCTACGATGGTCCATACTAATCACAAGTCAGTTTATAAATATGCATTATTGTATAATAACAGAAGCTTTAATAGTAAATGCTTTGATAGGCATAAATTTACGAGTACTCTCAGCAAAAACATGTTGTTTTCTTTATTCCTTGCCATCATTTCATTCAAATTGATTCAAGCAATGCTGAAAATACAGGGTCATCAGATTAAGCAGCCATGCTTTTAATGGCACCTGGATAGCAGTCACATGCCACTTTCCTCCTGACACTCTCCCATGTGTCAAAACAAATAGGATGAACCAACAAGGTCAACTAGAACCATTATTATTTCACAAGTTACAATATTGAATGTCCCTTACATTGCTTACCTTTTCAAAGATGATGTTGGAAATGCTCTCCTAGCGCTCAAAGACAGACATTGTAATGTCTTAACAGATTTTCATAAACATGTTGCAATTCTTCTTGGGATATTTGGTTATTTCTTCCCGTATATTATTTTGCAGTTCTTGTAATGTTTGGGGATTAGATTTACACACTTTGTCTTTCAAATTGCCCCACAAGTAAAAATCGCAAAGCATTAGGTCTGGGGATCAAGCAGGCCAAATCGTTACTCTGATCAGTCTGTCACCAAAGACTTCAGTAATAACATCCAAAGAAGTGCGAGCTCTAAGCGCTGTAGCCCATCTTGTTGAAATACACTGCATTCGCTCTTCATCTGTCACTTGAGGGAAAACCTGTTCCAAAATTAAGGTTTGGTAGCGTGCAGCATTAATTGTTTCATGAAAAAAAATAAGGTCAATTATTCTGGTCACACTCACACCACACCAAACACAGACCTTATGAAGTGGACTTTGATGTATGAGTTTTGGATTTTTGAGTTCCCCAGTAGTGATTATTTTGAGAGTTAACTTGTCCATTCAAGTGAATTCATGCCTCGTCACTGAATAACACAAATTGTGAGTTTATGTTGCAGCTACGCACAGACTCCAGAAACCAGGTGCAAAACTGTATTTTTCTCTGCAGGTCCTTCTCCTTCAAGGCTTGCACTTCTATTGTTTTGTAAGGCCATAATTTGAGTAGTTTTGTCACTTTTTGTGCTCACATATTGCCGACTCCTGCTTGCTGTGCTAACTTCAAGAGAGACTTTTGAGCAAAAATTCTAACTGTGCACTGATATCATTAAACTATTCTGTTAAAACATGACACTTTCGATTTTTTTTCGGTCTAACATGATTCTTTACTTTTGAATTTCTTGGCTATTTTATGAACTGTACTTCTGTTAGGCGGATCAACATCAGGAAAGCATTCCCGAAATGCTCTATGACATAGAGACGGAGATTCACGTTTCATGAAGTTGCAACAAATGAAAACTCCTTGTTCTATAGTAAACTGGACCATGACTGGACTTACAACTGAAAACCACCAAAGAACATCTACTGCCTCCGTTTGTCATACATGGTGAGAGTCAAAATGTCATGCCATATGTGACGCAATAGCAGGAACTGGAATCTCAGCAGGTAAGTGGCGCATGCCTGAGACCAGGAATCGATAAGAGTGTGGCTGCTTAATCTGATGGCATGTATTTTCACAAAATCTGAATTTTGCAACTGGAAAAAATAGGAGAAAAACTTGCAAAGGATGTTGATAGTGAATGTAAAGCTTTTAGTAGTAAAATGAACAGTTTTCTGGAAAGTGAACATAGGAACACAGT
Organism: Deroplatys truncata; assembly: GCA_030765065.1. Lineage (NCBI taxonomy): Eukaryota > Metazoa > Arthropoda > Insecta > Mantodea > Mantidae > Deroplatys > Deroplatys truncata. The sequence continues at coordinate 425,506,362 of CM060990.1, forward strand.
GATTTCAAAGCTAAGAGAGAAACACAAAGATGACATTGTGTAACTGCACAGTTGTGGCAACAACAGTTGGTTGCATTACCAACACCACTTGTAACAAGATCTGAGCACTGCTTTTGCAGAAAAGCAAATGGTCATTCTAGTTAGGCTATTTATGCTAGAGAGTATTATGGCATTTGTGGAATTTAGAGAAAATTTAACATTTCTGAGTGATTGTTTTAAGATGTTTATTGCACAGTTGGTGTTTATGGTTTTTCAACCATGATTTTTAAGTACTGTGTCCCCAACAGGGAAATTATAAAAGTAGCAGCAAAATCTACAAGTTAAAAGTTCCCAAAGGATGAATATTTAAAGGAAAAGCGGTTAAAGGACATTAAAAGAGAGAATTTTTTGCCGACCAAAAATTCAGAGAAAAGTCCACTAATTATTTCTTTAATATTCACAATTTAGATGTGCATATAAAAGATAACCTAATTACTGTCCAATTGCTCAGCTTTGCAGGGCATTGTTCATATGCCCTTTCTGCGAGTATAACAGTTCATAAGGTATTGATATGTATATGTGTAATGCACCCATTTTCTGTGCTTATTTTTTAGTCTAACCGACTATAAAGTTTCAAATAGTTATGTAAGTATAAATATGTAAAACCTCTTGGCAACACATTTATAATCTAACCTAAGTACACAAAGATTATTTTCCAAAATCATTTAAATTAGTATTTCTGGATGCCAGAGAGAGAGGGAGGGAGGGGGAGGGAGGGAGAGAGAGATACACTCTGTAATGCTCAGGATTTATCAACAAAGCCATTCTCCTCCTTGCTTCTCAATATTTTGAGATCATGCCTGAATATGATTTAAGCTTGTATGACATTTAAAATGTAAGTCAATGATGCTTATCTGAATTACAGCAAATTGCTTTTTAAAGATGTAGTTAAATTTTAAGGTTAGTAGCATTTTTTCAGCAATGTTTAGCAGAATTTTTTGAAATCTAGTCCTATCACCAAATTTGCATGTACATTATTTGTGGAAAAAAGAATCAAATAAAGCAAACCTAATAATAGGCACATCCTACCATCAACAGTTTCAGATTCCATTATAAGAAAAAAATTTGTTTGGAAAAGAACAGGTGCATGTAAGTAGAAAAGTGGCTACTGGTGCTTTTTGGAACTAGTTGTGGATATTATGGAATACTTGTCAATTCTTTTATGTTAAGCATTGCTATTTAGTACTTGGAAGTATTTTCCTTTTACATAATTCACCTTTCATAAAATAATAAAAGAAAACTTTTAAATGAGCTCAATGGCATTTAAAATTCTAACATACCAAGAAAGAGGCATAATATTAATTTAACATTTCCATTTGCTTCAAAGGAAGCACTTATAGCATGAATCATTTCAGTTGTTCATTTCCCCATTCCATCCACTAACAAATAATATTCACTGAAGCTCTTCTTCATTTTATATGCCAACCACTGTAATAATATTATTGGAAAGTTCCTTGTTGCATTTACCTGCAATATGGCAAATTATACTTTTTGCTTCCACAATTATTTTATGGCTAATATATGGGTTTATTTTCATCCCATATTTTCAGATTTACACCGTGCTTTATTTTTAGGGGGAGGTTATTTGGGGCTGTCCTCTTCTAATTCTGAAGTGAGACAATAATAGTACCATAGCATACAGAAGAAGCATGCGCTCTCCTGAAGTTGCAATGATCCACTCCCTAGATGGCACCACTGCTGCTTGCAATGGACAAACCATACATATGCTACTATGTATTATGACACATCAGCAAGTTAGTTTTTGAAGACTTCAGCTGCTGGAAATCTTTGAGTATTTCCGAGAATACTATGCTGCCTTAGCAAAGTGATCTTTCTTATTTCCTTAGTTGGGAAGAAACATCCGCATTTCAAGTAATGAAATACAGGTTTAGCCTGAAGACACATCACAAGTTTTTTACAGCAACCTAACTGCAGCCACCTCATTTGAATCACAGTTAAGCATCCAGACATTCCAAAAATATATTAACCCCACAAACTGTTTCCACAGGGTAGCTTTCCAGAGATAACCTTTTCCACACATAATAGAATATCATAAACACTTCTTGATGCATGAGATATGACTGGCCCTTGCCAAAACTGAATTATTTAATTAGTATTAGAAAAGCAGGGACTAGGATTTGGGGTGGAGAAGAGTGGAACACAACTTGCATGCTGTTTTCAATGCAAGTCGTACAATGCATCCCGCTAAATAGTAAACCAAACATTCTTTTGCAACACTAATTTCAGTCACTTTTAGCGCATTGTTTTTCCAGTCTTCAATTTGTATCTTTATTGCAATTCTTTTATTTTCAGCTGATTTTTTTTTAAGAGAATACATTTTGTTTACAAAAGAGGAAGTTCAGATTTTGTATTCACAATTTCCACCTTTAGATAAAACAAGCTTTGCAAGTCTGTAGACAGATTGAAGCATGTGTAGGAGCAGAAAGTCAACAGTGGACAGATGATCATCACAAGTGAATTTGTGTTAAACTGTATTTCTTCCCTAGTTTAACTTCATAAAAAATTAGCACTCCAGCACATTCGTACTCTTCCCTTTCGATTAAAAAAATTCTCCTACTGCATTTGTAGCATGACAGTTCATGCCATAAGGACATTTAAGAAGCTTTGTTAATTTTCTTAAGTGAGCTTCTCAGGACAGTGGAAGCAAATCATGGCTTAAAGATGTCTGTAACTCTTAGATGTTATTTCCAAAAGCAGATAATCCAGGAAAAATTCATCATACTTCATCTTTTTTTGGTTTTTTTAACACTGACCTTGTTAAAACTGTGTCTACTATAATCCTGTGTTTGTTTGTTTGTTTGTTTTTTTTTGTGCTAAAAGATTGCAAACCGTAAACTGTTTTGAATGTGTTAAAACAGTGTTTGATTTTGCACCTGCAATGTTATCTCATAGATTTATTTTAGCTTTGCTGATTTTAAATTTGTGTCTCCTAATAAAATTTATTTTCTGGTTCTTTAATTTGAATGCATGGCAATCACTTCCAAGGCATCCTTTTCACTTTTCAAGTTTGATAAACTGCTACCAACAGGCTCATTTGCATTTTTGAGTGCATTTATAGAGAGAATATTGTTAAACACAATTTTGTCCACCACCAATGTGTCTCTTTTCACAGGAGACTTTCATTTCTTAATTTTTCCTTTGAAAAGCACTTGGGCAAATTAGGAAACATGTGCAGAATTTCATTTGGCTTTAGTTTCCATATTTGTCTTGGTATTGTTACTGTATCTCCGTTTGCTATGCAGGCACCAACTTTTATTAAACAGTTAGTGGAAAAGTAATAATATTGCATACATAACAGTTATGAGTAAGTTTCTGTCTTTCCTAGGATGGCCTTTTTCCATTTTAAGGCAATATTGCCTTTGGGTGGTCTAAAGAAGTGTTTCGTTCCTGTAGAGCAGTGGTGGCGAAAACGTGACTCGCGAGGCAGTGTGACTCACAGGCACCACTCCTTTTCTAGCTGTCTATTCATTTCTTTTCCATATGCTGCTGAGTGGTGTAGTGCATGTTGCATACTTGAAGACTCGAGGGAGAAAGGCATTTTCGCCACCCTTGCTGTAGAAGATTGATTATATAGATGGACCTGCAGACTGGTGCGAAATATTTGGCTATCTTGCAATTCTTTATGCACTGTATTTACACAAGTAATAACTATGCAGATGCTTAGCACAGACAACCTGCACTAAATATGGAGGTGCAATGTGAAGACAATAAGCTGACTGTTATTTGTTACAAACTGAACAATTTACTCGGTTGCGCATTATAAAGCAATCAATACATTTACTAATATTGGTATACTAATCAGCATAGCTGCTGTTGCAAGCAAATGTGCTGCCACTGCTTCACGCGACCACCACTTCCTTTGCTTAGCTTATGGTGGCAAATGGGAGAGATCACACTTCTCCTTCTATATGCTATGATATTACTTTCCATCCAAGTAACTTGACAACATAACATGAATGGGCATGAAAGTGATATAATTTAACAATACCAATGACTTAATAATAATAATATCACTCCCATCACCCTGAAATTAACTTGTTAGACTTTACTCTTTGGAAGTAAATTTAAGTTTATGTGCAGAGATAGGGGAATTTAAAATATTTCTTTTTAGGTATCCTTGAAACTTTCACAGTTATTAACAGAGTCAGCCTGAATGAATAATTTTTTTCTTCATATCAACATGGATCTTAAAAGAGCAAAATGGGCATGTTGATTTAAAATATTGAAAAAGTTGAATGTTTTGTTTTTGCATCTTAGTATTTCAGTTGTAATACTGTGGGCAGTAAACCGATTTTATAAATGTATATACCCAAAGTAGAGAGTTTAAAACTACATGTTGGTGATGCATTGTTTTAATAATCCAGCCCATAATAATTGTTCATATTTTCTGCATTTAGGTTTGTGAATTACATTTTCCTTCACATGAGATGAGATAAGATTCTTGTTAAGTACATATTAAAAACTTTTAATGACAAAACTACCTCTACTGCTCGCTGCAACCAATGGCCTACATGGTCTGTCATCTTGTTTTAATCCTCAGGTCTTCTCTCTTAGGTAGTGTTACTTTATGCTCAGTAAGGCATTGGCTTTAGAGGTCAATGTGAAAGTTTCAGATAACAATAATGGTAATAATAATGAGCTTTTTTGAAATTTTAATAGTTTTAAAGCTAGAAACTGGAACCAATAGGAAAAATATTAACAGTTTGCCAAAGAATGCAACTTGTGTGTTTAAAGCTTCTCAAAATGAGTTTCTTCGGATAATACAATAATTAGCAGAGGCAAAACATTACGACAGTGGTTATTTTTCCTTAATACTGGATGAAGTTAAGAGGTGTTAAAAAAGTAACCCATATGGGTCAGATATGTATACCTCTATTTTCATAAGTTGCAGTCTTCACAGGTTAGCAGCCAAACTCTGAACTTAAGTGTGATGTTGCCAATGTGAGCAGCACATGTTTACTTGACATGTGCATACATCAGGATGTTATAATTAGGAAACAACCCACACAGAGACACTTCTTTTTATTATTATTTTTTTATTTATGGATGCTCTTTAACTGTGGTGGCCCTTAGTGTCCCATTCTATATTGGGCGTTAAAGACCGGCAATTTTGCTTAGAGGCCCCTTTATCAGGCTTGAGATTCTTTTACATGCTGTAAATCTACAACACAGGACCACCAGCTTTACTTCTCTTCCGAAGGAAGCCATGCTAATGATTTTTATGCCCAAAAAAATCCATCACCCTCCGCCGGGTTTGAACCTGCGATCTTGGGAACTAGGCGCTAGCATGGTAGCCACTACACCATGGAGGACGACACACACACACATGCACACGCACACCAGACACAAGTAACTTTTAATTATATTCATGAAAACAATTAATAATTGAACAGCAACTGATTTAAGGAATGCTGCAGAGAGCCAAAATAAGGAAATGAAGAAAAAAAAAAATCTGTTGAGTACTTTGAGCCTGTCTTGTATGTGCTTAGAAGTGCTGAGAAAGGTTCAGATTAAAGTACAAAAACATGGCCATAGGGAATCATAATTATGCTTCACCTTTAATTTTTCATCTTAACCACAAATTAAATGATAGATAAACAAATTAGTCGTTAAGAGAAATATACAGAAACCAAATCAATTAGACACCACTTCTGCTACACACTGCCACATTGGTTCGTCTATTTACAAACATGGAGAGCTAGTGACAACATTATGACCTCATTATTCATGGCTGTAAAACATTTTGAATTCAGCAAGGATATTACTTGAAACTCTGATAGAGTAATCAATCTATTGACAGTACTTTTTATTGGCTAGTAGGAAAAAATAATGTATGTCATAGTATGTTTGCAACCCTACCATATAGGAGAAAATAGCACTCACTCACAACTGCACATGTGCTGTTTGTATGCTGAAAGATGCATGCATGAAAGGTACAAGTAATTTGCTATTACAAGACAGAGCTAATCCTGAACTCACCAATAAAAGGAGAAACCCTCAATCAGAATCAGCAAGATTCACATGAAGGATCAAGCCTTGGTCGACCTCTTCGAGAAATCATTTTCACAGCCGCAAAAATACACAACGAATAACAATTAACTAATAACAAGTGACAAGCAATGCAACAAATAACACAGATAGAAAATAACTGAAAACAACAAAAGTAAGACAAAAGTAACCACAAGCTGAAGCCAAGAGCATAACACGAGGAATGAATACAATGAATGATATATGGTAATGTGGCACTGATAATTCTGACAAGGCGGCTGTTACCATAGCAACAGGCCTGCTGCACCCTTGTTTTTCTGACTGCAGCATTTATATCAGACCCCAATTTACCAAAACAGAGGTATAGGACAAAATTCTGTAGAGGAGCATTCCGTTGGTTTCATACATTTGTCTGAAATGAATGCATAAAGCTAGAAATGGGACCTCGATACTGTCAATACCTCAATACTCGGTGGTATCGAAGTATGTCTAAGATAGACCTTTGATACTTTTTCAATACTCTTAAATTTTTAAGTTTTGCATTATTGAAAGTTGTTGCATTTAACTTAATGCTAGATAAGGAATGAAAGCAGTCAAGATTTCATGTTATTGCCTTGCATGTGTCCCCAAAGAGTTGCTGGACTATATTCTTGATAGATCTTGACTGCATTTCTATGCAACATTCCATGGAGTCTTGTGTCAAAATGAAAACATGTAAACTAAGATGGGAAGGATTAGAGGTACTCATGTAACATGCAATGTTAACTGAGTTGTGAATAAAGTTTATAGCTGGTGCACTAAATCACGTTTCTGCGATAGCCTGGCTTAGTGACTCAGTCTCAGGCATTACATTTACCTACTCCGGTGACCAAAATGTGTGAATCCAGCAGAAACAAATCAGAACTTAAAATGTGTGATAATACAGCGCATGAAAATATTTCTTTCCTTCCATCTGTTAATTTGTGTTTACACAAGTCAAAGCTTTGTATTAAACAGGTACATATATGCTAATGTATGAGGGGTGGGTAGTAGGCTTAATCCACAAACTTACTATGTTTCCGAGTGTTATATGGCTAATACATATATGTATGTTATGTGGTAGTTGTGAATAGTGGTAGAATGGTGTAACACACGCATTATTTTTAATTGTTTGAATTTCATGTAAAATACATATTAGTTTATATTTTCAAGATTGCAGAATAAAGAAGAATTGCTAGTATTTGTTTTTCTATGGATAGAAAATCTTTTCAAAGCAAGTTTTTAGCACAATATATATCTACATGTAAAGGGAAGCAAAGAAAATTTTTATCATTACCAACATTATCATTATTATCATTATTTTATCACTCATATGATTATTTTATCATTCATATCATTATCATTTTATCATCACTATATCATTATTATGTTATAATTATCATCATCCTTGACTAACAATATGGGGATATGCAACTTGTGGCATTATCAAGGTAAAAAAATTGCTGCCAATTGGAGAATGTCAAACAGGAACAATTTCGGAATTAGCATACAATACAAAATTGTTTAAATCCATTTATAGACAGAAAATTACTAACAAGAACATAATTCAATGAAGAAGCTATCGCCTTTACAATTTTCTTTATAAAGTGAGTGTTCAAAAATTGGTATTGGTATTGAGAAATGGTGGTATCTTCCCTTCACTACATAAAGTATTATTAATTTGGCTTTAAAATACCTTGATTCAGTGGATTCCAATCCATTTTAGTCCATTGGACATCCATTAGATAGAGTAGTGGTCATGTCAGCAAACAAAATGTGAGTGTGAAGTATATTTTGACAACTTCCATAGTGCAGTACATGCACTGTTATGCACATTGCTTAAAATTAATTGGGTGGATGTTTCAAGGTAACTGATATTGTAAGGCACTCTTACTTTACTGAAAGCTATTTATGCTTTTCAAATTGTTTCTACGGTGAGATGCCAAAAATTTGTGGAATGAAATACAGGGTGATCTTTATTCAAAAGAACATGTTTTACATATACACCTCCACATTGGCACAAAATAGGTGTGTACATGAGTAAAATAGTTGCAGATAGGTTTTACTTCATTTAAAGCAACACTTGAATATTTTTCAGAATCCGCTAACATGAAAGAGACAGCAAAAGGTTTGTTGGAATAGTTTTGTGAAGATGATCTTTGTGTTACAACTATTTTCTGATATTCTCAAGCTTGCCAATCAAGCCTCAATATTCTTATAACAAAAACATGTGTATTTTGGGGTGCTCATAAATTGATCAATGGTTTTACACAATCATTGCCAGAAAAACAATATTATTTTCAAGAATAGTGGGTGGTTTCACATGATGCTGCTCAGTCATTGTACATGAAAGTTGATAAACAAATTAGAACTTCAAGTATTCTACAAAACAGTTCAGACTACATTTTATCACGTCAATCTCGGGGGAGAGAAAAACCAAAAATGTTACATAATCAGGCATGTAAAAGAAGTCTCTGAAATATTTGACAACTTGGTAGGAGTGTCACAGCATGGATTTACTGAAAATTATTTTGTATGCAATGCAATGCAATGGATGCCTGTTACCCAGAAATTGAAGGCTTCTTACATTCAGAATATATTCTCACACTCTGTGGAAAGTGTAACCTAGTCTTATCAGGCAGCAAGGTGCTACAGGCTGAAATCAGTTTAGCCAATGTGTTTATTGGCAAACATTCAAATACTTCCACATTTTTTTTGCTGAATTTCTCAGAAAATGGAAGTTGCTCTTCCACAGGTGTTCCTAATTTTCAAATTTATGCTGACTCTTCTCCTATCATCTGCTTCTGCTAAGCGGAGTTTCTCCATCATGGAACAAGTAAAATTGCATTTAAGAGCAACAATGGCAACAAAGCTTTCCAATCTTGCATGTCTTTCAATTAAAGACAATACCCAACCTTGCATCAGGATCCATCTGAAATAGTGAACCAGTTTCCTCAGAGGATTAAATTTTTTGAGACAGTGAAAGACTTTCTTTACAAAAGACATTAAATAGTTTTATTGCTATGTAAATATATGTGCTTTAACTTATGGTAAATCTGTGAATATTAGCAACATGGCAATGAATCCACTTACTTAAACTCCATTGAGCAACTACAGGATTTACATTCTTGAAGTGTAGGAAATGGAAGATATTTTGCTTATCGGCTTAAAAATGAACATTTTTTATATCTCATTTTATCCTATGAAGATCCAATAAAAAAGATAAGAAATGGGTTTTTCAGCACTAAAGTTCACATTTTACTTTAAATCTTACTCCCTATAATAATAAAGAATAGAAGGTAATACCACAGACAATATTATTGCTCAACATTACTTTGAAACACACATAATACACAGCAAATATATTGTGCAGGGTATTGTTACTATCTGGTCTGACCTCTGCACTATAGCAACCATCTTTTGATTCCCAGTTCACAATTAGTTCTGAATGCCTTAAATGTTGTTTAAAAACTATATAATACAACAACAACAATAATAATAATAATAATAATAATAATAATAATAATAATAATAATAATAATGTGTATAACTTAACACATTACAATAAAAATGGTTGAGCAAATGTCGCCCATCGTATTTTCATAACCATGGTCACTTTTCTTTTGAATTCTGTTAATCAAAATTTCTGCCCCCCCCCAATTTCAAGCATCTGAACTGCTGCTGCATTTGTTGTAAAGTTATTTTACATTCACTTACTGAAATACTTGTATGTTTTGTGCCTGTACAATTTTGTTTTTATATTCCAAACTACTGAATTCATGAGCAAACTAGAAAGGCAAAAATCTCCAGTAGCTGTTAAATTAAAATAAATGCTCTACTTTGCCTGAATGAAATTGTAACATATATTACAAATGGAATAGCTCTTATGCTCCCAAGACAATACAAATCCTACTACTAGCTGTTAAAATCATCCTGACACTGATTGCTGTATAAATTGAAACTGTATCTTCATTTTATTATGCAATCTGTGTTCAGTGTGGAACTAATAAGCAAATAGGTTCATTCATACAGCACTTGTTGCAGAGACTGTTCTTGTTCTAAATGGGAAATTTAAATTGTACTTTCGACTTCCCCTGTCAATACTCTTTACAACTCAGGTAACATGCTCAGACTACCAACAGTATAATTAACTTTCCATGATACCTATACTGTTCAGCAAACCTCCAAGGTAACCTCATACACAAATGAAGGATAAGTCATAGCATAGTCTTTTTTATCTTTTTTTTTTTATTTCTTGCACACAAGGACAACAAGAAAAATCTAAGACATACAACTGAAAATATATGACTTTTACTGCTGAGTGATGCCATGACTTTTACTGCTGAGTGATGCCATCAACAGAAGGCTGGATGTAGGAGGAGGCCCTCATAGGGAAGAAGCAAAACATAGACAACCAGATAACACTGGCATGAGCAGATGTTGCATACAACTACTTACATAGGATTGAAATCCGTCACGGAACAGGTCTCCCAGATAATCCACAGCATTTAGCGGCCTTTGAAGTAGTCTTCAAGTACATCAACGGTTCATTGCCAGCAATGTGAAGGTATTGAATACCATCTGCTGCATGTGAGTTGCTAATATGAGTAACCTTGCATCAAAATGTTGTCAAAATGTCCACTTTGTTAGCAAAACATTTCCCATACAATGGCTGCTTCACTCTGGGGATCAGACCATAATTATGAGTGGAGCAAATATGTTGAGTGTGGAAGAATTTCCCAACCTTACCACTGTAAATGACACCACTGTCAGCTGCGTGAGCTGTCGGGTTATCATGGAGAATAATGGCATTGTTTAGAAGTTCTGGCTGTTTGGTGCATACAGCATTGTGCAATTATGACGCCAAAAAAGACCCGTAACACTGCACATTCACAGTGATCCCCTCATGCATTGAGTGACACACAAGCCTTGACTGTATTCATTATTTATAATGATGCAATTCAACAAGGCCTGAAATCTTGCCACTTCTGTACCTCAATTGATATGGCACGCACCATGTACACATTTTTCATTAATTGCAATCAGCAAAGCATCCCCTTCCCCCTGAAATCTTGCCACTTCTGTACCTCAACTAATATGGCACCCAACATGCACACATTTTTCTCTGGTTCAGGTCCTCCCGTAAAATGTACTGCACTGTTTTTTTTCCAGAATTCCTGTTTGCTCATCTAATTCCATAAATCTCCAGTGCCTATGACTGCATAAGCACTGTTTCACCATCACCCATACATCTTTGTCTGGAGACACAGGATGCCCACTGCCTCCATATCAGCAATCAACATACTGCCCTATTTGAAGGCCTTGTCCACCTCACAACTATTCAATAGGGCAGGCACATACATCCTGTTTCTTGTAGCTCTGTGCGACATTTTCGTGCATTCCTGCCATGGGAAAGTGCTATTTTCACACACGCATGCACGTTGTTCACTCTTTGTGACCTCTATTCCTACTCACGTCCCTCACCAACTGAAATCAGGGCATGCTTAGACATGCAATTCTACTCATGTAACCATCTGGTAACTTCATTCAAACATACATTCCATATATACTCAATCATATATCCTAAGATTTTTTGATATGTTCCTTGTTCACAAGAACAGACAGTTGTCATGACATGACATCCCTCATATAATCTCAAAGTTTGACCTGCAAGCATTATCAAACATTTAAAAATGTGATAAAGTTAGCTTATACTAGAATAAAACCAGTTCTACAATAAGCTTCTCTACTTGGGCACACATAAAAAGACATTCATTTTCCATCTACTACTTTTGCTCTTCGCTCAGAAAACAAAACACACAACACCAGCATTTTCTTCCATTTGGTCAACTGCAGCTTAAAACACGACTGATGTAAATAAATAAAGATAAAACAAAATGATGTGTTTTAAGGCTGTACATTGAAGCAAAGGACAATTTCACAAAATCACAACCAATTCCAAAATTTTGTTTACATTATGACAGTACCAGAACAGTGACACAAGTATCTGTGAGGAGCCAAAAACTTAAGACACACATCTCATATTAATGTATGATAAATCCCATCTTGCTTAGATTGAAATATACATTTGATTAATGTGAATTTAATTACATAGCTTACTGTTCCTTTTAATAACTTTCTTTGCTATTTCTCCTTTTTGTTGTTCACTTTTGTCTCCTATAGCCAATGGTATTCTCCAAATCTTAATGCCTCTTCCATGTTTTTTAAAATACCAATTGACAATGCTGCACTTTGAATACTCAGATACTTTAGAAGAGCCTTCCATGCAGAAAGAAAAAGTTGGATAATATCATCAAACAATCACATATTTGGATCACAGGATGTTTAGTATTGTAGATTTGATGATAAAAATCAATATTAAGTGTCTGGTGTTATTGCCCCAGAAGAATTCCCAAGGTAATTGCATCAATACATGCAAATTGAGCATATTATAAATATGGAACTCTTCCCAGGATTTGACTCATCACATTTTGCACATACTTGGATTTCAAGCTGTTTACATAGGATAATAAATGGTTATATGTAACAAACAAAGCTGTACCAATATAACACATCCATAAGTTTTTAACTTTAAGATGTGAAAGGACTTACTATGTTTTGAAATTATGCTCTTCATATATAAGCAGCATGACTGACTGAAATAAAGCCATCTCATGGACATGTGCCAAAGCTGTTCCTGTAAACAAAGTTTTGGGCTCCACAGTATTGTTATGTACAGGGATATACAAATTTTCCTTTTGAAATTTCAGTAACCTTCTTTTACATAATTACATCTGTAGACTCAAACAAAATTTGGTCAGCCTGGGTGAGGTGAAATCCCACAGGAACATATGTCATATTAAAGGGTGGGAGCCTAACATCCTCGACTCACATCACCTTGTGCCACTGACAGCTCTAAAGTAATTTGATTCAGTGGGCAGTTGAGTTGCTCAACAGGAAATTACAAGGAGCAATCCATGTGGCATTTGCAAAGCGATACCAAATGTAGCAAGATTTAGAGTAGCCTTATAACAAGTTAAAAAAATCCATCCCTAACAACAAATGGGGGCCAAAATGTGAAGCCACAAGGCTTTCATTGAAAATACGGCCTTGTAGCTGAAACTGATAGTCAATATGATAGGAAACATCCAGTAATCTGTTATCAGCTGTGCAGAGCATTAAACTGTCCAAAAGTGGAACTTTATCTGAGCTCACTAACGCTTCATCAATCAAGCTGACTGCACTCCCTGCATCAATGAGGACAGTAATAGGCTGCCGGTTAATTCCCCAAGAATAGACAACACATTAAGAGACCAAATTTTATTAAGAGGAAGTGGGTTTTCTTCCATGAGCCTGATACTCGTGGGGGATGTGGACTGTGTTTTAGATTTTGCAGCGAGCAATAACAATTTGGAGCAATATGCCCAGGCCGATTACAAATGAAACAGATGGGGCATCCATCAGTGGTACAATCAGTTCTCGGAGGTCGCCATGAAGCACCCCGAGAACTGCACCAGCCAGCAGCCCAATTTACAGGAGGTGGCCGGTGACCACAGGCAGTCCTATTACTTCTGGGAGGATAAGAATTTCGCGGAGGCCCAAACCCAAATCATTTAGCTGCTGCTGGAGACTCTGTAACTGCTGAGAAATTTCAGCAAACTGATGGTCTATCTTACTGGAAAAGACAGCAGCCACTGTATTATTCAAAGGCATGGATACTAAATCAAACCTATGCCCCGCCAAGTATCTGGCAGTTTCAATGTGCTGAGTCAGCTGTAACAAAGCAATGACTGAAGTTGGGTTTGCTGGCAACACATGCTCCAAAAGGGAAGGTTTAAGGCCATGCATAATATGCCTAATTTGTTCCCTCTCTCCTATTTGAGGGTTAATCAGGTCACAGAGGGATGTGTCATAAACATAATACTCCATAGGCTCTAACTCTTGTATATACTATTGTAAGCAGTACTCAAGGACATCATCCTGTGCAACAGGAGTAAAAGTGTTGCATAAGCAATCTTTCAGCTGAGCCCATTTTAAAGTCAGGATTCCGATGCAAGAAAGTTTGAACCCACATGGCCGCTGTACCACAGTGGTAACAGTATAAAAATTGTTGCTTTATGTGGCTCTCCCCAACCATTAACTGTTGCAACCAAATCAAAGTTATAAAGAAAGGAACGAATGTCCTACCCCAGTTTACCCGCAAAGGTCCCTGGGTCAATAAAAGGAGGGAAAAACTGTCATTTGGTTGTCCTGTGGCCATGGTGGGCAGTGTCAGCCTTCTGAGGAAGTTCCAGGGGTAGCACTAAAAGACAAAGTCCAATGGACCAGGGTAGGGGTCACAGGGGGATTAATGACATGGAAGGGGATGGGATGTTAGCTGCAGTGTTACACAGTTGTACAACAATAGCCTGAGGAAAAAGAGTTTTCCCAGCTATTAAGAGAACATGAGACGTATATTCATATACATCAGTAGGATCTTTGGACAGGACCTGAATATCAATAACTGCTTGCTCATGAGTGACCACAGTCCTATCTAAGTTATTACAAAAATCCTCATATAGGTGCAGTATTTCCTGGGAAACAGGGCTATTGGGGTTCAAAATCTTAAGGAATTTCATGCAATACAAATAAACAAAGCAAACAACAAAACAAGCAAGAAAATGAAGTAAAAATGGACTGCAAGAACAGCATCTAGAATTGTAAAAAAAATTCTGGAAAGAAAGAAAAGTCAAAGCCACTTCTGGGCACCCTATATTAGAACCAAAATTATATGTCCATTATGATGTGTAGAGGGGAGGCATTATTCACTAAAAAAATAAAACATGCAAGTAGCACACATCAGGCCAAAAGATTAGTGGACAGAAAGATTTAGCAGTAGCATACCCTTACCACTGGGAAAGTAGAATGCAGGAAAAAAAAAACAAGACCACCCTCTAGACAGGGATGGCATTGAACCACATCCCTGACTAAAAGATATGAGAGTGGGCACTTCTACAGAGTGTGGAACCAGCACCCCACACCAAATGTGACGTAACCCCTTGGCAGTTCCCCCAGATGTGACAAAAGGTCACGCTGCCCAAACCAGCACCTATAACCAGAGGTGACAGGGATGGGAATATAGCTCAGGGATGTCATCAGCAGGTAGCTGAAGGGTGGTGAAAGGGTGACACTATTAGACATAAATCTGATTCCAAGAGAAGCTTTAATCTTTCTAAAAACTAATCTAAACTACATTGCAAGAGGGAGAGAGTTAGGCAGCTTTTGGGTTTACCTGGTTGATGGAAGAAGTCTGGCATTCCATCAGTCATGCTCACAGACTACGTGTAAGTTGTAAGCTAGCACAAAATAAATTTAAACAGCTGACCGTCACAGAGTCCTGCTAGGCAAGTGATAGGCAGAGCCTCAGCTGTCAAAAAAACTAAGTTTAAATACCCAAGGAGTATGCTGATTAAGACTTCAGCCAGCACTGACATATGCAAGTGTCAGCATGATTTGTATAATCCACTGACGCGTCAAACATGAGCCATACCATTAAACTCCTGCTTACATAAGCATCTGGAAAATGACTTACATGAATTCTTAAGTCCATTTCATGGATTTATGTAAACAAATTTTGTCTTAGATATCTTGTACTTTAAAAAATTATATTTATCACATTCTTTTAAAATAAAACTGTAAATGTCACACTACAACACTGTCACCACATACATCTATGTTATTCAAACTAACTGTTATGAATATGGAAAGAAAGAAAACAAAAAGAGAGAAAAGAAACAAAGTGTGGTAGAGTACTAGAAGTCTAACAAGCTATTCTGTGAACTTCTCAAAAGAAACTGGTGATCATAAAATGAATATTACATGATTAAAACAATGATACTACAGGTAGCCTGCTATGTCTGAATACTGGAAGCAAAACTATAAACATTATGGCCGCTGCTTAAAGACAATCCTAATAATCACATTACTCATAATCAACAAGCTCAAATATCTATAAATTTTAATTATTACATTCATGGTTATAGTTAAGTTTCTTTAAAAATACTTACATCTTCGAGGATCTGGTCGCAGCAATCCAAAAGTATACTGCCACAAACTCAATATTGTATTGTACGTAACTTTTAAGAAGAGGTACGCAACATATCTAAAAAGACCTCTTATGCCAAGAGAATTAATGCTCTGTAATGTTTGTAACCACATTGGTATACTGTTCACTTCTGCACTTTCAGGGGAGGAAGCTGATACTTCTATACCACTTTCTTCTGAAGTTGTCACTGTTTCATTTACAGCCAAGTCCAAGTCCCAATCATGCTGGCACAAAATTTCAATGCACATAGGGAACTCCTCCACCCCTGTCAAATCCTGCATTAAAAAAGGTAAACAAACAAAATAAACTTAAGTAATCACCTTTAAGATAAGTCCTCATATTGTTTTGGTGTTGAAGCATAATATGATGCCCACACCAAAAATAAGTAAGGACTTCCAGAGTGGTGGTCATTTTTATTGCATTATATACAGATTGCAATTAAAATAAGTTCCCACTTGAAAGTGATGATACTAGAAACCTTGAATTTTCCGGAAGTAATTTATTTTATTTATTATAGCATGACCCTGATTACAAAATCACTGGCTTACAGAAAGAAGTTATGGAAGTCAAAATAGGTCACTTTAAAAACTCAAATGGCCTCTAGCTTCCCAGTATCTCTTCAAAGGTGTTGACTTTCATTGCACTGGGCAGTAAACTAGATGTTCTGCATGAATGGTAAGGTTCTGGTTACACAGGTTACATAAGGGACTGGCATAGATATCAAGGCAGTGGAAATGACTGGCCAGGCAATTACGTGCCATTGTCATTCTACAGTGTGCAATGGATTATCATCTTGGCCAGTCAGAATCATCAATGAGGTTGTGTTTCCATAAGTTGTTCTCAGTTCTTCCATTAATTTTTTCCACGATAATCATTAAAGATGATGTGAATGACAGTAACGGGAGTGTGTTGGTGTGTTACCCTTTTGCAGTTGGATTTCCGCATTTCTCTTTCACAAATTCATCTGCTCTCTCAATTCCTGTAATGCTGCAGTATGAGGGGATCCACTGCAACAGCTTCCTGGGTTATCTCCTGCAAGCTGTGATCCTTTTTTAAGCATGTGTGTTTTCAAAGTTGCCAATTATGTGTAGTCTTTATTTAGAATCACACAGTATAACAGCACAGGAGTAAGATATCTCTCTCCAGTTGGAAGGGAAGTAAAGCTGGTGGTCCCGTGTCACAGACTTACGGCACATAAAAGAACCTCACGCCTGATAGGGAGGCCTCTGAACAAAATTATCGGTCTTTCATGCCCAATATAGAATGGGACACTAAGGACAACAGCAGTTGAAGAGTTCCATAAATAAAACTAAACTTTTTTTTTCTCCAGGGTAATAAAATTGTTGCAGGGACAATGAATATGGATTGAATATTCTCACCAATAACAGTTCTTCCTTTCAATGCGTAGTGTATGACTGGAATATTTACAAAACACACTGGCTTCAGCACAGCCATTTGATGTTTTTCAGGACCCATTAGTAAACATATGAAGCCATGTGGTTTTGGAATATCAATGGAGTGCCTCATTGCAATCCACCCCACTTAGGAGTTGGAAAAGAAATCCCTTAGAGTATCAGTGACCACTCTGGTTTAAAGTGCTGTAGAAAATAGGAGAGAGGAGAAGTGTAGCCTTTTCATGGTGTTCAGTAAGTTCCAGGTCACAAGGATTGGTATAGACTGCAATGAGTTTTCAGGAGGTCGCAATTCCGGGTGTACAAAAGAGGTAGCAACTCTTGGGTACAAAGTGGACTCCATACTTTTCTGTGGTTCTATGTTCTTTTCATAAAAATCCTCCTTGTGTTTAGTCTTTTCATTCCCTCCTAGAGGGCCACATGACCTTGAAGTTGGTGGTAGGGGGGGGCTTTCATTCATCTGTGAACCTGTGAGCTGTGCCGGAAGTTGCAATTGAAAGAGTCATTCATATCAGGGAGGCGATAGGGTAGACACCACAAAAAGAAGTTGTTTACCTCTTAAAATCCAACCCTGGGTCTCCCAATTGGAGAACTTGGTGGGAATGCCGCCTTCCCAGAAAACTCTTGGCCCTATCTTGAGTGACCTTTATTTCCCTGCCGCACATGGGACCAATTTGGACAACATAAGTAAAGCAACCTTTATGGCTGGAATGTGGGAATAACCAAAAATGTCTAGAGGTGAGGTAAACTTAGTTACCAACTGAGCATTTGTGGTTGGATCTATCTAATGCTTTACAAAATCATTGTCAGGTGTTGACAGTATGTAATGATGCCATTCATAGGCAATTAAAGCATGTTTAAGGGGAATTTACGGCTAAGAGTTTATGAGGTTGTACAGGTGTTTGTGTGAGTAATTCCACCTTTTCAGAGTTTTTTGCACAATATGCAAAGGTGGCATTAAAATGAACACTGTCAAATATTGAAATAATGTTTATGTTCAATGAATTAAGTGACGATTCTTCTTACTTCGAGTTATTTGGCTCAGAAAAAGAAACTGCAGCGCCTCTGCAACAAGCTGAGTGCAAAAATGGCTCAAGTGACTAGTGATAACAGTCATGGGTGCAGACTTGCAGGTGTTACATGCTGTTACCAAAGCCATACATTAACTGGCGAGCCCACTTCCATACAGATAAGCACTTCAAACTTTTATCACACAAAGAAAACCTACTTAGAGTGAACCTGTTAGTGTATAATATTGATGTTTATGTTTATATAGCTTTCAGCAATAGACCGGTTTTGAACCAGGATCTTAGTGAACTTTCTCAACATCAGCATAAAGTCATGTATGATCACCAGACAGAGGGTTTTAGTAAGTAAACAGAGCATTCTGTTACCGCATGGTGTATAGGTGACATCAAGTACTGTGGCCAACTAACCCCTCCCCTTCCCTGCACAACACCTGGTTTCATTGTGACCATTCCATTTATTCGCTGCATATAAACCTGTGGAGAACTGTGGCAATATGCCCAAAATAAAGAAGAATCACACACCAAAACTGTAATCCTAATTGGTATTGTTTGTGGCTGAATTTGGTAGGGAAAACTTCAGCACAAATGACATAACCATTAGATATAATGTATGTCACGTATGTAGAGCTTAAAGGACGCTTTACATATCATCTTAAACATTATGCCACATTAATACATTAAAAATATCTAGTACATGATCGTTACAGAGTTGCAACACAAATTAGAGCCTGTTTTCTGGATGTTGATTTTATAGCCAGGCACCCTCAAGAATCAAAATATTTAAAGGGGAATGAAACATAAAAGTTACGTTTCTTCCTTAACGAAGGATATGACCTGTAAAATGCAGTGGTATGATTGCTTTCTTACTCTGCCACGCCATTACTGCTGAGCAAGTGAAATAATAACCACCTTATACGTCATCAGAGCCAATCGTGCGCTGCAAGCAGTAGGGAGATCACAAGACAATCATTGCTGCATGTGCAGTAATATTTTCAAGAATTGTTCTTGTTGGTAGTTAAGCTCAAGAGTATGTACTTTGTGGTGGTGTTTTGGTGATGGTGTTACTGAGTCAGTTTAGCATTATACAAACAACGTAATATTGTGAAAAATAAAATGCCTCAATGTTGTGCATATGGCTGTAATATGAGAAGCGAAACACACAAGGGAACTTGTTTTCACACGTTTCAAAACAGAGACAAATCTCCCAAAAGATATAGGAGAGGAGTAGAAATTTGCAAAAATAAAAGATTTTTGGCTGGTCTCTGTGCTCGTTTATGTTCCTACTTCCATTTTAAGGACACAGTTTATGAACAGACACAATTTATTAAAAAAAGCCACATATGCCGGGTGAAAGTTTCAGAGGGCCTTTATTAAAACCTGAAACTATTCCTACTATAAGGAAAAATTAAAACAATTTCCAGATATCAAGTTCTAGTAAGACAATTGATCCTTCACCATCTTCATCCAAGAGCAATGACAAAGAACAGAATGATATGTGGTTAGAAATCATAAAAGTATAGTTTCTGAGCTATGTGATAGTGTTACTTGCAATAACATGGGCTGAAGAATACAACATCCTCTCGAAATTTCAGATGGGCTTTCGAAAGGGGAGGAGAACAGTGGACAATTTATTTATTATAAAAATGCTAGTAGATAAATATTTAAAAGAAAAAAAGAGGCAAATTGTACATGGCATCTGTGGATTTTGAGAAAGCTTAGGACCGAATAGAATTAAAATTTTTGTGGTATAAATTATTGAGTAAGGGGTAAGTAGCTATTTGGTAAATATTCTTAAGGGGAGGCATCTGTGAAAATTGCTAAAATCCATAGTTTTGGTCATAATGATGTGAAATTTTGTATGTATTTGTGCCAAAGGGTATCTACTAGGTATAATAAATTTCCACTTCTCCATCTAGATAGTTTTGCAAAAACAAATTATTTATTGTTTTTTTTTTTTGCCACAGATTTAGTGTAGTATAACAAATGCTCCATGTGTAACATTATTAGTTGTAAATAAACTAAACTCTGGCTGTATGTTTCTTTTGATTATGTCTACAAAATGCGGTATTCTTTTTTAGATATGTCAAATAGTTTTGGAGAAAAAGATTATTGAATACATAGTTTACCTTTTTTTCCCCAAATTATTAATAATTTTCAAAATAAAAATTCAATAACAATTAAACCGCTCCATATAGATCATTTAAAATACCAAGTTTTATGTAGCAGTTACCTAAGAATGTGTGTGCAAAATTTCAAAGAAATCCATTAAAAACTGCATTGCAAGGAGCATTTTGAACATTAAAAAATGTAGAAAAACAGAAAGTGAAGAAAAATGACTTTAAAGTTTTAAATGTATAACAATAATATTTACTGCTTTAAAATTCCGCTGAACCATATGAAGGTCCTTGAGATAACTGTTTAGCTTCCTCTTCTTTAAGTTTTAATACTTTTAACTGTTTCTTTGCTGATTTGAATGTACTTAATGTACTTAGTGCACTCTGCTTTAATCATCACCTATCCCTGACACTACTAATTCTTTTGCTGACTGGACTTATTTTACTAGCTGTGACCCTTTCCTGTGCATACAGAGTACTCTCACAACCCATATTGAATTCACTGATAGTTGAAGTCACAGCAATTTGTATTCTTTCTAGAAACAAAAACTTCTTTGTGATATTTACTGCATATTAAACTATGCAAACTCTCATTTATATTTTGAGTTTTTCCTTTTGTACACCTCTAATAAATTAGTATTGGTTAATATTTGATGTACTGGCATAATTGCACTGACTACACTGAATGAAAGAAATGTTCTGTTCCCTTCAGGTTTAGGGATTTCCTCACTTTTAACCACAGACAATTATAAAAGTACCAAGATGATTCACCTCCAGGACATTTAAAATGCTATGGCTTCTCATCAGTTGACATGCAGTGATAGAGAGTTGCAAATATTGCAGATTTCATCTAATCTACATTTGGAAGATTGTTTTTAATTGCATATCTATAATAATTGGACATTTAAAGTGCTATGGCTTCTCATCAGTTGACATGCAGTGATAGAGAGTTGCAAATATTGCAGATTTCATCTAATCTACATTTGGAAGATTGTTTTTAATTGCATATCTATAATAATTTTGAAGCTTTACAATGGTTTCAGCTTTCAAACTGCCTGGTGAAATGCATCAACCATTTTGCTATTTACATCAGAAAGTGCTCATTGGTAACTCTAGGACTAGTGTATGTACCCACATAACTTTTATGACAAGAAGAGGATTGTACAGTTACTTTACTGGCAAATCCTTTTGTACCACTAAATTTTGCTTCTAAACCTTGCAATCCACAATCTGTGCATGTTAAACTGCTAAATATTTTACTCCAAACTTCACTGAGCACAAGTACATAATCTGGATTTGGTAGTTCCACATTCATTTCATTTCATCATCCTTGAAGAGTTGAAATGTTTTACCACTTGAACTTGCTTCTTCAAGATCTACTGTAGGCCTAACTTTGTTTGTTTCCCCCCTCAGATTTGCCATCTAGACATTATATTTTATCTTGCTGCAATAGATTTCTTTGTCTGTCTTCTCTTACTAGGCCTAACAATTTTGTAATAATGTTATACCAATTAATAACAAGAAATTTATGGAAAGTTAGTCCACCTAACGTACAATTTTTACAACCTTATAGTAGATTCTGACAGTGAAAAGAGAATTAGGTGCTTGCATGTTTACAAACAACAAACTAGATTTTCTCTTACAATAAGACACTTATTTGATATTCCCCACCTTATTTTCTACTATATTATACCTATTCTTATTCTAAATTGTACTTATCTATTTGTAGGTCACTATAAAGAAGACTTCTCTGTTGTATAAGGTGTATATCAGGTCTAAATTTTTCAAAAACTTGAGCACGTGTTCACTCACTGACAATAAACAAACGAACTGAAGCCATGCTTTCCCGGGGTGAATGTTTGCAGAAAATCCCAGAAGATGACTCTGCTATCATTTACCAGCACTGAATGTGACCACCTGATTTAAACTTCAAAACTGTACGCGATTTTGCTGCAACAGGGTAATAAGTGCATTTCAGGAGCCACGCCCACCTGCACATGGGCATTTAAATCATGACATAACGGCCTTTTAAATGGCGATGCAGCGTAAACTACAATAGATTCTGAAAGTACAAAGTATAAACATAGTTTTAAGGCAAAAAACAAAAAATTGGATTTTTCAGCATTTTTGCCCGAATTTCACTGATGCCTCCCCTTAAAGCATTGTATAATGAGAACACCTTTTGTGTTAGAGTAAAGGAAGCGGCAGTAACTATGGAAATCAAGCAAAAGAAAGGCCTCAGGCAAGGGTGCAAGTTAAGCCCAATTCTTTTTAACCTATATATAGACGATATATTACTAGAAATTGCGAGATATAATAATTGCTGGTGCTATCAATAATATCCAAATTCCAGGATTGCTGTTTGCACATGATCTGTTTGTAGGATCAATCACAGTAAGTGGCTTAAAACAATCATTGCAAGGAATTGAAAAATATTGTAAAGAATGGAGATTAAATGTAAACCAAGAAAAGACACACATTGTGGTATTTAAAAAGACAGGAAAATTAAGTAAATATGAGAAATGGAAGGGAGAAAGCAAAGATTATAGGGTAGTATGAGACTATTTATTTAGGAGTAAATATAGATGGAGGAGGTAAATGGGAGAAACAAAAGTTTGCACTGGCTAAAGGTAAAGGGGCTATGTCAGCTATTAGAAGGTGCATATATAGAGCACCTGGCATTTATATTAAATGGATGAGAAAGTATACAGTTTGGTGGTAGAGGCAAAAATGATGTACGGTACTGAAATATGGGGATTAGATGGAGGATGGGAAAGTATAGATGAGGTGCATAGGATGTTTTGTAGAGAAATGCTAGGGCTACCAAATGCAGTTGCAAGACAGGTAGCTCAAACAGAAATGGGCAGGGTGGCAAGCAAGGAAAAGATAACGGTAAGAGCATTGAAATATTGGTTTAAGATCTTAAATTTGGATAAAGGAAACGTGTTAAAGCAATGCTTAGAATGCCAAGAAAAAAAGGTAGGGAATAGCGGGTGGATAAACAGTGCAACATACAATCTGGAGAGCAACGGGTTTAGGAGAAGATATGGAGAAGTAGGGAAAATAATATGAATAATTTTTGGAAAGTGGTAAGAAAGAGATTAGATGATATAGAAATACAAAACATATTTAGCATGATAGCCAAAAAGAGATCCTTAGTTTTTATATACCAATAAAAAACACATGGGGAAGAGAAAAATATGTAGATAATGCAAGTAAGGATGAGCGAGAAAGCATTGCATGGGTAAGAACAGGAGTATGGAGGCTAAGAGGTTTAAGGAAGGGTATACCTCAAAATCAATGTCCCATATGTGGTAGAAATGAAGATGTTGAACATATAATATTTAAGTGCAAAGGTACAGAAATTTGGAGAAAAGAGCTTATTAAAAAGAAATGGTTTAAGGTACATAGAAATATTGCTATAATTGAAATGATTCAAAAAGATAATAAGAGTATAGGGCACTACTTGATTAAAGTTAAAAACAAATGGATTTGGTCAGTGAACAGATTAGCAAATATGGTTAAATAGGATTAAGGAAATGGGAAACAAAGTAAGTAGATAAAAGGAAGTATTGTAATATGAATGAGACTGGTAAAGAGCCAGGGCTGAATGCCGGTCATATTACTTGTATTTAACTTGTACATGGCTTGCTACAATAAAGAACCAAACCAAACCCACCAAACCCAAAAAAAAAAAAAAAAAAAAAAAAAAAAAAAAAAATGCAATAAGACTGACAAAGGTGATGGTGATAAAAGTAGTGAAAGAGAATTCAGAATAGAAAGTGATGAAAAAAACCAAGAATTCAGAAGCACAAATGTGAACTAGGTACTGAAATTGTAAGGAAATATATATTGTTGGAACCTGAAAATATCTACGAAACAAGCGATGATGAGGAAGATCAGGATAAGCTGAATCAAAGTTTCTACAAACCTGATACTTCAGATTCTGATACAAGTTATAACGAGGAGGAAGAGGAAGAAGAAGAAAATTTTCACCATACATGACAATGAAGCTACAGGGAATATTTCATTGTTGCTTGAGCATCTCTTCTTTTATTTTTCCAAGTATGTTTTTTATGTAGAAATGAAATCAAAACAATTTCTCATTACATTAAAGGGACAATGCTATGTGTTAAAATAGTATGTTATTGCTGTAATACAATCACTTGGAACTCACAAAGTTTATCAGGAAACAAACCAGAAGGGAATGCTTTAATAGCAAGCAAGTTCTTTATTATTATCTGATATATTGTTTCAGCAGTTTTAAGTTCTTCTGCAAGTCACTGGGTTTGGCAATGTTTTCAAGGTGGACATTCCATAAAACCATTCAAAACGTGGCAGCACCAGTTGTGAGTATTTTGGGTTCATGGAAAAACAAAAAACTTGAATTCATTAAACGGTTGTGGAATACCTATATGGTTGGCAGGGGATGGCAGTACGACTCCCCTAGATTTCCAGCCAAATATTTAGTCTATTCTGTCATGGATTTAAATTCCTGCAAAATTATTGATTTTGAACTTGTTCAATGAGGTATGGTGAAAGGCGATTTAGAAAAGGCTGCTTGTGACAACATAATGACTAGGCTTGCAAAACAGGAAATGTGCAGAGTTGAAGTTTTTCTCTCCGACAGACACAAAGGTAAAATACCTGTTAAAAACTCAGTATTCGGAAGTTGAACATGAATTTGACGTATGGCATTTGTATAAAAGTCTAATGAAAAAAATTAAAATGCTAGAAAAAAATTCCCAGAGCTGATGGTATGGAAAGCCAGTATAAATAACAATTTATGGTGGGCTGTGAAAAACTACAATGAGAACAGTACCTATTAATTGAAAAATTCATATCAATTCTTCATCATATAAAAAATGAACATAAATGGCTAGAAAATGGTGAATGAAAATCTTATGAACATGAATTGTTGGAAGACCAAAGAAATAAATTATGCATTAAAGACGAATCAAACGCCTATCATGCTCTTAAGAAAATTATTTTGGATAGCACCTTAAAAGATTTGGCTCATATTCAACATTATAAACATACTGACAGTTTAGAAAGTTATCACAGTCTTCGTCTCAGATATACTCCAAAAAGAATACATTTTTCGCATAATTGCCTTCAACTTAGATCCATGATAACAGTGCTAGATCACAATTTCAATGTAAAATAAAAAAAGACTGGTGTTCAAAACTCAGTACTTCAAAGCATCTGGGTCTTGGATCATGAAAAATAAATATGAGGAATCTAACAAAGAATGCAAACTGCTGATAATGCATAAAATAAAAAAGATCTCTGTACACACATCGTGTGGATCCATTAACAGATGCAGCAACTGATCTGTCACTACTGAAGAATGGAGCTCCCACCTCCATTACAATTACTACAATTGAAGTGCTTCTCACGTTTTCAGCCAACATAAGGTTGGTCACAGACTTGTTATACAACTTTAAATAAATAAATAAATAATAATAACAATAATAATGGCTGAATTTAAAACTTACTATTTTAATTTGTGTTTATTAGTGAAGTTTGAAGACTCATATACTTTGCTGAGTTCTGGAAAAGCATTTCTAATACTAAGCACTACATATGGTGGTATGAAAACTCTTCTTCTGTGTGCAATAGCAGTACATGAATTAATCCATGCCATAAGTTGTTTGTAGCAGGAATATCGCCAGGTCACGTTAGCAGGATTGTTTGCAGTGATTAATTTCTTTTTAGCTCAACTTTCTGTTTTTAACGCTAAGTTATGCCTCATAATATTCAAAACATCACGATCTATAACTAATTTGTGAAAATTAGGGTGCTTTGCAATACAAAATCACTCTTCACCAAGTTTGTGTTTTCAAAGTCCGAGCAACACACACTTTCCTCCTCATTATTCATAAGTGTACATTCCTTACACTTACATCAATGGATGGAACCAGAATGGTTTTTGGTGTCCACACTGTCTCGGAATCACTGTCAGAATGGAGTAGATCTTCAAAATCGCTCTTTTTTTGTTCAACTAATGAGGTCGACTACCACGTTCACTCATTTTCAAAGCAGATTGTTGGACTACGATTTATCACCTGGTAGGTATTAACTGGATTATAAAAAGTGATTGGCCAGCTTTAGCTCTGATCTTTGTTATTCAGAGAAGTTAGGAACTTCTAGTGCAATTAACACGTAAACTTGTTAGTCATTTAGAACACCTATGCTGTGTATGTCTTGTCTGGGTGCAATGTAGCTCTTATGACGTCATGCGTCAACTCGACAACAGGTCGTAACCCGGTAACCATTCACCTTGGGATGGTGTAACTGCGTGTGTTGCTATTTATTCCTGACAGCAAATAAACTAACGTGGTGAATGAAATATTCATTTTAGTGTTTTGTTCCCCTTTAAGGGGATGAAACCTGGAATTCCCTTGGCTCCACAACCAATTGTAACTTGGTGGGTCACATGGCTACAGACTGTAGTATACTAAGCTCAATATTATGGCAAAGTTGTTAATGTAATTAATGTATTTGATGAGAGAAAAACGCTGCTACACGTTCAGTGAAGGAAATAATTTCACCAGTTTTGTTTTTAATATTTTTCGTATATTCGGAATCATTTCAGTAATATTGCAACTACAATAACATAGGTATTTGCAAGTATAGACACTAAAAATACCAGAAGCTCTTGAGGCAATAGAATCGGTTTCAGAAGCACTGAGTAAGGTATAAAGTTGGAACTTTAAAGAAAGGGTAACAAGAAACTTAAAAGTATTCTAGAGAAGAATTAAGGGTATGCAGAAATTTGTAAAATGAGGGATGGACACATTACTGAGGCAGGGAATCTCAAGCAATTCTGATATTTTGTTTTTTATTTGCTCCTACTACGTCGGTAATATGAAACGTCATTTTATCAAAATATAACAACTGTCTACGTGCTAATCACATGCAATTTATATTCAATGTATTTAAGAAATGCATTATTTTACACTGTAAAACTGAGAAAAGCCAATGTAATTCAGATTTCTGTACAGCAATAACTTAAATAATGAAGTAACTTTATTAGTCATCCTCCGTGGTGTAGTGGTTTCCATGCTAGCCTCTAGTTCCCGAGGTCGGGGGTTCAAACCTAGCAGAAGGTGATGACTTTTTCAGGCGTAAAAATCCTTCACATGGCTTCCTTCATAAGGGAAGTAAAGTCAGTGGTCCCATATCATAGACTTACGGCACATAAAAGAACCTCAAGCCTGATAAAGAGGCCTCTGAGCAAACTTACCGGTCTTTCACACCCAAAATACAATGGGATGCTAAGGACCACAGCAGTTAAAGAGTGCCCCCCCCCAAAAAAAAATTACACACTTCCAATAGCTAAATATATCTACATAGCTTTCTTCTGATATTGCATAATCCTGATCAACCTGCTTTCGAAGCAGGGTGTAGTGCCTTCAACTGTTCATATTTGTTTACAGAGAACATTGCAAGGTAGCATTGCTTCCTCCTTCCTCGCCACCAACCCTTGGCGCATTCCTAACTTGATGGTTTACTTACTAAAACCCTCTGCCTTACGATCACTAATATTTACACAATATCAGTTAAAATGTTTGTGAATAAGTGTAAATAGCATATGTTCAATTTTAGAGCAAGTTTGTTAAATCTGCTCCAAACTAATTCTGCATGGGAAAGGTTAAGGATGACAAGGACCATCCATCATCTGATAAGCAGATGGTAAAACTGCCTCATCTATAAATACATTACACCTGGATCAAAAGAAACTCTGGTGCAGCAAGAAAGAAATTAAAGAAAGCTATGAAAGAAGAGAGACCTGAGAATGATATACAACCAGGATCTTCAGCTCAGACTAGCAAGGGGTCTCAATCTGGGCCAGGGACTTTGGAGCTTCCAAAAGAACCAGGACATTGCAGATACCTCACCTTTGGTTAAAGCTTAAACTGTTAACTGATTAAAGGGCACTAAACCTGAATTACCTTACAGAGAAGCTCTAGCTTCTTCTAAAATGGCAATTATTAAGTCATATTTTTCAGAATGCAGGCTCAACAGTGAGAACATCAAGTCTGTCCAAACAGCAATTCTGAGAAAGTCATATGCAAAAGCAGGCAAATCACTACCCTTATTCAGAACTTTTCACTTCATGATGGAGCCCTGATCTACTATTATGAAAATCAGGACTCATGCAATTGGCTCAAGAATCATCTTGATGGAGTTCAACTGGGGAGAAATTTAACCTTTGAGGTAATGGAGGCTAAAGACCTTCCTAAACCATCAAGGCAACACTTAGGAAACTGTGATTGTTATAAAGAATCCTGGACATTCTGTGCTACCTGCCACCAACTGAGCTAACCTTACTCAGGCATGACACTTGTAACATTGGATATACTGTGAGGCAAGCGGTTATTAGTCAAAAAGAGAAGGCAATGTACACATGTTAAGTGACAAATCCATTAAAATCATTGCCACTGCCACCAGGCAAAAGATCCTTTCCTATAAATCATCTGTTAACCCTACAATTCCCAAGGCACTCCTTAGATGTAATCGTCTACAACCCAGCTTGCTACAAAGCAATGGAACGTGGTGCATTGGCAGGCAGAACCCTTGGGAGAGCAACTTTCTATTTGACCAAGGGTCTGCTGAACCACTCAAAGGTAGAGGCATGACTGCCTACACAGTGTGTGCATGGGTCTATTTAAGATACTGTCTGATCCCAGTAAGAAGACCACATTGAACACTGAAGCAGAGGAAACAGCAGTCACTGAGTACAGGGATAATTCAGAGCTTATGAGTGTTGAGGACTCTGGAGAACCCCCAACACAAAAGAATAATTTTTTTTTTACCACCCACCATTATTAAAGTGTAACTGACTTAGAATTACAACCGACTCTACAAATACAAAAGTATAATTTAGACGTCACTGTTACTCAATTCCTCTAAACATTAATTGTTTAAGGTAGAAGTTGTTTAGCTATGAAGTAAATTCAGATTAACTTATAACATTGAAAAGCAGCCTCTGCCACTTAAAGTAAAAAGCTGGCAGAGGAAAATACAGATATAGCCCTCATACAGGAAACTTGGCTGTACAAGTGCTCCACAAGGGAAGTAAGCTGCACTGGGGTTAAATTCCTTAGTCACAAAAATCTAATCCAAGAACCTGAATCTATGCTAGGAAATGGTTAAATGCCTCACTTCAAATAAGGCACTATTTTAGGGATGTGACAACTGAAACATCTTTAACAGTGGGGGACAGAAAGAGGACACTAGTGTTCTAATCTGTGTGTTTTCATGAATCCAACTCACCATTGGACACAGAACTTAGGGGAACTTAGGTATCACTGTGAGATGGGCAAGGAAGTTATGCTGGGGACTGATACCAATGTCCACCATGTTTTATAGGGGAGAACCAACATCATTCCAAGAGGTAAACAGCTGGCGGAATATTTATGAAGTACTTAACTAAATATACTTAATGAAGGCAATGAAGCAACCTTCGTTACTTCACAAAGAGAGGAAGTTCTCAATGTGACCTAGGTACTAAGTTCTTTGTGGACCTAGATTTAAATTGGTATGTATATTCTGATGTTTCAGCATCTGACCACAGACACATTTGTTTTAAACTCACCAGCCACAAATTCAGTGATATATATCATACACATACCTGAGGAATACTGATTGGAACAACACCAAAAAGAACCCATCAGCATTAGTATAGGGCATTACTAAGAACATACATCTGGTACTGGATGTGGAGTTCGCTATTGACTTGTTTGCAGCAGTCCATTCTCCAATTCCTTTACCCAACTGTCAAGACAAGGTTGCTTGCTCACCAAGATAAGTTCCTTGGTGGACCAATCAACTAAGCAAACTTCAAAAAGCATGAACTCTTTTTAAATTTGCCAGAAGAACTAGGAATGTTTTCCTCTACATAGATGCACTTATCAGTTGTAAGAAAGTCATTTGTACAGCTAGAAGGCATTCATGGAGGCTATACTGCCAGTGGATAGAAAGCAGTGCCAGGGTCATGATAGTACTGGCCAGAAATGCTAACACAGTAGTTAGACAAACTGTCTAATGGCATTACACCCAGTCGGGAATGGAAACACTAGTGTGTCAGGAAGTGTGTATTTTCCTGACTCCAAAGCATATCAATAGCCAACCTACTAATTGGCGGCAGAGCAGATTTTTTTTTTTTTTGGGGGGGGGGGGGAGTTTAGCAGTCTGTCTTTATACAAATGGCACCACACGTGCTAGCCACTTATCATACATGAAATGGTAATTGGGAAAGGAAATTTGGGAGGAAAACATTCTAGGCCTGGTATTTGTCAGTTATGAGCACAAAAGAAAACCTGGGAAAAAAAACTTGAGCAGGGAGGACAGTCCCAGTGGGATTTGAACAGCATGCCTCCCTCTCACAAGTCTCTGCTTTAACAAGCTCGGCCACACATGGTAAGACCAGAATGAGACCTGATTGTGGGCAAGATCAATATGACTAAATTAAGGTGGGCTGTCTTCATTTGAACCATATAAAGCAGCAGCACCTGATTTAATCTTTCCTGCATTGTTGCAACAAGAGTTTGATGTTATACAGTCCCGCTTTGCAGCATTTATAGACTTGGTATAGCCCATGCCTATATTCCATTGGCATGGTTGAAAACTTGCATGACCTTTATACCTAAGCCTGGGCATCCTGTTATGCTGATGATAAGGCATATCATCCAATAAGTTTGCTGCCTACAGTTCCCGAGGTCATGGGTTCAAACCTGGGGGGGGGAGTTTTTTTTTCCAGATGTAAAAATCCTTAGCATGACTTCCTTCAGAAGGGAAGTGAAGCCAGTGGTCCTGTGTCAAATATTTAGCATGTAAAAGAACTTCAAGCCTGATAAAGAGGCCTCAGAGCAAAATTTCTGGTCTTTCATGCCCAATATAGAATGGGACGCTAAGAAGCATAGTAGTTAGAGCACGTCCATAAATAAAAAAACTTAAACAAATCCAATAAGGTTCTCCTTTTTTCTTAAAGGCTTGGAAAGATTAGTTGACAGGCACATCAGGGAAAATGTTATGAAAGTTCTTCTATTACACTAGAGCCATTTGCCTATTAATCACGTAAATCCACAGAAACAGCACTTCAACAAGTAGTTTCCATTAACGATAAGAAATTGGCTTTTTAAAAATAATTGCCACTGGGACATTTGACGTGGAAAGTGCTTTTGATAAAAATCTCTTGTAAAGATTCTTGAAAGGCCTTCAATAGCATGAAGTTCCACCTATAATTATAAGTGGACACTCTTAAAGCTAAAAAATAGAGATGACTGCAAGCCTCTTTGGGAAGACACTGAGGCTGTCTACTGCTAGGGGCTTTCTGCTGGGAGCATGGTTCTCTCACTTTGTTTTAAAATCTGGTGGTGAATGGACAACTGAGGAGACTCAATAAGGCTGTTTATCTCACTACTGGTTTTGCAGATGATGATGCAATCATCAGGGGAAAATTTCCCATACCAATTCTGATATGCTTCAATCTGCACTCAGAAAACCATAGTGGTATGTTTCACCAGAACAGGAATATTGGAGAATCAACTCTAATCAGTGAAAGAGTACCCTATTCATCACAATTCAAATATTTTAGCCTTTTTTATAGGCTAGAGACTGCCTTGGAGAGAGCATTCAAGCTCATAATTGCCAAAGCCTATAGGGTCTTTTGGACCTTTGACACCTGGTATTATGTATTGGATATACACTATTGATGGTTACATCCTTATTCTCTTATACGCACTAATGCGATGTTTAAGAGTTAGAAATGCAAGGCTGAACTTAGAAAGTTGCAAAGCATGTTCTGCATTGTAACTATGGGTGCAATGAAAACCCCCAATGTGTGGAAGTGCTATTAGGACTCACTCCTGTAACCATTTGGGTTGAGGCCGAGGCCTTTTTGGCCTTCCATTATCTAGGGCATCAAACAGAACTTTCCCATCAGGGCACTTAAGATAATCTCAAACTATCCTGGGATGATGAAGTGTGCCAGATACAGAATATGAGGAGAACTGGCATTCTGAAACCAAGGATTTTGTTACATAAAGTATTCACTGTCACTTTTCCAACATGCAGTGAATGGGAAAGACAGGCAAAATCTGATGAAAATGAAGGTCCAATCTTGTATATGAAGATTCCAAAACCAACTGAGGAACAGGTGTTGGATTGTATGGGAATGGCATCAAGCTTTCATTTAGCTTGGGTGAAACTGTCACTGTCTTTCAAGCTGAGATATTTGCCATCTTAGCTAGTGTTTGGGAGAGTATCAGGAAGGGCTACAAAGGTAGACATGTTCTGATACTCTCTGACAGTCAAACAGGCCTTGAAGACCCTTAATAATTTCTTGGTCAGATTAAAACTGGTCTTGGAATGCCATGAGTCCCTCATAACATTGACTGAACATAACTCAGCTCATCTGAAATGGGTGCCAAGAAATGCAGGAATTCTAGGCAATTAAAGGACAGATGAAGCTCCTGAGAAAGGAACTGAGATACTATTTATTGGCCGTGAATCAGCCCTGGGGTTGTCTCCAAAATCAGTTAACACTAGAATGCTCGAGTTTCAAGTACCCCCTAAAACGCCCATTAGCGGTCAACTGACCGCTGCTACTTCCTATGCATTTTTAACAATTTTTATCACCAACGCCTATGATATTTCTTGCTTATCGCCTTCTAGCATACTGTGATTTAATAGAGGGAATGATTTTACTTCTGAACTACAAGCCAGGTTCGAATACAGTTGCATTTAGCTTCCAGGGGAAATTTATATATACTTGGTTTCTGCTCGGTATCATGTACTTAAATGTTCTTTACACTCAGGCTGATGAAATTTCTTACTGAACGTTTACCAGACATCTATGGTGGTATGGAGGGAACAGTATGACTTCTGAGCTGGGAGCCAGCTTAAGTCCAGCTTCAGTCGAGCTTCTGGTTTCATATATTTTAGTGTTTTTTGTCACATCTAGCTATGTTTAGTGCTTTATGTCGCCAAGCTCCTTTACCTATTCATGTAGTTTGTTGGTAATTCAACAATGCATTCACTACTTCTTTTCATGTATTATTTTGTTCATCTTTCATAATTCATCTGAGGAAAATTTTTCTAGGTAAAAACAGGGATATTTATTTTTATTTCATGTATATATGGATGTTTTCTTGAAAAGTAGAAATGTTTTATTATACAAACTAGTTTTGCTCTATGTATGTATAAACAAATTATTTCTACAAAACAAAGACATAAGTTATACAAATACTGGTTATGTCTATTCAAAAAACTGTTACATTCAAACATTTCAGAGATATTGGAAAGACATTTTTTGCAGTTTTTGCTTATACAAGAACCACATACAAATTTTTTGCATGTCAAACAACTGTCTTTTTTGTTTTGTTTTTCTTGCATAACTCTATTTGACATATCTTGCATTTAGCGGCTTTAGATGTTCCTTCATCCCTATCATCAGTCATAAGTGATGGTAACAGTATTGATGTGGGTGTGAATTCCTGTATGGCATAGCCAATTCTTCCAAAACTTTCATTATAAAAGACCATCTAGACATTGTAGAGAAGGTTATCAGTTTATACAAGGTGTGAGGGTTGATTATTGCAAGGTCTAGAATGATATAGAATACATGAATGGGCCAGCACATCATCATGGCTCTAACACTGTATTTGCCAGACATCTGATCTATAACATTTACACTGCATTTGGTATCATTGTACAAGCTGTCTGTTTCAGGGGTTTTCTTCTTATTGGAAGATTCATTTATATTCACACTGGAATGCATAGTGCTAAGAATAAGCACAATTTTCTTACCATCCCTTGGTAAGATGCAAGAGTAATAGCATCAGTTTTGTAAATAATGCTTGAGTGAAGTACATCTGACTTTTTTCACAGAGGGAGGCACTTCCTGTCTAGCTCTATTCAAGGTACCAATAATGCTTGTACTTCTCTTTTGCAGTTCTCTTGCCAGTTTGACAATATGTGAAGAAATTATCAGCTGTGATATTCCGTCCCTTTCTTAAAAAGGGTTCCACGAGATGTGGAGCAACATGCTCTCCCAGACTGGTATTTGCAGGTTTAGTTTCATCTTTTCCCAGGAACAGAAATCCATTCAGAATATACCTCACTTTAGCATTGGTAAGTAACCAGTATTTCATGCTGTATTTATCAGGCTTGCTACTCCTGTACTGAGTGAAAAGACATCAACATGTTGACGGAAATAGCTGTACATCCAGTCAGAAATTCAGATGGCCTGTAGCATGCACTGCAATTGTCAATGAATTTGGTCCAGATATCAGATGCCAAACAAAACTTGCCTGTTGCTTTATGTTGCTGATGCATAGTTCTGATATAAAACTGAAAAAACAGCATGATTTAGAAATCTGTTTCTTGTCATTGTTTGACTGAAAAAGGAAAGTCTCCATTCACTATTCGACATATCTCTCAATGGTAGAGACCTTTCACCATATGCTCCTCAAAAGTACAGTACAGCTAAGAATGCTTCTAACTCTTCCAGGAATTATCACTGAGCGCAATGTGTGCCTCAGTTTCAGTGCATTTCTTCGTCAGTTCAACACAGATTCATTAATGAACAACTGAGGAGCACTGGCTGGGGATTCTTCCAGAACATAGCATTTTGCATGCCCTGTAGGACCAGCAGTTTCACGAATAACATTTTGCTGGTCTCTACTACCTGCACAGTTTGTAAGTGTGATACGTGTCCACTGAGTGCCATAATCTTGGCCACCAATGTCTGGTCTTCTTTCAGTGCTGTGTGCTGTACTACCTGAAATTTTTGACGTAAAAAATATTGATCCTATATCAAAAAAATGCATATCTATCAATTTTAGTGATTACAATATTTTTCCTACTTCTTACACTGCCTCTTCCTCTCCTCCTCCCTGTTCCATGGAGAGCAACATGTGCACTTGGGATATCAAAACCACCTCTAACGCTTGGTTCAGTAGCTTCATCTGTGCACATAAGAAATATTTGTTCAGTATGATTATGAAGCCCCCCCCCAATATTAAAAAATGCCCACAACGTCTTGTTTTATGTACATACTACAGCATAGTTATTTGAGCTTTTCGCTTACCAGCTTCATCAACTGTGATTTGGGGATACCTCCAATGAATCATTATTGCTAACATTATGAGAAGGTATGACACTCATTACCAGAACTTTTAGTTTGTAAATGCACTGTCAAACAAATTCATATCCATTTCAGATTGCAATGGACATATATTCTGAAGTGCTTCCAGAATTTGTTTCAGAAAGGCCACGATTGCAAAAGAGATGCATTGTGTGCTTAGTAACTAGCCTGTACCACTACAAATGTCAAGACAAAGCTCAACTACAACATGAAAGCTACATGACAAAGAGAACCTAAGCAAATTTTAGACAAGGCTAAAAGAGCTCACAATGACTCACACACTAGCTACACTAAGTTAAATACAAGTTTGTTGTGCAGTGATGATTATTGTCGGTTCTAACTCTGCAATACACATGTAAGAAGTGCGGGAACCAAGCGGTCAATTGACCACCTCTGGGAACCAATGGCAAATTTGTCATTATTTTAAAAAGTTACACTTGAAATACAAAACAAATATTGGTTAGCTAAACCTCATTGAAAGGAAACAAAAGTCGCAAACTAAACGAAAATGCTTCCAAAAACGGTGACAATATGAGCATTCAAAAATCAAAAGCAGTCAAGTGAGTGCCATCGTGCATTCTAGTATTAAGCTGACTATCACATAATGTGTCTCAGGGAACATAAGTAGTACTGAAATTCCACAATGAGTTCCACACATTCCGAGGCTCTGATTCACCAGCTTGATAAATGCAGGTCACCATAACTGCTAAAATTATGCAGAAAAAAAACACTCATGGGCGATAGATCTTCTTAGATGACACTGCGCCCTTAGAGGACACCTGTACAAGGTGAGACTGCATACTGATCCCACCTGCATTACGTGTTGATAGGGAGATTATTATTACTTTTTTTAAAGCAGTGTTTAACACCCGTTCTTACTGCATATGATACCATAGGTGGTGGACACTGGTGATATATGATGCAATGAAATATCCAGGAAAGGGATTTTGGGAAGCAAACGTTCCAGGCCAAAGTTTAGGGTACCCCCCAGCATATACCAGTTATGAAGACTGAGGAAAACCTGAAAAAACTTCAGTTAGGGAGGACGGTTCTGGCAGGATTTCAAATGCAGACCTCCCATTCACAAGTACATGCCTGAACGACCTAGGTTCCATGTTTGCATTAGCTGCACTCACTAATCAAAGGACGCTCTGTTCTGGGAGACAATTTCCAAAACTCAAAGAGCAATCATCCATCTCTCTCACAGTTTGATTAAGCTCATGAATATCAAACTGTGAGATTGAAAGCAGGTTGGGGTAGCAGAATAAAGCTGTTTAAGATTGCAATGCAGGGCAGTAATATGGCCCCCGCCCACCCATTTAAGTCAAGTCTTTTCGTTTCTATTGGATCAGGCCAGCAAGTTTAACTGGGAAGTCTTATGGGCTTCTTTTGAAGTTTTAATGCAGCCTCTATGATTTTGTAACTGAATATTTTATTGTAAGCTAGCAACTACATAGCACCAAAACCAAAGGTATCTTGATGGCCATAGTGATGAGGCATGTAACTTGATTTTGCATTCTGTCTAGTTAGCTAATATTGTGAGCATTAGGGGTGATGAGAGCACTGCAACAATATGTCATAACAGATTTTATAAGCATTTTGTATGCTGTGTTAAGGATGGATCTAGCACATCCCCATGTACTGCCAGTCAAACTTTAGACTATGCTTAGAGAGTACTGTGCCCTGGTAGTTACTTCCTCAATATGGCCTTTCCAGGAGTCAGTCAAATGTGATTCTTTAGTATTTAAATTTGAGTATATGCCCTATTATGTTGTTGATGTATATCAGTTTTTAAGTCCAGTTGGTTATGGCAAGGTGAAAATGTTTGGTAGGCAATATTTAAGATGTTTATGTTCACACTATTTTCATACACCATGTATGTAATGTTTGCAGGTTTTATTTCTTTACTCAAGACATTTTCTGTTACACATAGAGGCATGTGGACTACATTGCTTATTGTGATTTTATCATTCAAACCATTTATGTACGGAGCCTTCAGTTTCATGATTGGCCATATTACCAGGAATTGCTTGCTCTACATTGCGCTCTTAACTGATTCTGTTCACCCTCCACTTTCCCTCCTCTCCATGAGATGGTTAATAAGTTGATGCAAAGTCTGTGCTGTACAGAGGTTGATGCATTGAGAGACCTCGTGTTTCAGTGCTATAGTGTGTTTGTGCTGTTATAATGCCAAAAAGTCTGTATACTTTAGCACACAGAATCTTCATGTATGATTCCTATGCGACAACAAACTCTTGTAGAGAAGTGAAACAGCAATTTATAAACCGATACCCTGCTGTTTGTGTGGCTCACATAGAAATGGTATGTAATCTTGTGAATACATTTAGGGAAATCAGGCCTATTCTTGATGGAATACTGAAATTACATTCACCAAGTTCTCACAGAGGAAAAAAAAAACAATATCAGAGAAAAGTCCAAAGAAATCTCTGAGAAAGGTTGCATAGGAATCAGAAATTTTTTAACTTGTCTTGGAATACCACTAAACTTTTAAAATTAAAACCCCATAAGATAACTGTATTGCAACCACTACATGCGAGTAAAATAACTTCTGCAATTGGGCATTGGATAATGTTAATGATCACTAGTGACCTGCATTTAATGTTTTTATGGACAAAGCATGGTTTTATTTATATGGTCATGAAGAATTAATGAGTATCAATGCAAATTTTCTTAAATGGTATGAGAGAAGTGTGGCGGCACAAAAAACATCATTTCCAACATCATCTATGACAAAAGTATGTAGTTATTGTAGTTATATTCTGCTTGAATTTAAGAGGCTCTGAATATCCAACTCCACCAGAAAATAGTGTGCTTGCTGGTGTCAAGAAAATTCCTTTTGGAAGCCACCCATGCAAAGACTCTGTATATGCTCAACAGCAATTACTTCTTAGTTGAAGATACCTGTGGAAGATCCATATGGAATTGTTTGTACTTAAAGTTACCATCTCTGTATATCACTTTGCAGTATCTTTGTGAAATATGTCCTTTTACCCAGTAGCATATTGCTCCCACTGGCATTTTTGAATAGTTTCTGTAGGAGCCTTGCCATTACAACCACACTTCAAAACTTTGGTATACATTTAAAGCAATTAGCATTATTACTTTACAATATCTATCTTAGGCATACTTAATAAAACTTTTGCCTGTCTTTAAATACATAATTAGATTAATAAAGTCACATGCATTCAGACTGGATAGTAAGACAATAATGATAATCCTGATTCAGCCATGTCCTGGCTTCACTTACGTTTACCTCCTCCTGACTTAAGGGAACACACTTATTGTGTAATGCTTCACCAAAACGCCATGACTAGATGGACTTTGGACCTCTCATGGCTGACCAGTATACTGTTATTAACCATCCAAAAACACAAAAGATATATGGAGTGTTTAAATGCTTTAAAACCACTAAGAAGAGAAGAAAGTTTTACTTCGATAATTTGCTTACAACCACCTCTATATGAGGCCGTCAAGTGCAAAACTCGTCTTATCCAAAAATTAAAAAAATTGAGTTAGACATGGGATTCAATACTTCTTGCAGTTCTCTACGAACTGGTGACTTTGGGTTTGAACAAAACTCATCTAATACACCTTCAAGAGAACCCCGAAAACTGTTGTTCAATGCAAAACTCTTCACATCCATGGTGGCGGTTGATGCAGAACTCGTCTAATCCATCTTGCAATTCAGAGCAAAACTTGCCTTATCCAATACTTGTTTCACTACAATTGTGCAGTGTGAAGAGCAAAACTCGCCTTATCCAGCACTAAGAAATATAGCAGATTTGCTTCTCTGTTTCCCTACATTGGCAGTTCTGTGTGATTCCAACTGTATTTAGTTTACTTTTGACTAGTTGAAGGTGCAGACGTGTTATTATGGAGTCCTCTGATATCCCGAAGTTGGTGGAAAGGGTAGAACTAGGAAATGGGCATCCTGTGAATCGAAACGTGAAAGAGAGAAGAGGGAGAAAGGTATGTATGATCGAATTACAATTAAATAGTATTATTCTATTGTTGACAGAAATGACTCATATAGGAATAAACAGTTGTGTTTACAATAGTCTCTATTGTTAAAGGCATTCAGCAAGCCTCGGCGCCTGCTTGCTTGCCTGCCTGCAATCACAACAGCAAGTCATTCCAATACAGTAACTTGACACATAAGGACATAAGGAAATTCCATGAAGCCTTCTACAGCTGCAGTTCTAAAATTAAACAAGACTGCGTTATACTGACTTACTGTTCAACTGATATACCAAAACAGCAGCATACAGTCAAAGGCGATTCTCGGAAGGGTTTTGCAACAAAGTATCATGTAAAACATGTACAAAGTCTGCCAGTTCAGGTGCATCAGAAAACGTTTCTGGATATTTTGTAAATATCAAACGACAGAGAACAAAAGACACCTTGAAACTGGAGTGGCGCCAAAGGAATTCCGAGGTGAAGACAGGATGTCACAAAAAATAGTAGCAAGAGAGAATCTGTAATTAAATTCATACAGAAATTTAAAGTACTTGACGTCCATTATTGTAGGAGCTAAACATCAACACGGCAATACTCACCAAGGGAATTAAGCAATAATAAAATGAGATGTATGTATAATGCAGAAGCATCTAATTCATTGAAAGCGTCTAAGTTTCTTTCGTAATATTTTTAATGCAAAATTTAATATAGGCTTCAAAAGCCCATTTCTGAGGTATGCTCACTTTGTCTTTGTTATGATGAGAAAATAAAATTGGAAACAGATAAAACTAAACGTTCTGATTTGCTGATAGCTAAATGAATACATAAACTTAGAGCTAAGGCAAATTTTGATCTCCTGAAAGATGATAAAGTAGCAACATTTTCATTTGACTGTCAGAAAAATATGGTACTGTCAAAATTACAGGATCAAGCAGCATACTACAGCAGGCACTTATACATGTATAACTTCTCCATTGTGTAGGGTTCATCCAAGACAACCAGGACAAATCAGAATGATAGTAATTCTGTTTGGACAGAAAATGAACGTCCTAAAGGTTCAAACAAAATTGTATCAGCAGTATATGGTCAACTGTGCAAATCCGATTTTTCTGGAGTTAAGAAAGTAAGGATATTTGCAGATGCCTGCTGTGGACAAAATAAAAGCACCACTATGATAGGCATGTATAATAAATGGCTTGCTATTCAAGCACCACAGAACGTGCAGGTGATAGAAATGATCTTTCCTATTCCTGGCAATTCATTCACCCCTCCCGATTGTGTTTTCGGGCTAATAGAGAAAGAAATAAGAATGAGAAACACTACCAGTAGGCCTGAAGAATACTTTTAAATCTATAAAAATCTTGGAAAGGTAATCAGATTAGGGATAGATGTATTTGTACAAGATTGGAAGTATGCTGCAAAGGAAACATTGAAGTCACCAGGATCCTGGTATTTTAAATTAAAGGCATCTAAACATATTATTTTACATTTTACCTCAGGCAAGGTTCTACTGAAAGGTGAGGCAAATTATCAGACTGATATGTGTGTAGGCAAGACCATTCTGAAGCGAGGCAAAACCTTAGAAATGCTTATTGCAAGGAATTTAGATGTAGGTGTAAAAGTAAAGGAGGAAAAAGTTAAAGATGTGCAAAATTTATTAAAAAAACATTTGGTGATAACTGGGAGGAAAATGAAAGCCTGTATTTTACAAGAATTTAATATCTAACAACAATACTGCCAATGACGATAAAAAAGTAGATGCTGTTTGTGAGAGTTTCTTGGATAGTGAGGAAGGAGAACTTAGAATTTGATATGTTTGTTTTTGAACATTAGTTATTAGTATTACATTTTAAACATAATACGTAAATTTTACAAGTCATAAGATGTGTGTGATATGAAAACTAGTCAATTTTAGTGATCAAACTATGAAAGGAGTGATTCATGGACATCCTTATGCAAAATTATTGAAAAAATTATTGTGAAAAAATATTGTGAAAATTTAGTTTTTTTTAACTAAAATGAAATCAGAAATGGTTATAATTATACAAACATTGCAAGAAGTCATTTATTAACATTGTCAAACATGAATATTGAGAAGTAAATTGAAAATGTTTACACTTAATTGTAATTTAGTATTGTGTTTGCACCAAAACTTGCCAAATCCACTACCGTTGCGTGCAAAACTCGCTTTATCCAAAATTAAATTTTGATTTACCTCCATATTATTTGAGACTGATTTTCAAGAGAATACATGCATATTTAAGCGTCTAGTCTGGACATAATAACATTAAGAGAATTTTTAAATGTTATGCTGTTTGCCAAATATTAGTTTTTTGCATTTTCTGAAAATTCGTTTTATCTGGATACGGCGAGTTTTGCACTTGATGGCCTCATATCATGAAAAGGGGGAACTTATTTCATTTAAATCATGTATACACACACAAATCATGTTCTGACTTTGAATACATTAACCTTGAAAACAGTGTGAATGTTATTTACACATCTGCATGTGGTTTCGCTAATTGCAATTGGGGATACTTGGCATATTATAGTTTATTCACTCTAAAACTTATGACAGACAACATTTGACACATTGTTTTTTTAGCCTAAAAGCTGTGAAATTATATATACATAGCAAGTATCATCTTATAGGGGAAACAGCTTAATGGCAGTTCCCAAGAATTCATAATGGCCGACATCACACTAAACTGAAGTACTGCCAACCTACAATGCAATTTACTAATTTCAAGCCAGTGAC
This sequence comes from Deroplatys truncata, assembly GCA_030765065.1. Taxonomy (NCBI): domain Eukaryota; kingdom Metazoa; phylum Arthropoda; class Insecta; order Mantodea; family Mantidae; genus Deroplatys; species Deroplatys truncata. Next base: position 425,548,959 of record CM060990.1, read on the forward strand.
TAAACCCTAGGGAAACAGCACGATTTTCAAGGCCCATTTTGAAAAAGGTGTAAATTAAAGTGTATAATAATATGATCCATAAAAACCATTTAAGTTGTATAAGCAACATTCATACTGGCGCTATTAATAGTTAAGGGGATACATTTTGTTTGATTGAAGGAAAAATATTTTGTATTTGAATTCACAAATAAATTAAATCCTTTGCTTACACAATTACTCCACTTCTACACTGAAAGAAACAATCAGTGAAAAAAATTACAAATCTGAACATGATATGAACTAGGTAGCCTGAACATTGTTGTTCCTGGTAGAGGTGAAGTTTATTTTGGACTGTGACCAATTTCTCAAATTTGGAATACTTCATTAATGGAAAGATTATCATATATGTATATTGGTTGCAGAATAAGCATGATGCATTTCTAATATTCTATTATCACTGTTTGTTACTTTCATTTTTTTAAATGTATATGGACATTGATAAAGCTGCAACTAAATCTAACACTGCCTAAATGACCTTTTCTATCAGTTTGCTTGATTAATTAAAGCTGCTCAAGTATCTTCCTTATCACAAAAAGAAGACCCCCTCCCCCAATTGCTTTTACTCATAATCACAGCAAATCCCATAATAACCTTCCAAAAATAATGTGCTAAAGCAATTTTATACTGCAGACAATTACAACTGTTACATAAAAGTTTGCTCAAAGAGTAAGCCGCAAAATATGTGCCTATGCAATGCATTTAACTTGAGCACAGTCTGGATTGTGGCTTTGGAATTTCACAGGACTTATTGCACATTACTTACTGCCTCTGATGAAAAATTACAAGTCCACGCCTGAAAGCTTGCACATTTGACAATTCTGCAAGTTGGAAGCCAAAGAAAAGCTAATTCAATATTTCAAGCAGCCTTAGGGGGAATTAAATCTAAATGCATATGCAGATTTCCTAAACAAGATGGGAATTAAACTCTGAGGGGAAATTTTTTTGATTATTAAAAGTCATAATCATACAGGTATCTGAGCATATTTCACTAATTTAACAAGGTTTTGATGATTGAGCTGTTTCTCTCAGTATAAAAAAAATGCATGTAACTTAATTTTGCTTTATGTCATACAAGTTTCTAATAAATACACATTGGGAAGCAATGAAGATACATACTTACATCTTATCTTGCATGGTAGACACACAATACCAAAAATAATACAGTACAAAACAATAAAGCGTTTAGGAACAAATTTCTAGAAAGAAATAAGAATCTTGACAATTACACTGTATAATGATTTTATTTAATACATTACTTAATAAACTGTGGTCATTTATTTCAGAAAATGTTAAGATAGAAATATTATTTCACAAATACAACAATATTTGTGACAATGTTCATTTATTTTAATGGTAGGAAAAATCACAATGCAAACTTATAGTGAACGATTATGGGAAGCTTAACATAGATGTGTATATTAATGCAATATCTACAAATAATTTTTGCAATACTTGAGTAATACAAGCTTCTTATATTTGGAAAAGATAATAGGCAGGCTGTCTTCACAAGCTTCATGCACTGTAGTTAGTCCTCAGCTCTCAAGAACATGAAACAGAACAGTAAACAAGATTGTAAATATATACATACATTGCATAATAATTCAGGTGCGCAACTGAGAAAAAAAATTGGGGCATTTACAGATTAAAGCTATCTTAACTGATTATATTGTATCAACACTTCATTGATCACACTGCCTCATGCTAGCTGACTAGAGCTTGTGTCATGCATGAAACAATGTGGTAATTAAAATGTTGAGTGAACTGTTTACTGTACGAAAAATATAATCATTGTGTCAGTTAGAATGCACCATTATCATTTAAGAACACAAATAAATCAGATATTGCATTATAAATTATAGTAGGTACAGCTAAAATAAAGTTACTTTCAATAATTTATTAGGGGCAATGCCATTAGTGCTTGTAGCAGACCTAGTGATTCTTTCAGACACTATCTGCCTCAAAGTAAGCGAGAAAAATATTTTCAAAGGTTAGTTTCCTTGTGAACAATAATATAGCATTCTATGCTAGTGAAAAAAGAAAACATATTCTTGGTGAAATAAATACATTGAATATATATATATATATATATATATATATAGTATAATACTTTGAAATAGAAGCATATGTTTTAATTGATTTTTATTTATTTATTTATTTTTTTTTACTTTCTGTAACAATCAGCATGCTAAGATGAAATAAAACTTACAAATAAAATGTATAGACAATACTTGGCAAGAAGCATGAATGTATATACTGACCTCATTTTAAATTTCTATTTGATGATCAACTACTCTTCCTCCTGTTTTAGTCCATATCGTGAAGACAACTGAAACATTTGATAAAATGTAAGTAATTACTTTGTTGAATTAAACATCTATGGAAGAAACCACATCAAAATGCTGCAGTTTAAATACCACAATGGAAAGAAGCTTTGCAGCAATTCATTTTATAGCATACTGTTAATTACTGTAAATGTCAATTTTCACCCTGTTAATGCTATCACTAACCTTTTTTTCATGTTTACTGGTTCCAAAAGTGCAGTCAATTTATCATATTTTCCAGGTTTGTTTAGGTTCTCTATTTGGATTGCTGTTAGAAGTTATCTGTAAAACAAAGCCTAATTTACTGCTGCAATTACTCCCGCATCACTTTCTCTCAGGTCTATAACAAATTCCTCTACCTCTCGTACATTTCTCACTTCTTCATTGTAGTATTATGTTCTCTGCATGCTTTACTTCATTTCTATACATTTCTGGTGTTACCTATTAAAATGTTGGCCTCATCATCATCATCATCATTACAGTATTGTGAAAGCTCAAACAATGTTGTGAAACTCATAGTTAAAATACCAACTATCTTCTAGTTTACATACCTGGTTGAGTGCTTCCTTCCACACAGTTTTAGCTTGATTCAGTCCATGTCCTGGCTACTTATATTTCATTGCTGACATTCTGAAACACTTTTATTACTAATTACTCTATAAGTCTTAAATGAAGTCAGAATTATTTCACTTTGATATTATGAAAGAAACTGAATTATCGTTTCAGGTTGCTTCAATTCATTCTGCATAACTGATGCAATTCATTCTTGTTTGCATAGTCTGGCAGTGACACTTCATTTTGTCTCAACCACGTCTAAAAACAAAAAGAAAAATAAGATTTCATACTCAATAAACACAATTAATAAACATTGCTTATTTCTTAAAACGCATAAAGATTATAAGTGCCTACCATTAACTGATCTTTTCTCCACTTTGATGTTGGCTGCTGTTCTGTAACTTAGTTGTGGTATGATGCATTGTCCATAACAATCAGAGAGGGTTTGAAACTCCTCAATCCAGCAACAAGCTGTTTTTCCAACCATTTCTGAAATGTTTCACTCTTCATTGCACCATGATAATCATATTGATAATCAACCAGCCTTCAGATTGGAAGGAAATATCAAATCTGCACCTCTGATACAAAGAACACAGGTGATACTTTTAAAATCCAGAAAAACAAAAGAATATGATTCTGAAGCAGCATATAATTCATCAAGAACTGCTTTACCAGAAACAAAGCCATCTTTTGTTCCAGCATGTAGAGTAATCAATCTTCCTCCTTCAGCAGGTCGATGCATGACACCCTTGGGTTTACCATAAACAATTTTGGGTTTGCTCCATGAATATGTTGTGGACCCTATAAAATATAGTTGGAATTCAAATAATCATGAGTAATACCTTCGCATTAAATGTTTTCTTAAAAGCTACCATCCATGTAGCTTAGCATTGTTTCAAGCTTACCATTCATAAAAATCCATGTTTCATCCAGAAAGACCACAGGCTTTGGTCTTTCGCTTCCCAGGTTTCCCACATATTCTCTTAAAAAGTAAGATCTCTTGAATTGAATCTCTGGAGTTTCTCTTACATATATAAGAGCATTCTCCTTAGTCCACTTAAAACCCATTTCCTTTAAAATTATTCATAATGATGTGAGTGATCCATTATATAGATATGTCTCATAATTCTCTTTCATATGTTATAGCACAAGCTTAGCTGTTAACTCTTCCTCCTGTATATAAATCAAAGAAGACTATAATATGAGTATATTTATGCTTGGAAACCATAAAGAAGCCATAAACAGAATTTGTCTTATCATGGTTTAGTCTATCATATATAAATTGTTCAATAGCTTCCTTAGTAAAATCATCAATACCAGTTATAGATCAAGGTCCATTCTTATGTTTCCCAGGTGTGACAAATGGCTCCCCCTTCTCAAATGTACTTATTACTTTTTGCATTGTACAAAATCCATGCTGTAATACAGATAAGAATACAGATATTAGGTCTTTAACACCAGCTGAACATGCAGCTTGCCCAGATATTATCATACCCTGCATATATACATATAAATTAATTGCAGATTAAGACTTATTGCACAGAAGTTCTTAAGCACCTTTTCTAATGCTACCTTAGCAGAGAAACTATAAATGCACCTTAATGTTGCCCAGATATAAAGAAGTTTAACATTAAACATAAATTGTTTTTATTAAATGAATGCACAGAAGTTCTCAAACACACACTGTGTAGCAAGCATGAGAAACATATCGTCTACTTACCCCTAAAAGACGTGTAATTCTTGTCACGAGAGCTACTTTACTTACACAGACATTCTCTTCTTCAGCTTCAGCTTTCAATTTTTGGTACATGTTAGCAATTGCTTTTTGGAAACTGCTGTTAAGCACGCATGTTTTTTAACTGGATGACTGCTTTTCTCACTATTTTTTCTCTTACTCATCTTATTTATATACAGCCTTTAAAGGAAGTAAAATAACCATTATTTATCAAAATAAATGCATTAGCCTTAACCTCAAATATTATAGGGTTAAAGTAACATGCTTTTTAAACATTAATAATGCTTTTGCATTGTTATAATACAAAACATGATATACTCACCTTTGGCAAATCTTGTTCTGCAATAACAATTTTAGATAAAATTCCTTCCGAACGTTAAATATCATAATATATTTAATGTGCTACCATGTTGTGAACACAGTAGAAACAATAACAACAATTGTATGCTCTAAAGCAATTTAAAAAAAAAACATGGACACACGAGGAATATAATGGCATCTTCTAAACGACAAAATCTTGTTGTTTTAAAATCTACCAGTTTCCTCGCCTGATTCTACCTCCAAAATAATAACTTCTTCAGCAACATAACGAATGTGATAGCACCAACTATGGCCATATCTTTACCATGGATGTATTTTAGGAACAGGTGGTGGTACTGTTGCAACGTTAACAGATCGAATAGCACCAAATATAACCAGACAGCACTATAATGGGGGGGGGGGAGAATTTCACAGTTGGTTTTTTATAATTCCAGTATACTGTTTCCTGTATATCACTATTAGAACCATTACCACCATGAAAATGAAGTGAATGAGGTTACTATGCCTATTGATTTAAGAAATATGAAAGCATTAAAATTTGTATTTGCTACAGTTGATGGTATGCTCAGGCTTAAGGATCCTGTCCTAAAGCTGAGTCTTTCTTCATCTTGGCATTCTGCCATAACCATGAGCTCTATGTCTGTCTTGTGTAGCTTTCCAAAGTGATTTTTCTGTGTATTCAGGAAGGCTCAAAACATACATTTACATCGGGAACTTGCTATAAAAATATTTGGTTCTAACACGTCCTCAATGCTGGTGACAATATAAACAAAAAAGCTTCATCTGCACCTCAATATTCAGACCACCAGAACCTACAACCTACACTAACTGCCAAATGGGATCACTTCAAATGTCCAAAAGTAAATTACTGTAAAAAGAAAAATTAAGTATGTAACAAAAATATCTATGTAAATAAAGTTACAGACATATTTTATTTTGAAAAGTACATCTGAGTTCAGAAAACATACAAATTGTATTTCAGCCAAACCAAAATCTCATTCTCTAATAGTTCTTCTCTCTTTTCATATTTCATGTATCCTTGCTTAATCTTTATTACTCCTCAGTGTTAAATAATTCAACTAGTGATGTTCATTTGCAAGCAGAATAAACACAGTTGTAATGCCATATCTGCACTGAAGACAGTTGATTAGATCCAACACCATTCTTGAACTTGAATTTTTTTACGGTTGTCCCATGCTTTCAAACCCTCAACCTCACTGCATAACACAATTTCATGTCAACATGACATAAATGTTTACACCATACTTAGCAGATTTTTGCTTGTTATATGATGGCAGCATTCTCAAAATAAAAGAGAAAAAAAAGCTGTAAATTAGGATTGTAGCTGGACTTACAATAGTCCATCAACAAACTGAAGATGTCTCTCAGAGGCATCAGTTGACCATTTGCTTCCTTTCATTTCTCATAAAGTTGTCCTCAAATCCAACAAGGAATGTCTCTCTTTTATACATGGGATCTGTGGTTCATAATAATTCTGTGGACTATTTTGTAACTTTCACAGCGCAAATTGTATCAATACTAAAAATGAATACATTTCATCAATATCTGGCAATAGCCATAACTTCTGTTCTCCTGGATTCCTTACATTCGCATCCTCAGAGTACCTGTGCCCTTTATTAGTACAGTATGCAATAATTTTTGGGATACTAGCATTTAAAAAATGTTGAAAGCATCACTCGCCACCTGAATTGATAGATGCACAAATATTGGTGGCATTCCCAAAAATATTACAAATTACTTGACGAGCCAGTTTTGGTAAATTTTTAGATCAAGATATTCCATTTTTACTTGTATAAAATTTACAAATCAACCTAACATCACTATCACATATTCATCATCATCATCATCATCATCATCTACTATTTTCTACTTAAACTACCTCCAATTTTTTTTCTTCTTCTGATAACCCCGACAGACCACTTATATCTTCATTTTCACTATCATTCTGTGTGGAAATAATTATTTCATTAACATGTTCAAAATTATTTAGAACAAGTATTTTCTTTTCAACAACTTTATTATGTCAAGGGCAGGTTAATCATATAACACAGGTCCAATTCAAATGAAACTGAAGTCAAGTTCTTAACAACTGACAACCAATCTGATATGCTGGAAACCATACCATCAACAATGGCCAAGAACAGAGAAAATCAAAATAGGAAGAGAGTTCTATACAACACAGAGCATCAAACGGGGAATGAAAATTCTGTTGAGAAAAAATAAATAGTTCTCTTAGGAGCAAATAAATTACTTACAGGAGGACTGAACTAAATTTTTAAAGACTTCTAACAATGAAATATAAACAATTCTGAGCACATTGTTGAAAACTGCATTGTTCTACGAACTCTTGTTTTCATTCTGGAAGCACTTTTATGTTTAATGCTCACCTCATAGTGACATCACAAGGCTAGGATCATGCCACACTATCATGCCACCTGCATTGGTTAGCCTTGTTGCATTTAATTACTGTAGCTGTTTCGTGATTATAGGGCAGTTTTCCATTCTTAGTGTTCTATGAGGTGTAAGGTCAAGAATGCCTGCATGCAGTGCTTATGGTTCTGCAAATAATGCCAGCATAAACAGTAATGTTGATTATTACTCATTCCTTGATAGATACAAGAATCGACATGTGTACAACAAATGGGTTGCTGCTATGAAATGCAAAAAGTTTGCCTGAACCAAAAATGCGAGAGTATGTGGAATTAATTTCAAATGAAGTGTTTTTAATGAGTCAGAGGTTACAATAATAATAATGATGATGATGATGAACAAGAAATTCAAAAACCTCTAGAATGAAAGATAAGGTGCCTTAAAAATTTTTAGGATGACTAGAAGAAAAACTCCTCTAAAAAGGAACTCAAATTTTCTTAAAAGAAAGCAAGTTCTACAGATAGTTGATAATTCAGTAAGTAATTTTCATCAAGAAAGCGAAACTACACTAATTTCTGACTCTTGACACCTGGCGTTGAAGATTGATGCTGAAATACAAAGTGAGTTGGGAGATGAAATTTTTAGTGTTATAAACGGTACTAATCTGAACCAAAGTTTGACTGATGAAGAAGGCAAATCTTCAGCTGTAAATGATGAAGATTATAAACTGAATGAATATTTGCAGGAATCCAGTGACTATGGAGATGTACGCATGTCCAGAAAATATTTTATGTTTGTATGTGGTAAATGCTCTCCTTGCGCTATTCAGTATTTGTCACACATGTGGTGGGCCTGTTACCAGGGTGGTTGTGACTTAATGTGACCCAAAAAAACCCATGAGGTGTTTTTAGAAAAATCTACCCAAACCCCAATAAAACCCACCTCTATTTATATATAAAAATTTAATTAACATACAAAACTTTACATAGGCTTATACAAATTAAAAAGAGCCATCATAGGTATTTATTGAATGAAAGTACTTATTTTCTTCAGAAGTTACTTTATTAATATTTCAACTTCTGTTGCAATATAAATAAGAAAGTCGGTTAAATAACATTTACACTCACAGAAAAAAAACTAAGTTGATGTGTTGTTATTGTAGAGTGGTAATAATGACTGTACATTACAATTTAGTCCCTTTTGGAAACATGCAGAAGATTTGTAGATCTTCACTAATTTCTCAGCTCTTTTTTCTCCTAAATTATTTCTTAATTTTTACCAAACAAGCCCATAGATGGAGATTTTCCCAATGGATGCAGGACAAGAAATGAGGCTTTTTATAAATCCTGTTGTCCTGCACCATGCCATTGTGGGCTAGAGCATGGAGCTCTGGTTCCTGGCTATGGAATGCACCCGAGTTCAATCCACCCATGGGGATGCAGCTTTGAAGACCAGGGTATAGGACTGCTGCCCACTCAGCATCATGAGGAAAGTAAGGAGCTGCAATAGGCAGCAGTCCTGGCCTTGTGAGTCAACTTTCTGGCTGGGGGATACGCATGTAGGTGTGAGACTGGCGGTCAGGGTGGCAGGACTTAGGCCCTTCGCGGGCTGTAGTGCCACAGGAATTATTTATTTCTGTTGGTTAAGTTTCCTTCCTTTGCCATTGTCAATTCCATTATCTTCAAACATTTGCTTGGATGGAACTGTGTTATTATTCATCAGAAAGTGTAGTGGCAGAAAATAATCAGAATTAGCAAACTTAAAAGACATAACATTTGCAAACCACTCTGGATGAATCTCCGTGAGCCAGATTTCTGCACTGTACTCTTTTTCTCAGTTAAAATTCTCCCTCTGAATCTTGGACCTAACATATTAGCAAGATAGTAAAAGGATGCTAGTGCTTGTTCCTTTCAATTCTTTATTGTGTTCTTATTGAGTAACACATCAGGATTTTCTAAACAATCAATGCATAATTCTACAGCTTGTGCAATATTTGTGCTGTCTGTTGAAGAAGGTCCAGACTCTACAAACTTCTGACAGTTGTCAGAGAAGATGAGTAGCATCCTTATAACAATTATCCAAGATTTTACTAATGTTAGCAAGGTTTTCTTCCAACCGCAATTTCTACAATTTCTACATATTTAGAATTATTTTAATATGCTGGAACAAAGCACTCTTTACAATCATGTGCTTAAACAAACTTTGTGATAATTGTGTAAGCCAGTGATGCCAACACAATCATCTGAAATATAGCTAATACAGAAGTGATAAGTAGCTAAAACAGCATGTTGCCATTAAAAATAGTATTACTTACATAGCTAAAGCCTTTTAAAAATAATTAAATTTCTGTCTGCACAATGTAAAATTGTGGCATTTTCTATAGCTAAATGTAACGACATACAGCTGGATTTAACCTTTAACTGGCTAAAGTGGAACACTAGTTCTGGTTACCAACATAAAAATATTTAATTTACCAGTTTTTGCCTGTTTAGTTAATTTTTTTACTAATGAAGCAGTTATAAGAATGCGTTAGTGATTTGAATAAATTAATCATACGGTAATTTAAATTGAACTATTTAATTGTCAATACAAAAAAAAAAAAATCCCAATAAAACCCATAAGAATCCACCAAGTAGGTTTTTTTTTTTTAATACCCGAGATTTTCTCAACCCTGCCTGTTACTGAAAGAAAAATCTAACACACGAGGGGCATTAATGCAAATTTTAACTCACTGTGTGAATGGGTACTCCTACGAGTGGTGCTCTGGAGGCGAAAGTGGAAGTCTGAAAGGTAATGTGTGCTAGCTCCAGCATGTATTTTTGCGGAATGAAATTTGACTGTTTCTTGGCATTCTTAAAAACAATACAACTATTTCATTTTTCCTCGATCATATTTTTATAGTCTTGTTAAATAGTTTGTCTCCTCCTATACACAAAACTCGGTTAAAGGAAAAGGAAAGTAATTATTGAAATGATTGCAACACATCACTTACTTGTAAAAAAGCGAAAACATGTTTCAGGAGCTAATTGCTCCCATCCTCAGTTCCTTGTCGACTGCCTGCATCATTCATCCTACCTGTTAGTTTGATCTCTGGTGGCAGTTGGAAGAACTTCAATAGTATAAATGAGGTTTCTGTTTTTTCCAAATTGTAAGTTCTGTTTTCTCTGAAATGTTTTTTTTAATATTTTAGGGTTTCTGTTTATGGTGTGTTTCTCTCTCCAAAACTGCCAAGCTACTGCCAATTTTTCTTCCTGTTTTTGCTTTATGTAACTAAAGAGTTCTTTTGCTCTTGTTTTTATATTTCTTTTGGTTTTTCCAATGTAGATTTTTTCGCAGCCATTGCAGCTGATCTGGTATATTCCTGGTTTGTTCTCCTGTGGGATGTCATCTTTTTATTTGGAGTTTAATAAGTTTACAATTGACTCAATAATTACTAAATTATACACATCACTGTCACAAAGTCCACCATAAGCAATTTTATATTAAAAAAAAAAGTAATTTTGCAATCGCCATGAATGATTCAAATACATGTTTATGTGAGGATGGACACTAAAATTCCCCAGGATTTTTTAACATGTGACATATTCTGTAATGAATTTGACAACAAATAAAATACTACACTTCATAATTGTACACAGAGGAACTGTAAGTGGTGATACTGAGAAAGCTGCTTGCAAAAATATAACCAACTTCTATGAATGAAAACCTGCCCATAAAATTGTTCCTGACAGACAGACACAGGGGTATTGGAGCTTTGGTGAAAAATGAGGCAGTATTTTTAACACTTAAACAATTTCAGTCTAATTATATAATATACAATTCAATAACAGCCTGCCTTAAAGCAATATGTGTATGTAACATTATATAAATAGTGTATATTACAGTCATTGTATTAATGTTTATATTATTGTATACATGTGTAATAACATTATGTGAATGTATTACGCAATTTAATAATGTAGGAGCTGTGAGAATAATAGGTTAAAAGTTGCTAACAATGAGGTAACCTTGAGGCAATAATAAGTTAGAAAGTTTAATAATGCTACTAGTAATTCTTGGAGCCACAATAATGTAATTTTTGAGACAGTTTATAAATAGCCAATCAACAACCAGAAACAAGCTTAAGTTAAATAAAAGTATTCTATTGGAGTAGGATTAGCCAATCAGAAACTGAAATGGAGCAAAATTTACAAATTCAGAAGTCAGTTGCTAGCAGGCATTCCTAACCAGACGCGAGACGTATCCTCAAGAAGTTTAATACGTATTCAGTGTGAGACGAAAATTCATTACGACGAATATTATAAAGTTTACGTGTTAAAAAGTGCAAGTAATTAATAAAAGAATCTCACAGCTCTCTATATAAGTGAAGTGTTATTTAATCGTGTCAAGGATTAATAAAAGGATTGAAGTAAAAATTATAATCTGTGTAAGTCTACATTCTTTAGCCGCACCACGCCCTGTTAAGAAATTCATGTCTCTACAAATACTGACGCAGCCAATGTAATCATATATATATAATATTTAAAGAAACATTCAAAATACAAAGTTGATTCTTAAACTTGGGGTGAAGGCCACCGGGTACCATTCGTGCGGTTGCAACTACTTCAAGTTTGGCTCCCCAACAGTCGAAATACAACTCCTCCTAAATAAACCTTCTTCAAAAATAAATTTCCACATATACATCATGAATTTGTGGTATATCTTGCTAAATCCCTTACGAAAATGCTTAATAAGTTTCCAAAACAATCGGTGCTTTCATGAATGGAAGCACTTACTACTTGTGAAAGTGACTATGTACTCCTAAAGGAAAAGTTCAGTCCATTCTAAATCACATTAGTAGTGTCCATAATTGGATAGGTTTTGGGAAACTACATTCTTGTGCTCATGATGTGTTGAGTGAAGAAAAGTTAAAAGCACAAACTGGCTATGTAAGAATTCCACACAATACAATGACTTGTGCAGTATCCAAAGAGCTCAAGATTATTAAGTGACATTATGCACATCAATCATATTCATCATACAGGAAGCCTTGAATCCTATCACAATAAATGCTTGAAGTATATCCCAAAACAAACACTTTTTCGTTTCTAGACATGTATGTCAGATCAATGACAGCTGCTCTTGGTCATAATTTTCACCAAGGAAAAAAAGTAGTGGGCAGTTCCATGGACTATTCTAAATCAGCTGGAGACTGGGTGTATAAAAAGAAGTATGAGAAAGAAAAAAACTTAAAGAGTGGAGACAAAACCCTGCAACTCAAATAGTGAGTGAAGTAAATGAACACAAGTTTCAATATGAGTATGTTGTACCAGGAGTTACCAAACAGTGACATACCCTGTAATATTGGCTCACTCCATAAAATTAAACCTAATAAACAGGAAATGGGGAGCCGATACTTCTCTCAGTTTGAATTACCTTTGTGAGAAAACGGTGAAAAAAAAGTGTAAATACTGAGATGAGTTCAAAGAAGTGTAATTTTAAAGCATGTCTATTCAAGGCACTACAATGACTACATATTCCTGTTGAAAATTAACACTATGACTGATCAGTTGCTCTGGCAGGAGCGCTTCAAGAGCGCTGGCTAGCCATATGACACTACCACAGTGCACTGCTGGTGTGGAAAATACCCTGCAGATCCTGAAAGGCATATGCTTTTATGTTTTCAATGCAATGTGTTAAATTTTAAGTGTATTACAATTTGGTTTTGTGTAAAGCAGCAAGAACTTGTACATGCCTGCCAAGTGTTGCATCATATTGTAACTACTTCCTAGAATTTTCCACACTCCTTCCAATTTAAGGGAACGTATCTTTCTAAATTACTTTGGTCAGCCAATTCACCATTTGGTTACATGTCAAGCAATTCATATTTTAGTTGTGTCCATTCACGGTGCTCGCCAGAATGCTGAGAATAAAATTAGTTTAAGTAACAGGTTGCAGCAGTATGTTAATGAATTTAAAGACATACTGAGTACAGATGGTTTGGTTAAGTTCTATATTGCCAACCTTATGAAAACTCCATGAAAGTAGAACAATCCTCCCAAGTTACACAACATTTAGGCAACAACAAATAAACCGTTACTGCTTCATTATGTACTTCAAAGCAAGTGCTTTTAAGTGAAACAGAATCAACCAGCTAACATTCAGGACCCTCAAATGTTGCGAACTTTTTTTTGTTTGGACAGACATTCTTCTAGCAAAAAAGAACAATCAGTTATTAAAAAGCTTTCTTCTGAATCACACAAATTTAGGTCATCTGGATGAATATACTTTAAGCGAGAACTATTTACTTATGCGCTACGAAGAAACCTATCAGAATCTTATTTCCAAATAATTGATAAGCTGATATAAAATGAAAATAGTGTTTTTTTAAAAGCCACAACTAAAACTGAACTCTTCCAAAACAAAAACCCTAACATTCCATTACCACCATCATCAACTGTCACTCACTATGGAAATTATTTTGAGGCTTTCAAATCAGTCATAAATAGATTAGACAAATGATGCTTCATCAACAGAGACTGTCCAAAATTTATTAGCGACACTTGTTAAAAGAAATGAAGAGGCATATCTTTCTTCTAATTTAAGTTTGTGCCACTCCATTGCAAGACTAGAAAGATCACAAATTTCTTGAGAGAGACTGTTAAAGAAATAAGTGATACTGAAAACAAAATCTACTTGCTTAAAGGCTAATAAAAAAATTAAATAAAAAAGATTTGAAATGATGAGCAAAGTTATCTCAGTTCTAAAAACTCAGCAAGTAAACATTGAGAACATGTATGTTAATGGCATCATTCATTTGAAGTATGCAAGACTGATTTCATGACACAGCATGATAATTTTCACAACATTAAGCTGTGTTCTATGATGATGATGAGATGGGGTTTAAGGTTGCTCAACATCTAAGGTTATCAGCGCCCTTACAATGTATAAAATATAAAATTTAAAATACAAAAACTACAATACCACACACAAACCCGCTTGGTCAAAAACACTAAAAAGCAAAAGACCAAATTCTAAAAACTACCACACTAAAATCATGGTCAATAAAAGGGTAAAACAATGTGTCAAGAACTGTAGAACGCAAGGGACATGAGCACCATATGTCCGCCAGGGAGAAGAGCCCCATTAAAACAGACAATATAAAATCACAAAGCTAAAAGATGCTCAGCACATCAAATGCGCCGATTAAAACCGCTGTGACTTATAAAACGTAAAAGACATTCTACAGCACGCGCGTCGTCTGCCAAAACGTTGGCTATGCCAACAGGCAGACCCACACGAATGTGCAACGGAGCTAAAACTTGACACTCAGTTGAAATGTGACGCACCGTTAAGGGTGCATCACACTGCTCACAGAGTGGCGCAGGGTCACCACTGAGCAGGTATCTATGACTAAAAAGGCAATGTCCGATTCGTAAACGAGCTAAAAGTACCTCTTTCCGACGAGAACGAGAAGAGGTACCCCAGACTAACGGAAGAGGTTTAACCTCCCGCAACTTGTTCGCCCGGAGGGCCGTCCACGCATCGCGCCAAAGCGAGAGGATGCGGTGACGTAAAATAACACAAATCTGACGACGGAACAACACAGGTAAAAAATCTGGGTAATAAAATCACCGATTTGGCAGCGGCGTCGGCAAACTCGTTCCCTGAGATGGCCACATGACCTGGAATCCACACGAAGGAGACGCTGATGCCAGAGGCACCAAGCGAGTGGAGGTCATGTATGGGCTGTACAAGGGGCTGGTAATTGTACAGCACGTTAATACTCTGAAGGGCACTCAGAGAGTCCGTACAAACAACACAGTGCCGCAAGTCATGCCGCTGAATGTATAAAATGGCTTGATAAATACTAAAAAGTTCGGCAGTAAAAATCGAACATTGCCCGGGTAAACGAAAGGTAAAACTACGTTGACCAAAAACAAAGGCACACCCTACTCCAACATCAGTCTTAGACACATCAGTACATATAAAATGCAAGTCCCCGAATTGCGCCTGAAGTTCTAAAAACACAGGTCTAAGGACTGAAGAAGGGGTCTCATTCTTCGGCATCGACGTTAACCCAAGGCGACAATTATTCAAGAAATTTGAAAACATCTTCAAACCCTATGGAATAAAGCCAGCCCCACAGAATAGATTCAGTATCAATAATTTGTTAAACAAACCTAATGCCACTGTAAAAGATAAGAAAACCTTTTCTGGTATTTACAAAATTAAATGTGATCATTGTGACAATTTTTACATCGGAAGAACTAAACGTAACCTGCTAATCCATTTAAAGGAACATCAAAGAAATACTAAATTAAAACAAACTGATAAATCAGCTGTGTCCCACCATTTTTGGAATGCATAACATGAAATTGGTCTAGACATTGAACTACTGAAACCCATACATAATGCATCTATGTTGGATGCCTGGGAAAAAATATTTATTATAAAAAACAATTCACATGTTATAAATTTTGAAATTCCGCCGTTGGATGACGTCACTCGCCTTCTAGTCCGTCCTCGGAAAAAAAAAAAGCTCAAGATGAAACTTATCATACTTCCAGTTCTACTACTTCACAACAGATGTCGGTACAGCAGGCATCTGGTGCTCCTCCTGTAGTTGTAAAAACTACCACTTGAGGTCCTTCCAATCGTCCACATGGGTCAGATTCAACTTTGGTTCAGTTGTGCAACTCAGTCGACTTTGAAATCTCTGCAAGAAGATGGGACCTTGAAGTCCCAAAACGATCGTCCAGAATTTTGTTACCATCAAGTAATTTACTATTATAGTTCCAATTCAACCTGTAATGTTGAAACAGACTACTGTGCGGTCCAAATCTCTTGACGTTCCGTGACAACCAATACAGAGTGACCGCATGATTGCCAAACTTCACTTCTCTTCGCTAGAAGGTTACACGTTTGTTATAAATGCCATTGCAATGTTCACTTAAGAACTACATTATTTCCACAATAACGGAAAAGTAATACACAAATTAGAGAAATAAAAACCATACCTTTCTATGTGTCCTTTGTTATTCAAGTGGCACAGCTAACAGCATATCCTTTTTCACTTTCCTACACACACATGAAACAGTTGGTGTACTTATTAAACACACCTCAGCCATAAGTTCTTGACATTTCGTGAAGTTAAGATTTTTGCAGTTATCTTCGTTGGCATTCTTTTTAAAAACAATTATACACACTGAAGACAACAGCCCTAACCTTACTGCTATATCCACTGGTGCTACTGGGCTTATTAAGTGACATTTTCATGAAAGAATTAATTTACAAATGCTAAGACACAGCCTATCACTGTAAGAACTGAGTAGCTACACCGCAGTTGAATTCACAACTGAGTCACTTAATCTTTCATTAAGCGCACGTAAAAAGTACACCAGCAGTATTTTTGCCATGTTGTATGTTCTAACCTTCAGCTATCACATCATGGTGCAATGAATTCCATTGTTGATGCTTCCTCGAGAATGTGATGTCAGTTGGCTTATTCTTTATATGGCTTTTGTTGTTTTTGGTGTGCATTCCGAGTAATGGGGTGTCGAATGTTGTAAAAAGCACAACACGCTCTTCTCATGTAACGGATACGTGCTTGGTTCTATGACTCAGCATTATGTACATTGGTTTTCCAATGGAATTATTCTCTGAAACAAAACCATACATGACTTTGTTTATTAAACAACGTCTTATATGATTTTGTAGAGCTGCGTCAGAGGGCTTTGAAAGTATTTTCATGGCGAGTATGTAACTGTATTAGAAAACTTCGTGGGATAACTATTTCTAAATTTATTTAGGACATGGAGAATTGCACATTGTTAAGTGATAATTATGTCGATGACATAACAATATATAAAATAACTTCAACAGCAAATGGACTTATTACAAATACTTATTACAAAAACTATAATTGAAAGTCTCCGTTTAAACATCGCAAAAGATAACTATAAATTAATGGTGAACCATTAGGTGTAAAACTATGATTCTTTTTTGTACATGTTCAGGGAAATGTTGCCTTTTATCCTAGCTACTTGTTACTTTTCTGAAATATGAAATACGCATGCGCACACGTGATATTTCAATTAGAGTTTTACCAGTGGGGAGGTGTACTGTTCATATGAGGCAACGCCGCACTGCTGCCTATTCGCTAGTGCCTTATTAGCGAACATGCCTCAAACGTCAAGAGATTTGGACCGCATAATACATTTAAGTTTTTGGCAAAAATTAAATGTTAATAGCTGGCTCTAGTCTCTGCGATGTTAGTGGAAAAGCTAAATAAAATAATGGGAATATGTAAATAGTTGTAACTTTGGTAATTCTTTAAGATACAAACTTATGAATCAAACTTTATAATCTAACAAAAATTATGATCTCAAACGTACTATCTACCACAGATAACATTTAACAACGCATATCCTTGAACCATATTGCACCTTGTTGCCATTAGCAATACACATAGTTTAATAGTAAATAACATTTATAAAATCCAATCACAGAGTGTTAAAACGATAAATTCTGAAATGCAACTAAAAGTTATTGTTTAAACATGTAAATGTGTTTCCTTTAAATACGTTTTCTTTTTCTTTTTTGTTAAGCTTGATACATTTTAATGATCATCTGTTTCCAAAAATATGTTGCCCCTCTCAAACATGTGTGGATGCCCTTCTTTTCTGTTTTTTTAAAAAAATATATATATCAGCTGTTCCTTGTTACTTGTGTTAAGAAGCTGAAAGTGCATGAAAGAGTTTTCCAAAGTGTGTCTACTAATGAATATATTTACATCTTATTTCAGTATGTGTATATTCAATATGAATCATGAACTATATTCATGCATTTTTCAAAACTGTTTAGAAGATAATTAGAAGACAAAACACTTGGTAAACATCACTCCAAAGACTTAACTTCATCAGGGTAGAAAATGATATAAACAGTTTTTCCAACTTCCTAGGCTAAGAGAAAATGGTAGTTAATGGACACAAATAATTTTTTCCCTGTGTGTTCTATTTAGTGGTGAAACCAGTTGGACTTTAATGGTAACTGGTCAGCTGAACATACAGTCAAACCTGCCTACATGGTCACTTTCGCTTAGCAGTCACCTCAATAAATGGTCATTTTTCTGTGGAAACGATTAGTTTTCCCATACAGCCCATGCTAATATCCTCTCCCATAAATGGCCACCTCACACCACAGCCAGTGGCCACATAAATTTCAGAAAATGACCTGAATTAAACAGCCTTAACAGAATTAACAGCCTTAACCACTACAAATAGTTTTTTCTCACTGAAACTGTCACACAGGCTTGCCTTTGATTTTTGGAAGTTGTTTTACAACACAGGATTGTTCCTTCTCTAATACCTAAACTTAATTTTGGAATTTTAAACATAGTATATTCCATAAGAAAGCTTATAAACTAATTCATTTTTAGATGTTCTTCCAATAAATAAAAACAACCCTGTATTAGGAATTTTTTCAATTTTTTTTTAAGACTGTTAGGGTTTTAACTTTTTTTTAAATATGTGGGGAGTTTATTAAATAATTGAATGCCATTATAATATAAACTTTTTTCATATAGGGTTCTTTTATGACCTGTAATGTGCAGTTTAGATTTATTTCTTGTATTATAGTCATGAATATCAGCATTTGTGTTAAAGCTATTTTACTGCTTATACATTGTTACCAGAGTTTCAAAAATGTATAGTGAAAGAACAGTCAAGATATTTAACAGTACGAAGTAAGGTATGCAGCTTGTGTTGCTGCAAAGGTTTAACATTATTCTGATTGCCCTTTTTTGTATTATAAAAGATTCTATTTTTATAACTGGACTTTCCTCAGAATATTATATCATATGATAAATGATTATGGAAATATGCAAAGCAGGCCACTTTAAGTACATCAAGATTTTTTTTTTTTTTTAAATAGAGAGTTGAGGGTTGTTACACTACATCACTATGATATTCTTACCTTGAACGCGTTTTGGGAGACGGCTTGTTCCCATCGTCAGCATTTTCTCTCAGTTGAGAGAAAATGCTGACGATGGGAACAAGCCGTCTCCCGAAACGCGTTCAAGTAAGAATATCATAGTGATGTAGTGTAACAACCCTCAACTCTCTATTTTAAATTATGACACATCACTGTTACAAGCTTCTAAATCTTCAAAAATTGAGCTTACATCAAGATTAACTGAAGTTTTAAGGGTATATAATGCAAAACATGTTTGGGATAATTTTTTAGATAGTACATCAATGTGGATTCCCCAGTCAAGGTTACTATTAACCCAGATTCCAAGAAATTTTATTTTATTAGACATTGTTATTAATTCATTTTCTAAATAAACTTCAAAGAAATTTAAGTTTTTGTTAACTTTATGATAGAATCGTAAGGCAACACTTTTATTTTTATTAATGACAAGTCTGTTGTTACTAAACCAATTTACTACATAATCTGTTGCCATATCGATGTTTATTCTAAGTTCTTGTTTATCTTTACCAGAAATTAAAAGGCTTGTGTCATCTGCAAAAAGAGTAAATTTAGTGTTAGGGAAGTCATTGTTTATGGCCAGGTCATTAATGTACAGTAAAAATAGTAAGGGGCCCAATATCGAGCCCTGAAGTACTCCATATTTAACATTTTCCAAACCAGAACGTGAAGCTTTAATTTCTTTTGAATTCTTATTTCAGATTCGATTTCAGTTAGGCATTTTCTATTGCTAAGATATGATTCAAACCACTTTAATGGAATTCCCCTTATACCATAATTGCATAATTTATAAATTAATATATCATGGTCAACCTGGTCAAAAGCTTTATTGATCAAGAAATAATCCCAAGCGCTGGTTTCCTGCTTCTAAGGTTTCATAACCTTAATTTAGCAATCATCTGTACTAATGACCATTTTTTGGAAGAGCCACTGGTGACCACTTTAGGCAGGTTTCACTGTACATATAAACAAATATGAGCTATTCACCTCTTAAGGCGAGTCCACACTGTTCAACATATCAACAGTTAACTTACACAATTAACAAAATGTTTCATTCAACATGTTAAATGCCTTCAACATGTAATAACTTTGAACGTTTAACATTCCATCCACACCAGTTGACTTGTTGGGACAACAAAATCTCTCAAATAAAAGCAAAATGGACTCCAGTGATCAGGATTTGACTATTGCTGTTTGTATCTGTGCTAGATATTTAATAAAAAGAAAAGTAGGTGATGAGGCTCATCTTGTTAATCGGCACAGCAGTGAAAATATTTTTAATGAGTTTATAATTCAGAGTAGGTTTGACTTCAATTTCTTGAGAACAAGTCAGAGTGACTTCAACTTTGTTTTGAGCATGGTTTCTAACCTATAATTCATAAAAAGGACACATTTGAGAGCAGCCATTCCAGCTGCCAGACTTGAGCCTTTTTTGCAATTCTCTAGCAAATTGAAGCTATTTTATTTTCTGCTATTGTCTTTGGAACAACAATAAATTACACATGGCTTGATATAATTGTCCTTTTTATTGCATACATTACAAGGCTTCATAACGATAGCCTCAACAAAGATTTTATTAATGAGTCTTTTCTTTCGTCCATTTCATAACTTCACATGAAGCAAACCAAATCAAGGATACAAACACAGAACGAGTCAACACAGAACTACCAAACACAATAGCGTGAAGGAATCAGAAGTACGCCGTTGCCATGGTTATAGTCTGGAAGTTGCCGAAGTTCACCCAATCACATACACAGAGAGTGAATTGACTTAACAAGTTTTCCATTAAAAGCGGAAAACATCTAACATGTTAAAAGTGTCAAGCACAACTCTTTCGGTTAACATGTTAAGTCAATTCTGCAATTGAAATTTGGCCAACATGCAAACTGTTAACATGTTGCACTTGACAAGTGTGGACAGGGCTTTACATAACCAATGAAGTGAAGTTAAAGCTAATTGCAGCTCAACTTGCAGATGGATATTGTTTGTTGATTCATTATAACAAATGAGAACTAAGAAAAGGCCCATTTTAGAGAAAAGAATAAATATGTTGTAGTTCAGTGGTAGTCATTAACTTGCTAAGAGCATATGGCTGAAGTGAAACATCACAAGACCATAGTCTCTTTCTAGATTTATACTACAATAAGGTTCAATAGCTTGAGAGCATTATTAATAAACTTTACAGGAGTAACAGCAAAAATATCATCCACACATCTATACCATTTCTTAAAAATGTATGGAAAGGAACTTGTAACATGTATTTCTAAATGATTCATATATAGTTTGGGTTGCCCATAGCCAAGCTTTTTGTTTGTTGATAGCACTTGTAGTTAAAATGAAGCTATTTTGTTTGATGCACAACTGTTTAAGTTCAGTGTATTCATTAATCATATCATTAGAAATGTTCTGTTTAAAAAGACACTGATAAAGCAGTGGGTAGAAAGATATTTAAAGAATTCAATATAAAGTTGGCACCACAAAATAGATATAATTTAAGAAATCTACTAATCATTCTTTAAAAAACAGTTTAATTAAAAATAAGATGGCTGGAATGTATAAAATGGAATGTTAAGAATGTCATAACGTTTATATTGGAAAAACAAATCGGAGCCCAGAAATTAGAATGAAGGTACATTTAAGGAACTTAAAATTTAAATAGTGGTCAAGTCAGCAGTTTCAGCCCATTTTTGGAACTTCAACCGTGAAATAAAATGGGAAATCACATTGCTCAAACACATCAAGGCACCCTTAGTACTTGATACTTGGGAAAGAATTTTGATTACCAAGAACAAGCCACATCTTATGAATTTTGATACCTTGCCAGTTGACTCATCATCCGAGCAGCCATAGGACACAGAGGGCAGCACAGGAACAATGACTTGGCCAAGAATTTTCCAGCTGCAAGCTCCAGTCGACAAACTGACTAGTTTTAAGAATAAGGAGGATCCTTCCCAGAATGGCTAACTGGTATCACCAAAACCAAGCCAACTCTCCAAGGAGAGAGCCCCGTGCCCCTTGGGGATGTTATGGGCTAATACTAACATAATACAATGCAAATACATAAAGAAGGTCTCTAAGATATTATTCAAAATGAATATGGCTGAGACGAAACTACAACTTGATAATCAGCTGATCTAAACAAACATTTAAATAATGATTAAATAATTCTCACATTTTTATCCCCCCCCCCCCCACTTCATTCACTTGCATATGGGGTTTTGTACATCACCCAAAAGTCAGAAACTAACCCACTGATGTTATAACTCCTCAGTATTTTGAAACTAGTGGCATATATGGATGGAAGGGGATTAGATGTCCATAGCTATTGTGGCAATTCTACATGGTACATTGAATGGAATATTATGGTAACCCTTTTACTTTGCACACCAGTTTTGTTGTAAAAAATTGTCTGCCTGGGACATCATCAACCATTACTCTGTAGTACACTTTAGTACAAATATACACTTAAGGCTACAAACAGTTTAAAAGAAACTACAGCTAATTTTTCCTCTTTATCTTTTTTGTAAAGGTAATTTCACAAAATTTGCCATTGAAGTTTCTACAGAATCATAATTTCCATGGGGTGTGTATTACATCTGACAATGATAGCCACTGGCCTGCTTCATCTGTCCCATCCATGACCCTTGTCATACTGTTCGGTGGTGAGGTTGTGTTTGCAGTAACAGCTGTTCTACTTTGTACCAAAGTGAAACTGATTAGGTAGTGGTCTGGTGGAAAAAATATTTATGTCAATCATAAGCCTTTTGCAAATAGTAAATACATACTTAGAAATTATTCTAATGTATGCAGAAATAAGAGGCAGCTAAACTTCTTGAAGTTAAATTTTCTAGCTCTCTCCAGGTCATACTTTACAAATACATAAGAAGTAATTTCTTTATATCGGGAGAAAGAGAGATGTTCTTGATATAGAAAATGTTTTCTCCAGTTGAGGTGGTAACATCTGGAAATGAATAATAGAG
The DNA here is from genome assembly GCA_030765065.1 of Deroplatys truncata. Lineage (NCBI taxonomy): Eukaryota > Metazoa > Arthropoda > Insecta > Mantodea > Mantidae > Deroplatys > Deroplatys truncata. The sequence goes on from CM060990.1 coordinate 425,572,271, forward strand.
ATTTAGCTTGCCTACTTGAAGCTTCCCAGCGAGTCATTTTACAAACACATCACAAATGCGATACAAACAATTACCTTAAAATGACAAGTCTGTGCACCACCCCAATAATAGTGATTTTAAACTATGGGCAGGATTTCCTAATGCTTACTGCATCAGGACCTAGAAATCACTGTGAGATACAAGGAAAGAAGAAGCATATTTTATAAAATGTGGTATATTTAATTTTCACAATATATTATGTGGGCAGATGGGAACACACATAACTAAAGGCCAGTGCATTTTCATGAATGATCTGCTAACAATTTGTGTGTATAAAGGTTTAGTTTCAGTTACCATGTAACTGCTCATTTACATCAAACTTGAACATTTATTTCGTCTTACAACTTGATGTCTTGCTTGCAGTTCCTTGTAAGCTTATTTGCTATTAAAAGCACAGTGAAAAAAAGCTTTTATTTTCCATCAACATTTTATTTATGTATCTGTAAATTTTTAATCACTTGCAAGCCTAAATATTATTTTTGCCTGACATCATGATGCTGTGTTTACAATTATTTCTTAATTTATACATTATTACATTCTAGAGTATACTATAAAACTCTTATAAACTAATACAAGACAATTGTTGCACCTGTTATCCACTGAATGCTTCTGCGCACACCCTCTTGTATGACTGAAAGATATGGCTGGCACAATGCCAATATTTACCAGGGAGTCAAGGTAACTGATCTCTCTCTCGGCAGGAGGTATGGCGCATGCTCTGCATATCCCTAGGGTGCAGAGTGTTGTTGCATATTAGATATTGCATTGCAAATCATTTCATTTTGGACAAATCCTTGGAGATGGATTGTAAATTATTTCAAATTTTTTGTTCTTTATAGTGAGCTTTATTCATGGTATAAAAGTGGACATATAATTCCCTTTCACCATGAACCCATGAAAAGTTGGCCCTAACTCCCAACAGTCAAAAACACACCAGGATGAACAAATCAAAACTGTGCTTTTGATACAAAAGAAACTTTTGATATTATTGTTGCCCAAATGAAAAGTTGTTCTTAAGATGCTTTTCGCATCTTAGCAATTTGTCTTGTTGAAATTCCAAGATTCCCTAATCTCTCTCAAAATTTTCAATCAGTCATGGTTAAGTCTAATGAAGTATTTTCCTATATTGTTTGGCAACTTTAAATTTAGTTGCGTGTGATATTTTATGGTAATAGAGACTTTCCTAAGTGCAAGGCAGCCTTGGTTTTACAAACAACAATGAGGGAGAACAGTGTATATGTTTTTTTGTTTGTTTGTTAATGACACTGTAAATTACCAGGATCATATCAGCGCCACCGGTATGCCAGAATTTCATCCTGCAGTTCTTTTACATGCCAGTAAATCTACTGAAATGGGGCTGTCACTTTTAAATATGGTATGTGAACCTATAAAATAAAGATTACCACACAATTACGTACTGCAGAGTCTAATGTTTTAGTGTGATGGATCAACTTATGAACAAGAATCCTGGCACTGAAGATAGGATTTTTAAAATCGGTCATGGGAGCAAAATATAAGATAAAATAATAAATTAACAATAAGACAAGAATTGGGTACAGAGACAATATAAATGAAACAATTAGCAGTTTTAAGCATAAGTGTTTAGAACATGTACACTGAATGACAATAGAAATATATCCAATTATAATTAACTATAGAACTACGATGTTGGAGATACATAGGAAGACAGAATGAAAGATAAAACAATCAATTTTGAGTTGCAATGGGTCAAAAAGCTTAATGCTGTCAGCAGAAGAAAAAGCATATGAGAAACCACAAGGAAGAAGAAACAATAAATGCATTGGCAGTTCTTGGTATACAAAATACGTCTCATAGCTGACTTATAAAAATTTAATAAGAAGGTGTCGATCACTTTTCTGCTGAAAAAATTACACAAGGGAAAAACATCCTTGGCAGCTGGTGAATTCCATTAATATTATAGTCCATTAATTGAATGGTAGTTATATTTCAAAACCAATTTTTAAAATACTGTAATAAATGAGAACACCAGTTGTTGCTAAAGAAACTTTGTCACTTAGGCGCTCAGTGTAGCACAAACTTTATACTTGAGACGTTTTTAACACACACTCAGAACAGAACACAACTGATCCATCAAACCAAATCACAACTGCACTGCTGAGTCACAACCAACAACCAGACTGCAGAGTCACAAGTCACAACTCACTTGGCACTGTCCAAACTCTTCGACTTCTTGACGGCACTTACTTCATAACTTCTTGACTAACTGCATTCAAATGAACTCCTGGGCAAGAGCAGCACTTTATATATGCTGCATACAAAGTAGAACTTTCTAGAAGTGGAACCCACTCGAAACAGCCCAAAGGAATCCTCTGGAACAGGAAAGTGGCACACAATGGGCTTTTGTTCTGGAGGGGACTGGCCATTAACCCCACTTGCGGCTGGTAGACGAGCTGGGAAGCGCCTGCACCACCGGTCGTTGGCAACATGTGCCCGTGCACGTTCACACTGCTCCCTCCTCAGGGCTGGTCATCCCGACCAGCATTGTCATGGTGGGCTAGACAATCTAGGTGTACCTTAAGTATCTACCTGCAGGGCAGCCTCTGGAAGCTGTAGACTATACGATTGATCCTCTTTACTATGCAATATGGTCCTTGACATGGTTGTTGAAGCTTGAGGCAACACCCCTTGGTCCACATAGGGCAATACAACCACAACAGATCGCCCTGCTGGAAAAATTAGTTGTTGGCTTGCCGGTTGTAATGGGTCTTCATCCGGTCGCTTGCTACTTGGATGTGTTGGCGGGCCATCTAGTGCACATTGTGGAGACAGTCCACGAGGATCCTTGACACTGGCCTTCCAAATGTGTCTTCACAACAAGCTCGCGTCTTGCGGGCACGATCGCATCCTCCGTCGGGGTCACACTGCAGATTCCCTGTTGGGGCTCCGGAGCATCACTTCATCCCGGCCGAGTCGCAAGACCCTCTTGCCGACGCCGGCCGTCGCATCCTGGCTTCTGAGGGCATCCAGCCCCAGTATCACATCCTCAGCTACCCTTGCAACGAACACCCACAGGCCTACAATGCTCCGGCCCAGGATCAACTCAGCAAGGCCTCCTTATCTATAGGCAAGGTGTCACCCGATGCTGTCACTATCTGGTAGGGCTGATCAGGTTTCCTTGTTGGCAAGCCCTCCGTCACGTCACGTCACGTCACGTCTGATTGCGGTCACGGCTGCACCTGTGTTCCACTAGTATACAGCACAGCTTTCCTCGTAATCAGCCTTTCGCGACAAGGCACACGTCACTCGAGAAGATGCTGATGCCCCTAGGCCCGCTGGTCCTTATCGTTTCCCGCCTGCTCGTTGGTTTGGTTGTGGTCAACATTTCATTAGGTGTCCTGGCTGGCCACACTTCCAACACACACACACACACACACACACACACACACATCACTTGACGCTCGTCGGCTTGGCTATGGAGTCATTCAGGTGTCCTGGCTGTCCACATCTCCAACACACACCACTTGATTGTCGATGTCCCTGAGTTGATTCTCTATCCCCGTCGTATCGAATACTCCTGATCTCCAAGGTGGGGACAGCTGTTACCTTGGCCGCCTTCAACCTCAACGCGGCCGTTAGCGCCTCGTGGATGGTCTTGTAATCGCCGAGCATAAGACGCTGTCGTATCTCGGCGTCTCGCACCCCGTCGACAAAGGAATACGCAGCTTCCTGGGACACGTAACTTGGCGGGAGGTTCACCAGAGCTTTGTTCATCAGCTGTTTAAAAGTCAGGGCCAACTCCTGCAGCGTCTCCCCTGGCTGTTGCAGCCTTGACTTGAGCTGGTTACGATAGGCTGCGGCCAAGCGATGGTTCCCGAACCAGTTTTCGAGGGCCTCCAGATGTCTTCGGACACGGTCGACGTCGGAATCACAGTCAGAACTTCTACCGCCGGTCCCTGGAGGCTGACTATCAGCTATGCGGCCTCCTCCTCTGTCGACCATCGGTGGGCGGCGACAGTGGCGAATTCTTGGCGGAAAACTTCGAAGTCGACGTTCCGTCGTTTACGAGCGACTTGGCGCGCGCAAATGTTTTATTGCGCCCTGGTGTCTCGACTTTCAAGTCCTAAAGTCTCTCGTCCAGCATTTCTTTCACCATGGCGTTCAGTTCCTTAGCGCTGCCGTTAGCTCTTCCCTCCAGTACTCCAATTCGTTCCTTGACGTCCTCCAGGGCGTTAAGGCGTTGGCCATGGTCTTTCACCTATCACCGCCGAGCTCTTCCACGACTTTCTTCACGCCAGCCAGTTGTACGTCAAGTTTGGTACATAACTCCGCCTTCATCCTGGCCATTTGTGTTTTCATTTCTTTCCCTACACCCTTCGTTTGTCTGCATTTTCTCTATTGCGGAATTCACTAGTGCTATTTCACTTCCCATTTTCTCCATTCCAGATTCCATTTTCGTCTCCATCTTCTCCATTTGGCCAATAATTTTTTAAACCGCTCCTCCTTTGTGGCTTTTATATCCCACTTTTACAACAATGTAATAAATGAGACCAGTTGTTGCTAAACATACTTTGTCACTTAGGTACTCGGCGTAGCACCACACTTAAGACACTTGACACACACTCAGAACAGAATACAACTGATCTGTCGAATCACAACTGAATTACAGAGTCACAACTCACTCCACACTGTCCAAACTCTTCGATTTCTTGAAACTTCTTGACTACTAGCTGCACTCGACTGAACTCCCATCCATTCACAAATTGGCAGGCTGAGGGCAGCCCGAAGGATATGCGTGTACATGCCCTGAATAGGGTTTATCCACGTTCAGATGGGATGTGGGTTTTGTAGGGTGTCGGGTGAAATTAGATATGGAAGTGAACGGAGGTAGCAAGATTTGCTCAACGGTTGCCGGTCATGGTGCAACCGCCCTTGAGCACCGCTGGTGTACTTTTAGATTTTCAAGGTTATTTAGGGGTCAATTTTGAACGTCTAAGCATCTCTTGAAGGGATTGATTAAGAGCTCAGCCTTAGCTGCTGGAGAAATTGCTCCGTAGTTACCGGATGTGCCCGCATGCCATACGGGGTAGCCGGTGACGCCTCAAATGGCGTGTTCTGGGATTATAATCCCATAGAGACCGAATGAGGACGCTCCGATGCTATGGCAACTGTTAAAATTTTGCGACCCAGTGCCACACCAAAACCAATTTCATCCTTCAATAAGGAAGATACGAGGCTTCGTGAAGCAGTCTCACGGGAAAGGAACGGCATACAGCATAGATAGCCCGGAGGCTCCTATTCTGCATCCATTGAAATAGCTGCAGATTGGAGTCTGTGGCCATGCCCCAAATTCGCAGTGTATAGTAGGACGGGGACTGTAAATGCTTTGAAAAGGCGGAACAGATATCCCTGACCTCAGCATGCGATAGTGATGCCGTGGCCCCAGAGGGCGGATGCGAGAGGTCCCTTATGTGTTCCCCAAAAGTTAGGCCCTTTAAGCTTAGCTCCCAAGTAGGTGATGGTATTCATCCGTTCTATCCTTCTCCTGAGGTATGTGAATGAGGGGAAGTTTGCGGGAAAGCGGTGCCTAGTAAACAGAATAGCGTGGTCTTTCTCCGGGATGGTGGGCAATCGCCAATTCCTGCACCAATCTTAAAGGCGGAGTGTCTCTGAATGGGGTTGAAGGCTCTGCGTAGGTTTTTATCTGTACAGTACAGAAACACCTCGTCAGCATATTGTGCTATATTGACGTGCTGCTCTGTAGGGAGGGAGGTCACATAAACGCTGAAAAGCGTGGGGGATAAAACAGAACCTTCAGGGACTCCGCCTCTTATTGGTCTTTGTTTTGATTTGTTTCCCGCTACTGAAACTACGAAAGATCTGTGTTTTAAGTATGTTTAACGGGTGTATTATGTGTTGGGAACTCCAGGTGATGAGCTTGAGCAGGAGACCCGCATGTCATGACGTGGAGAAGGCCTTTTCGGTATCCAGAGAGACCGCCGCAGTGTATTCCCTGTCCTGGTATCCCAGAGCAGCAGTATCCACCACGCGCAGCAACTGTCGAGTGCCCAGGACGAAAGCCAAACTGGTATTCGGGGATGGCTTGAATGTCTCCCAGGATTGGGGACAAGCGGGCTAGCAGCAGCCTCTCGAAGACCTTCGAGAGAACAGATAGACTAGTGAATCGGCAGTTGCCCAGAAGGACCGGGTCTTTCCCTGGCTTCAAAATTCAGATCACCTGGGCCTCCCTCCACTCACGTGGAAAGTGGCACATGTTGAAGACCTTGGTTAGGAAAAGCACGGCTCTGAAGGGAAGGTAGCGCAGTATGGCGGGTGTGAGCCTAAAGACCCTTCGCTCTTTTTGGGGTTTGGACGCCGGAGTGCACCCTGGAGTTCATTGGGTCTCGTGACAGGAAGTCGATCCGCTTCGTCGGGAGGGTAGCCAAAGATATCGGCGAACTAACCTCCGAACGCGTCGCCATGCGGGTTATCTCGAGGCCTCATAGTCCTCTCAAGATAATCGGCGAACACATCGGCTTTGGCTGGGGATCGTAGGCCAGGCCTTGGGTGCTTTAGAGAGCAAAGGCTTGTTGATTTCCACGGTTACAGAGTCTTTTTGGCAATCTTTCACGCGTCGGCATTTTCGAAGTTCAAGCGGGCTATCATGTCCTCCCACTCGAGCACCCTGTGTTCGCGCAGTCGGAGATGGACCTCTCGGCGTAAGCGCCTAAGAAGCGCTCGATTATGTGGCGTGCGGTGACGCTGGTAGTGTCTGCGGGCTGCCCAGGCGCGGCGGATCAGCAGGAGTTCAACAGGAAGAATGTCAGGGTGTAGGGTAGCTGAAGCGTGTACAGTGAGGCTATGGACTGTTCGCGCCACGATGTAAGTGAAAGAGACCGCAGCCTCTAGGGTTGGGATTTCGGTTATTCTAGGGTTATAGGGAATGTAGTCGTTGACGCAAGCGTTGACACACTCCCAGTCAACGTCACGGTGTTGAACCGGAACGTCGTGTCGTGATTGGCAACCCTTGTGTTAACCTCTGCTAACAAGGGATTGTGGTCTGAGTTTAATGCGTTGAGTGATGTGAGAGATTAAAGGGAAAATGTTTGATGGTCGCGAAGTCGATAACTGAAGCCCGCCCTCGGCCTCTTGGACGACGGGTGGGTTACCAGGGGTCCTCTGAGATGAGGGTCCGCATCTACCATTTGTATAATGTCATTGACTCATCTGCCCGGGGGCCGCAATGCCAACGGGGATGTTTGGCATATAAGTCCCCAGCCATGATGACATGGGGATGTTGGGAGTGGACGGAGATGTAAATAGTTGAGTACGAACAGCTTCGGAGTGGGTGGTAAACAGACATCATAACTTCCGTACCGACGATATCAACACATGCGGCCGTGGCCTCCTGGACTTGAAGTGGCGCGAGCTGGACAGGTCTGTGGAATACACTATTCCTCACGAGAACCGCGGTCCCGCCTCCTCGGCGACACACGCGATCGGTCCTGAGACAGTTGTAGCCCGAAAGGGGATGTTTGGACTGAGATGTGTTTCCCCGACTAAAATCAGATCTAGGGCATGTGAGCTGGCAAAATGCTGGAGCTTATTCCCCTGATTGGACAGTCCAAACGCGTTCCAATACTCGAATCGAAACGAGGTAGGAAACCTACTTCAATCCGCCATCCTGGGCGGTCTGGATGACACTGGTCAGGAATGTGAGCCCCTCTACGGCAATAACCATTTTGGCGGCAGGAATCTGACCAACAAGTCACAGATACGCTGGCTATGGTTCTGCAACAACTGTTGCAGCCACTTCAGCAGATCTGTGCTGTGGGGCAGGAGGAGGGTTTGGGGTCGTCGTGGAAGGAGGTAGGGGGAGAGGGTAAGGACGTCGGCTTGTCATTCGCCTTGTCGTCCCTCGGCTGACGCGGGTGCATGACTAAGCTCTCGGGCAAGAGCAGCCCCTTAAATAGGCCCACATACGAAGCAGAACCTACGCGGAACGGTCCTAAGGAATCTTCTGGAGCGGGGAAGCGGCACACAATGGACTACTGTTCCGCACGCATATTGTTCTGGAGAGGACCGGCCATTTACGCCACCCGCGTCCAGGTGGATGAGCCGGAAGGCGTCCGCAAGCCGGTTCATAGGTAACTCGCGCGCGGTCGCAATACAGTTATAATAGTTACAGTTACTACAGATAGAGTAGTATTTTCTGTGTGTGTGTGTGTGTGTGTGTGTGTGTGTGTGTGTGTGTGTGTGTGTGTGTGTGTGTGTGTGTGTGTGCGGGGGGGATCTCAAAAACTGCTCAACCCATTTTGAAAATGTTTTCACCATTGAAAAACACAAGCCTTTCTAAAGGAGATGGGGCTATAAGACACCAACCAATTTGATTTCATAAATTACTAAAGGATTAAAAAAGTATTTACAAAGCCCTTGTGCTTGAATATGAACATATTAGAGATATAAAAGAACATGCTTGCAGAGAAGGCCTCGACTTTTAGCTCAGAGTGCCATGGAGTAGAAAATAGTGTTACTCCATTGAATATGCATGTAAACTAAGATAAATGCTGCTGACATTTCATTCCAAGGAATATATATGTAGATGATCATGATTTAGCAATTGAGGCACAGCAAAACAGAAGAGAATCCAATCTATTTATAATGCTATTATATGCATGTGATACAATGCCAAAATATTTTAATAACCCTCATTTAAGAAAGTTTTGGTTTATTTCCTTTATACATATGATGTAAGCAACTTTGTTAGAAGGGCATACTAAATAATTGTATAAAGAGAGAATATTGCTAACATTAGAAATCTGATATTTTTTAATTAACAACTGAGAATGTTTTTCTCAATGGTTGCAGATTATATGCCTTTTCCAAAGAGTATCTCAGTGCCCTTGGAATGCAGAATCTTCATATTCACCAGCTTCACTTCTATTTTGCTGTATATGTTAAGTTCTGTATTACGTGAAAACTGTGTAGCTTATGTTATTACATACCTGCATGACCAAAGAGAAGGTACAAAGGTTAACCTATTGTAATTATCTAACTAGTTACTTGACCATTCCAATCAAAATTGTTACACAGACAAAGGCTATTTATAGGCTATGCAGAACTTGAGACTGAAAGAGGGGGGGGGGGTTTAAGGAAGTCAAACATTCCACTTATGTTTCACATCCTTTGGTGTGAATATCAGGGGATTTTTCATCCATTACTAGGAATAGCCAGGGTTGTATAAAATTACAATTATAAAGAGTAAAAGGGAGGATTCACGTAAAAATCTTATAAATCACTGTACAATAATTTCATAAAGAAAGGGGGCACATAATTGAAATTAATTTGCCATTTGAATTAAAAAGCTACCCATGCAACTTCAGGCAGCCAGCTAGTTTTCTCATTTAATGATAAAATCATATTAATGGCTATTATAATTCTTCATGAAACACACAGCCACACCAGCCATTTTAGCCACTTAGCACCTATGTTAAGAACTGTAATTACATAAGTAGTCAGCAGAACATGCTTAAAGTAGGTACAATATGCCGTACTCCAGGACTCAGAAGAATAGAAGGCAATACTTTGGAAAGATGATTTATGTTTAGAGAAAAAGAGTATAAGTTACACTTGCAATATAATGTATTGAAACTTAAAAGATAAAGGGATGAAATTTGTTGAGAGTGTGAAATTATTTGTTTGCACTGGTTTTAAAATTAATATTACAGAGAAAAGAGGTATTTTTTTTTAAGTAAAATCAAAGATAGTGTGATTACAGTGACTTTGAAATGGGATGATTCATCGCCTTCAAACCGTGAGTAATCTCCGATAGGAATCTTGCAGTGTTACCATAATGAGATCTCATGTTTCCCACAAAGTTAATCCCTCTCTTGCAAATACACTTTAAGCAAGAGGAAAATGTTCTAGTTTCACAAAAACATAGGAGGAATTTTAGGAACATGACTGAAAATAACATTTTTGGCCCCAATAGTTTTATTATATGAATAAATATTTCATACAGGGTGGTCCATTGGAAATAGCACATTTTCAATTGGTTATTAAAGGTTTAGCATATATTTATACCAATATAACCTATAGATAACTGTTCTACAAACACTGCCATTACTGAAAAATACAAACACAAGTTTATTTCTTAACACAAAAAACACAAGTTTATTTCTTAAAAAGCACATCATGCAAAGGGCTTCCATCATTGGCAATGCATTGCTGAAGACATTCGCAAAAGCTCCTCATTACTTTCTCAATCATTTCTTGAGGAGTGGAAACACACAACTTCCTTCCCATAAATTTTTGAAGTTTGACACATAAACATTGATGACTTCATCGTAGTCCCTAACAGTTTTATACAGACTCCATAAGCTTACTCAAGTTACAAAACCGAACAATAAAATGCATAATGGAAGAGGAAAACGAAGACATGCTACCTTTCTTAGACCTAAAAATTATCTGAGAACAAAAAAACCTAATCTTTGGCATATACAGGAAACCTTCACATTCAGATAATTGCACAAAGAACAATAGTTTCAATCCCGTAACATATAAACATGCAGTACTAAACAGCTTAAAACACAGACTGGTATACAACCCCCTGAATAAACAAGAACATCAACTGAAATATCAGCACATAGTAAACACAGCTAAAAACAATGGGTTCAACAAACTAACAATCGACAGGAAAATTGCAAAATTTAAGCAAAAGAAACACATCAAAGACACAACTAACATCATTCAGGAAGAAAAATAGTTGAGTTCAAGAAACTCATATCATCCAAGAACATGCTACAAATTTAAGATTTTCATGAAACATAACATCAGCCTAGCCACACACAACAAATTTAACATTAAGAAATTACTTCGCAATAGGTTAAAAGACCCCATACCACAAAACAAAAAAAGCTGGAATCTACAAAATCAACTGTTCTGATTGCAATAAGGTGTATATAGGCAAGACAAAAAGAAACCTGTAAACTAGGCTAAAGGAGCATATAAGATGCGTACAATACAAACAAATAGACAAATCTACAGTCTCATACCATTTCTGGACAACCAACCACAACTTCAGACCTAATATTACACTAATCAAACTGGTCAAGTATACAACAGAATTAGACACATTGGAGATCTTGATTCTGAAACACAGTCCACAACTAATGAATTTTGATTTGTCACCACCAAGTCCCCTCTGGAAGTACATTACACCACCACAATAGATAATCAACACAATGGATACACCAACAACACAGACCAGTCAGACACCTTCTGAAGATGGGAAAAAACCAAAACATATCTGATGAGTAAATATAAGTGATGTTAATGTAACTAGTTCCAACTCACCTTAAGTAAATTGTGTTTGTGTGTTTAGAAATAAACTTGTGTTTGCATTTTTCAGTAAGGGCAATGCTTGTACAATAGTTATCTATAGGTTATATTGGTGTAAATATACACTAAACCCCTTAATAACCAATTGAAAATGTACTATAACCTGTGGGCCACTCTATGTATCTGATTGTAGCCAGTTAAGCTTTCTGCCTCACATTAATTATACAATTATCATGGTATTGCAGCTTTAATTCCATTGAAAAAAAAAGAACAACAAACAAACAAAACTTTTGTATACCTACCATTTATTGCAGTTTTCTTTCAATACAGAGCTGCTTCCCTAAATATGGAATTGTAGGTATACGTACGATTTATCTTACCCTTTATTCACTATAGTTGAAAAAAAATATCAGAATCTTTTTGTAACATTTACAAAATAAGGAAGCGCAGGTATGTGTAAGATTTAACCTACCCTTTTATCCTGTAATCAGAAAAATAGAACAGCAAATCTTTTTTTTTTTTCTAAAATTAATTTTTTACAAAAGGCTGTCTTTTCTTTTTTATGGAGGGGGACAAATCCACCCAGCATTTTAGTAATCAACAATATAAAAACGTAGAAATCACGCAATAAATCTGTTTTGTTTTGTTTTCTAGCTTTAAAAATACGTTAATACTGATTGTATTAACCTAAGGAGTAAACTAAGTTTATAACACTGAAAATTTAAATAGTTAAAAAAACTATGTTCTCCATATCACTATGCTTGTTTAGCACCCTTACAAGCACCTTCTTTAACAGTTTTAAAATGTTGACTGCAAATCGGTCAGAGAAGTCCGATGGCACTTATTCTTCACATCCATTAGGATTGCTTCTTCTTTTATGTAGCTTACAAAGGTAATGTAAGTTGCAATTGTTATGTCATACAGCTTTTAAAACTATGGAAAGAAAGTTTGAAATTCCTACATTAATTATACATATTTATCTTGTGTCACCCCATAGAGAACGTTACCATATTGAAATTATGAGCGTAAATACAATACCACCCTCCAACAACCAGAAGATATGCACATTGTTTTATTGTTTTTTCTTTAAAGATTTAATGAGTCATTGTAGACTGCAAGTTCCAATTATTATCTTATGTATGTCACAGTATTAGTCAGAAATCACAATGTAACAGAATAGGAAGTTAGTTGAGTTAGCATTGAATGTGCTTGAAAATTATTAAATTAATAATTCCAGTAATGGTGAAACTGAAAGGAATGTATTTAGTAGTGACGATAGCATTCAGGACAAAAATTAGCAATCAACAGAGACCGATAAATCAAGTTCAGAAGATACATCAAAAGACAAAATCATGGATGTTGATTCAGAATCGACTGCAGAGGCTGCACCTCAAAAAAAGAATTCTGTAAATCCCTGGCAACCTATTGAGATCACAGGTCCAGTAGTTCAATATTTTGTTGAGAAGTCATAAGTTAACACTAACATGGAGACAGATACACTTCTAAAAATTTTCAAACATGTGATCACTACACAAATTTTGGATTTGATTGTAGAGGAGATCAACAGGTATGCAGTGAAACAAAAAGTGGAATCTGGGCTGATAAGTTACGAAACACTTCATGCCAAGATACAAATGTAGAAAAAATTTATAACATTTTTTCAATAATTATGACACTGGGTTTGGTAAATCTGCCATTCCTACATTGCTATTGGTCTAAAGATACAATGTTTAGAAATTAGTTTCACACATCATGCCAAGAGATATTTTTTTAATCAATATTAAGAAACCTCCATTTTTGCAAAAATTATGGAGCTGAAAAAACAGAGATCGCCTTTACAAAATGAAGTTCTTAGTATGATGTTCAAGAATTTTCAAAATAATCTTCAGCTTGGAAGAGACATTATTACAGACGAGTCCATGATACCAATTAGCAGGAGCTAATTTTTAAATAGTATATTCCAAATAAACCATGTAAATATGACATCAAGTTTTATAAACTCTGTACTGCTCAGGATTACCCTCTGAATGTTATAATATACACATGAGCAAATGAAAGGAATTATGAACAGTCATCATTCAGAAGAGAAATTAATTGTACATCAACTCTTGCTATGTATCAAATTAAAACATAGCAGATTTCTGCATGCAGAAGTTTTGGGCCATTCCATGTGACAGAATGGGACATTTGGAAGGTTTTGTTTCTCTATAATGTTCCAAAAATAACTCTTAAAATAAATTATGAATGCTTATTTTATTCATAACAGAGAATTTCAATATAAGGTTACACAAAAAGCTTAAAAGGGAAAATATCTTGTTAATATAAATAAAAACATGAAGTAATGTTCCTGTGACGGAAAGGGACATGGATAAAAAGTTCCCTCTGAGTTAAAGCAACTCTGAAGTTTTGTGAAACTATACAAATGCGCTGTCTCATCATTTCAGTAATGAATAGCCATTTATCAAGTATGAGTATAAGAGTATGGAGAATTACATGGAAATCATCATTACTTTCTCTACTATGTAGAGTAAGTAAGGAAAGTATTGCATTCCACCCTAAAATTCTATACCGAGATTTCACCTGAAATACATGTTTTGAGGTCCCCTGAACCCTCCCCCCGAAACACAATTTTTAGAAAAAGGTCCGTGTGTGTGTTTGTGAACAGCATAACTGAATAATGAAAAGTCGGATAAATACCAAACTTGGTATTTAGGTTCAGTATCTTTCAAAGATGTGATACAAAGATTTTCAAAAAAATTCCCCCACCCCAGACTATCCTTTACATAGAACATTTTTCGAAAATTTTGAGTTTCTCAAAAATGGCTCTAACAATTTTGAATAAAATATCACATGTTTAAGATATTTTAATGGCAAATGAAATGTATTATCTTGAATTTTCTGGGAATGTCCCCAAAAGTCCTCCTTATTCTGAATGACTTTTGCATAACTGGAAAACCGTAAGGGATAGACAAAATTTTACTACACAAAAAATGTAGATCTCATTAAAACCCACAATTTATGTCACATACATTTTTTTGTGGAGTAAACCATTTCCGAGATATTCCTTGTTATTTGTTTGAATTTTACAATACTTATACTTTTTCTCAAATGGGAATTAGTTATTCATTTTTTTATGTCCTGGACATGCAAGGAGAATGGAATGCTCCACACAGAAACCAGCTCTTAAAAGTTTTGACTAGTGCTTAAAGCCTACCATATTCCACTTGTACCTACAAGAAAATTAGCAATAAGATTAACATCTCAATATCTCGATTAACATGAAGTAGATGGAGAATAAGCATTTGTAAAACTAGTTTGTAGAAGAGTAGAGAAAATTATGCGAGTGCAACACATCAGATTTCTTTTTTAGTTATCATTTTTTACTTATGTGATGGAATAGGACAGTTTAGTGTGATGGAAAGGGACATGTACAGAATGTAAACTGCTGAAACTGCATCTTTCATAAAATATTTACCATACCAGTGTTACTATGTTGCATACTTAATCAGAACTCACATTATGATATATAAGTGATGTCTACACTAGGAAATGAAAATCTCTGGTGATTATTTACATCAGGAACTGGAAGTAAATACACTTTTTTACATGTCATTGCAGCTAATTACAAGGTGCATTCGCAATGTGTCAAATAAAAAAAATCTCCTATTTTCACTTAAAATGAGTTTATAGCTAGAAAAACTTCATTTTTCATCACTTGACGTGACAGGTGCATAACAAAAGAATGGGATATCACACGAATCAACTTTTGTGGATTTGTATTCATTGTTTGAATCCAATAAAACGTCCTTAATGGCACACATATCTGCAAAGCCAAAAGGACATTTTTTAATTTGGCATTCATACTTGCAATAACAGAGTCTGATTTTGACTCATTCAGTTTTTGAAGCAGTGCAATTACGAACCCATATACTTTTCTAGAAACGCTTTAATATATTTATTTTCGATCTCGTTGAAATGGATGTTGGCATGTACCAACATACTACACAAATCTCGATAAAATTCTTTCTGATTTTCCATTTTGATTGTGATGTTGACCTCTGTAGATTGCTGAATTTAACATTTTTCGTGTGTATTTTGCAGTGTTTTTGAAAGAATCGAGATCTGTCTGTCAAGATGTATTTTTTGCAGCGTTTGCAATATACAGTGTTATTTCCTTTGATGAGGAAATGTTCCTTTCCAAATGTCTCTATAAGTGCATCCTGAAGGGAATGCTTGGTACTCATATTCTTCATCATGTTTCAAAGTACTGTGGAGTATAAATAAGAGCAATTAACACTAACAAAATATCAATGAATATATAAATACCATGAAACTATGGTTCTATGCTCAATGGATCTCAAATAGATAAGAGGACTGCATTAACCAGGGCCAAGCAGATATGAATGTCCACAGTGACCTTCGCTATGCAACTTCCTGTAGTTTGGAAGTGCTACTCCACCCACCGGGCTAGGACATCAACTCAACCCCGTTCGCTCCCAACTTCAGTCTGCTAATTCCATGACCCAAAACCGAGGCCTGGTCATCACTTATAACTTTATCTTGTGTGTATTGAGATCAATACATATATGCAAGCAATTTCAGAAAGACAACATTTAAGGCATCTAGCATCTTATTTTAGTTTTTATGTTACACTAAAGTATGAGCAACATTAATTATGCAACTAATGTACCTATGATGAAAAATAAATATCTAAGTGATGGAAAGTGAATTGACTTCAAACACCCATATTACTTCAATGTTGGTGTGTTACTGCTTTCACTGTCCATTTCCCAAAATTGTCAATGAAGGCATCAATAACAATTTATTTAATGAGTTGCAACAGTTTATTTAATGAGTTTGTTTCCCTTGCATGTTGCATTTGAGTCATTTCATGTCAAGTCGAACACCCATCAAACACCAAGTTATCAAATCTCTTCAAAATTTTTTGTATTCATTTGATGCTTTGAAATAGAAAATACTTTTTGTTTGTCCCTAACTTTAGTATGTTGAATACCAGCCAAAGTCACAATTTTCAAAAAGTGGGTGCATCCCCATACATAACTTTTATCTCCTATTCCAATTCTCATATAAACTCCATATCGGACTCATTTTAAAGCTTATGGAACCTACTTTAAACATATACTGGAATGAATATGATTCAACAGCTTAGTCATTTATTGCAGAAATTTGGACTTCTAAAATTTGATTTTGTGTTATAGACCAACAACCTAAAAATAATTTTTAAATGCGCAAATATTCTGCATTTAATAGTGTATATATGCACAAAGTTTCAGGAGGACATTCATTCAAATATATTTATAAAAAAATATTTTCTCAGATGGAACTCTCCTCATGATAATGTAGTACAGCGGCTTCCGCCGGAAGTGAGAGAGCAGAGGGGTTGCACGGTGACTCGCAGCTGTTTGGAGTTACCCATGGTTATTCTTCTAAATTGCTTCTGGATTTAAAATATCAACAAACTCTTATCACAGCAAACCAGATTAGACATTTACTTCCACAGAGGACCAGTCCAGAATACTTAGTATGTAGGGATAGACCACAGTCTATGCCGTTTGTGAGTTTAATCTGTTAACTTTAGTTTTGAAAAGTTATTAAATATTTAATATGAGTAGTACAGGTACTGGTACAAAACAGTATGATTGTTGCTTTAACCCTTTCAAAATTAGCAAACGCATGTTCAAGAGAAAAAGGAATTTGCAACGAGTGACTCGTAAAATGAATTTTAAAACTGAAAATTAAGGATGTAGATCTGTCCCACAACTAACAGTGTGTGCCTCATGTCCTATAAGAATTTTTCAAATTCCAGATACAAGTGAAAACAAGAGTGAGTTTGTAAATCTAGTATTGCTGGACCCAGTACCTATGATATCTGGATAGGTCAAGTAAATGAAAGTAACTCAGAAATCGCTAACTCACCTTCACATCTGAGTAGACATGCAAATGAAACCACGGAAAGTGTATGAGGTGTGTTTAAAAACTGTCAAAGCTTATTTTTTCCTGCATAAACCAATGAAGCATGGGAGACTTCCTTCGCTGGAGAAGTGAAGGGGACATTCATGTGCAGTCATGAGTTTTTTCCCCGCCCACAGAAAGCATCAGTTGCTGGCAGTCAGCCTACGAGTGAAGATATGTAGTGAACAGTCATCAGATTTCAGTTTTTGTAAAATGACAGAACTTGAGCAGCGATATTGCATCAAATTTTGCCAAAAGCTTGGTGATACCCAAGTGGAAACAGTTTGCAAGATTCAAAAGGCTTTTGGGGACGATGCCATGAGCACCTCATGGGATAAAGAGTGGTACAACTGCTTCAAAGATGACCGCACATCAGTGAACAGCAAAACTCATTCAGGAAGATCCTCAACAAACCAAAATGACAATGTCATTGAGCAAGTGCGGACTCTGGTCTTGCAGGACTGTCATATCACAGTCCGAGAACTTGCAAATGACATAGGGGTAAGCATTGGATTGGTACATTCAATTTTGACTGAGGATTTGGGCATGAAGAGTGTGTCCGTGAAATATGTACCAAAGCTGCTAACAATGGAACAGAAGCAATGGCATCTGTACATTGCACAGGATATGCTGGCCAATGCAAACAGTGACCCCAACTTTCTGAGCACCATGATCACAGGCGATGAGATATGGATTTATGGCTACGACCCAGAAACCATGATGTAATCACCACAGTGGCAACATCTGTCATCCACAAGGCCAAAAAAAGCATGGTAGATCTGCAGCAAAATTAAGGTCGTGTTGACCATTTCCTTTAACTCCCATGGTGTGGTGCATCATGAGTACATGCCACAAGGCCAAACCATCACAAAGCATTACTACCAGGAGGTCCTTTGTTGCCTTCGTAATGCTGTGTGGCGCAAACAACTGGATCTGTGGGCAGCAAAAACTTGGTAACTCAATCATGTTGCACCCACCAATTCTGTGCATTTGGTTACGGCTTTCTTTGCCAAACACAACGTTTCTGTGATTCATCAGGCTCCCTACTCATCCAACATGGCTCCGTGTGACTTTTGGCTATTTCCCAAGCTGAAAATGCCACTGAAAGGGACCCAGTTTAAGTCAATAGAAGACCTTGCAGAATGCGATGGCACAGCTACTCACCATCCCAGAAGCATTTCCAACAATGGCAGGATCGCTGGGAGAAGTGTGTGCATCACCAAGGAGACTACTTTGAAGGGGATTAGTGTTTCAGACCTCAAATCAATAAGTATACTTTTGCTGACCAAAGGTTCGATACTTTTTGAATGCACCTCGTAGACGTTTCTAATCTAACACTAATTTAGTATCAATCTAAGGCGAATTACCCATAAAAAAAGAAACTGTTTCAATGAATGTCCATCCAAGAAATTACAAAAAATAACAGAAAAACTTGAGAAGGTATTTCATACTGAAGGCGAATCGGTCCCAGAAGAAAAACAGGATTCGGAAATAATTCAGAAGCTGATAGATTTCATATACAGATGATTGAACTTAAAATTCAGATTTTGACTATTTTCGTTGGTCTTAAGGAACATTTTGACAATGATGTATAAAACCACATAATAAAAATAACAAAAACATTAGCTTCAGAAAGAGACATTTTGTCGACTCCTGAAACCAAATCTGGTAAACTGTTAGAATATTCCGTGGCAGAAAAAGTATTAGCTTTACATTTCAGCATTATGGCAGGAAAAAATAATCATATTTCCTTTAAAGAAGGAGAACGGAACATTTAGGAACAGAAGAGATTGATTTTGTGCAATCTAAAAAAAATGTTCCACAGTTTTAAAGATAAATATATCCTGATATCAAAATAGGTTACTCAAAATTTGCTCAACTCAGACCTAAACAGTGTAGCTATACTTCTCGGCACCCAAGGTATGCATTCTGCTTGCATTTGCACTCATCATGAGAATGTGAAACTGATGCTTGATGGAATGAATGTTTCCCATCTTACTGAAGCTTCAGGTATTGTTCTTTGTAATTATAAGGAACATCTCTCTCTCAAATAATTTGTAACCCGCATCACCAGATTACTATTTAAGGAAATGTATGACCAGGGATTGAAAACTTGGTCAATACTATTCAGGACATTTTTGAAGAAACAAAGTATAGAGCAGGTGACTTAAAAACAGTGGGTAAACATAGATTGCACAAATTTAGAAATAATACAATCACCTATTGACTTTCTGGAAAAATTGTCAGCAAAGTTGTCAGATCTTTTAACTTGTACCTTTATAGCTCAACAACAGTCTGCATTTTTGTCTGAATAGAAGAAAATTTGAATCCTAAGGAATGTATCATAATTTGTGGTTTTTCAGAAAACTATGCCTTTTCATACAAGATTCCCTTCAAGGGGTACATTGGAACAAAACCAGGCAACAACCCATCCATTTGTGGTTTACTTTAAAGAAAACAATAGCTTAAAACCTAAAAAGTTATATTGCTATACCAGAAAGTTTAAAACATGATACAAATGTTGTTCATCTGTTCCAACACCAGTTAACAAATATCCTAAAGAAAGAAATAAGAGATCTCGGATAAGTGATTTACTTTTCCTATGGCCTAGCACTCAGCACAAGAACAGAAAAAGAAACTTCTTTAAAACTGGATATCATTCATTTAAAATGATTTATGTAATATAAGAACAAAGTGAACTCTCTGAGCTTTCAAATGAGATATTTAGAAAGCAACATAAAAAGGATTGGAAATATCCGTATTTTAACATGTCAAGGAGGGTGCTATTTCTGAAAATACATTACTTAGTAACAGGCATAATACTAATAATAGCATTTAAAAAAAAACACGTACACACACTTTTTGCCATAAGAAAGTGTATAGAGAACTTTTAAAAAATCAAAAACATCACAGTCAATTTTTGTTAAAAATCCTACCTTTCCAGGGCAGTCACCACATTCCTGAAACAAACAGGTCTCTTACTCTACATCACAGACTGTTAATGATTTCAAACTCCAACCAAAGTGTCACATGTCATGGCTTCTCATAAATTCTTCAAGGCTACAACCGGCAAAGTTCAAAACTGGCAGAAAAACCACAAAAACAGACATCTCCAGGTGGGTGAGGAATCACCCACTTAGGTCATAGTGCGTAACTTTTGATCTTCCAATATGAAATATTGAATGTTCTTATATACGGCAAAAGTTTCTTTAATACAATGGCTCATGTATCTTTTCAATTTCACCACTTTTTCTTTTGCAACTCTTATAGTGATATTCTTTGTTGGCATTCTAGCAAGAACAGTCCTACTTATCTTCCAGATAAAATGATTGAGCAGTTTAAACGTGAGCTTCATTCACAGGTTGACCATAATAGGGATCCCTTTTTCCACACACTCCCTTTGCAGAACTTTTCTTGTTTTGTTCACCATGTAAATTGTTGCGGATGGAATGTGGTGCAAAATTTGTACCACTGAAAGGCACACTGGGATAATTGATAGAACTTGCACATTTTCATTGTAGAATTCACACAAATCAACAGCTGAATTGATGTTTTATACAAGCTCCTGGCAAGTTGCACAAGCTTGTTTTGGTTCATTTTCTTCTGAAGATGGAATGCCTACTTTGAGGAATTTGGGCAGTTTTGTTTTGAATACTCATTCACCAAAGATTCAATAATTTTTCTGTGCTTTCTTGATGTGTACAACTTGACTTCACTGACCATAGTTTCTTAACAGGACTAGCACCAACCTCTAGAGCTGACTGATTCAGGGAGTCTACTTTTTCTTCTTCTCCTGCATATACAACTTGTTCAGTTAGTGTTGTTGATATTCGTCAAAGCGTGCAGAATGCAGAAAGCCATCACTGGAAACATCTTGACTTTGAAACAGTGTGTTAAAATGAACACTCTTATTCCCAACCTGAAGAAAGTGTTTCTTTGCTAGTCACATATATATTAATATATATCACTCTTTTATGGATATGCTAACAGTCAGCACACCTCATTTCCTGTGGCCCCAGTAAGAAGATTTTACAAACTCAGTCCTTTTCACAACACACCCTACAACTCAATCAATCAGCACAATCCTCACAAAAGCTTGCAGGTACTGTTGGACCACAAATTGGTGAACTGCTCTCTTTGTTTGCCTGTTGACAGCTGAACTGTGAATTCATGTGTCTTCCTTTTATATGTTAGCCCAAACACACATAACTTTCTAGGTGGTTCCAGAATGTTTAAAATATTCTGTTCTAGAAGGTTCTGTTACATTATGAAATATCTGGATGGTTCCAGATTGTTCTAGAAGAGTCTGTTGCATTCTGGAATAATCTGGATGGTTCCATAATGTTGTAAAGGTTCTGTTCATTCTGGAAGTATGTGGAAGCTTCCATGTTGTTACAGAAGACCCTTAATAATTTGGAAGAATCTATGTAAAGAAAATCAAGAACAAACAAAAAGAATTTTTTCATTAGTTCCAATTTCATTTATTGTGTTTATTCCACGACATTGAACATGTTGGTCACAGTGGATTAAAAAACAAACAAACAACAACATGAAAAACTCCAGAATCAAAGTGGCATGTTTTTCAGGATATGTAGTACCCTTAGATATGTAAAATTCTCAGAATTTTTGAGATCAGTGTTTTTGAGACAAAAAAAATGTAAAATGCAATAAAAAAAACCACAGAAGTTTAAAAATAAACATTGTTTATAAAGCTATTACACTTAAAAATGAAAGTTCTTTTCAGGGAATTTAGTACTGTGTGGCACTGGTTAACAAAAAAAAAAAAATTAAAATTTTTGGGATTGGCATTTTTAAAAAAAAATTGTTTTTGATCTTTCAAAAAGTATTTCAGAACTTATACACACATTTCCAAATGGAAGATATAATTTTAATTAGAAAATTATCTTTTCATAAAAAAAAACAATAAAAAAAATTAAAAACGGCAGCAAAATATTTTGAACCATTCCAGAGATAGATCATTTTAATATTTCGCTGAAAACGGCATGTGAAAAATGGCACCCAAAGGGCCATTTTTGGTGGCTTACAGTCAGGAGTATTTTTGGACAAAACAAAAAAATACTAGTTTCCCTCATTGTCCTGAATTTTAACACACTGTCACTTTAATTTGCAAATCTCATAACTCCATTTGAGGAACTTTTACTGGAGAGAAAAAAGCGTTTTAATTCACCAGTTCTGAAGGAAAGTGAATCACTTTTTCCTTAAAGTGTATGCTTTATTTTGTAGTCCTTGAAATGTTAGATTTTCTAACTTATTTAATCACACAATTAAAATTTTCAAAAATCTGATGGTTACATTCACATGATTTCTCCCCCCTCTATCACTTATTAGTGGGTATACAAATTATTCTTATGAAAGTTTATTTTCCTATCTTCATTTTAGTTGAGATAAACATTCCTGGAAATGGCTGCATTACAAATTTTGTTGTAGATACAAAGGGAATAGCGATAGTCAAATGTTTTAGAACTGGACACTATAGGCTGTACTTAAAATTCCATACCCTATCTATGCCACCTCAAGAAACATTGAAAATCAACAGGACTTAAAAACAATGACGTACTGAACAATTCAAACCACTAAAAATGTATACCTCAGTAATGGCTGGTGCCACAAAAGAAGTTGTTTGAAATAAACTGTGCGTTTTAAAGGGATATGCATTTTCTATATACTATGTTTTTGACCATCGCATGAAGTTTACCAGTTATGCAAGATTATACAAAATTCCTTTTGAATGAATAGGACTTAAGACTATTCCCAGAAAATTCAAGACATACAAATTATTTGTCATGTAAATATGTTTAATGTATGGTAATTTAATTAAAAGCATTAGAGCCATTTTTCAGAAAATAAAAAATTTTGAGAAACATTCCATGTAAAGAATCATTTGGGTTTGAGGAGTTTCTTAAAAATCATGTTGCATCTTTGGAAGGTACTGAACCTAAATAACATGTTTGGTATTTATCCGATCTTTTGTTTTTGAGTTATGCTGTTCACAGGCACACACACGGACATTTCTCTAAACGTGCATTTTTTTCAATCAAGGTGCCTCAAAACCTGTATTTCTGGTGAAATCTTGATATCTAATTTTTGGGTGGTATGCAATACCTTCTCTACCTACTAGGTACATGGTATGGAAAGTAAAAATGGAGTTATGAGGTTTTGTATCTCATGGTCTGAAATAACAGAAGGATTTGCAAGGTTTTCTTCAAAGTAAGGGGCAATAGCTTTTCCTGCTTACAGATTTTTCCTTCCCTTCATAGTTTATGCAGTTCATACATTTTTTTTTGTAATGTCAAAAGGATTGTAGATATATCGTAACATTTGAATGTCCAACGTAGTGAGATGATGAGATGCGGTTTAAGGGTGCTAAACAGCTAAGGTCATCAGCGCCCTTAAAAAGTATAAAACTTAAAATAAAAAAAAAATTACGGGTAAAAAACTGCGTTGTCAAAAGCCCTATAAAACAAGCCATTAAATTTTAAAACCAACACAAAAAACAGGGTAAACAAAACAATAAAAGAGTAAAACAACGTGTCAAGAACTGTAGAACGCATGGGACATGAGCGCTATATGTTCACTGGGGAGTAGAGCCCCATTAAAAAGGACAATATGAAATCACACAGCTAAAAGACATCAAATGCATAGGCTAAAACCAATGTCACTGATAAAACGTAAAAGACATTCTACAGCATGCACGTCGTCTGCCAAAACGTTGGCTATGCCAACAGGCAAACACACACGAACGCGCAATGGAGCTAAAACTTGACACACTGTTAAAATGTGACGCATCGTTAAGGGTGCATCACACTGTTCACACAGTGGTGCGGGGTCACCACTAAGCAAGAATCTATGACTAAAAAGGCAATGTCCGATTCGTAGACGAGCTAAAATTACCTCTTCCTGACGAGAAGAACGAGAAGAGGTACCGCAGACTAACGGGAGAGGTTTAACCTCCCGCAACTTTTTCCCCCGGAGGGCCGTCCACTCATCGCGCCAAAGCGAGAGGATGCGGCGACGTAAAAGAACACACAAATCTGACAGGGAACAACACAGGTAAAAAATCTGGGGGATAAAATCGACATGACCTGGAATCCACACGAAGGACACGCAGATGCCAGAAGCACCAAGCGAGTGGAGCAGGTCATGAATGCGCTGTACGAGCGGGCTGTAACTGTACAGCGTCCGAATACTTTGAAGAGCACTCAGGGAGTCTGAACAAATACAACAGTGCCGTAAGTCGTGCCGCTAGACGTATAAAAGTGACTGATAAATACTAAAAAGTTCGGCGGTAAAAATCGAACATTGCCCGGGTAAATAAAAGGTAAAACTACGTTGACTAAATACAAAGGCACACCCTACTCCAACATCAGTCTTGGACCCATCAGTATATATAAAATGCAAGTCTCCGAATTGCGCCTGAAGTTCTAAAAACGCGGATCTAAGGACTGAAGAAGGTGTCTCATTCTTCGGCATCGACGTTAACCGAAGGTGACAGTGGACCTCAGCGCGCAACCATGGAGGAAAACGCGTTTCGCCTCTGGGAAGGGCCGGCGCTGGCGTAACGTCCAGATGCCGAAGAAGCTGTCGAAATCGAACCCCTGGGGGGAGCAATGCAGAGGAGCTAATTAAATATTGCCGATCACGCGAATCCTCGAAAAATAAGTCGAAGGACGGGTGGTTAGGCAAGTTTGAGAGTCGACATGCATAGCTGCACAAAAGCATCTCACGCCTGAAGGACAGCGGAGGCTCTGCAGCTTCAGCGTACAGACTGAGTACAGGGCTGGTTGGAAAGACCCCTGTAGCGACTCTTATGCCACGATGGTGAATGGCATTCAATCGACGTAACACAGACGGACGTGCCGACGAATAGACAATGCACCCGTAATCAAGCTTGGATCGGACCAAAGAGCGATAAAGAGCAGAAGTATGGTCCGATCAGCTCCCCAGGATGTGCCACTTAAAACACGTAAAAGATTAAGAGGACGGCCACACTTTGCATTTAAAAAGGAAATGTGCGAAGTCTAGCTCAGCTTTCTATCAAAGATCAATCCAGGCGTAGAGACGGTCGATACAGCTCTGGAGACGGCGTTCGAGCAGACAGGTCCGCCGTGAACTGCAATAAATGCCAAATCGTCGACGAAAAGGGACAAGGAAATGCCAGGTGAAATACAATCAACAATGGGGTTGATAGCAATCGCAAAAAGTGTGACACTGAGTACAGAGCCCTGGGGTACACCATTCTCTCGAATAAAACGACTAGATAAAACCGAGCTCACACGTACACGAAAGACGCGGTCCGTCATAAACTCCCGAAGAAATATGGGAAGACGACCGCGTAAATTCCAGGCGTGAAGTGTACGTAAAATATCACCACTCCAACAAGTGTCATAAGCTTTCTCCAGGTCAAAAAACACAACCACTGTTTGACACTTTCTCAGAAATCCATTCATAATATGCGTCGACAGAGACACCAGATTGTCGACGGTAGAGCGATGGCGACGAAATCCGCACTGAGCGTTCGCTAGAAGTTTCTGAGACTCAAGCCACCATGTCAACCGCCCGTTGATCATGCACTCCATCACCTTGCGGTAGCTGGAAGGTAGTTGGCGATCCTTCCCAGGCTTAAGTATAGGGACAACGGTGGCTTTGCGCCAAACTGAAGGAAAAACGCCGTCTTACCAAATACGGCTACAGACCTGAAAGAGAAAGAGTTTACTGTCGGCTGAAAGGTGCTTTAACGTCAGGACATGAATGCCGTCCGGCCCAGGAGCGGAGTGTCTAGATAAAAGGAGGGCGTGCTCCAGCTCCCTCATTGTGAAAAGTTCATTATAACGCACCTGATTTGGAGACCGAAAACTTTAAGTCACGGAATCAAGCCGGTCTTTGGCAGTGCGAAAGCCGGCGGAATACTGGTCAGAACTGGAAACCGCCTCAAAGGCAGTACCCAGTGTTAGCAATGGCAGCCGGATCCACTATGGTGGCATTGGAAACCTGAAGGTCAGACACAGTACAATGCGACGCCTTACCGGAGAAGCGACGAAGTTTATCCCAAACAACAGGAAGGTGTGAAGCAATTAAAAGACTCGACAAAACGAGTCCAAGATGCCTTCTTGCTACCCTGAATAATGCGACGAGCCCTGGCGCGCGATTGTTTAAAAGTAACCAAATTATCAAGTGTAGGGTGTCGCCGAAACACCCTGAGTGTAGCTCTACGGGCACGAACGGCGTCCCGAAAGTCCTCGGTCCACCACGGTGCAGGAATACGCCGAAGGTGGGAGGACTAACGGGGAATGGTGCGTTCGGTGGCAGATAGGATCGTAGACGTAAGGTGCTGCACCATTTGGTTCACGTCAGTGAAGGGCTGGTCCACAAAAGACACGAGGCTGGAATACAGTCCCCAGTCGGCCTTAAGGAATTGCCAGGTAGGTGCTCTGGAAGGCTGGACGTGGTGAGACAAAAGAAAAACGATGCAGGGGTAATGATCGCCGGAGTAGGTGTGAGCGACGACGTTCCACTGCAGACAAGCAAGCTGGATGGAGCAAACGGCAAGGTCCAAGTGAGAAAATGTACCAGAAGAATCAGAAAGAAAAGTAGGCTCACCTGTATTAAGGGTGGAAAGGCTGAACTGATAAAAATGTCGGAAAGGAGTGTTCCCCTTGCACAAGCCCTTGGCGAACCCCACAAGGGGTGGTGGGCATTAAAATCTCCCAACAGAAGGAATGGTGTTGGGAGAGCGGACATGAGATCGCGAAGATCCGCGTTAGCGAGGGGAGACGATGGAAGTGAATAGACGGAGCACAGAGAAAAGAAAAAGCCGGGTAATTGAATCCTAACGGCAACAGCTTGCAAGTCGGACCTAAGTGTGAGAGGGTGAAAATGAACGTCGTTAGGCACCAAAAGCATGGCACCTCCATGAGCAGGAGTACCCTCATCCGGTGCAAGATCGTAGCGAACCGGAGTATACCCACGGAGGGTAAAAGGATCGTGATGGCGAAGCTTGGTCTCCTGCAAACACACGACCATAGGTGAATGGGAACGCAATAAAAGTTGCAGTTCCGCCCTATGCGATCGTACACCACGTTAATTCCATGTCAGGATAGCCATGAATAAAAGGGATAAACTGTCTACTTTGAAGGGCGGCTCAAAATAACCTTTTGCTTAACCTTGAGGCTCGGGCTTTTGGTATGGAGTTGGTTAGACTCCATAGGCTCCTCGAAGGAAGGGTCACGCTCTCAGTGCCAGAAACCGATTCAAGCGCCGAGAATCGGTTCTGGGTGGCAACGGGTGAAGGGTGCCGCTGAGCGCGGCTTGTCCCAGGAGCATCCTGGGACTGCGACCTTCGAGAAGGAGAAGGAGAACTTTTCTTACCGCGCGCACGCGGAGGGTCTTTAAGAAAATCTTCAATACTAAGTTTCTGCTTTGGCTTCTTTTCAGTGGCTTGAGACTTCAGAACCTTAGGACCAGCTTTAGATGACTTGATAACCGTGCTAGAAACGGACGGCCGGATGGTAGTGGCGATCAATGCAGTCATGGTCCAGGTCTGTGTTTCGGCATCCTTCCAAGGTACTGGCGAGGCAACATCAGAGCTGAATGTTCCCGATCGCAGGAGCGAAGGTTGGCGCGCATAGTAACGCCTCCGGGCTTCAGCGAAGGAGAGTTTCTCCTTTACCCGGATCTCATGGATCGCCTTCTCGTCTAAGTACCGCGGACAGTCGGCAAATGACGCAGAATGAGACCCTTTGCAATTCACGCAGACGTGGGCGGATGAACAGGTACCATCGTGTGAGGGCTGGCTACAAGAGGCACAGATGGAAACGGCACTCTTGCAAGAGACTTGCGTATGCCCAAAACGTTTCTGAAACAACGCAGAGGTCTAGGAATATAGGGCCTCACCGCAATACGTTCGTGCCCTGCTGAAATACTAGTGGGCAGATCGACGCCATCGAACGTGAGAAACAGGGTACGAGTTGGTACCAACACTCCGTCGCGTTTAGCCTGCACTCGATGAACCGCTGTTACCTTTTGGTCGGAAAGATCGACCAGTTCATCCGACATTCCGCCGAGGCTGTGAGTGGTGACGACGCCTCGACTGGAATTCAAGGTGCGATGCTTCTCAACACGGACGGGATAACCGTGGAGAAGCGTGGCGCGCAACAAGGTCTTACTTTGTTGATCGGACTTACTCTGAACCAACAATGAACCGTTTCGTAGTCGAGTGCAGGAATGAACCGGACCAGCAATTGAGTCAATGCCCTTCTGGATTATAAAAGGGTTCACCTTCTCGAAAGGTTGTCCTTCCTCTGTACGGGTAATCACTAAGTAACAACAGATGGCGGTGGTGCTACTTCTGTTCCAATGACTTTTCGGCGCTTGTTGTTAATAATGGAGAAAGGGGGCTCCATAGGGAAAGAAATCCTCCACCATTGCAACCGTCTCCGACCTCGGGCTCTGACTTCCCGGGCGTTACCCCGGCTTGGGTGAGTGGCCTATCTATACTAGACTCACCCCAGGGTCACACCTCCCAGAGCATAGACAGAGGGACCCAATGGCCGTCAGAAGTCAGCAGCTAATGCAATGGCCCCCCCCGCGGGACTGCAGTTGAACAGCGGATACGAACACATACCCTACATGACGACCCCGGGTGGTGGGGATGACGCCATTACCCACTCACCCAGCTGCGCACCCAGTGCGCGGGTATCCGTCAGGCTGTCCACGGAGGATTAAAATAAATAAAATGGGAAAATGAACCAAGTGTGGGCGTTTCGTACGCAAGGTAGGCCGGCGAGGAAGAAAATGAGATGTGCGAATGGTCGTGGTGCGAAATGGTCCGAAATAGACTAGACAAGAAAGAAACGATGGCGAGGGGCGGCATGGAACGAAATGCAAAGAACGCACGAGAGCCTACCTTGTGTCCCCCGGTCACGAGAACGAACCCACCTCGACCGGACGGGAATGAAGGGATGAATATGGCGATGAGTGGCTCGGGCACCCCGGGTACGCCAACACCGTACTCACATAAGGTGAGCCCCTGGGGGGGGGGCCAACGTAGTGCGACTCATATGTGGGGAATGATTGAAAGTGGCTCATAACATCATTTATCATTTCCACAGAATGTTTACTTTTAGGAGACTTTTCCCCTCTTTCCTCATTTCCTGTAATACCACTAACAGACCCTGCCTTCTTCATTAAGCAAATTGTGACAATTTTATTTTTATTATTTCCAGACTCTAGTGACCCACCTTGTTTTAAGAAAGGGAGAGTTTTAATAATAAAAGGTCTTTATTTACAGTGTTAGCTGTTACTATAAAGAGAGTAAGTGTGGTAAAAGCATATAAGTTGTATGGTCAAAATAGAATCAGTCTATTTATACTGTATTACATAGTTATTTATAGCCACTCTAAACAGTATAACTTTAGTTATGTTCCTTTTATCAGACCTTATACCATACTTAAAGTTATCTGTTGTGCTCAGAGTGAATAGCACGGAAGCCTTTACAAATTTACTTAGTGTTTTACCCACATGTGAGGAATGATATATTTGTAGGTCTGGCTTCATAATCTCATTTGACCATTTTTTTACTTATACTCTTTTTCCCGAGCATCATAGCATTATTCTAGAAAAAAGAGCCAAAGTTTGTACCTTTCATATGAACTGAGCATCAGTATGTTGTTCAAAATCATAATACAAGTGTACAAAATGAATTGAAAGTAAAAAAGTAGTTCTTTAAAAAAATATTCAACACAAAAGTTAACTTAGGTTTTGGAACACCTGCAACAGAAACTTAACATTACTGTCTTAAAATGCATCATAGATTGGATACAGTGTCCCAAAAGGAAAAAACATACATTCTTGCTAACTTAGGTGCCCACAGACTATAAACAAGAACTTTTCATAAACTTATATGGGTGAAACCCATTGATTCAACTACCCTGTTTCAATATGCAGCAGATATAGTCTCTTCCAAAACTATCCATCGATGAAGCCTACTATTCATGGCAAATAAACTATCATACTCTTTGTGTAACAGATGCAGAAAATACTAACCCATGCTTCTATGTCTGGACAGAGTATCAAGCTGGTAGAGGCTTTGTTGAGGTTACTTCAGGTCTTTGTGACTTTCTGCAAAAGTGTGAGTTCCCTTCTGAGAATAATAGCTTGAGGCATTTTGCAGATGGCTGTGGGAGGCAAAATAAGAATGCTCATGTTTTATACGCTCTGACTTTCTTTCTTCTTAGAAAAGCTGCCTGCAGTTAAAGAAGGGCAGTTCAATGAGTAACGGAATGGCACTTCTTAATTTTTTTTTTAACCTATGAGATACATATACAGTCTACTAGAAATTAAAAATTAGAGAACTTCTTACTTTATTACCATCAAAGGTGAACAAACATAATTTTCATAGCCTATAAAATTTATTTTCATAAATATACCAAGAGCCACATAAAAAAAAGTCACAGGTAATGGATTGACAAAATTGGATAAGCATGTTATCCTTGTATACAATATGTTGATAATTCAGCTCACTTAGATTACATAGCAAATTGCAAAAATTATATAACAGAGAGGGGTAAATGAGAAACATTATGATACATGAAAGAAAATTTCACATTATCATTTATACAGTAAAAATATATACGTATGACAGTAACGGAATGACACTGCAGTGATAATGAAATGGCATATTTGTTCTGCTTTGGTGACAGGATCAGAAAAGTGCTATTTGTTCCTCTGATCAATAGTAGGTGCAGGAAGTTTCCCTACTATTTGGTCTTCTTCAACCCAGGATTTTTCTTCTTTAATGGGAAATACAAAAACTTTTCCACTTTCATAATTTTTCCTGGGAAATGAAATTTCATAACTTTAAAGTCACCTGACCTACATAAAATCGAATACTTCTTTTGCTAGCATAGGACACCAAGACAAAATCCCCTTGAAGTAAAGCAGAATGGTTTTCAAATTCATGTGGTGAAGACTGCTTTTTGTAAATTATGCACAAATTTCTCAGGTGGCACTGAATTATATTGATACATGATAATGCAAGGTTTAGTAGGTATTACAGCATGAATGCTTTTGATCTGCCCAACTGGAATTATTTCAGTCCACATGCGATCCAAATGGCTCTTATATTCTGCTAGTTTAAGGGCAGGAATATAAAAGATGTTTATACCACAGCACCTTTCACATGCAATGTTTGCAAAACTCTCAGCATTACTAACAACTTCTTTGCCGTGAGAAGTGGCAAAGAAGTGCCAAGAAACTCTCACTCTATAGCGTTCCTTGAAAAATGTCAAATTGTCAAATAAACGCTGTTTGAATTGACTGGCAGCACCATCACTCACAAAAGTTACTGTTTCTTTGCATGGATTCGCAAATATAGCATGTTTCATAATTTTGTCCAAGAAGGCATGCACAGAATAGCTATTGTGATCGAGTTCATCACTAATGATAGCACAAGAATATCCAGCATTTTCCGAGTTGCAAACATATGCTGCGAAGACAGTGATCTGTCTCTTTGACCAATGTGAACTTTGAACTTCATTCTGCATTTGGACTGTATAGTTTTCTGCAAGCCCACTTGCACAATGATGTACCTCTCAGTTACAGTTTCCTTCATGTGCTTTAAAAACTTTGACTGTTGACGCTTAATGAATGTGTGCTGTAAAAAATTTGGTATCAAACTAGAGAGAGCATCAAGACACTGACCAAATGTTCCATGAATTTCTTTAAGTGTCACTTGTTGATTCATGGTCTCCTACTTATTCTTCTGTTTCAACAAACAGTTCTTCACTGCAGCAAAATTTACTCTTCAGACATACATTTGCACACTCCTCACATTTTGACATCAGACAGTCTTCTTTTTCCTGATCACAGACTAATGGTGCTAATAAAATTATGTAACATTACACTGACTTGTGGGAGGATTCCATTAATCACTCCTAAAAACAGTTTAACATTTTCATGATAAGGACACAAACATACATTGTGTGGGGCTCCCTGTATGGCGCACGGGCACGCACACACACACACACTCTGTGGTCACAAAACATAAAATTTGGCCAATTTTAGTGGCATGTCTGGAAACTGCTATTTGTAGATGGCATGAGCTTCTTTCAATGTCATAACCATATATCTCTTTTATTTTACTTTTCTTGCCTATTAGTTACAGTTGCATAATCTTTCATCCCAGGAGCTTGATATGAAATGTCATCTTGGGCACACAATGCAGCCAGTTTTTCTGTGCCTGGGTTTAAATGATGAATTTGTTTTTTCTCCATATGTATGAAATGGAATTCCATGAGCAAGAGTAAGCCTGTGACAACTTTCTTGGACTTCTAGGTAAGTGAGTTGTCACATTTAACTGCTTTATTTAGTGTACAAGGCGATTTATAGGGATTGTAATCATTAACATTATCTTCAGGTGTGTTTTCAGTTTTATTTCTGCATTTTCGTTGATTAATTTTCTCCTTTTCCCTTTCCATCTTTAATTGAGGAGTCAAACTTTGGCATTTCATTTTCATGCTTTCCCTATCTTTTTTCATCACCTCATCAGCTAAACCTTTCTCCTTAAGTCACTGTCAATATTGACTCATCTTCTCAGCTGCTGTGAGAGGCATGGCACCCCCAGTGTAAGTAATGTAAATCTGATTACTAATGATAAAAATTAAGAATGAGACTATGAGAAAAATCAATGAAAATAGTTTCCTCTTGGTTTCATAATATGCAGTACATCTCTTTTCACTCTTAATTATTAAAAATAAAATACACACTAACAATACCTTGCAATTAATTCTCCTCAGATAGGATCCCTAATTGGTCAATTAGCTTTTGTCTGAGATTTGCATACAAATTCTGATGATTCCCTCCTTTTCTTTCTTACTTTCCCTCCAAAACACTGCTAACACAGCTAACATAAAATAAGTTAAAACTGTAAATAACATACAACATGGCATATTTAATAATATTGGACAGTATTAAAGAGGTTTTGTAATACTGTCATTCTGTTACCAACTTTCTGCCATTTCGTTACCAATATAAAAAAAAAACGGTTAAAATTGGATTTAACTTTTTTTACTCTCTGTATATTATTCCATATATCGTATTTGCATACCTCTTTTTAGTTTTCAAAAAAATATCTTACTGTCACCAAAGAAAAAATAAGCATTTTTTTGGTAACGGAATGACATAATGCAGTTATAAAATTAATAACCTGCTTACAATATGAAAAATTAAAAACACAATAATGAAAGCTAGTGAACTGTATTGAGTTAACTTAACAATACAGTTCACTGGCTTTCACTATTGTGTTTTTAATTTTTCATATTGTAAGCAGGTTGTTAATTTTATTTATATGTATACTTTCTGATTGGTATTTGGTATTTCTATGCTTTTATGGTTATTTATTTTTAGGTTTGAAATAATGCATATTTAATGGATTTGAAAACCTGTAGCTTCAGATCGATTATACACAGTGAGCCAAAAGACTCGGAGCCACCTGCGCTGTGTTTTTCCTATCCACGCCCTCGGCGCTTGTTGCAGTCTGCCGCTAACATAGAAAGGCACGGATGAAACCATACAACATTTTTAAAACTACTTTTAAAGGCTTTACTTACCAACTTTACGAAAGGAGATGCTGAAACTGGCCATCGCCGTGAGGTGCCAAAAATGTATGGACAACGACGGTGGCCAGTTTCAGCATTTCCTTTCATAAAGTTGGTAAGTAAAGCCTTTAAAAGTAGTTCTTAAAAATACTGTATGGTTTCATACGCCTTTCTATGATAGCAGCAGACGGCAATGAGTGCCGAGGACGCGGACAGGAAAAACACTGTGCAGGCAGTTCACAGTCTTTTGGTTCACTCTGTACATTGACATTAACAGTTTCACATTGGTTTTAAAATAAAACTCCAGCTCAAGTGCAAAACTACATTGTTTTAACAATAAAACATGATGATGTCTTTGTTAATCAGCATACTTTCAATTTTTGTGACCAAGTTCTCATGGAACTGCCCAGAACATAAAACTGAGTTTTCCAGTAAGAAGCCACTCATTCCTCCCCACTGACAAGAGCCTTTGGAGTTTTGGAAAAACACATTCAAAAGTCTGAGATTCTAACGTCTGACTACCATAGCTTTATAAATCTGTAGGTTCAGTTCATATTTTAGGTGAGTGAGGAATGATGTGTGAGGGACTACATAACTCTCAGAAAACATTTAAAAAAATCGTTAAAAATAAATAAATAAATAAAAAGGCAGTATCAGTGACATGAAACCAATTACATTATGGAAGTCAGTCAAGGATGAAAATGTTACAGTTAAGATAAAAATCAAGCCAACATATCACTGTGACAACCCATTCAAGATTTTCAACCCCATTCTAAAAGGGGGAAAAGAATGGGTCTTGTTCCTGAACCATCAATCATTGCACCATTCAGCTGAGTGAAGAAAAGACTGATGTGACTAATTTATTAAGCAAACGTTTTGGGGATGATTGGAGGAGCATAGGAGATTTAGACTGCTATGTTAACATCTTCAATGCAGTTGCTGTGGGAACTGATGACGAGGATAATACGAGCATGGCAAATTGTAGTTGTTTAGGGGGGAAAAAAAACTGTGAAAATACTCAAAGAAGCACTCAAATACTTGTTAAATGTGCAATTTTTTTTGTATTAACAATAATAACAGTTCTTATATTCATTTAACTCGTGACAGATATGACAGCACGAAGAAGTTATGAATACCCTATATATCAATATGTTTAAATTTGAAATTATAATTTTACATGTACAGGATGCTTTTTTCTTTACTTATAACAATAATGATTGGTTAGTTAATGTATTTACCTCATTAAGGGTTTCTAATTACTTATATAGATAAGATTATTGGATCAAAACGTATTATGTACAACACATTTTCCTTAAATTTTAAAAACACAATTGAAAATTGACTGCATTCTTTTAAAGTTCCTAGAAGTACGCCTTGAGCATAATAACTTTACATTTTTCACTTTCTGAAAATTGCTCAGATTAGGAGTAATCCATTTTTTGTTATTCCTGTAAAATTTTGTTTTTTGGACATATATCATTTGACGTGGCACTCCTCTATATGGAACCTATGCTTTCATATTAAGCATTAACAAATTGCATGTCATGGTATTTAAAGGTGAACGAAACACAAAAATGAATATTTCATTCATGTTACTTTGTTTGTCATCATGAATAAATGAAGCACGAAGCTTCACCATCCCAAGGCGAATGGTTATCAGGTTACAGCCTGTTGCTGAGTTGGCGCATGACATCATGAGAGCCACACTGCATCCAGACAAGACGTATGCAGCATAGGTGTTTTAAATGACTAACAAGTTTATGGGTTAATTTCACTAGAAGTTCCTAACTTCTCTGAATAACAAGGTTCAGAGATAAATCACTTTTAATAATCCAGTTAATACCTACTAGGTGATAAACAGTAGTGCAATATCTGCTTTGAAAACGAGTGAATGTGGTAGCCAACCTAATCAATTGAACCAAAAAAGAGCAATTTTGAAGCTTTATACCACTCTGACAGTGATTCCGAGACAGTGTGAACACCAAAAACCCTACTGGTTCCATTTATTGGTGTAAGTGCAAGGAATGTACACCTACGAATAATGAGGAATAAAGTGTGTGTTGCTCAGACTATGAAAAAACAAACTTGGTGAAGAGTGATTTTGTATCACAAAGCATCCCAATTTTCAAAAATTAGTTATAGATCGTGATGTTTTGAATATTATGAGGCATAATTTAGCGCTAAAACCAGAAAGTTGAGCTAAAAAGAAATTAATCACTGCCAACAATCCTGCTAACATGGCCTGGCGATATTCCTGCTACAAACAACTTACAGCATGGATTAATTACTGGACTGCTATTGGACACAGAAGAAGAGTTGTCATACCACCATATGACCCAACGAAGTATATGAGGCTTCAAACTTTGCTAATAAACACACAAATTAAAATAGCAAGTTTTAAATTCAACCATTATTTATTTATTTATTATTATTATTATTATTATTATTATTATTATTATTATTATTATTATAATATAACGTGTCTGTGATCAAACTTATGTTGACTGAAAACGTGCAAAGCACTTCAATCATAGTAACTTTACTGGAGGTCGAGGCGTGGGAGCTATATTCTTCGGTAGTGACAGATCAATTGCTATGTCTGGTAATGGATTCACACAATGTGCATCCAGAGATTTTTTTTATTTTACACATTATCAGCAGTTTTCATTCTTTGTTAGATTCCTCAAATTAATTTTTCATGATCCAAGACCCAGATGCTTAAGAGTACTGAGTTTGACACCAGTCTTTTTTTATTTACATTGAAACTGTGATCTAGCGCTGCTATCATGGATCTAAGTGAGGGCCATTATATGAAAAATGTATTCTTTTCAGAGCATATCTGAGATGAAGAACTGTGATAACTTTCTAAACTGCTAGTATGTATATAATGTTGAATATGAACCAAATCTTTTAAGGTGCTATCCAAAATAATTTTTTCAGAGCACGATAGGCATTTGATTCGCCTTTAATTCATAATCTATTTCTTTGGTCTTCTTCCAACAATTATCATGTTCACAAGATTTCCATTCACCGTTTTCTAGCCATTTATGTTCATTTTTTATATGATGAAGAACTGACGTGAAGTTTTCAATTAATATGGTACCG
This sequence comes from Deroplatys truncata, assembly GCA_030765065.1. Taxonomy (NCBI): domain Eukaryota; kingdom Metazoa; phylum Arthropoda; class Insecta; order Mantodea; family Mantidae; genus Deroplatys; species Deroplatys truncata. The sequence continues at coordinate 425,609,320 of CM060990.1, forward strand.
TTCTCATTGCAGTTTTGCGCAGCCACCATAAATGTTTATTTATACTGACTTTCCATACCATCAGCTTTTCTAGTATTTTAATTTTTTTCATTAGACTTTTCTACAAATGCCATACATGAAATTCATGTTCAATTTCCGGATACTGAGTTTTTAGCGGGTATCTTACCTTTGTGTCTGTCAGAAAGAAAAACTTCAACTCCGCACATTTCCTGTTTTGCAAGCCTCGTCATTATGTTGTCACAAGCAGCCTTTTCCAAATCGCCTTTCACCATACCTCTTTGAACAAGTTCAAAATCAATAATTCTGCAGGAATTTAAATCCATGACACAATAGACTAAATATTTGGCTGAAAATCCTAAGGAGTCATACTGTCCATCCCCTGCCAACCATAGGGCGCTTATGACCCAGTAATTGAACGCCCTAAAACCATATTCATCATCATCCTGCCAACCATATAGGTATACCACAACCTTTTAATGAATTCAAGTTTTTTTTTTTCTTTCTTGAACCCAAAATGCTCGCAACTGGTGTTGCCATGTTTCGAATGGTTTCATTGAATTTACGCCTTGAAAACATTGCCAAACCCAGTGATTTGCAGAAAGACTTAAACTGCTGAAACAACACACCAGATAATAATAAAGAACTTGCTATTAAGGCATTTCCTTCTGGTTTCTTTCCTGATAAACTTTGTGAGTTCCAAGTGAATGTATTACCACAATAACAAACTGTTTTAACACATAGCATTGTCCCTTTAATGTAATGAGAAATTGTTTTGATTTCATTTCTAAATAAAAGTAGAGATGTCCCAGCAACAATGAAATATTCTGGTAGCTTTATTTCCATGTATGGTGAAAGTTTCTCCTCCTCCTCCTTTTTCTTCTTCTTCTTCTTCTTCTTCTTCTTCTTCTTCTTCTTCTTCTTCTTCTTCTTCTTCTTCTTCTTCTTCTTCTTCTTCTTCTTCTTCCTCCCCCTCATTAACACTTGTATCAGAATCTGAAGTATCTGGTTCATAGAAACTTTATTCAGCTTATCCTGATCTTCATCATTACTTGATTCGTAGATATTTTCAGGTTCCAACAAATATATATTTCCTTATGATTTCAGTGCCTAGTTCACATTTGCACTTATGAATTCTTGGTTTTTCACCACCTTCTATTCTGAATTCTCTTTGACTACTTTTATCACCTCCCCTTCGTTGTCAGTCTTATTGCATTATCGCATAGCTCAGAATCTACACTTTTAGAATTTCTAGCCTCATATCGTTCTGTTCTTTGTCATTTGCTCTTGGATGAAGATGGTGAACAATCAATTGTCTTACCAGAACTTGATATCTGGAAATAGTCTTCATTTTTCCTTATAGTAGGAATAGTTCCAGGTTTTAATAAAGACCTTCTGAAATTTTCATCCAGCATAAGCTGCTTTTTTAATAACTGTGTCTGTTCACATCTGTGTCCTAAAATGGAAGGAACATAAACGAGCACAGGGACCAGGCAAAAAATCTTATCTTTTGCAGAATTCTATCCATCTCCTATATCTTTTTTTGGGAGATTTGTCTCTGGAAACGCATGAAAATTAATTCCCTTGTGTTTTTCCTTCTCACATTGTAGTCATATGAACAATGCTGAGGCATTTTATTTTTCACAATATTATGTTGTTTGTATAATACTAAACTGACTCAGTAACACTATCACTAAGTGCACTACTCTTGAACTTGATTTTTGCGTTTCGTTCCCCTTTAAAATGCACCTGCACATGAAACGATTAAGAATATAAAAATAACTAATTCTTTTTTGAGGAATTTATGCTTCATTGCAATAACTAGTATTTTCAAACCTGGAAATACTATCAGCCTACAGGAATGACAAAACAAAGTGTTTCTCATAAAACAAACAGTTTCTTACTGTATACAGAGGTACCTCAAAACATTATTCCATATTGCAAAGAGAAAGTAAAAGGATGCAAAGTATGCTGCTCTCACAGTGTTCTCACTGAGAACTGTCCATATTTCTTAAAGCAAAACATCCTAAGCTTAGTTTTCATAGCAAGATCTTATACATTTTCCTCAACCAAGTTCCTTGCCTATTTTAAGCCTCAAAAATGTTGTGTGGGAAGCTTCAATTCTGATGTTATTGACATACATAACAATTAATGCAGATAAGTTACTTGCTTATGCTTAGATATGAAACTAATAAAAATGCTTAAAGTACTGCTTAATGAAGGTGTATTAGCATCAAATCCAGTACTGCAAAGTTCAAATACCTTATTAGCTAAATCAGTTAGATGCTCAACTTAATCTTCAGTTAAATAAACTGCTATCATCTGTAAAGCACTGCTTTGAACTCATTGCTAAAGTTAAATGACAAGACATATTAATGAATATTAAACATAACAAAGAATCTAGTATAGAACCTTGTGGAAGGCCTTCAGCAATAATTTTGGTTTGATATAACTACAATAGCAAATTTCTGGACACTCTATCAAGAACTGAACCAATTTATGCAGCTCTTGATGTAATAAAAGTACAACTTTTGCAACAATAGACTGTGATTCACAAAGTCATATACTCTAGCTACATCCAAAATAATCCTATAGATAGTTCCATTTTATCTAACAATATAAATACTTTGGTTGTGGGCATGTATGTAATATTTTCAGTTGACAGTTTTATCTAAAGCCAAATTGGGATGCTGAGAGAATGCAGTTTAACTCCAGGTTATACAATTCTCGAGTCTCTCTACAATCCTAGAAAAGTCACAAGACAGATTACCCTCTACCTGTACAGAGGCTTAAGCATTTTATGTTTCATTCTTTCTAGAAATATCACTGCTATAAATGCAATTATACACATGACTTAGTAATCTATTTTATGCAACATTTTCACAACTTTGTTTTTATCTCGCACAATAGGCTAGTAAATAGTCGGCAATATTGGATTATCCAGATCCATTCTCTTCTTCTTCATTTTTGGCCTCCCCTCCAACCATGACAGCATCCCCACCACTATTTCCCCTCTTACCTCGTGACTGTACCAACAATTATTTTTTCTCCAACCACGTAACTGCCTCCACCAGACCATGCATCTCTGTCTTTAATTCTCAGACACAATCATTCTTGGAGCTTTTGTTGGCAGTGACATGAATGTTTACGAGGTGTTGGGCCAGTTCTCTCCTGCCAAAAAACCAATTATGTTTTTTTCGGCTCAGGGAATATTGGCCAGAAATCCACCCCACTGGGATGCCATGGAAGGGTTATGATGAAGGTTCCTTGAGGTGATCTTCAGGATGGTGTGGAGTGGCGGTGATCTACACAAAATGGGTGCAAAAATGTATCAGAAGTGCTTCTTTCCTGGAGAATCAGAACATCCAGCTTGAGATCTTCATTCTCATTGCTCACTTTTAGGCTTAGATGATTCCAGTTGGTATAGTACAGCAGCGAGCTCAAGTATCTAATAAGACAGCAATTCAATGGTACCAGCATTTAAGAGACATTGCTCTCGGTGGCTGATCACTAATCTCATTATGCTTGGCAGACCTGGTACTGTTGTTCAACTGGATAAGAGCTTAATGGCCAAGAAGATGGATGGATGAGGGCAGGTTGTTCGTCATTGCTGGGTTTTTGGTATGTAAGACTGCAACAGAGGTGTGGAATTTCACAATAGGTGCAACATATTACAGATAATACTTGGGCATGTACTTCCAGGTACGGAAATATATATGATTATTGGACACTATCTTGCACTGCCAGCTGTACTGATAATACCACTTTACACACATTTGCGAGTATATCACACTCGAAATTTTGTAGATCCTGTGACAAGAGTAACATACTAGTAGAATGCTTCTAAAAGAATGCCAAAAAGATCATGATGTCCAGCACCTTTAAAGCTCATCTTCCATCCCACCTGGGCATGTTTATGTTGAGACAACTCCATAGGAAGAAAACCATCGAGGCCTTACATAGCATTCTACATCAGATTTCTGAACTCTATCCAGTATAGGCTCAAAAAAATTGAATTGTATTTTCAGTAGTGTTCATGGAGGATTTTATTTGGGGCCAACTGCATGGAAAGAAAACGTTGGTAGCCTTCTACAATCTTCTCCAGCAGATTTCTGAGTTTTATCCTGTACAGGCCCTAATGGCTGTTTTTACAGCCAGCAATTTTTTCTCAAGAGCAGATTGGTCTTGTTTTAAAATAAACAAATAGAATGTATTGCTTCCCTGAACAAACTCCTTTCCTTGCCCCATTCCTTGGAGAAAAAAAATTGAATCCAATGTGTGCCTTTCATGTGCAAACTCCTTTCCTTGCCCCATTCCTTAAAAAAAATTAAATTATTCTTTTCACATGCAAATTCCTTCCCTTGCTCCATTCCTTAAAAATAAATTAAAATGCATTCCTTTCACCTGCAAACTCCTTTCCTTACCCCCTTCCTATCAATTAAATTAAAATGTATTCCATTCAAGTGCAAACTATCCCTTCCTGACTGTTCCTTTAAAGTAAATAAATTACGAAAACAAAAGGGAAAAATGCAAAATAAAGAATACTGAATACTAAATGTGCCAGCTGTCAAACAATGACAACTGAAGCACACTGTTCCAAATTTCAATGGTTTGAACATTTTCTGTCTTCACCTCACTGCTATTTCCTCTCTCAGTATGTGTCTTCCCACATCAGAACTTACTTTTCCCAGCGTGCTATGCGTGGAAACACTGGACGTTGATGGTAATGGTAGTGATCCCCTATGAATTTAAAATGACCTCAAGACATATTCCAGTCAAGAAATTTTGGCAATGTTCCTGCCAGCCTCTCCCTGTCCTACGTCACGTCGCTAAACCATACCAACCTTGCAGCGTTGAAAAACGCGAGAGGATGTGTTGGTTGGCAAGAAGGTGAGGCTGTCAGTGTTCCATAGAGGAATGGAAGTGACGTATCAACAGAGGTAGTGTTTGCGGAAAGGTCCTGAAATGAAACTGAAACAGATCGTAGAAAATGCAAATAAGAATGCGCAGATAAAAAGGAGCGCACGATGGGGAACACACCCATTACTTACCGTGTATTTGCATGGTATACGCATTACCTTGAGTTTATTTCATTAGAAATGTCGTAATTCCATTACAAAATGTATTTATTTACCTATTTGGGAATTGCGCGAGGTTAATGTATTAGTTATTTGAGGTTATGTGATACGTAACTTAGCTAAAGGTTACTCCATCACAATATGAAAAAGCCCTTATTTATTCTGCAATTGTACTGCTCAGTCTTACATTGAGTTATTTTATTATTGAATGTAATGCATAGGCAACATGCCACCATCAAATAACAGCTGGTGTGTTGCTAACAGTCAATACATGTGACAGTAAGAGTCGTAATTAAAGTAAATGATAATCGTAACTTTAAGAATAATCCAACCAGATCTTCACATGATTAAGCAGCCAATGAAAATGTGGAGATAAACGTGGTTATCATGCATAATAGTGGCTGTCATCTGCTAGCAGCGGCCTGGGCATGGCTTAAGGAGTTCGGGCGTTGCCAACCGTAAGAAATGAAGGCACGGAAGATAACTATGTAACACGAAATTCCCAATGCGGCACGGTTATTTCAAACACACAATTTTTCGATGTTTGTTACATTGCATTGAAGAACAAGGGTAACATATACCGCCATGTTGTTAAACATTTGACTATCGCTGTTCTCTTTGTATCTATAACGAAATGTGTAATTTAGCTATTTCTGCAAAGATAAGATAGAAAAAAATGTACCGATAAGACTTTAAAAGAATGACAGGTATTGGAAAATTCGAATCTTTGATAAATGGGTTATGCTACAGAAAACATTTTAAGTGAATTGTGTGTTTTAAAGAAATCTACATTTTTTGTGTGGTATGTTTTCTTCTATCGCTAACGTTTACCAATTATACAAGATCATACAAAACTCCTGCCGAATGAAGAGGACTTCGGAGGCTATTTCCAGAGAATTCAAGATATAAATTGTATTTTTAAAGTTCCATTTGTACTCTGCCTTTAACCATATTGGTCTTATTGACGGCCTTTTCTGTGGAACTTATTTGCCTAAAGCAATTGTGTTGGGTTTCTTGCACTTTCGGTTTTTTTAATCATTAGATCAGACACACACATTCACACTGTCATTCATACTTTCAGACTCGGGGAAGGACAGGGAATAATCTTGGTTAGAGAAAAATTCCCACCCCCAGCCGTGAATCGAACCCGGAACCCTTGGTAGAGAAAGCAGATGCTCTAAAGACTGAACTACGGAGCCAGCCACATTTTGTCATGTAAATATCTTCAATATATGATATTTTAATAAAAATTGTTAGTCATTTTTCAAAGAATTGAAAGTTTTCGAAAAATGCTGCATGTAAAGAGTAGTTGGGGAAGGAGATTTTCTTGAAAACTCTTCGTGTCGCATCTTTGGAAGGTACTGAACCTAAATACCAGGTGTGGTATTTATCCAACTTTTCAATTTTGCTTTCTTTGGATTCACAGAACCTCAAAACATGTAGTTGCAACGAAAGCTTGGTATCGAATTTTTGGATGGAGAAACGTGATAGAGAAAGTAAAAAGCTTGAGTAAGAATAATTTGTATACCCAGTAATAAGTACCTCAGCTTGCTCAACTGCATTTTAATACATTGGTGGAGTTCATGATCTTGGTTCCAGAGAGGAAAATAAAAATCACACGACTTTCTCTATCACTCTTTTTCAAACAATACTTACAAAAGCTGATTCTTGGTATCTACTTCTTGTTAATCGAGATAAACTTTCATTGTAGGAATAAGAAGAATGCAGTAAACTAAAGGGATAGTCAAATATTTTAAATGTGGGTCGCTATTTGATGGATTTGAAATTCTGTTCTTTTCAGGTGACGCGAAAAAAAGAAAAAAAATCCTGATGTTCTACATTCACATGGCTTTCTCTAATCATTCTTCTACAAACTATACTTACAAGAGCTTATTATTCCAGGTTCTTCTTGTTAATCCAGACAAACGTTCAATTTACATTTACAATTTTGTTATACGATACAGTAGGTAAAGTGAGTCAGCTTTTTAAAGAGCGCGTGGCTATATGAGGGCTTTGAAATTCAATGCTCTTTGCGTGACCAAGAGAAAATATTGAATACCGACTTCCCATTTGAGAGAATTATAAGTAGGTATTTGAAAGTTTAAACCAATAACTAGGAATATCTCAGAATGGTTAACTTAAAAAGAGAAAGTAAAACAGAAATGCTTTGACATAAATTGTGTGCTTTAACGAGAACAATTTTCTTTTTGTAGATAGATTTGCCTATCTTATGGTTTACCAATTGTGCAAAAGTTACTGAGAAATAAGAGGACTTCAGAGGATATACCCAGGAAATGCAATATATGCATTTGACATGAAAACATTTTAAACATGTCGTGTTTAATCAAAATCGTTAAGAGTCATTTTTGAGAAAATGACAAGCTTTTGGAAAAAAGTTTCCATGTATAGGGTAGTTTAGGGGGGGGGGGTAAATTTCTTGAAAATCTTCCTGACGTATGTTTGGAAGGTGCTGAACTTAAAATACCAAACTTGTTATTTAACGACTTTGCCTTTCTGAGTTTGCTGTTCAGACACAGATGCGTAGGAGGACTCTTGTAGTAGAATCTCTTACAGTTTAGCGTTACATAAAACTCATTTAGAATGAAGAGCACTTCACTGGCTATTCCCAGAAAATTCGAGATATACCTAATTATATTTGCCATGAAAATATCGTAAGCAATAGCAGATTTTAATCAAAATTGTTGGTGCCATTTTTGAGAAAAGGGATAGTTTTGGGGTAGAGGAATTTTCTTGAAAATCTTATCACATTTTGGAGGATTCTAAGTTTGATCTAGTTATTTTTTTATTTATGCTGTTCACACACACATTTGCTGAAAATGTTTCTTTTTAATTCAGGCACTCTCAAAATGTGTATCTCTGAAGAACTCTTGGTATCGAATTTTTGCGTAGAGTGCAATACTTCCTCTACTTGTTATACGTAAGTGATAGTGAAATTAAACAATTGTTTCAAGACGCAAGAACTCGGATGTGTGCTGATATAAACAGTTATTTAAAAGACAAGATGTAAAAGGTTGCGCAACATCTTCTTCCAGAGGCAAATGAAACACGAGGTGGACCTTCTAACAATGCTGAAAAGATCCTGACGTGTTTCCATCTGAGTACTATAATGCTAAACAGAATGTGAGTGAGGTCATTGCGAGCCGCTCTTATTACCGGAAGACTGGTAATATAATCAAAGCGATATACAAATAAACACTTACATAGAGCAGAATGTTCGCAAAAATCAAAACCGAATTATAACTGAAGAATTTCAATTAAAACCAAACTTAAACTTAACTTTCAAATGAAAGTCATTAATCCAGTTTAACTTTAATTCATTATAACATCTTATAAATTCTTGGAATTACGTCGTGATATTTTATATAGATGCAGAGGATATCAATATAAAGGTGCAAAAACAGAAGTAAAAATAATCTACATTCAATATATCAGTTGGTGACACATTTGTAATACTATCAAATAAGGAAATGAGGGATTGGATTTAGAAAGGGGATGAGCGTTATCTGTTAAAAGTTGGGTGAATCTCAATGTCTGTTTCATTTGTAAAATCTTTAATTATAATTGTGTTATTTAAAATTTGCATGTCTATTAGATTTGATAAATGAGAGTATGATTAACATGAATGAGTATATGTATATTTAGGTGCAGTAAAGATTTAAATCGCCTCCTGACAAAGAATGGGCATGTTTGTTTACTCAGATAATGTGTCGTGGTGAAGGTCACTGAGCAAAAGCTTGGTAGGTGATAGCAATAGCTCATCGAAGAGGGGAAATGTTTATTTATACCAAACCACGACCTGATGCTCATTTCTCAAGTTGCTTGGAGCTACAGCTCACAAGCTTTTGCTTGTTTTTATTTATATCACCCATTGTTTTATTTCTACTGACGGCTCAAAGGATGATCGTGGAGTTGGATGTGCCTTTTTATTTGGTGTAGAATGTTTTATCTTTTGTCTCTCTGATCAGTGCTCGGTTTTTACTGCTGAACTTATTGCTCTGGAACAAGCTCTGTCCTTTATCCGTCAGCGTGGTCTGCAGAATTGTGTTTTATGCACGGACCCTCTAAGCGTCCTTTCTAGCCTTCGTGCGCTGTACGTTCGTAATCCTATCGTGCAGCATCTCCAGGATTGTTCCCACCAGCTTACCACTGAAGGGATCAGCCTATCGTTTGTCTGGGTTCCTGGTCAACCTGTCGTCCTCCGTGGACTAGTGGTACCATGCTAGCTTATAGTTCCCGAGATCGCGGGTTCAAACCCGGCGGAGGGCGATGAATTATTTTGGGTGTAAAAATCCTTAGCATGGCTTCTTTCGGAAGGGAAGTAAAACCGGTGGTTCCATGTCATAGATTTACGACACGTAAAAGAACCTCAAGGCTGATAAAGAGGGCTCTGAGCAAAATTTCACGCCCAATATAGAATGGTACACTAAGGACCATAGTAGTTAAAGAGTGTCCATAAATAAAACTCACTTTAATTTAATTTTGGCATATGCAATAATGAAGGTACATATATCCAATGAAGGTGCGCATGCCGCTGCCAAGAGTGCTATTTTATCCCAATCTTATTTTAGCCTCTGTGTTCCTGCGGATGACTTTAGTCATTACTTAAAGAAGTCTATTTCTCCCGTTGTTTTGGTGCCTGGTCCTCTGTCCAGCACACTTCAAAGCTCACATACACACAAAATCACACACTCATGCTCCACAACTTATTAAAACAAACACACTCAGGCACTACAACTCATTAAAACACACAACCTCTGGCACTACAACTCATTAAAACACACAACCTCTGGCACTACAACTCATTAAGACACACAGCCTCTGGCACTACAACTCATTAAAACACACTCTCAGGCACTACAACTCATTAAAAAACGCGCGCACGCACACAACTCATTAAAACAACACACACACACACACTCAGGCACTACCTCTCATTAAAACACACACACACACACACACACACACATCCACGCACTCAGGCACTACCTCTCATTAAAACACACACATAGATACACACAGACATATACACAAATGCTACATGTGGCGTTTTTAGTTTTCCATATGGTGGATGTAACCAAGTTCATTGTAATGAAATATGTAATTAATAGTGGTCAAAAATATTTTTCGAAGGAAATTTAACGTGAATACCATATAGCATTCATGCAAAATTATGCTTCTGTTCACATTACATTTTCCACGATATGAGTATTTTTTGTCGAGTAAGAATATTGATTTTTAATCAGTAGAGGACTTCGTCTAACTGTGAAGGTTCCTATTGATTTCTAATTGCGATTTTGAACTACACAGTGTAAATTCACTGTGTCAGCGTTTTAAGCTATAAATTATCTAAGGATTGTTCAATCCTTTCTTGCACTTTCCTCCTCGAATCCCCATTTTTTTCTTTGTTTTTAGTGTAAAGTAAAATCAATTACTAAAAGTATAGATTTGCAAATATGGAATTTTATGGAGTGTTCTTCAACTTCCTTTCTGCCTGATTGTTCTTAATAATTGAAGGAATGGAAAAGATAATTATGGCATATATGAACCCGGTATTTTTCTTCTTAAAACTTTCTTGGAAATTGTATCTATGGGATAAACAAAAACTGGGGAAAGCCTTTCCAAATAGCTCTTGTTACTGGAATAAAACGCAGACCGACAGGGAGGAAAAGAAACACTTTACCACAAAGCATTCGTCATTTCTATTCCTTAAATCGCGGTATATGCTACTCACTTTATTTCATTTAGAATGTGGATTTTTTCTTGGAATTAAATGTAAATAAGTGTATTCGAATTGCTTGAGTACTGGTTGCAGTGCGGTCTGGAGTTTCTTGTTAGCCAAAGGTTGTACCTTCTGCGGAACAGATGCTCCCCCATCCACTTTTAACATGTGGTGCTGTTGTATTGTATTCCTGGTTGAGAGTCATTTATTGCCCATCATAAACATTAATTGTTTTTGGAATGTTCAAACACTACCCCTTTAAAAGTCCCAGGCAGGTAGGGAGGGTCTGAGCTTTGCAGGTCTTAAAAGTCATGTACAAGTGTTATGAAAAATGGAAACGTTCATACAAGATGTTACACTTCACATTTTTGTGCCTAAACTACTGCAACCCTGCAAAGATTCGGCTCTTAAGGTTGTGCTCCATTAAAAACCTGATGTTGGATTCACATAACTTTCTCTACCCATTATTCTTATAAAAGTTTCTTCTTCTATCTCCTCCTTGTTAATATAGATAAACCTGCATGACACATTTTGTTGTATGTGGTTATAAAAATAATATAGAAAGTACTGACTCTGCGGTGTGCGGGTAGTGTGTTTACCTCACATTCAAGAGGTCCCGAGGTCTAGTCTTAGTTAGGGTGAGTTGTTCGGATAAACGTTTTTTTGGAGTTTTCCCCTATCTTGAGAAGTCGAATAACTGTAAGCTCTATGGACCCCAGGCTCATTCGCGTCATTTCACCCATTTCATTCATTCGTCATCCGATATGACTACCAAGTTAGGGACGTTAAACTTAAAGAACGACAATTATAGGGATAAGAATGCAGTAAATCAAGCGATAGTCAGATCTTTTAAATATGGGCCGCTATTTGATGGATTTGAAATTCCATTCTTTTCAGATGATCTCGGAAGGAAGAAAGAAAGAAAGAAAAGAATTATGATCTACATTCACATGGCTTTCTCTAATCATTCTTCTTCAAACTATACTTACAAAAGCTTATTATTCCAGCTTCCTCCTGTTAATCCAGATAAACCTTCAATTTACATTTACAATTTCGTTATATGATGCAGTAGGCAAAGTGAGTCAGCTTTTTAAAGAGCGTGTGGGTATGTGAGGGCTCTGAAATTTGTTGCTCTTTGCATGACCACCAGAGAATATCGAAAACCAACTTCCCATTTGAGAAAGTGATAATTAGGTATTTGAAAATTCAAACCAATAACAAGGAATATCTCGGGAATGTTAACTTAAAAAAAAGAAATGCTTTGACATAAATTGTGTGCTTTAAACGAGAGCAGTTTTTTTTCATAATAAGATTTTGCCTATCTTATGGTTTACCAATTGTGCAGAAGTTACTCAGAATGAAGAGAACTTCAGAGGATATTCCCAGGAAATTCAATATATGCATTTGACATGAAAATATTTTAAACATGTGGTATTTAATCAAGATCATTAGAAGTCATTTTTGAGAAAATAAAGCTTTTGGAAAAAGTTTCCATGTAAAGGGTAGTTTAGGATGGCAGGACTTCCTTGAAAAATCTTCCTGACGCGTGTTTGCAAGATGCCGAACTTAAATACCAAACTTGTTATTTAATGACGTTTCCTTTCTGAGTTTGCTGTTCAGACACAGGAGCGTAGTACGATTTTGTAGGATCTATTTTAGTAGGATCTCTTATAGTTTAGCAGTTACATAAAAGTCATTCATAATGGAGAGCACTTCACAGGCTATTCCCAGAAAATTCGAGATATACATAATTATATCTGTCATGCAAATATCTTTGAGAAAAGAGATAGTTTTGGTGTAGAGGAATTTTCTTGAAAACCTTATCACATCCTTGGAGGATGCTAAGCTTGAACTATTTTTTTTATTTATGCTGTTCACACACCTTTTGCCAAAGGTTTTTTTTTATTCAGGCACTCTTAAAACGTTGAAATCTCGGTATCGAATTTTTGCGTAGAATGCAATACTTCCTCTGCTTGCTATACCTAACTGATAGAGAAATTAAAAATTGTTTCAAGACACAAGGACTCCGATGTGTGCAGATATAAACAGTTATTTAAAACAGAAAATGTATAAGGTTGCACAAGATTTTCTTCCAGAGGCAAATGAAATACGAGGTGGACCTTCTAACAATGCTGAAAAGATCCTGACGTGTTTTCATCTGAACAGAATGTGAGTGAGGTCATAAGGATCCACTCTCATTACCGGAAGACTGGTAATATAGTCAAAGCGATATACAAATGAACACTTACGTAGAGCAGAATGTTCGCACAAATCAAAACCAGATTATAACTAAAGAATTTCATATAAAACCAAACTTAAATTTAACTTTCAATGAAATGAAACGCTTTCATCCAGTTTTAACTTTAATTCATGATAACATCTTATAAGTTCTTGGAATTACGTAGTGATATTTTATATAGATGCAGAGGATATCAATATAAAGGTGCAAAAGCAGAAGTACAAATAATTTACTTTCAATATATCAGTTGGTGACACCTTTGTAATACTATCAAATAAGAAAATGGGGGATTGGATTTAAAAAGGGGATGAACATTATCTGTTGAAAGTTGGGTAAATCTCAATGTCTATTTAATTTGCAAAATCTTTGATTACAATTGTGTTATTTAAAATCTGTACCTCTATTAGGTTTCATAAATGAGAGAATGATTAGCATGAATGAGTAAATGGATATTTATGTGCAGTAAAGATTTAAATCACCTCCTGACAGAAGAATAGGCGTGTTTGTTTACTCAGCTGATGTGTCATGGTGAAGGTCACTGAGCAAAAGCTTGGTAGGTTACAGCAATAGCTCAACGAAGAGGGGAAATTTTTATTTATACCAAACCACGACCTGATGCTCGATTCTCAACTTGCTCGGAGCTACAGCTCACAAGCTTTTGCTTGTTTTTATTTATATCACCCAATAATCTTAACTTTAAGGATAACTGTTAGTCCAACCAGGTCTACTTGCTCTTTTATGATGCAAATGTTGGTAATGTTGCTGCCGTCCTCTCCCTGTCCTACGTCACCTCGCTAAATCATACCAACATTGTAGTGATTAATAACACTAGAATGATGTGTATGTTGGCAGTATGGAGAATGAATGCGAGTTACATGCAGGAATGGATGTGTCTAATTATGGTAAGCACGGAATGGACCGTAAGTGTAAATGGAACGGATCGTAGGAAAAGCCAATATTCATGATCAGAAAAAAGGGGGCCTGCGACTGGGTTTTTACGCAAATCCTCATTAATTTGCTAAAATAAATGGTATTTGGTGCTACAGGATATTTAAAGTATAGCGTTTGTCAGTCACACTAGTACTGGAACTGCGTGTTGGTTAAATATGAAATATGTTCATACGTGTTCAATTTTCTGGTAATAGCCTGTGAAATCCTTTTCATTCTGAATGAATTTCATATAATTGGTAAACCGTAACAGATAGATAAAACCTTATGATACAAAAAATTTAGATCCCATTAAAACGCATCACTCATGTAAAATGAAATCTTTTGGTGGCGTTAACTATTTGCAACATATTTATTCTGCATTATTGGTTTCAATTTGCAGATAGTTTATAAGTTTCTCAAATGCAAATCGCTATTCGAGTCTTAATCCCCCCCGTGTTCATGCAATCTCAAAGTCGTTGCATGACTACCAGACTTGAAAACATTTGACTGTTGCATTAGCTTATTGTCATCCTTTAAGTTTAACATCCCTAACTTGGTAGTCATATTGGATGACGAATGAATGAAATGGGTGAAATGATGCAAATGAGCCCAGGGTCCATAGAGCTTACAGTTATCCGACATTCGACTTCTCAAGATAAGGGAAAATTCCAAAAAAAAAAAAAATATCCGGACAACTCACTCTAACCGAGACTAGAACTCGGGATCTCTTGAATGTGAGGCAAACACACTACCCGCACACCGCAGAGGCAGTACGTTCTATATTGTTTTTATACCCACATACAACGAAATGTGTCATGCAGGTTTATCTATATTAACAAGGAAATAGAACAAGAAACTTTTATAAGATTAATGGGTAGAGAAAGTTATGTGAATCCATCATCAGGTTTTTAATTAAGCACAACCTTAAGAGCCGAATTTTTGCACGGCTGCAGTAGTTTAGGCACAAAAATGTGAAGTGTAACATCTTATATGAACGTTTCCATTTCTCATAACACTTGTACGTGACTTTTAAGATCCGCAAAGCTCAGACCCTCATTACCTGCCTGGGACTTTGCAAGGGGTAGTGTTTGAACATTCCGAAAGCATTTCTGTTTATGATGGTAAACTCACCCCAGTTAGCCATTTTGAACGACTTTCCCGCGGTCTTCTCCGTCTTGTCGGCATTTATACATAATGCCAACACTGTCCTCATAATGCGTTACTGCCACTTGCATATTTCTAGTGATGTTTTACTTTTGCGTGTTGGCAGCATACGGTGACGTAGGACAGGGAGAGGACGGCAGCAACATTACCCAAATATTAGCCTTAAAAAAGGCTGCTGTTGTATCTGTTTGGTTAAAGAAACCACACAATCATAAACTCACCCCAGTTTGCATTTTGAACAGCAATGACTTTTTCCTGCCACTTTCTCCCTCTCGGCGGCATGGAATACCCACTGCCAATAAAACTTGTATTCTGCAGTAGTGCTACTGGCGTATTTTTAGCGATTTTTTAACTATGAGGTTTGGCAGCATACTGTGACGTAGGACATGGAGAGGCTGGCAGCAACATTACCGAAATTTCAATCTCCGAGATACTACACTGGGTAATTCTGTGCGACGACTCTACTATGGCGACCGCACGCAGTCTTATTGAAGTGCCAACATCAGAACTGTATACTCGTGGCATGCCAGCCGCTACAAACGTAATATTTAACATCGCTAGATGTTAAACAAACTGGAAAACACATACACACATTATGTTGAAATGTCCATGATATTTTGAAATGCACATTTCAAACAAAAGAACAACCTGGATAACCAGTGGATGTCACACGCGTAAAATAACTAATGCGTGTTTTCTGTAAGGGGAAATAAAAAGTGAAATGTGCATATACATGGATATAACGCACATAAACATGCGCGGATTGTGTGCAAAAACTAAAAAATGAAAAGCAACGATGTAAAACAAAACACATAGATGAAGCCTAACATAAATAATGATTAAAGCAAAGTATACGTAAACTACACAATAAATATGCATAAAATTTTGGGAAAGCCTGCAATATATGAAGTTTACAATTGTCGATTTTTAAAAATTCATTTGCAGTTATTCTTTTTCTCATTCATTATTCTACCACGTACATAGTAGGTAGAGTAGGTAATATTGCATTTCACCCAAAAATTTGATAACGAGATTTTACTGGAAATAAATGTTTGGAAACCCCTGAATGAAAATAAAAGAAACTATTATTTATTCTACCACGTACCTAGTAGGTAGAGGAGGTATTACATTTCACACAAAGAATTTAATACCGAGATTTCACCAGAATTACATGTATTGAGGCCCCTTGAATGAAAAGAAAAATAAATTTTACTTATAGCAAATCTGCTCTTAGAGCGTCGTTGTTGAAAATGCTTATAAAAGCAAAAGGAAAGTGAATAAATTACCTTAGGAGTGAGTTTAGAAGTGGATGTGATCTCTCCAATGTCTGGTGCCCACCTCTTTTAGGTGTTTTACTTTTATAGGAAAATCGTGTTATGAACACAACAAACGTAGCCATTTTTGCACTAAAGCACATGCAAAAAGGGAACTGCCAACCTAAATAAAAAGTGAAATCCGCTAAATATGTGATATGCTGTTCTTTCTGCGAACATGAATCATTTGAGTTTTAGACGTGCAGATCCCTCGGCTACGCCCTGTCGTCGCAGCTTGCTATGCTCCTCTCCTTCTAAAAAACATCCCTCGGCTACACTTTGAGGCTGAGGGCCCTCAATCTCTCGGCTACGCCTTGAGGCTGAGTATCTTACCGGTTTTGGCAGCATTAGTTATGCATATGTTACCAGCATTACGTTTCAGCTAGCGTATGACATAGTTACATCTGTTGGACATATAACACATCATTTTCATCGCTGTGGACAACACACTAAGAGCAGAATGTCGTTACTTATTTACCACGTACCTAGTAGGCAGAAGATATATTTCATTTCACACAAAAAACTCGATACCGAGATTTCATCAGAAATACATGTTTTGAGGCCCTATTAATCCAGAAATGCATTTTTAGAAAGCAAAACTGATGAATACCTTCTCTACCTACAGGTATGTGGTAGAAAAGGTAAAAATGCTTTTTTTTGGTTCAGGGTGCCTCAAAACATACATTTCCGGTGAAATCTTGGTAATGAATTTTTGTGTGGTATACAATACCTCCTCCTCTACCTTTTTAGGTGCTGGTACAATAAGTAAAAGTGCTTATTTATTCAGGGGCCTCAAAACATTGATTTCCAGTGAAATCTCAGTATTGCATTTTTGTGTGAAATGCATTATCTCCTCTATCTACTGGGTACATGATAGAATAAGTAAAGGTTATTTTTCTTTTTATCCAGGGCACCTCAAAACATGTATTTTCAGTGAAATCTTATCAAATTTTGCGTGGAATGCAATACCTCATCTACCTTTTTAGGTACGTGGTAGAATAAGTAAAAGTGCTTTTTTATTTAGGGGTCTCAAAACATGTATTTCCGGTGAAATCCTTGTGTAAAATGCAATACCTTTACCTAAGGCGTACGCTGTAGAACAAGTAAAAATGAATGAAAAAAAGTCGAACATTTTTTATTTTTCTTGCCAGCGTTTACGTATGCTCTGCTTTAAACATATATGTGTTTGGCTTCATCTACGTGTTTTGTTTTATGGGTTATTGTTCATTTTTGTGTTTTCGCACACAATCCGTGCATATTTCTACGGGTTATACCCATGTTTGGTTATCCTGCATATTAGCGGCCGGCCTTCTGCTAGCAGCGGCCTGGGCGTTTATGTATGCTCTGCTTTAAACATATATGTGTTTGGCTTCATCTACGTTTTTGTTTTACGGGTTATTGTTCATTTTTGTGTTTTCGCACACAATCCGTGCATATTTCTATGGGTTATACCCATGTTTGGTTATCCTGCATAATAGCGGCCTGCCTTCTGCTAGCAGCGGCCTGGGCGTTTACGTATGCTCTGCTTTAAACATATATGTGTTTGGCTTCATCTACGTTTTTGTTTTACGGGTTATTGTTCATTTTTGTGTTTTCGCACACAATCCGTGCATATTTCTATGGGCTATACCCATGTTTGGTTATCCTGCACAATAGCGGCCTGCCTTCTGCTAGCAGCGGCCTGGGCGTTTACGTATGCTCTGCTTTAAACATATATGTGTTTGGCTTCATCTACGTTTTTGTTTTACGGGTTATTGTTCATTTTTGTGTTTTCGCACACAATCCGTGCATATTTCTATGGGTTATACCCATGTTTGGTTATCCTGCACAATAGCGGCCTGCCTTCTGCTAGCAGCGGCCTGGGCGTGGTTTAAGGAGCTCGAGCGTTGCCAACCGTGGGAAATGAACCCGCGGAAGATAACATTGTAACACGAAATTCGCGGCGCGGTTATTTCAAACACATACAAGAAAAGCAAGCACAAAGATCATAAAGGCAAAAGAGATGGAGGTTCGGATGAAGGAATTTTTTGTTGTTTGTTATATTGCATTGAAGCCCACTTATTGTACAAAGTTAACCAAACCTGCATTGAATCATACCCACTGAAAATGTTTTTCTTTCAGGGCAAACACATTATCGCACACATACGTTATTACACAGAAGCAGTGGCAGCATTGTTGTCATTGTCCTTGAGCCACAAACACACATTGTTGTTTTAATTTACTGCAATGAGGTGGCCATCGGAAATCTGATGAAGACGTGTAAATTAGGTGAAATATCAGAAGCATACGTTATTACACAGAAGCAGTGGCAGCATTGTTGTCATTGTCCTTGAGCCACAAAACATACACAAAAGTCACATATACATGTTCAATTTTCTGGTAATAGCCTGTGAAATCCTTTTCATTCTGAATGAATTTTGTATAATTGGTAAACCATAACAGACAAATTTTATGATACAACAAATTTAGATCTCATTAAAACGCACAATTTATGTGAAAATGAAATCTTTTGGTGGCGTTAACCATTTGCAACATATTTATTCGCGCTATTGGTTTGAATTTGCAGATAGTTTATAAGTTTCTCAAGTGCAAATCGCTATCTATTGGTGTCTTAATTTTTTCTTTCCATGTTCATGCAACGAGAACACAATGCAAGAAGTTTAAAGTCCTTAACTTGGTAGTCATATCGGATGACGAATGAGTGAAATGATGCTCAAATGAATCCGGGGTCCATAGAGCTTACAGTTATCCGACATTCGACTTCTCAAGATAAGGGAAAACTCCGAAAAAAGTTTATCCGAATAACTCACCCTAACCGATACTAGAACTCGGGACCTCTTGAATGTGAGGCAAACACCCTACGCACACCACAGAGGCGGTACGTTCTATATTGTTTTTATACCCACATACAACAAAATGTGTCATGCAGGTTAATCTATATTAACAAGAAGGAGATAGAAGAAGAAACTTTTATAAGAATAATGGGTAGAGAAAGTTATGTGAATCCAACTTTAGGTTTTTAATTAAGCACAACCTTAACAGCTGAATGTTTGCAGGGCTGCAGTAGTTTAGGCACAAAAATGTGAAGTCTAACATCTTGTATGAATGTTTTCCATTTTTCATAACACTTGTACGTGACTTTTAAGATCCCCAAAGCTCAGACCCTCCCTACCTTCCTGGTACTTTGCAAGGGGTAGTGTTTGAACATTCCGAAAGCATTTCTGTTTATGAAGGGCAGTAAATGACTCTCAACCAGGAATACAATACAACAACACATGTTAAAAGTGGATGGGGGAACATCTGTTCTGCAGAAGGTAAAACCTTTGGCTAACAAGAAACTCCAGACTGACAATTCGCACTGCAAACAGTGTTCAAACAATTCAAATACAATTATATAGTTTAATTCTTAGAAAAGTTCCATATTCTAGATGAAACAAAGTGAGTAGCATATACTGCGATTTAAGGAATATAACTGACGAATGCTTTGTGGTCAAGTGTTTCTTTTCCTCCCTGTCAGCCTGCGTTTTATTCCAGTAGCAAGAGCTATTCGGAAAGGCTTTTCCCCAGTTTTCATTTATCCCGTAGAGACAATTTCCAAGAAAGTTTTAAGAAGAAAAAATACTGGGCTCATCTATGCCATAATTATCTTTTCCATTCCTTCAATTATTAAAAGCAATCATTGTAAATCTATACTTTCAGTCATTGGTTTTACTTTACACTAAAAAACAAAGTAAAAATAATGGGGGCTCGAGGAGGAAAGTGCAAGAAGGGATTAAACAGTCCTTAGTTAATTTATAGCTTAAAAATGCTAGCTTTAAACGCTGACACAGTGAATTTACACTGTGTAGTTCAGAATCGCAAATTTATGTTTAAGGAGTTGAAAACAATAGGAACCTTCACAGTTAGACAAAGTCCTCTACTGATTAAAAATTAATATTTTTATTCAACAAAAATACTCACATCGTAGAAAATATATGTGAATCTAAGTTTGCATGAATGCTATATGGTATTCACGTTAAAATTTCCTACGAAATATATTTTTGACCACTATTAATTATAAATTTCATTACAATGAACTTGGTTACATACACCATAAGGAAAACTTGTGTGTGTCTGTGTTTTAATGAGTTGTAGTGCCTGAGTGTGTATGTGTGTGTTTTAATGAGTTGTGGAGCTGAGTGTGTGCGTTTTAATGAGTTGTGGAGCTGAGTGTGTGCGTTTTAATGAGTTGTGGAGCTGAGTGTGTGCGTTTTAATGAGTTGTGGAGCATGAGTGTGTATGATTTTGTATGTATGCGAGCTTTGGAGCATGTGTTTGTGCTAGTGAGTTGTAGTGTTTGATCGCGAGTTTATGAACTGAATTGAGAGATCAAGGGCGCAAAACCAGAAAGGTCATTAGCACCCATCATAGATAAAATATAGGTAAGTTAGCAGTTAAAAACCAGACAAATAAAAAGCCCTAATATAAAGGACAGAAAGTTAGAAAATGTCAGGTTAAAACTCTACTAGAAATAATAAAAGAAGCAGTGTCAGAGGCTGTAGAACGCGAAGCTAAAAAACAAGGTAGCTAAAATAATGGGTCTAAAACACACTTAAAGCAAGAAAAGCAGCTCAAGGACAGGTTAAATTCTGTCTTGTGAACTGCTGCGTCGAATGAAAGTTAAAACACATTATACAACCAACATGTCATCCGCCAAAATGGCGGGCAATGCTGCATCCATCCGTAGAGTGGTACGAAAAGCAGCGAAACACTGACACTGCTCTAAAACATGCTGCACCGTCAACGATGCACAGCAACGATTACAAACGGGAGCAGGCTCTCGGCGCAACAAGTGACAGTGGCTAAAAAGACATTGCCTGATGCGAAGTCTACATAAAATTACTTCCTCCCGACGGGAGGAACGGGAAGTGGCCCAGGTAGAGGCTTTATCTCCCGCAACCTGTTACCCTGGACAGAGGACCAGGCACCAAAACAGCAGGAGAAATATACTTCTTTAAGTAATGG
Organism: Deroplatys truncata; assembly: GCA_030765065.1. Taxonomy (NCBI): domain Eukaryota; kingdom Metazoa; phylum Arthropoda; class Insecta; order Mantodea; family Mantidae; genus Deroplatys; species Deroplatys truncata. The sequence goes on from CM060990.1 coordinate 425,630,785, forward strand.
CTAAAATCAATGGCTGCCAAAGTGCGACTGAACTTCGGCAAAAGCCGAAAGGATGATCGGATGTCATGGACTTTGGCATCGACGTCAAATCAAGGTGGCAAGACATTTCGGAATGCAGCCAAGGGGGAAGTGTGTGTAACCCCTATGTTGAGGCATAGAGGATAACCGGCAAGCATAGCTGCACAGAAGAACATCACGACGATAAGAGCGGAGGTTCTGCAGCTTCTGCACAAAGATTCAAAACAAGGCTAGTACGAAAAGCACCATTTGATAGCCAGAGGCCCTGTGGTGAACTGCATTCATGCGACTCAGGATGGGAGGTCGCGCAGCGCAATACACAGTACACCCATAGTCAAGCTTTGAGCGAACCAATGATCGATAAAGTCGCAAAAGGAGCGTGCGATCTGCACCCCAGGATGTGCCACTTAAAACACGTAAAATAGAAAGAGAACATTCACACCTTGGTTTCAAATAGGTGATATAAGATGACCAAAACAACTTCCTATCAAAGATTAACCCAAGGAATTTCGTTTCGTCCGAAAAGGGAAGGAGTTCCGCACCGAGTCGGAGACAAGGTGGAGGGAACGCTTTTCTGTGCCAGAAATTAATGCAGACTGCCTTCTCGGCAGAAAATGGAACCCGTTAGCTATGCTCCAGGAGTGAAGGCAGTTAAGATACTGCTGCAGTCAGCGTTCCAAAATACAGGTGCGACGAGAAGTTGCGAATACGGCAAAATCGTCAACAAAAAGCGTGTTCCAAGTGGAACACAGGCAGCAGTAGGGTTAATCGCAATAGCAAACAGTGTGACGCTGAGTACCGAGCCTTAAAGTACTCCGTTCTCTTGCATAAAAGTTGAAGATAAAATCATCCCCACGCACACGAAATACCCGGTCCTTTATAAACTCACGAATGAAGACAAGGAGACGGCCACGAAACCTCACCTGATGGAGTGTACAAAGAATTCCGGTTCTCCAACTGTCATAAGCTTTCTCCAAATCAAAAAATACAGCCAGTCTGGCACCCTCTCTTCAATCCGTTTAGAATGTGGGTCCAAAGATGGACAAGATGATCCACAGGAGAACAGTGCCGGCAAAAACCACATTGCACGTTCGCCAGAAGGTTCCGAGATTCAAGCCACCAGATCAAACGCCTGTTGATTATGCGTTCCATAACCTTGTAAATGCAATAGCTAGATGGTAGTTGGCGATCTTTTCCAGGTTTAAAAATCGGAACGATGGTGGCTGCTCGCCAATCTGCAGGAAGAGTTCCAGTTTCCCAGATGCGGTTGTAAATCTGAAGGAGAAAGCGCTGTCCAACAGAGGAGAGATGTTGAAGGAACACCACGTGTACAGAATCTGGCCCAGGAGCGGAAGGCTTAGAAGATGCTAGGGCATGCTCCAGTTCGCAGAAGGTAAAGAGGTGATTATACTCCTCCTGGTTGCTGGAGCGAAAAGATAGTGCATGGACTTCCATCGCCGCCTTGTACGTAAGAAAATCCAGGTCATAACGGACAGAGTTGTAAATGCTTTCTAAGGTCTTGCCAGGGTATCGGCAATATCAGGTGGTTCGGAAATAGTACTAGAGCTTACCCGCAGACCGGGAATAGAAGAAGAACGGGTCTTGCCGGCCACGCACCTAAGTTTGTCCCAGACGACCGATGTAGGTGTAGAGCTATTGAAACCCACTACATAGCGCTCGCAGGAGGCTTTCTTGCTGTTGCGAATAATTCTGAGAGCCATAGCGCGTAATTCTTTATAATGGACCAATTATAAAGGGTAGGGTGACGCTGAAACACCCTAAGAGCACCGCATCGTGCACGAACGGCGTCCCGGCATTTCGCGGTCCATCAGGGGACCGGTAAACGCTTGGGATGGGAAGACATGTGGGGAATGGAATGTTCGGCAGCAGCTAAAATGACAGCACGTAGGTGTTCTACCATGAGGCCCTCAGTGGAAAACGTGCAGTGAGAAAAACGGGCTAGACAGGAAAAAACGCGACCAGTCAGCTTTGTTGAACTGCCATTTAAGAAAGCACAGGTGAATCAACGGAAGAAGACAGGGGAGTAATCATGCACGGAAAGTGATCGCTAGAGTGTGTATCAGCTATGACATGCCATTCCATACGATGAGCAAGTTGCGCAGAGCAAAGACCAAATCCAGATGAGAAAATGTACCAGTTGAATTGGAGAGAAAAGTGGGTTCACCGGTATTCAGAACAGAAAGAAGATGATCCAGAAGTGCAGCCAAAAGCTCTCCCCTCGTGCACGCCCTAGGAGAACCCCAGTGGTGCGTATTGAAATCCCCCACGAGTAAATAAGGGACAGGGAGCTGTAGAATCAGGCGGGCTAGGTCATCCTGTGCAAGAGAAGAATAAGGAACATAGAGGCTACAGATGCAGAACTTAAACCCAGGAAGAGAAAAGATTATCTGCGCCGCTTGCAGAGCGATTATAACACACATCATCTCAAACAAGAACTGTAAAGCCACCGTACACAGGAGAATCCAAGACGGAAGCGCTCCGGAGTATACCTATGGATGGCAAAGATCGAAGTTTTGACTCCTGCAGACAGGCGACTAGGGGTGAGTGAGTGTGCAGTAGCATGTCCAATACTGCTCGGTGTGCACGGAGACCACGGAAATTCCACTGAAGGATCATATTGAGAGCCAGAAATATGGAAACAGGAAATAAGCACGAGCCGGTAGGGAAAAAAGCGGTTATTTAATTGCCGGTATGGGTCTGTTGAGTGTCACCCTTTTCTTCCGAGTAGAACTGCGCCCCGGTCGAGAATGCCCAGCCCTCTCGAAGCCCTCCATGCCACCATGGCTGCTAACGTAATTGGAGCAGGTGGTGCAAGTCCTGGAGCGAAAACGTGAGCGATCCGTGGGATGTCGAACAGGAGATTTACGACTGGTGCAGTCAAAAGCCAGGGCAGTGGTCGAACCTGAGGTTGAAGCTGATGGCGTAGAAGCATCTTTTGCCGGAACAGTAACCGGTGAGGGAGATACCGGGTCCAAAGAGATATCAGTTTGGACTCCAAAAGAAACCTGAGGGGGCGAGCCGGGACAGGTCTGTACAACGGCGTCTTGTTTCCGGACAGCTAGGCAGACGGCAGCAGAATACCTCAAGGTGGATGTAGGGTGTAGTTCTTGATAGCGCTTCCTCGCTTCTGGAAATGCCAGGTGTTCCTTCACTCGAAGCTCCTGTTTTGCCTTTTCCTCCAGAAAGCGTGGACATTCTCTGGAGTTCGACGGATATGCATCACCACAGTTGACACAGGTGGGGTCCTGAGCACACATAGAACCGTCATGAGTGTCATTTTCGCAGCGAGGACAAGCTGGCGTGCCAGAGCAACGTTGTTACGTGTGACCAAATTTCTGACTGCAATAACAGCACATGGGGTAAGGAATATAGGGACAAACAGCTGCGCGCTCATATCCGCATAAGATGAACGGCGGTCATACGATTCTTTAAACGGTAAGAAAGACCATGCGCAGTAGAAACGGTTGGTCGTCCCTCCTCCCGATTAACCTATACACCGCAGTAACGCCCTGGTCTGAAAGACGGTTAACGATGTCGTCATTAGAGAGTCCGTCCAAACTAGAAGTGGTAACCACATCACGGCAGCTATTAAGGGTCTTGTGTTTCTCCACAGACACCGGGTAAGAACCTAAGTGACTGGCTTTGGCGTTTGGTGGTCTGAGCGTCTTGGGCTATCTCAATAAGCAAACTGCCATCTCTACACCATGTGGCATTCTTCACTGGGCCACAGGTGCGATCAAGCTCCCGTCAAATAAAAAAGTGGCTCAGGTGTTTCATATTTTGGCTGTCAGTTTTCAGCTTCATTACAACAAAACGTGGAGTTTTGAATGCAGAGGAGCCATTATGGAAAGGTCCCTTTTCCGGAACCGTTGACGTCAGCCTGCCACCCGGGGGATGTAAAAGGAAAGATACCGAAATCTTCAGGTCTGTGCCAGCCTGGAGCACCTCCCGATCTCAAAGAATACTTCAGAGAAGTTACCCTCCAACTGTCACTAGCTACTGGTGTACGACAGTTTCATCACAGGCAGGCCTGACTTTATGGCTTACCACTGGAATAACCGCCAGTGGCCCCACTTTAAGCCACGCCGCCTCAACAGTCAACGTGGATTCAGGGGACTTCTGGTTGATTACATCGGGCCTCAGACAGCGGTAACTCGTCGAGTCCCCCCGGTCAACCCAGCCACAGCCACGCGCGGCCACCGAACCGTCCAAGGAGACCCGGCCCTATGGGGCGACATGGGTGTACATCGCAGTGGAATGGCTCCGCACCTAGTGTCGCATGAAAGGGGTAGTGAGGAGGGTGCACTCGATCTTTACGGTTGAGACCTTCAGAGAGCACACAAGTTGGAAGCTGCATTGAAACCGTGGGGCAGCAACCATGGAGATAGAAAAGATCCTGTTGGTGAGATAGGTGTTAATAAACCTATAGAGCCTGAACCTAGTATACGAAATAATTGTAGAAGAGGAAGAGTAATATAAATGAAGATAACGTGGCTAGTCCATATGACGGTGAGGGGATGATAATGGCGTGGACTGGCTCGGGCACTCCCAGTATGCCAAACCCGCACTCACATAAAGCAAGCCACTGGGGGGTGGGTTTGAAGTGCGAGTGTGTTTGTACTGGTGAGTTGTAGTGTTTGATTGCGAGGTGTGGGCTTTGGAGTGGTCTGAGTGTGTTTGTGCTAGTGAGTTGTAGTGTGCGACTGCGGGTGTGTGAGCTTTGGAGTGTAAATGTGTTTGTGCTAGTGAGTTGTAGTGTGTGACTGCAGATGTGGGGGCTTTGGAGTGTGAGTGTGTTTGTGCTGGCGAGTTGTAATGTGTGACTGTGGGTGTGAGAGTGTTTGTGCTGGCGAGTTGTAGTGTGTGACTGTGGATGTGTGAGCTTTGGAGTGTGAGTGTGTTTGTGCTGGTGAGTTGTAGTGTGTGACTGCGGGTGTGCAAGCTTTGGAGTGTGAGTGTGTTTGTGCTGGTGAGTTATAGATTGTGGCTGTGGGTGTGTGAACTTTGTAGTGTGTGACTGCGGGTGTGCAAGCTTTGGAGTGTAAGTGTGTTTGTGCTGGTGAGTTGTAGTGTGTGACTGCGGGTGTGCGAGCTTTGGAGTGTGTGTGTTTGTGTTAGTGAGTTGTAAGGCTGGTTCACAACCAACAAGAACAGTAACCAGAACAAGAACGAGAACAAGAAAGTTGAAATACATGTATTCAAATGGGAATGTTCACAACCGACGGGAAGCCTTCCCAGGCCCCGGGAATGGGAAAGAAGAGTTGCCCAACTTTTAACTTTCTTGTTCTTGTTCCCGGGCACGGCATATTAAATCCCTATTGTGCATATTACACTCTTCAGTCTGGAAGTTATTCTAAGCGGCCGTGACATGAAACAGCCACTAGTGCTCTCTATAGTCGCAAGCTGGAAACATGAAACTGGAAGTAATTAGTAGTAAATGTGCTTCCTAACCTCATCCTGACACCCGCAAATCTAATCAGCATTGGTTCCTCTGGTGAAGGGATCATTTGTAGTTTGTTTATATGCAACTCAAAACTGGCTATTACCTAAAACACAATGGTAAAAGCTATAAAGAACAGCTAAAACTGGTGGAAATGAAAAAAGAACAATAAACAATTTTAATGTATGCCATTAAATAAAGGAATGAAAGTTTGGCATAAGTAGAGGGATCGGAAATGTAATGAATATGGATTTAGATAATGTTTACTCTATCGAATTTTGACGTTGGCTTGGCTGAATTGAAAGTAGGTGAAAAAATGTCATTGGTCAGTTAAAAATAAATGAAATACCAATGCGCAAAATAGACTTTCACTTTGTGATCGATATGCATTCCTGTTCTCGTTACCGGGCTGTTGTGAATCGAAATTTCTTACTTCCCGTTCTCATTTCTGTTCTGGTTATCGTTACTGGGTGGTTGTGAACCAGCCTGTAGTGTGTGACTGCGGGTGTGCGAGCTTTGGAGTGTGAGTGTGTTTGTGCTAGTGAGTTGTAGTGTGTGACTGCAGATGTGCGAGCTTTGGAGTGTGAGTGTATTTGTGCTGGTGAGTTGTAGTGTTTGATTGCGAGGTGTGAGCTTCGGAGTGTGAGTGTGTTTGTGCTAGTGAGTTGTAGTGTTTGATTGCAAGTGTATGAGCTTCGGAGTGTTAGGGTGTTTGTGCTGTTGAGTTCAAATAAAGCATGGATTTTGAATTTTCTGGAAATAGCCTGTGAACCCCCGTTCATTCTGATTGAATTTTGTATTGCGGTAAGTATCTAGGAAACTATGAAATGCTCTAAAAATGCAGGAAATATGTACAATTTGAGGCAAACGAATATTTTCCTTGTGTTAGCACTTGTGATAATATTCCAGGATATGTCAGTGTCCCTTTTCACTTAAAAGTGTATTATAAATGCTTGAAAGTTTGCATAATTTTATGACAGCCTTAGGGGTGTTCTAAGTCTGAAACTCATTCTATATTACAGCTGCTTTACCCGAAAAATAAATTCATTTAATATTTCTTGCTTTGTACAGACTGAAAAAAAAGGACTTGCTGAAAAGGATACATTTAGTAGCTCAAACCACCTTAATGCCGTTCTTTGTAGCTTGGTAGTGCAGAAAGTTAATTTGCTTTCAACTCCTTTTATAAAAATCAATAATAAAATTATAATTGATCATTCACATGACCTTCTCTACCCTCTATCATTATTTATAGGTACATAAATTATTCTTAATCAAGATTTTTTTCTGACTACTACATTTTATTAAGACTTTGCAGAAATAGCTACATTAGACATTTCGTTATAGGTACAAAGAGAACAGCGGTAAAAAATGTTTAAGAACTGGACACTATACACTGCCTTAAAATTCCATTCTGTTTCTATGACATCACGAGAAACAACTGAATGTTGAAAGGACTTTAAGAGAATGACCAAAAAATGAACAATTGAAACCTTCAAAACATGAACAATTTGAACATTTAATAACGAATATCTCAGAAACGGCCCATGCCACAATAAAGCTTATTTTAAATATATTGTATGTGTTAAAGAGATCTACATTTTTGGTGTACTACGTTTTCCTCTATCGCTTGACGATTACCAGTTATACAAGGTTATAAAAATTCCTTCCGAATGAAGAGGACTTCATAAGCTCTTCCCTGAAAATTCGAGATCTACGTTTTATTTGCCATGTAAATATTTTTAATGTATGTTATTTTAATCAAAATCCTTACAAAATCTTTATAACATCAAAAATTTCGAAAAATATTCCATGTAAAGGGAGTTTCGGGTGGTGGGGTTGTTTTGAAAGAATTCGCGTTGCACCTTTGGAAGATATTGAACCTAAATACCAAGTTTGGTATTTATCTGGGCAAAGTTGCTATAGTTATGGCTCGTCGAACTGGCTTAAATTAGCCAAAGAAAAGCGAATAACTTACCTAGTTAGTGAGTTTAGAAGTAGATGTGGCCTGTTCAATAGCTTGTGCCCACCTACCCACCCTTCGACGGTGTTTTACTTATATAGGTGAATTGCGTACGAAACAAAACAAACGTAGCCATTTTTTCGTTGAAGAAGAGGTACAGTGGGAACTGCCAACATAAATGAAAATCCACCAGAAATGCGATGCGCAGTTGTTAGTAGTGTTTTTTCTTCTTCTTGTTTTTCTTCGTGTGTTATTCCCGCTGAGAAAACTTAACGCATTCAAAGACTGTCTGCACCGTGCACTAATTGAAAGCAGCAAAAGAATATGCACCAAAGTTTTAAGTTTGTAATAGTTTTTGTCAAATTATATTTTATTAAGAGGTTATTTCGATTGTAATAACAGTGTAATAAAGAAGTTGCTTTACCGTAACAGTGGTAGATAGTTAACGCAAGCTTACATACAAATAACCCTAACCTAAGGCTAACCTTCCCTGAATTCAGAAACGTAAGCTTATATAAAAACCAGTAATCCTAACCTAACCTATCGTGAACCAGAAACGTAAAGTTAGGAACGCACACGAGCGAAGCGAGCGTGCTTTGATGTAACCACTGGTAACTAATTCAAACAAGCTTATATAAAAAAACTAAACCTAACCTCCCGTGAACCAGAAGCGTAAGCTTAGGAACGCACGCTCGCGAGCGTGCTTTGATGTAACCACTGTTAACTAATTAAAACAAGCTTATAAAAAAAAACTAAACCTAACTTAACCTATAAAAGTATATCAGAAGCCTAAGTTTATATTAAAAGAAAAGTAACCTAAACTTCCGTGAATTCAGAAACGTAAGGTTATATGAATAAAAAAAACGTAACCTAAACGTAATCTTCCGTGAATTCATAAACCTAAGGTTATATAATATCCCTCGGCTACGCCCTGTGGTCGAAGTTGCGGCGCTTTGGTGGCATCAATTATTCATATGTTGGCAGTATTGTTAGTCAAGCTTGTGACAGAGTGACATCTGCTGAGCTAGTGTTTTGCATAGAGTGACATCTGTTGGAAATATACGACATCATCGTTATCGCTGTGCGGGACAGGGATCGCTGTGCGCGCCACAACTAGAGCAAAATGTCGTTTATCTGACTTTTCGTTTCCACAATGCTTTATTTGGATTCCGATAATAGTAATAATAATAAAAATAACAATAATAACGACGATAAATAACATGCGTGCCGTCTATGTATACAACTACAATGGCTCGCTCTACATTGTGTGCATGGGTTGGCTACATGTTATTTCTACAGCGTGTTTTTCATTCACACCATTGGCATCAACCGCCTTGGCCACGCCCACGCCGCTGCTAGCAGAATAACCCCCATGTTTATTCATATTCCACTTTTTATTTACCCTTATAGAAAACATGCATTCCTTAGTTTACGCGTGTACAAAACATCAAATACATCATACGCACATTTCAACATCACCTGTGTGTTCCCTGCTTAACTATAGCGATGTTGTTACATATTACGTTGGTAGCAGCTGGTATCCAGCGAAAACAAGTTGTGATTTTGGCACTTCAATAAGCGCTGCGCGCGGCCGCCATAGTAAATAGAGTCGTCGCACAGAATTACCCTACACTGAGCACGTTTTCCCGTTTTGGAAATGTGGACGTAATAAAACATAAAAAAAACATGTCATTTCTGACAGTGTGTCCTGCGAGTAACATGGACTTATTCAATATGGATAGGAGGCTGCTAAATATTACTCATTAGTGCACTGAAAATGTACCGTACCACCAGTAATGCCAACACTTATGTCCAAACATGAGCAACCAGTACCTTACACATAACCTTTCAACATTCAATCTACTGCTTGATGCAAAAAAATATGATCATAATTACCTGAAATTGCAAAACTTTCTCAGCTTGCTCTGGAGTCAGACCTTCCAAATCCGACATTTTTAATACTTGTCAAAATATGCAGATGTTAGAATCGGGAATGAAGATACTAGAACCAAACAAACACACATATTAGAACAGTGAGTACTGAACTGCATATCTCAGTCTAAGATGGCAATTATATTAGGTAAATATTCGTAAATGTAACACATTAAGCTCTTGGTCAAGCGATTAAATAAAAACGGTTACATTAGCACTAACGCTTCTCATTGATATTAAATATACTTTCACCACCAGCACAAAAACTATTACCTTTACACACAGAACACCAACGCCTTTACAGAAGGCTAGTCATTCATGTTTCCTATTACACTAGAACAGCGATGTCAAGTGCACAGAAGACATGGGGCGATTCATGAACGAATCGTTCATATGAACGATTACAAGGAAAGAATCGCATGAATCGTGGCAGTCTTAGCATGAATCGTCGTTCAAAATGAATCGTAAGAATCGTGTATGAATCGTCGTTCAAAAAGAATCGTAAGAATCGTGCATGAATCGTCGTTCAAAATGAATCGTAAGAATCGTGTATGAATCATCGTTCAAAAAGAATCGTGTATGAATCGTCATTCAGAAAGAATCGTACATGAATCGTCGTTCAAAAAGAATCGTGATCAGGACATTCTCAATTCATTCCCGCTTGCGCTTAATAGTTTACTACCCACCCTAAGCTTTGGCTGCCAAGCCGAGCCCGGACGAATGTTGCCGAGTGAGTACGATGATGAGCAAGGAAATTATCAAGCTGCAAGCATTGTGATGCTGTAACATGGTCTACGAAAACAGAACAACACCGCATAAAAAGTATTGCAGAGTTCTGTCGATTCGTAGTACACCGGAATGATCAAAAGTATTGAGTGAATTGCACAGGTCTAAAAAATCGCTAGAATTCGTAATATGAATTGGTAGATTAACACGATTCTTTGATATGCTGATGTCATAATCTAGGAGTACCGAGTTCAGCCGAGAAAGATTAATTCTTAAAAACAAATTGTGTAAATAGCTGTAAAGCGCAGTAAAATGAATCGTAAGCATTGCCAATGGATGATCGTAGGCTGCAGCACGTGGTATAAACAATTGAAGTAATGTTCAGTACTTTACTGAGAGATTTGATACACAGTATTGCATGATTACAGTGAAGATATTATAATATACAATACCAAAATATATGCAAAATGTAGGAAAAATAGAGAATTTTAGAATTCTTGGTTTGTTTACTATTGTGATTATATAATATTAAAGTGTATACTATAATCTACATTAAAAGTATAAGAACATGCATCGATATAATTAAGCCAATCTAATGCACTAAAAGTACCTCGAATATTCATTCATTCATTATCTGTTTACCCTCCTCTTATGTAGGACTTACACCCCCCAGGACTTACAAGCGGGTGCCTGGGGTCAGAGGCCCGTCGAGGAGCAGACACTCATGGATCAGACAGATCATCCAGGATGGGTGATCAGTCCGATGCCTAGTATGGGATGAAGAAAGTGGATGAAAGGAAAGGTGATGATGGAGCAGTTGGTGGAATGAATGGCGGGGGAACCCGGAGAAAACCCGCCCAGACGCCGCTTCGTCCACCACAAATCCCACATGCAGGTCCCTGGGATTGAACCCGGGCCGCCTCGGTGGGAGGCGAGCGTGATGTAAAATTTATGTAAAAAATTATTATTCTGCATACCGGGTTTATACCTTTTCACGTATTTATAAAAATTATATAGCTTATTCTCGCGTGCAACTTCGGTAGTAGTGACGAATAATAACAGCAATAATAATAGTAATAGTAATAATAATAATAATAATAATAACAACAATAATAGGTTTGTTCCAACATACGGTTCTGAACGGGTTCCGAACTAATTCCAGCATATGCTAATGCACATGCGCCAGTCCGGTACGCTCACAGAACTAATTCGGAATTTTGTGTGGTTGGAACACTACTTGAACCGTTCGCGTTCTGTCACGGCCTTCTTCATTGCACGGTCAATCAGAAGACGATCAAATATCTACGTTTACAGCGTTGATGAATGAAATCAAACTCCGCCGATGTACGGCTTACGTACATCGTAAGCGTTTCTTTCATACTGATTCCAGTCCTAATATTCGAGCAAAAATAAATCGCGTTCGTTTATCGGCTTAAAGCCATTGATACTGAGTTATTGCGAATAACAATTGTAATATATAGATATTATATTTAAACCAGAACCCGGAAAAAGTAATTTAACACAATTCCAATTTAACATTAGGTTTCCTGCTACAGAAGCTTCTAAACACAATGTTTAATTTAAAACTCCAATACTCTGAGACAATGACACCCCACATAAATTCTATTCCGAACGTAATGCAAATAATACAAAACTACATGGTACCAATGTATGCTTATGATCAGGGTTAGGATTTTTAGTTGCAAATTTCAGATGAAAAAAGGAAGGGAAAAGGTGCTCAAATAAGGTGAAAAAAGGCACAATAAGGTGGTGGTTTATTTAAGGGGATGCACAACTGAAATTGCTATTTTCTAAACTATCCATTCAATTGGGCTGAAATTTTTATTTCTTTATATATATAATTGTTTTGTGAATTATAGCCCAGTCTTAATAATTCTCGGAACTGCGCGGTTGAGGTTATTGTCGTCTCTGTCTGCCCAGGCTTCGTCTCCACGTAAACAGATGACGTCTCTCACAGCAACAAACTCACATTCACGAACAGCAGGCTACTGATTCTGGTGGGATAGAATCACTCATTGTCAATTGCATTATTGCGGTCTACTTTATAGCAGTAAAGTGAGAGAAAGAGGTTATCGTTCAACACACAATTATTTTCCATTGTTGCGGGTGTGCTTTCAATTCCCGCGCGGCGTTTACTGAAAGAGGTAGACTTACTATTCGCACGTACACAGCAAGCTGAGGAGACGTTAATTGAAAGTTAAAGAATAAATTGGAATGAAACTTAAAAGAAACAAGGGGATTATGGGCATGGTTGGGGGGAAATGGTATAAAGGTGCCAAAAAGGGGTAAAGGTCCCAAAATAACGGAATAATGTTTAAATGGAAATAATCCTCTTCTTCGGAAGTCGATGCATCATTAAAAAGATCACTGTCACCTTCTAAATCACTCATTATTATCTTTGAACGCTATTTTGCTCCCTGGCTTTGTTAGACGTTTGTTCTTTTCCTCAAGTATGTCGCCATACTACTCAACAGCGAGCAACTGCTTACCAAACACCTTTGCTATTCCGTATTGAGAAATAAATACGAATGGAGGAATAAATTACATATTCAAAATTTATTTTCTACTGAATACAGAGAGTATGTCGCTTTTTCAATACTCTCTGTCGGGGTTGTTCCAAGCGATTAGAATCGATTCTGAATTAACTGAGTATGCGCTGTAGACCATACAATCTGCGCATGTCTGGAATTTTCAGTTCCTATTCTTAATCACGAACCGATTTCACTCGTTCCGAACTAGTTCCCAAATACGTTGGAACAGCAAACTGGAAATTCAGAATTGGTTCTGAACTGATTCTCCGTCGTGTTGGAACGCCACTTAGCTACTGCGCACACTCAGATAATTCGGAATCGATTCTGAATCGTGTGGGAACAAACCTAATATCTTCATAAATACTTTGCATAATACCTTATGTAATCGTAACTTAAGTGGAATCACACAGGTTGATTTTTATGACAAATTCAGGAAACTCCAAGTGTATTACCCAAAATAACGCGGAAAGCGCTTTTACATACATTGTCTTTTATATACCAAAGAAAAAGATCATAGCCCCCATCGTAACAAAAAAAGTCCTGATTGCGTATTTTGGCTGCAAAGTACAAACGGGGACGATTCATATAAGAATCGTGATTGAATCGTGCAGTTGGGTAGACCAGCAAAGTGACGATTCATGAACGAATCGTGCGCTAGGAGAGACTAGCAAACAGGTAACAAGAGGACGATTCATGAATCGTGAACGAATCGTATGAATCGATTCATGAACCGTGAACGAATCGCATGAATCGAATACTGCAAAAGAATCGCTCGACCCAACTCTAGTGCACATTCTCAACTCAATGGTGGGGGAAAGGTGTCGCATAGGGCGCTTTTTCCCTAGTGTTTCGGAGTAGCACTAATTCGAACTAACGATTGAGTTGGCAATGCAGTCAACTTCTATTTCGACTGAGCGCATGTTACCGTACCACCGCTCCCCGCCCGCTGAGCATTTGTTTTACATTCGGGAATTAGTTGCTGAGCTTACGAAAGTCCATCTCGAGCACAAGTCATGATAGGCACATTTCCACGTAGCTATGGAATGCGTATTATGCTAATACGTGAAAAATTGAAATATGCCGTAAACTACTCATGAGTGCCCGAGATGTGACCTCAAAATAAATTCACCAACTAATTCCTGAAAGAAAATCAGCAAGAATAAGCTTTTAAACTTGAATATGCAGAACAATGATTATGGCTTCAGTTAATCATTACAACTTTAATAAATAGATGAAGTGAGGCAGAGCCTGGATTACTACAGGTATAAGGAAGTCCTGTGCAAATAAAAGAAATTTGTCCTTACTATATCGCACAAGTAATGATTCAAACATTAAAGCAAACTACAAAACATATTGTAAAATAGAGTACCTAATTAATGGAGCTAAAAGAAAGTATTGCTCAGTAGCCATTGATGATTCCAATAATAAATTAAAACAATGTGGAATATAATAAAAACTGAAACAGGTAGAACTAAATCAAATAGTAATATTATTCACAAAACTACTGAAAATAAACAAGTCAGTAATTGCTCCGCCATCGCTAACGCCTTTAACGCATATTTCCTTAATGTAGCAAATAGCAAAATAAACAGATCTGACCCAAACCCAGCTGCACTTAAAATGATAAAAAAAAAGGCACATCCCAAAATTAATTGTGAATTTAAGACCGACTCTACAACACCTAGAGAAATAGAAAATATTATTAGCTCATTGAAAAGCAAAACCTCTCATGGTTGGGATGAGATAAGTACCAAATTGTTAAAATATTGCACAGAAGAATTAAGCAAGCCTCTTAGTCATATATGCAGTCATTCCCTTATATCAGGGATATTTCCTGAAAAAATGAAACATACAATTGTTAAGTCTCTATACAAGAAAGGTGACAAAAACTTGGTTTCCAATTATAGGCCCATCTCTCTTTTGACAGCCTTTTCTAAAGTAATGGAAAAAGCTGTATATAATCGGGTTATAAAATACTTGGAGTTCAACAACATTCTCTCAGTATCCCAGTTCGGATTTAGGAAAGAAATGTCAACAGAAAATACAACATACATACTTCTGAAGTATTAACGGCCTTGGATAAAAAGTAACTACCATTAGGAATATTTTGTGACTTAGCTAAGGCATTTGACAGCATAGATCATAACCTCTTGCTGCAAAAGTTAAAAGTTTATAGCTTCAGTGATATCATTATAAACTTACTTAACAAATGGGATCCAGAAATCCAGAATCAATGGTTGTGATTCAGAACCACGTATTATTACTAGAGGTGTCCCACAAGGTACTATACTTGGTCCTTTGTTAATTTTAATATTTATAAACGATCTGCCATACCATCTTAGCAAAGATTCAATAGCTGTGCTTTTTGCAGATGATACCCGTGTACTTATATCTGAAAAGTCACATCAACAGTTAAGAAATTCTGTCAATAAAGTGTTCGAACAGCTCAACTTTTGGTTTGAAGCTAATAAGCTTTCATTAAACTACGATAAATACAATTTTATTCAATTTCAAACGAAGCATAAACAAGTGAGTGAATTAATAATCATGCACAACAATTACACCATAAATAAGGTATCTGATACAAAATTTCTTGCGCTTCAAATAGGTGGAGAGCTCAAATGGAGAAAACAAATAAAAATCATTCTGCCAAAATCCAGCTCAGCTTGCTTTGCCTTAAGAAACTTAAAAAATTTGCTCCATCAAAATGCCTTAAGAACAGCATATTTTGCCTATTTTCACTCCCTGTTGCGATATAGAATAATTTTCTGGGTAATTTGGCACATAGGAATCAAGTATATTACAAAAAAGGCCATGCGTATTATCTGTGGTGTTGGGTCCCATCATTCCTGTAGACCCTTGTTCAAAACTAAAAACTTTCTTACTCTCACTGGTGAATACGTATATTCTCACTTGAGCTACCTTGCAGATAATTATGATAACATCACAATGAACCTTGCTGTGCATGACCACAATACAAGGCATACAGGCGATTTGCATAGGCCACCAAATAGCTTAAAACTGTTCCAAAAAGGATGTTACTATTCTGCAATAACAATTTACAATAACCTTCCATGCTACTTAAAACTATTAGGCAAGCCTAATCAACATAAAATCTTTAAGAAAGAGCTAAAGTCTTTCTTATATACTCACTTCCCATACTCTATGAAGGAATTTTTAATATGTCGTGCAATATATAAATATTCAATACATAGGGCAGATCGCATGTGATAGAGACTTACACTTATTTGTTATTATCCTACTGTAATGCATGTTGAGATGTTTACTCTTGGGGAAAAAAAGAAGTTTGCAAATTTTCAATTCTTAAATAATGCATGGTGTGGAGAGGGAGAAATGTTCTTGGTGTTGGGTATGTCTATTAGTTAAACAAGTTCTGGGTGCTGAGTATGTTATTATTTAAGTTCTTGGTGCTGGGTATGTTTATTAGTTATGCTGCATATTTCATAATTGTATGACGTGTTCAATGTCCCTGAGCGTTGCTCACAGTGGGACGAAATGAACAAACAAACAAATAGCATTTTTGTTTTAGTTTGAAACAGATAGTGCTGTTTTTCTGTACATAGTTGTTGGTATATCTTCATTTTGAATATATGTATTTGCTGTTGTTATCATTACAGATTTCTTCAATGGAATTTTTAAATGTCACTAGTGTAAAAAGGTTTGAAATTTTAACTTAAGGAGGGAAAGGGGAAGAAGATGTATTTGCATAATCTTAGCTAAATTTTGGAGAGCTCTGCCTCGCGTCATCTATTTATTAAAGTTGTAATTATTAATTAAAGCCATAATCATTGATCTGCATAGTTCAAGTTTAAAAGCTTATTCTTGCCAATTTTCTTTCAGGAATTAGTTGGTGAATTTATTTTGAGGTCACATCTCGGGCACTCATGAATAGTTTACGGCACATTTCAATTTTTCATGTATTAGCATAATACGCATTCCATAGCTACGTGGAAATGTGCCTATCATGGCGTGTGCTCGAGATGGGCCTTCGTAAGCTCAGCAACTAATTTCCGAATGGAAAAAATGCTCAGCGGGCGGGGAGTGGTGGTACCGTAACATGCGCTCAGTCGAATTAGAGGTTGACTGCTTTGCCGACTCAATCGTTAGTTCCAATTAGTGCTACTCCGAAACACCAGGGAAAAAGCGCCCTAAGCTACACCTTGCCCCCACCATTGAGTTGAGAATCTGGTATAATCTGTGAGTACTACACACAGAACAATAAACCACATATCACCAAACTGCACGTTACAATTACTTACTAGATATCACAAGTTGGTGTAATCTCGTTTCTGATGGGGTGCCTGGACGCATTTGCACTTACTGCCGCTTGGATCGCTCGACCACACCCTGAAGTTGGGAAAGCTGCCATTGATTTGTATTAGGGAACTGCCAAAATTAATTACGATTTGTAGCTAGGTTGTGAAGCTTAAAAAGAAATCGAAAGTATACTTGTGTTTTTCTAGGGCTACTAATCGTGTTAACACAAATCACCTTTGTGCTGTGGTGTATAATTGACCCAAGTTTAACGGACATGTTTGGGGGTTAAAGCAGCTAATAAACATTGCCCATGAATTGCATGCAGAACATGAAAGTTATGAAGAAATCATGTTATATTGGTTTTATTTCAACTTGTCAACAGTATTCGAAAATTCTGGAGTTAGTGATGTATAATGGGACCATGTAAGTCATATTTAGATGTTAAAGCTTGTAATGTTTGCTTACAACTCCTAATTTTAACATCACATACAGCAATACAGTATGCATACATTGAAAATCCTGTTATGCACTCACTGAAGAATCAACATACTTACAGTCCGGCCGGCCGTTCTTCGGCCCTGACATTTCTCGAGAGGTGGAAACGCGATGTTACCAGTTATTTAACAGGAATTTCAAGCAGAGGAACATACGTATTTTAAACGTTTCACACATTTCCAGATCGCTACTTCGTAATTGTACGCGGACTATATGTGTATACATGATCTGAGAATAGCAGACTATGGAGACAGTTATATCATTTACCAGAAAAAACTAAAAGTTATGTTAAATGACATTGATTATTAAATAACTTACATTTTAGTCGAGTGAAAAGGCGCAGAAATCTTCGTAAATATAAATTTCTTCGCCTTCATCACTGGAGTCGCTTCTGTCATCATCTTGGCTGAATTAAATTGTCACCTCCACATGTGTTTCCACTATGCCGTCTGCTTCCCTTGTTTACCCCACGGGTAGGAGGAGATCATGGTGCAAGTTGAGCAATCAGGAACATTTTGGGGGAAAATCAAAATTTTGGGGAGTACAAAACTATTGAAGTAAATTAACGCAGGTAATATAAACACATTTATTACAATTTCTAATCGAGTATTGTAACAAACTGTTAACTCGGTTTGTATCTCTAACTTTGTTAATCTGAATGTCCTGTATCCCCCTAAAAAGTAGTACAATGTAATGTGGTGTAATGTGGCATTTTAAATTATAGTCTTTGGAAATGTATAAAAGGAACTATAAAATTATGGGTAGGAATACAGTTGTTCATAATGTATAGTGTTATTACACTTGCTGTATTGGTCTATTTAGATAAATCCAGTGTGTTACATTGAAATGCCAAATAATATAATACACCACCCGCCAAATCTTTTTAATTTTTACTGTAAATACTACGATTCTTTTATTGATCTTAACTTTGCAATTATTTATTTAATCTCTTTTATGTGCCGGTATCACAATAGCTACTATAGTATCTATAAGAGAGCCCTTTGTGAAGCTTTCCAGGAACACAGAAAAGGAACTAAATAGTTTAAACTGAAGTCTCAGAAAAATTGGGGGGAGAGGATGATTCTTTTGGGGGATGGCCTCCACTGTCACTTGTTGAATTCCTTGCTGCACTAATAGTTCAACATCAACAATACGGAATGTTGTGTTATGTTCTGCACATAACATTTTATTTGTGCCCAAATTAATTCAATTGCATTGAAATGACATGGTAGGGAGGAAGTCTAATGACAGTGTGATGCTGATCAGCAGAAATGGTGTCTATCTCGTGAGTGCAGAACCGTGGCTTGTACAATATTAAAAGTTGCATGTGTTCTACTTTTGTCATTTTTGCAGACACCCTAGGTATGTTCTTCTCCATCCACTGCAGAATTACGTTTTTTCCTGTTGCTCATTGTCGGTACTTTGTTTAATTGCACCGAGTGGTATGGCGCATTGTCCATAATAACAGAGTTTGCACCGATGTTTCGCAGAAGAGGTTCTTGGAACCAACCTTTGAATGTGTTCCCATTCGTTTCTTCGGATAATTAGAATGCTCTTTGATTTGAACCAGAGCATTGCCCCTGGAACAAATCTGTATACACCACCAGCATGAAACAGAAACAGTCTACTTCTTTACCAACTGGCACTTCATTGTCCCTGCAAGAATCATCTGTCCATGCCTTGTCTCACTGTGTCCTGCATTTACCCATGTTTCATCAAGCCATACCACCTTTTCAGTATTGGTTTTTAGAATTTCTCGCAAAAATATGCCACGCCATGTAACGTCACTTCCTTCCATCACAGCTTTCCTCCCAGAAAATTTCTTAACCCACAAACCAAGTTCTTTCAGCGCTTTACTTAGGCTGGGTTTTCCGCCATCGAATAAGCCAGCTTCCTCCAGAGAACACAGAAGCTTTTCATGAGTAGGAAACCCCTTCCTCATATAATAACGATACGCATGCTACCTAATCGCATTCTTTTGAAATGCATCAAGTGAAGCTTTAGGGTGGCTCGTGGCCTTTGCTTTCCCTGAGTACACAGAGCTGCAAACGGCGTGTTAAAATCAACTGTGCACTATTCCTTCGTCACACTCTTCACGGTGGTATTTCCCACCTTCCATGCGTCGCAAACTCTACCCACCACTATGGTAGCAGGTAGAAGGGGCCAACCATTTTCCTGCTCCTTTTCACAGTACTCACGAAGCCTGAATATACCAGGTGAGTCAGCTGCGCCTATTTATTTTTTAATTTATGCAACGTGCTAAGTGACATATGTGACTTACGCCTTTCTTGAATGCCTTTTAATGGCTGATTTGCATAACAATTTATAGAGGAGGATAGATAACTCAGTGCATAAGTGTTTTACGGGACAGAATGTAATCGTTATGTATGTCGATGCAAAAAAATCCCACTCGGACACTGGGAGCTGGAGTAGCACTTTTGGCCAATTTTACAAGCCTTTATTCTTTAGCATACATTTATGCACCCCTTTGAAAACGCCCCCGAAGGAACAACCTATCACATGTATCGGTTGACAAAACCATTTGAAAACAAAATGGCAGATCTATCAGTGCGACCAATTGGATTTAAGCCGTTAGTCAATGTTGTACAGCCTTGTCAAAAATGCTAAGTATTAGGTAGATAACTTTGTTTCTGTCACAAACTATGGCATATTTCAGTTCATACAGTAACTATAATGACTGATGCAGTTTCTTTATTTGAGTTAAAACTACCAAAACCGAGCTCAAAACACTGTATGAAGCTGCAAAGAGCGTGTAAAGATTCGAGGTGGGGTCTAGTTCTACGATTACTAATTCGTATAGGAACCTAATATCGCAAGGTAGCATTAGCCGAATGGTATTATCATGGTTGCGTTGGCACTGTGGGTTCAAATGCTTCGTGTTGAGTTCAAACTTTTTATTACCTTTTGTTTTCTCTCTTTGGGCCTATAATTTGATATTATTATACAAATAACATTTTTGATAACATAAGTGTGTACAAAATATAATAATCGCGATGTTTTCCACCGCAAAGCCCAAAGCTACTGGCACTCATACGTGAAGAATGCAGGCAGATTACACCGCATGTTACAGCGTGTCCTCTCCGGCAACATACATAAATGTGCATTGATGAAGGGGGTCGTCATTTTGAACATTTACTTCGTTGCTGAAATCCGCGCTCTTTAACAATTTATTATTCTGTTTACCCGTGAACTTAGTACATTTACAATTCCTTTGTCAGTAGAAGTGAAACATAAGGTTTAAACATGCAACAAAAACTGTTAGATTTAGTATTATCGATATCCGTCCAAAAGAATAAAAGCTAACTACGTAACGCGGTTCACAATACAGATACGGTACAGATTATTACGGTAAACATGATACATAATGTACTGATTGCAATTGTTGTGTCTTTGGGTCACAGGGGAGCAAATAACAAAAATAAATAAATTAGTATACTAAAATACAGAAAGTAAACACATGGAGAAAAAAAATAACCAAAACAATATGATGTTTGTATTAGATTCGAACCTACGAAGCTAACCTTTGCTTCACCACATTCTGGCAGCTAATCCACTCGGCTAACTCATTCTGCCCCACTCTTTCGGAGAACATTCCTCTGCCTCCTTGTAAGCATTATATCCATAAAGAACCGCTTTGTTTAAGCCTTTTGCAGCTCCCTGGTTCTCATTCAGGCCATTAATCATAATGCTAGTTGCGTATAGTACCGAATAGAAGGCAGGAGCTACAATAACAGTTTGTTTGCTAAAAGGGTTAATGTTTTCACACTAGACTATAAACTGCGGGTTGCATAGATACGAATACCTAGGGGCAGCTGACTCACGAGGTACATTCACGGCTTTGGCTCTTATAAGAGCCAATTTGTTTGTTGTATTCTGGCGAACCAGTAGGCATATTATTAAAATAACGATGATGCTAATAATACTTACAGATACTAAAATCGTAATTCACGCACCACAAAATAGCAAACTTCACCTGCACAAACACTAAAAGCAGCTGAGGCCACGTGGTCCTTACAAATCGGAGCTGGCAGTACGGTGTTAGATTTGCAAGCCGCGCTTAGCCCAGGGCAACGGCGGGATGCTCGCATCAGTCCAGCGCAAGCTGGCACGCATTGAGTGTCATCTCGTCGAACCCGACGAACCAGCAGACGGCAGCGACGACCGACCCACGCTGCTTGGCGAACTTGAGGCCTCTGCCGTGGGGATACGAGAACTCCAGCTACAGATCAATAACATCATCACCCAGAACTTCGATCAAATCCAGACACAGTACCTCCGTCTTCAGGAAGGATACAACCTCATCCAGAACTTCATGGAATCCCACGTCATGTCACATTTACCCCAATCCACTTCCAGACCATCATCACAATCCAACCATAGAAAAACCTACCGCCACTAATCCCTACCACTACCACAAGGGATTCCTTCTTATCCTCACCTAAACTCCGCTGGGGGCGGGGGAAGGCTGGACCTTGGTCAAGCCTGCCTTCCAGCACTCAATCCTCACTCCCCTGGTGACCACACTGCGGCCCAGTTACACCATCATCTCGGAATGCGCGAGTTCTTAAGGCGGTACCACTACAAAACTTCTTCTTTCCTAATCCGGTGGATAAATTTTTAGTGGGTATGCAGACTATTGGTGAGTCCCACACTCTCAGTCCCGACTCCGATCAGGGCTGTGGTTTGCGATTAAATCATTTTCTCCTCCACTCGAAGAAAAAGCTTAACTGTGAGACTGGTGATTGGCGCTAGCAGGCAGTTTAAATCCCGTGCTAGAAGTCGATCCCAGTATTGTTGTTACTAACAGTTGCTGTGCATAATACATGTAAAAGAAAGATTTGAACAGAATGGTATAATGAAGACTTTGCATGACAATAAAACCAGAAACCTGGACTTAATGTTTTAAAATTAATATACGTCATATAGTTTCATTCTTAAGATAATTTTGGGAATCTGTTTTCAACTATCCATTACTGTATGTTGACCTTCCCTATCCACCTCTACGCAGTCTCAAAAAATCAGGGACGGAGATACAGCGGCCGAACTTTATTAATCCGTCCCTTGATTGACAGGCAAGTTAAGACCTACTAGTGTTAATTCACAAAATATTCCAAGGAGACTAACTCAAACTGTAGAGTATGATGATTAATTTAGGTATCTTTAGCTTTTCACTGCATACTTAAGTCTAATTTAGCTTCAGCACTTTTCTGTTTAGTGGCTTTTGGTTACGTTTTCTCACTGTTTCACTTTGGTATGATACATCTTTTGCGATGTTAACAAGCAGAGGCCTTAACCTTCAAACACTGATGGCACAACTTTAGAAAGTAGACACGTTGTAGATGTGCTGACACCGTAATCAGCTTGTTTGAAATGCCTACTACAGACCACAGACTTTCGCCCTGGTGTCCAAAGAGCTTATCTCTCTGACGAGAAATTACTGTGCACCATTTCTGTTTTAGTCCATTGTCTTTTGGGAATGCATAGAATGACAAGCCCCATTGTTTTTCTTGCTTTGAATACAGTAAGGTACCCAGCATAAACTATTTTTATTCATTTATCGACTTAATGCAAATATTACATATTTCAGTTTAGAGAGCACATACATAACACATAGACATGCACGCTGCAAAAACTGTTATTTAACTGAAAGTTGTTGCATGTAATGAAACGTAGGGAGAAAGGGAAAGTTACTTGGGGTGGATCTCTGTATGTATACTTACGTCATGTTTTATAACAACGGAAGTGTTAACAATTCATTATTATATAATTCGAATCTACTAACAAAATAGGTCCATCTAAGCACTATATAGCATCCTGAACATTAAATACATAAACGAACGTTATAGCTGCCTGCCAAAAGTTTGGAGAGTAGTTGAGCGCCTCTATCGACAAGAATTGGCTTTGCGCAGGGACCTGTTTTGCTGTCAATTTTTACGCCTATACGCTGGTTAATAATATAATATGTATTATAATTATTATAATATATCTATTAAGCAATAGGCCACAATCAAATACCATACAGTATCAATTCAGGAAACTCGGCCGAAAAAAGCATACACATGGAACACTAGAGCTTCTATCGTAGTAGTTTGGAGGCTTTGTATAAGCTGTGTAGGAAACGTGGGGAATTAGGTCTTAAGGTTTGCTGTAACGACTTATTAGCAATAAAATTCTTCAAGAACAATAGAGTGTGCGGTATATTATTGCCAGAACTATAGTTGGAAAAAGAACGTAGTTTTTCTTTCTTTCTTTCTTTCTTTCTTTCTTTGGATTTTCCCCAGATAAAGACAGTTCAGTAGCCTTTTAAGCATCTGATTAGTGCATCTCCATGAGCTTAAGTTTCGTTAAACTTACAGATATAAAGGCGTATCACGAAAACACTCCAAAGAAATAAAAGATAATATATACATATCCTCATTAATCCAAAATCCACATTTTTCAGTAAGGGGTAAAGGTGATTGTGCTGACAGAATTTTATTTCTCAGTTCTCATCATACAATAATATCAAGCGAAGCTTTGTATTAATCATTAATGAGGCTTCATGTTGACTATTTTGGTGTATTCAAATAATTTATATTTCTCTTTCTTGACATAGGATTGTCTTTATTCCGTCTTATATGGTACCATAAACACCTGAGAATCAGAATACTTTATTTTATGTACTCAGAAACTTATTTCAACGGATGCTGGTGCCAAAGTTATGTATATCCCAAAACAGATTCAGAACAATTAAAGTCAATGTTTACTATCCGAAGTAGTTACCGACGGTCATACATAAAAAGAAACGGTATAACCAGCTAGAAGTATATTTCTCTACGTATCAATTCGCCAATGAATTCCTGGACTCAGACTTTGATACGGTCCATGATACCCGTTCTTATATTCCTTTTTATATCTTTGTGACAGGTGAAATTCGGGAGCTGGATCTCGATGTTACCATGGAGGAATTACATAACTATCTACAAATTACTGGACACTTGCCGGTACATAATGTTTACCGATTTAACCTCCACCACCAACAGAACGGGGTCACTGCTTATATTGCTACTCGCACAGTTAAATCACGCTTCGAGCGCAAAGGCTGCCTTCGTATCCGTATATTTATTACGAGCAGTTTTCCGTGGAGAACTACACAGCGATGGCATTCCTCTGTGGCAATTGTGGAGAAGTTCATCGTCGTGCAAAGTTCTATCATAACACCAAACGATGTTTGAAGTGTGAGCAGGATCCTTTAGACGCCCAGCTATCCTGTTTTTCTGAACAACTGACATGCTCGAATAAGTAGACCCATTCAGCTAGGTATACAGACAAATGTCCGGCCTTTAAGTTGGAGACGCAGATTGCGAATAAGAATGCGGAATTACCAATTTTTTGGTATGAGGCGCGTCAATTGGTTAGGGTAATACTCCGTATGCCGCGAATGTGAAAGCGGAGGACTCGGAGCACTAGTCAGACCATGTGGACAGGAGTTCCTGTCTTTGTCCAGGAGGATGAGGCGTCATTTTGGGTCACTGCTACCATCTCCCTGGATGCGGGGCAAGACCCACAATTTCTCCATGAAGTGTAAATGCACCTCTACCACTGCTTCTTATACTTCACAATGCTTGCAAGGCCGTTGGGTCCCACATGGTCGGTGGCCCTCGAGACCTCATTCCGCATATAGATCGCAATCTTCGGAAAGTAGTTCGCCCGAGGCACGGCCTCCGGTTCACAGCACGTCTTTGGCCGACTCCTCGGCACCAGGACGCACTTCTTCGGCGGCGGCCGTTTCGGTTGACTGTCCTGCTATTTGGGAGGCACCTACCACTGATGTGCCCCTTATTGGTCCATGAGGTCCCGGGAAATGGAGCTCCAGGATATCCAGAGAGTCCTTTATAAGCTTTGTGAGGAAGCGCTGGAGTATCTTTTACAAACACTGTGCTATTTACGCAGTCAATTACACATTTTAACTGATGTTGGTTGAGCTCCCTTAAATTAAATTAAATTGAGTTATATTTATGGACGCTCTTTAACTACTGTGGTCCTTAGCGTCCCATTCTATCTTGGGCGTGAAAGACCGGTAATTTTGCTCAAAGGCCTCTTTATCAGGCTTGAGGTTCTTTGATGTGCCGTAAATCTACGACTCGGCACCACCGGCTTTACTCCTCTTCCGAAGGAAGCCGTGCTAATGTTTCTTACCCCCGAAAACATCCATCGTCCTCCGCCGGGTTTGAACCCGCGATGCCGGAAACTAGAGGGTAGCATGGTAACCACTACATCACGGAGGACAACTTTACCTTCCTTGCTGACCTTTGTCTTGCATATTGGAATGCGTGTAGCATTCCTGGTAAATTATCTTCATTTCAGTCATACGTGGCTAGGGTCCGGCCACATACAGTCATTATGGTCGACAGTTGGTTCCCCCTATACCAGCCTTTCCGTCTTAATGGGTTGCAACTCTTCCGAAAGGACCGCGCAAAACCCGTCGAGGGAGTCGCCATAGGCATTGCCAATAACATTTATGTTCGCACCTGAACCTGGATATCCACTGTCCGCCTCATCTGGAAGCCGTGCGGGTGGCTCTGGGGAATCATGCTATTGTTGGACTCAACGTGACTGGATGGGCCTTTACTTCGCTAGAGTGAGAGAGCTTTCTGACTCCCCCAATCGGCTCGACAAACATTTGCGGAGACATTAATGCTTCCGAATTTCGGGTACTTTCTCTAAGTCAACGCTCTCGACATCCTTTGTTTCATGTGGCTGACCGCTACTCGTGTACATTATTATATGACACCGTTACTACCCGATTGGGTCCTCCGGATCAACTTGACCCTCGCCTGACCTTATTTTCGCCACGGCCGATATTGATGTTTGCATGATGTTAATGCAAATTACTGATGCCACGGGAAATTGCCGTATCTCGTTCTCGGTTAACTATTCACACCAGCCCCGTCAAGGAACCAATGCATATTGTCGACGACGACGAGGAGAAGTGTATCCCACGCATTTACAAACTTATCTCCATGATGCCATTGCTGCTCTTCCGGCGGAAACGCTAACGCACGATATGTTGGAGTCCATTTTCAAACTGTATCCTGATGATCTTCATCCTCTAACGGATGTTAAAACCCCGCGGATAAATAAACCTGCGTGGTTGAACGGAGACAGTTTTAAACGTAGCTCGGGAAAACGGTTGGCTTACTTGCGATATGTATACCTCCGGACCGCAGATGCTTACTTTGCAGAAAAAAGGACCGAAATTCGGGTTCGTCGCCATTTGCGTCGTATTAAACGGATGTCTTGGCTTGAGTACTGCAATTCCATTACGCCAAATAATCCGGTTTTCCAACTCTGACTTCGCTTATCTTGGTTTAAAACCTTGCATAATTATTCGCAATTACCGCCTTTGGTCGGCCGGGAAGATTTACAGTCAATTTTTATGCCAAGTCGCGGCGGACTTTATGTCAGAACACCTGCCGGATATCGCGCCAGTTGTAATAAATGTTAGAACTGGCCACCATGCCGGCGCATGTAAGATCGCAGTCTAACCATCATCGCCAGCCTAATCCGGCGTAACATGGCCGGTGTGATGTCACGGAAATCTAAGATGATGCGTTCCTTGAGCTATTGAGGGATCATTGGCCGCTCCTGGTACAGACGGCTTCAAATGTTTTCCGTTACACTGGGAGCGGGGCAAGCGGGGTGCTTATCGAGAGGTTATTCCAGGTGTCTTAGCTCATACCCGCTCTACAAGGAAGGTTAAGAAATGTAACGGGCTAAACAAAATATCATTCCAACACATTTCCCTTATACTTGGCTGTAAGAATGTAATAACTGTGAAAAGAAAACAGCAATAACATTACAACACAGCGACATAAGCAGTATACAGACTAATTTTTAGGAATTAGAGGCATCATATTATTGTATAACAAGCAAGTGTTAAAACAAAATGGTTTGGATTTTTATATATTTACTGCTTTCTCTACCCATGATTAACTATCATATGTTCTTAATTTTCATAATGTCCTTATGAAGTATGATTTTTCCGTGCATCGTGACAACAATTTAGGCCAGAAATTATTTAAAGTTACAATCTAAGTTACACTTTTCCCTATTTGGTTCCATGCAAGATGCCGTAATGACAACCAGCCGCTTATCTATTCTACAACTCATATTATTACTGTCTCTACTATTTACCTATAGTAAGTAGGGAAAGTGTTGTATTCCACCCAAAAATTAAAAAACGAGATTCACCGGAAATACACTCTTTGAGACCCACTGAACCCAAAGAAAGCATTTTTACTTTTCCTACTACGCACTTACAGTAAGCAGAGGAAGTATTGTATTCCACCCAAAAATTCAATGACAATATTCACCGGAAACACACGTTTTGAACCCCATTGAATTTACTTTCCCTACTACGCACTTAACAGTAAGTAGATCAGGTATTATATTCCACCCAAAAATGTAATAACGAGATTAACACTCGGAACGGAAATACTCGTTTTCAGACTCCCTGAATCCAAACAAAGCGTTTTTACTTTATCTACTACGTAGTTAAAGTAAGTAGAGCAAGTATTGTATTCCACCCAAAAATTTAATGACGATATTAATACTCGGAACGGAAATACTCGTTTTCAGACTCCCTAAAACTAAACAAAGGTTTTTACTTTCTCTACTACGTAGTTACCGCAAGTAGAGCAAATATTGTGTTCCACCCAAAAATCGAATGAGATTCACCGGATATACACGTTTTGAGACCCCCTGAATCCAAACAAAGCATTTTTACTTTCTCTACTACGTAGCTACAGGAGGTAGAGAAAGCATTGTATTCCACCCAAAAACTGAATAACGAGATTCACCGGATATACACGTTTTGAGACTCCCTGGTTCCAAAGAAAACATTTTTACTTTCTCTACTACGTAGTTACAGTAAGTAGAGAAATTATTGCATTCCACCCAAAAATTGAATAACGAGATTCAACGGAATTCAAGTTTTGAAACCACTGAATCCAAAGTAAGCATTTTTACTTTCTCTACTACGTAGCTACAGTAAGTAGGGAAAGTATTGTGTTCCATCTGAAAATTCAATGTCGTAATTTCACCAGAAATCACGTTTGTGACCCCTGAATCCAATGAATTTGTTTATTTTTAGACAATGGTCCAACTGTGTGTTTGTGTGTGTGTGTGTGTGTGTGTGTGTGTGTGTGTGTGTGTGTGTGTATCCACGAATAGCATAACTTAAAAGCAAAGGGTTGGTTAAAACCCGAACTTGGTGTTCAAGTTCAACTTCCTCCAAGAATGCGACACTGAGATTTTAAAGAAAATCCTCCACTCCAACTACCCGTTACGTTGGACATTTTTCGAAAATGTTTATTCTTTCAAAAATGACTCTAAGGATTTTGATTAAAATACATATGTTTAAGCTATTTTCATGATAAACAGAATGTGTATCTTTTATTTTCTAGGAATCGTCTGTAAATTAGTCTTTATTGTCAATGACGTTTGATAATTAGTAAATCGTGTGAGAGAGAGAGAGAGAGAGAGAGAGAGAGAGAGAATCTTACCGCACAACAACTGTAGATTTTGTTAAAGCACAAAATTATATCAAATAACATTTTTATTTTATGTCAAATAACTTTTATATTTTACCTATTCTGAAAGTTTCTTTGTTATTAGTTTACATTTTCAAATACTTTATACCTCCTTCAACTGCAAATAGCTATTGTTTTTCTTTCTTTCTCGTGTTCATACAAGGAGAACAGAATTTCAAAGCTATCACGTCTGTGGCGCACATTCGGGAGGTCGTGGGTTGGATTCCTCTGGCCGACCTTCCTGACCCATAGGTTTTTTCGGGGGTTTTCCCGGGTCGCCAGGCGAGTGCTGGGAAGGATTCTCACATCGCCGAATTTCCGAACCTCCATTTCATCTCCATTCTAATTTCCCTTCATCTTTCATCCGTTGGTTTGTTTCAGGGTTGGAAATGTCGGCGATGGTGTTTCGGTGCAGTGTGGCAGGGGAAAAGAATGTTTTTTGTGACTTTCTCCGTCCCTCAGCTTTCGGCTGTCTGTCGGGAGTATCCTAACTTCCTTGAGGAGCGTTGGACACCCTCTGTGCTGGGTGGAGTCCCCGGTCTGCCTGTCCGTCTGACGGGGAGTCTCTATCTGAAAACTTAGGGAACCTGCCATTCCTGAACCGTTTTTCCTGGTTCCGGACGTCTGGTGTCTTGTTTCGCCTGATCCTACCTCCCGGAAACGCCCCCTTGCGGGGCGTAGGCACAATATCCACTATGTGGATCAGTGCCGAGTCCAATCCGTAGCCAACCAATCCAAAGCTATCACGTAGCGATCAGCTTTGAGGGATTTGGCTATCGCTTTAGCTTAATATGTTCTGGTTATACCTACAACGAATTCTGAAAATACGTGATGAAGGTTTATGGGTATTAACATGACATAGGTGCAAAATAAGCTTTGTAAGAAGAGTGAGTAGAGCAAATCATGCGAATGCAACACATCATATTTTAGGGTGAAACGTCCATATGCGTGCGTCTCTGTGAACAACATAAATCCAAAGCGAAAAGTCGGTTAACTACCAAACTTGATATGTAAGTTCAGCATCTTTCAAAGTTGTGACAAGGATTTTCAAGAAAATTTCCCCATCCTGAACAACCCTTTACATGGAAAAAGTTTCGAAACTTATTTTCTTAAAAATGGCTCTAATCATTTTGATTAAAATGCTCACTGTTTAAAATATTTTCATGACAAACGAAATATATATTTTGAACTGACAGAAGAGCCTCTAAAGCCTTTTTCATTCTGAATAACTCTTGTATAATTGGTAAACTCTAAAAGATTGGACAAAGTTTTGATACACAAGAAATGCAGACCCCGCTAAAGCACGCAGTTTGTTTTATATATAATGAGATTAACTAATTCCCAGAAATTTTTTGTTATTGGTTTGAATATGTTTTGTAACTGAGAAGTCGCCATTCGTTTTGTTTTGTTGTGGTCATATATACAGCATGGAATTTCAAAGCATCACGTAGCGACATGCTTTTTGAAAATGTGACTATCGCTTTATCTACATATACTACAACCAAACGTGTAAATGTGAACTTTTTCTTTTGGTATTTAATTAAAGTCCTTTAACCGGGTAGGCCATTACGGACGGTGAATGAACGAAATGGTTAAAATGATGCTGAAATGGGCCCGAGGTCACTAGAAATTAGAATCAAACATTCATCTTCTCAGGATAAGAGGAAACCCTGGAAAAAACTTTATCCAGGTATTTCACTTTAACCGAGCTTCTAACTCGGGACCTCTTGAATGTGAGACAGACCCCCACACCACACAGATGAGCTAAATGTGATTTGCAAGATTATCTGGATTATAAGAAGTAGAGAGAAAAATGAGATTTAGAAAACAGAATTTGTAGAATGGTGAGAAGAGAAAGTTATGTGAATGCAACACGTTAGTTTGTTCAATTTAAAATAATAATTTAATCTATATTTAAATATAATTCTTCCCAATCATAATTCTTGTGGTAATGCAAAGAGCGTGGAGTTTCAAAGACAACACATAAAAATCTGACTATCGTTTGAGCTACTGCATTCTTCTTATACTTACAACGAGGTTTTTAATTGCAGTTTCATCTCAATTAACAAGAAGACTCTTTCACTCAAGCCGTGTATAGGACAAGGTTGGAAAGATAGAGTCAGATTGAACAATTCAATGTCATAGCCGAGATTTGAACTACGGATCTTCTAGTTTACGTCCAGGTGTCGCCGCGGTAACGCGTGCGACTCGCATTCGAGAGATCCCTAGTTCGCTTCCCGGCTACCGCCCAATCTGACCCATGGTTTTTTTTTCTCGGGAGTTTTCCCTGGTCGTCAGGCGAATGCTGATATGATTTCTCTCAGCCCCCGAATATCGTCCCATTCCTCATTTCATTCATTCTTAACCCCATTAGGTCTCTTTCAGTATTGGAAGTGTCGGCGATGGTATTCTGGTGCGGCGTGGCACAGAAAAAGGATTCTCTCTGTGGAACCTTATCCGTCTCTCGGTCTTCGGCTGGTTGCCAGGGTATAAGCACCGCTTCTTGGGGGTCGTTGGATCCTCTGTTTGGGGTGGGGTCCCCGGTTTGCCTGCCCAACTGTCAGGGCGCCTCAATCTGGAAATTTTAGGAACTTTGTCATTGCTGTGCCGTCAATCCTGGTTCCAGCCGCTCGATGTCTCTCACCTCGGCCCTCCCTCCCGGGAGCGCACCCTCGAGGGTCACAAGCACAATATCCTCATTCACTGGATCGGGGTCGAGACCCCTCCGTTACACATTCCATTCTAGACCAGAGAAGAGAAGCATTTTAAGAATTCAGAACGTGAATTGCAATACAAAGCCCTTTTTTGGGGGGAGGCATCTTCAGATTTGTAACTTGAAAGCAATGTAGCTTTCAGAGTAGAGTGCTTTCAAATGAACCAATTGCAACAAAAGCACATCAACCTATCTGCATTAACACTTCGGGTCACTATTTTGAAAATTTAGCTTATATGTTATCCTAAACGAATAAAACAGCTATATAGAAACTGCATATTTTGCGCTAAAGGTTGCTTCCTTGTATCTATTAACATTTTGCATACAATACCTAAATAGGTGTTTTAACTCTACGTCCACTATACGACTAGCATGGTTTTTCTTCTTTTCACTCGTGAGTGTAATTGTAAGGGGAATTATGTTTCAAATAAAACAATCTTTATTCGTTTTTCAGTAACAAACGCAACATATATCTCATTTTGAAGAAAATTTAATGTTATACGTAATTGTTTCCAAACTGCTTCAACAGTTTGAAATTAATATTACTTTTGCTGCCATATTTTTAAAACATTACTTGAATATTATCAGAACTGAATCAGCCAACTGTATGGAACTACGCACTTAGCACTAAACGTTGTGATCGATATCTATGACAATTAAAAAGCAAAATGAACTTATATACAAGGTAATAAATACCCTCGGAGCACGCGTAGAACGTTCTATTGGTGATAATTACGAAACTATTATTATTAATATTATTATTTATTACTAGCAACATTCGTTAAAGCAAGATATACATTATGCGAACCTTGTTTCTCAAGAAAATTACTGAATCTTAAACTTGTGTAGCACCCGCATAAAGAGTGCAATATTTGATTTTTAAACAACATATTATGCAAAGAAAATGTTCATTTATTTCGCTTGAATAGATCTAGCAAAGAGAAAAGTATTTGGTTTCGTCTTCTTTCCTCTTAGAGTCAGGTCGCTGAATTATGCGAGCATACAGAGTAAATGTGACCTTTGAGACGATACTGGCACGCTAGCTATAGCCAGGCATGACTAGTCGAGAAGAAATTTCTTCCCCATTTCCTCTACACCCTTTGGCCCATCGGAAAACATTTGAAGCCCACTGTACACAATATATTTAAGACAACCCCATAAGAAAAATCTAATGGGGTTAGATATAGTGAGCGTGCTGGCCACCCTATTGGTTCATGCCACCCGATCCATTGCTCAGGGTAGGTGGCATCGAGATAAGTCGTTATACGAAGGACCGAATGAGCTGGCGCCCTATCATGTTGGTATCACATAGTTAGTTGATTCTGCAACATCACTTTATCCAGTAGAGTAGGTAGTTGGTGTTGTATGAAGTGGGTATATGGATTCCCATTGAGTTGGCCATCATAAAAATATGGGCCTAATTGATGATCACCAAATATACCAGCACAAACGTTTTAACCCCACCGGACTTGTAAGGACGCCTCTCGCATCCAATGTGGGTTTACAGTGCTCCGGTAATACATGCTATGGCGATTTACATGGCCTGTGCTGTGGAACTCTGCTTCGTCTGTAAATAACACAGTTCCCAAGAAATGTGGATCTTGTTCAGTTTGTCGTATGGTCCACCGCGAACGCCACTCTCCTTCTATAGTCTGGCTGCAATAGCTCCTGGTGTAGTATTCACTCGGAATGGCAACTCTACAGATGGGGCGAATTCCTCAATGACTGGATTCTTCTGAAGGTATCCGGACACCTGGCTGAAAATGACGTACAAGTTCGTGGCGTACTCCATCGGTAATGCTGGAAGTCAATATGGTGTTGGCCCACCCTTAGCCTTGATGACAGCATTCACTCTCGCAGGCATACTTTCAATCAGGTGCTGGAGGGTTTCTTGGGGAATGTCAGCGACATTCGCTGAGGAACTGAGGAGAGGTATCGATGTAGGTCGGTGAGGCCTGGCACGAAGTCGGCGCTCTAAAACATCCCAAAGGTGTTCTATAGGATTCAAGTCAGGACTGTGTGCAGGCCAGTCCATTACAGGAATGTTATTGTCGTGTAACCACTCCGCCACAGCCCGTGCAGTATGAACAGGTGCTCGATCGTGTTGAAAGATGCAATCGCCATCCCGGAATTGCTCTTCTACAGTGGGAAGCAAGAAGGTGCTTAAAATATCAATGTAGGTCTGCGCTGTGATCGTGCCACGCAAAACCACAAGGGGTGCAAGCCCCCTCCAGAAAAAACCCGACCAAACAATAACACCACCAATTCCGAATTTCACTGTTGGCATTACACACGCTGGCAGATGACGTTCACCGGGCATTAGCCATACCCACACCCTGCCATCGGATCGCCACATTGTGTACCGTGATTCGTCTCTCCACACAACGTTTTGCCACTGTTCAATCGTGTAATGTTGACGCTCCGTACACCAAGCGAGGCGTCGTTTGGCATTTTCCTGCGTGATGTGTGGCTTATGAGCAGCCGCTCGACCATGGAATCCAAGGTTTCTCACCTCACGCTTAACTGTTATAGTACTTGGAGTGTATCCTGATGCAGTTTGGAATTCCTGTGTGATGGTCTGTAGAGATGTCTGCCTGTTACTCTTTACGACCCTCTTTAAAGTCGGCGGTCTCTGTCAGTCAACAGACGAGGTCGGCCTGTAGGCTTTTGTGCTGTACATGTCCCTTCACGTTTCCACTTCACTATCACATCAGAAACAGTGGACCTAGGGATGTTTACGAGTGTGGAAATCTCGCGTACAGACTTCTGACACAAGTAACACCCAATCACCTGACCACGTTAAAAGTCCGTGAGTTCCACGGAGCGTCCCATTCTGCTGTTTCACGATGTCTAATGAGTAATGACTACTGAGGTCGCGGATAATGAGTACCAGGCAGTAGATGGCAGCACAATACACCTAAGATGAAAAACGTATGTTTGCGGGGTGTCCGGATACTTTTGATCACATAGTGTAGTTCTGTCTGCAAATGATGTATTTTCTCCGGTAACAGAAGTTGCTGTGCCTTGGAAATTGCACCTGCGTCGGATGGATCCAAAGAAAGCACAAACTCTTTAATTTTGTCAAAATTCTCACACAACATAGCAGCAAACTCAATCCAAGATCCCCTGCGAGTAATGACCGGGAAATTTGGAAGGGGTAGGCTAGTGATTTCCCTGTAGTAAACAACACGTCTCGGAGCTTTAAGTAGAGTCTTCTTCAGGGCAGAGATGAATTGATTTGCGATGTCTTATTCGTTCCTTATGGATACACAAACCCTATGAAGGGCATGAGCCAAGCATGTCACATGCTTCAAGTTAGGAAATAAAGGTTTCAATTGGTTAACAGCTGAAACCATGTATAAAGCCTGGTCCGTGACCACAAGAAGAAGTTTTTCAAACTTGATACCAGTTGGCCAGAGTTTTTGGCAGAAGTCCATATGGGTTGCATTACTGTACTGGCATTGGCTTTCTGCAGCTCGTACATTTTAACAACATGGGCTTAACTTTCTCCCCTGCTAAGGGAAAAACTAAAATGTTCAAAACATATCATTCCATTGAGTCTATGGTTTCATCCACAATGATTCCCACATCGCAATCAGACACTTTCTCCTAGATTCTTTCTATGGTTTCTTGGTAAACAGGCTCCATGTAGTTTTTTCTTAAAGTACTCTCATCGGGCATTGACATCTTTGTGTATTTTTCAAGAAATCCCTTGAAGGCTGTATGGTTCACCTTATTGAGTGCAATTCTTTCTTGTGTAAGAGCTGCACACAAATCAGTGTTTAAGTCCTTCAAATTTTGGCTTTTTGAAGAACTCTGTTGAAACGCATTTCGTAATAGAGGTTGCCGTGATTTGTTTGCTTGAAGAGTCTTGTTCATTTGATGCTTAGAGCTGGAAATGTGTTGTTTGATGCGATCTCGCTGGTGTTTTTCATCTAACAAAATTCGTGAAGCACAAATAGTACATCATATAACAGTTCCATCAATGTCTATAAAATCTTGCTTGAATTCCTCAGCCAGAACAATAAACCGAACACTGGACATCTTTGGCATGGTAAAATCTAGTACTAGTAAACTCGTTTAGTAATGTAACATAGAGCTAATAATAGTTCACTTGCTAACACAATGCGACTGTCACACAACTCATTCTTGCGCCCATTCGCTGTCCACACTCTCTTATAACACCGCGACAATTACCAGAATGTTCTCATTCATGCTGGAACTTCAGTCTCAGCGATTTCTAGTAGTTTCGAGCAGAACCCAGTCTTAATAATTCTCGGAACTGCGAGGGTGAGGTTACTGCCGTCTCTGCGTGCCCAGCCTTCGCCTCCACGCAAACAAATGACGTCTCTCACAGTAACAAACTCACATTCACGAACAGCAGGCTACTGATTCTGGTGGGATAGAATCACTCATTGTCAATTGCATTATTGCGGGCTACTTTATAGCGGTAAAGCGAGAAAAGGAGGTTTTCGTCGAACACACAACTATTTTCCATTGTTACGGGTGTGCTTTCAATTACGCGCGGCGTTTACTGAAAGAGGTAGGCTTACTATTCGCACGTACACAGCAAGCTGAGGAGACGTTAATTGAAAGTTGAAGAATAATTTGGAATGAAACTTAAAAGAATAAATTGGAATGATACTTAAAAGAAAAAGGGGGAAAAGGGGAGTATGGGCATGGTTGGGGAAAATGGGATAAAGGTGCCAAAAAAGGGTAAAGGTCCCAAAAAAGGGGGAAAGGTGCGAGAAAAAATGCCTCTTTTCGCAACTAGAAACAAAATTTGACACTGTGGTATGTTTTCGCACTGCTTTAACTTACTCTAAGAAAAAAGGTGCGCACCTAAAAAACCTAACCCTGATAATCACGTACTTTTGGATCCAGCTCTACTTGCCAAAATGAAGCTGTAAAATCTATAGAAGAGATATGTTTGCCACATCATTACTTTGCAATTGTTTGTTCTATACTTTCATTTTGAAAGTGGTCTGGTAGCATGAACTTTTTAAATATCTTCCATTTATAGTGATTCCTAAACTATTATCTTTCTTTACCGTCCAACAAACACTATTTATATATTGTGAATTGCTAAGCTCAATGATGTTATTTTCCAGCATACTGGCTGTTAATCTTTTAGCTTCGTTTCTTAGGTTTACTGGTAGGTTATTATATTTTCTTCTGAATGTTGGTACATTTTCTACTGTGAAAGTGTGTATATATGATGTACACCGTTCTGGAATTTCATTGAACACATACTTATTATATTCTAGTACCTTCTTCTTTATTATCTTTTCACGGTCATTCAGTATTGTATTTGCTTTTTTTCGAGTGGAGGAGAAAATTATTTAATCACTAACCTCAGCCCCGATGGGAGTCGGGACTGAGAGTGTGGGATTCACCGACAATGTAACGGTATTCTTTATAATGTTATTACTTGTGATGTTTGTGTATGTGTGTTTACTTCTGTGGTGAAGCCATCTTGTGACGTGATTCTTTGTTAGGTTCGTAGCTCCATCTGGTGTTAGCAATTTGCGGCAGTATTAGTTTTGTGTTTGAAAGAATTTAACTTTTAATTTCTATTCAATTCTGTTTCACTGTCCTCCGGCTATCTATTTGG
Organism: Deroplatys truncata; assembly: GCA_030765065.1. NCBI lineage: Eukaryota > Metazoa > Arthropoda > Insecta > Mantodea > Mantidae > Deroplatys > Deroplatys truncata. The sequence continues at coordinate 425,668,128 of CM060990.1, forward strand.
TCGAACATATCTCTTAAACAGGGTTGTGTAAACGGAAGGAATCTTTTATCCAAAAAGAACACTGATGAAGAAATTTGTTTTATACTTTTATTGTCGAACACTATTACTCTCACATTTACACATTGATCTCGACACTCGCCAAAACTGAAACTGTTATAATAACTTCTTACTTATCACTTTTAATTCGCGTACTTCAACTTTGTGTATTATTAACTTTACAACACTTTAGATTTTTCGTAACTTGTGAATCTATAGCCGACGTATCTCATACAAATATTTTGACGAACTGAAGACGACGTGTAGTGTACAAAGAATTTTGATGAACTGGCCGACTGAAGGCGACGTGTAATGTATTGAGATTTTCGATGAACTGACCGCGATCTACCTCTGACTTGGCTTTTTATACACCCACTCCCCGATATGCCTAAAGATTATAACTGAACTGCAATTGGCTAATAAAACGCGCCAACATTAGCGTCTATTTTAATATCCAATGAAAATTATGAATACATATGCTCTAGGGAAACATTCCAGAAGGTTCTAAACGGAAAAACGCGCCAACATTACGTAACTTCCTCGTTTCCAATAATGATAAACAGCTCACCCCCCCTCGCTGCATTATTGCGCGCTATTATTGACAGTTTCAGTAAGGTCGTAGAAACTTACTTATCAACAATAATTACAGTCAAGAAACATCTCAAATCAATGTCACATAAAAATGCATATTCATATTACAATCATTATTTACATATGATTTACTGCATCATATGCCCCACTAGAAACATAATTATAAATATTTGCAACTTGTTTGAAAATTTTATAATTGGGTTTTTAGTCTCCTAAATCTTGGAACACACGCTATCACTTTCACTTGACACTTCACACGCATTTAACACACGACATAAGTTTTTTTTTATCTCGCCACTACTTACTGGCTCGGGTTTAATGTGTTTTGACATTAATCTGACATTACAAAAAATTTTTTTTATATAGCAAATACTGTACCCTGAATTATTTAATTACTGTTACAAATTTGTTTACTTTCTTAAGTTGTTGACAAAAATTTGTGCATTTAAGAATTTTGTAATTATTACACATATTTACCAAAATATTCACCCTTTATACAAATATATTTACATCTCTTAAATCTAAGTACTGTTTCACATTTTCTGTTTGCTACATAAGTATTTGTTTTTTAATTATTTTTACCCATGTTTGTTATTTTGTACTTTATTTTAACAATACTCTTGGAATTGTATTTACGTACTTTTACTTTAATATCATATTAAGTTTCAATCTTTACATTCTTAATTTCAAATACTGTTACAGTTACAAAAAAATGTAATTTTTTTTAAATAAACATTTCTCTTTTTTTTATAATTTATTTCTCTTTTCAAATGACATAAATAATCAACCCTCTTACGTTCCAATACATTGCTCTGCAAGTCATCTTTAACTATCCAGCATTTACTTTACATCTCATTGCTATTTACCCTCCTGGATCAAATTGTGTGTGGCTAAACATTACTCGTAGCTGTATCCTAACCTTCAAATTTTTGTTCATGAATAACCTCTTGTATTCATATGAAATTTCGTCCCTTGATAACATTTGAAAACAATCTAAAGTTTTCTGAATTACACATCTTTTAACAACTGTCATTTTCAATTCTTCTACTATCTCTTTAATTTGAGAGTACTCTGACAAATCTGTACTAAACTTTACTGGACTGGAGTTTTCATTCTGAACAGCTTGGTACTTGTTAATTTCAGAAATTAGCTTTTGATTATTTACAGGCAAAACTTTAACTTCTTCGTACAATTTATTTCTTTGCATTTCTGATTCTTTCTGAATTTCTGATATCTCCCCTCTGAAATTATCTTGCGCCTGATTCACATCTACATTCATAACCTCTTTTATCTCTCTTAGCTCACTTGAAATGATACTCATTCTACTACCTAAATCTGTACATTCTACATCAACATGTTCACTTTTAGTATTAACCTCACTTTCTTTGTTACCTATTTCCCTGCTCATGTCTAACATTTTCTTTGAAATTTCTCCTATCTCATTTGCTATTACTTCCTCATTTTCATCTCTCATTTCTGGCATACTACTATCTAGCTTCATAACTTTCTTTTCAATTTCTTCACTGCTTTGATCTACTGTTTGCTCTAATTTCTCATAACTATGAATTAGTTTATCTAAATTCTCATTATACTTACTAATATCTTCCCTTAATTCTCTATGACTCTTTTGCATTTCCTCACTAATATTTCTCAGCATTCCCATAATTTCCATCATCATACTAGCATCAAAATTTACATTTCCTGCTGTTCTATTCTCACTTTCTGCACTAACATTTCCTCCCTCAAATACTACATTGTTTAAGCTATTTTCTGTATCCTGTATTGAATTACAGCTAACTGTTACATTATCTCCCTCCATAATTATTTCTTCTGTATTATTAGTAGCCATTGTTTTCTTTATCCTACCGCTCCTAAGGTACATTTAAAACTTTTTTACCCCCTTTTTTTTAGAATAAAAATCACACGTTTCTAACCTTTCTGATGGTATCTGCTGATGTTGCTTTGATGTCCAGCTTTCTGCCCCTCTATCCTAGATTTGTATGTCGCTTCTGCGTTGTATAATGATGAGTCTAGTCGTTTTGTTGTCCTGTAGTTTGAATTTCCCTGTTGCCTTGTAATCTCGGAATTACGATGTCCAATCATCCGCGTAGTCTGTCGTCCCTGTTGTTTCTGGAATCTGCGTCTTGTAGATCATTTCACTGCTGCATTCGTTCCACGTCCTGGTTCCTTTCCTGGTCACTCTGCTACTTCCTGGTCACTCTGCCCCTTTCCTGGTCACTCTGCCCCTTCCTGGTCACTCTGCCCCACGTTCTGGGTGCCAATTTGATGTAACATTATTTGTTATATTTATTTTGTTGTTGAGCCCCACGTTGTGGTAGCCAATTTGTAACGGTATTACTTATAATGTTTGTTTACATCACGCGTTGAAGCCATCTTGTGACGTGATTCTTTGTTAGGTTCGTAGCTCCATCTGGTGTTAGCAATTTGCGGCAGTATTAGTTTTGTGTTTGAAAGAATTTAACTTTTAATTTCTATTCAATTCTGTTTCACTGTCCTCCGGCTATCTATTTGGTCGAACATATCTCTTAAACAGGGTTGTGTAAACGGAAGGAATCTTTTATCCAAAAAGAACACTGATGAAGAAATTTGTTTTATACTTTTATTGTCGAACACTATTACTCTCACATTTACACATTGATCTCGACACTCGCCAAAACTGAAACTGTTATAATAACTTCTTACTTATCACTTTTAATTCGCGTACTTCAACTTTGTGTATTATTAACTTTACAACACTTTAGATTTTTCGTAACTTGTGAATCTATAGCCGACGTATCTCATACAAATATTTTGACGAACTGAAGACGACGTGTAGTGTACAAAGAATTTTGATGAACTGGCCGACTGAAGGCGACGTGTAATGTATTGAGATTTTCGATGAACTGACCGCGATCTACCTCTGACTTGGCTTTTTATACACCCACTCCCCGATATGCCTAAAGATTATAACTGAACTGCAATTGGCTAATAAAACGCGCCAACATTAGCGTCTATTTTAATATCCAATGAAAATTATGAATACATATGCTCTAGGGAAACATTCCAGAAGGTTCTAAACGGAAAAACGCGCCAACATTACGTAACTTCCTCGTTTCCAATAATGATAAACAGCTCACCCCCCCTCGCTGCATTATTGCGCGCTATTATTGACAGTTTCAGTAAGGTCGTAGAAACTTACTTATCAACAATAATTACAGTCAAGAAACATCTCAAATCAATGTCACATAAAAATGCATATTCATATTACAATCATTATTTACATTTAAGTAATTTGTGATACAAATTACTGCATCAACAAATCGGCATACCCACTAAAAACTCTTCCACCGGAGAGGGAAAAGTCAAGGGTGAAGATGAGGCAGTACCGCATTAAGCACCTGCGGATTCAAGGCGATAGGTATTGGTCGGCAGGCATAGCCTAAGCCGGGTGAAGGAAGGTGCCAGGACGCAAGCATGACCGAGGCCCTGGTTGCGCCCTTGGGAATTTAGGGTGAGAAGGTGTAAGAAGTTTGAGTGGATTTAAGTAGGATTGTAGGGTGGTTACTTGGGCTTCCGACGTGCTCGGTAGTCGACAGTCGGAGCGTTCTGTTTGGGCCCCCATGGGGGCTCATGTAGTTGCTGTGGAAGTCGTTTGATTGTAACAGCATCCAGCGTAGTCTGGAGGGCTGATAACTCGTCCTTAATGAGCAGTCTGACTTTCTCGTAGTGTTCCTCGAAGTAAGCTGGTATGGTGATTCGGCTAGGAAGCGTCGGTATTATCTTTTCTGCTAGTACTATGGTGCCGTGGTCCTCTTGAAGTTCGGTGAGTACCTCCTCCATTTGGGCCAGTTTGGTGGTGATGTTGTGAAGCTCCGCCTGTACATCCTCCAGCTTCTGGAGGATCTCGGTTGAAGCTTGAGTGCAGTTGGTTAGACAGTTTCAGGCATGTCGTCTACTGCAGGAGGCGCTCTCCAAGGCGCGGTCAAGCTGCGGTGACAACTGCTGCAGCCGCGCAGGCACCTTGGCCTTCTGCTGTGACGGTGTTGAGTGGCTGTGTAGGCGTAGCGGACAACAAGCTTTCCCGGTGAAGTGGTCGTGTCTCCAGCAGGTTGCACAGAAGCGGCGTCGACGCTGCTAGCAGACAGACGTCAAGTTAGGTACCCCACAGTAGTGGCACCGTGGCTGAGCGGTGCAGCCTACCTCACTGTGCCCGTAAAGGCAGCAGCGTCGGCAGGGCGGCGTCCGTGTGGAGCGGCTCGGTTCGATTCTTAGGGTCTTGCCCAAGAACTGCAGGCCGTCGGAGAGGGCAGCGTCGTAGTGTGCCTTTTCCCAAAAGAAAAGGCGCACGAGCGGTGTTGGGCCCTTCCGAGATTGGATCCTCGTGGCCTTCAAGACTGATGGCCACAGCTGCTGCACGCAGCTTAGAATGGTCTGCGTCGGTAGATGCTGGTGAACACCCACGACCACAGCGCTGAAGATAAGATAGCGCCGGGCTCGGCCTTCACCAGGCGAAGCGGCGTCAGATACACTGTCGTCAGGGACGTCAGTGTGACGCGGCGTTGGCGGCGAGGTGGCAGAGCTGTTTCGTCGATTGGCGTGTCGCGTTCGTCGGCGGAAGTCCCTGCTGCTACTGCAGCCTGCGTTGTCTCCTTCTTCCCATGGTGCTAGAAGGTCTTGTTGAGTCGAAGGATCCAGGCGAAGTGTGTATTTGCCGTCAGTTAAACTGTGTGTACTTTCCAGTCGTCTATCTCTGTTACATAGCTGTTTCCTACCTGCTCCAACATATTTTCTTCTACCAGCGGTTTCTCTGTATAAGGATTCCCCTTGGTAAGGTCAGTTTTCTGTTCATCGAAGTTAAGAGTCAATAACCTTTCATTATTTTACCTGCTTGCTGGACATTTACAATTTGTATGAAGCATTCTTCTTCATATACTACATTTTCTTGTTCCATTCTTTGCACTCTACATACTTTATCTTTTATACCACGCACGTAAATATTCTTTTCTTCTTTATTTAATATAAGTCTGTCCTTAAAATCAACTATCGCAGAGAACACTATTAATACATCACATCCAATTATAACTTCGCATATTAAATTTGGAACTATTAAAAACATTACCTCTAATGGAATATCTGCTATTTGTATAGGTTTCAATGCTTGAGATTTAATAGTTTGGGTCATTGTACCTACGGCTACCCAACATACAACATTATTTATTGGCGCTGATATTAGTTTTATGCCTTCATTTAACAGCTGATCATAAAATTTCTTTGAGCTGATAGAGCTTGATGATCCCGAATCTATTGCAACATTTATTTCCCTTCCTGCAACAAAAGTTTGAATATACGGTGATTCATATTGGTTTTCACAATTCCCAGTGTTTGTATTAAGACGGTAACAATTAAAGTGTGCAGATATTTTATTTTTGCCACTTAGGACAGAAGGTATTGTATTACCAGAATCTACGTCAGGCAATACGTAATTTAGTTTTCGTGGTGAGTATTTTCAGTACTTGCAGGATTACCATTATGTACCGCAGTTGCTGTTATTTCATTTTCATTAACATTTGTGTATGAGCCTTGCCCCCTAGTTCGTGTTCTCCCATTATAATTGTTATGTCCTCCGCGTATATATTCTTCTGTATTTGTGTTGTTTGTGTGATTATAGTTGTGGTAATTTCTCCTGTTTTGCATACTTCCTCTATGCTGAAACCGATTATTACTTCTAGGTGAAGTAGAATTCTGCTGATTCATCCTTTCCATTCTTATATAATTTATGTTTTCTTGTCTCCCTTGTTGTCTTGAATCTCTGATATTTTGGATAATGTAATTGAATCTGTTTTGGCCCTGAAATTCATTATTTCTCCTACTTTCATGGCGATAGCGTGTATTATAAAGAATTTCATTCGTCTAATTTGCCTATCTCGTCTGTGTGGACTCCAATTTCGTTACTATTATTATTTTCTTGCTGCTCTAATGATGATATTAGCTCTGTCATCTCATAAATAGTCTTAGGTCTTGCGATTAGGATGTAGGTTTGTATGTGGAGAGGGTAATGTCTGGTAATTAAATTAATAAACTCTTCCTCAGGCATGACTGGAGTTAAATATCTGACATGTCCTGCATACTTTATAAGGTAATCTGTCATTGACATGTTATCATCTCTACTACATTGTGAATAACTTAGGCTTGCCCTAATCTTATGTTGCACAGTAGTATTCCAAAACTTATTCATAAATAAAACTCTAAATGTCTCAAAATTAATTTCATTATCTGCCAGCATATGTAACCATTCTAAGGTTTTATTATCCAAGCGTTTTATAACAAGGATCGTTTTTAATGCTTCATGCACATTCTTCAATTTAAAATATTCTACTAGATTATGAATAAATTGTACTAGACTTGAGGAAGCGTTAAAATAAGGTAAAGGTAATTTATTGAGCACAGAATGATAGTTTGACATTTGATTTGTTACATGCACATGTGTGTCATTATTATTGTTTTTTGTTTGAGAGGCTGATGCTATGAAGAAAGCAGTAGCGTCTCTTGTATTATTAGTTAACAAAGGTGAAACACTTCTTTCAGCGCTTGTATAATTATCATGCATTTGATTAGCATTTACAGAACTGGTTACATTTGCATTTACCTTTGGTACACTGATACTTGAAGTTTCAAAATTATTTCTAAGCTTATCTATTTCTTTGCTACTCTCCTGTACTTTATCGTTAATTTTGTCTATCATTGACATTACTTGTCCTTGCTCTGTGTGTGTTTCTTTAATTGCATCTGCATTTGTTTTAGTCATTTCATTCATTTTACTTATTTCCCCTGTTAAATCTATTTGTATTTGCACAAGATCTGCATTTGTATTTTCCACCATGGTTTTTAATTCTTCACCCTGTTTATCTAACTCGTTACAAATACCCTGTTTAGTATTATTGAGTTTCAACTCCATTTAAGTTAGATTTTTATCAATATGACTTGACAATTTCTGTTCTAGCTGCTTACAACCTTTATGTACTTTTAAATCTATATCATTCTGAAGTGCTTTCGAAGATTGTTCTATTTTGATTTCTAACCTCCTACTTTCAACTTTACTTTCTTTCATACAATTTGTATCTGCTTAGCTAGATCATTTTTATACTGCATAGCTCTGTATTAGTTTTAGTTAATTTATTACTTAACTCTTTTCTCAGCTCTGTATTAGTTTCAGTTAACTTATTACTTAACTCTTTTCTCAGCTCTGTATTAGTTTCAGTTAACTTATTACTTAACTCTTTTCTCAGCTCTGTATTAGTTTCAGTTAACTTATTACTTAATTTTACCCTCAGCTCTGTACTATAAATTTACATTATAATCAGTAATGGCTGACCTATCCTCTCCTACTTCCATATTTCCATTATTTTCTCTTTCCATTTTAATTTGAAATTTTTTTCCATTATTACACTTAGTTTAGAATTGCTGAATTTTAATTTTCCACTCCTTAACAGCTGGTAATTATGTTAATAACAATATATTCGTAACTATCTTGACAATTATATAAATATATATTATTGAAATTTTCTGACCTTTTCTCTGGCTGTGTTAGTAAACCTTTATATTTTGGTATTCCCTCGTAGATTCTAGTTGAATTGTTGACTGCGTGCCCCGTACTCCTGAAAGAATTGTCTTTGCTCTCCTTGGGTGACGTTGTTGTATGATGATCTTGAAGTTCTCTGAAGTTCTTTACAGTTCTCGTAGTGAAGTCTTGTAGTTTCGTCGATTCTGGTAGCTCTACGATGTTCGTTGATTAATTGTTGCGGTTGTACCACGTTTAGGCACCAATTTGAAGCTGTTTTAGACCACACACGTAATGGATGCCAATTTGCGGGAGATTGTTTCTAGGAGTGTTCGCCCCACGTACGGTAGAAACTTTCCGGTGGCCCTCGTCCCACGTTTACTTTATGTGTAATCACTATTTTAATGTTATTTATTTAAATATTATATATACCTCGGCTTCGTTAGTAGTATTTTGTAGAGCACGTTTCTCTTAACAGGGCTGGTACGGCTAAAGAACAAGGCTTACTCAAATGATAATTGTATTTTGCTTTTTATTTATTAACTTTTCACACGATTAAATAACACTTCACTGATGTATCCTACTATAGAGCTGTGAGATTATTGTTAATTACACTTTTAACAGTTAAATATTTATATTATCCTCACCGCAAATGAATTTTCATGTCTCACATACAATCACTGACCCATACCGAACCGAACTGCTTGGGTACACTATCTTGTGGTATCTACCGTTTGAATTTGTACATTTTCTATATTTCTAGTTTCTAATTGGCTAATCCTACTTCAATAGAATACCTTTATTTAACTTTTAGCTTTTCTAGTTTTTGATTGGCTATTTATAAACTGTTTTAAGTATTACATTATTATTGTTCCAAGAACTATTAGTAGCCTTTTTAAACTTTCTAATTTATTGTTGTCTCAAGGTTACCTTATCGTTAGCAACTTTCGGCTTCTACTTTGTAATTCTGTTTGCTACGGAAAGCAGCTTGCTTCTATTCTCACAGCTCCTACATTGTTAAACTACGTAATACATTCACATAACTTTTTATACATGTACATAATTAAATAAACATAATACAATGACTGTAATTTACACGTTATATATTATATTATACACATATTCCTTTAAGGCGGGCTGTTATTATTTTTTATATTATATAATTAGACTGATATCATTTAAGTGATAAAAATACTGCCTCAACCTCAAGCCTGATAAAGAGGCCTCTGAGCAAAGTTTCCGGTCTTTCGCGCCCAAAATAGAATGGGATGGTTACGAGCACAATAGTTAAGGAGCGTCCATAAATATAACTCAATTTAATTTATCGGTGCGTGCGGCATTTCTCAGAGGATGTCATTAATTTGTTTTCTTTTGTCTTTCATTTGTGAGTAAACATTAGAGGATAGGGGGAAAAAGTTTGGGTAACACTATTTTATTTTAAAAAGTACTATCCAATGATACCTTAAACAACCCAAGCTCCCAATTAAAATTTCAAGGTTTCAAGAGATCGGGTCGGCCAATGTACTGGTCCTTCTCGTCCAATCCGCCTTTCAGAAAACAACTGGTCAAGGGCTTGCCGAGCCCTAAGTGAAAAGTGAGCCGGACAGCCATCCTGCTGAAGCCACATCGGTAATTGGCTAACAACATCAACCAATTCTTGCAAAATGTTGACGAGGAAGTGTATCGTTCATTTGTGAGTGAACAGAGGATAGAAAGTAAAGAAAAAGTTTTGGTAAAAGTTGTTTCATTTTAAATGTACTATCCAATGATACCCTAAACAACCCATGTTTCCGTTTAAAATGTCAAAGTTGACCACGAGTACCCCTACTTCCGGTTTCTTCCGGGAACTAGAAATACCGCCAATCGATTCTTTATATTGGCTTTGATTATCAAATTGTTTTTGCGAACAAGTTTCTTATAGTTTTAGAGAAAAACGGCTGATACGGGTGCTCTGGGACAGCCGGTATGTTGATTTCAATCCTATTTATGCTTCACAACTGGATGACAAATAGTATGCACATTTATTTTTCTAACATTATTTTAACTTTACCGTCACACGACGTGCGTTTTTGTTATGCGTTTATCTATACACTGCGGTAGCAGTCACACCTGTTAATGCACGGTGTAACAGTCACACGATGTACGTTTTTACTGTGTTTATCTGTACAATTGCTAAATTAATACGCGGTGTAACAGTCACAAGACGTAGTTTCTATCACGTGTTTATGTGTAAACTTAGTAATTAATGCACAATGTAATAGTCACAAAATGTACTTTTTATTATATTATCTGTAAACTTAGTAATTAATGCACGATGCAACAGTCATAAGATGTAGTTTTTATCGCGTATTTATCTATACACTTAATAATTAATACACGCTGTAACAGTCATATGACATATGTTTGTAATACGTGCTCATCTGTCCACTTAATTAATACACGGTGTAACAGCCGCACCACTATGTAGGTTTTAAATACATGCTTATCTGTCCACTTAGTAATTAGTACACGGTGTAATAGTCACACGATGTATGATTTTAATACGTGTTTATCTCCACACTTATTAATTTAATACACGGTGTAACAGTAACACGGCGTAATTTTTAATACGTGTTTATTTGTACACTTAATAATTAATACAGGGTGTAACAGTCAGTGACGTACACTTTTATTATGTGTTTATCTGTACACCTAATAATTAATGCACTTTGTAATAGTCACAAGACGTAGTTTTTATTTCATGTTTATCTATAAACTTGGTGATTAATGCGCGGTATAAGTCACACGACGTACTTACATGAGAAAAACAGCGGGAGAACGGATGTGGGGGAGAGAAAATAAGGGGCGTCGAAGGTAGAAACAGGATTTAAAAGATAGGAGGTGAGGCTAAGGCAGCGAGGAGCAGGGTTGCAGGACGGGACGGAGAGTAGAGAAAAATTATGAGCGCCAGAAGGCGAGAGAGAGGAAGTATATCTGCAAAAAACGATCAATCTAGCACACCAGCAGAGTGCTAGTAGTTGGATTTAATTTGACACCTATTCTCAAGTTTTGGCCCAGTAACAACCCTAAAGTGTTTGAAAATGTACGAAATGCTTGAATTGATGTTTCAGTTCTAGGTCCAATTTTGTTGCTTTTATATATTAATGATTTACCTAATAATATGTAATCAGGACAAGATTTACAGATGATACAAATATATCAATAGTGGGAGTACACATGAGGCAGAATTAAAGTTAGCTTTGGTCAATGAAAGCATAACAAAAGGCTTCTCACTCAAGAAATACAAAACAGCATAAACCTCATTTAGAGAAAGAAGATAAACTAATAATCTATGTAGACCATGTTAAATTCCTGGAGATATAAAAATGCGAATTTGAGATAGGGAGTGTAGATACCAGCAAAGTTTAGACGGTATGTTTTATACTAAATATTTTAAGGGAAAGACTTAACCTTGAGGTTCTAAGAAGCTTGTACTTTGCATACTCCATAGCATAACGAAGTATGGGATTATGTCTAGTCTTATCATAAATACTGGCACTAAACTTTGCCCCTTATCTCTCGATTGATGAAACCACGCAGCGGCCTCCGGAATGTTTATCTAGAGTAAACATCCTTCCTCAGAAGTATTACCCATCGACGTTGAATATTTATCTTTGATTCAAGATGGAATGGTCTGTGAAAGAAACTATACAGCTGTAATAGCGTTACACAAGTGTCAGAAGGATCCAAAGGCGATTTTCAATTTGTTAAAATCGCTAGGAATTTCACTCAGATTTGTTTATTTGACCATTAAAAGGCTCGGCCATCTTTCTAGTGTTGATGATAAACCAAGATCTGGCCGTGCTCACTCGGTTCGAACCCCGGATAGGATAAAGAAAGTTTGGGAACGTGCCAGAAGAAATCCTGTTAGAAAAAATAATAATGGTGCAGCAGCTTCAAATGTCAAGAATGAGTTTCTTTGGGTTATTAAATCAAGACCTAGGACTACGGACTTACCGCCAATGTACAGCGCATATGCTCAACACCCGCCTTAAGAAGATTAGACTGGAAAGATCACGTAACCTCCTTAGACGGTACGCCAAAAGTCAACGTCGGGGAATCTTTTTTTAGACGAAAACATTTTAACAATAGAGCATAAATTCAACAGGCAGAACGATAGACTGTATGTTCGGAGTCGTGAGGAATCCCACCAGGTTGCTCCTTGGGTTCATCGTGGCCATCATCCAGCATCAGTGAGGGTTTGGTTGGAAGTCTCGTACAAAGGGGCCACCAATGTTCATTTCTGCGAAAAGGGGGTCAGGGCCATTGCCAATGTGTATATAGAGGAACACCTGAAATCTCTTAACCAGGTAATTTTCGCCGATGATCACTGAATCTTCCAACAGGACAACACTCCGGCCGATAAAGCTCGGAAGTCTCAGCAGTTGTTCAAGCACAACGTTCCAGATTTCATCCTCATATGGGTTGGCCATTGTTCAGTCCAGTAAACTGTGGGGCATTTTCAGACCAAGACTACTCTTCAAGTCGCAGCAATCTTGAAAGTCTAAAATAATCCCTGAGGCGAGAAATGGTGGATGTGGGCATAAACGTCATACGTGCCGCTATAGACGACTGGCCAAGGCATTTAAAGGCTTGTATGAAGGCTAAAGGTGGACATTTCGGGTGAGATGGTAGTGCAAAATGTTTATCAAAATATTCTCTATTAAATGGTATATAAAGACTGTTTTCATTTAACCTTGAAATTATTCCTTAAAATCTGTGACAGAACCTATGATATCACTAGGTACTTTGGGGAATAAGGAAGGTATTATTTTCAGTATACAAAAACAGGTTCATTAGAACCGTTGTGTTTAAAGCAAAACAGAATCATGCAAACCACTGTTCTACTCATTTAATATTTTACAGTTCCATGCGTATTTATATTAGAACTATTATTATATGCTAATAAACATTTGTCTGGACTGAAGAAAAATTCGGATAAATATAGTTACAACACAAGAAATAAACGGCATCTAATCAACAGTTACCATAGGACCTCGCTATACGAGGAAAGTAGTGTGCACAGTGGTATTAAATAATACAATCAATTACTACATGTTATCAGGGAAATCTGTTCTATTGACAAATTTAAAACAAAGGTGCAGATATTATTAATGAGAAATTGATTTTATTCATTGAATGAATACCTAGAGACTATGTAACAATGTCAATATTCAACTCTGTGTGTGTGCATGTAAAATGAACTGATTAGATTGTAATCTATTAAAACTCAGTTGTAAACATTGCAACTTCTGCACATTTAAAACTGATGTGTCCTATATCATGTATGTGGTCAAAAGCATCACCATCACCTTCGCTATTCATAGAAGCACACCCAAGTTTAAACACAGGTACATCGTTGGTTTGGGAGAACACCGAATAATATTCTTTGTTGCGGAAACATGTCTCAAGGGAAACTAACCCAAGACACATTCCAGTCTACAATCTGAAACTCGGGGTCAATCAAAATGTATGAATGAATGTCTGTGTGTGCATGTGTGCGTTTCTCTAGGATTTTTAGTAAATAGTGATTGAGGTTTTAATTTTTGTTTAATATGAATTATACATGAGAATGAGGAAGAATTGTGTATGTTTAATATGGATTTAATATGAGATGGAGAGCAATTGTGCGCATTTAATATGGGGTGGAGAGGAATTATGTGTGTTTAATATGGATTTTATGTGGGGATGGATAGGAATTATGCATGTTTAATATGGATTTAGTATGAGGATGGATAGTAATTATATGTGATTAATATGGATTTAATATGGGGATGGATAGGAATTATGTATGTTTAATATGGGGATGGAGAGGAATTATGTATATTTAATACGGATTTAATATGAGAATGGAGAGTACTTATGTGTGTGGAAAGAGAGATACTTTTTCTAGAATATGGAGATGGGGTTTGTAATATTTATTTCAATTAGGAAAACATACGTGGCATAAACAGTTGAGAAGGTAGGCAGACATGACTAACTTCCCTACATCTGGACAGGCCATGGAGGTATCCCGCAAAAATGCTCCAAATCGCTCGGTGTTGTTCCGGAGGTCATTTAGTTTATTCTCCCGGCACATCCACTCTCCAATATAACTGGAAGCCTCTTAACTCTGGTACATGAAGATAGTACCTTCTTTAAGGATCTCCACGACCTTTCCTTGTGTTGCGTATGATATCACATGGATCTCATGTTATGCACTTTGCAGGTACTACCCGTTGTTGACACAGATATTCAGGTGTAAACTCCTGCTCTGGCAACCAGAAAGGATCCCTGTTTCTGGGAGGGTTAATGAAGTTCCTGCTGTGATTTATGGCCCCATGGCCTCTAAAGACAGCATTACATATCCTGTATGTCCCCCATTCGTTGGTAACGATGACTTTCTGGATTAATATAACCCTGCAAAATGCGCAGCACGGTTACTCTTGATCGGTTCACCACCAGCAGTCCGAAGCGCAGCTTCATTGTCCAGCTTATCCCTCCAACCAACCAGTGATGCCTCCACATAACTTGCCTTCCGGCATTATATTTCCTCTTAAAGAGGTGGATTCGCCTACTTCTACAATGTCGTTGGGACCACCAAGCTGACCAAAATCGTGCCAGGCGGTATCTTGTGTCACTCTCAGCTGATCCTCGATGTATGACAAAGGGACATTGCTTCAACCACATAAAGGCGAACTGAACAGTAATATCAGTATACAGTTCACCATTAAAGCGTACAAAGTGGAGAAAATGATGTTGGTAGCCTCTAAGCGGTGTCTATTTAAGCACTTAAACCTCAAACAAGGCCTCGATTGGCCGATGTCACAGTAATCATCTGGGCATTGCATTGAGAGCACCTACAGCCTCAGTTGGCACGGCGGCTTTGCATTTCCACATCTCTGTCTGGTATAACTCCATACAACAGCAGAAATTCCATACCTTTCTGATTTGCCACTCTCTTCTTTTCCTCTGTATGTAGTGCCCAAAATGAAAATTTAACATACTGCTGCTTCACTTCCCGGTGAGAATAAGGTCACGGGCGTCCATCCTGAAGGCAAGATGTAGACAGAATGAATTGCATTGCACATTTTCAATGACAAAAATATTCAAAACAGGCATTGTTTCTGTGCTTGCCGGAAATGGTCAGTTTCTGTTGCCTCTGAATTTTAATGGATTCCATGGGGTTGGTGGATAGATGAAAGACGAGATGCAGTGATAAGTAGAGGAGACAAGAATTACTTAGATTCAGTTATGCAGGTTTAGAGGGAAACACCGAAAACTGCTTTACATTTTCACATAACAAGTGCCAGTGCATCAGTAAATTTAACATAATTTAAAAGCTTAAACCTAAACCATTATTGAAGAACAAATCAATTGTCGTTATTGCGTTAGTCTGTGCGCGTGAAAAGTTGGTAAATATAATGAAACCAATATATTTCCTTAAATGTTAATCTTTTTTTTAAACCATTCTACTACAATTAAATATTTTGCAATTGTTTTATTCAAGGGTGTTGCATTATGTTCCATAATATGAAAAAAATTCTTATTGTAAATCTTATATTATTAAACATTGACAATTTGCAGTGTAGCTTAGCGTTCTCAAAATGATCATAAGAATCAAAGCATTTAATTTGTGACGTTAATAGTTTTTAAACAACAGTACAACGAATAACCTTTTAATAAGCATTCAAAATGCTGGATCAATTTCATTCTCACAGGACGTGTTATTATGATTATGATTATTATTATTATTATTATTATTATTATTTATTCATTTTTAAATATTGCAGCTGTACTACAATGATAAAGGAACCTAATAAATTTATAGTATTACCAACAGTGACACTATGTTAGTAGAACTGCCAATAATAAAATTATACCATTGTTGCAGATGCACATTTTGTAACATCATACCGATGAAAGTTGCAGATGTGAATTATCACACTTTTGATATACTGAGATGTTACTTACCTTAATCTCTTCATATACACCGTTTAAATTTAAATAAATGTGCAATTAATCCCTTTTGATTTTCAACATATATTTGTTACAGACCATAGCCAAGTCCCTAATATATAATTTACGCAATATCTAAATTTCGCCGAAAAGTTGACATTACCTCTTCCTTTCCCTGTGAAATTCATATGTTTAAATTAAACAATTAAAGATGTGGCAATTTCTCACAACTTTCTCTACACCTTGCCTATTTCACAAGTACATATTATAATGTACTACATGTAGACAGAAAGAAAATGGCAGGTGGTGAGTGAATAACTGAGAAATGTATACAGAGAGGGAGGGGAAGAGAAGCAAATGGAGACGAGGGAAAAATTTAATTGAGTTTTATTTATGGACGCTCCTTAATTTCTGTGGTTCTTAGCGCCCATTCAATATTGAGCGTCAAAGAACGTTAATTTGCTCAAAGACCTCTTTCTCAGTCTTGAGGTTCTTTTACGTGCCGTAAATTAACAACACGGGACAACCGGATTTACTTCTCTTCCGAAGGAAGCATGCTAACGATTTTTACACCCGAAAAAATCCATCGCCCTCCGCCGAGTTTGAACCCGCGACCTCGGGAACTAAAGGGTAAGCATGGTAACCACTACACCATGGAGATAGTGGATGTGGGAGACTTTTGTGAGCAATATATACACAAAATGATTGTACGTTCTGAAAAGCAAACAGGCAAATTAACTTTTTAGAAAAAAATCTGATCTATTACATTCACATAATATTTTCTGCCCTTTATGGTTTATTAGTTTGTATACAAATATTCTTATGAAAGGTTAGTTCATGAGAGCCAACACGCATTCTTTAATATTACTTCTTAATATTTAGGTCCTATCTGAAAATTAAATTAGAGATATTAGTTCTACTTGTGTGTTATGCATTCCTTTGGGTTAGTTGTGAAAGCAACACAAAATATAGCTGACAAGTGCGCATGTAAACTATTGTGTTAATACAATTAGCTTAAAACACCAAATGTGTATCGTTTTTACAACAGGCTTAACCTGAGTTAGAAAATTTTAACGTTTCTATTCAAATAAATTTAGAAGTTAATTTCATTCCATTTTACAAAAAATGATATTACCGTTCACTGCATTACGTTTGACATATAGTAAAACGTCTACAGTGTCATTGTTTATTATCATTAATAAAGTTAATGTATTTATTTTCTCAGATGCCATAAACAGCAAGTGAGTGGGAAGAAATATCTAAACAATACGAAGAAATGTGGAACTTTCCCAATTGCCTTGATGCTCTTGATGTCAAACATATTGAATTTCGACCAAGAAGCATGGGTTCATATTATTTCAACTACAACGGGGGAAATAGCGTAGTATTATTTGCTCTAGTTGATGGACGATACAAATTTTTGTATGTAGAAGTAGGATGCAATGGACGCATAAGTGATTGGGGTGTATTTAGAAACAGTACTCTGTATGAAATTATGCAGAATAATATTCCGGTAAATTTCCCTTCTCAAAGGAATTCCACCCAATAATACAGTAGTTCCCTATGTAGTGGTTGCAGATGATGCTTTTCCTTTGCAAGAAAATATCTTGAAGCCTTACAAAGGAAATCTCATTCATCAGTAGAAAACAGTCAATTATCGTTTGAGCAGGGCAAGAAGAACGCCAGAAAATGCTTTTGATATTATAAGTAATACATTTAGAATTTTGTTAAAAAAGATAGAACTTCCGGTGGAGACAGTTGAAATTATAACATTGTCCATTTGTGCACTTCATAATTTTTTGTTTACAAAATGCAGCAAAAGGCAGGTAGGAGAGTTAGACGAAAGAGAAGATACAGAAAGATGTATAATTATTCCTAGCGAATTGAGGAAGCAGACTCTGGAGGGAATACAGAGGATAAGGAGGCAGATGTCTGCGGAGGATGTCAGGAAAGTGAGAGAAGCTACCAGGGATATTTTAATACCTGGATTTGTACCATGGCAGTGGAAATCGATAAGAAATTTTAATTATTAATATGCTTCAGAACTGAATTTTATCTTTTGTTTGTATACATTAAAATGGCAAAATATATTTGTAATTGTAGAACTTCGTCAGATATTTCACGAGATATAATTTACCTTCATTACTTTAAATAATGTATATAAACCAAGCTAAACATTTAGGAAAGCGCACTGTTTATTCTGTACGCACGCATTATATTTGAAGAAGAGACAGTGGCAAACTAATCTGATAAACTGGTGATTCTCTTAAAAATTCATTGTAATAAACAGAAACACCTTGAAACATTCTGTTCTCCAGGGCGAAACCTTCTGTCATCTAATTATGTTGTAACGTATGTCTGCCTGGTACCTGTTTTATATTCACAGCATTTCCTTGTATTTATGTAAATACGTATTACCTTTTTTAATCTATTTTTGCAAATTTTATTTGAAAATTTATAAAACAAAAAATAATACTGAATATTTGTTATCTTGAGATCAAGAATGGCATTTTACTAATACTAAGGAACACATATTACTAATAAAATTAAACACTGTTCCATGCACTTATTTTCTATTCACTAGCCAGGTCTTCCTTCTGGAGGCTCAATATTATATCAAATATTAATCGTTTGCCTTTGATGGCAAGGGATTTGTTTTTAAGCCCTTCAACGAGCTTGCCACAAATGCACCTACTGTATTCAAATCAGAGTGCCGTCTTTTTGCAACAGAGCTCAGAATTTCAGACGCTTACTTCATCAATCTGTCTTCCTCCTCCATTAATCTTTTCCTTTTCTACCCCTTTGAAATGCTTCCTCCACTTGGTGATGATTCCTCTGGCAGCGTTGGTGGAGCATCAGACTGCAGTGGCATATAACCACCAGAAGACGAAGTTGAGGGAGTTGGGCTTATCAGCTCCCAGTCTCCGATAACAGGAACGTCACTCAAGGTTGTAGCAACTTCACACACTGAAAATTCACTCTGAAAAGAAAAACAGCTTACATTCAGTTATGACTGTAAAAGCTGGATTTATGCACCAGTTCATATAAATGCGTAATTACACTGCAAAAACAAAGGATAAAAGTAAATTTGGTTTTAATTATATTACAATATAAGTTTAACTGCATTAAGATATTGTTGCACTTCACATATTGTTTTCCCATATCAAAAGTTCAGATGTAACCAATTAGGTTAATGGTACATAAATTAGGGAATTCAAAGCTTATGAAGATAGTTATTTAGTTAATCAGTATAGGTATTTAATAGATACCATAATATTAAGTAGGTATTTATTTCCCATTTATTATTTTATTATTGTTATTTAAAAGATAACCGCAAAATTACTTACTGTTGCTGGAGAAGCTCCATCGCTCGTGTAAATATCTGCAGTGGCCGTGCTGCTCCCTTTTCTGGGCTGAACATCGCCCTTCAGAAACATCAATTTTTCAAAGTAGCACACTGTGGGGTTATAAATTTGCTGTACTCCAGAACCGCTTTTTTATTTATTCACTTTGTTAAACTCCGTAGCAAAAGTGGTGCCCAAGCTTTTCATTTTATTTGTGATGTCTTGATTTGTTGAAGAGCTTATTTCCTTTAACGCATCACATACATTTCCCAGAGTCCTTTGTCTTGCATGCTTATTATGATACAAGGGCGATTTGTTGTTATAGAGGCATGCTTCCTTGCTATAAGCTTTAATGAGCATATCTATGAAGCTTTGGACCATTCCAAATTTACCAATGTAGGTATAGGAAATTATAACTAAGCACTAATAGTATGATATACAAACTTAGGCACTTAGCACAACATGTAAAATCAAAGCTGCAAACGCTCAATCTCTAGGAATGGCTATCAGATGGTAAGGAATATAGCTTCATTCGCTGGCATGCCATTTGAAAGCAATTTTATGGCGTGGAAGATCAAGCACACATGAAGATATTTTCTCTATGGTGCCATCTCTTGTACAAGAAATGTCTCCGTCTGTAGAGGGATTTCCCACTGTAGGGCATTGACACAACACAAAGAGGTGTGTTTGTTTTGGCATTCTTGGCTGACTAGCTAGAAAAGACAGCTCTAATAGTTTTTTTGCCGAAACTCTAATCCTTTTTACCTACCCGTTAGCTGGGACAAGTTAATTTTAAAAAAATGAGACCACACGCTTGAATGTTCCATCTGCTGCTTATGTGAGTGCAACTGATTTTCTGAATAAGGCGGACGCTTTTCGAATTTTGTTTTGCATTAGAATTTGTTATTATCTGCCCCCTGTTTTTCATATTTATGTAACATTTAGCAATGATTACTAGGACCTCAATCGATACGCATATAAAGATCCATCCCTCCATCTAAATATCCATCCATCCACCCACCCTCCAACCCATACATCCTTCCCTCCCTCCGTCCGCCCACCTTGATTGACCACCACGGTTCAGAGTGTAGAGCACTAGTCATCTCTGCAAGATATCCGAGTTTCCCTTAAGATATCTTGTGCAACAAAGAATATTATTAAGTTTTCCCTCAACCCGTTGAAAACTTCCTGCAGATATCGCAAAAGCGTAACCCGGTGTGAAGAGAACCGCGATGACAGATGACCTATATAACTGTAAGCAGTACGTACTGCCTGGATTAAACATCCACATAACCATCACACGCCCCATAAAATCCCGAGTTAAACGTCTATAATCTCCTCCCCAACCACAAATAAAACCCACATAACCATCACACACTAGATATAAAACCCCAGTTAGACATCCATAAACTCCCCATGAACCACAAATAAAACCCACATAACCAACACACAACCCATATCAACCCATGATGAACATCGATGAACTCACCAACCGCAAATAAAGCCGACATAACAATCGCACACCCCGTATAAAACCCATGTTAAACATCCGTAAATTGCTTACCAACCACAAATAAAACCCAATGAGAGGACAGATAAATATGGTTTAAGAACGTATATATTAAAGTCCCAAATTCAGTTAGTTGTAGTTTTTTCATAACATACAGGTCCACTTGCTCTGTAGTTATCCATATGGTTTTCAGAACATTTTCGGTCATAGTAATGCGCTTGTGACAGATAATCATTATTATATATAATGATAAAACAATTTTAGGAAAGTAAATGTACGTATTCTTTTTCATCCATTTGAGAACACAAATAGGATTATAATCAACACACACGAACACAAATACATATCTTGGATAAAAAAGGAAAAGCCGACAACATTTTATGTATGTGTAAAATGCTGTTTCATTGGGCGGCAATAAACAAAAGAGTCGCCTTACATTTTTTTAAGGTGCTGGACTTAAACAAATGAAGTAAAACGCAGGATACAGGCCTAGGACTCCTTTATCAAGTACAGGGACTTAAAGGTTTTTGCTAGCAAGCATAGCGGAGTCGCCCCGGAGTTGGACAGTTGGGTCAAGCCAGCGCTCATCCTGGGGCTTTAACATTTGCTGGTAAGTAGAGCAGGGTGTCTAAAAGATTTTTTAATCATATTAATGGACAACAAATGTAAAGAATCGGCCATTGGCCAGATTGCACGTAATTACACACGTTGTTTCCGAAAATATTTGGTTCAGTGTTAAGAGGGGTTTAATGCATAAGTTGTATGATACTGTATGGGGAAAAACTTTACTGTTCAGCTTATAAGCGGTGGTAGATTTCGAGGTTCAATTTCTTATTCTGCAACCTCATTTTTGTCATTCCTTGCCATAAGGATTAGCCATATTAACGATTCTTTCTGATAAAACCTTTAGACAGTGTTTAGAAGATTTACAATAGCTGTGAATGGATTTAATGTGTCTACCAAAGGAATTATCAATATTTTGTCCTTCAATGCCCATTTTCCTAATTCTTGAGCAAATATCTAGTGCTATCAAAGAGTCTTTAGAACTATTCTTAAGATATGTCCTTCAAAGCCTATTTTCCTATTTCTTGAGCAAATTTCTAGTGTTATCAAAGAGTTTTTGAAACTATTATTAAGAGATGGTATTAAAAACGTACATTGTATGACTGTTACACCTTGTATTAATTGAGTGGACAGATAAATACGTATTTAAACGTACGCTGTGACGTTACACCGTGTATTAATTAACTGTAGGGATAAACATGTATTTAAAACGTACATCGTGTTACTGTTACACCATGTATTAATTGTTAAGTGTAGAGATAAACACGTATTAAAAGCCTACGTCGTATGGCTGTAACACCGTGTTTTAATTATTTAGTGGACAGATAAAAACACATTAAAAATCACGTCGTTTCACTAATACACCGTGTAATAATTATTAATTGGACAGATAAGCACATATTCAAAGCGTACATCGTGTGACTGTTACACCGTCTGCTCTAGCGTTTTTAATGGCTATTCCGCGTGTATGGTAACCATGTTTATCCCCTCTCTTCTACCTTACCGTACGACGAAATTAGGATGTTTTTGCCCAGTGCGCATGCACGAGAAGTTAGAAATCGAACTTGACCCAATAGACGCACTCTTACCAGAAGCCTTCTTTATTTGAAACTAGTGCCAAACTGTATTGAATTTATAACACCAAGATGATGAATGGAAGGAATCATTACCTCCCGCACGTCAGCCTGAAAGGTTTATGCAACCCCAATGGAAGAAACGCCAGCACACTACTCCAAAATCAGTACCCCGAACGAGTCTCAATAGAGCTCTCTCTTACCAGGAATGAGCAATCAAACAGAGCGTTCGAGACACTCACAACCTGTTTGTACATTGCACAGACGGGTTCATCTCTGAAAAGTCATGGCGTAAATGTTTACAGAAATGGGCGTCTAGAGTAATTACACTGGTTAAAAAAACATAAATTTCCAGGTACAATGATAAAAATGATGAACCTAGCTAATTTAGACCTGCTAATTATGAAAATGTGGTTAGTTTTTAGCCACCACCCTCCAATTTGTAGTCGTGGAGGTTTTAAAATACCTGTATCTAAAAGCAAAGACTACAGTGGCTTGTATAATTCCTACACTACATTTGTTCAATTTTAACACACTTAATGTCACAAAACTAACTTACTATGGTGAACCAGATCAGATGTAGATTTTTACAATCAAACATGCAACATTCATTTGCTGGATGATGATGTTGATGGTGGATGGTTGAGTCTTTTTATGACAACTTCTGTCTGTGGGATGTAAATCCTTCACTGTTCAAAAACCAAAAGCAGTCACTTAACGTTCAAGGGTTACATTCTATCTTTATAGCGGCTTTTTATCCGTAATATGTCCTGATGGAACCTTTCCTTATACTCGTCACTAACCACTCCCAAATTGGCAGGGAAGAAATTTAATGCGAAAGAAGGAAAGAAGTGCATTATTAGAGACATTCTGAACACAAGGTTTTTATAGTTCTCTAAAGATTTCCCAGTAATATGTCACTGTTTTCTGCTCTCGTATTCCCTAGGCAACTTTCAATGACATCCTTAAAAGAACACCAGACTGCAAGCGCTGACTTAGTTTTACTTCAAAGCTCCTATCATGCATTAACTTCCTAATCTGTGGCCCTATAAAAGTCCCTTCTTTCAATTCTGCATCAATTTCATCAGCGAACATTCATACAGATGCATGAAACCGTTACCACTTTTGTCCATCCTCTTTACAAAATTCTTGATAACTCCGAGCTTTTTAAGAATCCACCAAAATTACACATTTCAATTACTTTCGCTGGAGCCAAGTAACTGTTTAACTGTATAATGTTTGTTGCATGGCTGTCCCAAAGACAAAGGAAAGAGGAATACTTTGTGAAACCACTCTGAAAACTATTTAATAAACCAATTACCTTAAGATAATCGCATATTTTCCAATTGTGTTCTTCATAGTTGTTACCTTCAAGTATCTCTAATAAATTTACGTAATTCTTTCATTACCACAGAGTATCCTATAGTACTGATGGGAATGTATTGACATTGTGCAATAGTAAAGGCTTGTCTTGGAGGCGTCTATAAACAAGCGCAGTGAAGATAAAATGTCTGCTTACTCCTTGGATAAGTATAAATCACGAACTAGATCGTTCAAGTATGCTTGTGTTATTAAATGTGCTCTTTGTTCTGGAAAGTGCTCCTCTTCACTTGATCGACGCTGTGCTTCCTCAGTGTATGAGTTCGCTGATTCATGGTCACAATTAGGAACTTCTTCCCACGCGGATCGTGGAGCTGGCACTGGTAGGTCTTCACCATGGGGAACAGGTGTAACTGTTGAGGGTAGGTTAGGTGATCAATATTCTTTGATGAAAAGCCAGTTACATTGGTCAAACTAGAATTACACGTAATGCACTTTATGTGAGTTCCCAATCTTTATCCTGATCTCTCAATTAGCATTAGCAGTATAAACGATATGACATTTGAGTAGGTTAGAAGTTGGTCGTCTTTGTTTCCTTGTCATGAATTCACAACATTTGTAACAAAATGTATCTGGATGGTTTTTACATCCACGTTTTGATTTCTTCACGATGTGTGTTCTATGAATACAAAACACTTTTCACTATCAATGAACTGCACAACTATTAAATCAATTCATGAAAAAGAAAAGTAAATTACTCTTAAGTAATATATAAATATAAGTAAAAGTATAACACTTAATGACCGAGGTGCATAAATACACAGTGCGGAATATAGAAATGATATATATTATATTTAAACAATAGCTCACATTAAAGCTAACAACAAAAAGTCACTTCATTTACTTCTTCCACATTGCTTTTGAACACAAAGCGCTTAAAAGTTGTACAGTAAAACTCACAACTGTTATATCAGTTGCAGTTCATATCTTTAATCGTGTCGTGATGGACAATTTCTGATTTTATAATTTATGTCACATTACGATATAGAATTAAGTTTAATATATACTTTGTCTGTACCAAAACCACCGTTGACCAGTGTTATTAATGCAACTAGTTTTCTTATTCCACTTGTGTCCAATTTAAATAGAGATGAGAGAATTGTTTGGACCTAAAATTAGTTTCCGACTTGCCTTTGCCTAGAATAGGTTTGTCACCTAAGTTGGTGTTTTTCCCCAATCCATATTTCTACCAAAGTTTTATCAGTATACGTACTGATTCCGACCATTATTCCAGGGCCAACGTAGTGTATTTCAGTAACCTTTTTGGCCAGTTGTTCTGTTTTGTTTTTTCGTTTCCTTGAACGTCCCAATGCACCGGTACTCAACTAGATCGAGCCTGTTATGAGATGACAGGGCATTTAGGCATTGCTGTACTAGTTTTGATTTTTCCTGGCCTGCTTTCAAAGAACTTTAGCTGCCTCTGAGGATGAGAAACCGTTTACCTGGTAGCTTTTCAAACTCTCTTAAGGTACAGCTGAAATAGCGAATACTTCTCCTAAAACTGTTCAATGTTTCCCAAGGCTTTCTCTAAATTTTTCTCGGGTTCGATTCCCATTATACCAGCCACTTGACGTGTTTTTCTGTGATATTCCTAAGTCCGTAAGCAAATTATGGGGTGGGTTTTTCTCATCTCATGTCCTTTCTTCTCTCGGGGTTATAGGACCTGTCACGATAGTCGTTGGTGTGTGGCGCATGCGGTAGGGTGCTTTAAGGAGAGATCTGTTTCTTGCTTAGCATAGAACCTTTTGCCCAAAACTATCCTGGAAACGCTGCGTCGCATCTGCCGCCATCAGACTTGGCCACCCTTTGTACTCTCGCCTCATCCCCTCCTCCCGAAGATTTAGTACGGGTAATAGGCCTAGCCGTGTTTTCGATACCGAAATGCTCCTTCGCTTCTTTACCCAAACCCTAACCCTATCTCAAATTGAATGGGAGAGGAGTATTGGGGATTTGTTAGGTCAGAACTCAACTGATATTGGAATATTTAGGCGATTTGCAATGAAAGTGTGTTCAGTTGTTCAACAACTAAATCTCCAGTCCCTGTATGCACTAATTGGTAAGGTGTAAGTCTATCCTCCTCTTGTTAACAAATGTCCATGGGGATGGAGTCCAACAGAAACTCCAGTGTGATAGTCGGAGTACCTAAGGTCCATTTTATGCTTAGGCATGAATAGGGGATAAACTTACCTGCTATATTAGTTTATAATGTTATGCTTCAACATAGAATGAAACCCTAGGATATGTCACGTTATCATTGCAACATATACCCAATGACTATTGCGTGACTATATGCACCAGATTATTTCAGTATCGTGTTTGCTGGTTAAGAGGGACCATCTGACTTTACGGATAATATCAATATGATAATTAAAGCTCATTTCTTATCCAGTATAACGTCTAGATATTTAACTGGCTCAGAGTATTTCAGGGATGAATTGCCTAGTCTTATATTTTCTGGGCCTTTTCGATATCCACTATTAGTAAAAAGACAACTGTTTTCCTAGGATTTACGGAGAGACACCCTTTAATGCACACGCTGTGAGTATTCCTCAGTCCACGATTCATCATGTCTGTGATTGGGCTCAACTTTACAACATGTGACGCGAGAGTTTTTCTACGTCCAACGTTTGTGGCATATTTTTTCGAAGCACGGCTTCACATTCTTTGGCGTATTATGTATTTAGAATTATTTATTTAGATGATTTCTTGTTGGAAAACGTTTTATTAACATAATTTAAGCCTTATAATTATTTATTTACTTATTGCGCATGTAGCCACACAGAAGAATGCAGGGCAGTCAAATTTTCCATCTTACATCACTCAAAGTAATGCAGCCAACACCCTTTTTTGTCACTAAATTACAATAACTATATAATTATATACATTGTTCCTAAATTATGTTGACTAGCTATGTACACCAAACACTAACAAGTTAATTTAACTACGCCTAGCCTAAACTTTAATTAGACCTAATCACTACACCACAGGTTACAAAGCAATGCCAGGACTTTTCAAAAGTGACCGGTTGCTAATTGCCACCTAATTGTTGTGCACATGTATGGGAATTTTTTTCAGACGTTGGCTTACGGTTGTTACAAATGAAGCACATGTTGGCTGCTATGCGAGAAGCAGTCAAACTAATAGTCATCGGTTATTTCAGTCTGCTTACGCACGCGTATTGAAGAACCTTCGGACTTAAAGTTTCTCGCATCTCTCGCGTGACACGTTCCAAAGTAATTCCCTGTGATTGTATTGGGGAACTTCTCAAAATAAGGAATGCAATGTCATCCTCATAGCCATGTATATAATGTCCTTCCTGAGATATTTAATTGAGTAGACCATTCACCACAAGGTTTCAAATAAAGCGAGCCGCTCCCTGTAGGCAAAAAATATCCTCCCCTGTAGGCAACACTTGTGGTGACAATCCCCATCATTTCCCCAAGAAAGTTAGCGGTACTGTCCTGCGCCTAAACATGCTAAGCATGGGCATAATTAAGTTACAAGGAGTGTCATTGACTCTACGTATTTTTGCAGCCAAAACTATAGATTCATAAGAAGTGTGGGCAAAGATATCGTCTATGTCTAAGAAAACTCCCAAGACAATTTCCTTCCACTACATTGAGTCTCAAGTCTGCAGACAGGATTGTGTAGAGCTGCTATACAGGAATTATACGGGGATTAATTATCTAAATTTACAGGAATTAGATGGCTGGTAGGCATGTTGATTTAGATGAACACAGTATGCTCCTTTGAATTTTTCTTTCGATCAGCCTTTCCAAAGGCTTAAGAAGGGGGAAAGAAAGATTGGTTGGTCTATAAGTCCTAAATTGGTGTAATTGTTACGCTGGCGCTTAGGAATAAATACTACTCTGGTAAATCTCTAGGCCTGAATATGTAGCTAAAGGAGGTATTAGCACGGAATAGATTACAAAATAGGGTGTAAACGAGCCGGGTCCTTTCTGCAACGATACAGGAAAGATACCGTCTGCACCCGGAGACTTAAATGGATTGAATTTACTTATTGCACATTTAACAATTTAAGTTGTGTCAACTTGAGGTGCACGTTCTCAGCTTTTCTGCGATGCTTTCGGTATAGAGTTTGCATAGTGGCCTGTGGATTAGTAGGTCATGTCGTTATATATGCACTCGAGGAAGTGTACCCCAGAAAGAACTTTGAGTGTTTTTGCCCGAACATGTAAACTCACCTGTATGCTTACAGTTTTTTGCTACAGGAATTATTGGACGGTAGGCCATGAGTGTTTTTCTTTTTGACCGAAAATGTAAAACCACCTGTATGCTTACAGATTTTTATTAAGATCATTGTCCTCTGTAACCTAATTGTGTCTGACACGCTAAATGCTTCCTGACAAAAGGCTTGTCAAGAAGATGTTTGGCCTTGCGTATAGTTTTGTAGAGTACAATAATTAATTACAATTTCTTCTTAAAGTGCACACAATGGTGGAAATCATCGCGATTGGTGCACTGATCGCGATTATGTTGCACCTTACTATCGCCATTTAACAGAGACTATCGTTTTCCTAGAAAAGAGTTATATAGTTTGCATTATACAGTATAAAATTGGAGGAGGGAGCACACCGATGCATTTATTAAGCAATTGGAAAAAACTGAAGTGGTCATAGTTCTCCTATTTGTAACCCATAAGCGCTTGTATAATAACAGAAATCTTGGTCAGCAATTTTTGAATATTTTATCCATCTCAACCCAGAATAACGCTACCAAAACAAATAATCGTCAGCGGATAGTGTTAGATTAGGTTAAACTTAGATTAGATTGTATGCTGTGAGTTCACCGGTGGCCACTGAGACCCATGAATATAGAATACGTCAAGGATATTTACAATTTAGTAATGCGATCATAAACACTACATATAAAAAGAGCACATTGAAATGATGAATTAAAGGCAATTAAAATTGAATACAAGTATGCTGCGATATGCACAGGTGTAGCAGATATCAACATTTACAACAATTTCCCTGCAGTTGAACTTATAACTGTACAGGACATACACATTTATTACATATAAATACGAACATTTAGCTTTAATTTAGATTATTTCGAGGGTTTTTTTTAGTCTGTGTATTCCATTAGAATGTTTTCTTTTATTTGCAATGTATATCATTGTTTGTCAGTTTATCTATATTTAATATTTGCAATCCATAAGATGTAAATATTATAGTTCACAACCTTCAGTAATCCTAGAGTGGGAATCAAAACAGTGATTTGTCATTTAAATACAGCAAAATACGTTTAAATATTTATTTAAGTGTTATCATCATGAAAACTTGTCATTCCGATAACTTTCAATTGAATAAATGCGACTTATGACAATACATTCTTCAGTAGTATTTTTATACACATTAAAATTGTAAAAAATTTCTGTAAATCTTTAGGTATTTTAATGATTTCATAATGCACAACTTTATGAAAGCATGAAGGTTTTACATTGGGCGGTGAATGTTTCCTATTGTGTAATGTTCATGTCATGAATGTCCATATTTGTTATTAATGTGGCTCCTATTGTGTGCATATAAATTTAAAATGGAGAATATACAGGATGGAAGGAAACCTATTACATTCCTGGATGCGTAGGCTTCCACAGCCTGTCTTGATGCGTATTTTTAGCTTCCGAATAAGGCCGCGACATTTTGTATATAAATGCCGACATTTCGCTCATCCTGTCGTGAGTTTCTTCTGGCCTCTTGTCCGATTTTTGCGATGTTGATATCACAAATGTTGTGGCATCATGTTACAAACGGCTTCTCCTACAGAGAAATATGGAGAATACAAGAGAACACTAATAGGATAAACTCCCCAATGTAGAGGATCCCGGAAAAAAGACACAAATGGACCATCTTACCCTATATACGAGGCGTAACCGACCGGATGTGGAATGTTCTCGGAGACTAAAACACCAGAACACGCTACAATTCAACTAAAAGCTCAGGTAGCTTCTCCGATTAGATAAAGATACCAGTAATCCGCTCTTAAACCCAGGCGTATACAGAAATAGGTGGCACTGTGGAAACGTCTACATTGGCCAAACTCACAGGTACATCACCAGACGTAAGAAATAGCACATACGCAACTTAAAACTATACCAACTCGAAAAATCCGCATTAATGGAACATGTGAATACAACCGGCCACCACATCGATCTTGACAATACCGAGTTTAGTGGATAATCATATGTACATCACAAGGTTTACGAGATGCCAGGCTTTTCATTTGGCATCTCGTAAACCGTGCAGCCATCACACGAAGGAGAGTGAGCATGAAATACCGTCGACGCAGAGGAAGAATTTTAAATCTTGTAGATGACAAGCCAGCAGCAGTAGTCGGGGTATAGCTCGCATGGTCGGCGTGACCCATTGGTTTGTTCTCAGGTCACTGAAAGAACAGTTATTACGACCATATCATATCCAAAGAGTACATTGTCTCACAGCAGCGGATTACGCGCCTAGGCTAGCTTTCGTCGTTTGGTTCCTAGAACAAGGTGCAGATATGCCATAATTAATTATGGTAACAGATGAAGCTACCGTTACAAACGATGGCATTTTCATAACACCCATACGTGAGCGGAATAAAACCCTCACAGCATCGGGGAGCATCGTTTTCAACAGCAATTTGCTATGAAAGAATGAGCAGAAATACAGGAAACGTTTATCTACACCCTTGAACCACGTGCCAGCGAAAG
This sequence comes from Deroplatys truncata, assembly GCA_030765065.1. Taxonomy (NCBI): domain Eukaryota; kingdom Metazoa; phylum Arthropoda; class Insecta; order Mantodea; family Mantidae; genus Deroplatys; species Deroplatys truncata. The sequence continues at coordinate 425,698,876 of CM060990.1, forward strand.
TGAAATCTGTTTACGCACTGAACTACTTGTGGTTTGAAAATGATATCTCCACCCCCGCTCCCAGCTACCGTTCGTCTGCCGCGCGCTGCAACATTGCCAACGGCGACTTTTATGTCCCCGAAAAACCTAAAGTATATCCGCAGAAAATTGTCATAGAAAAAAATAAAAGATACAAAAAACTTCCAAACAATCAGAACTGAGCTGGTTTAAATTAATGTAATGACTTCCCTTTCACCTGGTATACGTGCGAGGTAGAGTAAATATATTGTCTCCTAAGCACATCTTTACACCAATGTCCATTACGGGTATAAGAAATGAGTCCTACAATCTTCTTTTACATTATCGCATATTTTATGATAGAGTTAAAGCATAAATAAACAGTATACTAGTTTAAGTGTGTTGATTGAACTTACATTTTCCAATATTCGAATGGCATAAAGGGCAGACTAAGCTTGCGTATAATAAATTTAATGTTAGCCTCCAAACCAATCTACTTGAAGACCTAGAAATTTAATGTCGTCAAAATGCTTTAATAACATGTCATCAAGTCCAATTTTTATTTAAGAGTGCGATGATCGGTGGGTTATGAATTTAATAACCTTATTCCTATATTGATTGATCATTTGTGAGTTTTAAACTAGATAGTCCTACATTTCAGGACATAATTAAATTGAATACACAGTCACTTAAATCTTTACTAGTTACTAACACACTAATATCATCGGCCAACAGAATTACACATGTAATATATTTTATATATAATGATAGGTCGTTTATATGGATTTGAAATAGTAAATGTCCTATTATTGAACATCGGGGTACTCCACATGTATGCACGAAACGAAAGTCTCTGTTATATAATTGTCAATTATTGCACAAGGGAATTAACTACTATTAAATTTCAATTTACAATTTAAAACTTTTTAACAAGATCATAACATTCAATTTAATTTATCGTATTTCTAATACTCTCCCATTGTTTTTTGCGTGACCTAACCACCCACATTTCTTCTTAACACTCTTTTAGTCGCAATTAAGCCCAATTGTTTCAGCATTGAAGATCTTACTTTGTAATATTTTTACGTTGAGATTATCGATGCTGTAATTCATTTCATAATAATACGGCATAGTGCTTAAATAAAGCCTCTAGGACTGAACGCGTTAAAGACACCATTAAACAGTTTCACGTCACATTCTTTTAATTTCGGCATTTCTCCGTAACCTGTACGGAATAAATTATACTGTCAGTACGATTGCTTCAGCACCTTTATTCTTCAATTGGGATGGATTGAAGAGTCTGTGTCAGTTAGCCGGTGTAATATATTTTGACGCAACTGCCGTTGGTCGGGCTACGCTTCCAGCCGACGTGAATTCCAATCGTAAAATTTCAACAGATTTAAGAAGACATTTCTGAATATTTCTTCCCTCCTCTCCCGCGGTCTTTCCAGAAATCTCTGCAGCTGTATATAAGCGAGCGTGCTCGCGAGGGAGTCAGTGAGGTGTTTCAGGTAACGTACTTACTCAGCCTGTTCTCTGTGCGACTAGAACGAAGGAAATGCTCCTATGTTCGACAGTGAGCGACCGGGGGAGAAGAGAAGTCCTGTGTTACACACTCCAGTGAGGGGTTGGACGGAAGAAGCGGTTGCTTCGCGTGAGATTAATTACATGGCTACGTGAAATAAAAACAAAGGTGAAGTGACAGTGAAAACTGAACCAAGTCACATTGATGTCATTGGGCTTTAAACGCCATGATAGAGTAAACGCTTAAAAATTAACTGAAATGAACACCATTAAATTTGGAATGAGAAAACTTGGAGTGAAATAGGTTACATTTACAAATGTAGAACTGAAGGAGAAACTGAGATATGGAATGGTGGAGATGAGAAATGGAAATATGAAGAACAAATTGGAGAAAATGACATCCGAATTTGGATTTAAAAATGTCTCTGTAACATCTTAGATAACAGCGAGGATGGTGTGGCAGAGCATGCCTGGATTCGAGATAGTCCCTGCAGTGTGCTCGCATGGATTTATATAAGATCGCTTACCATGTGCTGAGTTTACGAACCATCTTCTGCAAGCTCCACCGCCATACCGGACGGATACATCAGAGAATGCAATAATGAGTCGTACAGTTACATATGCTTTTTTAAAACATCACAATGCAATATTTCTGGTAACCATTTAATTAAGAACCATACATAGTTAACAGTAGTATAATTACTATTTGGGAAATATTATACCTAGTCCGCCGTTTTTTCTTGTATTTAAACAATAACATATCTTTAATATTACAGGCGTATATTTTACAATTTGCAAGCATTTCTTCGAATTCTGTTCGCTGACAATACCAGTGCGAGTGCATAACAAAAGCAGTAACAATTTCACAACAGAAATAAAAAATATCCTCAACATTTTAGAGGTTAAGAAGCTGAATTATGACCTTAAAATTTTACTAATAAAAGGACTAAACTGTTTGCACATAATTTGGAAAATCCCAAGTTACATGTGAGGATTCATATTGCTTTGTTTAACCTACCTTTAGATGCGAACAATTATGTGCCTTAGACCTCGATGGGTATTGCTTGATGTAGCTTTAGTAAGGAAAGTAACTGTTCTTTCTTGTCAAAACTACAAGCGTACTAAGAGTAATAAGCTTTAGATTTGATTGTACATATTTTTTTAATTAAGTCCCGTAAAAATATGTATCCTGGGGATTGTGTTTAAAAATAAAGTAATTACCTTTCATAGTTGGTGTTCCAGATTTAAAAATACTTGTGCACCTCATGTTTGAAAGTTAAACCAACCCCGCATTATAGATATAAATAGAAGTATGAGTAAATGTGAATTGATTAGCACAGTATGAACATATGCTATTAATGGAGTCCCTGTCCTGCACCGTGGCACAGTGGATTTGAGCGTGGTGCTCTGGTTCCCAGCATCAGAATGCGCCCGGGTTGGATCCACCCATTCGGGTGCGGAATTTCAGTCCCGGTATAGGACCAGTGCCCACCCAACATCGTGAGGAAAGTGAGGAACAAAGACAGGCAGCGCTCCTGGACTCGTGAGCCTAATTTCTGGCTGGGGGATGCGTGATGCTGGCTACATCACCTCCCAATGGTGGTTGGATGATCGCCCACCTCAGTCCGGCGTACGTGGGCGAGAGGCCGGCAGTTAGGCTGGCAGCACAAGCCTTTCGCGGGCTATAGCGCCACAGGATTATTATAATTTAAAAAAATTGTATGTTTGTTCAAAAATACACTTTCCCAGTATTATTAAAATCTGTTTATAGGCTAAATGTACGAGCCTCTGATTACCAATCAATCCTGTGAAAACTGCACATCAATAGCACTTTCCATTTTCGAAATATTTGCAGTGCAAGTTTTAGGTGATTCGCCTGTATATCTCCCTCTACAGAAATACCACACTACTCTTGATGGCGAAAATCACAGCTCGTGTCCAGTAGTAATGTTATACGGCTTCCAGGTAACAAAGTAAGCCGACAATCAGCTACAAATATAATTAAATATAAAGACGTGTTTTTGACACCCACCTCCTTTGAGGGTCATTTGCCGACAAAAGAAACCGGCATCTCGAAGTGATTGCCACCTGTGAAGTTGATTGACAAGGGTTATATCCCTTGTCAATCAATGTGATAGCGATCAGGCGCGGGTATAGTTATCGCGCATCATTGACTTCAAAGGACTGAAGCCGTGGACAAAGGATATCCCGCCTCTATGACAGGAATTTTCTGCCACCACCTCCTAAATCGATGATCGCGTGCCCCATAAATCGATTAACATAATTAAGTGTTTACTAATTTACACCCGCGCCTTCAAAGGGGTGCTACCGTGCGTACTACACGAGAAAGAATGAATAAACGGGAATTAATATCAGAGGACGAAGCATTTATATATCTCTTGTAATAACCAGACATGAAATTCCGTTACGTTTTGCGTGCAGAAGTGCTTTATAATCGTACCAAACGATTCACAATACAAATAAAATTATATAAATAATTTTGCCCTTTCAACGCCCTTCTATATAATTAGAGTAAAAAGAATATTCAAACAAAAAACTAATAATCCGGCATTGAAAAGGGTTAAAAAATTATAAACAGTTAAAAAATCAATGCTCAAGACAGGCATACACATTGTGTACATCACATAAAATGGCAAAGAATTGAAAAAAATCGTTTGTTTAGGACATGCATGCAAGCTGTGTACATCACATAAAACGGTCGGAGAATGTTAATGATAAGTAGACGATCACTCACTTGACAACGATGCACTCCTGTTTATAATCGCTATTTTACGGAGACTACTTTTCAGAAATCTGGGGAAAGGATTTAGCAATATACCTCCCTCGAAATGGTCTTAGCATTTTCATCTTAAACGTAATTCATGTTCGACTTCCAGAAAGTAAGACCTCTCTCTGTCTGCCTATCTCTTTCACGGAAGTTCACCTTAAAATCAAACACATGTTCGACCTTAAAAAATAATATAACCCATTCTTTAAACTTGACTGAGTACTTTTGAAAAACATGTTTACTCGCACACCCTACGTGGCTCCAAAATTCCTATAAAAATACTGTTGTCTATAAAAAAGTCTCCCGAGCAAGATATAACACTTGTATTGTTATTCTAAGGAACTATCTAGCTTTTTAATAAAGCATTTTACAACAAATGGGAAGTCCATGTCGTTTCACACGTGACATGATAAACTCTTATAAAAACCATTCAAAAAAGAAGCTTGTTATTTTTCAGAATAACCGAGTTCAAGCATGTATATACTTGCTTAGACAGTTTCATTTCAAAACCACAGGGTGTATTCCTCTCCACATTGCATTAGCGAAAAATATTTCTAAACCAATGAAAAGCTAGATATCTTAAATATTTTTTATATTTCTTAAAATTAAAGTTATTATATTCATAATATTTTTAAAAATATTTGCTTTTAATATAACGTTTTGCAATTTTATTAAGTGTACGATAAAATAGAAGTTTACGTTCTGAATATATATGTAAGGGTTTTTAATGTATAATAAATTAACTATCACAATTTTTCTAAGTATTATTTCCTTCCTTGATGCAATGATCAGACTTATAAATACAGACAAAAATGACAGGGACATGTAAACAGAATAGATGAAGATCGAACACAGGGAATAATACAAACAAATAAACCCGTAGGTAGAAGGAATATTGGCAGACCGCGAATTAGTTGCACAGATAAGCTTTCTTGAAAACGGAACGTCACAAGCATTATAATGTGATGATGATTGTGATTATTTCCGTTGTGAGATTGCAAGATAACTTAAATATTTTTATATTTTTGTAAAATTAAGGTTATTAATTGCATGGTATGTTAAAATGTGGTAGAGAAGGTAATAAAATGTTGAGAAATCGTTTGCTCAAGACGTGCATACACGCTGTAAACAATGCATAAAACGACCTTAGAAAAATGACATTAAGTATACAAGAATCGAGGTAAGTATGTGCTAACCGTAGCGAAATTCGGAATCGAGTCATTCCAAAATACCTAATTGTATAAAGCGATATTGGATATTAGGAGTACATTTAATTCCGATAGCAATATAACCTGACACGGATATATGCTAGAGAAACCTCTTTCTTTGGATGAAATCTTAGAGCATCAAAAAATGCATTAGAGCCAAACATAAAAATAGACCGGATTCTGTATGTCTGAGGGTCTCTCTCTCTATAAACAAGTTAGCCACCTCCTCACACTGCACATAAACAGTCCTACGTGGATTCAAAAACTTCAAAACCAGGGCCTGAAAAATAATAATATTTAAAGACCATATGATGTTGACTTGTTTACTTCCAGTGTGTTCGTGATATAAAAATACACACGCTCGAATAATTAATTCTATTAAGGTTTGTTTACTTCAGTATCTATTGAAAAATTGTTTACAACCACAAACCGAGCAAGAAATAAAACGTTTTTTTTTCTAGGGGAATGCTAGAGCTATGGGAAGCCATTCATCATTTCCCAACTGACAAGGTAATATTGAAAGTATGTGTTTACAACGTACATAGGATCCAAACATTCTGAGAAATAAGACATGTTTACTTCTTCCAGGGAAAATCTTTTGAAAAGTAGAATATATACACCACTAAGTATCACAATAGGAATTGTTCCATAGCGCGGTGGTGCAGGGGGTTGGCTATCTACCCACCCGAAACCCAGCAAAAAATGTTTGTAAACTAATGGAAAATTGTATTTCAATAGCCAATACACACAAATCTGTAACACTAGAATAGCCAATCAAATTGATTCATTTGTAATGCCCGCTATGTGAGAAATCGTGCACATTAATTTTTACACATTCATGGACTTTATAAAAAAAGACAAGACTTGCATTCATATTTCATCGTGTATCACAAGTCGACAGGCCCGTGTTTGCGCTTAATGAACTCATCAAAAAGTTCTCTTAAAAAGTGTCCACATTTTTTGTCTTCGGTGTAGGCCAGTACTGCATCGAAAATGTCTGGTGAATTTTAAACGATATCCACCTTTTATGTCAAATATGAATGGGAAGATATTTCAAAAGTATTTGAAAATATGCATGCTTCTTGCGAGTACTACTCATCTAAACGCGTAAATTAAGTTTCTTTAAAAATCTTATACTCCAGCTTGGAATTTCCAGATAAAAAATAAGCTATAAGCTAACACAAATGATTTGTACACTACACGCTTCACATTTTAAAAAAATTATTTGCTTTGAGCGACGTTTTTTATCTACAAGAGTTAAGCGCTCGAGAATGTTAGTTAATAGTGTGCGTGTATAGCGAAAACAGAAATAGCAGTGAACTTCACTTTTATATTCTCGTATCGTTCTTTGATAATACATCGTTTTATAATGCAGTAAAACAGCTTCAATATCGCCGGCTTCCTTCTAAAACCTCGTGCGACTGATTTTGGTCAATTTTGAGATGTTGTGTGCTTTAATTAGAATTTTTTATGCTTTATCATCGTTTTAAACCTCGCAAGTCTGAACACTACATTAAGGCTGATATTTAATAAAACGTAAACTTCGTATTTTTCTAAGCCTTTAAATGTTACCTTAAAAACTCGTAAGTCTCCATTTTATTTTAGAAGAAGGACTTACGAGGATTTATGAATGAACAGTGTTAGCTTAAAAACTCTTAAGTCATAATTTCGTACTGAATTCAGACAAGGTTTCATTAAGAAAATTGTTGCTTTTAACCACGTAAATCCAGTACATTGCAATAAGAATAGCAATTCTCTTTTCTTTGTTATAACTAGACTTCGGATCTTTAGGCCCTAAAAATGTGATTTTAGGCGCCTAAAAAGGTCCTAAAAGGTAGGGAAATGGGTCTTTAATAGGCACAATAAATAAATAAATTTTATGCATCACGCCATGCAAAACACAGCGATTAATGTTTTATTTCAAAACACACTTAAATACAGCAGGATAGATAAGAGTCAGACAAGTAACGTGTGTTAAATGCTGAAAAAATACCTTCAAAAGTTTCTCAGCTGCTATCATATATAGTGCTGCATCAGTGTACAGTAACAGCACCCTTTCATCCTTTACACCATTCGGATACAGTACCTTTAATCCGGAGTTTATGAAGTAGGCAACTGATTGAGCACTAGCTTTCTCCAACACCTTCGAACAAATCAAATGCGAATTTCCATAATTTTCTTCACCTAATTTCCCTACAATTAAATTTGATATACCTCGCCCCAGGGCGTGCGTGGTTTCACCTACGGAAATCCAGATGTAGGAATCTCCTATTTCTGACCTTATTTCATTCAGCTGTGATTCATACACCATCTCAAGATAATTTTTTCTAAGTGTCGACTCGGAGGGTATTCTTTCTCTGCAATACTTTTCTAAAAATGACTTCATTGTTGTATTTTCAACTACATTCTAAGGAATTTTGACTGCAGCGAATGCTTTACACATATCAGAATTGAACTGGGATTTTATTTTTGAGGTCATGGGCTGTGTAAGTAAAGTTTGCTTCTGAGAATCTTTTTAGAATTTGCTTAATGCATTGAAGTTTTCTCGTGTTGTACCAAGTGACTCCTTTTTTCAGCAGAAACTTTAAGTAGAAGAATATATTTATAAATATATTTTAATGTCGGTAAATCATATTTTGTTAAAATAATTAAATTTTTAAATGAATAACCAATATAATTTACATAAAAATTAGTATAACTTAAAAAGCTTGTATTTTACAAAGTTAAGGTTGTCTTGATCTGTTGTACTATTAGACCGTAGTATTGGACCTGATAAAATGCATCAAACAAATTTGAGATTACTTTCAGATAGAAGAAAAAGTCATACGGTACAATTAATCGCAGTAGTTAACATACATAGTCTCATGTGAATAATAAAAATGACAGAAAATACAGTAAAAAGCTTACCTCTTTATTGCAGACCTGACAGAAGATTGTTTTCCCATCTGTTGTATAAAACTGAAAATCCGAAATTCATGTTATTATTAATGCACTTTTGGTGGATTTATTCCTAGGCATTTTACAGCACTAGCAGAAAAATTATCACAGCAACCAAAGACTTTAATACAGTTATATTATGAACACGAACTGACGCTTATTTCCAAATAACTCTTTCTGAGAACCAGAAGTGAGCCAATTGTTGTTATTGTATTCCATTGCCGAAGTTCCGATTTCGCATGCGGCACCTTAAGATTTCACTACTCGTTTCGCTAGGCCTTTTAAAAACGACACCACGCCGCATTTTATCAAACAGAAATCAAATAAGTATCTAGGCAATGAAAGGTTTCTTGTTGATTAAATAATTATTTATTGAAAAGTAGTGAATAAATTCATTGGAATTTTAAAAAAAAGGTTTTATAGGCACTATAAGGCAGAAATAGGCATTTATGTTGAAATAGGTGCCTATAGGCACTATAAAAGTTGGTTAATGCATTTTTAGGTCAATTATATGTGTAATTATATATGTCAGGCTCAATAGGCTGTAAAGGAAAACAATAGGTAAAACCCTAAATATCCGAAGTCTAGTTATAACCCAAATTCAATATCAGAGAGATGATTGTAGCCTATAAATAAACCGATAATAATAAATGATGCATTTCTGATATCGGGTTTTAGGCTGTCTCTTATTGTCCAATGAAAAGTGCTATTTTATTATACAGTTGATCTGGTTTAGAAACAACAAACATTTTTCAGCTTGCGGTCATTCTTAATAATGTCGAAGTATGCTATTGTTTGCGTACTTAATGTTGCTGTGACAATGAGTGATTATTTTGTGTGGGAGCTTCGTTCTGTGCGGTGATTCTATAGTGAGTTGTTTGGGACATGGTATTTCATATTAGTACATTAATAATTCCGACATTTTAATAGTAAGTACTCGTATTATAACACGTTAAGGTAAATTAAGACTTCGTAGAATGTGAAGGTAGGTGTTCTAATCAGGGTTCGAAATGGAGGAAAACAAAACTAAATCTTGTTCCGTTTCTTAAAACTTTGGATGTCTTCCGTTCCCTCTTGTAAGAAACAATGTGTACCATTCCGGTCCGTTTTAGTGTGTAACGAAATATTCTGCATACAAAATCAAAGGAAACAAGAAACGACGTATCAATAACAAATGTGGAAAATTTTGTAGCAGCAAGCACCCCTACAGTCTGCAGTTACAACTTGAGTACAACATTCTTACACAGCTAGTATAATTAAAGCACCTTTTTACAATGAAAAATTTGTTTCACGCCTATATTATTGATAAGCTAAATAATCATTATTTCACTTTACACTGACTTAATGACGTAGTGTAGAAATGAGAAAACTAACTTTTTCGTATTTCGAATTGGATTACTAATTTATGGAGTTACCTTCATGTTCCAGTTTACATTGAAGTTATCATACGTCTGTAGGAAAAGCAGAAAATTAATTTATTTACTTAATGACTGTGTAAGTCTTACTTAATAATATTAATAAAAAGGAAAGAATGAAGAAAGGCAGCGTAATTTTGTACTATGCTCTCACAAACTCCCAAGGTAGGTATTTTAAGTAAGTCTGAATTTTAAGTTTTAATGGGTAAACTTTTTGACAGGATTTAAACTAAGATATGAAAATGATGAGTGCGAAATAATATGATAGGTTCGGTTGGTTAAATTTGAAGTTTTATTAGCTTTGAGTTTTGTAAAACTATTTGCTCGATCGATTACATTAGTGTTCTCTTTGGTAAAGGTTTCCAATTCGATCCCTGGTTTTAAATAGTGGGAAGCAATCTTCAAATGGGAATACTATTAATATAGTTACTTAATGCAAAAGTTTGTTACCCATTACTTACCATTGCGTTCTCCCTTTTAATTCTTAACAGAAGATGAGTTCTAGATCTCAGAAAATGTTGAACATTTTGGGAATACAAGTACCGTTGGCTAGAGAATATAGACAAAATTTAACTACCATAGCTATTGAAAGAAATGGATATAAAGAGAATAAATCTCAACTTTCCTCAAAAGTTGTACAAAAAGTAAAAGCGAATGTGTTATTAATGATTTAGATACTAAAACCACTGAAAAGCAGCTTCATGGTTTAGATTCAAATAAAAATACAGGAGAAAAACATACAGTTCTAGGTATGGAACCGAATGACAAATGTCTTAATACTGGAGAAACTCTGATAGAGAAAAGGAGTGGTGTTGAAGACGAGTATTATACTACTTTAGAACTGTCACCTTTAGGAGGAAATAAAATAAATTTAAATTCTGTAAGGATAGCTTCAGATGGTACCCCTCAAGGTAAACGTTTTGTTGATGAATTAGGCAGTCTAGTCACATTAATTGGGGGTAAACCTGAACCAGATTCTGAGGACAACTGTCAATTTATACAAAGTGATATTAATTTTGATATAAGTATGTCAAAGAAAACATGAACAATGGCATTCATACTATAAGAAGAAAGCGCAAACGAAACTGATTACGAGAACCTACGTGGACGTCAGAGGAAAATAAAAAGAAGAGAATGTATGGTAAAGCATATGGGAGGATCAGAAGATCTATAAGTAAAGGGGAGTGTGGTATTAAAGAAAAACTAGGATAATGGGAACTTTATGCAACTGCAAAATGAGCACCAAATCCAAGAAGATGTATTGCAAAACTAACAAATAGTAGTAGGGAAGAGAACTTTGAAGCTTTCTGGAGGAAGTCATGGGATGGAAAAAAGACATGGTGCAATATCTTATAGATAAACATAATGCACAGGACAAGAAAAATGAGGTTTTCAGAGGAACAAACAGTTTTAGTTTTCATTTACACAAAAACAGTACAAGAGTAAGAGTCTGCAAGAAAATGTTCCTCAATACATTATCTATTGGGGAATGGACAGTCCTAAGCTGGATTAAAGAAAGTGGGTACAAAAGTGATAATTGGCGAATAAAGGGGGAACATTGAATACAACAAGTGAACAAAATAGGCATGCGAGATGTGAAAAGGAAAGAAAACGCGAGGAGGTGAGCAACGAAAAGAAAATACTTGCATAATTATTTGAAGCGCTCCCAAAGATGGTTTCTCATTATTGCAGAGCTACGTCTTCAAAAAGTATCTAGAGCCATTATGGAATTCAAAATCAGCATTACATAAGGAATATCAAAAATATTCTGAGAGAAAGAAAGTTAAGGCAATATCTATGAAATCGTTTCATGAGGTGTTTTATGATAGGAATCTAAGCCTCTTTAGTCCAAAAAACATAGATGTGATCTTTGTTGCAGCTACGACTCTGGAAACATATCAGAGGATCTTTACAATTCACATATCATCAAAAAGAAAGCAGCAAGGGCAGAAAAAACCCTGGGAAGTATTTGTACATAATGGATCTAGAGTCGGTATTGTTGTGCCCAAACTTAAAGGCTTCGGCCATCTATTATAAAATGAAAATTAAGGTTCAAAACTTCACAACCTATAATGTAAAAACTGGAGATGTATATTGCTATGTGTGGCACGAGAGTGAAAGAGGGACCAGTGCTAATGAATGTGCTACAATTCTGTGCAATTTTGTCTCAAAACATGATATATGTGACAAAGAAGATGAAATAATATTTTACAGTGATGGCTGTGGCTATCAGAATGGAAGTGTGACACTAGCAAACGCGTTATTTGATTTGGCTAACGAGATGAACATCTTTATAGTTCAAAAGTATTTGCCAAAATGTCACATACAAATGAAATGCGATTCAGTGCATTCTTTCATAGAGAGGAAATTAAAAAATCAGGACATATACACACCTGCAAACTATGTTGCAGTGTTTAATACCGTAAACCGTACGAAGTATATTACCTAAGCCATAGCTTCTTCAAGGTTTACAATTCAGTGAAGACATATTCTTCTATTCATCCAGGCATCAAGAAAGGGGACCCTACAGTCAATTACATGTGTTGCCTGAAGTACTGCCCCGACATAACAGCACGGTTCAAAGTTGATTTCAAAGGTGAATAATCTAAATAAAGTATAAATCTCGAAAAAATGCAAATGTTGAATAAACACTTATAATTATATATTTCCTCTCAGATGAGTGGAAGGACCTGTATAACAGAAGAAAAGGTGGCAGTGAAAAATCTTCTGAGATAATAGTTGCTGCTCTGTACAGTGCTCCCCTTAGAAAGACAAATTCACTGACTTGCAGGTACTGAGCCATTGGTTCCATAAGACTTCCATTCATTTTATATCAACTTTCCTTATGAATAGGTTACATTGCATAGCACCAATTTCATAATTGACTTTTGCACGTTTATTAGAGAAAATCTACAAGAAAACATAGTTAAGATGTAATTATTTGTATGCTTTTTCTGCTGTTAATACCAAACCAAGTCTGAGTTGGTTAAATATCGGACTCAAAACTTTGTAAGTTAATAATTACTTCCAGGAATTCATTAATAAAACAATGTAAATCAGTAAAACTTGTAAGTCAGTAATATATAAGGGAGATTTATTAATAAAACCTTACAGGTCTAATACAATCTCATAAAACCCCGAAAGTCAATAAAGTCATTCCAACATTTGATTAATAAAACCTTGTAAGTCTCGTAAAAATGTCAATAATATTTAAATATTCGGAATGACGAAGCAAATTAGTAAATTGTAATATTAGAAGACGTTTCACAAGAATTTGACTAACAAAAGCGGTTTTACAGAGATTTAAAATAGTTTTTTAGCCTCCTGTGAAACTGTCTGGAAGAGACATACGAGGGTTTAAAAGTAAGCCGACGATATGATACTAATTTCTTTAATTTATAAGAATCTTTAACTCGGGTACATGTAGTATTTATGCAAGTAAGTGCAAGTTTTAACAGAGCTCTTAGGAACAAGGAAGTTAACGAATCTTGGAATTTAAAGAATATATTCATATACAGAAATGTGTGTCATAATGCAAAAGAAATTTTAAAGAGCAGGTCAGGGTGATTGACCGACTCTAACTCATGCGGTTTATTTAACGTATATAAATTTTCCAAATTAAAGGTAGAAAAAAGAAAAGAACTCATTTTATACAGAAAGCTCACCTATAATACTTATTTTGTTTAATAAGCGTGCAGAGAGATTGTACTAAATGTAGCCCGATACAATTTTTTTCAAGAAAGATATGTGCATAAACTCAATAATAATTTAATGTACACCACAGAAATACGAATATGATTTTATATCGTATTGGTTGTATCGTACTGTATCGAATATGATTTTGTATATGTGAATGTGAGGTCATTAACATTTTATTAATATTACAGCCTTACAACCGTCGACTGGTGTTGAGTCAGCTGATCAGGAGGTGGGGGTAGCACGAGGCAACGGTGATTCATTCAGCGGGTAACATGCCGACTTCATCACATTCCAAAGGTAAGGACTTTTACGCATCTTTTTAGATGTATTCTGTCGTACAAAACTGTCATACAAACATTCCGGTGTATAGCAATCCAGAAGATTTGCTGCTCAAGATGCGGCCATTATCACCTTCATCATCACCATCATCAACAGACAAGCCAGTAACATCACAGTCTACAGTCCTGATCTTTGAACTGTCCCCTCCCATTTCCAATCAACCCTTCATATCCGAGATATCACTGACATAACGCAATCCCTCCGATAACGTTACAATTTTGCCACCGCAAACACCCCATAAATCAATTTCTGGTATCACCTCGCTAGCATTGTCACCTTACATTGGTATACACAATTGTCGCAGACGCACCACAAGGAGGAGATTAAACTTTGACCCTATGAACCATGACCCTTCCCCCTGCTTTAATTCGAATCCAATCCTATCAGAAGAGGAAATATTTTAACAATAGTCAGTAAAAACGTATAACCACACACAGACACATGTATATTCAACCAGTTCATGAATTCCATTTCAAAATCACTGCTATTGCCACTTACTAAGCAAAACTGAGGAGAAACAAGGTATTAATTTTCATTGTTATTATTATTATTATTTTCATCTGCCCTTCTCCCTTTGTTATCTAACAAATGTAGTTTTTTTCAGGGAGTCGAGATATTTAGTTATGTTATTGTAGCAGATTCATTGTATAATATTTCAGGTTCAGTTATAAGCTTCCAGTGAAGAAGAGGAACAAGAACAACCATGCATGACAACCCTGATCCAAGACGTTTAAAGGTCTAAAAGTAGTGATGCCGAAAAAGCATTGGTATATATGGATGCGTTAGCCTGTGAAATGATTTTCGAAAGTGAAGAACGGTCAGTATAGTGAAAAATATTGCTTCATTACATAATATTACTGTATTTATGAAAATGGAAGTAAGACTTTGAACACAGCATTCAGTAATAGTGAAATTCTTTAAAAATGGAGAAATGACTCTCTAAAAAAGCATCTAATCGTACATAGTCAGGCATTTACGTCCCCTTTCCAATGTAAATGAATTAAAATATTTTGAGATAAATTATTAATTAGGCTTAAATCTATTTACATGTTAATGATTGCCTGAATGAAATACTATGATATCTTTGAGAGAGATTTCTTTAATGCTTCCAAATTATGAATGAAGTAAGCGTGCGGAAAGAATGGATAATGTATGATATAAATAATAGCGATAAGAAGGGAAGAATTATGTAGACGTATGTGTTAAAGTGCATAATAGTTCTTACAAGCCTACCAATGTATCCCTATAGCCCATTGAGAGCTTCATTTAGTTCCATGATGAATGTTTCAACCACCGAAAATTATTCTAGTTTACCAGAGGCTTGTATTACACTGAGAAAGCTTAAAACGATACGCTAAATTATAGAGCTACCTGTGGCTGAAGCAGGCTGAACGCAGTTATGAGATTTATTTTCTGTAAACCTGGAGATACGGTAGCCTGACAAAGATTTCTTTTCAATCACATACAGACTGCAAGGAGACATTACGTAAAATGTTTACGCGTGTAGAACTTTATAATAATGTAATTTATCTATGCAATATTATTGTATTTCTTGCCAACTAAATTCATAACTAATTATTTAAGTGGTGATGTAGTAACTTAAACATTAATGCTGCAGTAAATCTATAATGTCTATTACTGTGTATTGAAACACCATCGAATAAATTAAATGAATTCCACATGTCAGAGGCGTCTAGTTTCAGATCACACAATAGGGAGATTGGGGATGAATGAAGTGCATAATAGGATCAATAAAACAGTGTTATAGAGTATAAAGCAAATTTAGTTTTATAAAAAAATTATCCTATTACAATTCTTTACAAAATCCGCACATTCATTCTCAATTATAATGATAATAGTCTAGACCTCCTAAATACTCAATTATATAATCCTTTACATCACTTGAGAAAGAGACATGTTGGTAAACACTTCATCGTGTAAAATTAATCAGTTCAGCAATGTCTGAAAAAATCAGTTTATAGTAGAAGATGTTGGTAATCAGGATGTGCTTCAACGTTTTTTCAACTATCATCGAAGTTCTTTGGCATTATTTTTTTTTGCGACTGTCACACTATAACTTTATGTGCTTTCAGTTTGCTGATGGTTTGTTTATTCTCTTGCGTATAACTGCTATTGCTGGCGTCTCTGGATGCGACGATTAAACTTAGCATTTTCACTAGTGTATTGGGATTTGCAAGCGTAGATAATAGCACTGAATTATCGCCACTATAGCCACCAGTATAGCACCACATGGAGACGTCAAATAGTAAACGCGCGGTTATTTTTACTATATTCGGTATCTTGTTTATTTATAGCTGGATCGATTATATCAGTTTGCAACTCTTCTGATTCTTTACTCACAGACGATTCAAGAGAAGCCAAATTAGTCATGTCATTACAACATCTCCCTCCATGCATCTTAAGTCCTGACAAAGATCGATTCTTTAAAATCCGGTTTCATATACGACACTTGACGAATCGTTTTTCTTCTCGAGTGTACTGTATAAAAATTTAGTTTCTCATAAGTCGGGTGTAATGTCCTCTACCACAATAGCTCATACTTAAAGTTCTTAAAGTAATTGAACGAATATACAGATGCTAGCAAGTTTTTTTCGAGTGGAGGAGAAAACGATTTCATCACTGAAGCCACCCCGATGGGAGTCGGGATTGAGGGTGTGGGACTCACCAGTAGTCATCATATACACTAAAACCTCCTCCGCCGGAAGGAAACGGGAGAAGGAAAAGAATGTAATAAAAACGTGGAAATTGTGCGGTCCCGCTTATCACCCGCGACATAGACGATAGATGTTGTGCTGCCGCCCTGTGGGCGGGAGCGGGTGAAAGTTAAGGTCCTAGGCTATAGCAATGACAAACTGGCCTGACTGCAGCTTAGGGGATGGAGGGTGATAATTAGGATGAGGTTGAAGGGTGATGATGGTGTAGGAGGAATGTAGGTGTCTGTTGTTCAGTTATTAGAGCCGTTGTCGTTTCTGCTCATCGTGTCCCTGCGGACGGTTTGCTGTGGCTGATGAAGTGAAGTGGTGTTGGTATCCAGGTCACACAGGCGACTGTAGATGGTTTTTAGTTTGTCTGACAGTTCGGCGATTGTGTAGTGATGCTGGTTGACGGTGTTGATGAGTGTCTGGAGGTGCTGAAGCTTCTAGCTGAGGATGTCTACAGTGGGCTCATACAGGGAGGTTAAACGGACGCAGAAGTTCAGGAACTACGCGTGGAGGTCCTGAATAGCATCCCGTGTCCAGGGTGCTGGTGATGTACTCGTGGAGTTCCGGAATGGAGCTGGTTCTGGTATTGGCAGTGGACTCACTGAGGGCGCTGAAATCTGGCAGCGTCTGCGCGGATACAATGGACACTGCGCCTGGCCTGTGAAATGGCCATAGCCATATCAGGTGGTGCAGTACCTGCGGCGATTCCTCTGTGAGTTTTTCCTGCACTCCGAGGTGAGGCAGGAGGCGCTACAGTAGTGGGCCTAGGCTCGGCTGCGCAGCGTGACGCTTCATACCCATAGACTCACCAGCGACGGCAGGGTCCCTTGCGATCCAATCTCTGTCCTCGATGCGTAAGTACCGCCCTAATAAGGGCATGACCACCCTCAAGGCAGCTTCATGGTCTCCAGGATATGCAAGCTCCAACCGGACGAGCGGCGATGTTCCCCTGGCGGTGTAGATCCGTGTAGCCCTCAGACCTGAGAACCACTGCTGTTTAGCTGCAGCAGGGGTGAACATTGCCGAAAGATCAAGTGGAACCCCGTGATCACTACGCTGCACCTCCGAGGAAGCACAGACCGTGCTGCAGGAGGTGGCTGTGGTCCCACGGGAGCTGCGGCGGAGGTCGGTAGTTGCCTTTGCGACTGCGGCTGCAGACGCGGCGATGCTGCGCTGGCTGGAGACGAAGCGGTAGCCGAGGTATAGCTAGCCCCGGGTGGCGTCGACTGCGTACCCTTCCCCTCGGCGGAAGCCGGGAGAGAGGCGTAGGTTCCTGCCGAAGCAGGCACGGTGGCTCTGCGTTGTCTTCTCGCCATCTTGATGTCTCATCCCCTATGCTAACAAGTGAATGAATTAAAAGCAAAGTAATCAAATTAATACTTTTCCTCTATCGATACATCATAAAACAGTTTTTATATATAAAGCTCAGATGACATTTAGAATTCATTCTAAATGAAACCCAACTCACGTTAAATTATTCAATTATTATCATCTATTGTGTCCTGCAATTGTCTAACCTAATTTCGCAACGAACATCACAACCCAGGATATGCAACACTAGCGTAACCTAGCTTTAAACATCAACTAATGCTTTATTATGCCCTGCCACTGTCTAGTCTATGCTGTCACAATCATTCTAACCTAAGCTATACAACCCCTACGTGATCAGGTGTGAACAAACGTGACCGAGCGTGACCAAACTTAACCAGCCGTAACCAAAGCGTAGCGAGATGTCACAGCGGTAACGTGCGCAAGTCATATTCAGATAGTCTTGGACTCGATCCCGGGAGAATGCTTACATGAGGTGCTACACTTCTATATACCGAAATTGATCCAGAATTATTACTGGACGCCAGTTTGGAGACAAAGTTCGAGAAACCCTTTATGAAAGGGAGGAATCGCAGCTTAAGAATGGCAACTGTCAATCGAGGCAGGTGCCGGTGCAGGTCTGGTAGAGCGTGCGCATGCTCAATGAATACAGCATTCCCTACGGGCCCCGAGAGCCCATTGATTGGAAAAACATTCATCGCCGCCTCTTTCGGAGGCACCAGCAGCTGGACTTGTATGCAAAATTGGAAATGTTGGTGAATCCTTTCACCCTGATATCTGTTTAGATCTGTTGCTGATACCATTCCCTCAGGGGGTTACAGATCATAGACAGATAGTCCACAGGGACTCATGGAAGTCTCCCAACATTTTCAAGTTCGCAGACCAGTCCAGGCGCTGAACAGTCCATATTATATAATTGAATGTTTAGGAAGTCTAAACTATTATCATTGTGGTTAATGATGAATGTTCGGGTTTTGTGAAGGATTGTAATGGGATAATTTTTTATAAACTAAATTATGTGTATACTATATAACACTCCTTTATTGATCTTATTATGACTTTATTCATCTCCAATCTCCCTATCATGCCTCTGAAACTAGATGCCTCTGACATTTAGAATTCATTTAATTTATTAAAGGGTTTTCAATTTAGGGTAATACACATTTTAGATTTCATCCAGCATCATCTTTTAGATATTACATAACCATTTAAACAATTAGTTATGAATTGACTTGACAACAAATACAATAATATTGTTTATATAAATTATATTATCATAATGTTGTACACGCGCAAACATTTTTTCCGTGATTCCTTCACACTCTGTAAGTGATTGAAAAGAAATCTTTGTAGGGTCAACATATCTCCAGGTTTACTGAACATGAATCGCATCGCTGCATTCAAGCCTGCTTCAGCTTGCAGTAAGCTCTGTAAATTAGCGAACCATTTTAACCTTTCTCATTGTAATACAACCCTCTTGTAAAATAGAATAATCGTCAGCGATTGAAACATTCATCATGAAACTAAATGAAATTCTCTCAAGGGGCTATAGAGATACATTGGTAGGCTTGTGCGAAGTATGATATACTTTAACACATACATCTACATAATTTTTCCCATCTTATCACAATTATTTATTCCTTTCTTTCCGCCAGCCTCCTTCATTCATAATATGAAAGCATTATAGAAAGCTTTCTCAGACATATAATAGTATATTATTCAAAGAAGCATTAACATGTAAATAGATTCAGGCCTCATTGATAATTTACCTCACAGTATTTAACTTCAATTGCAGTGGAGAGGATACGTAAATGCCCGTCTATGTATGATTAGATTTTTAGAGAGTTATTTCTGCATTTATAAGGACACTTGGTAGTGAGCGCCGGATATTTTTACGTCTTTTTGCAATCGAAGGAAAGCCAATTTTTTCTAGACGTAAACCAACTGGGTCAATTAATATTTGGGTATTTATTAAAGAAAATTTTCTCAGTACACGTGGTATTGGCGGTCTGTCACAAAAAACTCTATTATTGCCGTTATATGCTTATAACTACTGAATGGAAAGAGATAGCAATATGCGGTAAAGGGTAATTATATCCTTGGAATGTGGTGAGTCATTGACTGTTGTTCCTAGTTGAGCTGGTGGTCTTGGGTTGAATCCAGTGACATGAATACAAATTCATCTTCGAATAACATAAAAAGTAATTAAGATAAAACGTCGAATAAACGTTTATATAATAAGCTAGTTTCTTTATAATGCATATTTGACTACTGTCGTCTTGACAAACATTACATCTCTTAGATGAATGCATGACTAAAATGTAAAATAACTCAAAGAACACGCGAGATGTTGGCGTGCCTTAAAGTGAATGCCAGAGCTATACTTCCTCCCTGGACGGTCCTCTCGGACGCACTGAAGGACCCTGACTCCCGTATCCTTGGCTAGACTGGGTTATCCCCACTCTTGCTGGTGCTACCACCCATACTCCTTCCCTTTCCCTGCCTGTTACTACCTTCCCCCCACCTCTTTTGCGCGCGATCTCTCGTCCGCCAAGAGAAAGTGCGCTTTCCGGTCTGCGGGCAACAAGGTGGCCATAGCCATATTGGAGGGTTTGACGCGGATGGCAGCCATCTTGGGTATATGAAGACGCCCATTATATGCGTTAAACGCGCGATTGAGTTGATTTAAGAGAAATTTAGAAATGGACTGCAAGACATTATCTTTAACAAAATGCGACCTTAAAAATGAAATATGACAATCTTTGGACTAAAATGCAAATAGCAGGAATCAGTGACTTTAAAATGTGTACACGCTTTGAGCTAAAAATACAATAAATTTCCTAATACAATTCTACAAGCTTAAAATCGGAGTAACTCTGGAAAAAATTATTTTGCTCTGTGATTGCGGTCAAATGTAGCGGTTTTCTGTGATAAATGCGTATTAAGCGTGATTTTCTGTGATAAAAGGGTATTAAGCGTGGTTTTCTCTGATAAATATACATTAAGCGTATAAAATGTCATATTGTGTACTGGTTCTGTGGAGAATGAGAGGGATGAGGGAAAGGAAGTATTGAAAAATGCATTGAAAACTCAAAATAATAGGGTATATACATGAATCTAATTAATTAAGGAGAGAAAAACTTCTACGCTATTTCTAAAGTATTATAATAGAAATTATGTTAACCTTGGTGTGCAATGGGTTGCGTGGTGGGATGGTAGGCATTGAATGGAAAGATCTGCCTGAATGATCACGCGTTCTCTACGCGTTTCAACATGTCGGACTGATCCCAGACAGTCTGTCCACAGGTGTGACGTCATCTGGCATGGCAGCCTATTGTTATGAGTTCTATGGGATAAACCTGTTTTTATGGCCTGGATCAGACGATAACGTCTGTGGTTTGCATTCGGAGGTCCCTGGTTCGATTTCCGTAGGGATGGTTACTCTGACCTTAGGTTTATCGCAGTTTTCGGTTATCTGCAGGCGAATGCTAGTAGTTTCTCATCGATTCAGATTTCCTTTCCCTTTAATTCATTTCATTCGCGTCTTTAACATATGCTTCTAGGGTTCAGGAGTTCGATTACCGTCGTTCGCTCACTCTGGTCTCGGATTTTTTCGTGGTTTTTCGCTGTCTGCAGGCGACTGTCTGAGCGGTATATGCTACCACGATTTACTTTCCCTTTCATTTACATCTTTCAAGTGTACAATCTGAAGGCCTCCCTGGTTCGACTCCCGTTGGTCGCTCACTCTGACTGCGGATTTTTCGTGGTTTTCCCTGGTCTGCAGGCGAATGCCTGGGTGGTTTCTCACCTATCACAATTTCCTTTCATTTTATTTCATTTACATCTTTCACGTGTGCAATCTGAAGGTCTTCCTGGTTCGATTTCCCGTCGATCGCTCATTCTGACCTCGGATTTTTCGTGATTTTCCCTGATCTCAGGCGAATGCCTGGGTGGTTTCTCATCTGTTACAATTTCCTTTCATTCTATATAGTTTGCATCTTTCACATGTGCTTCTAGGGCTCCTGGTTCGATTACCGTCGGCCTCTCACTCTGACATCAGATTTTTCATGGTTTTCCCTGGTCTGTAGGTGACTGCCTGGGTGGTTTCTCATCTATCACGATTTAATTTCCCTTTCATTTACCTCTTTAACGTGTGCTTATAAGGCCCCTGGTTCGATTTCTCGTCTGTCGCTCACTCTGACCTCGGATTTTTCGTGATTTTCCCTGGACTGCAGGCGAATGCCTGAGTGGTTTCTCATCTATCACGATTTCCCTTCCCTTTCATTCGCATCTTTAACGTGTGCTTCTAAGGCCCCTGGTTCGATTTCCCGTTGGTCCCTCACTCCAACCCCGGATTTTTCGTTGTTTTCGCTGGTCCGCAGGCGAATGCTAGTAGTTTCTCATCGATTCCGATTTCCTTTCCCTTTAATTCTTTTTCATTTGCATCTTTCACGAGTGCTTCTAGGGTTCAGGAGTTCGATTACCGTCGGCCGCTTACTCTGGCCTCGGGTTTTTCGTGATTTTCCCTGGTCTGCAGGCGAATGCCTGAGTGGTTTCTCATCTATCACGATTTCCTTTCATTCTATATAATTTACATCTTTTACGTGTGCTTCTAGGAGCCCTGGTTCGATTCCCGTTGTTCGCTCACTCTTACCTCGGATTTTTCGTGATTTTCGCTGGTCTGCAGACGAATGCTAGTAGTTTCTCATCGATTCCGATTTCCTTTCCCTTTTAATTCTTTTTCAGCAACTGTTATTTATAGACGAAGCAGGGTGACACAATACAGGCATATCCCACAACATGCATTACTGGAGCACTGTAAACCCACATTGGATGCGAGAGGCGGCCTAACAAGTCCGATGGGGTTTCAACGTTTGTGCTGGTATATTCGTTGATCATCACATAGGTCCGTATTTTTATGTTGGCCAACTCACTGGGAATAGCTATATGCGCTTCCTACAACACCAGCTGCTTACTCTACTGGTTGAAGTGCCGGTGCAGAACCAACTAAGTATGTGGTACCAACGTGATGGGACGCCAGCTCATTCGGCCCGTCGTGTAGCAGCTTATCAGGATGCCACCTACCCTGAGCGATAGATCGAGGCATGGACCAATAGGGTGGCCAGCAAGCTCACCAGATCTAACCCCATTAGATTTCATTTCATGGGGTTTCTTAAAGATGTCGTGTACCAGGTGCGACCGATGACCCCTCAACAGCTCAGGGAACGCATCATCTTAGCTTGACGTGACATCACACCGGCCATGTTGCGCCGGATTAGGCTGGCGATGATGGTTAGAGTGAGGTCTTGCTTCCGCCGGCATGGTGGCCACTTCGAACACCTATTACAACCACATGGAGGAAACGGGTAAATTGTAAAGGTTCATCTGGTGATGATCCGGCATGATGTCATATTCACTGTTAAATGCACTACTTTGGCAACCAGAGAGGTTCACAACCATCATAATATGGGCTTGCAAGCATTATCTATTTTGTATGTACGTGCTGCATTTGTGAACTCTCAGGAAAATTTATTGGCTTTCTTTTGTATGAAAGAATAGCTTTAAATAATAAAATATAATTTAATGATGTCTTATGCTTATACGTTATAATTGCAATGTTATACGCATTTATTTATGATGTTCGTTAAAGCATATTCTAACAAATAACAATTTGTGTTTTAATGAAATTCACATAATTAAACTAAATAAGTGAAGTGATACTTCCATGGCAAACTATCGTTGTTAAATTTACTAAACATAAAAAGTACCTTAATGTGACAGTATTTGAACATTGGACCCTCATCACTGGAGGCCAACGCGCACACTGTTGCCCTACGAGTGCAAGTTGCTGTCTTTATAGCGGTACAAATCAGTCATTTCGGCCGAAATTGATACGACGCGAAGCAGTGGACAGTGTTTACGGCATAGCCTGTACGTCGCCGAGACTGCATAAATTAAATTAAATTGAGTTTTATTTATGGACGCTCTTTAACTACTATGCTTCTTAGCGTCCCATTCTATATTGGGCGTGAAAGTCCCGAAATTTTGCTCAGAGGCCTCTTTATCAGGCTAGAGGTTCTTTTACGTACTGTAAATATACGACACGGGACCACTGGCTTTACTTCCCTTCCGAAGGAAGCCATCCCAAGGATTTTTACGCCCAAAAAAAATCCAACGCCCTCCGCGGTATTTAACCCGCGACCTCGGGAACTAGAGGCTAGGATGGTACCACTAGACCACGGAGGACGACACCGAGACTGCATAACTTCTCAATCCGCAGCCTGAGAAGACTCACCCGGTATATATAGCTATGCTACAAATAAATTAACAAATAAGATAAGTAGTGGCACTTGCATTAATGTAATAACTGAGAACAGCATACAGGAAAATACTTTGATATATTGAATAGAGGTGGAATGACCATTCCATCTAATAATGTGATGTTGTTAGGATTATATAATTATTTCATTATGCAAATACGTGTTTCAAAACAGTAGGAACCACTGTTTTTGCAACAAGCAAATCAAAAGAATTTGCTTATGACTTTGACATACAAAGACATATGTAATGACCCAATCTTCAGTGTATTAATAAAGGATGTATTTTTGTGTGGAATGTTCGCAAGTGATCTGGTTCTACGTGTAATTGGTACATTATCAAACATTTCAATAAATCATTACTGTAAACAGAAGAATGATCTGATTGCTGCACAGAATTCTAGCTGCCAAAAGAAAAGAAAATAATTAACACTAACACAGTCAAAATAAGTAAGCTGAAACGTATGAAGCGTTTATTTATTCTTAATGTTGTGCCTGTCCCCGTGTTAAACAGACTAGTTCCCGAGGTTGCGGGTTCAAACCCGACGGAAGGAGATGGATTTTTTCGGGCGTAAAAATCCTTAGTATGGCTTCCTGCGTAAGGGAAGTAAAGCCGGTGGTCTCGTGTCATAGATTTACGGTACGTAAAAGAATCCCAAGCCTGATAAAGAGGCCTCTGAGAAAAATCACCGGTCTTTCACGCCCTATATAGAATGGGACGCTAAGGACACGAGGGCGTCCATAAATAAAACTCAATTGATTGTGTTAAACAGAATTATTTTTACTCAATCATCATAAATATGGTTGGCAAACTCGCAGCAATTTTGCTTGTCACTAATTTTACAAACTGGGAGTGCCGGTCTATTTGCTATATTCATTGGTATTTTAGATTAAAATTTCGTCTATAACAATAAATGCAGTAAACTGTGTACAATAAGTTATGTAAGACAACTGGTGTTAGAAAATCGGCTATTTCTTTTGTAAAAATAGTAAAATGCAGACAGGCTGTTTTACAGGCACTTTGACTGCAAACAGGATACGTGCAAAGCATAACTGCGCATAATCTCAAAAGAAACGAATCATAATATTTCGCCAATTGGCATTTTAATGCATAATTCAATTTTCTACGGGAATCGTGCTGCTAGCGCATCGGCCTTCGAAAGACATAGCACGTGGCGTTGCCACATCGAACCTAGAGGCCTCTATGTACTGGCCGTGAGAGAACGCGTGTTCATAATTCTGATGTACATAGCAACCATAGGAGTGGCGGAAACCAAGGGCATGCTGGGATTCATTCGGCCCACCTTAATACATTAAATAGTTACAGATAACATGGAATGTTCAGTTGCTCCTTTCAACACTATTCCTCAATTCGACACTACAGTTTGAACGCGGGAATTAAAATCCCTTTAAAAATACATTTTGTTACATTGGAATAAGTTCTAATTCAGGTCTAAGTAACAAAACTGACCTCCATACAGAGCTTTGGTTGGTGTATAGGCTATCTGTTTCTTTGATTCAATATACTGTGCATTAATTTCACCTTCATTATGCAAATATTCCACAAAATAATACTTCACATCAGTATGTTTTGTCTTGTGATCTGGCTTTTTCAACAGTTTAAAGCAACATCCATTATCTTTCAATAAGGGAGCTTTAACATTTGTACCTAGATTAGTTAAAGTTTGCTTATAAAAATGAATTCTCTTGCAGGGCTACTTAATCCAGAGTACTGTGTTTATATAGAAGAGAGTACTACTGCTAATGCTTTTTGGTCATACAAGAAAGCATACTGCCTAACACTTTAAATAGATATCCGGTTGTAGATTTCTGTCTAGTTCTCCCGCCCAATCTGAATCTGTATATCCGACAAGTTGTATCACTTCAGTGTCATTTTAAAAGAATAAACCAAGATTTATGGGGCCTTTGATATGTCTGAGCATTCTGTTCAAACCTTTCCATTGAAATTCAGTTGCATATGTTTGATACGTATTACATAAATTGACTTCTGGGTTAATGTCTGGCTTAGTGGATGCCATTACATACACGAGACACTTTACTGACTCTCTGTAGGATTTTGCATTTACAATGCATGGTCCTGAAAATTCTTCAGATGGACTAGTTCACAAAGGTGTTGTTACAGGTTTACACTCACTCATTTGGAATATTCAAGCAAATTTATGAAATTACCTTTCTGATCTAAGGCAATACCTCCTTCTATCCAGGAAACATGAATTATGAGAAAGTTCTTAAGCTTTTCCATGTCTTTTACTATGAACTCTAACATTAGTGCACGCTTTACGCATATTAAATATTTAGTTTTGCTTGCAACAATTATTATGCCGTCGAAATACAAAAGAATAACAGAGTTTCTTAGCATTCAAGCTTAGAAAAAATTACCATTCTGTGACTGTTGAAAGTCTAGTTTTCATAAACAGAACAAACTTTCTATTCGAATCTCTAGGTGTTTTTAAAGCCATATAGAGCCTTGTTTAGCTTGTAAACTAGTGATGAACCGTATGACAAACCTTCCGGTTGTTTCATGTAAGCCTATTTATTTACTTCACCATGTAAGAATGCATTTCTCACATTTAATTGCTCGGTGATATACTGCACAGCACTATACTTTCGGTTCTGACTGACGAATAATATACGCTTACTGCAAACCCGGTTTCGTAAAACGTAACACCGGAGAGGGAACATGGTCGGGAATTTCCAAAAAATATCTGTTCTTTATTGTTTCCACATCCACTTCGCTACATTTGTTATGTATGTGTTTGGGGAATTTCTGCATCCGTTGGCTACAACGATTGCAAAACAAAGTCACTACATGTTGACTGCACTGTGAGCCGGAATATGCCATGTCCATTACACCTTGTCGTACCTGCGCACAATACATACCAAAGACCTAGACAAATTCTTGCCGGAGTCTCGCGTCAAATGTTCGAAAGTTTCTACCGGTTCCTTTTTCGAATATGTGACGCGAGTTTGGCGATTCATTTTAAGTCCATAAGTATGCTGACGCTACGTTAGGGTGTTGTGTGCAACTTTAATCACATTTGAAAGATTTCTGAACCACTTTTATTCATTTCAGGCATTGTTTAGACATTAACATTCATAAATTGTGTGCTTCTTTACTTACTGCGCATAAACACATGACGAATAATGCAAAGCAGCCACATTAACTTGGGCATTACGCTTGCTGCAGTACTGCAAATATCTGTGGTATCACTAAATTACACTAAACAAACAAACTTAACTATTTACAATATACGGATTAGCGAAAATACTTCTAGGTATTTCATCGACACTTAATGGCATTACCCGCCTACACCGCAGGGTACATCTGCCTAATGTCCTCAATATGTTCCTGAAACGGGTCTGCTGATCGGTTTCTACAATCTGCGTGGCATGAATACTTATAAGTGTGACTGTCGAGGTTTTCACTATGAATGCCGTTCCTGGATAATCGATGTCTTAGAGATCGCCAGCGCGGTTCTATGTTGTTCGTGTGCACATTGGTGACGGCCTCTATGAAATATATGGAATGAATTACTGAAAGGTGTACTGCAAATACTCCGGCCATCAGCCCTTAGCAGCTTCTCCAGGCATCCTAGTGAATCGTACTGGTGAACTCGATGTGTTCTGCGATTAAATTATATAGCGTGTTGGCATCTCTTTGTTGTTAGGGCATATCGTCATTCGCACCTCATTAGTTTCAACACCGATCATACACAGGATCCAGTTGCCATCTACGACGCACTCGCATTAGAATTTGCGTCGCCCTTTTTACACACGTCGATTTGAACTACGTAAATTAAATTTTTCCCCTTGCATTGTATTTTGTGTCGTTGGACATCTTGCAGACTTCCCGACAGTAAGCGAAGAAATCTGATACTGTTCGCGAGTTCACATATTAGTCACCTGCCGAACACTCCAATATTGTGGTGTAATATGGCTGTGTGTGAAAAATAGTGCATCAGTAATAAGATTTGAGCAAGCGATAACTTTGCCCTTTCGAACCACGTTCCCTTGCGCACAGACTGCGTCAATTTTTAATGTCTGGTTCTGCTGAAAAAAGCTGTGTAAACACCAGAAGTGATTCTTTTTACAAAAAATCCAATTCCTACAAAAATTACCTCATTATATAGATTTTTTCAGGTGTCACCCACCTGCAGCAAAATTCGGGATAAGTACGGTCTCGTCTCTTGATGGGTGCAGGATGGCATCACACACAGAACTTACCTGGCTGTCCTCAGCAGACCCTTAACAAATAATAGCTAAATACAGGCCTCTTCATCTTGTACACAATGAGCAAGATTTACTTTATTAACAAACACACAGAATACGCAGGAATACTAGGTACACACTTTCGCTTCCGACTGGTGAATAAAATATGCTCACTGCAAGCCCGATTTTGTTAAACAATAACACGGAGAGGGAACATGGTCGGGACTTTACAAAAAAGCTGCTCTTTATTGAATCTAGATCCGCTTCGCTAATCTGTTACGCATGTTTTGGGGCAATTTCTAAGCCGTTGGCTACAACGTTTGCAATGCATACTCACTAAATGTTGACTGCACTGTGAGCCGCAATGTCATGTCCATAACGTCTTATCGCGTCTGCGCACAATACATACCAAGGACTTAGACAAATTCTCGCCGGAGTCTCACGTCACATGTTCGAGAGTTTCTCCCTGCTTTGTATTATTCACAGACATTAACACTTTCAATGTAGCTGTTCTGGCTACTGGGGCATATTTTCATTTAATCAAAACCTTATCTTTGACTTCAACCTTCTATGTCACGTTTTGCTTTGTATTTTGTTTCGCCATTTGGTTCTATCTTAACTTTAAACAACCATTTACTGCTAAGTGGTTCTCTACTTGCGGTAACTCTTAATGGCCTAATATTGTTTTCCTTTGGAACTTTTAATTACCCATTGACTCCCTATAACCACAAATGTTCTTATGCTCTGAACTTGATGTTCTTATGTTCATTTAGCACATCATGGACGTAAGTTTTGTATTAAGGCTAAGAGCTTCTGCTCACAAAGTAAGGTTTAGTTCATATTCAGTGCTTACAACATAGTGTTTCAAATAGGTAGGTGCTTTCCTTACCCTAGTGCTCTTTCTAGTTTGAAGAATCTGTTGAATGTAATTCTTGGGCACATGCTGTAAACTCTGAATATGAATTACAAGTATAAACTATTTTAGCTTCTGTTTTAAATTCTTTAGAAATTCTATTTCACTATCCTCCCAGTCCATTAATACCTGCCGTGTATTTATGCGTTTATCTTTATTAATAATTATGTCACTACCTGTAATTACTTTCGTACTTTGTGGACTCCAAAGTCTATAGCCAGTGGGATAGTTACCTGTTATGTAACACGTAAGAGCTCTGGACTCGAATTTACGTTTAATTCTGGCATCTGGAAGCAGGAGATAAGCAATACACCTAGAAGCTCTGATTTTGCTTATATTGTGCTTCCTTCCAAACCATAATTCTTCTGGTGAGCTTTATTTTAGGCGTTTTGTTGGAATTATGTTTAAAATGTACACTGCAGCTAATGCAGATGCATTCCACAAATTCTTTGCTGGACCTGATTCCAAATGCAATTACCATTTTCAATCAAGGTTCTATTCATTCTCTCTGCAGTGCCATTCTGTTGAAGAGTATACCTCCCTGAGAAATCAAATTGGATTCCTTTTCCTTCATAGTGTAATTTAATTTCATTTAATATGAACTCAACTGCATTATCATACCGAAAACGAACTATATTTTGTTTATGATGAACAGTTATCATAGCTTCATACAATTTAAAATGATGAAATACCTCTGTTTTGGACTCCACAAGCTAACCGCTGTAAAATTAGTATAATCATCAATGAAGGTGAGAACATACATTTTACCATCCCAAGATCTTAGTTCAGTGGGACCAAATACGTCCTGTGAATAAGTTTTAGTGGCCTGCTTGCTTTGGTTCTCTCCTGAGTATGGCGTAACTTAGTTTGCTTACCTGAAACATGTCTTCCACGTTCTTTGATCTTTAGTAATCTACTGTCGTTTGTTCCTAAGTACATGTCGCTGCTAACTTCTCAAGCTTTTCTGAGTTTTCTTTTTGTATATGAACTAACTCCTCATGCCATATTCTAGTTTCAGTACTAGTTGGTTTAGCTACATCATTAATGGGACGCTTGAAATACATTTTATAAAGCCCGTTATCTCTATAAGCTACTGCTAAAACACACTTATTCTTTGCAATTATTGCGTTACCATTGTTAAAAGAAATGTGAAATCCTGCAAATCTTATTTTCCTTATGGACAACACATTAGATTCTAGTTCTGGAACAATCATAACATCTTTGAAAGTGATTCCTACATTTTTCCTGTTAACAAATGCGTTTACCTCAATTTCTCCATACTTTTCTGCTTTTAGCTACTGACTTGACTTCTCTACTTTTATGAGTAGTGGTTCTGATCAAGTTTTGATGTTTGTTACGTACTGTTCGCTGGAGACTAGATGTTGACTAGAGCCTGAATTTAGATACTACTGAATTTGGTGCTCTGGTTCGCTGTCATATTGTGTTGTTGAAAAGGAGAAACATGCCGGTTCTGATGAAATCGTTGCTCCTGCCTTGGCTTCCGAGGTTTCTTGACCTGTTGAAGTTCGATTCTTGCTTCCTGCATTCTGCTCGCTTATGTAATTGTTTTCCGTAATTATGGTAAAGGAATAGACAGTTTCTCTATGCTGTCCTCCTGCTGTGGCTTTGAATCATTGTTCACAGAAGGGATTTTCTGGTGTTTCAATAACTTTTCCTGTATTCCGGTAGTCCCTGTCGTTCCAGTTGCGTTTTTGTGATTATTGGTAAATGCTGTTGTTGGCTGAAGTTCTCTGGTGTGCTGTCCTCTTAGAATTTGAAGTGCTTCTTCGTCAGGTAGTCTTCCTTTAATGACTTCCATTGCTATTAGATTTTCATATGCAATGCAAGAGTGTTTCTAGTCCACAGGCTACTGCTTTATACTCATCATGGAAAAATTACAGAAGACTTACAACTGCTTCTCTAACTTTAAGTTTTACGCTAGCATTTTTAATCCTCCTACAAGTATGTCATATTTGAGAGAGTAATTCTCTAACGCGTCTTCTTTGGGCTTAAACTTCAGCTCAAGTAACTTTCATTTGAATCGCCCTTGCATGGCTAGAGATCGCCGCTCAAAGCTTATTTGAAGCGTTTCCCAGGTATCGAATCCTGCTTCTTTTTCTTGAATATATTCCAAGTTTCAATCGAAAATGTTTTGTTCGATTTGTTTCCTGCAGGCTTTGTCTTGCTTGCGTAGCTCTACATTACGATCACGTTGTTGTCTTTGTTATTCTTCGGTGCCTTTTAACCTCGGCAGATTGCAGTTCTTTCTGTGCGAATTCCAGAAGATCCTTTTTATCATGTGAAATTTCCATACTAAATCTGCAGTTTGTGTAGTTTGAACCATCAAAAAAGGGGAGTGTGTATTTTTTTTTAAAATCTTTAATTGCTCTTTCGAACAAATTTGTGCAATCATCTTGAAGATACTTAGTTCTTCTGTAGGTGTAGAGTAGACGATTGCAGTGCAGCAACCCATATGTAAGAGATGCATAGTTGTGAAATTAAAAGAATGGAAAAGTGAATTTTATATTTAAATCGGGAGCAAAGACTTTGAATTCTGGCTTTCTAACCACTGCAAAGTCTTTTTAAATGTCGGTAGTATTTCAACTACTTACAAATTACCAACTAAATTGTTATTACTGTGTTCATGAACAACCAGAGTGAATTCGAACTAAAGCTTGCTACAAAAGGTGGTAATGGCCAAACATGTATCACAAATTGTTGTCAACACAATTTTATTTTTAAAATAAATGTATATGTATTGCAGTTCAGGTTATGTAATGGATTTAATGTAAGTATCTTGCAACTACGTTATTTATTATAATCATACATCCTGATTACCAACAGCCCTTTAAAAACAGCTTCGCTTCTTTCTTGGCACTCATAGGTCTTTGGATGCATTTCAGTCTTACCAGCTTTACTGATCAAAGAATTTTCTTTCCAGATTTACTTTCGCAACCATTATAATGCTATTCCCTTATTTAAAATTCTGTTTCAAATCAGATGTCGTTAGTAAGCGTAGTGCTTTTTTCATACCTTCCAATGAGTTTAAATGCAGAATAAGCTAGATAATGAAAATGATTTTATGCACAGGTAAATAATAGATCATATCAAACTTTCAGTTAAATAATCTTATTTCTAAAATATAACCCTGCGGTCTAGCATGATTCCATTGGCAGCTCTGAATGTTGCATAGTGTTATCCAGCACATGGAATTAAAAGCAATAGGTATATGCAGCCCTCAAAATGTAATCGGTTTATGCATGCAAATACCAAATATAAATCAGTTGGTAACTTTGTAGTATTGAAATACTAGTGAAACAAATGCAATTTGCTGTCTCGGTTAGGCTTTGTAGCTGTTAGAAGCCCATGATTTAAAGCATTTTATGACCCAATTTAAATATAAATTTCATATTCGCATTCTTTTGTATTTCAGAACTTTGCATCTCTTACATATGGGCTGCTGCAGTATGTTTTCCTGCTCAACACCTCCAGAAGTAGTATACTCAAGGGTATTGGGCATATTTCCTTAATTCATCATTTCAAGTGAGTTATGTTTAATAGATTTTGGATTTTGCTCTCACAAATTAAAGGCAGAATGTTGGCTGCACCCTCTTTAAATCATTCCTTTTCACTGTGAGATAACCAGCGCAGTCATAAATTTCAATTAATATTAGTAAGAAAGGTGCAGTATTCATACCTTGAATACTTTCTACAGTGAAGAATCTAATGTGCAAAACATGGATCCAGAATGTCTTCCCTGGGAACGGGAACAAGGAGGTTAAATCATGACCATATCTTCCTTACCGTTCCCGAGACTCGTGAAAGCTTTCCGTTAATTGTGAACACTCACATTATAATACGTGTATTTCACCTTTGTCCTTCTTATTTTGGTTTCCGTTCCCAGTTAATGTCAACCAGCCTTAAAGATAATGTTTCTGTATAGCGCTCCCACCACCATTTATGAGCACAGTAAATGTAATACTGCCGCCACGATTTATTTGTATTGCTGGGACAG
This sequence comes from Deroplatys truncata, assembly GCA_030765065.1. NCBI lineage: Eukaryota > Metazoa > Arthropoda > Insecta > Mantodea > Mantidae > Deroplatys > Deroplatys truncata. The sequence goes on from CM060990.1 coordinate 425,732,310, forward strand.
GTTATAATTAAGAAATCGCCTACTACTAAATGGTACTATTAAACAGTACAGCAGATGGCAAAAATGATTGTGACGTTTTATAAAAGAAATACTTTAAACTTCCAAACTTCAACAAAGAAATATGTAGTAAAACATAAGGTATTGGGTGCTTCACAAGTTGTTGCAATGTTTCCTACTGGACTAGCTTTATCATTAGTTTACTTCATGTTTAGTTTTAACTTATGCAGAACTCACGGTTTTTTTCACACAGAAGGTGATTTCCTTGTAGATCCATTTGAGTATTCAGATTAACTTAATTAAATAAAAATATGTTTATAAAGTAAATAGGTTAAAATTCATTACTGTAATTAACACAATTAGAGGAGTTTTGACCTGTGTTGCTGAATAACGAACACACAATAAAGCTCATAATTAAGAGTGTATAATATAAACAAGAAGCTACTTTAGAGTTAAAACCTTTTGATTAATGCATTGATTAGTACTGAAACGCCACTTATGAATTTTAGAAATGTAACAAGTAACTTTATTAACATTATTAATTTATTGTTGCATTAATGAAGCTATACTCCCTTTCCTTTTTAGCGCAGTTACCATCTCAAACTACTGGAATTGTGGTGATAGAAATTCAAAATAAAAAGCGAAGGGAATTTGGTGGCAATTAGACAGCGTTTCTTGTTTTTGTGGATGTACAGTCATCACCTCCAGGAGTATTATCACATTATTAATAGTGTACAAACCTTTCTCTCACACCTATCCAGTGGCAGCTTTTGCGGTGAAGAAAGTGAAGGGTCCTTCACCTTCTTTGCACTTAAAAATTAAAGAATCATGCAATCAATATTTATTTGAAAAGTCTCAGCCTAATTGTTCTCAGAGGCTGTTTTTTCTCTGTCGTGTTTATCTCCGCAGTCTACTCTCCTTCCCAATATTGTTTACGTATTTTCTACGACTGCTGGCGAACGACACTCGACACAGAGGGAGTGTATGCTCTAGCTCTCTCTAACCACTTGCATGCTAGTGAATGTGAAGAGACATTGCCTACCTGACGCTGTCTCTCCCTAGTTTACATGGTTGCTATGACAACGTGACGTCTATCTTTTTTCTGCTTGCAATTTTAAACCTGTTAGTACTAGGATGGTCTTCAAGATAAGAATCCTTTCACATCCTTCCCAACTAACTGTAAATCAGGCTTACTTAGGGGCTAGAGGGAGGGATACGCATATTCACACTGAGTCATGCTTTCTTATTGTGAGTGAGGAGTCTACAAATGGCTTGTAGATGTTATTCTTTGTGTTTGTGAAATGAATGGAATTAATGACATAGTGTGTAATATACTTGAGACACAGTTCTCCATGTGGAAAGGCGAGGATAAGAAAGACATGTTAACAGTTGGAAGACCAACCGCACTATTAAATCGTTGTGAAAAAAAGGAATAGAGAGGTAAATTCTATAATGTTAATTTTAAAACGTCTTAGTTTTCTGAATTTCCGCGGTCGTGCAGTAGCTCTAATTTAGAAATTCTATTTTGTTGACCCTGTTTACTTTTTAGTACTAATCATAGTGTCTGGAATAAAGGCGGATTTTCGGATTTTAAGAACATTACGCGAGCTCTAAATAAGCATAAAGATCCACCTCTATACCTGAAATGCAAACTACAATCGATCGCTTGTTTAAATAATAGGAATAAAAATTTTGACGCCCTACAGGAAAATTCACGGTTATTTATAGTTCAATTCAATGAAAATGTTCGTATGAGTTGGCTATTTTTCCAGCTGGTTATATATGCTGTGCTATATTTAGGTAAACAAGAACTTGGATTTACGGGGAACGATGAAAGTTTAAGTTCAATAAATCGTGGAAATTTCAAGGAATGCTTGCTTAATTAATATCGATGAGACCATTGGAGATTCAAATTCACTATTTTAAAATGAATAGTGTATTCAGCGGAGGCCCCAATATAATTCAAAATGAAGTCATAAGCCGCATATCTGAATACATAACAAGATCACGTAAACATGAAATTCATAACAGTAACTTTTTGCTATTGAAGTTGATTATAGCACAGATATAACCCAAACATTTCGATGTTCTATCGTAATACAATGTGTGAATTTTGTAGGAAATGCTTTTAGTTTCCTAGAGTTCTATTATGTTAATGCTGGTAGAACATCTGAGGCTTTGTTTAATCTTCTGGGTGGGTATTTGTCTGAGTTTTCATGTCTGAACAAATTAGTGGCTCAGTGATATGATGGGGTAAGTGTAATGGCAAGTCACTTAAATGGTCTTCAGAAGAAAATTAAAGACAAACCACCTCAATCTGTTTTTGTGCATTGCTTAGCTCATCGACTAAACTTGGTGTTTCAATACAGTTTAGACTGCATTTCTAAATGTCGCATATATTTTGCAACAATCAATGGAATTCCTTCATTTTGCACCATTAATAAAAAACAACACAGATACTAGATTCATTCTCAGCTTCACACATTCCACCCTTAGCAGAAACTTGGTGGTGCTCTAGCTCAAAACTACTTACTGTAATTGTAGAAGATTGGGAAAATTGAAACACGTGTTTGAGAATATCATGAATGACGGGAAATCTGATAAAATATCAATTCAGCTCAGTAAGGGATTTTGAACGAAATGAATAGTTTCGAATTTACTCTTCTGGCTGTAGTGTTCAATGATATTTTTTCTTTGACAGTCATTCTTTTTAAAGTTTTGCAAAAGAAATCACCGAACATTGGTTTTTGCATTTCAAAGATCGGAGTGACATATGATTTAATAAGTAATAAACGAAATGGACAATATTTTTTGGAATTATTTGAGAAAGCCTAAAGAGCTGACCAATCTGGCTCAAAGAAGAGAACATCGAAACTTGACAGAGGATGAAGTTTTCAGACATTTCAAGATTTTATTTTTCGAAAATTTGGATTCTGTTTCATGTAAACGAAGGTAAAGTTTCAAGATTGTGAAAATTTACAAATTCTTTCCCTTGTGGCTACCCGAAAATTTGAAAATTACGCTAAAGATTTCCCTTCTTCAGCTCTTGAAAGTTTTCAAGATATTATTCAAAGATATTTCAAAGAATTAATTGTTTAAAGAATAAACTGCGTATTTTGCATGCTGATGAGGTGTATAGTTTTGTTGTTGCAGTGGAGTGTTATAAATTGTGCCAAGAAAACAAGGATGTATTTGAGAAACCATGCAAGTTATTTGCTTTAGTTTTAACAATTTCATCCACAAGTGCATCAGCGGAAAGGGGTTTCTCGTGTTTGAAAAGAATTAAATCTGTCACTGGAAACAAGGCAGAATCACATCATCAGCGAACATCTCTATCCAGAAGGGCCTTTTGTGTAAACAGGTAAACTTATAAGAAATGAGCCATTTTATGAGGACATCACGGATAAATTTTATGCTTACAAAGACCGGAAGATTTACTTAATATACAAGAAATAAAATAGGTGAGTCTCGCATGATAATTATTATTTAGCTAAATAATTGCGCTTAAATGTGGCTATCATTGTTTATTCAAGTCTGCAGCCCTTCACCTACTATTTAAGACAAGGGTCGTTACTGACATATGCAGCAATTTATGATGGTTTGCCTATGCTTATCACCAAACATTAATTACAATTTGAAATTTCATTTTAGTTTAAACTGGAAAGTTAACTTACCTACGGAGAAATATTGCTGGTAACAAACCCTGAATTTTCAGAAAAGGTGAAGCTGGTATTACACAGTTGCTTCAGTGTATTAGCTGATCGCAGTGTATCTCTTTTAAAAGCTTTAAAGTTAAATATTTTGAGAGTTAATATTATTAATGCCTATATCTTACTACAGATACACTTTCTATGATTTGTTTTATATTAATTAACGTGCTTTTTTAATTTGTTGTAATAGATTAAATGAACCAATTAGTAGCACGGATTTAAGCTAACTTCGTAATTAACCTTGCAATTCCTTTAGCACAAGAAGTATCACATCTAATATTGCGGTGAATGTAAAATTTCACCATTACCAATCAATTTAAGGAAAGTAGTTTCGAACTTAAATCACTGCAACAATAGTTTTCCTAAATTACAGATATTCTCCAATTGGCATCTGCAATAGCATTTGCTTTCACTGTCCTCATATAGAATGACGTTAAGGCTAACTAAAACAAAAAGTGTATATTGTTTATTGCCATTACTTTCAGATTCCAAACAGACAACCTGATTAAGATTTGGTGGATTATGTGAACTTTCTGTTTGAAATTTTTATATTTGTCATGTATCATAGGGTTTACACCTATTCCTTATAATGATATTACAACAGGCATCATAAACTGACCAATAATTTCGTGCTTTAGCAATTTCATGGCTGTGTATTCGTGCAAACATTTCTCTAAACTTTCATGCACAGCAGAGTTTGGCTAGTGTGTGTCTTGAATAATGGTACATCTGAAATTGTTGTGAAAAGCTACCTTCCATTTGAAAATGATGTGTTACAAAACCTGGTAGGAAAATCGGCATCATTTATTTATGGAATTAATTGTTCTCCCACATAAGGAGTTTGTTGGACAAGGTTGGAAAGGTAGAATCAGACGACTGAAAAATTTAATGCCATAGCCGGGATTTGAACCACGGATCTCCCGGTCCCCTTCCAGTTGCTCTAATCACTGAACTACCATGGCAACATGCCGGCACGACATTAAATTTTCCAACTGATTCGCATCTTTTTCCGGTAAACACAAGGAGATTCCAAATTGTATTGAGACGACACACCCCACTGGCGGCTTACAATATTAAGTATTTTAAGTCTTTAAAACTTAAAAACTTTAAGACTTTAAAACATTTTATTCTTATTCTAATTAAAAAGGAGATAGAATGCCGTCAGTTTATATTTAAACCGCCTTGGAAATAGAAATATTAGGCTGTGCAACAGAAATTCTATATGAAAACCAAACAAAGAGCAATGACTAATAATTGTTTTTAATTGTTAAGAAAACCATGCTTTGGATAATGTACCAACAGCTTTAAAACATGCATCAAAAGCCATAGTTTGTTAAATCTGCATCAAGAGATAATAGTGTATTAAGTTTAGTTTAAAATTGTAACACATAAAATGCTGTTTATTTTTAAGCGTGCCTATTTATTGGAATAATAATTATTTTTTGCCCAAGTATTTAGTTTAGCTTTCAGTGCATGTATTATGTGGTGTTTTACTTATATATAAATGTCAATATTTCTTGTACAGCCTAAGCCAATATAAATGAGCAACAGCCAGAGCAATTTGAGTCGGAAAACATCGGAAGCAATCGCTGCGTTCACAATACACAATTTAATATCATCCTGCGTTCATTTCAAACCTACGCTATAAGTAGAAAGATGTCTTTTAGTTTGCTTGTATGCATTGTAGCCGAGCGGTGAAACACATGTGTCTCGTAGCCGAGCGGTGAAACACATGTGTCTCGTAACTGGAACAGTCTGGGTTTGAATCCTTGCGTATGTTTTTTATTATTTAAAACTTAATTTGTTAAATATATGGCAATGCCATACGTTTTCCATGCATAAGACATCTATCAATTTTAAGAGATTTATGTATAAAAGCACAAATGGACTACTCGTTTCTTTATCAAAATAAATGCCATTTTAGTAAGAATTTTAAAGTGAAAAAGCAAACGAAATATTTAATTAACTTAATATTGGATGTGCAAACCCTCTGTCTCATTCTCTAGTTATGAATGGCGCTGGCGTAATTATGCACACGCACTTCATAGTCTTGGTGTTCTGCATAAAATGTTAGCGATCATACTGACTTTGCTGTGACAGAGGGCACACATAAAGACGGAGCTACAAGGAGGTTCCTCCTTACTTAGTAAACGTTGCTAGATACTCTGTATCTCAGGCTGCAAGAACACTTGAGGTCCTTATATCTACGGCTACGAGGTGGATGCAGTTATCCAGGGAGGGGGTTGTTAGTCGTCGAGCAGCTTCGGGTCGAAAATGTTTGTCCACTCTTCAGCAGACCACTGCACTTCTATAAGAGGCAGACGGCAGTCCCTTTCACCATATGTCGACAAGTAGAAGTAATTCTAATTTCCCTGGATCGAACCACACAACCTTGCGTAATTTCACTGCAACAGGGCTCTTCGCTCGATCGGCAGCAAAGAAGCAGCGTCTTACAGACAATCACAGATTATGTCACCTCGCATTTGCAGAAGAAAATGCCACCATAACTGGTATAGGGTCATATTCACAGACGAGGTGACATTTTCATGAAAATGGGGGAAGTAATTGTCTACCGCACCAAAGGAAAACTTTACGACACAAAATAGTGGCACAATTGAATTGCCAAGGTCGCGTATCTGTATTGTGTTGGTGTTGATTGTCACAAAATGGTCTTCGTGCATTTTGGCAGCTTGATGGCACATTAAATAGCCACACGTATAAAGAAATTTTCGAATTCATCATGGTTCCATCTGTAAGGACTAGATATCCTTATGGAAGGTTGAATTTCAACAACATAACCACCTTGTGCACACAAGTCAACAGGTTACAAACTGGTTTCCCATCACAGTGATTGATTGGGCTCCTTGCTCACCAGATTTGAGTCCTATTTAAAATGTTTCGGTAGAGGCGAAGAAAGTTTTGGGGTTAAATTGGCCTACAAGACAGCGTAAGACAAAAGAAGTTTCGTGGAATAAAATACAAGTTCCTTGGGAGGAAGTGAAAATTTGACTAGATATTTGACATAACCATTCCCCATATAATGAGGACAGTAATAGAAGCAGAGGGTTTACACTCCCGATACTAAGTTAATTGCTATTTTAAGTGCTTTTTGATTTAGGAATATCATATTTGCTTGTTTCATTTAGTTTAAAAACGAAAAGGAGAGTGTTTCAGTTTTGTGTGAGCGTACATACCTTGGAATCAAATAAGCCTTAGCAATTGGAAATTATACAGAGTAAGCCAAAAGACTCCGAATCGGCTGCACGGTGTTTTTCCTGTCGGCGTACTCGGCGCTCGTTGCCATTTGCCGCTATCATAGAAAGGCGCGGATGAAACCATACAACATTTTTAAAACTACTTTTAAAGGCTTTACTTACCAACTCTACGAAAGGAGATGCTAAAACTGGCCACCGTCGTTGTCCATACATTTTTGGCACCTCCTAGGAAACTATCCATCATGACCGATGTCGTCCAATGTTTATTCGGTAAGAACCGAACGCCATCATTTAGATTTCTTAGCCTGAACACTTCCCGTGGCCTGAAATTTATTGTAAAGTTCATGGATTGTTGTACGGCCAGGAACTCTTACACCCGGAAATACTTTTGCAAATCGTACTTTCACTTTGCGAGCTGACCGAGTTAACACATACGAATCACAAATAAATACACATTGTGTGTATAATATAAACTTTGTTTATAGCAGCAGTGCGTTATCATGTTTTTATCATATTTCCACACGCCCAGTGGAAAAACACCGCGCAGTCAGTAATATTGTTTATAAAATACCCCTCCGGGGTAACTTAAAACATAGTGTACAAGCCAAACCCACACACCCTGGAAGAATTAAAACAACATATCCGCCAGCAAATTTCCGTGAACTACGGCGAGTGATGGATAGTTTCCCAAAGAGGTGCCAAAAATATATGGACAACGACGTTGGACAGTTTCAGCATCTCCTTTCATAAAATTGGTAAGTAAAGCCTTTAAAAGTAGTTTTAAAAATTTTGTATGGTTTCATCCGCGCTTTTCTATGATAGCGGCAGACGGCAACGAGCACTGAGGACGCGGACAGGAAAAACACCGCGCAGCCGGTTCGGAGTCTTTTGGCTCACTGTGTATTATAATATACGCAATAAACTTGCCTTTTTCTGCACAAAAATGATTATGATCGGGATACGAATCTCGGTAGGCCTCATTGCTACGTACCTGCTAATAATCGCTCAGCTGTCAGCGCATGTTCAATAGCTAGGGCTAAACATTAAACTGACAATAGAACAAGCTAAAAGCACGCGTCCCGAAACCCATTGTGAGCCGGTCGCGGAAACGATTTCAACATCGACGAATATGCGCTTCGACAGTTTGCTCATTATTTTTCTGAGGGCGTATATGGTAGGGCAATATCTCTTATAGTTTGAATATTCGTAGTTATTCTCAGAAAGCAAATCTATAGAATTTCTGTCATTTATTAGGTTAGCAGCTTTTGAATTAATGAACAGTAACTCTCTGTGTACAAATAATAGCACTGCGTAATACTAAACCACAACCTATCCTAATTTCCCACTGTATAAAAGCCTTGTCGGTTTAAGACAATTAAAAATGATAATATCAGTATTCTAGCAGATGGATAAGGCAAACTGAAATGAATGCAAATTTTCAACCAAGTCACTTGTACGTTTAATGCCCTTCTTTCCGATTTGACTAACAGAATTATTCTACAGTGCATCTCTTTCACACTGTGACCAGCGCACGGCTGCAGCAACTCGGACTCCCGCCGAAACATTATAATATCCCTGCAACCCCCTCACGTTCTCATGTTTACACTTACAATTATAATAATAAGCATATACTTTATCAAAAGATATGTTGGAAGTGTCCTTCTCTGTCCGCATATTTCTGGCATCTTCTCAGAAAACTTTCATTCACACTGGAGACTTCAATATCCGAAATTGAGTGAATTTCTCGCCTGATGTTTTCTTTTAGTTCTTACAATATATGGGGTTTCTTGTGACATCTTGCCCCACCTTCAGTTAATTTCTGTTATTGCCATGGAGGAATATATTGCAATAGGAGGAGAAACTGATATCTCTGTCAATTATCAAAATCTGTTGAACCACAGTGCAATTGCGTCCCACCTGGTGATAAACCTAATAACCAGAGCCCGGAAGTTCAGACATTTATTTTGTTTAAAATAGGTAGGAAAAAGTTCACTTAAAATACCGAAAACAGGCAGTAATATAGTAATTTATTAAAAGTGGAAACAGAAACTCTCTGTTTTGTAAAGGTGAAAACAGAGAGTAATCCCTCTCCCTATTAATCAAAATAGCTATCTAAGATAATAATTCATTTATTACCTAAACTTACTCCTATTTTTCTTGATTACAAGCAACAACAAGATGCTTTTTCAAAGTGTCAACTGTCATATTCAGCCGCCTGTCAGAGAGAACGTTTTTCATCACAGAAAACAAAATTTAACTTCCACTGAAGTGACTGGAGCATATTTAAAGCAAGCTATTTTGGAAGGACTCATATCAGTTACAACACAACTTTCACCTTTCAGGACATCATAATTGTTATTAAGTTTTTCTAGGTCCACGTCAGTACTCATTACACTTTCGCACATTTTTACTAACACTTTTTCCTTCCTCTCCTGGTACTTGCAGCAGTTGATTTAGGACATCTTCAAAAATCGCCGTGTATGGCATTAGCGTATAAAGTTTTATCTCCAGTTTCAAGATTGCTTGAGATAGCACAGTCTAATGTGCTGCTATAAACGCCAGATTGTTGCTGAGTTCTTCGTTGTACAACTTCTTTGCCTCACGAACTGAAACAACTTCGTCTTCTGATAGAGAAACATATACCTCCGTCTTGCTGAAATTGGTGCTGTAATATATAGCTGCAGAGATCCAGGTTCCTATCTGGTGAGAACTGGCTGTGGAGGTAAAGCGACTTCTGGGCCACATCCTTAATATCCCGGATTCGGGAGGATTATTTTAGGAAGACTTTCTGGGTGTTCGAAACCAACTTATCCACAAGAGGATACAAAATTCTTGCTTCTTCAGCGTTCTGTGCAATCCGCGAAAATTAAAAATTATATTGAGTTTTATTTACGGACGCTCTTTAAGTACTATGATTCTTAACGTTCCATTTTATACTTGGGGTAAAAGACTGGAAATTTTGCTCAGAGGCCTCTTTATCAGGCTTGAGGTTCTTTCACGTGCCGTAAATCTACTACACGGGGCCACCGACTTTGCTTCCCTTCCGAAGGAAGGCATGCTAAGGATTTTTTACGCCCGAAAAAATCCATCGCCCTCGGGTTTGAATCCGATACCTTGGGAACTAGAGGCTAGCATGGTGCCCCTAGACCACGGAAGACGACGTGAAATCCGTGGACTAGACATATGAGATAGAGCATTTTCAGGAAGGGAAATTTCAAGGCTTTAGCAAGCATTTTAATGTAAGGCGCCCATCTGTGACACAAAGCAGAACATCATCATGTCGTATTAAATGGGGCCAGAGTAGCATTATGCAATTTGTAAACAATTTGCCACCGTAGAACTATTTGCTCTCTTCATCTCTTCCGTTGTCAAAAGAAATACTGCAAGTCACTTTGCGTTGCTTCCATAGTTCCAATTATGATGTTGGCCATGCAACGTCCCATTGCATTACTTGTTTCATAATGGAGATCCAGATTTTCTTTTCTCCATTTCGAATCTTCTGCACGATCTCTTCAAAGCAGACATTCAAGTGTGTTTTTCTTAGTGTGGTTTCTGATGGAATCTCTTCTTTATTGTACTTCTGTTGAAACGTCCTGAGGTTTGGTTTTCCAGTTTCCAGAACGGAATTCCCGAGTCCAAGAAAACCTTGCATAGATCCAGGGAAAATTGAGATTGTTCAGCCATTTTAAGAACCATACAATTGTGTTTTGCTGTCGCGAAATACTGTGTTATCAAATACTTTTTTCATGATTGATAGATTTTTCACAGATTTTGCAAAGGAGTATTGTACCATCAATAGAAAGTGCGTCTGAACCGAGGTCGCAATCAAAGCCGTGTAATTTATTACTCAACGAGGAACTTAATTTCGGCATTAAAAACAACTCAGCACGAACGCTCGTGCTGTCTTTATCAAGTTCAACAGCAGACCAACAGGTTATTTGTATAATTATTTTACCTGTTAAGAGAACTGTTTTTCTTCTGGATTTGACCGAGTAACGTTAACCTTACTGATTGCGCATAAACGAATTTAAGAAGTGGGATTGGTCAGGCTTTACCCGTAACCTCTAGGCTAACAGAAAATTATTGAAGCGGACAAAATATTCATGTAACTCACGGTCCAGAAGAATAGCAGAAGTATAGGAAGGGAGAATAATGGTATTATCTGCATAACTTGCCAGGGGAATTATAGTGTGTCGGGACATATCGGATGTATAGAAATGGTAGAGGTACGGGACCAAGACAAAACGCTGTGGCATTCCTCTATGAATGTCCCCGAGTGGAGAATTGTGACCCATGATACGAACAGCAAATCCCCTGAACTGGAGATACGATGTAGACAGATGTGTAAGCGAATCAGGAATGTTGCGCTGTAGTAGCTTGTAGAGAAAGCCTTTGCCCGAAACGGGATTAAAAGCTTTTGAGACGTCCAATAATACAAGCGTTTCTCTTTTATTGTCCACCTTAGCTTTCCGGATGTAATCTGTGACCCTAGTCCCTTGAAATCCTGCTAATTCCTGCCTAGCTTGTGCAGACTGGTGTTATGGAATATAGTGATTCAGATATGGATATAGTCGCTTCAGAACGAGTTTTTTATTCAGTTTTCCTAGAGGAACTACTCTACTACCTAGTGTCAAGTTCAACTTAATGATAATTCTAGCATCTAGCGCCAGTTCTTTCCATTATACATTGCTACCAGCTACACCACCATCTGATAGTAAGCACTTATAGTATTATTAAACAAAGAAGGCTTTCATGGTGGCATCAATAGCAGAATGGACGATTTCCGGGAATTTGTATTATGGGCCCATGGTAACTCAGCTTTAGAAGAATTTCTGTAACACATAAACAACATAAATCCGCGCACAAAGTGTCGGTCTGGATGGCTCAGTTGGTTAGGTACTGGCCTTCTGAATCGTGGTTTCTGGCCACGGTATCAAATCCCTCCCAGACCGATGATTTTTAAGTGTGCTTAAAAGCGACTCTCCAATATTATTATATTTACTGGCATCCAAAAGAACTCCGGGAAGAAATTCCGTCACATCGATAGCGCTGAAATGATTTTAACACTTGACAGCGTCGTTAACAAAGAAAATATTTGTTTTCTTATCACCACAGTTTACAATGCAAGGGGAGAATGATGGGCAGCTGGACTTCCTGGAAGTCCTCGTCAGCAGAAAAGAAGACCGTACCCTTGGTCACACGATGTACCGCAAGCCTACAGTTACAGCTCGCTATTTACATAAGAATTCCAAATGCCATCCATGGCAGAAACGTGCCATGATCAAAAGTATTATATTTCGCGCAACCTGTATCTGTGAGCTATCTGCTCTAAAATCAATCAGTTAACTAACGCTCTATAAGACAACGGTTACGCAGTCAAAGATGTAAATGCTGCATTATATCCTAAGAAGAAACAACATCAAACACAAAATTGAACCACCTAAGAAGAAAGGTGCAACTTTCCTTTCTTACATTAACGGAGTTACAGGCCGCATTGGCAAGGTACTTAAACGCCGAAATGTTGACACGATTTAGAAACAGACACAGCAAATTTGCAACAGGCTCCGTACATCCAAGGACCAAGTAGATCCCTTTCCTTAGCCGTTGTATATGAAATACCTTACTCCTGTGGTGCCGTGTACATCGGTACGACTCAGCGTCGCTTTTGTAGCTTTTTACAACTCAAGGTCAAAGAATGCGACGAACATTAAAATAGCATTCGCAAAAATTTGACAACAATCTGCCGCAGAAACAAACGATATGCCGCTTCTTTGTAAGAGGCAATAACACAACCCTTCAACAAGCCTTAACCATCTGTCACAGGAACTAACGATACGCGGCTTTCCCTCGCAGGTAGTGGAGTTCATATCTGATATGGTATGCGTGGTTCACTCATTCTTGTCAAATGTACACTGTGTATGTGTGTACTTTTTAAAAGGTGGTGGATAAATTTGTTTTAGGAAGAAAAGGGAACCAAGTCCTAGTCCCAGTGAAACCAAAAACTGGACGCACAAAAGAAACATAACTGGTACTGAAATAGGCATACCAAAGAAACAATTAGTGGAAAATTGGAAACCGTTACATATGTATTACAAAGTGCAGTATTCTGGAGAAATTCCCTTTTGAGCGTAGTTTGTGCAAGAACATGTAAAAGAAGAACTGCTTGGCGTCATCATCAGGTAAGCTGTAGTATTAACATTCACAAAAAACGCGAGAGCTTAACACTTTAAAACAGTGTTTTAATATAGGCAGCAACGCAAATGATAATTATAAAATCATTCTTTATATCTAACCCAAATTAGGATCCCCTAAAAAGTGCTCCTGGTTCAAATGCATCTGATTATAAATGTTGACCTAATTAATTTGTTAATGCAATTCTAAGTTATTCCCGCGTTAAAAGTAATTTTGACCCATATATTACACGTACATCTTACTTCTAGCTCTAAGATAGATACGAGTAAATCCGTGACGACTAAATATACTTTATTTTTCTGTTACATTCAGGATAACGTGTTGCCAAAGCCGATACGCTATGGAGGCATGAAATCTCGGAGGACCATAAGAACTCAATTCGAGAGTCGTTAGAGGCACCAAATTTTGTCAAAGCCTCGGCTGCATCCTGTAAAAACGTTGAGGAAAGTGTATTAGCCGCTGTGAAAATCATCTACACAATAACGAAGTAAAGTGCGCTAATCTACAAGAAAATTCCCGTATTAAAAGAACTGTGTATAGACTTAGGATGTCTTTCTTTTACCAAATTAGCTTTCAGTGGCAATGCAAATAATGAAAGTTATCATAGTATTCATGATATGGAGGATGCAGTGTGTAAAATAATTACTGATGATATTTTATAGAAAATATACTCAGTCAGGTGCCATTCAATTATGATAGACGAGCCTACTGATATTACTTAAACAGAAACTGTAATCATGTATGTGAAAATAGTGCAGAAGGGGAAAATGTACACGCATTACTTAACACTTTGTCCGCTAACAGGATGTACTGCGAGAGATTTGTATTCATGCGTTATAGGTATTTTGTATAGGCATGGCATTGATAAGAGTAAGTGCTCCTCAATTGCTACTGATGGTGCATCTGTAATAACAGGAGTTCGATATGGGGTGGCAACTCTTTTTAAAAACAAATTACCGCCATATATTATCTGTGCATTGCATGGCCCATCGGTTAGCTCCAGAAGTAGGTCAAGGAGCAGAATACTGCTCGTAGCTTGTGAAGTTTCAAGATATTCTAAACAGAATATATAGCTACTTTGAACAGCCTCCAAAGAATTCCAAAGCATTAAAAGATAATGCAAGAAATACTGAATGAGCCAAGGAAAAATATGTAAGAACTTTTGCCATTCGCTGGCTTTCATTGGGAGAGGTGGTAAGTCCACAACATGTAAATTGGAATTCTTTGATATTCGCGCTGGGAAAACAGAAAATACCAGTAGCTGCTGGCTTAGTAAAAATAAATGTCTAAAGTTTTTGTCACTGTTGTCGTTTATGAAAGATGTTTCGTGTTAAAAAATGCTGTTTAGCTTTTCAAAAGGCAAATTTTGATTCAGAGTGCATGCAAATTTGCGTGAACTCATGCACATACTTACAAAAGCTCGGGGACCTAAAATTGAAACCTAGTCCAAATTACAGTTCTTTTCTAGATTAAGTACCTCCAGAATTTCAAGAAAAGGAGTTCGAGTTTCGTGAAAACATAATATAAGATTCACTGCAGCATAAAAGTGTTGTTAAGTCCACGATTTGCACATTCTCAGATAATTTGCTTATAGATTTAAATGAGAGACTGGAGTATTTAGATAAGATTGGAGTATTTAATATACTGTATGCTAAAAACTACAGAAATAATGACGAGTATGGCAATAAGGAAATCACTTAAATCTATGTGAAAATGAATTCTGCCACATCTATGACTTTAAAGGACCTGTTACTGAAATGGGCATTGTTCAAGAAGGTGTTGAACAGTAGATGCAATGGAATGAATTTCAAAGCGCTCGTAGAGTTCATTTATGAGATGAGTGAACAATTCCCTCTTATGGTTTTAGTTATGGAATACGCCGCCACTATTCCCCTGCACACAGTTGAGAGTGAGTGAGCGAGGGTTTAGTTGTATGAACGATATAAAACAGAAATCAGAAATCGCCTTTCTGTAGAAAGAGTTGGCAAACGTCTGATAATTAATGGTTATCTCTCAATGACTTTAATTTTGAAATGGCATTCCGTGTGTGCAGTATGCATAAAATCTACTATTCTAATGTGATATAACATAATGTAATGCAGAATATGCAAATTAATACTGATAGTTTACCGTAGATATGGTACTAAATGTGTGGATCTATATGTCTAAATGTTAATGTTAAAAAATAATAAAATTTCATTTATCAGAATACCGTTGACTTCAATTCAATATACACATGTTTCAATTGTAAAACCTCCATTAATAGTATACTTTATAAAATGTTCTACTAGCAGCATTTTGCGCAAATGTAAATTTTGATTTGTACATTTTTACGACATTGTTTTACTTTCCAACTTAAACCCTGCTGAGGCGTGGTGTCAACATTCGTATCACAGCGCATAGGGGATGCTGCTGGTTGGTGCAAGTGATAAATCCGCTGTGGTGGAATATGCACCGTATGCGGTAGGAGAACACATGTTGCAGTATAAAGATAACAAAGTACTATCTTATCTTCTTCATTATCACAGGGGAAACAGGGGAAATAGAGATCTTTAAATAAAAAACATTTCAATACGTAAGAAGAATCACTTCGGCTGAACAAAGCATGGCACTCAGGTCTACAAGCAAGCATAGGACCTAGTGATAAAGAGCGACAGCTCACTAACGTAGTCATGAAGTGCAGTCCCTCACTACTCCTATCCACTTCGCTCCCGGATCAATCAGGAGCAAGTGAGACCTGGAGCGAACCAATAAGGAGGAAGCTCTGTCCATATCAGGGTTTATAAGTAGCACGTTACCGACAGGCTTCGAAAACAGTAGCCGCTGATATTTTTAAGAGATCGCGGCGACAACTCAATTGAAGATGTTCGTCGCAGCTATGTCTGGAAGTAAGAGATGTTCCAGTAGACTAGGCCCAGAAGACCGCAAATCATTCATTCCGCTATTTCAGATATTACTCTTCATTTCCTCATTCCCTTTTGTTACAGGTTTAACTAAAATTCAACCAAAATAGATTAAATAGTGCTTAATAATAATAATAATAATAATAATAATAATAATAATAATAACCCTAGGCAACACATTTGAACGCTTTCTGTTTATCTGATTTGAAAATATGTGTATAAGGGGTAATTTGCGACACTGAGCCTGAAAAATATACTTAGAATTTCTCTCTCGGATGACAGCTTTTAGTTAATTAGCAACTTTTTTAGCTTTAGACTGAAATTAATGAACTTTGTATTCAGTTATTCTAAATATGTGGAATTTCAAATATAAATCTGTGAGGTTTCAAATACGCTCGAGTACTGCAAAAATGATCTCTGAATTACTGTTAGCATTAAAATAATTCAAAGATCAAATATTTTAAGGACATGCAGGTGTGCTGGATGCTAGTAATACATTTACCTTCCTACAAACGTGTCTCTTTTCTGAATTACGCTTGTACGAAGAATCTGATGTTTCCCAGTACAAAAGGCAACAACAATCTCCCATCGTGCCTGGATGCCACCTTCCTTGGTAACTGCTTTCCATAGCGGAAATATCCATGGAAATGTTCTATCTGTTCTTTACTGACAGAACCCAAATTTTCGAGGAAGATGTTCAAGAGTTTAGAAATTGTAGCTTCAAAGACATACAGCATACCAAATTACCGTAGCTTTCTATAAAATGGTGTACTAAATTATATTTGGGTACTTTTATACTTTTCAGAAAGCCGGCAGTTACTGCTTTAAAGATTTCCAAGCAGGAAGCACCAGATCATATATTTTTTTCTTATAATAACTTTCTGATCCCCAGGGACCCGCATGTGGGATTTGTGGTGGACAAAGCGGCGACTGGGCGGGTTTTCTCCGGGTTCTCCGGTTTCCCCCGCCATTCATTTCCCCAACTGCTCCATCGTCACCTTTCCTATCATCCATTTCGCCGTCATTTCGTTTCATCTACTTCCTTCATCCCATACAAGGCATCGGGCTGATCACCCATCCTGGACATTCTGTCTGCTCCATGAGAGTGTCTGCTCCTCGACGGGCCTCTGACCTCAGGCACCCACTTGTAAGTCCTGGGGGTGTAAGTCCTACATAAGATGAGGGTAAACAGCAAATGAAAGAATGAATAACTTTCTGATCTGTGGACACGAAAATACCGACTCCTTTATGTTTCCGTCAGTAATGTTTGGAAAATTCTCTTTTAAATATCGAAATTCATCACGATATTTGTTAAATCCTTTCAGCAAGTTTGCATAGACGTAATTTTGTATGAAGGTCAGGCAGAATTAGCTTAGCTCTGTCAAGTAAGTGTCAATCAGGGGAGGAGTTTTTACATTCTATTCACCATCCACGAATCACTTTTTTATAGTAACTGTTTCATAAACACAAGCAACAATAGTTATAAGTCACTTTGTAGACCAAATACCAGAGGAACAACTTTTAAATCGCAACAGGCGTACCGCTGATATTCTGTATATTTAATTCCTTTCAAAGGAATAACCATACTTTCATAAATTTCCTTCTTACTTATGCTGTGAGCAAGTGAAATTGATGGTGCTTCATTTCCGTTGTGGAACAGCACAGCTTTCAAGCCATTTTTGACGAATCGATAAAAATGCGCCACTCCTCAGTATTATGATGGCCAGTGCTTATTTCCTGCAATAATTAATTTATGTTTGTACATACACAAAATTCATTACACATCTCATAATACGACGAAAGGGGTCTCTTACGATTTCTGAACGCAGTTATAATAGTTTCAGGTGCTAATAAATACCATTGTTGTAATCATGAACCAAGTAATTTAGCCTACTTTATTTAAACATTAAGATCTCGAACTGAATAATTCAGTTCTGCTTATCACATATAGTGTGGAGATGTATAGACATCGAATTTATATGCAAAGGCATATTCAGCTTGATTCTGCGTATGATATGAAAATAAGGTGCAAAACCCGTTTCATGTGCTTCTCTTTCTGTATATGTAGTTTTATAGTGCATATAATTGCATAGTTGGCATGCATTGTGCATATATTAAGTATTTGATTGCTAATCAAACATACTAAATATTATAGCGGAGCGAGCAGTAAAGAATCAATTTGAGTGCTAGGGATTACGTCAGATGTGGTAATCGAGCAGAAAGTATTGAAACGCGGTTACCTCAACACGGGCTTACTAAGGAATGCGGAGTCAGCATTCCCTAAGTATTTATACCGCGGGAGGCTAGGGCATATGCGTCGTCTGTCACTGCGGTCTGTCTGCCCGACTGTCACGAGTGTGTGGCCCGCCGTCTGACGTCCGCCCTCGGCTGCAGACTATTGCTGACTCGGGGTGCCAAATGCACCCCCGCCCTAACGAGCCAACAGCGTAACAGTGCTTCCGTTTAGACAACAGTTATCAAGGTAAGAATGCTTCAACCTTAAGTTCTGCTTGCACGGGCTTTCTCCCTGTCTCAGGTTGCCCGACTGCAGGGCTTATGTACGCTATAGACAAATACGACTTATCGGATTTATGCATCCCTGCATTGAATTCGTTACCCCTATCCTGGAACGCCACCCCGGCCTACCAACTATCCTGTTACTAAAGTATCCCCCTACTTCTGAGCTACCACCCCCTACTGTAAGCAACTACTGGGGTAACCACCCCCGGTAGGGGCGTTACAATATAATGTTATTTCGAAAAAAATAAGTTTTAAAGAAGATGCCACGGCCAAATACAATTTTAATTAATTGCGAGCCAACATATTATGAGCCTCTTCATCTGACAATCCGTTTGTCTGGTGGGGATTGACAGTCTTGACTTACGCCATCCCATAGATAAAATAGAGCAGTGTTGACATGCAGTAGCCAGTATGCACTACGCAGGCAACGTGCGTTCTTAACAGACGTAATTTGGTTTCTTGCGAAGCGACAATCATTGTTTGGTTATGCCTAAAGTCAGCTTGTCTAGAAGTGATTTATTGAGACAGTAGATTAGTGCAAGTTTCGAGTGTACAGCAGACGGCAAAATAGTGTTTTGCCAAAAACGCGGTAATGAAGTTCCATGGAAAAATCTTTCAGCTAAAGCAACATACAAAAACTAGTGCTCACTTAGCAGCAAGCAACTGCACGAGTTCTTGTAAACAAAGTTTACTTACACAAAACGCAAAGCCTTCGGAAGATTAGAATGATTTTTTTCGTGATCTGTGTGAAACGTTAATTGCCGCAAATATCCTTTGGAATAAGTGTAATAAACATTTTCGTAGTTTTCTTAGAACAGTACTGCAATAAAAATATTCCAGACAAATCGACGTTCAGATAAACCTATCTAATTGACTGATTTGTTTCTGTAAATCAAGAAATACAGAACGAGTTAAGAAATCGTTGTATTTTTGATATTTGATGAAACAACAGTTCTTGTGGCTGCAATGTGGCAAGCTTCATTGTTGGGAAGTTAAGTGAAGATTTTCCTGGAAAGCCTTAATTAATTGACTGTAAAGTGTTGGATAGAACAAATCAGTCTACTATAACTTTTTTTATTGACGATTGGTTAAGATTATTGTGGTCGCAGGACGAAAGAATAACTAGTTTCGTATTCATTTCTCTGATGTAGCATCTTACACGTTGTCGACTGAATCCTCATTAAAGGTACTTTATCCAAATTTGGTTTATTTGACGTTTTGGTACACGGTCTTAATCGAGTAGCCGAAACTGTTACGTAACTATTTCAGAAGTGAACCAGTTAATTTCAAGTACAAAGAAGATATTCGTAAAAGCTCCTCTTCGAATTACAGGCTATAGAGATAGGCTCACTGATGTCTCACTGCCCCCAGAGCCAGCTTCAATGGTGCTTTTGGATTGAAGCAGTCCCTTTTTACTTTACACATTTCAGTACTGTCAGTGGTGTTATTGCTATTTTCTATCCAGGTGATAGTTTGGCAATCACCAAAGCACCGGACGCATTCAGTAATGCAAAGATTTAGAGGGATCTGGCTTTAATTAAGACTTACTTTAAAATTAGGTCTCCGTCTATAGACAAATTAGAAACCTGTGGCATGCTTCATAGTGACTGTTTAGCACTTATGAATGATGTAGAGTGTAAGCTGAAAATGGCACCTGCAGATATCGGCGATAGTGCAAATAAAATGTTTCATAGTGTTTTGCATAGAAACCCAGCTTACAGTGCTATGCGTGTTGTAAACAAGCTTTTGAAAGGCGAGTCTTACAACTTCCAGAAGAAATACTTTCGGCTATTGTGTGTGAACTTAAGTACTGTCCAATAACGACGCTAGATGTTGAACGGTTATCCTCATATCCGCATATACACCTATCCTCACAGACAAGCGACAAAAATTGAATCCAGAACATCTTGGAAATCTCATGATCGTATAACATAAAGCCAACCACAACCAGGACTGAAATTTAAACAAATATCAGCTTCATGTGAGTACTAATAGAACTAACATTTTTATGCTTTATTATTCTTAGTTTAGTTGTATATACTGGTGTTTTAAGTGCATATTTCTTTGATTCTTGTGGCACGGATGCATGTTTATTTGTGCGTGTATTAGTGCATAAAAATCCATAAGTCCAGATTTTCGAAATTATAGAGCATGTTTTCAGATTTTGAGAGCATAAATGCATGCATATTTTGGACATTCTTAGTGCATACAAATCCGAAGTCTAGAGATGTATCATCCCCACTCGAACATTCCTCGGAACTTCAATTTGAGGGGGAACTCGAGCCTGTCCTTTCGATATTTCGGATTTTTCGAATAGCAGCTGGAATGGGTATATCATTTCCGAGAGGTACAAGTTTTGTGGCAGAGTCAACATCAAGATAAACAATTAAATGCCCGGTTTTAGCTGTTGATTCGATTTTTCTTTCTCAGACAAAAATAACAATCCGTTACGTGATCCTTTGGCTCTCGTCAACTACTGGAACTCCGAATGACATGTGTCGTGGTTTTGCTTTATACCACTCGGATAAATTTGTAAAGCAAGATATGCAGAAAGAGGCTCCAATACTTATCTATATTGCTTATGTGGCAATCGAAATAAAGTCTATGTTCCTTGACAATAGACTCCGTAAGTCTAACGTTAGAGCTAGCTGTTGCCGTGTAGATCGCCATCTTGATTTCTAAATTACACTGATTCCTAAAGCAAACTATTAGAAGTCTCTAATATAATTAATAATATTTTATTGTAATTGTGCTGTTATATATTAGTTTCAATTACTTTGGGCAGAACCAAGGATTTAAAATATTTGAACCAGAGCCAAGAGAGTTTCTCTTGCGATGGTTTTGTTTCATCCCCTGCTGCTAGCACTATAGCGATAGGGATGCTTGTCAATATTATACATTGACAAGACAAAACTGAAGCCAAAAAGTGGATAGCTGCTATTAGGATTGTATAAAAACATACTTATACTGAAAACATACACAACCGTCGTACTGAAAGCAAAGAAAACAGCGCATACAGCGGTGCTTCAGTTTGGCAAGGTTTTATTGATTGTTTGGCAGGAGAGCTGACAGAACCTCAAAGCACTCCCTAGTTTACAGTTGCCACTTTAAAGATGGGATGAAGGAAAGTGGTCCTTCACTGTTTCCGAGGAATTTCAAAATATATGCGTTTTCCTCCTGCAGAGAAGGAAACCAAGAAAACGAAAGAAAGGTTAGTAAGTTGATATGTTGTGCTTTTTCATTTTTATGCTTAGCCCTCATAACACTCGTCCCTTCGGTAGTATTGTCCTGGGATTTCCATTAATTATACTAGATATTAACGCTTGCATTCCGGAATTTCAGGTTTAAAAATTATCAAATATCACAACTAATCTCAAACTGAAAAAGTAAACTAACCTAACTTACCTTGCAGCAAACGTATACTATGGTTTTGAGCTTAAACAATTGCTAGGGTTACCCAAGTATAAATACAGCGTGAAGTACGTTACCATACATTGAGTGTTTATAATTACATTCGCACTGATTGGTCACAAATCGCAATATTCTTTTAGTTTACTCCTGTGTTTGCTTTGATCTCTCTTTCTCTCTCTCTCTTTTTAGATACGTTTTTGGGCCGAGTGTAGTTAAAGTGTTACCATACTTGGGACATTTTAAAGTGTGCGTTTAATTTTGTGTGTGACTTGTTTTTCCCAGCATATTTACACATCACTTCAACACCAAACATGAAGCTACAGAAGCCCAGTGGTAGCTTCCTAACAGTTTGTTATTAGTAATGCATTCCCAAACATTTTACTCTTACAAAGTGTCCAACAAATCCTTTTCATTTTGTAACTTAATATGAATGATCAGTGAATATATTTACATAAGTGATGTTATCTTTTTATGGTCCCATGGTATGTTTCAGCTATGAAGGTTTGCATTTAGTGTTGGTATTTGTATGGTGTATACCTATGATTGCCATATTCTTTAAGTGCGCATTGATGTAAGTGATGATATGTAAAAGAAGCATAACCTACTTCCATCTTATTATTGACAGTCTCATATGATATCCAAGAATAGCGCTTAAATTGTGATTAAAAGAAGAACAGGCAAACTGCCATACTTAGTGTTTCTGAATGTGGCTAAAAACTTGCCTCAGGAAAAGCCATCTACAGTATTATCAAAGCCCTATAGAGAATGTTTCAAAAACAGAGGAAACAATTTCGGGTATGCATTCCCATCATGTAGACAAGAAAAATGCCCATTACAACATGTATCCAGAAATGCTTGATTTCTGAGCTATGGCCATCAAAACAGTGATATTCTATTCACTGGAATGTACCTCTTACTGTGGGTAGTTTTCTTTACAGAAGATGTACAAGGTATCCACCTCCTGTTTAAATACAGGCCTCACATCGACGCCTCATGGCCTTGCGAATACGACCCCAAATTCCAGGAGTTGTATATTTCCTCACAACCTGCCACAATTCGATTCTAAAGGGATTCCAATTTAGGCACCGGAGACATCAACGCTTTCAAACGGCCCCACAAGTAGAAATCGATAGGGCCCAAATCAGGTGAGCGTGGTGGCCAAGCAATTGGGACACTTCTACCCATCCATAGATTAGGAAAGCTTCGATCGGATTCAAGTACCGGCAAGTGGTACGACTGAAGTGTGCAGGAGCATTATCATTCAAGAAGTGAGCTTGTTGACGAATGCTCCGTGGAGTGTCTTTATACACATGAGGTATGGTGTTTTCCAGGATATTTGTGTACGCTGCCCCGTAAGTCTGTTTACAAATACATGGGTCCAACTAACCGATCACCAATAATACTGGCCCACATGTTGAGAGCGAGCCTCCCTTAGTGATGAGATTGAACATTTCGTATACCCATACATGTTGATGTGGAAATTTGTAATGCCACCTGTGTGAACTGTGCTTCATCTATAAATAACACTAAGGCAGAAAAGTTCCGATTTGTAGCACACTACTACGCGAACCACTAGTAGAACATCAATGGAGCAGAGCAATCTGCTGGTGACAAGGCCTGTACACGTTGTAAATGATACGGTTATAACTGTTGCTCTCGCAGCAGTCTGCAGACAGTCGTATGAGGAACTCACGCTAAAATTCATGTACTCATTGGAGTCGTGAGCACAGACTTCCTCTACAACTGAAGTTGTGGATCTTGGTCGTCCCCTCCCCAAATCAGGAGGTGTAAACTTCCCATGAGCGCACAGACGGCGAGGAAGGAGTTCAAATGTCTTCCGATCTGGACGTCTTCGCTATGGGTACCTCTCTTGTTACAAACGACGAGTCAGGCCAGCATGCCATCCGCCTTACCGTACATGAAGTACATTTCTGCCAGCTCCTGATTTGAGTACATGTCGCTCAATCGAATGCCAAAAACAACACTCAATGTGTTGTTGCAGTGAATATCACTGCTTTGAAGGCCATTACTCAGAAACCAAGTATTTCAGGACACTTGTTGTAATGGACATTTTTATTGTCTACATATGGGGAATGCATACGTGAATTTATGCCCTCTATTATTGAAACATCGTGTATATTCGTTTCTCTGGCTGAACCTGTATTTACATAAAATTATGGCAGGATATGGTTTAATTCTTAATGAGTATTTCAACTTCAGAGTCGCCCGATCACAGCCCTGCAGTTAATGGAGAAAGCTGTTCTAAAATGATAGTATACAACTTTTGACTTATAAGTGGGTCCACATTTGGAGCTTTATTATTGATTTTGAATGTTCCGGTAGGGAAAATTGATTTTGGAGAAGATATTCAGCTCTCATATTCCATTTTGTTATAGAAAGAGCATGATTAAATCCTAAGGTGCCAGCATGTTTTTTCTAATGCGTTACCTATATGCATTTCTCCTCCTTTTAGCCTTTACTCGAATTTATTATCCTTATTTTTCTTTTTGGGTTTTAGAAATTTAGAGAGGGATTATTTTTCTGCTAATTTTCGTATCATGCTACCTAGAGGTAAGAGCATGAATGAACATTGCAACACTTTTAGAAAAGCCAAAGCAATGGGACAGGGTAATCACATCTTAAAAATTAATTATTAAAAATAAAGATAAATATATATAGAAAGAAGGGTGCATCACATTGGAAAAGCAAACTTTGTTCACCTAACACCGCCTGTATAATGACTTTCTGTGGTAAGTTTTATTAACTGCTTGTAATAGCAAATAACTGATGGGAAAGCTTAGTGAATGAATTCATTACTGCTAAATAATTAGCATTCGAAATATTACTAGTTTATCTATACGATCACAGCTGAGGACAAAAGTAAGAATGTCCAACAATTTGCAAGTTTGTTTACATAAATTAGTGAAGTTTTGAGGGCCAAGTATTTAGTAGATAGTGCTTGTAACAGGTTCAGATTAAATAAACGTATACCCACCATAAATTCCCAGATTCTATAAGGCAGGTCAACAGAAAAAAATCCCACCCGCAACTTTAAACTTATGTTGAAGGTGCAAGAAATTTGGATTTTTAAACGTAACATCATAGTTTGCAGGATTTTATTCTGATTTGGTGATTACTTTGCAGACATTAAAAAACTATAAATTTTCACCATTAATTTAAATTTAGACACAGAGAAATTATTATTTCACTTCGTATACCTCATGTAGTCAGCATAACCAAATACAAGAACCAAGACAAACACACTTCTTTGAAAATTATATTCCTTTTTCAGTTTTGCGACGTTGTAGATGATCAATTGCTAATCAGCATACTTTTACTTAATAAATATTATTTAATAAAATGTGATAAAACACCTTATTTTTGTTTGATTTGTTCAATAACACCATTAAAGATAACGGATTATTCCAGTTGGTTCCAAATCACGAACATTTAAATCAGCAAGTGTAATTATTTAATGGCATCGGTCTGACATATGTACACGGGTGAGGGGAATTTTTAAGTGGCTAGCAGCAAACAGGTAAATGTTAATATTCTTTCAAACATTCATTTATCCAGTTCATATATGCTTGTGTATATTAAATATCTGCTTTACAGGTTGAGTTGGCAGCACTGACTGGTGGCGTGTATTACATCAATAGACGAGCTCTAACTTTTTGACACATACACATATATTTTAATTACTTACTTATAATATTACCTTCTTAGCTAGTATTAAGATTGTTACAGCTAAATTATTATTAGTAACAATAATCATTTTAAAATAGAATGGTTATTTTGACTTAATAAGAAATCGCTACTAAATCGACCATATTGAATTAACAGTCAAACTTTGTTATTGTTTTATTTCCAGTTTTCTTAGTATATAAGTTAATAGGTATGTAGTAATTTTTTGTTGTTTTAAAACGTGTGTTGTGGTTTTAATTTTTTACAGAATAGAAGGATTATTTGGTAATTGCCGTAAACGAATACCGGAGGGAATACAATGCGATTTGTGGTACCATTTCAGCTTTGTGGAAGTAAACAAGAGGACAATTCCAAATGGGACTTGTTTGGCCAATTGTGTAATAAAGAGACAGAAATTAATTAACTGAAATATTTGATTAATATGTTGCAGAACGATATCCGGATGCTGAAAGCAATGCTACAAGATGCACATGGAAGGCACCCAGATGATTCGCTTATAGAAGTCAAGCAACGAGGGAAGATATGTTTGAACGAGGGAACAGCTTATTCATGGCTGGTGGTATATGGACTACCAATAGATTTTGTGTTTTGGAAGATCACTTTTCAGCGTTGGAGAAAGTAGGAGAGCCTGATGTTGCAGTAGACAGTGGGAAGGCCAACAAGAAGAGAGTGCTTGTGTTAGGCAGCAGTCATGCTAAAAGGATGGGACCCTTGCTGCAGGAGGAACTCGGGAGCTACTTCAAGTTGGAATGTATATGTAAGCCAAGTGCCAAACTTGAGAATGTAACCTCAGATCCTAAGTGTCTTTCTTTCGGGCTCACTAAGGATGATCACATCGTGATCATTGGGGGTTAAGACAAGACCATTGATGCTGATTATGAGTGTTCAGTCAAGGAAAATGTGAACTACATTGCCAACATAGGCACTCACACTAATGTTAAATTTGCTGAGCCATTTCAGGGACACGATAAGCCAGCACTTCGTCAGTGATAGACCGAGTGAAGGAGGACCTGTGGAAGAGAAGTACTGGCTTTCATCATGTTGATGTTTTGCTAACGTTCAGGCCCCATCAAGAGCAATTCACACAGCACGGGTTGCATCCTAACTTCATAGTTAAGAGGGCGCTAGCGTTTCTCCAGGCAGAGGAGCTGAAATGTAATAATCATGAGGGGGGTTACCTGTTATTGTGGGTGCCAGATCTCATTTTTAGGAAGAAGGTACAAAGGAGGCCCGCACTGATAAATTCTGTTTCGCATGTAAACACTGATGCTCCCTCTTAATATAAAACAATTCATTTGATTTGTCATCAAAACATAAGAGGGTTAAAGAATAAAGTAGAGGACCTAAGTATACATATTCAAGATATCAGTTATGATTACACAGTAATTTGCATAACAGGGCACCACACGACAGAAGCAGAGCTCAAAACCTTAACTTCAGTAAGTATACATTATGTTCCAGTTTTTGTAGAAGTGGATTACATTGTGGAGGAGGGGGTATATTTGCTAAAAGCACGATAACGTTAACCAAAATAAATATTGCATCTTTTTGCGAGAAAAATAAATTTAAATCCTTTTCAGTAAAAATAGAATGTGGTAGGGATACATACATCATCTTAGTAGTAGATAGAGCTTCCATAGGGAACATTTAAGGATTTATAAGTATATTAGAAAGAACCATCTCACACATTTATGCTGAAACTGCTAAAATAATAGTTTGCGGAGACTTTAATGTAAACACACTTAATGACAGTGAAATGAAACCTAAACTCACTTCCGTGTTATATACATTTAACTTGGGATATGTGGTTGAATTTCCCATCACATATCATATGAACACTGCAACAATTATAGATAACATATTTCTAGACTAAAAAATTCAAATTATACCATAGCTACTACTGTAAATGGCATATCAGATCTTGATGCTCAGGCATTGTTAGTGCCTATCATAACTAGCAAACAGATTTATAATAGGAAAAGTAAAATTACAACACAAATAATCAGTGATGAGCATATCAATAAACATAAACTAGTGTTTAAAATGAAAAGTGGGCTTTTGTCTATTCCAACATTCAAGTGAATGACAAATTTGTATAATTTCTTAAAATGTTTCCATTTACATTTGAAGCTATTTTCCCTAAGAAAACAATAACCACATTACAGGTAACAAAGGTCAAACTCGGGATTGCTTCAGGTATAAGGAAGTCCTGTGCAAATAAACTAAATCTCTTCTTACTACTCGTATATCACACAAATAATGCTTCAAACATTAAAGCATACTGTAAAATACTTAAAAGAGTAATTAATGAAGCGAAAAGAAGTCATTACTTACTAACTATTGATGAATCCAATAATTACCACTGAAACGGGGAGTATTAATTCAAACGGTAATATTGCTCACATAACTGCTGGAAATAAAAAAGTCAGTAATTACTGTGTCATTATTAATGCCTTTAACACATATTTCATTAACTCATCAACAAGCAAAACAAACATTCCACTCAAACTCAACTGCACTTAAATGCCAATAAAGGCATATCCCAAAATCAATTGTAAATTTAAGATAGACTCCACAACTCCCAGAGAGATAGAAAAGATTATTAGCTCGTTGAAAGGCAAAACCTCTCACGAATGGGATGAGATAAATGCCAAATTGTTAAAAATTGCCTACCAGATTTGAGCAAGCCCCTTAGTCGTATATGCAATTATTTCCTTTTGTCAAGGATATTTCTGGAAAAAATCAAACACAAAATTAATGTTAAGCCCCTACAAGAAAGGAGACAAAATCCTGTCAGTAGCGCCTCCAGAACAATGGACTATTGTTCTGGTCAGAACAAAGGAATTAATGACCTATTGTTCTGACTTCAAGCCCCGCCCCCCTTTGTGCGCTACTGTTTCCCGCCCTGATCACGTGCCGCTAGCCCCGCCCCCTCCCTTTGTGCGCTTACCCAATGCCGACAGTGTCTGTGTCGTCAGGTCCTCCCCCCTCCCCCATGGTGTCTGGTCGCGTGCCGGTGGCCCCGCCCCCTCCCTCCCCCATACGCTAAGTGCGTACCCTCCCTCCCCTTTGTGTTCTGGTTGGTTCCCTGTGGATAGGAGGGAGAGTGTGTATTGTTCCTATACGGTGGTTACATTCCCGCCCCCCTCATTGTGATTTGTCTAAATCCCTGCCGTGTGATTTCTTCCCCTGCGGATATGTGGGAGAGTGTGTATTGTTCCTATACGCTGGCGACGTCACCCTGCTCTCATAGCGTCCTGTCTAAATCCGGCCCCTGGTAAGGTGTGTGTGGTAGGGAATGCGATTCTCGATGCCTGCCGCCCATCGGCAAATCGTTTGAGTACATAATTGTGTCAATCAATTAGATAATGCTCGTCCATGCATAAAACATTACTGAAAAAAAAAATCGGCATCTTATTACTACTAATGTCCTCACATTGCATATCTAATGAAACGATGCTCCTCGATCGATGAAAAACAATTAAGTATTTTTGATTGATTAATTGTATATGAATTGACTTGCGCACCTGCATCTAAACCCCCATTTTTACATCTACTAATGTCCACACCTTACACTTCTAATGAAACGCGGCTAGTCGGTCGATGAAAACAATTAAGTATTTTTTTGATTGATTAATGTAATTGACTCGCGCGCAACTGTTCGTCATCGTATATGTGTGGTAGCATGTGTATAATTATTACGACTAATAACATTTGTTTAATTCTACTTTTGAGGGAATATATTTTTTTGGATTTATAAGAATATTACAACACTTAGATGAATCCATAGCTGAAAGGACAGAGTTGCCGTAACAGTCGTTATCGCGTGATAATTTCGCTGAAAACCCGCGCGCAACCCTTCCTCCATGGAGCGTCTCACTCGAGTGACCGGTCGTTTCAAGAACAGCGGAGAGCTAGCATTCACTTCCCCCTCCCTCGTTGTGCAGAGCGCCTCTTGCAGACCGCGTGCCCTCTAGGTGAGAGAGCGGTAAGCTGCCTCTTCCGTTGGACGACGAAGATGCCGGAAGTAGACATTTTTAAAAAAGTTTAAACGAATGCACTGCGCGGTCTTAACCTATCTCCGGCAACAGTCCGACTAGTAATGAAAACCTGGCAGCCGACTTCGGTCTGGTAATAACCAGTTTCACTCCCCTCCACGACTGTGCGCGTGACGTCACTAAAAAGCCTCGACGTGTAGACTAGCCAGGCTCCATTCTGTCGGCGTCGGTAAAACATGTTAACGATTTGATGAGATAATTGTGCCAATCAATTAGGTAATGCGATATTGAAAAAAAAGAATCAATGTTTATATACTGCTAATGTCAGGCCACCATGCCTCTAAAGGGTGAGGTTATTAAACCGCTACTCTTCGACTAATTAAGTATTATTGATTGATTAATGTAATTGACTTGCGCACCTAGAGCTATCTCACCCATTTTTCACCTACCATGGACCTTGCACTTCTAATGAAATGACGCTCGTCGATCTATGAAAACAATTAAGGTTTTTTTATTAATTAATTGTATATGAATTGACTTGCGCACCTGGATGTTCTCGTATATGTGAGCTAGCATGTGTATAATTATTAAGACTAATAACATTTGTTTAATTCTTCTTTTGAGCGGAGGGTTTATAAAAATATTACATTGCTTAGACGAATTAAAAAGCGACTGAAAAGGACGTTGTAAATAGCTAGTGTGAGACGTTAACACGAGAACCCTTTACGAAAAACAAGACGCATGCGAATGCTGTGCATCGTCTAATACAATGAAACTTAAGAAGTGGTTAAACCAGGACGCTAGGGCTTTTCCCCAGGTACCTGCTCTTAATGGCTAGGGGTATCCATCACGCCACATGTCGGGGTACGCTCCAACTGATGTTAAAAATATAAGCCCGCTATACCTCTTCTCACTCGAGAGAAGCAATTAAAAGATTTGCTTTGTTGCTCTTTTAATTAAGCTATTTATAGTTTGGCCTGAAATAAGCTTCAATAGAAATGTATATAAGTAGAGACATTCGAGGAAAAATACAGAGCAGACCATTTCAAAACAGACTTCGCCTCCAACACGTAGGCTCTCTCTCTCTCTCTCTCTCTATCCCTCTCCTTACAAGAAATTCGAAACATGCGCGAAGACCTCAAATGTAAATTTGATATTCGTTTTTTAAATGTTCTTTCTAAAGACGTAGCGAACTTTGAGAAATTCAACGAATTATTCACTTGCGTGCCCTGCTTGAAAGAAATATGCTGTACACCCCTGAAGAACGCATACGGTGTTCTCGGAAGAAATGTCCATGTAAACAATCATTAGCGGACAATGGCAGACGTTTCCACTACATTAAACATCTTAAGAGACTTTAAGAATGCATACTGGGTCCTGTATACAGTCATTAGCGGACAATGGCAGACGTTTTCCCTTCATTAAACATCCTAAGTGCTCTGAAAAACCCCCAGACCCTCGGGGTAAATAACTATTAGCGATACAATAGATTTTCTTAATGATTAGCTTAATGGGTTCCTCTGTGCAGAAATTCCATCACAAACCGTGGAAAAACCAAGCCTAGCCATGTTTTAAGCTTACGACAACAATTTTCCCCCCGATAATTAATATAAATTCTACATGAAGATTATTAATGATTAAGTTTCATAGCTCTTATTTCTTTTAATAAAATATTGAGTATGACTCTAGCGTTAGGAAAATTAAACGGTGAGAAGCAATATTTTCTACGCTGAAATTATAATTAAACGCATACTGTATAGATTCTGTACTTAAGCATTCGAATGTATCTTTATCATTATTTAAATACTCACATACAAGAATTGCATGCATGATATCAAAAATTAAACTGTTGTTATCGTAGAGAAAGCTTATTCCATTTAAACAGACTGGTGTTTGAGCAATTGTAACTAAAAATTATTTAATGTAGCGTTAGGAAAATTAAACGGTGAGAAGCAATATTTTCTACGCTGAAATTATAATTAAACGCATACTGTATAGATTCTGTACTTAAGCATTCGAATGTATCTTTGTAATTACTTAAATACTCAATACAACAATTGCATGCATGATATCAAAAATTAAACTGTTGTTATCGTAGAGAAAGCTTATTCCATTTAAACAGACTGGTGTTTGAGCAATTGTAACTAAAAATTATTTAATGTAGCGTTAGGAAAATTAAACGGTGAGAAGCAATATTTTCTACGCTGAAATTATAATTAAACGCATACTGTATAGATTCTGCACTTAAGCATTCGAATGTATCTTTGTCATTATTTAAATACTCACATACAAGAATTGCATGCATGATATCAAAAATTAAACTGTTGTTATCGTAGGGAAAGTTTATTCCATTTAAACAGACTGGTGTTGGAGCAATTGTAACTAAAAATTATTTAATAGTAGGTAAAAATGCCGATTCTAGCACACAGGACCTACCTACGACAGCATAGAGTTCTGGATTGTATAAGGAGAAAAGGATATATTTAAGGGGAGTTTCTCACCCCATATGCAGTCACATAACTCTTTCGGTCTCCCAGAATGCTATGTATTTTTCACGCATGTGTTTAAAACATGTAGTTTTCAAAATGGGAGAGATTGAATTCAAAATTAAGCGATCGAATGTATCTGATAGATTTTGTTCTTTGAAGCTAGCCTGTTTTTTTACGGTCTAGCTTATAGATGAATGAAATATTTGATGAATAACAGCCTTATTTAACAGGGGTAAAAGGTGTTTAAAGGTTGTTTTGATAAAAATTACGTTGTGGTAGCGTGCAATGTTTGAACAGGAGAGTTCAACGGTTCGATTCCCGGTGACTACCCTAGCCGACTTTAGAACCTGCATGGAGGTTCACGAATACATAGTCTACCCATTAACGATTTTTTATAAGCGCGAGTGTTGGCTTACAAGGAAAATTATATCAACAGAAACAATACCTTGTTTTTCGTTATTTCCACTCTAAAATTATTACTAAATAATACCTTGATGCTAACCTCAGTGTCGCCATTCACATTCATATCATGTTAGAATAATTCTTTGATTGCATACAGACAATTCAAATTTAATACCTGGGTGAATTACTTTGGCAATGTAACAATAATTAACAATGAATTTTAGCGGTACATGTAAAAAATAAAATATATTTTTATTTCCTAGCGTCATATGCAGAAGCATTCCCCTTAAGGAGCGCTGGCGTGATCGATG
The DNA here is from genome assembly GCA_030765065.1 of Deroplatys truncata. NCBI lineage: Eukaryota > Metazoa > Arthropoda > Insecta > Mantodea > Mantidae > Deroplatys > Deroplatys truncata. The sequence goes on from CM060990.1 coordinate 425,765,163, forward strand.
GATTTCCCCATAACAGGTTTAGGCTTGCTTACGAAATGCCCCTGTGCGAGGCTAGCATTTCCCTCTCCTTCTACTCGAAGGTTTGGAGTAGCCAATCAAAATCTTTGTATTATATACCATCACACCTCTCACCCCTTCAGCTTTTATCGGAGGAAATGATATAAAAGCAGTAGCTTCTCCGGCGATTTTCACTGTATTGTGACAACACAGCGATCTAAGCACTCTGCAAACTTTATTCTTTCAACGTGAAATTTCATCGAGCATCATGTCTGGTAAGTTGTATCACCAATTCATTTTCATTAAAAAGTTAACTTATTACTTAGTACATTTAACTTATATTTGCGTTCTTGTTTTAATGTCGGACATTTATTTGTAAATAGCTGAGAATTCTAAAAGTTAATAGCTAGACAGGTGAATTTTCTGTAATGTGAACAGTTTAGTTAAGTATTCATTTTAGGCAAGCTTATTCTACATTTAATAGCTAACTGCGCGAATTCTCAAAATGTGAACAAATTAGTTAAGTATTCACCTTGTTGAGTAATTATTATTCCAGATATTTAAATACAGGATTTCACAGAGTGAATTATATTCCTTTTGGAGAGAATACAATTATTTGAATACCTTATTAACGTTTTGCTTTAGAATATTACAAAAAGTCTGTTGCGCGAATCATTCGCTCTAACAAAGTAAATATTTACTTTATATTAAAACATTTAAATCGAAAAATACAGTACTTAATGAACTTCATTAGTGAATCAGAACCTCAATTATATTTACAGATATTATCATTTTTATTATTATATTATACAGAAAAAAGTTAATAATTTTGTAACTTTCAAATAAATGAAATTTTGTTATGCAACACATTCTCTAATAAAGAATATGCTTTTTTTTCTCTTCCTAATGCAGAAGGTTTGACATCTCACAACTTAACACATTGACTGAGGGTAGCATTTACCCTGCCGTTCAAAGACTACAAGATCTTCAGCCAGAGGAGCCTTATAATATAGAATCCTTAAGAAAAATTGATACGCGATACGGTGTAGAGTGGTTGCACTTTTAGGCGATAAGCAAGTGTTTCTACCGACAAGATATTCAACCCTAACAAGCCAACAGTTGAAGGAAATGCCAGGGAAGTTTCAAATGGTATATCATGGAGTAGTACCAGCCGGCAAGTTTAAGACATGTAAATTGTCTTTTCTTCCTGTTAAGGTTTGTAGAAATAATTCAGCTATCCTTTCAAAGCTTCATTTAGAGTTACATTCGTTGAGTTTATAAATTCACACTTCACTAGGATAACATTTGTCTAAAGTATACATCACTATGTAAAAAATAACGCCTAGGATGTAAACTGGGCGAGGATCTGCAGAAAGAAGTTTAATAGTCTATTCACTGATTCTTTACCTCAAAGCAGATACCTACAGCAAGTTTCAAATAATTTCCAGTAGGATAGCAGTTGTCAAAAGCATGCATCACTGTATTAAAAAAATATGTGTAAATAATGTCTAGATTGTACTCTGAGTGATTTCGTGCAGAAAGAAGTTTAATACCCCTTGCAATGATTCTCCACATCGAAGTATATACCTACAACAAGCTGCAAATAATGTGAATATGTGTTACAGGAATGCCCAGATGAATGTAAATGAAGAGGAAGAACGAGATAGCTTAAAACATCATAAACAGAAATGTGATAGGAACATACTCAACACCTCCCAGTGATCTCAATCAATGAAGAATTGCAACACCGTGCAGCGTAGAACACGCAAGGAAAAACATTCGCGTGTGTAGAATATAGCAATAATATATAAATTATGTACTCATTATTACTGCTATACCCGCCAATACCATTGATTTCATAAATAATTTCATAATTGTTTAAGGAGAATGCAATATCTTAAAAACATTGATGCTACATGAAATCTAAACAAAAAAATTATTGAACTATTACTGAAAGAGACTTGAAAAAATGGGAATCTAGAAGCCAGAACCATCTTAATTTTGGACTGTATGATATGAGGTGTATAAAAAGATTAATAAAAAATGAGGCCTATGTAATATAAACAACATTTATTTTTTATAAACATTATCCTATTACATTCCTATACAAAAAACATACATATTTCCTAAAGACAAAGGTGATAGTCTAGACCTTCTAAACACTCAGTTATATAATCATATACATCACACAGAAAGAGACCTGCATTATCCGTAAAAAAACTAAACATCTCGACAATGTCTGGATGATGTATTTTATAAGTACAAGTTTTTCATATTTCAAAAGTTCCTGTTAAACATGGCCGTAATTGATTAACACAATTTCTCGATCCTGTCATGCTATAACTTTAGAAGCTTTCAGCTTACTTATAATTTCCTCAATCTCTTGTGTGTGACTATTATTACCAGCATCCCTCTATGCAATTAGTAACCTCAATATATTTACTAGTCTATTTGCATTTTCAGGCGTAGATATCACTGAATCATCATCATATGAAGATTTCATATTCTCGCGACTTCCGATATATCCAGATTTTTCACCAACAGTAGTCTCCAGTGAAGGACAGAGGCTTGATCCGGTATAACATCCCCCTCTATACATCTTCGGATCTTCGAGTGTAGGAGAGAGAGTAGATTCAGTATAACATATTGCTCTATGAAGCTTAAATCTTGACAAAGAACGATTCTTAAAAATCCGCCCGCATATACAGCATCTAATAATGCGTTTTCCTCCATGTGTAATGTATGAAAAATTGAGTTTCTCATTCGTTAGTTGCACAGACTTTCTCCGGCAGTAGCTCATGCTAAAACTAAAAGAAATTAAATGAATACGTGAATGCTAACGCTCGAAGGAATTAAAAGCGAATGAATGAATTCATAACACGCAACTATGTATATATCCCGGATTAGGACGGCGGAGGGAATCGCGATCTATGCATAGCAGCGGGAAAGGATTCTCTCTTGAAACATTAGTCATCTAGACAACTATTGTTCACGGAGCCAGTAGACGTCAGGTTGAATGGGACAGACCTCAGCTTCAAATCTTTAAGGGGTACGGACCCCGCCTTTTGCCTGTCATGTCTCCTAAACCATCCTAACAGCGTAACATTACGTTACAACGCCACGTAACCAGAACATGGCGAGTGCGAGCATGGAAAAAGGATGCTCTCTGGAAACATTCGTGGAAAAGGATGCTCTATGGAAACACTCGTCATCCCCAAAACGGATTGTCGCTAACATTTCCAGACGTTGTTACATAGCGTGATGAGGCTGTTACATACCGTGATCAGGTTGTTACATAGCGTGATGAGGCTGATAAGTAGCGTGATCAAGTTGTTACATAGCGTGATCAGGTTGTTACATAGCGTGATCAGGTTGCTACATAGCGTGATCAGGTTGTTACATAGCGTGATGAGACTGTTACATAGCGTGATCAGTCTGTTACACAACGTGATGAGGCTGTTACAATGGGTGATGAGGCTGTTACATAGCGTGATCAGCTTGTTACATAGCGTGATCAGGTTGTTACATAGCGTGAACAGGTTGTTACATAGCGTGATGAGGCTGTTACATAGCGTGATCAGGTTGTTACATAGCGTGATCAGGTTCTTCCATAGCGTGATCAGCTTGTTACATAGCGTGATGAGGCTGTCCAATAGAGTGTTAAGTTTGTTACATAGCGTGATCAGGTTGCTACATAGCGTGATCAGGTTGTTACAACGCGTGATCAGGTTGTTAGATTGCGTGATCAGGTTGTTACATAGCGTGATGAGGCTGTTACATAGCGTGATCAGGTTGTTACATAGCGTGATGAGGCTGTTACATACTGTGATCTAGTTGTTACATAGCGTGATGAGGTTGTTACATAGCGTGATGAGGCTATTGCATAGCGTGATCAGGTTGTTACATAGCGTAATCAGTCTGTTACATAGCTAGATCAGGTTGTTACATAGCGTGATCAGGTTACATAGTGTGATCAGGTCGTTACATAGCGTGATGAGGCTGTTACATAGCGTGATCAGGTTGTTACATAGCGTGATCAGGTTGTTACATAGCGTGATGAGGCTGTTACATAGCGTGATCAGGTTGTTACATAGCGTGATCAGGTTGTTACATAGCGTCATGAGGCTGTTACATAGCGTGATCAGGTTGTTACATAGCGTGATCAGGTTGTTACAAGCGTGATCAGGTTGTTACATGGCAAGATCAGGTTGCTACATAGCGTGATGAGGCTGTTACATAGCGTGATCAGTCTGTTACACAACGTGATGAGGCTGTTATAATGGGCGGTGAGGCTGTTACATAGCGTGATCAGGTTGTTATTTAGCGTGATCAGGTTGTTACATAGCGGGATCAGGCTGTTACCTGATCACGCTATGTAACAGCCTCATCACGCTATGTAACAACCTGATCACGCTATGTAACAGCCTCATCACGCTATGTAACAACCTTATCACGCTATGTAACAACCTGTTCACGCTATTTAACAACCTGATCACGCTGTGTAACAACCTGATCACGCTATGTAACAACCTGATGACGCTATGTAACAACCTGATGACGGTATGTAACAACCTGATCATGCTATGTAACAACCTGATCACGCTATGTAACAACCTGATCACGCTATGTATCAGCCTCATCACGCTATGTAACAACCTGATCACGCTATGTAAAAACCTGATCACGCTATGTAAATACCTGATCACGATATGTAACAACCTGATCACGCTATGTAACAGCCTCATCACGCTATGTAACAACCTGATCACAATATGTAACAACCTGATCACGGTATGTAACAGCCTCATCACGCTATGTAAAAGCCTCATCACACTATGTAACAACCGGTTCACGCTATGTAACAACCTGATCACGCTATGTAACAACCTGATCACGCTATGTAAATACCTGATCACGCTATGTAACAACCTGATCACCCTATGTAACAGCCTCATCACGCTATTTAGCAACCTCATCACGCTATGTAAGAACCTGATCACGCTATGTAACAACCTGATCACGCCATGTAACAACCTTATTACGCTATGTAACAACCTGATCTCGCTATGTAACATCCGGTTCACGCTATGTAAAAACCTGATCACGCTATGTAAGAACCTGATCACGCTATCTAACAACCTGATCATGATATGTAACAACCTGATCACTTTATGTAACAACCTGATCACGTTATGTAACAAGCTGATCACGCTATGTAACAACCTGCTCACGCTATGTAACAGCCTTATCACCCATTATAACAGCCTCATCACGTTCTGTAACAGACAGATCACGCTATGTAATAGCCACATCACGCTATGTAACAACCTGATCACGCTATGTAACAACCTGATCACGCTATGTAAATACGTGATCACGCTATGTAACAACCTGATCACGCTATGTAACAGCCTCATCACGCTATGAACAACCTCATCACGCTATGTAACAGCCTCAACACGCTATGTAAAAACCTAATCACGCTATGTAACAACCTGATGACGCTATGTAACAAGCTGATCACGCTATGCAGCAACCTGATCACTTTATGTAAAACCTGATCACGCTATGTAAGAGCCTCATTACGCTATGTAACAACCTGATCACGCAATTGAACAACCGGTTCACGCTATGTAACAGCCCCATCACGCTATGTAACAACCTGATCACGCTATGTAACAACCTGATCACGCTATGTAAAAACCTGATCACTCTATGTAACAACCTAATCACTCTATGAAACAGCCTCATCACGCTATGTAACAACCTGATCACGCTATTTAACAACCTGATCAAGCTATGTAACAACCTGATCACGCTATGTAACAACCTGATCACGCTATGTAACAAAGTGATCCCGATATAGAACAACCTGATCACGCTATGTAAGAGCCTCATCACCCATTGTAACAGCCTCATCACGTTGTGTAACAGACTGATCACGCGATGTAACAGCCTCATCACGCTATGTAACAACCTGATCACGCTATGTAACTACCTGATCACGCTATGTAATACCCTCATCACGCTATGTAACAACCTGATCACACTATGTAACAATCTGATCACGCTGTGTAACAACCTGATCACGCTATGTAACAACCTGATCACGCTATGTAACAAACTGATCACGCTATGTAACAACCTGATCACGCTATGTAACAGCCTCATCACCCATTGTAACAGCCTCATCAAGTTGCGTAACAGACTGATCACGCTATGTAACAGCCTCATCACGCTATGTAACATCCTGATCACGCTATGTAACAACCTGTTCACGCTATGTAACAGCCTCATCACGCTATGTAACAACCTGATCAGCGTATGTAACAGCCTCATCACGCTATGTAACAACCTGATCACGCTATGTAACAACCTGATCACGCTATGTAACCACCTGATCACGCTGTGTAGCAACCTGATCACGCTATGTAACAGAATCATCACGCTATGTAACAACCTGATCACGCTATGTAACAATCTGATCACGCTATGTAACAACCTGATCACGCTATGTAACAACCTGATCACGCTATGTAACAACCTGATCACGCTATGTAACAACTTGATCACGCTATGTAACAACCTGATCACGCTATGTAACATCCTGATCACGCTATGTAACAACCTGATCACGCTATGTTACAGCCTCATCACCCATTGTAACAGCCTCATCACGTAGTGTAACAGACTGATCACTCTATATAACAGCCTCATCACGCTATGTAACAACCTGATCACGCTATGTAACAACCTGATCACGCTATGTAAATACCTGATCACACTATGTAACAACCTGATCACGCTATGTAACAGCCTCATCACGCTGTGTAACAACCTGATCACGCTATGTAACAGCCTCATCACGCTATGTAACAACCTGAAGACGCTATGTAACAACCTTCTCACGCTATGTAACAACCTGATCACGCTATGTAACAACCTGTTCACGCTATGTAACAACCTGATCACGCTATGTAAATAACTGATCACGCTATGTAACAAACTGATCACGCTATATAACAGCCTCATCACGCTATGTAACCACCTGATCTTACTATGTAACAACCAGTTCACGCTATGTAACAACTTGATCACGCTATGTAAGAACCTGATCACGCTATGTAACAACCTGATCACAATTTGTAACAACCTGATCACTTTATGTACAACCTGATTACGCTATGTAACAACCTGATCACGCTATGTAACAACCTGATCACTCTATGTAACAGCCTCATCACCCATTGTAACAGCCTCATCACGTAGTGTAACAGACTGATCACGCTATGTAACAGCCTCATCACGCTATGTAACAACCTGATCACGCTATGAACAACCTGATCACGCTATGTAAATACCTGATCACGCTATGTAACAACCTGAACACGCTATGTAACAGCCTCATCACGCTATGTAACAACCTGATCACGCTATGTAACAACCTGATCACGCTATGTAACAGCCTCATCACGCAATGTAACAACCTGATCACGCTATGTACCAGCCTCATCACGCTATGTAACAACCTCATCACGCTATGTAATAACCTTCTCACGCTATGTAACAACCTGATCACGCTATGTAACAACCTAATCACTCTATGAAACAGCCTCATCACGCTATGTAACAACCTGATCACGTTATGTAACAGCCTCATCACGCTATGTAACAACCTCATCACGCTATGTAACAAACTTCTCACGCTATGAAACAACCTGATTACGCTATGTAACAACCTGATCACGTTATGTAAGAACCAGATCACGCTAAGTAACTACCTAATCACGCTATGTAACAGCCTCATCACGCTATGTAACAACCTGATCACGCTATGTAACAACCGGTTCACGCTATGTAACAACCTGATCACGCTATGTAAGGACCTTATCACGCTATGTAACAACCTGATCACGCTATGTAACAGCCTCATCACGCTATGTAACAACCTGATCACGCTATGTAACAACCTGTTCACGCTATGTAACAACCTGATCACGCTATGTAAGAACCTGATCACGCTATGTAACAACCTGATCACTCTATGTAACAGCCTCATCACGCTATGTAACAACCTGATCACGCTATTTAACAACCTGATCACGCTATGTAACAACTTGATCACGCTATGTAACAAACTGATCCCGCTATAGAACAACCTGATCACGCTATGTAACAGCCTCATCACCCATTGTAACAGCCTCATTACGTTGTGTAAGAGACTGATCACGTTATGTAACAGCCTCATCACGCTATGTAACAACCTCATCACGCTATGTAACAAACTTCTCACGCTATGAAACAACCTGATTACGCTATGTAACAACCTGATCACGTTATGTAAGAACCTGATCACGCTAAGTAACTACCTAATCACGCTATGTAACAGCCTCACCACGCTATGTAACAACCTGATCACGCTATGTAACAACCTGTTCACGCTATGTAACAGCCTCATCACGCTATGTAACAACCTGATCAGGGTATGTAACAGCCTCATCACGCTATGTAACAACCTGATCACGCTATGTAACAACCTGATCACGCTATGTAACAACCTGATCACGCTATGTAACAACCTGATCACGCTGTGTAACAACCTGAACACGCTATGTAACAGACTCATCACGCTATGTAACAACCTGATCACACTATGTAACAATCTGATCACGCTATGTAACAACCTAATCACTCTATGAAACAGCCTCATCACGCTATGTAACAACCTGATCACGTTATGTAACAGCCTCATCACGCTATGTAACAACCTCATCACGCTATGTAACAAACTTCTCACGCTATGAAACAACCTGATTACGCTATGTAACAACCTGATCACGTTATGTAAGAACCTGATCACGCTAAGTAACTACCTAATCACGCTATGTAACAGCCTCACCACGCTATGTAACAACCTGATCAAGCTATGTAACAACCGGTTCACGCTATGTAACAACCTGATCACGCTATGTAAGGACCTTATCACGCTATGTAACAACCTGATCACGCTATGTAACAGCCTCATCACGCTATGTAACAACCTGATCACGCTATGTAACAACCTGTTCACGCTATGTAACAACCTGATCACGCTATGTAAGAACCTGATCACGCTATGTAACAACCTGATCACTCTATGTAACAGCCTCATCACGCTATGTAACAACCTGATCACGCTATTTAACAACCTGATCACGCTATGTAACAACTTGATCACGCTATGTAACAAACTGATCCCGCTATAGAACAACCTGATCACGCTATGTAACAGCCTCATCACCCATTGTAACAGCCTCATCACGTTGTGTAAGAGACTGATCACGTTATGTAACAGCCTCATCACGCTATGTAACAACCTCATCACGCTATGTAACAAACTTCTCACGCTATGAAACAACCTGATTACGCTATGTAACAACCTGATCACGTTATGTAAGAACCTGATCACGCTAAGTAACTACCTAATCACGCTATGTAACAGCCCCATCACGCTATGTAACAACCTGATCACGCTATGTAACAACCTGTTCACGCTATGTAACAGCCTCATCACGCTATGTAACAACCTGATCAGGGTATGTAACAGCCTCATCACGCTATGTAACAACCTGAACACGCTATGTAACAACCTGATCACGCTATGTAACAACCTGATCACGCTATGTAACAACCTGATCACGCTATGTAACAACCTGATCACGCTGTGTAACAACCTGAACACGCTATGTAACAGACTCATCACGCTATGTAACAACCTGATCACACTATGTAACAATCTGATCACGCTGTGTAACAACCTGATCACGCTATGTAACAACCTGATCACGCTACGTAACAACCTGATCACGCTATGTAACAACCTGATCACATTATGTAACAGCCTCATCACCCATTGTAACAGCCTCATCACTTTGTGTAACAGACTGATCACGCTGTGTAACAGCCTCATCACGCTATGTAACAACCTGATCACGCTATGTAAGAACCTGATCACGCTATGTAACAACCTGATCACGCTATGTAACAAACTGATCACGCTATGTAATACCTTATCACGCTATGTAACAGCCTAATCACGCTATGTAACAGCCTCATCACGCTATGCAACAACCTGATCACCCTATGTAACAACCTGTTCACGCTATGTAACAGCCTCATCACGCTATGTAACAATCTGATCACGCTATGTAACAACCTGTTCACGCTATTTAACAACCTGATCACGCTATGTAACAACCTGATTACGCTATGTAACAACCTGATCACGCTATGTAACAACCTGATCACGCTATGTTACAGCCTCACCACCCATTGTAACAGCCTCATCACGTAGTGTAACAGCCTGATCACGCTATGTAACAGCCTCATCACGCTATGTAACAACCTGATCACGCTATGTAAAAACCTGATCACGCTATGTAAATACCTGATCACGCTATGTAACAAACTGATCACGATATGTAACAGCCTCATCACGCTGTGTAACAACCTGATCACGATATGTAACAGCCTCATCACGCTATGTAACCACCTAAACACGCTATGTAACAACCTGAGCACTCTATGAAACAGTCTCATCACGCTATGTAACAACCTGATCACGTTATGTAAGAACCTGATCACGCTATGTTACTACCTAATCACGCTATGTAACAGCCTCATCACGCTATGTAACAACCTGATTACGCTATGTAACAACCGGTTCACGCTATGTAACAACCTGATCACGCTATGTAAGAACCTGATCACGCTATGTAACAACCTGATCACGCTATGTAACAGCCTCATCACGCTATGTAACAACCTGATCACGCTATGTAACGAACCTGTACACGCTATGTAACAACCTGATCACGCTATGTAAGAACCTGATCACGCTATGAAACAACCTGATCACTCTATATAACAGCCTCATCACGCTATGTAACAACCTGATCACGCTATTTAACAACCTGATCACGCTATGTAACAACCTGATCACGCCATGTAACAAACTGATCACGCTATGTAATAACCTGATCACGCTATGTAACAGCCTCATCACCCATTGTAACACCCTCATCACGTTGTGTAACAGATTGATCACGCTATGTAACAGCCTCATCACGCTATGTAACTACCTGATCACGCTATGTAAGAACCTGATCACGCTATGTAACAACCTGATCACGCGATGCGACAGCCTCATCACCCTATGTAACAACCTCATCACGCTATGTACCAACCTGATCACGCTATGTAACAGCCTCATCACGCTATGTAACTACCTGATCACGCTATGTAACAACCAGATCACGATGTGTAACAACCTGATCACGCTATGTATCAAACTGATCACGCTATGTAACAACCTGATCACGCTATGTAACAGCCTCATCACGTTGTATAACAGACTGATCACGCTATGTAACAGACTGATCACGCTATGTAACAACCTGATCACGTTATGTAACAGCCTCATCACGCTATGTAACAACCTGATCACGCTATGTAACCACCTGATCACGCTGTGTAGCAACCTGATCACGCTATGTAACAGAATCATCACGCTATGTAACAATCTGATCACGCTATGTAACAATCTGATCACGCTATGTAAGAACCTGGTCACGCTATGTAACAACCTGATCACGCTATGTAACAACCTGATCACGCTATGTAATAACCTGATCACGCTATGTAACAACTTGATCACGCTATGTAACAACCTGATCACGCTATGTAACAACCTGATCACGCTATGTTACAGCCTCATCACCCATTGTAACAGCCTCATCACGTAGTGTAACAGACGGATCACTCTATGTAACAGCCTCATCACGCTATGTAACAACCTGATCACGCTATGTAACAACCTGATCACGCTATGTAAATACCTGATCACACTATGTAACAACCTGATCACGCTATGTAACAGCCTCATCACGCTGTGTAACAACCTGATCACGCTATGTAACAGCCTCATCACGCTATGTAACAACCTGAACACGCTATGTAACAACCTTGTCACGCTGTGTAACAACCTGATCACGCTATGTAACAATCTGTTCACGCTATGTAACAACCTGATCACGCTATGTCGGAACCTAATCACGCTATGTAACATCCTGATCACTCTATGTAACAGCCTTTTCACGCTATGTAACAACCTGATCTTGCTATTTAACAACCTGATCACGCTATGTAACAACCTGATCACGCTATGTAACAACCCGATCACGCTATGTAACAAACTGATCACGCTATGTAACAACCTGATCACGCTATGTAACAGCCTCATCACCCATTGTAACAGCCTAATCACGTTGTGTAACAGACTGATCACGCTATGTAACAGCCTCATCACGCTATGTAACAACCTGATCACGCTATGTAACAGACTCATCACGCTATGTAACAACCTGATCACACTATGTAACAATCTGATCACGCTGTGTAACAACCTGATCACGCTATGTAACAACCTGATCACGCTATGTAACAACCTGATCACATTATGTAACAGCCTCATCACCCTTTGTAACAGCCTCATCACGTTGTGTAACAGACTGATCACGCTGTGTAACAGCCTCATCACGCTATGTAACAACCTGATCACGCTATGTAAGAACCTGATCACGCTATGTAACAACCTGATCACGCTATGTAACAAACTGATCACGCTATGTAATACCTTATCACGCTATGTAACAGCCTAATCACGCTATGTAACAGCCTTATCACGCTATGAAACAACCTGATCACCCTATGTAACAACCTGTTCAGGCTATGTAACAGTCTCATCACGCTATGTAACAACCTGATCACGCTATGTAACAACCTGTTCACGCTATGTAACAACCTGATCACACTATGTAACAACCTGATTACGCTATGTAACAACCTGATCACGCTATGTAACAACCTGATCACGCTATGTAGCAACCTGATCACGCTATGTTACAGCCTCACCACCCATTGTAACAGCCTCATCACGTAGTGTAACAGACTGATCACGCTATGTAACAGCCTCATCACGCTATGTAACAACCTGATCACGCTATGTAACAACCTGATCACGCTATGTAAATAACTGATCACGCTATGTAACAAACTGTTCACGCTATATAACAGCCTCATCACGCTATGTAACCACCTGAACACGCTATGTAACAACCTGAGCACTCTATGAAACAGTCTCATCACGCTATGTAACAACCTGAATACGTTATGTAAGAACCTGATCACGCTATGTTACTACCTAATCACGCTATGTAACAGCCTCATCACGCTATGTAACAACCTGATTACGCTATGTAACAACCGGTTCACGCTATGTAACATCCTGATCACGCTATGTAAGAACGTGATCACGCTATGTAACAACCTGATCACGCTATGTAACAGCCTCATCACGCTATGTAACAACCTGATCACGCTATGTAACAACCTGTACACGCTATGTAACATCCTGATCACGCTATGTAAGAACCTGATCACGCTATGTAACAACCTGATCACTCTATGTAACAGCCTCATCACGCTATGTAACAACCTGATCACGCTATTTAACAACCTGATCACGCTATGTAACAACCTGATCACGCTATGTAACAAACTGATCACGCTATGTAATAACATGATCACGCTATGTAAGAGCCTCATCACCCATTGTAACACCCTCATCACGTTGTGTAACAGACTGATCACGCTATGTAACAGCCTCATCACGCTATGTAACAACCAGATCACGCTATGTAACAACCTGATCACGCTATGTAGCAACCTGATCACGCTACGTTACAGCCTCACCACCCATTGTAACAGCCTCATCACGTAGTGTAACAGACTGATCACGCTATGTAACAGCCTCATCACGCTATGTAACAACCTGATCACGCTATGTAACAACCTGATCACGCTATGTAAATACCTGATCACGCTATGTAACAAACTGATCACGCTATATAACAGCCTCATCACGCTATGTAACCACCTGAACACGCTATGTAACAACCTGAGCACTCTATGAAACAGTCTCATCACGCTATGTAACAACCTGATCACGTTATGTAAGAACCTGATCACGCTATGTTACTACCTAATCACGCTATGTAACAGCCTCATCACGCTATGTAACAACCTGATTACGCTATGTAACAACCGGTTCACGCTATGTAACAACCTGATCACGCTATGTAAGAACCTGATCACGCTATGTAACAACCTGATCACGCTATGTAACAGCCTCATCACGCTATGTAACAGCCTGATCACGCTATGTAACAACCTGTACACGCTATGTAACATCCTGATCACGCTATGTAAGAACCTGATCACGCTATGTAACAACCTGATCACTCTATGTAACAGCCTCATCACGCTATTTAACAACCTGATCACGCTATTTAACAACCTGATCACGCTATGTAACAACCTGATCACGCTATGTAACAAACTGATCACGCTATGTAATATCCTGATCACGCTATGTAAGAGCCTCATCACCCATTGTAACACCCTCATCACGTTGTGTAACAGACTGATCACGCTATGTAACAGCCTCATCACGCTATGTAACAACCTGATCACGCTATGTAAGAACCTGATCACGCTATGTAACAACCTGATCACGCTATGTAACAGCCTCATCACGCTATGTAACAACCTCATCACGCTATGTAACAACCTGATCACGCTATGTAACAGCCTCATCACGCTATGTAACTACCTGATCACCCTATGTAACAGCCTGATCACGATATGTAACAACCTGATCACGCTATGTATCAAACTGATCACGCTATGTAACAACCTGATCACGCTATGTAACAGCCTCATCACGTTGTATAACAGACTGATCACGCTATGTAACAGACTGATCACGCTATGTAACAGCCTGATCACGCTATGTAACAGCCTCATCACGCTATGTAACTTCCTGATCACGGTATGTAACAACCTGATCACGGTATGTAACAGCCTCATCACGCTATGTAACAACCTGATCACGCTATGTAACCACCTGATCACGCTGTGTAGCAACCTGATCACGCTATGTAACAGAATCATCACGCTATGTAACAACCTGATCACGCTATGTAACAATCTGATCACGCTATGTAACAACCTGATCACGCTATGTAACAACCTGATCACGCTATGTAACAACCTGATCACGCTATGTAGCTACTTGATCACGCTATGTAACAACCTGATCACGCTATGTAACAACCTGATCACGCTATGTTACAGCCTCATCACCCATTGTAACAGCCTCATCACGTAGTGTAACAGACTGATCACTCTATATAACAGCCTCATCACGCTATGTAACAACCTGATCACGCTATGTAACAACCTGATCACGCTAAGTAAATACGTGATCACACTATGTAATAACCTGATCACGCTACGTAACAGCCTCATCACGCTGTGTAACAACCTGATCACGCTATGTAACAGCCTCATCACGCTATGTAACAGCCTCATCACGCTATGTAACAACCTGATCACGCTATGTAACAACCTTCTCACGCTATGTAACAACCTGATCACGCTATGTAACAACCTGTTCACGCTATGTCGGAACCTGATCACGCTATGTCGGAACCTGATCACGCTATGTAACATCCTGATCACTCTATGTAACAGCCTCATCACGCTATGTAACAACCTGATCTTGCTATTTAACAACCTGATCACGCTATGTAACAACCTGATCACGCTATGTAACAACCTGATCACGCTATGTAACAAACTGATCACGCTATGTAACAACCTGATCACGCTATGTAACAGCCTCATCACCCATTGTAACAGCCTAATCACGTTGTGTAACAGACTGATCACGCTATGTATCAGCCTCATCACGCTATGTAACAACCTGATCACGCTATGTAACAACCTGATCACGCTATGTAACAACCTCACGCCATGGAACAGCCTCATCACGCTATGTAACAACCTCATCACGCTATGTAACAACCTGATCACGCTATGTAACAGCCTCATCACGCTATGTAGCTACCTGATCACGCTATGTAACAACCTGATCACGCTATGTAACAACCTGATCACGCTATGTATCAAACTGATCACGCTATTTAACAACCTGATCACGCTATGTAACAGCCTGATCACGCTATGTAACAGCCTCATCACGTTGTGTAACAGACTGATCACGCTATGTAACAGACTGATCACGCTATGTAACAACCTGATCACGCTATGTAACAGCCTCATCACGCTATGTAACAACCTGATCACGGTATGTAACAACCTGATCACGCTCTGTAACAGACTCATCACGCTATGTAACAACCTGATTACGCTATGTAACAACCTGATCACGCGATGTAACAACCTGAACACGCTATGTAACAACCTGATCACGCTATGTAACTACTTGATCACGCTATGTAACAACCTGATCACGCTATGTAACAACCTGATCACGCTATGTAACAACGTCTGGAAATGTTAGGGACAATCCGTTTTGGGGATGACGAGTGTTTCCAGAGAGCATCCTTTTCCACGAATGTTTCCAGAGAGCATCCTTTTTCCATACTTGCACTCGCCATGTTCTGGTTACGTGGCGTTGTAACGTAATGTTACGCTGTTAGGATGGTTTAGGAGACATGGCAGACAAAAGGCGGGGACCGTACCCCTTAAAGATTTGAAGCTGAGGTCTGTTCTATTCAACCTGACGTCTACTGGCTCCGTGAACAATAGTTGTCTAGATGACTAATGTTTCAAGAGAGAATCCTTTCCTGCTGCTATGCATAGATCGCGATTCCCTCCGCCGTCCTCATCCGGGATATATACATAGTTGCGTGTTATGAATTCATTCATTCGCTTTTAATTCCTTCGAGCGTTAGCATTCACGTATTCATTTAAGTTCTTTTAGTTTTAGCATGAGCTACTGCCGGAGAAAATCTGTGCAACTAACGAATGAGAAACTCAATTTTTGATACATTACACATGGAGGGAAACGCGTTATTAGATGCTGTATATGCGGGCGGATTTTTAAGAATCGTTCTTTGTCAAGATTTAAGCTTCATAGAGCAACATGTTATACTGAATCGACTCTCTCTCCTACACTCGAAGATCCGAAGATGTATAGAGGGGGATGTTATACCGGATCAAGCCTCTGTCCTTCACTGGAGACTACTGTTGGTGAAAAATCTGGATACATCGGAAGTCGCGAGAATAGGAAATCTTCATATGATGATGATTCAGTGATATCTACGCTTGAAAATCCGAATAGACTAGTAAATATATTGAGGTTACTAATTGCATAGAGGGATGCTGGTAATAATAGTCACACACAAGAGATTGAGGAAATTATAAGTAAGCTGAAAGCTTCTAAAGTTATAGCATGACAGGATCGAGAAATCGTGTTAATCAATTACGGCCATGGTTAACAGGAACTTTTGAAATATCAAAAACTTGTGCTTATAAAATACATCATCCAGACATTGTCGAGATGTTTAGTTTTTTTACGGATAATGCAGGTCTCTTTCTGTGTGATGTATATGATTATATAACTGAGTGTTTAGAAGGTCTAGACTATCACCTTTGTCTTTAGGAAATATGTATGTTTTTTGTATAGGAATGTAATAGGATAATGTTTATAAGAAATAAATGTTGTTTATATTACATAGGCCTCACTTTTTATTAATCTTTTCATACACCTCATATCATACAGTCCAATATTAAGATGGTTATGCTTCTAGATTCCCATTTATTCAAGTCTCTTTCAGTAATAGTTCAATAATTTTTTTTGTTTAGATTTCATGTAGCATCAATGTTTTTAAGATATTGCATTCTCCTTAAACAATTATGAAATTATTTATGAAATCAATCGTATTGGCGGGTATAGCAGTAATAATGAGTACATAATTTATATATTATTGCTATATTCTACACACGCGAATGTTTTTCCTTGCGTGTTCCACGCTGCACGGTGTTGCAATTCTTCATTGATTGAGATCACTGGGAGGTGTTAAGAATGTTCCTATCACATTTCTGTTTATGATGTTTTAAGCTATCTCGTTCTTCCTCTTCATTTACATTCATCTGGGCATTCCTGTAACACACTTCACATTATTTGCAGCTTGTTGTAGGTATATACTTCGATGTGGAGAATCATTGCAAGGGGTATTAAACTTCTTTCTGCACGAAATCACTCAGAGTACAATCTAGATATTATTTACACATATTTTTTTTAATACAGTGATGCATGCTTTTGACAACTGCTATCCTACTGGAAATTATTTGAAACTTGCTGTAGGTATCTGCTTTGAGGTAAAGAATCAGTGAATAGACTATTAAACTTCTTTCTGCAGATCCTCGCCCAGACTACATCCTAGGCGTTATTTTTTTACATAGTGATGTATACTTTAGACAAATGTTATCCTAGTGAAGTGTGAATTTATAAACTCAACGAATGTAACTCTAAATGAAGCTTTGAAAGGATAGCTGAATTATTTCTACAAACCTTAACAGGAAGAAAAGACAATTTACATGTCTTAAACTTGCCGGCTGGTACTACTCCATGATATACCATTTGAAACTTCCCTGGCATTTCCTCCAACTGTTGGCTTGTTAGGGTTGAATATCTTGTCGGTAGAAACACTTGCTTATCACCTAAAAGTGCAACCACTCTAGCACCGTATCGCGTATCAATTTTTCTTAAGGGTTTTATATTATAAGGCTCCTCTGGCTGAAGATATTGTAGTCTTTGAACGGCAGGGTAAATGCTACCCTCAGCCAATGTGTTAAGTTGAGATGTCAAAAGTTCTGCATTAGGAAGAGAAAAAAAACATATTCTTTATTAGAGAATGTGTTGCATAACAAAATTTCATTTATTTGAAAGTTACAAAATTATTAACTTTGTTCTGTATAATATAATAATAAAAATGATAATATCTGTAAATATAATTGAGGTTCTGATTCACTAATGAAGTTCATTAAGTACTGTATTTTTCGATTTAAATGTTTTAATATAATGTAAATATTTACTTTGTTAGAGCGAATGATTCGCGCAACAGACTTTTTGTAATATTCTAAAGCAAAACGTTAATAAGGTATTCAAATAATTGTATTTTCTCCAAAAGGAATATAATTCACTCTGTGAAATCCTGTATTTAAATATCTGGAATAATAATTACTCAACAAGGTGAATACTTAACTAATTTGTTCACATTTTGAGAATTCGCGCAGTTAGCTATTAAATGTAGAATAAGCTTGCCTAAAATGAATACTTAACTAAACTGTTCACATTACAGAAAATTCACCTGTCTAGCTATTAACTTTTAGAATGCTCAGCTATTTACAAATAAATGTCCGACATTAAAACAAGAACGTAAATATAAGTTAAATGTACTAAGCAATAAGTTAACTTTTTAATGAAAATGAATTGGTGATACAACTTACCAGACATGATGCTCGATGAAATTTCACGTTGAAAGAATAAAGTTTGCAGAGTGCTTAGATCGCTGTGTTGTCACAATACAGTGAAAATCGCCGGAGAAGCTACTGCTTTTATATCATTTCCTCCGATAAATGCTGAAGGGGTGAGAGGTGTGATGGTATATAATACAAGATTTTGATTGGCTACTCCAAACCTTCGAGTACAGGGAGAGGGAAATGCTAGCCTCGCACAGGGGCATTTCGTAAGCAAGCCTAAACCTGTTATGGGGAAATCCATCGATCACGCCAGCGCTCCTTAAGGGGAATGCTTCTGCATATGACGCTAGGAAATAAAAATATATTTTATTTTTTACATGTACCGCTAAAATTCATTGTTAATTATTATTACATTGCCAAAATAATCCACACAAGTATTAAATTTGAATTGTCTGTATGCAATCAAAGAATTATTTTAACATGATATGAATGTGAATGGCGACACTGAGGTTAGCATCAAGGTATTATTTAGTAATAATTTTAGAGTGGAAATAACGAAAAACAAGGTATTGTTTCTGTTGATATAATTTTCCTTGTAAGCCAACACTCGCGCTTATAAAAAATCGTTAATGGGTAGACTATGTATTCGTGAACCTCCATGCAGGTTCTAAAGTCGGCTAGGGTAGTCACCGGGAATCGAACCGTTGAACTCTCCTGTTCAAACATTGCACGTTACCACAACGTAATTTTTATCACAACCTTTAAACACGTTTTACTCCTGTTAAATAGGCTGTTATTTATCAAATATTTCATTCATCTATAAACTAGACCGTAAAAACAGGCTAGCTTCAAAGAACAAAATCTATCAGGTACATTCGATCGCTTAATTTTGAATTCAATAGCTCCCATTTTGAAAAATACATGTTTTAAACACATGCGTGAAAAATACATAGCATTCTGGGAGACCGAAAGAGCTATGTGACTGCATATGGGGTGAGAAACTCCCCTTAAATATATCCTTTTCTCCTTATACAATCCAGAACTCTATGCTGTCGTAGGTAGGTCTTTGTGTGCTAGAATCGGCATTGTATAACTACTATTAAATAATTTTTAGTTACAATTGCTCCAACACCAGTCTGTTTAAGTGGAATAAGCTTTCCCTACGACAACAACAGTTTAATTTTTGATATCATGCATGCAATTCTTGTATGTGAGTATTTAATAATGACAAAGATACATTCGAATGCTTAAGTACAGAATCTATACAGTATGCGTTTAATTATAATTTCAGCGTAGAAAATATTGCTTCTCACCGTTTAATTTTCCTAACGCTACATTAAATAATTTTAGTTACAATTGCTCAAACACCAGTCTGTTTAAATGGAATAAGCTTTCTCTACGATAACAACAGTTTAATTTTTGATATGCATGCAATTCTTGTATGTGAGTATTTAGATAATAATAAAGATACATTCGAATGTTTAAGTACAGAATCTATACAGTATGCGTTTAATTATAATTTCAGCGTAGAAAATATTGCTTCTCACCGTTTAATTTTCCTAACGCTACATTAAATAATTTTTAGTTACAATTGCTCAAACACCAGTCTGTTTAAATGGAATAAGCTTTCTCTACGATAACAACAGTTTAATTTTTGATATCATGCATGCAATTCTTGTATGTGAGTATTTAAATAATGATAAAGATACATTCGAATGCTTAAGTACAGAATCTATACAGTATGCGTTTAATTATAATTTCAGCGTAGAAAATATTGCTCCTCACCGTTTAATTTTCCTAACGCTAGAGTCATATTCAATATTTTATTAAAAGAAATAAGAGCTATGAAACTTAATCATTAATAATCTTCATGTAGAATTTATATTAATTATCGGGGGGAAAATTGTTGTCGTAAGCTTAAAACATGGCTAGGCTTGGTTTTTGCACGGTTTGTGATGGAATTTCTGCACAGAGGAACCCATTAAGCTAATCCTTAAGAAAATCTATTGTATCGCTAATAGTTATTTACCCCGAGGGTCTGGGGTTTTTCAGAGCACTTAGGATGTTTAATGAAGGGAAAACGTCTGCCATTGTCCGCTAATGACTGTATACAGGACCCAGTATGCATTCTTAAAGTCTCTTAAGATGTTTAATGTAGTGGAAACGTCTGCCATTGTCCGCTAATGATTGTTTACATGGACATTTCTTCCGAGAACACCGTATGCGTTCTTCAGGGGTGTACAGCATATTTCTTTCAAGCAGGGCACGCAAGTGAATAATTCGTTGAATTTCTCAAAGTTCGCTACGTCTTTAGAAAGAACATTTAAAAAACGAATATCAAATTTACATTTGAGGTCTTCGCGCATGTTGCGAATTTCTTGTAAGGAGAGGGATAGAGAGAGAGAGAGAGAGAGAGAGCCTACGTGTTGGAGGCGAAATCTGTTTTGAAATGGTCTGCTCTGTATTTTTCCTCGAATGTCTCTACTTATATACATTTCTATTGAAGCTTATTTCAGGCCAAACTATAAATAGCTTAATTAAAAGAGCAACAAAGCAAACCTTTTAATTGCTTCTCTCGAGTGAGAAGAGGTATAGCGGGCTTATATTTTTAACATCAGTTGGAGCGTACCCCGGCATGTGGCGTGATGGATACCCCTAGCCATTAAGAGCAGGTACCGGGGGAAAAACCCTAGCGTCCTGGTTTAACCACTTCTTAAGTTTGATTGTATTAGACGATGCACAGCGGTCGCATGCGTCTTGTTTTTCGTAAAGGGTTCTCGTGTTAACGTCTCACACTAGCTATTTACAACGTCCTTTTCAGTCGCTTTTTAATTCGTCTAAGCAATGTAATATTTTTATAAACCCTCCGCTCAAAAGAAGAATTAAACAAATGTTATTAGTCGTAATAATTATACACATGCTAGCTCACATATACGAGAACATCCAGGTGCGCAAGTCAATTCATATACAATTAATTAATAAAAAAACCTTAATTGTTTTCATAGATCGACGAGCGTCGTTTCATTAGAAGTGCAAGGTCCATGGTAGGTGAAAAATGGGTGAGATAGCTCTAGGTGCGCAAGTCAATTACATTAATCAATCAATAATACTTAATTAGTCGAAGAGTAGCGTTTTAATAACCTCACCCTTTAGAGGCATGGTGGCCTGACATTAGCAGTATATAAACAAGGATTCTTTTTTTTCAATATCGCATTACCTAATTGATTGGCACAATTATCTCATCAAATCGTTAACATGTTTTACCGACGCCGACAGAATGGAGCCTGGCTAGTCTACACGTCGAGGCTTTTTAGTGACGTCACGCGCACAGTCGTGGAGGGGAGTGAAACTGGTTATTACCAGACCGAAGTCGGCTGCCAGGTTTTCATTACTAGTCGGACTGTTGCCGGAGATAGGTTAAGACCGCGCAGTGCATTCGTTTAAACTTTTTTAAAAATGTCTACTTCCGGCATCTTCGTCGTCCAACGGAAGAGGCAGCTTACCGCTCTCTCACCTAGAGGGCACGCGGTCTGCAAGAGGCGCTCTGCACAACGAGGGAGGGGGAAGTGAATGCTAGCTCTCCGCTGTTCTTGAAACGACCGGTCACTCGAGTGAGACGCTCCATGGAGGAAGGGTTGCGCGCGGGTTTTCAGCGAAATTATCACGCGATAACGACTGTTACGGCAACTCTGTCCTTTCAGCTATGGATTCATCTAAGTGTTGTAATATTCTTATAAATCCAAAAAAATATTTTCCCTCAAAAGTAGAATTAAACAAATGTTATTAGTCGTAATAATTATACACATGCTACCACACATATACGATGACGAACAGTTGCGCGCGAGTCAATTACATTAATCAATCAAAAAATACTTAATTGTTTTCATCGACCGACTAGCCGAGTTTCATTAGAAGTGTAAGGTGTGGACATTAGTAGGCGTAAAATGGGGGTTTAGATGCAGGTGCGCAAGTCAATTCATATACAATTAATCAATCAAAAATACTTAATTGTTTTTCATCGATCGAGGAGCATCGTTTCATTAGATATGCAATGTGAGGACATTAGTAGTAATAAGATGCCGATTTTTTTTTCAGTAATGTTTTATGCATGGACGAGCATTATCTAATTGATTGACACAATTATGTACTCAAACGATTTGCCGATGGGCGGCAGGCATCGAGAATCGCATTCCCCCATCACCAGGGGGGCGGGATTTAGACAGGACGCTATGAGAGCAGGGTGACGTCGCCAGCGTATAGGAACAATACACACTCTCCCACATATCCGCAGGGGAAGAAATCACACGGCAGGGATTTAGACAAATCACAATGAGGGGGGCGGGAATGTAACCACAGTATAGGAATAATACACACTCTCCCACCTATGCACAGGGAACCAACCAGAACACAAAGGGGAGGGAGGGTACGCACCCAGCGAAAGGGGGAGGGAGGGGGTCGGGGCCACCGGCACGCGACCAGACACCATGGGGGAGGGGGGAGGACCTGACGACACAGACACTGTCGGCATTAGGTAAGCGCACAAAGGGAGGGGGCGGGGCTAGCGGCACGCGACCAGGGCGGGAAACAGTAGCGCACAAAGGGGGGCGGGGCTTGAAGTCAGAACAATAGGTCATTAATTCCTCTGTTCTGACCAGAACAATAGTCTATTGTTCTGGAGTCGCTATATTATATCTACTCCTGTCTTTCAATTATAGGCTCCTTTCTGTTCTGACAGCCTTTTCTAAAGTAATATAGAAATATGTATATAATAGGGTTATAAAATGCATGGAGTTCAAAAAAATTCTCTCAGCATCCCAGTTCGGATTTGGGGAAAAATGTCAATGGAAAATGTAACGTACATGTTCAGTTCTGAAGTATTAACAGCCTTGGATAAACAGGAACCACCATGAGTAATACCTTGTAACTTAACCGAGACATTTGATAGGAAACATCACAACCTCTTGCTGCAAAAGCTAAAAGTATATGGCTTCAGTGATATCTCTATAAATTAGTTCAGGTCTTACTTAGCAATTAGAATCTAGAAAACCAGAATCAATGTTTCCTGATTCTGAACCAGGTGTTATTACTAAGGGTGTCTCACGAGGTTCTTTACTTACCTCTTTATCATTTTTAATATGCATAAATGATCTTTCATATTATCTTCAAGGATTCATTAGGTGTGCTTTTTGCAGATGATACCATTGTGCTTATATATATGGAAAATCACAACAGCAATTACAAGATTCTGTCATTAAAGTGTTGCAACAACTCAAGATTTGGTATGAAGCGAATAAACTTTCATTAAACTATGATAAAATAAACTTTATTCAATTTCAAACGAAGTATAAACAAGTGTATAAATTGTCAATCAGGAACAACTACACCACAAGTAAAGTATCTTATATAAATTTTCTTGGGCTTCAAGTGGATGGAGAGCTCAGCTTGAGAAAACAAATAAAAATCATACTACAAAAAACGATAGCATATCCAAAATCATGCTCAGATTGCTTTACTTTAAGAAACTTAAAAACTCTGCTAAACCAGAATGCCTTAATAACAGCATGTTTTATCTACTTTCACTTCCTGTTGCGACATGGAATGATTTTCTAGGTAATTCGGGACATAGCAAGCAAGTAATTTATGTTACAACAAGGCCATACACATTATTTGTGGTGTTGGGCCCATCATTCCTGTAGATCCTTATTCAAAACCCCTACACATTTATTACTATTACTGGTGAATACACATATTCTTTCTTGAGCTACTTGCAGATAATTATGATAACTTCACCACAAGCCTTGCTGTATATGAACACAATACGAGGCATGGAGGCGATTTGCATAGACCAACAAATAGCTTAAAACTGTTCCAAATTATGTTACTATTCCACAATAACAGTTTATAATAACCTTAAATGTTACCTAAAACTATTAAGCAATCCTAAACAATGTAAAATCTCCAAGAAAGATTTACAGTATTTCTAATATACTCACTCCCCATTTACGATGGAGGAATCTTTTAATATGTTTTGCAAAAGGAAAATATTCAATACGTAAGGCAGATTACATGTGATGGTAATATACATGTATTTGTTATTTTAGTTCTACTGTAATGCATATTGTGAAGTTTACTCTTGGAATGGTGATGTTTTGCAAATTTTCATCTCTTAGATAATGCACGATGCAAAACTGTTCTTGTTGTTGGGTGTGTTATTAGTTAAAAAAGTTATTGGTGTTACGTATGTTATTAGTTATTGTGCATATTTCATATGACGTATTCAATGTCCCTAAGCGTTGCTCACGGCGGGGCCAAATGAACAAACACAAACCAACAAATAAATGCAATTTTGGTAGTGCAGATTAATTTACGATTGGTAGGTCAGTTATTGCAACAATATGGAGTTGAGGATTTATTCTTATCCTTCATCCAATTAATGAATATACAAACATAAACAAAACGACAGAAACGTTTCTTTACAATTATAACAAACGTAATTAACCTAAATTTATAATACAATAGGTGTAACATTTATCGATGCGAGGCTTCCTTACACAGAACCCAAGGGTTATTGCAGAAAAATAAATTCATTCACATTTTCATTTTATTGGTCAGATTTACCTCAGAAGCTGTGGGATATTCACTATTAGATAAATCATTTTTGTTCAATATTATATTAATATTGCTCGTACATATTATTCTTTAATTACGCCATTTTCTTTTGACAGAAATATAAGCTTTCTTCTGCTGGCTCCATTATTGTGAGCCCCTGTGATTATGTGTGAAAACTTAGAGGTTCCTTTATTATAGAAATGCATTTTGTCAAATGTTGGTAAATACCTCTTTTGCAGATCTACACATGCTTTCAGAGTTAAGCATTAGAAACTCTGAGTATTTATGGCAAAGATCCTCAAATAGAATACTATATAATAGACATTTAAGGGAAACAAGTACAATGTTCCATCAGGAAGAAAGTCTCCGACATCTGAGGGAGAAGGACAGGTAGTATGCAAACTTTAGTCCTTGAAGTACAAAGTAGATAAGCATTATTATCTGCTTCTAAAACATATAAATACTTAGTTGTGTGTGCTTTTAAGTCTACAATGCAGGTGTGACTGTGTGTGTTCTACCTAGCGTTTACTCTACTGACGTAACTTTCAAACCTAATCTGCTGCCTAGCGCATAGAACTGCAGAAGTATTTATAAATTCCTCTTGTGGCTATTCTCCTAGTTGAAAATTAGAAAATCAGCATATATTATACAATTCTCGACAAAAAACAGTAACAAATACACTATATATAAATATTCCTTATTATTGGAATCAATGTGTCCTTTAAAAGACAAACAAAACCGCTTAAGACATTGGATAATTGCATAAGATAAAAATCTCACTTAATTTTATTTGCAATGTATGTGAGAATGCAGCAGGAAAAGAACACAATGCTGCTGGACAAATGGAAGCTTCACCAGAGGTAGAAGCATCCAATATACAGTTTGCAACATCAGCATCAATGGTGGCAGAAAACTATTTCCTAAAGCAGAAAATAGAGAAATACTCCAAAATATATATTTCATTTGTCAGGTTGTTGTAGAATTGGCGATGATTCAACCACAACATAAATACTTATAATTATCTACTTTCAGGGGGTGAGCAATAATTATATTTAGGAGTAAAGTACTTATTTTCCTGAGCCCTATATCATGAACAAATTTTAGTGTTTAATTTGTTAATATTGGTAGCATGTAGCACAAATTAATTGTAGAGTTAAGGTATCGCTTGTGTTCTTAATTCCCTGTTATTGTACTGATACCTAATATAAATTTTAGCATGGATATGTTACCATAGTAATATTGTAAATTACTTGTTGAATTGTTATATTGATGTAGCATATGTCACTGTACTAATGGATGAATAAATCTGTACTACCACCACTCACTACCTCATTTCTTCAAATAATAATCAAATATGTAACAAAAGGTGTGCATGTGTCTCTAATTTTCAGGAGTTTAACGAAGTCATTCTCCTTCTAGCTTCCCAGTAAATGAAAGTGATATATTGTTGATTTTGAACAGTTGCGTTCCAGAAGAAACCTAGTAATGGCAACTACAGGGTAGTTATTACAGCTGGTGCCCGGCGGAGGGGCCGGCCAAATGACCGGCAGAGTGCTATAGGTTACGCGAGAAAGAAACTCCGAATCGTCGGGCTTAAAATGTTTACTGAACGCATTGGTGAAAAACAATAATAATAATAATAATAATAATGGAACACTAACCTGTGTTATAAACCATGTTGAAAATGTTGTCCCTCAGCAGCATTCACTTCCATTAGCTCCTGAGGCGCAATTGCAGCAATTTTATGTGATATTTGCTTTTAGATCCTTAGTTGTATGGGGATTGTTCTGATACACCTTGTTCATTAAGTTTCCCCATAAATAAAAGTACAAGGCACCAAATTATGTTACGAGCGGGCCACAACCCAGTAGGTACTGATAATTCTGTCCTCGAAAATCTCGCCAACCAAGTCAAGTGTTTCGTAAGCGGTGTGTGCAGTAGCTGAGTCCTGCTGAAAGAATGACTGTTGACATTCAATGTCTGTCAGTTGTTCGAAGAAACGCTGTAAAATGTCTCTCTGATGTCTTAACCGTCAATAGTGCTTTCAAAATAGTTGACACTTTGTGACTTTTATTTATGGGGAAATCTAAAAAACAAGGTATATCAGAATAACTCCATATAATTGAGGATCTAAAAGCAAGCAAATATCACAGAACAAACTGCTGGAATTACGTCTCAGGAGCTAATGGAACTGAACGGGAATTTCATACGCTGACGTCATCGACGTATTGCTACTGAGAAACAAGATTTTCAACATGGCTTATAACACTGGTTAGTGTACCATTATTATTGTTATTATTATAATCATCATCAGAAATGCGTTCATTATACATTTTAGGTCCGACGATTCCGAGTCTCTATCTCACATAAGCTACCGCGCTCTGCCAGTCATTCGTCCGGTTGCTCGCCGGCCACTATTTGTATTAACAATAATTTAGTAATAAATTTTAGTGGACAGCATGTTTTGACATGCTGGTGACTACTTCGTCCATGCATAACCCACAGTATCTCTGAAGGACCACACTTGTAATTGGTCGAAAGGTCACCCTGGACCTAGCTGGCAGGATTTTAATAAATCCACCAACGTTTCCTCATATTCACCATTGTGGGGTGCCTAAACATCATGACAAATGTAACAAAATGTAAAACTTATGTTCTTTTTATAGCACCAAATAAGTAATGTTTATTGATAATGCTGTATACTGCAGCTGTGAGTATTTAAGTCATTTTAGTAACAAGAAGTATTCATTTAGGACAAAATTACAATGTATAAATTTCACTGTCCGACCTTCCAAATGATACCTACATTTGCAGCCATTTGCACAATTATAGTGAATGAAGAATAGTAAGCAGGTGGATGTCATTCCCCATTTGTTTTCAGAGAGGAATGCCATTCCATTTCTAATTTTAATCACAAAATTGTTTTCTTGCTTTTTCCAGCATTTTTCTGAATTATTGTGGTTCACATATTGCCAAATAAATAAATTTTAAGGCTAAACTAATCTCAACTACATTTGACAATTGTTTGCAAACATTGAACTTTTTCTCAAATAACAGATACATTTTCTGTCACTTTCTATTCTTTAGCGGTTGCATCTGTAATTAAAAGGCATGTTCCAAGGATATGTTAGTTTGGGGATATGAGTGTGTCGAAACGTAGTAGGATTGCATTCAAACATATCCACTGACCAAAAATGGTATGAGTGGAGATGGATGCAAGAGACGTATAAGTTGCAACCCATATTATTCTTGGACTGTGTAGGGGCGTTGTGTTACATGGAGTGTTCATTATTCCCAAGCACTGTTTACAGTGGGATTGATGAAGGAGGAATAAAATAAAGATACATGGAATATGTCGGTTGTAGCATCTCTAGGATCCTCCACTTCCAAGCTTAACACTACACAGTAATTCTGATCATGTCTTACCTGCACACTGTTTGCATTTATAAAGTGTCTAAAATCTTCTAAATAGATTATTATACATTTTAAATTTATTTTGAAGGTTATTTCAATTTGCTATTTTAAAACAATTTACA
This sequence comes from Deroplatys truncata, assembly GCA_030765065.1. Taxonomy (NCBI): domain Eukaryota; kingdom Metazoa; phylum Arthropoda; class Insecta; order Mantodea; family Mantidae; genus Deroplatys; species Deroplatys truncata. Next base: position 425,794,697 of record CM060990.1, read on the forward strand.
AATAACAATGTATGAGTGTATTTTTAGCTGAGCAGGACTCCATCTGTGGAAAATCTCAATCCGAGACTCCACATATCTTTTTTATATCCGGACTTAAGTCTTTACATCTCCGACAGAATTGTTAATTAGACCACTATTGCTTACAGTTACAGTTATTTATATTCACTAGTTAACCTTTTTAAGGAAGCATATACTGCTGAACTTATGTTTCAGTTATTGATATTAGGATGCCTTAGTAATGAGGTAACGAAAAAAATCAGTTTTGTGGAAATGTTGATTACACCAGATACAATTCTTATTTTATTATGTTATATACCAACCTTGGTTGTGTTACATTACAGCTTGGGTAAACAATACACACGCACATATGAGAAGTATTTTAATTATTTTCGTCGAAATTATTCCTTCACACCACGAAAAATAGTTCAAATCCTTACAACATTATTTTTAATAGATTTAAAGATGTTGAGCGAAATTCCTCGCCGTGAAGAAAAGTCTTACCGCATTGACATTTATCCCAAACGTATGCAAATGTGAGGTTAGTTCTCCTTGTGCTCTATGCTGTTCTGTAAAGTCTATGAATCATAAAACATTTATATGACATCGTTCATTTTCATTTGTAGAACAAATCTATAAAAATAGCATCCTTAAATTTTTCATACCTGGACATACACGAATATATATAATTGTTCTTTAATTATTCTTACTTGGCCATTGTATATTTTTCATTTTGGATTGAATCTGGCCTTGGAAATAGGAAACTTCCACATCACATATCACAGCTAAGACATTATTGTAATCACAGCACCTTCACCTTTCTTTACCAGGTTAAATTCATCTTAAAAGTATTTTATTATTTCGCTCAATTTCACGAACATATTATACGGTAACGTCCACTTAGAACGGCTATATTTACCGCTATACAGCCCTATATATATATCCCTAATAACTACGAACACTAACAATAACCGCTACATGGTTTAAGCATTACTACATATATTCCTAACAATGGTATTTATCTTGGGGTGATAATAATTAATCTAGACTTTTCAAAACAATATGCTCTCAATGCAGTCGACAAATATACAGCACATACTTCTTAGGAACCAATGATTTAGAAAGCATAATGGTCTCTTAGTAACGGTTGACGCCACCACCTATGAAGTCTATAGCCAGGTAATGTTTCAAACCCGGAGGAGAGCTATGGATTTTTTTGGGCGTAAAAATGCTTAGCATGGCTGCTTTCGGAAGGGAAGTAAAGCTGGTAGTCCCGTGTCGTAGATTTACAGCCCGTAAAAGAATCTCAAGCCTTATAAAGAGGTGTCTAATCAAAATTTCCGGTCTTTCACGCTCAATGTAGCATGGGACCCTAAGAACCACGCTAGCTAAAGAGCGTCAATAAATAAAAAACAGTTAAATTTTTCTTTTGAATAGCAAATTTATATTATACTGTGTAGCAGTGAAATTGTAAATTAGACGAAAGTAGCCAATTCTTATAGTAATTGTGGTGCTGATAACTAACATTGAAACTAAAACTTAAAATTAGCTCTGGTTTTCATTTTACATAGGTTGGTGACAATGATATGCTTACGGAAATTTATGCTAAGATAAAATAAATTGCTACATTGGAGTGGCAATGTTGTTTTTGTTGTAAACAATTGCATATTCTACGTTCTGTGACTTAGTTTTGATAGTATGAAAGTTACCCCTCCACAATATTTTGATTTTTTTGTTACTTTTTTCCAGACGAACTTTCAGACTACTACTTTAAGACTACAGTCTACTGAATCTGTTACTTTGGTTGTAAGATTGGAGAACAAGATAAAACCTGGGTACCTCACGTTGTTTGCAATAATTGTGGGAGCAATGTAAGTGGGTCCAAATCTCTTGACGTTTCGTGACAACCGATACGGAGTGAGCGCGCGGTTGCCAAACATCACTTCGCTTCGTCAGAACGTTACGCGTTTGTCATAAATGCCATCGAAATGTTCATTTAAAGACTACAAGAAAACAAGAAGAGACACAGTAACGCAAATATAATACACAAATAGAGAAATAAGAAACATACGGTTATATGCGTCCCTTGTTATTCAAGTGGTACAGCACGACGTGTTCTCATCGTCCTAATTATCACGTTTATCGTAAAATTAAAAAAATTCCCCGTACATCTTTTTCGAAATCGTCCAGATTTCTCACTCTCTTAGGTAAGCGTGTGTATTTTCTCGACATTGTAAACAATTTCTCGGGTCCCTCTGCGTGCGCCTTTTTCGCTTTCCTACACACACGTGAAACAGTTGATGTACTTAATGAGCACGCCTCAGTCTTAAGTTCTTGACATTTCGTGAAGTGACGATTCTTGTGGTTTTCTTCGTTGGCATAGTATTTAAAGAACTTATACATACTGAAGACAACAGTCTTAACCTTACTGCTATATCCACTGGTATTAATAGGCTTATTAAACGACATTTTCATGAAAGAGTTAACTTTATAAACGCAACGACAAAGTCTATCGCTGTAAGAACTTAATACAACGCAGTTGAATTCAGAATGAGTCGCTTAAATTTCCAGCAAGCGTGCTGTAAAAAGTACACCAGCTTTGTCAATGTTTTAACAATATTTTAACCTTGAGCTATCGCGTCAATGGTGCAATGAACTCCATTTTTGATGCTTGCTCTTGAATGAAATGACAGTTGCTGATTATTTGCTTAAAGTTCTCAGTGTACTTATTCTTTATATGACGTTTTTGTAGTGCATTCTAAGTAATGAGGTGTTAATGTTGTAAAACGCACAACGTGCTCTTCTCATATGACGGATACGTGCTGGTTCTAGGACTCTGCTTTATGCAAAAGGAAGCACAATGACCATTAAAATACTCTTAATTATTGGTTATCCAATTGGTTTTCCAATTCTGTGAAACAAAACCTTATATGACGTTTATTAAAAAACGTCATGTATGGTTTTGTAGAGCTACGTCATAGGGCCTTGAAAGGATTTTCATGACGAGTTTGTAGCAGTATTTTAAAACCTCGTGGGATAACTGTTTCTAAATTTATTTAGGACATGGAGAATTGTGCATTATTAAGTGATAATTATGTCTATGACATAACAATATATAATATAACTACGACAGAGGTGGATTTATTACCATTACAAGCATGACTATAAGTAAAAGTGTGATTTTAAACATCACGAAAGATAACTATAAATTAATGGCTAACCACTAGGTGTAAAAAGTAATTCTTTATTGTACTTGTTCACGAAAACGCCGCCTTTTATCCTAGCTACTTGTTGGTTTTCCGAAATATGAAATACGCATGCGCACACATGATATTGCAATTAGAGTTTTACCAACGGCGAGGTGTACTGCCTGTTTGAGGCAACGACGCACTGCTGCTATTCGCTAGTGCCGTATTAATGGACACGCCTCAAACGTCAAGAGATTTGGACCTTATAATAATTAATTGGATTAATAGGAAATGACGTTCAATGCCCCTTGCTGTGCCCATGATATGGAGGGAGCCCAATAATTATGTAACTGACTGCTACTTCTGTATGGTAACCTTTGTTCAACAAGGAATTTCAAAGAAAAAAAGAAAACTTCTTTATCCTAACATTCCGTCTGCCATGTGTCCAGTTCCATAAGGAGAAGAACTACCGATAACTGAACCACCAGATGTATACAATTTGCATGTTGATATTGATGACGAGAAAGAAAGCCATTACCCTGAAGTTCAAAATCCTAGTACATCGAAAGCTCTGAATTTACTGCGAATATGCCTTCTGATGAGCCTCATAAACTCACCCAAAACGAGCTAAGTTATCTCATAAGAGATTTATATCTTTCCAAAAGTAAATCTGAAATGTTAGCATCTCGACTGCGGTAATGGAATTTACTGGAAGAAAATGTAAACACTTCAGTCTACCAAAATAGGTAGCATAAGTTCAGGCCTTATTTTACTATGCAAGATTAGTTTGTAAGATGTGCAAATATACAAGGCCTAATGGAAGATCTTGGGATAAGTTACAACCCAAAGGACTGGAGACTATCCACTGACTCCATAGTGAGCGTATGATCAGTGCTTCTCCATATTGTTAATGGGTTTCCTTCAGTCCCAATTGGATGTGCTGTTCAAATGAAAGAGTCTTATGATGGCATGAAACTTCTGTTTGAGGCTATTAAGTACTGTGAACATCAACGGAAAGCCTGTGGTGATCTACAGGTTGTTGCACTGTTACTAAGTATGCAATTAGGGTATACCAAATACTGTTGTTTTATTTTTGAGTTGGATAACAGAGCCCATGCATCTCACTACAAAAAACAGACTGAACTGTCAGCATATCCCTTGAATCAGGTGTAAAGAACGTAAACATTGAGCCGCTGGTTGATCTTCAAAAGGTATTGCTTCTACCATTGCCTACTAAGTTAGGGCTCATGAAAAATGTACAGGAAATCGACCAAGAGGAAGACGGTTTTAAATATTTAAGAGGAAAATTACCACGATTAAGTGAAACCAAAATTAAGGAAGGTATTTTTGTAGGACAACGGATTCGGCAGCTTTTCAAGGATCTCCAGTTCGATGAAATCCTCAATGGTAATGAAAAGACTGCATGAGAAAGCTTTAAGAATATTTGTCCCCAGTTTGTGTAAACAAAGAGCACATAATTGCAAGGAGGTTGTAGCTGAAATGCTGAGACATTATGAAAAACTATGTTGTAACATGCCTCTTAGAATTCACTTTTTCATGCCCACGTTGACTTCTTCTCTGAAAACAGTGCATCAGTATGTGATGCACATGGTTAACGCGTTCACCGAAACATTGCAGTAATCGAGAAGCGGTATGCATAGAAGTGGACCCCTGCCATTTTAGTAGACAGCTGCTGAATTATCACCAGAGATGCGCCAGAGACAACCTATAAACGGCAAGCGAAGCGAAAATACTCATCTTAAGTTCATGTCAATTAAATGTTGTTAAAGTGAGATATTGAGGAACAGTAGATACCTCAAGGGATCGGGAGTGCACATCGCTGAGGACTTCAGTGACAGAGTGAGGCAAGAAAGAAGCTTTCTAAAGCGCCACTTGGCCGAAGCAAGGAGGCAGGGTTGCCACGCTGTCCTCCAATTTGATAAACTTATAATTAATGGCAAAGTGTGGTCGAGGCACGAGCTGGAGGAACTGGAGTTGTGCGGCAGGGACAACCCTGAACAGAGAGCAGTGCAGGCAGAAGAACCAGCGACAGGAAGTGACCACCGGAAAGAACAAGTGGAGGTGGCGGAGGGAGCAGAAAAGCAGCAACAGGTTCAACGACCAGGAAGGGACAACCCGAAGCCACCCCTTAATGGAGCCCTCCCTACAGCGATGCGAGAAATACCTCAGAGGGGCAGGGGGAGCGTCTCAAAGGAATTCAAGCGACCACCAGCAACTGCAACCAGAGGGACGACAAAGGCAACGGGGGTAAGGGATTCACCAGCAGAGAACACCAGAGCAGGTAGGAGAAGGAACTAGGAAGTAGCCGCCCATGTGACAGTCGGCCTTTGGAATGTTGAAGGTCTAAAGAAGAAATTGGCTAATGATAGGTTCATTGACTTTGTACACAGTGTAGATATATTGGGCTTCACAGAGACATGGCTTAAAGCTGGGGAAAATGTAAATATTGGTGGTTTTAATGGTGTATTCACGGGTAGTGAAACCAGGGGCCTGAGAGGCAGATATCCCGGGGGTGTTGCCGTTTACACTAAAGACCAGCATGATATGACTTTTCAACACATAAATATTAAGGTATTTGGAACATTATGTGTATACTGTAAATTAACTTCACTTGAGTTGTGCATTATTGTAGTATATCGACAACCAGCAGCATCCCGATATACCAACCCCAACTTATTTATCAATTTGGCCGACATGATTGTAGAAATTCAGGAAATACACCCAAAAGCAAACTTAATCATAATGGGAGATTTTAATGCCAGAATCGGAAGCGAAAATATTACGGTAGAAAGGGGGGAAGCAGATTGTAGGAGAGAAGTGCGGCGAAGTAAGGATACAGTGATAAATTCAGATAGAAAAGAATTGCTAGCCTTTTGTGACGCGTTTAAATTGGAAATCCTAAACGGCAAGTATGGATCAGATAAGGAAGGGGAATTAACATTTATCAATAGTAACGGAGGAAGTGTTATAGATTATGTAATTTGTTCACAGGAAATAATACCATTAATAGAGGACTTTCAAATTTTAAATAGAGTTGAATCACACCACTCACCCATCTTACTCACTCTAAAAAGACACTCAAACAACGTCGGGGAAACACATGAAAAAAAAATTGCTTTGTCATCTATGGTGAGATATCGATGGACCCCAGGGGGAAGCGAGGAATTTCTTGCCGTTTTGCGTGATCGGACAGGTAAAACTGAAGTGGGGGAAAGAAGCGGGGAATATGTTATTAAAACAATAACAAATAATTTACAAATAGCTGGTAGAAGCATGAGAATACGAAATAACAAAAGAATCTCGAAAGCTACAGGCTGGTACAACGGTAGATGTAAAGAAGCGAAGAAAAAAGCTGAAACAGCCCTTAAGGTGTATAGAAGAGAAGGTTCCGAGGAAAAGCGTCTTTCGTATACCCAAATTAGAAAGCAGTATAAAGATGTATTAGTAAGTGTAAAGACGGAATGGCAAAACAAAATGGCGACAGATTTAAGAATAGCGACAGAACGGAGAGATTCGATATACATGTGGAAGGTAATTAAGAAAATTAAAGTGCGAAGACGGGATAACGTAAGCATCAAACCAGGAACATGGTTAGCGTATTTTAATAGTGTGTACGCTGAAGTTGGTGGGGATGAGTGGGAGGGACCCCGGATGTCTTTCGCTGAACTATGCTTAAATTCTACAGTACCAATTCTAGATGGGGAAATAACTGACGGGGAAATTGTTCGGGCAATAAAAAGCCTAAAGAATCACAAAGCACCGGGAATAGAAGGAATTCCGAGTGAATTTGTTAAATGCTCCATAGAAGTCCCTAAAATATTATACCTTCTGCGGGTGGCATTTAACAAATTATTTAACGGAGAGAAGTATCCTGAAGCTTGGACAACAGCAATTATTCAGCCAATATTTAAGGGTAAGGGCAGCAGTCAGCAACCAGAAAATTATAGAGGAATTGCGTTGTTATCTATACTGGGTAAGGTATATTGCAAAATTATCTATGACCGGTTAAGGGGTTGGGTAAAAGAGTTCGATATGATTTCTAAATTTCAGGCGGGTTTCAGGGAAGGGTTCTCTACTGCAGATAATATTTTCATATTAAAAACATTAATTGATTCAAATTTGAATAGAAAGAGGGGGAAACTTTATTGTGCTTTTGTTGATTTTAAAATGGCTTTTGATAGTGTGCAGAGGAATGCCCTTTGGGCGAAACTTCACCACAAAGGACTCTCTGGTAAAATGATGAAAGCTCTAATGCAAATTTACAACAGTGTGAATTTCAGCATCAAAATAGACCAAAACACAATAACTGAATCTAAATCGGCCAGTAGAGGAGTTCGTCAAGGATGTATTTTATCGCCCCTATTGTTCAATTTATTCATAGACGATATAACAGACGTGTTAATAGCAGAGGAAATGAATGGCCCAAAAGTAGACGATGTCTGTATTCCTGTACTTTTATACGCGGATGACATGACAATTTTGTCAGTGACGACAGAAGGCTTACAGAAAGGTATTAATAGGTTGGAACAATATTGTAAACAATGGGGTCTGGTGGTAAACATTAACAAAACAAAAACAATGGCTTTCAAAAATGGCTATGTGTATGGCAGGGATGAGAAATGGTATTACAAGGGGCTAGAACTACAAAACGTTAAACATTTCTCCTATTTAGGAGTAATGTTTAATATGAGAGGAAAATGGAACAAACATCTATCTGTAACTAACTACAAAGCACGAGGGCAGTTAAATGAATTATTACGTACCCTCTCGCGGATACCGGATGTACCTGTAGATACATTAGAAAAGATGTATAACTCCATGATAAGGCCTGTTCTGTTATACGGCAGTGAAATCTGGGGATGGGAAAGAGCAGAGCATGTAAATAAAACACAGGTAGCATTTTGGAAAAGAGTTCTTGGAGTGTCACAAGGCACATCAAATTCGGGGGTATTGAGGGAGGTAGGATGCTATGAAGACACAATACACTGCAAAATAAGAGCAGTGAAGTACTGGCTAAGGCTGATGCATGGGGATAACTCCACACTACGATCCAAATGTTATAAATACCAGCGAGAAAACCTGTCTCCTAAGTTTTGGGCAGCTGATTTGGAAAGGGGTTTGAGGAGAATAGGAATGGGATCAGTATGGCTAAGAGCTGAAACAAATGACAAAAACATATGGAAAGGTGTTAAAAGAAGACTAAGAGACATCAACCAACAGGAAATAGAATCGGACTGTAAAATTAAACCTTCTCTAAGTCTAGCAAATGAAATAAAATTGAACTGGGGTAAAGAGGCATATATACTTAATTTAGGAAGAAAGGAAAGATCAGGAATGGCATGGTTTAGACTGGGGGGCTGGAGAGCACAGAAAATGACCGACGATTCTGGCAGGAGAATCTGCCCATTCTGTGAATTGGATGAGGACTGGGTACATATTTTGGCGGAATGTGCACAGTGGGAGAACCAGCGAACGATTAAACTCAAAGAAAAATTCTTAAGTCCCTTAAGAAAGAGATTGGCATGTTGGGATCTACTGGCTGACCAGAGGAACTGGCAAAACATGGGCAATTTTCTGGCTAAAGTGCGCGAAGCTAGGTCAAATTTGTTCAGTTAAACAAAGGTAATTTATTTCTATTTCCCTTTTTCTTGTTCCTTTTGTTGTGTTTTCTTTATCTGTTGTTTATTTTGTCACCCTATTGTATCTTAAATATGCATGTACGGTCAATGACCCATGCACTAAATACTTGTGTAATAACTTCAATAATTTGAAACCAATAAAGATACCTTATCTATCTATCTATCTAAAAAACAACTATTAGGTTGTCTATTACTTCATCTTATTCTGTGTAGAGTTATTTCAGTGCTTAGGGAATTGTTTCTTTATTTTATTGTATTTCTTAATTTTGCCTTGTATTTAAATGTATTCCTGCATTTAATTTCAAGTTTTTTAAGTGTTTTGAATTTTATAACCTAAATATAGATAGCAATTACATAATTTGGTATAAGTTCTTAGTATTTCAGAAACTTTATTATTCCCCTCAAACTTCGACAGCTCTTTCCATTTGCTTATTCCGTCAATATTTTTTTAATACCTACAGGTAGTATAGGAGCACTTTAGGCCGCTCATTGACCCCTGATGACGTCATCACCCCAGGACATCTAACATAAACAATGCCGCTGCCGCGACCACGTGTTGTTGCGTCGACCTTGGTCTAGGTCGCAGACAAGTCCGCCGCCGCGACCACGCCTAAACAGGTGTTTTAAAGCCTGCTAGTATTGAAGCAATTTATCATCTAAATAAAAGAGTTTGAGATTAATTGCACTACCTTATCCTTTCCTTTAATTACTACTGATTCTTCTAGGTATAATTAAGGATATAAGGGGATTCGGATGTAAAGGAAAATAAAATACGTGAATGTAAGTTGGTTTTTTATTCATTCTTATAAGATACAAGTGTTGAGTTTATTTCGTCACAAATAACATTGTAAAGGACGAAACATGAAGCATTTTCTTTTGGAAGTACATAAATGCTACTACCTGAAGCACTGTTAACATAGTCCTTTACATCTGTTGTGGCTAAGACATATTTTGCAAGTTGATGTTGCAACACATTTGCATTGAACAATAGAAAGTTTACATCATCTAAACAAAGGATGACGTGTGAGTCTTCGCATTGTATCCTGACACGATGCCCGTTTATGGATTTGAGGCGAAACTGCTCTTCGATGCATCTGTACGACTGCCCTTTGCAGAGATGTTCTGCAAGTCTAGGTAGATGATTCAGCAGAGTCGCAAAGTAGTAGGACGAGAGGACGACTCTTCCCTGCTTTACTCCGCCAATTTCCACGTGAGCTTCGTAATTTCTTCTTTTGAAGAAACCCAGGCTGATGTATCTCGGGTGATGTTTGTTGAGAAAGTAGGTCCTGCGATGCAACACGGGTTCCGGAGGAGTCACGCAGCGCAGTGCCATTCTGATCTCCACAGCTGAAACAAAAGAAGCATCGTGTCTGTTAGAGCTATCAGCAGGACATCTGGTGTTAAGTTTTTTAAGCTTATGATGTTTCAACCAATTGAACATGGCGTGAGCGTGTTGGCATGCACAGTGAGTGTTTGAGAACTTATGACAAGGAAATCCGCAGTGTAACTGATGATAGAGATTTTCTGGCTCGGGGCAACTAAATTCTTTTCTTAAATTGAGAAACGTTCTATCGCAAAGTGTTGAAAGAACTTCACATTTATCCTCGTCATAAGCGAAGAGAAAGATGTGCCCCGCCAGCGCCTCTTCCAGCACAGTTTTTAGCAGCTATAAGGAACGTAACCATCATGGAAATGTATTCCATTTTTATTTTCTCTGTTAAACGCATCTAATTTACTATTCCAAGGATATGAGCTTGCAAAATGAAAGGTTTGAACAATCCCTTTTCCAATGATCGCCAATTCCTATATGATTAATTCTTTGCCGTTTCCCCTGAGCGCTGTATAATCTACGACAAAACCTCCTTCCACCTTGCACAAAGACTGACCGAAAAATAATCAAGCTACTTACCTTTATACCCGGTAGGCATCGCTGTCCCTTGTTGCACCACCAGACTGGAAATTCTCTGTGGAATATCTCCCTGGCCTGACGATCTGGATCGGCAGAGTTGAACAGGGCTACGAACTCGTTCATGGTGTATCCTCTGGTGCAGACGTAGAGAGTATAGAGGCACGCGTACTGGCAGCAGATGTCGGAGTAGAGGTTTTGAAGTTGGCAACGATTCACAATGAAGTGAAATCGCATGAAGTCTTTCAAGGATTTTATAAAGGGAGGGAGGCCGTACGAATCGAAATACCATGCAAAAGAATTTGAATTTTTAGTTACAGCTATCCAGTGTGAATCAGGTATGTTGCGAGGATCTAAATGTATTACGAATGTAGACGGTTTAGTAAACTCTGTGGGCAACATGTCCGATGCAAAAACGCCTGCAAAATTTGGAATACCTCGCAAAGTTTGTTCTATTTGTAAGGTGTTCATAATTAATAATCCGTGTGTACTCTCAGATCTTTGTCTATATGAATAGAGTTTTTGTACACGCAGTACATGATACACGTGATGGCTTGTGTTAACTTGTTTTTAAATCTGAGCTCTATTCTTATGTTTCCGTTATTTAATAGAGAAGCGTGATCTTCTGAAGCGGCACTGTCTGGCGTTAAATCGAAAAGCACTAGGAAATAACCCATTATATACATACCGTGCGTGATTTGAATTTCGCTGTTGGTGTGATGGATGCCAGAACCGGAAAAGAGCGTTTGGTAGGCTAACGTTGAACATTTTTCGCTAGAGGTATCGATATAAAACCTTCTGCCTGAATTTGCTGGTCGTTAACGTAAATCACAAAATATTCCAAATGAAAGTGCTTAAAATTTAAAGGGTTTGTGGTGTGAGTTCCGGAAAATTTTTTATTTTCTGTCATACCTACGAGTATCCTTTTAGGTAGCGGACTTAATACAGCATTGTCTATAGAGATGGTACTTTGCCCTGCTGCGAAAGTAAAGGATCTGACATCGACTCGCGTTATATCGTATCTCTCATTTACTTTTTCTAAAGCATTTATATGGGCCATTAAGAGGCTAGGAGCTGGTCTTATCTTTTTCACGTATAGAGTGGCATCTAGGAATTGAAATCTAGCATGTAGATCCGCGCTTTCACTTATTATATAAAACTAGTCCTTCACTTTAGTTAACTTGATTTGAAGTGTAAGTCCCGGTAGTAACAAAGTGGCTAAATTGAAAATATCCCCAAGTAATCTACCAAACATGACTATTCCTTTAGACGCATTGCTCCTATGATGGCGTTCCTTCCATTCGCGATTAGAATCTGCGGCTTCCAACGCTCCGTTTTTCGAAGCATCGGCCCCGGAGAGACCGTGGACAGCCGTGTCAATGTACCAGAAAGCGTTAGTAAGATGGCTTTTCGATGCATCGTGATCGTACGTTAACAAGGTTTCTAAACAGCCAGGATAATGATAAAGATCTTCAGACGGAGTGATGGATGTTCCATTTCGGGAAACGCTCAATTGACTAAACAAGGAGTGCAATAAATTGTTAACACCCGTCGTTTTATCTATTGCTGCTAAGTTGGAACCATCCGGCATTACAAATTTTCTTTTTACCATCAAATAAACACTTAAATCGATGTAGTGTTCCTTATCTCCAGGAATAACAAATTCCAATACAGATTGATCTACTGGTGAGATGGGTTTGATTAGGGTAGTGAAGTTTCCTAACACTGCCGACTGAATTGGATTTTTTTCAAAAATATCAAATTCGAATTTTGTGCAGGCGATCATGGTGCTATCTCGGGAGCATGTGCTGGTGCCAACGTGTTGCACCCTGTATTTAATAAAAAATGCCTCTAGCTTTTTTGGCTTTATATGGAGCTGATCTCTTTCTCTTACCCTTTCCTTGCTGTAACCTACCAACTAACTTTTTTGTGCCTTCCGTGACTCGTTTGGCCACGATATCTTTGACTTTGGTACCGTACTGTCGTGCAGCAATATCGCTCATGATGTTTGCACCCGTGGTGAGGTCTTCCCTGCCCAAAGTTTCTGTCCCGGATAGGAGGATGGGCTTAACAATTCTGTGTAGACTAATCAAAAAGTTACCTATGCCTCTACCTTGCTGTACGTATGGGCTTCCTACGTACAGCGGTCCGATGTACTGACCGAGACGCCCTCCACTCTGGTTTACATAGTACGCTGTAAGCGTTCCATTGCCAAAAACATGGATTTTAAACTTAGGGGCCTAATTTATAATGACCCGCTCAAAGAAAGCCATTGGGAATGAATTTAAATATTAAATTCCCAACGGTTTTCGTTTACCCATCTAGCTATACCTTGGGCCTCCGATCTGGCACACCTGACTGATTACACGAACAGGCAGGTGCAGTAACCAAGAATTCAATTATGAGGTTGCACCCCAGGTTTTCTATATTATAGACTCTAAAGTCATCTTCAGCTGTGGGTTGCAATGCTCTACCAAGCATGCTCCCTTTTGCGAATAATATTCCATTTGGAATTTTGGGAGCAAACTCGACGTGGCCGGAACTCCATGGTATGCCATGAAAATCATCGGATAACCACGCGTTTGTTCGTCTAAACTTTATTGGCCACACATATTGCGGAATATTTGGTTTACGGAACAGTCGGTGCAACACCACCTGTTCCGTCTCGAATTCTACGACGGCCAATTCTTTAACCATAACCTCTACCTCTGGATTATAAAATCCTTGAAATGCTGCAGCGTATTCGACGGCCATCTGAAAAAAAACAAAAAAATTACTTAATTTTCTTAAAATGCAGCACGGCAATGTTAGGAATAACGCTATTGCTCAAGCGAGCCAGTTCACCAAACTTGTTAACCATTTCAATTGCTAGGTTCGAAAATGATTAAGTTCTACCGGAACGTAAAATATGTTTTCAAATTCGTGACGACTAGTGTACGAGGGAAACTGAATAATTCTTATGCACCTAACGTAGGAGCTACCGAGTAGCTGCGGTTCGATGAGATTACAGTAAACAAAAATGGGCCCGGTTCCGGAAATAAACTGAAAAGAATTAATTGTTCTTTCACACAAGCCGTGTGCTGGACAAGGTTAAAAAGTAGAATCAGATGACTGAAAAATTCAATGCCATAGCCGGGATTTGAACCACGGATCTTATCCCGGCTATGGCATTGAATTTTTCAGTCATCTGATTCTACCTTTCCAAACTGAAAAGAGCTTTTTCTGTGCGACCTAAGAAAAAGGGTTTTCATATCGTTAGTTACTTCTGTGAGCATATTTTGATTAACAAGTTTATAGGAATCAATATTCGCCTGAGATTTTTTTTGTGTCCACAAGATCGCCTAGACCATAATATATTCTGGTGGGAAAAAGTATTTTTCCGTTAAAATGTGTTTCCGTTTTACCTTTAGCAATCTTTAAATGAATACTGTTAGCCTTTCCACTTGGTTTTTGTGGAATGGAATGTGTTGGGACCCATTTTTTCTTAGCGTTTTCCAATTCTTTCATCTCTCTCTGATGAGAAATGAGGTAACCCTGCAGCTCCGACAGGAGCAATTCCCGATGTTCATCGTCTGTTACCTGATTCTTTAGCGAGCTATGCTCTTCTTAAACTCCATTTTTTCAAACACAATTCTACCAGCTCTTTTTATGACGATATTTTGGTCAGTTCTCCGGCTTCGTTAAGTATGTTCTCATCTACTGACTCGTAACCGTAAGAATACGAAAGCTCTGCGAGACTTACAACCCACTTATCTCTCTGAAGATTGACCGGTGATGCTAAATCGTTACGAAAACTAGCATTCAAATTCTCGGGATACAAATCGACGCTAGGATCGCTTAACACAGTTACGTAAAACTCATCCATGATGTATCGATCCAGCTGTCAAAGTCGGGACCATATCCTTTCCAGCGGACAAGATGCCGCGTTCTACCACTCCTCACCCTAGTTTTTAGTATTTTGTCTATTTTGTACAAAGTGGATTTGTTAATTTTTACCGGAGTTAGTTCGTAACTGTAAAATTGACCTTCAATAGGAGTTCTGTTCAGATCGTGTAGTTCGTACACGGGTTGAGGCGAACGTTTTATAACCTTTACATTTTTGAAAATCTCCGTTGAGAATTTTTTCGTAGCCTTTGGCAAATTTCATCTTATCTTTGCTTATTCTCGCGGTTTGTCCTTCGGCGAACTTGACGGGTCTGGGTTTAATGCTACCTCGTTTTCTCTCTAGGGTTTTCCATATTTGGAACACGTTTTTCTCATTCACTTCGGTTGGGGCCACTCCTATTGACGAATGGATGGTGCGATTATATGCGCGAACAAATTTATCGGGATCGTCTATATATCTGTACGAGTTCCTGTAGGTGAAAAACTTGTATATCTTAGACTTAATCGTACGATTAAATCTCTCGACCATGGTGCACTTTACATCGGGGTTTCTGCAAACTTGATGCTCTATGTCCTCTTTTAAAAGCTTCTGAAATGCAGATCCTAAAAATTCTTTTCCCTGTCGGATCTGACTGCGAGAGGAACGGAATCTAAGATGGCTTCAAAGCCCTTTGCAGTTTTCGTACTAGATTTTGATTTTATGGGTTTTACACGCGCAAATCTGGAAAAACAATCTACACACGTTAGGAGAAACTGAACTACATCGTTATACTTTCTAATGCCTTTAAAATCGGCCAAGTGGATTTCCCACACATCGTTAACGTTATTCACCGTGTTGTGGTTCCTCTGAAATTTCCTCCTCGCATGTTTGTGCAAAGTGTAGGCATCTTGTTGGAGAAGCCAATCCTCCGTTTGACGTCTATTTCCCGTAAGAGATGCAAGTTTCTGCACGGTGGAAAAACCCGAAGGTTGATCGGGATCGTTAAAATACTTCTTATTCATTGCTAATAATCCGTCCACATCTTGGACGGAAACAACTCGGCAATTATTTCTTTATATTTACTACCTCTGTTCGATTTTATCTGATTAAAGGCTTCGTTATTCTGCAGGTGGCCTTTGGTTAAAACAAGAATTTGCCTATATTTACTCTTGTCCGAAGAGGTGACTTTCGAGAGATCTACCTTATTCCTAGTGAGCAATTCCCAGAGACACAGAGTTCCTTTAAAATACCTATTCTTTACATACAAATCGTCTTCTATACGAATAATGGAATCGCCAACTTTAAAGTTGCCGTCCCTATCCTTGTAAATGCCGAATACGGTGTACGTTGCCCTAGGAGTGTGCAAATATGGAGCTAGGTAAGGATCTGCAATGTACCCAAAGCTTCTATTTGTAAACTTTTCTAATTCTTTTTTCTCGTCGGCCGGTAATGGCAGAGGCCTTACTTGTTCTTCATCAAACGTTTCTTCTTCTTGCTCTTCTTATTTCTGCTTCTCGTAGACCGTTTCTGGAGGGGAGACGAGCCTCTTTTTGACCCGAGGAGGAGAAGTTCTGGGCGGCAGCGGCGGCGGCGGAGGTAGATACGGTCGGCGTCGGCGGCCACTGAATTTAAATTTGATCAGCTCCTCGTACGCATCCCTTTTTCTCCGCTTCTTCGACGTCGCCTTTTTCTTCAAGTAGTGGGTGTCTATGTAGTGCTGAGAAACTAAAATGGCTTTTTGTAGCATCTAACGCTGTATTAGAGATGAAAGCCCGATCAGTACGGCAGTCAGCAGAGGAATAAAAAAATCCTCCCTCTTGAATTAAAAATCTTCTCTTATTGTTAACCTTTAGAGATTTATCCACCACTAGCACCAGACTATTTTTATATCTTCCTATATTGCGAATGGTGCATTTGCTTAGATTAAAGTTGCCCTTTAGAACATTTAGAGCGCATTCTGCAATAGTCAACACTAACTCTTTGTCAGACTTCTCCAAAATGGCTTTCCTAAGCTTACGCTTGGCACTTTTAAAAACACGTGCAGCATCTGATAGTTGGATCTTATCCGCTTGCTCATGCTGATATGCTACGACAGGGAGCTCCAATGGAAAGATCTTGGTTCTAAATGGTAATCTGCTGTCGGTCTCCTGGCACAGACCGAATAGCATATAGCATCCAGATACGCATCGAAAAGCGATTTCCAATTTTTGCGGTATATTTGTCTGGCTAGGTGAGCCACTTGATCTTTATCTCTAACGTTTTTATAAACCACAAATTATTTTGCGTTTAACGAGATATCTCTGCAATACCTACCTTGATGAAACAAATTTTGAGTGATTAAAATTATGCTTATGTTTCTATGATGACTTCTTTTCGTGAGCAAGTGGCACACCTCTCTGGAATATGTAGAGTTTAAGAGATCATCTAATATTACTAATTTTGGCTCTCCTTTCTGGTTCTCAAACTCCAGCACACCAACGTGAAATTTTACGTGTTTTAACTTTGGCACGGCCGATTTTTCGCTATAACACCACAATATTTCTTCAAATTTTCGAACAGTGCACAAATGCTTCAAATTGTTTACTAAATTTACACAAAATATGGTCTTACAAGAACCCGAACTTCCACCAACGATCAGCGTAAAAGGGTGCTGAAATTTTACTACTGGAAACATTACATCGTCGAAACATCTTTAGTTTTTTCCCTCAATTCGTCCGTTAACCTGCACATCACGTTATCTACATCGAAGGGAGGATATTGAGCAAACACTTCTAAGGGTATGAGGGCTATCTCCTCGTTCGTACAATATTTTAAGCCTCTCTGCCTTCTTCGGTTTTCCACGTACTTGGATACTGCTCGCTCCACCTCGGAATCCATAATGAGAGGAGGCGGCTCGTTCAGTCAGGCTTTATATATCCGAAAGAGACGGAATCGTTAGAAATTCTTCTTCTCTTGTGAAAACAAATTCTGTAGATTTTATCTTCCGGTTCGCAGACGATATACACGCCATGCGATCTTTTGCGCTTAATTTTCTTTTTCCGATCCACTTTCTACAAGAATTACCTAAATCTTTTATTGAATCAAAATTAACCAAGTGCAAAGAGGCGTAATTCAATGTTATTCCTCTCACTTTACAAACAGCTTTGAAATCATCATTTGGTAAGCGTATTTTGTACGCATAATTTTTTTGGCCCTCCGGATACGAAGTCTGAAATGTAGGAATCCGTCCCATAGTCCGCGAGCTCATCCGCAATGTCTCCCAGGTTATCGCCGAAATTCGACGCTACACTTCTCGCCTTCCCTAACCGTAAACAGTATCGAATCCGTATCTGTGTGTAATATGTCCCTATTAGTGCCTCTAGGTAGGTGTATAACTTAAGCCTTGCACCTGCGGTAACGTAGGCTCCTAACACTTCATTGATGTGCGCCAGTGAAGGGCACTCGAATTCTTCGGCATATTTCCACGAGAGCCAGACTATCTCGTCGCTCGCAAGCACCTCTATGCCGGGTGAGGTCAGGAACGTAAACAATTCCGCGGCTCCCTAATCATTTTCGTGCGCGACCGATTGCTTTGTTCCGTGAGGTTTCCCCAAAAGCTGTTTAGACACAATTTTGCTAGAGACCTTGCACCTGGATTTTTTTCTAATTGTCGACTTATCCAAAAGAAATCCTTCGCTCTGAAAAAAGCTTCGAACTATTTCTCCTTATCCTCATCGCTCTTAACCCAAGAGGGATACCCGCTGGCCTCTGCTTTTAATTTGAAAAAACTATTAAAGTAATCTACAAAGAGCCGTCATTTATTTTCATCTTTATTATACTGTTCCATTTTGTATTCGTAAAATTCAAAAATTTGTCTCACTTCGTAACCCATTTCAACGGCTTTTCGTACCTCGTCTACGATCCAAGTACTGATTAGCTCCCCGTCGTGGCTACATTCACCGTCATTTCCCTCCTTCGCACAGATGTAACAAAGACCAAATATTAACTTTTGGCGACACCTAAAGGGCAAGACGGGATGATAAAACCTTTATTTTTAGCCGAAACTCTACATTTTCTAACCCCCTCTTTTTTAAGCATTTCCGTAATTGAAATAGTCAATACTTCCGATGTCTAAGAAAGTATTTCTAAATATAGAACACGCTTCTCTCAGCACTCCAAAATCTGCCATACAGTAGGCTTCAATCGCTTTTTTAAAATAAAAAACGCCATCTGTTTCCTTCTCGTACCATTCGAAAAATTCTCTGCGTTCGTCTAGCATCATGTAATCGATGCGGTAATGGACGGGATCGTGAAAGCAACCTATATAGTTCTTGTTTTCGTGAGTATTAAAGTAATGCGGAAAGTGGCCTTTTGTTACACTATCTATTCAAAAAGCTTACGGCAAACTTCTCAATTTCATTGGTAAAAAGCTCAAACTATCCAGAAAGGTTATATGTTCCATTTTCATGGATACAATTTTAGCACCGTTCATTACTAATCCGGTACCCATCCCTGTTTTATTGCATAATCTAATAGGAACATGAGATCGTAGCCTCTGGCATTATGTGCAGTTAGAATTATCATTTCACAAAAAGGTCTATTTTGGCGCAAATGTTCCATAAATTGTTTGATGCAGCCATTGTCCCAAAATGAATGCCTACGTTTTCCACACTGGCTGCACCCTTCGCTCATATCCTCGTTTTTCGCAAAGAAGGCAATAGTGTTCTAAGCAGAGTAAATTGGGAATATGAAGATATGTATTGTGTCCTATTTGCGTGTCATGAGTACATTCTATGTCGTAAAACACGAATAAGAAATTTTCCGATGATGGTATTTTTGCGCTAAGCGTTGGCATATAGCAAAAGTGGCCCGGCATCTCGTTAGTTTTACAGCTTCTACAATATGAAATATAGCACTGATGATTTGGTTTTAAATGTTGACTACAAATTAAACAATGCCGCTTCCATTCGCAAATTATTTGAGTGACAATTTTATTTTGCACATGATTAGCCATTCAGCTTTGGCTTATAAAGTACCTATTGCATTTATTACAATATATTAGTTTCCTTCAAAAATGCAGGGCGGAACTGAATTACATCTGGAGCATAGATAATTGCATTTATGCGACTTTGCTCCGTCATAACTCCTTCCCTTATTGCATTCTTCGCTAACACATACTTTAGACATGGTACCCATGAGACTTACAATCACATTATAGTGTTTTTCCTGTGCATCATACAGGAGATTTAAACGTATTGGGGAATTTGTGTTCCCATCATAATATTATGGTTTCGCAACGTAATTCTTCATGAACTATAATTCTGTATTCGGAAAATGGTCCTGAAATGTTTGCAATTCTGTTATTCCTCCACCATTGCTTAGATCAACATTTGTGACCTTTAGAAAGTCATCGACTTTGGAATAAATTTTTCGACCTTTTATATAACCTACGTAATTTGGGTCTCTACCGAAATGTGCTATAGCTACCAAAAGAGAATGAGCTAAGCATTTTGTTTTGCTTTTAATTTTAACGATGGACTTTTTATGTGCGCTAATGTGGATATATATCTACCTTTTGTTTTAATTCTACCATGTCCTAAGAGCATTTCAACGGGATCTACTTTTACGGATAAGGTATCTGTGGCATAAAAATTAGTGTTAGATAGGCATACTTTCTCTATAACAGCCATTAATACATCCAGAGATACCTGATCGCTTCTGCGGAAGCTTAGTCCTATCGGTTTATGTTGTACATTCACAGAGTTGCTTATTGACAGACCCACCATATCACTGGGTTTCACACCATTTAAAATAATATCTAACACAACTTGCATGCTATTTATAAACTAAAGGATAAGATTTTCATTTTCGGAAGCAGGATTAATCTGAATATCGTAATGCCTCCCGTGTGTGCTGAACCTTTTATACTCTCTTTGTATTTCATTTAGGACTTAATATTTTCCATGCTAAAAGAACAGACCAAGATAATATAAGCGTGCGTAAAAGCTAATTGAATATCCAAAGCGTGTTAACTTTGTGTTACTTACATTTTCTGACGTGAAGTAGCAGGTTTAACGTGGAACTGTCGGTGGCCGAGATTGTCTCTCCCGTCTTATATTCCTAAAAATGCAGTTAAAAATGCATCTTTCACTTGTCCTTGGTGCTGATGGAATGTGCATCTGTATATAAGAAGGCCATACGTTGCATTGAAACATCACATTACTCCTGGACGCTGCAGCAATCATCAACAAGGTAAATTATTTTACCCTATTTATTATTTTTAAAGGGCGGCGCCGTGGCCGAGTGGTTAGACCGCTCGCCTTCCACCGAGGCGGCCCGGGTTCAATCCCAGGGACCTGCATGTGGGATTTGTGGTGGACGAAGCGGCGTCTGGGCGGGTTTTCTCCGGGTTCTCCGGTTTTCCCCGCCATTCATTCCACCAATGCTCCATCATCACCTTTCCTTTCATCCCTTTCACCAACATTTCGTTTCATCTACTTACTTCATCCCATATCAGGCATCGGGCTGATCACCCATCCTGGATGCTCTGTCTGATCCATGAGTGTCTGCTCCTCGACGGGCCTCTGACCCCAGGCACCCGCTTGTAAGTCCTGGGCGGTGTAAGTCCTACATAAGAGGAGGGTAAACAGATAATGAATGAATATGATTTTTAAAGGAAAACTATAACTATTTCAAATAGTTATTGGTGAATACTTATCTTTCCTTTAATCAAGAAAAGAATATTAAATTGATGCAAATTAGAGATCTATTAATGAATGTTCCATATAAAATGATCGGAGCTACAAAAGTCACCACCAAATATGGACCCTCAATATCTATTAAACTTCAAAAAACCTCTGAAAACCCAGTCAACGTATTTATTCCAAGAAAATATATCAGCGTTTTTAATGAAACGGATATTGATGACATTAATAATAAAAAACTTTCGTTAACGTTTTTATTTTTAGGGTTTACTTCTAATAACGGTTATGATATTTTATTTCAGAGGAACTGAAAATTCTCTCCATCTTTTCAGATGACCCTACAGATCAAGTTACTTAGATCTAATATTAAGAGACCCGTAAGATGCACTGAAGAATCCGTTGGTTTAGACATTTTTTCATCTAAAGCGCATGAAATACAACCTCTGCAAACCGTAATGATCCCAACAGGAATTTCTGCAACACCCCCAAAAGACACTTATCTTCGCATTGCTGAAAAGTCTAGCCCAGCTCTTTTAGGTTTATCAATAAGAGGGTGTATAGATAGAGATTTTACAGGGAAAATTTGTGGATTAATGTTAAACAACTCAAATAAAAGACAACATATTCTTAAAAATCAAAAAATTGCTCAATTGATATGTGAAAAACTATATATATACGAAAAATAAGGTATGTTAAAAATTAAGTATTACCTATAGGGGCAACAATGGTTTTGGCAGTACGAGAAAATTTTAGTAACTTATTTTTATTTTTGCATTTTTATAGATGGATACTTCCATCTTTAATTCTACAAGGGAATTAACAAACAGATATAATTTACTACAAAAAGAAACTGGTTTCAAAACCTTTTTGAAGAGTTTGTACTTGTCCGTTTTCAGAATACTGGTCTAAAATTGTTTGGATTATGCACTGGTTATCAAAAGAAAATATTTGCTGTGCTCTGGGAGGCACATTTGCGTGCTATATGGCCGGAAACGTTGACATCGAACCTAAATGTGTTTGCTTACATGTTACTATAAACAAAATCAGAAGGAAGAAGAGATGTTAAGATTCTTGTTATGTCCAAATGCTAATTAGTTACAAATAACGTTAATTTTATATATAGCCATTCAAAAAATGTTGTCTATTTTATTTGCCTACAATCTTTATTTTGGAAAGTGGAATGCGAAACACATGAGTTTATAATTAAGGTAACCTACGTTCATAGCAAAAAACCTGTAACCTTGCAAAACAATTGGGTGGATTTCATGTATTTTCTTTTTAGAACTTTTAGGTTTGACTTACAAAAACTTGTAATGTTTTGTTCATTTCACAACGATCTCTTTTCTATGCAGTATCTTTGTGATCCCACAGCAAAGCTAAATGGTTGTGGGTCAAACCCAAGCACCACCTTACAAAAATATAAAAACCTGTTTCACTGTAGTAACACAAATACTTGAAATTGCAAAATCTCTATTAAGAGCCCTCCTTAATTAAAAGGTTTAGCATCAAACATTTTATTTTAAAACGTAAAATTAAATTTTTTGCATGCAGACACACATTATAATAATTTATGTATATAATTTTTAATGCATACGAATTCAATCTTTCAATTGAACAAATAATTCCTATAAATTTTCCTATTGAAATTAAAGGCATTTACTACCCTATCGACATTAACAAACGATGCCACCTTTTGTGTTACAGAGAGGAACACTATAGAGCTTTTAAACATAGAAAAGTCATTAAATATGAAGATTCATTTATTGGCGAAATGGTTTACGCAAAATATAATAGGTTTTGTTGTGTATGCTCTAAACCATTGTTTGTACTTATTAATATGTAAGAAAAATATAAATTTTTGCTTAGATAACTATATGTACTCAAAGATATTGCACTTATTTATATGTAAGAAAAATATTAATTGGTTTTGTTGTGTATGCTCTAAACCATTATTTGTACTTATTAATATGTAAGTAACTATATGTTCTCAAAGATATTGTACTTATTAATATATAAAAAAATATTAAGTTTGCTTATTCTAACAATATGTATAAATCTTTAGCCTCAAAGATATTGTAAATCTACATCTTATAAAATATATATAAGTTAAACTCCTAGCTTACCTTATTTATTCCCGTTCTCATCCAAAATCAATATCTTACAAAGAAAGTGCAAGGTTTATATACAATGAAACGAGGAACAAGGAAATGAATCTAGCTATCGCTTTCGCGAAGTAAAGGGCGCGTGACCTTATATGCAGCTAGGAAGAGAAATACCGGTTGACCTACACTCGCTGTATTCTTATGAGCCTACTTCACATCAAAATGATATCGAGAGGCCTTCCCCACAGTAACGAAATATTTTTTTAGCAAAAAAAATAATATTTCCATTGCAATGGTATCAAATAAACAGTATTACTAATATCCAATAAATGCTATTTACTTATTCATTTTTTTATCAGTGCCTTGTAAAAGATAAATTTATATTCTGTTGTCGCAACCAAGGTCAACGCAGCGGGTTTTAAAAACACCTATTTAGGCGTGGTCGCGGCGGCGGACTTGTCTGCGGCCTAGACCAAAGTCGACGCAACAACACGTAGTCGCGGCAGCGGCATTGTTTATGTTACATGCCCTGGGGCGATGACGTCATCAGAGGTCAATGAACGGCCTAAAGTGCTTTCTATACTATTCCTACATACGTATTTTCACGTTGTAATTAATACCACTTTTTTCCAAAACTGGAGCTAAGTTACGGTTTTGATATTCATAATTGTTTACGTTACACCTCAATGAATATAAGAATTACGAAATGCAGCAATTTACATGCTTTTCGCAAAAATTTGTTGGACAGTGTTATTATACAATTGCCTAGAACACATTATTTGGTCCAAAATACAAATTCAGGTTGCCTAGTGCAATAATAGTATTTTGCAAAAGGTGGTACTTATGATTTTGAATAAAACATCACGTGTGTTTAATGTTCTCACAAATAATACGATGTGTATCTTGAATATTTCATGTTAACACCTCTTCATTGTCGCCGAATGCTACAAAATGTAGAAAATAAGAGGCAAAACTGATACAGGAAAAACTGTATAACTCAAGACACACCCTGCACTCCTAGTTTTAGTGCATACCTACGCAAACATTTACTCTGAATACATTGAGGTGTGCATTACAGTCACTTCTTTTCAGAATAATATAGAATTTTAATATCTATATGTGATATTATTGATGTTTTAATTAACTTATAATAAATATTCTACCGTTTTAATTGGGCCTTCTTCCTTAAAATTAATAACACCGTTATATTTTCTGTTATTTCTTTATTATATACAGTAAAACCCTTTCTAGAGAAGAGGAAAGCATATTTGCAGGAAGCACTAAAATGGATGGGAATTAATATTCATTTGTAAATGGACATTTATTAATGTGCATTTATTCTTAATTTGTGTATGAACTATGGATAGGCTTATAACAATCCAAATTCATAAAAAAAGTTGAACATGCTTCAAATCCAATTCTGTTATTGTTATATGGTAATATGCATACAAATCTCTGTTTATATACAACGCATATAAATAACAATAAAATGTAGCGTTCGTACACATTCTCATCTACAGAATATATGCTCTTTTTATTTATTTAACATTACCTGAAGTTGAGGAATTACTGAATTCTATAACACAATTTCATTGGAAATATACACAGAAGTGCACTGAACCTAACAAACACATGTTTACTTTCCCTACTATGCACCTATAGTAAATAGAGAAGGCAGTGCATTCCACCCAAAACTGATATCAAGATTGCATTGGAAACAGTTTTGACGTCCACCGAGTCAAAAAAAGTATGCTTACTTTATTTACTGCTTACCTTTAGTAAGTAGATATAGTACTGCATTCCACCAAAAATCTTATATGGAGATTTCAGCGAAAATACGCGTTTTGAAGTCTGCCTGAGTCCATCGAAGGTATCTATACAAAAAGGTGTGTGTGTATGAAAAGCATAGTTGAAAGCGCAAAGTTGGTTGAGTATGAAGCTTGGTATTTAAGTTCAGTATTCGACACGAAAATATTCCAGGAAATTATTTCCTCCGTAAATTAACCTTTACATGGGAAATGCTTTTTTTTCAAAAATGTTTCTAACGATTGTGATTAAAATACCATACATTTCAAATATTTGCATTACAAATCAAATGTACATATCATGAATTTTCTGCGCAAAAGAAATTGTGGCTTTAATTTTCAAATGCTATTAGTATTCACCTTTTTTACTCGTGTCATTCAGAGAGTATGGAATTTCAAAGCCATCATTTAGCGACTCTCGTAAAGCATTTGGCTGTCGCTCCAGCCTCGTGTACCCTACTTGTATGTACTTATAACGAAATTAACAAGAAAGGCATTCTGCGAATTTTTTCTGGATTAACACGGCTTAGTAGAAGAATAGGCTTTTGTAAGAATGGTTTATAGAAGAGCGGGTAAAGAAAGTCACGTGAATGTAACAGATAGTTTAATAAAAATCGTTGTGTCTACGTCTCTATGAATAACATAATTAAATAATGGATGTCAAATGAACACAAAATTTCCCATCCACCCAGGTCGCTGTCTTTCAAGAATGGAAAATAAAGAAATTCCTTCTACAGGAAAGAATGCTTTGTTTAGATTAAGTGCTAAAATGCGCACCACATTAATCGGCTCATTTCTGGTGGCAGGTTAAAACCTCACATTGTTATGTGAATGGCATCAGTGTCCAAAGTCTTAAATACTGTAAAAAGAGATAAATTTAAGCATCATACTTTAAGAGCACTTTTTAAGGATTTTCCATGGCCATTTAGGGCCTTTACACTATGTGCAGTCACTCTTGATTAACTCCAGCTATAATTTTAATCCAGTAGATGCCAGAAGTTGAAAATACGAAATGACAAATTTTAAAAGGATTATGTCGTAAAGATAAAATCAGATTAGTCATATCATCAACCATGGAATGTTTTCAGATCTTAAACTAGAAGAATCCAGAAATTCATAATGTAATAAGATTTGGGTATCCACTAATTTGCAGCTACAATTTTATGGTCTCTTTAATTTAGTTCATAGTTACCCAACAGTGCTTTCCCCACATTAACGTGGCAGAGATGGGCAATCAACTGGCCAGCACAGGGAGGTTGTGGTAAGAACCACATGTTCCAAGACAAGTGAATATTGGCTTTTATGGCTTAAAAGCATTAACAGTCGTAGCTCCTCATATTCCTCACAATGTCGAGTGGTTACGCTCCTATAACGGAGATGAATGGTATGCACTCGTATGGATAGGCTTGAACCTGCGTGTATTCCATGGCTGGGAGCCGAGGTACCACGCTCCAACACTTTGAGCATGGCCCAGGGCACATTTGATAATTCCTTAGGTAAACATTCTGTAAGACATTACGGCTACTAAAATTCAATACAGCAAGGGGATTTAACTTACTTCACATACGTGCCACTGACAGAAAAGACATATTTATAACCACATGTTCAATTGCAACATTATATGTGACATTCGTGATAAGTAGACACTTTATCCACTATCCGCTACTGCTATTGAATTCAATAGGCATCAAAATATACGTTTTTGTTGGTTACTACATAGAAAAACAATGCTCACATGTTTAAAGTAACATAGGTTATTTAATACAAAATTATATGTATGAGAATGAATCCCAGCCAATTCTGGCAACCATGTGCTATCGCAGTCATTACACAAATAGCTTTTCTTTGCTATAATTAATATTTTATGTAAACGAGCATAACGTGCCTTTCTTAGTTTTTTGTGCCAAAAGCTACGAATTCAATACCCAGAACAATGGTAATTAAATGTACGTCAGTGAAAACTGGCATGTCATGTAACTCCATAGGACACAAACATGGCCCTGGAAATGCTGATATGCTCCTTGCAGTGATAAACCTTACACTCTGTCAATAGACTTTTGGGTATGTAAAAAATCTCCTCTACGACATAATTCCGTCACGCTGGTTATGCTGAAATTAGGTTGGCAGTTTACCCCACTAAGTGAACTAAACATGTTAATATAGCTCGTGTTTGAGAAAAACAGTATTATAATTCTCTTATTTAAGTGATTTGATACATATCTCATGTTACAAAATTCTAAGCCTTCTATGGCAAATACTATCAAGCCGATCTCTTCCGATGAGGAATCAAATAGACCGTTTGATGCACATGTCTATCTGCAAGCTCAGCAGCTCATATAACTTATTCAGAGAGTAAAGTGAAGTGGACACATTACTTTCTTGGGATTATTTCTATGAAGTATACTCAAAAGTTGTTTGAAAAATGAATTTTTACATTACTGCAGAAACACTTCATACAGGGGTAAGGTAAATGGTCACCAGTATCTTAGTAAAAATTTTAAAAGGAGGGTTATTTTCACGCCATACCCTCTCATATTATTCCTAGATTTAAGATTTGTTCACATGCACTGCATTTATGTTGTTGCAGGAATTTTGAGCAGAGATATCCATTTATATGTTAGAGTGCAATATCTTCCTTAGGTTTTTCAGTGAAAGGTACCCCCACATCACTAACTACGTTCTACACTAACATTAATTGTAATATTTAAGTCACTTGTCAAGGTCCTTCTCAGGAATTATGTGTCTCTCCATACTTGTGAAAACATATTCAGCAGCTGCTTCACAATTGCTCCGAGCAGACAATTTTGATAACAATATAATTAGTAGATGGCGCAGACACTTCCTATCTGCTGTGCTGTTGTATTGTCTGCTTGATCATATCACTTGTATTTTCATTGCAGCTATGGCTCAGAAGTAGTATGCTTAATATTGGAATGATTTACAGACAGTTTATCTCCTGAAATAAATGCAGAAGGCTCTAAATAGTTATTTTCCCATCATTTAGACAAGCACACTGAAGCAAAACAATTCATAAATTTTCAGCTTTCCATATCAGTCAAAACATGTGACAAGAGATGTTAATGGCCTGCATCAATTGCAAAGGTATGTATTAATTTATATTTACCTGTGAGGACATCCTATTAAATGCGTCAAACAGCTTGCTCATAGATTTAATAAACTCTACAGTGTGTACTGCTTTAGCAGGCAACTATACACGAAATGGAAAACTAACACTATTATTTGAAAGTGCCTGAGCGGCCAACTTGGTTTTCGTGCGGGAGAATATTTGAGGTATACATGTGCATTTGTAATCCTTGGTATAAGGTTTACCTTAATTTCTCCACGTTTAAGCTTTTATGTAGTCCTCATGTATGACCATGAGATTCTGTGTTTATCCACCAGAGAACCATGGTTTAAACGGCTGATTTTGACTGATTTCATTAACTGTGGTCGTTCATACACAGAATGTACAATTGTATCACACATTTAAGAATTGGGCTTTGGCACCCAACATACTTGCAACACAATGATAATTTGACCTTTGGTCACAAATGAAGAGCATCACTGTAAGGCCAACTGACGTTAGTTCTCTGATACACAGCTTAGCAATCCTCGTTAATTTACTAGCTGGGAAGGCGTTGTGGGAGATCCAATGACCAGCTACATGTATCCAACATCTTTAAATCTATTTTACAACTATCACTAAGGAGTTGTTCCCTTCCGTAGGGAATCTCTCATTTCAAACTTTTACTGAGCCCACAATTATGTCAGATGTGAAGTTATAATGCAAGTGCTGTCTTGTGACTATTGCACCTGAAATGAATGTACAAAGATTTTCTGATTTGTCAAACATCGGCCCATTAGGGCGCTTCCTTAGAGTTGCCAAAACACGCAGCATTAACCCAAACCTTATGTCTATTTTACTCTGATAGCATAAAGACAATGTAAAATATTTATTTTCTTCACAACACCTACTCCATGTTTATTAATTCTGTTCATTTCAATTTGTATCCTAAATAACTTATACAATATAGGAGGTAGGATGGACTCTGTGGCCTTACACGTGGAGATCTAGGTCGTACCAGATTTAAGCTGTCTTATCTTTTCCTCCAGTCGAAGCAGCTTGCGGCGTAATACGTTAACAGTGATTTTGCCAAGTGCTTGAGTGCTGGTTTTTTGGAGACTGGAGAAAACGCGTTTTCCTTTTCATCTGCCAAGAAGAAAAGGGAAATTATACTTAAATAGGAATTGGTAGTTTAATGAGAATAAGAAAAGTCTGTGGTTGAGAGAGCTTATGAGGTGCAACAACCTGAAAGAGAGTTACCGTACATATTTGTATAAATTTACATCAGTAGGTGCAATGCCCTGATAATAAGTGAGGACGTAAGCTCAATTAACGGGAATATTGGGGACTTTTTAAGCCAGGAGGAAACTAGCAATGTAAATTGTTGTCGTTCCATATTTGTTTTTCTAAGCTTTATCAAAAGTGCAAAATTTACTACAATATGACGAAATACCCAGCACTTGACTTATGATGAACTTAGATGTTATTGCAACCTATATAAACTACATAATATGGACAACAATGTTACTAAATGGCTTTCACGAATTCCGCTTCGTACCCTTAAGAAAAAGCCGTATACGAACTACGATGCTGCGTTAGTGCCTTATAGTACTGTTTCATACAACAAATTTAGAATTAAAACAGTTTCAACGCTCACGGATTCACATAATTTAAATTCTTTATGTGGTGATTAATCAGAACATGATAACTCCAAATGTGATGTTTTGATAAATATGTAGTGTTGTTTTTAATTTTAACTTAAATATCGGAAATAGGTGCAGAAAAAGCGCAAATGAAGACAATTCGCAATTGCAAGTTGTTTAGTTATATTCATGAGGATAACTTTCTATATAGCCCCTAAATGACATTAATTAAAAAGAAATGGAGTTATACGGTATGAATAAATTCTACTGTCATGCTCTGTATATGCCATCTTCATATTTAGTTTTGTTAATACAAAATGTCAGTACATATTCACATGAAACTGCACTAAACTTTGTCAGTTTTGTATTACATTACATGTATCTCACACTAAAGAGGTTCTGAGATGGATGTATTTGCAACTGCAACGCAACTTTTAACATCTTTCATATCTTTTTAATAATTTAATTTTCTGCTCCTTTGAAAGAAAGAGTGATTGTTTTTAAATGGACTCATCACTATCATACACACATTTTGTAGTAGGATCCTCTGAAGCATGAAGTTCATGATAGAATCTATGGTACAGAAAATCACAGGAGATAGTCTTAATCCTTCTTTTGAATCTTCACTGCTTCTTCATATGCAGCAGGCAAATGCATGGTTTCTGTTGACATTGTTGTGTTTCTACAACAATTTTTCTTCAGAGTACATTGCCAATTATTTTTAATGACGTTTGCATTCATAATGGAAATTTGCTTTGTCTTGCTGATTCTTCAGGTGCCTCCAGTGTTCTGATTTCTCTTTTCTGGAGATACTTTAATTTTATGTGAAAATTATCACGAGTCTTGCAAGTGTCAGCATCAGATTCATTTAACTTCAGGTTGTTATCTAAAAGTACTCTAAATAATAGCGCTTAATAGCAGAGGGTGTTTCCTGCATTGATTTTTAACTATTATTCAGGTAAAGTTTGCTGCTTTTTTAATCTGATCCCAATATGATAACCACATCTGTTTATTTTAGGTGAGGTAGATATTGATTTGGTCAGTACATCATAAGTGTTCATATCAGGTTCTGACCAAAACTAAATCGCAACTTTAATAGTTATCAGGTTCAGACCAATGCTATAGTGAAGGCTATGGTGCGATGGAGATACCAGGAATATACCAAATGAACGCGGATTGATTTTTATATAGCCATTTTCGATCTAAAAAAGGCAATTCTTGGAGCTATGGTGTTCTGACCAAGTACTACATAAGTGGGACACGCAATATAATACATAATTTTATACGTTTTTTGGATTACTTAAATAAAAGAGATAATAAAATAAACTAGGTGATAGTCCTTAGCTTTTAACATATCATTGTATCAATACCAAAATAACACACCTTACCTTAAACCTATAATACAATATAATACACATTCCTGAACCTGTAAAATGGTATCATACCTAAGTGACAGTGAATGGAAAATGAATTACCTCTTTATGAATCTGACAATATCGCACTTGGGGAGGAAAAGTGTGAATATATAGCTGAAGAAGCTACCCCTGCTCGTTCCCCTTCTAAGGATGCTGTGGAGTTGCTGTAGAGTGGCTCTTCTTCATTTGTCCCCACAACCCTGAGCCGTTTGGCTGGGATGGGAGATAGAGTTATGGGACAGAGAAGTACCACTTGCTGCTTGGCGTGCTTCTGATATTTGCTACTCTATTGTTGTACCATTAATATGTATGTTTGACGCAGAAGTTCTGAGGACAAATCTTCTTGTTTGATTGACAATACTAAATTGTATTGAAAGCTTAGAATACAGTCTTACAGTACTGAATACATCCCTGGCTATCCTGCACCTATCCTCCAGGCCGTAAAAGTGAATCCACCTTTGATAGCTAATATAATAAAGAATGAATACATTACATTTATTCAACTACCCTCAGAGCTACGTATCATATAATGTAGATTACCCCTTTACATACAAAACTTTTGAGCATAATGTTCATCAATCTGTATAGTGCAGTTAATTGAACAACATCGTTCTGTACCTGGTGTTGCAGTTTCAATTCAGGAGGAGATATTCACTCCTATGGAACAAATTCGTTACACTAGTGACTGTATCTACCTAGCATTATGAAAGATGATGCATGTGTGTTTAGTTTAGCGTTAAAAATTTGATGATGGTCATGTATTACAGAGGTCATCAACTTGGAGCAAAGTAACTTCGGAGCCAGCCTACTCAGCGCTTTGGAGGGTGGGAGCAACAGAGTGAGTAAGGAGGAGAACCGCATGATGTCATGCATACCGAAGGTCAGTGGTAAGCGGGGACTCTGATGTTATGCTCGCACTACTCTACGTTCACGCCTAATCAGTTCATAATCGTTTAATCACTATAGGAGATAGATCAGCACAGCGAAGGCCATCGACGCAAACAACTTTCAATCCTTCATGGGATCAAAGTTATTTCATCGTGCAAGAAAATGCAGCAGAAAAATGTTTAGTATGCAATAAAATATTCAATCATATTAAAAACTTAATCTGCAGCGCCATTACTCCTCTTTTCATGTCAACAATTATGATAAATATGAAGGTCAGGAAATGACAGTTTTATAAAAAGAACTCAAAAATAATACGCGGCAGGAGGTGCGTAAAGGTCATGTTATCCTGCAGCTCATTTGCTGTTACAATATTTGATAAATCCTACCAGATATGACTAATATTTTTAAGTGTTTATATGTATTTTAACAGGAAGATTACACACTGTGAACCTGCAGCAGAAACCAGCTATAAGATTAAATAGGACGTATTTTGCCACCTTTCTGTGATGGTTCGTTTGTGAAAGAGTGTCTACTTCTGGCAGCTGAGACAGTTTGTCCAAAACAAGTGAGTGATTTTCAGTCCATTAACTTATCCCCTTCTACAGTTATGCGAAGGATAAAGGACGCTAGCTGGTGATGTTCGGTGCCAGTTGACCAGCATTACAAACGATTTTATAGCATATTTACTGACCGTAGAAGTCAGCACGGACTTAAATGACACCTCCCAGCTTACTAATTTTATCAGAGGTGTAAACAGTGACCTTAAGTAAGGGAATAATGGTTAGATATCGTGTCAATTAAACACACTACAACCGGTTTGGATACATTTAAAAAACTCGAACTGACCGTGGAGAGATTTTGCCTCACGTGGGAGAAAACTAGTGTCTATTTCAATTTGTGGGAAGAATGCAGGGGTGGCAGGACCTCTCCGAAATAAATTAAAGTGCAACGCGATCTTCTGGCTGTGCACTTCATTATTCATCAAGAAAATCGGTGTGCAAAATAGGTTCAACTTAGAACTGTTATTACTGAAGTTATTAAAACTACCAGCTTTATAAGATCAAGAGGACTGAACCATAGAGAGTTTCAAGAGTTTCTGGCCGCATTGAAATTGAATATGGCGATATTCCTGTCGTCCTCCGTGGACTAGTGGTACCGTGATAGCCTTTAGTTCCCGAGGTCGCGGTTTCAAACCCGGCGGAGGGCGATGGATTTTTTCGGGCATAAAAATCCTTAGCACGGCTTCCTTCGGAGGCGAAGTAAAGCCGGTGGCCATGTCGTAGATTTACGGCATGTAAAAGAACCTCAAGCCTAATAAAGAGGCCTCTGAGCAAACATTTACGGTCTTTCACGCCCAATATAGAATGGGACGCTAAGAACCGTAGTAGTTAAAGAGTGTCCATAAATAAAACTCAATTTAATTTTTTTGCGACATTCCTGAATTTACAGAAGTGTGATGGTTAAGTAGAGGAAACGTTTTACGTCGGTTCTATGCCCTCAGGAGAGAAATAAATGTCTTTATGGAGATGCAAAATCAATCATTACAAGAGCTGATACGGGATTTGGCATTTCTAATGGATCTCACTGGCTACCTTAATTATCTTAATTTCTCCTTACAAGGCAGAGGTCTTGTTTTTATTCACTTCTTTGACCGTATAAAAGCTTTTCAGAGGAAACTACAGTTGTGGGAACGCCAGTTTACGAATAAAATCATAGCATATTCTCCCAGTTTGACTGCAGAGTTGCCTTTACCTTCAAATGAATCTGGTGTAACGTTAGAAGAATATGAAGATGTGTTAAGGAAACTAGATGATGAGTTTGTTAATAGGCTTCAAGATATTCAGGCATTACAAAATGATTTTCAGATGTTTGCTATGCCCTTCTCAGTAGATATAAACGCTATTAGAAGAGAACTACAACTAGAGTTGATTAACTTACAGTACAACACTGAAATGAAGGATAGTTCAAAACACAGACAAATTTGGCAGTTTGAGATTCCCTAGTTTGCACAAACAATACAAAAATTTTAGGCGTGTTTGGATCCACCCATTTGAACGAACAAATTTTTTACATTAGCGAAGATTTGTAAATCTAGGCATATAAGAAGGCTCGCAGATTTGCGATTTGCTAGTCCGACAGTGCCCAAAATTAAAAGAATAATATCTAAAACAGCCCAAACGTCCCGTGGAGCAAATGTATATTAATAGTGTATTGTAGTTTATTTTTCAGTCAAGGCGCTCAAAAACTATATATATACACATACTGCCGTTTGTGAAAATTGCAACACCAAGAAAGAATTTCCCGAATAACTCCAAACTTGGTGGAAGTGTAGAAGAGTGTGCAAGCAGTAAGTGATTAGGTTTGCAGAGAGATGGGATACACGTAGGCTGAGTAGGGCCCTCTCGTGTCGGTCCGACAAGGTCAGCGTTGCGCCCAGTGTAGTCAGTGCAGAGCTGTCAAACAAGGTGGAAACAATAAAGAGAGTGACAATATGCCTCGTCGACGTCAAAGGGAGCCATATCGGCATATGAGTTCGAACGGGGCAGAATAATCGGTCTCCGGAAAGCGGGTTTGTCATACCGTGACATTTAGGCTCCTACAGGGCATGCTAATACGGCAGTGATGCGTGTGTGGAAGCAGTGCATAGATGAAGGTCGTACGCAGCGAAGAGCGTGTACTGGATCACGGAACATGACCACAACACGGGATGGCCGTCATCTTGTCTGCATGGCCATAACGGACCGTACAGCTTCATCAACAGTGTTGGCTCGACGCTGGAGCACTGCAACAGGTGCTAACTTACCTGCATCAACGGTTCGTCGCCGTCTGCTGCCGGTTGAACTGGTTGCATGCATGCCATTACGTCGGCTTCCATTGTCCAGAAATCACAAGCTCCTCCGACTGCAATGGGCACGTGAACATCGTCACTAGGGTGCTGAGTAGCAAAATGTAGTCTTTTCGGACGAGTCCCGCTTCAACGTGTCCTACAGTGATGACCGCGTACGTGTCCGGTGGTGCCGTGATGAGCGCAACGTGGAGGGCTGCATTGTTGAGCGGTATAGCAGACAAAAAACAGGAATGATGGCTTGGGGCGCCACTGGTTACAACAACCGATCTCGCCTCCTATGAATTGAGGACACTTTGAACAGCAACCGGTACCTAACGGTGGTTATAGAGCCTGAGGTACTTCCCCTGCTTCAGGCATCTCCACAGACCACATTTCAACAGGGTAATGCCCGGCCACATATTGCGAGGAATGTACAAGCCTTCTTCGAAGAGCGACGGGTACTATTGCTTTCCTGGCATGCACGTTCGCCTGACATGTCGCCCATCGAACATGTCTGGGATGTGCTTGGAAGTCACCTGGTGCGTCACGGTCCTCCAGTAACCAGTGTCACTGATTTGCGGGCTCGAATACAAACTGCGTGTAGGGAAATCCCTCAGGAACTTATTCAGAACCTTTTTTATTCAATGCCACGGCGTATAGTAGCTCTAATTGCAGCGCATGGAGGCCGTACCAAATACTGAATATTAGAGCTCAAAGGTCATGTATAGATTTGAAAAGTTTATCATTTGTTACTTGTCATGTACCTAACCTGTGGTATTGCATTCATAGAGTTCATGCGTTTCCATCTTGGTGTTGCAATTTTCACAAACGGCAGTGCGTGTGTGTGTGTGTATATACAGGGTGAATCGCCTAAAACTTACACCGCAAATATTTCGGAAATTGAAAGTGCAATTGATGTGCAGTTTTCATAGCATTGATTGGTAGTTACGGGCTCGTACATTTAGCCTATAAACAGATTTTAATAATACTGAGAAAGTGTATTTTTTGAGCAAACATACAATTTTTAAATGGAACAATGCCTAGTTCCATCAACAGAATAAAGATAGGGCAAATTAGAATGTCAATGTCTTTGTTGCAGGATTCTAGTGCAAGTGGTTTACGAGAAATCGTATTTTGAAAAGTTTCCACCCCGACAATTGTTTGTCACATTCAACCTGCTTAGTTGCTAGGTATGATGTTGTTATGTTTGTTTGCATTTTGCTTTCTGTTCATTGATTGCATTGCGACTTTCTGGTCAGTTAGTTTGTGACAGTTCAAGCAGTAAGTCGTGAGTGGAAAATGGGGTTTACTAATGCAGAAAAAGCCGACATTCTCATGGTGTATGGAGAGTGTAGGAAGAACGCAGTTCGTTCCTGTACGGTGTATGCGCAAACGCATCCCAATAGACGTCAACCATCTCGGCAATTATTTATCAACCTCTTCAACCAATTACGTGAAAGTGGTACAGTAACACCTAGAAAACGTAATAGAAACAAACAAGTGACTGGAGAAGAGGCAGAAACTAATGTTTTGGCAGCCGTTGCAGTAGATCCGCAAATTAGTTCCTGCACAATGGCACGTGGAAGTGGTATAAGTCAGGCAAGTGTACTGCGCATTCTCCATCGACATAGGTTCCATCCCTATCACATCTCTCTCCATCAAGAGCTGCATGGAAACGATTTTCAGAATCGTGTTAACTTTTGTACATGGGCATTAAGACATGATACTCCAGATTCATCATGTATCTTGTTTAGTGATGAGGCAACATTTACTGATCATGGCCAGGTAAACCGCAGAAACATGCACTATTGGTCTGTTGACAATCCCCGTTGGCTTCGTCAGGTGGAACGTCAGCGCCCATGGAGTTTAAACGTGTGGTGTGGGATAGTGAACCATCAGCTCATAGGCCCTTTGTTCATAGAAGGAACAATGAACTCGCACAAGTATCGCAGCCTCCTGACAGACCATCTGCCACAGAGGCTAGAAGACGTTCCTTTGCAGACTAGGAGGAACCTGTGGTACCAACATGATGGCTGTCCAGCCCATAGTGCACAAAGTACTACAGCTTGTCTTAACGAATTGTTTCCAAATCGTTGGATTGGACGAAGAGGACCTTTACCTTGGGCGGCCCGTTCACCGGATCTGACCCCTTTAGACTTTTTTCTCTGGGGAATGCTGAAAGACACTGTCTACAAGGATGTACCAACTACACCAGACGATATGAAACGACGTATTACTGCTGCCTGCTCTGAAATTGCCGCTGAAATGCTAGAACGTGTGCAGCAGTGTTTCCATAGGAGACCGGAAGCGTGTATTGAAGCTGCCGCTGATCATTCTGAACACAACCTTTGAAGGGCTATGTTCTCTTTACTTGTAAGAATCCACAGAAGTGTTGTAATTCCCTTTTGTTTTTCTTTAGTTTGCACTACCACAGGTTGTACGTGTGGCGGTGCGTAAAAGTTTCAAAATAATATTTCTTGTAAACCACTTGCACTAGAATCTTGCAACAAATGTCACTGACATTCTAATTTACCCTACCTTTATTCTGTTGATGTAACTAGGCATTGTTCCATTAAAAAATCGTATGTTTGCTCCACAAAATACACTTTCTCAGTATTATGAAAATCTGTTTATAGGCTAAATGTACGAGCCCTTGGCTATCAATCAATGCTGTGAAAACTGCACATCAATAGCACTTTCCATTTCCGAAATATTTGTGGTGCAAGTTTTAGATGACTCACCCAACGAATCATCTAAAACTTGCACCGCATATATATATATATATATATATATATGTGTGTGTGTGTGTGTGTGTGTGTGTTTGTGTGTGAGTGTGTGTGTGTGTGTGTGAGCGCGTGTATGTTTGTGCGGGTGCGCGTGTGCGTGCGTGTTTCTTTAACACCAATAAAAATATGCATCAAATGATAGCCGAAATTCTATTTTTATTAAACAAATAGAAGTGCCCCAATACCTTAGTTCGTAAACGCCATATAAACTAATACCCTATAATGCTACGTCGTTTCTTATGTTTATCAGTAATTTTCCTGCCCTGCAGTTCTATAATCTGTATCACATATACCACGCTTAAATAAGTATAATATGCATAAACAAATTCATATGTTGGCATTAACTCCGCGCGCCACTGTATCTATAAAGTTTGACAGCTGCTCCGTTGCGACGAGAGGTCCATTCGTTCTGAGCGGAGTAGGTGACGCCTGTTCCCTAGAGCAAGGTGGTGATGACGTATAATGCACTGTATGATGTGTTCTTAAGTTCTGTCCATGGCTCGCGGTGAGATTCAACGAAAAAACAACAAGCATTTGTTGACATGTCCATACAACTTGCTAGTATTATTGTATATGTATTTTTAAGTGAGTAAAATGGGGACTCTATGTAATAAAACTGAACAACAAAGATTTCTACCATTATAAGTTTAAACTTGTGAGCATCAGAAACTTAACAGGAATTTCAAGGTCCTAGAACAAGTCTCATGGAGAGTACCTTAAAGCTATAACCTTAAAGGGCTTCAATGCTTTAACTAATGCAACAAACAATTTTTAGTGGGCTGAAACGAATATGGGACCTAGAGAGCCAAATCTATAGGGAATTAATACTATTCCGGAAGAAAGGAATGCTTTGAGTATCAAATTTGACCATTTTTATAAATGCAACAGCGTAGCAGAAATTTAAATAAATTTCTAGATAAAATTCCCTCCAGTCAAGCTTCAACCACATTATCCCTTTGGAATAAAAGTTTCATTTGGCTGCATTTAAATTTGTGTAGCAACTAAATTTATAAAAACAAAACCTCAAATCTCGACTAGAGTGACATTTTTCCTTAACCTCAGAAGACGAATGTCAGGTAAGCTCTGACCTCGGGCTCATTTGAACATAATTTCAACCATACCTTTATTGTCTAATTATCTTATATAACCTGACTAGTTAAAGGACGTTAAACAAACAAACAAAATGATATTACACTGCTAATAACGTCCAAGTAACTGATAACAGCTATGAAATGGTCAGTATACTAACCTTGTTGTCTATTTTGAAAGCGATTAAAAGCACCCTTTCTTCGCTTTCAGGCATGTATACACGCTTGTATCTAGGTATACTACACTAAAATTTAGTTAAAGGCGAGGGGAGCATTAGTTTTCACCTTTTTTTTACACCTGATTGAATGATACACATAACAATTAGCCAATCATGTTCATACTTAATAAACTGTCACACGTCTGTAATCATGTTTTATTTGTATGGTTATGTTACAGAACACTGTTAATCAGGAGAGGCTTCTGGGGAAATGCCGTTGTACCGTGGCACCACTATTACAAAAGGAAAGGAAGAGAAGTATATAGGACAGGTGCATAAAGCATTGTTTCGGAGTATATGTTCTCTCATTTGGACAGGCGTATTAAGCGGCGTGCGCTCTGCCGATAGTCTTCTGAAGCTTGGAGCTAATTCCAGGGACACCGTCTACGTCACAGGGCGGTAATGCTACCTGCTTCGCTGAAATCGGAGACGCCATCTTGTGTCACTATGCTATACGCATACGCCATACGCATAATCTGTCATACTCATTGTTTTTCCGAGTTTTTTAAGTAAAGAACAATGGAAAATTGGAGCAGAGGAATTGCTAGTTAAACGAATATTTAATAAAACCACATTTGAGCCTGTCAGACATCATTATTATTAGTAGTATTATTATTAGTATTATTATTATTATTATAATTACTATTATTAGTATTGACATATTGGTATTACTACACCAAACATCGCGGCAAAGTCATAAGTTAATTTAGCTGCCATTTTTGGTCTAAATAAAACTATATCGTTGATGTAACAAAACTCTATAACATATCTTATATAATTGGCTTAAAGTTTTCGGAGAATGTGTGATACTATTAATCAAGAATTTCGGTCATGGAATATTGCGATAATGGCTACTCCATTCAGAATCCCAAGAACCGCCTCCTATCCTCATGGTTCTGGTTTCACAGCACGTAATTTGATTCCAAATCTTTCTCGTGATAGCTGCTACATGGGCTAATTAGAAATTTTTTCTCATAGAAACATCTAATGGTACAATGTGCATGCACGATAATAGTTGTAACTAAATCTATGTACAAATTCAAGTATTCTTATGTAGATAATGCGCTATTCTGACGCCAATTAAAAACCGTCTTTATATTCATCTTGAGCTCAAGAATGAAGTATTTACAAGAAGCTCTTTGTATAAAATGTGTTAGGTCCGATTCCCCCAAAGTTCTGGGAGCACAACAGAACCCGAGTGGGTTGCCAATTTTTTCTGTGTGTTGGCCTTACCCATCCATTAGAAACATAGTGACAAAGTAAGGCGACCGTACTCAAAGCCGGTTTCACCAGCGAGAATGCATAGGGGTAAGGCACTGCCAATCTAATTTCTATAAATATCTGTGGTTTACGTTCATAAGCACTGCGTATAAACCTAGGGTGTACGTTTCTTCACGGTTCTTATGCGAGAGGTGCAGCCAAGGTTGCTCGACTCAGAATTTACGTTCTTTCTGTTAGAGTGCAGTAAAGTACAGAACCTAGCGACAATGGTAGAATACATATTCCACGCTCAACCTTCCTTTAATACAGTGTTACCTTCTTACTGCAATCTAATGCATTTAGAAATGCAAATTAATGCTTAAATTAATTGAACGCAGAATACACCAAAATATGCTTATACATAATAATGCATATCATTTTGAATATAATTATGTTTTTAAGTTTTGAAAATAAGAGGCATTATTTCATACCTGTAGATTTCATAGGGTAGTTGGTATTAATTGAGAGTTTTTCGGATTTCCTATTACGTTTTATTTCACATGCATATACTGGCACAAGATGACGAAGATTACTGCGTTTCTCTCTTTCTTGTGAAACTGTACATAAGCACTTCCTAAGAAGGCGACACTGAACATTTTTAGCAAATCAAACAAGGATTAGTTTATAAAAATTAAACGATTTTATTGTTTTTCAAAATATTCCCCTTTACATCCATACATTTCTGCATTCGATAAAACCAGTTCTTAAAGCAATGATCCTACTCTTACTGAGGCACTTCATACCAGGTTTT
This sequence comes from Deroplatys truncata, assembly GCA_030765065.1. Classification (NCBI taxonomy): domain Eukaryota; kingdom Metazoa; phylum Arthropoda; class Insecta; order Mantodea; family Mantidae; genus Deroplatys; species Deroplatys truncata. The sequence continues at coordinate 425,835,843 of CM060990.1, forward strand.
GCAGCGTTTCATTGCTGATGACGAAAAAGTGATTCCACGCATTTTATCTTTAATCGCAAGGTGCTAGGTCAGGGTGTATGGTGGAGGGCCCATAGTGCAGACCTGAGTGCATCCAGATACTCAGTTGTTAGTTTTATTGCATGCGAGGATGCGTTGTCATGATGTAATACTATTTTCCTTTAGGGCGTTTTTCACTACCTTTTACAAATATTTGCTCCAAACAGACATTTGTGTACCAATCAGCGGAAACGGTACGTTTATCTCCTGAGACTATAGAAGCAATATGGCCCGTTTTAGAAAAAACAAACAACCGTCTTCTTGCCAGCACTGCGAAATCGTCGGACTTGTAGGTTTAGGTTCTGTTCGAAAGACCCATTGAGCCGATTAACTATTATTTTCAGAACCATAACAGTAAATCTTAGATTCATCTCCAGTATCGATATATGGAATGTTTCTAATCTTTCTGTACCAATCAATCCGTTGTTATTTTTATTCGGGAGTCAGTTTATGTGAAATTCATTGACAAGAGAATTTCCTTACGTCTAACTGTTGATGTAAAATGTTTTGGTTTTGAATCATACTAATGCTCAATTTCGCCCGAACAAATTCATAAGATGTCCGTCAATCTTCTTCAAGCATTGCTCGAACAGCTGCGATATTTTCATCAGTAACAGCAGTTCTTCAGCGTCCTTTCCAAAATTCATCTTTAACAAAAAACCTATCCCTATTGAAATCGCTGTACAAATTGTAAATTTTTGCCTTAGATTGTGCTTCTTCGCCAAATGCATTTCTAAGTTGATCTTCACATTGTTTAGGCGTTAATGCGATTTGAAATCGTAAAACATCATAGCCTGGAAATGTTCTCTTGTCAAATTCATTTTTGGGTGAACACCAAATCTTTAAATGATGATAATTAACAAATTATTAGAGCAAATCGATCAAACTACACGACAATCGACTCGCAAAACATTAGACAGTAGCTGTCAAATATAAATAAATTTCATTTGGTTTAGAAACATGGCATTATAAAAATTCTCAGTATCGCCCTCGCATCACGTTCTTCAGGAATCATTAGATAAAATTCTTATTGTGCCCTTCATACCTGTGTATAAGAAGAACGACGTTTTAATAAATGTTTATTTATATTTCCCTACACATATTGTTTGACACGTTATATTATGAAATATATGAATTACTGACAGGATTACCTAACAGTTCGATGCTCTTTCACAAAGTTGGTAAACATAGTTGAGGGATTTATTTTCACTTTTAGGGAGGACGGATTGGCACCGTCAGTAGAATGCCTCAATGGCCGCCACTGCTATTAATATAAGTACCAGTTGTCGTGGATCCTAGTCTTTACAAGAATTCTATTGTTATGTGAATATATAGAGGTTGTCGTTCTTCTTCCTCTTCATCATCATCATAAATATGATGACAGGTGAGTGGAATGAAGAATCTAGTGCTGTCAATTGAAGAGTTGTCATATTAGAGGATTAGGGTGGAATTGTAACCTGAGGAGATATATGTTGTAATAGGTAACGATGAGTGGGCTAATGTGTCATGGTACTGCTTAGTAATATGAGCGTCTGTAAGAAATGTTCTCAATAAGTTTTTCCATTACTAGAACCTATCAAGAGATAGCTTAAATTAAGAGGCAAGTTTTCACCTCAATTTGACGATTCTCAGTGGTTGTTATATATGACATCTTCTACAGATGTTGTTCAACATTTGCAATCGATAATCCTTTCATAATAAGGTGAAAGTAAGCTTATTTCAGATATAGCACAGATTGGGTTAAACTTCCAGAGTGACGTAACACTCTTTCAGAGAGATCTTGAGACTAAAACATTTGCTCACATGATATTTCCGAAAAAAGTAATAAATGGAACAGCTTTCTGAAACTAAAACAGCAACAGAAGATCACGAATATAAATTAAGTGGTCTCTCAGGGAAAACGAATGAAAAATTTAGTAACCTTAGAGTACTTAAACCTTCGTTTGCTTTTTTGAAAAAAATGCCTTTGTTGTTGATATGGATTAAAACATTTGGAACTATATAGGCATTAACCATTCAGTTTCGGAAACAAGTACCTAGAAAAAACTCCAAAATTAAAGGGATATGCTAAGGAACCTGCCTACATTTTGAAACAGCCTGTTCGCGAGTCATTTAATTCAACACCTAAATTCAGTAATCTAGACATCTAAGCTGTTTTAGGTGATGACTATTTAGTTGCACTTTTTCGAAGTGCCTTAACTAGTCACGAACCAGATTTCAAGCCGTTAAAAGCTCAAACGGACATTAAAAAACAGTGAAGTGTTTTTGTGTTGAGTAAAAAGATTCACTGATATGACTATTTAGTGAATCATGGTCTACAGCTTAAATGTTTTGCAATTAAAAACATTATTATGGTCCACTAAGAGTTACGTTTTAATTTGTAAGACCGAAATTAAGCGAAGCTGTCTTCAAAGTTTGCCGCTTAGATTGCTGCTCCCAAATTTCAGATACTTGGCCACCCCTGTCATATAGGTTCTAAGTAATGAGAAGTACAGAAGACGTTTGGTTTAAAACGATATTAAACTTTTGAAGAAGGGATATAGTGTCATGAATCGTTGTAATGCTCTGTCTCACAACTTCCAGGTGCCATCTATATATTAAACAACTTCCAACAAAACTTTCAGACAGCGTGCTGTTGTACTGAAAGGGATGTGTTGTTACTGAACGGAGAAAAGGTTTTTAGCCGCGGAAATCGTTTAGTAAACTCTACTATTTTGTACTAACCCCCATAGATTTTTATTCTCCATATTGTGGGCCATTGAGTCAATTCATCTAGGATTGACTGAAGCTATTGAAAAGGATGATCAATGTCATAATGTTTTATGTATATAACAGTGCCGTTGTCAAATAAGATGTATTGACCATTTGGAACACATTATATATCTTGAACATAAGAGGAGTAAAGAGGTGGACTAAAACTGCAACCTTGAGCGACTCTTGCATTGATTTTACGGAAAGTGGAGAGATGGAGATGCTGACACTCGAAATTACATGTTTTGCAAATATTTTGTGAGGAAATGTATTGCTGGGACAAAGTTTAATTCAATTTGAAGTCCGTCGTGCCACAGGGTATAGAAATCGCACCAATTCCATCCTTAGGCGGCTAAAATACGAACGGAACGCTTTGAAACCTGACCACAAAACATCTGTAAACGATTAGTAGGGTCTTTTTACTCCTTCATCAAAGCCGGTGGACTATATGCCACCAAAGTCATGCGTTGTTACAATGTCATTTCTATTTCTTCAACACTTAACGTTTTAGCAGTTCTGACTCTGTGCACGTGCTTTTTTTCGTTTTATAGCTAAACTTATATCCTGTACATCCATAGAAGTTACTTAGTGCATTTTTGTAAGTTTCGCAGCGTTTAATATTTATTAGCGTTTAGTACTGCATAGTTGAATTCAGATATGGAGTTCTTTGGAAACGAACCAGGTCGCTGTAAAACCTCAGCCATATAAGACCTCTAATTTAAGTACATGTAAATTGCTATAAGTAAACATCCTAAACAACAATATTGCTTTTTATATTCGCTTTATATTACTAAAACCATTTTTGCGAAACAGGTTCCTTATCTTTTAAATCTACGAACAAAACCTCGATCTCCTAACAGTGATACAAAAATTGCTTTCGTCTTACTTTTTTCATTTCTTTCCTCGTTTTTTAACTTTTGACATGTTTACTGCTTTTTTTGCATCCTCAGGATTTTGATTTTACTACTTTCTCTGGTTGTCGGTAAAACAAAATCCAGAATTTCTTCAAGATAACTCCACACACAATTACAGTAAGGAGAACCACATACATATAACCTTTATTTCTAACAATTAACTATCAGGATTCATAACATAACAATCAAGGATCATACTTTTATTTTAAATAATTGTTCCTTGCAAACTAAATTCATAATAATGTATTGTATCACTTTAAAATATTTAGTGATAGTCATCCAGCAATGCATACTGTGACATAGCGGACATGTCCCAGGGAGGTCGGCGCCAGGCAGTCAGAGATAAACAAAGGTAAATCGATTTTCGCCCGGTGTAAACACCGAAAGCGCTTTCGGCAGATAGCCAGAAGCTTCTTTAAGTTCCTTTCTCCCACCTTCAGAACGTGTTTCCAGTAGCCTAGAAGGTACTGTGGAAGATTCCATTGGCTATATAAGCGAGCGTTCTCGCGAGAGAAGTCAGCGGTGAGTAGTCAGTTAGTGAGCGAGTTAGGGAGAGAGTTTATGGTACGGCATCAAGTACGGCTCTACAAGTGAGTTTGCGAGGACAATGGTGAGTTGCAGTGAGTGCTGCTGCAGGAGAGATTGGAAAAGACTTGTGTTCGATTCCTCAGCCAGTGAACCACCCGGAAGAATTGGCTACGTCGTGCGTATTTCATTATGCCGCTACGTCAAGAAGGAAAGTAGTGCGAAAGGAAATTGAACTAGTTCACATTGGCGAAGTGGCAGTGTGAACTAAGCGAAATTTCCAGGTAAGTTGAACTAGGTCATTGTTTGAAGCCCACCAAATGATGACAAACGTGTGATTTTGTGTTAATAAAAGTGCAATATTACACAACCAGCTAAACCTGTAAGTAAACTTCGTTTATAGAAGTTATTATCAAACCTTTAACATAGTGTACATGCTAGGAACACCGTCTCTTGCATAAAACAGGTTATTAAAGCAGTATTTAGTATCGTACGGCTAGCGCTGTGCAAGACATTTGTGTTTTGTTAAAGAAGCAATTCGACAGTTGTCTACAAAGCAGATAGTCTTTTGTAGCGTTAACAACATCATGCAGTCTAATCAACAAGAAGTAAGTTTCCCATATTCACCTTCTATCAGTTGCCCTCCGTGAAGCAGTGGTTACCAAGCTAGCTTCTGGCCCCCGAGGACGCGGGTTCAAACTCGACGGAGGGCGATGGATTTTTTTCGAGGTAAAAATCCTTTGCTTGGCTTCCTTCAGAGGGAAAGTAAAACCGGTTGTACCTTGTCGTAGATTTACGGCACGTAAAAGAACCTCAAGCCTGTTAAAAAGGTCTCTGAGCAAAATTACCAGTCTTTCACCCCCAATATGGAGTGAAATGCGAAAGACCACAGCAGTTAAAGAGCGCCCATAAATAAAACTCAGTTCTTTTCTAACGACAATGCTACTACGTTGCGACTAATCTTGCAACCATCTAAGTTAGTCTATAAACGCCCACTTGAGGAAATTCACTAAGGCAATGGTTCTACATTAAATGATAGGTTCTTTACCACAACAAGAAGCATACAGCGTCAGGGTTAGGTGTAAATCTCAAATACATGTTGACCTAACATCCATACACAACACATTTTCCTCTTTAGACCAAATGGAGGCAATTAACGATACAGACTTTGTAGATAATTTCTCATTGGCTTCTAAAATCAGGATCCACAAATTTTCCTTCATGAAGTCAACAATTACCAGCAGATTATCAACAAATTAGTTTCCATCGTAAAAAACAAGTACTTAACAGTGCAACAAAATAATGTCCTGAAGATAAGCACAACTTCAGTAAACAACTTCCGGGCTGTAACAAAATTCCTGGAAGAATCAAAGCTTACTTCTCATACTTTCCCTGATTCAAACTCCAAAGACTTGAAGTTATTCTACGAAATGTTCCCTACTCTCTTACAGACTACGACATTGTTTCAGAACTAACCTCACTGAACCTACCTGTAGTACAAGTTACCAGACTTTTGTAGAAAGATCGATAACCTATGCCATTGCCTGTCGTAGAACTAGAAAACAACGGACAGGGTAAGAAGATCTTTGAAGTCATACACGTTTACCATGTAATAAGTAAAGTAGGGAATTGGAAGAAGCTCATAGGTACCCCACAATGCACCCGGTGCCAACGCTACGGGTATACTAAAAATGTTTGTCTACTCACACCACGTTGTGTGCATTGTCCCTCAAACTACAAAGACAAAGACACTCAGGCTTCTTGTGTAAATTGCGGAGAAGCTCATCCAGCAAACTTAAAAGCTGTCGTTATTATCTGGATTTGAAAATGAAATCTGAAGCAAACGCGTCCGAGCCTGGAATAACACAAACACCTTCAAACCTAAATTCGAAAAATTGTCCTAAGTTGACACCAAGACCCTGAAGCACTTTAGGAAGCACCGCATTGACCACGTCCCGCTCCTTCCGAAGATAAAAGTCCTACTTATTCAGCTCAACTGCCATTAACACAGAATTCTTCTCCTACCTCTTGCTCCTCCGATGGTATCCAAAATCTACTTTAACTAGGGGTTAATTTTCTAACACAATTTCTGCCACGAACAAAATCCTTTTTATTATAACTTTTTACAAGTTTGTTTGAACTCCCGCTCCTTCTGAAAATATGAGTTCTACTCATTCAGCTCAGCTGCCATCAACACAGGATTCTTATCATATCTCTTGCGCCTCCGATGATATCTCAAATCTACTTCAACTACCGTTAATTTTCTAACACCATTCCTACCATTAATAAAATTATTTTTATTCCAATTTTTTCAAGTTTGCAAATGGCCCATAAAATCATATAAAGACATTTTCCCAACTAACTATAGGAATGCTAGTGTAATCAAAGCCAAGCGAGAGGCCTTTCTGTAATTCATCTCCAGACACAATGTTACAGTAACCTGCTTCACTGATATTCATTTAATACACCAAGAAACGCTTTTTATACCTGGCTACGCAACGTATAGATCCGATCGTAACACCCCAGTCGCCTCAGGTGGGATAGCTTTCATCATTCGCAAAGGTATGCACCACCACTCAGTCTTATTACCACAATTAATCAGCCTTGTAACTCTTCTAAAACTACAATAATTGCAGTATACAAACCACCAGGTACCACTCTAAATCACCGTTAATATTTTATTCTCTGACACAGTACCAACTCCCCATACGGGAAATCTAAATAGCAAGCATCGAACATAGGGATGCGGCGTTACAACTCCAAATGGAAGATGTCTATTAACCGCAGCTGAGCACAAAGCAATCAACATCGTAACCCCGCCGAAACCCATCTTTTATAGACAAAATGTAACTGCTGATGTACTGGACATCGCACTCTACAAAAATATACCAGACACTCCCACCATGGTTGTTTCACCTGAAATGGACACTGATCACTGTCCAGTCTTGCTGTTATTCGATGGCAAGCAGATTCTACGACGATCGCAACCAACTAGGAGACACAACAAAGGTTTCATACACTGAGAGACTTTCCAGCTCATACTTGATGTCGACTTAAGAACTACACGCAACCTAAAAACTGCCAGTGACGCAGATGCAGCAATTCTTGACTTCACAAATACCACAACTTCCGCTGCTGACAGAGCCTCAGCTCCAGCAAGACCGCAACAACATAGAAAACCCCACCACGAAATTTTGCCCTCAAGCATCAGTAACCTCCAGAAAGAAAAACACAAAATACGCCGGCATTTGCAAAAGCACAGAGTAAAATTGACAACCTCATCGCTTGAACTAACTTACAAGGGAAGTGAAGAAACGAATGGATGAATATCTGAACTCCACTATCCAACGTCATTTTTCCAGTATCGCACCGGAAGACTCGTGCTTATAGAAAGAATCCCAAGGAGTACTAAAAGAACCAAAGATTATTCCAACCTCAGAACCAGATGAAAAGCAGCACATGCCCAACTGTGAGACAAGCGAGCTATTCCCAAATACTCTACAAACTACGTTTAGCTCAAATAAAGTGACAAATGAAGAATTTAAACACGAACTTGACCACTTTTCTGGTTCTTCCACAACAGTTCTACTACCCACCGGCTTCATTTTACGTAAAGAAATCTTTGTTATAATTCAGCAACTACCAGTGAGGAAATCACCTGGACATGACCTCATTCCAAATTTTGCATGAAAACATTTGACTTGCATAGCACTCGGTATTCAGCAGTTTTATGCAAATAAGGTATTTCCCCAGAATTTGGAAATACACAATAATTATTGTTATCCATAAGCCTGGAAAATCCCCGACAAATTCTACAAATTATCGCCCCATAAGTCTGCTACCAACTCTGTCCAATGTGTTTGAGAAAATTATACTGGAAAGTTTAGGAAACTTTCTAGATCAAATCTCACTGTTACCTCAACTTCAATTTGGGTTTTGTCGCAAACATTCAACCACCCATTAAATTCTCCGAATTACAGAGCAAATGGCGCAAGGCTTTGAAAAAGAAAGAACACGCCACTATCGCATTCCTTGACTTCACTCAAGCATTCGACAGAGTTTGGCATCAGGGTCCTCTATATAAATGGTTTGCAATTGCCACAACATACTACCTCTACAAAACAATTCCCCCTTTTCTGCCACACCGTAACCTTTTCAGTTCGCATAGGCAGCAGCCACTCTTCTACCAGACCTGTACCAGCAGGCTTTCTTCAAGGTCTATCCCGGGTCCGATTTGATTTAACTTGTTTACCTCTGACAGGCCTACAACGCCTACAGCTCAAATTTCTATTTATGCGGATGACACTGCTATCTGTGCTACCCATCGTAGCGTTCACACCGCCGGAAATCATCTTCAAGAGGCAATGAACACAATCATGCCATTGCTTGACAAGTGGCGCATTTCGCTCAACCATAAAAAATGTTAAGCAAGCATCTTTATATTATGCAGACCGGACAATCCCCCATCAATAACACTTGCAGCAAAACCTATACCTTGAAAATCTGCAAGAGAAACAGTGAAGTATCTCGGAGTACACCTAAATCGGCGACTCACATGGAAAACACGCATAAATACCAAACTTAATCTAGCTCAAACGAGAATGGTAAAGCTTTTTTCACTTCTCAAGAAAATATTTTCACTCCAACTAAAAAGGTGCATACTACTATACCAACCTATTAAGTCCACTCTTGCTGTATGCCTGCCCGGTTTGTGAAGGAACCAGTGCTTCTTAAGTGAAACCAATCCAAACATTCCAAAACAAGATTCTACGCATCTCAACCAACGCTCCATGGTTTGTCAGAAATAGCCAACTACAGAGAGAAACTGGAATCAATATCATCCAACAGACAATTCCTCACAAACAGAACAATTCTACAGCAAACTAACGAACGTTCGTGGAGCTGTTTACTACTCTCTTCGCAGACAAATCCAGTTTCCCAACTCGCATCAGGAGCCATCTACCACTGGACCAGCTCTTAAAGTAGGACCTGTTACAATGTGAACCAATTAATGTCAATAAGGGGTCAATCGAGTTTACCTCATTCAATGCTATTTTGATACTAGGTATATTAATAATGATATGTAGAGCGCACATGCGCTGATCGCTCAATAAAAAAAGTTGAACTAAATAAAAACGGTGAAGTGGGATTTAGAACTCAGAGAAGTGGCAATTCAAAAACTGGACAGTCACAATACTTTATTCAGGGCGTATTTCTAAGTTTCCCTCGGATATGTTAACACCCATTTCCATTCTTTTAAAGTAATGTATTAGTTTTTAACCCTTTCTCAGTTGTGTTCTAAAACGTTTGTAACATATGAAATTATTATTTACTTCAATTGTGCACAAGGTAAGCAGTACAATTTAACTGCATGATTGCATTTCATGCATGTGGAACTTAGCTGCAAGGTTTCTTTTTCAAATGCTATTTTAAACTTTGGCTCTCAAGTAAGGCTTTAGTGCACATGCTTTCCCCAGAATGTTTATGGAGGGTATGTTAGGGAAGCTAAGGACGAGTATTTGGCTACTGTACAAAGACCGTCACCTGAGGATGCATTGGGTGCGATTTCTATATCAAAAGTCTGTTGAATATGGAGAAATAACACCACCGAATGTTATAAAAGCCTGTATCCGTCTGCAATGAATTTGGAAAATCTATGTAGCAGTTCTTTAATGCTGTGAACATATTCTTATCCAAACAGATCATGATTGGTGTTGTTTGGATAAGACAATATTGAATTTAGCCGAGCGAGCAGAAGGCATTAAAGGATTCTTTTCCAAGAAGTCTAACAGACCAATGGATTTATAGCACTTGTGTTACAATTTGTGTGGTTTCAAGGACAATAGACACGAAGTCTGGAGACGCTGCCACAATTGTTTGCAGCCATTTGGATCTATGAATGTCAAGTTGTAGTGGGCTTTCCTAATGGTAAATGCAGACATTTAAAAGAAAATTACATATTTCGCAGAACCAAATTGCAAAAGCAAATGGTATAATGGGATAAAAATGTTTCGTTTCCCAAAATACAGGAAGAGACGAGCCCAGTAGCAACAAAATTGCACGGGGACCAATACCTTTTATTCTGAGAGTACCACCAAGATGTTTGTGGACTGCGAAAGTGTAAAGAAAGCAATACCTATATGGGCTAACCCAGTGAGTGGCTGAGAGGTGCTATAGTCACCAGTAATTAAAGAAAATAGCGGCATTTGTTACATTAAAAGGTTATAGTCTTGCTTTGCTTCGGAAAAATCAAAATAAATCCTTTGACTTCTATCCTATTTACTTAAACCAGATGACCATCTCTTTGATCAGATTCAGCAATGAATTTATCTTGATGGAGGACTGCATCTTCAAAGACGTTGCACTAAAGAAAAGGAAGTAGACAGGACGAAACAAATGTGCTTTACGTTTATTAATAAATAACCTCTGAATAACCATTAAGCTCTGAAGTAATATGAAGAAAACTAACAGGTAACCGAGTAATAAAGCTACTTAAATATTAGCTTTAAAGGGAATATAATATTTAATAGGTATTTAAGATTTTTAAACATTTTAATTAATGTCTGCGTGCAAAAGATTATCCGTCGATCTTGGATATGATGTTTGAAAATGTGGAAAGGCAAAATATTCTAATATTGGATGTAATTTTCTCATTAGCAAGGTAGGTATGTTTCAAAAGGTGTTAACAACTCCCTAAAGGAATCCTGGATCCGCTTCCGAATGCCTAATTTTTTTTCTTGCTTGGGGAAGACATTTCAGTTCGCTGCGCTCAGAGCATATTATGTGAATTGCGCTTTAGACATTTTACAATTTCTTGCCACAGTGACAGAATGTAGTAGTTGTAAGTACTTCAGTGCTCATTTTCTAACACTTTGTTTCCCTACTGTTGTTGTTCAGATTCATTAAATGTTAAAAATAGAGGTTTGTGTATATCTATTTCAGAAGTCGCAAATGAATCCATAAGTTACCTTAACTGGGTAAATGACTATGAAATTCGCGTTTGCTTAGCTGCTCCCGATTTAAATTAAGCTTCTGACATTGAAACTGCTCCCCAATGTGTAGTAACATTCTGAAAGAATATATATATATATATATATATATATGAACTCATTCCACACCAAACCAAATACACACAAAACCACCTTATCTGAATTTTCTGAGTTTTACTTTAAGTGTTCCACACTTAAAATAAATGAACACGTATTTTATATTTTGCGGAAAATAAAATTATTTTGGCATTTACAGCCTACTTAACATCTTTCTTACGCGCGCAAAACGTTATACAAAAGCGATTTATTCTCGGAGAACAGAATGTTCGGCTATAAGAACAATACGTCGTTTTGTAAATGAAACATTGTGGTTTTCTTTATTCAAAATACTATTTATTCGGAGGAATAGAAAACAACTTTTTAATTATGAATAATTTAAACAGCAATGTCAAATTTAACCCTACAATATTAAAATCTGGAAAAGATACAGAAGGCATCTGTGATATACTTTCCCGTGCACATGTTAATATAAGGTTGGGATCTTCATTAAAAGTATGATTTTAAACACTTTCTTTGTATTAGCGCCTAGGGTTTCAGAACATAAACTGCCGACTGAGAGATTTACGCAGCAGCGGCGCGCCAGCTGATGCGTTACGCAGTACAAACGTGATAGGCTAACACATCCCGTGTTTAGTATAACTTAGCAACTGGAATCTCATACTCTATGAAACCTCTCTCCGCTGTTTCATTTTAAATGTTACTTTGCGTTGAGCTTTATGCGTTAGAGGTTTGTATTTAGCTCTGTGGTTTGCTTAAGTGTATAATGGGTAAACTAAAGAAACGTAAGAAAGACTATTGTTTCAATCCCTATAATATTTCCTAGAATAGAACAAGGAATAAATAATTAAGATTAGTTACCCGCAATATGCTTATAAACTTAAAAATGGAGAACATAGCTTTGTCAAAAGACCCAAAAATATGTGATGAATGTGGAAAAAATAACCAAAATACCACCCACTGCCAACGGTGATTGTGTCCTATGAATTATCAATGTCGTGAATAATCCAGAAGTGATTTTGAGTACTGAAGGTGACTCTGAGAGTTCAACTTCAGATGGTTTTTCTAATGTAGATGTAAGTGTTTCTAAGCTGAACGAATGCTTAATGATTTTGGGTGAATTTCCTATTAAGAAAAGGAAACTAACCGATGCACAATGTCCACAGCAAAAATTGAAAACTACAGAAATGTCCCTTAAAGATAAAATATGTATTACAGAGCAAACGCAAAGTCCAACTACGATGAAAAATCAAATTACAGTCCCACTATAACACAGAACTGGCAAACTCTTACCATGTAACTTATGATAAGGATTTAAAATTACAGATAGAGTTTAGTTTTTTAAGACTGGACATATAAAACATTCAGCTACGCTTTGATGCATCAGCTCAAATGACTAGGAAGGCAAAAGAACTTGCTGCAGAGAAGGGAATATTGTTAACACCTGAGTGTAAAGCCGAAAAAACTGGAACCATTAGCAGTTCAAAAGGTTCTTGAATTTTGCACTTGAGATGAAAAAAGTAGATTGATGCCAGGAAAGAGGAATTTTATTAGTTTGAGAGACGGCAAAAGGTACAAAAACAAAAGGGACTGATGTTATGCGCTCTAAGAAAACCTACCAACATTTTAAGGACAAATCCAAAACAGTGACAATTGGATTTTCTAAACTGGCCGCTGAGACCTAAATGGTGTATCTTACCTGGATTTTATGGAACTCATACCGTGTGCATCTGAGCCTAGTATGAAAATATTAGGTTGATGATTGACAGTGAAAATACTCCAACCATATTGAAGAAAGCACGATAGTTATAAATAATTATAAATATGCCATAGCTCAAATAATTTACAATCCTCCGTCTCAGCATTGTCATCCTCTAAAATGTCCATTTTGTCCTGGACCTAATAACTTCACTACCTACTTACAAGAACGATTTAATGCAGAATGCATGCAATATGTTAGGTATTAGCAGTAGGTTATTGTGTACAGAACTAATTTGGAAACTTTGGAATCTCCAGTACCAGAATACTTGATAATTTAGTAAATAAACTAAACAATTGAATACTTTATGTGTTTCTAGCTCATCAGCAGTTCTATTTCTGACAATTTTCAAGGAAAACCTTGAAGAAGAAGATTGCATCATTATTTATAATTTTTCAGAAAACTATGCTTTTGCTGTGCAAGATTCAGTCCAAGGCGTTGGAATACCAACCAAGCAACAGCAGTCATTTGTTGTCTATTTCAAACAATGCAGTGAAAGGTATCACCTGAACTTGGTTTTAATTTCGGAGCACCTGAAGCATGACACCAATGCTAGCGTCTTTTCAGAATAGGACTGATAAGGCTTTTAAAAAAGGAAGTTAAACATTTGAAGTATATTTATTACTCTTCTGATTGTGCCATTACTGAATAGAAAAATAAGAAACAATTTTCCAACTTGTGCTACCATGCGGATTAAAAATTAAATTGAATTTTATTTATAGACGCTCTTTAGCTGCTATCGTTCATAGCGTCCCATTCTATATTGAGCGTGAAAGACCGGAATTTTGTTCAGAGGCATCTTTATCAGACTGGAGGTTGTTTTACTTGTAACTCTATGATACGGTACCACCGACTTTACTTCCCTTCCGAAAGAAGCCACGCTAAGGACTTTTACGTCCTCCGCCGGGTTTGAATCCACGGCTAGAGGAACTAGAGGCTAGCATGGTTCCGCTAGACCACGGAGGACGACCACCATGAGGATGCCTTTGGTATCACTGATGAGTGGCATGTATTTGTTTGTTTGGTATTTTTTGCGACGTCACACGGAAAAGGACCCAGTGATAGTATCGGAGGTATCACTAAAAAAATAGCAATGAAATACAGTTTACAGCCCTCTCAGCCAAATACAGCTCCCGAACAGCTATTCATTTGGGTAAAAGAACATATTCCCAACATAAGGTTTATGCTTCAAGGAACATCAACATCAGGAGCATAGTCACCATTTTGAGGCAAGATACAGCAATGCGAAAGTGATCCCTGTTACCTTAAAGCTACACTAATTTATCGTATTAACCAATAATGCACTAATAACTAGACAGTACTCATTTCAGCCTGAAGAGAAAAAAGGGCGGGTTTAAATTGCAGAAAATTTCGTCATATAGAATAAGATTGAAAGTCCAAATATTTCCCAAGTATACATGCAAGATTTAACAGCTATACGTGAATAAAATAGTGCATCGAAAGTGCTATGAACAATTGACAGGACATCCAACAGACTGCTACCGCTGCTACAATCCAGCCACGCCGGGCTGGAATCCCGCTACGCACCCCTCTGTAAGTTATTTTATTTGAAATTACCTACACAAGATCAAGCATTTGTTTTATGTAAATATACAAAAAAGGTCAAGAAATTTATTTATATTTTTATGGAAATTTAAACAAGTGGGTTAATAGGTATATATAGGTTTTAAATTTTTGGTTTTTATAATTTATGTAAATTATTAATTTAAATATTAAATATAAGTTATACAGGGTGAATCACCTAAAACTTGCACTGCAAATATTTCGGAAATGGAAAGTGCTATTGATGTGCAGGTTTCACAGCATTGATTGATAGTCAGGTTCTCGTACATTTAGCCCATAAACAGACCTTAATAATGCTGAGAAAGTGTATTTTTTGAGCAAACATACAATTTTTTAAATGGAACAATGTCTAGTTACATCAACAGAGTAAAGGTATGGTAAATTAGAATGCCAATGTCTTTGTTGCAGGATTCTAGTGCAAGTGGTTTACGAGAAATCGTATTTTGAAAAGTGTCCACCCCGACAATTGTTTGTCACATTCAACCTGCTTAGTTGCTAGGTACGATGTTGTTATGTTTGTTTGCATTTTGCTTTCTGTTCATTGATTGCATTGCGACTTTCTGGTCAGTTAGTTTGTGACAGTTCAAGCAGTAAGTCGAGAGTGGAAGATAGGGTTTACAAATGCAGAAAAAGCCGAAATACTCATGGGGTATGGAGAGTGTAGGAAGAATGCAGTTCGTTCCTGTACGGTGTATTCGAAACGTATCCCAATAGACGGCAACCATCACGGCAATTATTTATCAACCTCTTCAACCAATTACGTGAAAGTGGCACTGTGACACCTAGAAAACGTAAAACAAACAAACAGTTGACTGGAGAAGAGGCAGAAACTAATGTTTTGGCTGCCGTTGCAGTAGATCCGCAAATAAGTCCCCGCACAATCTGACATGGAAGTGGCATAAGTCAGGCAAGTGTACTGCGCATTCTCCATCGACATAGGTTCCATCCCTATCACATCTCTCTCCATCAAGAGCTGCATGGAAACGATTTTGAGAATCGTGTTAACTTTTTTACATGGGCATTAAGACATGATACTCCAGGTTCATCATGTATCTTGTTTAGTGATGAGGCAACATTTACTAATCATGGCCAGGTAAACCGCAGAAGCATGCACTATTGGTCTGTTGACAATCCCCGTTGGCTTCGTCAGGTGGAACGTCAGCGTCCATGGAGTTTAAACGTGTGGTGTGGGATAGTGTACCATCAGCTCATAGGCCCTTTGTTCATAGAAGAAACAATGAACTCGCACAAGTATCGCAGCCTCCTGACAGACCATCTGCCACAGATGCAAGGAGAGGTTCCTTTGCAGACTAGGGAGAACCTGTGGTAGCAACATGATTGGACGAAGAGGACCTGTACCTTTGCCGGCCCATTCACCGTATCTGACCCCTTTAGACTTTTTTCTGTGGGGAAGGCTGAAAGACACTGTCTACAAGGATGTACCAACTACACCAGACGATATGAAACGACGTATTGCTGCTGCTTGCTCTGAAATTTCCGCTGAAGTGCTAGAATGTGTGCAGCAGTGTTTCCATAGGAGACTGGAAGCGTGTATTGAAGCTGCGAGTGGTCAGTTTGAACACAACCTTTGAAGGGCTATGTTCTCTTTAGTTGTAGGAATCCACAGAAGTGTTGTAATTTCGTTTTGTTATTCTTTAGGTTGTGCTACCACAAGTTGTACTAGTGCCGGTGCGTAAAAGTTTCGAAATAAGATTTCTCGTAAACCACTTGCACTAAAATCTTGCAACAAACGTCACTGTCATTCTAATTTACCCCACCTTTATTCTGCTGCTGCAACTAGGCATTGTTCCATTTAAAAGATTGTATGTTTGCTCAAAAAATACATCTTCTCAATATTATTATTAATCTGTTTATAGACTAAATGTACGAGCCCCTAGCTACCAATCAATGCTGTGAAAACTGCACATCAATAGCACCTTCCATTTCCGAAATATTTAAGGTGCAAGTTTTAGGTGATTCATCCTGTATTTTGAGCATTGCATTGAGCTTTATGTTATAATTTTTATCGCTTATGGCCTGTCAGTTATTCTAATTTAAGCTAGAGAGCTGTGCCGCTTTCACAGGTAGTAATGCGCAATATTTTTTAATATTTTTCTATTTTAAAAATTACGAACTTACAAGATAATTCGCTTTTCTTTTGTAATCTATGCACAAGATTTGAAGAGAATCGGAGGTATTATGGTCAAATTTTGTGAAAATTTGTACGATCTGACGTGGAATGACTCATATATGAGGCGTTGCTCATAAAACAGCCCTTATCACTTTTTAAATCAACTTCGACTAATCCAGTAGATTATCTCTTCTACAGCTTGAATATCTCGTTTATATGATAATCAGTTTATGTCAAGCATGAGTGCTTATCAAATATACGCTGGTTTTATAAAAACAACCTATGTTACTCGTGGTTTGGACTAAAATTAACATGGGCCATTTTATTCATATTCCTGTCACATTCTGATTGATTCGTTGACATTTTAGCTAAATTATAATTGGTTATTTTGATTAATTCCATCCAATTTCTCTGAAACACAACGTTGCCGTTTTCAGGGTGTGTTTGTTATTCAGTTTCTGTAACTGGTAGTTTCCTTAAACTAGCTTCTACACAAGAGGATACTAGTTTTCCCGTGCAGAAAAGAAAAAAGTTGGAGCAGAAGCAAAGCATTATATAAAGATTAAACATACAGGAAAATAATATGCCAAACATATTGGAGAAGCATATGAAAAGAAATTGGTGTTGATAGTAGGTTAGCAGTAGATTAATCCTAATTTGAACTTTAACAACCACGTATTTATTATTTAATTACTAAAAGTTAAAGAATAACGAAACACTCGAAATTAAATTAATAATTTGATTCCTCCTATTAATAGTCATACAATAGCAGTAAGATGGAAAACTTATTCGCACTAAATAAAACAGATAACATTACTTCTAGACAGGTTCCGAGATGCACAGTTCTAGAATTTCTACACACTAGGATCGAATTATTTATAGGATTCTTATCCAGCAGAGACGTTCCCGTAAGCAGAATATCAACCGTTTAGCTGCAGAAACTTCAACGTTTGCAAACAAGGGAATTTTATTTTACAGGGTAAGAATTAAGGAGGAAGGCGCAGTAGTTAAGGCTCCAGTATATCGAAATACCTTCGTGAACTTCCATGGAATAATAAGAGGGCTTCACCGAACCATACAAGCTACATTGATGAGTGGACAGGCTTCGCCTCGAGATTCTATGGGTAAGCATCAAAAGCGACCTAAGTCTGTACAAGAGAAAATTCACCTATTGATGATGGATCATATAAGTTTTTTAAACCTCGGTAGTCTCATTACTCCATCACAAACAATCCCCCGAAACTCCATCTGCCAGAGGCCTTCACAATTACAGATATACATAAAATGTTCTTCGACCATTATCAAATTAATGTACCCTACAACGTATATTGGCTCATATTCAAGGGCAATTTTAATGTTACTTTGGTTGGTCTAGATCATATACGTGCACTCAATGTGACTCTCAATCAGCAGATAAATGCAAGTACAACTAATGATGACAGAGTAGACTTAATGCATGAAAAACGACTTAATCTTTCTAAATCTGGATCTTTTTACAAGTAAAAAATACAAGCAAAGGGCACGAATGTATCTGGCAACCGTCATAATTTTCGATTTCATGCAAAATTTACCCATTCCACATCTGAATGTAAAATGTTATCTACTATTCTTGACAATTGTGACTCCACGTTTTTTGGGGTGCATTCTTTATCTCATGATCGTGTCACATTGTGTACTTATCAAGAGGTTGTTGCAAAGAAAGCTCAATGTGAAGGCACATCCTTTCACTTTCGATATTTGCAAGAATAAATTAATATTAATTAAAGTAACATTGATTAATCTTGATATCAGACGACTGTCCTGGCAAAAACAAACGTCTTGTTGTGGTTTACTTCTGTTAAAGTTGTGTACTGTTTCGATATGCTTAAACGAATTATTCATCTCAATGCGTGGGCATTCCTTCCTGCCCAATGATCAAGATTTTTTGATCATAGCAAGGATGAAAAGAAAGGTGTGTGTAAACACCTGAGTAATGAAATGAAGCTATATCTTCCTGTAGGTCTCATCCAATGCCATTTAAATTTACAACAATGGATCACCAAGACTTTCACCATATTAAAAAGGAGCGCAGTCATACTTTCGTGAATCAGCTGCAATTAATGCATTGAAGCTTAAGGGTCTTACGATGTACAGAACAGATCCAGGATCACCATTCATAGGGATAACGGGCCCCTATTCAGGACTTTGGAGGTCAGTTAATATACGTAGTAGGTCAGCAATTCCTAAAGAGCTCTCTTTCCCACGAATGTACAGTGAAACTTCAAAAATCAAAATCTCTAAAGTGGAAGATTGGAAAACTAACTTTATGGTATACTAAGACCAAACAGTCTGAACCTTTTGAAACTCTTGCACAAGAAGAGAAAATGAATAAGACGAAGGAGGACTATCTAACATTAATGGTGAAATAGACATCGATAATTCAGACAACAGCAGTGTGGAAGACAATTGAAACCAGAGTACAATGTCAGCGTTTGTATTTTTGGAGTGAATTTCTGTCAATTTTAGGCATGCGTTTTTTTTTAAAACGCACCCAAATCTAATATTACCATGGATATTGCTACAGTGCTGTAATATTTTGGTTTTTGTAATAAATTAAGTTTTCAGCATGACGGCTATCTTAAACTATATTTTAAACGTCTCTACCGAAAACGACCCTTGTCACAAATGCTCATTTTCTATAATTTATAATAGTTATATTTAAGCGTAAATTGATGCGCATTTTCTGCTACGTTGTCTCACATAACCCGGAGAATCATTGTCATAGCTGTCTTGTTTATACTGCAGTGTATGTAAACTGTAAAATGGTTTTAGCTTCTCCTGAAAATTTAACATTTTGAGAAGCGCTGCTTTTAGAAAGAGCCCATCATTTGCTTATTAAAATCTGAACATAAGGTAATGCTGTAGAAAATGACACGCTCTTTTTAAACTTAATATGAAATAAACTTAACTAATGGGGACTCGTGATTATCGCATGTTCTCATATGATTTTACAGTTAGAAATGTTTCCAAAATTGATAGGGTTTCTTCCACGTAAGTTGTATATTAACGCCTTTGTATATTAACGCTGATATATTGTACAGAATATTTTTCTTCGAAACTTCTACAATAGTATCGTTGCTTATTTACTCCGATTTCACCGTTTCATTCCTAATACATCCCTAAATAACACTAGATTTGTCTCTGGGAAAGCACATTTTATAAAACCAAAATGGCGACTCAATACTTAACACTTGTGTCCAGACCCGGTTTCTATTCTCCTTGGCTGGTTTAGCTTTAAGCCATCTATTGGACTCTACGATTCTGTGATATATCTTATTGTATTATCTCCTAATGAAGAAGACCTCGCAGCGCAAACGGCCCGAAGTGACTGGCAGTCAGCTGCGATAAACCCGGGTGCAGATTCCCAGCCTCAACAGAACTGAGATACAGAGCAGCGCCTCCAGAGCTTACACCATCACCGCCCGCTGACGCTGCCGTCCTGCTTCCGGCTGCATCAAGCAGTCCTGAAGCTCAACCACTGCAACAGCACCTCTGATGGCCGTCACAGTGTGGTTGTCCACAGTGTGCCGAAGTACCTGTAGCACGCTTGTTCTTGATGGCAACTCAGCACAAGTGGCTTTCGACACTGAACATCTCCAGAACCACTTCGGCCAGGGCTCCCACGCCGCTGGTATGCCTCCACATCGGCATGGCGTAGACATGGAAGTGGACTTGCTGTCAAGGCTGTACCTACTCCGATGAAATTTACGCATCAAGTCTACCAGAAGTGAAAAACCGGTGCCACGCCGACACTGCTACCTTTACGACCACACCGCCGACGACTGCTCCTCATTTCATGCGTTTGCAAACGAGCTCAGCACGGCCTGCACGGGGTACGACCTGCGTCGCCGACGGTGTTTCTCCTCCACCTACAACGCTTCATTACACTTCACCGGCCAGGCTCAGTGGTCCCGTGTCGTAGATTTACGGCACGTAAAATAACTTCAAGCCTGATAAGGAGGCCTCAGAGCAAATTCACCTGCCCAATTTAGAATGGGACGCTAAGGACCACAGGGGGTAAAGAGCGTCCATAAATTAAACCCATTTAATTTTTTTTAACACTTCCTTGATGTGGCCTTAATCATCGTCATCTTTCTTTTGCTTGTTCCGGTCTCATCATTTAAACTGTTCAGTCCATCTTCTTTTAGGTCTGCCGATGTTTCTTTGGCCTTTTGTTGTATATCTTAAAACCACTTTCGTATAACGGTTATCATCCATTCTCTGCACATGTTGTTTCCAGTTGTTTTGATTTTCTTTAATTCTTTCCAGTAATTTGAAAATTCTTAATCCTTTATATATGTCTTAACTTACCCTTCTGTCTTTTAAAGTATATCCTGCTACATGTCTTAAAAAGCGCATCTCTGCTGCTTCTATCTTTCTTTCCAATTGTTTGGTCATTGTCATTCGGATCCATACGTTAATACTGGAACAGCCATCACTGTATAAAACTTTATGTTTGTCTCTTTCTTGGAATTTTTAAATTTCGTTTGATGGTGTTGCATATTTGGTTGAATTTATTAATTGTATTTATTATGTCATCATTTTTGAGTCTGAGACGTTACAGCCTAAATAATTAAAACAGTTTATTTGTTGTAATATAATCTCTTGTAATACTATTTTTGTTCTTAATGCTTCGGGTCCTTGAAAGCCAATGATTTTCTTTTGTGTGGTGATATTTTTATTTTGTAATTTTGGCTCATTTTGTTTAATTGATATAGAGCTTTTTTGTATATTGAATTCTGAGCACTTATTCAGACTAGATTGACTGAAATAACATTACATCTAAAATAATATTATTTATCTTATAATGTGCATTTAAGCTATTCTGCCATTCTCTGACAATGCCATCTATATATAAATTAAATAACGTGGGTGACAATGGACGCCCTTGTCTGGCACCTTTATTGTTACTGTATTCTTTCGACTTTTTTGGTCGGAATCGATCATTATTGAGTTTATATATAAATTTCTAATTATTGTTATCAAATGTTTTGGTATGTCTTTGTTCTCCATTTCTTGCCATAGAAAGTTCCTATGTACATTGTCGAATGCTATTTCAGAATCTATGAACACCATATATGTAGCAATATTGTACTCTGTATGTTTTTCAATTATTTTATTTAGAACGAATACACAGTCCATACAGGATCTTAACTTTCAAAATGCGTTTTGGGCTTCCAGTACTATGCTTTCCATTATGATAGTTAATATGTTTTTTATTATTGCTGCATATAGTTTATAGCAAGTATTCAGTATGCTTATTCTTCTATAATTATTGCAGTTATTTCTATTGCCTTTTTAAATATTGTATGTAATTTTACTATTTTCCATCCTTCTGGTACATAGCCAAACTTCCAGCATATATTAAATAATGCCAGTAATTTATATTTTAGCCTTTCTGAGGCATATTTGATTAATTCCTTTTTAATACTGTCTGTTTCTGGCGGGTGTTTTATTCATGGAGTTCTTATACAAAGTAAGTTGTAATTCTTCGTATGCAGCTGGGTCCACTTCTTCATTTTTCTTTTTGTGTCCAGAATTTCTGAAAGCATTTTAACCATTCTTCATTTGTTATTCTATTTAATTTTATATTGTCTCTTTCCTCTTTATTTAGATGTTTTAGAATTTTATGTGCTTTGTGTTGGTTGCCGTGTACATCATTTTCTAAATGATTCCCTTTTAATTCGCTTTACTTATCTTCTTACAATAGCTGTTCTGCTTTTGTATTCCATTAGGGTTTCTTCTGTTTTTTTACTTAAGTGTTTTATGTAGGCTTCTTTCTTTTATTTCGTTATTTGCGCAATATTTTCATTCCAAATTTTTAGGCCTTTCTTCCTTTTATTTATTTTTCTCATACCTAGTGCTTCTATTGCCGCTTGCGCTATCGTTTGCTTTATCTCTTCCCATTCTTGGGTTATAGTTTTACTTGTTAGTGTTTGTTATATGAGTAGATCTAGTCTTTTCTTATATAGATCTCTTATCGATTCCTCGCTTAATAATTGAGTCTTGAATGTATGTTTATATTTTTCTTGATTCATTTTTTAATTCTTTTCCCGTTGTTTTCCCATCTAGCTGGTATTGCTAGTTTAGAGAATAAAAGGAAATGGTCTGAGCTGACATCACTCCCTCTGTATACCCTTGTGTCTAATACTATCTCAGCTCCTTTTTGATTTACTGTTGTACATATAATCTATAATGCTTTTATAGCCTCTGGCACACCATGTATATTTATGTATCTCTTTATGTGGGAAGAAGGTGTTTGTTATTTTCAGATTATTGAAATCTGCAAAATCTATTAACATTTTTTCATTTGTGTTTGGTTTATCCTCGCCATATTTTCCCATTACTCTTGGTATCGGTTTATCTCCTACCCTTGCATTCATATCTCCTGCTATTATTAAATACCCGTTTGGATTACATTCATTTCTTATTGTAGGATTTCGTAAAATTCTGTTGTATCTTCTGTTTTTCCTTTTTCTGGGCTGTATATTTCTATCACTTGTAGATATCCTCTTTTTGTTTTTATTCTTATTTTAATTGTTCGTTAATCAACAAATTCATAGCTATGTATTTTAATTTTCACATATTTTTATTAGTATTGCAATTCCCGCTGCTGCTCTTTTTGTTTGTGGCACACCTTGATAAAACATTAGATAGTTTTCTAATTCTAATGATCCTTTTACTTTCTTTTTTGTTTCTGGTATTACAGCAATGTTAATGTTCATATTCTCTAGTTCCTTTTTAGCTCCATTTCTTTATTATTTATTCCACTGGGATTCCATATTGCTATTTTCCTTATTTCCGCTCTTCCTAATCGCTTATACCATTGGTTGGCAGGAGTTGTCATCGATTGGACCGCCCTGTTTCTTCTTATGAGGCTTTTAGTAATTTAATTTCCCCTAAGCACGTAACTAGCGTTCTGCAGGGTAAGATGTATGTTGGGGCTGCTATCTTTAGGTTATACATCATAGCCTTCCTTTGTATTCCCCGAAGGAAGGGTTGCCTCCTGCGCTCTCTGATTGAACCGTTGAGGACTTTAGCCTTGTTGCCCCGGATATGGGTCTGCTTATTATTTTACCAGCAGAAAGGGCGTCTCTTCCGCACATTGACATATCCTTTTAGGTCTTCACACGTAACCCTGTGTAAGGAACCCTTAACCAGGTACTTCACACAGGGACAGTGTAACCTGGAGCTAGCGAGGGAAGGGACGCTATCCCCTTTGGAGAGAATACCTTAAAAAGAGTTCTCTCCCGCTACCCGTGGCCTTAACCCAGTCTATAAATATGTCTCCTACTTATGTCACAAGCGTTGGGCTTCAAATTGCAGGCTTATGATATTTCCGTCATTTAAAAGGCTAGCAAATTACACAGGGATGCTGATTGTGTATCTCCCTCTCCCGTCAGTTCTTCAACCCGCCACCAAGATATCCAGATCGAGGATGTCCCCCACCTATTTGTTCTTATCACCTGAAGTGGTGGCAGAACAGGGAAAAGATCCCGGATTACGTATTCTAATTCAGGCAGTGGAACAGACTGATCTCGTGACTCACTCGTTACGCCGGTAGGCGTCAGTATGACTTTACAAATCGGGGGTGCTCTATCGGAAAAATGCTTTTGTATCAGATGGCTTGAATCTTCCAGTCATTCCTGAGTCTCTTAAAAATGAGATTCTATATTCCCACCATGATGAACCCATGGCAGGGCATCTAGGTTTTATTAAAACTTTTTCTAAAATCAGTTCATGCTATTACTGGATTGGTATGCGTAACGTTATTGGGAAGTTTGTTAACGGCTGCTCTTCCTGCCAATCGTGGAAAGGACCAAAGAATTTGGCACCTGACGGCCTGTTGAAAACCGATCCCAGTTACTCATATTTCTGAACGCTTTGGTATAGACCTTATAAGCCCATTGCATAGGACTAAAACTGGCAATACTGTAATCGCGGTGGCCACCGACTATTTTAGTAAATTGTTTCAAACTCAAAACCTTCCGTCTGTTTCCGCTGAGTGTATATTGAAAAATATTCTATGTCGTCATAATGCTCCTGCTGTGTTGCTATCAGATATGGGTACTCCCCTTTAAGTGAGATTGTTCAGGAACTTTTAAAACTTACGGAAGTCAAACACGATCTCTCACTAAGGCTTATAACCCTGCATGTAATGGCGTAGTGGAACGCTGCAATCAGACCCTTATTAATATGGTAATTAATTATGTAAGCTATGGGCATGACAATTGAGATGTCTGACCTTTTCACGTTACCTGAGCGTATAACACTACTAATAATTAATCCATAGGTCACCTATATCATTTTCTGATGTATGAAGAATTGCACTCTGCCGACGGAAGTTCACCTTAAATATACCACTTTTAGCGGTATTCTACAAGCACGTGAGATTGCAACTGCTAACTTACGTATAAAGAAAACAGAAATGTATTTTTGGCAGAAAACTCGACATGTGAATTACACGCCCAGTGATTTTTCTTAAACTATATGTCCTGCGCTCAAGAAAGGTTTAACTAAGAAGCTTTTTCATCGGTACGACGGACCTTTTGTGTTAAAGAAATTCTCGCCTGTTACGTTCGTTATTCGCGATCCCTGTCACCGGAAAACTCCAGAACGTACTGTACATGTCAAGAGAATTAGCGATTATCATTTACAGTATAGATGCAGTTAATACACCGTTACTGCATCTGCTTCTTCCTTCTTATCTCGGCTATCCTGCGTTTCTCATGGGAGTCTTAAGTTGTCTGTCCAAGCATCAGTCGCCCCTCATGAATGTTATGTATAATTCTTGGCAATCTAACCTGTACTTTCCAACATGGCCCAAATGTTGTCATTTCAGTGCTTCTTCCTTCTTATTTTCTTACCGTCGCTAAAAATTCTGTTGGTTAAACTGTATATTTATGCTCCCTTCTGCGTTGTGACTTACATAGCGCCTTATTTTTTTCTGAATCAACTTTTGTGCGTTATATATGTTACGGTACATTGCATGTAATTTATATGTTGTAAAAACTAGGCACTGTATATACTGATTATGCTAATGCCTTCGCGGATTCCGATTGCTCGGGTTTCGTCGCCTGAAGTTGTTGTTGCTCAACCAGTTGTAACAATTGATAAGATGCTGTTGGGGGCCTTCTGCTTTTCAGACTCTATTCCCATCATTTTTAATCTCTGTTCCCTAGGGATTACCTTATTTCAAAGTACATTTATTTAGAGAGAGGGATTTGCCAATTCTTATTATGCTGTAATTATCTATAGCTACTTCAGCCATGCGACCTGTCGCATCCACACGGAAGTGCTGCGACTGTTTAACTGATTATGACCATGAATGCATTTCTCTTTATTTCCGATACATTCTTTGCAGCAGTTTCTTGTGATTAAAACTTTTTCCTTTGGTGCTTATTTCCTTCCTTCCTTCTTTCCTTCTTTTTTGTTTTCTTCCTTAAGTACATGAGTTTTAAATTTTGTCACAGACTTTTCGGATCCATAACCGTATGTGATCCCTGCATTCCAGTGAAACACTGTCACTTCATCTGCAAACGGCCTTTTTCGGGTTACGTCAATATTTCAGCAACCCCCTCGAATTCAAAACGGTACAGAGTTTGCTAAAGCTGCTACTCGAGACTCCGCCTGCTAAACGTCATTTGCCTAATAGGGAAGCTTTCTTTTTTAAAAGGAATAAAAAAGACTAAAACAAAACCATAACAAAACCAGAAAGCAAGTATCCAAATGGTACGCCTTAAGACTTGTTTTCCATTCTTTCTGGGATTTCTTTTCGTTGGCTTTGGGTACACCTGTCACCTACCACTTTTATGAGTTAAGCATTTTATGTTTTAGGTCGCTATCTGATATTGGGTGCTTTTCTCTTCTTCACTAGGTTATTACTTTTTTCCCGGTTTGAAGTATGAACTATTAGACACCCCAATAATTTTTCTTGTGTTTCAAGACTTAAAAAGCATCACGAACCTTGCATATTGGTTTGTTGAAACGCTGTAATGCTGCACGCTTGACCCAGAGTTAAAACCTGGCGATCTCTGTTGATGTTATATATCATTGTTTTAGTGTTCAAGGAAAATATTCTGTTTTTCAGTTCACTCAAGTTAAAACTTCACGGTGTTGTTTGTGCTCTGAAAAATTAAATTGAGTTATATTTATGGACGCTCTTTAACTACTATAGTCCTTAGAGTCCCATTCTATATTGGGCGTGAAAGATTGGTAATTTTGCTCAGAGGCCTCTTTATCAGGCTTGAGGTTCTTTCACGTGGCGTAAATCTACGGCACGGGACCACCGATTTTACTTCCCTTCCGAAGGAAGCCATGCTAAGGATTTTACGCACGAAAAAATACATCGACCTCCGCCGGGTTTGAACCCGCGACCTTGGGAACTAGAGGTTATCACGGTACCACTAGTCCACGGCGAACGACTTTGTGATCTGATGCTGAGATATGTTGAGCAGATACTATGTTATTGAGTTTTGAGTATATTTGCCGTAGTTTTGTGTGTGTATGTTGGCGTCTCTGATAGATTCCTGCAGGTTCAGTGACCGGGGAAGGGTGTGTGAACACTATGTTTTACTAAATACTGTTGTTTTATATGCAAAATATTTCACGCAGATATGCTATGTTCAGCTTAGCCAAAGTATGTGTGTTTGTTAATGCAAGTCAGCTTATGGATTTGTAGTAATTTGGGATGCCACCTCTTGTTATTAATTTATGTCTTGGCATTGTATTTCACGCTCTGTATGCTAGTTCCACCTTTTATTTCTCGCATAATTTGATTGCAGAGCTTTACACTGTAACTTTATTCTACCTAAGTAAAAACACATAGCTCAAGCTTTATGCAACTTATGACTCAGCAACCATTTCTGTGTCGACCTCCCCCCAGGGACTCACCTTATGTGAGTACGGGTTTTGGCGTACCCGGGGGTTCCCGAGTCGCTCATCGCCATATTCATCCCTTCATCCCCGTCCGGTCGAGGTGGGTTCGTTCTCGTGACCGGGAGACTCAAGGTAGGCTCTCGTGCGTTCTGTGCATTTCATTCAATGTCGCCCCTCGCCGTCGTTTCTTTCTTCTCTTCTATTTATGCACATTTCGCCCAACGCCCATTCATTTACACGTCTCTTTTACTTCTTCGCCGGCCTACCTTGCGTGCGAAACGCCCACAAGTTTTTAGTTTCTTTTACCTTTTTCTTTTAATCCTCCGTGGACACAGCCTGACGGATACCCGCGCACGGGGTGCGCAGCTGGGTGAGTGGGTAATGGCGTCATCCCCAACACCCGGGGTCGTCATGTAGGGTTTGTGTTCGTATCCGCTGTTCAACTGCAGTCCCGCGGGGGGGGCCAATGCATGAGCTGCTGACTTCTGACGGCGATTGGGTCCCTCTGTCTATGTTCTGGGAGGTGTGACCCTGGGGTGAGATAGGTATAGATAGGCCACTCACCCAAGCCAGGGTAACGCCCGGGAAGTCAGAGCCCGAGGTCGGAGACGGTTGAAATAGTGGAGGATCTATTTCGCTATGGAGCACCCTTTCTCCATTACTCACAACAAGCGCCGAAAAGTTCATGTAACAGAAGTAGCACCGCCGACATCTGGTTGTTACTTGGTCATTTCACGTACAGCAGAAGGACAAAGTTTTGAGAAGGTGAACCCTTTCATTATTCAGAAGGGCATTGACGCTATTGCAGGTGCGCTTCAGTCCTGCACTCGTCTTCGAATTGGTTCATTGTTGGTTCAAACCAAATCCGAACAGCAAATTAAGTCCTTGTTGCGCGCCACGCTTCTCCACGGTTATCCTATCATTGTCGAGAAGCACCGCACCTTGAATTCCTGTCGAGGCGTCCTTACCACCCATAGCCTCGATGGTATGTCGGACGAAGAACTTGTCGACTATCTTTCTGATCAAAAGGTGACAGTTGTTCATCGAGTGCAGGCTAAACGCGACGAAATTTTGGTACCAACTCGTACCCTGTTTATCACTTTCTACGGCGTCGATCTCCCACGAGTCTTTCAGCAGGGTACGAGCGTATTGCAGTGAGGCTCTATATACCTAGACCTCTGCGTTGTTTCAAATACCAACGTTTTGGGCATACGATAGTCTCGTGTAAGAGTGCCGTTACCATCTGTGCAACATGTAGCCAGCCCTCACACGAAGGTACCTGTTCAACAGCCCCCGTCTGCGTTCGTTGCAAAGGGTCTCATTCTGCTTCATTTGCCGACTGTCCGCGGTACTTGGACGAGAAGGCGATCCAGGAGATCCGGGTAACGGAGAAACTCTCCTTTGCCGAAGCCCGGAGGCATTACCATGCGCGCCAACCTTCGCTCCGGCGATCGGGAACATTTAGTTCTGTTGTTGCCTCGCCAGTACCCCGGAAGGATGCAGAGACTCAAATCTGGACCATGACTGCATTGACCGCCACTACCATACGGCCGTCCATTTCAGCTATAGTTACCAAGCCCTCTAAACCTGGTCCAAAGTCTACGAAGTCACAAGGCACTGACAAAAAATCGAAGCAGAAATTTCGCAGGGAAGATTTTTTGAAAGACCCTCCGCGTGCGCGCGGCAAGACAAGTTCACCTTCTCCTCCTCGGAGGTCACAATCCCAGGATGCTCCTGGGACAAGCCGCGCTCAGCGTCCCCTTCACCCGTTGCCACCCAGAACCGATTCTCGGCGCTTGAATCGGTTTCTGGCTCTGAGCGCGTGGGCCCTCCCCTCGAGGAGGCTATGGAGTCTGACCAACACCATACAAAAAAGCCCTAGCCCAAAGGTTAAGCAAAAGATTATTTTAAGCCGCCCTTCTAAGTAGACAGTTTATCCCTTTTTCATAATGGCTATCCTGACCTGGAATTTACGTGGTGTACGATCGCATAGGCCGGAACTGCAACTTCTTTTGCGTTCCCATTCACCTATGGTCGTGTGTTTGCAGGAGACCAAGCTTCGCCCTCACGACCCTTTTGATCTTTGAGGGTATACTCCGGTTCGCTACGATCTTGAACCGGAGGAGGGTATTCCTGCTCATGGAGGTGTCATGTTCTTAGTGCGTAACGACGTTTGTTTTCAAACTCTCACTATTACGTCCGACTTGCAAGCTGTTGCCATTAAACTACACTTACGTGGCTTTTTCTTTTCTGTGTTCTGTGTGTATTCACCTCCATTGTCTCCCTTCGCAAATGCGGACACTCGTGGTCTCTTGTCCGCTCTCCCAACACCATTTCTTCTGTTGGGAGATTTTAATGCCCATCACCCACTGTGGGGTTCGCCAAGGGCTTGTGCGAGGGGAACTCTTCTTTCCGACATTTTTTACCAGTCCAATCTCTCCATCCTCAATACAGGTGACCCTACTTTTATTTCTGATTCTTCTGGTACATTCTCACACCTGGACATTGCCGTTTGCTCACTCCAGCTTGCTAGTCGTCTGCATTGGAACGTCGTTGCTGACACCTACTCCAGCGACCATTACCCTTGCATCGTTTCTCTTCTGTCTCACCACGTCCAACACTCCAGAGCACCTACCTGGATATTCACAAAAGCCGACTGGAGTTTGTATTCCAGCCTCGTGTCTTTTGCGGACCAGCTCTTCACTGACGTTAACCAAATGGTGCAGCACCTTGCGTCTACGATTCTATCTGCCGCAATTCCCCGTTCATCCTCACACCCTCGACGGATTCCTATTCCTTGGTGGAACGAGGAGTGTCGGGTTGCCGTTCGTGCTCGTAGAACTGCACTTAGGGTGTTTTGGCGACACCCTACACTTGATAATTTGGTTACTTTTACACAATCGCACATTATTCAGGATAGCAAGAAGGCGTCTTGGACTCGTTTTGCGGAGTCTTTTGATCGCTTTACGCCTTCATATGGTTTTTGGGATAAACTTCGTCGCTTCTCATCTAAGGTGTCGCATTGTACTCTTTCTGGCCTTCAGGTTCCCAATGCCATCATAGTAGATCCGGCTGCCATCGCTAACACTCTGGGTGCTGCCTTTGAGGCGGTTTCCAGTTCAGACCATTATTCCACCGGCTTTCGCTCTATCAAAGACCGGCTGGATTCCGCACAATATAATTTTCGGTCTGCTAATAATGAATGCTATAACGAACTTTTCACAATGAGGGAGCTGGAGCACGCTCTTGATTGCTCTAGGTACTGCGCTCCTGGGCCGGACGGCATTCATGTCCTGATGTTACAGAACCTTTCAGCCGACAGTAAACTCTTTCTCCTACAGGTCTATAACCGTATTTGGCAAGACGGTCTTTCCTTCCGTTTGGCCCGAAGCCACCATTGTCCCTATACTTAAGCCTGGGAAGAATCGCCAACTACCTTCCAGCTACCGCCCTATCTCCCTCAGCAGTTGCATTTGCAAAGTGATGGAGCGCATGATCAACGGGCGTTTGACATGGTGGCTTGAGGCTCAGAATCTTTTAGCGAACTCTCAGTGCGGCTTTCGCCGCTATCGATCTACCGTCGACCATCTGGTGTCCCTGTCGACGCATATTATGAATGGATTTCTAAGAAGGTGTCAAACCGTGGCTGTGTTTTTTGACCCGGAGAAAGCTTATGACACTTGTTGGAGGGGCGGCGTTTTACGTACACTTAATGCGTGGAATATCCGCTGTCGTCTTCGCATATTTCTTCGGGAGTTTATGACGGACCGCGTCTTTCGTGTACGTGTGGGCTCGGTTTTATCCAGTCTTTTTATTCAAGAGAACGGAGTACCGCAGGGCTCTGCACTCAGTGTCACACTTTTTGCGATAGCTATCTACCCCATTGTTGATTGTATTCCACCTGGGATTTCATCGTCCCTTTTTGTTGACGATTTTGCCATTTATTGTAGTTCACGGCAGACCTGTCTGCTCGAACGCCGTCTCCAGAGCTGTATCGACCGTCTCTACGCCTGGAGTAACGACAACAGCTTTAATTTCTCCGCCGAGAAATCCGTCTGCATCAACTTCTGGCGCCGGAAGGCTTTCCCTTCGCCCTCTCTCTACCTTGGGTCTGAGGTCCTTCCATTTGCAGACGAGATGGAATTTTTGGAGTTGATCTTTGATCGAAAGCTGAGCTGGATTTCTCAGGTTTCCTTTTTTAAAAGTAAAGTGTGACCGTTCTCTTAATATTTTACGTGTTCTAAGTGGCACATCATGGGGAGCTGATCGGACCGTTCTTCTGCGTCTTTATCGCTCCTTGGTCCGATCCAAGCTTGATTACGGGTGCATTGTCTATTCATTGGCACGTCCGTCTGTGTTACGTCGCTTGAATACCATTCATCATCGTGGTATAAGAGTCGCTACAGCGGCATTTCGAACCAGCGCTGTACCCAGTCTGTACGCAGAAGCTGCAGATCCTCCGCTGTCCTTCCGGCGTGAGATGCTTTTGTGCAGCTATGCTTGTCGGCTCTCAAGCTTGCCTAACCACCCGTCCTTCGAGTTATTTTACAAGGATTCGCTTGATCGACAATATTTAGTTAACTCCTCTGCATTACTACCTCCAGGGGTTCGATTTCGACAACTCCTTCGGCATTTGGACGTTGCGCCAGCGCCATCCCTTCCCAGGGGAAACGCTTTTTCCTCCATGGCTGCGCGCTGAGGCCCACTATCACCTTGGGCTAACGTCAATGCCGAATACTGAGACCCCTTCTTCAGTTCTTAGATCAGCTTTTTTAGAACTCCAGGCGAAGATCGGGAACTTTCATTTTATATACACTGATGGGTCTAAGACTGATGTTGGAGTAGGGTGTGCCTTTGTTTTTGGTCAGCATAGTTTTACCTTTCGTTTACCGGAGCAATGTTCGATTTTTACCGCCGAAATTTTTAGTATTTATCAGGCACTTTTATACATCCAGCGGCATGATTTACAGCACTGCGTTCTTTGCGCGGACTCCCTGAGTGCCCTTAAGAGTATTAACGCGCTGTACAGTTACCACCCACTCGTACAGCGCATACATGACCTGGTCCACTCGCTTGGTGTCTCTGGCATCCGCGTCTCCTTCGTGTGGATTTCAGGTCATGTGGGCATCTCAGAGAATGAGTCTGCCGATGCCGCTGCCAAATCGGCGATTTTATCACCCAGAAGTTTTTCCTCTGTTGTTCCCTCTTCAGGTTTGTTTATTGTTTTTCGTCGCCGCATCCTCTCGCTTTGGAGCGATGAGTAGACGGCCCTCCTGGGGAACAAGTTGCGGGAGGTTAAACCTCTCCCGTTAGTCTGGGCTACCTCTTCCCGTGCTTCTCGTCGAGAAGAGGTAATTTTAACACGCCTTCCTATCGGACATTGCATTTTAAGTCATAGACACTTGCTTAGTGCTGATCTCGCACCACTGTGTGATCACTGTGCTGTACCCTTAACAGTGTGTGATATTTTAACGGAATGTCAGCTTTTAGCACAATTGCGCGCTGGTCTGTCTCTGCCTGTTGGTTTAGCCGACATTTTGACAGACGACGCGTATACTGTGGCAAGTCTTTTATGTTTTATCCGTGACAGTAGTTTTATTCGACGCATTTAAATCGCGGAGCGTCTTTTCGTTTTATGATTTTATATTTTCCATTTTAATGGGGGGCTGTTCTCCCCTGGGGTCATACGACGCTCTGGACCCTTGGCTTCTACAGATCCTGACACGTAGTTTACTCTTTTATTATTTGATTTGCAACGTTTATAGTGCGTTGGGTTTTTAGACATTGATATGTATTTTAATGTATCGACTACGCGGGTTTGTGTCCCGTATTTTAATTTCTGGATTTTAAATTTTCGACTTCGATTGCTTATTTTATAGTGTTGTTGTATCTGCGGTTTTTTACCCCTATTTTATTTTTTGGACTTTACATTTTATACTTTGTAAGGGCGCTGATGACCACAGCTGTTGAGCACCCTTAAAACGCATCTCATCATCATCGTCTGTGTCGACCTTCGTGGTGTAGTGGTTACCATGCTAGTCTCTAATTCAGGAGGTCGCGGATTCAAACCCGGCGGACGGCGATGAATATTTCCGGGCGTTAAAATTCTTAGCATGACTTCGTTTGGAAGAGAACTAAAGCCGGTGGTCCCGTTTCGTAGACTTGCGGCACATAAAAGAACCTCAACCCTGGTAAAGAGACCTCTGAGCAAAATCACCGGTGTTTCACTCCCAATATAAAATGGGACGCAAAGTACCACAGAAGTTAAAGAGCTTCCGTAAAGAAACTTTTCTGTGTCTGAATTTATTTTAAGTTAACCAGAGAGCATGGTCGGCTCTTGCGTTTCGTTTTTTTCCCCTCAAAATCTAGGTTATCGTTTCATGTCCTTTTCTCAGGATTTTAAAATGTAAGTTTTTTTCTTTGTTTGTCGGTCCTGGTCTCTATTCAGCTCTAGCTCCTCCCAGATTTTCCGATAGGTTTTAACCACTATCAACCTGGTAGTTTCATTGCTCCTTATGTGTTATATATTGTCTTCATTCTGTCATTGTTACTGACTGTAACTCCGTCATTGTTACTTCCCTTGTTACCGATCGTAACGACACCTTGACCAGCCCACTTCCTCCCATCTTTCGATTCCCACATTTCTTCATTTTTGCTACGTTTTACTAGTCGGTTTTTGCTTTTCCCGAGACATTCCTGGGCCATGCTCTCTACCGCCTTCCTCCCGGTGTCACACGGGTAGTCGCTACACTGGATCCTCCAACTTCGTGTGCTTCATGGTGCGCTCTTATTTGATGACACACACGGTACGCCGCTTCGGCACTGTTTTCGCTTCGGCTCATACGCTGAGGGGACTGCTTTCCCTCCTGGACATTGTTGGGTGCTATGATATGTGTTGGCACAGTGGCCGTTGTTGACGGAGTATGGGTCTTTCTACGGTGAGGTTAGGTCCATACCATGTGATCAAATATTTATCAGGCCTACTTCCTCTACGTCTTTCTGCCTACGCAGGCGTTGCAGTGGTTGCGATTATAATGTTTTACTCATCTGTTACGCATGAAGCGTAGCTTAGAAGCT
Source organism: Deroplatys truncata (assembly GCA_030765065.1). Taxonomy (NCBI): domain Eukaryota; kingdom Metazoa; phylum Arthropoda; class Insecta; order Mantodea; family Mantidae; genus Deroplatys; species Deroplatys truncata. Next base: position 425,870,604 of record CM060990.1, read on the forward strand.
TTCCCTCAATGTTTATGTTATGCTATATGCAATACGTCTACGGCGGGCCTACATTATTGCTTTTGTGAGAAAGCCATCGATAGACAATGACTGCCGCAGAAGCAACCAACTTAGTCCCACCCTTGCTCACACAGGATGTTGCCAGTGTGTGTAGGTGTGCTCCTCAGGACTTTCAAGTGCTTTCTGTAACAGCGACTAGACTTTTCTCACTTTATGTCATGAGGAGTACTACTGTGTTCACTTGTGTTCTTTTTGCTTCTGCCTTTCCTTTCCCTGCGTGAAAGCTGTTTTGTCCCCCCCCTCTCTCGCCGTTCTTAACCTATCATCAGCTATCCGTTCTGCCCAGCCCATTAAATATTACTTCAGTACAATTATGTATGGTAGTTTTTTCTCCTCTCGGGTTAGGCACCCTTACTTTTGTATTCTTTTTTTTCTTGGTAGGTTTTAACACAGCTGTGGGAAGCTGGGTTTTCTTAGCGTTGCGAAGGTTGTGATGGTTATAGTTTTATCTTCAAAGAATGTCATAAATATGATTTAAAAACTACGATATATTCGGGAAAAACTTTACAAGGACTAATCAGCATTTTATCAGTGGGGATTTTTTGGCGACGGTCTCCCTCGACAAATCACGTGCATACCAGGACCTTGTGTTGGACAGCACCTTAAAATTTACTCAGTGCCAGGCACGACAAAATAGGAACGTAGGGCTTCTTCCGTACATCAGGTAAACCCACAGGCTGTTTGCTTCTTTCCCTCTGAAGTGTAATATGGTTTATATAAGAAAGAATAAAGATTAGACAAATTTGGTACAGAAATTACATGTCTGATATTGTCACCCTTCCACCACCCTTCTAGCTACTGCAACCTGTAACCTTTTCAATGCCTTACTGGGCTATGTCCTCATCCTTAACGTGATGTCTGATGAAAGCGCTGCTGGTGTTACCGTCATCCTTACGTCACAGTATTCATAGTAAGGTATATTGGTTTATTAGTGTTGGATTAGTCTGCGTGGTGGAAATTAAATTAAATCGAATTTCATTTATGGACGCTCTTTAACTACTATGGCCCTTAGCATCCTATTATACATTGGACGTGATAGACCGGAAATGTTGCTCAGAGGCCTCTTTATCAGTCCTGAGGTTATTTTACGTGCCGTAAATCTACGACACGGGACCACGGGCTTTACTTTCCTTTCGAAAGAAGCTATGCTAAGGATTTTACGCCCGAAAAGTTCCATCGCCCTCCGCCGGGTTTGAAGCCGCGACCTCATCATCACTGCGTTATGGAGTTAGAAAAGTGGGTGTAAGGTGAAGGTTTTCAAGATATTGAAAGCATTTTACAATGTTGCTCTTTGGTACTTAGCCCATCTTCTGGCCATCTCATGGCTGCGTCGTAATATTTACCCGTGCGTTGCCGCTTGGGTCACTGAAACAACAAGGCTAAACGAATTTAGTTAGGGTTTGCTTTAGTGAATTGTATATTTGAGTGCTTAAATTAAAATAAGTTTAAATTAGAATTTAGGAGCTATTCTATGCTACTGAGAAGTAATTTAATATGTGACTTCGTAACTGCTGCGTCAAAGTCTTCTAAACTGTATCCTATGTTGGAATTACATATCATATATAATTTTTGTATAACAAAATCTCTGAAATCATAGCCATAAATCGTATTCCCGGGGTTGTTTTGCAATTATTGAAACTGTTTCATTCTGGAGTGTCTGTAGTCCATTTATGTGTGTTTTGGCAGCGTAGCCTCATGTTGGGGCTGCGTAAGTAATCATTGATCTAAGTAAACTTTTGTAGAGTGTAAGCCCCATATTCAGTTTAAGCTGGCTATTTATATTAATGATTGGAAATGAACGGTTTAATTGTCCATTGGCGTTTTCTCTGTCTTTTGTAATGTATTTGCTCCAGGTAAGACCTTGATCCATGACTAGACCATGGTAAGTCACTGTTTCCGCCATTCGATTCCTTTTTAGTGCCTGGGTATTGTAGAGGCAGAAGGGCTTGTTTATCCTTACGATGGTGTAGTTTTTTCTTGATGGCAATTGCTTGTATCTACTTTAATTTGGCTTTTGATGAACCAAGGTTTTCGAATGTTTAGCACGCTCTGAAGACGCAGATGGAAAATTTTCGGTTGAGTAGACTGAGTTAATAATGTAGTATTATCTGCGTATATGTATTCACCTTTCCGTATTAGTTCTGGCGTGCCGTTTACGTATATGTTAAACACTATGGGTCAAATAGATAAGCTTTTGAGACCTCTGCCTTTATTGGTTTGCTACTTGAGAGTCGATACACTACTGAGGTGCGCAATCCTCGATTATACAGGTGGTTCCTAACTAGTGCCATCTCAGACGTAGAAATTGGTAGTTTTTTAGCTTTCTAATTAGTCCAGCGTACCGTACTTTGTCTAAAGCGCGTTCTCTACCTGAGCAGAGGGCGCCTGTTGATTTTTTATGTTGAATCCTTGGTAATTTCTTCTGCCATTCGTTGGAGCTTTACGGTGGTGGAATGTTGTAATCTAAATAAAAATTGTTAAGGTATTTGTATATTGTGTTTGCTCATATGCGTGTTTGGTCGTTTTAGTACTCCTTTTCCTAAAACTTTGATTGTCGTATTTAAGACGCTAATTTGTCATTAAATGATGAGTAAAGCAATGTTCTATACTTGCTTTAGGGAGATTCTTCAGTAACACGTTTGTTATTTTGTGTTTTCCTGGTGCTTTTCTGGTGGGAATGTGTTTAATAATCCGGTCTATCTCAGCAGGATTTGTCTTTCGCATTTTCTTGTGTATCCGTGTTTGGAATATGCTTTTGATTTTCAAATCGAATCCATTTTGCCGCTTTATTGGGCTGGAGTGAATACATTCTCTAGGATGTCTGCAAACGCTTGAGCCTTGGTCCGGGACGTCTCTGCTATGGTACTGTTAATTTGAAATTGTGGGTTATTTGTCCGCGTGCGCGTTAATCATTTTTCGGTCCGTCAAATTGTGTTTTACTGTGGATTTAGATTTCGAGATTATTGTTCTATTGATTGTGAACATTGTTTCGGGCGCGGCCGTTCGCTAAATTTTTAGCTTTGTAAAATACGATCCGGTGAATTACATTTCTTGTTCGTTGCCATTTGCGTTTTGCCCTATTTTAGGTTTGTTGGAGCATCTTTATGTCAGACAGGAACCGAGCATTAATTATGGGCTGCTGTTTTAAGGAGGCACGGGTTGTAGTGGTTAGTTCTGTTGCCATTTCGAGTTTATTAATTGTAACGTTCGGCTGTTCTGCGAGGTTTATTTCTAGATCCGGTAGGTAGTGATCTACCGTGTTCTTGAAATCATCCCTGTCTGCTTTATTGTAGTTTAGCCTTACGGGCTCTGGTTTGAATGTAATTGGAGCGTTAATTGTCATCAGAACCGTCAAGTGATTTATAGTGAGTTCATGTAGGTCTTCTAAATCTATGTCATAAGGTTTATTACTTAGGACCGTAATGTCTAGTATTTTCGGCGTATGGTTTGGCATGTGGGGTAACAACGTCGGTTCCCCAGGGCCAGTTATTAAGTAATTGATGTTAATGTAATTAGTAATTTAGTACCCTGTGGATTGGGGTTCGTGCAGCTCCAAAGAAAGTGCTTGTAGTTGAAATGTTCTGCCACAATTAGTCTTTGCTCTAGGGTCATTATCCGGCCTATGTTAACTGTATCAGTGTTACCCGGGGCATCATATACTGACATTATAACAGTTTCCGCGTTATGAATCTTTACTTTGATTGCCGAGGCTTCGAAAAGTGTTAAAATTGGAGGATTTATTTCATAGTGGTCAATATATGTATGTACGGCTATCACGGTTGCTTCTGCTCTATGGTCGCGATCATTTCTATAAACCGTATCGCCGGGAACGGGAAGACGGTCTGTTGTCTTTATGTGTGTTTCGTTTAGAAAAGATATTTGAATAAACTGTTCCTTAAAAAAAGTCAACCAATTCCTTTGTCTTTTTACGAACACTGTGGAAATTCCAAAACATATTCTAATTGTATCCGAATTAAACATTACTAAGGCTGGGAGGAGAAAATCACGAGGTCTGAAAGAAGGTAAGTTACCTGCATGGTGTCTGTTCTCGGTTGACTGAGTTTGTCGCAGAGCTGGTTGTGGAGGTGCTCTATCTGATATACTTTTTCTTTGGGCATACGTAGCGTCTGTGCCAGCTTGCCCAGTGCCAAACCTATACCGGAAGTTCTTCTTTGTTCTAGTGAGTGAGCGACTTTGATGCAGAAGGGTAAGGCCCAACCGTCGTGTTGTGGGGGGCCTCCAGTAACAGTTGGAGCTTCTTTTGGACGGGGGTGTCGCTCATTCCTGATTGAGTCCGCCTTGGTTGAGAGCCGAGGGTTCCTAACCATAAATAGTTCAGCTACGGGGCTGGACGCTACGTACATTTACTATTCCTAGTGAATCACTCTGTATTCTTTGTGATAACCTCAGCATACGTTTGCGCTCTGCTTATTCTGAGTGGTCTAGGAGGCTACGCACTTGACATGGTTTTAGTATACGCTGCGTAATAAATATAGTGCAACCGCGCAAAGTTGTGCCACATAATCATGCCATTTTGTGTCGCATAAATCGCAAGTGCGTTCCAAACGTGGAACGTTGCATGTCCTTGAAAAAATAGTTAGGTATACTTGGCGAGACAGAGGTCGAGGACCTACAATCTCACACCCCGTGCCACAGTTGTTGGCAACATGTGCACTGTTTTGGCCCTTTGCTCTTTTACATTAACTCTAAAGTGTGACAAGTAACTGAGATCTAAAATTTGCCTATTCCTTGGGTGTCCTGCAATTCTACAAGGACAATTGGCAGGGGGTGCTATGCCTATTGCACTTGCGCATTTGCAGAGTTAAAATTGCTTGAAAGTTTCTGGGTGTCAGGTGCTGCTTAATCTCGTCCTCGGTGAACTCGCCGTACAGTACTTTTATCACAAAGCGAGCGGTTCTTTCCTCTAAATGCGGGATGAGGCAGTGCTATACGCCTCTTGTGTTGAGGTATTCTACTAGATTTTTGTAATCACTCAGGCAGAATGTCTTGAAGCAGAAGTCACCGGAGTTGCGCGTAATGTGCACAATGTATTCATATTTCAGTGGGTAAGTCTTGTCAAAATCTGTGATTATATAAAGAATTTTCGCGGCCTGGTTCTTACGAACATCAACAGGCGCAACATTTGACCTCCTTTCCTGCTCTAGTTCGGAGGGAGCATGTGTAGTCGTAGCGTCATTTCTTTACTCCCTTGAGATACAATGTTTGGAAGAGAAAGGATTGACAGGAGAAGGTGAATTTGGAGCGGACTTGAGCTTTGTGCTTATTGGAGTCAAGGATCAAGGTACAGGGGATGGGTCTTGGGTACAGGAGAGACAGGAGTCGAGGAAATTGAGGTTTTGATTTGGGAGGTCTTATTCTTAGTAGACATTGTCTTTGTTGATGAAAGTGTCCGTTTGGTAATCGACATAGTCTTGCTGCCCTTTGCCATTCCTATTGAGCTATCTTGTTAGAAGAAGAAATAATAAAGCTTAATAAGCTATCACTGAGGCCGCCGTTTTAGGTTGGACTGCCTCTCTTGTGTATCAGTGGGCCGCTCAGTAGCAGCACCTAAATGTAACCTACAAGGGGAACTTTACTCCAGACAGAGAAGAGAAAAATATAAAAAAGAAGAAAAAGAAAGATAGTGAACGCAAATCGCGAAGAACAGATGACCTGCCTGAAGATGCCTAAATTCCAGTCAAATACTGTTGGCAGTGATTTTTCTCTCTAGTCAGCTAAGACTGTGTTGTTCCCAAGCGAACGGTATTGAAAGTTGGAACTTCTAGCTAGATTCCCCTGTGCCCCACAGTTGATCGCCGGAGCTTCCTGGTTGCTCCCTTAGTAGCTCTCCCCAGTAGTTATTCCCTTTATCTCTACTGCTTGGTCGGAACTGCACGCTTTTTTCGATTTGAGGGGAAATACATGTTACGTACTTACCACAGAGAAGCTGGATGTGTGCGACTTGCCATTACAGATTGGCTCTACCCATTAAAACCCCTACGCCTGTTAAAGGAGAGGAGAAAACGGAGTAATTCATTTGAGGAAGTGCAGCAGTACCGCTATTGCACCTGCGGATTCAAGAAAAGGGTATGTTGGCCAGGATTGGAAAGGGTATGTTGTTCCGTTCTTTCACCTAGGCCAGGTGAAAGAAGTGAACCAGGTCACACGCATGGCCGAGATACTGCTTACACCTTCGGGAATTCGGGGCGACGGATTATAGGACGTTTTGTGTTCTGGCTCTGGATGGAGACGTCGTCCTAATTACAACACTTAGTTTGGTATTGATTCTGCTGTCCTGAAACATAACTTGACATTTATCATTAGTGTGCTATTACACATATTGGACTTCTTAGCCCTCCGGCACTATTTTGATTATCATGCAATGCTCCTTCCCTCAGGGAGTCGTTCTATTCTGGAAGTCGCTGCGCTGATTGTCTGACATTAGTCTGAAACATTACATTTATTCGGCTATTATTATACTGGCATCGTATTGTGTCTTGGCTTTAAGCGGTGTCATTGGACGTGATTTGTACTAATTAATTATCAGATAATGATTATAAGCATCTTGGCAGTGCGCTGTGTAAGTGAATGGCTTGCAGTTATTAAAGATGTATAAATTATTGTCATTAGCGTTTACAATTAATGTCTATTGGTTTTGTCCTGGTGGATTACGAGTACTCGCCTACAGAAGCAGCATACCCAATTGTGGCACGGCTGTACTCAGACGTCACTCGCTGGGGGGAACCCGTCCCCTGGGATCGCCTTGACTTCATTGAGCAAGGGCATGGTGCTGGGCTCGCTCTGTCTGGTAGGCTCGTATTGAGCCTAGGTATTGCTGTTGTGTACCGGACCTTGGTAGGGCTTAATCACAGAAATCGTAGGATGGTTGTAGGATGGCAGATTTGGTTTATGGGTGGGGATAGTAAGGAGGTAGCGTTAAGTTCATAGGCTCATCAACGGTTGGTTTTTCAGGAGCAGCATTGCTCCGCTGGAGCCTGTTATTCCAAAAATACATGTTTTAAATTTTGATTCACCACTCCCATTGGGAGGGTGATACTTACGTTCGGATATATGCTATTGGCTAGTTAAGTGTCTTCATTACAGGGGGTGCCCACACATTATGCGGGGAACTCGGTAACTCATGCATCGGTGTGCTATAGGTAAGCAGTCCCCAGGGATCTGACAAGACGTTCTTGTGGCTTTTTAATCCGGCGTCGAAATTTTGAGCCCGGCGCCTAATCACTTCCTCCACGTAAGGAAGGGCCGCAGTTCCCTGTAGTAGTCTCACTGGGAAACGACGGCGACAATAGATAGACCAAAGTCCCATATTCTACATCTGCTGTAACCAGCGTAGCCAGGAGTTTACTGCCATGCCCCAGACTTCACAGGCATAGACCATCACAGATAAAATAAGTGCCTTGTAGTGGCGCAACGTTAGGTGGACCGGCATGGTGCAAGCCAGAACAGGATAAGGCGGCTACCGCTACCTCAGCCCTGTTCATCGTTCCCCGCATGTGTTCACGAAAAGTTAGGTCTTTATCGAGGGTGACGCCTAAGTATCGGATGGAGTTTCCCCGCTCTATCCTTTCGTCTTGATAGGAGAAGATAGGAATGTTTGCTGCGGGGATTTGTCGTGTGCGAAACATAACAGCATCCTTTTTCCTGTATTCACGGCTATTCGCCACTGCCTGCACAGGTGTTGTACGAGGCATAGGTGTCTCTGCATAGGGTTGAAGGCTCTTAGTAGGTGTGTGTTTGTTTGATATAAGCAAACTGGGCCACGTTGACGCCCTGCACCGCTGGAAAGTCTGTTATGACTAGGCTAAACCGCGTGGGAGATAAAATAGACTTCGGATACTCCGCCTCGTAGGTTTTTGCGTGGATGTTTTCCACGCAACTACTTCTATGAAGAAGTGTTGATGTAGGAAACTGTATAATATTGACACTTTCTGTGTAGTCAAAGCTGGATAAGTATGTATAGGAGTGCCTCATGCCAGGTTGTTGTGAAGGTCTTCTCGATATCCAGAGATATCGCTGGAGTGAAAGCGTTGTCCTGGAACCCCAGGGCAGCAGCTTCCACCACCCCCACCAGGTCCGGGTGGTTGAGTGGCCAACAAAACTAATGGGTTGGAATGGCTTGAATGTCGGCAGTAGTGGCAACAAGCGGTGCAGTATAAGCGTCTCGAGAACTCGGGGAGCAGGCGAATGGAACGGTAGCAGGAGTTAAGTGCCGGATTCTTACCAGGCTTCAAGATGCACACTACCTTGGCCATCTTCCGCTCTCGCGGGAAGTGTCCTAGGTTGATGCACATATTGAACATTGGTGAGAAACAGCACGGCTCTGAAAGGAAGATTGCGTAGCATGATGAGTGCTATCCCGTCCTGTCTGCTAGGCTTTTTAGTGTTGAGACATCAAAGTGCACCTTGGAATTCACTTGGGCAGATGATTGAGGGAGCCTCTACCGGAGGAGGTAGCCGCAGATAACGAAAAACCTCCTGTTGAACGCCGACGGTGAAATCTACGTCCTGAGGGTCCTCTCTCTGCCTGCAGATATCCTCGAGATAGTTCGCAAGCATATTTTCTTTGTCTTGTGGTTCGTGCACAAGCACTAGGTTACCTTGAAGTGGGGAGGGGTATTGATTCCGTTGGCGACGGAGCTTTTTAGCTATCCTTCAGAAGTCGTCACCTTCGAGGTCCTGCCGTAGTGCTGCTGTGCTATATATACCTCCGGGCGGGGAGCTGATGTCCCACCCCTCTCGCGCTGATTGGCTGCTGGTCCGCCAATCTCTGATTGCCAATCAGTGTCTATCATAGGGCGTAGAGAAGTCTGCCATTATCTCTGTTTAAGCTGTTCTTCATTTCTATACCAACTCGTACAGTTCTGTGGCGGAAATGGTCACTGGTTGCTAGCAGATGTATTTTGTCGAAATCTATGTGATGACTGGTAGCTATAACGTATTCCGCGGGTGCTGATTTCTCTGTTTGATTTATTTTAAGACTTCTTATACGTTTTCTGAAATTGGCGGACACTGATATGCCCGTTTGACCAACGTATGGTGTTCCGCAGTCACAGTCTACTTTGCAAGCTCCCGGATTCTACAAGGGGTCGTGTTTGCCGTTAACCGGGCGTAAGAATGACTTCACATTTCTTAGATTGGTACCTGGTTTTTATTTTGTGCTTTAGCAGTATTATCACTATTTTATGTGTTGTTCCTTTTATGCAGGGAAGTGTTAGATGTCGATGTTTCTTCTTGGATGGATTCATCCGGAATCCGGTGTGTTTGTAGGCTTCTTATTATGCCTTTGCGATAAACATTTTCTTTCAAGATGCAGTGTAGGTGACTTACTTCTCTTGTAGGTGCTCAGAGTTGCATATGCTCTGTGCAAAAGTGTGTTGCCTACTGATCGGTTGATGGCTGGAGGGTTATGGGAGGAGGCACCTAGGTATCTGTCCCTGTGTGTGATTTTCCGTTTACTGGAAAGGAGAATTTATTGTCCTTTCTATGTTCTATGAGGACATCTCGGGAAGTCAGTTTTCCTTCTTTTTTCCATTTCCGCCGTGAACTGTATATTCGGGTGCAGCAATGCTTAAAGTGGGCCGATATGAACCGGGTACGCATTCGAAATATAGGAAACGAGCCGGTATGGCATACCGTTTATAGAACTTGTTAGAATTTTATTGGTTGCTTTACTGGTCATCCAGATCGTCATTACAGGCTTAGTTTTACCTTCAAGAATAAAGCCTGTTTGTTTTTCAACAATGGATACCATCTTAATATCTCTATCAGCGCTGTTCCTCTGTCCCACGTGTAACAAGACGTCTCCTTCCCTCTCCACACCCGTCACCAGTGAACGCGAGCACTTGATATTCTGTCCTTGTCTAACCGAAACCGGATAACGTACTAACGCAATAATGATATTTAGAATATGAATGATATATTTGAATTTAATTTTGATAGAATTAACATACGTGCATCATACATTTAACATGCATAGCAGAACGGAATGCTTAGTCTACTGATTAATTATTACTCTTATTCAGTTTATTTGAAAACGTATACGCAACAATGACAAATGCAACCATGATATCTACCTATGGAATTCAAACCACCCTCTGGCCAGTTAAAATCGCTTATTAGTTCCGTTATGTCTGACCAGCCTCAGTATAACAACATTGTAGTAAGACATGTCGTTCCTTATAATGAAGCGTTATCAGCAGTCAAAAAAACTTTAGAAAACAAAATACAGGTGTTGCTCAGACAGACTTATTGGCATGTGCAACTTCGAGTTTGAGTGGACGGTAGGCCTACAGTAACAAATGATAAGGAAGTGAAGTTGAGTCAAATAGTTTCCCATCGCGTTGGAATCAAGTCCAAGCTAATGTGTTTAATGAAAAATACTAGTGTTTGACCGTTTTTAATACTCTTGGTGTTTAACTTGTAGTAAAGTAAGAGACCTGAAACTTTATTCACGTTCCGGCATGCCTTTGTCACACCAATGCATTTCGGGTGCTATAAAACCTTACGGGTCTACTACAGAAAGCCAGCAGCAATCATCATGAAAGAAAATGTTCGAGCACAAAAAAGCAATGTTAATTGAACAACAGAGAAAAAATTATTTGAGGTTGAAAATCAAACTTTGTAACATTTTGACAATGACAATAATGCTGCATTTTCGTCGTACAGCATACTATATTGCAAAACGAGATAGACCATTTGTGGACCATGCACATTTAATAGAGCTTCAAGTTACCAACGGGCTTGGTATAGACGAATTTTGCATATCAGTGTTGTGTGTTTTGACATTATAACGTATATGAATAGTGAAGAAATGAAACCTGGAATTATAGGGAATATAATTAGTAATAGAAGTAGTGGGTATTATAATCGATTTGTCAACTTCGATAAATAATAAATGTGTATTGAATATTTATATAGGGCAAGTATTCCAATTTATACATAATGGTAACAAAGGTTTTGAAGGCAGAGATGATAATGACTATTATACACTATTTTTAGAATTAGTGAAACTCGAATATCAAAGAGCATATTCAGCGTCCTCCTGGAATGTCTCAGAAGGAATACTTTTGATGAAAATTGTGTTCGAAATTATATGCTTAGCTTCACAAGCGGCGGTGCAAGTGCTTTATATGGAAAGAAATCTGGAGTAGGACCACAGTTACAAGAAAAGTTTCCTAAACTTGTGTTGTGTCATTGTCTTAGTCACCGATTGAAACTTGCCTTGAATGATGCGTTAAAACTACTGATGGAGGTATGAATAATTCTGAATATTTGTGAAAAAATTGCATAACTTTTACGTCTTTCAAAACAGCTGGAACCAATTTGAGAAGTGTGCACAGGTTCTAACAATTGAACTTAAAAGAATTCATCGTATGGACATGAGGTGGGTTGACTTCTTTTCTTGTGTCGAATCGAAGTGGTGTTCCTATTCTGCGTCATACTGAACACAGTAATGCTGAATCTAAAACAGTTGCCGCAACGGTAAAGAGTGGAATCAGTTTAAAGGATTGAGTTCTCATAATTTTATTAAACTTCTAGGACTTATGCATGATGTTCCGCCTGAATTTAAACGTCTGTCAGAATTACTACAAATGCGTAATTGCACCATACTATATGCATGTGAATATATAAGAATATTTAAATAAAATTGAAAGTTTTATATCTTTACCAGATGACCGTGAAGAAGTTATTAAATGTATCAAAGTTTGGGATTTCAAAGTTGTTAAAACGAATAGTATAGTTAACTTTCCAGCTGTTAAAAGAGGTCAATTTATACAGTGCATTGTACAATATGAAAACGATAAATAAATTATTAATCAATAAATCGTCTTCAGTAAATGATAAAGACATTGCAAATCAGCAGTTAATTCAACAAATTGACTCAGTTCATAAAGTATATGGTTTTAGGCAACGTGAAAGAGAAGTAAAAAACTCGCTTCTAGATTTGGATTCAATTCCCAGGATACTTTAAGAAATTTTGTTAAGTATAAGGCAACAGGAAAGCGGGTTGTGAATAAGAAATTAAATAAGCGTTTCGCCGCTGTACACACCTTACCAACAAGCAGTGCCGATTGTGAACGTGGTTTTAGTAAAATGAACATAACGTGTGATCTTCGAAATTCACTTAAAATGCTACCGCTTCCATTCTAATGTTTGTATCTTTAATTCGACCGCCTGTCACTATGTTTAAACCTGGACCTCATGTCAAGTCATCGTTGCTATAAGGGAGACGCAACGCAGACTGTATAACGCAGAGGCGTAGCCAGGTGCGGGGGGGGGAGTGTTGGACCCCCACTGCTAAAAACTATGTAAAAACTAATAGCAAAAATAGCTCCATCAGAATAATAATAGCACCTTTCTAGGTTGGCGGGAACGAGATACTTCCTAATCTTATCACTGTCTTGTAGCGCTATATTTACGCTGCATGTCTTGGAAAATATGACCAAAGGTGACAGCAAAGGAATTGTACTTCAGGTAGCGTTGGTACAATCATGTTAAGATGTCAGAAGCATGCTTTCGTTCCGGTGCTAAATTTGAGTGGTTTCCAAATTAGTGCAATATCTCCCAGCTTAAAACATAACTAGACACCCTGTTTTGTAGTGAGAAAAATGGCCTGGAGCAATGATATAAAATACTTCACAGTGGTCATTAATTCTCATGTCACAGCACATTTGCCGCTTAGAATACGCCTAGCATCCTATCCTAATTTTAATTTCAATTGCTGTATCTTAAACTGTGAATACAAAATGGGTTTACTTAAATATTTCAACTAATTCATATTTATCATTTGAATTGATATAAATTGTTTAAAAAATGGACCCCTGTATACATACTCCCTTAATAATTTTTGGGAAACGCTGTTGGTACCACGCGTTCAAGACGCGAAAGAAAAGAAGACAATTCATATAGGAAGCTGTGGGCCATCTTGTGAGTTGCAGATAACAACGTTAATTGTAAGTTTCTTGGGCTTTACATAAAATTATAAGGTATAAATAATTTTCTGTTCATGTAATTAGTAAAGTAAGTTGCGTGATAAGTGGTTAATTAGTATTCCTATGCTTCTCTTTACATAACCTAGTATATAGCTCTATTTCATTATGAAATTAACTTTTGCTAACAGATTGTTCTTTCTCTTAAAATTGTCGCCTCCCCTTCGTAATTACTCAAGTTGCATACCGGCACTTCTTGTAATGCCACTTTAATCACTGGAGTGCATACTGTTCAGGTGCCGTAGTAAATATAGTATTATGCTTCTTCCATGTGGCCAAATTACAAAAGTGTCGCTTACGTATCTGAAGCATTCCTACCTTGTCAATGAGCAAATTATAGTCAATATTAGTCGTCTTCCGTGGTGTAGTGGTTACCGTGCTAGCTTCTAGTTCCCGAGGTCACAGGTTCAAACCCGGCGAGGGCGATGGATTTTTTCGAGCGTAAAAATCCTTAGCTTGGCTTCCTTCGGAAGGGAAGTAAACCCGGTGGTCCCGTGTCGTAGATTTACGGTACGTAAAACAACCTCAAGCCTAATAAAGAGGCCTCTGAGAAAAATTTCCAGCCTTTCACGCCAAATATTGAATGGGACGCTAAGGACCATGGTAGTTAAAAGCGTCCATAAATAAAACTCAATTCAATTTCATTCGCAGTTAGTATTAAATCATTTTACCTTTCCAGATTTTCAAACATTATATAAATGATCGACTGGATGCAAACATTAATTAAAATATTGAGAAAATTTAAATACTTACTCAATACATATTCCTTTTAAATGCATTATTTAACTATTTAAGCGGTTTTATTACTCAGTTTCCTATTAATTTTAGTTCATATTGCTTAAGAGCTTAATTGTTATTCAGAAGTTGCGTACCTACTAGTAAATGTAAAGCATATTCATTTCGACTTCTTTTTCTTCAGTGGAACATCTTACCAGATGCAGTTTACCACCAAAGTAAATTCACTTACTGATGAACAAATACATGCACATCGGTTTAAGTAAATGGGATAGCATTTTTATTGCCATTGGGCTCGTCTCTTATGATCTCTTGGAAAACGAAACATTCGTATCTCACCCAACCATATGTTTTCGCAATTTGGTGTCGCGCAGTATGTAATTTTCCTTTAAGTTTCTCCATGTACCATTAGGCACGCCCACTAAAACTTGAAAATGATAGAACTGAAATGGTTATCACCTAAAGAATTGTGGTAGGGTATTCAGACCTAGTGTTTGTGGTTCTTGAGATCCAGCAGTTTCTCCTATTAATTCCTCCTTGTCCCATGGTTTTCATCTGTGGCGTGGCAGCTGTAATTCCATGGTTTGTCCGTGGGTCCGTCGTTGATTCACATTAGTGTTGAGATATACAGCTCTTTTGCAATCACAGTGATCACTTTCGACTTTCGCTAACGTTCACGGTGATCATAAAGAATAATTGGGAGTGAGTTTGAACCGCAGTTCTTGATCACTGTGCAAGTGATAGCCAGTGATACGCTGTAAGAGTGAACGACGCGATAACAATTGTTGAGTGTTTCATGCACGTACTTCAGCAGTATCATAAACCTTCTAGGCAAGCTAAGATGCCCCTTCCACTGGAGTCGATCAGTATACTGTGGTACAATCATTGATGCCTGATGGTATTTTTTGAATTCTTCTCTAAACTAGAGCTGTCATGCGGTGTCCTTAACTTTGCGTTTACGCTTTTAAAATGTATTAGCGTGTGTGTGTGTCTGTGGATTAAAAAGAAATATCGGTTAAATACCAAACTTCGTATTTAAGCTCAGCATCTTCCAAGGATGCTACAAGATTTTGAAGCAACATATATTGTTGCGTTCCAGAACGATGTTCATATTGTACAACATACATTCCTAGACAATTTAAGATACAATATTTTATTCATCATGCAAACATTTTAAACATAGCAGTCTATGTTTAGTCCCTCATTTTTAAATAAAAATAATTAATATGTTTTTCATGTAAAGGGTGATATGTGGTGCGAGACCTTATTCCAAATTTGTTTTGTAATTCAGGGAGTCCCAAAAGATGTGCCTTTGGTGAAATCTCGTTACTAAATTTCTGGGTGGAATACAATACGTACTTACTATAGTTAAGCAGCAGAGAACCAAATATTCGATGTGAGATTTTACCAAAGACACATGTTTTGAGGTGCCTGAACCCAAAAGAAAAGCCTTTTTAGAAAAATATCCCTGTGTGTGTCTATGAACAGATTTAGTCAAAAACGAAGAATCCGTTCATATCTTCCAAAGATAACACAGAAGGTTTTTCAAGAAAATTTCCCAGCCCAAACTACACTTTAAATGGAAAAAATTCAGTATGTTTAGTTTCTCAAAATGGCTTTACGATTTTGAATAAAATACCATAAATTTAAAGGTATTTTATGAGAAATAAAATGTATCTCTTGAATTTTCTGGGAGTAGCCTGTGAAAAATCTTCAATGCGAAGGAATTTTGTATAATGCGTGAAGATAAGAGATAGACAAAACGGGCCACACATAAAATGCAGAACCCTTTAAAGCATACCATTTAATCGAAATAGCTTTTTGTGGTATCAGCTATTTCGGGAACATCTCTTTCTATTGGCTTTAGGTTTTAATAATTTTTCATTGTTAAATGGCTGTCGCTATTCAACAGTTTCACGCGATATCATGGAAAGTCTATGGAAACATAGGGCCAGCATACAGCGTTCCGGTTTTAAGCATCTGCCAATTCGGTTTCCTCTATCCCCTTGTACCTACAATTAAATGCGTAAGGTAACTATTTCTGCAAAGATATATTTCGACTAAAGTAGATAACAAAATAAGCTTTCGTAAGAATAGCTTGTAGAAGCTACATAAAATAAACGATAGTGATTAGAAAAAATAATGTGAACGTAAGGCATCAGCTGTGTTAAGGGAAGCTCAAAACGCGTATTTCCGGTGGAATCTTAGTACCGAATATTTTTGTGGAATCTAATACTTCCTCTGCTTACCGTAGGTAAGCAGTAGAAAATAAAAGTGGAACAGATTTCATGGTGCCATGTCAATGGCGAACTTTCCATAGTTTATGTGCTTTTAAATGGTTGTCGAGTCTGTAAGCTGCATCAGAATCTAGACAATATAGTAAAATGCGCAGAAGTTAATTTTAAAAGCAGTATGAATCTAAACAAATGTGATTGCAGCTCTAAATATAAATTTAAAGTGTTATAATACATTAGACTTCACCTTCTTAGAACGAAATTTAGACTCGATCAAATAGTGTTTGATCACACTAGCAATAAATAAATGGTTTTCAAAATTAAATTAAATTAATGCCTCCAAAATACTATTTATAAAAATACGTAAACACAACACATAGTCTACTGCAAACATTAGCTAATCAATTTAGCCCCATATTCTATAAGAATGAAATCTGACTTAAAAGTAATTGTGTTCCCAATGTGAAAGTTATGCGACCGCTTCCCTCGTCATGAACTGTGGACTAGTAAACGCAGACATTGCTCTCGTAACCGTGCGGTAGCAGCCACCGAACAATTCTCACTGCGATGATATGACGGTTGATGCAGTAATTTGTATTACAAATTATTTAAATGTAAAGAGTGATTATAGTATGAATATGCATTATTATGTGACATTGATTTGAGATGTTTGTTGATTGTAATTATTGTTGGGAAGTAGGTTTATACTGCATTACTGAAACTGACAATAATAGCGTGCAATAATGCAGCGAGGGGGTGAGCTGTTTATCATTATTGGAGACGAGGAAGTTACGCAATGTTGGCGCGTTTTTCTTAAGAATTTGCTGGAACATTTTTCCTAAAGCATATGTATTCATAATTTTCATTGGATATAAAAATAGACGCTAATGTTGGCGCGTTTTATTAGCCAATAGTAGCTCAGTTATAATCTTTAGGCATATCGGGGTGTAGGGGTATAAAAGGTAGGTTAGAGGTAAAGACCCCGTCAGTTCGTCAAAATTCTTTGTACATTACACGTCGCCTTCAGTCCGTCAGTTCGTCGAAAATATTTGTATGCTACACGTCGCCTTCAGTCCAGCAGAAATATTACACGTCGGCTATCGGTTCGCAAGTTACGCGTATCAGAGTTATGAAAAATCTCAAGTATTGTAAAGTTAATGATACAAAAAGTTGAAGTACGTGAATTAAGAATGATCAGTAAATAAATTATTATAACAGTTTCAGTTTGGCGAGTGTCTAGATCAATGTGTAAATGTGATAGTGAAAGTGTTCGACAATAAAAGTATAAAAGAAATTCTTTCATCAGTGTTATGTTTGGATAAAAGATTCCTTTCCGTTTACACAACCTGTATAAAGAGAAGTGCTCGACCCAAAAGGATAATAGCTAGCCGGAGGACAGTAAACCAAAATTAAATAAAATAACAGTAGCATTCTTTCAAACAAACACTAATACTACCGCAAATTGCTAACACCAGATGGAGCTACAAACCTAACAAAGAATCACGTCACAAAATGGCTTTACCACGTGAAGTAAACACACATACACAAATAACATTATAAATTTACCATCGCAATTGGCTCCCAAACGTGGGGCTCAACAATAAATAAATATAACAAGTAAACCATCTCAAATTGGCGCCCAACGTGGGGCTCAATAAACAAATTAAATATTACAAGTACACCACCGCACGGTTTGCAGTTAGCCGAACTGTAGACAATGAGGAACTTCGAAAGTGCGATCACTGCCGGTTTCATCAACTGATGCTAAATGTTAATACAATGTTAAACTGATTTAACAATGAAGTTAAGGCAAATTATGTTTCATCGAACAATGTTAGCTTTAACAGTGTTAAGATAACACAGCCATACCCCTGTGTTAACGCATTTATCAAGTGTTAGAAGTTGGAAAATAGCTGCCGCAAACCAAGCTGTTGAGCGAGTTTGCTGTATTTTGCATTTTTGAAAGTCATTCCTAACGGAAGGGCAGTCGTGCGTCATAATAAATTTGAAATCCTGCAAAAGGAGGAATTTTTAAAGCGATAGAAACTGCCCAAAGGGGTTATAAGCATGTCTTTATGGAAAATACGAGAGTTTAGAGTACTACAAACAGCATAATGCTTCTTTCTCCTATGCTACAAATGTTAATTAATTTGAGATTTTATGTTGCTGACACATTCCGTTTAATGAATGTTGCTATTTCCAAAGCTACCGTTTGTGAGTTTATTCGGAATGTTTCCGAAGCAATTGCTTCAAGAAGCAAACAGTATTTAAGTTTGGGCTTGCTTGACTTGATCAGTCATAACACACTTTCGTCCACTTTAGTGTCAATGTAGTTTCCATCACCAGTTTTAAATCGTTCCAAACGATCCCTGCACCTGACATTTTTGGTGCTGCATTTTATGTTAGCATAAAATTGTCGCAGTTGCTTAGGGGAACTAGGAGAAACGCATTCATTCCAATTAAATTAACTCGCGGATTTGCACCCAGGCTGCGTCCTTATCCTTTAATGTAAGAGCGTCGGCGTTTTCGCATTCGATAATACGTCTATACTTAGTAACGAGTTCTGTAATTAATGTTTTTTCAAGCCTTGAAACATTTAGTTCCTCTGCATCTGAATTTTTCAGTTCACTTAGTGATTGTAACCTCAAAAAATTACAAACATCACATGGCATCATGGCAATTGCCAATGAATATTGTCTGCCACTAACACAGAGAGCGTTGAGCGTAATGTTGGGCCATCCGAATAAAAACTATCGAATTATTTGATAGTCACAGACAATCGAATTATTCCGTAGTTTCCGGCAGCATTCGATGTTTTATTCGGCTTACCCATTGTACTTGCCGCACTTCCAAACCATAATGGTTTTCATTCGATTTAACCAACCAATAAGACTGGAGGAGTATAGGACACTGCTATCTACATTACTACATCTGAAACAATGAATGACGCACTTTCCCGTGCCAGTGAATACCATTTGCCTACAGATAATGCTGGCAAATGCTGAGAGATTTTTATACCATTAGCCCCTCTGAATCTCGCAATCACAACCTGTTGTGTGTACGGTGGAATATATTCACCGATAACCACGCAATTATAGTTATGAAGCAATTAGCACATAAGATATATTAACTTAAATTGTAGGGGAAGTGGTAGAAAATTAAGAAAATTTAATTGTTTAGCTCATCTTAAGGCTGCCGTAATGCCGTCGATTTCGGTGCGAATTACAATAATGCAAATTTGTTAACAGAATTTCACTTTTTTTACTCCTGTTAATTACATTTTAAAATAAATGTCAATAAAATTAATATCACTGCAAAACTTAGCTAACAAAAGCAAAATAAAAACGGTTAATTAATTTGGTTTATAATAGTACATGGTGAATTTTTAATAATGTTGCTCCCAAAGCTTCCAAAGCCGCGTAACGGCATGGCAGGCAACATAATTATCCAAACTTAATGTCGCGTAATTGCGACGTAAGCATCATTACGTATGATGTATTAAGTTGGAATGAGCTATGCATAGCTTCCGTAAGGGTGAAGAAAGCCGGAAATTACATTATCCTCAAAAATGGCGAATTGTAATTATTGGTTGTTTGTTAAACATACATTACGAAATGTATTCATATTTTAAGGTTACCTATCCATTACGGAGAATAGGAATTAATTATTTAAGCTTGTCGTACTCTCATGCTCTGTACTGGTTATTTGTTAAATAAAAATATGTTACGAAATATATTCACATTTAATGGTAATCTACGCATTGCGGAGGTTATAAATTAATCATGAGGCATGATTAGTACGACAAACGGACATTATTCCGTAACAGAGGTTATTGTTTGTTTGTTCATTTGGTTCCACTGTGAGCAACGCTCAGGGACATTGAACACGTCATACAGTTATGAAATATGCAACATAACTAATAAACATACCCAGCACCAAGAACTTGTTTAACTAATAACATACCCAGCACCAAGAACTCGTTTAAGTAATAATATAACCAACACCAAGAACATTTCTCCCTCTCCTTCTCTCTCTCTCTCTCTCTCTCTCTCTCCACACCATGCATTATCTAAGAAATGAAAATTTGCAAACCATCAATAAGTGCAAGTCACCATCATATACCATCTGCCATATGTATTGAATATTTATATGTTGCACGACATATTAAAAAATTACTCCATTGTATATGGCGAGTGAGTAGATAAGACTTCAACTCTTTCTTAAAGATTTTATGTTGATTAGGCTTGGCTAATAGTTTTAAGTAGCACGAAAGGTACTTATAAATTGTTATTGAAGAATGGCAACATCCCTTTTGGAACAGTTTTAAGCTATTTGCTGGTCTATGCAAATCGCCTGCATGCCTTGTATTGTGGTCATGCACAGCAAGATTCATTGTGAAGTTATCATAATTATCTGTAAGGTAGCTCAAGAGAGAATATGGGTATTCACCAGTGAAAGTAAGAATTTTTGGGGTTTTGAACAAGGGTCTACAGGAATGACGGGACCCAACACCACAGATAATACGCATGGCCTTTTCTTTGTAATATAAATACTTGCTTGCTATGTGCCGAATTACCCCAGAACATTATTCCATATCGCAATAGGGAGTGAAAGTAGGCAAAATATGCTGTTCTTAAAGCATTTTGGTGGAGCAAATTTTGTTCAGTTTCTTAAGGCAAAGCAAGCCGAGCTGAGTTTTGGCAGTATGATTTCTATTTGTTTTCTCCAGTTTAGCTCTCCATCTATTCGAAGCCCAAAAAATTTTGTATCAGATACGTTATTTATGGTGTAATTGTTGTACCTGATTGTTAATTCACTCACTTGCTTATGCTTCGTTTGAAATTGAATGAAATTGGTTTTATCATAGTTTAATAAAATCTTATTAGCTTCAAACCAAAAGTTGAGCTGTTCAAACACTTTAGTGACAGAATTTCTTAATAGCTGATGTAACTTTTCAGATATGAGTACACTGGTATCATCTGCAAAAAGCAAGCTAATGAATATTTGCTAAGAAGGTATGGCAGATCGTTTATAAATATTAAAAATAACAAAGGACCAAGTATAGTATCTTGTGGGACACCTCTAGTAATAACCCCTGGTTCTGAATCACAACAATTGATTCTGGTTTTCTGGATCATATTTGTTAAGTAAGATGTGAACCATTTTATAGTGATATCACTAAAGCCATAAACTTTTAACTTTTGCAGCCAAAGGTTGTGATCTATGCTGTCAAATGTCTTAGCTAAGTCAAAAAATATTCCTGGTGGTAGTTCCTTTTTATCCAAGGCTGTTAATACTTCAAAACTGAGCATGTATGTTGCATTTTCTGTTGAAATATTTTTCCTAAATCCGAACTGGGATACTGAGAGAATGTTGTTGAACTCCAAGTACTTTATAACCTGATTATATACAGTTTTTCCATTACTTAAGGAAAGACTGTCAAAAGAGAGATAGGCCTATAATTGGAAGCCAGGCTTTTGTCTCCTTTCTTGTATAGAGGCTTAACAATTGTGTGTGCGTGTGTGTGTGTCATTTTTTTCCAGAAATATCCCTGACATAAAGAAAATGGTTGCATATATGACTAAGAGGCTTGCTTAACTATTATATGCAATATTTTAACAATTTGGTACTTATCTCATTCCATCTATAAGAGGTTTTGCTTTTCAATGAGCTAATAATACACTGGTGTGCAAAACCTAAGGATGAGATGGGTAAAGCAACATAACAAATGAACTATTTGGTGGAAGTAGATGAAGGTGCGGGAGCATGTTGGCAGAGGTCTCTCACACGTACACAGAAAGCTGGACGTCGCATGGCGTGAGTGTAGCGAGCCTATAGTGGCAAATGGGTCTGGTCCCGCAACACGGGGCAGTTGACGAAACAGGACAAGACGGTGTGTGGCAATTAACGAGCTGTTACGGTGCACTGCAATGGTGTTCTTCATTGCAACATGGCCCGTAGACACCATTTGGATGACTTCACACGGGGAAAAATCATCGGGAAACTGGAAGAAGGGCGAAGTGTGACGAGTGTTGTTCAGGAGTTTGGTATTGCTCACAGCATTGTTCACGTGCATGGGGAACCTTCCAAATTAAAGGCACTGCTGTCCCAAGGAGAAGTGGTGGTCAACCACGCTCAACTACAGCAGCAGATGACCGCTACATTGTGCAACAGGCAAGAAGGGATCCATGCCAAATAGCGGGTGCAATTGCAACCACATTTAACAGGACGGCTAGGCACGCAATCTCACGATACACAGTGGCACAGCGACTACACAGAGGTGGTCTCTTTGCCCGACGGCCAGTACGTTGTGTTCCATTGACATAGGCGGCACCGTTTGCGATGGTCCCAAGAGCATCAAAATTGGACCAACGAGGAATGGGGTCGGATGACAGCAGATTCAGTCTAAGTAGTGATTCTCAACGTACCCTCATCTGGCGAGAGGTGGGAACACGTAATGAACCCAGGAACATCCTTGAATATGATCGTTTTGTTGGTCCGGGTGTTATGGTTTGGGGAGGCATAATGTTGCATGGGCGCACCGACCACTAAATCTTTGAACACGGTATGCTCACTGGTCAACGTTATTGTGATACTGTACTCCTTCCCCATGTGCGTCTTTTCAGGATTGCAGTCGGCCCTGACTTCATTTTTATGGATGACAATGCGCGACCGAATCGAGCAGCGCAGGTGGAGGATCCCTTGGAACGAGAGGATACTCGGCGAATGGACTGGCCTGCCCGTTCCCCCGGTTTAAATCCCATCGAACACGTGTGGGATGCTTTGGGGAGACACATTGCAGCATATCCACATGCACCAACGACCATCCAACAGTTGTCAACAGCGTTGGTGGAGGAATGGAACGCCCTACAACAAGAACTGCTTACCAACCTTGTGACCAGCATGGGAGTACAATGCAGAGCGTGCATTGCTATCCGTGGTGATCATACACTCTTTTAAGCACCACGTATCTGTTTCTGTAAATCTAGAGAGCCAGCATATGTCGTATTGACTTTGGTGTAGTTTCTGGTCTATGATTAAAAATGGCATTTCTGTTCGTCTCATTACATATTTCGTTTAGTTGCCTACTGTAGCATACCGTAGCAGTTCCCTCTATGTATCATTTTCATCGAGCTATGTTACTTGGCAGTGTCACAGCATGCGAAGATTACTTTCGTCCTTATGTTTTGCACACCAGTGTATTTTCTATTTCTCTTGGTGTTGTGGAGTCCATCTTAAATTCACAATTAATTTTGAGCTGTCCCTTTTTTAGCATTTTAAGTTGAGGAAGTGTTTTTAACACTCAAATGCTTTCAGTCAAATTATATAATATATAAATTCAATAACAGGCCGCCTTGAAGAAATATGTGTATGTAATAATTTGTAAAATGTATGTAACAGTAATTGCATATGCGTATATTATTGTATACATGTTTAATAATGTTATATGAATGTATTACGTAATTTAATAATTAGGAGCTGTAAGAAACAGGTCAAAAGTTGCTCACAATGAGGTAAAAATGAGGTAACCTTGAGGCAACAATGAGGTATCATTGAGGCAATAATGAATAAGAAAGTTTAAATGTTACTTGTGATTCTTGGAAGCAATAATGTAATTTTAGTGACAGTTTATAAAAATAGCCAATCAACAACCAGAAAAAGCTTTAGTTAAATGAAGTATTCTATTGGATTAGGAATAACCAATCACAGACTTGAAATACAGAAATTTACAAGTTTAGGCGGTTGAAATCAATTCAGTTGCCTGCAAACAGCGTTCCTAACCGGACGCGAGACACATCCTCGAGAGATTTAATACGTATTCGTGTGAGACGAAAAATAAGTTTACGTGTTAAAAAGTACAAGTAATTAATAAAAGAATCTCACAGCTCTCTATATCAGTGAAGTGTTATTTAAATCGTGTCAAGCATTAATAAAAAGGAGTGAAGTAAAATTATAATCTATGTAAGCCTACATTCTTAAGTCGCACCACAACCCTGCCAAGACATCCATGCCTCTAAAATAAATACTGACGCAGCCGAGGCAAACATACATACCTAATATTTAAAGAAACAGTCAAATTACAAAGTTAATATTTTTTAAAGTTGGGGCAAAGGCCACCTGAAAGTACAATTGTGGCGAAGGCTACCGGAAACTGTTTACTATACGTGCGGTTGCAACTACTACAAGTTCGGCTCCCCAACAGTTGAAATATTATACAACTCCTACAACAATATAACATCTTCAAATTGGCGCCCAACGTGAGGCAAACAACGTAAAGACAATGCCTTCTTCAAATTGGCGCCCAACGTGGGGCTCGAAGAGGCAAGAATTGGCGACAACAACTGAAAAGAAGAGATCAACGAACATCAGAGAACTTCAGGAAAACTTCAGAAAAATCCAGAGAACTTCATAAAACTCCAGAGAATTTAAAAATAATCAACAATAGCACCCAAGGACAGCAAAAATTCTTTCAGGAGTATGGGGCACGCAGTCAATAATTCAACAACAATCTACGAGGGAACACCAGAATAAAAAGGTTTACTAACAGCCAGAAGAAAAGGTCAGAAAATTCCAGTATTATATGTATAATAATTGCCAAGTTAATTAAGAAAATATATTGTTATTAAGATAATTTCATGTTGTTAAGAAGCGGAGCATTAAAATTGAGCAATTCCAAACCAAAAATAACAAAAGCAAATATACAAAATAAAATGGAAACAGAAAACAATGAAAATATGGAAGTAGGAGAGGATAGGTCAGCCATTACAGACTACAATGTAAATTTACAATCAGAACTAGAGGAAACAAATAGGCTAGATGTAGAAGAACATTTATCTGTAAATTCACAGTTAGGTATAGAGAGAGATACTATCCCTCACACATCTAGGACACAAGAGCAAGAAAACTTCTCACAACAAACATTATGTGCATTCTAAAAGCAATAAAAGAAGTAAGTACAGAGCTGAGAGTAGAATTAAGTAAAGAATTTAGTAATAAGTTAACTGAAACTAGTGGAGAGTTAAGTAATAAGTTAACTGAAACAAATACAGAGCTATTTAGTATCAAAAATGATCTAGCTAAACAAATAGAAAATTGTACGAAAGAAAGTAAAGCTGATAGTAGGAGGTTAGAAATAAAACTAGAACAATCTTCCAAGGCACTTCAAAAAGATATAGATTTAAAACTAAACAAAGGTTGTAAGCAGCTAGAACAGAAATTGTCAAGTCATATTGACAAAAATGTAACTGAAATGGAGTTAAAACTTACTAATACTAAACAAGGTATTTGTAATAAGTTAGATAATCAGGGCGAAGAATTAAAAACAATGGTAGAAAGTACAAATGCAGATCTAGTACAAGTACAAATAGATTTAACAGGGGAAATAAATAAAATGCATGAAATGGCTAAAACAAATGCAGATGCAATTAAAGAAGCGCACAAGTCAATGATAGATGAAATTAAAGAAAAAATACAGGAAAGTAGCAAAGAAATTGATAAACCTAGAAATAATTTTGAAAATTTAAGTACCAGTGTACCAAAGGTAAATACAAATGTAACTAATTCTATAAATGCTAATCAAATGCATGACAACAATGCAAGTGCAGAAAGAAGTGTATCATCTTTGTTAATTAACAACACAAGAGACGCTACTGCTTTTTCCATAGCATCAGCCTCTCAAACACAAAACAATAATGATGACACACATGTGCATGTCCCAAATCAGATGTCAAACTATTATTCTGTGCTAAATGAATTACCATTACCTTATTTTAATGCTTACTCAAGTCCAGTACAATTTATACATGATCTAGTAGAAGATTTTAAATTGAAAAATGTGCCTGAAGCATTAAAAATGATCCTTGTTAGAAAATGCTTGGATAACAAAACCTTAGAATGCTTACATATGCTAGCAGATAGTGAAATGAAGTTTGAAACATTTAGAGTTTTATTATGAATAAATTTAGGAATGCCACTGTGCAACATAAGATTAGGGCAAGTCTAAAATGTCTGTGGCTTAAGAAGAAAGAGAAAAGAAAAGAAAGTATGCAGATCATTTGTGGCACAAGAAGAAAAGGAAATTAAAGTATGTGGAACATAAAATGGGAAAGCAATGTAAAAATGTATAAGAATATCTTTACTAAAGGTAACCAATTGTCAAAATAACAAAAGAGAGTTTAGATAAAAATTTAATAGAAAAAGAAAATCCATTGAGAGTAAGAAAAACATAATAAATCTGAATAGCAACTGCTTTATATTGTATAAGGTATAAATTGTTAGAAATTGTAAGAAATATAAAATATTTAAAAAATAAATTGTAAAGAAAGGGTAACAAGTGTTAATATGCCTAATTAAATGTAAAATGTATAGCAAATAAAATGCATAATAGCGGCTGTGCTAGTGAATAAACAAACTTCACTCAGGTCATTGAACACCAGATCATTGACCTCACACTAGGTCATTGACCTCAAAGTATCGAACAAGTGAAAGAATAAAATGAAGTATTCTGCTATACACGAGTGTAGTGAAAAACCAGTGAGTGTTAAATAAAAGTGACAGTGAAAAATAGGAAGTGCAATAATAAAAAGGTTATGTTTCTTTCTTTCAGGAGACTTTCAGAAAATATTAAAAAAAGAACAAAACAAACAAACAATTTTTAAACATTTCTAAAAGGGGGCAATTTGAGGCAGTGTTTTTAACACTTAAATGATTGCAGTCAAATTATATAATACATAAATTCAATAATAGCCCGCCTTGAAGCAATATGTGTATGTAATAATTTGTAAAATGTATGTAACAGTCATTGCATATGCGTATATTATTGTTTACATGTTAATAAAGTTATATGAATGTATTAGGTAATTTAATAATGTAGGAGCTGTGAGAAATAGGTCAAAAGTTGCTAACAATGAGGTAACCTTGGGGCAATAATGAATTAGAAAGTTTAATTGTTACTTGTGATTCTTGGAAGCAATAATGTAATTTTAGTGACAGTTTATAAAAATAGCCAATCAACAACCAGAAAAAGCTTAGTTAAATTAAGGTATTCTATTGGATTAGGAATAGCCAATCAGAGACTTGAAACACAGAAATTTACAAGTTTAGGCGGTTGAAATCAATTCAGTTGCCTGCAAACAGCGTTCCTAACCGGACGCGAGACACATCCTCGAGAGATTTAATACGTATTCGTGTGAGACGAAAAATAAGTTTACGTGTTAAAAAGTACAAGTAATTAATAAAAGAATCTCACAGCTCTCTATATCAGTGAAGTGTTATTTAAATCGTGTCAAGCATTAATAAAAAGGAGTGAAGTAAAATTATAATCTGTGTAAGCCTACATTCTTAAGTCGCACCACAACCCTGCCAAGACATTCACATCTCTAAAATAAATACTGACGCAGCCGAGGCAAACATAAATACCTAACATTTAAAGAAACAGTCAAATTACAAAGTTGATATTTTTTAAACTTGGGGCAAAGGCCACCTGAAAGTACATTTGTGGCGAAGGCTACCGGAAACTGTTTACTATACGTGCGGTTGCAACTACTACAAGTTGGGCTCTCCAACAGTTGAAATATAATACAACTCCTACAACAATATAACATCTTCAAAGTGCAGCTGGGTTTGGGTCAGATCTGTTTATTTTGCTGTTTGCCACATTAAGGAAATATGTGTTAAAGGCATTAGCAGTGGCGGAGCAATTGCTGACTTCTTTATTTTCAGTAGTTGTGTGAGTAATATTACTATTTTATTTAATTCTCCCTGTTTCACTTTTTATTATATTCCACATTGTTTTAATTTCATTATTGGAATCATCAATGGCTAGCGATTAATAGTTTCTTTTAGCTTCATTACTCTTTTAAGTATTTTACAATATGTATTGTAGTGTGCTTTAATATTTGAAGCATTGCTTGTGCGATATAGTAAGAACAAATTTATTTTATTTGTACAGGACTTCTTATATCTGAAGTAATCCAGGGTTTGACCTTTGTTACCTGTGATGAGGTTATTGTTTTCTTAGAAAAAATAGCTTCAAATGCTAATAGCCCTGTTTTATGGAATTCATCAAATTTGTCATTTACATGAGTGCTGGAATAGACAGAAGCCCATTTTTCGTTTTTAACACTAGTTTAAAATTATTGATATGTTCATCATGATTACTGTAGTTGTAATTTTACTCTTTGTGTTAACAATCTGTTTGTTGGCTATGACAAGCACCAACAATACGTGAGCATCATGATCTGATATGCCATTTAGAATAGGAATATGGTATAATTTGGATTTTTTTCTAAAGTCAAGAAATTTGTTGTCTATAGCTGTTGCCGTGTTCAGATGAGTTCTGGTGGGAAAGTGAACCACATATTCCAAGTTAAATTTATGTAATAGGGAAGAGTTTTCATTTCACTGTCATTAAGCGCGTTAACATTAAAATCTCCACAAACTATTATTTTAATATTTTGAGTGTAAATGTATGAGATGGTTCTTTCTAATCTATTTATAAAACCTTGGAGTTTGCCTGTGGGAGCTCTATATACTGCTAAAATGATGTATGTCTCCCAACAAACCCTATGTTTACTGAACAGCATTCAAATTCCTTTTCCCCACAAAAATATGCAACATTTATGCTGGTGAACTTTATCGTGCTTTTAGCAAATATACTCACTCCTCCACAATTTAATCTACTTCTGAAAAAAACGGAACATAATGTGTACTTACTGAAGTTCACGCTTTTAATCTCTGTTTCTGTCATGTGGTGCTCTGTTGTGCAAATTATTGTGATATCATAATTTATATCTTGAATATGTAAGCTTAGCTCCTCTACTTTATCCTTTAACCCTCATATGTTTTGATGATATAAAACAAATGAATTTTTTGATATTGAAGTGGAGGCATCAATGTTTACATATGCAATGGATTTTACCCGTGTGGGCGTACTTTTTACCTTCTTCCTAAGAACGAGATCTGGCATCCACAATAACAGGAACATGCCTCTCACGATTATTACACTTCAATTCCTTTGCTACGATACACGCAAGTGCCCTCCTGCCTAAGAAGTTGAGATGCAATCCGTGTTGTGTGAAATGCTCTCGATGGAGACTGAACGTTGGCAGTACATCAACGTGCTGAAAGGCAGTACTTTTCTTCCACAGATCCTCCTTCACTCCGGCTATCACGTTACAAAGCCCACAGACGAAGTCCAAATTGCACAGTTGGATTTGTGCCAGCAATAATAAATTCAATCACGCAGTTTTAACTCATAGTAAGGCTTTACAGTGTATAGAATAAACGCCACAAACAATGTGGTCTGTGGTGCAATACTGAGCATAAATACAGAAATGTTGTTTTCATAATTTTGTGTGTAGTAGCACTGTTGAGGAAAATGATGCGAAAAATCTGATAAAAAGGGTTAGAAGAGCTGAGTAACAGGTTAGGATTTTATATGCATTTGTTTATTCATACTTAACTAAAAACAATTAAAAGTTAGATTGCTATTATACTTCGGTGTACACGCCAGTCCAATTTCGAAAATTATAATTACTTTTTCAACAAACAACCTAACGCAGCACATCAAGATACGCATGAATAAACCGAACGATTAATAATTGTACAATGTATATATTTATCTTCATTGATTACTTAAGAATTACAACTTTACGGCCAAAATTCTGTTTCTGAACCTCATCAACAGCGTGTTTACTTCCGTGTTTGGAATATCATTTAAAAACAACGGTGAACCGAATATTACCGTTCAATCTACCGTGTAATTATCGAATGAAAACCGTTTCAACTGATACAACTACAGTCAGCATGCTTAAACGAATGCCAAATGAAAACTATCGAATGAAAACATTCGGTTGTTAGAATGAACTATTGTTCAACAATCGATTGTGTAAAACTTTCGGTTGGGTCATCCTTAACTGAGCGTTGCGATACGAAACAAAAGTACATCGGAGCGCGTTCAGAAGCCGTGTAGTACGGTCACCGCCTTTTCGAAAGCTATCGTTCGCAGTTGTTTTTGACGTTAACATGTAGTTAACTAACATGCTGTAAAAGCTTGTTCAATCACAAGACTTTTAACCTAATGTTAAACTTAGACTTAAATATAAACAAACAAGAATATTTTAACATCGGTTAGCGAAATCAACCTGTAATCGCATGCATTGCGATAAATATTCAGTTCAACTCGAGATGAAGTTTGACAGTGAAGATCTTTTGAAGTGCGATCACTTTCAATCACCTCTAATCACTGCCTTGCGAGCAGTTCGATCACAGGAGTGATCGTGATTTTTCATTCACACTGATAATATACACACTGGTAGTGATATTTAGTTCATCAATAATTTACACTGTTACTCTTTGGAATGAATGAACAAAGACGTTAGATGTTGCAGTCTGCAGTTTCATAGCGTGAACGTTTAACGTGTATATATATAATATTTTTATTTGTTTTTTTTTAAATGTTTGTTACTAATTATGCTGTTTTCTTTTGCTTAGTTTATTGTAGTAATGCAGTTGTGAGTAAAGTCTATTGCGCTGTCGACTGTTGCCTTTAGGCGAAATGGAAAAGAAAACGCAGCTGAAGGGTTAGATGCAAGTTTGCGGGCCAAGTTATCCATTATTTGACCAACTTGTATAGAAAAGATTGTGGTTCTTACATACATCAATTTGGTTTTACTTCACACGATATGTTGAAATAGTGTTTGTTATGTATCTTAAAAGAGGGCTTATTTCTCTTCTTAATTTTAAATATAAGCATAGAATCCGAAAAATCGTGCGTGTTTTTATTACCCTATGCGAATGGTTACACAAACGGGCGGCTTCTTGAATACAGTATGACAGAATCTATTGCGAGTGTAACATTGTCGGTACCAAACTTCGATGATCTATGTCGCTTATGTGCTACAAAAACAAGTCTTTTAATGGGACTTCATATTTTTGAACGGGAAGGTGGTTTACGGCAAATTTTAAAGAAGATCACTGCATGCCTTCCCATTCAGGTAATTCTATTCTTTTTAAAATGCATATATACAATTAGTTATTAATATAACCAACCCTAGTCTACTAGATTCATTGTAAGTATTTGAAGCAGCGAAAATAAGCATACTAAACCTCTGAAGCCTTCGCCAATTTTCATTCCTTTTTAAAATATACAGTAATTTTCTCAGGTTTAGGCAAAAAAAACGTATTTTAACAGCAGAATCTCAAGAACTCATCAGAGTGGAACTCGCATAGGCTCGTCTTGTAGGGTGAAAACTTAAACTGGCATGGAATGTTTTTGTGGATACTAGTTTATTATTTACAACTGCACAACTTAAATATTGCAGCAATATAACGAACAACATTTAACTTATCACAAAGGACATGATTATAAGTATTAAATACGTTATACCTTACCAGTTAGTCTTAAACAACTGTAATACAAATGGAAGAAACTTGCATTTCCTCTTAAAAGGTACTTTAAATAAAAGTCATCATGTATGAGGGTTCTTTAATAATTGTAATTCAGATTATATGAGATTATATTGTAATGAAAGTTCAAAATTCCTGTCCAGCCTGTTAAAATTAAGGATTGCACCTACAAGAGCTGTAGTATATATAAATACAGTTCGTTCCATTCCATTTGATGAGCATCTGCAAAGGAAGAATCGTGTGTATATCATAAATGAGGGCTTTTTTGCCATTTCGGACATTATTCCGTATGGGGGTAGAAGCTATGAAATTTTAAGAAACTTAAGGAAGCAGGGTTTTTTGATATGTAGAGTTGATGGTTATGATGTATAATAGCGGCTGTCGTCTGCTAACAAGCGGCCTGGGCGTGGCTTAGGTGTTTGTTGCCAACGGTGAGAATGGAAAACACGCTGTAGGCATAACATGTAGCCAACCCATGCACACAATGTACAGCGAGCCATTGTAGTTGTATACTTATGTGGCCCGCGTGTTGTTATTTATCGTTGTTGATGTATTGTTATTATTATTATTATTATCATCGGCATCCAAATAAAGCATTTGTGGAAACGTCGTGTGTGTCATAACTCAAAACGAAAAGTCGGAGAAATACCTAAACTCCCTTTACATGGAATATTTTTGGGAATTTTTGATGTTCTAAACATGGCTGAAACGATTTTGATTAAAATACCATACATTCAAAATATTTACATGGCAAATAAAATGTATATCTCGGATTTTCGGGAAAGAGCCTTTGAAGTCCTTCATTCGGAAGGAATTTTTTATAACCTTGTATAACTGGTAATCCTTAAGTGATAGAGGAAGACGTGCTACACCAAAAATGTAAATCTCTTTAAAACATACAATATATTTAAAATAAGCTTTATTGTGGCATGAGGCTTTTCTGAGATATCCGTTATTAAATGTGCGAATTGCTCATTTTTTGAAGGTTTCAATTGTTCATTTTTTTTGGCCATTATCTTAAAAGTCCTTTCAACATTCAGTTGTTTCTCGTGATGTCATAGAAACAGAATGGAATTTTAAAGCAGCGTATAGCGTCCAGTTTTTAAATATCTGACTATTGCTGTTCTCTTTGTATCAATAACGAAATGTGTAATGTAGATATTTCTGCAAAGTCTTTTTTTTATATTAAAATGTAGTAGACAGAAAAAAAAGGTTGATTAAGAATAATTTATGTATCTACTAATAAACGATAGAGGGTAGAGAAAGTCATGTGAATGAATCAATTGTAATTTTATTATTGTTTTTTATAAAAGGAGTTGAAAGCAAATTAACTTTCTGTGCTACCAAGCTGCAAAGAATGTCATTATTAAAGTGTTTTGAGCTACTAAATGTATGCTTTTCAGCAATTCCTTTTTTTCAGTCTGTACAAAGCAAGAAATATTAAATGAATGAATTTTCGGGTAAACAGCTGTAATATAAAATGATTTTTCAGACTTAGAACATCCCTAAGGCTGTTATAAGATTATGCAAACTTTCAAACATTTATAATACACTTTTAAGTGCAAAGGTGCAATGACATATCCTGGAATATTATCACAAATGCTAACACAAGAAACTATTGGTTTCCTCAAACTGTACATCTTTCCTGCATTTTAGAGCATTTCATAGTTTCCTAGATACTTAGCGCAATACAAAATTCAATCAGAATGAACGGGAGTTCACAGGCTATTTCCAGAAAATTCAAAATGCATGCTTTATTTGAACTCATCAGCACAACCACACTAACACTCCGTAGCTCACACACTCGCCTTCAAACACTACAAATCACTAGCACAAACACACTCACACTCCAAAGCCAACACACTCGCAATCAAACACTACAATACACCAGCACAAACACACTCAACACCAAAGCTCACACCCACACAGTCACACACACTACAACTCACTAGCAAAAACACACATATTTTTCAAAGCTCACACACCCCCGCAGTAACACACTACAACTCACTAGCAGAAACACACCCACACTCCAAAGCTGACACACCCCCAGTCACAAACTGCAACTCACCAGCAAAAACACACTCAAACTCCAAAGCCCACACACTCGCAATCAAACACTACAACTCACCCCAGCAAAATACACTCACAGTTCACCCCCCCCCCCCAGGGGCTCACTATGTGAGTATGGCTTTGACGTACCCAGAGTGCCCGAGCCAGTCCTCACCCTCATCTGGACTAGCCACGTTATCTTCATTTATTTTACTCTTCCTTTTCTACAATTATTTCTTATACTGGGTTCAGGTTCTATGGTTTTATTAACACCTGTCTCACCAACAGGGATCTTTTCTATTTTAAATGCAGCTTCCAACCCCCCAGGGGCTCACTTTATGTGAGTACGGATTTGGCACACCTGGGGTCCCAAGCCACTCATCACCATCGTCATCCCTCCACCCTTATCCGGTCGAGGTGGGTTCGTCCTCTTGACCGGGAGACACAAGATGTGCTCTCGTGCGTTCTTTTCATTTCGTTCCATACCCCCACTTGCCACGCTTCTTTTTTCTCTAATCTATTTACAAACATTTCACACCACGACCATTCACATATCTCTTTTTCTTCCTCACCGGCCTACCTTGCGTGTGAAACGCCCACACACTTTTGGTTTATTTTCCAATTTTATTTTAATCCTCTGTGGACACAGCCTGACAGATATCCGCGCACTGGGTGCGCAGCTGGGTGAGTGGATAATGGTGTCATCCCCACTACCCGGGGTCGTCATGTAGGGTGTGTGTTCATTTCTGCTGTTCAACTGCAGTCCCGCGGGGGGGGGGGGGGGCACTACATGAGCTGCTGACTTTCCATGGCCATTGGGTCCCTCTGTCTATGTTCTGGGAGGTGTGACCCTGGGGTGAGACCGGTATGGATAGGCCACTCACCCAAGCCGGGGTAACGCCCGGGAAGACAGACCCTGAAGTCGGAGACGGTTGCAGTGGTGGAGGATTTATTTCGCTATGGAGCCCTCTTTCTCCATTATTAATAACACGCCGAAAAGTTTTGGTAACAGAAGTAGCACCACCGTCATCTGGTTGTTACTTAGTCATTACGCAAACAGAGAAAGGACAAACGTTTGAGAAGGTGAACCCTTTTATAATACAGAAGGGCATTGACTCTATTGCTGGTCCGGTTCATTCCTTCGCCTTCACCTCGGTTCATTGTTGGTTCAGAGTAAGTCCGATCAACAAAGTAAGACTTTGTTGTGCACGATGCTTCTTCACGGTTATCCCATCCGTGTTGAGAAGCACCTCACCTTGAATTCCTGTCGAGGCGTCGTTACAACCCGGCGGAGGTCGATGGATTTTTTTGGGCATAAAAATCTTTAGTGCGGCTTCCTTCGGAAGGGAAGTAAAGCCAGTGGTCCCGTGTCGTAGATTTACGGCAAGTAAAAGAACCTCAAGCCTGATAAAGAGGCCTCTGAGCAAACTTTCCGGCCTTTCACGCCCAATATAGAATAGGACGCTAAGAACCATAGTAGTTATAGAGCGTCCATAAATAAAACTCACTTTAATTTAATTTCGGCATACGCGATAATGAAGGTACATATATCCAATGAAGGTGCGCATGCTGCTGCCAAGGGTGCCATTTTATCCCAATCTTATTTTAGCCTCTGTGTTCCTGCGGATGATTTTAGTCATTACTTAAAGAAGTCTATTTCTCCGGTTGTTTTGGTGCCTGGTCCTCTGTCCAGCACACTCCAATGCTCACATACACACAAAATCACACACTCATGCTCCACAACTCATTAAAACAAACACACACTCAGGCACTACAACTCATTAAAACACACAGCCTCTGGGACTACAACTCATTAAAACACACAGCCTCTGGCACTTCAACTCATTAAAACACACAGCCTCTGGCACTACAACTCATTAAAACACACATTCAGCCACTACAACTCACTAAAACACACACTCAGGCACTACAACTCATTAAAACACACAGCCTCTGGCACTACAACTCATTAAAACACACAGCCTCTGGCACTACAACTCATTAAAACACACAGCCTCTGGCACTACAACTCATTAAAACTCACAGCCTCTGACACTACAACTCATTAAAGCGCACACACTCAGGCACTACAACTCATTAAAGCGCACACACTCAGGCACTACAACTCATTAAAACACACACACTCAGGCATTACAACTCATTAAAACACACACACACTCAGGCATATCGCTTTGATTATATTACCAGTCTTCCGGTAATAAGAGCGGCTCACTATGACCTCACTCACATTCTGTTTAGCGTTATAGTACCCAGATGAAAACACCTCAGGATCTTTTCTGCATTGTTAGAAGGTCCACCTTGTGTTTCATTTGCCTCTGGAAGAAAATGTTGCGCAACCTTTTACATTCTCTCTTTTAAATAACTGTTTATATCAGCACACATCCGAGTCCTTGTGTCTTGAAACAATTTTTAATTTCACTATATTGCATTTTACGCAAAAATTCAATACCGAGATTTCATCAGAGATACACGTTTTGAGAGTGCCTGAATTAAAAAGAAACATCTTTAGCAAATGTGTGTGTGAACAGCATAAACAAAAAAAAACATTTCTTCAAACTTAGTATCCTCCAAAATGTGTTAAGATTTTCAAGAAAATTCCTCTACCCCAAAACTATCCCTTTTCTCAAAAATGGTTCCAACAATTTTGATTAAAAACCACTATTGTTGAAGATATTTTCATGGCAAATATAATTAGGTATATCTCAAATTTTCTGGGAATAGCCAGTGAAGTGCTCTTCATTCTGAATGACTTTTATGTAACACTAAGCTGTAAGAGATTATACTACAAGAGTCCTACTATGTTGCCACCGCTTCTGTGTAATAACGTATGCTGCTGGTATTTCACCTAACGTATACGTCTTCTCCAGTTTTCCTATT
Organism: Deroplatys truncata; assembly: GCA_030765065.1. Lineage (NCBI taxonomy): Eukaryota > Metazoa > Arthropoda > Insecta > Mantodea > Mantidae > Deroplatys > Deroplatys truncata. The sequence goes on from CM060990.1 coordinate 425,907,001, forward strand.
GCCACGTCATTGCAGTACATTAATACAACAATGTGTGTTTTGTGACTCAAGAACAGTGACAACTATGCTGCCACCGCTTCTGTGTAATAACGTGTGCTGCTGATATTTCACCTAATTTATATGCCTTCACCAATTTTCCTATTGCCACGTCATTGCAGTACATTAATACAACAATGTGTGTTTTGTGACTCAAGAACAGTGAGAACTATGCTGCCACCGCTTCTGTATAATAATGTATGCTGCTGATATTTCACCTAACTTATACGTCTTCTCCAATTTTCCTATTGCCTCATCATTGCAGTACATTAATACAACAATGTGTGTTTTGTGACTCATGGATATTGACAACAATGCTGCCACTGTTTTTGTGTTATACGGTATGCTGCTGATATTTCACCTAACTTATACGTCTTCTCTAATTTTCCTATTGCCACGTCATTGCAGTACATTAATACAACAATGTGTGTTTTGTGACTCAAGAACAGTGACAACAATGCTGCCACCGCTTCTGTCTAATAACGTATGCTGCTGATATTTCACCTAACTTACACGTCTTCTCCAGTTTTCCTATTGCCACGACATTGCAGTACGTTAATACAACAATGTGTGTTTTGTGACTCATGGATATTGACAACAATGCTGCCACTGTTTTTGTGTTATACGGTATGCTGCTGATATTTCACCTAATTTACAACAATGTGTGTACGTGATTCAAGGACAATGACAACAATGCCACCACTGCTTCTGTGTAATAACGTATGCTGCTGATATTTCACCTAATTTACAACAATGTGTACAGGCTCAAGGACAATGAGAACTATGCTGCCACTGCTTCTGTGTAATAAGGTATGCTGCTGATACTTTCACCTAATTTACAACAATGTGTGTTTGTGGTTCAAGGACAATGACAACAAAGCTACCACTGCTTCTGTGTAATAACGTATATGTGCGATAATGTGTTTGGCCTGAAATAACAGCATTTTCTTTGGGTATGAATCAACATGCAGGTTTGGTTAACTTTGTACAATAGGTGTGCTTCAATGCAATGTAAAAAACATTGACAAATTGTGTGTTTGAAATAACCGCGCCGCATTGCGAATTTCGTGTTACATAGTTGTTATCTTCCGCACGTTCATTTCTTACGGTTGGCAACGCCCGCACTCCTTAAGCCACGCCCAGGCCGCTTGCTAGCAGACGACAGCCGCTGTTATACATCATAACCGAGTTGATTGTGTGTATGCTGAGTTCTGAAATGTTGCAAGCGTTGTTGCTTTATTGGAAATATTGGGTCCTTCTTGGTGACCGTTTAGCATTGGTGGGACATCTTGGCAGAAGTTATTGCCAACATGATAGAAAAAAAAACATGACTAATGGAATGTTGCAAAGCAAGGAAAATGTGACTAAACTGGATCATTTGAGTTTAGGCGGTCAGATCCTACGGCTACACCCCATCGTCACTCGCAGCTGTTTCACTCCTCTCCTTCTAAAAACATTCCTCGGCTATGCTTTGAGGCTGAGGGCTCTCAATGTTGCATTGTTGGCAGCAGAATGCCAATGAGAGTAAATGCTACCATATGCAAGTGCATGTGTTACATGTCGATAGTGAAAGTGCTCACTACCCAATACGAAATAATGGCTCCCATCTCTCTACTCTTAATTAAGGCTAATTTTTCCTATCTTCAGTTTTTAGTTTCTAGTGGAACAATTGCATGGAGTTCTTTATATCAATTTAGTGTCATACTATAATGCCTAAAAGGATTATTAAACTGATGTTGATGTTTGTTTAACTAGGAGGATAGATCACATTGAAGGCAATACTTCAGTTAAATGTTTAAACATTTTCCTTTATGTACTTTGGAAACAATTTGTTATATACATGTTAATAAATAACTCTTTAAGTTAAATAATGGATATTATTCCGTATCTGGGTAGGAGGTATGAAATGTTAAGAACGATACGGAACCGTAATACAAGCCTTTACGAAGGGACTTATCCTTTCTGAATGTCACTAATGGAATACTATGCAGTCAACTAGAAGTAATAATAAAATTCACGTTAGTAATATTACAACAAAGGAAGTGAAATTCCATTTCAGACAGAGGGATGGCATTTTATAACTCAGCAGTTTCTCTGTCTTGTGGTGACCATTATAATGGATTTAAGACCTAGGTTAAAAGTTTCTTTAAGCAATGCATTTTAAGGAAAATAAGTTTTTAATAGCATGAAATAAGACCAAATGTTACAATGTTACATTAATCATGCACATACTTTGTATGTATCTTTTTTCTGTAATACTTGTTCTTACTATATCGCAGAAATAATGATTCAAACATTAAAGCACACTACAAAACATACAGTAAAATAGCTAAAAGAGTAATTAATGAAGTGAAAAGAAGGTATTTCTCACTAGCCATTGATGAATCCAATCATAAAATTAGAACAGTGTGGTATATAATAAAAACTTAAACAGGGAGAATTAATTTAGATAGGAATACTGCTCACATAACTATTGGAAATAAAGAAGTGTAATTACTGTACCATTGCTAATGCCTTAAAACACATTTCCTTAAGGGGAGACATCTGTGAAAATTGCTAAAATCCATAGTTTTGGTCACAAAATTATGTATGTGCCAAAGGGTAGTAGTTAGTAGTATTTAGGAAGCAGGTTTCCATTTAAGCACCTCAGCCTAAAAGACTTTGGCACTTCTGGTTTTTCTAATTTAGGGATCAATATCTACATTTTTAGTTTTTTGTAGTATTTGTCTCACTAAATTAGGGTCTGTTTTTAATTTTGCAGTAGCTCCAAGAACTTGATATCTTGTCCTTTCCGTGGCTTCACATTCTAATAGAATGTGTTTTGCTGTGTCATCGGCTTGTAGACATAGACGGCAAATAATCCCATTGTCTCCAGGTGTTTTCTGAACTCTCGATGTCCATTTATGAAGCTTATAACTCTTCTGAGTGAGGTTTTATTAAGCTTAGTAAGTAAATTAATTTTTCTCTAGGCTTATTAATCAATTGCTTACAGAGTTTGTTTTTTGGTATGGTTTTCGATTTCTTTTGAATTGTTTTCTGAACCCAAAGCCTGCGTTTTTTGCATTTAACATACTTATTCCACAGGCAGGTTCTGGTCCGATAAAAGGGAGATATACTCCCTTCTTTGCTAAGGAGTCAGCCTTTTAATTTCCTGTGATACCTGTGTCCAAGTACCTATTGCAATTCTACTGTATTGTGGGTGGAAAGGTTTGATAAATATTGATAATATTCCCACACAAATTATGATTTAAAGATATGGGAACTGAGGGCTTTTAGTGCAGCCTGGCTGTCAAGAGTTTATAAGGATATATTTCACTGCAATTCTCTTTTCCCAGCATCGATGTGCACTTCCAAGTATAGCAAGTATCTCGCTTGAAAGACAAAAGCAAATTTTCCTAGACTTATGCTCTAGCATTTGCCCGTTGACTTGAAATAAATATCTGTGCAAATTTTCCAATGCATGTGTGAACCATCAGTATATATTACCAAATGGTCCTTATGCCTTAGATGAGATTTTTCTTCAATGTTTCTGTCGACAATAATTACTTTGAAGGGTTGGGAAAATGAGATTACTTCTGACATAAGATCAGATTTCATTATTAATACACAATCTTCCATTTTGTTGAGGATGAAGGGGTGGCCTGCTTTACAGTGGTTCTCACTCCACATTCCTACCTGGATGATTCTGTGTGCTGTTAGTGTAGCTTCAGCTTGAATACATGGTTCCAGTGGGGTAAGACCTAGTAAAGTTTCCAAAAGAAAGGAGGGTGTGCTTCTAAAAGCTCCAGATATGCCTAAACTAGCCATCTCTGGGGACTATTTAGTTTTTCTTTTGTTATAGTTTGTAGAGTCTTTGGCCACCATACTAATGCTCCATAAGTGATTTGTGGTTTTACCACAACCTCATAGAGCCAGCGGTACATGTTAAGCTTTAGACCCCAGTTTTTACTTATTAAGCATTTACCAGACGTAAGTGTCCCTTTAGCTTTACAGGTAATTTTTTCTAGGTGTGAATTCCAGATAAGCTTATCTTGTATAACTTCTAGATAGTTGACCTTTCCTGAGATTTCAACCTTGATGTTATCAGTTTTTAAATTGTTTAGACCCGAAAGTTTCCTTTTCCTGGTGAAAGGTACTATAACAGTCTTTTTGGGGTTTAGGCCAAGACCCTCTTCTCTATACCAGTTATAAACAGGTTTCAGAGCTTCATTTGTGATTTCTGAAACTGTATTAAAAAATTTTCTTCTAACTAATATGACTATGTCGTCTGCATAGCCTTGGGTGAAAATACCCTTATCCATTTACATATGGTTTCATCCAGACCCTGTTGTTTAATTTTCCTTATGATTGAATCATAGGTAACATTATCAAAAGCACCTTGGATGTCTAAAAAGACTCCCAGTGCTAGTTCTTTAGACTCTATCGACTCTTCGATTCTTCTGACCAGCTGATGTAATGCTGTATCGCATGATCTTCTGGGTCGATAGGCATGATGATTTTCATGTAGGGGGCTTTTTGTTAGAATCCCTGTGTATATGTATCTGTGAACCAGTCTTTCCAGTACTTTCAGAATGGAGGAGGAAAGACAGATTGGCCGAAAGGCTTTTGGCCTGGTTTCAGAATGAATGTTACTCTGTTTGTTCTCCAGACTATTGATATGTAGCCAAAGGCCAGACTAGCTCTAAAGATCTGACAGAGTATATGGAACAGTGGTTCTGGGGCTTTCTCTAACAAGATAGGGTAGACGCCATTGCCCCAGGTGACTTAAATGGTTTAAATTTATTAATGGACCATTTAATATTCGTAACATTGACAATAGAGCAAGCTATTTTCCAATTCCCTTTGGATACTCTCAAAGCATGGCTATTCCAAAGCTAATTTGGGCTTATTCTGTCCATCAATGAAAATATAATCTGGAAAATGAGTCATTGCTAATAATTCCAGTGTACTTCTACTAGATGTAGTGTATTTACCATCAGGCTTTTTTAGAGTCCTTAAAGTTGGTGTTGGATCATGAGTTAATAGCTTTTGAACTCTGGAAGCTGCTTTTACAGAGTTTATCTCTATGCAGTATTTTCTCCAAGATGTTCGCTTGGCGCTCCTTATGAGTGCTTTGTAAGTGGCAAGATTATTGTAGTAATCCTCCCACTTACCTTCTCATTTTGTTTTGTTGAAAGAGCGCCTAAATTTATGTTTGGCTTGCTCTAGCTCTTTATTCTACCAAATTGCACCTCTATACTTGGGTTTAGTTTGGGTGGGGCAATTTTCCTGGTATGAATCTATTATAGCTTCTTGTAAGTCAGAAGCAACAGACAATATCAGCCATAAACTTGACTTTCTCATTAATGTAACCCAGTCTTGTAGCTAAGGTTTCATGATAGGATTACCAATCAGTTCTTTTAATGTTTCTGAATTTGCAAAGTTCTAGACCTAAGTTCAAATTATAACAGATTTGGGTATGATCTGAGAGTGACGGGTCTTTTGAGAGACATGTCACTCAGAGATCAAAGTTCCAATAAATTCTGTAGAAACTGTAATGTTGAGAACTTCCTCTCTCAGTTTATTCCTGAAAGTGGGTTCATTTCTGACATTATGAATTACTAAATTATTAGCAAGAATAGAGCTTAAAGGAGGCTCACCTCTAGGGTTTGTATTCTTAGAGCCCCAAACTTCATGATACAAATTGTATTCCATTCCTATGATGAGGTGTTTTTGCTACATCATGCAATAACAAACCAGGGAGTCAACCTCTCTGGTAGGTGGAAGTTCTCTGGCATCGTAGGGCAAGTATCAGGAGCTGATTATTACGTCCCTCCTAGTTATCTCTGACACCATTGCGAATTCTGCACAAGTTATGTCCCCAGAACATAAGTTCATGAGCATTAAACATTGTATGTGCCTTTTTACCAATATACATGTTCTTAAATTGTTTATAGAGCTATTGCATATTAGATTACCTTGAGTGTTTCCAAGACCCATTATTCAACCATTTCATATCCGTGGTTCTTGTATTAGGGCTATGTCTATGCCATCTGTTATGAACCTCTGACATAGGGCAGCCGTAGCTGCATGTAGGTTCACTTGGATGAATTTTATCTTTTCCATCTTTCTTTTGCTCCTTTGAAATGATGGTGAAAATTACTTTTCCTAATCCAAGAAAAGCTTAATACCTTTAGCTTTAACTGAAGTGTATTCAATTAGAGCAACTATCATTTGCCCTGATGGATTTTTCTTGTTGGAGCTAACAACTTTCCAATCGGATGTGTTTAGACCCTTGTTTTGTTTCTGAATTACATTCAGGATTTTAGAATGTTCATCCTTTGAGTATACACTGGGCACTTTTGAAAAGTACCCTAGTCACCCTCAGAGTGTCCTTTCATTCACCTGTTCATAATTTCACATTTTCCCAAGGTTTTAATTTTGGGATAGTTTTTATAACCCAATTTTTAGTTACCTTGTTCACACAGATTAGGATAAAATCTCCTGCTTCTAAGTGCGATGAGATAATTAGGGGTATTCTCCATGTTGTAGTATACTGAATTATTGGCAATTTCAGTTCTCTCTGCCTGGTCATTTATAAGCTCGCTGTTTGGATAATCGTCAATTACTACTGTCATCTTAGTAGATAACAGTGTGTGTTTGTAAAAGAGGTGGATGTCGCTTTTGGCTCCTTTCTAGGTATCTTTAGGGTTTACTTCACGGCTGGAGGGTTGGAGCTTTCCAGATGGCTATGTTTGGTACCTCCAGATGCTCCCATTCCTCCAGCTACCGAGGAAGTCTCTTTAGATTTTTTACTTTTCCACTTGGAGGGATCCCAAGGTATTGCTTGAGTGGCAAATTTCTTTTTCAACCTGGCTTTGCGTTCGCTTGTGGTAAATTTTTTCACTTTGAAAGATACATTCTCTTAGTGGCTGCTTCCATTTTGTCAGGGGAAGATTCTTTGATTTCCTCCAACAACGTTTGCTCTTCATGAGAAGGACCAGGTACTGATGGTGACATAAGCGTTGCTTAAGTACATGTAAGTTGTTCATATACTGCTGATGTCTTGACTGTCTCTTCAGTATCTTCAGGGTTTCCTGAAATTTTAGAAGCGTCAGTGAGCTGTATGGAAGTTTTTTGTGACTTCCAAGCATGTTGCCATCTGTGGTGTATCAAGGAGTGGGCAGAGATGTGACTGGACATGCCCCGGAAATATCCTGCCTCTCGGTCTGTCACTTCTCATATTTTTCACCCAGGCCGAGGAGTAGGGTACCTCTCAACCCTCTATACTGACATCCTGGGAGCTCACTCTTAGCAGTAAAGGCCTCCGCATTGTTTACGCATGGTACACTACCTGCCACGGCTGAAGAGGATGGTAGGCAAAGGATAGCGCAAGACCTTGGCAGAATTGCTTCACATCAGCCTCCTCTATAGCTGACCATCCAATCAAACTATGATTTGGCACTCCCAGTCTGCATCCTATTCCTTACCAGCAAAGAGGAATAGGAAAAAGGAAAGACTCCCTAATTGTAATGACAGGTGCTGAAAAATCAAGAGTTGGTCAAGGGAGACCAATAGTATAGAAGAGAAAAGTGAATCTGGTACAAGCTAGTTTAATAATTACCAAACTCAGCTCGAGACCCCATGGTCGCCATTCACTAACAAGCCCCTGGGGGAGTGCCAAAGGGTATGTAATAGGTTTACTACATTTCACTTTTCTATCTAATTTAGTTTTGCCAAAAAAAATATTTATTGGGCTTTTTGCTGCAGTTTTAGTGTAGTATAAGAAATGTTCTATGCAAAAAACTAAAATAAACTAAACTGTGGCTGTATGTTTCATTTGATTATGTCTACAAAACTTGGTATTTTTTTCAGCTATGACAAATAGTTTGGAGAAAAACATTATTGAATACATAGATGATGACTTTTTTATCCCCCAAATTATTAATGATCTTCAAAATTAAAATTCAGTAACAACTAAACTGCTGCATCTAGATCATTTAAAATACCAAGTTTTATGAAGCAGCTGTCTTAAGAGTATGTATGCAAAACTTCAAAGAAATCTATTAAAAACTGCATTGCAAGGAGCATTTTGAATGTCAAAAAATGTAGAAAAACAAAGTGAAGAAAATTGGCTTTAAAGTTTTAAATGTATAAGAAATATATTTACTGCTTTAGAATTCCCTGAACCATATAAAGGTCCTTTGGATAACTGTTTAGCTTCCTCTTTAAATTTTGCTACTCTTAACTGTTTCTTCTGATTTGAATGTACTTAGTGCACTCTGCTTTAATCTTTGCATATCCCTGACACTACAGATTCTTTTGCTGACTGGACTTACTTTACTAGCTGTGACCCTTTCCTTTGCATACAGAGCAGCCTGCCAATCCATATAGAATTCACTGATGATAGCTGAAGTCACAGCAGTTTGTAATTTCTTTCTAGAAACAAAAGCTTCTTTGGGACATTTACTCCATATTAAACTATGCAAACTTTTTTTAAGTCATCCTCTGTGGTCTAGTGGTACCGTGCTAACCTCTAGTTCCCGAGGTCGTGGGTTCAGACCCGGCGGAAGGCGATGGATTTTTTCGGGCGTAAAAAATCCTTGGCATGGCTTCCTTTGGAAGGGAAGTAAAGCCGGTAGTCCCGTGTTGTAGATTTACGGCACGTAAAAGAACCTCAAGTCTCATAAGAGGCCTCTGAGCAAAATTTGTAGTTTTTCATGCCAATTAGAAGGGGACGCTAAGGACCATAGTACTTAAAGAGCGTCCATAAATAAAAACTACATTTTTCATTTGGATTTTGAGTTTTTCCTTTTGTACACCTCTCTAATAAATTAGTACTGGGTAATCTCTGATATACTGGCATAATTGCACTGACTATATTGGATGAAAGAAATGTTCTCCTGTTCCCTTCATGTTTAGGGGGTTCCTCACTTTTAAAACAAAACGCGATTATAAGAGCACCAAAATGATTCACCTCCAGGACATTTTAAGTGCTGCGGTTTCTTGTCAGTTGACATGCAGTGATAGAGAGTTGCAAATATTGCAGATTTCATCTGGCCTACATTTGGAACATAGTTTTTTAATTGCACCTCTGTAATAATTTTTAAGTTTTACAATGGTTTCAACTTTCAAACTGCCTGGTTCTTGCCTCCGAGAACTTTACTTTTCAATTTTGATTTCCTCACTGCATGTCTAAGCCTGTTTCCAAACGCTTAGCAATGTGGTTCAAACATTCATCTTTAGTAATCTGAATATCTGGACCATACCTGATAAGGATTGAAGAAACAGGTGAGTCTTTGAGTCGCCATTAGAAACAATGGTAGTATAATGCATATTACACATTGCAGTGGATCTTTGCCAGATGTCTTTGGCAGCAGCTGCTTCCATAGGTCCAGAAGATACTGTGTAATATGCGTCACATGCACATTTTCTTTGCAACTCATATGACCCATGCTTTATACTCATCACTGCTTTCATCTAACTCTTTACCTTTAGTTACACATGTGCCACAATACTTGGATTCAATTTCAAAATCTATGACCAAACCTGTGAGAACATTTATTACAATTCCTATCCAATGAATTGATGAATGGCCCCTTTTGTGCCATGTACCATCATATGATGCAGAAATGTCAACAATGTCATGCTCAGACAGATCTGGATTCACATCTAAGTTAGCATGACAAACACTCCTGTGTAGCCATACTTTACTCTGCAGCAATTCACTTTCTTTACTTCTAAGAGATGGGAATTATAAGTAGAGGAACTCCCGCATCCCATACCCATGGTCATACAAAATTTCTGCATACTTCCATGACTTTTTCCAATGCCCAGAAATGCATTAACCATTTTGCTAATTACATCAAAAGGTGGCCTAGAAGAACCATTGGTAATTCTAGGATTAGTGTATGTATTCACATAACTTTTATTACAAGAAGAGCATTGTACACTTGCATTACTGGCAAAACCTTTTGTATTACTAAATTTTGCTTCCAAACCCTGAAATCCACAATCTGTACATGTTAAACTGTTAAATATTTGACTCCAAACTTCACTGTGCACAAGTTTATAATCTGGACTTGGTAGTTCTATATTCATTTCATTTTCACCACCCTTGGAAAAATTTTGAAATTTATTACCACTTGAACAAGCTTCTTGAAGATCTACTATAGGCCTAACTTTTCTTGTTTCCTCCTCAAATTTGCCAGTTTGCCATCTAGACACATTTTTTCTTGCTGCAAGAGATTTCCTTGTCTGCTGTCTCTTACTAGGCCGACCCATTTTGTAATAATGTTACACCAGTTAATAACAGAAATTTAGAAAATTTAGTCCACCTAATGTACAATTTTTACAATCTTATAGTAGATTCCGACAGTGAGAAGAGAATTAGGTGCTTAATGTTTACAAACAGGTAAACAAAGAACCAAATTTTCTTTTATAGCAAGAAGACACTTATTTAATATTCCCTGCCTTATCTTATGTTATATTATACCTATTCTTATTTAAATTATACGTATCTATTTGTAGGTCACTATAAAGTAGATTTCTCTCTTGTACAAGGTGTATATTTTGTCTAAAATGCACAAAAACACAAGCACAAACACAAGCATTCCTAAGAAATAAAGCTATGCTTTCCCAGGGTGAATGTTTGCAGAAAATCCCAAAAGATGTCTCTGCTAATATTTACCAGCACTGAATGCAACCACCTGATTTAAACTACAAAATTGTACGCAATTTTGCTGCAGTGGGTTAATGAATGCATTTCAGGAGCCATACCCACTCGCACATGGGCATTTAAATCATGACATAATGACTTTTTAAATGGCGATGCGGCATAAACTACACTAGATTCTGAGAGCACAAAATACATACATAGTTTTAAGGCAAATAACAAAAAATTCAGATTTTTTCATCATTTATGCCCAAATTTCACTGATGCCTCCCCTTAATGCACTAAAAAGCAAAACAAACAGATCCAACCCAAACTCAACTGCACTTAAAATGCTAAAAAAAAAAGGCATATCCAAAAATCGTAAATTTAGGATGGACTCCACAACCTCTAGGGAGATAGGAAAGATTATTAGCTCGTTGAAAAGCAAAATCTCTCGTGGGTGGGATGAGACAAGTACCAAATTGTTAAAATATTGCCTACCAGAGTTGAGTAAGCCTCTTAGTCACATATGCAATCATTTGCTTTTGTGGGGGATATTTCTGGAAAAAAATGATACACAATTGTTAAGCCTCTATACAAAAAAGGAGACAAATGCCTGACTTCCTATTAAAGGCCCATCTTTCATTTGACAACCGTTTCTGAAGTAATGGAAACAGCTGTATATAATTGGGTTATAAAGTACATGGAGTTCAACAACATTCTCTCTGCATCCCAGTTTGGATTTAGGAAAAAATTTGTCAACAGAAAAGGCAACATATATGCTTGCTTCTGAAATATTGACAACCTCGGATAAAAAGGAACTACCGTTAGGAATATTTTGTGCCTTAGCTAAAGCATTTGACAGCATAGATCACAACCTCTTACTGCAAAGTTAAAAGGTTATGGCTTCAGTGATATCTCTATAAATTGGTTCAGATCTTGCTTAACAAATAGAATCCAGTAAACCAGAATCAATGGCTGTGATTCTGAAGCAGGTGTTATAATTAGGGGTGTCCCACAAGTTTCTATGCTCAGCCCTTTGATGCTTTTAATACTAATAAATTAACTGCCATATTATCTTAGCAAAGAGCCAATAGCTGTGCTTTTTGCAGATGATACCAGTGTACTTATATCTGAAAAGTCACATCAGCAATTAACAGATTCTGTCAGTAAAGTGTTGGAAAACTCAACATTTGGTTTGAAGCTAATACACTTTCATTAAATTATGATAAAACAAACTTTCTTAAATTTTAAATGAAGCATAAAGAAGTGAATGAATTAACTACCAGTACAACAATTATAGCATAAATAAAGTATCTGATACAAAACTTCTTATGCTTCAAGTAGATAGAGAGCTCAGCTGGAGAAAGCAAATAAAAATCATGCTACCAAAACTTAGCTCAACTTACTTTCCCTTAAGAAACTTAAAAATCTGCTTAACCAAAATGCCTTAAGAACAGCATATTTTGCCTACTTTCACTGTCTGTTGCAATATGGAATAATCTGGGGTAATCTGGCACACAGTGAGCAAGTATTTAATTTACAAAAAAAAAAAAAAGGCCACATGATTATTTGTGGTGTTGGGCCGCGTCATTCCTCTAGGCCCTTATTCAAAACCCCAAAAATTCTTACTCTTACTGGTGAATACATAATATATTTTCCCTTGAGCTACCTAACAGATGATAAGTTCAGAAGTTGTGCTGTACATGACCACAATGCAAGGCATGCAGGTGATTTGCATAGATCAGCAAATAGCTTAAAAGTGCTCCAAAAATGATGTTATTATTCTGCAGTAACAATTTATAATAACCTGGGTTAGGATTTTTGGGTGCACACCTTTTTTCTTAGGGTAAGTTAAAGCTGTGCGGAAAGATATCACAGTGTGAAATTTTGTTTCTAGATGCAAAAAGAGGGATTTTTTCTTGCACTTTTCTCTCCTTTTTGGCACCTTTATCCCATTTTCCCCCAACCATGCCCATAATCCCCTTTTCCCCCCTTTTTCTTTTAAGTTTCATTCCAATTTATTCTTTAACTTTTAATTAATGTCTCCTCAGCTTGCTGTGTACTTGCGAATAGTACGCCTGCCTCTTTCAGTAAACGCCACGTGGAAATTGAAAGCACACCCACAACAATGGAAAATAGTTCTGTGTTCGATGAAAGCCTCTTTCTCTCGCTTTACCGCTATAAAGTAGCCTGCAATAATGTAATTGATTCTATCCTAGTGATTCTATCCTACCAGAATCATTAGCCTGCTGTTCGTGAATGTGAGTTTGTTACTGTGAGAGATGTCATCTGTTTGCGTGGTGGCGAAGGCTCAGCATGCAGGGATGGCAGTAACCTCACCTGTACAGTTCCGAGAATTATTAAGACAGGGTTCTGCTCGAAACTACTAGAAATCGCTGAGACTTAAGTTCCAGCATGAATGAGAACATTCTGGTAATTTTCGCAGTGTTGTAAGAGAATGTGGACAGTGAATGGGCGCAAGAGTGAGTTGTGTGACAGTTGCATTGTGTTAGCAAGTGAACTAGTGTTAATTCTATGTTACATTACCAAACGAGTGTACTAGTACTAGGTTTTACCATGCCAAAGGTGTCCTGTGCTTGATTTATTGTTCTGGCTGAGGAATTCAAACAAAATTTCATAGACACTGACGGAACTGTTATGCGATGTACTATTTGTGATTCAGGAATTTTCTTAGATGAAAAACACCAGCGAGATCGCTCAAATGAACAAGACTCCTCAAGCAAACAAATCACGGAAACCTCTGTTCGAAATGTGTTTCAACAGAGTTCTTCAAAAAGCCAAAATTTGATGGAATTAAACATTAATTTGTGTGCAGCTCTTACACAAGCAGGAATTCCACTCAATAAGGTTAACCATCCAGCCTTCAAGGGATTTCTTGAAAAGTACACAAAGATGTCAATGCCTGATGAGAGTACTTTAAGAAAAAACTACATGGAGCCTATTTACCAAGAAACCATATAAAGAATCAAGGAGAAAGTGTCTGATTGCGATGTGGGAATCATTGTGGATGAAACCATAGACTCAATGGAATGGTATGTTTTGAACAGTTTAGTTTTTCCCTTAGCAGGGGAGAAAGTTAAGCCCATGTTGTTAAAAATTTACGAGCTGCAGAAAGCCAATGCCAGTACAGTAATGCAATCCATTATGGACTTCTGCCAAAAACTCTGGCCTACTGGTATCGAGTTTGAAAAACTTCTTCTTGTGGTTACCGACCAGGCTCCATACATGGTTTCAGCTATTAACCAATTGAAACCTTTATTTCCTAACTTGAAGCATGTGACATGCTTGGCCCATGTCCTCAGGGTTTGTGAATCCATAAGGAACGAATATGACTCGCAAATCAATTCATCTCTGCCCTGAAGAAGATTCTACTGAAAGCTCCGAGCCATGTTGTTTACTACAGGGAAATCACTGGCCTGCCCCTTCCAAATTTCCTGGTCATTACTTGCTGGGGATCTTGAATTAAGTATGCTGCTATGTCATGTGAGAATTTTGACAAAATTAAAGAGTTTGTGCTTTCTTTGGATCCATCCTACGCAGGTGCAATTTCCAAGGCACAGCAACTTCTGTTACCGAAGAAAATACATAATTTGCAGACAGAACTATATTGTGTCCATAGTTACAAGTACCTTGCCTGCAGCTATTAAATGATTGGAAGAACTAGGTCTGGAAAAGGAAAAACAATGGGGTACTTTTACTTCCGTGAGGGAGCGGTTAGATGGCTTTGCCAAAGACAAACTTGAATCTAGTCTTCAGAAGAATCCAGACATTGAGGAATTCGCCACATCTGTAGAGTTGCCATTGAGTGAATACAAGGTTTGCCCCCACTGGTTTCTGTGGATGTTGAAAGAAGCTTTAGCATCTACAAAGACATTCTATCTCCTAATAGAAACAGACTTACTTTTAAAAATGTGGAGATGCTTAATGTCTTGAAGTACAACAGCTTCATGTTTTTTCCTTCTTTTGATGAGTGATAATTTGATGTACTTGTTTGTAGTTCAATAAATTAGAATAGAGGAAAGAGAAATCGTTGAATTAGTTAAGGGAATGCACAACTGAAATTAACCCAAAATCTCAAAAACCCTTACAAAATAAAAAATTATGTTCCCAAAAAGTTCTCCATTGCTTGTTTTAGAATCCACTTTTATTTTTGACCTAGTGAACGCTTCAGGATCGTTACGAGACTTTTTAAATACCCTTGCGCATTTGGTTGCTAACTGTTTATATTTTTAAAACTTGATTTTAAGGCTTTTCTTATTTTCAGCATTTCTGCATATTCAAAATGTTCCACACGATGTAGTTTTCATTCATTCATATTGACATTTTTTCTGCGTATTTCAAAAACCCAAATAAATAAAACTGTCATAAATTTTTCTGTGTAATGAATAGTTTTTGCGCTACTAATTTTTGAAAATAGCAATGTATACAAAAACAAAACGAAAAAAATGCAAATACAAAACTGCAAAACTTTTTTTTCTCTTAAACTAAGAATGGTAGAAAAAAAATTATATGACAGATTTGTAGTTCCTTGACATAGAAGCAACATAAGATTTTTTTTTAAGAAATGCATCATGTGTTGCATTTTGCATATACCCATGGTTTTATATTTTGAAAATTAATAGCTTGAAAATAATTAAGATTTTCGATTGAAATTCACAAAACAATTATATCTAAAGAATACTGATATGTGATTAAAATTTCAGCCCAATTGAATGGATAGTTTAGAAAATAGCAATTTAGTTGTGCATCCCCTTAAATAAACCAGCACCTTATTGTCCCTTTTTTCACCTTATTTGAGCACCTTTTCCCTTTTTTCATCTGAAATTTGCACCTAAAAATCCCAACCCTGATAATAACCGTCCATGCTACCTAAAACTATTAGGCAATCCTAATCTATGTAAAATCTCCAAGAAAGATTTAAAGTCTTTGTTATATACTCACTTTCCGTATACTATGAAGGAATTTTTTAATATGTAGTGCAACAGATAATATTCAATACATAGCGCAGATTGCATGTGATGGTGATTTACACTTATTTGCTACTTTACTATAATGCATGTTGAAATGTTTCCTCTGGAAACGGAGATGGTTTACAAAAAACAAATTGTTCCTTGCTTTGGGTATCTTATTAGTTATGCTGCATATCTCATAATTGAATGCCGTGTTCAATGTCCCTGAGCGTTATTCACAGTTGGGCCAAATGAATAAACGCAAACAAACAAATACTTGATTTTTTTATAAGGGCCATTCCATAAAGAGTGAAACCAACATTGACAAAAAGTAATTTTCAAAATGGTTGCTTAATGGAGCTAAATGTTATGCATCATGAATCAATCTTTGCTGAAATGCACAAAATGCAAGTGACAACACTGTGATCTTTCTTAGTCCAATACAGGGAAGCAAATCATTGGAAAAATATCTTCGGAGAAGTAAGATTTGAAATGATTATTTCTAAGGTAAGTTAACACACAGTCATCATGAAAATGTTTTGTTTACTTTATTGGGCGAAGAATAAACGAAGTAAATGCTAGCTAGTAAATATTAGGTAGTTTTAGAATTTGCTCAAAATGAGGTGAATAATCTTTTACTAAAAGCAGGTAGTAAATGCTAGCCTGCCAGAAAAAACTTAGCAAATGCTAAGACCTAGTATTTGCTAACCTATAGTATTTACTAATTTCCCTCCCAAATTATGCTGAGTCAGCAAGTTCTTCCTTTATCCCCTCTTTATAATTGCTCACATGTATAGTAACATGTAGTTGCTTATTGAATAGTACATATTTTAATTTTCTTTTGCAAATATATACACATTTTCTGCATTACAAATTGGGAGAGAGCATTGTCATTACATTGCCCATAGAACCAGTGTAACATTGTTACTGTCACCTGCGGTTAAAGTTAACACTAAACCTGAAAATGCTACCTCTATGACAACAGTAGCAACCAGAGTCACTTCAGTGTAACATGTGTTGGTTGTTGGAGCAATGGCATCATCTAACGAGACTTTTGATGCAGAAAATGGAAATGCAAAACATCTGGATATGGCTTTGATGGTTAAATTAAATCGAGTTTTATTTGATATTCCAACTTTTAAATCCATGTTTTCCTTCTTGAAGAGTAGATATGCCTCTGCTATAGTAGTATTCATGAACCCCATCTGAAACTTTATTATTTCATTGTTTTCTTTAATATAAAAACATCCGTTCTCCCAGGAGCTTGTCTCTGGTAGAACTGAACAATTTTTCATCAATACAATTACTGCTTCATTTTCTATTTAGGAAGAGCATAACCCTTGCTTTGTAAACTTCCTTGATTACACGATGTATCCTCTTACGACTTACTTTCTTCATGGCTTTCCCCTAATTTGAGGACTAGCCTAAACTTCCTAAATTGAGATTCATTATTAGAGACCAAGATATGTGGTGAAACTAAATGCTCAAAGTGGTAAAATAAAATACTCAGAGCGGTGAAATAAAAAGTCAAGTGCAATGACATCTCAAGGGAATAAGTATTGCTTTTCTATTGAAATAATCATAAATACAATTATCTTTAAAAAAAAAAAGAAAACCATAGAAATGAATAGCAAGTATGAGGGTAAGTCAGTAACTATCCACACACAATTTTTAATTTGTTGTAGGTTGGCTGTATTGGTTTGTGCACACGCACATCGACATATTGTTCCTTTGTCTCTGCTTGTGGAATGTTTGACCATTATCACTCTAGTGAGTGTTGCATTGGTGCATAATAAGCATTGTTGCACCCCTCACTGTTTTCACCAAAGAAGAATGGCATGCGGTTATCCATTTTTTGTCGTCTGAAGGTATACCAGGAGAGAAATCCATTGAGTTTTTGTACAATATGGGGGCAAGGATTTACCTGGCAAAATTTGTACGAATGGATTGAAAAGCTAAAAATGGTTGGACAACTGTGAAGGACGAGGAAAGAGCAGAACGCCCATCTATATCCACTAGTGATTCCAACAGTGAGCAAGTCCATATCCTGATTTAGAGAACCAAAGATTGACCGTCGAAGTGGCTAACCATCTTTTTTGGTCCACTTAAAAATGTCTTAAGGGGCTGTTGATCTATCACAGACCAAGAAGTGAAGGAACCGGTACATACATAGCTTGCTACTCAGATGAAAAAACTTTTTTTCTGAGGGCATCAAAAAGCTAGTGAATGATGGACCATGTACATTGAGAAGCAAGGGGACTATGTTGAAAAATGAGGTAATTGTAAGTTTCTATTGTAATAATAAACTTAAAAAATTATGTGCGGATGCTTATTGACTGACGCTTGTACAGTAAAATTTAGCTGAAAGTGTCACCAAGGTACAATCACAACATTATTTCTACATTTTCTGGGTGTAAATTTGTTTGTCTGACAATAAGTTTGCATAGGCTGAAAAGCCTCTCTCGCTATCCACATTTGTAGTTGGATACCACGTTGCCTTCCAGCAGTGGCTTGAAAAATCAGGATATTCCTGCATCAGCCCCTTCAGTAATTCAAGTTCCACATCCTGCTTCACATCAACTGTCTTTGCCTAATGCTGCAATGCTAGGTATCATTTTAGAAATGTACTTCAGAAGTGGAATCTGACTCACGTGTGACATGAGCTCATTGGATACTGTTGCTACCAGTAAATTAGCTAAATAAAAAAGCTGGGAAGTTGAGCAAAAGATTTTTCCTGCAGGATCTTCTGCAACAGCTTCTCCAGCTTTTCGATGCTGCATTTGGCTAATTCCATCACTCGAGCATCTTCCCTCTGCTTGGTTTCATCCTTCAGCTTACGCAAGGTTAAGGATGTTTCCCCTCCAGACCCTTGTGTTTTTTACGAGCTGCACTTCACCAAGCAAAACAGTCAATCTTGGCACAAGCTTGTGCACTGTAGGATTTTAACACCCCTCCAAAAATTGAGTGATCTCAGAAATAGTGCAGCAATGCTCTTTTATAAAAACAGTCTCAAAACAAGTACAGGTTGTCATTATTTGAAAGCACTTTAAAGAAGCTGACTGCCAGATTAGTCAAGTCAGTTGCTTGAAGCACTCTAGGAGACTTTGAAGTATTCCCCAACATACAGAACAGATTTTGCCCATGAACCCCACCAAGTTAACACAGGAATCTGAAACTTCTTTGCTTCTTTAGCACCAGCATGTTTGTGTTTCAAAAAGGTTATATACTGGTGCACACATGAACAATTAAACAATAAAAACTTGACATAATCTGCAGTATTTTTCTACATTTCATGTTTTAAAGTATATTTCGTAAAATAAAAACATTTCGGGATATTTCGTGACTTCAATTTAAAAAGAATGAAGTTCATCCCATACAAATATGTGATTTTAATAACATTAAATGTGTCACTTAAAAATTTTGCAGTTATCGTTAATACCAGAAATCCAGGCCTCTACTCATTACATAGTAAAATTTCTATAATCTTATGCTTTAATTTCTTTCGATATGCTCTCTTCCATAGCACCTCCTTTTCTGTTATTATTATAGCTTCACTTTTGGTGCAACTTTTCATAGTTTTACTTGATTTACCAATTTTCCTTTCCCTGTCCTTTTCTTTATATTTTTCATACTCATCAAGATTTTCATTCAAACGTTTCTTCTCTCCTTCTGTCCTACTGCTGGTGTTTTAGCCACGACAAGTGAAATCTACAGGAAGAGAATGAGGTGATAACATAATTGGTATGCTAGAAAATAAATATTCTTGCTATGATTATGAATGCCACCACTTTGTTGTAAAGTAAATAAAACGTATCCCTCACAAAAATTAAGAAATTTAAAAATAATGTGATATGTATATGTTGCATTTACATTTGGGGTTATGTTATAAGCCTTTTGAAGTGTAACTTTTCAAACTGCTGCAGAAGAAATTTTGAAGAAAACCGGTAATAAAACTTTTCCTGTTAATTATTTGCTATTCTTTAAGCTTTATGGTGGAATGGGACGAATATTACTAACTTTTTAAAGCTGTGTTTTCAGGTGTTACTGATGGGCTGATGTTCAATACTTATAATACATGCATAACTATTGTGTATTGTGAATTTAATTTCCATAATTTGTAGATTAAGCTTCACAATTTGTCCTTATATACATTATTTTGAGTTGCTATTTCTATCCCTTAGTCCCCCATACATTTCAACTCTGTGGTTCTTTATGTATAGTGGACCTCAACATAGATCATGTTCTTGTTACTTCTCTGTAACATTTTCTCTTGTTCGGTCCACAAGCTCCCCTAACATTTTTATTTCCCCTGCCTTCTTTACCTTCATTATAATGTTTAGAACTTCTGTATTAGTATTCCCCTCCTTTTTTGTGTATACTGTTTCCTTCACATCTTCGTTTCTTCACATTCTACTATATAATGCAAGTCATTTCTGCCCACCACAAAGTGAGTATATCTAAGTTCATTCCCTTCCTATCTCCTCTTAGCCTATGCACTACTAATCTTCTTATCTAATCTATTACATTACTTCTACATACCTTTCATTGTCCTGGACCATCATTTCTCTATATATTCTTAAACTTTTCTTATCACTGGACTTTGAAATAGTTATCAATTTTCACACTTTTCCATAACGTCTCCACTACTGCAAATATGTCCACAACATTTAAACAGCTGCTTGATTCCACCACTACTCATCTTATCCAATAGACCCTTGACATTCCGAAATAACATCACCCAAGGTTTGTATTATACTGAACCTTTTCTTTCAAAGTGAAAACAATCTAGCTTAGCTGTGCTATAAGTCATTCTTTTTTCTTCACCTCCTAAAGTACCCTCCAGTAGCATTATACTGCCACCTAGAATTGACATTACACTAAGATTGCCTTGACGCCAAACATCTAATCTTGTCACTGCCCCCTTGTGGTAACCCTCTTGAGTCATCCCTCAACTGCTGCAATGGGGAAACATGTTTTGCCGGTGATGCCATCAGCTGATCCCACTGTTGCCCATGCTCGTACATCACCCCTCTCCTCTCTCTACTACTGACATCACTCCCTGCTTTGTAGTCACTTGTCTCCCTCCTCTTTTCCCTTATGTCATATCCTGTATCTTAGCAATTTGTATCCCTTCTCTCCCCGCTTTCAATGTTCCTTGTACTTCCCTTCAATGTTTCCTGCACATGAGTCTCGTGTTGAAATCTGCTGACCAATATCCTGCCTGACACCGTCTATTCATAGTGAGAGTCCTCTTGAAAATCTTTTTTTTTTTCCCCTTGCTCTCTAGCCAGCTTCATCTCTCATATTTAAGTGCTTCTGAATTCCTTTTCTTTTTTGCTGTCGTTATGCTCAAATAAAATTCTTGACCCTCTCAACTTGTATGTATTTTTTAAAATTCTCCATCTGAAGTCGACTGTTGCAAGCTTTACTATTATCAGTCTTGAGTTTGTTCCCTGTTTTTCTACTCTAAATTAGTCTATTTCCCATCTTGATAGTTCTATATTCAGCTTGTTCTTCATGAGATCCTCCACTTGTTCCCAGCACCTTTTGTCTCTTTCTTCCATGCATCCAAAAAGGATTATATTCTTCTTCTTCCTCTTGGCTTGTTCAATCCTTTCCAAGTATGTTATTCTTTGGTTCACTTCTGAGAACTTCTCTCCTATTTTACTTTAAAAATGTCTCATTTCTTTTTTCATTTCTACCATGTTTCTGACCAGTCTATTGTCTATTCTTCTATTCATGTGTTTTATATGTACCATGTCTTCCGCCATTCCTTTTATCATCATCATTACACCTTCCATTTTCGGCCCGGGGTTCAGCTAAATTCCACTGATGATTAGTAAGAATGCCTTAACTAAAGCGGCCCAAAACCTTGTCAAATTATCTCTCCACCCTTATTTCGATTTTTCATCTATTTCAGCCTGCTATATGCACCGACCTGCACTTGGTAATTCTCTAGCAATATACCCATCACAGAGCTTGCGTGTCACATGTCCTTCCTCTGTTGCTCCTTACAAGCAACTCCACATGTATAACTAAGAAAAACTACTTTTGCTAAAAAAACATTATGGACGTCTGCAGTTATGTTAATTTTTAGTTCTTAAAGCAACAGAACGGAACAAGCAGCAGCTTTCATTTCATTATGTCTAATGACATGTCTTCAGGTCACATCAATATTTATTATGCATACATTAGTATTAAGTATAATGGGCGAAGTGAATAAAAGGTATATTATTCAACCCTTGCATTTGCTTGTACTACCCAGTTTTTAAGTGTTTAGTTGAGTTTGGTGTGAATAAAATTGTAAGTACATACTAAGCTTAGTGAAAGCTAAGATTTTCCCAGGAACTAACATTTGTTAGGCATAATGGGTGAAACCTTAGGTAATACTAGACTGGGGCAATAAATGCTAAGTTTTCCTCATGCCTTACAACAGGCATGCTAGCTTTTTGCTTAGTATCAGCTATGACCATGTTCATGCAAGTTCGCGAAAGCAAGATGTACCCTGAGTCTAGGCAAATTGATGACTAAAAGATTATTACGATTTGAAGAATATAGTATAACATTTTTAACAACTGAATTTCCGACCGAGCACGACAACACTAGGGGCAGTGTGCTTTCTCCAAAATGTAAGATGGAAATATTGTTACTTCACTTCGCTGACCCAGGTGAGCATCTACGTTATTCTACATTGATTTGGTGAATGGTCAATCCCAATAAGTTGAAATACATAGGCAGCATTACGTAAGTCTTAACAATGTAGACACGTTTTGATAATTTTATGACAAAATGTATCAACTATAGTTACTATGACTGAAATAATTTCATTGCAGGTTTTCAAGTGGGGTGGCCAATGATTTCCACATTCATTGCAGCACTGTAACAAAAACTATGCATGTGGTCATGGATCATATTGTCGATAAACATGCAGCACTGAAGTTCCCTTCAACACTGCATGAAAAGAATGAGACTCAACTTCTATGGCAAACCCGATTTACAATGCCTACAGTAATTGGAGCACTGAATTGTACGCATGTAGAAATTAAAAAACTCAACTTGCACCGAGATGAGTATATAAACTGCAAGGGTTATGCCATTATAAATGTACAAGCTACAGTAAAATTTTCTCATTGTGACGGGCTTATCTGTATGTGCAGTAATTGGACAAAATTGTATATCTTCTGGGAAGGATGTTCATTCAGTTGTAACACAGCAGCAGGCATGTACACAATGTGAGATAAAGTGACATCACCACGGTTCCAAGTGAGTGTTTGTTCCACGCAAAGGGAATACTGCCAGCCATTCTCCCCCACCCTAGACTATCCTCTCCTCTGTATTTCTGCCTTTTCATGATGAAAAGGTCAACCTCTACTTGTAACGCAGCTGAAAAATTTACAAGCATATCTTCTGAATGGCCTGGAAGTGTTCACGACACCAGGATATGGCAGAGCAGCCCTATTAAAGGATTAATGTTCCAATCTGATGGTGCCATCTACTTGTTTGGTGATTCAGGGTTTGGGATATCCCCTTGGCTCATTACACCCTTCAAGCCACCAAGAAATGAACATGAAAGATATTTTAATTTGACTCATTCCAAGGAAAGGGTCATAGTTGAAAGGCTATTTGGACAAATGAAGAAAAGGCTTCCAATTCCCTGTACTGTTACAGTATCAGTTGAAAATGTTCCAAAAGTGGTGATATCTTGTGCTGTCTTGCATAATGTAGCGGAGCCTAAATGATGTTTTTGATGCCAACAAGGTTCAAGTGGAAGAAAATAATGAGGTTTACAATGAGCAGCACGAGCACATGGTGACTAAGGAAACAGGGCAAATCAAATGCAATGAAATGTTATGTGTCACAGCTAACAGAATTGTGTAAAAGAAGTAACATTCATAAAATTCTGTTAAATGTCTTAAAAATAAGCTTCCTTTCAAAGCACCTATGTACACTCTTGTCAAATGTGCTGAGAATAAAATTACCCCTTCCCAGTATTGTAATGTATTAAGAACAAAAATAAAATCTTTTTCCAAATGATTTATGTAAAATAGAGGGAGAAAAAATATAAACCAACAGAAGTATGGGCATTCGCATGCACAGTTGTACAAATGTACAAGAATGAGAGGCATGACGCACACATTAAAAGTGCATTTGCATAAATCATGTTCGTTATTTATACTTTTGTTTTATTTTAATCTTATTCTTTTTGCTCTAAGGATTAAGGAGCGGGTATGGTTAATATATTTATTTTACAATTAATAATTTAAAATTTTGTAAAAACCAAAACCACCTCCAAATCTTCATTGGTTTGAGTCCACTTATCACTAGATGTTTGCTTAACATTCTTCATTTCCTTTCCTTCTTTTTCAATTTTCATTTTTTTTATTTTGAATTGCTGTAGTAAAACTACTCTTCACAGTTTCAGGACTGATATACAAGGGTAATCCCAAAAGTAAGGTCTCCAAAGCGCTGGGATCACAGGGAAACTGTTTGTGTGGATGTTGGCCATACTGCTTTTTTCCTTCCTCCCTCCGCTCTCTTCAGAAACCACCGCACATCCCTTAGCGCCCTCAGTCTTGGCTTGGCAGCCAGTTATAATGGAGCTCCCGTTAGCCACTCCCGCCAGGTGCGAAGTTCGCGCAGTTATTCGCTTTTTGAGGGCAAAAGGGGTTAAACCTGTCAAAATTCATCGACAGTTGATGGAAGTGTATGGAGAGTCTTGTATGGATGTCAAAAATGTCTGCAAGTGGTGTAGAGAATTTGCAAATGGTCGCACGGAAATTCATGACGAGGAAAGAAGCAGGAGACCATCCATTTCTGATGAAACAATCGCAAAGGTTGAACAAACCGTGCTTCAAGATCAGCGGATCACTCTCGAGCTCTGCATTGTTGTTCCTGAGATTTCTCGAAGCACTATTCATCGGACTTTGATTGAAGAGTTGAAATTTCGGAAGGTGTGCGCAAGATGGGTCCCAAGAATGCTGACAGAAGATCACAAAAGGCAACGCGCTGAAACTTCCCGCCAATTTCTTCAATGCTATGCAGATGAAAAGGACAACCTTTTGGATTCAGTAGTCACGGGTGATGAAACCTGGGCTTTCCACTTCACACCTGAGACCAAACAACAATCACATGGTGGCATTCTGGTTCACCCAAGCCGCGAAAATTCAAGAGAACACAGTCTGCCGGTAAAGTCATGGCAACTGTGTTTTGAGATCAAAAGGGGATATTGTTGGTCGACTTCATGGATCCTGGAACAACAATAAATGCTGACAGGTATTGTCAGACATTAAAAAAACTCAGACGGGCAATTCAGAACTGTAGAAGAGGAATGTTGAGCAAGGGCATAAGCTTTCTCCATGACAATGCTCGCCCCCACACCGCCCGTCAAACCATGAATCTCCTGCAACAGTTTGGATGGGAAACCATCACCCATCCACCCTATAGTCCGGTCTTAGCACCCAGTGACTACCACTTGTTTCCCAGGTTGAAAGAACATTTGGCTGGAAGGCGCTTCGGTGACGACAATGAAGTGAAAAATGAGGTCCATCACTTTTTCAAGAGCATGGTGGCAAGCTGGTATGACATGGGCATACAAAAACTGCCACAGCGTCTACAAAAATGCATCGACCGAAATGACGATTATGTGGAAAAATTGACAAATGTCAAAGCTTCAAAACTATGTACCATTTGTTGTCAATAAAAGTTCTTTGTATTTTAAAACAAATTGGAGACCTTACTTTTGGGATTACCATCGTAGCAGCTTTGTTTCTTCAATTTCATATGCTGCAACTGTTGCTGTCTGCCTTGTTTTTGGGGGGAGGTGTTATTTCCATACTGTCCGCTATGATGTCATTTTGGCTACTCATCCTTTGACATGCATCTTCTACTACTGCTGTGCTGTCAATGCTTCTTTTGATTTCAACAAATAAAGCATCTAGTATTTTGTGGAAAACTGAATTTTTTTGGCCTTATCAAGATTCCCCAACATCTGTTTTTCCCAGTGCTTCGGTTTTATTGCTTTGTTCCCAGTAGCCCATATATCTGCTTTTTTTTCAGAATCAATGTCAAGTTATTCAACAGTTTCTTAAGCTGGCAAACTTCTACTTTCTTTCCCATTGTATTCGAGGACTCTTCAGTCAATATACTCCAGGATGTTGTTTTTGCTGAAACAACAGCAGATAACTGTGATTTATCTAGTATGACAGAATATTTATCAATCAATGTCACCATCAAAGCTCTAGCATGGCTTCCTTCAGAAGGGAAGTGAAGTCGGTGGTCCCGTATCATAGATTTACAGCACGTAAAAGAACCTCAAGCCTCATAAAGAGGTCTCTGAGCAAAATTACTGGTCATTCATGCCCAATATAGAATGGGACGCTAAGGACCAGAGCAGTTAAAGAGCATCCATAAATAAAACTCAGTTTAATTTAACCATCAAGCCCTATCCAGATGTTTTGCATTTCCGTTTTCTGCATCAAAAGTCTCGTTAGATGATGCCATTGCTCCAACAACTAACACATGTTACACTGAAGTGACTCTGGTTGCTACTGTTGTCATGGAGGTAGCATTTTCAGGTTTAGTGTTAACTTTAACCGCAGGTGACAGTAACAATGTTACACTGGTTCTATGGGCAATGTAATGACAATGCTCTCTCCCAATTTGTAATGCAGAAAATGTGTATATTTAAAATATGTACTATTCAATAAGCAACTACATGTTACTATACATGTGAGCAATATAAAGAGGGGATAAAGGAAGAACTTGCTGACTCAGCATAATTTGGGAGGGAAATAAGTAAATACTATAGGTTAGCAAATACTAGGTCTTAGCATTTGCTAAGTTTTTTCTGGCAGGCTAGCATTTACTACCTGCTTTTAGTAAAAGATTATTCACCTCATTTTGAGCAAATTCTAAAACTACCTAATATTTACTAGCTAGCATTTACTTCGTTTATTCTTCACCCAATAAAGTAAACAAAACATTTTCATGATGACTGTGTGTTAACTTACCTTTGAAATAATCATTTCAAATCTTACTTCTCCGAAGATATTTTTCCAATGATTTGCTTCCCTGTATTGGACTAAGTAAGATCACAGTGTTGTCACTTGCATTTTTTGCATTTCACCAAAGATTGATTCATGAACATAACATTTAGCTCCATTAAGCAACCATTTTGAAAATTACTTTTTGTCAATGTTGGTTTCACTCTTTATGGAATGGCCCTTATAATAAAATCAAGCATTTGTTTGTGTTTATTCATTTGGCCTGAATAACGCTCAGGGACATTGAACACGGCATTCAATTATGAGATATGCAGCATAACTAATAAGATACCCAAAGCAAGGAACAATTTTTTTTTGTAAACCATCACCATTTCCAGAGGAAACATTTCAACATGCATTATAGCAAAGTAGCAAATAAGTGTAAATCACCATCACATGCAATCTGCGCTATGTATTGAATATTATCTGTTGCACTACATATTAAAAAATTCCTTCATAGTATATGGGAAGTGAGTATACAACAAAGACTTTAAATCTTTCTTGGAGATTTTACATTGATTAGGATTGCCTAATAGTTTTAGGTAGCATGGACGGTTATTATAAATTGTTACTGCAAAATAGTAACATCATTTTTGAAACAGTTTTAAGCTATTTGCTGTTCTATGCAAATCACCTGCATGCCTTGCATTGTGGTCATGCACAGCACAACTTCTGAACTTATAATCTGTTAGGTAGCTCAAGGGAGAATATATTATGTATTCACCAGTAAGAGTAAGAATTTTTGGGGTTTGGAATAAGGGCCTACAGGAACGACGCGGCCCAACACCACAAATAATCATGTGGCATTTTTTTTTTGTAATATAAATACTTGCTCACTGTGTGCCAAATTATCCCAGATTATTCTATATTGCAACAGACAGTGAAAGTAGGCAAAATATGCTGTTCTTAAGGCATTTTGGTTAAGCAGAATTTTTATGTTTCTTAAGGGAAAGTTTTGGTAGCATGATTTTTATTTGCTTTCTCCAGCTGAGCTCTCTATCTACTTGAAGCATAAGAAGTTTTGTATCAGATACTTTATTTATGCTATAATTGTTGTACTGGTAGTTAATTCATTCACTTCTTTATGCTTCATTTAAAATTTAAGAAAGTTTGTTTTATCATAATTTAATGAAAGTGTATTAGCTTCAAACCAAATGTTGAGTTTTCCAACACTTTACTGACAGAATCTGTTAATTGCTGATGTGACTTTTCAGATATAAGTACACTGGTATCATCTGCAAAAAGCACAGCTATTGGCTCTTTGCTAAGATAATATAGCAGTTAATTTATTAGTATTAAAAGCAACAAAGGGCTGAGCATAGAAACTTGTGGAACACCCCTAGTTATAACACCTGGTTCAGAATCACAGCCATTGATTCTGGTTTACTGGATTCTATTTGTTAAGCAAGATCTGAACCAATTTATAGAGATACCACTGAAGCCATAACCTTTTAACTTTGCAGCAAGAGGTTGTGATCTATGCTGTCAAATGCTTTAGCTAAGGCACAAAATATTCCTAACGGTAGTTCCTTTTTATCCGAGGCTGTCAATATTTCAGAAGCAAGCATATATGTTGCCTTTTCTGTTGAAATTTTTTTCCTAAATACAAACTGGGATGCTGAGAGAATGTTGTTGGACTCCATGTACTTTATAACCCAATTATATACAGCTGTTTCCATTACTTCAGAAACGGTTGTCAAATGAAAGATGGGCCTTTAATTGGAAATCAGGCTTTTGTCTCCTTTTTTGTATAGAGGCTTAACAATTGTGTATCATTTTTTTTCCAGAAATATCCCCCACAAAAGCAAATGATTGCATATGTGACTAAGAGGCTTACTCAACTCTGGTAGGCAATATTTTAGCAATTTGGTACTTGTCTCATCCCACACACGAGAGATTTTGCTTTTCAACGAGCTAATAATCTTTCCTATCTCCCTGGAGGTTGTGGAGTCCATCCTAAATTTACGATTTTTGGATATGCCTTTTTTTTTAGCATTTTAAGTGCAGTTGAGTTTGGGTTGGATCTGTTTGTTTTGCTTTTTAGTGCATTAAGGGGAGGCATCAGTGAAATTTGGGCATAAATGATGAAAAAATCTGAATTTTTTGTTATTTGCCTTAAAACTATGTATGTATTTTGTGCTCTCAGAATCTAGTGTAGTTTATGCCGCATCGCCATTTAAAAAGTCATTATGTCATGATTTAAATGCCCATGTGCGAGTGGGTATGGCTCCTGAAATGCATTCATTAACCCACTGCAGCAAAATTGCGTACAATTTTGTAGTTTAAATCAGGTGGTTGCATTCAGTGCTGGTAAATATTAGCAGAGACATCTTTTGGGATTTTCTGCAAACAGTCACCCTGGGAAAGCATTGCTTTATTTCTTAGGAATGCTTGTGTTTGTGCTTGTGTTTTTGTGCATTTTAGACAAAATATACACCTTGTACAAGAGAGAAATCTACTTTATAGCGACCTACAAATAGATACGTATAATTTAAATAAGAATAGGTATAATATAGCATAAGAGAAGGCAAGGAATATTAAATAAGTGTCTTCTTGCTATAAAAGAAAATCTGGTTCTTTGTTTAGCTGTTTGTAAACATTAAGCACCTAATTCTCTTCTCACTGTCGGAATCTACTATAAGATTGTAAAAATTGTACATTAGGTGGACTAAATTTTCTAAATTTCTGTTATTAACTGGTGTAACATTATTACAAAATGGGTCGGCCTAGTAAGAGACAGCAGACAAGGAAATCTCTTGCAGCAAGAAAAAATGTGTCTAGATGGCAAACTGGCAAATTTGAGGAGGAAACAAGAAAAGTTAGGCCTATAGTAGATCTTCAAGAGGCTTGTTCAAGTGGTAATAAATTTCAAAATTTTTCCAAGGGTGGTGAAAATGAAATGAATATGGAACTACCAAGTCCAGATTATAAACTTGTGCACAGTGAAGTTTGGAGTTAAATATTTAACAGTTTAACATGTACAGATTGTGGATTTCAGGTTTGGAAGCAAAATTTAGTAATACAAAAGGTTTTGCCAGTAATGCAAGTGTACAATGCTCTTCTTGTAATAAAAGTTATGTGAATACATACACTAATCCTAGAATTACCAATGGTTCTTCTAGACCACCCTTTGATGTAATTAGCAAAATGGTTAATGCATTTCTGGGCATTGGAAAACGTCATGGAAGTATGCAGAAATTTTGTATGACCATGGGTATGGGATGCGGGAGTTCCTCTACTTATAATTCCCATCTCTTAGAAGTAAAGAAAGTGAATTGCTGCAGAGTAAAGTATGGCTACACAGGAGTGTTTGTCGTGCTAACTTAGATGTGAATCCAGATCTGTCTGAGCATGACATTGTTGACATTTCTGCATCATATGATGGTACATGGCACAAAAGGGGCCATTCATCAATTCATTGGATAGGAATTGTAATAAATGTTCTCACAGGTTTGGTCATAGATTTTGAAATTGAATCCAAGTATTGTGGCACATGTGTAACTAAAGGTAAAGAGTTAGATGAAAGCAGCGATGAGTATAAAGCATGGGTCATATGAGTTGCAAAGAAAATGTGCATGTGACGCATATTACACAGTATCTTCTGGACCTATGGAAGCAGCTGCTGCCAAAGACATCTGGCAAAGATCCACTGCAATGTGTAATATGCATTATACTACCATTGTTTCTAATGGCGACTCAAAGACTCACCTGTTTCTTCAATCCTTATCAGGTATGGTCCAGATATTCAGATTACTAAAGATGAATGTTTGAACCACATTGCTAAGCGTTTGGAAACAGGCTTAGACATGCAGTGAGGAAATCAAAGTTGAAAGGTAAAGTTCTCGGAGACAAGAACCAGGCAGTTTGAAAGTTGAAACCATTGTAAAACTTAAAAATTATTACAGAGGTGCAATTAAAAACTACGTTCCAAATGTAGACCAGATGAAATCTGCAATATTTGCAACTCTCTATCACTGCATGTCAACTGACAAGAAACCGCAGCACTTAAAATGTCCTGGAGGTGAATCATTTTGGTGCTCTTATAATCGCGTTTTGTTTTAAAAGTGAGGAACCCCCTAAACATGAAGGGAACAGGAGAACATTTCTTTCATCCAATGTAGTCAGTGCAATTATGCCAGTATATCAGAGATTAGCCAGTACTAATTTATTAGAGAGGTGTACAAAAGGAAAAACTCCAAATCCAAATGAGAGTTTGCATAGTTTAATATGGAGTAAATGTCCCGAAGAAGCTTTTGTTTCTAGAAAGAAATTACAAACTGCTGTGACTTCAGCTATCAGTGAATTCAATATGGATTGGGAGGCTGCTCTGTATGCAAAGGAAAGGGTCACAGCTAGTAAAGTAAGTCCAGTCAGCAAAAGAATCTGTAGTGTCAGGGATATGCAAAGATTAAAGCAGAATGCACTAAGTACATTCAAATCAGTAAAGAAACAGTTAAGAGTAGCAAAATTTAAAGGGGAAGCGAAATTCAAAATAAAATAGAAGATTCAAAATGTAGCAATTGAAGAGTAGTAGTTACCTGGGGACATAGATTTGCGTTTGTTCCATGGCCAAAGGAGGAACTACGCGCATTGTGAGTCATGGCTTACCAGCCGCTACACGTAAACATAACAGCAACACCAAACCGTGCGCAAAGTTATATGTCTCATTTATTAATTACGATTTGTTTACATTACCAAAGTGTATATCTGAAGACATTTAAATTAAAGCTAGACGAAATATTGTGCGGTAGATGGCAAATTATTTATAGCAGTATGTTAAAGACAGCTGCATTCAACCTGAAGATATTGGGATAAGTTTAGCAGAAAAGACTAACTTGTAGAGAAGAGAAGCCATTGAAAGGCGGAACACATCTTTACTGCGGCAGGCTGTTCACCATTAAAATGACATGGTTTACATGAAGACAGTGAGATACCTTACAGAAAGAGGAAGAGAGAAAATTTTGAGAAAAATATTTCTGATAAAATGAAAACAGTGCTACAGGTTGAAATCCCAATTACAGAGATGGAAGCAGAGATGGAGATTAAAGATACAATGAGTGACATGGATAAACTTGTAGGTGATGAAAAGTTCCAGAAAACTGACCTCAAAGAAGGAGAAAATCCAAATGCCGAGCAGTCTAGAATGTTGCAGGAATGAAAGATGTGGTCAGTACTGGAAAAGTGGCTAATATTGGGCAATCTCCGAGGATTCTTCACAGGCTTCAAGAAGAAACACACCAGAATTAAAGAGGTTTCTCAAATTTTTGTGCTTTAAGGCCAAAATGGTGTCTTTTGGCTGGTTCTAGTGGAACCCATACCGATACATGTGTACCATTCACCAGAATACTATTTTACTTGTGCTTGTGGTATGAATAGGCACATATAAGGACATAATGAAGCTCCTACTTTGTGAGGATTCAAAAAGGGAGTGCTTGCTCAGACAGTTATAAATGTCCTGCAAAGAATAATTTTGACAGCCACTTGGAATCTCAAATTAAGGTTTTGATGGAAGTGACTCAATAGAATTTTCACTATGAATTTCCACAGGTCGATGCACTTAGCACTTAATTAAAATCACTTCAACTCTTCACGAGTTCATTGATTATCTAACAGACAAAATAGAACATTTGATTCCTCATTCTTTCATAGCAAGGTTACAGTCTTCCTTCCTTAAACATTTAAAAGGAAACCTCCCATCACACACTGCTCTTTTTCTAATAGATTTCAGTGAAAGGTTTTCATTCATCATCCCCATGATGAGGTACAAGGGTGCCACTAGGCTCCTGACTATCATACTTATCCTGTGGTAATGCTGAAGAGCTTTCATTCATCATCCCCAAGATGAGGTATAGGGGTACCACTGAGCTCCTAATTATTATACTTATCATCCTGTGGTAGTGCATTATAAAAGCCCTGATGTAGAGAATATGACCTCATTCCAGTGCATTCTTTCTAGTGATTTAAAGCATGACATAATTACGGCATACAAAACTTAAGAAATAGTTTAGAAATATAAAACACACACATTATATAGTGATGACTGTGCAGCAAGTACAAAACTTCTTAAATCTCTTTTATCAGGAATCCAAATAAATACACAGTGGTCTTTCTTTGCCACTAGTCATAGCAGGCCAGAATGCAATGTTATTGGTGGAACTACAAAATGTCTAGCTAGAAAAGATGTCTTCAGAGATCCCTTGACAAGCAGATTACTACTCCCAAAACATTCTTTGATTTCTGTGACAGAAAAACTCAGAAGTTTGAATTCCATTATATTCCCAGGGAAGACACAGACGATCAACTCTTCCCTCAAAGCCCATTTCAGACACACACAGATCCTCCCTGGAACTCACATTTTCCACAACTGAAGCAAGAGGACTGAGAATTGATAAAGAGGCCTCCTTCAGTTACATTTTAAGAAGCCTACCCAAACTTATTGTGAATGCTGATGATCTGAATCCTTGATGTTTTGTTGCTTTCAAGTATGATCATCTGTGGTACTTTGAAATGATATTGAAGATAAATCATGATGAGGGACATGCTTT
The DNA here is from genome assembly GCA_030765065.1 of Deroplatys truncata. Lineage (NCBI taxonomy): Eukaryota > Metazoa > Arthropoda > Insecta > Mantodea > Mantidae > Deroplatys > Deroplatys truncata. Next base: position 425,940,230 of record CM060990.1, read on the forward strand.
TGTAATATTTCTTCGCCTAAATGGACCTTTACCTTCATTCTAATGGCCTAGTCATGACGATTCTTGTGCAATACCATTTCTTCATATACTTGATGTTGTACAACCCTATACATGAAAATGGCAGAAAGTACTTATTTACCAGTGAGCGTATGGCATTATGGAATCAAAAATGGAAAACTAACAGACCGGTGATAACTTGATTTGTGATACTGAGGTTACAGCAAAGAAACTGAGGAACATGAAACTTGTAAGGTAAGCTATTGTGATATAGTATAGTCTTGTGGTAATTTTTTACTTTGGTTTAAGTGTTGTCATTATTATTAATGTTACATCTGTCTGCAATTTACAGAAAACTGACTATAATAACCAATAGTATGTTAATTTTAACAATGAATAACTTCGTTTCATTAATGTTTTTCTATACAGCAATGGATTGTAGGATAGTTGTACCCTGAAGCAATTTTGTTTGCATAATGCGCAAAAATGCAAAATTTTCATTACAAGGAATAAAAAATCTTTTTAATAAGTTTCATTCTTTGTTGGGAAAGAGCATGCCTTTGCAATAATTTTTAACATCAAAACCTTTTTGTTCCATCATGTCCATATACTGAAATTTCAGGTTTTTAAAACATAGATTTTCCACCAATAAAACTAAAACAAGTATATTGTAAAATGTTTAAGCAGTTATCAAATCTTTTGAATATGCTTATTATTTTATTGAGGTCTGATCATTGGTTATGCAGATAAAAATTTAAATGTACATAAGGGTATCTTGTGCCAGGGGTCTCAAGGAGGACAGAAAACATAGATTTAACAAAACTTTGAAATCTATAAAATCAAAATTATTTGAGATAGAAGGATAAAATTTAAGGCTTTTTTGCTGCTTCAGCCAGAAGGGAAAAGTGTACACCAAATTGCAGCAACATCCAAGACAAAAAGTGACATGACCTCACTGAAACGATGCAGAATGGCCCTTGAGGTAGTCAGATACTGCAATATCTGTGCTTACAAACAGAATAATTTGACTACGCAACAGTATATCTGTGGTAATTTTTGATATTGAAAGAGAGAACTTTTGTGTTACAACACTTTTCTAAAAACGTGATTGGTTTATAGAAAATGTACACCTAAAATTTCTTGGGCATTTTCGTAATTCCAAGTGTACAAATCAGGATACTGTATGAGATTTGATAATTGATAAATTTTATGTGACTAGCTCAGTTCACAACACACCAAGAACAGGCAGGCCTAAGATTTCAACAGACAAAATACGCGATTAAATCTCCAATCTAATGCTACATATGGTCATACAAAATCATGCTCATGAGATCGGAAGCTTCAAGTGGAAAACACACAATGCTGCAAAAGAAGAAAGTTGTATCCTTGTAAAATTACCATGATTCATGAATTAAAATTAAGTGATTACAAGAAGAGATTGCAGCATTTTGAATGGTTCCAAGATTCATAAAGTGACATGGATTTTTAAGTTTTTAAATTTTTTTTTTTATATACACAGATGGTTTCACTTGTTGGGTTATGTAAATTCTCAAAATTAACAGATATGGTTTTCAGACAATCCCACTACAATAGCAAACACCAGTGCAATCAATCCATGTTTGAGTTGGCATTCATGAAGGCAAATAATACAACCAACCTTCTTTTACTTTTCAGTTAATTCATGTAAATGCTCTGCAATCATTTAGACCTTTATTGCTCAGCTGATTGAAAAGTAATTGAGTGCTGCTTCTTTCAACAGAACAATGTTAGGGCACATATGTCAAAACAGTAGTTTTGAGCTTTAAACTTTCTTTTTTAGAGAGAGAGAGAATAATAACTAAAGACGTCTGGCCATGGTCTCTTGATTCGACTCCATAAGATTATTTGTTTTGGGATGTGACAAAATCTGTGGTGTGGGCCATTCCATGTGACAGAAAGAGACATTTGGATTAATTTTTAACACACCATATTCTTTAAACCACTATGCAAAGTGATGCAGGGATGATCTTATTTTGCTATTAATCAGTCAATACATAAAGCTAATCCTAGTACAAGAAAATTTCAAATAATTCATTAATGGCTAAGCTAATTAAAAAAAATTCCTTGAGACAGAATGGAACACAGACAAGGCAGTATTATTTATATATAAAAAAACCCACATAAATTCTGTGAAACTATGCCATGCAGTCTTCTGAATTTTGCTGTGTACATAGTATAAGCTAAGCCAATGTTTTAGTATATATTAACTAACACGCTTTATCATTCATTCTTTGTTCACAGTGAACAGATGTTTAAGTGATGGAGTAGGACATTCAGTGTGAAGGAAAGCGACATATGCAAAAGAAGGAAGACTGTGACTTTGCTATCAAAGAATGAGGAATCAAATGTTCTATTTTGTCTGTTAGGTAATCAATGAACTCGTGAAGAGTTGAAATGGTTTTAATTAAGTGTTAAGTGCATCGACCTGTGGAAATTCATAGTGAAAATTCTATTGGGTCACTTCCATCAAAACCTTAATTTGAGATTCCAAGTGGCTGTCAAAATTATTCTTTGCAGGACATTTAGAACAGTGTCTGAGCAAGCACTCCCTTTTTGAATCCTCACAAAGTAGGAGCTTCATTATGTCCTTATATGTGCCTATTCATACCACAAGCACAAATAAAGTGGTATTCTGGTGAATGGTACACATGTACAGTATGGTTTCCACTAGAACCAGCCAAAAGACACCATTTTGGCCTTAAAGCACAAAACTTTGAGAAACCTGCTTTAATACTGGTGTATTTCTTCTTGAAGCCTGTGAAGAATCCTCTGAGATTGCCCAATATTAGCCACTTGTTCAGTACTGACCACATCTTTCATTCCTGCAACATTCTAGACTGCTCGCCACTTTGATGAACATTTATAACCTTGCTTACAGTTTCAGGTGGAAGTTTCCTTCCATCTCTGGGATCTAGTTCGGCTAGGATTCCTCATTCTTTAAAAAGCTTCTGTGCCTGGCAAATTGAATAATCAAGTACACTAAATGTTTTTTTATTTTTTCTATGTGTCCTGAAGTAGAAGCAAGAATGGTCAGCATTTGGATTTTCTCCTCCTTTGAGGTCAGTTTTATGGAATTTTTCATCACCTACAAGTTTATCCATGTCCCTCATTGTATCTTTAATCTCCATCTCTGCTTCCATCTCTGTAATTGGGATTTCAACCTGTAGCACTGTTTTCATTTTATCAGAAATATTTTCCTCAAAATTTTCTCTCTTCCTCTTTCTGTAAGGTATCTCACTGTCTTCATGTAAACCATGTCATTTTAATGGTGAACAGCCTGCCGCAGTAAAGATGTGTTCCGCCTTTCAATGGCTTCTCTTCTCTACAAGTTAGTCTTTTCTACTAAACTTATCCCAATATCTTCAGGTTGAATGCAGCTGTCTTTAACATACTGCTATAAATAATTTGCCATCTACCGCACAATTTTTCGTCTAGCTTTAATTTAAATGTCTTCAGATATACACTTTGGTGATGTAAACAAATCATAATTATTACACGAGACATATAACTTTGTGCACGGTTTGGTGTTGCTGTTATGTTTACGTGTAGCTGCTAGTAAGCCATCACTCACAATGCGCATAGTTCCTCCTTTGGCCACGGAACAAACGCAAAGCTATCTCTCCAGGTAGTACTACTCTTCAGTTGCTACATTTTGAATCTTCCATTTTATTTCGAAGTTAAAAAGTGCTGCAAGACCTAGCACACAAAAAATCAATATAGAATAAATTATAGGAGTGCAGGACCACACTGCTGTGCTCATACACACCAGAAGTAGATTGACTGGTAAGCCAAGTCTGTATTCTATGAGTTGCAGTAAAGAGTCACTGCACGATTGGTCTTGCAGTCCAGTCACATGCATCTGAGTGTCCTGCATGACTCATCTTCATTGTTCACCCAACTTCAGCTATCACTGAGTCATCCATGTACTGAATAACACCATAAACAACTAGCATATGGAAAACTTTATGAACTGCAATCTGAATGTTTTTATATTTCTGAAATGGCTATCCAGTAATCATTTTTTTTCATGGTGTCCAAAAAACTTAAAATTTTCATTACTAGGAATAAAAACACCATACATTTCATCCTTTTTTGAGAAACAACATGCCTTTTTTCAGCATTCCAAAACCTTTTGGTTTCATTATGCCCACATGCTGAAAACTAGATTTTTAAACCTAATTTCTCCACCAATAAAACTATGCTTTAAGTAAATTTATAAATTTTTAAAGCATTTATAAAATGTTTTGCATGCTGGTGTTTTTTTTCCTGGGATTATTTTTCTGTTATTGACTTGTGTTTAAAATTACAAAGATCTAATCATTGCATTCAAAATGTAGTGGAATCACACAGTGAAGCAATTGATAAGACACTTAATGAAAGTGGAGTCAACCTAAACATTTATTAGCTTCACTCACCTATTTATTTTGCAGAACATGTATCGTATCATCCGGTGCCTGTTGACTGCAGGATCAACTCTCTTAAGTCATTTTGTTGAAAGCCTAGGTTGTCCTCAGGTGGCCTGTGGATGAACCTAAATAAAGGGTTGTCTGCTTCTGGCAAATCTAAGTTCATAATGTGGTTTTCAAACTTCTTTATGTAAATCTTCTCCCATATTTTAAGTTCTTTGGGTTTCTGGGCTGGTTTCTGCAACTGGATGTTGGTATCTATTTCATAGTTTAGAGTCCAGAAGTGAAAAGCAACTCCTTATTTGTTGGTCGGTATGAACTGTGTGCAACACCGGTGTTCCTTGAAGCGGGTGCCTATGTTCCTTTTTGTTTCTCCAATGTAAACCTCACAATTTTCACATTGGATTCGGTAGATTGGGCGGCACCATGGCCGAGTGGTTAGACTGTTCGCCTCTCACCGAGGCGGCCCAATTTCAATCCCAGGGACCCGCATGTGGGATTTGTGGTGGACAAAGCGGCGTCTGGGTGGGTTTTCTCCGGTTTCCCCCGCCATTCATTCCACCAACTGCTCATCACCTTTCCTTTCATCCATTTCACCATCATTTCGTTTCATCTACTTCCTTCCTCCCATACCAGGCATCAGGCTGATCACCCATCCTGGATATTCTGTCTGATCCATGAGTGTCTGCTCCTTGATGGGCCTCTGACCCCAGGCACCTGCCTGTAAGTCCTGGGGGGGTGCAAGTCCTACATAAGAGGAGGTTAAACAGAGAAAGAAGAAGAAGATGATTTGGTAGATTCCTGACTTTTTCTCCTAGTATGGGTTCAGTTTTTCTTGCTTTAATGAGATTTATGATGCCTGAATTTATTGTAAAGTGCCAGGGTGATGTTGTTCTTGAAAAATTTTCTAAAATTTGTGAAAGAGACTATGTCTAATCATTGGTTATGCACATAACAATTTAAATATTCACAAGGATGTCTTTTGCCAAGAATCTCAAGAGGGACAGACAATGCAGATTTAGCACAACTTTGAAGTACTAGAAAATTAAACTGTTGGTGACAAGAAAAAAATCTGAGGGGGGGGGTTCTTTCAACCACAAGGGAAAAGGGTGTGCACCAAGTTTTATCAAAATCTTAGATGGAGAATGACAGAACCTTTTTTTTCTTCTTTTTTTTCTCCAGTCTCTTGTGTTGATTTGATGTTGAATGACCGATCCCCAAGACATACCACACACCACCCTTCAGTTTACCACTACCCATTAAAGAATGTGCCAATGATATTGGCCTGGCTGCTTCTGCTACCAGCTTGAATATGATTTTTAGCAGCAGGCAAGAGCTCAGCTCAGTGCAGATAGGGTGTTCAAGAACTCATATCTATATGTTTACATAACAAAAACAATCAGTTATTTCCAGCACCACTGCAGAACACTCAGTGTTCTACCTTATAATGCATACACATATATGATACATAACCACATAATTTTAGACATTTCAGCTGTGTTTGTTTTTCACGTGGTGTCCTTTTAAACATATTTACTTTATTACCATATTGTTTTGCACACAGATATTTAATTCATTTCTTTTATACCTCATACTTCATATATTCTTCTGAAACAGTTTAAATTTAAGCTTATCTTCACACAAGGAGGAGGCACATGATGTATTTTTATTGTGCATGAAGGATAGCTTGGCTGTGAATTACTCTGATTACTGATTGTCTTTTTCCTAAAAATATTCAAACACTCACAATGACAGGAATAGATTTGACATTAGGGACATGCCACCACCTCTCAACTCATCAGCAATGAGATTCACAAAAGTTCTTTTGCAACCTGTACTAATGTGAAGCACGTGTATTGAAATGCTCCTGCCACAAGCTGTGAACATGCAAATACACATTATACTTCCATGTATCATCCTTCATTTTCATGTTGTCCTTTGTGGTTTAGGGCATGCTAACCTCTGGTTCCTGAGGTCTTGGGTTTAAACCCGGCAAGGGGGTGATGAGTTTTTTTGGGCTTAAAAATCCTTAGCATGGCTTCCTTTGGAAGGGAAGTAAAACCATTGGTCCCATGTTGATTTATGGCGCTTAAAAGAACCTCAAACCTGATGGAGGCTTCTGAGCAAAATTTCCAGTCTTTCATGCTCAATATGGAATGGGACGCTGAGGACCATAAATAAAAAGCTCAGTTTAACTTCATCACCTTGGAGCTCAGGAACAACTTCTGATACCTGGGAAAGGGTGCAATAAATTTACAAATAGTATGCATGCTATCTCTGTAGATGTGCTCAGATTGGCAATTGAATGATTTACATTCCTTTTAAGCTATTGCCACCTCCCTCAATGATAACAGTATGATCTTCCTTAATGAAATCTTTAGTGAGATCTTTGAGATTTGCAGAACTAGCATTAGGTTTACACAGACACTCAACATGAGTTACTGCAGAGTTCCAATCACATCATAGGACCTATCTGCCTAGCATAGCTGATAGCTAAAATTATAATTTTGTTGGCAAGAGAATTCAGGATATATGCTTTTCATTTCCTTGGTGATGACTTTCTCTCTTGGTGAAGCATTTGCATGTAGTCAACCCAATTGCAAGTACTACTAGTACGGTTTCCTTTCCCTGCCATCATCTTCTACATTATCCTGCAACACAAACTTACTTAAGCTCCTTTATTTCAGTTTGCTTTACATACCACTTACAAAATCACTCGGACCTTTTAGGGATCTCCTTGGTACCTAACCCAATACAATAAAAATGGAACCAAAGATTGCAGGAGTGAGACAAAATTCTTTCTTTGGCATGCTAGTTGCAGTTGCCACATGCCATTCTATCTCATTTTCAGAAACATAAAAGAAAACAAAACAGCACACTAATAGCAAATGTTTCATTGCACTAAAACAAGCTAAGTGGCATAAATCAGTATGCTTTCCACATAAACAAATGTATTTTCAATAAGCCAAACTAAACCATTAACAATGCATATACAATGTATGGCAGAGAGAGAAACCCACTCATCCTTATCTTCTTTCATTAAATTTAGTGCACATCATGTATATACGGTGTGTGTTTTAGGTATGACAGAAGTAACTGTTTTTTTTTTAGATGCACAAATAATATAATTAAATAATTAAAGGTTCACACCTAATTAACAACGAAAAGGGAATCAGGGATTTTCACAATGTGTTTCCATTTGAATAACACAAAAACTCTCAGCTGTTCTATGTTAAAGCTCTTAAAAGCCATTTAACTCCAAAATTACTTATGACTAGACTGTGGTTCTTTAGATTTTAACCTATTTTGTTCCTTGACAGATATCTGAAAATAATTAAATTTATGTATATTTCACCCTTATCTATGACTAAAATACCCAGGTTTATAGTGCCTAAAAGTACCTATTTCAACATTACGTACTATTTTGACCTATTTTACATCAAATCCCCAAAACTTAGTTTTAATAACTATATTTAATATTAAATATAGTTTATACTATAAATATACAGGAAATTACAACTGAAAAAATTTCAGATCAGTATAAATATGTTTTGGCTCCTACAGGACACACAGTGGTCCAAGTAAGTGCCACCTTTCATTAAGTTGCAGCTGTCAAGGACACATCTTACTGTTAAAGGGTGACGAACCCATGCATAACGGTGCTTTGTGACCATGAGCCTCAAAGAAAAGTTTTTGCTTGTTAATTGTTACAGTAGTTTGGTGGTAGATTTCATGATGCGAACTGTGAAGTGAACAAAAAAATGCCTAAAATTGGGACACCAAAGTCAAGTCCGATTCATCGATGGTTGAACGAGTTTCCATGTTTCACTATGGGTGGGAAAACAGTTTTCTATCAAGTTTGTAATAAAGGGATGTGTAGTCTAAACATGTATTTATTATTATTATTATTATTATTATTATTATTATTATTATTATTATTATTTATTATTATTATTATTAAATTAAGTACAACAGGGTTCACACTTTTGGGAGTGGACTTCTCTTTTTTTAATTTTCAAATTAGTTCATTTTGGTGGCAGATTTAAATAAATAAACAAATAAATCTTTTTGTCCAAGTGCAAGGTTTAGATGTTGCTTTGCTTCGTAAGTCAGAGTTCACTGACACGTTTAAAGCTCTTCAAACTGTAGTCTAAATTACATCTCACTGTTCTTTCTTTTTATTTAATGCAAACACCGAAATTTGCCTGAAGTTTGTCACGCATTAACATCAATACAAATTATGGCAGAAGTAGAATACCACAAATTTTATATTTTGTTTTAGGTTTTGAGTGACAAAATGTTCAATCTCTCACATGTGAAAGGGGCATTACACAAGGCCAATGAGGAGCACAAATCAAAATGTAAACAAATCTTCTTAGCTCCGTCTTTGGGGGAGACAAGCAAGAAAAATAATTTCCATGCAGAATTGTGTCAATGGTAGCAGCCAATATTCCCTTCAGAAAACTTGAAAATTAAGGATTCAGGAGGTTCTTAAAGAAATATTGCAATCGATCAGTTCCTTCAGAATCTACAATAAGGAAGAATTATGTGTAGCAATCTTATGATGACGCATTGGGGAAGATATAGGAGAATGTGGTGGATTTGTATGTTTGGATTTCAGTCGACAAAAATACTGATATTCTATAACAAATAAACTATAGCAAACTTCATGAACAATGGTTCTGAAAATCTTGTATCCAAGTAGCATAGGCAAAAACTGGGTACTTGCATACACAAATGCAGCACACATGATCGCAGCTATGCAGCTACTGAAAGTTTTTATCCTGCACTAGTTCACATGATTTGCCTTGTACATGGTATCAATCATGCAGCAGAGGAAGTTGGGTTACAATTTCTAGTGGTCAATAAATTTATTTCTGTCTTAAAAAAGATATTTCTAAAAGCTCCAACTAGAGTTCAGGCTTTCCGGAAACAGCTTCCTGATGCCCCTTTACCCCCTGAACCTGTGCTAACTCGGGATACATGATTGAAAGCACTGAAAACTTGTCATCTTCCTGAGATAAAAGATGTAATGCAGTTGGAGGATAATGTAGCAGCCTGCATTGCAACAGCAAATAACTTGGCATATATCAGGGCTCACTTTCACATTCCTTGTGGAGCTTATTCAAAACTGGAGAGCAGAGGGATCTTCTTATATGAAAACCTTGATTTAATTCAAGAAGTAAGGGACAAAATTAAGAATGCACCAGGAGAAGCTGTTGAGAAAGTGGGGACAAACATCGACAAAGTGCTCCAAAAATACTCAGGTCTACCAGTTCTCTATGCAGCAGCAGATATACTGAGTGGAAGAGGTAGTGTGACCTGAATCATCCACTTTTACTGCAAAACACAGTCAGGCCCAAGTTTGCTCCTGTTATGTCAGTAGATGTCAAACGTTCATTCTCTGCCTACAAACTAATTTTAAGTGACAAATGACAGTGTTTCACAATGGAAAGCATAGAGAAGGTACTTGTGATCTATTGTGTGTCTACGGAGAGTGTGAAAGTTAGTCCAAATGAACCAAAGGACTGAAAAATGTGGGTTGAACCTGAGGTGAATCTAATAATGATTATTGTGTTATTTATAATATGAACTGTTAAATTTTCTGGTGAGGTATTGTGATGTAATTTGTGTGTAGTGCTATAATAATATGAATTGTTTTTAATATGGTATTAACATTTTAAATTACACTGTCACTCTGTTTCAAAGTATTTTTGGAACCTATACAATATAAAAAATTCCCACTAATGTAGGCCAAATAAAGGCTAATGTAAACAATTATACTGTGTGACCTGCAAAGGTTAACTCAATCCACACTTGAAATTTAAGGCTTGGTTCCTTGTTTGTGACCTGCATTGAGAAGAAAATGAATAAATTAGTGTATTTATTCTGCTTTTAATAGAAATCACGGGGTGTGTCACAGCATTATTTTGATTGAGTTAAATCAGCTGATGTGTGTAGTCCGGACCTCTACGCCAGATGGTGACATTGCCACATGTCGCCAGCCTTTCCCATGTTAAATCGTCCAAGTTTCCTGTATTGGTACTGGATGGTATTTGATAACACTAGTCTGCATAATATTGGATGACTGAAAACTAATAAGTGATTCTGACTCACTTTTTTATGCTGACTTTAGAACTGCATTTATTTTTTTTTCTATCGTGTACAGTTTTATCACAATTTCACTTCAAAAATATAGAGATGTAAAGATATTGCTTCTGCCACTACACATAAAATTGGGCTTGATGAAGCAATTTGTAAGGGCTCTACCACAGGATGGACCTTGCTTCAAGTACCTTTCCAAGAAATTTCCCTTCATTACACAAGCTAAATTAAAGGCTGGAATTTTTGTTGGTCCTCAAATAAAGAAATTGATGAAGGATGAAGATTTTGAGAAGACAATGAATGAGAGAGAAATAGAAGCATGGACCGCCTTGCGATTAGTTACTGAAAACTTCTTAGGCAATAGCAAAGATCCTAATTACAAGGCCATTGTCAAAACAATGTAGGAAAATTTCAAGAAAATGGGTTGTAACATGAGTGTAAAGGTGCATTTTCTGCATTCACATATCGACTACTTTCCAGAAAATCTGGGACATTATAGTGAAGAGCAGGGTGAACGTTTTCACCAAGATATTAAGGAAATGGGGAGGAGTTACCAGGGGAGATGGAATGAAACTATGATGGCCGACTACTGTTGGATGTTGAGGAGGGACAGTCATCTTCAAGGATCTGCAAGGAAGTAAAAGAAAAGAAAGTTTGAAGAATATTAAATGAAACACTTTGGCTTCTTGTTTTGTTAAAATGTAGTCATGAAATAAATTAGGGGAGTTCTTGAGAGTATTCTTAAAATGTTTCTTGAATAAAAACTTGCCTTGTGTGAAATGGTATTTGAATACTTTTCTATGCTCATTAGTAAAATTGTCAAAACATGACTTATTTTGTGTAAAACCCTGACGTGATAGAAAAAAAACTGAAGTTGTTTCTGGAATCAGCATAAAAACTTGATTCAAGAACACCTGCTTTTAAGAAATCATCTAACAAAAAGTTTGAAAATCCAGACTAGTGTAATAGTTACTGACGTGACCTGAAGACATGTCATATTAGACATACGAAATGAAAGCTGCTGCTTGTCACTTTCTGTCTTCTGTCACATTAACTAAAAATTAACATAACTGCAAAGATGTTCATAATATTTTTTTAGCAGAAGTAGCTTCGATATTGTCTTCATTGGTTGTAATTGGAAAGAGTATTGCAAATTACCTTACTGATGTAATTGAGTTTGTGGTGCACCACTCATTTCTTTTTATGTATGATTGTTGGCAATTACTTTGGACAGTATACTTTTGCTGTTCAGAGTCTGTTTTGATATGTGCATAGCTTTAGCTCCTGCAACCACTGAAATAAGTTTCTGAGTACCCAAAATAAAAGATTTTGATCCTCAGATGCCTGTGGCACCCTATAAGATAGAATAATGACAATTGTGTGTCAGGAAGGAAAAATATAAATTGTTTGAACAAAGCAAAATAATTAGCATAAAACCTCATTAATAGTTCATACAGAGTTTCACTTTATATTATTGTATGTATGTTGGGAACTGAGAAATAACATTCTGTGAGCATAATTATTTTTACCCCTTCCTGAAAAATGTGTACCTTTTTTAATTAATAAGGGTATGTGTAAATAATTTTTCATTTTTTTGGTGTATTCTCATAATATGCCTTTACATTTGCAACTTTAAGTAAACGTAACTCGTGGAGAGGCATTGGTCATATGCTTTAAAACAGTACTTAACTGTCGTTATCTCAAGGACATCGAAAGAAGGAAACAGCATTCTTTTGCCAACTGTGGTTCTGACAATAAAATACTGCACACATTTTCCCGTCCTTGAAGGTTGTCATTGCTTAAAACTGGATAAAGCAAACCTTAACACCTAATTCTCCATATTCCCTACACAACTAATAAAATCCTCCAGACCGCTGTGCTAGTGTTCAATGTCTATGGTTTTTCAGTCGAGTTTTCTATATTGGTACTGAATGGTACTTGCTATTATGCATACATTAGTATTGAGTATAATAAAGTAAACAAAACATTTTCATGATTGTGTCTTAAATTACCTTCAAAATAATTTCAAATCTTGCTTCTCCAAAGTTATTTTTCCAATGATTTGCTTCCCTATATTGGATTAAGACTTACTGTGAGATCACAGTGTTGCCACCTGTATTTTGTACATTTCAGAAAAACTGATCCATAATACACAATATTAAGCGACAATGTTAAAAGTTTCAATTTTTATGGAATGGCTGATGTATAAAAGTAATTCAAAAATGATAAATTAACTTAAAATGTGAATTAATGTGCAATTAATTACAAAAGAAACGCAGTGAAAGTCTTCGACAGTATATGTAAACGAGTTGGTCTGCCTTCAACAACATAGACAACACTTCCACCATGTTATGCTTGATTTTGATGAGTAAACAGTTCATGTTTCGTTTTTGTACAAGTTGTAGCTTGTACTGCCAGCATAACTGCTAGTTCTAACACCCTCTCCAGCATATAGCCGCTGTGAAGAAAGTTCTCTGGTGCACTGTGTCTTTCTCAAAAATTGAGGGGTTCAAAGCAACAGTGGTCTAAGTCACTAGATGTTAGAACTGTGATATTTTAATGTTTGCATATAGTATTACTGAAAAAATCTATGTACATTATAAGGGAATGTTTTTTATATTAACATGAAAAGATAGGAGCGAACTTTCACATTGGAAATCAAAAGAGACTTTGTTACATTTTTGGCATTATACTAACTGAATGCTATAGTACAGTGATACAGAATCATTGATTTCAATGTGCCCATTTACTTTATGCATTGAATGTGCAAATAATATGAAAAGTTATTAATATCAGAATTGTAATCAGTAGTACATCAGATGTATGTTATTCTTTTAATAAAAATGCTTTATCCTAATAGGTAAATATCAAAATTTACATGAATAAACAAAACTGAAATTTTGTAATACTTTAGAGCAAGAGTAATAATAATGATAATAGTGGCGGTGGTGGCAATAATGATTTCATTATTAACATCACAAGTAGATGTTAAAAGACACAGCATATTCATTATCACAACTGTCATCAGAAATGAATTTAAGTGGACCCATGTCTTCCTTGTTTGTCTCTAGTGAAGTGAAACAGATATGGTGTATGGGTGGTATGAACTTCAAGAGATCCAACATGTCTTTCTTCTTCTGGACATTAATGGATCTTCTGTTGCTGAACAACTGTAATTGAATAGCGGTCGCAAAATTTTTTGGGTATCCCTTCATTGCTGGTTTTAGATTGAATTGATTAAATGCTATGTCCTCATTTAGAGTAGTTTTGTAAAAAACAGTATATGGTTTAGAACGGACAAAGTGGATCCACTGAGTTTGAGGTCAATTTGTTTTCTCCCTTTGTGTTTTTTTTTCTAATTCTTTGGTTGGCTTTCAAAATTCTCCCGGCTCATTTCTTAGAGAATAAATGAATCGTCCAGCATTTTTCAAAACCGACATTTTATTCAGAATATTTTTTTCAAGTGTAAAGCTATCATTGTACATTAAAATGGCACTTGTCGCTGTAATATTGCATGAATGACAAGAGTAGTAATATTCTGTTCCTTAATGGAAGGTTCCAAGTCCAGGACTTGTGACCATACAGTAGATTTTGCAGTTGTTGGCAATCTTGCATGTTTAGTTTGAAGTTCAATTTATGGACTTTTGTGTTCATTGTTGTGGTATGGACAGCTGTAAAAATGGATTAAAAGTCATTGCTGTGATATCATTGTAATTTATTATTCCTAGAATGTCTTGAGTCTGTGTTATAAAAGAGTGGAGAATGCAGAAAAGAATATTAAGAAAGGGAAGAAAAGAATTGCTCAGCCAACATCCTGGAAGTGTAACCAAAGAAAAATGGCAAGAATAAAACGACTTCAATACACTAACTTCAAAGGAATAGTGATTCCTGCTCTAAAGCCTGGCCCTCCTTACATGTAATTAAATTATTCTGCCACTTCTGTTAAAACAAAATTAAATAGGTATTGCATTTCAAATTAAGATGACCATTCTTTCTAATAAATTGATGTTGTATATACATTTTTACTGTTTTAAATTTTATTTTATTTTAGGTGTACCACATATTTTTACGAGAAGGTAGGGATCCTGATGATATTTTTATTTGCCTCTACACCATGTATTCAAAAGACATACAGGGCATGTATCTTCATGGTTTTATAGACACCATGGATATTGCAAGGCATCGACCAAGGTAATCTGAAAATACTAAAATGAAAGGTGCATCTTTCAAGCATCATGTCATGGTAGGAGACCAATGGATCGAGGTATGTCTTACTGCATTTTTATCACTGCATGGAATTAAAGTGAAAAGAGTACAGAGATTGAGACAACTTGTAATTCTTGGAGAGAGTCCCAAGAATATGAGAGGAAAAAATAAGGGCAATGCTCTTCCTGAGAAGACAAAACTCAAGGTGAAGGAACATGGAGCATTTTGTTATTAAAGAAAGTAATTTTGTTCAAAGATCATTTAAATATTTAGATTCAAAGCTCAATATAAAAATTATGTATCACCTATTCAAAGAGTTGCACCCAGGTAGCACAATAAGCTACCAGTCATATCCAAAACATTTTAATGAAAATTACACTTTAATTTTGGGCATCCTCAAGTTGACTTGTGGAAGATGCGAAGAGTTAAAAACAAAGCTAAATAATCCAGATCTTAATAACAATGCAAAACAGACTGCTGCAGCTGATTAATGATACATAAACAAGAAGCCAATAACTTCTATCGCCAATTACAATCTGACAAAAGTGCTACAGAAGTTCTTCCTATGTTTTAACTTCATGCAGAACATTCCATTGCCCATCATACCAGTGCAGGAAACTTATTACATGAGAAGTTAGCTGTCAACCTTTTTTGCATTCATAATATTAAGACCAGTACTGCCATCGTTTATTTGTATCATGAAGGTACTGGGGAAAAAGGCCCAAATGAATTTTATTCATTTTTACTTGACTACATACAGAGTTATGTTCCTTCAACTGTTACTAAATTACATGTACCCTGATAATTGCGGGTGCCAGAAGAAAAACCATGACATGGCATGACACTTGCTAGTCCTCACAGATGCAAAGAAAATTCAACATTACTTCCCTGACCGCGGTTACTCATCCCTTCCCTGCAACAGGGATTTTGGTATTATTAAGAGAGCTCTTAAAACACGTGATTAGACTATGATTTGCATCAGATTACTTCCATTGTGATCAAGTCTTGCAACAACATAAAGAAATTCACTGTTAAAGAGCTGCAACGCACTGACATAAAAACTTAAAAACCTGGTGGCCTAGCTACTGTAAGATGCAACCAGGAATAAGAATCCCTAAGCTTCCCACCAATATAGCATGCAGCAATAAAATTCCAACAAAACAAGCCAAAATAAATGATATCAAGAAACTTCTTTGCTATGTTCTTCTAGATTACGAAGGATTCTACGGTAACATTGTTAACTGGCCAACAACTGCAGAATCTGATAACGTACAAGATGATATTGGAAGTTGATAGTAAAATGATGAGTAAGGGTACATGTCCAAAATTACAAATGCTTATTTAATAGTCTTCAAAATGTAGTTGTTGAAAATTGCGGTTTTACCACATAAAATCAACACTGAAGGTCATAATTGTAAAAGTTGTTTTAAATAAATTTTGTAATGTCTATAATGTTCTTCTCATTTTCCACAATTTTAGAAAAATGGACTTATGACGATTCAAATGGGTTTCTTTTTTGAGCTGTGTAATTATATTGTACCAATCAGATGGGACACACACAACTTTATTCTTTGAGGCAGATTCAATATTGCCAAAATCTGCATCATTCAACATGTAAGAATGACCAGAAACCAGTGGCAGCTGGCGATAAAGGACTAGGGTGGCACCCTCCCCATAAATAAACACTCCGTAAAATAAAAAATAAAAACAGAATAGGAAGGATAACATAGATATCATTGCAGTTTTAATTTCTGCACTCCCCGATTTTGTTTTGTTTGAAATGTTTCTGCAACACTTATAAAGTGAGCAGCGTGAATTTTTTCATTATGTAGTGTATTTCAAACTACACAATGTCCATCCGGGAAACCTTGCATTTGTAGATACTGCTAGAGGTGAGACATGAGGAGGGGAATCTTCGAATGATGGTGAAGGGTGCAAAGAGGTAATACAGTTCGGTGGAGTACAAGACGCTTCGCTATCGGTTCTTTCTCCACGTGATCTTTTCCATGCGGAGTCATTCAATTTCACTGCCGCCACCGTATGAAAGAAAATGTACTCAGTCCTTACTAAAATTTAATTCTGTTATATGACTTGATTTAAAATGTAATGAAATCCTTAATTTATATTGTGATTTAAAGTGTAGCATTGTAGAGTTAAAACAATTTAGAGCAGAAAATAAATAATTTTCTTATACTACAATCTATGTTGGTGGCTTTTGTTTGCATGTCACATAATCTTAGTGCACACACCCTCACACAGTGCTGTGATTCACACACGTACAGGTTAGTTGCATACAGGGTTTGGAAGCATGTGTTGTGTAAAATACCTGCTTAATTCAGTGCAAGTGAAGTTAAATTAATTAGTTAAGAAGTTGTAATGAACAGTGTAAATAGCAGAAAGACAGACTTAATGCTTTAGCTGCAAGTTATATTGAGAAGGCCTGATTTCAACCATTTTGCTGAACAAAATGAGAGGAGAATGGATTTCATCTGCAAGAATATTAATCAGGTTAGTTTAGTTATAGCCAAGGTTTATTTTATTGTATTTGAAGGGAAGTGGATGAAAGATGCATAATAAATTTCTTACAGTTCATTTTATAGTCCTAAATATTTTTCTAATGCATGTTGTTGATTGCTTGCATCACATGCATGTTTACATATGCGATAAACTTGTGCAACCAGCAAGTATAAACTCCAGCATTCCCCCTTAAGAATTTATGTTGTTACTCTGATGTCTGAGAATAAATATTATTATAGAAGTTAGGAATTGTTCACGAAACACAGACTTGCACATCGATGTGTAAGTATGTGTGATTAAGATTTGTAAATAATTTGTTTTATGAAAACAAAGCACTGAATAGCCATTTGTTATAAAACCGTGTGTTCTTCACTGAAATTTTGACCGATATTCATTAACACATGGGTGCACCGAGCAATATAAAGGGTTCCTGTTACTGAAGGGAATAATACTATTATTATTAATGTATTTTAATTTACACTCACTCTGATGTATTTTATTGCACATTTTATTTCTGAATTGCACTAATACATAGGATTTGCTAAGTGCTGAAAAATACATGCAGTAAACTGAATGAGAAATTATATGCAGAATATTTTGGTTTATATGGTTTTGTTTCCATGTATTTTTGTGGTAAATTGTAAAGGTGTGTAATGGTGCTTAATATGAAAACATCGCCTACTACCCTCCCAAACTTGCAAATCACGAGCTGTCACTGCCGGAAACAAGAAATTTATGTCCTATAATTTTTACCTCTATATTGTCAAAGCAAACAAGCTTCATCCACGTGAGACATACCTTGATTTTGTCCAGTGCAGGTATTGTTGTAGGCAATGATGTGCTGCTTATTCGCAGCTTGTAGTTCTTTGTGCTGCGTTAGGTAAGAAGATATTTTTTATGATCCCCTGGATGCTTGAGTTTTATCCCAAAGGTGCATGTAAGAACTGTCACTGGATAAATCATGGCAGCTGAAATTGAAGTAGTACATACTATGTAGTATGCAACAGAAGCCTTCATTACTGGAAATGCAAGTATCTTTTGTAGGTCAAATGCAAACACATGATATCCATCATTATTACACTTCCCAAAGTGAGCATCATTTATCATGAAGAGTGTGCCTTTTCAGACTTCTGCAGGTGGAGCTCATGTTCTGTCTTTTGCTTTTTTCTGTCTCAGTAGAATTAAGTAACTTCATGTTTTATTTTGTAAGCATCACAATTCTGACAAGTATCCTTAGCAGGTGGGTGGAAGTGCAAGTTTTATTGTTTCAAAATGTTCCTGTATACTTGTTCTTTCACATATGGCATTTCCTTATCACTGCTCTAAATATAAAATTCATACATTTTCCTGATGTTCAAAGTTGGGGCAACATAAAGTTAAGGTTGCCATGGTGTGTGTAATGGCTTTGGTAGGATGGGAAAGTATGTGGTTCAATACAGCTCTGTGGTGTTAAAGAGATGTTTTTATTAGATGCTGGAGCTTTACCTCTCCCTCTCAAATCTTTTGCAAATTTCCTCATGTTTTCTTTCTTCAATGCACACATTACTCTACCTTCTGACACATCAAATGTATACAAGAAATATGTTTTACAAACTGTCACACTGTGTTTATCAGCTATTAATACAAATTTATTTGCGCATCCCTTTCCAGCGCAAGTATTATCTTGAGGATATCTGTTGAACAGCATATCTTTTTCCAACCTATACAAATAAGCATTTTGATGAGAATTGTTTCCCATCTTCCAGAAATTATCAAAAATGTGTTTCCTAGATTCTTACAAGATTTATCACCACATTTTTGTGGGCATTTGCATTTTATGTCCTTAAATATGACTCCAGATATCTTCTTTCTCCTTACTGATACATACAGCTTACCCTCATTTCAGTTGCTTTTTTGTATTTCTTTTCCAAGATACAATCTTGTCCATAAGCTTGTTCTGTGTTTTCATATGAAGTTTCTGTGCTTGAAGTATCAATGCATTGATTTCGTGGGTGCAGAATCAGGATGTATAACAATGAATTGTGTTAATGGCTTGACGAGATTGGTTTTGCGCAACTCACAATTCAGAGAGAGAATACTATTAAGTTAATCTTTATTATATTTCATCACTATCAATGAGGTTATAATAGAGAAAAGGATTTATTTAAAATTGCCAAAATATTACAGTATTGCAAACTATGCTTGTATATTATAGAAATGAGTTAGTCTCCAATAATCTGTATTAGAAAGAAATGAAGGAACTAGTAAAGAAATGAGTTATTTAAAATAGATTGGCCCTATCATAACAATACAACACTTTCAGCGGATGAGTAGTTCTCCATGGTCTAGGGGTACCATACTAGCCTCTAGTTCCAGAGGTCATGGGTTCAAACCTGGCAGAGGGCGATGGATTGTTTTCAGGCATAAAAATCCTGAGCATGGCTTCCTTCGTAAGGAAAGTAAAGCCGCTTGTCCCATGTTATAGATTTGCAACACACAAAAGGACCTCAACCCTGATAAAGAGGCCTCTGAGCAAAATTTCCCATCTTTCACGCCCAATATAAATGGAATGCTAAGAACCATAGTAGTTAAGGAGCGTCCATAAATGAAATTCAATTTCATTTTTTCAGAGGATGAAATTACCTTTTTGATATGCCTGTCTCCTTAATCTTATGAAGTGATTCTGCAACACATCTAACAACCTTGGGTGCATACAGCATCACGTTCTACAACAAAGAAGTGAAAATTCACTAGGCTTGGAAAAATTATCTTTCTTAATGCAGTTGCTGGAATTATCATGTAACATAACCGTACAAGCAAAAGCATCTTATTGCAAATCGGTAGTAACTGTTAGTATTTGCTCTAAGACCCAAATAATGCAGATAGTTCATTATTAATGAAATAGTCTGGATCATTGTATTTATTATCCATATAAATACAGTCAATTATAAACCTGCTTACAACAAAGGCTTCACTTTGCTGACTCATGACACTGTTGCACAGGCACAAATTATAGTATCAGTGTTCACATCTGGCTACAACTGCCATTTACAGGAAACCCCATGACATGACATGCATCAGTGTTGCAAGTGAAAATTGGCTAGGTTCCACTACCTATAGGAGGCATAAGTCAAAACCAAAAGAAAAAAAAAAGACTTATGCCACTGTTACTTTGAACCACTCAATTCCAAATTTTGAGGTTTCTGCCTTTATAAATGGTTGCCGGATGATATCCAAGTGTTGGTGGAACCCATACCTAAAAAAACATGACTGTAATAAAAATAAATTCAGTACCTCTACACAATAATGAGTAAGTCATATCTGCACAGCTTTGTAAATGGTCTAGAAAATGAAATCTGGGAATATATATGTTTGTGCTGAAGTAAATGACAAATTAACAAAAATTTAAAGCACTGTATTGACATCATTTGAAGCCAGATTTCCTATTGTAAAACTTTTCCAAGCATTTAAATAAAAGAGCAAAGCAGGATTAACAGTGGGCATATGTGTAATAAAGCATGTGCAACTATAATAAAACTACATGCTTTTCTACAGAGCCATGCCATATAAAATGAGCGTAAGTGAAACTAGAAATAAATATTCTGTACACATAAGTATATTGTGGCATGTTAATTAAGTAATATTTTTATGAATCCAGAGTCAAACAGGTGGTTTCTAAATAAAGTGTGTTATTTATGGTGAAGAATATCATCTAGGAGTTGCCTTATTTTAGTTACGAAAACACTTAAAAGCTGCTATTAGTTTTGAGTTGTCTGAGAACGTTATGGCCTTCCATGATGAATTGCATTAGTAAATTTGACATGCCATCTAAAAGAAAACGGTCGTAATAATATTCAAGATAATTAGTTTGTGAAAGATTTAACAAAGAATAGCCTAAGAGTTCAAGTAATCACACTTGTAACATAATAAAACCTGAGAAAGTTATTTTTTATTAAATCAGTGGAGGCACATTGTTAAAACTCCTGCTGTATATTAGTTCTTTGTTAATTAGGGCTTGGGCTCTTAATTACTTTATGATAGTTGGTGCATTTTATAAAAAAGTTATTTTGTGTCATGCCCATGACCCTTCTCTATGTATATATATAACAGGCTATGTGCATTCATTAACTATGTTGTATTTTCTGAAAGAAGAGTAAGTATATTTCCATTAAATATGGCAGAGGTGCTGTTGGTGACTTAATTGGCGGTTATAGATATGAAAGACATCAAGATAACTTGGAAGCAAATATCAATGGTACTGCTCAGCTTATGAAAAGAGCTATAAAGATTTCAGCAAAGAATACTGTGTTATTTCTCCACGAGACAAAAAATCACCAAGTATGTTTTGGTGAAAACTGGAAGGATATTCGTCCTATATGGCAATATAATTGAAAGATTATTTCTGCTCCTGCAGTAAAAACAATACTGGTGCTAGAGTAGTATCAAAACTGTACAAATCAAGTACTGATTTTGAGATGTTCATTTTAACCCTGATAGACAAATACTTGCTACCTTAAAGTGAAAATACTTGAGTCAATTCCAACTAACTAATGTTAAACAGCTTCTCTTTTTTTCAGTTGCAAATACTGCTTATCTCCCAGAAAATAGGGCAGCAGAAAAACTTTCTCTGCATTAAACCACAGGAATTGTGTTCTTTTATGTACAATCTGGAATTGGACAAAAATAATGTTTTATACAAAAGTTGTAAGTTGTATTATTGTAACAAATTTTGTATGTTACAAATTCAATTAAGATGACTTCAATATTAAACTTTATTTTGCTTCTCCCCTAAGCTATAGTAGCAAGTCCAATTTTTCTCTTTGCTTGAGCTATTACACATAATGTGAAAATTCATGGCTCCTTAATTAAATTTATTGAAGTAATAAAGAAGTCAATGCAAGTAACATTATACATAGAAATTATTATTCAAATAATTCCACCCTTGTACAAAATATTTTTAATGTCAGCATTACATGGTACAGCAGAGAAATAGCATAAGTATTGAACAGATAGAAAACTGTGATCATTGAAGCTTATTATATTTCCAATGTAGTACAGTTGAACCTCACTTATGCTTTATTCACTTCTAAGCTTTTCGCATATATCCTACATTAAATTTTTTAGGCACTGAACTTTGTCAGTTAATATTTAGCTCTATTATACATTTTTTTGCTTATATGTTTAATCATTAACACATCACTTTTCTGGTCCCAAGTACAAAATATATTAATTTTGTTAACTGATTTATATGTTATGTTAATTCTTATATTAAGATGTATTATGCATGGTTTCTGTATATTGTAATGTTGCTAGCGTAGTACAAAACAGTAGGCATGTTGGGTGAGGCATCAATATTTTCGGAATACATTATTGCTGTGCACACATTAATACGGTAGGGCAAGGTCATTCTTCCAGGTTGCATCTGATGATCTGCTGATGAAAATGAAGAAGTAGGTCTAAATAATAAGTGTTCCCAGTGTGAATGAGGCAATTCAAGCTCTAGAAATTACATAGCAATTTCTATCATACCATCACAAAGTCTAAATGATGACAGCATTCCTGCGATTAGTGCATGTAATCAATTAGTCTATGACTGTGAAAAAAAATCAAAGAAGCAAAGAAACATTGACAGTTTTTTAACCAGTGAAGGACCAGCACTCTGGATTATTTTTCTTTTGTTTTTTCGTTCTTTTAAGTTTGAATTATGAATAGCAGTACTGGCATTTCACCTTCCACAACAATGAAGTTTGATCAAGTTTCATATATATATAGCACAAATCGTATTTTGTTCTGCACTACTACTTTGCATCAAGTTCTTCAGTTTACAAGCGCTAACAAGAGGACTCTCACCTGAGTTCTTGTATAAATCCACAAACTCACTAAGCAGAACCACACCCCTGGCTCGAACATAGGTATTACGTTTGCTTCATGCAGGTCTAAGAGCCTTGCTACCTGGTTGTCATATGTTAAGGTCATTCCATTTGTAGGATCAAGAATATAGTGAATGTGTTTGGTTTGACTGCCAACCTTGAAAAATCTTAATCCTTCCTTACTACAACTTTACCCTGTAAATAACTTCCAGATAGTCCTCTTTAATGTACCAACTCCATCATGTGGTCCTTTGCCGATGATATAATTAATGGTAATTCTATCAAACTGATATTTCTCTGCAGCTCTTAAATATGACATGCTTTTTTTGTTTTTGAAATCCTGAATTTTCATAGTACGGGTAGCAACATAGCCTGCCTGTTTTTGTCTGCTACATGTTTTCGTCAAATCATTTTAAAGTTTATGAATTCAGTTTTTGCATTAGGAAACTCACTCTTGAAAAGTTCAAATGCTTTTGATATGCTCATTAAGAGAAGTCACTTCTACTTTTTCATTTTCATTCCATTTTCAGTAACGGTAATGTAATCCTTTTTGCCTAGAAGCTGTCTTTGTTTTATCTGTAGAAAAAATGGTGACTTCTTTCAAGACAGCTTCAGTAATAAATAATAATTGGTCCTCCAGAATCAGAAGCTCTTCTTGCTGTATATCCATTTGCAAGAAACTAAACTGTAACGCTACCTTCTTACCCACATTAGTCTTTATTTAGGGCTTAATGGGAGGGTACTTTATAAATGTTTAACTGCTTTTCCAAGTGTTGATATACTCTTGTAAGCTGTAGTGGGTGAGGAAGTTAAACTTGATGCCATGGGTGTATGCTCCCTAAAAACGTTAAGGCTCAGGTTTATACCTGTGATTTAAGCATATACAGCACATAAAAGTGTAACAGCTTAAGTAAATTTTTTATTTGAAAGTAAATTTTTATTCACTGTTAGCCAATGAACAGGTACAAATAAAGAAAAGCATTAGTTAATAATATTATAAAAGGTTATAATAGAAGAGGGTGAAGGTGATAAAATAATGTAGCCTGAGATGGACTATTACCATCTTACAAATATCTGTAACATTAGTGACAAAAGGTGTGAATTTAGTTAAACAACTTTTATGTAGTGTTAGATACACAATTTAATAATAATATTTCTTTAATTGCTGAGCTAATGATTAGATGTATGAGACTGGCCATATCATGTGGACTCTTTTAATTACGTGTCATACAATACACTTAAGCTGATGTTTTGCAACAAATATTTCACATTAATCTTGCAGCTCAACTATATTGCTAAGCTTTAAGTCTTGGTTCATTTGACATGTAACTGCACAGAGTTATTCAACATACTAAAGTAGTAATACCTGGTAAGAACTTGTGAAAATTCTGTTTGGAAGTTGGGAAATTCAAATTAGAAAAAGTTATAACTTTATACAACCCTTGGTTTCCCCAAGCATAAAGGCAACAATGTAGTACTAATGAAACTCCTTTTAGTATTATACAGTGCAATTGTTTTATGGCAAGGGCACGGATTGTGCATATTTGTGCCCCGCACACTTGTCTTTTACACTGGGGGTATTTCATTCCATAACTCCCACATTACTTACTCACGAGTGATAGTAATATGCAATTTGAGTGCTAACCTTGTTATAAATGGTGTCGGAAGTGGTGTCCATCTGCGTGAAGACATTCCTGGCATCTTCGAATGAAATTTCCATTCACGCGCATAAGTTCTTGTGTAATGTTTATAACTTCTGCTTTTATATTGTCTCCTTAAATTCATCTATGCTATGGAGATTGTTCTTCTGAACTTTTTTCTTTTTTGGGGGGGGGTTCCTCACAAATCAGGGCTGAGAAAAGCCCAGTATTTTAAAAAAATCAAACCCAGTGGGTTAAATTGAGTTCTTATGGGTGTTATTGGGATTTTTTTTTGTAATTGACAATTAATTGAAATTATCATCTGATTAATATAATCAAAATACTAATGCATTTTTATAATTACTACATTAGTAACAAAAATTAATTAAACAGGCAAAACTGGTAAATTAAATACACTTAAGTTGGTAGCCAGAACCAGTGTTCCACTTTAGCTAGTTTATAGTTAAATGTAGCTGTTTGAACTTTCATTTATCTATAGAAAATAATAAAATTTTACATTACAGTAGATAGGGATTTAATTATTTTTAAAGGGCTTTAGCTATGTAAATAATACTATTTTTAATGATTAGATGCTGTTTTAGCAAATTTTCACGTACACTTATGCATTAGCTATATTTCAGATGATAGTGTTGGCATCATTGCCTTGCAGAATTATCACAGTACTTTAACCATGTGGTTTGTTTAACACATGGTTGTAAAAAGAGTGTAGTTGTGAAAATTCATTTTTTGTTCCAGCATTGGATCCATATTATAATTGTTTAAATATGTAGAAATTGTAACTACACTATGAAGAAGACTCTGCTAACATTAGTAAAATCTTGGATAGTATTATAGTTCATAAGGATGGCACTCATCTCCGACATCTGTCAGAGGTTTGTAGAGTCTGTACCTTCTTCAAGCAGACAGCACAAATATTGCACAAGCTGTGGAACTATGGATTGATGTTTTAGAAAATCCTGATATGTTACCCTATAAGAATCCAATAAAGAAATGAAAGGAACAAGCACTAGAACCCTTTCACTATCTTGCTAATATGTTAAGCCCAAGATTTGGAGGGAGAATTTTAACTGCAGAACAAGAGGACAGTGCAGAAAACTGGCTCATAGAGATTCATCCAGAGTGGATTGCAAATGTTATATCTTTTAGGATTGCTGATTTTGATTATTTTCCTGTCACCATGTTTTCTGATACAATAGCAACACAGTTCCATCCAAACAAATGGTAGAAGATAATGGAATTGAAAACAGCAAAAGAAGGAAACTTACTGTTGTGGACTGTGATGTGTCCATGATTGCATGTTGTGTCTACCAGAGGGTAAGGTCAGAGGATGTTTTACTCCACCGGGCAGAGAAGGCACCACCCGCTCACACTGAGGGCTTACTCAAGTAAGGTGGCTCAAAGCAATCGAGCTGAGCTCGTCATCCCTGTACGATCAGGTGTAAGTGGCCTGCTAGGGCGGTCAAGGCTCCACTTGGCGGTTGTGAGGCATGCTGAGGGTTAGCTCACTGAGCTCAAATACCGCCTGTGATCGTCAAGCTGCTGAAGCGAGGTTCCTATGGAAGTTTTGGAGTCGGGAGATGGTTAGTCTGGGTAGGAAGGTTATGAGTAGACTGTATTGCTTTTCAATAGCCCGCCATGGGAGTTGATAACAGTGACCATATGGTAATGTGGATCAGTTCTGACTGCCCACTCGCTGTATCCTTGGGCCTATTCATTTCACATCGGTCGTCATTAAGGCGTAGTTCCCTGCACCAACTACCCATGGTGCCATCTGGTTTATTGAGGTTGAACTGCTTAACCCTTAGTGCTATTGTGGCGCATACCTTAACTGTTACTCACATTGTGTGCAGGTGCTTATATTCTAACACCTTTGTGGCACTTGTCAAGAAGCTGTTTACTATGTACAATCTGTGCTGAACTTAGTTGTTTTTGTGGCGGGTTGTGGCTACACTTACCAACAGATTTATTAGTTTTGTAAAAAGCCTCATTTCTTGCCCTGCATCCATTGAGAGAGTCCTCTCCAACCTTAGATTTGTTTGGTCAAAATTAAGAAATAATTTATGAGAAAAGAGCTGAGAAATTAGTGAAGATCTGCAAATGTTTGCATGTTTCCAAAAGGGACTAAATTGTAATGTACAGT
Source organism: Deroplatys truncata (assembly GCA_030765065.1). Classification (NCBI taxonomy): domain Eukaryota; kingdom Metazoa; phylum Arthropoda; class Insecta; order Mantodea; family Mantidae; genus Deroplatys; species Deroplatys truncata. The sequence continues at coordinate 425,967,150 of CM060990.1, forward strand.
CATTACCACTCTACAATAATAACGCATCAAGTTAAAGTTTTTTCTGGGAATGTTATTTAACAGTCTTTCTTATATTGCAGCAAAGGTTAAAAAACAATGTTAATAAAATAACTTCTGATGAAAATAAATAGTTTCATTCAATGAATGTCTAAGCTGGCTCTTTGTAATTTGTATAAGCCCATGTAAAATTTTGTATGTTAATTAAATTTTTGTATATAAATATAGGTGGGTTTTATTGGGTATTTGCAGGTTTTTAAATTTTTTTTTGGGAGGGTCAAGTTAAATTACAACCACCCTGCCACAAATAGATGCACCAATTTCGTCAATTTTTTCCTGCATTAGAACATTTAGATTTTGCTTCATAGGTTTAGCGTTTAGTGATCCCATCATTCTAAACTTAACTAACTAGACATTAACAATTTCTCTACTTGGAACTGGAATACCAGGAAATTTCTCCTGAAATTGTCTACACCCTGTCTACATGATTTAGTTTTTACTTATGTGTCATACATAAAAATTTGTCATTCAAGCGTGAATTTGTTAGCAGGCATTGCAGTGGACTAGCAACAAAACATTAACACTCTTAAGCAGATCACACATAATGCAGATGTTTTGAATAAACTTTCACCTTTAAGATGCAAAGTATCAACTCTCTTTACTGCACGAACACAGTAGTGACAAACACAGCTGATAAAAATAACCTTGAACTCATTATATGCCGCCAGTAATGCATTGGAAAAATACTGAGATCACTGCCCTTGAGCCTGCTACAGCATAGCTGGTCTATGGCCTCACCTTAAAGTGCCTTATGATAATTTGTGGCACAAATACAAAGGAAATTAAACAAATTTAATGTTTTTTAAACTCCACTTTTTTGAGAAATGACCTATCTCTAAACAAGCAGATAACTGAGCATGTAACAATGAACTTAATTAAACCAATATCATACATTCTGATAAACATTACTGGTGAGAGTAAGAAAATCCATCCAAACTATGTGTATGCACCCTATTTTTCAAGTAGCCTGTAAAGAATTAGGATGATGAAATGAAAGAGATAGTTAATTAGTAAAACTTCTAAGCTAAAGAACAAGGCATTTCCTTGTCTGCTAAAATCAAATATATGCTTTACTACTTTCATCGTATTCCAAAACAATTTGGAAATTGGGAATTGCATGTATTTTCTTCCATAAACTTTTTTTGAAAGACTAAGTATGATTTTGGTACCCTATTTTCCCATTAGCTTGTGTGTGTTACAATAGTAGGGAGAAATATTTAATAGGATAGGTTTCAAAGTTTGTAAATTATGTAAAACTTTCAATGCATAAATATAAATTCTACTTTTAGAAAGATGTTTTTAATGTGATGGTTTTATTACTAATCTCCTCCAAAGGACATTACTTCTGTAGGCCAGCAGTACCATAAACAACCGCATAAATAAAATAGTACCAATTTTGAGATGTTGAAAGAATGAATGAGTTTATTCATGAACTTTACCGTACTTAAACTTTTTGGTTACAAAATGTGTGCAAACTTATTGTTATTGTTGTAACAAGTGAGATAGCCAGTTACTGTGAGACACACTTTATTTATCATTTAGGCACACAGCGTAGCATCGTTGCATTTGAGTCACTTTTGGCACTGAGAATACAGCATGGCTGATCCATCGATTCCCAACTCACAATTGAACTGAACTGGCACTTTTAAAATAGAGAGTTGAGGGTTGTTACACTACATCACTATGATAATCTTACTTGAACGCGTTTCGGGAGACGGCTTGTTCCCATCGTCAGCATTTTCTCTCAACTGATATTTGCCGGTCATCGTCTGGGGGATGTGTGTGGTTTGTGGTGTTCTCTGGTGCTGGGCTGATGAACCTCCAAAGGCTGTTGGGTGGCGGCAGTTCAAAATTCATTAGGTGATTCCTGTGTTTGACAATATGTATTTTTTCCAGATGTCCAATTCATTGCTGCTGTTGATCGGTTTTAAGAGTTTTATGTTTGGAGTGATATCATGGTTTGAAGACCAGAAATGATGTGCTACTGCTGATGTGCTGTGCTACTCCAGATTTTCCCATCATACCTAGGTTATATGCACTACCAAAAATACACAAACTCGGCAACAAAATGAGGCCCATAGTGAATAACATAAACTCTCCCACATATAAACTAGCAAAATGGCTTTCAAATACCTTCAACTCCATGCCTATGTTCAAAAGTCTTAGCATAAAAAATTCTTTAGAATTAACCAGTCACCTTTCAAATATAAATATATCACCCACAGACATGATGGTATCATTTGATGTCACTGCACTCTTCCCAAGCATACCAAAAGAAGAATTATTACCACTCCTAGAAAATTGGATATTAAACAATGGCACACCTAGAGCACAAACAGAAGATTACCTGAAACTAACAAAATTATGTCTGGACCAGAATTTCTTTTCATTCCATCACAAAATCTTTAAACAAACCTCAGGCCTAACTATGGGAAACCCCCTTTCACCATTTTTAGCAGAACTATATATAAGCCATTTTGAATCCCATATTACTAAATCTTTCCCACATCTATTCAAAACCTGGTATAGGTATGTAGATGATATTTTTGCTATTGTTCCAAAAAAACTTTCAGAAGATGCTTTGAAATTATTAAATTTACAAAAAAGATCTATAAAATTCACAATGGAAAAAGAAGAAAATGGCCAATTACCTTACCTAGACATCAGGATCATCAGAAATAATGCACACAACAAACTAACGTTTGGCATTTACAGAAAACCAACGCACACAGAAAACTATATTAAAAATAATAGCTACAATCCTACAAGCCACAAACATGTAATTTTAAATAGTATTACAAACAGGTTAGTACATATACCAATGGAGAAAGAGGAATACCAGAAAGAATACCAACACATTATCAACATAGCCACTATGAATGGATACCAGAAAAAAACAATAGATAAGAAGATAAAAAGGTTTGAAAGACAGAAATACATCCAACAAATGACTACGTTACTCAGACAACAAAAACCACAAGCATATAGAAAATTCACTTATCACCCTTGGACACATCATAAATTTCAAAGGATTTTCAAAAAATACAACATCACCCTGTCTCCACAGAATAACCACAACATACAGAAACTACTATGCAACAGAACAAAAGATCCTATCCCCAACAATAAATCAGCTGGTATATATCAAATTGATTGTAATGAATGTAACCTGGTATATATAGGAAGAACAAAAAGAAATCTTGAAATAAGACTTAAAGAGCATATGAGATGCATTTACCAAAAGCAGCAAGATAAATCAGCAGTAGCACATCATTTCTGGTCTTCAAACCATGATATCACTCCAAACATAAAACTCTTAAAACCGATCAACAGCAGCAATGAATTGGACATCTGGGAAAAAATACATATTGTCAAACACAGGAATCACCTAATGAATTTTGAACTGCCGCCACCCAACAGCCTTTGGAGGTTCATCAGCCCAGCACCAGAGAACACCACAAACCACACACATCCCCCAGACGATGACCGGCAAATATCAGTTGAGAGAAAATGCTGACGATGGGAACAAGCCGTCTCCCGAAACGCGTTCAAGTAAGATTATCATAGTGATGTAGTGTAACAACCCTCAACTCTCTCTTTTAAATTATGACACATCACTGTTACAAGCTTCTAAATCTTCAAAAATTGAGCTTGAACTGGCACTGTCCACTTTTCACTTCTTAACTGACTAAACTCTGAGCAAGAGCAGTCCCTTTTATAAACCTCACATACAGAGCAGAAGGTTCTAGAAAGATAAAGTACTAGAACATGCTGAAAGGAATGGCTATTATTTTCACAGCCGGTTTAAGGCCCCACCCAGGTGCTGTGCCGAGAGGTACTTGCAGCAGCCTGCAAGAAGCCTCGTCTGCGCATGGTCAATGGTCACATTATTATTAATTATTAATAATAAGAATTTATATTTTCCAATTTATAACCCTCTCTTTATGGAATTGTTTCTTCCATATGCATTATAATTAATATCAGGGAGGTGTAGTTGAGCAAGCATAGCGAATGGACGTGTCAGCGAATAGCTCCGTATATGTGGCATGAAGGAAGCATGGGGATATTCTACAAAAATTTACAGAGCGAGAATTGGAGCATTTAATGCAAGACGTATGAACTACCAGAAGAAGAAAATGGAAGAAGGTACATCAGTGGTATTGCTGTATAGTACCACACTACTAATGATTAGAGGGACAGAAACTAACCTGGGGCCTGGATCTTCAAAACAGAATGTGATAGGCTTACTGAAAAAAATGAACGAGGAATTGATAGAGATCAGAAAAATAGAGAAAAGACTGGGGTCCAAACTGATGGAGAAAATAGATGAACCAAAAGGAACAATAAAAGGATTCGAAGAAGAATTACAAGGAGGAGTTGGGAATACTAGAACAGAGAGCAACATATTTGGAGAGGGAAGAGTAAAGACATAGGAAGTTAAATATCATAAAAGTAGTAGAAGAATGAGGAAAAAGAACATGGCAGCAAGTAGAAGAAATTATAGAAAAGAAACTAGTGTTGCAGATGCAAGGTTTTGAAATAATCAATTCATTTCAATTAGGGAGAAGAAATTCGAACATCAGACCAATACTCGTAAAACTTGCCCATGAAGTTTAAAATGTTAGTCCTATCAAACGCAAATAACGTAAGGGTACCAAAATATTATAGGGCAGGACTTTGGGAAAAAAGAAAGAGAACAGAGATGGATTTAGTTGAAGGAAATGGGGAAGGCCTAAGAAGAAGGAAAAAAGTATATGTTAGAGGACTAATGCTTTGAATTGACAGAAGAAAATATGTCATGACTCAGCAAGGAGCGGATATTGACGGGTGAAGAATTTTACGTCAACATTCAGCAGAACGAATTGGGCAGGGTGGCAGAAGAGGAGAAACATCAAAAGGAGAAGTAGGGGCAATGGCGTGTGACATCACCAAGGAAGGATGTCATTCCTAGCGATGAGCTAAAGGATGACGTAAAGAATTTGGCAGTAGCAGCCTCAGCAGGTCTAAGAATTCATGATGAAGCAACTGGATTAAGTATCATGTCATCACCAAGTGGAAATATATTACAACTAGAAGATGAGCTGAGAGAAGACAAGAATTCACAGCGGACAAGGCAGAGAGGAAAAACAGACCAACTAAGATGTGATAGATCAGGAATTGTATAGAGATCAGTGTTCTCAGTGGGTGTATGGAATGTGGAGGGGCTAACGGTGAAATATTCCAAGTGTTAAAAGTGGTTGATGTTTTGGCAGTATTGGAAACTTGGTTAAATAAAGAGGCAAAAGTGGCTAATAGTGGTTATGATTTCTTTGGCAAAGGAGTGAGGGAGAAAGAGAAAGGGCAGATGTCAGGGGGAGTAGGTATACTCACGAAAAATAAGACAATAAAATTGAAAGCACTAAATGGAACAGGAAAGGGGGATGGTACTGTGGTGCACAATGGAAGTAGGGGAGGTGAACAAAAGAAAGATGTGCTTAGGAATAGTGTACAGCCCACCGAGTGTTTCAAAATTCTATAATCAAAATATATTCAAGAAAGTGCAACAGGATATAGAAGAAATACAGGGTAAATATGTAGAAATAGATAAAATAGTTGTAGGAGACTTTAATGCAAGGATAGGGGAAGAGCCAATCAGAATATGTAAAGTACAAAACAATATAAAGAATACAGTAGATATAGAAACTAGGAAGAGTAGAGATAAAATATGCAGTTGTGAGGGAATGAAGTTGATCGACTTTTGTGAAATGAACAGTATTGTGTGCAATGGATTAAAAGGCAAGGATAAAGAAGGGAAGTTCACATTTACAAATAACAATGGACAAAGTGTGATATACTATACTCAACAGAGTTAGATGCATACTGTGCAGACTTTGAAGCCATGAACAATGTTTTTACTAGTTCTCACTTCCCATTAAAAGTAAGCTTTAACATTAAAAGCGAGATGAAAACAACAGAATCAGATAAAAGCAGCAAGGAATTCAGAGCATATAGATGGAGGGATAAATATAGGGAAATATTCTGCAAAGAGCTAGAGAAGGAGCTGGAAATAATATGGTTAGCATATCTGGAAAGATTGATACAAAAGCGTGAGATAGAGGGAGCTGTGTTGAGAATGGAACAGGTAATAAAAAAGGCAGGGTGGAAAATGAAGGAGAATAATACTTATTCACAAAATGGAGAAGGATGGTATGATCATGAATGTTATGAGACAAAAAAAAAAGTGGAAAGAAAATTGAAGAAATGGGGTTAGACAGGAGAACAAAAAGATAAAAGTTTTTAATGCAAAATGGGGGTATAAATATCTAATGGAGGCGAAAAAGAAAGAATGGAGGGAGGTGGTAAAATGAATGAAGCAGCAAAAAATCATGATACAAAGGTGATATGGAAGATGGTGAAACAGATATATAAGAACAAAAGTGGCGGGAACAACATACAAGCAGAAACATGGTGCAGCTACAGGATGATTTTAAATGATGGACCCATTTTATAAAATTCGTATTTATTAAAGCACAAATCCAACATGAGCAATCTGTGTAACAATGAAAAGAGGAAGTTTCAAAGTTGTTTATGGTGGGCAGTGATGGTTTTAGAAGCGGCTGGTAGAGTGCTCGCGCAATAGGCCACCATTGCGTTTCACTGTCAGTACGTAGTGAGATGGCTACTGTGGAGCACAAGGTTTTCTGCGTTATTGAGTTCGCAAAAAGTGAGTAGCAAATTGTAATACAGCGGGCATTTCGTAGCAAATTCGGTATTGAACCACCAGCTAGAAAAAGCATTAGCCGTTGGTTTACGCAATTTAAACAGACTGGAAGTGTATGTAAAGGAAAAAGCACAGGCCGACTGCGTGTGTCAGAGGACGTCAAATGGATTGAAGACAGTTTTGTTCACAGTCCATGTAAGTCTACCCATAGAGCTAGTAGAGAACTTGGAATACCCCAACCAACTGTATGGAAAGTTCTGAGACGGCGTTTGCTGTACAAACTCTACCGATTACAATTTGTGCAGGCTCTTAAACCTAAAGACAAAGAGAAGCTTCTCAAATTTTGTGGTTATGTGCTAGGAATGATGGAGGATGACACGTTTCTACGCGTATCATTTTTAGCGATGAAGCGACTTTCCACCTTAGTGGAAAAGTCAACAGACACAATGATCACATATGGGGTTTGCAAAATCCACATTCAACATTGCAACAAAAGAGACTCACCGAAGGTAAATGTGTTCTGTGCCTTATCCCGTACAAAGGTTTATGGACCATTTTTCTTTGCGGAAAAAACTAACTGGAATAACGTACCTGGATATGTTGGAACAATGGCTGTTCCCTCAAATTATGGAAGATTCACAGGACCTCATTTTCCAACAGGATGGAGCTCTGCCCCATTGGCACAGCGATGTACGCAGCTTTTTGAATGAATCCCTTCCTCAGCACTGGTTAGGTCGCAGGGTAAATTAAGACCTGGCTCTACACTTCTGGCCACCGAGATCCCCTGATCTCACTCCATGTGACTATTTCTTATTGGGTTATGTTAAGGAAGCTGTTTACGTCCCGTCTCTACCTACAACTGGACGACCTGCAGAAACGTATAACTGCTGCCATGCACTCAGTAACAGAAGATACACTTGCTCGTGTGTGGGACGAGTTTGGCTATCGCGTAGATGTTTGCCGTGCAGCAAATGGTGGACACATTGAACATTTATAATGTATTAAATAAAACTTTGAAAATTCCTCTGTTTATTGGTATAAAGATGGTTCATGTTGGATTTGTACTTTAATAAATACGAATTTTATAAAATAGATCCATTATTTAAAATCACCCTGTACATTAAAGGTTTATACGGGGTGCAAATATTAGTGAAAGTTCAAGAGAGTTTAAAAGAACAAATACAGTATATTGAGGATTTAGATAAAGAAATTATGATAAATGAAGTAAAACACAAGTATTAAAGTTATAAAATAACAAAGCCTGTGGAATCGATGGGTTACCAAGTGAATTCTGGAAAGCATGGTGCGAAAATGATGATAGGCTGAGGCTAATAGTGAAATTGTTTAACTCAGTATGCGAAAGGGGTAGAGTCGCGGAGAACTGAAAAAAGGGAATTGTAGTACCAGTATATAAAGGCAAAGCAGATATTGAGGATCCTACAAATTATAGAGGTACCCTCCTAGTAGTGATAGATAAAGTATATACAGGGATGCTAGCTGACAGAATGCAGAGATGGATGGAGAAAGAGCGGAAGCTATCAGAATTCCAAGCAGGATTTAAGAAAGTAAGGAGAACAACAGATAACATATTAATTATAAAGACGATCGTGGATAAATACTTAAGTATAAAAAAGGGCAGGGTATATATGATATTTTATTGATTTAGAAAAAGCATTCGATGCTATCAACAGGGATGCACTATGGTTAAAACTAGTTTGGAAGGGGTGAGTGGATCGTTTATAAAAAGTATAAAGCATTTATATGCATATAATGAGTGGTGTGTGAAAATAGCCATGGGAAGAATTACTGAAGAGAATGCAAATAATTCAGGGCTTAGACAAGGGTGCAAACTTAGTCCAGTGCTATTTAACCTATTTATAGATGATATTATAGAAGAGAGAAAAAGATTTAATAAGCATTCAACAGTTATTAATAATAAGGAAATACCACGATTATTGTTTGCAGATCTCGTAGCAGGTTCCATTTCGTTGTGGGGCTAAGTAAAGCTATTGAAGCATTTGGCAAATACTGTAAAGATTGGGGGCTGAGAATAAACAAAAATAAATTGAAAATCATGATCTTTAAGAAAGGATATAAACTAAGAGAGACCGAAAATTGGTATTGGGAAGAAACGGAGTTGGAAGCAGTGAGGAAAATTGACTATCTAGGAGTAAGGCTCAATAGTGCAGGGGATTGGGGAGAGCAGAAGCAAAAAGTACTAGCAGAGGGGAAACTGGTAATCAGAGTATGTGTGAACAAATTACCAGAAATGCAAATTACGTGATTAGAAAGGATATATAGCACGGTGGTGGAAGCAAGGATGTTATATGCAGCAGAGATTTTGGGGGCTTGAAATAGGATGGGAAAATGTAGATGCTCTACATAGGAATTTTTGCAAAATAAGCCTGGGATTACCAAGAATTTCACTGAATGGAGTAGCACAACAGAACTAGGGAGAGTGGGAGCAAAATGCAAAATGATAGAAAGGGGCAATCACATACTGGTCCAGCATAAAGCTACTAGAGGAAAATGATATACTAAAGCAATGCTTGGTTGTACAGGAGAAAATGTGGAAAAAAGAAACTTGGATGCTTAAGATTTTGTTTGTTTGTTTGTTATGGATGCTCTTTAACTGCTGTGGTCGTTAGCATCCCATTCTATATTGGGCGTGAAAGACCGGTAATTTTGCTCAGAAGCCTTAGATGCACAAGATACAGACAACATTGGAACAAACAAGAATGGGGGAATCATGGGCAGAAAGAAACAACTAAAGTAAGGGTTTCTGGAAAGAAATTACAACAAGAGTGGAGGATATTGAAAAGCAAGAGATTTAAGTAGTTTCAAGGAAGAAAGGTCATTATAGATTACAAATATTTTAAAACGGAATGGGGAAAAGGAAGATACATGAAGTATGCAACAAGTAGATGTACTAAATGTAATAGATTACATGACAATTGGCATTATGTTCTGGAATGCGAGGATATGGTTAAAGGAAGAGAGAATATAATACTAGAGAAATGGAAAAATTTACCTATAGAGCTAAAAGTTAGGAAGATTTTTAATGCAAGATCAAATGAATATATGGAGAAAGCAGGAAAATATTTAAGTGAAATAAGGTTAAAATGGTTAAAAGAAATGCGAAGCAAATTGGAGAAAATAAGGAAAAAGGGTAACAAGGCAAAACGTAAATGGTGGATACATTATACTTCCCGATTATATATACAACAGTATGTTAAATATAAGGGGAAGAGAATTAATAAGCAACTCCATTTTGTATATTGTATAAATTGTATGTGAAGTTTCAAGCAGGCAACAAATCACTCACTCATTCATTCATAATTAGTACCAGTTTCTGTATGTAATATGTAAATGTATATAATCCTAAATGCACTGTCGTCGTCATTCTCATTGACATTGTCCACCTACCATAGCTATTTTTGTCTTGCATAACCAATGTATGTTCCAGTTCTTATATGTTTTGTCTTTTAAATTTAAAATTGAAGAGCACAGGAAAATCACATGCTTTGTCCACATTATTGAATTGTTCAGGAGAGCAATTTTAAAGTTTGAAATCTAATTTCATGGGTACTGATGGATAAAATTAATGAACACTAAAGTCATTTGGAAGGACATGTTATATACATTAAATTTAATATAAATAGATGTCTTAAATACTTAAATTGTAGTTTTATTGGTATAATATGTAAAGTAATGTCATGAGTTATAAGGGAAAAACATGCTACTTTTATATAGTGAATAGAAGATATTGCAAGTAAAACTATTTTTATGTTAAACATTATGTGAGAATATTTTGCAATGAAAAACAATGTTTGACCAATAATAATACTTCTTATTAAACAGTTCTCTTTTGCTATTTTAACTTTGTGTGATGAAGTGGTAATAAGATTAAAGATGACTCTCACTTTGTCCTAACATGCACTTCTCAGCCTAATGTAAAAGGTCTGTGTAAAACACTGTTTCTTGTCTGCAATACTCCTTATAAACCTGGAGGTCCTGATACTTTTCTTTCGATGTTGCCAGAGGACCTGTGAAGACAAATTATTATTATTATTATTATTATTATTATTATTATTATTATTATTATAATATAATTATACAAGAAATTATACAAAATTGGCAGTCATTTCTGAAGAAGAAATATTTGAGGAAATGTCCATTTCTAACAAGGCCCATCAGAGAGGTAGTCATCATGAAAAAACATGCCTGCTTAATTGAACATCAAGAAACTTATAATGGAGCTTGGATTTTATCAGTGGTGAGAGTTTCTGGAGAATACCCATGTCCTGCTTACAGAGGTAAAATAGAAGAAAATATTATTTTAGAATACTTTTATATTATAATGTGGACAAAGCATGTCCTTTTCCTGTGCTCTTCAATTTTAAATTTAAAAGACAAAACTTATAAGAACTGGAACATACATTGGTTATGCGAAACAAAAATGACTATTAGAATGACGACGACAATGCATTTAGGGTTATATACATTTACATATTACGTACAGAAACTGGTGTTAATTATGAATGAATGAGTGATTTGTTGCCTGCTTTAAACTTCACATACAATTTATACAATGAACACAATGGAGTTGCTTATTAATTCTCTTCCCCTTATATTTAACATACTGTTGTATATATAATGGGGAAGTATAATGTATCCACCATTTACGTTTTGCCTTGTTACCCTTTTTCCTTATTTTCTCCAATTTGCTTCACATTTCTTTTAACCATTTTAACCTTATTTTCCTTAAATATTTTCCTGCTTTCTCCATATATTCATTTGATCTTGCATTAAAAATCTTCCTAACTTTTAGCTGTATAGGTAAATTTTTCCATTTCTCTAGTATTATATTCTCTGTTCCTTTAACCATATCCTCGCATTCCAGAATATAATGCCAATTGTTATTTATACAATATTACAAATGAAACTTAAATTTGAAAATTTTAAAGATCTAGTGCGTCCATAAACTAACTCTCCCATACTTTAATCCCTAGGTTGTATGTATGGGATAAAGCTACTATACCATCTCTTCACTTTCACTGTAAACATTCTGATGCTCCTCTCTTAGGTTTCTTGTCCATTTATCTCTTAAATTTCCTAAAAATGTCTCCACCATTTTAATTGTTTCTGCTTTTGGGCGTGCCAGCGTTTTAACTGCTATTTTTTCTTTGCACAACTTATCCCAGTTTTTATTCCATATGTCATCTCCCCATCTTTTAACCTTTTCACATTCTATTTGACGATGAATAATACTACCCAATTTGTTGCACATAATACATTTCCCTGAGCAATTATCTCCTATCCTTTCTAAAAATATTACTCCTGTGTGCATCCAAGCAAGATGCATTCTTCCAAATTAATAGCGTATGTCTAAATACTTCTCCCTCCCCAATTGCTTATAACTGACTTATGTAAAGTCAACGAACTTTTGTCCTCAAAAGTAGCCCATATCTCTTGTTTCTCTATGTCTTCCACCCTCATTCTCGCTTCTTTCTAAAATCCAATATAATTGTTTTTATCTAATAGCCAAATATTCCTCATGCCAATTTCTTCTAACACATTTCCCATCTCCCCAAACCAACTTTCTCTTCCTAAAAACATTTTTGAAACTGCATTCTTTTATATTACTGCCATCTAAATTTAAACATCTATACCAATACTTCAAAATTCTCTCCACTATTATACCTTTTCTCCCTACCCTTCTTAACTCTGCCAATGCCAAGCCCCTTGGTAAGCTCTTAGGTAAACCCAAAACTTCTCTGCAAAACATTATATGGACTACATCAACTTTAAGCCCCCCTTTTGTCACTCCCCAAATTTCTATTCCATATAGACTCAACTTGACTCAACTGCTGCTTCATAAAGTCTTTCCAACCAATTCATTGACAGTGTGGGTGTATTGTATAAGCAGACCCTTAATAGCTTTCTTAGCTATTTTTCTTTTCAATTGTACATATTTAGATTGTGCCTCCTGTTTCCTGTAGCTTGAGAATCTAATCCTCGGTAATCAAATTCTTTTACTACCTCTATTGACTCCATTTATAAACTTCATCTCTTTTTAATTTTCGTCCTTTCTTGAATACTATGTCTTTGACTTATTAGTAGTCACCTTTAAACCCCATTCTGCACAGAATTTAACAATTTCATTGATAGCATGCTGTAACCTTATCACTGTTACTGCCCCTGCTACGAGATCATCAGCAAATAGTAGTCCTAGTCAGTGGCAGTGAAGCTTGAATGCAGTAGTGCCAGGAATACCTCCCCGAAATTCTTATATGATGCAATAAATATATCACCACCATGCCATTTTTGTATGGTTGCCTCCAAGTTAGTACCAGTGGTTAGTTCATTGCAAGAATAACTCTCAGTTAGCTGTTAACCAAAGATCATAATACGAAAATTTACCCACACTCCCAGTTAATATCTAACTGGAATGTTAACCAGAGATTGTAATACAGACCCTTTAATCGTAGAGGCACTATAATCAAATACTCTGTAAAGTTATAGAATATTTGCTATTATAGAGCGCAAGTACATACATTAATGAAACTAAGCCAAACACCATGGTTCCCGTTCAAATCCTGTACGCAAACTCACAGCTGGTCGGGTGCCTGTAGAGTCTTACTTCTCTTTCAGTCATCTGCTGGACTACTACAGTGTAGGCAGCATTATAAAAATAGTGATTAATTTAATTTCAAGTCTAAACAATGAAAAATGAATTACAAATATTATATAACACAGGACAATTTTCTGATAACTTTTACACAAGTGCTTGGTACCTTATTTCTCACTTCTCAGTTTAGCACACTTTGTCGTTGGTGTACAGTAAAGTTGGTACTTATGATTTTCATGTGCTGCCAAGGTAAGCCATGACAGGTAATAACTGACACAAATATGGGCTATCCTCTTGCCCCTCCAATCCCCACTAGAATCTAGACTTAAAGCCCGGAGTGGTATGAATCCATGCCAGGACAGAAATGGCACAGATCCATAGAATAACAATATAATAAAGTTGCAAACTCGCAATATGCAGCCGCTTCCTTCAGCTTCCATGGTTTTCTATTGTCAGATAAGCCATGTCATTTGCACTTTTATGAGTAATAAGCATGGCCATATTCTTGATGTAATCGTGGATTATACAAATAATTTCAAATACGTATTTCTTCATTTCATTAAGGTAGTGCCATGGCACGGAGGCACTGCCCCTGGAGCCGCCCCTAGTCCTAGTATCTCTTTCTTCCCTATAACTGGACAGTGTTTATTATTTTTCATTATTTATCTAAAATATCTATAAATAAATTAAATAATGTTGGACTGAGTTTACAACCTTGCCTCAGACCTAAATTCCGCTGCATATAATCAGTAGTTACTTTTCACATCTAACACAAAATTTATTTCCTTTGTACAGTTTTTGTACCTCCTCAATAAATGAAGTACTTATTCCTCAATTTGTATGCCAAAGCGTCCCTGTTTGTAGTTGAAAGCCTTCTCAAAGTCTGCAAAAATATGTATACCCTACCCCTTTTATTTCTTAGGTACTTGTTCACTAATAGTGTGAATTATTATGCTATATACTGTTCTTCTTCTCCTTGCTTTCCATCTCTGCCCACTTGTATAATCTTGTGGCTAATACACCAGTATATATTTTACCTAATATGGATAAAAAAACAAATTCTTCTGTAGTTGCTTGGGTTATTTGTATCTCCTTTCCCTTTATATAATGGTACAATAACACTCACCTTCCAACTCTCGGGTATCACTTTGTTCTCTTTAAATCTGTTAAATAACTCTGTAATCAGCTTTATGCTGCCTCCTATTTCCTCAAATGTTTTCAAAACTCACCTGGAATTCCATCAACCCCTGTAGCCTTCTTCTGTTTCAATTTTTTTGGCTCATACTCTACCTCTCTTAACTATAATCTCTTTGTCTAAGTAATCCACTCTATTTACAAAATTTCCCAAATATGCTGGATTCTTCCTCCCGCAATAGATCTTTAAAGTAGAATTTCCATTCCCTTGGTGCTATCTTATTATCTATCTGCTTCTGGAAATATACTTAGTAACTGACCATATATATTTATTTATTATTTATTATATTATTTATTATTTTTACCTCTGACTGCCTGCTTAATCTTTTCTCTCGTTCTCTGCTGCCATTCCTTCTTTTTCTCGCCTAGTAAGCATTTATAGCCCCTTTTATTTGATAAGAAAGTTTACCTATCCTCCTCTTCTGACACTCTCCATCTAGACAGCTCTTTGAATACTTCTTTCTTAGCCTTTACACACTCTCCATACCAACCACACTGTTTTTCATTTACTTTAAGATTACTTCGATCCAACTTCATGCCCACTTAACCATTGATTCTAACCTTTCCATGCTCCCTCTATCCTACCTGACTAATGCTTCTGTAGTACTTAATTCCCCACATTTGAGATCAAATTGCTACTAAATTGTTCTGCATACTCTTTCCATTTATAGCTTCGGATTTATTTTAATGCTATTATTTTGTCTCGAACTTAGCTCTAGTCTTATTTTCATGTTTAGCAGAAGATGACCACTATTTGTTATGTTCATGATTTTAAAATCTTCCATCACCTCAATGACCCCTGTGCTGCATAGCATATAGTGAATTACACTCTGACCGGCTACATTTACAAATGTGAACTCTCCCCACTGATCCGCTCCTTTGGTCCCATTACACTTATTAAATTAGTCTGTTCGCAAAATTCAGTCAGTCTTCTGCCTTCTGTATTTATTACTTTAACTATACTTTTGCTTTCCTTTTCATCATTTTTTTCCCAAGTACGTCCGTTTTCTATATTTAAGCCTCTTATATTAATTCCCCTACTCTAGCATTGAAATCACTTATTACAATAAACCTTATATTAGGAGTTTCCCTTCTTAATTCTTCCAAACTACAGAGTGAGCCAAAAGACTCCGAACCGGCTGCGCGGTGTTTTTCCTGTCCGCATCCTTGGCACTCGCCATCTGCCACTATCATAGAAAGGTGTGGATGAAACCATATAACATTTTTAAAACTACTTTTAAAGGCTTTACTTACCAACTTTACGAAAGGAGATGCGGAAACTGGCCACCGTCGTTGTCCATACATGTTTGGCATCTCTTTAGGAAACTATCCATCATGACCAATGTCGTCAAATGTTTCTTTGGTAAGAACTGAATGCCGCCTTTTAGATGTCTTAGCCTGAACACTTCCTGTGGCCTGAAATTTACTGTGAAGCTCGTGGATTGCTGTACGACCTGGAACTTTTACACCTGGAAATCTTTCTGCAAATTGTACTTTCACTTGGCGAGCTGACCGAGTTAACACATACGAATCATAAATAAATGCACGCTGTGCAGTAGAAAACATATACTGAGCCATAATATACTTTGTGACTAAGTACAGGACAAAATAATAAATAACTCATAATAACTGAACTACATCACATCACTGTCAACTCAATACTGTACTTCACACTGCACAGAAAAACCACAACAGTGTGACTTTGTTTATAGCAGCAGTGCGTTATCATGTTTGTCATATTTCCACACACCCAATGGAAAAGCATTGTGCAGCCAGTAATATTGTTCATAAAATACCCCTCTGGGGTAACTTAAAACATAAAGTGTACAAGACAAACCCACACACTCTGGAAGAATTAAAACAAAATATCTGCCAGGAAATTTCTCAATGTGAATTATGGCGAGTGATGGATAGTTTCCTAAAGAGGTGCCAAAAATGTATGGACAACGACGGTGGCCAGTTTCAGCATCTCCTTTCATAAAATTGGTAAGTAAAGCCTTTAAAAGTAGTTTTAAAAATGTTGTATTGTTTCATCCGCGCCTTTCTATGATAGTGGTAGATGGCAACGAGTGAGGATGCAGACAGGAAATACACCTCGCAGCCAGTTCGGAGTCTTTTGGATCACTCTGTATCATTCAAATATATATATATATATATATATATATATATATTAAATTATCATTATAAAACTCTGATTTTGGTGGGTTATAAAGTATACCTAACACTATGCTTTCACCGCATTTATCTTTAACCACATTACTTGGCCTCCTTTTATATTCAACACTTCATACACATTTATTCCACTGCTCTTGTTAATAAACAATCCAATACCACCAGAGACCCTCCCTCTTTTATTTTTCCTTTTACAATGATCATTATATAATCATATCCTACTACATCTGTCTTCTCACTTTTGTTAAACTGTGTTTCTGCTATTTAGCACTTTCAACCTTAACCCTTCTACATAAAGTAACACCACCTTCAAATGTAATCCCTATCTTGAATCACTTCTTCCCTCTTTGCATTTCTCCAAATTTACTCTGTATCTGGTTCTCTTGTCATGCATTGCTGCATGCCCTTTCTCCTCCAATTCCAAAATGCTTCCTTCTGGAGTTGACACCACTTTGAGTCTGCTCCCGCCAGCATGTTTCTCTTGCTCAGCTGCTGCCAAGGTCATTACCTCTTGCTTTTCCCGTTTGCTAGGTGTGACACATCTCCTTGGTGACATCACTTTGGTTGTTGCTTCCCCTCCAGTCCTCTCTCCACACACATGTTCAACTTGTGTTTCCATGGTCACGTCTGGCTCTGTCTCTGGTTTAGTTTTCTCTGCTGAATTTGCATTCCTTTTAGTTAGTTCATCTGAAATTTGCTGCTAACCCATGTCCTGTTTCCTTCTGTCTATCCATAATTCTTGTCTGGCTTGATTCATTTTTGCTAATAATATTCTTCTTTTCTGTAATACCGTTCCACAAAAATTCTCGTTCCTTTCAATGTCCTTCCATTGTTCAAAACTGCCTATTTAATTTTGTTGTTCGCAAATTTTACCAGTATAGGTTTGACTTTACTGCCCCTTCTTTCAATTCTAAAACATGTTATAACTTCCCAGCGTGCCAATTTTATATCCATTCGCTTTTCTAATATTTCCTCCACTATTTGCTCTAGACGTTTCTATTTTCTTCCACCGCAAATAACACTATATTGTGTCTTCTTGTCTTCTTTCCTTTTCCAACTTATCCAATCTTTCTCTGCAGGTGCGTATTTCATGCATTACCTTAGTCATAGCATAGCGAGTAGAAGAAGTGTAATCACTTCGCTGCTCTTCCATATGACTTGTACAAAAGCTATCAGGCACCTTCGTCAGATGGCAGCAAAATCGTTAGTGTGGTTACTTACAGCACTGTATGCTAATATTTGTTAGTTGGGTGTTGTATTGGAGTATTGTTGTGTATGGGTCGCTGTGCTTGTTACAATGTGATGAATTTCAGTTGTTAATCTTGATGAACCCTTAAGGTTTTAGAAACAAACAACATGCCTATGTGTTTTGTGCCTGGTTGTAGATCCGGATATGGCAAATCTAGAGGTAAACATTTTTTAGACCTCCAAAGAATAAACTATTGTTTTCTAAGTGGGAGAGGGCTGTGCCAAGAAAGGATAAAAACTTTCTTACAATAGTTATGGTGTGATGCATATTTTTCGGAATAACTTTTGGTAAAGGTGGACAAATTTGTGGTTAGTGGAGAAAGTGTAGAGATCGCAAGGCAAAGATGGAAGTTAATGCCTCATGCAGTTCCGCATTTCTTGCCTAATCTTCCTAAATACTTATCACGACTAATGCACTCCCGTAAACCTCCCATTTCTCATGAGAGAGGAAAAAAAGAAGCTTTTGGAAATTATGGAATAATTTGAGCTATTCAAAAAGATCTGAAAGAGATGTGAATTTAGAAAACAATGGGCATAATGCAAAATGCTCTCATAATACCATTGTTAATCTTTTCGTCCCAGAGGATACCAATAGAAACTTTAGTAATAAAGTATACTTACTAAAGTAAAGGTTAAAGCAGCAACATCACAATATAATTAGACTAAAAAGTAAATTGAAAGTAGCCAATGCCAGGGTTCAAGTACCTGAAAGGAAAATAAATAGAAAGGATAGCAATATTAATGAATCTGATGGAACAAAATACCTAAGTAAAAAACAAAAAATTGTTGATACAATTTTGAAGAAATCATGAACAACTAAAAAGGTCATGAGGTATAATGAAGAATTTCTGTTAGCCTTTCCTTAAGAATCAAGTCACCAAAGGATATAGACATTGTTAAAATCGCAATCTTCTTCTTTCTCTACCATCAGAATCACATTTAAGAAAGTTAATCAAAGATCTTAAATGTCCTTATGGCATTAACACCCATGCATAAGTGTTGTATCTGAAATTTTAAGGATAAGAATGGAAACGAACGATGTGGAGTTTTAATTTTTGATGAAGTTAAGTTGAAAGAAGAAATTCAATTTGATTATAATTCTTTGAATGTGAATGGGTTTGTAGATTTGGGGGATTTTACCCCAGAAACGAGTAAAAATTAATTGGCCAACAACACCCTGGTATTTATGTATGTCGCTTTATTGTATAATTGGGTGCAACCTGTAACTATCTATGCAAGAAGGAATGCAACTCCTTGGGACATCTTGGCACAAATTTTAATGCAAGTTATTCAAATAGAACAGTCAGGTGCTAAAATACTTGCTTTTACTTTGGATGGTAGCCAGTCTAACAAATTGTGGAACTGCTTGGGAATATGTGGCATATGTAATTATGTTAAATGTTCCGTACCTACCAATACAAGCAGACGACTTTGGGCTTTTTCAGACTTTGTGCACATAATTAAATGCATAAGAAATAATTTCCATAATAAGAATGAAGTTTTTTTACAACAATGAAACCATACATTTTCTGTATTATTGACGGCTTTATGAAGTAGATACCTCTTCTGAGTTTTGTGGAATGAGTGTGTGTCCCAAGCTTACAAAAGCTCATATCAGTCCCAATACATTTCAAAAGATGAATATGAGGCTTGCTTTTCGCTGTTTAGCCGATCAGTGGCTGATGGCATTAAATTCTTCCGGGACACACACTTTGCTGGATTTGAAGGTGGAAAACAGAACAGTTCACCAGAGATCTAAATTGGCTTGTAGATATATTAAATTCATCACCACCTGTAAATAGGCTATACAAAGGTTCAAATAAAGTGAATGTACTTATGAGGTGGAAATCACTTACTAATAAAGAGCACAATACTTTCGCATCTGAAAGGACATTACAGTCTTTAAGAGTAACTATACAGAGTTCACTGGAGGTGGCAGAATATTTCTGGGGAAATGGATTGAGATACGTACTCACAGCAAGTTGAATCAAGACCCAACAGAAAGACACTTTGGAATTTTATGGTCCTTAAGTTGCGATGATAATCCCTCTACAATCAATTTTCTCCAGTTATATATGTTACAGTCGATTTACATTCCCACCAAACTAGCAATATAATCTGGAGGCAGTTGTGAGTATAGACAAGAGATGCCTTTAACATCATTCATTAACCAAATGAGGTTATTAGCAAAGGACACTAAGCCACAACAGGAGAATTAAAGAAAATGTAGGGAGCAAAATTAAGGACAAAATTGTGATTGAGCTGCTTGATATATCGGATCGGGAAAACAATGTACCTGAAGTGACTGAGAAAGATGTCGCTAAAGAATGTCTAGTATATCACTTGAATGGATATGTAGTACATAATAATTCAAAGGTCACACACTGTAAAGCATGTATTAATTTACTCCATGGCAAGTCTACAGATTCCCTTCTATATCACTTTTAACGACAAAGACTACAAATCTGGACAGATAATTTCTGCCTTGTGTACCCCTCTAAATCTGTATATAATGTTCTTTCACAAATAGAGAGGGTTCTAGCAGAGAAACTTTCAAGTGAATGTAACTTGTGGGGCGATATATTTTTTATTGTTGTGATAGTGTTAACTAAATTAGTGTTGATTCTGGAATTGGTTTTTGTGAGGAACATGTACAATATCTTGTTCCCAAACTGATTCTACATTACATGAAGTGTTGATTCTTTTTCTGCACCAAGGAAATGAGAAAGGAAATACAATCATCAAAGGCTGCAAAATCATCTAGGAAATTGTTGAAAGTTGCTAACAGCTGACTTCATAATTGGTGAGTACATTTTTATCTGTAGAACAAAATACAAGTAGGTTTAACGATTCTTGCAGCAAAGTTAACTCTTTATTCACAGGAAAAATGCTGTAAAATACATAGATGTAGAGATAACAACAGACTGAGTATAAAGGTACAAATTACATTTTACTTTCCTACTTTCATTTATTTTACATTCCAGTAGTAACATTGTTATCTAGTATTTCTGTGAATGATCGTGAGAATGTGCATGCATAAGCATACTACTTAGCAATGCTATTTTTCTTGTTTACTCGTTCTCCAGTGCATTTCCTGCTATGCATTACAATATTTGTATTAGCACTGTACCGCACAGCTAATCGCAATGCCATCTGTGCAGCGGAACACATGAACTACTACAGTGATTACACTTTTCTTCTACTTGCTATGGTCATAGTGTACAGCTTTCCTTTCATTTCTTTTATTTTCTGTCAGTATTTAATTCTATTCTGCCGTGTGGTTAGACTGCTCGCCTTCCACCGAGGCGGCCCGGGTTCAATCCCAGGGACCTGCATGTGGGATTTGTGGTGGACGAAGCGGCATCTGGGCGGGTTTTCTCCGGGTTCTCCAGTTTCCCCCGCCATTCATTCCACCAATGCTCCATCATCACCTTTCCTTTCATCCATTTCACCAACATTTCGTTTCATCTACTTCCTTCATCCCATACCAGGCATCAGGCTGATCACCCATCCTGGATGCTCTGTCTGATCCATGAGTGTCTGCTCCTCGACGGGCCTCTGACCCCAGGCACCCGCTTGTAAGTCCTGGGGGGTGTAAGTCCTACATAAGAGGAGGGTAAACAGATAATGAATGAATGAATTTAATTCTATTCTCTTCTCTATTTTCTTCAGGTCCACTATATCTTCTGAAATTATTTTTAGCATTATCATCTGTGTCATTTATTCACTTCCCAAGTTTAATTTTACTCCTCCAATAATTAATAGTACAGCCAGTATCGCCAGCAACCACAAGTACTACTCCTTCATTGCTTGTTTTCCTTTCTCTTCCTTTTTCAGTTTTCCAGTTGTAAAGCACCCAATTCGGGCTCAACACCCATTTTTTTCACTCTTCTCCTCACGGAGTGCCGCATACATACAAACCCTCACTTCTACTACTCACGCTAGACTCTGACTTATATATCTCAATTTTATTCTCCATATTGAACAAAGCTGTTGTGCGATAGTCGGCTGTGGTGAATTTCATTTGATAGTCTGCTGTTTCATGGTTTCTGTGTATGTATGTATATAATGTTTTGCTAAATAAAACCTCACTTAAGTTTTTACAGTTAATTACAATTTGTTTAGCAACCAACTTATTAATAAAGAAGCTGCTTCATCCAGAGAGATTAAACATAGTTCCTAATGCAAACTCTGCTGAGTTAGAATGGATGCACTAGCATACTCATTCGAAAATTTTACTTCTGCTGCAAAGCCAAATGAATCTGAGAAATGTAGACTATTCATCAATTATATCTCTCCTATGGTATATGGATACATTAGGGAAGAAAGAACACAGATGCTATTAAAGTCCTGCAGTGTCTGTATGTGAAACGGAAGAATGAAATTTACTCGAGGCACATATGAGTACTGGCTACCCGGAAGCAGCAAACCAGTGAGTCTGTTGACAGTTATATAGAAGCTTTGAAATTTCTGAGTAAGAACTACAATTTTAAAAAAGTGACTGCAGAACAAAACTGAGAGGATTGCATTAGGGGTTCCTTTACATCGGAATTATCAAATTCATACTAATGACAAAGGCCTTTAGAGCACAGTTCACTCTCTCTTGAAAATGCTGTAAATGAAGTTAGGTCTCTGGAATCTGCACGACGTTATGCTGAGGCCTACAATGTGCCTTAAATTTTGGTTAATGCACTCCACAAGTCACAGAACTTGCATCTACTTGCTCCATTGTGGTATCGAAAGATGAATTATATGTTTTTATATGAATTATGAGTGTGTTCTCAAGTCTGCCACAATGCTGCAAACAAATGGTATTTCTGTGTTTACAACATGCACCTTCAGTTTCTAAATCTAAAAGTATAGTGCAGAAAATGACATCTACCTCAATTATTGCCACAGCAGTGAACACTTATGAAAACTACTGTGCGTGTAACAATAAATCCTGTCCCAGTACAGGCGCTAATAATATGGAAGTACAGGAAGCTTTATACAAGGTGGTTCAGGTATGAACGGGACTGATGGTTTTACTAGCATGAAACCCCACCCAGCACTTTACTGATCTTGGAAGGGGGAAATGGCTTCCTCCCCTCCCGCTCGGGCAGTTGTGAGCTTGTTCAGTCGTGTCTAAGCTCTACAAGAGAGATGAGTGAATAGAAAATGCTGTTTAGTGTGGAACAATGCATTATTATCAAATTTCTTACTGCAGAAGGGGTCCAACCATTGGAAATTCTTCAGAGACTCGAAAAAGAGGTTGGAGAAGCATGTCTCTCGAGAACTTAGAGTGTTTGAATGGTGTAAAGCCTTCAGAGAGAGAGAGAGAGAGATAGAGATAGAGATGCATAATCGTCGACCACAAACATCAGTCACCCCAATTGTGACCGTGCTAATGTGCTTATACAGGATAATAGGCGTATTAGTGTGAAACTTGCTTCAATATTGAATATAAGTGTGTGTAGTGTAGAAACTATCGTGAAAACACGTTTGCATTATAGGAAAGTGAACTCCTGCTGGGTTCCATGCACACTTACCCCTGAAAACAAAATGGTATGCATGCAGATGACCAGTCTACTCCTAGAATGGTTTGAAGCAGAAGGTAAACAATTTCTTCAGTCCATAGTCACCACTGATGGAACTTAAGTGACTTGGAGGGAGTGCGGTTTGAGGATGATAACGCAATGATCGCATTTGTTTAGCAATGGGTGTGCACTCAACCAAAAAGCTTTTGGGTAAAGGGAATAAAACTGTTGCCAAAACACTGGAAAAAATGTATAGAAGCCAATGTGGACTACTTTGAAGGATAACATGTAAAACTGGTCAGTTTTCATTACAGTATTTTCTATATATAAAAAAAATTAGTCCCGTGAATATTTGAACCACCTTTTAAAATATAAATTTGCACTAATTCAGGAATAAAAATTTCTCCCAAAAATGACCAGGTAATGATGGCAACTATTGCTAATAGTTCTCCAGTGATTGGAAAATGCACTGTTACAGATGCTAGGACAGTCATATACAGCAGTTGAACTGTCAGTTTTTAGTGATCTCTGTGCCAAAAATAGTAGTTAGCCATGACTTACTAAAAAGGGCATACTAAGATTGAAATTTCTTTTGGAGGTAATGCATATCCACTCTATATGCTGCTTAACCTCTGCTTAAGTATATCCTATCTCATTATTTGCAAATTTATCACCTAACTTTAAGCCTATAGCTGTCAAGTCCTGTAAATACAGTAAGCAAGATACAGCTTTTATTGATAAAAAAATAAAAGCACCACTTCAAGATGGAATTACAGAAGAAAGTAAATCTCCATGGAGGGCTCAAGTACTCGTGATTACTAATGAAAATCACAAGAAACGAATAGTTTTAGTCTACTCTCTAACCATAAATAAGTATACCTATCTGGATGCATACCCTTTGCCTTAAATAGAAAGTATAGTTGAGCAACATACTTAAGCTTTCACAGCCGGCATCAATGTTATAAAAATTATTGTTAAAATTCTTGAAACAAGCCAGGCTTTTTGGCCATGATCTAAACGATTAAACTGCCTGACATTTCGCCCGACATTCCAGAAGGCATCTCCAGAGGACACACTGAACAACTTGTGTGTGTGTGTGTGTGTGTGTGTGTGTGTTGTTTTTTTTTGGGACTAAATAAAACCTCGCTTTGGGTTTTACATTTTATTACACAAGAGACTTTTAAAATCAACAGAAAGTGTAAGAGCAAGGACTGCAAGCATTAAGCAATGATTGGTCATTTATGAGATTCAAATAATAAAGGAGTACATATTGTATATTTGGGCATCTTGGTTCATTAGCTGTCATACAAGATAGAAAGTGGGCATGTCAGAGCAAGCCTATTGGAATTAGGGCATGTTTTAGTCTCCAGCTGGAGCTGAGGGCTTTTTCAGCAAAAGAGAGAAACAAGACAAGTTATGTCACTTGCTGGTGTAAAGTTTTGGGCAAAGCATATCTATATACCGTAGATATAAGAGAGGAAAAGTTGCAATATATCAGTGTTAAGGCATTTTTATAAATGAGAAAAATTCTGGTAGTATCCAAAGCAAAATACGTCGTCGTCCTTCTCCTCCTCCTCCTCCTCCTCCTCCTCCTCCTCCTCCTCCTCCTCCTCCTTCTCCTTCTTCTTCTTCTTCTTCTTCTTCAATACATATTATAATATAAAGATCAAATTCATCATGTGCCCAAAGGTAACAGACATTACAATGACATGGAGAAAATTCTGATCAAAGTTTTTTTTTTCATATTTATTTGGATTTTATAAATAGTTGTGTGACCTGAAATTTTTTGTGGAAGAGAGTAACATCCAAGCAATGTTTTTATGCATTTAATTTCCTTTTATTTTTTATAAACTGTCAAATATTGTCTTAAATTTTAATTTACCATTATTACCACACTGATTGGCAATCACCTCAGCTCAGTGTTAAATTTAATTCTAATGCTACCTCCCCAAATTTATGGAATTTAGTGGAAAAAATGTTACTTAGTATCTCAAGTATATAAAGATTTTGTAAAGCTAATTTAGTATAGAAAGTACTAAATGAATGATATCACCTTGGATTAATGCTAAAACTTTCGCAACTCTAAAACAACACTGCCACAGCTCAAAAATTGGCTGTTTTTAGTTGCATCCATTTCCTGGTTCTCTACTGAAATGAAAACCGCCATATCTTGAAATCAGCTTTAGTCAGGAGCTACATGAGATATGTTCGGTGCTGCACTTCTGAATATTTTGTATGGCTGGAGAACAATATTGCCACATTCCAAGTTATGGCTCTGATGCATGACAGTTGAGAATAGCAATTCCTTTAATTGAAAATAAAAGAGTGCTACATTTCAAGTTGTGCTGGTTTTACATTCCTGTGAGATTTGTTTCAGGTGCCACACCTTCAGTTACGGTAATGCAGAATTTGCTATTTGGCAAAATAGGTGCTGCAATTCCGATTGTGGCAGTATTGCTTTTGATTTTATCAGCATAACCAACTGTAAATGCTGACGTGGTGGCACTGAATGCTATACCTTCTGTAAGAATTTTTCATTCTTGTGTGATCATTATTTATGAGTGCGTCTTTGACAATATCTCTCTCTCACATGGTGAATATCTTGTGAGCCTGGTTGTGTCATAAATTCAAGACTTTGTAAATCAAGATATGTAATGAACATTTATCTCAGCATTTATTTTTTATAACACAATGGGCACAGTCAAATGGAGTAAATTTAATGCAGTACACATTTGAATGTTATACACTCCTACTAATAAAGTTATGTTTTTGTCTTTTTGAATTGTGTATTAGTAATGTGATAATCACAAGTCCTTAAATTTTAATTAGGTATTGTAGGTGTTCAGAAACTAAAATATCCATGTACCAGGTGTTACACACAATGCTGTATAAAAAGTAATAACTCTCACTGTATTACAAAATCACATCACACAAAATCACATGATCCTATGTTTGCTTTACCATGACCATTACTAGCTTTTGCAAATAATGAACTGAAAAATTAATCCATTAACAAAGCATGCATGAAGTTCTAAGCTTGTGATTTAGAACAAAATATCCCACCTCCGGTAACATGGGATAGTGTGTCTGTCTCATCAGGAGGGTTCAAGTTCGAATCTCGGTTGACGTGATTTATGTGGATACGGTTTTCTGAGGGTTTCCCATATTCTTCAAAGAGAATGTCAATTTATTCTGACCTCTCTGGATCCCATATGATCATCATTCTTACTTCATTCTCCCTATAAACCTGAACTGCCATAAGGGATGCTTCTCTCTTCCTCTATCCGTCTTTCACTATAAAAACAAAACCGAAATGTCTCTTCACTAAAATGACACTTAAATAGTGGTGTACACAAGAAGAATGCCAAATCAAATGAAGGAATGTTAATAATTCCAAAGTACCCACAATTTAGTAATAATGTATTTCTGTGGACCAGACATTTACATCTCTGATCGTACCCAAAAATAGTTAAATTCTTAGGAAAAATAACATAAATGAATCTGACATTCTTCCAATAAAAAGTAAGTCCCAGCTAATTTTTCAGGTTACATTGATGATTGTACTAAACAAAAAATGATTTAAAATGGGCAAGATTATTAATGGATAATTAAATGATTTGTCATTTAGATTTTAAAGGTTAAAATCCCTGACTTACGGGAACCCTTATGTTCCTTAGAAAAGAAAATCGCCAGAAAGTGTAGAACAATGCAATAAAAGCTCATGCCTATACTGAAGTAAATAGTGATGGACAGTAATTTGGTGTCAGGGTTGGAGGGGAAAATCTTTAGACAAAACCATATCATTTTTAAGAATTTAGGAATATAGAAGAAAAAATGTTGACACACTAAAGCTCCCATTCACCCACAGGTGATCCTGTACAAGAGGAGCAGAAATTACATGACACAGCTAGAATCACAACACCAATTATTGATTTTAATGGCAGTGCCTTTGATGACTGATGCAGGTAAAGATTGGGCTCCAGGTCCTGATGTGCAAGACAGTGAAGAAGATAATTCTATAAGCAGGAATCGACCCAAAGGTAATAAAAGAAATAAAATAGCCACGTGCCTCTCCAACATCACAATAATAGTGATGCTATCAACACGAGAGAAACAGAAAATGTAGGTGGTGAAAGTAATGAAAGCCTTTTGAGCTGTAAAAGGAAGAGATTTTCTGACAAGTGGAAGAGAAATATTTTGAAAATTGCAATGAAACTTTGGATAAGCTGATACTAATTCTCATGGCTCTGAAGTTGATCATAAGCAGCTACAACCAGCGTGCAGATCTAAATGTAAATAGAATGCTCTTTCTGGATTTCAGAGAACACAAGGAAGCATTAGATGCATATTGGAAAATGGGTGATGTGACATGTCAGAGAGCATTTATAGTGAACTGCACCACTTCAGTTACTCCCAAATATAAATATGTTTGTGAAGGATCAACTTGAAAAGATATTCCTGCTTATCATCTGATAAATGGAGAAACCAGGAAAAGAGTATGTAAAAGGAGGAGAGGAAAACACAGGAACAAGAAACGCTTGAATCCATCCAGACAGTCAAAAAAGTTTGTGATCATATTAACTCATGCCCAAGGAATCACACTATTTACAAAAGAACACCCAGAGAGAATTCATATCTGCAGAACTCAGTCTTGCAGAAATGTACAGATTATTCAAAATTAAATGTGAGGAAGACCAAGCTGAACCATATAAATATTCTATATAGGTATATATATTTTTAACTATAAGTTTAGTATAGTTTTCTTTAATCCTAAAAAAAAGAGCAGTTTGCTACATGTAAGAAGTACAAAAACGATAATAAGGATGAGAAACAAACAATTGAAGATGAGATGGCTTCACATAAACTCGAAACTTAACTGTCTAAAGAAGAAAAAACTAAAACAAAGAATTTCCTAGAAGAAACCTAAAGGCTGCTGCTGTTGCTTGCTATGTTCTACAGGTTGCCCTAACTACTCCTTTAACACAGGTCAGCAGTTTCTACTATAGCTGCAAATTTTCAGCATACAACTTGACTATATACAACATGAGGAGTTCTGAAGGAATGGGTTTTGTGGCATCAGGACCAGGCACACCAAGGTGCCAATGAAATTGGTGTGTATACCTTTCTGGAAGTTGAACTGCTTACAAAAGAACATATTTTAATTAGATAATTCTATAGGACAACAAAAGAATAAATATTTGGCATGCAAGTAGACACATGTCAAGATATACTGTCAATTACTCATAAAGTTTTAGTTATAGCCCACACTCCGAATGAAAGAGATTCCATGCATTCTGTTATAGAGAAACAAAAAAAAAGAATATTAGAAGCTGGTTCTATTTACTGTCCCCAACAATGGGTAACAGTAATTCAAAACTAAAAAGAAGTGGAAAGCCATTCATAGTTAATGAGCTTGAATCAGAAAACTTCATGGATCTCAAGAAGCTTGCACAGAGCATAGAAGAAAAATTTACACTCATCTCGAATGGACAGAAGGTTATTTGGCAGAACATTAAAGTTATAAGAAAGGAGTTTCCTGGTATACTGGAGTACAAAACTTCCTGTTGCAGAATAATATTTTGGAAATAAACATAAGAAAAACAAGGAGTAAGGGTAGCACTGAGAATCGATTTCTCTATTACAAAAAGCCTTCCTGAAAGTCCAGGTATATCAGAAATCAAGAAAAGGGATCTACTGCAACTTTGCGAGTCCAATGTCATCCCAAGATTTAGATGTTTTACCTTTTTCTCAAGATCAGGAATAATGAGGACACTGCCAGACTAAAATTCAGTGTTTGCACACTTATTACTCTGTACATTTAATATGTTAAATGTTATTAAATGTAGCTAAATGAATATTAGCTTCCTTTTTGCAAAACTAAGCAAACATACGAATGTTAACTTTCTTTGTGGCTGTGCTTTCATGTTCAATTTAGTTTAACTATCATAAGTTGTCACTCTTTTTATAATGAATTGTTAGTTGATAAAAAACTCCTTTGGAGGAAAAAAGAAAGACAGAAATCAAAGCTATTTGTGAAAATAATGTAAGCAAAATATGGAAGGTTATAAAATCAATGTATAAAAAATATCTAGTTCAATCTAATGTAAGCCAAAAAGAATGGTTAGACTACTTTTCAACCTTATATGCTTGTGAAAGTTTTTTTTGGAAGGTAGAAAAATTTATACAGGAATTTTAGCAGACTCCAGGAATAGGCAGAAAAATATGCAATCCTGTCAGAATTTCAAATGGACTTTAGGAAAGGTAGAACAGTTGACAATGTATTTATTATAAAAACATTAATGGATAAGTATCTAAAGAACAAAAGGGGAAAATTGTACAGTTGACCCTCGCTAATTAGAAATTGGATAAACCGAAAACTCGGTTCACCCGTAGTAGCTGCTCAGTCCCTGCCAAATTACATGGAAAAATCTATCGCTTAAACCAAATTTCGGATAATTCATACTACAAACTAAAATTTGGTCCCCTTATTACATATTACATACGTTGTTCTTCGTTTAAACCGAATATGTATGTTGTGCTGTGCACTACTGATTACAGATTTTCTGTTATGCAATTTAACATAATTTTTCTCAATACTGTATTGTAATTTCTCAACAATGGCCCAATTGCTTACTTGCTGCTTATGTGTCACTTCCACAGCATATGATGCAAGGATGGGGAAAGAGGGTGTTGGTCAGCAGACCACATATGGCGCGCGACTCGCAACAATCCAGAGAGCTCTTTGTCTCTGCTTGTGAACAGTGAATGCTTGTTTTTTTCTTTCACTCCATTACTCGCTATGCACCGAAAGAGAAACATGCTCATAATGCTCTCATGCTGAAACAAAAACAGCAAAATTTTACATTTGGTCGATAGTGGAGAGAAGACCAAAACACAGGTTGTAGAACACTTTCAGATTCAGAGTTTTACTCTCTCATTGATTATAAGTTCAAAACAGAAAATAGAGGCAAGTCTGACAGACTGTTGATTTAGTGGCAATAGCAAGCGCATGAGACCAGCAAAACATGAAGAGTTGGAAGATTCGCTGTTTGAATGGTTCCAATACATGCATTCACAGCAAATTCCACTGTCCAGCTCCATGCTTCAAGAAAAGACTCGAGAAATCCCCCAGAAAGAGGGAATTTCTGGGTTTGTGTGTTCTGAGGGATGGCTATGGCGTTTTCAGAAGACATAAAATCAGTGCTGTCAGTGTCTGTGGGGAGGCACATAGAGTAAACGAGGAAGATGCCAAAGAGTGGGTGTGGGAGTTTCAATCTAAGCTCTCATCATCATCATCATCATCATCATCATCCAAGATATGATGGATGAATATATGGATAAGCAGGCGTTTTCTATAACTTGATGCCTGAAAAAGCACTACATGCCAAGGGCGAAAAATGCCATGGAGGAAAACACAGCAAGGAGAGACTGACGGTGGTCTTGCAGTTCAGATGGTTCTGAGAAGCTCAAACCATTAGTGATTGGAAAATACAAAAAAAAAATGTTGTTTCAAAAATGTCAACTTATTTAATCTGCCATGTCAGTACAAGAAAAACAATAAAACTTGGATGAACAAATCTCTCTTCCGTAGCTGGGTCTTGAAGATTCAACAACAAACAGCTGCGAGGAAGAGGAATATTTTGCTAACTTTGGACCACTGCTCGCCACATCAGTTTGATTACCTTGAACTTCCGAACATAGAAGTTGTCTTCCTACCAGCTAACACCGCGAACCGTCTGCAGCCATTGGACCAAGGAATAATTGCTTCAATAAAGTGTAATTACAGATGCCAACTGGTTAAGGCTGCCATCAGTGCAATAGAACTACAAGAAACAGTTCCACATTGGAATGTACTGCAAGCTATCTGCAACATATCTGCCGCTTGGAATTAAGTTACAACAGACACCATAACTGTTTTAAGAAGGCCTGGACAGCAACTGATAATGCTGCTGAAACTAACAGGAAACCGATGATCCAACATCTGAACTTATTCACAATATGGATACAACTGTGGATTCTGGTAATGCTCTTCTACAGGCTCACACCCGGTTGGTGCCCTCTTGTACCATCAATATGGAAAAATGGATGCAGGTAGACAACATCTGTGCTGCTGATGAT
Organism: Deroplatys truncata; assembly: GCA_030765065.1. Classification (NCBI taxonomy): domain Eukaryota; kingdom Metazoa; phylum Arthropoda; class Insecta; order Mantodea; family Mantidae; genus Deroplatys; species Deroplatys truncata. Next base: position 425,998,786 of record CM060990.1, read on the forward strand.
GCAGAAGATAATGATAATTCTTTACTATCATCTTCTGAGGAGGAACATAAAGACACAACACTGCCATCTCGCGCTGAAGTTGCAGCTGCAACTTCTGCTCTTGAGAGATTTGCTGCCAGTTCTGATGTCTCCATGGCATTTCAGGCTGCCCTGGATGTAGTATCTTCAGAGTGTGTCATAATATTATGACCAACAGTCCGTCAAACAACAATTAATGCTTTTTTTCAAATTATAGAGCTAAAAGTGTAATGGATAAGAGTTGTAACTAAAACATGTGTTCTGAGTAAAACAACAGTACATTTAAGTGTTTCTTAAGATTATTGTTTTTTGTATTGCATGACTCCCAATTCAATGAGTATAATATTGTTCCATATAGTACTGCTTTAAAAAAAAATTATGACAAGCAATTGACAGTATACTTTCTCAGTTAAACAAATACCAGATACACCGTATAGAGCAGTTATTTTTACTTTTTCTTAGAGGTCATGAAAGTGGAGCACCCTCATTCATTGGTACGCATAACAGAGAAAAAGTGAACTCAACTGTCGTATTTTGCCATTTCATATAATACGGGATTATTTTTACAAAACCTCGTTAATTCAAACTTCGTTAAACGGAATTGACTATTTTTCTGTCCCTTGAAATTCGGTTAAACGAGGGTCTACTGTATATGGTTTTCATCAATTTAGAGAAACCCTTTGACAGAATAGAGCTGAAATTGCTGTATTACAAATTATTAAGGGAAAGGGTAAGTAAGCAAATGGAGAATGTCTTAAAAGGTTTATATAGTATAACACTTTCTGTGTAAAGTATGAGGAAGGGGCAATAACCAGAGAAATAAACCAAGAAAAAGGACTAAGACAATGATGCAAATTAAACCTAATTTTATTTAATTTATTTGTTAATCGTATATTACAAAATATTAACAACACTAACAGTTTCTTGCTTGTAATAAATAATATACAGATACCTGGTCTGCTCTTTGCAGATGACTTAATAGTCGCGTCCATTACAGTAAATGGCTTAAAATTGTCTTTACAAGAAATAGATATGCTCTGTGCAGAATGGAGATTAAATGTAAATGAAAAGAAAATACAAATTGTACTATTTAAGAAAGGGAAATTGAGTAAACATGAGAAATGGAAAAAAAGGAAGAAATGAATATAAAGAGGTGCAAGATTGTACGTAGGAATTAAATTAGACTCACGAGGTAAATGGGAGAAACAAAAGGGATCAGCTCTGGCAAAAGGGAAAACAACATTGTTCGCTGTTAGTGGATGTTTATTTAAAATTCCAGAGATGGAGGTGAAATGGTTGGAAAGAGTATGCAACTCAGTGGTCAAGGCTCGAATGCTACATGGTATTGAAATATGGGGACTTGAAAAGGGGTGGGAAGTTGTGGACCTAGTACATAGGACGTTTTGTAAGGAAGTTCTTGGGTTGCAAATAGCAATGGCTAATGAAGTGGCTCAAATCAAAATGGGATGAGTAAGAAGAAAAGGATTGTTTATGGAGGGAGCCTTGAAATATTGGAGCAGGATCCTGAATTTTCATTAGAATTTGTTAAAACAATGTCAATACCAAAAAGCTAATCTACGAAGCATGTGCCAGATAAGTGAACTAAGAAATAATTTAGAAAATTGTGGTAAGGGAGAAGTTTGGAGAAAAATAGGAACAAACAACCAAGGTTTTTGGAAGAAAACCAGAAGAAAATTCAATGTTAATGTTATGGCTGTGTTTTTTTTTTTTTTTTTTTTTTGTTCTTTCTTTTTTAATGTGACATACATGTATAGTGTAATGTGGCACTTTTATTGAAAAATCATCCAATGTCGTAAACCTTTAGATATGCATATGAATATTACATTTAACACGATGATATACATTTACATAAATATAAACATAGTGTGGTTATGAAAAGGTATTATTGCCAATGTCTAGCAACTAAATCAGGAAATTGTAGAACAAAGATGGGCAGTCTACATAAGCAACAATGACATATTAGTACAATGATCTTTTAATTCTTATATTTATATTCTTACATTAATGTTCTTTTCCTCTTTTAACAGTCCATTTCCATTTGTTTTTTACTTTCTCTAGATATTGCCCCATGTTCTTACAGTTTTTGTTTAAAATTTTATTTATATAGTACTCTTATTCATTCTATAGCATACACTTTCTTTTCTCCAAATCTCTGTTTCCCTGGATTTGAAAACAATGTGTAGTGTATTTCCTTCCTCGGGTTTCAACGAACAAATGCGACCAACAATGTAGCAATTGCTAATGTTAAAATTGCTGTCAGATTTACACTGGCACCCAGTTTTCTTAAGGTACTTGGATGAGGAAGAGTTAGTACCTGTGACTGACATATGCTTCTGTAACATGCAGGAGATATTTCGGGAACATTCTCAGAGCCAACCTAAAAGATCTGATGAAAATCTATACCTTTCCTTCTTTAAGGACAATAATTCTATCTGCTCTGTAGGACACTTAACCTCACTTTTTAGTAGCATCTAGCACCTCATGTTCTTTTAACAATTTCACTGCTGCAGCAAGTTTATTTGTTTAAAGTTTGACACAGGCACACTACACAATTTAAATAATGCATTCACCTGAGATTTCTCCAAGAAAACACTAAATTCGAGATTCAGTTCATCAGGATTAAATTCTTTGTCTGTATACACTTTAAACCACCTATCATTAGAAACCACAAAACTACTAACAATATAAGGCAATGATACTGTATTTATTTTTAGCACTGTAATCACACTAACACTAATTGAAAGTGCCCAATATTTTCTCTTGTTGACACATTTTTTTTATGTAAACTATTAAATCTTCATACGTGTTTAACTTGTTATTTTCAAATTGCTTATCATATGAAGCTAAACTTTTATTCAGGGCTGTTTGAAGTGCTTCATCTTCCCTTTCCTCACTTGTTCTTCTTTTCTTTAGAAGTGGAAAGCTTAAGTGGGGTGTGCTTTCATTAACAACTATAGGAAAAGCATCATCACTAAGGCAAGGATTAGCATGCGGAATGAAATGCACTCGTCCATCTTTATCCTGCCATTTATCCTCTTGAATAATGAAGTAGTATTTGTGTGTATTTGTGTATTTGTGTCCCCACGTGGTGGATAAGGTTTCTCACGTAATGTTGTTTACCTCACTAGTGCAGCCATCTCGTGTGACGTCATTCGTTGGTCTGGCTCGTAGTTCCCTCTGACGTAGCAATCTATATGAATTAGTTTTAAGGTTATGTATATTGTCTTCCGGCCAGCTATTTAGGTAGGCATTTAATTCTTGCAGGGTGTGAAGCGGAAAAAGGAATCTTTTATCAAAAAAATTACTAGTGATGAAATGTGTTTTATAATGTTTTATTGTCGAACACGTGCACTAACACTTTCACAGATTTATCTAGATGATCGCCATACTGAAACTGTTTATAATAACTTCTCACTTTTAACTCACGTACTTCAATTTATGTATAGAAGTGACTTTGTAATATTTTAGATCTTTAATGATTTTCACTGCGTGTAATTTGACGAACTGAAGGACCGATAGGCGACATGTAGTCACGTATTGTACACGAATCTTTGATGAACTGAGCGGGAGACGATGTGTAATGCTTCGTGAATCTTGACGAACTGAGGGACGCTTGACTTCGAGCATGGCTATTTATAGGCTTGCCCCAAGATACACCTAAAGATTATAAATGAATTACCATTGGCTAAGAAAACGCGCCAACATTAGCGTCTATTTTACTATCCAATGAAAACCACTAATACATATTACTTTTATAGAACATTCTGGAAGCTTTTTTTACTGAAAAGGCGCGAAACATTACGTAACTTCCTGGTTCCCGGTAACGATAAACAACTCAAACCCTTCATTGCAGTATTGTTATTGTTAACAGTTTCAGTAGAGCCAAATATTATTATTTACCATTAATAATTACAATTATTAAACCTCTGAAATCAATGTTACATAAAAATACATATTCATATTAAAATAATTATTTACATTAAAGTAATTTATGATACAAATTACCGTCTCATATGCCCCACTAGAAACATAATTATAAATATTTATAACCTGTTTGGAAATTTTATAATTTTGTTTTTAGTCTCCTAAATCTTGTAACACACGCTATTCACTTTCACTTAACACTTCACACGCGTTTAACACACGACATATGTTTTATCTCGCCACTACTTACTGGCTTTGGTTTAATTAATTTAGATATCAATCTGACACAAATTTTTTTTTTTATAGCAAATATTTTACCCTAAATTATTTAACTAGTGTTACAAAAAGTGGTTTACTTTCTTATATTGTTACCAAAAATTTATCAATTCAAGAATTTTCTTGTAATTACTATACATATTTACCAAAATATTTACCCTCTACACAAATATTTACATCTCTTAAATCTAGCCAATGTTTCACATTCTGTTTGCTACATAAGTATTTGTTTTGAATTATTTTTACCATTTTTGTTATTTTGAATTTTATTTTAACAATACTCTTGTAATAGTATTCATGTACTTTACTTTAATATAACATCTTAAGTTTCAATCTTTGCATTCTTAATTTTTAAATGTTGTTACAGTTACAAAAATGTATTTATTTATTTATATATATATATATATTTTTTTTTTTTTTTTTTTTTTTTTTTTTTAATAACTTATTTCTCTTTTCAAATGACATATATATAAATAGTTAACCCTCTTACGTTCCAATACATTTCTCTGCAAGTCGTCTTTAACTATCCAGCATTTATTATTGATCATCTTTGTCTTTTGTTTCACCATGATCTTCATGGTTATATGGTTTAAGCATCTCGATATGGAACTTTCCTATGCTTTTTCGATTTGTTGGATTACATAACTCATATGTATTAGTTCCATATACTTTAACGACTTCATATGGTCCATGGTATTTGAGAAACATTCGCCAATAAAGTTTATTTTCTTTATCCGACAATTTCTTGGTTTTAACCAGAACTAAATCTCCTATTTTGATCCTCCATTCCTTTCTCTTCTTTTCTTCATGTTTCATTTTTCTTTTTATGGCTTTTTTCTTCATCCTCTCAAATGCTTTTCGGAACATCTCTTCTTCTGTTGGTGGTATCGAATGCGCATCTAGAATGGCTCCTGGGATTGTTTTACACATTGTATTGATCTTCTTTCCCAACTTAAGTTCACATGGTTTATATCCTGTCACATTATTTATGGTTTCATTTAGTAGATTCTGAACGAAGTTCACGTATCCATACCATTGGGTGTGTTTTCGATGACATAACACCCTTAAATAATTTGAAATTTCCTTAATTTCCCTCTCCACTGGGTTGGAGTTCGGTCTGTATCTTGACGAAAAATATTGTTTAATGCCATTTTCTTTAAGTCCATCCATAAATTTTTTTCCTGTGAAGTACGAAGCATTATCGCTCAATACGGATTGAATAGGTCCTTCTTCTATCACATATGACTTAAGTAGTCTATTCAAACATGCTAAACCTGTAGGTTTTCTCAAAGGGTAGATTCTTACATATTTGCTGAATATATCATAACAGACAAATATATATTTATTTCCAAATTGACTTGGAGGCATCGGACCATGAATATCAATACTAATTACACATCTCGGCTTATCCCTTATAACCGAATTAGTTTCAAATGCATATGCTGCATTTATTTGCTTTGCCTTCTGACACAGGTTGCAGCACGATATAAATTTGCGAACTTTTTGACGCAATTTGGATATGTATAAATTCTCTAAAATCATAGAAGTTGTTCGGTCCGTCCCTGAGTGTGCTAACCCTTCATGAAAATTCTTAATTAGTTCCTTTTCCATGCTTTTCGGAACCATTACCTTCCAACTAGGCATTTCTTTTCCATGCTTTTTGTATAATGTCCCATCTCGAATTGCTATAATTTCTTTCTTTGCCTCCTCAATCAATGGTGCATTTTCTTTAAGTTCAAATAATTTTGCATCCTCATTTTGAATTTCCCCCATATTTTTCAATTTTCTAATCATTTCTTTACTTAAAGGAATTTCAATTGTCAATATTTTGACTTCATTTCTAGGCCTTTCAATATTTTCGGGAATTTGTGGGTTGTAGTTCAATCTTGATAGTAAATCACTGAAGGTATTGTTTTTGCCAGGAATGTGGATAATCTCAATATCGAATGCAGATATTGCATGAATATATCTAGCAAGTTTTCCACTACATAATCTACACCGTTGTATGAAAGTTAAGCTTATGTGGTCTGAATATACTTTCACCTTTTTCTGATAAATATAGGTTTTAAAACGAATTAATGAGAAATATAGTGCTCCAATTTCTAACTGAGTCACTGAAGAATTCCTCTCAATATTTGTAAGTCCTCTTGAAGCTGTACTAATGACGTGAAAGTCATTGTTGATGTCTCGCTGTCCTAAAATACCGGCATATCCTTGCATTGATGCGTCGACATAAATTTCATATTCCAAATCTTCTCTGGGCCTTTCAAGTAATATGGACTTAGCAAATAGTTCCTTTACTCTCTCAAAACATTTTTGATGCTCCTCTGTCCATCTCCACTTATTGTTCTTTCGGAGTAGCTGCCGCAGTGGTTCTATCTCCGCCGAATATCTTGGTACGAACTTACTCTGAAAGTTCAATACCCCTAAGAGACGTCTAATTTGTTTTACGTTCCTGGGTGGCGGAATTCTCATTATTGCTTCTATTCTTTTCTGATCAGGTCTTATACCTCGTTCATCCACTACATAACCCAGAAAATTTATTTCCTTAACACAAAATTTTGATTTTAGTATGTTCACAGTCATACCATGTTGTTGTAGTTTATTTAACACATAATGGACATTATTCATGTGTTCTTCAAATGTTTGACTAATGATTAAGAAGTCGTCAATATACTTTATTAAAAAGTCATCTGCAGAATTTCCAAAGATACTGTGAATGGCTCTCAAAAATCCACTTCCTGAGTTTTTTAAACCAAAAGGATTTACACAAAAGCGATACTGGATCCCTGAGTACTGAAATGAAGTGTAATCACGCACTTGCGGATCTAATTCCACTTGCCAATAGGATGCAGTGAGGTCAATGGATGTCAAAAATCTTCCTCTTGAAAGTTTTGTAATTAGTTGTTCAATTCCCTCACTTTGAAAATGATCTGGTTTCATATATTTGTTGACATATCTACCGTCTAAAGTTAATCTCAAACTACCATCTCGTTTAATACTCCAGCAGATTGAATTTATGTATTGAGAATTACTTTGCTCAATAATCCCATTTTCTAGCATGCTATTTATTAATTGTCTAGCTTTGTCTCGAAGACTTATAGGTAAATTGTCATACTTGTGCCTATATGGTGGTACGTCTTCTACTTGAAATGTATGCTGATATACATTACATCTGCCTGGGATATTACTAAATACTGAACTATTGTTCATCAAAACATCATGAAGGATTTGTTTTTGCATTATCGTAAGATTATAAGCTTCTTCACACTTGTGTATTATTTCCTCATTTCTCTTCTCTTTCCTGCTGTTGTTTGTCTCGCTCACATGGTCGTCTTTTGTTTGGATTACACATTTCTCTACTTCTTCTGGCATTTCTGCTAGCTGTTGAAAATATGGCGTGGTATTTCCTTCATCTTCTGTGACTACCTGCTTAATCTGACTATTTCTATCAGTTTCTGTTATTTGCACAAAAAACTCTTGGTCACAAATATTTTTCTCATCCTTTGTCATCTCGATTACAGAAACTTTTTCTTTTATAAATGGTACCCTTATTTCTCTATCTTCTTTTGTTATTTTTAACTCTTCATGTTTAAAATCTATACATGCTTCATATTCATGTAGGAAGTCACATCCTATAATTATGTCACAAATCAGATGGTTTACAATTAGAAACATAACCTCAAAATTCTCTCCGCCAATAAGTATGCTAAGTAGAGCTTGTGTTTTTATGACCTGTGCAGTTCTTCCAATTGCAACACGACAAACTAAATTACTAGTGGGAAGAGCCATAATCTTGTTACCTTCATTAATCAAATTTATGTAAAATTTCTGTGAGCAAATTGAAGCTGATGAACCAGAATCTATAGTTGCAATGATTTCTTTCTTCGCAATTTCCATTCTAACATGAGGTGACTCAAAATTTTCTCCCTTATCTTTTGTTGCTGTAATCTTATTACAGAGTGTATGTGTAGGCGTATGATTTGTATTGGTAATGGATACTGAATTATTAAAGACGTCCTGAGAACCTACTACACAGGAGTCTGTTAACAGTTTTCCTGGTTATTTCCATGTTCACGTACGGGACTGCCATTCCTAACAGGCGCTAAATCTATCTCCGTGTCGCTACCATTGTTTTGAGTTCCCCTTCCTCGAGTTCGAAATCCTCGATTTCTGACATTTTGTCCCCTTGGCACGTAATTTTCTTGCCGTTCCTCAGATCTTTCTCGGTTATTATTTTCCCTCCAGTGAGTGAAATTTCCCCTCTGTCTAGTGTACCTCCTTCCATAATTTTGCCCTCTTTCAGGTAATCTTTCTGTCCGGACATAATTTATTTGTTCCTGCCGGCCTGGTCTCCTATCTATCCTTGATCTTTCAAATTGTGGAACGTATGATTGATACCGTTGTCTGGTATGAATTTCATGATGTCTGTCTTGTCCTCTTATTTGTTGATAATTACCTTGGTAATTTCTTCTATCTCGTACATCTAAAAATCTATGTTCCCACTCCCGAGACATATCTTCTTCCTGTTGTTCCAAAGCTGTTATTAATTCTGTCATCTCATAGATGTTCCGTGGTTTTGCAATCAATAAGTAATTTTGTATCCTGATAGGATAATGCCTTGCGAGCAAACTCACAAAATCTTCCTCACTGATTGGAGGTGACAAGTTTCTAACCTGACTTGCATGTTTTAGTAAGTAATCAGTCATCGATATTCCCCCTCGTGGATTAAATTGACCATGACTAAGCATTGCTCGTATTCTTTGCTGTACCGTAACATTCCAAAATCTGTTCATGAATAATCTCTTAAAGGATTCATATGAAATTTCACCCCCTGATACCATTTGTAACCAATCTAAGGTTTTCTGGTCCAAACATCTTTTGACAACTATCATTTTCAATGCTTCAGGTATCTTTTTAATTTGAAAATACTCTGATAATTCTGCAATGAACTGTACTGGACTGGAGTTTTCATTAAATTTTGGAAGTGGAAAATCACTTAAGATATGATTGTAATTTTGCAAATTCCCTATTCCCATATTTAAATTCTCTAGTGTAACTTGTGCACTCTGAGTTTCAGCATTAGCTATAGATGAAGCTGCCGCATCACTCACATTATTTGTCATACCTGAGGAACTACCTCTATCATTATTTTGTACATCTGACACATGCACATCACATATATTTGCCCTTGAATTCAATTCTAACCTATTTACAGTACCCTGCAGATTTTCTATTGTTTGTTCCAATTTTTTATTATTCTCATTTTGAACAGTTTGGTGTTTGTTAATTTCAGAAGTTAGCTTTTGATTCAAATCTTTAGACAAATCTTTAACTTCATCAGACAATATATTTCTCTGTTTTTCTGACTCCTTCTGAATTTCAGATATTTCCCCTCTGAAATTAACTTGCACCTGTATTAGATCTGCATTTGTAGCCTCCATCATCCCTTTTAACTCACTTGAAATGCTACTCATTCGGCTACCTAGCTCTGTACATTTTACATTAACATGCTCTATTTTATTATTAACCTCATTTTTTTGGTTAGATATTTCCCTACTCATGTCTAACATTTTCTTTGAAACTTCACCTATTTCATTTGCTATCATTTCCTGATTTTCATTTTTCATTTTAATCATACTACTATCTAGCTCCATGAATTTCTTTTCAATCTCTTCCCTGTTTTGTTCTAAGCTTTTACCAATATCTTCCCTCAATTCTCTCTTATTCTGATCTAGTTTTTGTTCTAAACTCCTATCAATATCTTCTCTTAATTCCCTATTATTCTTTTGCATATCTTCCCTTAATTTCTCATTACTCTGAGTTAATTTTTCTAATTTCTCATTATTCTTTTGCATATCTGTTCTCAATTCCCTACTCATGTCTAAAATTTTCTTTTCCATATTCTCATTCATATTTCTCAGCATTTCCATCATCATACTAACATCAGAATTAACATTTCCTGCTATTCTATTCTCACTTTCTGCACTAACATTTTCATCTTCAAACCCCAAAAAAATCTGGGCTATTCCCTGTACTTTGTATTGGATCACAGCTAACTGTTACACTATCTCCCTCCATAATTATTTCCTCCGTATTATTGGTAGCCATTGTTTTTATTATCCTACCGCGCCTCAATCTCATTTAATTACCTTTTTGATGCTGTCTGATGCTGTAGTTTTGATGTCCAGCGTTCTGCCCCATTCTCCTAGGTTTGTATGTCGCTTCTGCGTTGTATCGTGATGAATCTACGTCGTTTCGATGTTTTCTTGTAGCTGAATTACCCTTCTGTCTCGGAATCTGCGTCTTGTAGGTCGTTTCACTGCTGCTTTCGCCTGTTTCTGGTTATTCTTGTTCCTTTCCTAGTCGTCTAGCCTTCCTTTCCTAGTTGTCGCTCCACGTTGATGCGCCAATTTGAAGTAGTATTTGTGTGTATTTGTGTATTTGTGTCCCCACGTGGTGGATAAGGTTTCTCACGTAATGTTGTTTACCTCACTAGTGCAGCCATCTCGTGTGACGTCATTCGTTGGTCTGGCTCGTAGTTCCCTCTGACGTAGCAATCTATATGAATTAGTTTTAAGGTTATGTATATTGTCTTCCGGCCAGCTATTTAGGTAGGCATTTAATTCTTGCAGGGTGTGAAGCGGAAAAAGGAATCTTTTATCAAAAAAATTACTAGTGATGAAATGTGTTTTATAATGTTTTATTGTCGAACACGTGCACTAACACTTTCACAGATTTATCTAGATGATCGCCATACTGAAACTGTTTATAATAACTTCTCACTTTTAACTCACGTACTTCAATTTATGTATAGAAGTGACTTTGTAATATTTTAGATCTTTAATGATTTTCACTGCGTGTAATTTGACGAACTGAAGGACCGATAGGCGACATGTAGTCACGTATTGTACACGAATCTTTGATGAACTGAGCGGGAGACGATGTGTAATGCTTCGTGAATCTTGACGAACTGAGGGACGCTTGACTTCGAGCATGGCTATTTATAGGCTTGCCCCAAGATACACCTAAAGATTATAAATGAATTACCATTGGCTAAGAAAACGCGCCAACATTAGCGTCTATTTTACTATCCAATGAAAACCACTAATACATATTACTTTTATAGAACATTCTGGAAGCTTTTTTTACTGAAAAGGCGCGAAACATTACGTAACTTCCTGGTTCCCGGTAACGATAAACAACTCAAACCCTTCATTGCAGTATTGTTATTGTTAACAGTTTCAGTAGAGCCAAATATTATTATTTACCATTAATAATTACAATTATTAAACCTCTGAAATCAATGTTACATAAAAATACATATTCATATTAAAATAATTATTTACATTAAAGTAATTTATGATACAAATTACCGTCTCAATAACCATTTTTTCTGGAAAGAGTGTAATGCTGACTAGCATTTTCAGTGAACTGAAAATTCAGTCTATATGTTCTGCTTAGCCATAATTTCCGTCGTTCCTCATTTCTGAGAAACCTAAAGCAGGTTACATACAGAGGCTCATAACTTGATCTGCAACCTGGTACTGAACACTTGAAAGGCATTGCAGCCCTGAAGAAAATATAAAGAAAACACTGTTGCTTTATACATTTACAATATAATTCTCTAATAAAAACATACAAATAGTTATTAGCTACTTTCAGAGTTGTGCCAGACATAACCAAGTATACTTCTGCAGCATACTAATAACAGATAATACTTACTCCAATGTAGTTTACAATCCATAGAAGTGTGGGGTAAAAATTGAATACTTTCACACGTGAAATAACTTAAAGTATGCACAGGAAGCAATGCTTCATTCATTGATAGAAAATTTGCAACAGAAACATGCCTTTCTAACAAACATTATGGTTGCCACCTGCAGCAGGTCATGTGACCATGCACTGATGGCAGAGTGCGCAGGCCAGATATGTAGTAGGCTGTGCATTTAGAATCAAACTATTCAGATGGGAAATGTAATTTTTAAAACCAAACTCTACACTGAGATTTCTATGAGAAAGCCTGTGTCGGATTAGAAGGCTGAATCCAAGAAAATGTAACTGCCAGTTTCAGAGCATAGTTTCAAAATGGAACTTTGCAACCCTGCAGCAGCAAAATAACATTACTCACAAATAAACATCAATGCTTGAATGGGAGTGGTCTTGTGTTGCGCTTTTACCAGGCCCTCCCAGTCCAGTCAGCTAGTACAAGTATTGCTTCCCTTTGGTGATGTGCTGTGTTTGATTTTCAACTGTAGCTAAATTTTGGACCTTTTTATGACAAATCATCTCTGTAAATGAAATGTTAAAGTGAATTTTGGTTTGGATTTGTCTCATGCTGCTAAATCTGAACCAGTAATTACTGCAGGCATAGTTGTCAATGAAGTTATGGAGCTTAAAAGCACTTCTAACATATGAAGGTGTCTCTCTCTCTCTCCCCCTCTGTCTTTCTCTCTCCCCCCTCTGTCTTTCTTTCTCTCTCTCTCTCCCTCTGTCTTTCTTTCTCTCTCTCCCCCTCTTGTCTTTCTTTCTCTCTCTCCCCCTCTCTTTCTTTCTCTCTCTCTCCCCCCTCTCTTTCTCCCTCCCCCCTCTGTCTTTCTCCCTCCCTGTCTCTCTCTCCCTCTCCACAGTTGTCTTATTTTTCCTTATAAAGTTGAAAGCTTTATTAAAGTATATTATTAATGTGCATAACGTAACCTAAACAGCTGGTAAAATGTCAGTGAAAAGCATTGCTACCAACTGCAGCATTTATGCTGCTACAGATAAATGCTCGTGGAATGCCTTTATGCATAAGGTTATGGCAATATTTATTTTAAAACATAAATTAGGGGATATATAAAAGTCGATTCTGGTATCAAAGATAGCATGACTACCACCACTAATCATAGGTCCCTGGTCTGGGCTCTACCAAGGCCAGTACCTAACCTCCACTCTGTCTGCATACTCCCTTGTGTGCAGGCACCTTTTTAGAAATCACCCACTAACCTTCGGTTTGCTTCGGCGGTACCGGACACCACCTTTCCCTCGATCTTCCCTTCCATCACCGTAGAGTAGTTAGTGCATGGTAGGGGAGGCGATGTATATCCCTTTCGGATGATCGTCACCTGGTGTGGCAGAGGCGGGGCCACACCAAATTTATATATATATATAAAAAAAAAAAAAAGATCATTAAATAACTGAAAATTCAGTTAATAGGGTTTAATTGCCTTACAGATCCAAAATGTAAGGTAAGAAAGCATATATTCCATTAGAAAAGAGTTAAGTAACAAGAAAGGGACATTAAAAAACAAACGCTTATTTCCTGTGCAGTTCAAAGGATTAAAACATGCAGTCTATGGATAACATTTTTTAGAATGAAAACCGTTATTAATTTTAAAAATGGCATTAGTATTGGGACTTTTAAGATAATAAGTATAAATATGTTGCATACACATCTACAAAATCCAGAGGTAGTGTTTGAAGCGCATGATGAAACCTTACTTGATGTTGAAGGTAACAACTATTGCAGCTATTTTTGGAGCTTCTCGGATGGGGGACATCTTGCACAGAGATAATAATGAAGAGAGACATATAAATCTTTTGTAAATATGCTGACTACCGTATTGAATTTATTTATTAGTGCAGTTTGATTTACAAGATTTATATGATATACAATATTTTCCCTAGAACTAACTAAACCCATGTACAAATTGTCTGGTCTCTAATCCTATTTTGTGCTCTCAGTTTATTTGGCTCCCTGGCCTTGTAGCACTGAGTAGCCCTTTACCAATTTCACCCCTTGCACTCTTTCCTCTCTCCCTACCCTTTATTGTCCTTTCCTTGTGTTTCTTACTTTCCCCATTTTACTAGTTTTCTTTTCTTCTTTTCCTGGCAGCATTTTTATAGTTACTATTTTTCTTTACATTTTCTCCTGAGGCAGTATTTTAATACCTAAATGATATTTATTGTATTTTTACTATAATTAAATTCAATAACAGCCCACCTTAAAAACAATATGTATATAATTGTTATTTATATTGTATGTAGTCATTGTAAATACTTATTTTTTATTGTAAACGTATTTATTAATATTATGTAAATGTTTATATACTCTAATAGTGCAAAAACTGTGAGAATAATATGTTTTAGGATGTTAATAATGAGGTAATAATGTAATTTTGGTGACAATAATGTGTCTGGAGTTTTAAAAATACTGGTTATGAAAAGATCGGTAATAACGTAATTTCGCTTACAGTTTGGAATTAGCCAATCAAAAGTAAAGAAAAGTTTTAGTTTGAATACTTAAATTCTATTGGACTAGAATTAGCCAATAAGAGACTGGCATTACCGAAGCTATAAGATTTTTATCGTTGGATTTAGTCAGTCGTGGGCAAGATGTTATACAGAGCAGACGTGAAAGTCGCGGGTAAGATTTTGTTCTCCGCTAGAATATATATAAAGTGCTCACAGTTTTTCATTTATAAAGTGTTGTGTTTATAAATGTTCAAGTATAAGGAGAAATAAAAAGAAGTGAAATTAAAAAGTAAATTCTGTGACGTATTTTAATTCTTGTCTTATCACAACCCTACAAGAACTCGTGTTTCTATAGTGCAACTGAAAGCAGCCGAGGCAAATAACTTCAATAATATTACGTAAAAACAAGCATTATCTTCACTATAAAGTTTTGGCATCCCAAGCATTAAACAACTTTTTCAAAGTTGGCAACAAATGCAATGAGGCTCAATAACATTCTCAAAGTGGCGTTCCTCAATGTGGAGCCTAATAATTACATAACAACACTTTTGCAAATATACATAATAATATTTATGTAAGCCAAAAATCTCCCGCAAATTGGTCTCCAAAGCGTGGGGCTTAAAATACAAATCCCAAATTGAAGAGCATCAAAACTTCCCGCAAATTGACGCCCAAGCGTGGTGGCTTCAAAGCGACGAGAATTGATGACGTCACAGAAGAGAATTCAACAGGGCGGCCAAAAACAACAAACATACAGCGAAACTGCAGCTTGGAACTTAGAGATTGGCACCAAATTGACAAAGGAATCCAGGATGACAACAATTCTTCAGGAGTAAGGGGCACGTGGTCAACATCTTAACAACAAATTACGCAGGAGCAATGAGTATTGAAATTAAATAACAACTACTAAAAGAAAGGTCAGAACATTAAATTTTTTCATATTGTAAATAAAGTTTAGGAAAAATATTGTAAATTTTAAGTAAAATTCATGTTGTTGAGAAGTGGAAAAGTTAAATTAAATAGTTCAAAAGTTAATAGAAACAATAAAATGGAAGCTATAAACAAAGAAAGTATGGAGGTAGTTGAGGTTAGGTCAGATATTACAGATTGTAATATAGAAGTGGATGAGCAGTTATCTGAAAATTCAGAAGTAGATGTTGAAAGAGAGAGCAATAGTATGCAAAGTCAGTCAGATAGCAATAGTATGCAAGGTCAATCACATTTACAAATATCAGTACAAGAAACAAAACAAACAGATGCTATCCCTCACACATCTAGCCAACAAGAGCAAGGAAACTTCTCACATCAACAATTTTTGTGTCTTCTAAAAGCAATAAAAGAAACTAGTACAGAACAAAGTAAACAGATAGTAGAGTTAAGTAATAAGTTAACTGAAAGTAATGCAGAGCTGAGAAAAGAGTTAAAAGAAACAAGAGTAGAATTAAGTAAAGAATTTAACAATAAGTTAAATGAAATCAACTGAAGTAATAAATTAACTGAACAAAGTAATAAGTTAACAGAAACTAATACAGAGCTATCTAGTATTAAAATTGATCTGGCTAGACAAATAGAAACTTTTATGAAAGAATGTAAAGCTGAAAGCAGGAGGTTAGAAATAAAGCTAGAACAATCTTCCAAAGCAATCCAAAAGGACATAGATGTAAAAGTAAACAAAGGTTGTAAACAGCTAGAACAGAAATTGTCAAATCATATTGACAACAACGTAACAAATGGAGTTAAAACTCGCTGATACTAAACAGAGTATTTGTTATAAATTAGATAAACAAGGTGAAGAATTGAAAACAATGGTAGTAAATACTAATGCAGACCTAGTACAAGTACAGATAGATTTAACTGGGGAAATTAGTAAAATGCATGAAATGGTAAAAACAAATGCAGCCACAGTTAAAGAAGCAAGTACAGGGCAAGGAGAAGTAAGGTTAATGATAGACGAAATAAAAGATAAAGTACAAGAAAGTAGTAAGGAAATTGATAAACTTAGAAATAGCTTTGAAAATTTAAGTACAAATGTACCAAGGGTAAATGCAAGTACAAGTAGATCTGTAAATGCTAACCAAATGCATGTAAATAATAAAAGCACAGAGAGAAGTATATCACCATTATTAACAAACAACACAAGAGACGTTAATGCTTTTTCAATAGCATCAGCTTCTCAAACGCAACATTGACAACACACATTTGCATGTACCAAACCAAGCATCAAACTATTATTCTGTGCTTAATGAGTTACCATTACCTAAATTTAATGCTTCCTCAAGTCCAGTGCAATTTATTAATGATCTCATAGAGTATTTTAAATTGAAAAATGTGTCAGAAGCATTAAAAATGATACTAGTTAGAAAATGCTTAGACAACAAAACACTAGAATGGTTACATATGGTAGCGGATAGTGAAATGAATTTAGAAACATTCAGAATTTTATTCCTGAATAAATTTTGGAATACCACTGTACAACATAAGATTAGGGCAAGCTTAAGCTACTCACAGTATAATAGGGACGACAATTTGTCAATGACAGATTATCTCATTAAATATGCAGGATATATCAGATATTTAACTCCAGCCATGCATGAGGAGGACTTCATTAGTTTAATTACTAGACACTATCCTCTACACATACAAAACTACATCCTCATTGCTAGACCCAAAACAATCTACGAGATGACAGAACTTATATCGTCACTAGAACAACAGGAAGTTTGCGGTAATGAAATGTGGAGTCCACATAGGCGAGACAGACAGATCAGGCGAGAAAGACGCAATGATATGCCATACAACACACGCTACCACAATGTAAACAGAAGAAATAATGAATTTCAGGGTCAGAATAGGTTTAACTACAACACACAGATCAGAGATTCAAGACAACAAGGGATACAGGAACACATAAATTATGTGAGAACTGAGAGAATGAATCAGCAAAATTCTACTTCACCCAGGGGTAATAGCAGATTCCAACATAGAGAAAGTATGCAAAACGGGGGAAACCTCCATAACTATAATCAGACGAGCAACGATCATCGTGAAGAATATACATGCAGAGGACGTAGCAATTACAGAGGAAGAACGAGAGCTAGAGGGCGTGGCTTGTATTCAAATATTGATGATGAAATAATTGTAACTGCGGTACAAAATGGCAATCCGGTAAATACTGAGAATACTTGCCAGGAAAACTAAATTGTGTATTGCCTGACGTAGATTCTGGTAATACAGTACCTTCTGCTCTTAGTGGCAAAAGTAAAATATCTACACACTTTGATTGTTATCGTTTAAGCACAAACACCAAGAATTGTGAAAATAAATATGATTCACCGTACATACAAGCTATAATAGCAGGAAAAGAAGTAAATGTTGCAGTAGATTCAGAATCATCAAGCTCTATCTGCTCGAAGAAATTTTTTGACCAATTGCTAAATGAAAGAATACAATTCATGATTGCACCAATCAACAACTTAATATGTAGGGTAGCTATAGGTACAATAACACAAACCATCAAATCACAAGCATTGATACCTGTACAGATAGCAGATATTACATTGGAGGTTATGTTTTTAATTGTTCCAAACTTGATATGTGAAGTTATAATTGGGTGTGATTTTTTAATAGAATTCTCTGCAATAGTTGATTTTAAAATGGACAGACTTATATTAAATAAAGAAGAAAAGAAGATATACATGCCATTTATTAAAGATAAAGTATGTAGATTACAAAGGATGGAGCAAGAAAATGTAGTATATGAAGAAGAGTGCTTCATACAGATAATTAATGTCCAAGTGAGCAGGGAAAACAAAGAAAGGTTATTGACCCTTAACTTACAAGAACAAAACACTGACCTTACCAAATGGAACCCTCATGTAAAGAAATCTAATGCAGAAGAAAATATTTTATAGCAGATAGAAGATATTTATGCAGCAGAGATTGAAGACAGGAAGATACATACAGACGCACTGATGACAAATACAATACTGTTAGACAATGAAAGGTTAATAATGGAGAAAGTATTAGAAGACAATAAACATGTTCTCAGTGAAATTCCAGGACGGTGTACATCATATGTTCATACATTCACAGTAGAAAATGTACCAGCATTTCGGAGAAAGTATAATAATCTACCAGCGAATTTAAGAAACGAAGCTAAAACGTTAATAGCTAGTATGTTAGTAAACAACATCATAGAACTTAGCAATTCACAATATATAAACAGTGTTTGTTGGACAGTAAAGAAAGACAATAGTTTAAGAATAACTATAGAAGGGAGATACTTAAACAAATTCATGCTACCAGATCACTTTCAAAATGAAAGTATAGAACAAACCATTGCAAAGTTATCACGTGGCAAATATATCTCTTCCATAGATCTTACAGCTTCATTTTGGCAAGTCGAGCTAGATCCTAAAGTACGTGATTATACAGCTTTTCAAGTTTTTGGATTACAGTATAGGTATTGTGTAAATCCATATGGATTGAAGAACAGTGCTAGTGGATTCCTGAGAGCAATACATAGTAGCAGATGATTTCTTAATTAGATACACTGACGACTTCCTAATTATAAGTCAAACCTTTGAGGAACATTTAGAAAATGTAATTTATGTGTTGAACAAATTACATGAACATGGCATGGCAGTAAATATCAAAAAGTCAAAATTTTGTGTACCTGAAATCAAATTTTTAGGTTATGTAATAAATGAAGTAGGCATTCGACCCGATGAAGAAAGAATAGAAGCCATATTAAGAATACCACCACCTAAGAATATTCGACAGCTAAGACGTTTATTTGGAATTATGAAAGTAAATTCTTACCGAGATATGCTATAGAAGTAGAACCTTTAAGACAACTGCTGAAGAAGACAAATAAATGGAAATGGACAGCAGAGCTACAAGAATGTTTTGAAAATGTCCGACAACTGTTTGCAAATGCAATATTATTGGAACGTCCAAGAGATGAGTTAGATTACGAGTTGTACGTGGATGCATCTTGTCAGGGATATGCAGGAATACTTGGACAAAGAGAACATGACAACACCTTTCATGTTATTAGTACTGCATCACTTAGCCTTACCAATATTGAAAGGAATGCATCAGTAACAATGTTAGAAATTGGAGCATTATATTTTTCACTACTAAAATTTAAAACATATATATTTCAGAAGAAAGTGAAAATATATACAGATCATATTAGCTTAACTTTCATTCAGAAATGTAAGTTATATAGTGGCAAGTTAGCTAGAATGATTCTTGCTATTATGGAATTTGATGTTGAAATTGTCCATATTCCAGGAAAACAAAATACATTTAGTGATTTAATTTCAAGGATCAATCTCAACAAACAATTTCCTGAAAGTTGTTCAAGACAACAATACGAAATTAAAGTGCTTACAATTGACATTCCAATGAAAGAGTTGAAGAATCAATTCAAGAATATTAAGGAAGAGCAAAACAAAGATATTAAACTAGCAGGTTTAAAAGAAAAAGCTCCAATGATAGAAGAGGCACAGAACAATACAATTGCTGTTAAAGATCGAGTACTTTACAAGAAACATAGAAAAGAAATAAAGAGGTGGAAAACATATATTCCAACAAGCATGGAATTAGAAATAATAGAGCAATTTCATTTAGGATTAATACATGCAGGTACAGAGAAGACAACCCTAACTATTTTGGAAAATTTATACATCTCAAAATTAGGACATAAAGTTAGAAAATATATATCATGTTGTGATCTCTGTCAGAAAGCAAAACAAATTAATGTTGCCTATGACTATACAACAAATTCAGTGCTTAGAGATAAACCGAGATGTTTATTGAGTTTAGATTTACATGGTCCGATGCCAGCAAGTACATTTGGATACAAATTTTTATTTGTATGCTATGACGTATTTAGTAAATATGTTAGAATTTATGCACTCAAGAATGCAACCAGCATAGCATGCTTAAACAAGCTAACAAAATCATATATTTCCCAGAGGAAGGAATAGTTGAGGCCATACTTTGTGATAATGCATCAGTGTTTACTAGTTTTAAATTTATGAATGGAATTAAAGATTTAGGAGTCAAACAGTATTTTTCAGCAAGATACAGACCAAACGCCAATTCAGTGGAAAGAGAAATTAAAGAAATTGCAAATTATCTACGTGAAGTATGTCATAACAAACAGAGCAGTTGGTACTCATACATTAGTATTATCCAAAATCTATTAAATCAATCCATAAATGCAGTTACAGGATTTAAACCAATTGAACTTCACCATGGAAAATTGTACAACACATTGAGCTCTAATATACCAAAAGTTATTGAAGACCAAACAACTAAATTACCAGAGAAAGAAGAAATCTTCAAATTAGCATTTTCAAAATGGCAAGCAAAAGCCTTCAAGAGAAAACCAACACATGAAGAAAGAAAACAAAGAATTTGGAAAATAAAATTAGGAGATCAAGTGTTAGTGAAGAACAAAGATTATCAAATAAACTTTGTAAAGAATATTGGAGATTATTTTTGAGCTACCATGGTCCTTATGAAGTAATAAATATATTTGGAACAGATACATATGAACTTAGAAACAATAACACAAACAAAATAATTGGAAAAATCCACAAACAAATGTTAAAGCCATATAAGAGTAAACAATCTGAGGCACAATAAAAGAAAGAAATTAATGTATCTGGAACATAAAAGGGGAAAGCAATGTAATTTAAAATTGTAAAGTACTATGTAAATAATAATTTTTTTTACTAAATATATAGCATGTAATAAGTAACAAAGGAAAATTTTTAGAAATAGAAGCATTAAAAATCCATTGTTAGTAGAAAATCTAAGTAGCAATTACATTTATGTTATAAATTAAAATTTAGGGAACAAGTTGTAAACAAAGGGTAACAAATATTAACATGTATAATTGTATATAAAAATGTAAAGCATATAAAGTGTTTACTAGTAAAAGTGATAGTGAATGAGCAAACTTAGCTCAGGTCATTAATCTTATACAAGATCATTTACCTTGAAAAATGCTACACAAGTGAATAGGAAGTGTTCAGCTATATACGAGTGTTGTGAAAAACCAGTGTTGAAGAAAAAGTGAAAGTGAAAGATAGGAAGTGCAAAATAAAAGTTATGTTTCTTTCTTTCAGGAGACTTTTAGAAATATTTGAAAATTTAAAAGAACAAAACAAAAAGAGTAAATTTTAAATATTTCTAAAAGGGGGCAATTTGAGGCAGTATTTTAATGCCTAAATGATATTTATTGTATTTTTACTATAATTAAATTCAATAACAGCCCACCTTAAAACAATATGTGTATAATTGTTATTTATATTGTATGTAAAGTCATTGTAAATACTTATTTTTTATTGTAAACGTATTTATTAATATTATGTAAATGTTTATATGCTCTAATAGTGCAAAAACTGTGAGAATAATATGTTTAGGATGTTAATAATGAGGTAATAATGTAATTTTGGTGACAATGTGTCTGGAGTTTTAAAAATACTGGTTATGAAAAGATCGGTAATAATGTAATTTCGCTTTCAGTTTGGAAATAGCCAATCAAAAGTGAAGAAAAGTTTTAGTTTGAATACTTAAATTCTATTGGACTAGAATTAGCCAATAAGAGACTGGCATTACCGAAGCTATAAGATTTTTACCATTGGATTTAGTCAGTCGCAGGCAAGATGTTATACAGAGCAGACGTGAAAGTCGCGGGTAAGATTGTGTTCTCCGCTAGAATATATATAAAGTGCTCACAGTTTTTCATTTATAAAGTGTTGTGTTTATAAATGTGCAAGTATAAAGAGAAATAAAAAGAATTGAAGTTAAAAAGTAAATTCTGTGGCGTATTTTAATTCTTGTCTTATCACAACCCTACAAGAACTCGTCTTTCTATAGTGCAACTGAAAGCAGCCGAGGCAAATAACTTTAATAATATTACGCAAAAACAAGCATTATCTTCACTGTAAAGTTTTGGCATCCCAAGCATTAAACAACTTTTTCAAAGTTGGAAACAAATACAACGAGGCTCAATAACATTCTCAAAGTGGCGTTCCTCAATGTGGAGCCTAATAATTATGTAACAACACTTTTGCAAATATACGTAATAATACTTATGCAAGCCAAAAATCTCCCACAAATTGGTCCCCAAAGCGTGGGGCTTAAAATACAAATCCAAATTGAAGAACATCAAAACTTCCCGCATTCCTCATACTTTTCCCCCATATCATTAGTTCTTTACACTCTGTCATGTAGTGCTTTATACTTTCCTTTCCACCACATAACTCACATATTCCTTTTCCACTGCCTGTAAACCCTCTTAAGTACATTGATGCCATTCCCATCCATGCTAATCCTTTCTTTTCCTATCTATTTCATTGGTCAACGTACCCTTCTCTTCTCCACTGTTTTTATTGATATATAAAAGCTTAATGATTTTTTAACTTATAAACTTCCCCATATCTCCTGCCTGTCTATATCTTCCATTTTACTTTTTACGGCCTTCAAAAATCCATTTATATTTCTCTCCTCTAACATCCATGTATCTCCCATTATGCTTTTTTCATAATTTTTTCCACTCCTGCCTACCAACTATCTTCTTGTCATACTCCTTTGCTGGTTCATGCATATCTTCAAAATTTCTGCCTCCTCCTCTGTCGTACATCTAAACCAGAATTTAAAATTCTTTCTAGTATTATTCCTTTCCTCCTTACCAACACATATGGGATTGAGTAATTGAAGGTATCATGTTACATTTAAGGAGCATTGCAACAAAACACCTAAGTCCACACATGGGTGAAATGCTTTTTGATATGCATCCCCCCTATTTCTCTAGCACTGAATTGATCTGTGCAATCCATTTGTTTCAAATAGCATACCTTTCTGTCGTAAAATGGTTTTGAAATACAGAATTTGGTTCAGAAAGTGCTTAGTACACATAGAGGAACGGAACAAAATGCACCATTTTACAGAAGCAAAGACTTTCATACGTGACACTGTGTACATACATGCTTTGATAGCTGTTTGCATTCTGTGGAATTAGAAATGCACATTTTGTTGCCAAACAGTATCATATATGGCTTCCTTGGGTCTTTTAGCAATATTATGTCATGTTAAATTAATGAAGAAAACAAATTTCCTTATTTGAAGGTCTGAGATAGCTGTGTCAAGGAAGCAGTAATAGTAGACTTGCTAAGTATTACAGCATGGAAAAGGAAATAATCGTTGCAGGCTTCAGTAGAGGACCAGAAAGAGAATGCAGGAAATGAGGAGAAGCAAAGAAGTAAAACAGAGGTAAATAGCTTGAGCCATATCATTAAAATGTATTTATCCCATTACTCTCATACAAATAAATGCAGTATAATGCCTGCAAAGGATACTGAGATGACTTTGCATTGTTTATCTTTCATGCTAGTTTTAAAAAAAATAGCAGTAAGTATTGAGTTCTGTTTTTCTTGCATTATGCTTCCCATACAGGGATAAATATCCAAACTTAATGAACTTTTAACCATCCCTCTAAACCATTTATATTTCCAATGAAACAGGGAGTTACATTTGTGTGTGTGCCACAGGTCCAGGCTTTAACACTCCAAAGCAAAGGAGGAGGAGGATGTTGATACATTATTACAGAAGAGATATGGGAGTGAATGGAGATGTGAGGCAGAGCTGCAGTTTTATGTGAAGGTTCTGGATGAAGTCTGCATCCTGTAGTGAAAACCAGAATGAAGGATTTGACTGTTTCAAGGAAGAAATGGGCATTGTTTGAATACAAAAACATTGACATAAAGTTACAGAAAAACACATAAAATTCCATGGCTCACTTTTTTTTTCCTCCAAAAAAATGCACAATGTAATATGTAAAACTGCTTTCGTAAGTGGAGTTGAAATTGTTCATTATAGTCAGATGGAGGGGTTTTAGTAAGTAAACCATTAAGTTAGGAACACACCGAGGGTTGGAGGCAAGAGAAGGTGGAAGTGATTGTGACCTTGCAGTGTTCTCTGTAAACAAATATGAACAATTGAAGGCACTACACCCTGCTTTGGAAGCAGGTTGATCAGGATTACGCAGTATCGGAAAAGAACATCGTAGACATGTTTAGCTATTGCTAGTGTGTAATAAAGTTGCTTCATGAAATACTTTATTAATGTACAGAGATCTGAGTTATATATGCTTTTCTGTTACATTGTGAGTTTTACAATGTACAATAATGCATTTTCAAAATGCATTGAACATAAATCGCATGCGAATATCATGTAGACAGTAGTTGTATTTTGAAAAGCTGCCTTCCATATCACCTGATGTAGTAGGAGTAAATAAAAAACGAAATACCAGACTTGCTTGAGATTCCCTTCTTCAGTAATGCATCCCTCATTTTACACATTTCTGCAAACCCTAATTCTTCTCTAGAATACTTTTAGGTATCTTTAAAGAAAGGGTGACAAAGTTCCAGCTTTATACCTTACTCAGTGCTTCTGAAACCTGTTCTATTGCTCAAGGGCTTCTGGTATATTTATTGTCTAGGCTTTCAAGTACATATGTTATTGTAGTTCCAATATTACTGAAATAATTTGAATATTTGAAAAATCTTGCAACAAAACTGGTAAAATTATTTCCTTCACTGAACATATAGCAGCATTCGACTTTCATCAAAGACATTGATTACATTAACAACTTTGTCATAATATTGAGCTCGTATACTACAGCCTATAGCCATGTGCCTCACCGAGTTACAATTGATTGTCGAGCCAAGGGAATTCCAGGTTCTGTCCACTTAAATATTTTGATTCTTGAGGATCCCTTGCAAAATATCTTTCACATTGGCTATAAAAGTATCAACATCCAGAAAAGTAGGTCTAATTCTAATTTCTTCCACAACTCGGTAACGATGATGGTTTTGCCATTTCTGCTGAAGTTTTTCCTGCCAAATTCTGCCACAAACGATGCTAACTGTGATTATGGTTTTGGTGTGTGATTCTTCTTTACTTTAGGCATATTGCCACAGTTCTCTACTGGTTTGTATGCAGAGAATAAATGGAACAGTCGCAACGAAACCGGGTTTTGTGAAGTGAAGGGGAGGAGAGTGTCCCTCACAGTACCTGACGTCATCTATACTCCTTGTGGTAACACGATTGCTGTGTTTACTTACTAAAAACCTCTGCATGATTATAGTATAATTAAATATAATTTTTTGCCATTTTTTCCTAATGTTCATGATAATATTTTCAGTATAATTGGTTCAAAATCAGTAAGTCCAAAACATTTTTAATTTTAAATGTGGTATTAAACAAAAAGTGGTTTAAGAAATTTTTATTCCACAGAGTGATAGTTATATAAAGCCAATGCTATTTAGCTGTTTCTTGGTATTGAGTAAGTATTGAGTCCCAAGCCATAACATATTCTGTAACTTAGCACTAAATAAATAAAAAATCTTGTGTGTGAAATTTGCTTGATTTTCTCTTATTTATTTTTATATAGGTTCTACGAAGTATTTTTACAAAAGGCTGTTTTTCAATCTACTTTATGTTAATTGAGATACTCCTTTGCAGACATAGTTGCATTACACATTCCGTTGTAGGTACAAGGGGATACAGGAAAGCAAATCGATAGTCAAATGTTTACAAGGTGGTTGCCAAATTCCTGCTTTGAAATTCCATACTCTCGCATCACATCATGAGAAACAGCTGAATAGTGACCACACTTCAAAAAATGACAAAGTATTGAAAAATTTAAGTAAATAATAATGGATATCTTGAAAGTGGCTGATCTCACAAGGTTATGTGAAATAAATTGTGTTTTAAAAAGCGATACATATTTTGTATATATTGTAAGGTTTTATCTATCTCTTATGGTTTAGTCATTATACAAAATTCCATCTGAATGAAGAGGACTTCATAGGCTATTCCCAGAAGTTCAAGATAGTTATTTGTTATGTAAACATCTTAAAGATATATTATAATCAAAACTGTTACAGCCATTTTTAAAAAAACTCAGAAATGTTGAACATTTTTCCATGTAAAGGTAGTTTGGGGTGGGAAGGATTTTCTTTAAAATCATGTCTTATATTTGAAAGATGCTGAACTTAAATACCAAGTGTGGTACTTATCTGACATTTTGTTTTTGAATGCTATTATTTCTTTCTTTTCTTTACTTCCTTCCTTCCTTCCTTCCTCTCTCTCTCTCTCTCTCTCTCTCTCTCTCTCACACACACACACACACATGTGGAGCTTTTTCTAAAAATGCATGTTTTGGATTCAGGGTGCCGCCTCTAAACACATATTTCTGTTGAAATCTCAGTATCAAATTTTTGGGTGGAATGCAGTACTTCCTCTACCTGTTAGGAATGTGGTAGAAAGTAAAACTATATAGCTAATGTGTATGAAAATAGTGAATGTATGAAATTCTAGAATAGAAAAATGTGTATTAATTTGCTAACATCTTGATCCATCAGAGCGCATAGCATTGTCATCTTTATAACCCTTCATGTATTCATTGAATCTTAACAATTATTGATAAAGCCAACGAGAAAATTAATTTTCTAGGTATGTAAGTCTGAGACCAAAATTTGCCCAGTTAGCATGATTTTACCTTGGCATTTCTAATGGAAAATATACTAATCAGATTGTAGATGTAAACACAGTAGCATGACTTCCTTTTGTTATTGCCATATATTTGAATCTAGAAGATCCATTTCTATGCATGGAACCAATGTGGCTAGATAACTAAGGTGAGCCACTCCGGAGTGGGAGCTGCCATTGGCTGCCCGCCTGTGACGTAAGTGAGAGTGAAGACGAGCGCGCGGAATACATACACAGTGTAGTGAGCACACTAAATTCCTCCCGATTAACTCCCAATTGTTTATTATTAGCACGTTCTTCCAGTTTTGTTTAAAAGGTATACTATTTCAGAGCTTTCTACAAACATTGTGGGCTAACCATAAAGCAAAACGAATGGAAACTGCATTACATTAGTAATATATTTACATAGAAACAAAACTACTGGAACACATCCAGTACTTCAACGTAAACTGCAGCCGCTACAAGAGATTCAAACATACATTACTTTAGTACTAAAGGAAAATTTACAACTACTCTAAAGGAATCGCTAAATGGATATGCTGGTGTATTTTTTTTACCGTAAGAAATGAAAACAATAATTCCAGAATACATTACTCTGTTACAGGATGTAAAAATGAAAAAGACATACCTGCAACATTCCACTTGTACTTGGACCTTCACTAAGTGGATATCCATGCCAATTGGGTATGAACTGCTACGGAACTGCATCTGGGAGCAGAATTTTCTTAACCGGCAAACCTAAAAGTTCACTCTTCAAATCCCGTTTATAGTCACTAGGAAGAAAGTGCACTGAACATACACGTGAATTATCAGCATTAAATTTGTCAGTACACTTACAGCGAGACACCCACACACACTTTAATTGCTCATTTTTTTGGAAATGTGTGATAATTCACACAACCGTTTTAAAACCGTAATTATGGTATTGTGCTACAGCACAATACATTCTACTCTTAACTTTCTCACTCATTGCACACCGACTTAAACAATTCACCAAAGCAGAGAAAACTGAATCTATATTCAAGATTCTAGTTTAAATATGTGTGTGCAACTTATTTGAAGTGGGGGGCGGGGTATATGACTGAGTGATAAGGAACCATGCACTTTCGTACATCTGTTGTTAAGTTGTGAAGTTTCCGCCAACATAGTGAGGTAAAGCAGGATAATTTACCAAAACAGCTAAAAATATATTATACTTTCAAAAAAAAGCCAGAAACATATATTCCCTTCTGATATATGAGTACATCTTGATTTATTGCACTTGTACGTGACTTTTAAAGTGAAGAGAAGCTCAGATTAATATCTGTTGCCTTTTAGGCACTTGAGCGGCATAATTATTTCAAAGGAAATGCTGTATGCTCTTACAGCCAAAGTTTAACAACCTTTTTCCGTCCACTGTGGTTCTGTAAAGGATTATATACCTGGAAAAGCTTGCCATTTTCAGGGAAGAAAACCTTTGGCCTGCATTACATTTATTTTCATGTGCAGACTTATGAGTCGGCCTACCTGCCAAAAAGGAAGTTCTTTATATTCCTCAGGAATGCGTACTAAACAGTATATTATTGTGAGCAGAAGCTATTTGAAGAACAAGTATTATATAAGCATGATCCGGATTCTGATGACATGCCATCTTTTAATTGTTGCAATAAAGGTATTGCTTAAGTGTACATAAATCCTTATCACGGATTTTCAAGTTTTCTATTTTGGATAATCTTTTTTTCGATATTACATCATTAATTTGTCCTTTGCCTCTTTATTTGGTAATTTCCTTGCATAAGTATAGAGTATATAGAGATTATTGGTTGGTCTGGAAAGAGTTGCTTGTGGGTGGAGAGATGGTTATTGTCAGGGAAACAGGTATAATTACTGTTATGAATTCATGTCCAAAATTAGGGGTGAGAAGGTCAGTTTTCCCTTTTTTGCTTAATAAGTGCGTATTGCTCTTATTTATGTATGACATGGGCTGTGAAATCCTCTTCATTTGCAATAAACATTGCATATTCTGAGTTCTCAAAAGAGTTAATGCTACACTTTTGTAAGACCTGTTTAAAAACACAATAAGTTAGAAAATTAATTGAAAATATATTTGTTCTATGTTCTTGTTTGGAGAATCTGAAAAGCAAAGAAAATAATGTTCTTACTTGTTTGAAGAATCTGAAAAGGAAAGTAAGAAAATTTTCTTTTCTTTTCAGATTCTTTGAACAAGAACATTTTCACTGCTCTTTTACTTATTTTTTCTTCTCATTTTAGATAATTTTTTTTAAAAAAAATTAGTCATCAAAATCCGCGCCCTACTTATAAAACACCGCTCTGACCGTATTTCCTCCCATGTATTTACGTTCATCTCCCCTGTATTTGCTCACATAATATTGATTTGTTTCGTAAAGCCTCTCCTGCCAGTTTGGCATGAAATGTGTCCATGTTTTATACAAAATAACGAAAACTAAGATACGAGTAAGTTATTGCACTTTCCTTGCATAAATACTAAATAATATAGGCACCTAATTACAATTGGCAAGTTCCTTAGATCTACCTCCTTTTAAAAAGATCAGTGTAATATGTTTCAATGATCGCCAGTGCAATACACTAATACATCTCCTTTTAACAACAACCACTTTCCCGTGGGTGAAAACATTACATTTGTGTGCTTTTAAGGGTATTGGTTGCGCGCGTATACTAAAGCATACAGGAAAGATTGTTCTAAAATTAATATCTCCAAAATATTAAGGCTAGACGCATCCTTGTTCTTACTCTTTCAAGTAGGAAGGATCAAATGGGAACTATGTACAATTAATTATTCATTAATTAAAAAATTAAAACAACTTTATACTAGAAATAATTAAGAAACTAGGTTTATATAAGCGCATTCTCAGCCTAAATAATGAAGCCAAAATATCCAAATTCTGAACACATCATTCGAATGTGCACTACTCTGTAAATTCGCTTTATTTGAAAATTGGAGGATATTTGCAAGACTTGCTGTGCAGATAACCGTTTTTCAGCATGTGGGCACAGTTTCATATGCATAAGTCGATTATTCATGTTTTTACCTTGACGTGAAAAAAAAAGTCTTGGAAAAAATGCACATATATCAAATTTTCAGCTATCATGACTTTTAAAACTGCTATGTTTAAATCATATTACATAATAGCATGATCAACATACAGTTTCTCTCATTAAGCTGCGTTTTTCACAATCCATAAACAAACAATACAATTTAATTTCAAATCAAAGTTTAAGACCCGATAGCGTATAACGTATTTTATTTTCGTTGCTAAAATTAGCCGAATAATATGTTATTGGTTTTCTTTAACATAATATAATTAAAGTCAAGCAATAGCATAAACTAAGAAAATGGTTTTAAAGCTTGCAACTTAGAGCTTCTGAACAACTTTAATTTAACAAATATCTACTTTATATCTGCATATCTCTCTTTCTTTGAATAACATATATGCTGTAAGTCATCCCTCAAGACCAAATTTCATATATCGACAGTTTTTTAGTGAATATTTCAAGGAGAATTGAAATTGGCACCAGTTGGGTATTTAGCTGTAAAAAGACAGGTTTGTGTTTATTATTTCCAAGACTAAGTCTAGTTATAGATGCGATTTTGTTTCAAGTAGTATAGGGTCGAAACAGATCGTATAACAAGAATATTATCTGAACTTTCATGCCGAAAAGTACGGTGCAGAATACTGGCTAGCTAAAACTTCACTCTTGATGACGTCATGCAGCAGGCGGACCGAAAGCAGTACAAGCGAAAACGGTGCGGGAAGAGACCCCCCTGGCACGGAACATAACTTCAGAAGGCCATTTAGTATTTTACCAACAGTACAGGAGTTGATTTCTTCCTGTGAAAGGTTATGATGTTTGGAGGTTTTCTATAATGGCAGACGGTTATGTGGATAATTCCATGCAAAATGTAGTGTGCAAATATTACTTTATGTGGGAATAGCTTGCTGTTGGAGCGTGTACAACAATTCTATTTCTTGTCTTGGGTGCTTCTCATACTTCTCCAAGTTTTTACTTCATCAGTTCCCATACACAGAATATCTGCATTTTTTGTCACTATTGTTAGATCATTAAAAAAATCGTAACAGTTCATATTCAACAAATTTGTTTGAGTTTCAGTTTCAACAAATTAAATTTGTTTCAGCAATTACAGAAACAAATAGAATTTAAATCTAGTAAGTAATTTTGTGTATGTATGTTGTGGAATGTATACAATATGTATTGTCTTTCTTCTGATGGGTGTACAATTTGGAAAATTCAATTGCAAAATGCTGTATAGTGGTCTTTCACAGGAAAAAAATGATTACATAGTAATTGGCAGAATTGGGATATTAATGGGAAAATTTTTCCAAAAACTGAGACAGGAATGACAATGAATATTGATACAGATACTGAAAATAGTGAGGAAATTTGGCTTTGTACATTTGACTGTCATCATCTTAACTTGCAATTCAGCCAACATAATGCAAATTAGCTGATTTAAAGACAACTCCAACTTTCTGAAATGTTGTTCTTCATTGCAATATAAATGAATATGTATTAAAGTGATTCTGTCCTAAAGGTTACAGGCTTTTTTTATTGTCAGCCTTGCTAATTGAAAATTTTATCAGAACCTCTGTAAATAATGGCTGCAAAGAAAACAATAACACACTTGCAGTATGCTGTAATAGGCAAGGCTGAGTTGGAAATTGCCAAATCACCTATTCCTAGGCTCTGGTAAGCTTCCTATTTTCAAACACTCATATCTTATATAGACGTTTCTTGGAAAGTGGAATCTGGCTGAAACATTAATGACCATGGCCAGGATTTGAACCATGTATCTTCGACTTTCTGTGCCAATCTATTCCTAAGCTTCTATGATGAGATATCTGAATGCCCATTGAATTTTTAAAATCTGATTCACTTTACGAGTTTAGACCATGCATAGCCAATGTAAAATGATTATTGGAAAGTCTTAATTGCTTTTCTGTTTTTGTCATTCTTGATATTGTTTCCACTTGTTCAGAACTAGTCTTTACAGTTGGAGAGAACAACACTAATGGAGTATCAAACAGCATAACTAACATCATTAATATATCTGTTTTACTGGTATGTTAACTGACTGTGACCTGTTTGTCATACATGTTTTAAGCTTCATAAGCTTACATTTTAAGGTTAAGTGTGTGGGTGCTTGAAAACAAATGTTTTGCATATTATTTCATTGTATGGTTGAATGGTCTAACGAAATTATTTTTCCTTTCTGCCTCACCTTAAGATTTATTTTCTCAACTAATTAATGTTGCAGCCTTATTATGAAGATTAAATCAGCAATTTCATATAGACATGTGTTAATTCTTTACCAAAGATTTTATAATTACTGGATACAAGCAACATGAAATTTCATATTCTAAACCATGCTTGCTATTGTCATGGGAACAGGTATTTTACATTTTGCAGTGTGTAGAATTCAATGCACATAATAGAAAATTTCATAATATTTTGGCGAAATCTTCATAATTTATAAGATTTATAATTTTTTGCTTTTAAAATAATCTCCATTAGGAATGAACCAGACTTTCCAGATATTCTATTAAGGGCATTTTTCTGTGAAACAATGTAGAAAACCCAAGCCATTCTTTCCAGTAAATGCATCTGGAAAAACCTGCATGCACTACCCTTGCAAAAGTAAACACCCTCTATTCTTGAAGAGTTTTTAGTTTTGCAAACCGGTGCTTTTATTGGCATATTGTAATTAGCATTAAGCAAGATCAAAGTAAACTAATTTTTTCTCTATGTTTAAGCATTTCGCATTGTTATCTACAAATTTCATGTAATTTGTTGTATTTCATTGGATATTTTATTATTAAATATGAATGAAATTGACTTTTGACAATTTTGGCTTTAAAATGTGTGTTTCATATTTTGGGATTGCTTCCTTCATATTTTGGCTGCCTCTAATCATTACATTAGAAATGCTCTTCAGTTATTGTCATCATTCAATGCACATCTCTAGTTTCTTTTTAAGAAATATGTCATACTAAAGAATATTCTGAAGGTTTCATTAAAATTCATATCAATCATTGTTTAAAATAAACTGGAACATTCTGAACCAAGAATGAAATGGATTTTAGATAATATTAACACATGAATAAAATCTTGAATTTTATACTTAATGGAAAACAAAAGGTTTCAGTTGCCAAATTTATTACCACTGTGCTAGCACATAATCTTTTACTAATGTTGGTGTAAAGTAATAATACATAGTATTGACATACTTCCTAGATGTCATCTGCTTAACAGTATCTTGGTGCAAGGGACATTGTGGAAAAGGTATAAAGTTCAGCAGCATGAATTTAAACTGCTTCTACTACAGCAACATAAGTTCAGGTTTATTCTTGAGTTAAATCTGAAACACAAATAACATAAATTATGTGTTTCAATTTAAATATGAAACCCCAGGTCCCAATGGTTTCAGTGCAATTTGCAGCGGTGTGATAATCTGCTCTTGCGCTTTACTTATTTTAAAGCCAATGTGTGTCTACCTTTATGAGAGATATAAAAACTTGCTTAGTGAATTGTTATATTTCATATCTTTTTCTTTGTCCTCTGGCACTGCTGTAAAGGGGACTCCATTGGAAAGTTGTAAAAGTGCACTGTGCCACTTAATGTAGAGACTAATCTTTTTTCTTCGAGAAATAAGAATGTTATACATTAAATATAACAGGTGTAAATGAATAACACTGCATGAATTTTACTGATAATAGACGGTTCATAGACCATCAATTTGAGATAGGGAATCTGTGGTCTACGAAGACAAATTACTGAGTTATGTCCTAAAATTGCAAGGGGGTTTGCAAGCCACTGATCACTACTTCAATTGTAAGGTATGATAGGAAAATAAGTGGAGCTAATTGGAGCTTGTGTCTTTAGCACAATTGATATGTTACCAGAAAGGTGCATTAAAATTTTAGGTTCCAATCCTAATGGCCACATTGTTGATATTTTTACTTTTTTTCTTTCTTTCTCTCTCTCTCTCTTTCTTTCTTTCTTTCTTTCTTTCTTTCTTTCTTTCTTTCTTTCTTTCTTTCTTTCTTTCTTTCTTTCTTTCTTTCTTTCTTTCTTTCTTTCTTTCTAAGCACATACATAGTTTCATTTCATTTATGGAAACAGTGTTACGTACATATAATTTTTAACTTAACCAATGCGGAAGTTTTTAATTTAAAATTCTTTTAGTAGTAATTTTTGCTTTCATGGCCTAAATAGTACACACTGAAAACTAAATACTTACAATAATGTGAAATGAACTGGTACAAGTTTACACAAATAATGACTAACAAAAATGTAAATTTATAAGCACTTAAAATATCTTGAGTGTGGCTGAATTATTACAAAAATAAGTTGCCTGGGTATTGATGTTACAATAGATAAGTGCAATGAGAATAAAGATAAGCAAACAAATGAAGAAAATGCACTGGTTTCAAAATGGCGACCTCTAATATCGATGCATAGGTGACATCTATGCAGAAATGATACCTGATCTCTGTCGAGCATTCCTGGTGCATTACAAATCTCATCACTGGCTGTAATAATGCAGGCAACCACTGTCTCCTCAAAGTCAATTGGTGATGAGTACACCCTAGTCAAAAGAAGAAATCCATGGGATTGAGATCTGGAGGAGGTAGCCAGGGCAAAGTAGGACTGCCTCTTCTGATCCAGCAATAATAATTGGGGAAGACTCAATTTAGACTCTCCTGTATGTTTATGGCGTAATGCGCAGGAGCTCCGTCATGTGAAATGCAGTTGAGCCCGAACATTAAGCGGCACTTCTTCCAAAAGGACTGGCAATACTTAATCCAGAAATATTAACTATCACCACACAGTCGAGGAGGAAGAAGAAGATATGGACCAATGACATAGTCAGAAACAATGCCCTTCTATAT
Source organism: Deroplatys truncata (assembly GCA_030765065.1). Taxonomy (NCBI): domain Eukaryota; kingdom Metazoa; phylum Arthropoda; class Insecta; order Mantodea; family Mantidae; genus Deroplatys; species Deroplatys truncata. The sequence continues at coordinate 426,033,765 of CM060990.1, forward strand.
TTTCACCATAAACTGCTGTTGGTGGCTCTTCTGCATAGTAGCATGGGGATTTTCGTTTGCCCATATATGACTGTTCTTAGATTTAGAATCTGCCCATCCCTGCTAAACATGGCCTCATCTGTGTACAACACTAGTGAAAACAATGCTGGTTGGCTGTCTTAAGAACCATTCACAAAATTGCAGGCATTAATTAAAATCCGTTGGAGTTAAGGTTTGCACCTTTTGCAAAAGGAAAGGGTAGAGCTGCTCGTGGACTCAGATTTGATGCACATTTGGGTGGTTGGTGCCCAATGCATGTGCAGTAGCATGGGTGCTGGTTGAAAGTTCCTCTTACAGTATGTTTTCTTTGAACTCCAGAGTGTGACGAGTACATCCTGCACAACAGTCTGCTTTATTCAGCACCACAGAATCATTTTCTCGCAAATGCCGATCTACAGACTTGAAAGTAGTCCGATGGGGATGCCGTCTATTGGGGTACCTTTCACAGTAAATCATGCAGCTATTGAAGTGTGATCTCTTGCTTCGTCGTACACAGGGTGCATATCAGTGAGTTCAGCAAAAGTGTGTTTTTGCTCCATGTTTCCAGAGTATTAGCTACTTTAACATAGTGTTGTTGTATGCTGAAGGCAAATAAGAATGAGACGTTAGTGATGTTACTTCATTGGAGAATACAGTGGTTACCTATGATTTGAGTAAGAAACAACTATGCCATATGGTGGTTTTAGTGTCCTGCCAGGGGTATCATGCTACTACATTCTCAGCACCTCTTTTGGGGAGTCATGGTACTTTGTACTACCACTTGGTTCAAAGGTAAGTGGATTTGTTTCACCTGGTTAACTGTTAGATTCAAATTGCATTGTCAACCAAAAACTTTGTATCAGTTTCGGTTTACAACCTCCCAGGCTTAGATGCGAGAAGACGCAGTACTAAGCAAACCTTGTGCTTTGCACTGGATGATGATACTTTGTCCCTTCAAAGGGACAATGTACTCAGAAATGGTAAAAAATCTCATTTTTAGTTTTAGACACTAACAAAATCTTTATTATTTCCAATTTAAAAAATATATACATTTTGGGGGTTAAGAGCTTTTTAAGACATTTAAATACCATTTAAATGTTAGTCTGCATTCATTTAAAGCTGTGATGCAACGCCCCTTTTTAGAACATTTTTGTATCTTTCAACAACGAACGACTATATCATGCCCAGCAAGCAGTTCAGCAATTAACAAAACAGGCCAGGACCAAGAGAAGACAATCAGAAAAGCTGAAGCAATACAGGAATGCAGGTGCAGATGATTAGGACCCTGGAATGTACTGAAGTGTGTCAGAATTTTAATGTTCAAACTTTAAATTCAGTTTTCTCAAAACAACATTTTTGGATACCTATGTACCTTTTCCTCAGAAAGTATGAGAGGTAGAGAGCTAAAATTTTCAGTACATATATACAACACATAATTAAACTTTCTGAACCACAATCATAATTTTATAATGTATATTATTGATATTAAGAAAGCAACAATGCAAATTTTCCACGTTTTTACTTTTTTGACCTTGCAAATAATTTTTTTTAATTTCTATTCAACTGATATACATAACTAAACTGAGGTTTAGAAAATAGCTGATTACACTAAGAACAAGCATGCAAAAGTGTGATTCTGTATTGCAAGTAGTATCAGAGAAAAAGGTACATGAATTCACACGTTTTAAGAGTAAATTTTATTATTTTTCTGTTGAATGAAATAATTTTTACGTGCTCACCTACATAAGCTATCAATGCAAACAACCAATTGAAATAATTGTCATGATTTATAGAATAATGGATAAAAATTTCAGGAAACGCCATTGAGAACTTTTAAGAGCAGTGGTGATTTAACACACTTAAGGTGTAATTCCCATGTGTTCAGACTACCTTGTCCCCTTAAGGGACCAGCATAACATTGTTCCCAGGATGAAGAAAGGAAAGAAGAAAAAAATTTCACAGCTGATCCACCTAACCGCATGGCCACAGTACAGCTTTTCGAATATTCCTGTGCTTGTTTAACTGAAGAAAGGCTTAACTATGTCACCAACAAGCTGTACTTAGTTTCTAGTACACACTATTTACATATTTTGGTTCTGAGTTTGATTTATTGATCCCAGTCTCTAATTACTTTGAATACACAGAACTCGGTGACTTGGCTTCTTAGACCATTGGTTTATCTCAAATTGATGTAACTGGATAACTTGGTTTTGTAGACCATTTGTTTATCTCAAATTGACTAGGAACCATCTACTGCCAGTAAAATTTGTGCAGAGTTATTTATTTACACACTGTATATTTCCAACCAAGGGAGTTCTTGCTTTATTAGATTCAGCAACATTTAGCTCAGCAAATAATGATGGTGAACAGTTAACAGTTTCCTTTACTGTTTTAAAATATAGATCATTGAAATGAAACAGGAATAATGCCAACTCTTGATAAATTGAACACTTGCTTAGCCTTAAAAGTGTATTACTATTTTAATGTACTTGTGACAAGCCTGCCAAAGTGGTTGCAATTGTAAATGAGTATAGAAGTTGACGTATTTCTTTTTACAGGTTTCCTTGGCAGATAAATTGCCAAAAATGGTCTGTGAAGAGTGCGTGTATAAGTTGGACTTATTATTTGAATTCAGAGAGAAAAGTATGAGAACAGAAACTTATTTGGAAAATATGCTTAAGTCCTTGCAACAGCCAGTACCGTCACCTCTTCCATTGTTACCTCCACCACCACCACCACCACCTCTGCCACCACCTCCTGAAGCTACTAAACAGGTATGTTTTGAGTCATTGAAGACTTATAGTAATTTATGTTACAAGAATTGAAAGAGAATTTGTTGATGAGTTGAGATGTCTTCAGCTGAGGCCAGAATTTAGAAGTGTATCTGTAAAACGCCTTCAATTCAAGCAACTTAAGATATTTTATTTTACACTATGTTGAATTTAATTTTTTTTAATAAATATTTAACATTTGTTATGTTGAAGTTGGTGAATGTTCATAGTGGGGCCATCTATGCAGGAACAGTTGTAAGTCCTACACAGCATAGTTATGTAGGCATTGCAGCAAGTTTTATAGCATTACTAAACATGCCACCTTCCATGTGTCCCCTCTGTAGCTCAGTGACAAAGCGTAGGGTACTTTTGTGGTTAAGATGCAAGTTTGCTTCTCGTATGTAAGTGCTTCTCTTTTTTTTTTTCTCTGTTAATGTTTAATCAACACATGAAAGCTACTTATTTTTGATATACTGCATTTCATACATGGCATTTGGTAAAGTTAATATGTAATAGAATAGTTACTATAATGCTTTTTTAAGGGTTTATTCTACCTAACTGCAATATGTTGCACACGAAACCACATGATGCACAGAAGGGTGCACAAATGCATCAGGCCTGAACAGGTTCTCTTTCAGTAAATCACATGCGTTTGACAATGGCAGAAGATGCACATAGACATACGGAAGTCTATCCTTGTGCTAGTCAATGTAGCAGGCTTTTCTGCTCGTGAATCTGCAGTTCATATTGGACTCCCTGCAGCCACAGCACAGAGGTGAGTGAGATTATCCAGGGAAGGAATTGAAGGCCTCGTTATGGTTCAGGAAGAAGATGTGTCCAGTCCTGAAATGGAAGCAGCTTTAATTGCAGTAGCAGAGAGGAACCCTTTCCAAACTGCTTCTGAAATGAATGTACATACATAATTCCCTGGATCAGCAACAGCTCTGTGGTGCGTAAATGACACAGGACATTTTGCACAAAGGGCAGTTAGAAAAGAATATATGGTGCATGATCACAGATTGTTTCATCCAGCATTTGCAGAGGAAACTGCCAGCTACAACTGGAATAACATGATATTCTCAGACGAGGTGACATTTTCTTCCACACGTAAGGGAAAGGTGATTGTCTACCGTCAAAAGGAGTCCCAATACGATGCAAAATACGTGGCTTCACAATTTCATCATGATCGTGTATCTTATCAGGGCTGGATATCAAGGGACGGTCTAGGTGTGCTGTGGCAGCTTGATGATACACTGAACATTGTGCAATACTTGGTTAATACTTGAAAATATTTAGATTCTCTCTGTGAGGATGAGATATCCTAATGGAATTGTTGAATTCGTACAGGATAATCATCCTGTTCACACAAGTTGAAAGGTTTCAAATTGGTTCTCACAGAGGCAGGATATCAGAGTGATAGACTGGCCTCCCTGTTTACTAGAGTTCAACCCTATTGAAAATGTATGAGCTGAGGTGAAAAGGGAGCTGAGCTCAAATTTCCCTGCAGATGTGTGAAGGAAAAAGATAGCTTCTGATTCAAGAAGCAAGGGATGTTGTAGCTTCTCATCCATGTTACTGCAGGGATTTAATTTCATCTATGCGCCAACAATTGAAGGCAGTTGTACAGGACTTTAGGTTTATGTCAGGACTGCCATGTGGGAATTTTCCACTGAGCTGTTGGTTGTACATCGGCTGGCTGCACCACTGTTATAACTCCCATTGTTTAAGTATTCAAGCTTTATCTATGTGAGGACCATGGGGATTTTCCAGTCAGCTGTTAGCAGCATCGCTATCCCTCCTCTCACATTATTGTGAATGGTTTCTTTCTTCAGTGACCGAAGGATTAATCGATCCTCAGCTAGTGTTCTTTTCTGGCAAGGCATGGTTAAACCTAAATGGCTGTGTGAACACTCAGAATACTTGATATTGGTGTTCTGAAAATCTGAATCACATTAATGAAATCCCTCATTATAATAGGAAAATTCGACAATGCTGTGCTGTTAGCGCAAAAAGAATAATCGGTCCGATCTTCAAGCCGTCAATGCCAAGAGGTACCAAAATAACACACTTACATCGTTCTCATGCTAGTTGACGAGAGAAAACATATGGATGGTTTCAAAAAGATTCAGCAACTCCTCATACAGCAGCGATCTTCATGAACAAAATCAGTGAAATGTTTGAAGATAGAGTAATTAGTACTGGTTGCTGGCCCTCTTTTTCCCCAGACTTAACAGTGTAAGATTTTTATTTGTGGAGTAACCTGAAGGAGAAAGCTATAAATCAAAATCGTCACACACTGGAAGAACTGATGGAAAACAACACACAAAGTCAGAAGCATTTCAGTGGCAGAACTGAATCGTGTGAATCGAAATATGTTTTCTTTCTACAATGCCTGTTTAACCACAGGAAGACACCGTTTTCTGCACCTCATATAAGGTTTGCTTTGCACACTAGGTATTATGGATGACTTATTGTCTGCTTTAAACTTTACATACAATTTATGCAATGTATGGAATGGAATTGCTTATCATTTCTCTTCCCCTTATATTTAACATTCTGTTGTATATACAAGGTGGACCATTTAAGTTGAGACTGTACAATATCTTCAAAACTAAGCGTTGTAGAAATAAATGTCTTGAATAAACGTTGCTTGATATTATGGGGGAAAGTAAATGCCATTAGTTATGTTTTATTTGGAGGACATTATGATGGTCATTTAAGCGTCAATTTAAATTGACCCTAATTATAGGTTTCCATTTTAAAAAATTATTTGTTGCATACTTCGATGCATCTTTCTTTTCCCCACCCTGTTTTAAAATATTTATAATCCATTAATGACCTTTTTGCCTTGAAATTACTTATAATTTCTTGCTTTTCAATATCCTCCACTCTTGTTCTAATTTTTTTTCAGAAGCCCTTACTTTTGTTGTTTCTTTCAGCCCATGTTTCCCCCATGCCTATGTTTTCCAATGTTGTCTAACTTGTGCATCTAAGTTTATTTTTTTCCTATTTTCTCCTGTACAACCAAGCATTGCTTTAGTAATTCATTTTCCTCTAGTAGCTTTATTCTGAACCAGTATTTGATTGCCCTTTCTACCTTTTGCCTTTTACTCCCACCCTCCCTAGTTTTGCTTGTGCTACTCCACTCGGTGAACTTCTTGGCAATCCCAGGGTTATTTTACAAAAAGTTCCTGTGTATAGCATCTCATTTTCCCATCCTTTTTTCAGCTCCCATATCTCTGTTGTGTGTAACATCCTTGCTTCCACCGCCGTGCTATATAACCTTTCTAGCCACATAATTTGCATTTCTGGTGTTTTGTTCACACATGCTCCGATTACTTGTATTGCTTGTTTCCCCAATCCCCTGCACTATTGAACCTTGTTCCTAGATAGTCGATTCTCCTCACTACATCCAACTCCATTCCTTCCCAATACCAATTGTTGGTCTTTCTTAGTCTATATCCTTTCTTAAAGATCATGATTTTTAATTTCCTTTTGTTTATTCTCAGGCCCCAATCTTTACAGTATTTGCCAATTGCTTCAGTAGCTTTACTTAACCCCACAATGAAGTGGAACCTACCACTAGATCGTCTGCAAGCAATAATCCTGGTATTTCCTTATTATTAATAACTGGTGAATGCTTATTATATTTTTTTTATCTCTTCCATAATATCATCTATAAATAGGTTAAATAGCACTGGACTAAGTTTGCACCCTTGTCTAAGCCCTGAATTATTTGCATTCTCTTCAGCAATTCTTCCCTTGGCTGTTTTCACACACAACTCATTATATGCATATAAATGCTTTATATTCTTTATAAATGATCCACTCACCCCTTCCAAACTAGTTTTAACCATATTGATAGTGTCAAATGCTTTTCTAAATCAATAAAAGCCATGTATACCCTGCCCCTTTTTTATACTTAAGTATTTATTCATCATTGTCTTTATAATTAATATTTTATCTGTTGTTCTCCTTCCTTTCTTAAATCCTGCTTGGAATTCTGATAGCTTCTGCTCTTTCTCCGCCCATCTCTGCATTCTGTCAGCTAGTATCCCTATGTATACTTCACCTATCACTGCTATGAGGGTAATACCTCTGTAATTTGTAGGATCCTCTATATCTGATTTGCCTTTATATATTGGTACTACAATTCCCTTTTTCCATTTCTCTGGGACTCTACCCCTTTAACGTATTGAGTTAAACAGTTTCACTATTAACCTCAGTCTATCATCGTTTTCACACCATGCTTTCCAGAATTCACCTGGGTACCCATCGATTCCACAGACCTTGTTATTCTTTAACTTTAATACTTGTGTTATACTTCATTTATCATAATTCTTTATCTAAATCCTCAATATACTGTATTTGTATTTGTTGTTTTAAACTCTCTTGAACTTTCACTAATTGCACCCCGAATAAACCTTTAATGTATTTGCACCATGTTTCTGCTTGTATGTTGTTCCCGCCATTTTTGTTCTTATATATCTATTTCACCATCTTCCATATGACCTTTGTATCCAGATTTTTTTGCTGCTTCATTCATTTTACGACCTAATTTTTTTCCCCCATTCTTTCTTTTTCGCCTCCATTAGACATTTATACCCCCATCTTTACATTAAAAACTTATCTTTTTGTTCTCCTGTCTGACCCCATTTCTTTAATTTTCTTTCCACTTTTTTCTTTGTCACATAATATTCATGATCATACCATCCTTCTCCATTTTGTGAATAAGTATTATCCTCCTTCATTTTCCACCCTGCCTTTTTTATTACCTGTTCCTTTCTCAACACAGCTCCATCTATCTCGCCCTTTTGTATCAATCTTTCCAGATATGCTAACCCTATTATTTCCAGCTCCTTCTCTAGCTCTTTGCAGAATATTTCCCCATCTTTATCCCTCCATCTATATGCTCTGAATTCCTTGTTGCTTTTATCTGATCCTGTTGTTTTCATCTCGCTTTTAATGTTAAAGCTTACTTTTAGTGGGAAGTGAAAACTAGTAAAAACTTGTTCATATGACTTCAAAGTCTGCACACACAGTATGCATCTAACTCTGTTGAGTATAGCATATAAACCATCATACTTTGTCCATTCGTATTTGTAAATGTGAACTCCGCACCTTTCAATGCATTACACAATCATATTATTCATTTCACAAAAGTCATTCAACTTCATTGTCCCACAACTGCATATTTTATCTCTACTCTTCTTAGTTTCTATATTTGCTGTACTCTTTGTATTGTTTTGCACTTCACATATTCTGATTTGCGCTTCCCATATCCTTGCATTAAAGTCTCCTACAACTATTATATCTATTTCGACATATTTAACCTGTATTTCTTTTGTGTCCTGTTGCACTTTCTTGAACATATTTTGATGATAGAAATTTGAAACACACTGTGGATTGTACACTACTCCTATACACACCTTTCTTTTGTTCACCTCCCCTACTTCCATTATGTACCACAGTACCATCCCCTTTCAATTTAGTGCTTTCACTTTTATTTTCTTATTCTTCTTCGTGAGTATACCTACTCCCCCCCCCCCCCCCGACATCTGCCCTTTCTCTTTCTCCCTCACTTCTTCTGTGCCATAGAAATCATAATCACTAATAGCCACTTTTACCTCTTTATTTAACCAAGTTTCCACTCCTGGCAGCACATCAACCACTTTTAACACTTGGAATATTTCATCATTACCAGTATTGTTCCATAACCCCTCCACGTTCCGTATACCCACCGAAAATAGTGATCCCTATATGGCTTCTGATCTATCATATCTTAGTTGGTCTGCTCTTCCTTTCTGCCTTGTCCTCATCTTCTCTCAGCTGATCTTCTAGTTGTAATATACTTGCACTTTGTGATGACATGATACTTAATCCAGTTGCCTCGTCATGAATTCTTAGATCTGCTGAGGCTGCTACCACCAACTTCTTTGCGCCATCCTTTAGCTCATCGTTAAGAATGACGTCCTTCCTTGGTGATGTCACATGCTGTTACCCCTTCTCCTTTTGATGTTTCTCCTCTTCTGCTGCGCTGCCCAATTCTCATTCTACCGAATGCTGACATAAAATTCTTCACCTGCCAATATCCTCTCCTTGCTGAATAGTGACATATTTTCTTCCGTCGATCCAAAGTGTTAGTCCTCTTAACATACGCTTTTTTCCTTCTTCTTCGGCCTTGATTTCCTTTAACAAAATCTCTCTCTGTTCTCTTTCTTTTTTTTCCCAAAGACCCGCTCTATAAATATTTTGGTATCCTTAAGTTTTCTTGCGTTTGACAGAACTAACATTTTAAACTTCATGGTGCAAAGTTTTACCAGTATCAGTCTGTTGTTCGAATTTCTTCTCCCTAATTGAAATGAATCCTTTATTTCAAAACCTTGCATCTGCAACTCTAGTTTCTTTTCTATAATTTCTTCTACTGCTGCCATGTTCTTTTTCCTCATTCTTCTGCTACTCCAAAAATTATATTTAACTTCCTATGTCTTTCCTCTTCTCTCTCCAAATTTGTTACTCTGTTCTAGTATTCCCAACTCCATATTGTATTCTTCTTCGAATCCTTTGATTGTTTCTTTTAGTTTGTCGGTTTGGATTCCAGTCTTTTTTTCAGTAAGGTCATCACATATTTTTCCCAAGTTCCAGGCCCCAGGTTCATTGCTATCCCTCCAATTATTAGTAGTGTGGTTACTACTATTAATAGCAATACCATTGATGTACCTGCTTCCATTTTCTTCTTCTGGTAGAGTATACATCTTGCATTAAATGCTCCGATTCCTGTTAGGTAAATTTCTGTAGATATCCCCATGCTTCCTTTGTGTCACATATATGGAGCTATTCACTGATCATCCATTAGCTACGCTTGTTCAACTCCAACTTACATTAGATATTAACAATATGTGATACAGATAAAGCTTAAATAATCAGTTTAGCAAGGGGAGTTAACAGCAGCGGCATGGCCGGCTGATGTATACATAACAGCCGAGTGGAAAATCACTGCATGATGGTCCTGACAAAACTATAGCCCTGTATGTTCTGAGGGTTCATGCACATGAAATTAATTTTCTTTATTTTTTGTGTTTTTCAGTTTTAGCAGATAATAGTTTATTTGCATTTATTTCTTTAGTTATTTAAAACAAATCTTTTATTATAATTATGCTTTTGTGTGCATAGATATGCCTAAAACTTCAAATGCTGAAGTTATATTAATGCAATATTATGTTCTACACATCCAGTTATAACATTAACAACATAAAAAAATAACTAATATGAGATTTGAGCCGAGCGGCTTATGAGCGCAAACAGTGCCTTCATAACCTCTTGCCTACCATAATGTTCCATGCTCCATTTTCAGTAGCTTATAAGGTGACAATTTCCTCACAGGCACATACCATTCTACAGTTTCTGCATGTGCGTTGTGAATACAGCTGTTACGGAGGTACACAAAACCCTCCAATCTGGACATGGGACATTCCATGTGAAATCGAATGGCAAAAAACCCTCGCATTTTTTGTTTCCATTGTAATTTTTCCTTTTAATAAGGGGTCCTAAGGAAAGCATAATTTAGAAATATTAGCATCTAAAACCAAACGGTTGTCACGTTATTGAACAATAAATGTATTGTATTAATGTATTTTGTCACATTTTAAGTGAGCATAGCTCCGGAAGCCTTTGTTTCAGAACATTATACCAAATCTCATTTTGTGGATAAAAGTCTGCATTTCATTACAGCATATATTAATTATTTTTATAATGTTCAGAAAAATCTACATACAGTTTTTACTTATTAAGCATCTTTGGAATTTTATAAAACTAAAATATTAGATTGAGAATAATCCATAGTGTCATTAAGAGAAACTGGCAATGTGTTACATGGTAATGTTAGGGTATTCATAGTTATAACAAAAAGTGAATAAATGCAGCGATTTACACTACATATGCACGATGATCACCAAGCGCTCTGTGAATCTGTGAGGAAACGCTCAGAACCACATACTACTTAGTAAGTGTTTTTAACCCCAATGCACAGCAGCTTGCTTGACCTTCAGTTCAAAACAAACGTGCAACAGCGACCGTGAGCACATGTTTTACTACTCCGTTGCATAAAGTAATTTACTTCTTCAATTATTTTAGACAAATCCTTACTAGTCACCATTACAGTAAAATATATATTTGATTGTGTTTAAATAACAAAATCTTAGCATATATAATACAATTATTTTTCTTATTCCGTTACTGCCTACACATGAAAAAATAGACATTTCTTCACTTAAATAAAAATAAGAACATGTTTACTTATCAGTATAAAATTAAAGTTTAGGGAATCAAAATAGCTTAATTTAAATAATTGGATTTAAAGGTTTCAGAGTTATAACAGCTTGAAGTTGGGAGATTTAGGAAGATACAATAAATTTGAACAATTTTAATTGCAAAACTATGATGTTCTGAATTGCAAGAGTTTGCACAAAGCATTTTATCAGGCTTGTCTCCATATACAAAAAGGTTGCATTTAAAAAATGCAAGGTGGATTTTCCTTCTATTTCGGATGATTTGAAATGGAATGTCCCACATGGAATCTGCGGATGTTTTTTTGGGGAGGGATCCACGTATGTACATAGGCATTATACAGTTTTCCACTAAGAGAGTTGAGTTTCCTTTATTGTTTATTGTATGGCCAGAATACAGTTTGGTTCTGGCAACAGTCACACCTTTTAAGTATCTGGAGGCCTGTTGAATCAAGCATATGTAGCATAACCATCATAAACATCATTGAACTGAAAGCAGGAATATCAGCTGTTTGCACACTTCAGGGCTACTCATTATTTCTTAAGGTTTCAAAATTTGAATTAGTTGTTTTTAAATAAGACTATGAGTCTCATCCATGCATTATAAATGCTCAGTGTATTCTCTCCCTCCTTTCTCATTTTACCAATTAAGTTCTGTTACCACATTCTTCATTGCATCTGTGATCATAGTTCTGTAGAGAACCTAGGGACTGCATTCTCTTCTGCATGTGTCACATTACTAGGCTGCTTTCCCAGTTCCAGAAGCAAAAGTCTTTTACTGTGTGGAGAATTAGCATTCCCTATTGGGTATTTTGTCCTCCGAATAATGAACTGGGGTTGGTATGTCAACCAAGTTCATAATCAGAATGTAGGTGCATCTCTTTGCTGTGGGATTTGTGGAATACTCGCATACAATTTTATATATTACTCCACATCTTTTATTTGTTTATATGGAGAATAATTGGATTGGATTGGGTTTATGGATTGGGTTTTGATACACAGTTCTCTTGTCATGATGTTCAGTGGAACTATAGCTTCCTTTTTCTTATGGATTTAGGGTACACTTGTTAGCTCACCTTTGAGACAGAGGTAGAAGATTCCACTGGCCTGAATGGGTTAAAAAGCATGACTAGAAATATCTGCTTTATTTTGTTTCAGAGTACTACGTAAGCTCAGGTTCTCCTTGTAAAGTTCTTGTCAAATGAGAATGGGAGCAAAGAATTCTTTGTAACACCAAGTACAGCTTTAAGAGATGTACTTGAGAACACCTCTTTGTCCTTTTTTATTTCTTTGTCCCTTGTTCCCAGTAAAGGCTTGTAGATTTGCAGGATATTTTGATTTGACATCTACCATAGTTATTTTATTGTATGTTTCTGGTTTTGAATATAAATAAGTCCTGGGTACTACTCCTGTATCTGCAAATGAAGGTTTTACAATAAAATTACTTACTAAATCGAGTAAAGAGTGCATCTACAATAGTCTAGTATATTAAAGGAAGGAGTTAATCACCCGATGTTACTTGAATGAAATGATCTAGCCCACCCACCCATCCACCTTTATAGCAATGACACTTGTGTAGAAGAAACTGGTACCATTTTGAGATGGATGCTGCTAAAGCAATTGGCACAAAAGTTGCTATATCAATGCGGTCAATGCTATCATGAATCATTAGATAATATGGCTATGCTCTGTAGCCTTTGGTTACAATTGCTTCACTCCCCTTATAAAAAACATCCCTCGGCTACACTTTGCGGCTTAGGGTCCTAAATCAGTGGCAACAATGTTGGCAACACATCGTACCTTCTGCTATTTTCAGATTGTGGATGTTGGCAGCGGAAATGATCCCTTAATGCCTCGGGTGTGAGCGTATTACATGTTAGTTGTTTATAATGAATAGAGGTTCAAATAATTGTGGTGTTTTTAATTATTTATGTTATCTGCAACCTTAATTTGTGCTATAAAAACATTCCTTTGGCTTAGGGCACTAAATCAGCGTCAACAATGTTGACTGCACTCCCAGGTGTTGGCAGCACACCATACCTTCTGTTTTCGAATTGTGAATGTTGGCAGCAGAAATGGTTCCATAATGCCTTGGATGTGATGCATATTGTGTGCTAATTATTTATAACGAACAGAGGTTGAAATAATTGTGTTGCTTTTCATTATTTATGTTATCTCCAAGCTTAATTTGTATTAGAAAAGTCTTAGAATGCACAGGATTGAAGGGAACTTACTACATTCCTTCTAATATGTACTTAATAGCAGTATTACAAACAAAAAGGTATAATAGCATTTTGTCCTGTGATCAATCATTTTCAAAAGAAAAAAATAGCTGTTTTTCCAAATTTGATGGTTTATTGTATGAGAATGTATGAAGATAATAGTTTGATACTTGTAAGAAGGGTAGAGTAACCTCATTTCTGACCTAGTTTCAGTAGTAACTAGTAATTATGTGACATCATACAGGGTTTTAAAATAATTAATCATTTTCTAAACATCGTATTGCAGATGTAATGTGTTTAAAGACATAGGCAATGTCGCTAGGTTAAGGTAGGTCAGTGTAAGAACTGGTTCCTGGACATAAACAAAACAACATATCTGAACTGTGAGGCGGGGGAACTAGTGGTTTTGTTTTCACACGACCCTTAATCCAAACAAACACGATGAAAGGATGGTGTAATATTTTGGCAAAATGACAAATACAACTTGGTAGCTATTGACCTACACTAACAGTATGCAAGTAATGCCTTCATTTTCCAATAAGTGTTTTGTGGTCGCTGACTGAAAAGCACACATTGTTTATGTCAGCTTCATTAGAAGTTGAATTGTTAGAATAACATTGTACTACACATTGAAACTCACAGGTTTAGTGATAAAAGAAACTGAGGTGTGTTTAGTGGATAATCAGCATGTGCCATATAGCGGAAGTTAAACCAGTTTACATGCTGACTTCTGGTTTTGAAAGTGAGAGTGCCAGCTACCAGTCGGCTACTGCTGCTGCAACGTTGCCAGTGTGTGCATTTTATGTTCTCGAAAAACCTAAAATATCTCCATAGAAAATGGTTATAGAAAAAATTGAAAGATACAAAATGTGTTTCAAATAATGAAATCTGTACCTGGTTTAAATTAATGTGATGGCTTCCCTTCCACCCGGTATATATTTGTGTTATGGAATAAAATAGTTATGATATGTGTGTGTTATATGAGTATGGTGTTTCCGAGCCATTGACGATACGGGAATATTGCCAATGCTGAAAAGGATGGAAACGCCTATTTTGTCCACTCTCGCATACGAATCAGGATTATAGATGCATTTACAGTGGGCAACAAACAATTAAAAAATATCTCATAGCAGCTGATTTATCATCTTAATCTGATTCATTTTGAATGCTAAGTGTTCAGTTCTGATGAATGATAACTGTTGAAATCTAATTCTGGACACTTAGCAAGGAAAATATCCCTTTTCTACCTTGTATGCATAATCCCTTTTAGGTATTAAGGAACCCATTATGTTAATACCTAAAATGGCATTAATTTAATTGGTATTTGTTTCATGTTCTTTGGTTTTTATTTCAACTTTGTTATTTCCAATTGTCTTAAAAGTATTGAGCTCTTTTATTAGTGAAATCAATAATTTGTACTGTATGATAATGAATAAATAATTTGAAACCTTTATTCACTGACTGAATAGTCCAAGACAGTATGATCAGTTCAGGAGGTATATTTCATGCTAGCTATACTATGCATATACCTTTAAGAATTAATTCTTTTTACTAGACAGCACTTACCTGTGGTAGTATATTTCCAATAAACCAAGAATTTTACAACCATAATACTAGACAAAGATCAGATATATGTATAATGAGAACCAATACAAAACTGTTGCAAAATGGAACAATCTCTGCAGGTACCAAATTACATAACAAACTCCCTCAGTTTGAAGTCAATAAAGACATTTACTACCTTTAAATCTGCTGCTGCTGCTTGGCATTTTACATCGTGAAAAAGCAGGTAAGTCTAATTCCAATTAGTTTCAAAGATATTAACTGTGAAGAAGTACATAGAACGCAGTTTGTGATAATATTGTAATTAAGTCAACTATACTTATTTTTTGCCAACAGAATGTGGACGAGAAAAAAAATGCAAGTCTAGTTATTTGAACATTGCCTCCTTGCTGCTTCATTTTGGTTGCATGAAGAAAACAGGTAAGTTGATTTACCCAGTTACTGCATTCTTCTCTGCCTATTGAAGTGAGGGAGAAGTTAAGTTGTGTAGTTCTTCCCCCCCCCCCCCATGTCCGGACGAAGTGGGTTCGTCCTCATGACCGGGGGACGCAAGGTAGGCTCTTCTGCGTTCTGTGCATTTGCATGATGACCCTCACCATCGTTTCTTACTTCTCTTCTATTTATGCACATTTCACCCCACGTCCATTCATTTACACATATGTTTTCCTTCTTCGCCGGCCTACCTTGCGTGCGAAACGCCCACACTTTTAGTTTCTTTTACCCTTTTATTTTAATCTTCCATGGACACAGCCTGACGGATACCCGCACACTGGGTGCGTAGCTGGCTGAGTGGGTAATGGCGTCATCCCCACCACCCGGGGTCGTCATGTAGGGTATGTGTTCGTATCCACTGTTCAACTGCAGTCCCGCGGGGGGGGGGAGACCATTGCATGAGCAGCTGACTTCTGACGGCGATTGGGTCCCTCTGTCTATGTTCTGGGAGGTGTGACCCTGGGGTGAGATAGGTATAGATAGGCCACTCACCCAAGCTGGGGTAACACCCGGGAAGTCAGAGCCCGAGGTCGGAGACGGTTGCAATGGTGGAGGATTTCTTTCGCTATGGAACCCTCTTTCTCCATTACTAACAAGCGCCGTAAAGTATTTGTAACAAGTAGCACCATCACCACCCGGTTGTTACTTGGTCATTACACGAACAGAAGAAGGACAAAGTTTTGAGAAAGTGAACCCTTTTATTATTCAGAAGGGTATTGATGCTCTTGCGGGTGCAGTTCAGTCCTGCACTCGTCTTCGGAATGGTTCCTTGTTGGTTCCAACCAAGTCCGATGCACAAAGTAAGTCCTTGTTGCGCGCCACACTTCTCCACGGTTATCCCATCCGTGTTGAGAAGCACCGCACCTTGAATTCCTGTCAAGGCGTCGTCACCACGCATAACCTCCATGGTATATCGGACGAGGACCTGGTCGAATATCTTGCAGACCATAAGGTGACAGCGGTGCATCGAGTGCAGGCTAAACGCAATGGGGTGTTAGTACCAATTCGTACCCTGTTTATAACATTTGATGGCGTTGATTTTCCCACGAGCATTTCAGCAGGGTACGAGCGTATTGCGGTGAGGCCCTATATTCCTAGACCTCTGCGTTGTTTCAAATGCCAACGTTTTGGGCATACGCAAGTCTCTTGTAAGAGTGCCGTTACCATCTGTGCAACCTGTGGCCAGCCCTCGCACGAAGGTACCTGTTCAACAGCCCCCGTCTGCGTTAATTGCAAAGGGTCTCATTCTGCGTCTTTTGCCGACTGTCCGCGGTACTTGGACGAGAAGGCGATCCAGGAGATCCGTGTAAAGGAGAAACTCTCCTTCGCCGAAGCCCGGAGGCGTTACCATGCGCGCCAGCCTTCGCTCCTGCGATCGGACACATTTAGTTGTGTTGTTGCCTCGCCTGTACACCGGAAGGATGCCGAAACACAAACCTGGACCATGACTGCATTGACCACCACTACCATCCGGCCGTCCGTTTCTAGCACGCTTATGAAACCATCTAAAGCTGGTCCTAAGGTTCTTAAGTCTCAAGGCACTGAGAAAACGCCAAAGCAGAAACTTCGTCGAGAAGATTTTCTTAAAGACCCTCCGCGTGCGCGCGGTAAAAAGAATTAACCTTCTCCTCGGAGGTCGCAGTCCCAGGATGCTCTTGGGACAAGCCGCGCTCAGCGGCAACCGTCGCCCATTGCCACCCAGAACCGATTCACGGCGCTTGAATCGGTTGCTGTCACTGAGCGCGTGGGCCCTTCCTTCGAGGAGGCTATGGAGTCTGACCAACTCCATACCAAAAGCCCGAGCCCAAAGGTTAAACAGAAGGTAATTTTCAGCCGCCCTTCTAAGTAAGAAGTTTATCCCTTTTCTTTATGGCTATCCTGACCTGGAATTTACGTGGTGTACGATCGCATAGGGCGGAACTGCAACTTTTATTGCGTTCTCATTCACCTATGGTTGTGGTTTGCAGGAGACTAAGCTTCGCCCTCACGATCCTTTTGATCTCCGAGGGTATACTCCGGTTCGCTACGATCTTGAACCGGAGGAGGGTACTCCTGCTCATGGAGGTGTCATGTTGTTAGTGCGTAGTGACGTTCATTTTCAAACTCTCGCTCTTACGTCCGACTAGCAAGCTGTTGCCGTAACTGTTCAATTACCCGGCTGTTTCTTTTCTGTTTGCTCTGTCTATTCACCTCCATCGTCTCCCCTCGCTCCCGCGGACATTCGAGCTCTCCTGTCCGCTCTCCCAACACCATTTCTTCTGTTGGGAGATTTTAATGCCCATCACCCCCTGTGGGGTTCGCCAAGGGCTTGTGCGAGGGGAACTCTTCTTTCCGACATATTTTACCAGTTCAATCTCTCCATCCTCAATACAGGTGAACCTACTTTTCTTTCTGATTCTTCTGGTACATTCTCTCACCTGGACCTTGCCGTTTACTCACTCCAGCTTGCTAGTCGTCTGCAGTGGAACGTCGTCGCTGACACCTACTCCAGCGACCATTACCCCTGCATCGTTTCTCTTCTGTCTCATCACGTCCAGTATTCCAAAGTACCTACCTGGATATTCACAAAAGCCGACTGGAGATTGTATTCCAGCCTCGTGTATTTTGACGACAAGCCCTTCAGCGACATTAACCAATTGGTGCAGCACCTTACGTCTACGATTCTATCTGCCGCCGAACGCGCAATTCCCCGTTCATCCTCTCAACCTCGGCGTCTACCTGTTCCGTGATGGAACGAGGATTGTCGGACGCCGTTTGTGCCCGTAGAACTGCGCTTAGGGTGTTTCGGCGACACCCTACACTTGATAATTTGGTTACTTTTAAACAATCGCGCGCCAGGGCTCGTCGCATTATTCAGGATAGCAAGAAGGCGTCTTGGACTCGCTTTGCCGAGTCTTTTAATCGCTTTACGCCTTCATCTGTTGTTTGGGATAAACTTTGTCGCTTCTCAGGTAAAGTGTCGCATTGTACTGTTTCTGGCCTTCAGGTTCCCAATGCCACCATAGTGGATCCGGCTGCCATCGCTAACACTCTGGGTGCTGCCTTTGAGGCGGTTTCCAGTTCAGACCATTATTCCGCCGGCTTTCGCTCTATCAAAGACCGGCTGGATTCCGCAACCTATAATTTTCGGTCTGCTAATACGGAGTGTTATAATGAACTTTTCACAATGAGGGAGCTGGAGCACGCTCTTCATTGCTCTAGGCACTCCGCTCCTGGGCCGGACGGCATTCATGTCCTGATGTTAAAGAACCTTTCAGCCGACAGTGAACTCTTTCTCTTACAGGTCTATAACCGTATTTGGCAAGATGGCTTTTTTCCTTCCGTTTGGCGCGAAGCCACCATCGTCCCTATACTTAAGCCTGGGAAGGATCGCCAACTACCTTCCAGCTACCGCCCTATCTCCCTCACCAGTTGCATTTGCAAGGTGATGGAGCGCATGATCACGGGCGGTTGACATGGTGGCTTGAGTCTCAGAAACTTCTAGCGAACGCTCAGTGCGGATTTCGTCGCCATCGCTCTACCGTCGACCATCTGGTGTCTCTGTCGACGCATATTATGAATGGATTTCTGAGAAAGTGTCAAACCGTGGCTGTGTTTTTTTTGATCCGGAGAAAGCTTATGACACTTGTTGGAGGGGCGGCATTTTACGTACACTTCACGCACGGAATATCCGCGGTCGTCTTCCCATATTTCTTCGGGAGTTTATGACGGACCGCGTCTTTCGTGTACGTGTGGGCTCGCTTTTAGCTAGTCGTTTTGTTCAAGAGAACGGAGTACGGCAGGGCTCTGTACTCAGTGTCACACTTTTTGCAATTGCTATCAACCCCATTGTTGATTGTATTCCACCTGGCATTTCATCGTCCCTTTTTGTTGACGATTTTGCCATTTATTGCAGTTCATGGCGGACCTGTCTACTCGAACGCCGTTTCCAGAGCTGTATCGACCGTCTCTACGCCTGGAGTAACGCCAACGGCTTTAATTTCTCCGCCGAGAAATCCGTCTGTATCAATTTCTGGCGCCGGAAGGTTTTCCCTCCGCCTCTCTCCATCTTGGGCCAGGGATACTTCCGTTTGCAGACGAGGCGAAATTTTTGGGGTTGATCTTTGATAGGAAGCTGAGCTGGATTTCGCACATTTCCTTTTTAAAAGCAAAGTGTGACCGTTCTCTTAATCATTTACGTGTTTTAAGTGGCACATCCTGGGGAGCTGATCGGACCGTCCTTCTACATCTTTATCGCTCTTTGGACCGATCCAAGCTCGATTACGGGTGCATTGTCTATTCGTCGGCGCGTCCATCTGCATTACGTCGATTGAATGCCATTCACCATCGTGGCATAAGAGTCGCTACAGGGGCCTTTCCAACCAGCCCTGTACCTAGCCTATATGCTGAAGCTGCAGAGCCTCCGCTGTCCTTCAGGCGTGAGATGCGTTTGTGCAGCTATGCCTGTCGACTCTCAAGCTTGCCTGACCACCCGTCCTTCGATGTATTTTACGAGGATTCGCTTGATCGGCAATATTTAGTTAGCTCCTCTGCATTGCTCCCTCCAAGGGTTCGATTTCGTCTACTTCTTCGGCATTTGGACTTTACGCCAGCGCCGGCCCTTCCAAGTGGGGAAACGCGTTTTCCTCCATGGTTGCGCGCTGAGGCCCACTGTCACCTTGGGTTATCGTCGATGCCGAAGAATGAGACCCCTTCTTCAGTCTTTAGATCAGCATTTTTAGAACTGCAGGCGCAATTCGGGGACTTGCCTTTTATATTTACTGATGGATCTAAGACTGATGATGGAGTAGGGTGTGCGTTTGTTTTTGATCATCATAGTTTTACGGTTCGTTTACCGGGTCAATGTTCGATTTTTACCGCCGAACTTTTCAGTATTTATCAATCTGTTTTATACGTTCAGCGGCGTGACTTACGGCAGTGTGTTTGTACGGACTCCCTGAGTGCCCTTCAGAGTATTAACGCGCTGTACAATTACCACCCTCTCGTACAGCGCATACATGACCTGCTCCACTCGCTTGGCGCCTCTGGCATCAGCGTCTCCTTCCAGTGGACATCGTCATGTGGGCATCTCAGGGAACGAGTCTGCCGACGCCGCTGCCAAATCGGCGATTTTATTACCCAGAGTTTTTACCTCTGTTGTTCCCTCGTCAGATTTGTGTGTTCTTTTACTTCGCCGCATCCTCTCGCTTTAGCGCGATGAGTGGACGGCCCTCCGGGGGAACAAGTTGTGGGAGGTTAAACCTCTTCCGTTAGTCTGGGGTACCTCTTCTCGTTGGGAAGAGGTACTTTTAGCCCGTCTACGAATCGGACATTGCCTTTTTAGTCATAGATACCTGCTTAGTGGTGACCCCGCACCAGTATGCGAGCAGTGTGATGCGCCCTTAATGGTGCGTCACATTTTAACAGAGTGTCAAGTTTTAGCTCCATTGCGTGTTCGTGTGGGTCTGCCTGTTGGCATAGCCAACGTTTTGGCAGACGACGCGCATGCTGTAGAATGTCTTTTACGTTTTATCCATGACTGATTTTAATCGGCGCATTTGATGCGCTGAGCGCTTTTTAATATTGTTATTTTAATATTGCCTTTTTAATGGGGGCTCTACTCCCCAGTGGACATATGGCACTCATGTCCCATGCGTTCTACAGTTCTTGACACGTTTTACTATTTTATTGGTTTGTTTAATATGTTTTTTGTGGTGGTTTTAACATTTGATGACTTGTTTTAAAGTATTTTTGACTATGCGGTTTTTTACTCATATTTTATTTTTTGACTTTAAATTTTATACCTTGTAAGGGCGCTGATGACCTTAGCTGTTTAGCGCCCTTAAACCGCATCTCATCTCATCAACCCCCCCCCCCTCCCCACCCATGTCTGCTTTATCATACCAGTATCAGGTCACAGACATAATCACATTTTTACAATGGAAACCCTTGTTGGCAATATTAATCTTAGGAGTAATACCCATAAACACAAGAGCGGCAGTAATCTATGCTATGGTTTTATTAAACACTATTGTCACATTCTCGTTTTGTCACAGAGGCGAACAGTTCGGCTTTTCTACAATAGAGCAATCTGCCAAATATG